>OX352706.1:6412439-11212439 GCA_947095575.1 Electrophaes corylata
AGCATGATTGTGCCATGAAAATAAAGGTGCAAAATTGTCGCAGTAATAACATATTATTGTCTTGGACCGCAACCTTGGAAAGCGTGTCCAACTGATAGGAAAAACTACCGGCAGTGTTGGTACTACGAACTACATGCGAAATGTGTACAGCCAATGTAACTATTCTTGAAACTACTTCCAGGGCAATACTTAAGTTCTTGACTTTCATTAATTATTAGATGAGAAGTTTTTATTACCAAATACTATGAAATGTCACGGTGAGGACGCATACTTTAGACCACGTAAATGTCCCATGCGAACAAAACGTGAGTCCAAACGGACCAGCGTAAACTGGGAGCATCACAGAGGATTTTAAATTAGTCAATGTACTTTTTGTCTTCTACGATCGACATAAAGTATATTGTTTAATGGTAAATGGGAATCCAGTATGTAGTGAAACAAAAGTCAAAGCACGGACTCGATCATCATTATGACGTCTAAAACTCTTAGGTAATATTATCTCTAGAGGATATGGCGTTATTATATTAATCGTGTCTAGATCAACCTTATTCAACTCCAAGCTTTCTGTTTACTGTTTCTTTGAATACTTTTTAGTTTCTATGTCTTTATTTCTGTGAATTTTGTCTAAACTTCTATCTGAGAATACTAAAGTTATGTGCTAGTTTGCATGATTTCAGGGTTATCTATTTTTTTATATAAACCTGCTGACTTTTAGATAAGACATATGCTGCTTATCATCTCATCCTCCCGCTCTGCGTTATTTAGATTAAACACACTACATTTTATCCACATGGCCCGTGTTTCAACCGGGATCATAATAAAAGGGTTTTGATGGTAAAAAGTACTCCTAAAAACTAGACGAAGTTTCATAGTGACGTTTTGAGATACACTGCGGGGCAACACGGTGGTCAATCCACTAGTCAGGTCAAATTGCCATCGCGTGCGTGTAACTCAAACCTTCGATATGCAAACGTGGGCTTTTAATCAATATTTCTACATGGCATACATATATATTACAATATATCACTGATAGCCATCGTTAGGTAGAAATACATTCCCGTAGATGAGATACTGAAGCATACGATGATGAGCTTCAAAATACAATTCTCTATATAGGTACTTACACCCCCTAAGTGTATGCCTAGCTATCTAGTTAAAAAATGCAAAAATATGCGATTGTGAACCTTATTACTTACCTCTCGGTCTATCTAGATCCTGTAAGTTTCTCTGTTGTCTGAACCAGTAACCACTGCCGACCTCTGACGTGTGATCCAGTTCTATTTGTGATGTGACAAGTGCATTTAGTTTATATACACAGCAAAAACAAAACAATAATAAATCTGTGACCATTTACTTATGGCTATAATGATTCAGCGTAGTATATAGAACTTAAAATCGTAATTTCTTTTGCGAAACGGTTTTATAATGAGTCATTTATGGATTGTGGTATTTGCGATTCGCATTGGCGTTGTTTTAAAAGTGTGTCACATGTTGAATAGAATAACAAACTAGTACCGTTAGTCCGAGCGTATGTCCATCCGCTGAATAACTTAAAACTATATACGTAAATGCCGCTCGTTCAATTTGGCATTGATAAGGTCATCGACATGACTTAGACTTTTCTTACAATTTTACTAGTCAAGATATTTAAAATTGCGATTGCAAACTCCAGTAAAATCGCACAGTTGAGTTACACAAAAATCAACAGACGGTTTGTAAAACTAGAAACGAGTAAATGGTCACAGATCGTTGCAGAATTAAAATAAAAGCCCAAAAAGCGTAGGCAAAACAACACTGAAGTGCTAAAATGATCCATAAAACATAAAAATCAGTGTACTTAATTGAGTAACAGTATTTTCCATTCAAATGAGTATTCTACACTCAAACTTCTTTCTTGATCGTATGGTACTAAGTAAATGTCAGTATTTAAATGCAAAAAATAAACCGAAATGAAAATATTGAGTTAAAACGTTAAATAAAATATAACTAAAAATTAGGACCAAATTTCAAAGGATATTTTGAAATGGGATATCGGTAGTTAGAATAAACTATGGCATTACAAGGAAAATGATGAAAGAACTAGTCTAGAATACATGAGTGATTCTACGAACAGTACCTACACCAAAAGCGGGACAAAAGACAATGAATATAAAAATGGTTAATACAGAATAATCCAATCATACCAGGTTGTTGGGTGTATGTGAGCTGTGGCAGTAAGAAGCAAGTTAGGACGTTTTCACCAGTCGTTTCGTCTCTATCAGTCTGGAAGGTTAGGAGTGGCTGTGCTTGGTTCTCTGACAACCAAACTGCTTTCAACTCCAAATTCACTAAGGTGTACGGTAGGTATTGTAATCTGAAACATTTTAATACGCAAATTTATTTATTTGTGGAAATCGTGTTCGCACTCTGCCCACCCGCGATACAGGTTCGTCCTAGTGCAAGAACCATTAGTAACTCTTTAATATTTCTAATAAATTGAACCCTATCTTGGCAGTTTTAATATTGTATTGTGTATTTAAGAATTTTTTATTAATTTCCAGACTTAAGATTCAACTATCGCATGGAGAGACCCTATTATACGAGTAGTTCTCGTATTAAGTTGAGAGCCAAGAGAGAGTCAAGCCTTTATCAGAGTACGTATTGAAAAGTTTAGTCGGATGTAATGCTAAGGTTTTCAATGCATTTATATTTTTTCAAGATGAGAAGTGGAGCTTAGGGGAATAAATCTTTTAATGAACATGTTTTTACAAACGATAATCGTACCTGTTTCCGCTTACGTCCAACACATGCAGTGATTTACAGTTTCCCAGTTCGTTTGGTAGTTTTGTCAATTTGTTGTCGCGTAAACACAGCACACCCAGCAATGACATATTGCCGATCTCCTCAGGTATATCGCCCAAGGCATTCCTATCTACGTTCAGTACTGTCAACTCCTTGAGATTTCCTATCGACTTAGGCAACTCCAATAAAAAATTCTCAGTTAATATAAGCTCTTGTAGATTTGTACACCTGGAAAAGAAATACAAAACCATGAACGTTTATAAATAGCCAATAAGATAAACTAACAAAATGAAATATATCAAGCACACTGTACTAACCTTCCTACATTTTCGTTTAACGTATCTAATCTATTTTGGTCCAACTTCAGTATAGCTAACATGGATAAATCTCCTGTACCGTCTGGTATGGCTTCCAGCATGTTTTGGGAGAGATGCAGGTCTGTAAGAGACGTTAGTCCACCGATCTGTTCTGGCAGTTTTTCTAATTTATTTTCGCTCACATCCAAACATATTAGAGCCTTGAGATTGCCGATCTCTGGAGGTAGATACTGTAGTTTATTGTGATCCAACCATAATTCTTCCAAAGCCGGCAGCTCCCCTACAAATCCGGGCTGTAATAAATTTTGATATCAATAAGTATGTTATACAAGCTACAAGCGATATTCTACACAATTACTGATGTTATCTTACCAATTCCTCGATCTCGTTATCGCCCAAGTCTAGCCTCTTCAGCCTTGTGAGGTTCTTCAAGGATTCTGGAAGGGACTTCAACAGATTTTCTCTCAGCTCAAGTGACTCCAGTGACATCAAACTGGAAGGTAATAAACTTACATTTACAACAGGCTCTTAACTCGAGCAAAATAACTCGTGCGTGACTACATAAATGTATCACGGGTGTAACGATAGCATACTATGTAAATTAAATAATGGTTAAACCTACCTAATGGTATTTGAGTAGGTGGTACTTTGTGTGTGAAATAGAACTCCTGTATTTTTTTATATAACTATTGATGCTAACTAATGCTAACAAGCACATGGCCTACCTAAAGTTAGGTGGTTACGAACGCCTATAGAGAACGCCTAACAGAGTATTGTCGCGCTCGTTAGGAACGTGCCCTACGATGATACCGGAACACAGCAAGTAACTTGGCGTCAGAAATAGGCATGGTGTTAGTACTTCCGGGCAAGTACTACTATCAAGCCTATTTCTGCCGCTCTCTCTCTGAGCTCTTTGTAAAGGGCTCATCTCCGGACGAGCTCTACTACTACTAAAAACAACATCACATAGCTTTAATTTACTATGACGTTTAGTCGAGATTATGATGACAAATACAGATTTTAAACCGGGCTTGTCCAGCTAACGGTAACCTTCATAAAAGTGTGTGACATAACAATTTGATGAGACAAGCCAGCGAGGTGGAAACACAATAGACCAACTATTGTAAAAACAACCGCAACACTAACTGCCGTTGAGTGCCAGGTTCTCTTATTGGAATTTCTTATATCTGCTCTCTTCATGTTTGTTTTCATAAAATAAAACCATATAACTTTTATTAGTTTTTGATCTTGCAATATGAATAAGAAAATAAGACTCGGTAAGTATTCAAACCAGAGCGTGGGAAAAACATTTGTATGGTAACTACCGTGGAGTTTATACAAAGCTCTGATAAAATTGAGCTCGAACGAAAATATATCGTTGAAATTACACACCGCATCTTTTCGGTAAACTCATAAAAGTTTAAAAAGTTTATTCTGGAGTTTAGGTATCATCAACTTGAATGAGAGCAACAAAGTTATGTTGTTTGATGACACAGGATTTATTTTCAGTGATTGTAAAAGAGAGGATGTGCCCGCGTTTATGTGTTCATTGGAAACATTTTGATAATGAATTAGACTATAATCAGTCAGATTAATAAAACGGATTATGAAAGTTTGTTGAACTCATTTGCTCTTGTAAAAAATATTTTACAATGGGATTAAACGAATTACCATTTCTGCTCATACTAATGTGCGAATAGTTTTGCTTCAATTATTCGAGCTGGATATAAAAATGCATCAAAAATGTCAACAAGTGTTTACCACAATTCCAGTTTCACCCGTCAAACAAGACTATTTTATTATCCTGTTAGGAATGTTGCAGAAATCCTTTTAAGGTAATCGTTTTTAAATGTATTTAACCGGTTCTAAAGTAACTTCGTAGTAAATATAACAGTTCGTGCTCAATGTTAACTTTTGTATTATGTCTTTGTGACTTAAAAGGCTTCACAGCGAGATTTCTCTTTTCTGATTCTAAGCTAATTGGTAGAGGAAATACCAAATGTAAGGATACCTAGTATTGTGATTTATGTGTGTGTTTAAGTTATTTAAGCTATCTATAATACATACTAAGCTTCATAAGTATTATTATACATAATATTTTTATTTATTCGATTTGGTTTGTAAAGTAAGATTTCCATGGTCAGATATTTCCTACACGTTAAATCAAAGATTTCAGTTTAAAATCGCAAGCAATAGAGATTGATGAAAGAAGTACCTACAATTATTTTCCGTTAATAGTACAGGGCACACGTCATGATTGTTTAGTTAGAACATCGAGGCCGCATTCCTTACCCGATGTCAAAGATTTTAGCGTCGATTCCTTTTAATACAGACACCTTACTTATTTACCGACTTTACTGTGGGCTTTTACGCTGCCAAATTGAGTTGAGATTCTGCGCTGCTATGTAAATATACCAAGAATGTATTTATAGGTGCTACATGTTCCATTCGAGTACCAAGTAATCAATATTCGCACTTAAACAGTAATGAATCGGTTCGTTCGTGACCTGATTCCTAAAATAGCGGTTAATAAAATTGTATTCCTGCTAATTACGCTATGAAAAACCACAGACAACACAAAACTGTTTAATGACGCTATAAAATTAGGTTTATTAATGCATATTAAACAAAGAGAAAAACTGAGATTTGAATAAAACTGCGCAACTTGACGATAATGCCAACCGCGTATATAACGGAACGGTGCATAATAATTGAGGCGTGTAATAAAACCAAGTTCAAGCGGTTGCTGTGACCGTATCCGGTTCATATCATAGACTATATAGAGGAGGATGCAATGATGCTAACAAATAATTATGTTTATTACTGTTAAACAGGAACTTATTAAAAATGAAAACCTATACGCATCTAATACGCTTAGTTTCGTCGTTTTTTTTATTATTTAGAGAAAGTATATCGAAATTCGTCGCCGGAACCCAGTATTTCAGATCCCAGACAGCAACTGATATTCCGATCACTCACAATCAACCTAAGCTACGAAGTTACTGTACAGGAAATGGAAACGGCACAAAGTGCACAGGATGCTGTAAAGGAAGCGACGAGTCTTTCATTACCCTCTACAATCAAATTCCCAGTAGAGATACTTTCCCGCGGAAAGTGTTAGTAGACACCGTTCAAAAGCTGAACCGGGTAGGTAGTGTTACCGTTACTAAGTTTCTTTCAGCGTTCTTGCATAAGCAAAAACAATGCTGTAAACTTACTACTGATGCAGAACTGATAACATTACTGATAAGGGGGTTTCGGGCACGCCTCGCACCCGTATCGAATTCCGTGCAACATTCTTACGGAGATATGAAATGGTGGTTTTAACTGGAACAACGTTATATCAAGGAGTTTTGTTTATAGTAGTCTGTTAAAAAGGTTTTTTCATATTTTGCATAGTTGTATGTGCATGATCCAACAATTGACCGAAATATCATTGTTTTTTACTTGGTTAACAAAAATATTTTGTGTTTTATGATTGTTTGTTTTTAGGTACCGGTAACAACATAACTCCCACACATACATTAATGATTAAAATATATGCAATAATTATTATTTGGTTTTGGAAAACATAAATACCGGATAAAGACTTATTTATGAATCTCTTAGAAAAATAATCAATGAAATAGAGCAAACGTAAAAAACCACGATAGCTTGCATTATGGAGACAAAATACTTTTACAGTAAAGTAAAAACTAAAAAGAGAGGATGTTACTATGCCGCTACTGCTAGGCTGCTTTTAATGGACTCCATGCGGTTTAAGTGGAGGGAAACAGCTAGTCTGGAATAAATCTACGAGCACGACACAAGTTCACTCACCTTCCAAAGTCGCTGGGCAAGCTGGTAAGGGACATATCATTGAGGCCAAGCACAGTAAGCGCACGCAACTGGCTGAAGCCTGCAGGGAGCCGCGGTATCGGATTGCTGCTGAAGTCTGCAATCTGCAACGCCCGCAGTTTTTTGATATCTTCCGGAATATCGGGAATGTCTGCGAACAAACACAACACCTATAGAAAATAATGTACATCCAAATATGGAAGTAGTTTCGGTACAGGCACGTCAATGTCATGTTGCGGCAAGGATTTATGCAGCGCAATCGCATTACCTAGCTAAGGGCCGTCGAAGGTCGAAACCAAGTCGAAACCAGAATAATTGGCACATGGACATATAAACAATACAGTCCTCAAAATAATGTACGTGTGTTCCACGTTTTGAGACATTTAACAAAACATTGTACACTGGATGCACAGGAGCAAGGTCAAACAAACCAATTTAAAATACTAAAAAATATAACGTCTCGACATGATCATTACCCGACCCGATGAATGTGCCATAAATTACGTTGATTTCAGTGATATTTCTTAGCGATTTTATGCTTGTGCTAATGAATACAAAAACAGATCAAATCGTATTGAATGGCATGCGCTCTTAAAAATAAAACCAGCCAACATCGCCAATTATTGATTTTAATTGGAACATTAAGCCTAAAACATATATGTGGAATGCCTAGTTTGGAGAGTGTTCGTTCGTTGGACATGCTGTGCGTCACAAAAACACAACAATGAATGTTTTGATTTATCGGTTACACACTTTGCAAAGTATACCTACTTATCAATCGCCTTAGGGCCACAGTAGTACAGTCAATCATCCTGTTTTAGAATTTACGTGGTCGAGTTTCAGTAAAATAGCTTAAGCCATTTCTCGTATTTGAAAGCTAATCATTAAACTGCAACATACGAGTAGAATCAACGTAAGTGCTGCTCGCGCTGATTGGAATGAACTGCTTAGTTTGTAGTGCCGTGCACTAACCCTAGATGTATGTAAGTCAGAAAATAGAACTTAAACGAAAAGTGCATTTACTTAATGATTTAAGTTAATAGAGCACTTGGATAGGCACTAATAATTTTACAACAAAATACATTAGATCCTTAGATGATAAATAATTTAACTTTTATCACAGAATACCAGACAATTTAACAATAGTTAAATCTCGCATGTTTACCTATATTTTTAATTGACCAGCAATTTTAATCGATGTTTGTTTAATCGATTAATATCAGATAATTCTCACAGGGCTAAGAAAATATGGATGGATGAAATAGTAAGAAAAAAGTGAGCATAGAGATCGACTGATAGAAGAAAACCTAAATGTAAACTCTGGAAAACGACAGACGAGGTTTCGAATCAACGTTTTGAGTAACATAATTTGTATTTTAACTTACACAGCTGTAAATAATTACTTAATAGAAACGTAGAAAATATTTTTCTACGAGATCGTGAGGAATGACATCTAATGCAAGTTAAGGAAAACCGGGAGATTTCGTTTTGTATTTTTAGTGATTAATATCAACATTTTGTTGTGTTGCATCGACCAACGTGTCTATTTTTATGTCCGTTACTAATAAATGGTTTTTTATTTCTTCTTTCTAAGAACGTAATTAAAATGTAATGAGGTTTTCAGTTTTACGGCCAAAAAAATATTATGATACATTTCCTAAACTTTAAGTTTGAAACACGGGATATTTTTGTATAACGCGGGGCATGATGATCTCATGGGAAAAACAGTTAAATAAAAATAACTTTATAGCCCGGTGGTTAACTTAACCCGTACTATATAACTATTCCAATTCCTGGAAGTGAGAGCTAAAGTTCTTAGGTTTCTGTTATTAAAACTAAGTAGCTAATTACGATACAGATGTTTACTTTGACACCACACTGTTTTTTTTTCCAATGGGAACAATTTTATGCATTGTTTATTTTATAGGAAAAATAATTTCATATAATACCTATAAATTGCAATAAAAATAATGCATCTAAGTTTAGTGGTAAGCTATTAGAGGTGACTTTTAAACTGGTTTTCTAATTTCACGGTGATAACGGTAGTGCGCCCCGGTTTCCGGTTTGCAGGCGAGCATTCCAGTGGGTGTGGCGTCATCAATTTTATTTGTCAAGCCACACTGGAGTACCATATCCATATAGGTAGGACTAAATGAAGCGACTAGAGCGTAAGCAATAAGGTCAAGCTGTAGGTACAGGCAGTATCAGAGCTTATATTTTTTTGTAGGTTTCTGTTTTGTGTTTTACGCAAGTCATTAAGTTTACGCATGAGCACCGGTGTAATTGACTCTGATTTTTGATCCTAAGGTCGTGAGTTCGAATCCAGTCATGCACTAATAGATTTATTGGGGCTCAATGCCGATACATTCTTTTAATTGATTATTCTAAAAGAACACCATTGTCACAAAAACCTACTATAAACATAAAAACTACTTTTCACATTCCTTATAAAAGGCCACATTAAAAACCACTTTTAAAATAGTGTCTGATCATCCCTAAACTTTTAATGGTGACTGCACATGGAATAAATGAGTACTTTTGCCTTGCTTATAAAAAAAACGTTGCTAGGAACGAGCGTACAGAATACACAAATCAATCAGTTTCAAGAACACAGGTGTTAGTAGGGAACATAAACTATGCGTAAATTAAAAGAATTTTTCAGAAGACAATAAAGAAAGGCTGCGAGTGTTATGCGTGTGGTGCTATTTTTGGAATGGTAGGCATGTGGATCATGGATTTGTGTTTCTAAGCACATCTTGTTTATCTGAAGGGTGTATTTAAAGCTGTTAGTATTTTACGTTCGAACTGATGCTTCTGCCGAACTACATATAAATTTCTTTAAAAGATGATTTTTTGGTAGATTCGTTTAGAGTCGGGAAACACCTCCGTAAAGTTCTATGAAAATTAGAAATGATATAGGTAGTCTTCTGTAAAATATATTTTCAGTTTCTAAAGGTCAGTAGGTAACTATTTAATTAACTAAGTTGAAGGTAGTTCTGGTAAAATACATTTGTTTATTATGGTTTGCAGCAGTCACAGTGTTCATAAATAAAAACGGCTTACTAGGTCAGCAGTAATTGTTCCAACGGTTTGTTTTAGAACCCAATACAGCTGAAGCAACCTAGTGTCTCAGCTGTTGGGCTCAACCAATCGAGAAAATGCAAACATTCTGCCTGATGAACATGTTCTGAATGATGAAAAAACCTCCATAATAAAAATGTTTGCTACAGACGAGTACTAATAAAGTCCTAGTCCTAAAAATATATGCAACTAGCGAAACGTGCGACTTCGTCCACGTGAAGCTATTTTCATACATTCTCCAACCCCTGCTGTACCCCTATAGGGGTTGAATTATAGAAATTCCTTTCTTAATACACTTTTATGCAACTAACAAACCCACCCCGAAAATTATAAACTAAATTTCAGTATTTACAACCAGCTGTTTAGGCAGTGTGTTGATTCTTCTAATTGGTATAAAATAAATAAATAAATAAATAATGCCGGACGACCCACACAGCATCATCTAGCCCCAAGCTAAGCAGAGCTTGTGTTATAGGTACTAGATTACTGATATACTTAATACAATATTATATTACTTACATACATAGATATTTTTTATTATACATAGAAAATACCCAGAACACCCGGAATAAATATTTGCCGATCGTACAAACATTTATCCCAAGGCGGGAATCGAACCCGCAACCTCTGCGTCGCAGGCGGACATTCGCCCGTCGCGCCACATCGGTCGTCAATATATACCTACATGAATTCAATTTTACGGTGCATAAAACATTCAAGTTGAGGTATGGTTTATGTAAGTAATTGCTTCATACTTAGTTACTTTCTATAACTATTTTGCCTATGACATAATCAGGTCTTTAGAGAAACACAATCGATTAGTCAAACATTTCCGACACCGTCATTTACTTTCAAAATTAAAGATATTTCCATTTTGTTACTTTTCTTTTAAAATACTTAATACTTTTAGTACTTATTGAGCATGACGTTTATTAAACTTGTCTATTTCTGCCGCCAAGCAGTTTACCGGTCAGATTATAGGCACATGAGGCCTAAAAACTGTAAGCCTCAGGTTGGTGGACGCAGAGCAGTGCATCGTAAGGCACGTCCCTAGAGACATCATTTCCTCTGCTTGTTAAGTCAGCCAGTCGTTTTAAAAAACTGCGGAGGTAAGTAAAGTCTGGATCAGACTTTAGAACTTCTCTTAGTTTTCCACATTTAGTTTAGGAGATATTCTCTACTATACTATCACTTAATAATTATTTTTCACAAAGTACTTTGAAACTTTGTTGAATCTTTATCTACTTTGATGCTGAGCTTACTTGAAAGAGTACACAAGCTATTCAATTTTACATGGTGGTATTGTATGCATGTAATTTATTTAGTTAAGATATAATCAAAGTCAAAGTCAAAAGGCATTTATTCAGTAATATCCGCAGGGATCATCTTGAAACGTATTAAATCTAGGTGAATCTAAGCGCCAGTTCCTCGCGACCAAGCCTAGAAGAACCGGCAAGAAACTTACGGCTTGGTTCCTACCGTTTTTTTTTATGATCCTGTTACAATTTATCTGTGTAGTTTATATGCAGTGTTGATATGCGCCGTTTACTATTATGATAGCTGGGTAAACTGGGGTGTAATTTCCGATGCCAACCCCGTTAATTCCGCTGTACATTGGAAACGTAGACGGCCGTGAGAGGAAATTCTGATCGCGCGGGTTATGTGGTAAGCGGTTGCAAATCCGTTACTTTTATTATGTAACGATTTTATGGCCTCGTCATTCTGAAATCCAAAGTTCAGACGATGTTTTCAACTCGCCAAGCATATCATTGATTGCACTCCGAACACTTAGGTACTTACCTACCTTCTCAGTTCAACGTAACGTATCACAACAGGTGAATCAGCCTCTAAGCCGCATTGTGTATTCTGTGAGCGTATTGTTTTTGAGAGACCATGTAGGTGAATTTACAAGGTACCGCCTTCGCTTACATGGCCATTACGTAATAAGTAACGCCCCAGAAATCCCATACAAAAGTAACAGACAGGTCTCATAGTTCAGTTGGTAGTAGCTCTATTTTCTGGGCTGTAGGTATGTAACGGAACCTTAGTAATAGGGTCCCGTTTTACCCTTTAGGTACGGAAGCCTAAAAAGTATTAATGGTCCACCTATATTTAATCTATACCAAGTATAAGAATCTTCATCCTGACTGACAACTCACTGACGTATAGACAGCGCACAACCTAAACCACTGGTCGTAGAGACTTGAAATTTTCAGGGTACCATAAAAGAACTTTCCGAAATTCAACTCTTAAACGGATACCTACAGCGGGGGTTGTATGAAAATAACTTCACACGCTGGTTATTTATAATAAGATTTTGTAACTAAAGCTTAGTTCCTCAGATAAATAATAGTACAGATGTTTCTTTTCAATGTGTTTAGCCGTATCAATATATTACCACCGCCTAATATCGCTTGTGAAGAATGCTAAGCGCTCAGTCATAATGGAAGTTATTGAAGTGGCAATCAATTTATTTTTAAGAGATGATGCAACATGTGGCCGACAGACAACCATTGATTTTCATTAGGTCATGGTAATACCGTAAATGTAGCTGGTTCAATTCACATCCGATATAACAACTACTTGTGTTTTCGTAATAGCTTTTTTTTTTACGCTACTGCTGGTGTAATAAGCATTTGACCCACCTGATGTTAAGTGGTAACCGTCACCTATAACAAAGAATGCTCTACTATGCACTACCCTACGTCCACCAAACTTTGGCATACCGGTGTTAAGCCTCATGTGCTTGTGATTTCACGCACACCCTTCAATCCGGAACACACTATTTCGAGCATCACTGCTTGGCGGAAGTAAGAGGTACGATGGTAGTACTTACCGTAGTACGAGACCTTTCACAAAGAAAAACAACATCGGAAGAGCTTAACAAGTAAATATTTATCGTTGAAGAAATATTTCCAAGGATTTGAAGAGACAACAGGTGCTACTCTATACCTAAATATTTAAAACAATGATAGTATGCGCATAACACTACACCTCCACAAACAATTAATCAACTGACGACCGATGTGGCGCGGCGGGCGAATGTCCACCTCGCAGGAGGTTGCGGGTTCGATTCTCGTCTTAGGATAAATGTTTGTACGATCGGCAAATATTTATTCCGGGTGTATTACCGTATTTTCTATGTGTGTATTGTAAGTATTAAGTATATCAGCCATCTAGTACCCACCCATAACACAAGCTCTACTTAGCTTGGGGCTAGATGATCCAGCATTATCATTATTATTATAGGTATAGTCAGCTGCATTAGTATGTATGTAACTATCAAATAGTATCACATCATTAGAATAATCTTAAACACACCAACATATTTAAAATAACGAAGTCAGTTGATGAGTTTACTTATTTCTTAAGTTGTAATGTATATAAACATTTATGACTAGCGAAACCCTCACGAATTCGTCAGCGTGATAGTTATTTTCATACAAACTTGAACCCTCGTTTAACTAGTTTAGAGGTTGACTTTACTAAGAAAGGTATTTCCAACCTTTCTTAGTACACCTCTACACACCAAGTCAAATATTCTCTACGACCAGAGGCTTAGGCTGCGCGTTGCGTATGTGTCAGTTAGTAAGGATAAATATTCTTATAGTTGGTATAAAGATAGATAACGCTGTGAAAACATTTAGAAGTAGGTATACTATTAATTCATACATTCTAGTGCAACTGACTGTACATGAAAGTTTTCCGGCAAATTGAATTACCACTGGGTAATAATACTACGAAGCTGTTGGTGTGAAAGTTTTATAGGTCACGAGCTGCATAAACAATAGAGCTTCGATAAATGAACATGAACAGTAAATGTTACTTAGGTATAGTGCTACCCGACCGGGTGGCGGTCTCGAGTGGCTTACCACCGATGAAATCCCATTATAGCGTTATTGAGTTGTTCGTCTGTATGTAGCCGATATGAAAACTGCCTGCACCGGACGAATGGACACGACACACAATACCACCTGTGTGGGAGCAAAACCCTATTTACGATCAATGCAACGCATGAATGTAGTTTTCAATTTAGGTAAACTTTGTTTTCTATTTAGCTTTATAGCTACTAGAAATACAAGAGCTTCAAACTACTCGTACTTCTAGTAGTTTTTCAAGTGTTTAACTTGCAAGTTTTTACAATAGTAAGCTGTAACGAATAGACCTTTTAAAGACAGGGTCGGCATGAGTTTTTAAACGCGTGTGAAACGTAATAAATACTGAATTTGTACCAACATACTAGGTAATTTAGCTTGACTTCGAACATCGATTCTTATATTACGTAAAGCAGTTCAATCTAATGTTAGACAGGAAGTATGAAAACCAAATAAAACTTTGTGAATAGCTCCACATGAAATCATTCACCTTCCTAATATAAGTAAACAAATGCTTCCTGACGATAGATTGTTCGCAACACTGCGCGATCCCAATTATAAACAATGGTAGAGCGAAGAGGAATACAGCTATGTACCTACCTACCTACCTAAGAATTCATAATCCTGAAAGTATATAACTTTAAAAAATTTAATATTATGGAACCCTCGGAGTGACCGCGTATCTGTTGTTGCAATCAAAATCCAGTTGAAAGTGTCAAATATAACATATTATGTCATAAAAAATCTGTCATATTGTTGTCATGTGACAATTGCAATCAGATTCTCAATGGAACAAAAGATATACGATTACCCCTGTGATGTCTGTACCATGAATAAGCATTGTTCCATTTCATTCTGATTACTGATGAGATTCCCTCATACATATAACTATTGAGAAATTTTAACTACCTACTTATGCAAAAAACAAACGCACTTCAATCTGACAACCTTTTGACATTATTACCTATTCAAGTAAGTTTTTATATATTTGATCTTTTCTGTGGCCAGTCGAGGGCTAAAAATCAGGGCGCTCGAGGTTCGGTGTGAAAGTAATGTCACGCGAAAATAAAACCAACAAATTGAAAATTTTCCCCGACCGAACGCTGATGTTACTTATTTACTTTTTACCAGGCAGACTTAGAATGATGGAATTATCTACTAAGTTTCTTTTCCTCATTTGTATATTTAATACTGCTTTCATGTATTATTTTCTTCTAAGTTGTTCGATTCATTTACATTCGAAACTTTCATGATTGAGTTTGAGCTATTAATGAAATACCGGTGCAAAAACAAGAGGGTAAAAACAACAAACAAGAGGACAAACAACATTGCTATAACGGAAGAATTCATTTGAAAACTGCGTTTTTTGCATATTAAGACCGAGCAATCATCGCCAGCTCCAAGGAGCACGTGCCAATCTTAATTTTAGGCTATTATGGCAGATATTAGAAAATATACGAGCTGAGTTACTTTTCGAGGTCGGGGTAGCGTCTTAAAAGCTGCACATGCTAAGAGCCAATGGTAATTAATTAGTAACCCGTCACAAACGTGAAAATTAGTCACACCTCAGCACTCGAAGCGTGCTATAGCTCTCGTCTTACGGATTCAAGGCGTTTCAGTTTTATTGCCCTTCAGTTGAATATAAGTAAGTGTCGGTAGTTTGTTTACCGTTTATCACTCAAAATGGACTCTTAGAGAAACTTCTACAAAATATTTTACGAATCTGGAGTTTTAAAACAAACACTTATTATCACACCACAAGACATTTTTTGCGTATTAATTTTAATGGCACTCATAATAGCTTACCTACACTCGTTTAATAACATGAAATAATATTTTTTCACAGGTAAAAAATCTATAGTTTTATTCTCCTCTGGTTAGAATATTTTATGAGCCATTCTTAAATAAATGAAACCGGTTACGGGAATGACCTCATCTCATGGATGATTACAATGGTCCAACCGAGACACCCAGAAACCAACCCATAGGTTAAGATTTCGTAATGGCGTACCGGTTTTGATTGCATTGCAGTTAAATAAACCGGTGTCAGCTTTGTTGTTATTGCACCTTATACTCTTGCAAAATTTTTCAGCTTAAACATGTGTTCTCCAGACATTTCTCATGAATCTAAATAAATAATATAATACGTATTTTTTTTTTATTGGACATTTTTACACATCATCTAGCCCCAAACTAAGCATAGCTTGTACTATGGGAACCAGATGACTGATAGAATACTTATATACGTTTTTTTTTATAAATACATACTTAGAATACAATATAACACCCAGACACAGAACAAACATCTATATTCATCACACAAATGTTTGTTCTCGGTGGGAATCGAACCCACCACCTACAGCGCAGAAAGCAGGGTTACTACGAACTGAGCTGTGCCGGCTGTCTTGGATTAAGCTCTACATTCGAAAGCTTTTCTTTAATCTAATTCGATTTTATGAGAGCACACTCCAATAAGGGCTGGGCAAGACGTGAGAGGTGATACTGATGGCCGAAAGCACGGTTCAACAACCGAATGGAACGATCGAAGCTTAGAGCAATGTTCTTGCGTATTACCCCGACCCAGACGACCTCGTCAAATTCCCGAGACGGGTGGTGATTGGTGATGTGCCGGTGTCTGCACACGTACTAGCCAAATTAAATACTTGTCTGTTGTTCATGCAAGTACAGTCAACATCACAATGGAGTTATCGTACATATTTCACAATTTTTTTACGTAATTATCTTTCCAACTTGAACAATGTTTCCAAATTGTGTCAGTGTTTAATCACTTTGATAGAAAATAGGTATTTACCTGAAATATCCCTAATTTTCTGTCAGGGTGTCTACTTTGTAAAACTATAACAAAGTATCGTATTGTAGCTTTAAGCTACAGTGCAATGCATAACTTTACTGTACTGTAACTTTTGTGTAACTCAAACGACAATGAAAACGAAAACGTCAAAAACTCAGAATCCACCTACAGGAAAAATTCGTTATTCGATCTACTACGACTATAATATACACATCCAAATGATGAGAGTAGTTTACGTTTGAAACTTGTTTGTTAGAATGCGTGGATATAGGTACATGATTTTCTAAACTCTAGAGCCCGAAGCACCGGAAAGTATATTTTATGCACAACAAAACGGGCAGGTAGGAACTGAGGTTTCCACAGAAACTTACAGAACAACATCAAATATTCTATTAATAAAAGGTAAAGGTAATCTGAATAATTAACCAGTATAGGAACTGATTCGTTTTGGACGTTTTGAAAATGTAAAGAAATCAGATTATCTTGAGTATTTGCCCGAGATTATTCGATTTATCTACATTTTCGAAACGTCTATCTAACTATTGGGGTAGGTGGTTTGGGGTTGTTGGGGTATACCTACAACAAAATCAGGTTTTCTTACTAAGCTAGAACATAAAAAGAAAGTCCAAAGGCATTCATATAATCAAATCTTATTGACCAGTTAGGACCGTCTTAAAGCCAGGTGAATGTAAGTGCAGTTCTTCGCGATGAAGCCTAGAACATACGGACGGACAATTTGGTTCCTTGGTTCACTGTCTTCTAAGTATCTATTGCTATATGCTTGGTGATCCGGTACACAGCTCTCTACATTTATTCGTCTATTTTTAGTTTTTTTTTATTTTAGAGTTAAGGTTACTCTTTGTATTACATACTCTTGTTGATGTAGTCTAAAATAAGAGAAATAAATAAATGTATTTACAAAAAAAATAAGTATTTTATTAGTCCATATTCCCATAGCCCACATCTAGCCCTAAACTAGATTTAGGGCTAAATCATGCTGTGTAAAAAGGTTCACAAATATTTATTTATCTATACAAATAAATAAAATTGAAGTGTCTGTTTGTAATATTAAAATAACCGCTTTTTACTACATGCATAGGAATGTATATACGATACATATACCAAAATAGCGTTTTTTAAAACTTTTGTCTGTCTGTCTGTCTGTCCGTCCGTCTGTCTGTCTGTCTATCTGTTTGTTCCGGGTAATCTCTGGAACGGCTGGACCGATTTCGACGGGACTTTCACTGACAGATAGCTGATGTAACAAGGAGTAACTTAGGCTACTTTTTATCCCGAAAAAACAACGGGAACGGGAAATAACTGCCACGCGGGCGAAACTGCACACGGCCGCTATTTTATGCCGTATTAACGCCATCTGTTGGTGACATCGAGTACTACTAAGTACTACCTTCAGTCAAGATTTGTAAGTAAAAATGTTTACCGCCCAACGAAGTGGGCACGGGTCAGCTAGTTTAATATAACGTGAAGCTCCAATATGGGGCCAATGCTTGCTTCTTAGTCAAGTGTATGCACATAGAAATGCAAGAGAATAAGGAAACTGGTAGAGAAAGACAGCCAAACAATCATACCAAAGCAAAACCCTTTTGATGAACTCTAGCTATTAAAGTAGAGCAACATACGCAGAGAATAATTTACAAACGAACTCGGTAGCGAACAAACCGCTTATTGCGGTGTTTACTGCAAATCTAGTTCATCATCTTCACGGGTCGTTGGAACTGTTTTCGTTGAAATCTCGCAACAGAAAGGAAATTAGATTGTTGTCTGTGGACATTATCACAAAATACCATCTTGATCCAGAGTAAGCAAAGCTTCTACTATCGTGTCACGCTCTTTAAAGCGAATTGTCAAAGCACGGGACGTATAGACATACAGTCGTTGGATATCCAACGCATCCAATACAATATAATATTTTCATGTTGATGATGCGGCTGCCTCGTTTCTGCAGTGCATCAGGGATTACCGAGTACCAAACAGACAGCTTCGAAGCCATTATTCGTAAAAAGACTGTATCTGATTTGCAGAATATGGGACCGTCGCAGAGACTTTTAGTAAATAAGTATGAGTCGTCGAAGTGCCTTGAGCGGAGAGTGATTAAGTGTTACGCCTAGGTACTTTATTATTCAGTCACACTTTCGGTACAATTCCAGTAAAGCTGTTTTACTAACCCGTATACAGTCGTAGGAGATATTTTTTTAGTTATTCTAACATACCGTATAGTATAAGTACCGTATTAAAATATCCCAAGACCTATTTCATCGAGTGGCATAAACTCTCAACAGCGCAGTTGGTTAGTGCATCCCCCTAACCAAGCGGAGGGTCCTGGGTTCAAATCTCACTCGAGGGAATAATTTCTGGGATAATATAAAATCTTAGTACCTACTGTTCTATTTTAGATACTTTGAAAAAAACATGACATGCAAAAAGTAATTTCATTCTTTGAACATACGTTGAACCGTAACGATAGCTTTATCAAGATTATAAATTTAATTTAAAGTTAGGGGAACTTTAATCTTGTCCGCAACTCTACCCTCGTTTTAATTATACTTAGTTTTCAATTTCAGTATATTTTAATCCTTTGAATGTAAGACAGACCCCTTTCAAACCTGTTAAATGAAGCACTTGACATGTCTCATTTCACAAACGCATGAATACATAGCCTACAGATCTAAAAAAACTTCTTTCACGGATAATTCTTTATTCTTATTGGTTTATTTTTATTAAAAAAACATCTTATTGGTTTCTTTTATCATTGGTATAAACTTATGTTAGTAAAATAGTAATAACTAGGCATAAGTTAATAATAACAGTTACTATTAAGCCAAGATTTCTGTTTTCTTTTTATATTAAAATCAAAAACCTTTTCTGATTTAAGAATCTCGATGTCAAAATGTATTTAAGAAATATTTTAAAAGCCGGATGTAGTTATTGCGTTTCATACTTTGCAAGCGACTTACGGCGAGACGTGGGAATTGTTTGAACAATGAAGATTCGAGTTACTTCTGTCTCTTTCTACTGATACTAAACCATTTATAATTCATACTTTTATAGTATTCAAGTTATATTACCTACGTGCCGTTATTTAGGTAAGCCACAGTTTACAATCACGTAGCGAGCCATTATTTATTTCATTAATTTGCTTATGATACAATTTACATAAAGTACTTATAATGATATGTTATGTAGGTAATAAGGTAGATAAAGTTTGTTGCATCATTTATTTCCCACAAAGTAGAAGTATGTACAATTCAGTATCACGCTTATTTAAAGTTAAAGATCAATGGTTTTAAAATAAGTAGGTAAACTGTGAATTTGTATAGTTTATCTGTATTTTATTAAGTTATGCTAAGTTGAAAAATTGTGTGAGTATTTGATTTGTTTGGTAAGAGTATACAAAATACTAAAATCTTTGGAAACGTCAAATTTCAAAGGCTGACGAAAACCTCTTAATACCTGGTTGTACGTGCCTATTACTGAATTACTAATCGGTTATGTTGACAGATAATATGAATATAATTTTTACGTCTACGACAAATATTAATATCATTGATGTACCTATATACCGTCGATGATAAATACACATAAAAGGAAATGTATACACGACCATAATCCCGAGACCGCTGGTTCTTAGATCTGAGGATACTTAAGTATGTGTAAATAGCGGAATGTAACGCCAATAACCTGTGTTCTTCTTTTGATCGAGGGAAGGTTTTCTACGTATTAGTTAAAAATGTCTGAATCTTGATCAATCATTTTGAACTAATATGTAGCCGAGCCACCTCAATATCTGCTACTTCATTTATGTCCACCCAAGTACAGATGGTCGTGCATAAAATAAACACGCTGGTCAACATCAACACTCATTTGGTTTAGCAATTTTTAGGAGAAACAGAACGTTTAAACTTCGAAAACTAAGTTATTTTATAATCTCAGCTTATGACTTAAGGTATATGACGTATATAGCTCTAATGGCAATGTAAATGTAGGTAAAGTGCATCGAACTTCACTGAGACCTTGCCATGAGCAATAAAACGGTAACAGTACCGTAAACACCTAGGTTTAAATACAGTTTTATAGTGTAAGAAGTAAGTGCGTTCGTCGGATTAATTTAAATAGTTTTAGATTAATTTAGAGAATTTTATTTCAGAAATTTGTTCCGGAATTTTGGCAAGGTTTAAATTACTAAAGGACTACTGGCTAGGTACCTAATCACTAGATTCACTAATTGCAAGTTTCAAATTCTATCAGTAAATCTTACACACGTGCTTGTAATTATGCACCTGTATGTCGGTATTAGGTAGGTAGGACGTGAGGATATGCGACTGACGGACGTGAATACAGTACGCGTGTGTACGTTTAACAGAATATTATGGTAACATCTATAATAGGTACCTACCTCTACTTATCTACAACACAGAATTTGAATTATTCCTGACTGAAATGCAAGACTCAACTTGGGCGAGTTATATTCAATTATTTATTGAATACTAGATATTAATTTAAACTTACCATTTCGAGATACATCTAGTTCTACTAAATTTTCGAAGTTCTGTATGTCCGATGGTAGTTTATGTATCTCATTGTCGCTCAGTCCTAATCTTCTCAATCTATGGAGCCTGAAGAAATTCTGAAACAATATAGGTAACTAAATTACATACACATATAAAATGTTTAAGTAGGAAGGTAGGTCCACTGTTAACTCTAGTAAGAAAGGACATTAGTCATCATCAGCCTCAAGAAGTACATTGCTGGACAAAGGTTTCTCTTATTACAGGTAACGAATATGAGTCTTCTCCATCCACTGACTTTCCGCGATCCTAGCAATCGTCGGTCCAAGGTCCAACGTCAGGTCGGGGAGCGTCCCATGCTTCGTGTTCCTTTTGAACTAATTTTGATAAAATTTATACGGGACCAATCTGATAAAATGGTGGAGTTCTGAGGTTACAAACATAAATAAAAACTACAACCGAATTCAGTCAAATGTACTGCAGTCTTATTTGCGATCTGCCAGAAGTTTTAAAGTGTGGTTAGAGTTTTTGGGGTCTTATTTGCTTGGACTTATATAAGCCTGTTGTTTAGTTTGACTATTGTTTCGCATTCGGTGGGGTATTGGAAGCTATTTTCGAATTCTAGCTGAAACTTCTGGGGGTTTTGGATTTGGGCAGGTCTTGTTGATCACTGAGACGTTAAATATTTGATTTCTGGTCTTCAATATAAAATCTATCTCGTATTTGATCTTGATCAGATGTTCACACAGCGATTTATTTATTGTTTTTTTCCACCGGGGTGAAGCCACATTTATCTCCTGGACGACCGCTTTTTGAATTCGAACACTAGATGACCCAGTTGGCTTCACTATCTAAAACCGATTTTTTTTCCGTTCTTCATGCCTAGCGCTCTACATCTCCATGATTCACTTCCGAGTGAGGGACATAAGACGAATAGCGTTTAATAAATCTGACAATAAGGTATACTCGTATTACGTCACCCTGCTTGAAATGCTTTCGATTTTTAATAGGTATATTGTTGACAAGGAATTGGTGGACGAGATACTTCACCATGTTTGTTATCTAATAGATAAATAGGTTTCTTTAATAAATAAATCAGTCAGTAGGTACCTAGTACCTACACAGCCAATGTAGTTTTACTACATGGTGGCAGTGGTGGGATTACAGCCTGAGGATTGGCTTCTAGTTAGGTTGCTAGGAGTTCAGGAATATCACGCAACTTGCTGATTTGGTAAGTACTTTTTCTAGTTCTATCGTTAGATCTCAGGATCTTTGCGTTATCAGTTGCCAGGTTAGGATTGGTCGCTGAGCCACAAATTCATAGCGAAACTGCCAGGGACTTGACTGGGGGCGTCTCTTTCGCCTCACGGGCGGTGGTTGTTTTTGCGTAGTCATCATATTTGACAGGCGAATTATGATTGGAGGCGTTGCGAACCAGAGATCACAGATTGTCATAGAAGACCAGGTCACTGTTAATCTGATCTGTATGACTTAAATCAGCAAGTGTTATAAAGATATGGGAGTCAAAAATAGGTTCCAAGCATAGATGAAAACACAATTCAATATCATGCTTAACTTTGGACCTACATTTCTAAGGAAATAAAAATGACTTGACTAAAGGAATTTTCAAAATTCAACACCTAAGCAGGTATAGTGTGGTTGAAATTTGAATGAAAATATCTTTAGGCAAATAAATTCTCACACTTTCCCACTAGTATTATTATGCTATTATACATTAGGTTTTTAGCAGAACATCTGAAACCCTTGTCTCAGGCACTACAGCATCCCATATAATAGGGATATGAGTAAAAAAATTATACAGCATCAGCTGTATAAATCATCTACAATAGATGTGAACGCCTGTTTTTCAGTAAAATATGTGATCAAGCTGGTTTTAAGTCTGCTGATCCACTACTCAACCCACAAAATGTTCCTAATCAGCCAAGTAGCTATTGGATTTTTTTGCAAGCAGGTGGCCCACCTAATATTATGTGGTTACTATTTCCTATGACAAAACAATGCCTCGCAGGTCACGTGCTCTACGATACACTGCTCAGCGCCCATCAACTTGAGGCATACAGGTGTTAAGCCTCATGGGCCTGTAATTTCACTGGCACCCACACTCTTCAAACCGGAACACAGTAATCTGTTTGGCGGCAGATATTGGTATGGTGGTAGTACTTCCCGGGACGAGCCCTTCACTAAGAGCTTTACGACTACTAAAAATGGATTTAATAAATTATTTATATAGAAAATGTCGGGGGGGGGTCGGTGTAGGTCTTGGTGGGTCGTGTCTTTTTGCCAGAGATACGAACCTATAAAGTGCTAAGAATACCAATAGCGTACGCCTCGGGAGTGCGGAGCTGAGGCTATCAGGCGCGCACCGACAAGTCCTTCGTATACGTCCACGCCATCACTAGGCTGACGCCTCGGTCTTTTGATGGGCCCACATTTACATCGGTGTGGGTCGTCTCCCCCGGGCAATGCTGCGGTCTGAAACGAGTCCCCGCACACATTCCACCTACCTCGGGGCCGCAGTAGCTAAATACGAAGGACGACAGGCGAATCTTTGGCGCCTTAAAACCGAACCAACTGGCTAAAGGGAAGAAAACCCTGACGAAAAAATTACAGCAACATAGGGAAGACAACCCAAAAGACAAAAAATCACAGCAACATAGGGAAAACAAACCCTGACGAAAAAATTGCAAAAAAAAAAAACCATGGCAGCAAAACCGAAAGACATATTACCCCAGGAGGGTACCGATAACTCCGTTATCGGAGAATCCCTCCCTGAGCCTAGCTCAGGCAGCCCCTCGTATTCTGGGGGGGGCACAGTTTTGCCACAAGTGGAACTCCAAGAAGCGCGCCCGCAGATACTGGAACCCAAACTGATCCAACAGACCTTCCATAGGAGCATGTTCTACGCAAGACCACGAAGTAGCTCGTTATCCGGCATTCCATCCACAAGCCGACCAGCTGAAGACAACCCAGACAAGGAAGAAACCATCATACATACACAAAAATCACCACAGCGATCGACACCCTATGACGTCGCCACAACATCCAAGCCAAGCTGGCAGAAAGTTCCGGTACCAGGAACCAATAAACGCAAAAAACCATCAGACTCTCCGCCGCAACCACAAGCCACAAAAACACATAACTCGTTTGCAATCTTGCCAACAGATTCCTCTGGGGATAACGATGGTGCAGTCAAGGTTACCAAACCTCCGCCACTCATCCTTTACGGGATAGAAGACGTGAACAAGCTAACAGAAGCAATCGAAACAGTACTAGACAAACAGCAGTACACACTGAAAATAATCACAAAGAATCAACTAAGAGTAAACTGTACCTCTGTAGACTCCTACAAAAGCCTAATGACACTCGTAAGGGAGATGGAACTCATAGGTCATACTTTCACGAGAAAAGAAGACAAATGCTATAGAGTAGTAGTTAAAAATCTGCACCACACCACACCACATGAAGCCATTATCGAAGCGTTTGAAAAAACAGATAATAAAGTACGTGGAGAAATAATTAACGCCAGAAGTGGACCTGATAAAACGCCTACATCAACGTTCTTCATAAATCTGGAACGAAGTCCAAACAATAGCCTAGTTAAAAACATAAAGTACATCTACAACACTGCGGTAACTATCGAGGACCCAAAGAAAAGAAATACAATTGTGCAGTGCATGAAGTGTCAGCAATATGGACACTCGAAGAACAACTGCATGAGACCATACCGCTGTGTAAAATGCGCTGGCCAGCATAAAACCAGCGATTGTGCAAAAAAAGACCGTAACACTCCTGCTAAATGTGCGTTGTGCATGGGAGAACATCCGGCAAACTACAAAGGATGCGAAGTGTATCGCGAGATTCTAAACCGAAAAAGGTCCAGAAATACATACCACAAGAGGACACTACCTACGACCACAGACTCCTCGGCTAAGGAACATAAACCAGCAAGCCAATCAACCCAAATAGAAAAACCCATCAGAAACCAAGAAAGCCAAACCGCAAAGCAGATCAATCTGAGACCAAAACAGACATCACACACAACACAAAAAGCTCAGCCTTACTACCAGAGACCTGACTATCAAAACGCAACATACGACCTTCCGAGCCCAACATACTCCGAAGTCACCACTAACCAAAAATCACCTTTTCCAGAGAGAAGGGTGGAAAAAACGGCACAACACCAAAGACAAGAAAGAAACAAAGAACAAACTCGCACCACGTGGAAACCCACTGAAAAAGTATCACACAACACAAACATAGACAACGTCGCGCCAACACCAGTCCTCCAGGACTTAATAATCAAACAAATGGAAAAGATGGATATGATATTCAGCCAATTGACTTTGCTCATAGGTCTTATTTCGACCCTCGTCGATAGATTACGCTAATGCTCTTCTTAAACATAGCGACATGGAACATTAACGGACTTGCACCCAATATTCACGAAGTGGAAGTCTTACTCGATACTCACAAACTGGACATTCTGTTAATATCTGAGACTCATTTTACCAATAAGAGCTGCGTCAAAATAAAAAACTACACAATATACGACACAAACCATCCTGATGGTACAGCACACGGAGGTACAGCTATCATCATACGGTCCTCAATTAAACACCACTTACTGACAAAGTACTGTACAGAACACATTCAAGCGACCACTATAACAGTGGAAGGAGAAACGGGGAACTTTAATGTCTCATCAGTTTATTGCCCACCCAAACATAAAATTAAAGAAGAACAATTCTCACAGTATCTCAACACACTTGGCAATAGATTTGTGGCTGGAGGAGACTGGAACGCGAAACATCAGCACTGGGGCTCAAGATTAGCCACCACACGAGGCCGACAACTGAAATTGGCAATCGACATCAACTGCCTCACCACACTATCAACAGCTGAGCCAACGCACTGGCCCACAGATACGAACAAACTCCCCGACATAATAGATTTCTTCATTTGTAGAGGAATGACACAATATTACTCCAAAACTACTCCATGCTTAGATGGATCGTCAAACCACACCCCTGTACTGCTAACAATAAGCACAATCCTACTCGAATATGAAACGACACCTAGACTGTATAACAAATACACCGACTGGGACTCGTTTGGAGACATCATAAACACAAGACTTAACCTAAAAGTAGCACTAAAAACACCAGAAGACATAGAGGATGCTGCCACTGAGTTCACTAACACAATACAAATCGCTTGCTGGTCTACCACACCTGAAATGCCAGACAACAAATATAGACACAACACTGTACCAGAGGAAATAAGGAACAAAATACAAGAGAAAAGGAGTCTACGTAGGGTGTGGCACAGCAGCAGACACCAAGACGACAGAAGAGCGTACAACAAAGCCATGATGGAACTTAAAACTCTAATAAGTGAAGCCAGGAACGAAACCCTAAGAACACGGCTGGAATCGCTAACGGCAACAAAGTCCACCAATTACTCATTGTGGAAAGCAACCTCCGAGCTAAACCAACCAAAACAAACCAGACCACCTCTCAAACAAGATGGGACATGGTCTAGAACGCCTCAGCAAAGAGTCGATGCCTTCGCGAAGCACCTGTCCACTGTGTTCAAACCAAACGAGGGAACCGACGATGAAGACCCGAACGTAGACAATGTGTTAAATCAGGACTTCCAACTCGACCTACCCCTAAAAACAACCACGCCCAGAGAAATCTCTAAACTGATACATAGACTTGACAACAAAAAAGCCCCCGGATTCGACCAAATTACTAAAGAAGTTCTCTGCAAACTGCCTAAAAAAGGGATCGTCTTCCTCGCCACACTATTTAACAGCATTATGAGAGTGGGACACTATCCTAGTGTATGGAAAGTCTCCCAAATCATGATGATCTATAAAGAAGCAAAATCAATCAACGAAGTTAGTTCTTACAGGCCGATAAGCTTACTACCTGTTATCTCCAAGCTATTTGAGAAAATGCTGCTATCTCGTATGCTGAAAACCCTGCATGAAAGATCAATTATACCAGACCACCAGTTTGGGTTCCGACAAGAACATGGCACCACAGAACAAGTACACCGAGTCGTGGACCAAATAAGAAAGTCCCTAGAAAATAAAGAATACTGCTCTGCAGCCTTCTTAGACATACAACAGGCCTTTGACAAAGTTTGGCACAAAGGCATCCTCTACAAAATCAAAAAACTACTTCCACATCCATTCTTTACACTCATGAAATCATACATCTCAGAGAGAATATTTCAAGTGAAAGATGGCGAATTCACTTCTGGATTCTATGACATACAGGCCGGCGTGCCTCAAGGATCGGTACTAGGCCCAGTCCTGTATACCATATTCACATGTGACTTACCCGTAACATCAAATGTAGTTACGGCGACGTTTGCAGACGATACTGCTATCCTCGCAAGCAGTAAAGATAGAACCAAAGCCTCAGAGGCTCTCCAAACCGGGCTAGACGAAATCGCAGAATGGCTGAGCAAGTGGCGAATAAAGGCTAGCGCGTCGAAATCCAACCACATCACGTTTGCCCTCCGCGCTGGAGACTGCCCTCTAGTGCACTTAGGAAACACCGTCCTACCACACAACGAGTCAGTAAAGTACTTGGGTATGCACCTGGATAGACGATTGACATGGAAAAAACACCTACAAAAGAAAAGAAATGAACTGAACCTAAAATACCGCGACCTACATTGGCTCCTCGGAAGGAACTCTGTGCTTAGCACAGACAACAAACTCCTCATATACAAGGTCGTTCTAAAACCGATATGGACGTATGGCATCCAGTTGTGGGGCTCAGCACGCAACTCCAACATCGCTATCATACAAAGAGCCCAAAACGGCATACTGAGAAACATAACAAATGCACCGTGGTTCCTAAAAAACACTGAACTTCACGAACAGGTCCAAATCAACACAGTTGCGGAAGAAGTCAAACGTTTCTCGACTGCCTATAAAAGCAGGCTGGAACGGCATCCCAACCGCCTGGCAGCCGAATTGACCACCATCACCTATCCTAAGAGGCTAAAAAGACACCACATAGTCGAACTCGACTTGTAAGAAAAAGGAGGAAGAGGTCACTGGACCTCTCGTCCTGCAAACCACGCCACTCACAACACACCTGCTCATAGTTCGGAGAACTGATCGCAGATGAACATGGAAAAAAAAAAAAAAAAAAAAAATATAGAAAATGTATGACTTAGTTTTAAATAGAAAGACTGAGGGCATTATTTCTTGGAGGTGCAGTAAGGGTAAAACAGACAACATCAATCCAGTAAAAACATCTTCAAAAAACATACATCTAAGCTTATCAGTATCTTTACACTCTAGGTAGGCAGGCAAAAGGAAAAAAAATTGTGACGACTGATGTGGCGTGGCGGGCGAATGTCCGCCTGCGACGCAGGAGGTTACGGGTTTGATTTCCGCCTTGGGATAAATGTTCATACGATCTGCAAATATTTATTCTGGATGTTCTGGGTATTTTCATTGTATAACAAAAAAATCTATGTAAGTAATGTGTTGTATTAAGTATATCAGACATCTAGTACCCATACCACAAGCTCTGCTTAGCTTGCGGCTGGATGATGCTATGTGGATTGTCCAGCATTATTATTATTATTAGTCACGGATAATAAACTCACTTCCAACTCACATGACCAGAAGCAGTGAACCAAATAGTGGAATCTAGGAACCTACCTACTTATAGTACCGTTTATTTTAGTGTTGATTATTTACAACTTGTGTGATACAAATACAGGTAAACGCCCACGAACAGATTTAATAATTTTCAGATAGGTTATCCAAATATTTACCTTAGGGAGATCTCGTATATGGTTAGCGTCCAAAAAAAGTTCTTCTAAACTCCTGGAATATCGTAGTATGTCTTCAGGTACTGTTGGCAACGAGCAATGCCGCTTGTCTACACATTCCACTTGGCGATTACATTTGAACAAAGGTATACATCGAAACATGTTGGACACTACACTTTGAACGAACTATAGTATAATTTGTCACTATGACGACACATATTTGAGCACAATTTTGGATCAAACCACTATTTCAGCATTGTAAAAATTGATATCGTATCAAAATAATTCTAAAAATCCAACTCGCACCTCAGCTACAAAATGAAGCCCACAGAGTACTTTTTTATAGACGGAAAATGAAGCCACTGGCTAACTGACAGGGTTACAAGGTAGAATATATTTTATGATATATTTTTTTTGTTTACTAGATACTAGTCTTTTTGCCAAGACTTATTTATAAAATATTTTCAAATTTAATATAATTAATATATAATTAATCATTACCATGCATGTATCAACTTTATAGTTCTTGTGGATAAAGATGCGATTTTTGTGTCGATTAGCTGTCAAGTTTAGGGCAAAACTTGAATGTATGTCAATATTTTTTTTAAATTAAAATGGATGAGACTCGTAGGTAGACACTGTCTACGATGAGACTAATGTTAAAGTGGATAAATAGTTTTTACGGATTCTATTTCGGCTTCTTGACTTTGGTTTTCTGACGTTGTTGGTAGATTATCCAAAACACAACTGTAGCATTTTGATTGCAAACGCCTATAATATGTATAAATAAATTGATCTCGGTCCTCGTATAAAAAAGTACTCTGTGGTCCTCGGTTTCATTTTGCTGTCAGATCCTGTCTGGTCTGTCAGTAAATAAAAATAAAAAAGTAAAAAAAAATCGTTTGTGTTGTGTGTAAATTAAAATATTAAACTTTGTAATTTGAATAGTAAGGCAAATATAATTCAAATACACAAAATGACATTCAATTTAGGGTTTATTGGTGCCGGCAACATGTCATCAGCTATAGTTAAAGGAATAATACAAAAAGGTAGGTATTCTATTATAATTTACAGCATCATGATTATGTGTAGGTACATTGTGTGGTTCACATCGATTCAGACTAATCAGCTAGTACATTTCAGGAGCTCATCCTCCTTCAAAAATATGGGGTTCTGGTCCTCGTCTTCAAAGCCTCGCTCACTGGCGAGAAATGGGAACCCATGTGACAACAAACAATGCCGAATTGCTTAAAGAATGTGATGTAATAATACTTGGTGTGAAGCCAGGTATGTTGGAAGAAGCAATACATGGTTGCATATGTCAAATCATACCATCTAACAAACGTATCTTGTTTGTGTCGATGCTGGCTGGTGTTAACTTGGCAAGATTGAAAAAGGTAAGGGCATCGTAAACTCTCTATATATATGGATAACGCTTGAATAGAGATATTAATAAAACCAACATTTCAGGCATTGATTCCTTTAGGCAATATTGATATCAAGATAATAAGAATTATGCCCAACACCCCTATGACTGTAGGACACGGTATCTGTTTATACACTCCTGAAGATGGGGTCAGTCCACAAGAATGTAAGCTCTTGGAAGATCTACTGACTAGTTCATGTGTCTGTGAAAAGGTCCCAGAATCAGCGATGGACACACTAGGAGTATTAACAGCTTGTGGCCCTGCATTTGTAAGTACTTTATTTGGTATGTAGGTAGTGAAATAATGCTCAATATGCTCTACTATAGTAAAGGAAGGCTAGGCACTTATCTAAAAATCTAACCGCACTGGAATTTAGTGGTAAATTCAATATTTATTATTTTATTTTATCAGTCATATTTTTATTGTGATATCCTATATTTGGTTACTGTGGTAAATTGGTAGGTATTAGGCTGGATTCTTGGTCCAGGGTTGGGAATAGTGGCATGATGAACATGATGGTAATGCAGATACTTTATTTAAAACTAGCACAAAGGGCAATTTTTTTTACGATTATATACCTTAAATATGAACAGCTCTTTTTCAATAAAAAAATATAATGTCTGATTGGCAATGGGCAGGCTATATAAATCGTAGAACCAACAACCGCTTGGGAATAAAGGTTCTCAAATGGCGACCACAAACCATAGTTAGAATAGTGGAAGGTTGATGGATGAAAGGGCTCAAAATCATTCTTCCAGGAAACGATAGTGGGGAATTTATGTGCCAAGCCTTATTTAATAAATGTTATGTATGTGTGAAATTATATAAACAGTCTGAGTAGTATCTTGGTGCAGTTAACTTTTATCAATTTTAAATTACCTATTTACTTTGTTATAATTTCAGATGTATATTGTCATAGAAGCCTTGTCTGATGGTGCTGTAAAGCAGGGTGTGCCCCGAGAACAAGCTCTTAAGTATGCTGCCCAACTGCTTGTTGGCAGTGGTCAAATGGTATTGCAAACAGGAAAGCACCCTGGCCTTTTGAAGGATGAAGTTTGCTCTGCAGGAGGATCTACTATTTGTGGTGTGAGTGCCCTTGAAAATGGGCAGTTGAGGTAATACTACATTTATGTAAGGTATACTACCTAAGAGTTATTTATTATAGAACATTAAAAAGATACCAAGGTTGGTATGTAGATAGGTGGGCCATGTTGGATGATGCTTAGAATAAAAATTTAAGGTCAAAAGGTATATTCCATGGAATTTTGATTCCACTTTAAATAATCTTATAACTAGGTGAATTTAGATACCTGTTCCTCACGGCCAAGCCTATTAGAACTTCTCTATTACCTCCTATGGATGTTATAAGAAGTGATTGAGATATCGAACAAATAAGAATCAGCATTTTCTGAGTACTAAACTAAAGTCAAAGTCAAAGTGTATTTATTTGCAGAATTACATGTATAGGTACAGATGTCACAGTATTGTATTTGGTTCAATATAATTCTACCATGTTATGGCATGCAAAATTTAAATTAACAAGATTATTCAAATTATTAGAACAATTATGAATTTAAAAATGATTTTTTTATGATATTTACAGGGCAACATTGATAAATGCAATTGAAGCTGCGACTCTAAAAACTAAGGGAATGAACAAGTAAACAGGAAATGCTACACATTATTATATTTTATTCAGATGCACAGTAAGATATAATTATATTCGGAAGTATTATAATTATAATTTTCACCAACTTGATCTTGTACAATTAGTAGAGGCATAGAATAGACCTACCTACTACTTCGGGCAAAAGTTTTATTTTGCTTATATTAACTCATAACTAAATGAACCATGACTTGGGACTTAACGAATCATCTGTCCTATCTCTAAATACCTAATGCATTATGACGTTTTTACCTCTCTTGGCCAATAGATGGTGTTGTTTCTTATAAAATATGTTCTAGGTATATTGTAACTCCAGAGCGTCTATGAAACCGAAACGGTGATAGAAATCAATGCTTCAATGATCATATCAAGCTGTAGCACTATACAAATCTTAGAGTAAAGTTGATATAAATTTGATTTATATTTTCAAGTTTAAAAATGTTCTAGATAATGCTAATACTGTAAAAATGATAATGTTTTGATTCCCATTATCATTTCCGTTTCACGGTCATATTGCTGATCTGTTACAAATTGTTATTTGCGATTATTCCTTACATACTTAGGTGGTTATTGTAATATTTAGACATACCTCGTCCTATCCTCATTAAACATCCTCAAAGAATCTCGAGACTTGGTACTAAAAGATCTGAGAGGATATCTACCGAGACTGAGGATTTAAAGTCGTTAAGCTATGTTTATATAAGTACCTACTTCGTAAATTATATCAGTATTCTAATTCGAAAGAACGAAGAAGATATAGCGAAAAGAAGGTAGGTATGTAAATATAAGATGCCTAACTAGTTTTTTTTAGTACTTAAACAATTTGATTGTGCATTATTTATTAGTAGTAGTTGTATATTATGTATGTTCTACTCATTTGGTATAAATGTATTTTATTGAAGAACTACCTACCGAACAGGCAACAGGCTAAAACGTATTCTGAAACAATGATTTGAGCCTGGAATTGAGCAGAGATGTTTTGACACTCTCTTTATCTTATTTTATTTTCTTAAAAACTGTAATAAATAAATTATGGGTAAATGTTTATGTTGATTTAGTCTTATGAAATGTTTATTCCATAAGACTAAATCGAATAGATTGACACTGCAAACTGGCACAAAACCAAGGCGTAATTATTAAACGTGGCTGGTGCTTCGTTTTACAATATAGGCTTTATGAGGCTTATATATAACCATTCACTTTACACGCTTAAATATCATTATTAAAAATGACAAAACTCACAATAATTTATTGCTATAAATAAGGTTGAAAATGTAGATAAATACGTATCTATGTAGTACATCTTTAAACTATATAACACTCGCAGCCGCTCGTAGCTTCGCCCGCGTGGCAGATTTTTTCGTTCCCGTTATTTTTTCGGGATAAAAAGTAGCCTATATGCTAATACAGGTTGCAATCTATAATTATTCCAAATTTCATTCAAATTGGCTCACTGGTTAGAGCGTGAAAGAGTGACAAACATCCATCCATCCATCTATACTAGTACATAACATAGTAGGTACATAGTATATTATTAGTGTGCATGAAATGAACATAAACCCTTCCTTCTAGCATGGAAGCATTAACAATGTAATCTCAGATCAGATACATGACAATAGTGTTACTCATAGATTTACATTAGCATTAATAGAGATAAACCAGTTTAAAAATGAACGCAACTCAGTCTTCTTGACTTTATCCCACAGCAGATTACTTTAAAAATGATCCTTGTCTTGTCAATAAAGAGCAATTCACTTAGACCGACTGAAGTGTGGGGAGTTCATTTTTAGAATGGTTTATATCTAGGTACCTACATTTTAAACTGTTTTCGGATGAACCCTCTGGAACCCTGTAATCTGTGCCACTGCTAAGATTTTATATGTATACTCTAGTTGAATCTTATGAGAATTCATTCGAAAACGGTCAAACTGTAGCTATGGTAGATAAGCTTCATTTGACACTAGGTAAGAACAAGCTTAGCTTAGTTTGGACTTGAAAGCGCTGTGTGAAAATGTTAACCAATATTTATTTATGATTATTTAAGTAGTATAAATTTTAGTCTCGCCTCAAACATGTATACATAAATGTGACGCATTGATGTCTGTATACGAAATTATCTTGCTTTCTTGCAATAAAATTGAAGATTAGCAGTTCATATTGTGTTGTTTTTTGCCCTTGCACTCCATTTTCCAGCCGAGCCAAGCGTCGAATCCCTGTTGTTGGAAGATTCTCTGGGCGCAAAGAGACGCTGTTGTTATATCATCCGTCAATAATTCTGAAACCACATTTTAATAGTTGATGTAGCTACATTTACCTACTCTATATTTTATTGATAAAACTCTCCTTTTAGACCTACTCCTTGGTGGACCTAAATGGTTTGTTTCTGGAAAATCATTCAGCTTAGTCATTTTCTTTGTTATGCTAGTCTCTAAAGATTGTGATCAGTTCAGCAATATCCCAGGAATAAATTGAAACGTCTGCTAGGTGATTCTAAGGTCCAGTTCTTCGCGGCCAAGCCTAGAAGAACAGGCAAGAAACTTACAGCTTGGTTCCTACCGTTTTTTGTTATGTACTACTACTACTTAATATAAGAGTTCAATGGCATTGTGAAATGTCTGTAGGTACCTACTATCCTTTGTAAATACACTTTGTTAGATAGAACCTACTTACCACTACATGTAACGTTGCATCCCTTGCCAGGTGTGTCGTCAGCGCTGCACCAGTAGCGGTCGTTTATTTGAAAGAGCCCATAATCAAAAGAACCGTCGTCATCTGGCCCTCCTATGACTTCTGTACGCTTAGAGCTCTCGGACTCTATGAGACACATCCCTGCAATTAAATAATGCTAGTGTTTGGTTAAACATGCCTTTGACCATCATAATTTAGTCAGCTAGGGATCTGGAGGATGTTTACAGTGCATGGGGATCAAGTCGCGAGCCTTTCATTTAACTTTTGAAAACAAAAGAAAGGTAATTTGTATTTGTATTTGTATTTGGTGACTGCCACGTAAAATAAAGTGGGGTCATCCGCATAATCCATCAGCAAACCGAACTCTAAAACAAATGTTAAAAAGTTAAACGATGCTAAGAGTATTGCCTCTTCCTTACCAATTATGTGTAGAACTAGATAGTGACAGTAATTTTTTAAAACATGATTTAAATCTGAATATTATCATCAGAACTAAATCATGTTTTTAAGTCAACACGTTCGGAGTAAGTAAATCGTTTCAATGAAAACTAAGTTACTAACACTAACATAAAATATCTTACTCGATAAAAATACTTACAGTCACTCAGTTGTTGTTCGGCAAAACCTTGCTTGATTAGTTCCGTAACTAATCCGCAATCGGTAAACGTACTTCCATCCGTTTGTGTCACAAAACTGAACAAGCAAAGATTGACAAGACATTGTATGAGTATAGGTCGAAACATACCGCTGTATCACCGTAGAATGATTTTAATTTGGAAAGTAAATTTGTGTCAAGGGTAGCAATGCACGTTTATGGAAGATCAGGCTCCATAGCTTACGAAATGAGTTGCCCGTCTTATTTTTACTTTTTGGTACCTAAGTATTCATTCAATGATGACATAGGCACCCACCTACTCAGATGTTTATTCTGCGTCTTGGTGTTATAAAATGGTATGATGTACCTATCTGTTCTAATGTATACCTGCTATTTACAAAGGTATAGGTAAGTACCAGGAACCAAGGTGTATCCATCTAAGTTTATTGCTAAACGATTTCCATGGCTTTGTTTCATTTGGGGCTAAAAGATTCTTTAAATACCGCTAATATTTAAAGAATACCGCTAATATTTCTTTATTCCATATATTGATACAGATAGGTAATCATTTTGTACTGGTCGTGTGTTCTAACTGTTTTATTTTAACACCATCGGCTGCAGTATACCTATTAAAATACCTAGGTGTTGCAAAATATGAATATGTGCCAAGCAAAATGAACGTACCTCTGATTACCCTTTAAGACTTAGTACTCAAAGAATCTTGAGGTGGTAATTATATTTGGTAGGTATCAACTTTACTCTGTAGGGGTGTGAAGGGAGATGCTAAGTACCTGCCTGTAGTAAGGTTGAGTGCGGCTCCTTCCAGTAAATAGGTCCAGTAAAATTTAAGTTATTATATTTAAGTATGTAATATATATATAATAATATAGTGGCTACGCCACAACTCATTTAAAAAAAAACGTTTGTAGTTAATTATTTATTTGTCATAATTAATCATTCAACTTATCCACCTACATAAAGCTATATCTATACATAAATAAACCTAGGAACACAAGTACACACAGCACACAAGTATTTTATCATGTAATATTAATAAACCGGATATTATTGCATTTGACCGAGATTAATAATTATTCCCGAATACTTCGGAGGTTTTAAATCACTCAACAACCAACTAAGCACCTACACTGAGTGCGAAAAAAACCTGCTGTTTCATACATTTTAGTCGATTAATACTTCTGCAGATATCATCGTTTCCGACTTTTAGTTATATTCTTTGCTTCCTAAATAAATATATATAATAGATATTTATATTTATTTAATGGTCTAGCAACGCTTGTCATGTTGTGATATCACAAAAGTTATTTCATCAATCACCTTTACAGTACCAAAATCTTTTAGGTCATCTTGGTCGCAAGAGCACTGACACTTTTCTTCATTTCATTTTATCGTCGAAACCAAGGTGTATCTTTCTCGTAGTCTGCTGCGGAGTGTACGGATGATAAGGGTGCACGCACACAGTTCTCCTCGTAAACAAAAATAAGGAAACTCTACGGGCCAGACCCACACCGATGTCTATGCTCTTGTGCCTCGGAACCTCCAACATCGGCATTTCCTCAACATCATCTTTTTTGAGACAACTAAGTTTCTTAAAGCCTGTCCTGATTCTTTTGAAACTCAGTCTTGCTGATTGAACGCTTGGAAATCTTCGCAGTAAAGGGGATCTCTCGTCGTCAGTTTTTTTTTTATATTTCCACTGACGGCTTGATTCTTCTGTTTTTGAAAATTTGACAAATGACGTGATTGCGTCTTCCGATGCGGAAATCAAATCATCTTCTGCACTCATAACTTATTTTAATTTTTACATTATGTTGTTCCTCGCCGTTCGCTTATCCGCACAAAGTGAGCTGCTGTCTAACGTATGGCATTGATTGAGTGTGACGCATAGGTATGTGTGTGATAAGATTTTTAGATTACTAGGTTCATACTGTGATTATACTTGCCATATCGGACTGATTTAAAACTGGGGATTATGACAAAATACTTAATTACTTACCGAGTGTACTTGGTACTAATTATTTGGGTGTGGTAGCGCATTTGGTATTTATAAAGAATCTTTTACTTGAACATTACTATCGTCTTAGATTCCTAAAGTATGCTAAAACTGGTCAATTGCTAAAAAAAGTGCGGCCTTCCTTATAACCTTGCATAAAGCCCTGAATTACAACGCCGCTACCAGTTTCGTTCACCTTTACCGAGCCAGCACTTCTTTGTTCCCGAGTTCTTGCAGATATTCAAGAATGTCAAAATGGTTTCATTTCTAAATATGTTTTTATACCTACATAAATACATTATATTTAAATATAATATTCACTTTAATTTCTAGGTTAGTTAGTAATTTCATGTTTTTTTATTTTATTTTAATGTGTAACTATCATAGCACTTGGAATTCGTTCTATACTATTATTTTAAGTAAAATAAATTCTGGAATTTATTGATTAAATTAGTGTTAAAGTTGGAAATTAACTCCTAACTCCTAAACTAAGGCTACCTATAAGTCAGGAGACAGTTTTTTTATTTCACCGACACCCACACCATTTAATCTGGAACACAGCAAGCTGCTTGGTGGCAGAAATAGACATGGTGGTAGTACTTCCCCGAATGAGCCCTTCACTAAGAGCTTTACAATTACTACTACTACTATGAGTATACCTATCCAGTAGTAGTAGTAGATATAGTATATTATGTTTATACTTAGTACAGTACCTACTATTAATACTAATAATGTTGAAATAGCACGGTTAATAATTGATATAGGCAGAGTCAACCTCACAACATCAGGTGGCCTAAGTAGCTTTTTCATGGTGATAATTTGAGTTCCTAATCAAACTATTTAAAGAGGATGCAGAGGGAATTAAAAGTTTGTATAGAAAAAACATACCTACTAAGTGCGTTTTCCTCGAAACTTATTCGAATATTTTTTATTTAACGGTAGGTAGTTATTTTGTTTATCAAAACTGCATGGTATTTCACCCACTTGTTCGAGTACCTTATCTACTTAACACACACCAAGTAACGCAAGTTATAGTAATTGCAAAAAAGGTATGATTAACATCAACACAAAATAACATCAAGGCTATGCCTGACGCCTCTGGCCTGTGATCTGTCTCTCCTTTTCTGTAGGTAAGTGAGTACCTATCCGGTCTGTGGTTTATCTCTCTTGACTTCGCCTCTAGTCGTGTTTTGCTCTCATTTTCCTGCGTGACGTGGCAAGGTGATGTATCAAATAGTGCTGTCCTTTTCATTCTAAATAATGTAGTAGGTATAAGGTAGAGTCAGAAGGCTAAGAAAATGCCCTACATACATTGTTTGTTTAACAGTCAGTGCGCAAGTGGTCGCGTCATGTTTTTCCAATGCTATGACAAAACGCTACGCTGAAAATATACCTTTACTCACTTTTCCATTTGTCTGTGTTTCAACGGTTGTGTGCATACCCAGTGTTATTTAAAATAAGGTAGAGTTTAAATTTTATTATAACGTTTTATCGGGTGGGGGATTCCAAGTTTAACATTTTTTCACATTAGAAGTGCTTTCAAAATTACTAACAAATGCAATTGGTCGTCCAATCGTATAATGTACAATGTTGTGTTTTATTTAATTCCAATTAGCTAACTGCCTACTTAGGGAATTGTCACTGTTATTATGCTTTGGGGTTTAGACACATGTTGAGTTTTTCTTCGTAAAATATGGTTGCAATGTATGTACTGTACATGTAAGTAATAATTTATGTATATTGTATTGTAGGTTATTAAAGATAACTATGGTACCTAAGTAGGTAGGTACTGTAGTGAGTTTTACCTTTGTTATTCGTTTAAGGTTTTGAGGCCAACGAACGAACGAAGGTTAAAACGAACGCCCTATATGTACTCAAGGACACTTATCAGGACATGCTAATTTTGTCTATGTAAATTTAGTAGTAGTAGAGCTCTTGGTGAAAGGCTCGTCCGGGAAAGTACTGCTACCATGCGTATTTCTGCCGCCAAGCCGCTTGCTGTGCTCTGGTTTGAAAGGTGTGCGTGTCAGTGAAATTAAAGGCACATGAGACTTAACACCTGTATAACTCAAGTTGATTACCGCTCAGTAGTGCATCGCAGGGCACGTTCCTAACAAACGTGACCTACGACGCAATACTTTTTTGTAGGCGATACCACTTAACATCAGGTGGACTATCTATTTGTTCCATTACCAAGTTGTATAAAAAAATGTAATGTTAAATGTATAAGCAAAATAAGCACCTTCATTGTTTGTGTTGTTGATACCTAGTAGGTACATAAACACACCAAGTTAAGTGTTCTATGAGTGACGTTCTTATGACTCGAAGTTGGATCATTTTCTCTGTTGACGTGCAGCTCTTGACGTAATATTCTGTGCCTGGGTGTTATACGATATTCGATATACTTTTCATAAATTATCTGGTTCCCATAGCTTTGCTTAGTATGATGCTAGACGGTGTTGTAATATCTTTATTATTATAATTAACAAGATAGCCGATGATAACTGATAAGATTGCAGCTCTCGAAATGCTTACCAAGTAGGTGGAAAATATATAAATAAAACTGGCCAAGTGCGAGTCGGACTCGCGCACGAAGGGTTCTGTACGTACCATTTTCTATAATAAAAACGTCGTTTGTTGTGTGAAAGCCCCCTTAAATATTTGTTTTATTCTGTTTATTAGTATTTGTTGGTTTAGCGGTAACTCTCTCTCTCTCTCTAACTATCACGGTTCATGAGACACAGCCTGGTGACAGACGGACAGACAGACAGCGGAATCTTAGTAATAGCGACCCTATTTTTATCCTTTGGGTACGAAACCCTTATAATGATGGACATTATGGGTGAGTCACTCATTACGTATAGTAGTTAGCAAAGTTAATTTTACTTACAAATGTCTCCCAATGGAATGCCCAACTACCTATTGAACATGCTCACTGACTCAGTAATAGAGTACATTGGCCGCGAGGAACTGGCACTTAGCTTCTACTAGTTATAAGGCTATTCTAAGTTATTACTTTGACTCCATGGAATAAATGCATTGTGGCTATGACTTTGAATTTAAATAGTTTGGGCAGTATTTTCGTTAGATCCTTCAGAAGTTAAAAAATAAAACCACCTAAACTTTCTTTACACCTAGGTAGGTCTACCTGGTTATTACAACACCAGGTATAATAATAATAATAACCATATTGTTATATTATCTTTTATAATCATTGTCCTGACTGATGAAAAAAAGAGAGTCTGACAGAGTAGGCCGATTTTGATATTTTATATTTAGGTAATTCAAAGATGATTTGATGATATTTATACAAACTTCAACCCCCACTGTACAAGGGCCAAGGGGGTTGAAGTGAATTTCAAAAATTCCTTTTATTGTACACTAAAATAAAAAACCCTAAAAATTTCAAGTCACTACAACTAGTGGTTTAGGCTGTGCTTTGTTTATATGGCAGTCAGTCAGTCTGTCAATCAATCAGTCAGGACAAAAATTCTTATAATTGGTAAAGATATAGATTGCAGTATTGCGATTAAATTGTGGTTGCCCTAATTGATTTAGTGGTTAGGGCGCGATCGAGCCACACACATTCGAAACGACATCGTCTGTGAGTAGGCAAATGAATTCAAACGAGGCTTTTGATGAGTATTATAAATGTTACGCATAATTTAAAGTTATGAAATAATAATAAGCACCAAGAGAAAAGGAGAAAAGAGAAAACTATTGTGATATCTTTTACCCTTTGCTTCGTAGCCAACTCGTAGCACTGAGTGCGCGTTTAAGTCTTTTACAAAGAACAGATTATATCAGAGTATTAATAAATATCTTTTATTTGTGCCTAATTTGTTGATGAAAGTATTTTCTGTCCGCTGCTGGCTGTTGAAGTAATATTTTTTTCTTTCTCGCATAAAATATCCGCGCTATTCATTTATATCAGTGAAGCCATAAAGAACGTTGGACCGAAGCTGAAGGTCGCCACAGACTACTACACTTGGGCCCGCTTGCACCAACAAATCACCTTTGCCAAGATAAACAAGTTTAGCGTCGGCGTAATAGTGAATTAATTTTCCTTGTGCAAGATTTATAACGTAATTAGCTTCCTAAATACATTTAGGGGCTTGCTAAATTTGTTTTGTGATCGTTGCGCAAGCGGGCCTGAGAGTAACAAGTAGGTCATATAGCTCGTGCTCGTGGAACCGACAACCGCTAAGGAATAAAGATTTCCCGAATTCCAGAAATCTTTTTATTAGTATACCTCTATGTAATATATCCTGAAAATTTCAAGTGTCTAGGACCAGTAGTTTAGGCTGTGCTGTTATCTATATGCCAGTCAGTCAGGATAAAGATTCTTAGTGACCTACGAGGCAATGCTTTGTTATAGGTGATGGTAACCACTTAACATCAAGTGGGGCATCTGCTTGTTTCATCGGCAAGTTGTATAAAAAAAACTGTTATCCACAAAATTTAAATAATACCTATTTATCTAAGTAACGTCATTATAAGTATTTCCTATAAATAAGTAAGGTATACTATACAGGTACATTACCTACACCTACCTCCCATTAGCTACTTGATAATATTTCATTTATTTTATTATCTTCTTGTTTTTAACTCAACATATCACTCACTAATGACATTGTGGTTGCAATGATGAATAACTTTATTGCTGGCTTTCCGCTTCAACAAACAATAATCATTTATTTTTGTGTAAGTCCAAATTCCACTAATTAGTTGATAAGACTGCTTCTTGCCAATTATCGTGTCGTTTAGAATTCTGCCCAAAAATGGCATCACATAATTCAAAAAGATTCACGCTACGAACTCAAATATCAATAAAAAGATGAGTTCAATTATTTTTGAGTTATTACCATTTATATTTATTGTACATCATTTAAAAGCCGAAGACAGCGAAAGTATTCTATAATCCCCTTACGAGGAGATAAAGCAAGCCTCGTTGTAAAACTTTACCTAAGCTTTCAACTCCAGGGGTGTCGTCTTGCAGTGGTGCAATGGGGACCCGTCACAGTTTTTTCTATGAATGCAGTTTTATAGGCCTTGAGAAACTAAAACATAAAATGCAAAATTTTTTTTTCTACGGCCAAAACTGACTAAGTTATGGGCAAAATACCGAACGAGATTCACTGACCGCGCGAACGGAAGCGATGACGTCACAATGGCCCAGCGCTAGCCGCCAAACCACTGCGCGCCCCGCGTTTCTGTTCGCGATACTCGTCCGACACGGAGCGTAACGTCACCAAGTGATTTGATTAGGTTTTTATTAGAAGGTTGTTATTTTAATATAACAAATGAGTATTAGAAATAAGGTAGATATCGGTTTTGAGCAAGCGCAATCCGATAATCTACCTAAAGTTGATACCTTCATGGTATTTGATTATCTTAGTAATCATTTAAATTACACAAGCGCTGAAATTCATGGTTGGAAACTTCAGAGGTAAACAAATCTCATTATCAACCTAATCAGAATAACAGGATAATATGTAGGTAGGTACACATACTTGGACTAGCCTATAAAATACCTAAAAGTTTTAGGTTAGTCAGCCAGGGAAGTTGTGTTTGTTGTTGTAACTACCTACGCTGTTATTTTCAACATTGGTATGTAGATAAGTATGTAGAAACTTAAAGGTTTAAAGAAAAATATTATGTAGGTATAAAATAAATAAAATTAGACTTAAATACTTAATTTGACAGGAATGTACCTACCTAAGTTCTTTGGACACGTAATTTAGAGCTATGAATAAACGAAAGCGTTAGGTATGTTAAGTTTAAAATAAGCCCTAAGAATTTAAATTATATTTTGTCGTAGGTTATACCCAGATTTATTTAAAAATTATACAATAAATAATCAAGGTCAGGAATACAATACAGGAATGCAATACTTCCTTCTTCAATCTAAGCATTCCTCCCACAAGCCTATACTTGACGTAGTTCTCCATATGACGACCGATGTGGCGCGGCTGGCGAATGTCCGCCTGCGACGCGGAGGTTGCGGGTTCGATTCCCGCCTTGGGATAAATGTTTGTACGATCTGCTAATATTTATTCCGGGTGTTCTGGGTGTTTTCTATGTATAATAAAAAATATGTATGCATGTAATGTATTGTATTAAGTATATCAGTCATCTAGTACCCATAACACAAGCTCTGCTTAGCTTGGGGCTAGATGATGCTGTGTGGATTGTTCAGCATTATTATTATTATTATCAGCTTCCACCTAAAAATATAATAAATTCAGGTATATATTTTTTCTTTTTTATTATATATCACTTTTGCTCGCAACTTCGTTCGCGCTTAGATTTACGTACTTCTTTTTCATTCACTTTGGCTACAGTTTTATTACATGTATAGATAGATATCCTCATCCTCGAGGGTACGACGCCAGAGGCATGGAGCAGGAGTGTGGTGGTACTGTTCTTTAAGAAAGGTGATAACACCCTTTTGAAGGAGAGTAGTTACTAATCGTCTCGCTCGTAGGCTAGACGACTTCCAGCCTCCCGAACAAGCCGGGTCCCGAAAAGGCTTCAGTACCATAGACCACATTCATACGCTCCGGCAGGTTATACAGAAGACCGAAGAGTATAACCAGCCACTTTGTTTAGCGTTTGTGGACTATGAAAAAGCCAGTCGAAACCTGGGCAGTGTTACGGTCACTCCAGCGGTGTCAAATTGACTATCGGTACATCGAAGTGTTGAAAGGCCTATATAGTAATGCCACCATGACTATCCGACTCCAGGACCAGAGTACAAATCCTATCCAGTTGCAAAAAGGAGTGAGACAGGGAGATGTAATTTCTCCGAAACTGTTCACGTCTGCACTGGAGGATATTTTCAAGCTCGTGTCCTGGAATAGGTATGGCATCAATATCAATGGCGAACACTTAAGTCACCTTCGATTTGCCGACGATATAGTCATAATGGCGGAATCGCTGGAAGACCTAGAAACAATGCTTAGAGACCTCAATATTGTCTCCCAACAGGTGGGTCTTAAAATGAACATGAGTAAGACGAAACTTATGTCAAATGCTCATGTCGCACCCGTACCGGTATATGTTGGAGGTCAGCCGACGAATCCAACTCGGATGGGCAGCGTTCGGGAAATTACGGCACATCTTCTCGTCACAGTTACCGCAAAGCCTCAAGACGAAAGTCTATAATCAGTGTGTGTTACCAGTGATGACTTAATGGCACTGAGACGTGGTCGCTAACTATTGGTCTCATACACAAGCTTAAAGTCGCACAACGAGCTATGAAGAGAGCGATGCTGGGAGTTTCACTGCGAGGTAGAATCAGAAATGAGGAAATCCGTAGAAGAACCAAGGTCACCGACAGCTCTGAGAATCAGCAAGTTAAAGTGGCAGTGGGCAGGCCATAAAGCTCGTAGAACCGACAACCGTTGGGGAATAAAGGTTCTCGAATGGCGACCACGAACCGGAAGACGAAGCGTAGGACGTCCTCCTACCCGATGGACTGACGACATTGTTAGGACCGCGGGAAGTCGATGGACGGAAAGGGCTCAGAATCGTTCTTCCTGGAAACGTGTGGAGGAGGCCTATGTCCAGCAGTGGACTTCTACAGGCTGATGATGATGATGATGAAATAGATATATATTCCCCAAGACGGAAATATTCCTCTATAATCCCAAAATGATCCCCGATATCCCGGGAAACTTGTGGGATATTCCCGCATTGGGGAATATTACCGAGAACGGCACATTTTATTGTAGTTAGACCTGAGTACGACCCTAGTTTTAACCCGACTACCGAGAAAGGGTTATTAGAAACTTCACTACTTACATTTTTTATCATTTACTTACTCATTGAAATATACCTAGTAGGTACGACCCTGTATTTTTCTTTAACATTCGTAAACAAGCTTTACTAAGCTACCTACGCACCTGTTTACCACACGAGTAATGATTGAGGATCATTTTGATGTAAGTAGGTACCTCCATAATATACCAACTATTATCATAGTTGGTATATTATGGAGGTACCTACCTACTTACATCAAAATGATCCTCGCAACAAAATCTTGAAGTTTGGCACGAAAGCGGAATTTTGTCATCCCTCTTCATGATAGTGCACCATTTTTTGCGCACTTTCGGGACCTTTGGCACATTGAAAAATAGTTTTTTAGGTGTACTAACTGAAGTATTAGTACACTTCGGTACTATACAGTACTTATAGTTCGGCATATTCACGTAAAAACCACAACACGACCCGCGCAGATCGAGTGAACTCTAATAAATGAATTGCGGAGAGCACGCCCGCGGGCGGAAAAGATATCGTGACGTCACATGAGCTATTCGGCCGCCCCGCGGTTGACTGGTACAAAATGTGTAATATCTTCGCAACCAATGGAACGATTTCAATGATTTAAAAAGTATCGTACCTAAACGAGTAAAAGGAACACCATTACATAGATAATATATGCATTTTCCGACTTGGTACGGGAGCTCATTAAAGCTACTAAAAACCATAAATGTAATCATTATAATTATATTGTTATTTTATTATTATTCGAATTACTTTTAAGTTACAACTCCGATATAGTCCACTTTAGCTGACTAGCTCGTTGAACTATGTTTATTTATTTGAACACGTAAATGTAAGGTGGTCCCCCAAAGGTGTAGACGCAGAGACGCTTAATGAGATAATTACATGACATGCTGATTACCCGCGACGTAAAGCAGTTCCCTTGCGTTTAAGAATAACATTACCTCATACAGCACCTCCAGTCCACCGAGAATGCGCCTCACTTAAACAAATGCGACCCCATTAGCTATTATACTATAATAAACTAAACTTGTAAAGTATATAGGGTATGTGCTCTCAGCTCTCAGTTATATCAATAGTGTTCAAATATACATAGGTCCAACCTATGTGTCATTGGTGACACATAAGTTATATTCATCAAAATATATAATAGGTACTACTGATGATAAAGACTCATTCACACATCGATATTTTCCGGACTGTAATTAAAAATTCTTATGACTCTGTTCACATAGGTACTTTTTTAAAGTATAGACACAATCAGCGTGACCAAAGCCCACCTTATGATAAGCGGTTACCTTATAACAATATCATTACAATTTACTCATAGGTTTGTTATGTTCATGTGTGAACAAGCCGTAATAGCATATCAGAATTATCAGTATGAGCTGATAAAATTCAACAGGTTTGTGATATATACTTACTGTAAAAATATTTGCAATTGACGCATCTAATAACATATGAGTAGAGTTGCGAATCGCGTATCCACCTCTTATCTGATAAGTTCCACACAAAGGTAGAAGTAACAGTATTTATGTCGATTTTAGTTAAAACATCATAAGGGAATGGGTCTGTGCTTTTCTATGGAGTGCGGAGACTGCGATATCTGCTGCAATCCCTGCTGCTTAGCGTTGAGCGCGTGTTGTTTGGTACCGTGCCTGTGCCCGAACGCCTGCGGCCAGCAGCAGCCGCCACAGACGGTGCACGTGCATCACCCACCCGTGGTCATCGAACAGCCACCGCCACCTCCCGGTTACGGCTACCCACCCCCAGACGGTGGTTACCCAGGCTACCCGCCGCCAGCTGGAGGCTATCCAGGATATCCGCCGCCACCACAAGGCTACCCACAGCCTGGTTACTACCCGCAACCACAATATAGATGAAAAGCATATCGAACTAAACAAAGTAAGTACCTACCTATAATTAGTAGTTGGGCGACCACGAAAAGGCTTAATTCATCATGCTTACTCACACATATAACTTTCTAAGCACATTATATTTTACAACTGGTTTCACGGTAGCATTATAGTTATATTTTTAGCTGAATATGTTATCACTAGTGGTTCTATGATAACAGTAGACCCCGTGAACCCTTATAACCATGCAAAAACCGACACTTTCCTCTTTTCCAAATTATAATTCATCCATTTATAACGATACAGCAAACTACTCTTTACCATGAATGGATGGGGAAGTTTGATTAGGAAATAAAACTTTTGCCTTTTCCCCCCTCCACTTCCCCTTTTGGTTTTTTTTCGCAACAACCTGTGTAGAATGAAGTCCCTAAGTGTGCCTTTTAAATTTGATTAAAATCCGTCCATAAATGCATAACGCTATAGCAAACTACCCCTTCCTCTATTTTCCCCCCAGTCAAAATCACGATTAACTAAATTAAATAAATCAAGCTCGGTCAATTACTAAAACTAAAATAAAAAAACTGGGAAAATGCTGCAAAACTTTTATTCGTAATAATGCCCAGAAGACACAAAAAACAAGGGAATTGTTTTTATAAACCTTTTGATTAGATTGAAAAGGTAAACTTTATTGTATATGGCAGGTTTCAGAGTTAGAGAGCAAAACCATAGTCTAAGATGGAATGCAAAAATACTCTCCTCTTATGGGTTGGTTTTAAAAATACTGTCTCTCTGTTCGGACAAGAAGAAGCAACTTCAACTTACCAAACTTCAGTATTATATTACGTTTGCTGTTGCAGCTCGTCGTTGATAACGTTCAGTCAATCAGGATAATTCCTTATTGATTGATTCCTTTCCTTATTTTCAGGGTTTTTTCCAGCCCGATAAGACCTGTAGGCTTTAATATATTTTTAATACTATAGATAAAGTATTAATCTATGTACTCTGATAGTGACTAGATTATGATAGAATAGGTATTATATCACGCACGCTAGATATTATTACCTCGTAGGAATTGAGCGTGGTGATTCCAGCATAAAACCTTCCATCGCTTCCGGTGGACATCTTTAAATCTGCCCAAATCTGCCTGTCAAGCGTGGAGCGTAAGTTGCGCAGTTAAACAAATCAGTCACTGATACAAACTTGAAAAAAATACAGCGCATAGTAAAGAGTTGACACAAAAGACTTATCTAATAATATTTTATTCAAACTATCTAGTATTTTGAATAAAAAACACATTTAAGTTTATTTAAACTAATTAAATTCACTCTCTAATTAAAAGTACGAAAAAAAATAGCACGTTTACAGACATTAATGTCAATGAACTTATTTAAATTGTCATTGCCCTTCAAATACCTAAAAGTTAGCTGCTGAAAAGTCATTGAGCCCATGTGTCTTCACATCGTCACATGATTGTGATAAATCCGTCGTTTGTATTAATCTGATTTATAGATTCTGTGCAACTGTGAACTTACTGATTTGTTACCCAAAAAAACAATGTGAAAATACAATGTTTACAATAAAACAATGTTTTTGGTAAATAGAATAATAAAAATCAAAACTGAACTATTGTTATATCAACAGATACAAACACGCCTCAAATTGCTTGAGCAGTGTGTGTTGCAGTGTGTTCTTTCCTATGCCTACCGTATGCCGATTCAAGCGTATAAAAGTAAAAAATAATGTTTACCCAAATATTACATATTTTTTTGCCTTAGAACCTTTAATAAACCAAGAATTGAACAATGTCTGTTCGAAAAAACAGGTACTTAAAAATTCACCAAGTTTTACCGTACGAAGTACATCGGCTATATATTTGGAAGCCTCACTTATTCACTGTCGACTGAGTGTAAAGTAAAAGTAATTGTCCCGTCTTCCTGTTGGACTATGCGTACTCGTAGCAGTCAAACATTAGTAGAGCTAGTGAAGGGCTCATCCGGGAAAGTACTACCATCATGCCTATATTTCTGCCGCCAAGCAGCTTGCTATGTTATGGTTTGAAGGGTGCGAGTACCGGTGAAATTACATGCACTTGAGGCTTAGCACATGAATGTCTCAGATTGATGAATACATCGGCAGTGCATCGTTAGGCACGTTCCTAACGAACGTAATTTGCGAAACGAAGGCAATGATTTGTTTTAGGCGATTGATAAGATTAGTTGATTGATTGTTAAGTGGTTACCACTTAACATAACTTTAAAAAAATACTATTTAATGATTGTGATGTTTTCAGAATGGGCTGCAATTTCTCTTGCCGTCCTTGCTGCTGCTGCTGCATACCGTGTCTCTGCTGCGATTGCTGCGGGGACCCACCCCAGAGGACTGTGGTACACCATCATCACCATAATAAGCCAGCACCGCCACCAGCAACCATCATTGTGAACCAACCACCGCCGCCTTACAGATAATACCGCACACAAATTAATTTTGAGACCTCAGCTCAGTTCATAATATATAGTTCTAACCATAAAACCATAGATTTGTATGGCTATTTGGGTTAAGAGCTTGCTTACAAATAGCTCATCACAAAAGTTGGTTATAGCAAGATCTGTGCCTCTGTCGCACTCGTTTTGAGAAAAGTACATCTGCGTAGATGTTCCTACAATTTCTTTTGCATTCAGATTAGTTTTTATACCACCCAGGTGATAACTTTGGATCATTAAAATCCTAACATAAAATTAAACCCCCAAAACGGGTACCTTTATCAACTGATGTCTTTTGTGATTGTAAAAACAATGTAAGAACTCACTACCTTCCCCTTGATACGGGGATGCGATAACCAACTTCGCTATCGAGGATTCAAATGCATTCCCGTATCAAGGGTAAGAACGTGGGTTCAAATCCCACTCGAGGAAATTATTTTTGGGATGATATAATGTCCAGCATTATTATTATTATTATTATTATTGTGATTTCCTTAAGTGCAGGTAAGCACTAAAAAAACTAACAAAATATAAGAACTATTAATAAAGCTATAAATACCCGTGTAATATAAGTGTTCAATATGTGTTAAAGTTTAAAAAATACTAATATGAGAACTTACATACATTAATACAATATCCGCTAGTCGGTAGTGTGGGTAAGGTGGTTAACTTATATAATAGACTATATATAATGCTACTTTGTTTACATCAAGGTATCAAATCTTTGTAATGATCGGCTCAAAAGAAAAGATGTAAACAAACTAGAAGGTATCTCTACCTGCTTAGATAATGTACGCCAAGCAAAATAATACATGAAGTATCCTAGAAAATTGTATGCTATTGTGTCTATAGGTACCGGGAGTAATAAGATTTCTTCCGAAAACTGAAACTACGCATTCAGACTGATGAATCAGATTACAAAAAAAAACGCGGAAAAAGATCTACACTTTTTGGCCTTTATTTTCCGTGTTTTCGGCATAAATATCGACAGTATATCGTCAAATAAACATAAGTACCTTATTATCATAAATAAAACGCGTAAAATCGAAAAAACAGCAATCTTAATTAAATCGTGATTATCTGATCGGTGTGTTGCTCTCGCGGCGGTCAACGACTGAGCGGCGGCAGAGCGCTGTACGTAATATATCTATTTGACTGTCAGATAAGTGGCATTCTATAAGATCTTGTTGTAAACCCGTTCCTGGAGTATTCGAAAGGGGTCTTATTACACTCAGTATATGGATAGGTATTTAAAGTAAGTAAATTATTGATATAAATACAGAAAATAAACTGGTCATCGTTGGTTTTATTTATTTTATTGATGAATTAATCAGATATCAAATCTGTACCGGAACTATGAATGGTTTTCTTCGCGTATTAGCGCACCTCGTCGCTTCTCCAATCTTTTGCTATAGGATTATACTAATTATTACTACCCTATCTCGACTGCCCAAGTAAAATACATCAGCAAATTTTAACGAAGTGCTGTTTCTTTGGGCTGCAAGTAAAAAAATCACTTTAGGATCATTTATCTATACCAATTTTGAATCTTTGTCCTGATTGACGTAATAGACAACGCACAGCCTAAAACACTGGTCAATGTAAATAATTAATTTCATTTATTATTTTTCTATCAAACTTATTTTCAATTAGATAGAGTTAAAGATAGAGACATAATAAAAGATAGAGCTCAATTTAAAATGATTTGTTAATGGGTTTAAAAATATCAATGGGTAAAACATATTTTGGAAGTTTGTTTAATTATTTTACCATCCCATTCATACACCGCCGCGTTTGTAAGCATCAAACTGGACAGAACTGACGAAACTGGAATCCTAGAAGTTCTGGTCTAATTCTCATGTCGTTGTACACCACAAGTTGAGCTCGTCCGTGAACAACTGTACATCTTAGGTTGATGGAAAAAGAACACAGTATTGTAGGGCACGTTCCTAACTTGCAAACTGCTGATGATGATTATAGCAAGACACGTTGGCGATTAGAGTACTTGAAACCGTAATCAATTTATCATTGTGACAGTACTTCTTGCAAAGACCTTGACTAAATGGTTACCTTACGCAACCATTCGTGTCAGCTAAAATACAGTAGTTTGACAAAAGTTAAGAAGCAACGCGGTGAAACGCTATGCGTTATTATACAACCGGATTATAAATCAACTTCACCTTTTAGTACTTTCTTTAAAACAAGAGCTACGAACTAATAGTACCATTTTTCGTATCAACTCATTGTTCGAAACAGAGTTACGAAGCGAGACTAAAGTATCGTCTAACCTTTATTTGCGATCTCAAAATACAGTTTTCAGTTGGGTAAGTATTTTACATAATTTATTTCAGGTGCTCATGCTTAACCACCGCCGGTCAGCACCGGTGGTTTGGTGGAAGTGACCCTGCCTTCTAATTCTAAAGTTGCGGTTTCAAATCCAGTTCAAAGAATTTTTCCGTACAAAAAATTTATGTGCGCAATGCCAGTGCTCTTAAACGGCGAAGAAAACATCATGAAAAAACCAGTTAATATTATAGCAGTTGCGACGGGCTTGCAATCTGTCACGTATGGAACACTAACTACTGTAAGATGTAACTGTAACTACCATACAACCATATGTACCAAATATACTATCTGGACGTACCTCTGACGGGTAGTCAGACAGAAGTACATCCTTAGCCTTAGACATCCTCAAAAAATCTCGAGTAGGTACTTTGTGCTAAGGAGGGATATCTATAGTACTTATCAATGTTAGTTGCTACTACGGTAGTAATATTACCTTAGCGTGACTTTATGTACCGCAGTATCTACTCGCCAGATCTTGTGTTATGAAGAAAACAGTAGGACACTGCATTCCATACACACGTAACGAATGCAGTTAATTTCATGCACATGAAATGTATGATAGGTACGTTACATACGTGCATGGCACCGAGGACTACTCATACAAGCCAAGGTTTTTTTAATATCCTGTACGGTGGAACAAGCAGACAAACATAATATATCATTATATTGCAAGCGTGTGGTGTAAACTTGAATGATAGAGTAAGAAACAGTGTGATAAAAGAGAAATATGGAGTGAAGAAGACATAGTAATGAATGAGAGTAGAGAAAGGTATGGTAAGATGGTTTGGGCATGAAGAGAGGATGCGATGGATGAAAGAAGATTAACGAAACAGGTGCATCAGGCGAGTGTGAACTATTGGATGGAGACGTCTTCAGCGTGCGTAGGTATATCAAGCAGATACAAGACGTTTTAGAAAAAGGCCCAGGCCAAGAGCACCCTAAAGCGACGAGCATGTATAAAGAATGTTATGAAAGTGAATGAAGTAAAAGAGGTATGTCAGTAAGTGGAAATCCGTGGTATCTACCCTATGGGAAACAGGCATTATTTTATGAATGTATGTATATTGTAAGCCACGTTCGTTAGGAACTTACCATACGATGTACTACCCTGCGTTTTATTAACTTGAAGCATACAATCAGGTGTTAGTGATTTTTTATTGATTTTATTAAAGGTAATGGTCAATTTAAAAGCAAAACCTGTTGCACTAGTTTCAGTGTGATAACTATAGCGCACATCTAGACCGCAAACCTAGTTCAGTTTTTCATTCAACCAAATATGTTTCTTAGTTTTATGGCCATGATAATATTATTTAAGGTATGTATGAGCGTATGAGCTGGTGGCCAGCTCTGAAAACAAAATCCTTTTTTATTTGTGAAAGTAAATGCTTGCTCTATTAATAATATATTTTTCAGATTTCTTTTGTGAATACATATATTTCAAGTGACAATGAAGGTACCTAAGTCGTTTTAATAAAAAACGGTGTTATGAGGTATTATACCTATTTTCTTAGATTTTCAACACTCCCATTAAAATATTTTATCCAATAAAAAAATAATGTTCGATTCACATTTAAAATTCAAAGTAGCAACCTAAAATCCTGACTATATGACAAACCTATAGTATGGGTGAGGCCTATGTTCCAGCAGCGGACTCATCTATGCCAATGACAGCGTAATACTAAAATAATCTAATCGGTGAAGAAGTCATTTGTTTTTGTTTTATAATAGTCTTTGGCCGCGGGGTCGAGGGCAGACGTGCGTTACCTGTATGAAAGAAGAACACAATGGAGGCAAAAATACACAAATCAAAGTATTTTGGGATCAAGCACGTTGAAACGTATTTTTGTTCTATGGATTTATAAAACTTTACATAATTAAAAAGTAACAGTCTTTGAATATTCTTTCGTATTTAGTTTCAGACACGCGGGCCAGCTACGAAATATATAAAAAACATAGCCAAGACGAATATGTAGGAATATGCTATAAGACATGCCTTTATATTTTTCAGATACAATTACTTCCCAACCAGATCCACCTGATGAGGTAACATTTCTTTCATGCTTATCCATAAACTGTGACTAAGAAGTTTAGGTAGATTATTATTTTTGTTTGTACTATTACCATGACTTACCTACCACTTTGCTATTACTACTCTGTTCCCGGTACTTTTTTGAGAAAGTACCGGGAAACGATTAATAATACACAAAATGTTAGTTATTCATCCAAATTATACACTTACGCCAACGAATAATACAATCATCAAAATATTTTCTAAGCACTTTTCGGAATTATACTAGATATGATATGATGTAACTAAAAACAGCACTGCACTGTATTTAATCTGAATAACAGATGCAACTCAAATTCCGCGCCAAAATAGAAATAGTTGTGCCAATCTAACAACAATAGTAACAAAGACTTAAATTTAAAACCATAAATAAATCATCCATTTCCGATACTTTTTTCATTGAATGTATATTTATAACTAGCTGACCCGCTCCCAACTTTGTTCTCGTTTTTCATGCAAACTGTATCCCGTTTTTACATCCGTTTTAGGGATGACAGCTCAATAAAACCCATACTAAGTTTTAAGTTGAACTATAAGCTAAATAATTCTGCGACAAACTAATCAACATTCATTTAGTAGTTTTTGCGTGATGCGTGTACAAGCAAACAAACAAATATTTTTTAAAGTTGGTTTCGTTTTTTGTTCTTTTTAGCAAGATTTCAGAAAAATACTTTCAATGTACAGACTTTTCGACCTCTACAGTTTTACTATAGTATATTATTATGCTACATATATTATACATAGTTATAAATATAGATAGATAAATAGCTTAGTATGAATGATCAAACGTCACATTTCATTTTATTTTAGTTGCATATGGACTTTGTGCCGGTAAGTCAAAAAAATTAATTTTCAATAAAAGATTGAAAAGTGTATAATTATTAACTAGTTGAGTATTTTGGCTGTTCCAGACAGGATACCTTCCAGATAGCGTGTACAGAGAATTGGCCTGGTACGGCATACTGCAGATTCAGCCTCTCTACCGCAGCACGAAGCATAAGGTGGCGGCGCGGTGGATCTGGCAGAACACCCTCGGTCGACCCTACGTCGTTGTGGAAAACCAACCTGAGGTGCCCTTCACTGATTATCACTGAGTCAGCATTTGTCATAATTGAAGGCTTCATGCGTAATAAAGTGTTTTACAAATAGGCCACTCAATCTGAGGATACAGCAGGCCATCAAACAATCTTGGAAGAGTCTGTCAAATGGTCCCGGGAGCAGCGCATGGCTCAGGATGTACTGATGGAGAATGTGCGCAATGGAGGAAACGGCCTCACTGTGCGGACGGTTATCAGTGCCACTCAAAAAACCGTGTACATCATACAGAACGGTTCGTCTTTACATAAAATCGAGTTCATAGTTGGTTCGTTATAGTCTTACGCGCGAATCTGTTTTCAGGGAAATACTACTCATGTGAGGAGGGCTCCGAACCAGATGTGGAGGCATTCCGAGTGCAGACAAACATGCACGAACGCCAGTGTACCTTCGGCAAGCCGGCAGTGCCGTTGTCACTGCAGGTGGATCCCTGTATTGAAGCCGAAACTGTTCCCCTGGAGTACAGCTTTACCTATGATTGGATGTTTTGTTTTGGCGACGGAGAGAGGGACAACGTCTATAGTTCGGACGGGGATTTGGACTGTGGAAAGAAAAAAAAGGCAATACAATGGATCTAGCTTGCAGACTGCATCTAGGAAAGCATATTTAGTATTAGCTGAAGTTAACATTGCATTAAATTGTAGATGCGTTTCACAGACTTCCTCAAAGATTGCGCGATTGACAACAACGTGGTAATCACGTATGAGTATTTTGGCGATGAGCCACGTAAAGACATGGTGCACAACACCACATTGTGCACGTCTTGGGATCCATGTCGCATCTCCTATCTCTACAGAATACAGGTTTTTCAAAATCATATCAAATTTAATATTCTCTTTTTAACAAGCATTTTCTTTCTGTCTGTACCCTACATAATTTTGAGTCGGCACAACAGGTTTTTCTCTCAAGTTTCCTGTATCGTCTGTCGTGTCAGTAAACACTCCTTTCATATCAAGTTTCACCCAATCCATAATTTTTTTTTTGGCCAACTTCTTCTCTTAAATGTAACTACATCTTACCACTCTTTTCGATGCACGATATTCTTTCTTTCGCATGACCATGTCTATACCCCACTAACCATTTGCTTCTATCTTTTTGGTCACTGGTGCCACTTTCAAACTTCCTCTACTAAACTATTATGGCTTGCAACCTGTCACGTACGGAATACCAACGACTTCAAAATGTGGGTTTGTACCAAATGTAGTATCTGGACATACCTCTGACTACCCCCCTTAGATATGGCGACCGATGTGGCGCGGCGGGCGAATGTCCGCCTGCGATGCAGAGGTTGCGGGTTCGATTCCCGCCTTGGGATAAATGTTTGTACGATCTGCAAATATTTATTCCGGGTGTTCTGGGTATTTTCTATGTATAATAAAAAATATCTATATATGTAATATAGTATTGTGTTAAGTATATCAGTCATCTAGTACCCATAACACAAGCTCTGCTTAGCTTGGGGCTAGATGATGCTGTGTGGATTGTCCAGCATTATTTATTTATTTATTTATTTATTTATATCCTCGAAGAATACTTGAAGGTACTTTGTACTAAGAAATCTGAAGGGATATCTACCGTGCCTGGGGATTAAAGTCGTGATGCTATTTATTCTATTTTGCTTATGCTATTTCTTTTTTTTCATGTCACTCTACTCCTCCATCATAACTATCGCATTTTTACTGCATGTACTCTTCTTTTATCGTAAAATCGGATAAGTGTCCACAGATCCATTCAAAACAACCGGCCTTTTGATCGTTTTGTACTCTATTCTATTCATCTCACCGTGATCAACTTGATTTTTCAATACTCAATACTCAATATATTTTTTCTTTCTTTCTTTCTTTAAAAAAGTGAAACGAGTGAACAAGCTCTGGGAAAAATACATATTTTATTATTTATGTAAAAAGATTCCAGAGAATAGACCAGAAGTTCAGACTACCACTGAAGATCCATGCGACACCACATTTTGCCCCGAGTGCATTGAAGGAGTCTCTGAGGAAATCTCACATCCCTTTGAAGAAGCTAACGCTAGGGATAAATTGATGTCTCATGAAAACGGTTAGCATAATTTAACAAACCTTATAACATAATGGCCCAACTGGTTGGTCAGCTGAGGTATTTTTTATTCGCTATAGGTTGTGGGTTCGATCCACACTGAGGACAAACATTTGTATGATGAAACGACTTTTATTCTTTAGTGTTATACTTGTATTCTTCGTATTGTACAATTAACAGTCCCTTAGTTTCGGGATGCTTTAGAGAGTGTTGTGTAAATATTTCTCAATATTTATTGATAAAATGTTACTAATAAACAGTTTTTGAGAAGTAGTTATTATCATCATCAGTTTGAAAATTTGCTGGATGGGTTTTCTCCATAAATTTTCAGTTAGAAAGTTTTTGAGACCTTTTCATCCACTGACTTTTCGCGATACTTATAATGTCGTAGGTCGTCATTGGGTGGATGCGCTACCATGGCGTTGTAGGTAGACATGATGTTGTCATTGCATATACCTCGTGATTTGCCCTGCGTTTATTTATTTTTCAGGTGACATAGAATGGGTACCTGTAACGAATGAAACAATCCAAGTTTATCTAAATCGAGCAATGCGAGCAGGGTATTCAGAATTTGGGACAGCTTTCTACCTTATAAGATCTCCTGAAGTTCAGGCGCCTGGTTATGTCCAAAAAAATGTGCCAGGCTTTTATTCGCCAGAAACGGGTCTTGGCTATGTATGCGCTCACTCAAAAGAATTTCCACTAACTAGCTTTGAGGTAAGTATTTGGTTTATTAGCCATCGCACCCGTACCGGTACATGTTGGAAGTATTATCATTGAAGCATATTAGTATATACTAGTAGTTCTGTGAGAACAGTAGACCTCGCGAGCCTTTATAACCGAAATTTAACAACACTTAATAACAGACACTTTCCTCTTTCTCAAATTTTAAATTTGTTCATAAATAACTTCTCCCTCGCTTTATCTTCTATATGTATATTTTTTTATTTTTTTATAATACTATACAGCTAAACACCCACTCACTCACTCACTGACTGATAATCGAGAACGGTATTAAGGCGTACAGATAGGTATGGAACATGTTCTAAGTTTATGTTAAGGCCCGCGTGTAGGTAAGAGGAAAATTATTGGCGATCAGAAAAAACAAGATGGCGGCCGCGTCGATTTGCAAAATCGCAAACCTTGACCGATTTCGTTCGTTCAAACGTTGGGACCGAATGAAAAGTAGGAAAAATTTACAAAAATTTAAAAAAAAAATAAAGAAAAACCAAAATGGCGTCGATTTATGTAGGTTTGAAATTTTTCACTTTTGGACCCCACCTTTGGCGAATTACTTTGTTCTACAGACTTGCTATAGTAGCAACACTGATTATGCGAAAAGTTGCCGTACATGGCTGGTATTTCAGGAAAATTCCGACATTTCAAAAAAACAAGATGGCGGAAGCTGTGGCGGCTATTTTGAAAACTTTTTTTACACTTTTCAAAACGATTTTTTAGCAAGTTGGAAACATTTGATCGATTCGCAATGTATGGGTCGGTTGCGTGTTTCGATAAGGAGTGTTGCCTGGTTTAGAAAAACTCCCCATTTTTAGGGTATTTTCCAGATTTTCCCCAAAAACATGAAAAGTAAAAGGAGCGACATTTTGAATGGAGATTTGTCATAGCTAGCAAGATTTTGTCGGCCCACGTCACGTTTGACCATTTTCATTTCCCTTAGCTGGCAACCCCACGAACCATGGGTGCTCTTATTTTGACGACCCCTCTCGACTTTGGTGATCGACTTTGTTCTACGAATGTTGAGGTATGTCGACCGTTCTACCACCGTCAGAGTGCTTGGATCCTGTACTCCTAATGTCAGTTTTGACATTTCAAAAATCCAAGATGGCGTCGGGTGTGGCGGCCATTTTGAAAAAAGTTGGGTTTTTGCCAATTTTCAACTTGAAAAAGGAGCCTGCTGGCAACCCCCAACTTGACTGAGGTCTATGGACCGATTGTTCAACTCGACTGGGGGTGTTGCCTGGTGGAGAAATCTCCCTACTTTTAGGGTAATTTTCCCGACTTTTGACTGATTTGGTGATTTTAGGGCGTTTTACGACTTTTTTGGGAACCTTGACCTGTCAAAGTATCGGCAGAGCCTCGCGAGCTGCGTGCAGCGAGCGCAGCACATGAAAAATTACCCCATTTTTCGGGAGCAACATTTTGAATTGAGATTTGTCATAGCTGGCAAGACTTTGTCGGCCCACGTGACGTTTGACTATTTTCATTCCCCTTAGCTGGCAACCCCACGAACCATGGGTGCTCTAATTTTGAGGACCCCTCTCGACTTTAGTGATCGACTTTGTTCTACGAATGTCGAGGTATGTCGACCGTTCCACCACCGTCAGGGTGCTTGGATCCTGGACTCGTAATGTCAGTTTTGACATTTCAAAAAACCAAGATGGCGTCGGTTGTGGCGGCCATTTTGGAAAAAGTTGGGTTTTTGCCAATTTTCAACTTGAAAAAGGAGCCTGCTGGCAACCCCCGACTTGATTGAGGTCTATGAACCGATTGCTCAACTTGACTGAGGGTGTTGCTTGGCGGAGAAATCTCTCCACTTTTAGGGTAATTTTCCCGACTTTTGACTGATTTGGTGATTTTAGGGCGTTTTACGACTTTTTTGGGAACCTTGACCTGTCAAAGTGTTGGAAGAGCCTCGCGAGCTGCGTGCAGCGAGCGCAGCACCCAAAAAATTACCCCATTTTGCGGGAGATTTTACAACTCGGGACTTTTTTGTAATTTTAAAGCATTTTCGAACTGGATGTGGACTTTGAAGGCATTTAACGATTTGAATATGTTGCTTGCTCATGAAATTTTCCCATTTTTAGGGTAATTTACCCAATTTTCAACCTGTTTGGGTCTTTTAAGGCGTTTTTCTACTTTTTTGGGGGTTGGGATTTTTAAAAGTCCAAACCATAACCCACGCGAGTTGCTTGCAACTCGCGCAACCTCTAGTTATAATACTATACAGCTAAACAGTTAAACACCCACTCACTGACACACTCACTCACTGACTGACATGCTCGATTTCGTAGAAGGAGTAGAGTGGGTATGGAACATGTTCTAGGTTTGTGTTCCTACTCTAGAGTTGACCCAAGGAAAATTATTGGCGATCAGAAAAAACAAGATGGCGGCCGCGTCGATTTGCAAAATCGCAAACCTTGACCGATTTCGTTCGTTCAAACGTTTGACATTTCAAAAATTCAAGATGGCGTCGGGTGTGGCGGCCATTTTGAAAAAAGTTTGGTTTTTACCAATTTTCAACTAGAAAAAGGAACCTGCTGGCAACCCCCGACTTGATTGAGGTCTATGAACCGATTGCTCAACTCGACTGGGGGTGTTGCCTGGTGGAGAAATCTCCCCACTTTTAGGGTAATTTTCCCGACTTTTGACTGATTTGGTGATTTTAGGGCGTTTTACGACTTTTTTGGGAACCTTAACCTGTCAAAGTGTTGAAAAAGCCTCGCGAGCTGCGTGCAGCGAGCGCAGCACCCAAAAAATTACCCGACTTTCCGGGAGATTTTCCCAACTCGGACAATTTTGGAACTTTAAAGCATTTTCAAACTGGATGTGGACATTGAAGTCATTTTATGACCTGAATATGTTGCCTGCTCATAAAATCTCCCCAATTTTAGGGTAATTTTCCTGACTTTTGACTGATTTGGTGATTTTAAGGCGTTTTTTGACTTTTTTGGGGGTTAAGATTTTTTAAAGTCCAAACCATAACCCACTTTTCAACTTGAAAAAGGAACCTGCTGGCAACCCCCGACTAGATTGAGGTCTATGAACCGATTGCTCAACTTGACTGGGAGTGTTGCTTATTTAGGGAAATTTTCCCGACTCGGCCTGTTTTGGAATTTTAAGGCGTTTTCAAACTGGATATGGACTTTGAAGGCATTGCACGACTTGAATATGTTGGCAATCTTGACCGATACATGCTAGAAAAATCTTTATCTTAGTCAATTCATCCACGTACGGGGGGGGGGGGGGGGGGGGTAACAGTAACAATTCAAAGAAAATTCAAAATTGAGGGTATTTCGTAAACGGTGCGTCGTATCAAAAAAATAACCAAAATTTCATCCCCCTATGTAACCCATAAACCGTTGGCTATGAAGCCCTAGGCCATCATATTTTTTTCTTTAAACTACCTTCACAGATTTTCAAGAACAAATATTTTATTTAAAACAGACATTTCCAATATTCCAAAGCAACGCTATCCCAGATCAAGTTATATCATCTTAGGGTCCAAAAAAAACATCTCTATGGGCATGTACTTTCCACTTCTGATATGTAAGGGGACTCCCCCGGATACTGAGATAGCAAAACCAAACCAATATTTTAAATAGTCTGCCATTTAATTAAATCGTATTACAAAAGGTACTTACATGAATTTCCATTATAGCACATCACATTCCTTTACTTTACAAAACTATCGACCGACTCCGATCCGATCCCAAGACAGACTGCCACGTTTTCTATACCGCTCTGTCCTAGCTCAACCTCAGACTGTCGGCCATCTTGTCTGTCAAGCAGACTACCGTCAATCTCTGTCAGTATTGCCAGTACAATAACAGAAACTTCTACCAAAAGTCATTTGCAAAATGTCTCAAGTAATCTAGTATCTTACAGTAGTATTTAATACCCCTCTACGCAACAAAACGAATATACCCTAAAAATGTCAAGTTTGTACGACCAGTGGTTTAGGTTGTGTTTTGTCGGCTAAGTCAGGACAAAGATTCTTATAATTGGTATGAGTGGATATATCCACTCATGCCGTTGGTAAAGTCACCGCCTGTGGACTAGATCCGTGTTGAATTCTTGGTCTAGTAAATACTAGACCAAGTCAAAGTTTAGTTTGGGTCGAAATCGACCCAAACTAAACTTTCGATATTTTTTGCGTTGTGTTTTTTTTTAATGTACTTATACCTATTGTTTTTGCCTCTTACGGCTGACAGAGGGAAGTGAAACAAAATAACACGCTGGGATAAGGATGATAAATGATGATGCTGTGTCTAGTGGGTATCGTTTGTAGTTATAGTTATCTACTTTTTTAGGTTTACAAAAAAGAGAGGTAAAAAAAGATGTACCTGTGGCGTACATCCACAACTCGCTGGAGCGGCCGGCCAGCACACACAATACGCTTTGTTTCTCGCACCTACCGCACGCGCGCGCGTTTTAATTTATATTCTTTCGCAAGCTTACCTACTTACTGTATCTAGTGTTATTTTTTTTTTCTATTTCATTACATAGTATATCTGAACTAAATCATAATTCTTCATTTCTCTTCCGCATCTAAAGTTTATTTCCTACCTTGAGCTTCACTCGTATCTTTTCATCGCATACCTACCTACTAGGATAGGAATTTCTAGTTCTTGTGATAGCATGAGCAGTGCCTAACTGCCACTCGTGCTATATACCTAGTCTACTTTTGAATTGTAAACGATCTTTTGTGTCCTGCGTAGCTTAGTCACGTGGCTCATTAGAGAGCAACTTGCTTGTTGCCACAACTAAACCTAATCAAGATTAATTTGTATTAAAGGTAGCCATCGTGAGAGGTGAATTAAAATGGACACAACAAAACTCTTGTAGTAGCCCAGTAGTTGCTGGAATCGGACAATTCGAAGAAACACTTGGCATATGTCGCGTAGCAAACTCATTTTACTTAATACCTGGGAAAGTAAGTTGACCAAATGGGCATAATTTCCAAATAAACCCCTATTTGTATCCTTAAAATATTTATAATATCGTGGTTTTGCAACCAGACTCACGCCACATATCACGTCTTTCCGAACTCGGTTCAAAATAATCTCACTTCTCGATGACATTGCGACGACGAAGACCAATGCTACAAGAATTTTCCAACCATACCCTCCATTCAAAATAAGAACCCGATCCACTACAGTTCTTGAGGTTTGGTTTGATAGTGTATTCGAACCAAACATAAAGAACCTTCTGTGTGCCGTCATAAAAACCTTCAAGGAGAGATCATATGCGATGCAGCATTTTTCACTGGTTCTTACACCTAAATTACTTTACTAATCTATTATTGTATGTTTTAGTATTACTTCAATACCAAATACTTGCGTGAATGCTCATATGTTCACCAAGGCAGACATAAATTGAGCAGCAATTATGAAATTTTATGTCATGACAAATAATAGACGAGACAGCCCAGCAATACCTTTTCAATTCGTGTATAAACGATAACACAGCAATAGACAGACACGGTGAATGTTACTGTGTTTGGTAATGCCGTTTTTCCTTTTGGTAGTTAAATATCACGAACAGCCACTAAATGTTTTTAATATGAATGTGTAACTCGCAAATGCATAAATTGGTAGGCAAAAGTACCTAGGTACTCAATTAAATATTTGGATAGTAAACGTTTTTTTCACTTTTGTATACTTCTCCTTTAATGATATCCCACAAATAGCAGTAATAATAATGCTGGACAATCCACACAACATCATCTAGCCCCAAGCTAAGCAGAGCTTGTGTTATGAGTACTAGATGGGTACTTAATATTTGCAGATTGTACAAACATTTATCCCGAGGCGGGAATCAAACCCGCAACCTCCTGCGTCGTAGGCGAACATTCGCCCGTTGCGCCACTTCGATCGTCAAAACAGGTTTCATTAACTTTAAAACGTTGCACCACACCGATTGTTTCACCGAGACCGGTCACTGAGAGAAAATTACCAATTATTATAGTGTTCTTAGTAAAAACTTCTTAGATTTTAGAAGTAGTCTAGGTGTTCAGAACTTTCATACACAACCCGGAAGTAGAACCAGCCAGTATTCTGAAATGAATCGCAAGTAATTTTAACAGATACGCAAATCTAATCAGTGCGTGTTACTGAAGAAGTCCGTAGAAGAACCAAGGTTACCAACATAGCTCTTAGAGTCAGCAAGTTAATAACAATGGGCAGGCTATATAGTACGTAGAACCGAAAATAAAGGTTCTTGAATGGCAACCACGAACTGGAAGACAAAGCGTAGGACGCTCGCCTACCCGATGGATCGTCGATGTTGCTAAGATCGCAGTAAAACTGTAGATGGAAAAGGCTCAAAACTGTTCTTCATGGAAACGTATTGAGGAGGCGTCTATCCAGCACAGGACATATGAAATTTAAGTTTACAGATAGAGCAGAAACACCCAAACATACTCTGCACACATCCCAGATTCATGACCTGAGACCCAATTCACGTATTTTTGGAGCTGAAACGATATTGAAAAGTAATGTCAAAATTAAGCTTGTCTGAAATGTCAGTTTCGAAGAATACCATTTGGAGATGGACACGGTCGAAACTTGAATTTGATGTTATTTCGCTACGAGAATTGGGCTTCTGCTGATCAATAGTTTATGATAGTATTGGATCAACCACGCCATAAGCGCAGTAAAGGCAATTCACAAATATTTAATCTGTATTCGTATACGAGCTGCAACCCGAACACTGATAATGGGTGTAACTCAAGACCAACCCAGCGGAGTTTATATAAATAGCGGAGTCAATTTTGCCGGTCCTTTGCGAGTCCTAAATACGTTGATATACGGTTATATTCAGTACTAGAGGCCACTCGCAGCTTCGCCCGCGTGGCAGTTTTTTCCCGTTCCCGTTATTTTTTCGGGATAAATAGGAGCCTACGTCCTATTCCAGATTACAATTTATATTTATTCCAAATTTCATTCAAATCGGTCCTCTGGTTAGAGCGTGAAAGAGTAACAAACATCCATCCATCCATCCATCCATCCAAACATTCGCATTTATAATATTAGTAGGATTAGATATTGATTCTTGTCAGCGAATTAATTCCATACAATATCAAGTTTATAAGACTTTTTGTCATGAATGGCCGTTTGACTGGCATATAGAGAATGCACAGCCTAAACTGCTGGTCGTAGAGACTTGTAATTTTCACAGAATTTTTTATCTTGATGCAAAGAAATCTACTAAGAAAAGAATTCCCGAAATTAGTACAGCGGGAGTTGAAGCTTATATAAAACCTAGCTGACCCGTATGCCCACTTCGTTGGGCGGTAAACATGCTTACTTACGAATCTTTGAATTTTTTGGATTTTCATGTGAAATATGATAAAATAAAGACGCACGGTGGCGTTAGTACATAAGTACTGATGATTGTAGTCATTATAAAATAACTAAAGTAGTACTCGACGTGCCAACGGATGGCGTTATACGGCATAAAATTGCGGCCACTCGCAGCTTCGCCCGCGTGGCAGATTTATCCCGTTCCCGTTATTTTTTCGGGATAAAAAGTAAGTTACTCCTTATTACATTAACTATCTGCCAGTGAAAGTTCCGTCGAAATCGGTCCAGCCGTTCCAGAGATTAACCGGAACAAACAGACAGACAGACAAAAATTTTAAAAAATGCTGTTTTGGCATATGTACCGTATATACAATGTACAATGTACAATGAAATATACCATAATATAATAATATGGAGTAAAAAGCGGTTATTTTAATATTACAAACAGACACTTCAATTTTATTTATTTGTATAGATAACTTCACGCAGACGAAGCCATGCGCGTTTTAGCTGGATGGACATGATCAACAATGCCAAGTGTGTAAAAACGACACCCTCGCGACAAATTATTGTTTTGTCATAGTTTATTGTATCGTAAGGTGGTGTTTAAATGATTATAGTATCAAATATTGTATGGCTTTAATTAGTATAATCTTGTATTAAAAAAATAATTAGTATTGGTATCATCTCGCCATTGAGCCTGGGGCGTCATCAATAACCATAACTCCTCCAGGAGGGGGCTGGTAGAATTCTTGCGCTCCTGAATTTTCCACCACGGCCACGCCACCACCGCCGTCGTCACCACAACAACTACTGCACGACCCCATATTTCTGTAATTTTATCAGGATTTTAGAACACTAATATTATACCTGAATATAGAATAATATATAGCATCACGACTTTAATCCCTATATAGGCACTGCAGATATCTTCTCTACCACCAGAGTGATGGAAACGAAACAATGCCATATAGAGTGCGTTCTCAGCAGTCATGGTCTGTTAGGTAACGCGAGTGTTGGCAGAGATCATTTCTAAGACCAGTTTGACATCTGTTTGTTCCATTAAAAATTGTAAGGCAGTCTTTGGGGACTGCCGATAGAAGTGAAAACTAAGCCAAAAAGGCGCTCATGGAAAGCGTTCGGTGACGATGACGCGAGTTTCATGATTTTTGTTCACCCAAAAAGTGGTCAAGCGCCTAGAATGTTTCACTTAAAAAAACACTTTCAAAGGCATATCTTTGAAAGTTTAAGCTTGTTTGCTTGGAACGGACACCTAAATTCTCTAGCTTAGATGTTTCAAAATAAGTATTGATGTTAGCATTTACCGCCAACCCGCAAGCGTAGCCACTGCACCAATATAAGTTAGGTACGAACTATACCTTCATTGTTCATTATCATCACTATCACCAGTCTGAAGAATTTCACTACGGACATAGACAGGCATGCCCTAAGTTTTCCGGAAAAACGATTTTGAGCCTTCTACCTACTTTCAGCAACCCTAGCAATGTTGTCGGTCCATCGCGTGGAACGGTGTCCTACGCTTCATCTTCCGATTCGTAGTCATCATTCGAGAACTTCTATTTTCCATCTATATGGCCTGCCCGATGCCAATTTGCTAACTTTGAGAGCTACAGAGTAGGCTTGGTTCTTTGACGAATTTCTGATTACCTATTTTATCATGTTTATTATTACCTACCTAGGCTCACCAAAATTATAGATAAAGTCGATATAACAAAAATAAATTGTTATTTTGACCATAGCAGTAACTTTATCCACGTCAGCTGCAGCTGACGTGGATAGAAGACTACTACTACTAGTACTACGATATGAGACTACCAAGCAAGTTCACAGGACAAGAGGTAATTTTTGGTGTCAGATAGCTCGTTATGCAGAGGATGTATGCACGCAGAGAAAACGGCTGCGCATTTTCTCTTGGAGTTCAACAGTGTGTGTACTACCTAGGAACACGGAGAACGCCTAGGGAGTCCTATGCCGGCAGATAAATTAACCTTTCTGCAGGACATCGAGTGGTTTGACAAGTAACTCCCACCCGTCAACGTAAAAAGGGCCCACAAGAGCTTAGTTACGGAAACCAGTTCGTTCTACTATTACGAAACCCTAGGAGCTCGTTTAATCATTTTTATTCTCGCTCTGACACTATAAATTGTTAAGTTTTATAGGTTTCATTGCCTTTAGTTATAAGTAAACAACAACACAGTAATTAATTATATAACTTACATTATGTTCTTATTTGTTCAAATACACTAATATTCAACCAAACTAATTCCATTAACTAGGTTAGTATACGTGTGCGAGTACAAACATGGATAAGATAATAATGGGTTTTCGAAAATCGGTTCGTCTTTTCCGCAACGCTATCGCATATTACCGATAGTGCTCATATCTTTTTAAATCTATATATATTAAGGCATATTCACAATAGAATGATCGTATTTAATGTGCTCTAAGACCAAATTTAATATCCATATACTAGGTACTTCATCAGGGTAGGTACTAAGTATATACCATTCCTTTGTACTGCATCTAAAACTCTCTCCCAGCTTCCCGTAAATAGGAACATAAGTGAAAAGTTATCCCGTTTAGTTTACCTACTTTATACCACAATAGAACAAGCCGGGTTCCGAAAAAGCTTTAGGAACATGGACTATATCCATATGCTCCGGCAAGTTACACAGAAGACCGATAAGTATAACCGGCCACTTTGTTTAGAGTTTGTGGACAATGAAAAAGCCTTTGATTCAGTCGAAATCTGGGCAGTGTTGCGGTCGCTATTGACAGCGGTGCCAAATTGACTATCGGTACATGAAAGTGTTGTTACGGCCTGTATAATAATGCCACCATGTGTATTCCGACTTCAGGACCAGAGCACAAATCCAATCCAGGTGCAAAAGGGGGTGAGACAGGGAGATGTAATTTCTCTGAAACTGTTCACCTCTGCAATGGAGGATATTATCAAGTTCGTGTTCCTGTGTCAAGAGTCCTGGAATGAGTATGGCGAACACATAACTCGCTTTTGATTTGCCGACGATAATGTCATGATAGCGGATCGCTGGAAAACCTGAAAACAATGCTTCGAGACCTCAATATTGTCTCCCAACAGGTGGGTCTTAAAATGAACATGAGTAATTAAAAAATTATGTCAAATGCTCATGTCGCACCCGTGCCGGTACATGTTGGGAGCGATATTATCGAAGTAGTAGAACACTATGTATATTTGGGTCAGTCGGTCCAACTAAGTAAGTCTAACTTTGACAAAGAGGTCAGTCAGCTGACGAATCCGACTCGGATGGCCAGCGTTCGGAAAATTATGGCACATTTACCACAAAGCCTCAAGACGATAGACTTATAGAACTGAGACGTGGTTGCTAACTATTAGTCTCATACACAAGTTCAAAGTCGCACAACGAGCTATGGAGAGAGCGGTGCTTGGAGTTTCACTGCGAATTAGAATCAGAAATGAGATAATCCGAAGAAGAACCAAGGTCACCGACATAGCTTTCAGAATCAACAAGTTAAAGTGGCTATGGTCAGCTCATATAGCTCGTAGAACCGACAGATGCGGGGAATAATCTGCTGGGTTCTCAAATGGCGACCACAAATCGGAAGACGAAGCGTAGGACGTCCTTCTACCTGATGGATTGACGACATTGTTAGGACCGCGGGAAGTCGATGGATGGAAAGGGCTCAAAATCATTTTTCCTGGAAACGTATAAGGGTGGCCTAATATCCAGTAGTGAACGTGTCGGGTAAGCAAACATCCAGTAGTGTTAGTCTCTGTTTTTATTCCCAGTCAGTGTCCTACGCACTTAATTTAGGGTATATAAAAAGCTTTTAAAGTGGGATTTTTTATTTCATTTTTTAGATCAAACTAGGGTCAAGGTACATTGTTAAGGTGGTAATAGAAGTATTATAGAATAATCCTTACCTAGTAGGTGGTTTACTATTAAATGCCTAATTAAATTTTCACGCTAAAGTTGATAGGGTATCAAACAATCTTATTAAGATTGTGGGTAGATAAGATATTTTTACCCCTCTAAATCAAACCCAACCTGTGATTCATAGATTGAGACATAACACGACAAAACATCTCTTAGTAACAACTATTAGGGAGTGAAATCTTATCAAGACAGAAAATAGCTATGATACTATGGTACCAACCATTTTCCAATATACAAATTTTACACCAGTATTTTTTACCCTAGGGATTCCGAGAAAAGAACTGGACAAATAGATTGACCAACTTTACAGGAATACAAGAAGAAAAAATAATTTCTTTCACTACATTCTGGAAGCACAAGACAGGCATTCTGTAAAGTATTGTTTGAGTACCTATAAAGATCTACTGAAAGTGAGAAAGAAATATTTTAAATTTGCAGATAGACCCATAGTTTACTCAATAGATGGAGAGATAAGATTTGTGGACACATTGGCTTATGCGAATGCGCGAATTGAAATATATTATATACGAATAAAAATATGAAATATAAAAATAAGTATAAAGAAAGGTAGGTATTCTTCAACATACATTATTTTTTTTTACCTACATTTTTTTTTTAACATACATTTTTGAAATATCAGTTTTGATCGATATGTGGCGTATTACACATTTGTTTATCGATAATTCAGAATTGGTTATATTACTAAAAACTAATGGCCTTATCGCCATACTTATTTATTTATTTATTTAATGATAAACAAAATCCACAGCCTTTCAAAACAATAAAACGACTTAAGATTTAAATACTACTTAAAGTTAGCCCTGTCACTTTTTATCATTACCTATTAGCAAAAAAATAACAATAGCTTATACGTTTATAAGTATGGGGGTTAAACGGTTAGTTTTATTTAAAGTCTGTGCATAGTATTTTTGCAAAAATAATTTTAATATATTCCACCTACCTATATACCTATAACACTATGTAGCTAAGGAAAATACTTTTATAATCTAACAAACTATATACTACTATTTACAATGAAAATTACAGCAAAGTACTTAAATATAAATGTCTCTAGTTAATACGTAAAAAATAAATATGAATCAGTTAAGCTATCGTTGCAAACGATCTAGAGATAGCTCAACTTATCCAAATCTGTACCAATCGAAAGCGTCTCCAAAATGTTGTCTGCATTGCCACGTTGAACGACTATGATATTTAGATAAGTGCCTATTTATAATTATAATATAAGCAATGTTCTGTGCAAACAGTAGACTTCGTGAGTGCTAATAGGTAACCATGTATTAATAGACACTTTCCCTTTCCCTAATGCAGGGGCAAAGCCATTTCAGAGCTTTGAAACCAACCTACCTATAAATCCGTCCATATATACAACAAAATTCCCCCCTTTGGACCAATCAAAAATCGTGACCGGCTAAAAATTTAAATAAATCCCTTGTTACTTGTGTGCCAATTTTCGGCTGAAAAATGTGATCTGTAGGCGAGAACAGACAGACCGACTGAGACGCTTCGCTCGCTTTGTCAATTAACCAATTAATTCCATCCTGGTCCATGAGGTGGTCCGTGATGTGGTGGGCCATGGTGTGGTGGACCGTGGTGTGGTGGGCCGTGGTGGGGTGGACCGTGGTGTGGCGGTGGAGGAGGAGGTCCACAGCATGGGAAGCAGCAGTCACTGGGAGGTCCTGGAGGGCCGCAACATCCAAAACACGCACCCATACTTATTTATTTTCTGAAACAAGTATTATTGCCAATTAGTAACATACCTACAATAACAAATCATCATTCGATCATCATGAGAAGACGTCCAGAAGTCCTTTCATATACGTTTTCGGACTTCTCAACTCCACCAACTTCTCGTCATCTTAACAATGGATTCTATAAAGAGTGGATCTTTAAAAATAAATTATGACTTTAATCCCAAGGTACGGTATATATTATCTCTAGTCGTCGAATCTCTCTAACTATGGGTTAGGAGTTAACTATGGGTTAGGAGTTTGGGAACCTAAATGGATTTTGGAAAAAAATGGATTTTGATAAATAAATAAAATAAAAGCCTTTTTTGGCCGTCTGGATATTTTGGGCTCAACTACTCTTAAGCTACTGGACCGGTTTGGATCCAACTCAAAACAAATATAATTTACGAATTATAGAGATTTAAAAATAAGGAATAAAGCGAAGAAGACCAAAGTCTTGGAGTTATCAATCTACTAATAGTTCAAAGTTTGGTGTAGAAGCAAATCGCCAAAATATGAATGTTAGCTAAACTACCTACGCGGGTGAAGTCGCAAACAGCAGCTATCAAAAAATTAAATAATGTAGGTAGAATATAACTTACAATATTCTGAACAAGGAAGATTTCTTTAAAAAATTTGTTATGTAGGTAGGTACCACTCGTTCCGATCACCCATCAATAGTTACTGGCTGCTGCTAAACTGGTGATAAACCTATTACTTATTATGTGCCTATCTATATCATAAACAAATACTTGCCTTACGCCTTTTTTTGATAAAGAGTCAGCGATATCATGGATATCGACCGACGTTATCAATCACATACTTTATAGATACGACCACAAAATGGTTTATTTCCCTGAAAATGGTGAGTCAACCAGATTCCTCACGAATGACAAGTGAGCATATCAACCCTGAGAAGATGTTTTCTTTAGCACCAAAATAATTTTTACTAATATTCTATTTAACAGTGACTTTATCTACTTGGACGCCAACATCAGCAACACTGGTTTTTGTGAGAGAGAAGTAAGGGGGCAAATTGGTCACTAGCAGTCTAAATTTTGTTTTGCTTGGTACTCGATCCGTTGCGTCATTTGCCATCTTAGCTAGACATGCACGAATAGATTTTTCTATCAAAAATTTTATATGCGTAATGCAAGTGCTAACAGTGAAATAAAACATCGTGAGTAAACCAGTTAGTATTCTAGCAGCGGTGATGTGAATAACTCGTTTATTTTCAATTTCACACGAAAAATTAAGTGTTGCCTCCTGCATTGCGGGCTGAGGCAGCTCCCACTGCGAGCTATATAAGGAACCGGAGCCCAACCACAGTATTGGATAAATAAATAAACTAAATAAATAAATATTTGTGGAAATTTTACACAACATCTAGCTCCAAACTAAGCATAGCTTGTAAATGGATGGTCAAATACCATTCATGGAAAGGGAAGAAACCTACCGTAATTTATATGCGTGTTTGGATCGAAAGCGTATTACAAAGATACAAGTTCCCAAAAGGGGGAGTTCGATTCAAGCTCAGAATTTGGAATATTCATGGAATATGATGTTTAGTCCAAAGCTAAGAAAAGAGCAATTATTCATGAGTGCTTCGGCATTTAGACACTAAAACAAAGAAATGCTTGATGAAGATTAACATATTTGTGAATTTGAATATGCCTAACATGCGCAATGAAAAGAAAGAACGAAGAGCTCTTTTGAGAGAGCAAGAAGAGATGGTGAAAGAACGAGGAGAGAGAGAGAGAAAGAGAGAGGAGAGAGGAAAATGTATGTATACTTACACGCTCATCGGAGTTATCTCCTCTAATGCCCACTTCGTTTGTCATAACATAAAATTTCATAATCTTCTCCTTCAACTTCTTTGCTGAAGTGACCTATCTTACAGTGCTTATCCTTGTTGTAGTAGTACTAAAAATATGATCAGTAGATTAAGTAACTTAGGTCTAAGCACAGACACGATATCACAACTTTATTACAGAGAAAATTATGACTAACACAAGATATAACTAAACATAAAACCACTAAATTATATCTTGTATGTAGTATATGATAATACTCATATATTATTGACTATAATTTGCATCGTGAGAGTTACATCTATTTCATATTATTAGGGTTTTATTACATTAATGGTTTAGACTTCACATAGAATACCAAAGTCTGGTTGGGTTAGGTAGCAGGTAGATTTTGATCCGAAAATCTCACTGCAGCTATAAAAGCTATAAAATCCAGATAGCAGTATTCTAGGTAGCTAGGCGCGTTTCTTTAGTCGCTTTTTACGGCATCCATGGGAGATAATGGAGGGGGCCTACTCTAAGTTGGGACCAGTAAGGTCAAGGTAATACTTTATCCAATTTCATGAAGATAGTGGGTCATTTACATTGCTTACTCGCAAGAAAGTAAAAGTCAAAAAGCATTTATTCAGTAAAATCCGCAGAGATCATCTTGAAATGTCTTGTTAAATCTAGGTGAATCTATGCGCCAAATTCTCGCGACCTTACCAATTTACCCCCAGGTCAACTTACTTTTCCAGATTTTAAATAAAATTCGTGTGTCATGCGGCATATGCCTAGTGTATATCCATGTTCTCCTTTTCCAGCAAATACTGGGCTGCTACAGGAATTTGGTTGTGCCCATGTCAATTCACCTTTAGCAATGGCTACCTTCAACATAAATAAATCTTGATTATGTTAAGTTGGCGCATAAAATGAGTAGTACTAACTATTAAGCGATGAACGAAAACTACTAACTACTTACGAACTATGATCTAGCTGCGCAGAACGCCTTTCGTATGAGTATTTGTTCTGCGCAGCAGTTTACTTGGTTTGTCATGGTACTCAGAGTCCGATTTTGTAACCATTGATCGCTTAGGTTCAGTGTTAAGTTTAATTTAGGTAATAGTAACGAGCTCTTAGTGAAGGGCCGGGGAAGTACTACTACCACCATATTTCTTTCTGCCGTCAAGTAGCTTGGTGTGTTACGGTTTTAAGGATGTAAGTACCGGTGAAATTACAGATACATTATATGCCTCATGGCATGTAAGTTAGTGTATCATGGCAGCATCATACTCATAGAAACGTGACTTGCGAAGCAATGCTTTGGTGCTTTAGTCCAGTGAATTGCTTATAGGTAATCACTTAATATCTGGTGGGCCATTTGCTTGTTCCATTAGCAAGACGTAAATACAAATAATTATATACAGTATAATTATACAGTGCTTATAAGTGCAAATAAGTGTTAAGTCAAGAAGATGATCTACAATACCACGAGATAATCAATAACATACGAAAGTAAAAGGGTTAGTATAGGTAAACTACGTAAGTCAGTCCTCTCTCTCTAAGTTTACATTTTGGCAGAGAGTCAGTATGCTTGTCACCCGGCAAGCGGTCACATCGTGTCGATTACACGGACGCACGCTCGGGGTGAAACACACAAGGGAAAAATCCCGAGATGAATCGGGCTATATTCGGACACAAACTTAGGAGCCAATGCAGGTTATTTATACTGCACTTCAGTATATTGCACTTGGTCCACACGCTGACGAACTCGTGCCTTAGAGCTAATAAAAATACCCAGGTTCTTACCTCAAAGCTAGTTATTGCAAATTCTTTTCCGTAAGCAGATACATAGCCCCGACCTGTTTCTGGTGCATAAAAGCCTGGTATATCTTGAGGGTCAAGACCGAGGCTAATATTGTATTGAGGAGCTCTTATGAGGTAGAAACCTAGTCCTGATATTGAATACCCTACTTGCATTGCTCGATTTAGATAGGTTTTGACTGTTTCATTTGTTACAGGTACCCATTCTATATCACCTGAAAATTAAGTAAATAACTAGATATGCGGGGAAAATAGAGGTATTTACAGGGTTATAACATCTTGCTAACCTACAACGCAATGTAGTCCAGTGAAAATAATGACAATATGAGAGACAATGCTTAGAGCACTGTTCACCATGATGACTATATCGTCGCCAAATTGAAGCGTTATGTAGTCTCCATTGTTGTTAATGCCGTACCTACTTCAGGACACGAACTTGAAAATATCCTCCAGTGCAGAGGTATACAGTTTCGGAGAAATTATATCTCCCTATCTCACGCTTTTTGCAGTTGAATTGGATTTGTGCTTTGGTCCTAAAGATGGATTGTCATGGTGGTATTACGAAAAAGACCTTTCAACACTTCGATATATCGATAATAGATTTGGCACCGCTAAAACAACCGTACCACTGCCAAGGTTTCGCCTGAATTGAAAGCTTTTTTATAGTCCACAAACGCAAACCCGGGTTGTTTGGGAGGCTAAAAGTCATCGAACCTACGAGCAAGTCGACTGGTAACTACTCTCAAGAACAACTTTCCTGGATCAGCAGTGAGATGGGGCGTTATGACTTTTCTTGAAAAACAGTACCACCACGCTTCTGGTTCGCACCTCTGGTGGCGTCCCCTCGAGGATAACGGAATTAAATAGCTTCTGAAGGTCTTGTTGTTCTTAAGCTACTCAAGAGCCGTTCTGATCTCGTATAGACTGACGTCCGGGATATTTTCTGTGTAGTATCGGGTTAAGCGAGCTCTTGCATCATTAGTCGTGCTTGGGGCAGGACTTTGCGATGGTGTACAATTGTCCATAGAACTTCTCGAGCTCTCGTAAAACTTCTGGCTTTGAGGAAATTATATTGCCTCACTGACTGACATATAGGCAGCGCCTAAACCATTGCTCGTAGAGACTTGAAATTTCAGGGTATATTTATTTTGGTACGTAGGTGTACAAAATAATTCCTAAGGTATTAAGGTATTTCCGTAATTCAACCCCTAAACGGGTACAGAAGGGCGTTGAAATTTTTTAAAAATAAATTCACGCCGTCGAAGCCGTGGGAGGTTTTCTAGTGCATAATAATTGTACAATACGAGTAGAACATTCTTACATAGAATAAAAATTGAGTTTTTATCATACAAATACTTGTTCTTGGAGTGGATCGAACGCACAAACTATAGCGCAGAAAATAGATCTCGGACTATATAGTTAGATCATTATGTTATAAGGTTTGTTCAAATTATGCCAACCGTTTTTATTGGAGATCAATTTATCTCTAGCCGTAGCTTCTTCAAAGGGATGTAAGTGTTCTTCAGAGACTCCTTCAATGCACTCGGGGCAAAAAGTGGTGTCGCATGGGTCTTTGGTGGTAGTAAGAACTTCTGGCTTATTATCTGGAATCTTTTTTATAGAAATAATAAAATATTGTATTTCGAGCGTACTAAAACTATTAGAACGGTGGTTTTAATCAGAGATGAATAGAATAGAGTGTAACCAAACAATCATAATACCGGTCGTTTTGTGTAGATCTGAGTGTTGAAACACCAAAAAGACCGATGAAAGAAGAGTAAAATGCAAATATTGAGATAGGTATGTGGAGTGATATATATATGGATATTTATAGATAAAATAAGACACAAATGTGGATATATACAGGAGTAGAGGTAGGCCAAAGAAACGATGAATGATGATTGGAAAAAAGGAAAGACTACTGAACGACGACATCGTACTGACGATACAGAAAAAAAACAAGAGAAAAACCTGTTATTCTGACTCGTCATGAAGTGGAATAAACACAGGAATGATGCAAGTTACAAAAATAATATTAAATCTGATATGATTTCGAAAAACCTCTATTCTGTAGAGATAGGAGATACGGCATGGGTCCCAAGAGGTGCACAGTGTGGTGTTGTGCACCATGTCTTTACGAGGTTCATCGCCGAAATACTCATACGTGATTACCACGTTGTTGTCAATCGCGCAATTTTTGAGGAAGTCTGTGAAACGCATCTATTATTTAATGCAATGTCAACTTCTATCCATACTAAATCTGCTTTTCTAGATGCAACTTGGAAGCTAAATCCATCATATTGCCTTTATTTTTTTTCCACAGTCCAAATCCCCGTCTGAACTGTAGATGTTGTCCCTCTCTCCGTCTCCAAAACAAAACATCCAATCATAGATAAAGCTGTACTCGAGGGGAACTGTTTCGGCTTCAATGCAGGGGTCCACCTGCAGTGAAAGTGGCTCTGCCGGCTTGCCGAAGGTGCACTGGCGCTCGTGCATGTTTGTCTGTACTCGGAATGCCTCCACATCCGGTTCGGAGCCCTCCTCACATGAGTAGTATTTCCCTGAAAACAGATTCGCTCATAAGACTACGACGAACCAACTATGGACTTGATTTTCGCAAAGACGGACCATTTTGTATGATATACACGGTTTTCTGAGTGGCACTGATAACCGTCCGCACAGTGAGGCCGTTTCCTCCATTGCGCACATTCTCCATCAGTACATCCTGAGCCATGCGCTGCTCCCGGGACCATTTGACAGACTCTTCCAAGATTGTTTGATGGCTTGCTGTATCCTCAGATTGAGTGACCTATTTGTAAAACACTTTATTACGCATGAAGCCTTCAATTATGACAAATGCTGACTAAGTGCTAATCAGTGAAGGGCACCTCAGGTTGGTTTTCCACAACGACGTGGGGTCGGCCGAGGGTATTCTGCCAGATCCACCGCGCCGCCACCTTATGCTTTGTGCTGCGGTAGAGAGGCTGAATCTGCAGGATACCGTACCAAGCCAATTCTCTGTACACACTGTCTGGCAGGTACCCGGTCTGCAACAACCAAGATACTCCACTGGTTAAAATAAACTGTGTATAACTATATATAATTTTATTAGAAGCATTTTGTTTTTTCTTTAACTTTTACGATCGGAACACATATTGAACACTTATATTACAGGGGTATTTATCGCGTATTACCTTTTTTATTTATTTTCCCGACGAGAGTCGGCCATCGACCACGACTATTATTGCAACATAGCCGAAATGTCGAGAAAATAAATAGAAAAGGTAGTACGCGATACATACCCGTTTCAATATCGGGTTTGTTTTTGGCTTACCGGTACAGAATCCATATGCAACTGGAATGAAATGAAACGTCCCATTTGGTTATTTATGCTGAGTAAATTGTTATAAAAATATTAATACTCAAAATAAAAATAAGAATCTATGTATTGGACACAGTATACAGATAAGCATGAAATGAATGTTACCTCATCGAATGGATCTGGTTGGGAAGTAACTGTATCTGAAAAAAAACTGAGTCTGTTATTTTCGAATACCTATGTTTTATCTTCATTATATTCTCAAGATAGCTAGACCCCACGAACTTCTTTCTGCATTATTTTTATTATTTTTTAAGTATTATTTAAGTATTATTTTTGTTATTAATAATCTTATCTTATCTTAGATTAACCTAGATTTAAGACGTTTCAAGATGATCCCTGCGGATATTACTGAATAAATGCTTTTTGACTTTGACTTTGACTTATTCCGGACGAATAAATCCGAAAAAAATAAAGATAAATCCAAAAACACAAAAATTATAAACATTGGTTTAGCTGTTTTTGAGTTATAAGTGGTGTAACTAAAACAACTTTCTTTTAAATAATATTATAGATTTATTTAGAGCCACTAATCCCGTGTATCTGAGGTATACGACTTGATGGAAGAATATTCAAAAACTAAAACGCATTTTTTTGATTCATGGGTCAAACAACGCTTAAATTCCTTTAATAAGACGTTTGAAAGTCGTCATCATCCGCATAAATCCATTGCTAGACATAGGCCTCACGCTTGGCAGGCGGATTGCTGACCGTATTATTGGTGTACTCAGGAGATGCCCATCTCTTAGTTTTTGACGACTTTTACGCAACGTGATATAGGGGTCATATTCTAGGCTTGAACCACCACGGCTAAGTTGAAGGTGGTTGGATGGGTTCTTTGAATTTGAAATATGAATCATTCTTCTGATTCGATAATGGGAAGGTTGAAAATGTACAAAAGTAATTATGCCGTTTATTAGTCAAACAACTTACCCTCATTGTCGCTTGAAATATACGTATTAACAAAAGATGAGATCTAAAATATATGAACATGTAAGTAAGCATTCGCTTTAGTTAACAAATAGAACAGTGTTTCGTTTTCAAAGTTGGTCATTAGCTCATACGCTCATACATACCGTAAATAATATAATTATGACCATAAAACTAAGAAACATTTTGTGTTAACAATATTTGCTTGTATTAAAACTAGTAGGTAAAACGAGATTTGAATCCCAGGTATGCTCTAGTAACTACACTGTAACAAGTGAAACAGGTCTTGCTTTTAAATTGGCCGTTACTTCTAATAACGTCAATAAACCTCTAACTTTATTACAAAACTGCAGGCACTTTCAGTTTAATACGTGTATTGATACATGTGAACTGAAAGTGCCTCAGGTTGATAAGACGCAGGGTAGTGCATCGTAGGGTACGTTACTATAATAATATATGCAATATAATGGTTTTTAAGTGTCTGCTTGTTCCATCGTACAGAATATGTAAAAAACCGTGGTCATCACAAGATCTGACAAGTAGATACTTCGTTACATTACCGCTGTAGCAACTAACATTATTTAGCATGAGCACATTAAACACCAGAGATAAATATAAAATACTTACCTAATTGAAAACTGTATTTTGAGATCGCAAAATGCGTCTTCATAGATGATTCTTTAGTCTCGCTTCATAACTTTGTTTAGAAGAGTTGATACGAAAAATAGTAGGACTATGGGTTCATAGCCCTAGTTCTGAAAAAAGTACTAAATGCTGAAGTTGTGTTATTGATTTAAAACCCGGTTGTAAAGTAAAAAAGTTTTTTAAATATGTCGATTTCTTTTGCGTTTTTTATTTTTTTTTTAGTTTTTTTTCGGTCTTAAAAACGCAATTTTAGTTTTTGAATAGTCTTAGTGATATAGCCAATGAAAACATGAAAAACAGAACGTAGTATAATAGTCCTATATCAGTGAACTTTATCATTATCTTTCTTTCTTTGTGTAAAAGGATCTAATAACGTTGTAGTAAATAATAAACAAATAAATCTAATGATGACACAATGCAATCTTACCCCAAACTTGTACCCTGTAAAGCAAACCTTGTACCTATTATGGAAACCAGACAGCTGATTTAAACACATACACATAATACAGTATAACAAAGACCCCATCACAAAACAAAAGATCATTCATCACACTCATGTTTGTTCTTGGTGGAGATCGAACCCACAACCTATAGCGCAGAAGGTAGAGCTACTACAAACTAAGTTCTGACGGTTGCCAATGAGCTCCCGTACCAAGTCGGAAAATGCATATATTATCTATGTAATGGTGTTCCTTTTACTTGTTTAGGTACGATAGTTTTTAAATCATTGAAATCGTTCCATTGGTTGCGAAGATATTACACATTTTGTACAAGCCAACCGCGGGGTGGCCGGATAGCTCACGTCAGGGAACCGTGACGTCTCGATTCTCTTTCGCCCGCGCTCGCGCTCTCTACCATTATTTTATTAAAGTTTACTCGATCTGCGCGGGTCGTGTTCTGGTTTAAATTAATTTTTTTTTAATAAAACCGCGCGGGTTCGGCGGCTAGCGCTGGATCATTGTGACATGACGTCACAATATCTCAACGCTAGGCTGTTCGCGCGGTCAGTGAGCCTCGTTCGGTATTTTGCCCATAACCTAGTCAGTTTTGGCCGTAGAAAAAAAATTTTTGCACTTTATGTTTTAGTTTCTCAAGGCCTATAAAACTGCATTCACAGATAAAACTGTGACGGGTCCCCATTGTATGTATTAATATTCATTTTAACTGTAAGTAGGTAAAGAAATTTATCTTATCGTATAAATTAATGATACGATAGTGAGTCAGATGCTATGTACAAATACTGATAAACGCACCTTTTATCCGCTAAAGTAGAATAACAGTGTTCGAACAAAAAATCTATTTAAATATCATAGTAATATATAGTAAAAGTGAAATTATAGTGTTATAAAAATGTCACACTGTAAGTATATCTATTACAAAATTAAACAAAGTCGCTAAATGGGCATCAATTACTAGAGCAAAGAGGCACTTTACTTCGTTTTACTAAGGTTTTAATACAACTTTAGTAACTTTAGTAGTGTAGTAGTAGAGCTCTTAAAAAAAGGGCTCGTCCCGGGAAGTACTACCAACATTATCTATTTTAGCCACCAAGTACTGCTGTGTTTCGGTTCGAAAGGTGTGAATGTTGGTGAAATTACAGACACATGAGGCTTTTAACACCTGTATGCATCAGGTTGATGCAAAGTTGTACATCGTAGGGCACATTTGTAACGAAGCAGGCAATTTTTTGCTATAGATGACGGGAACAACCTAACTACTGGTTTATAAGAAACAGGCTATGCTTTCCATATCCTGTTTGCTAAATTATTTTTTTGTGTGATGAACACATATGTTTGTTCTCTGTCTGGGTCTTATAATATTGTATTCTAAGTATGTAATTACAAAAAAGTATATAACTATTCTATCAGTCATCTGGTTCCCATAGTACACGCTATGTTTAGTTTGGGGCTAGATGATATCGTGTAAAAAATGACAATAGATATTTATTTATTTTAGTTCCCCCACACGGGCCGTACAGGCCACCGCCGTCGTCTTCAGCGCCGCCGCCACCGTACCAGCCACCGCCGTACCAGCCACCACCCGGCGCTTACGCATACATGCCCACGCCCGTTATGATGCCAGGGTACATGTACCCTCCGCAGCCCCTGCAGCAGCCGCCAGCGGCTCCTGAGCCAGCACCTACCTACGTCACCAACTACATCTATCATCAGCCAGAACCTCCCGCGCCGGAGCCTGTTCAAGTTGTTAATAGTCCAACTTTTACACGTAGGTTTCTTTCTCTAAGACCGTGCGTATACAGTGGAGTAGAAATAAAAATAGAAATCTATCAACTCGGAGGTTGTCTCTCCGAACGTGGGCCACTTAATAGTTTAATTATCTGTACCGTGAACTCAGTCCAAAATGATCCAAACAGACCCGAATAATGAATACGAGGGTGTTTTCATACAAATCCTGAATACATTCATTAAAAACATGTAAAGCAACGATATCAACGATAACTTTGGTGTCGTTTTAGATAGTTTGCATCCGTGCTATAAGAGCTTACGGTAGATACGATGGGCTCGTATCAACAAGCTGAAAAAAATAATGAAAAATACTACATTAAACATAAACTAAACATAAAATTTAAGAGGCATAAAGATGTTAAGCCTCATGTGCCTGTAATTTTACCGACACCCACACCCTGCAAACTGGAACACAGCAAGCTATTCGGCACAGAAATAGGCTTGGCGGTAGAACTTTCCCGTAAGAGCCCTTCACAAAGTGCTCTTACTCCTACTAAATACGGTGGAGATTATTAGGTCCAGACACAGGAAACACTCCACAATCACACCCCTTCAGGGAGAAGAGTCTCTCCGTAGCTTTCTTCCCTGGTAACAGTCCAAACATAAATTAAAGACATTTTGTTATTATTAATTAGTAGGATAATACATAGCTTTTGTTTCTTATAGCTCCAGATTTAATCGACTGGGTGTCTACAAATCCTACATCAGCTCCTGCACTAGCACACCGTGCTTTTGTGGCTGGGAAAGAAGGCTGGGACAGTAGTCCTCTGTGGGTGATCAGATCTCATCACAGCGGTGACTTCGTACCTGGCAAGCTAGCTGTAAAACATCGCTCAGCTTACATACCCCACGAAGGAAAAGAGGTCCCTGTTCACAATTTTGAGGTAATTTCAAAGACAGTTATATCTAGTACAGTCGACATCTGAAGTTTTATTAGATTTTTTTATTCGATTTCTTGATGGAACTATTGTCTAATTTTTTTTAAATTACCTGTTAAGTACACGTTATAAACATAAATGGTGATGTTGTATGTGAGAGTAAAATTGTACAGAGGGGTAACTGTGAGCTCGATAGTTTGTTTGCCTAATTGTCCGTAATGTGAAATCAGTCCAAACAGGCCCGAATAGACCCGAATAACAAGAGCATCTTCGTACAAAACCGGAATCTGTTACAATGGAAAACAATGCTATCTGTCAAGCACGATAGCAATGGCAATTTTGGCGTTGTTTTGACAGTTTTCAACCGTCTTACAAGAGCTTACGGTTGGAACACACACATTTGACCCAACGCCATCTAGCCCCAAACTAAATAAAGTTTGTGGGAACCAGATAACTGAATTAGTATTTATTATATTTGATTTTGATTTGTATTATATACATAGAATATAATATAACACCCAAATACAAATCAAACATATCTTAGATAAGTTACAACAATCATGAAGAAACGTAGCAGCAGCGTATATTTTTTTTTCATAGCTATCTAAATACTGCAAAATGTGGGTATATATCAAAAGTAGTAATATATTGTAATATTATCAATAATTCATTATTAAAATTTAACCTCTAATATCAGGACGTACCTCTGACTACCTCCCTTAGACCTCCTCGAGGAGTCTCGAGTAGGTACTTTGAAGTCTTATTTTTTTAAGAGATCTGTGTAGATATCTACCGTGCCTGGGAATTATAGTCATGATACAATTTTTTTATTTTTCCAGTAATCGATTTGATTGTCATAAAATGAAACAAGTAAATATGTATTTAAAATAAAATTGCAGGTGTTGTGTGCACCTGAGCATGCAGTGCGCTGGTTACCAGCCAGCAATGGCGACATCCCCGTGGGGGGCATCCCTGCGGGTAACACCCATAGCGCTGAGCCGCTCTACATTGGAAGAGTTCGCCATCTTCGCTCAATCACACCTGGAAAAGTAAGTTTTTACTCATACTGGTACCTACTTTAAAAGAAAAATATATGTGAGTCATCTACACTTCGACTGCCTGAGAGAAAGAGAAGTGTGGATAAGAAACTGTTATTTTTTCTGGCTTCAACTTACAACTTCCCCTTACTGAGAGTCGGGTCAGCCTAGGAGCTCGCGGGGCAGTGGTCGCCACGGAGAAGGACTTTCGGGTGGCCGCGCGAGCAGCGTAGCAATACAAACTGGTCAAATATTCGTCGCGCAGGCATTTGTTGACATAGACATGCATTGTTTTTTTTTCTATATGTGTACGTGTGTCAAATAAACGTGTATTTTATTCTATTCACATACTCCTCAAAGCTGGGTATTTGCACGTCACGAGCGATGACGTAATTCATGACGGAACGCCCCGTTCCTGTGCACACTCGTAGGGCGATGTTCTGTTCAGCTTGGATCTTCTTGCGGTAAAAAGAAAGAAAGGCGTTTATTTGACACACACGAATATCACACAAATCAGATAAAAATCAGGTATAAGAAGACCTACATAGTTATAGCAAAAACTAAAACAATTAACCGACAAAACAGAAAGTAACGTAACTTAGCGCGACTATTAGCAGTTACATTACAAATCTATTATCTTTGATAGAATCGAATAGAAATAGTCACACAAGTACACAACACAGAAGACATCCTTTTTAAATCCTCTAGTATCAACTCCAATTTTCAATTACCCTACAGCAATTATTTATATTTACTAACACTCGTATAATCATAAAACCCGCTGAACTTGGTCCAGTTCCCCCCTCCTCTTATTTTATTGTACCTAAAGTACTATATTTTTTTTTCAGGTTCATGCAAGTCACGGTTGTTGCTATATTTCATTTGGCGGAAAAGAAATTGCTTACAAGAGTTATGAAGTTCTCTGCAAAATTGTTGGATAATTACTAGAACACTCTTTTTTGACTCTGCGCTATACATTGATCTAACGAATTTAAAAAAACCTTTTTGTTATTTGCAAGAGTGGCGCTAGAAGACGTTCATTTTCTTTGCAATGATTGTATAACTTATAGTATTCATTTCAAATTACCACATCAAGTCATGTCAAGCTTTATGTCAATCATCAGATTGGGACTTCATTTTCGGTCATCTTCGGAAAAAAACATGACTTTTTCATTTTCATTGTTTTCCTAATGTTATTTTTAGTTCTTGTGTGTAATTTCGGTAGCATTTTATGCAACATTACTTAAGGTGTTTAAGTAAATGAAAGTGTTTTAAGTGGCATCCTGATTTGAAAGAATATTTTCCTTGGGATTAGAAAAACGCCATCTTTCTTTTCAAAACTATTGACAGTCGACTTTGCTTTTATTTCCTGACTCGACTTGACTAGAAAATATTTAGTATAATCCACTTGACATTGGCAAAATTACTCTTACCGACAAACAACGTTAGGTATAGTAGCAGTACTAATAATAAAAAATAATAATAGTAATACCTATTATATGTATGATATTGGAACTGGGTATAAATGAAAATACCCACTAATTATAATCATCAGGTAGTAAATGTATAGTAATAGGTAAATGTTTACTAACGCCCGAATACTCAAACGCAACTTAAATTTAATCATATCTCTAGTCGCGATTTTTTGACCATTTGCAATGAAAGTCTGTCAGAAATTTGTCACTTGAGACGTGATTAAATTTAAGTTGCGTTTGAGTATTCGGCTGTGAGTATGTTTTCGAGTTATTTTGTTTTTGTGCATTTTTAACATTCGTATATGTTATCGACTTTGTGTAACAAGTGAGAATAATAAAATGATGTACCTAACATCCAAAGTAGCATTTTTTTATTTGAAGATGTGACGACGGCGCAAGCAGATGGTGCTACACCGGCACGACACCCACACTTTTTAAATAGTTTTAACTTCTGTCTTTGATATATTTTGAGCTCGGCTTTCGTTATCTGACTAAGCAACGAGCTTCCACTGTGCCTTTCTTCATCGTGTAAGAACTTACGTACATCAATTTACTAGCTACACATAATAATACATAAGCACTTATCTTTCCGATGCATAAGGTCGTCTAAACTATATGGATAATAGGCACCGGGGCATCTGCAATCACCTCCCTAGCTAGCTGAGGCTATAGAGGATCTGCGAGTTTCATCAGTAAATCGTTTTAAAATAAAGAGCTAGGAGGAGTTAGAAACTTCCTAGATCAAGTTCGGCGCGAAACTGTAGACGAATACTCAATTCTGAGGTTCACAGTGTGAATAATTTTTATACAATTAGATTCATACGCAATTACATAATTAGTAAATAATATAAGCTTTAACTTAATATTATTTACTAAGATTTACTAAGACTTTCAAGATGATCCCTGCGGATATTACTGAATAAATGATTTTTGACTTTTGACTTTGACTTTGACTATAACCGTGGTTTGTAGTCTATAATAGACTACAAACCACGGTAAAATAAATAGTAAAATTATTAAAACTTTTTTTAATAGGTAAAGTAATGGTCAATTAGGAGAACACAACCTAGTTACAGTGCGATAACCGGAGCATACCTAAGTTAAACCTAGTTTTATTCTTAAAAAACTACACCCAGAGTGCACTACTTCAGTTATTTTTCAGTCAACCAAATTTTATTTTGTTTACATAAAATGATTGATAGTTTTATGGTCATAATAATACTATTTACGGTAAAATCTACATTACAGCAGTCTTTACACTATGCAAACCTGTATCGTAAAGATCAGCTTTAAAATTTACAAATTCAAAACTAATAGTTCCTTCAACCAGCAATAGGAATCGGATTACAATTTTTTGCGATTATTTCATAATATAATAATAATAATAATGCTGGACAATCCACACAGCATCATCTACCTAGTATGAAAAAGTGCACTGTCGTCGTTGTTAGGCAGATGACTCATTTCAATTTATGCAACAGATCTTCGTAAGAGAGCATTCAGTCATTTTTGTTGCCAAAATGAAATACATACATATAGGTTACTATATTTTTCAGATGCCCTTTGTGAAAACTTACATTTCAAGCGATAATGAAGGTAAGAAGTTGTTATAATTATAAACGGTACATACCAACGCCAAACATAGCATTATTCTTTCATTTACGTACAATTTACTAAAAATGGCCCGTGATATTGCACTAAATGGAAAAATTTCAAAAAGTTTTTTTACTACTTGCTGATGGAACATGCATATCACCCACCTGATGTGAAGTGGTTACCGCCACCTATAAAAAAGTATTGCCTCGCAGGTTACATTCATTAGAATTGTACTCTATGATGGTCTGATCTCTGGCAACCTGAGGCATATAGGTGTCTCATGTGCCTATAATTTTAATATTACAGTAATTAAGTATAGTATTAATGCCGTCCTAAAAGTAGCATTCAAAAAACCATATCGATACCCAACGGAAACTCTGTACCAAGAAACTAAGCTCTTATCAGTTCGGCAAATCTTTATATTAGCAATCTCATTAAAATTTCATCACAATGCTCCTACAGTCAAAGTAGACTCATATGGTGGTCGTCGCTCAGTTTGGAAGGTGCCCAAAGTAAAGACTAGTTTTGGTAAAAGATCAAATTTCTATCTAGGGCCGTATGTTTATACAAAACTCAATAAAAAAATTGCCCTGGTTACACATACCATACGAAAATGCAGAAAACTCGCAGAAGCATGGCTCATTACGCTGACCTACAACGACACTGAAAAAATTCTGATAACTCCGACATGAGCACAAAACCATACTAAACTTCATCCTCCTATGACAACTATGATCTGTCTTGCTTGCCACACGGAACTGTCTCCACCTATAATAATAGATAAGTACTTAAATAGATATTTGTGGTCATTTTTACACAACTTAAATACAGCATAACACCCAGACAGAGAACAAACATCTATGTCCATCACACATAATATTATGTCTGTCGTCGGTGTGGATCGAACCCACAACCTTAACATTATAAACCATAATTCATGCTAAAACTGCATAAATAACATGCTATCTGTTAAAAAAAAAAAAAAAAAAAATCTTCCATCTTCCGTGAACCCTACCCACTAATTTGCGCCACTATATTAATTGTACATAACATACCACTTACTTCAATTATATTTTTATACTTACCTTAGCTTACACAATATTATTATTATACTTACTTACATAATTATTTACAGTACCGCAACACCTTAGTTTTAATCATAAAGTTTAAATATCTACCTAGCTTAAGTCTAATAACTCTTAATAACTCACAGTATGGAACTAACCCCCACAACACAGGTTTTTTACCTAGGGTGGAGGTTAGAGCGCAACCACATCATTCCACATGTGATATTAAATCTTTTAGTTTAGAAAACATCTGTTCTAGAATGACTATCTAATGTATGTCACATGTGTCCTACTTTATAAGTACCTATATGATTAAATAAATAAATAAATAAATAATAAATAAATAAATATCACTATAAAACCATAATACTGTAGTATTTCATAGTGACGGATTTTCTGGTCTCATCTCTAGCTAGGAGTGTTAAAAGTCAATGATAACACAAGCCCTAACAAAAACTACAAACCAGTCTTGATGGTTCCAGATTGGAATAGGGCCCCTTTTATTACCTCCCATGGATGTTGTAAAATAACGGCTAAAGGATCGTAACAAGAGAAGAGCTAAGTGCTAAAAACCGACATTGCAGTCATGAATCTGCCTGTCAAGCGTGGCCGTGGATTTGCTAAGGCAATAACAGAAGCAAGAAGATTTATTTAATTTTGTCTCAATACTGTGACGTGTCGCAAAAAACATTTAATCAATTCAAAGATTACATGTTGGCCCCGGCCATAGAATATGATCACCCCACTACTTGCTGTAAATATCGTACATAAGACGTACAGTCAGCTGCACTAGAATGTATACAATTCGAAACTTACAGAATGGTTTTACAGGGTTAAAATTAATATTTACAGGGCAAAAACTCAAAAATATGAGAGCATATCAATCAGCCAATTTCACGGTTTTTGAGCTTTTACTGTTTAAGAGTTTACTATTAGGTTTTGATACTATTCTGAAAGTTACGAACTGTATACATTCTAGTGCAGCTGACTGTACATCGTACGTAAGAGATGACTAAGGGAAAACATCAGCGTCTACTCTTGAAGACAATAAACGAAGTTTAGTATTTTCGGTTTAAGTTACACTGCGCTTCATGCCAGGCAACCACGACTTTGTGGTTTCGCATTGTAAATAAAAACGGCAGTATGAATCTTCGTCTATCATTTTTATGAGTAGACCAGCCCTTGATGGGTATGGATATCAATAAACATATTTCCCTAACAAATAAATCACAATTTAGTTCGAGATGACTCGTTCTTGATGATGCACTAACATACTTGTACCTAACATAATAAGGGGCAAACCTCATTGTATTTATTAGTCCATTTTTTTCAGAAACGATCACTTCTAATCCAGATCCCTTCGATGAGGTAACATTCATTTCATAACTCTGATGACGTGCTTAAAATGCCTTTACCAAAATAAGTAGATTACTAGTATTCTTTATAAAGATCTAATGAGGCGTCTCATTCATATTTCAGTTGCATATGGACTCGGTACCCGTAAGTTAAAAATAAATGGAGTTAATACTTTTAATGGTAACCTACTCAAATATGTATGTAATATAAATAACTCTTTGCTGTTCTAGACAGGATATCTGCCAGATAGCGTGTACAGAGAGCTGGCTTGGTACGGCATCTTGCAGATACAGCCTCTGTACCGCAGCACGAAGCACAAAGTGGCGGCGCGGTGGATCTGGCAGAATACACTCGGCCGTCCCCACGTCATTGTGGAGAACCAACCTGAGGTGCCCACGTTATCAAGCACTGTAGTCAACATAGGTTTCCGTTGAGGACTTTGTACCATTTACAGAACCTTACTCACAGGCCACACAATCCGAGTATGCGAGCGGCCATCAAACCATCTTAGAAGAGTCTGTCAAATGGTCTCGAGAGCAGCGCATGGCACAGGATGTACTGATGGAGAACGTGCGTAACGGAGGAAACGGCCTCACGGTGCGAACGGTTATCAGCGCCACTAAGAAAACCGTGTATATCATACAAAATGGTTCGTCTTTGCGCAAAATTGAGTCGACTGTTGGTCTAGACTACTTTAAATCTAAACCCAATCTTGAATTAGACGTAGTCTCATGAGTGAATTCATTTTCAGGAAAGTACTTCAGTTGTGAGGAGGGATCTGAACCAGATGTGGAAGCGTTCCGAGTGCAGACAAACATACACGAGCGACAGTGCACCTTCGGCAAGCCGGCAGTGCCACTGTTGCTGCAGGCAGACCCCTGCATTGAAGCTGAAACAGTTCCTCTCGAGTACAGCGTAATCTATGAGTGGATGTTTTGTTTTGGCGACGGAGAAAGGGACACCATCTATAGTTCAGACGGAGATTTGGACTGTGGAGAGAAAAAAAAGGCAATGCGACGGATCTAACGTGTAGACCGCATCTAGTAGAACATAATTTAGCATAGACTGAAGATCATATTGTATTAAATTGTAGATGTCTTTCACAGAGTTCCTCAGAGAATGCGCGATTGACAACAACGTGGTGATAACGTATGAATATTTTGGCGATGAGCCTCGTAAAGATATGGTGCACAACACGACACTGTGCACTTCCTGGGACCCTTGTCGCATTTCCTATCTCTACAGAGTTGAGGTGACCATTGACATTGATTACATGTTATACTAGCGAAACGCGCGCGACTTCGCCAACGTGTAACTATTTTTATACAAACTTCAAGCCCGCTGTACACGTTTAGAGACTGAATTTCGGGAATACCTTTCTTAGTACACTTTTACGCACTAAGATGATTATACTCTAAAAATTTAAAGTCTCTATGACCAGTGGCTGTGCGTTGCCTATATCCCAGTCAGTCAGTCAGTTAGTGAGTCAGTCAGTTAGTCAGGACAAAGATTCTTATAACTGGTATAGATTTGACCGACCGTTTCGTTCGACCGTTTTTTCTCCGACTTACTTAGCAAATCCGACTACCACGAAAAATTCTTTTAACTTTTCGGGTTAATATATAATATAGCCTATGTTACTCACAGATAACGTGGTTTTCTATTGGTAAAATAATTTTTAAAGTCGGTTTAGTAGATCCAGAGATTAACCCCCTACAACGTCACAAACTCACAAACTTTTACCTCTTTATAATATTAGTATAGATGAATAGTACCTAGCAGGGTACCTTTCAAGTCATGGTCTTTATTTACTAACTTAGTGAAACAAGTTCTGTAAAAAGATTCCAGAGAATAAGCCAGAAGTTCCTACTACGACAGAAGATCCATGCGCAACCACTATTTGCCCCGAGTGCGTTGAAGGAGTCTCTGTGGAAAACTCTTACCCCGTTGAAGGCGCTAAGAGTATAGGTATCTAAATTTATCTCTAATACAGATACCTAGGTATAACTTAATAAACCTTAGAGGCTGGCATATTTTGAGAAGTTGTCGTGTGTGATACCTATGGAACGATATTGTAGAGCATCATCGCGTGATTATTCTAGTGCATATGAGACCAAATACCTTTACATCAGCTCAATACAACATGCCTCAGATGGAGCGAGATCGCGTTGATTCTGCAATTTCACCCATAAAAAAGTTGGTTGTTTTCATTAATTCCATATAGTATAGTAATAGGATTTGACCCGGAAATAATTTTATGTAGTAATTTTCCTTCGGAATTCGTTGAGGGTGGGGGGGGGGGGGGAGGGCGGAGTCACTGGCAACCTACATTTTGTTTTGCATGATAATCGATCCGTTGCGTCATTCGCCATCTCTAAATCGTCATTCTTCATCTTCATCCTGGCTTGACTGACTAACTGACAAACTGACTCATTTGTAAATAGTAGGATACCTACAAACTCATAAACAACACTTTTTCCTTAAAGTTCCACGGTCAATCGATTGGCTGTCTGCAAACTCTACCTCAGCTTCCACTCTGACAAATTGTGCCGTTGTGGCTGGCACGGAAGGTTGGGACGATAGTCCACTGTGGGTTATCAGGACTCACTACGGTGACGAACTCCTGCCGGGCAAGTTGGCTATAAAACATAATGCAGCCTTAATACCATACCAAGACAAAGAGATTACTGTTCACAACTTTGAGGTAATATTAAGGATCATAACGAACTAGCACAATATTAAAGATAAATGAAAATTCAAGAAATGAAAAGAGTTTCAAGTGATTATGATTATAGCCAATAGTTTTTTAATAGTTAAGTTTAAAGATCAATTCAATACACCGTCTATTGAGTTATGGATATGCGACGAATTTATCCACATACACCTGACATGACAGCTGTCACAGATTAATTCGTAGTAGCCCTGCCTTCTGCGCTGTAAGTGGTGGTTTAGATCCCCACTGAGAACAAACATTTGTGTGATGATTGCTTGTTCTGTGTCTAGGTGTTATTATGCATTCCAAGTATGTATTTACAAAAAAATATAAGTATTCTATCAGCTATCTGGTTCCCACAGTACAAGCTTTGCTTAGTTTGGGGCTAGAAGGCGTTGTGTGATTTATTTCTCTAAATTAAGCTAAACATAAACCCATGTATAAACCTTTACAATAAAACACGGCAACTGTGCTTGGTCGTGGATACAAGCCTGGTGGTAGTTCTTCCGCTGGCGAGACCTACACAAAGGGCCCTAACGATAAGTGTTGGCTTTCATTTTATGGTGACCCGCTCGTGGACCTCCTAAGCCTTGTGCGAGTCTAGGGACTTTTCTTTATTCTACTGCTGGTGGAACGAACATATTACTCAGCCGACGATAAGTAGTACTTTCGTTGATGAAGTATGTGATTTCACTATATTTTGTAGGTGTTGTGTGCGCCTGAGCATTCAGTGCGCTGGATGCCAGCCAGCATGGGCGATGTCCCCGCGAACGCCATCCTCGCAGGCATAACGCACAGTGCCGAGCCACTCTACGTCTGTAGAGTTCCACATCACAAATCAGTTACACCTGGAAAGGTTAGTAACTTTCAGTAGAATTGATTGATTCCAATTCCCGGAGTTATTAAGAATAAAATAGATTTTTAAAGGCCTTGCCTTGTCTGTCGATTAAGATTAAATGAAACTGTGTTAGGTATACTGCACGTAAAGAGCACTCATCTATTTTAAATGTAGATCAGCACACAAAAAAAAAAACAAAATCTCTAAAGCCAATGGCTGAGTCTACTATCTACAAACTAGTGAAGAGTGAACTTTTCCTAACTCAAGACTATTTAAGGATGTTTTACGGCCGAATACTCAAACGCAACTTAAATTTAATCACATCTCAAGTGACGAATTTTTGACAGACTTTCATTGCAAACTGACAAAAAATCCAATTATTCGGGAATTAGAGAAGTGGTCAGAGATACATGCAAATATTACATTTGAGAGATAGTGGTTACGTACCTACGATATCGTTTGAAGTACGCCTTTCAGGAATGGAAGAAATGCTTTTAAGACTGTTTACTCATCGTGACTCGGGAGTTTTCTTAGTTGCCTAAAATTAAAACGCTAAAATTTTCTTACCCGGCTATATTGAAAGATGTCATTCATTTAAGTTTCTTCGTCTCTCCAACCGTTGGAAAATAAATGACTTGACCTATTTATTATTTACGCGGCTTTGTCCGTTCAACTTGCTTCTTTTCCCCCTTGCCTTGTTTTAATGTACCTATATAATATGTGACTATATATGTGACTGTATTGTGTTTTTTCCAGGTTCAGGCAAGCCACGGTTACTGCTATATTTCATTTGGTGGAAAAGTAATTGCATCCAAGAGTTATGAAGTTCTCTGCGAAATTGTTGGATAATTACAACATATTTTTTTGACCTTGCGTCGGAGACAAAGTTTATTCGCTTCGCAACGATTCTATTACGATTACATCCGTTGGCAAAACAAAAGACGCGTCATGTACCGAACTTTTCTACCAGCAATATCGTTAGTAGAATGTTACTTTGTCTACACCTTCTGGCCTGCATATTTAAACTTGGGTTAAAACTGACTTTATTCGACTGGCCTCACAGCTCAGTTGATAGTAACTTCTGTACTGTATAAATTAACGTGGCTGGTTGAGAACCCACAATCACTACGTTCTATTGTGCACCGGCCATTAACCAAGCTACTTACGGCCGAATACTCAAACGCAACTTAGATCTAATCACGTCGCGATTTTTTGACAGTTGGAATGAAAGTCTGTCAAAAATTCGTCACTTGAGACGAGATTAAATTCAGTTGCGTTTGAGTATTCGGCCGTTAGTGTCAGAATTAGGTAATTGTTGATAATTAATTAATGTACTCTACGAGTGTCTGTTCGTAGTACTACGGGTCGTTACCTGTCAGATAAACTCACTTTCAGATAAACTTTAGTCAATGAAATAAACTCCTACCAACAAACAACGATTCTGAACAATACCTACTAAACGTAAGTTATTGGAACCAGGTATAAATGAAAATACCCACTAATAATGTAGGTGATAAATGTATAGTACTAAATGTACAGTATGTTTTTTGAGTGATTTTTTATTGTGCCTTTTCATATATTTTTTCAAATTTGATAAAAATAACATGTACCCAACGCCCAGAATAACTTTTTTTATTAGAAGATGTGACGTGATTTATGCAGATGGTCGACACCCATTCCTTTTCAAATAATTTTACCTACTGTTTACAACCCTTATACGGGCAGGGGTTGAAGTTTGTATGAAAACAACTTTACGCGGACGAAGGACCTGAACAAGTCTACTGTTGGTCAAAGGCCTCCTTTATATTTTGAGGGTTTCGGTATTGTCACAACTTTTGGCGTGTAGATTGGTGCTTGCACTATCCCTGATGCGTTCCCTTAGTTACTTTTGACGACAGCCACGACAGGTACTGGAGAGCTTTTACTCAATGCCGGGAAAAAAACCAATAACTTATTAAATATATTTTAATTATTTATTAACATGCTGGATTGTTGCATTTACAAATTGGACAACAAGGCATAATTTTCCAACTTAAATTATTTGTTTGAGATTCGCTTATACTGTGAAGCTACATGGTATTACTATTTAATTACAAACCTATTAGAAAACCAGACTGAGATAATATGTATAAGAATATTACTGAGTGTCTGAAATCTGATGCTCGTCATAAGTCGATCCTCAGACTCGATATTCGATATACTTCAATATCGGCCATAACCAGACGGAAACTTACCATGATCTTCAATTTTATCAAAGTTATGAAGGCCGCAAGAAGTTGTTTTGGAAATCTAATACGAATGCAATTGCAGTGGACTTCTTCTGGTTGCTTATTATATGCCTGGCCTATTTATATTGTTGAGCGGTCTTTAGATCGGTCGGTCGGTCGGTCGGTCGGGGGTTCATGAGGCCTGTTGTTTAGAAGAAGGCAATAAGATGATCTCTGGAAATTATCCTGGATGTATATTATAATTTTATTATATTATAATTTCAAGCGATCATTACTTCACTTCTTCACTGCTTGAACTACTGCTACTGCTTACTACTGCTTGCTTGCAGTGGGCTTCTTCAGGCTGCTATTAATGATTACGATGCTACTATTATACCAGGTTAATTTATGCTGCTGTCCACAAATATTTATTTATTTATTTATTGTGCTTAAAGGTCTCTAGCAGTGGGCTTCATCAGGCTGCTACTTATAATAACAAAGATAACATATTATGCCTGGTTCATTTATGCTGTTGGGGAATCTTTAGGGGTATCCGGGGGTCCATGAGGCCTCTCATATGGTGGAGGGCTATAAGGCTTTTGTTCTTTCTTACTGCCGGACCCTGACATTTTCTGTAACAAAGATTAATTTGAAATAGAACATCAAAGTATACAAGAGCTTTTTGGAAAGTAAGGATAGAAAGTATGTACATTTTAAAAGTAGAATTCAATAAAGTAACAGGAATCAGTTTGAATGGTTTCAACCCCCGTGAATTTATGTCTAGGCTCCAGTTTTACGCGGACAAACTTAAAAGAACAGGCAAGAAACTATTGTCCAGTTTTGTAGATAGGTACCTAACTACTTAGGAAATAAAAATATACTTAGTGTGGTTTTTAAGTAACTACCGGTCCCTTTATCGAGTTTTATTGCTATTTCTTCCATTTGGACGGTTTCGATGACATTTATTCTATCATGGTATGGTTCATATTGTGTCAAATTAAGACGTGATGGCAAGAGGCACTGTTCTAGAAGTAGATACCTACTTCAAATGTAAAAAATTCAGAGGAAAATTAATTCCAATCCGGAATTCATTTTTGGGAGTCAAGTTTCCGTTTTTTTTTCAACTTGTTACCTAGCGATGAAGGGCGGGAACTACTAGTATGTAACTTGGCAGCAGTAGCAGCAGAGCAGTAGGTTATTCATATAATGTAATGTATTGTATTAAGTATATCAGTCATCTAGTACCCATAACACAAGCTCTGCTTAGCTTGGGGCTAGATGATGCTGTGTGGACTGTCCAGCATTATTATTATTATTATTATTCATAACTTGCGTGACCTGCGATACGACAGGTAATGGTTAGCACTAAACATCAGTTGGTCCAACAGCTAGTAACAAGAGTAACAACAGCTAACGTTATTAAAATCTATTCGTTTATTAAACACACTATCATTGATTAGGTATTTTGTTTATTTCTTCGCTACAAATCCTTGAATGTGTGAGTTTAAATAGCACTTTAACTTTTCTTAGCTTACCGTTGTTTGTCTTTTGGTATAGAACAAACAGTCACAAATGTTGATTGGCTACTAAACAACACAAATGCTTGGGTGTTTATAAATATAGTCAGATAACAGTGTGATCAGTTTTATCTTGAAGGAATTATCTGTAGAAGATTCTGCTCTTGGGAATCCCTAAACTTCGAGTGGTGACTGCTTTTGAGTGATTACTCTGGCTGGCAGGTAAAAAAATGACAGTGAAATTTCCATTCTTGGTTGCGAAAATTATTACCCATGCACCCTATGCAGTTGGTACTAACTTGATTTTTCTTAATAGGATTGTTACTGATGCAGAACTTTTCGCATGCGTATTCTGATGCTGAATACTATTTTTAAGTAATTAAAAAAAAAAACTGTTGAAGAAATCACTAGTAGTTGAAGTAATCTGTATTTTTACTATAGGTTTTGAAAGTATAGTAAAATCGTCAATATAATTATAGCTTCACATCGTCATACGCTTTATATGACTCGAGTTATATGGCCTGTACATTGCCACTTCAACGAACCATGTCTGCGAGCTTTTAAAAATGAACCCTCTATTCATGACTTAGTATCTTGTTTATTACTCAAACCAGTAAACAGTAACAGTTGAACAGAACGTGACCTGCAAGGCAATGCTTTGTTACAAGTGATAGAAACTACTTAACATCAGGTGGCCCATCTGCGTGTTCCAGCAACATTTTATATAAAAAAACAGCTTTTAGTAATTTCAATGAACAATTCGAGCTCGACCAAAAATGGTTCCTATTACAGGCTTATTACTTTGTTTAGTTATTAGTTTGGGGCTAGTTGGTGTTGTGTAAAAAAAATGTCCAGATATATTTATTTATTTATTTATTTTGGTTTTTGATTTCAATACAGCTAATCCGTTCTCAAGATGAGTAGAGTTTATTATGTACTTTCGACTTTAGCAAAACTATAGTTTAGTTTTAGTGAGAATGTTGTGTAAAATTTGTTAAAAAAGCCTAACCCAACCCTAACCTGACCTAAGTTAAAAAAGTGTGTTTGTGTGTGGATATAATATATATATTTTTTTATTTTCTTTAGTAATGTCCTGGACGTAACGATTTGGAGTACTCTGTAATGTTAAGTTTATGTGTACCTATATAAATAAATAAAAATATAAGGGAAAAGAAATAGGCTAAAAAGACCCAAAGCAAGACATACAAAAACAAATAAAACGCAACAAATAGGTAAACCCAATTTCCTATAGTTACGTAGATTGCCCTTATATCTTTGGGAAATACCCAAACTTTAAAATAGTATAGATATCAGTTAAAAATTGATATCTGTGACTGTTTCTGACCAGATGAAGATGAGTGATGATTTATAATAAATAATCTAAGATAAGCAAAGAGATAGAAAATGATGATGGCCTTCTGTATTTCGAGGTAGGTATCTAATGTAAATGTACCTAAATCATCTGGAATAGATGCTGAAGGCCAATGATGATGATGATGATGATCTAATGTAATTTATAACAGTTATGGGTAGTAAATACCAGTCTTTCTTTGAGAACAGTAGACCGCGCGAGCCCCTATAACCATGCAAATACCGACACCTTACCTTTTTCTAGTAGAAGTAAAGCCCTTGTGAAGAGATCGTTCGAGATTATACTACCACCATGCCTATTTCTCCCGAAAAGCAGCTTGCTGTGTACTGGTTTGAAGGGTGTGGGTGTTGATGTAATTACAGGCACACGAGGCTTAACACCTGTATGCCTCAGGTTGATGGACGCAGAGTAGTGCATAAAATATATATATAAATCTCAAAGTCGTACCAACGTCACGTGTTACCTTATATTTTGATAAGGGTGTGTACGGGTTACCTTCTATTTTGATTGCAAATAATAAAAAAAGCTGGACATAGGCCTCCGTCCCCATATTTGGGGAGGTTTGCCGTAACCCAGGCTTGACAGGCGTATTGGTGGCCGAAGCAGTGGCGTAGCGTGCCTTGGCGTGGCCTCGTATACAAATTTGTTTTGAGGTTCTTATGACGGGTAAAGATTTCTCACGAAAGAAGAGGAAAGAAAATACTTATTCATCATAATTTACAAAATTTTTACAAACAATTCAAATTAAATATACTTACACTCTCCTTGCGTATAATTTGAATTGATAATTTTCTATAAAATTTCGTTTAGGTACCTACTTGTTTTTCGAACAAATTGTATCTTACTAAAGTCTTACACCGGTTACAGAATATAAATAACTAGAGGCCTATTTTTATTTCCACCCTGCACTCTTAAAACCACAAATCCGTAAATAAATCATAAAAAAACTCAAGGGTGCGATTTAAACTCACATTCACACATAAAAAAGAGTTCCACGCAAAAAAGCTGTACAGCCAAATCAGCTTGCTAATGTAACATTTGTAGGCGCTTTAATAATAAAGTTCTGAGCACCAAGTCGTAATTTCTGTATTTTCCGTTTTGCATTGCTCGATTTGTTTGATTTTCTATGAAGTCATAAAAGTTTCCGTGCTACCCTCCTTGAGCTCTTAGAGCACGGTTGCAAACTTCAAAGTTGCCTTTTTTTTTAATTTTGTACTTTGTATTCCGGATTTTTGCGAAGATTGTTACGATACGAGGTTAAGATACGAGGGCATTGTTTTGGTCTGTTTGGGCCTGTTTGGCTGAGCTCACGGTACAGATAATTAGGCGAACAAACTATCGAGCTCACGGTTACCCCTGTTTCATTACGGTAGATAAAAGGGCGATTATCGTGTCTCCACACAAAAATAACTCTCATGACACAAAATAAAACTCCCGACTTTGGACTCATTAGTTGACCACCCTATTTTTAGTTTAAATAGATGTACATTGTAGGGCGCGTTATCGAGCGTGACCTGCGAGGTAATATAATATAATTATATATTATAATATAATATAAGTAAAGGCAATTTTTTATAGGTAATGGTAACCACATCATGGTCATCTTCCTGATCAATTAGCAAGCCACATAAAAAAAACCATGCATGTAAAAAATGTTCGAAAGTGTCCTTTTCTTGTAGGCCTACAATATTTAACTAAGAAACTGATAAAATACATATTTTTATATACTAAAGTGTTTCTTAGTAGAACGACAGATAGCAAAAGTTATACCAATATATTCTACTGCTACTGCTATGCTATCGGTAGTGTTTTTGGAGTTCCGTACCCAAAGGGTAAAACAACCCTATTACTAAGACTCCGCTGTCTGTCTGTCTATCCGTCTGTCACCAGGCTGTATCTCATGAACCGTGATAGTTAGAGAGTTGAAATTTTCACAGATTATGTATTTCTGTTGCCGCTATGACAACAATAAACTAATAAAAAGAATAAAATAACTCATACAGCAAACGTGACTTTTTTGCCGTCTTTATTTTAGATAATTGTACGGAACCCTTTTATTTGAGTAATAATAAACCCTACGGAATAAGACCAAATAGTTCTAAATTTTCAAAACTGAATCGAAACATTAGAAGGTATTTTATTATCAATGTTGCTGTAGGTGGGGTAATTAGCATGTTATTGCTAATGTCTAAAAATAGTCTTTAGTTTCTAGATAAACATAATTTAAAAATAGACAATCATAAACACTTCCTTTTGATTATACGACCATAAATGGATAAGGAAATGCCCTACTTATCTTTTGTTGTAAATAATATATAATTTTTTAATTGGGTCTTACGCTTAAGTCGTATTAGATATAGAAATATAAAAGCAATACCGACAAGAGTCGAGGAGAGAAAAATAAGTTAAGTTGGATCAGTGTATCCCAGGACAATATATACTGATTTACCTTATATGAAAAACTACGCACGCGCGACTTTATCTAAATATATATAACTCAAAGGTGACTGACTGACAAAGTGATCTATCAACGCACAGCCCAAACAAACGGATCGGGCTGAAATTTGGCATGCAGGTAGATGTTATGACGTAGGCATCCGCTAAGAAAGGATTTTGACATGGGTGTCGTTTTCCACTAATTTGGGGGTGCTGACTACGAATATCTGGTCAGATTTGAAATTCAAAATGGCGGGTTTAAATCATGGTACAAAAAACTGACATGGGGGTCTAAGGTAGTAAGATTCTATTAAATCTACGAAACCTGATGGTAGTAAGTTCTTCAGTTTTAGTAATAGACCTTCATGCCAAACTTTATCGAATGCCTGTGCCACATCCAGAAAGATAGTAGAGCAGACTTTTTTTTCCTCAAATGTTTTCTCAATAACATTTGTAATCCTGTGAACTTGGTCTATCGTTGAGTGCTGTTCTCGGAATCCAAATTGGTGCTCTGGTATAAGGTTTTTACTTTCAATAAGCGGCTTCAGTCTTTTTAGTAACAATTTTACATTAATTAATTAATTTTACAATTTTACAAAATAGCTTTGACATGATAGGGAGCAAAGAAATCGGTCTGTACGATGAGGTCTCTTGTGGCGGTTTTCCTGGCTTTGCTATCATGATAAAATATGACAGAGAACGAATCCCGACAACTAATTTAATTTATTAACTACCATCTATCCTTCAAGTACCAAGATTAGTTAATTTATGTATAGAGTCAACTTGTACAACGTATTTCATGAACTGCCAGCTAGATGGCGCTATTAGAACGGATCACCTATATGTATCTAACCGCGAAATATTGCAGAGGAGTGGTGAGGTAAAGAGGAACGAAACTCTCAAGGTCATTAGATCGGTATCGGCTCTTAATTCTAAAAAATAACGGGAACGGGAAAAACTGCCACGCAGGCGAAGCTGCAAGCGGCCGCTAGTTTTCATATAAACTTCGTCCCATGCTGTATCTAGTAAGAGGTTGAATTACGGAAATTTCTTTTTTAATACACCAAAACGAATATACTCTGAAAATTTCAAGTGTCTACGACCAGTCGTCTAGGCTGTGCATTGTCTATATGTCACTCAGTCAGTCTGAATAAAGAATATTATATTGGTATTAACCTAGATCTAATTTCACGTTATATTTTGTACCGTATGTTTACTTACCGTAAACAAACCTTAATTGTCAGTAGCAAACCTTAGCTAAAATACGTAACGTATTTTAGCTAAGGTTTGTTACTGACAATTTTTATTCCCAATGCGTTGGTTTGCTTATAGTAAGTTGTGTGCTATGATAGCAAATAAAATGTGTGTCTGTATCCTCACCGAGGACAAATACTTTGTGTGTTTACACTTTGTCTGGAAGTTAAGAGCACACCAGTGTAAAAATTTCCAAGAACAAAGAGTAGGTATTTTAAATATAACACTGAAATCAAAGTGTTTAAAAACTGGAAATTTCAGTGGTAAATTTATCGATTGGTGCAGATGACGTTGACAATTATAAATAAATAAATATTTGTAGACATTCTTAAATAACATTAACAAGCTTCAAAGGGACCGAGAGTGCTTGGATGTAAAAGAAAAAAAGAAAGAATCAGCATCACGACTTTAATCCCCTCTGATCTCTTAGTACCAAGTACCTACACAAAATTCTTCGAAGATGTCTAAGGGAGGTAGTCAGAGGTACGGCCAAATAATACATTTGATACATACCCACATTTTGCAGTAGTTAGTATTCCATACGTGACAGGTTGCAAGCCCATCGCCGCTGTTATAATTTAGAACACTAATTGGTTTCCTCACGATGTTTTCCTTCACCGTTGCTAGGTTGTCTTATTAATTAAATTACACCCTACCTAGTGTTTCACTTAGATTGTTAATAATAATAATAATAATGCTGGACAATCCCACAGCATCATCTAGCCCCAAGCTAAGCAGAGCTTGTGTTATGGGTACTAGATGACTGATATACGTAATACAATACATACATAGATATTTTTTATTATACATAGAAAATACCCAGAACACCCGGAATAAATATTTGCAGATCGTATACAAACATTTATCCCAAGGCGGGAATCGAACACACACGTCACATTGTGTTTAGTTGATTGAGTCGATTACCAATTCCATTTTAATTGATAATTAAAAAGATTAATTACTATGATTGTGGCTAGATAGTAAGTACCTTCGTATGGAGAGCGATAAACTATAATTACTAGTCATTCTTCCATCCTGCTAACATAGGTACATATCCATTCTCCTTTCATTCATATCATTTCTCATTGTGACGTAGCGTTGTCTATTGCGGTACGTGACAATTCGAGCCATAATAATCTTCATGCTAAGGAAAGAGACGGTAGAGATTCGTTTTCTGTCATCTTTGGAAGCAACATTGTATTTTCATTTTAATTGTTTTTCTAGTGTCATTTTTAGTTCTGATGAGTTATTTTGGTGGTATTTTAACCATCATAACTTATAAGTCTTAGCGTGAACAGTTGAAATGAAAGTGTGTTTTGTGATTTGAACGAAAATGTTTCCCTTTGGTTTTGAAGAAAAACGCCATCTTTTTCTGCAAAACCAATGACAGCCGACTTTACTTTTTTTACCGACTCGACTTGACTAAGAAGTATTTTATTCAACCCACTTGACATTGGCAAAATTGTCCGAATGACGGATACATGCCACAAAAAAAACAGAGACGGTAAACAGCAGGGTTGGGCGATAATATATCACGATCGGAAATAACAGACCGATTAAGGTCACTTAAGGTCACCTTTGAGGAAAGTAAAGCTTTGTTCATTTTTATCCACGATCTTCACACATGTGTTAAAAGAAAACACCTGAAAATTCATGAGGACCGTAGTGGTTGCGTTCGGTATAGTACCTACCTCCATCACCACCCGTGAATGTCACAAGAGGCGACTAACGGAGTGCACCAAGGGTTATGACTACCGAGTACTTTTTAGTAATAAAGTTTGAGTAACATTACTTTGTCCATATTGGACAAAGTAAAGTTAATCGCACTTACTTTCTTCAAACAGAAACATAGCAACGCTGCTTGGCGGTAGAAACATGCATGATGGTAGTCCCCGGACGAGCCCTCCATAAAGATGCTTATTACTACTCGGACCTAAGTGATAGGGTGAAAGCACTAAGCTGTTATAAATATTTCAAAAAATATGTATAATATTAAAACAATAGTTTATTTACAAAACATTTCACAAACAAATCTTAACTATTAGGCGAGATTCCTTATGTTTTAAGCACTTCCTACTGAAAGGGTTGGTCAAATCGTGGAGGAGTCGTGTTGCTGATTTTGCGGATTGTCGCTGCTGGCATGAAGCAACTGCCGGGTTGGAAGTTCTGCTGTCCAGGTTGGGGAGGTCCGAAGCCTGGGGCTGGGCCAGGGCCTTGAGGACCAGCTCCGTAGAACGGGCGAGGAGGTATTTGGTTTGGGAATCCAGCACGAGGGATCGGCTGACCACCGTTATAAGGAGGACGTTGCATTCTAAAACAAGAACAAATAAATACAGATTAAATTTAAAATTTTAAAACCCCCGACACCTAAAAACACTTTCGACTTATTCACATTTTAAACAAATATAATACAAAATCGAAATCGGTTCATCCGTTCGGGAGCTACGATGCTACAGACAGAAATACTAACAAAAACTTATACCACCCCGTCGTTTTGCGTCGGGAGTTAAAAAGTTGTTTAAGACCAATTTTAAAATATGTAATTCAAATTCAAAAAATTGCTTTCAAATAAACTTACTTTTTATTTCTCCGAGTACGGTCACACTTGCATAAAATGTTATGTTTGAAGTTTCTCGATATACCTACCCTTTATTTATATGAAATGTTTATCTGCTGATAATAAGAATAGTATCATAATCAAATCAATGTATTGTTCTGCCTCTTTCATTACAACAGCATGATTTGAGAAAGTGAGTCCTTATCGTGGTTCAACGTTTTTATTCAGATTAAAATATTGATTTACGTACACGTGACCGACTAGAGAGAGTTCATCAACATAATAACATGTAGTTCAACGGTTTCTCAATCACTGACCGTGATGACTAATACAAATGAATAAAATCAAAATCAAAAATGATAAAACTATCAAAATGGTCTAGATTTGATGACTTTTATTTGAAGCAAACATTTATTTGTTAAATTTTAATATAGTATACTAATACGGGTGCTTATAAAGGACGCGAAAGATTTCGCACAGTGACCGCGCAGCTGATAGAGATGAAATAAATAATAAATAATATATATTTGTGGAAATTTTAAGACAACATCATCTAGCTCCAAACTAAGCATAGCTTTTACTATGGGAACCAAATAAGTGATAGAATAATTATGTCCTTTTTTTAAATGTTTACATACTTTAAATATAATATAACAGACAAAGAACAAACAAACACACACAGGTATATGTATACAAACATTATGTCTACAAATGTTTCAATATTGATTCTCTCTTTTACGCGCGATCGCCGAGCGGCGGCCGCGCGGTTGGCCGCTTGACTGGAATTTGAATGTTGTTACCTAAAATATAGAGACGACACTTGGTGAATACTCAGTACTGATTTTCTCAACGGTTACTGTGCAAAACATGTATGGGAACCGAATTGATACAATAATATTGATACTTCGCTCTTAAAACTAGTATTTGATAATCAAAATTGGGAATGTCGGAAATGTTAGTTTCAAAAAATACCATTTGTAGATCGACACGGTTGAAACTTGAATATCGCAATTTGTAGATATTTCGTAATGAGAATTGGGCCTATGTTATAAAGTGTTCAGTGAAAAAAATCAAAATAATATGTATTTTGTACGTACCAACTATAACCTGTAGTAGCTATAATTTTCTTTAAAAATAAACAATATTGTATTCTAATATCTAATATAAATAAACTATTTATAAGTACCTACCAAACTAACTTTCTAAAAACTAAATCCAAGAGCCGTCTTGCTCAATGAATGAAATGAATACCTGCTAAGATACCTTACCTTTTGCTTTGAACCTACACAGTTTTGCATGTTTTTCTATATATCAGTCCGCTATATTGCAACACCCTTGAAGGGTATATAACTTAGACGGTGGTTTACTCGTCTAAGGTAGGTATATAAAGTGTATTAGCGCCAAAACCTGTGTAGACAATGCCCCCTGTTAAACCTACCTACATATTAAGGCAATAGACATAATGCATACGTACTTAGATAGGTACCTACTTAGATATGTTTATAACAAAAAAAAATATTACATAATCTTTTACGTAGGTTTAAATAAGTAGATAATCCTCGAAACGATAGCCTACAATCAATGCGTGTCGCTACTACATGCTTGCTATGAATGACTTATGGCTTTCCTTAGATAAGCTAAAAGAAGTGCCGCCAACTATCCGACATACCTGATTGACGACCGATGTGGCGCAGCGGGCGAGTGTCCGCCTGCGACGCAGGAGGTTGCGGGTTCGATTCCCGCCTTGAGATAAATGTTTGTACGATCTGCAAATATTTATTCCGGGTGTTCTGGGTATTTTCTATGTATATGAAAAATATTAAGTATATCAGTCATCTAGTACCCATAACACAAGCTCTGCTTAGCTTGGGGCTAGATGATGCTGTGTGGATTGTCCAGCATTATTATTATTATTCTTCTTATTGTCTTCGTGAAGAATCAGAACCTAAAATAGTATCCGTAAAATATCCGTATAATAATATCCGTAAAAGAACCTAAAATAGGTAGCTCAGAAATTCCATGCGTTTTACCAATGGTTTTTTGAGACTTGCTGATTGCCCATACCTATAACAAAACATTGTCTGTGCAGTTGTTGTTTTCTTAAAAACACCCTGTATACAAAGGTATAGTAATAGAACCAAGAAATGCTTTGAGTAGTAGTAGAGGCCTCGTACGGGGAAGTTCTACCACCAAGCCCTTTTTCTTCCGCCAGTGAAATTACAGGTACATTATGAGGCATAACACCTGTATGCCTCAGGTTGATGGACGCAAAGCAATGCATCGTAGAGTATACGTTAATAACGTGACCAATGAGGCAATGTTTTGTATTTGTTTTGTTTCTATACGACTTGTTTCTATACGAAAAAAAACTGCTAGGGAATTAAACTTTACAATATTAAAAAAATAACCAAGTACCGAAAAATCGTAGACTAACCACTCATAATGGACATTCAGACATTTCTGAAGATCGCCAGTACTTGATGGATGGGTTAAGCTTAAGTTTGTTCAACCTGGTATTCGTTGGGGAAGATCTGGTGTCTGGCTGTGGAGTTTTTCCAGGACTTTGACTCTGAGTTTGCTATCAGTTGTCTCAACAGATTCAACTTTTGCTTTCATAGGCAAAAATTGAATCATCAATTGCATTTGCACGTCTTACACGTCCACCGAGGACGTGCCCTAAGTGCCAGAGTACTCCGATCATCACTCTGAAATGTAAAGGTGTGATCTAATGTATGTACAGTCAGCTGCACTAAAATGTATACAATTCGTAACTTTCAAAATGGTATCAAAACCCTTATAGTAAACTCTTAAACAGTAAAAACTCAAAAATCGTGAAATTAACTGATAAATTTATTTATTTTTTGAATTTTTGCCCTGTAAATATTAATTTTCACGCTGTAAAACCATTCTGTAAGTTACGACTTGTATACATTCTAGTGCAGCTGACTGTACATGTAACTGCACTGGCACCCTACCGGAATAGAACAAGGCGTGTATCTCTGCTTCGTATGCTTCCAATAAGTATGGATTATATTTATTGGAATTATTTTTTGTAATTTAATAGTCAATAAACTCTTCGACTACTTAATAAGTGGTTTGCAAAAACAATGATCACAATCAAAATAAGAGTTATCAATCAAAAACAACGAGATAATGATCTCATAGCATTTTGGAACAATGATACTTATCGATATTCTATATCGATAATCACATACATATTATATACACATACATACGTATGTCTTGTATACTTTAGGTACTATTAAAGATACTTACCAAATCACTACCATATAAGTAGGTATGCTGCAAATTATAGTCGTATATAATATTTGGTCCCGGGAGATCCAAGCACCTGATAATCAGTTTCCTGTCCCTATTTCATTATATGTGATGTTGGATGTTGACACAATATATTCTCCTTCTTTCATTCTTCTCTGTTTGCCGTTATTTCTCCTCTCTATCAACTCCTTTTCTACCTTTTATTTTTACTTTTATATAACTTGTTGATGAAACAAGCAGATGGCCCACCTGATGTGAAATCGTTACCAGCGCCTATAAGTGTTGCCTCGTAAGTTACGCTCAAGAGGAACCAGCCCTACGATGCACCACTATCTTATCTTATGTATCACTGTATCTTTCACACAGTGCATTCATATTTTCTTTGGGCTACCTTTCTATCATATCATCTATCCATTGTATGTATCACTATAATCCTGGTTTTTAATAATTTACATTTCTTACATGTCCGCAGCATGCCAGCCTATGCTAACTTATTCTGTCTCTCAGTATTTTCAATTTTGATGTACTCATTACGTATCCAGTCCATTGTAGTTACTTCTCACATCCATCTCAACATTCGCATCTCTGCCGGATGTCTTTCATCTGTCTCTTTTTTGCCCACGCTCAGATCCATGCTATATAGGTCTTATCCTGCACCATGTCTCCATATCCGCCTTTATGGTTTTTACTACGATAATGGAGATACGATAAGCGCCCCTAGTGGCGTATGGGGGCACTAGCATATCTCCATACAAAAAATTCGAGCTCGCAAACCGAAATCTGGCAAACGAAAAAATTCAGAATTAGCCCACTGATTCACATAGTACAAGCTATGTTTGGTTTGGGGCTAGATGATGTTGTGTACAATTACGAGTATGCCCACAAATATTTATTTATTCATTTGTCACCTATCCACACTCAAAATAAATTGTAAAATGTTAATTTAAGAAAACACTATTTTGAACAATTATAGTTGTAACCAAACACGAGATTGGTGTACTATCTATATTGATTACCCTTGGGACGAGATGCAAGACACAAAAAACAAACAAGTGAAGTTGAAACATTTATTTATTCAAGACAACACTTAACACAATACGGTAAGTAGTATAAGAAATTAACCTATTTTATCTAATTAATTATTGTAAATTTTTTTTATCCACAGTTTCCGGCGATAAAATAATATTCGAATGGTTATCGTTAATTATATTTTTTGAAGGCAGAACTTCAGTTTTTTTATCAAGCTCTACATTATCTTTGTCTAGTTCTGATTTTAAACTGATCAGTCTTAGTTTTCTCGTGGATAGGAAGGCAAGTAGCTGCAGGACAGATAGCGCCATGCCGGGAAATAGCCAAGCATCAGGAAGGGTGGCAACAGTCTTACTGTAGAGTAAAGAGTAGAGTGGAGTTGTAATCGTCTGCATTGCAGATTCTAAGGCGCCTAAGACACTGTAAATTTTACCTGAAAAATAGTTTAAACTGGTAAAAATTTATACAATTTAAAACGCATCGGTGTTCTAGAGGGAGATAAATTTAGATGGTCGTGGGTTCATTCCAGTCCGGCGTTCACGAGTAAATCTTTCTAGACGAAAAATCGTATTACATGAGATTGCGGTCAAACGTTTACCTATAAACTGTTTACAGAAATAAATACTTGTATGAACACAATGCCAGTGCTCTAAGCGTCGATTGAAAATATTATGAGGAAATTAGTTTGAATTCTAGTAAAGGCGATGGATTAACAACTACTGCAAAATGTTAGTATGTCCCTAATATAATATTTGGATGTATATATAACTACCGCCAATATTTTATTTGAAAATTGTTCAGTTGCTTTTCTAGAGTTGTCACATAAACGACTTATATTTTTTATAACTATAAATAGAGTGTAGGCCTTTCCGCATAAAACAAATTTATCTCATGCTAAATAATAACTAGTTCTAACAATACCTTGTTCTGTTGGTAGAATTTGTTTATTGACGAGTGGTCTTTGAACTACTTGCGAACCCTGAGAAATGATGCCGATTATTGGAACTGAAACAAAGGTTAGGTGAAAAATAATGCATGCAAGATAAAATGTGATAATATACAAAATGGTAGTAGTAAATGTCTTATAATACCTTGGTATATAGGTACTGTAAGTATTCATATTAAGATTAGATTATTTATTTGTACCGGATTCATGAGTCGAGTTTCATTTTTGTTATAAAGCTCGCGATGGAACAAGCAGATAGATGGCCTACCTAATGATATGTGGTTACCATCGTCTATGACAAAGTATTGCCTTGTAGTTCACGCTCGTTAGGAACGATGCAATGCTTAGGGTCGATCAACCTTAGGCGTACACGTGTGCCTTATGTGCCTGTAATTTCACCGGTACCCTTCAAACCGGAATACTGCTAGCTGCTTGGCAGAAATAGGCATTGTGGTAGTACTTTCCCGAAAAAACCTTTCATAAAGAGCTCTACAACTACTTGGAGTAGGTACCAGGGTAGATATAATACTTATCTACCCTGGTACCAATAAACTCGACGTCACGTTGAAGTTACACCGTGTTTTGTTTTTCACATTGACAGGAAGTTTTAAATCAAATCAAAAGAGACACAACACGAAGTAACAATTTAAAAATTAGGCCGAGTTTTTTAGATCTAGTAGTCGCAAACTCAAACAACACAAATTGAAACCGAATTCAAACAACACAAACAGCTCACATTAAAACCACACAAGACGAATGGTTGCTACTTTAGATAGATAGATAGATAACTCTTTATTGTTCACCACACAGAAACATAATACAGGAAATATACACAATTAGGCAAAACAATGGGCGGCCTTATCGCTGAAAGCGATCTCTTCCAGGCAACCTTTGAACGGAAAGAAAATTACGAACTAGAATTGACGGCGGTGTAGTTACTACTGGAAAATAGGATACATTATTAAAACAGATTAACCTACCTAATAACTATTTGTAAGCTACTTATGGTACCTTACACAAGAATTAAAAAATAAAAATAAAAAAATCCTAATACATAAATAATATTTCAAACGATATAAATCAAATAAACTAATACATACTAATACTTAAAAAAAAAAAAAAAAAAAAACTATTCTTATGCCTAATAACATACTGAAATACAGTCATGATGTATCAATAGATGCTAAGTAGTGCTGCCTCAACTTTATCTTAAAAGTGTGTTAGTGTGTGTTAGTGTGTACTTTAATATTATACAAAAAATAAATATCATCATGAAATGGTACATATATTTTCCGATGGAATTTTGGAGGTTTGCCAAAGTATGTTGTTTGCACTCTTAGTATGTAGAGACAATATTTCGTACTAATAATAAATGGATAATATACGTATTTTACGGAAGATTGCCAGTCTAATTGGTGTCACAAAATGACATTCTTTTATTAGCATTACTTCAAGGTTAAAAAAGTTGTTATATCGTGTATGTAATCGAAAGTTTAATTGATATTTCTCTAGCAATATGACTTGACATGACCTATCTTTATCAGCCATAGTTTTATTTATTTTTAATTTTTCTGTCATCTTTGGAAGCAACATTGGATTTTCATTTTAATTGTTTTCTAGTGTTCTTTTAAGTTCTGATGGTATTTTAACCATCATTACTTGAGGTCTTAGCACAATTGAAATAAAAGTGTGTTAGTGGGCATCCTGATTTGAACGAAAATGTTTCCCTTTGGGTTTGAAGAAAAACGCCATCTTTTTCTTCAAACCCAACAGCCGACTTTACTTTTTTTACCGACTCAACTTGACTAAGAAGTATTTTATTCAACCCACTTGACATTATAGGCAAAATTGTCCGCAAAACGGACACATGCCACAAAAAATTAAAATTAAAAGGCTATCATTTTGCTTACGACCAGCTGGGCTAAGATATGTCGCACTTGACACCATGTTAGCACACGTAGACAAAAAGGGATTTATCAATTTTGCACGAGATAACGAGTAGACAACATTTAGTCGCGTTGCACATCTTATCTCTGCATGTTAGATGAGTTTGAAGATAAACCAAAAGTATAGTCTGAAATAATAATTATTGTAACTTGTAGTAATAGATTATATCTCATTTGTTTGTAATTCAGTCTCGAATTAAAAGGTGAATGTAACCCAGAGATACGTCATAGTCTGTTGTATTTTTATCTAGATAACTTACGAAGAAACACGCATATTGTGTATGTAGCAGCGATTAGTCCTGAAGTCGCGAGGATGAAGGATATGCTGCTTAGTGCACCAACAATCTCATCAGATAGACGTAGTCGACGTTTCAACACCGTCAGGATTATGAGCGTCCCTGAAATCAGCGTTTAAACCTCTATTCTGTTGGGTAATAAAGTAGAGACCTGTGCATCTGTCAGAGATAACTTTTTTCAATAATGCCTCTATTTACAGGACGCTGTAATGGGATAGGGTTTTAAATATAGTAGACTTTCCTAGCACACAATATCTACATAGCTCAGTCGGCCTATCTACAAAAAAGACATAATTAATAAGATAGCTGGCTAATGATGTTTTCCTTCGCCGTTTGAAAGCACTGACTCATAGTTTTTTGAACAGAAAAATCCATCGGAGCACGACTGGATTTGAACCCGCGTCGTAAGGTAAGGATCAGAAGGCTGTTTAGGTAGTTGTGGCAATCAATACAGAGTTTATTATCTGTATATAGGTATATACGATTGTAGATTACCAATAGCGTGACACTTAAAATATTAATCCCCTTGCCTGCTTGAACACTAAACACAACATTATATTTATTACCTATTGTGCCTGGAATTGCTTAATAAAATTATAAATAACTTTAGATACAAACCTAAGAAACTAATGATGTTTTTGTAAGCGAGGAAGGATCCAAACAGAATGTCATTCCAATGGAACTTGAGCCGATAGTACATGTAGGAGTAGTACACATCCCCTGAAAAAGAAATGATTATAAAATTAAAATTCACCGTTTTTATATTCTTATTTCTTTTTTTTTAAGTTTATTTACTCAGTGAGTATGGTGTTTTATCGGACGAAATACTGAAAAAAAAACTTTGGATGTTTAAGAGAGGTAGTCAGAAGTACGTCCTAATATTATGACCTTAGGATCAGAAGGCGGGGTCACTCCCACTAGACCACCGGCGGTCTTCGTTTGTAATTTATGATGTTTTAGGATATATGTATATAACATACCTTATGTATATAACGCAGTGAGAGAGGCAGTGTTGGGTGAAAAACACAAAACGGAAAGAGCGACATGAAAATAAACTTTATAAAACTTATTCTATAGTCCTATCAACTACAGTTTTTTGTGCGTTTTTCAAATTATGATAAAGAGCGAAATCTCATCACCACCTACTGCAGTCGGCTGCTGGACTTAGATCTCTCGGAGATGACCTGATCTTCTGTTCTCCCCAACTATAGTAACTGGCCTCCACTCTGAGCAATTCGTTGCTCGATCTAGTCTACCCAAACAGTCGCCCAGAGACGATCCTTTTTTTTATATTTACAATCTGCTTACAGAGCAAGCATATGGCCCACCTGATGTTAAATGGTTACCATCGCCTAGAACAAAACATTGCCTTGTAGGTCACGTTAGTTAGGAACGAGCCATACACTGTTCTTCGTCCATCAACCTGCGGTTAAGCCTCATGTACCTGTAATTACACCGGCACCCACACCCTTCACAGCAAGCTGCTTGGCAGCAGAAGTAGGCATGGTGGTAGTACTCCCTGGACGAGCCCTTCACTTAGAGCTATACTACTACTAATACCTGGGCGACTGTTTGGGTAAACGCGGTGTCCACTCCAGAATTCGTTTATTCCAACGATTGTCAGTTCTTCGACAGACATGCGAGATAGAAACTCCTTCGTTCTTCTTACCAGTTAAGATGATTCTGTCTCCGAGTGCTACGACAAGCATGAGTAGAATGGTTGCCCTCTTGTGTCCATCTCGGCGTCGTACCAAGCAATGGATTGCATTATATGGCAGTTTCAAGTTAAATACTGATACTTTATTTTCACTGTTTATATTCACGTCTTTCATATAAAATATTACGTAGGCCAATGATGATACCTGAAACGAAAGAATACTTTTGTTAGTAATGAAAAAGGTAAAACTGGTTTACAAAGAGGAATGAAAGCAATGACTTTAATCTCCAGGCACGGTAGATATGGGGATCTCAGAACTGTTAGTACTATGTACCCACTTAAGATTTCTAGAAGCACTGGTGGCTTAGTCAAGTCAAAGTCAAAGTCAGAAATGTCCGCAGGGATCTTAAAGCGTCGGATCTAAGCGCCAGTTCCTCGCGACCAAGTCAAGAGTAAATAATAGTGGGAGTGAACCCACCTTCTAATCCTAAGGTGGGTTCGAGTCCAGTCGTGTATATCACTGGATTATTCTATAGATCTTATGTGGGCAATGCCAGTGTTCCCTAACGGTAAAGGAAAACATCGTGAGGAAACCAGAGTATTCTGAGAGGTTAGCTATTGTAACTGGAAATTTCAGTCGTGAAGTTATTTCTTTCTTTTTAAATGTAGTAGGCTTGCCCAGCACATAAGTACTGGGCAAGCCTACTATATTTAAAATATAAGGATTGGGAGGATGGTATAGACCATCCTCGCAGTTTAGTCAGCTTAATCCAAAGGAAAGACATGATTAATACGAGCGAAGCTGACTAAGCAATACTACTACGTTCACATAAAAGCTTTATAAGCCACGTGTAATCAAAGCAAATACCTGCAGGGTAAAAACAATTGAGAACACACCGTAGAATCCTAGGCAGCGGAAAATCAGCGGTCCGCTGACTGCACCCACCACATGAGCAATCTGAATGGCGGCGCGGTGGGTACCCATATTCCGGGTCACATCTCGTCCGGTGGCATGGCAAACCTGGAATTGATACAAATATATCAATATCAATATCAAACATATCAATAGTGCTATTTTAGTAGTAGTAAGGGTTTTTGTGTATGCCTCAGGTTAGTGGACGAATGGCAATGCATGGCCCGTTTCTATTGTGCGTGACCTTTGAGACAATGCTTTGTTGTATTTAAGGCATGATGTAGTCTATTATGCCTTAGCATGAATTTTATCAACAAAAGAGGGCGGTGTGACTAAAACTAGTGTTTATAAATTGTATCTACTTGAATAAAAATCCTCAAAACCATTCGAAATTGTTCTGCTTGATAATGTTTATAATGAATAGGTAAATCAATGTTGGCAGATAAATCTAATATTTATCTGGCTGTGTGTATGTGCGAAAGATGAGCCTTACACTAAGCAAAGCTTGTACCATTGGAACCAGTCACCAGATAGAATACCTATATCATTATATTATTATAGAGAACAGTGTAACACCCAGACACATAACAAACATCTGCATTCGTCACACAAATGATCGCAGAAACCGAAGGCACAGCTACCAACTGAGTTGTAAAGGTTTTCAAATATAAAAATATAATAGGTGCATCTATTTTTTCTTACAATTTATAGACACACGTTTGACCGCAATCTCGCCTGATGTTACATGAAGAGTACTTACATCCCCTATATGGCTGAAAGCTGCAGCAAGAAGCAGTCCAAAGTTTCCACCCAGCGACATCGGTATCTGCACCATGTACAGAACCTGGATAGTGCTCGCTCCAGGAAATGTCAGCATCATAAGAACCGATGCCGACATCACGCTCATACCAACCAAAGGTAGTATAAGCAATGGTTTTCGACGGCCGCTGCAGTCACTCCAAGGGCCGACGAATAGAAGCACGATAGTAGATATAAGAGATCCAATAAAACTTCTGCTGATGTTTACGTTTGAGAGCAGTGCTTGGCTTTCGGCCTGAAAATAGGAAAATGAAACATTTTAGAGGAATAAATAATATCAGTGGACGAATTGGTCAAAGGACAGTATTTTACAATACCTATCAATTTTACAGAATCTAACGAATTGGTCACGTTCTATTAAAATACTACTCTTTTTTTATTGAAACCGGAGAGCACCGGTAGTCTAGTGAGAGTGATCCCGCCTTCTGACCCTGTCGTGGGCTCAAATCCGGTCGCGCACCAATGGATGTTTCCGTTAGAAAAAATTATGTGTGCAATCTAATGCCAGTGCTCTGAATTTTGTTCCATACAAATGAGATTTCTTAAAATTTAAAACAGTTGACGGTTTTAATAATTTAATCGAACGCGCAAACATATCTCTAATAACTTGAATTAATCATTAATGTAATATATGAACGGGTTTTTTTTATACATTCTAGAACTATTTTTACTCAATAAAAAAAATGCCAATAAAGTTGTAGCAGGTAATTATTATATAAGGTGAGCATCTATTTGTTATAGTTTCAATTACTTCGTGAGTTCTGGCATAGGCCAGTCTCGCGATAGCCATAGAACACAGTCTAGTTTACTAGGTAGATTATAAACTACTTATTTACTAGTTTCAAAATTACCTCAACAGCAAGAAACTCTTCTCCCACGCCCCTGTCACAAATACTAGGAACATAGCCCAAGTCCACTGTACATGCTGTTCTGAGATAGAAATTCTGTAGCGAAGTCTGGCCCAAGTTGATAGCCAGCATGGCCCCAACGAGAGCTGGCTCGAGTAGCAACTGCCATTTTTCTGTTTCCTTTTTCTTTTTGTCACCGCTGTTTACTTTTGGACTGAAATTGTAATTATAATATTAATTATATTTTTTTGTAGGTTTTGTAACGTCATGTGATATCTGCGTGCCTATAGAGATCCACGTTGTGTCTTAGAATGGAAGCAGAAAAGTTACTAATTAGTTTAACTGAATCTTTATTTACCATATCAAAAAATAAAAATAAAATCTTAAAACAATCACTCCATAAAAAATTGTTATTGAAGTCTTCCCAAAAAAACTGTATTATAAAAATCTTTGCTCTGACTAATCGACTGACATTTAGACAACGCACAACCTAAATCGCTAGAATGCCATTAAATTTTCAGGATATATTTGTACTGATAAATAATAATAATAATAAATTTTTATTTACCAAAAGATATAAGATTGTACAATTAAACCTGTAGTAAAATTAAACTAGGGGTACTAAAATATTTTAGACGTGATGCATAAATATATGCTAAAAAATCAATTATCATCATGAGGTTGAATAAGTTCACTATGTGCATTACTACAATATATCGTAGTCATCACGCTTGGCTGACGAATTGGTGACCGTATTGTGTATTTAGAGATAATAAGATATTCTTTGCTTCTCCTCTGAAGCGTTCCTTTTGCCACCTCTAACGACATCAATATCATTTGACTGTCAACATTTTTAGTGATAATATAAGTATCTAGTATTAGCTGTTAATATCTTGTGTTTCATGAGTATTGTTAAACTGATGACGTGTTGAAAACGAGAGGAGGTGGAGAGATTTGATAGATAATTAAATAGAATATTTAGAATTTACTCAGCATATACGATATATTAGTAACAACCGTATTTACATAACTGCATACATATTCTACTTAATTTTGAATCTAGATTTAGACGTCTAAAATAAATATAGAATAAATTCAAACAGTAAATTTAATAAAACATGAATCACGATTAATCGGCTCAAAGACAAAAGTCATATCTATGGTAACTTTGTAACATAGTGACAAGTTAGTGTAACTATCATCTAGATTAATTAATGTAGGTCACTAATATTACTGCGCTAGTTTCCAAGGATTTATGAAATCAGAGAAAAACCCAACTAACCTTAATTTCTCCAATTCACTAAGATCCACACAGCTTTCAGTCATTTTCTCAAAATTATTTATTTAGACAGAATATCGTGAAAACACGAATATTTTACATCACTCTGCACTAATTCAAATAGGCGTGTACTCACTAAACTCGAGCATCTACTAATGCTGTCGATAAGATAATATCGGTTTGTTTGCAATAAGGAAACAAAGTGCTTGGTCAAATAGAATGATAACTCTCCGAACTGCGGTTGTGCATTGTTGCTATAACCGGATAAGGTTGGTGACTGCGAGACGAATCGCCCAGCATTTCCCTTCAAGTAATAAAATAAACTATGGACTGCGATTTAAACATTGGATCTAGATAATACCTTTTCAAAGTGATTCTTTACATTCATAAACTACTATCGTACCGGCTCGTCGTAGTAGTCATGTAGTCGTGTAGGTTTGATTCTTACCAATCCCCTATAATAACGCGATTGCAAACTGTCAAAAACGACGCCAAAATTGCATTCTTGGTTTAGATTTTTAGTACTAGAAGACAATAATTTCGTAACACGCACCGAATTTGTACAAAGATACCTTCCTACCCATTGTTTGGACTGAGCTATTTGGTGGCTCAGGGTACGGATAATGGTATGACAGAGTATGGAGCTCATGCTTACCCCTCTTACCATGTCTAACTTAAAAAGTATTATAGTTGATACTTAACCTAGTTGGGTAAATTTTAATGTGTATCTTATCGTATTGTCTTCACTATTGAGTTCAAAGATAGCACTATAGGCACTTTGGATTAATAAAACCAGCAAACTGTTTGGTTCTGTTCTAAGGCCCAAAGGTGCTATATTTAAACAATGTTGGCGTTCAAACGGAATAAATAAGCCTTATCTCATCCATTGTGAATCAATAGAGCGTCTAAAGACAACTTTTTTTATGATGTTCCTATTGACAGAATGTTGTAATGCCTGGAACAGAAAAAGAGATGATGGATTGCCCGACTTCTATAACAGTCTTCCTTAGTCTGGTACAAAATATGTCTAACGCGCTTTTTTTATTGGCTGTATTGGTACTTTAGTTCTAAAAAGCTTTTATGGAGTGTAAATTTACGCTACTTTAGTTTGCTCATTGCGTCGGAAATAACAACCGTCACCTAGGTTTGAACACGATGTTCAAATGCTGTATGTTCATACCAGTCACATCTATCTTGCTCAATAATACTCTTAAATTTCGCCAAATTGACTTGATTACATCAATTGCCTCCGATATGGATGCTTCACTAATCCAATCTGCATATATCTGCCGCCAGCGTTGCTGTATTCCAATCTGAAGGGTGTAAGCCAGTGAAATTACAGGTACATGAAGCTTAACACCTGCATGCCTCATGGTGATGGACACAGAGCAATAAAACGAACTTAACCTGTGAGGCAATGCTTCGTTATATGTCACGGTAACCACATAACATCAGGTGCCCCCTGTCCCATCAGAAATTTGGATAAAATAAACCAGTCGCAACAAAAGTTAGTTGATACTGTAAGTTCTGCAAAACACTTTTTCTTCTCATTAAATAGATAACTGTGCCTATTTTTATATTTTGTTAGCTAACAAAAAAACTAATTTTCAAGTATTAGCCCAAATATAAGAGGTTCCAGGGTTATTCATCAAATGATCATAAACTTCCGTTGCTAACTGTACCAATTATTCTAAAAGAAGTAAGGTTTACGTACATAGGTTAATCTTTTTGATAATGGTTTGCGTCTTCGATTGATATACGACCGTTATACACACGATTATAATTATATAATTTTCATGCTTGAATTTGTGATTACGTGATGCAGAGCACATACGCAAAATTGTCAAGTTATATGCATATAGTGGCTTACTAGCATAATTTTCAGTGCAACGAGAATGTATTTGTAATTTTATTACACATAAAATCTTCTTGAACTTATTTACAACATTATAATACATTATTTAGCACAGATATTGAAATATTTAACCATACAGTTATAAATAACTAATTCCTAACTATAGCTACTTACTAGTGTGTATTAAAAAGCTAGCAACGTTATCTCTTTAGCTAAAGTAATTTATCTGTCCAAGTTAAGCGCCAACCCCTGGTTAAATATAATACATAAAATTAAGAATATTTTATTATGGATTTATATTTTTAATAACAGAAACTTAGATATGGAAATGCAGATTAGAAGATCCTTCAAAACGTTTGGTATTTCTTCAAAAAAATACAGATAAAACCACAGGCTTGGTGTTGGTTTAAACAAGATATTTTTTCTGTATATCTATAGGATATAGAATATATCATATCCTATACCTGGATGACTTTTATCGTGTATCCTTGGGCCTAGCGACTTTCAAAACAAGGAAATCAATTGCTGTATTGAAAACACCAGGAAGAGATACTGGTTCATGTAAGAGCACATGAAGGGTAACCTTCCTCTGACACTGCGCAAACTCATCGACATGTGTATATTGCTCGTTCTAATCTACGTTGCATAGACATGGTCACTGACAGAGTTGCAGAAGTGCAAACTCAAGATGTGCTAGAGAACGCAGCATTCTCGGCATCAAGCGTATAGGTCGAGTGTGGAGCACCATGCCGCGTTCCTAAGTGATGTAAGAGACAAAGCTGCCAGGTCCAAATAGGGCACTCTAGCCGGAAGGTGGATGATCATCAGTACACCTTGGGTTCCTGGCAGACGGTGACCTCAGGGTTGCAAAAAAGCGTTGGCGAGACGATCAGCCAGGCTAAAATGTGCAACGCGAGATATGTTGCGCTTAACACTTTTTCTATTGATGGACTTCTACTTTGGACGAGATAACGAGTAGAGAAAATTTTATCGCGCTACACATCTTAGCCGGGCTGGACGCTTTTGAAAGGTGGGTGGTTCGGGAAAGGGAAAACTGCAAATCTTCGGGGGAGGCCTTAGCCCAGCAGTGGGACGAAATAGTCTTGGGGAAAAATCCTATACAAAAATCATCCAGTTACAACCAACAACAAACGCGTAATTTATCTGATTGTATCTGAGATACATTATAATGGCCGAATGAAAAGCATCTTCTAAAACACAGTAGTTATAGTGGGGGGGCGCCACAGGTAAAAAACGACATTGCTCATAGCTAAGATTTGTATAGACTGTGCGTAGGTACTACCTACATACGTTGCAAGTTTTCACGGCCGAAGTGCGAAGCCAGCTTTAAATAAAACAGTTACAAATCTCGGTCTGCGCGCGTCGGTAGAGTACAATTACTTATTATACTATTATAATACTCATCAAACAAGTGTAATTGACTATCGTTAGTTATTATAAAATGATATATTTGACGTGTCAAAAATGTGTTCAGTTTCGAGTTCTGAAAGTTTTTTTAGCTTCCTGCTTTAACAAGCTGATGGCCCACCTGATGTTAAGAGGTTACCATCGCCTACAACAAACCGTCTCGTAGGTCATACTCGTTAGGGACGTGCCCTACAATGCTAGGTCTATGTCTATTGGCTAAACCTCATGTGCCTATAATTTCACCATGATTCATATAATTTATTACTATAATTTATAAAAATGTGTATATTTGCTATACGTTTTTATAGCTACAACACTCAAAAGATCGAGATAAAATGTGGCGTTTGCGACAGTTTGAATTTTGGAGACAGATTATACCTACTTTTATTTAAAGCGCATTTTTTATAAAATTTTAAAACTGCATATTTATAACTACATAAATATTTTTTAGGTGATGATTTAGCCGTATTTTATTTATCATAATTGAGTAACTAAGTAAGTATATACATTTTAAATTCTGTATATATATTGATAACATTGTATTATTTTGACTTTTTAACTTATGTGGCAAGTAAGATCAATCTATTATAGTATTTACTAATAGTATTTCCTAGATCCAAACTGAGCATGGCATGAACTATGGGAACCAGATGACACTTTTTTTGTATCATACTTAGAATACAATATAACACCCAGAAAAACAACCATCGTCGATGTTTATAACAAAAACATTTGTTCTGGTGGGGATCAAACCCACTACCTACTGAGTTGTGAAGCCAGTCACGTATTCACGTTATACAAATTATAGTACAATACATTACATAAAAAGTATACTTCCATTCTCCAATTCTATTTTCCATTCGTTTTTCCAAGTGGCTTTCTTTGCCATTTATAAGCCAAAATGAAATAAAATTTTGCTAATCCGTTTCAGTTGGGGTTTGACTCAGTTAAACTATAAAGTTTTCTTATAATTAATTTTCAAATTTAAACCCAGTGCAGTGAGACAAAATCACTCAAGCAAAATAACAGTGCCAATTACTCATTTATTTATTCGCGAACAATTTTTCAGCAAGAAGATAATTAACCAAGCTAACGAAGCTTACGTAAAGTACTTATGTTTTGATACCTATCGTTAGCAAATGAAATTCTAGTTTGTGCTAATTACCTGCCTGCAGCTATCAGTTTCGGCAAAACCAGTTTGGAATCACCTTTTCAGGCGTGCAACTTGTTTAAAACAGTTTAAGCCTTATTTCTTTCATGTTAAGGAATATATTAATTTACAAGTTATATTTTGAATTGTTACAAAACGTTTATAATCAGTCAGTCGGCACGTTATATCCTTCGTTACAGACGATTCCAATTTCATTAACAAAGTTTATTTAAAAGTGTTTTTGAATTTGTTTAAACTGTACATGGTTCATAGTTTATCAGTTTTCATTTACTTTGAAATTACCTTTAAAAGTGGCACTTAAAGATTAGATTACGATACTCATCGCAGTTTCTGTTCTCTATAATCTAATCTGCATCTCATAATATGTTATCATGTTCCTGAGGATACGGCAGGTGAAGTAAGATAAAAGAATGGATAGCAGCTTAGCTAGAAAGAATCTTTATTCTATATCTATTCTATATACTAAAATAAAATTGTAGAAGTTGAAAAGTCTGAACATTAAAGATATTTTTCTAAAATCTTACTAATTGCAATTAGTTAATGTTTGTATGTTTGTACAATTGCTTGTAACGTAAAAATTATTAAATTAATATTGATGTGATTTGCAGAATTGGTTAGCTAATAATCCAACTCCAATCTTAATAAGGGTTTCATTGAGCTGTCATCCCTAAAACGGGTGTAAAAAGGGATGAAGTTTGTATGAAAAGTTTAAAGAACAATACAGACGAAGTCGAGGATTTCTATTATTTACAAAAACATAACACACTTACGGATCTCTGCAGAAACTAGTTAACGTTTTCAGTTGCATAATTTGTTTCATTTTTTAACTTTATATTACTTGATTTACATCATAGCATATATGATAATTAGGTAAGATATTAAATAATGAAATATTTTATTGGAACGTATGGTATTTGTGGTGTACTGCTTGGTGTACATAGGTAGACACACCAAGTAGGTACCGCCTAGCAGCTAAACAAACATAAAATTAAAATTTCTTGTTATATTATTTCCGAATATATAGTTGATCTGAAAAACTTTTACCAGCCCGACTAAAATGTGCAACGCAATTTCTCGTATTTTCGTGCAAAATAGAGATCTTTTATTTATAATTTCTAAAATGTACATCAATAGAAAAAAATATCACGTGTCAAGCGCGACATATCTTACCTTGCACATCTTTAGCCGGGCAGATAATTTTTTATGCTTTTAATTTTATTTAACGAATTAATTTAGACCAAGTACAACTTGCATAAGTATGTACCTAATCCGAATTAAAAAACAGTGTGTCTGAAAATTTACATTGCAAAATGCTTATTAAATATACAAACCAATAATATATTAAACATATTTTCTTTCATGTCATCTTTGGAATTCCTATGAAATAACTAGGGAACTGTGCGTGACTTCGTGTGCATGAAGTTGTTTTCATTCAAACTTCAGGGGTTGGATTTCGGGAATTCCTTTCTTTGTACATCTCAACGCACAAAGAGGAATATACCCAGAAAATATTAAGTCCATACGACAAGTGGCTTAGGCTGCGCATTGTCTATAATCAGTCAGTCAATCAGTCAGTCAGGACTAAGTTTCTTATAATTGGTATAGATTATAATAATAATAATAATAATGCTGGACAATCCACACAGCATCATCATCTAGCCCCAAGCTAAGCAGAGCTTGTGTTATGGGTACTAGATGACTGATATACTTAATACAATACTATATTACATTTAAAGATATTTCTTATTATGCATAGAAAATACCCAGAACACCCGGAATAAATATTTGCAGATCGTACAAACATTTATCCCAAGGCGGGAATCGAACCCGCAACCTCCTGCGTCGCAGGCAGACAATCGCCCGCCGCGCCACATCGGTCGTCTCGTCAGATTATTCCTGCAGTAAAAATTAATTGAGTGCAATAGTTTTTTCACGTATAAAAATTATAATTTCAAATCTCTTGATGACGATGACGTATGAATTAGCATTGAATACCATCTCCTAATAAGGAGCAATACCTGGCCTTGGAATGGCAGTGTTTCATTTTGATAAAATATTGCGCAGCCATTTAAAAGAGCCACTTCAACATGAGAAATTTTAAATAACAGATCTATTATTACGTAGCCGAGTTTTAATAAGAAAGAAGTAAATTCATACAAGAATAGAAAATTGTCGTATGCCCATTTCAGGTGACAGATAAGGTGATATTAGTCGTCGTTTTTTCCATACAAGCGCTGCGGAACACTTGCTTCACTGTTTGATCAAGCAAGACATGAAAAAGCCTCGTAATTGCCTCGTAAGAATAAGAACACTGTTTATGAGGCGGTCTACTCTACATAAGCAGCTTCTTACTGCTCAACACTGAGTCTAACCATTGCTCGTAAGATGGAATGTGAGATAGCATACATTTTAGCCTCGCCTATCGATAAATTCGAGACGACGACTAGTGTCACCGTAAATTTTACAATACAAACTATTTTTAGATCGGGAAGTGTACCTAGTGGTTTAAACCGACTTTCAATGACGTGACGTCACTTTATTGATCCATACTTTTACTGTACTTACGATTTGATAGCACGTCACAACATGCGCACGCAGACTTTTTCTTCTTCTTAGGCTTAGGTGGTTGAAACAACTCAAGACTATGTAAAACATGTCAAATTTACGCACAGCAAATTAAAAAATAATGAAAAAAATAAAATGAGAGAATTTTAAAATAAGAACCAGCGTATTCGAATTTCAAATCGACACGTGATGGCAACACCGTCCAATATCACCGCATTTTAGTGATTACCTCCCTCGTGAAAATTAAAGCGCATGCGTGGAAAATATACGGCGCGGCTACCACCTCGCTGCAGGAAAGCATTTTAACACAGGGGTGAATTTACTCGTTTAAAATCTTGTTGAAGTACTGAATAAAAATAAATACGGAATCATATTGACTTAAACGATTCGACGTATCTAACATTAGGATAATCTAAAAAATCTTAAATTCGTTGTAAAATTCGGTTTAATTTAATTTATTTTTTATTTATTAAAATTATTTTAAGATACCGGTGAAATTGTAGGCACATCCTCAGGTCGATGGACGCAGGCAGGGCTCGATCCTGAACGCCTGAACTACGAGGCAATGCGTTGTTATAGGTTAATTAGGTAATGGTGATTGGCCATCTGCTTGTTCCAAGAGCAATTTGATTAATAATATAAGATTTGATAATTTTTGCAGAGTACATAGCAAATGCAGTTATACCTACCAGGAATCTAACCTAAAAGTATTTTTTTAAGTATAACAATTTTTTTTTCATTATTTTATTCATTTCATGTTCGTCCACCCAGTGCGTGTAAGGAGGTCAGTCACTTCTAAATCCGTCTCTGTTGGTTTATTTGCATTCGGGTAAGGTCGGCAGTGATCGTGCATTTCCGCGAGGTCCGCCTTTCTACCCTCGACGGGATGCCTCCACTGTCACAATCGGAAAAGTCTTTACAAAATTCCCTTTAATTTTACTAAAACTGTTGATTTTTGTGTAAATATTTTAGAGTTAATTCGTATGTAGGGTTTATATATCCGTTGCTTATACTATCAAGTGTCAATCTATTATTGTTCAGTGTTAATGAACGAAAAATGTTGTGCATCAGTATTGTTGGATAGGGGTGAACCCAGTTCAACCTAAAGGTAATGATCAAAACTTCAAGTAAAACCACCATCCATATTTTTTAATTTAAAAACCATACTCATTTTTGACTTACATTTTAGCATTCTTTTGTCTCGTAAACATTTTAAAATTGAAAAAGTAAATTCGTATTTCGTATATAATAAGTACATTGTGAAATTTGTATTTTGAATAGACTTTATCAGCCCGATATTTAAAAAATATAAAAGATAAAGTCTATTCAAAATACAAATTTCACCTACAAAAACAACCTACCAACCTACAAATTTTACCTACATACGTTATTTCTTGATTGTTTTTTTTTCATACGTATGGTTTTTAGAATCATACTTGATATTTATGACGTTACAAGCAATAGTAGTGTACTTATACCTAGTTATATTTTTTTTTACAGGAACGGAACAATGAAAAGCATTGACGACGATCATGACTGAAAGAGGCGAACTGAATAGAATGCTGGGTAAGTTTATCATACTAAGAACTAATACTAAATACTAAGAACAAATAAAGTTTATCACAAGAACTAGAAATCAAATCTAAAAAAACCACGCCAATAACCTTTATTTTGTAATTAAATCGATCGGAGGTCTTGTTTAAATCTCGTATTGTCAAAGCAATAGTTGTAAAAGTGTCGAAACTGCCAAGCGCAATGCAGAACAGAAAAGTAATGTTCCAAACATGCAAAGCCTATGGGGTACGAATCCACCTCTACAACACTGCGTGTTTCTAGACTAATTCGAAAACAGACCATGTTTTTAGTATTGTGGCTAACTTCTTTAAATATGATTAAGTACATATATATTATATTTGTTATATGGCATACTGATAGAACAAGCCCATTACCATCGCCTATAACAAAGCATTGCCTTGCATGTCACACCAGGCTTAACACCTGCATGCTTCAGGTTGATGGGCGCAGGGCAGTGCATCATAGAGCCCGTTCCTAACAAACGTAACCTGCGAAACAATACTTTGTTATATGTGATGTTTACCTTATAGGATGCCATACGATGAACTTCATGAATCTGAGGCACCTCATGTGCCTGTAATTTTACTGGTACCCACAACATTAAAATCGAAACACAATAATCTACTTGGCGGCAGAAACTGCTATAGTGGTGTACTTTTCTAGACAAGCTTGACTATTTCTACTACTTCTGTTTTCACTTCGGTACCAAACCTGGAACACAACAATTCAAATGTCTCAAAGTTCTTTATTTATGTGGTCCAAAGTTATCGACATTAATTTTACTAAGTAGTTGATCTACCACATATCATTTTCGGAAAACTTGTAAACCAATTTCTAAACGGAAATGGCAAAATCAAGATGCATTTAGTAATTTTAGCAAACAGTTATAATACCCAACGAATCTATGTATAGTGTATACCTACATGCATGAATAGTTTTGTAATTGAATACCCAAGGTACATTTGAATAGAAAGCACGTAGCATCATCCATACTGATTACCTTTGTGGCAGCGCCTGTTTTATTATTATTGACTGCATTTCCTAATAGACCTTTAAAGACTAAGTACATATTAAAAATACCTTTGCACCAAGCAAGTGCTCATACTAAACTCATACCGTAACCGATCATTCTGATAGACTGCGTGTTTGTATACTTTAGCCCTTTATAGAGACAAGGCTGACTTCAAGATACTCATACATCTGTTTGCCTCTACTCATGTCTCACTGATAACCTATGGATAAGCCTGATACACTTGGAAGTTAAAGAGTGCAGTGTTGTGTTGAACAATGGCTATGTGGACCTCTGTAAACAGTGCATTAAAAATAATACCGAACCAGTTATCGCCAATAGACAATTGATTTTCAAAGAGTAGATAAACTTGTTTAGATGAATGCAAAGACGACAAGATAGTGTAGACGAGATAGATCGAAATAGAGATAGCCGAGTCGGTATAATCATCAGTAATGATAGGAATAGTGTTGTTTTTAGTGTTTAAATTATTGATGTCTGTGAAAGAGTGTTGTGATGAACGAGGAATCATGAAGGTTATAGAAGAGTGTGGGAAGCGAGTTCGTAAGAAGGAAGAGTATAAAGGTGAATACCAAAAGATACAAGTTTTCATCATGTGTTACCTATTATAAACCTAATTGTAATAAGTAGAGATATTTTTGTAAAATGACAGAGCCTTTAAGCATTTCTTGATACCTTTAATAATATAGCGTTACTAATTGATCAAAATATGAATCGAGGTGCAACATATTTATCAGTTACAACTGTTTTAATAGACACTAAGGTCATCCAAGAGTAAAATGATGTAACATACGTTACCAAACCGATTTAGATACGCAATATAACTAAACTGGGTTAAGAGTGTAAACTAGTAAGAACGACATCTATACAAAAAGTTGGTAAACTGTTTGCTTATATTGAACGTCCGCAAAACGTCCGTTGCTTTTCTTGATAGCCAGCCACTCATAGTATTAATTGAATTATCCGTTAGATGGCGCTATTCAGTTTTAAAAACAAAATTTAAAGAAAAGCAAATAATATACATACCTACAGAAATTTTGATATGCTTTGTATATAATTATATTATTATCGAATGACATTTTGTTTTTTGAATTTATAGATAGGTGATGTAATTGTTCGATTTGATATAATTTGTTTTTAATTGTGTAGATCATGGATACCTACGAACATTTCTGAGCTCAGAATGGGTAGTTGACCATGCGCCCACATGTTTCTTAGTGCATATTTATATATTGCACTAAGTTGGATTAGCACCAAACTGAAGCTTCATATTATAAATTTTATTTAAATCACCAAAAAAACGTAGAATTCAAACCCTTAGTTTTTCTCCTGTTCTTTTAAGCTAGAGACTTCGAAAAATGCCTTTTTGACCTTGGCAGTAAGTAATCCTTTTGCAAAAATATTATTTAAAAATAAATGTAACCACTTACCTAAGAAGCGTGAGGATCAGTATTACATGTTGGTGACCCATTGACCCAATGTTTATTTACAAATCTTTCTTTTGAATTACAAATAGCCTTAGGTATTTGTCTAGTCATCGTTTTATAGCTGCAATATCCGGGTTAACTGTGTTTACAGAGAGTTATATTTGATCAGTCTATAATACAAAATAAAGTAGGTAGGTACCTATGTAATCATTCATAGTGACACACAATTCTTCTAGATGAGTCAAAAATGTGTAGGTAGGTGAATTACAAAAATGGTCACTTACCTACCTCATAATATGAGATGGTACATAATATTATGTAGGTACCTACATCATATCTGGATTTGATCTGATGGGTTATCTCAGTCACCTTGTACATTTGCATTGAAAATACCTATAATTTAGCTTGCCTTGTTCTTCTCTTTTAAAAGAATTGCTACTGACAGATCTCACATCTATTTTGTGGTGGCGACTTCTACACAACATCATGACTGATGACTGATAGTAGGTATACTTATATACGTTTTTCCTTGCAAATACATATTTAGAATACAATATAACACCCAAACAGAAAACAAACATTTGTGTTCATGACACAAATGTCCTCGGTGGGAATCTAAGAACAAATATTTTTGTGGTGAAGTTTTGGTAGTGCCTCGGTGCTGTATTGTATTCTTATGGCTGTATTTTCTTAAAAAATGTGCTTAAATATTCTATCAGATATCTAGTTCCCATAGTACGAGTAGTTAGATAGGTACATTAGTTGGGAACTAGATAGGTGAAATATCTGCTAATTTATTTATTGACATCTAATACCGAAAAATAAAGCGACGAAAATGTATTATACGATACGTGTGACTTAAGTAGTATATTATTTCACGGCGTTTTCAAACGCATCGTAATATAATAATTTTTATATTTATTATTATGAATTATTATTTATTAGCAAAAGGTTCTTTGCAGTCAGTCATAAATCTTTAGAGATGTGTGTATGAAGACTTGCTGTACTTCGGCTTCAATTGCTCTAAAACCCGCAGGCCGCATTTTGTCCGCTTGAGTCTTGATTCTTGCGGTCATTCACTTAGCTTCGCTTATTATGACTGATTTGGCCAATGTACCGTTACATTTTTAGCCGCCTTGCTTAGAACTGAGGCCGTACTTACAACGTCTTATTGCGATTCAATTTGATCTAAGCTGAATAGATTGTTAATCCATTTTGATATAGGTACAGTCAATACAAAACCTCGGTACTTCCTTTTGTAAGTTCTTCCTCTTCACTTGTAAAAAGCAGAATAAAATTGGTCATGCATGATATTACTTAGCTTTTAAGATGAAACCACATAAGAGTAGTATTAGATAGTTTTTTTTAATACTGTTGGTTGGCTTAGATTTTTTTTTTTAGTTAGTAGTTTTTCTAGTTATTTTTTTTATATCCTTGGTTAATAACATCCTCCTTGGGCTTGGACCAAGATAAAAAACTAAAAATTGATTTACCTACTGAACTACCTCTACCTCTTTTTGTTATGGAACCCTTCTTGCGCGAGTCCGAATCGTACTTGGCCGGCTTTTTACTTTTTTCTTACTTTTCTGACTACCATATTTTATATACATACATATACGTCTCTTTCATGTCATGGAGCATTTTATTTACGTATATTGTTAGTACATTTTCCTGCTATGTTTTCCTTGGTGTATGTTTACCTTCTGTAATTTTTCAAAACCATAATATTATTTGATCAAGACTGGCAGTGGGACGAAATAGGCTGAGGAAAAACAATAAATATATTGTTAATGCTTTGTTGTTGGCAGATTGATGTAAATTTTAGATTGAAGTAATTTTTTAAAAGTAGTTTGTGCAATTGATAACAACATGCCGAAGTAAGTTCAAAATATATCAAAAGAAAAAGAAATAGCATCACGACTTTAATCCCTAAGCGCAGTAAATGTATCCTACGATCTCTTAGGACCAAGTTCCTATGTACCTACTCGAAACTCTTCGAGGATGTCTAAGGGTACGTCAGAGGTACGTCCAGATAGTACATTTGGTACCTACATACCTACATTTTGCAGTAGGTTAGCATTCCACGCGACAGGTAGCAAGCCCATCGCCACTGTTAGTACCTAGTAACTAATTTCCTCATGATGTTTTTCTTCGCCGTTTAATGGTTTACTCTTTTTTTTTCTTGTTTTATCGCACCTAGGTATCTTTTTGTAGCTGTTTTGTGACGGTGGTAACCGCTTCAGAAAGCCAGCTGTAACTATTATATTTATATTTTTTGTTCTTATAATATGTAGTACCTACCTAAGTACCTAAATGATAAATGGTTCTAGGACTATAATATTTTGTCTCAAATCGCTCTTTTATGATTAGATACTACTTTTCTTACTAATAAGATCGCTATATTAATACTTCCAAAATCAATTTTTAATTAATTGAATTTGCTTCTTTATGAGATAATTTTAATGTGCGAAGTAATTTTAAGTGATTTAAATTACTGCTATAAGACATATAAATTCTGATTTATCATAAAAACTTTCTCGAGTAACTTAACTTCAATTGTAAACACCCCCTCTTGTTATGAGTAAGTGTAGTCTTGTCCATGAAAAGTGACAGCTTTGACCGGCGTGAAGTAGCAGCGAGTGCTACGTCAGTTACACAGCGCCTGCGCGCTTGACGGTCTACACGGCGGTGCTGTGATCGTGATCCGATTAACAACGTTTGTTTTATTTTTATAACTAAACCAAAACAATTTAGGATAAACTATCAATCTTATTTTCAAACGTGTATCGCTTGATTTGAGGAAACATGAAACCATATCTATAGATTACCCATCACTAATCAAATTATTCATTGCAATATTCGCGTTTGAATCAATTACGTGTGCAGTCGTAGTACCTTTTAATCGCGTTTTGTACCTACATGATTGTGCGCTAAAGTATCAAAAAAGTTACGCGCGCGGTCGTAGTATACTCTGATTAATTTCATTCTATTTGTATCCCGCCCGATCCCTAGTAGTCCCGTCACTCGTGCCTAAGTTCAGTCTGTTTGCTATCTCTCTCCCTCGCCCCGCGAAGTCATTGAAGCGAGTCGTCGAATACTCGTATCGGGAATACGGGATAGCGCGCTCGCAGCTGTCAAATCAAGCGATACCAAATTCAACCCTTGTGTCTAAACATTAATGTTATTTTTTTCACGTTGCAGTGTCTTTACTTGTGTTTTGTCACGTGCAAAAACAATGTGAAAAGTGGTTGTTAAATAATAATTTCGAGTAACTTGTATCCTTTCTGACTATTTAATTAAAATTTGGTCAAGACGCGAAATGTGAGGTGTTTTACCCTCTAGTGTCAAAGTGTGAAGTGATGATGGTGCTTGGTTTTCGATAGTGCACCAAATTCGAACACTACAAAAAGGATACATTGAGAAAAGAAAATGCGGATCAAATCGCTGTCAGAATTTCGCCCGAATGGTAAATATTTATTTAACTATTTGTTTACTTAACCTACATCATATTAAATTTTACAAAAAAAAAGTTTTTACCATAGTCTATATTAAACAGACATTTTCATTAGGATTTTAAAATAAAATAAATAAACTCACAACTGTAATCATAAGCCACGAGATTTGGCCTTTTAATGCCCTTGAGGAGAATAATGAAGCAAACGGTACATTTGGGTCAAAATGGCCCTTAGAAACATCTGTCAAAAGATAAACAACGCCTTGTACCAGGATAGGCCTTGTGTAAGGATTTGTCACAAAATTATGTTTCATTCAACCATCATCAGTTTTTTTGTAGCTATGATAAATATCTATCTCAAAATTAGTCATTGACTTACAAATAGTAACTAGTATAAACGATTGGTCAACTTTTATGTATACTTATTGTACATGTGTAACTGAGACGCACTAAAAAAATTGTGAGCATTTTTTACACAGCATCAGCTATCCCCAAACTAATATAGCTTGTATTATGGGAACCAGATGACTGATAGAATACTACCGGTATACGTTTTTTTCCCACACAGAGAACATGGAACTCGGTGAGGATTAAACCCACAGAAGCAGTACTACTACTACTACTACTACAGTACTATAATCTTTTTATGGTTATCATGGTATCATGGTACCTATTTGTATTACTGATATTAATTTCACAGAGTACCTACCATAGTATATGTTATTTAGTTGTTTTCTGTTTATCTGAATAGTATTTTGGTTTGTCTTGGACTTTGATGACGTCATTGCGACGATGCGAACGTCGGTGTTACGGAATCTTAAGCAACATAAACAAAAGAAATAGATAAAGTATCATGAATAATGGTAAGGCACGGTGGGCATACCCTTAGATTGATACCCAAGATTACTGAGTAAAACCCGTGGTTTAGTTAACTCCGCACGAATTGACCATGCCTTTCTTGTGGAATAGACTGACTAAGCTCTAAGGGTGAAGTAAGTGCTGGAGCAAGCTTACTCCATCGAAAATCGTATCCAAGGCACTACCGCATTTCGTAAATAGGGGCACGATTGAAGAAGCCACCAGAGGTGGCTTCTTCAATAAATCATCTGCAATAGTTGAAAATGTCTGTTTCTTGAGGATAGTAGTCAAGGTCACGTCTTAATACTAGACTTTTTGGATGCGTATCCAAAAAGTCTAGTCCTAATGGACGTGATGCGGGCGTCCGCATTTTGCAGTAGTTTATATTCAATATGTGACCAAGAGCGTTGCCAGCCAGCAATATTGTAGTGATTTATTAACAAATCCCTGTCATTCTTGGTTTTATGAGTTGGTAAATGGTTAGTATTGGTAGTAAATAGCGACTTGTCAAGACAATAGGCCAAAAACTCCCCGTTTATGATGCTGATATAGCAAAAACCTATCAAACTCAAAAATCATACAAAATATCCTGTTTCTAACATAATTAGTGTTTTAATTTACAAAAACATGATCAAAAAAAATAAATAAAAATAAAAGAGTATTTTCGTAGCACGTTGAACTTTTTTTCCAAAAGTGGCACTTACTCCTTAATTATGCACCCAAGTTAAACCTTTAATAAGGCAGCTGTCAGAGTAAACGACTAACCAAAAAAATCCTTATTTTATATATCTATACCCAAATACCAAGTACCTACTATGTGTGATAAGCCATCGCCCCAGAATTGCAATTTCACGCACACCGTAAAAACGAGCTGATAACCACATTTACTTTCAAATTCCTTTTCGAGATAACAGATGCCTCCCACAGATTCCGTCATCGAGTCCTCTCATACAGTCGCCTTAGATACACTTTACATTGGGTACACTCCTTAATTTGTAAAACCACGTCATTACTTGGTATATCTACCAGACGTTACGTACAGGAGTAGATCTTTTCGTGGAAACTCTTCCACAAAAATATTCTACTCCTGTACGTCCGTCGAAGTCGTCCGGGGAAGTACTACCACAGTACTTATTTCTCTCGCCAAACAGTGATATGTTCCAGTTTGGACAATAGCATTGCCTGGTAGATCACGCACGTTAGGAACGTGCACTTTGATGCCCTACGTCCATCAACCTGAAGCATACAATACCCTTCAAACTGAAACACAGCAAGTTGCTTGGCGGCAGATATAGGCGTGGTGGTAGTACTTCCTCAGACTAGCCCTTCACTCAGAGCTCTACTACTACTTATGCTTAGCATCAAATGGGTCATATGCTGATTTCACCAGCAATCAGTATAAAAACAAGTTATACAAAATAATCAGATCTTCCAGATATGTTTATAAAATATCAAGTGTATCTTAAAGCAGGCGGCTACAAATTGCTCATGTGTGAAAACGCTCTTAAGTTCTAATGATTTTAAATTGCGATGAGTGGTCCTGAAGCCTCTTCATTGGTGCAATTGTGGCAGGCGAGGTCGAGCGTGGTTTCATCACTAACATAAATACAATAAAACATCACCCATATGGCGGCCCATGTGGGTTACAAGCATATTAAAAATATTTGGATAAGTGCGAGTCAAATCAGAACCCTCGTAATATTAAATCTATTGTGATATTTTGGTTTTTTTAAACATGTAAGCCTCGTATTTTTTTAGCGTTCTGGACTTAATAGATCGCACTGCTGTATTGTCCAGACTGAAAGCAAATAATCATAGAAGGCTAACATAGCTAACCGGTTTTAATTGATTGTTTTTGACGTGCAGAACCCTAAAAATAATCAAGCGATGCAACGACCCGAATTTAGGGAGGGACCGTGTATAACGTTGAGTGATAGGTACGAGTAATCCAAGTGAATGGATGGTTTAATAATTGTATTGTATTAGTTTGTTTTTATAAAAAAAAAACGATACGTTCCAGACGTTCAAATATTTAATTAATCAAAGCTTATAAGCTATTACCCACTGAAATCACCGTGCTCATAGTGAAATCTCTTATAAGTAATTCAGATGAATCTAAGTTATAAATAATTGGTTGTTGTTCTCATTCCATACACTAAATATAAATCTACCAAATATATAAATAAACTTCTACCTGCAAGTCTAAGATTATGGATTGAGTAGATTCCAAAACAGAAAAGTTTTCTATTAGGATTGGGTAATGGCAACTACTATTACAATTATGTCTATCATTTTGTCAAAGCCATTTCAAATGAGGCTAAAATCACTTTCAATCCCTATTAGTTAAACCATGTCTTCACAGCTTACTGCCAGTCAAATCACTTCATATAATTCAATCTTTTCATCTCGTGAAAGTAGGTAAGAGGCGATTAAAGTGCTCTTGACATGTCTATTTACTAAGTAGGCCCCATTCCATAAGTTCACTTCTGGTCATGTCAATATGAATAACATCATTATTGATGGATGTATACATATATTCTGGTATAAACCTATTTTGGATTCAAAAATCAGTAGGTACCTACGTTACTAATTATTTTTATAACGCTATATGCGTTGTGAGATTGCTCTTTCGAGACAAAATATCTTGTGTTTTATATCTTTCGAAAATAATTAGTAACGTACCATTTTTTGAATCCAAAATAGGTTTATACCAGAATATATGTATATACATCCATCAAAATTGACGTTGTTCATATTGACATGACCAAATATGCTAATTTATAACTTTATTCTAAAACACAAGTTTACTTAAACATAGATTACAGTTGACTTAAAAGTGTGTATGTGTTTAAAAAGGTGTTTGTGTGAGGTATGGAATATTATTAGAGTTCGAGTGAGTGTGTGTGAATAATGCTCAACGTTCGCTGGGATCAAATAAGCTGTTTAGGCTAGATAAAATACGGGTTGTACAGTATTTCAGAAACGTTTGAATATGTACATATACAGATTGAGATTCAAGGTTTTTACAACGTGTTATTGTACTCTGTTGTTAAAGCCTCCTATTGTTCTGTTGTGATTGCACTGTATAAATAAACATTATGGAGGGCTATTGTTTTTCCTGGTAATATTTTTTATTTAAAGTACGATTCTTCGCGGGATAGTACCTAATTTATTATAAAAATAAAAAGCTTCTATTTGTACTTTGTTACATAATGCTGCCCGAATAAACATAGGACGGCTTTCTACCTAATAAACTGATATTTTGAGGTTCGTAAGTAAGGTGGTCAGAGAAGACTCATACATGTTTGGTTCTTAGCATAGCGGAGGTCTATAGTGCACTTTTTTAGGCTAATGATGATGAAGACCTTTATGCCAAGCCGTGACATGTAAAAAGTATTACCAATCACCATTCAAAAGTTGACATTCTCGTTCAAGCACTGTTGCTTATGTGTGATTCATATCGTACAACGACATTCTTTTGTTTTAAGAATCTTATCTAACCAACATCTGCCGCTCACGTGGTACAGTCAGCAAAGAAGCTTGATTAGACAAATTGTATTGCCTTGATAAATTTACAAATAATAATCAAAATTTAGAGGTTATGGGGTCAAACTTTTTGTGTTGACCGTAAAAAATAGGCTGATAACCCGTCTATAAAATATATAGGTTAATAAACAAATCCGCTACGGAGATGAGTTGGAGCAAAAATTCTCTGTCACTCACTCAACTTTGTATTCAACTATATATACCTAATATTAGTGTGATATCAGACTTAAGTTTATTCTTCTAATGAATAGGAAGAAAGTGTAAGTGGTGCGTAAGTGCCGTCTGATGTAACCCCATGCACCCTCGAGGGGAGATTTCCCTCAATCGATTTCATTCCCCCTGTCTGACTGTGTAAAAATAGACATTGCCTCAGGTGACATTATATTTTAGAAACGTTGATATAGTTGATCCTGATTAGTTTGACTTATGTAGTGGTGATGTGTTATACGAACGATAGCTATAAAACTGTTGACTCAGGCTATAAACTTGACATGGGTTTAACCTGTGATAGTCTGTCTCCCATGTTAGTTTTTTTTAGGATAAAACCCATGGATCTTTAAATTTTTACTTTATTCCTAGCATATATCAAATATCTGTGGATATTTTTACATCATCTACCCCAAACTAAGCATAGCTTGTACTATGGGAACCAGATGATAGATATAATACTTATGTTTGTTTTTTTTAATACATACAATATAACAACCAGACAGTGCACAAACACCTATATTCATCACACAAATGTTTACCTACTATTTTTTTACGGGAAAGAAGCCTCAAGCTTTGCGATACAATGCTTGGTTATTGGTGATGATATTTACCACTTAACATCAGGTGAATCACAATATGTTCCATCAGCAAGTAGTATAAAAAAATATCAATCATCTAAGTATCTAAATATTATCAAAATATCTAACGTTTCGCATTTTTATTATTAGCAGTACAGGAAAAAATAAATCAAATAATAAATAAATAATGCTGGACAATCCACACAGCGTCATCTAGCCCCAAGCTAAGCTGAGCTTGTGTTATGGGTACTAAATGACTGATATACTTAATACAATACTATATTACATGCATAGATATTTTTTATTATACATAGAAAATACCCAGAACACCCGGAATAAATATTTGCAGATCGTACAAACATTTATCCCAAGGCGGGAATCGAACCCGCAACCTCCTGCGTCGCAGGCGGACATTCGCCCGCCGCGCCACATCGGTCGTCAGTAGAAGAAGTAAAAGAAGTACAACAGCTTATTCTATATCAAGTTTATGGATAAAAATTAAGAGTATCATTTCTTGTAATGAACGGATGCGTTTTCGAAACGGATTTCCACTATTATTTCCATTGCACTTTCTATCGCGTATCTGACCTACTTGGTAACTTCCTAGCAAGTGGTACCTACTAGAAGTAATTTTCTTTAATTTATACACGTTAAAATGTACACCGTAGTAACACGTGGTACTGGTATATATAATCTATGGTGTATTACTTAACAGTTAAGTGAGGGAAAGTGGTGGTTTAATCCTTATCTTTGCACAATCGTTATTGTGTAATAATGTAAGTGATCAAATAATTGTGTAACTCAAAGACAAATATCACCGTACTAGATGAAAATAACTAACAGATATATCCATTACATTGAATGGATGCTGCGCAAAAAACTAATTAGGGTAAATACCACCAACCCTTTGCTGCGGTCCAACATAAAATTATGTCACTGACGTTTTTTGCTTATTGCGATTGCTATGTACACTACACCCATAAATCTAAAAAAAAATCGATGGCCAGTGCTGCCCCAAAAAACCACATTGTCTTGACGAAATTATTTCAGAAAAATGCTTTCTTAAATACACTTAGTTACCACCGCACTGTGTGTGCTATGAGTTATGAACACCAAAATTATGAGTTGTTTTACCAAAAACTCATAATTATTAAATTTCACAATTGTGCTTGTGAAATTTCACATTACAGCGTTTACTTAGGTATGTTCACACAAGCAAAAAATATTTCGTAATATCCCAAAAAAGGTAAAATTTGAGCTTAAGGTCATATCCATTTTTGTTACTAAGAGAATGAGTTCCTATGAAGACTGGTTACAAGTTGGAAAAAGTACATAAAATCACATTAAAACTACTGTAATACTTGTATTATGCAATTAACCTTGATGACTGATTGGCAAATTAAAAACTAACTGTCATTTTATAGAAATGTCACGTAGATTAATTAGTATCTTTATCTACGTGTTCGGCCCGCTTGCACAATGATCACTAAATGTATTTAGCGAGCCCCTAAGTGCATTTAGGAAGCGAATTACGTTTAACATGTGGCACAAGGAAAATCTAATCGCTTTTACGTTAACGCTAAACATGTTTATCTCGGTAAACTTTTATTTAGCTGATCTAAATAAAATATACAGATTATTGTGCAAGCAAGCCTTTGTGAACTAAATTTGTAATATATATCTTGAAAATATGGGCATGAAATAAATAAATAATCCCAGAAAAGCAAAATTGCCTTTCCCGTACGACATTCCGCGAATTCTAGAATCTTCAGCATCAAAATTTATTTTCCAGAACACCAGTCTATTCTTGGTACATACCCAGACATCTGTTAGACACCTAGTTATCGCTATATTGAACCTACTCTCAGTATATGAAGTAGCAGGTCAATGTTCGTTATATCCCTGGTATTTTCTTAGTCACCCATCTTTAAGACAGCGATTAGAGTATGTCTTTAAAAGCCTTTTCAAAAGTACTATAGAGTATAAAAGTATTATATCAGTGCCCTGGTTTCCATAGTATATGCTTTGCTCAGGGTTTGGGTCTGTGTAACGTGTCCATTCATATTTATTTAACTACCAACCTATAATATGTAAGTACAGGTACATGCTCGAACGGATTACTTATTTCAGGCCGTTTTTTTTTCAAACTGTGTCATTCTCTAACACTTTTGTAAGCGATCGTTTTAAAACCATATTATTTTTACAAGAATTTTTTTTCCTCATTTGATTTATCTTTTTACCCAACGCGTTGATGTTAACGTCAGGGCAAGAAAGGAAAACAGCGAGCGAATATAAAAATTGCAACTAATACGCTCTATAAACAGTAATTAATTAAAACAACAAAGTAGTCTTGGCCGCCCGAAATGTCAGGGATCAAGATAAGGCTAACGTGAAATGTTTCAAGACCAAAAAAGGTATCAGAAGTACAGTGACCTCAAACAAGGTGCTTCGAGAGCCAGGTGAATAATGAACATCTACATCTGCGTGGTTTGTTTACTCAACTATGTAATTCTTAGGCCCTTACATAGGCAAAGGTCAATATTGCGATGCCAATTACACGTTACTACAAAGACTGTTATCAATTTCTCACCGATATTTTCTGACTAGGTTTTTGGTCCTAAAAATCATGTAGGTACGACTTCTTTTGTTGCGTGCTTTTACGAACGTTAATCCCACCATATTATCATAATGAGTTTAATTTGATATTGCACGCGTAGAAATGCTAATCTAGGTAAAAGCTTACTGTCACTTTAATTAGCCTAGCACGGATAATATATCAAGATCATATTTTATCAGTTTCGCGGTATACGGCACTGTGCCAAGAGACTTTCAATCAGTCCACTGTAAAAACGCATAATCATCATCGTCAGTTCAAAAAAATCTACTACTAGGTATAGGTTTCCATGTTTTAATCTTTCCAGGAAGGTTGACCTTGAGCTTTCTCTATCCACCAATTTTCCGCGATGTTAACAATGTCGTCGGCTTAACCAGCGCGGTAGGGAGTCCTACAACTTCCGGTTTGTGGTTGCCATTCGAAAACCTTATTTTTCTAACCAAAAAAATATTTGTTTGAAATATTGCCTATATTTTCATCGCTTACTGGTTTTCTGTCTTTAAGTAGTCTAATGATCTTCTGATACTTTTATTCGAGAGATTGATAGACAGAGCTTGCATGCATGCGCGTTGAATACTATACAGGGTGTAGGCTTTTCTTTTTGTGAATCACCCAATGCGTGTTTTCCAGGAAAACTTGCGTTACGAGCGTGAAAAGATTAACTGCCCGGAGGAGTTAGGGTAACTGTGTGGGGTGAACGTATAGGGTGGTTTGGACTTATTGGATGTACTCTGTCTTTGAGAGGTGGGGACTCGACTCTCACAAGACCGCTTTCGATTTCATAAGTCAACATTTTCCACGAAAAGTACTAATTTTAACTTTATTTGCGTGTATCTAAATAGCCCAATGGCGTAGGTGTACGTACGTACATGAAATGCTAGAGTTTTGTGCGGTAGATAACTACCCTACCCAACTCAACATCCTTTGAAGTGTTCTAAGACTCAGTCAAAAGCTAGTCTAAGCATTTGGTACATACCACATTTTACAATCAATTTCCAGACAACTTATAAATTGTTCCATAATTTGTTGTATTTATGAGTACAAAGTTGCTCCTGACTCGTCCTCCTTTATATATCATCTTTTCTTTTAAGTAAGAACTGTAATACTAATGGTAGAGAAACAGATGATGAACCTTTTAAAAATATACACTAAAGATAAATGTCTCATTTCACATAACCTCAGTAAGATTGCTATACAAGAACAAATTATTTAGAGGCAAGAGTTGGATCACGATTTACCAAACTTTTCTATAATATCCAAAGGTTGCGTGCGATCCGCAACTTTGCCTTTTTGGTTAAAGGTCAAGGTAATGAGCATGATCGTTAGGTCTCCCAATGAGTATTTTCTAAGGTATATTTAGTTATAAGTGGAGGTAACCCTGCCTTACTCGCCCGAACTACGGGTTCGAATTGTGTATAATGATATAATCGAAAATACTGCGAAGAATCCCATGGCAAAGTCAGATTTGCGCGCATTGGCCATGTGTTTCTTGTTGAATTACAGGCACATGAGACTTGGAAACAACAACTGCATGCCTCAGGACGCAAAGCATCGTAGGGCTTTTACATTTAAAGGTGTGGATGAAAAGTTGTTTGCTCGACATCGCTATTGTAAATACTTATGTACAAATCTAAGCTAGGTAAAAGCCTTTCTTTGATAACAACTTACAAGAGCCAATAGGTACTACTTTGCCAGAGTCGTAAATCTTTTGCCTGCGTCCATTTTCATTGGTTTTGTAGCCGATTTTCGTGGAAACTTATCGAGGGGTAACCAAGGGCGGCGACCCTTTGTGCGTGCACCCCCGTCTGCCCACACGGATGGTTTGCAGAAAACGTTGCGGTATTTTCCTCGTGGAGCTGAATCAAGTAAAATAAACTTTTTGGATAACCAAAAGTTAGAAGAATGGAACATGAGCATGCAAGTCTGTGGTTTTTATTTAAGAACTAGCTGACCCCGCGAACTTCGTTCCGCGTTATTTTTATGATTGTTTTTATTTTATTACCTAGATATTACTATTCCAGGCGAATATAAATCCAAAAAGACCAAAATCATAAAAATTGGTCCAGCCGTTCTTGGGTTATAAGTGTAGTAGTGTAACTAACACGACTTTCTTTTATATAAATAGATATATTTTGAGCACAATTAATACACAACACAGGGTCAACTTCTACCTAAGTAATTTTTGTGTCAGTATAAAACATTACAACACAGATTTTATGCTTAAGGTAATTAACGTATAATTGTATGCCCGCAGCTCTTAGATATTGTGGTGCCTATTAACGTTGATGAGACTGGCAGATACCCGTCACGCCATAGAGCTAAATGTGGGGGAGTACGCCGCATTCCAGCAAAATAAATTCGTTCCTAAGTGTCTTATACATGAGCAGTTTAGATAAAGCGAGTTTTTGGGTCAAGAATTTGCATGCAAGAATATCCAGGCGATTTCTCACTTAAGTTTACATCCTTTCGGTTATCAAATAGCTTTTATAACCTTAATGGGTCATATGGGCAGGCCATAGAAACGACAGGCACTGGGGAATAAAAGAATAAAGTATTAAAATAATCAAATGGTGACCAAGAACTAGAAGACGACACTTAAAACATCCTCCTATGCGATGGACCGACGCCACTTAGAATCGCAGGAGGTCGGTAAATAGTTCTTCCTGAAAACGTAGGTATGCGGAATGCCTATGTCCAGCACTAGACCAACAAAATCTTCTGATCTTAACGGTCTTTTCTAGTGTCTAACCGCAAAGTGTCTGTGTCTTTTTAGTGTAAACGTTACTGAAAACCGGTTTGTTTGCGAATAAAAGTTAGCAGTCGTATTCGTATTAAACTCTCTACATTTTGTGCCTTATTTTATAACTTTTATACTTATGTTGTGTGCTACCAGTATTATACTTTACCTGCAGGAGTTCTAAGGTTGGAAGTTATAAGCCGAAAATGTTCATGCGTAAGATAGAGAAAATAAGTCAAGATGGCAGATTTATGGCTGTTATGTACGAAGTAATGAGTATAGGCGAGGTAGGTACTTTGTTCTGATTAGACGCTCTATTAAATTGAAAATTTCATGATTTTGGTTTAGTGCGTAGAAATGTACTTAGAGGATATTTTGACATTTAACCCCTAGAATGTTACATCAAAGTTTAAAGTTTGTATGAAAGTAACAAGTACACAAGTAAAGAAAAGGCCAATGCATAAGTTTGTAGGGTAGTTTTTTACAACCACCTGTGTATCAGCTTAGAAAAAGTAACATGTTTGAGCACAGGCTGAAAGTGATATGCTCTTACTACACATTGTACGTGTGGCGTCCGCATGAATAAGAAGTAGGAGTTTCTTTTTGCAAACATTATGCGGCAGATAGCTATCTTAAGGTGAAACTAGTTCCCAGTTTTTTTATAAATACTGCGGGGTGATTACTCCCACTATTTGATAACTGTCCTCGATATCGATATCGGATTGTCTGTCACTGTCGTATTTTGTAGTAAAAACTAATTTTATTTTATTAAGTATATACTTTGTTTTATAATTACTTTTGTATTATTTAATTTGTTTGATGTTAATCAAAGCTATATTAGAAGGAACTGACTCCTAACATATGGGATTTTTAAACTTTACGAATTATTAAAATATGTATTTCTATGTACTATCTGGATGGATCTGGATGAAGAATCTCGAGTAGGTATTTGATACTAAGAGACCGGAGGAGATATCTACCGTACTTAGGGCTTAAAGTCGTGATGCTATTTCTTTTATTTATTTCTCTTCTTCACATGGAACCAATACATTTTTGACTGCTCATCTCTGAGTTTAATCCTTTCTCACATGATGTAAGATAAGATAGCTAGCGTTTTATCTTCCGCAATCAGCGAGTTAGAATCGATACAAGTGCCACCTTAAGACAGTACTGTAGGCATGCACAAACACCACTGGCTCTACGCCAAGTTTTCCTTGCAATTTTACCACTCACTTCGTTCAATACTAGGGACATTTTGCAGTCGATGTTTTATACGAAAATGGTAATAACTTATTGGTTTTACTACTTTTACTTGAAACCGAGATTTACTACTATTTTATATGCTTCATCTTTACTTTCATGTTTTCAGACGAGAATGTGGCAGTCATAATTTTAGAGTAAGTAATAGAGAGGTTAGACTCTAAAGTAAAAGTAGTGCACTACCATTATTATACTGTATAGTTTATTTTTGTATTGTTTTTTTAATGAGCAATAAATTTATATAGTTCCGTGGTACTAGATAGACATGTTAAAATATATACTAATATATTTTAAGTACCTGTTTATAGGTATTTTACACAGTCCTAAACTAAACAAAGCTTGTACAATAGGAACCGATACAGTTCTTTTTTTATAGATTGTAGTACATATGTATTACAATAGCACCCAATCTCAGAACGATAATCTATGTTGTACGTACGTAAGAGATATTCTATTTCAGTGTTTCACCAGTGTTAATAATAACACCTTGGCTAAAGATACATTTATTCCACTATAGAATTACACCTAAAATAATGAGAAAATTGTTTTCGAAATCCTTAATTTATCTGTACGAATTCCAGTTTGAATAAAATTACCTAGATCAAAACACAGCTAAGTTATTAAAAATAAGCAAAATATATTTTAAATTGTTACCTTGACAAAGTGAAAATTGTGAAAAGCAAAACCGGCTATTATTCTGCCACTTTGACGTCATTCAACGTTATGTACCCAGGATCTTGAAACAATGACATTAACCTCGTAACTCTCTCTAAACAAACTGCTTCAAACGTACAAACAAGTGTATTCCAAAATCAACAGAGTTCAGTGTCACTAACTGATACATTTGGCTATCTCCGACCAAAACACAGTTTTTTGGAGGTCTACTTTTTACAAGACATTATTAAAGTTGTGAAAAAAATATAGAAATTATACATTTTTATGCCTTTTACCCGTTTAAAAAATAAAATGATTATTATGCTACAAAAAGTTTGCTTCTTTTAGATACTTTTTTTCATAGTGAAAAAAAAATTGTCTTCAGAAAACGCGTTTGATTTATTTACACGGTGACAAATTAAATTGACAAATTTCTCGGTTACTAAAAATGCTTCTCAAAAATAATATTTACCTGTCCATAGGCGCCTCTAGAGCACTTACAAGTGTAGATATTAGTTAAAACGAATGCCAAGAATCCCACACTGACTAGGTATTGATAGAACACAGACATCCGCTGTGTTGAATATCCAACAAACATATACATTTGCAACATTAGCTAACAGCAATTTTTATCATAATCCTTAGTTACTGACATACAGACACCATACATATCTTAAAACGCTGGTCGTAGAGATTTCAAATGTTCAGGGTATTATTAGAATTGGTGCGTAAGTGTACTAAGGGATTTCTGAAATTCAAAGAGGGTGCATTAGGGGTTGACTTTGTATGAAAGTAGTAGTATGAAGTATGAAAGTAGCGCGAAGAAAGCAACAGAATCTTTAAAAACTGAGAAACTGTGCATGCTACATCTTCACCTTTTTATACCACTAGCTGATAAAACAAGGAGATTGCCCACTTGATGTTAAGTGGTAATCATTACATTGAAAACGTGCTCTACGATTCACTACCCTGCATCCATATACCTTTGAAAACCATGTGAGGTACATACTCTAAATCAAAATAAAATGCTCTTTCGTCTCTTCAAGCGTAGATGGAACGTCTGATTTTATTTTTTTGAAGTAGTCATATCATGCGCTGATACAAAACAAAACAAACTCCTAGCCAAAAATTGTGTATTGATTTTGTTTTCAAATATGCCAACATAATGTCTGATGAATCACATCCTTCCAGACGTAACTTCCGTTACTTTATGACAAACGGTCAAGTGTCAATTTGTCGTAAGACTTCATTTAATAAACAATATGGTGCGTTAGAACATCGATCGGAGATAACAACTAGGCTTAGATCATTTACTCTCTAAATGATAAATGATGAGAGTAAATGATCTAAGCAACTAGGTACAACTTCGTGTTAACATTTTATTTTTTAATAGTAAAATATGTTTGTTGATTTGTTCTTGGTTTATCATTACTATCGTATTGACGCTTTAATTGTTCGAGAGGACTCTGGTTTCAATTGGTTCCAATTGAAAGGTTTCAAGGTGCAAAAATTTACAAGAGATCAGTTGCACCTGGCCTTGTGGACTCGAAGCAGATGCCAAGAGTCAGTGCCAAGGTGTGACGCTGCGGCAGACGCGGACGCTTGACATTACGAGACGCGGTTATTTTAGGCTCGATATGAGTCGCAGATTTGTCAAAACATTATTATTAACATAGTAAATTGTCGGCAAAGTAAAGTTACTGTTTTTTTGTGACATCTGTCACAACTGTCCTTCAGAAAAATAATGTACCTACTTGTAGGAATATGTCACTATGATTTCTACAAGTTGCTCTTTTAATAGAAACGCTTTGAACGCTAGCCTTATAAAGACGGTAGCTGAATCATATGAATTGAGATCATATCTTATAATAGACGGAATTCATATCATAATATAATTTAAATCTTAATAATCCTTTCACAGTCAAGCCAAAGAAGGGATCGATTCATGAGTCACACTGCCGAGGGGCACCGGGCTTGTTGAACATTTACATATCTACTTAAACTACCACGCCAGTTTCTAATCCCTGAGCGTTGCTACATAATTGTGAACTTTATTAATTCTAATTAGAGCACTTTCTATATTCGTTATACTAGATTGGCGCGTCTGCAATGATTCTTCATAATATTATCTAAAATCCTTTGTATTATTTTATTAAAATTATTGTTTGATGATGATGAGCTATAACGAGAATTCAGGATGTCGGTGAGTTTAAACAAGTTGTTGTACCCAGTACCGTATTTATCATAAGAGCACGGGACCCATGCCCAGGGCCCTTTGTTCGGGGGCCTTGAAAGGCCTATATATTTGTTCGCAATATATAATTCTTAGGAAAACATTTCTGCCACAAAGAAATAACCAAAAGTAGTTTTTTTATTTACTATATATGTACCGCATTTAAGTTAGAAGTAAGTGGTTTATTAGCAGAAAAATTAAAATTCACTATAACAGATAAGTCGTAAAGAACTCGTTCGTTCAAGGAAAAACTCAGAACTTAGCTGCGTAATATTTCAACATGAAGTCCTGGGCTTGTAACCACAACGTTGCACAAATAGTTAAATTACATGTATCTACTTCTAATAGTGTAATTACATTCGTGAACAAACTTTGACATTACTAATCTGTGACATTACATACGTGAACATTTTAAGTCTCTAGAGACTTAAAATATTGAGACTCCCCCAGTTAGTGAGGCAGTTATAAATATATACATATAGATTTGATGTTAGAACAGTGTCGAAGACCATAATCCGGACAATGTTTGTTATAGGAAAACATGGTTTTAAATTTCACCACATAAATCTAATATCCAACAGTCACGAGGTTTACTTTGCTGTCCAAAGTGTTCATGCTATTAAAATACCGTTGAACCGCATTTGTGAACTAGATCTTGTTTCGGATTGTTTCGTATTCCACTAGTAGCACTAGGTGCGCGTTTAAGTCTTTTACACGTAAACAGATATAGAGTTCAGAATGCTTATATATGTTCATGCTAGTTTATGTTGTACTTCTAGGCAGCAACATTCCTCTTTTCTTTTCATTCAATTTAATTATCTCAGTTGCGTGCTTAAACTTGAGAATGTTCATTTTTCATTAGTTTTTATAATGCTCACCTGCACAAGGAAATCACAAAGATTTTTATATTATAACAAAAATAATAACTACAAAGGTTTTTTCGTCGATTCGTTCGATTGAACTTTCGTTAATTTAGTTAGTTAGCGCGGCCTCGTATTAAGAAAAGGGTCGTGGTTTCAAATCCCGCTCGAAAACATAGCTTCTGGGATAATTATAAAAATCATTTTAGGTAATATAATGATTTTATTAAACTATGAATTGAATGAATGGAACTATGAATGAATGATTTTATAGACTATATAAATTGACTGCATACGTAGACAGACGTCTGGGTGTCAAACTAACCAATTTATGGTTAGTTTGACACTCGACGTATATGAACAACTATTAAAATTGTCTGTGTACCTAGACAAACTAAATGTCAAACTAACCATATTTTTATAGTTACGAATCTACTTTATGCCTATTTAAAAAGATCAAATAGAATTTAACGATTCAATCTAATACGTCTATGGGCAGTAATTCAAGTCAAGTCGTACTTAGTACGATAGTACGTTGATTCCATGAGTAAACTAACTTGTCCGGCGAGCATTAGCCATAGTTCATCCCGCTCAGAACCTGTTGTTTGTCGAATGGTATTATAACAAGCGATTCGTCACGATCGGGTGCCTCGCACTTCTGGTTTATTGGTTGTGCGTACTGATGTACCATTCATGAATTTAAATAGTCATTCAATTACGTGCCGCATAAACTCAAACAGTTCAGTTTCTCTAAAAGAATCGAAAATTTAGCTCAAATCCAAATTAATAGTGCGGTATTTGCTTAAAATAGTTCATTCGTGTATTTTGGTCAAACTTCTTATTTTATGTCATTAAACGAGTTCGTAACTGACCTGGATTTTCGATGATAAGTAGGTCAGGCGTAATTGCACTAGTTTCGAGCAATTTTAAACCAAAATCTCAAGCAAAACGTGATAATGGGTAACTCGATCATAGTCTATCGAAAAATTAAAAAAAAACCAAATATTCGACATGCATTTCAAACCGCTGCTCAATAAGCCTTTTTTCATACGACCTGATGGAACAAGCAGTTGGTTTACATGATGTTAAGTGGTTTCCATCACCACCAAGGCATTGCCTTGTAGATCACTTTTGATAGGAATGTGTTCTACGATGCAATGCTCCGTGTCTATTATTTTTTGTTACTAATATAATAATTTTTGTTAATAATTATAAGAACACTATTAGAAGCTATAAGAATTCTCATACTATGAGTATTTATAAAGAACTTAGAACTACGCTCGGTGGCAATAAGCTAATTACTAGGATATATTGTATTTTCTCTGTAAGCGAATTTGTAAATTCTTTTGAGAAAATAAATGATTAAACCTATAAAGCTAATAGGAATTCCCGAAATTCAACCCCTATACGAGTACGGTTTGTATAATAATAACTTCACGCGGATGAAGTTGTAGACGTTTTCGCTAGTTTAACTATAAACGTTAATGTTACCAGTATGACTGGCACAAATTCATATTATTAATTGATCTTATGTTTATCTCACTATATCATTATTATAATGTGCTCAGTTTATTTGTCTGGGCTACACCTATCTTGTTTACAAATCCACTTCCACACGTTATGAAAGAAAGTTTTATTACTCTTCGGATGTTTACCTTTTCCGTTCTTAGTCGCCACTTGACTCACAATCAGTATTCAATCCTTCTTACCTACATTGTGTATAGGTGAAGAAATCAAAGACTCATGTCGATGCTGTGAAGTGGTATCATTGACATTCAGAGATTTTGAAGAATACTTGACTGATTGCAGAAAGGGAGGGATATTACTGACGGAATCATAGAACACGGATGTTATATGACTGGGTACATATTATCTATGCTCGTAAATATGTAGTCATTGTGGGGGCGGCGGCGCCAATAAACTTTATGAGGGGGGCGCCCACATACACTGGTGAAATGTGTGATCAAGACATACTTTTGTTTGATTGACTTCATCATCATCATCAACCTGTAGAAGGCTCTTCCTTCACTTTAAAAAAAAACAACTTTGTACTTTTTCTATATTTTTATCGTTTTTTACAACTTAGATTCCACATTAAAGAAGGAATATATTCTACATTAATGTATACCACTCGGATCGCCACGTCGGATCTGTTAGTTTGAATAATTAGTATGGTAGATGGTTACAAAGTTAAATTGCATGCCGTGACTACACAGTCGTGGCTAACTTCACTATCAACGCAACATGGCAAAAAAACCAAGTGGCCATGAGCGGTTGTTCCGACTGTTTTTACACTGGCCAGTTTGCCAAATCATTGTGTACTGTTGCATTAACAACGAGTAACTTCTTTAGTCATTTTGAATTAACAAGTTTCACCTTTTAAAGTAGCTAAATAGATTCAAGACAATACAATCCTGTGTTTCTTTGTACAAGTTCCTATTTCTTTTTAACATCAGGAGGGCCATCTACTGGTTCCGGCAATAAAAAGAAAATAGCATCACGACTTGAATCCCCAAGCACGGTAGATATCCCCTCCAATCTCTTAGTACCAAGTACCTACTCAAGGTTCTTCGAGGCTGTCTAAGAGGGGTAGTCAGAGGTACATCCAGATAGTAACGTCCGGCAATGAGACGTGTATGAAAAATCTTTATCTTCTCTTATCAAAACTACTGTTACTGAGTCATCAATCATCGTTTTTCAATGATAGATATAATGCAAACAATATGCTAAGCGAAACGAATTTGATAAATTGTTTTTCATAGTACCTATTTTGAAGTTTGATTCTTGGGTAAGCTATGGCAAATAGATAAATTAATTGAATTTGATGACACAAGTCATTTATCAGTATTGAAATAAAATAAAACATTATTTACATTTTACCAATTTTTTAGTAGTCATAATAACAAATGTTATATTATATTTAAAAATAAATATACCTATTGGTGGATACTTGATCTAGATCTTATCAATTGAGTAGAATGATTTTGTTAAACAGAACACAACAGCTAAACATAAACTCATAGACATGTTAGAGATATTCTTGCTTACATTTTGACTAGAATTTCTCAAAAATATCAAGTCTAGTCACTAAAACTTCGGTTATTACGCTCCAGGGCGTCTACTCCGAAGTGTTAAATCCGAAATATCGGCCGAATGTTCGGCCGTTTCCTACTACGAAATACATTGTATTCGGTCGGTCGGCTCGCCTACTAAGTTCGGTCCGTCCGAACTTTATTTTGACGTTTGTTGCATCGTAAACCCTACTCCGAACCAAAAAAGCCCGACCGATAATTTGAGTTTGACAAGAGTTTCGTCGTCGATTTTATGTCAAAATTCACGATAACAAAATAGCTACCTTGTGAGTATCGTAATCATTGAATATTAGTGAAAAAACTTGAGTTTTGTGATTGTTTAACGTGTTATATACAATTAATTGTAAGAAAATGGCAGGACGTTTGTTTTTGTTGGAAGAGGCTCTCGAAGAAGAGCGTTTAGAGCGCAGAAGAACCCGCAGACGCCTACGCGACTCTTTTAACATCAATTTAGTGCCCGATCTTGAGTTTGTAGCTAATTACAGACTCAGTCGGTCACTTTTTGAAGAACTCTGCCAGGATATAATACCCTTGCTAACTTGCAAGCGTAATAGCCGTGCAATTGAACCAGCTACCAAGGTAGGTTTGATTCAATTCTGTTTAACAAACTATGCACATAATTAAGTACCTAAAAGTACTTTTATTATAAGAAAAAAACATTTTTAAGTAAGATAAAGCTCAATTTGTTTACCTATGTACACTGTAAGGGATGTTGTGTCACTAAATTATCCTAGGTAGGTACCATCTAGGCAAATATTGTACACAATGTTTGAGTAGGTAATTATTTAAATTATCCTTTACTAATGATAAAATGTAGACCGTAGTTATATACCTAATAGTAAGTAGGTACCTACAATATTAATTTTTCTACCTACTAATAAGATTATGTATTTAATTTCAGATACTCATTGCTTTGAATTTTTATGCTCGGGGCAGCTATCAAGGCTCTGTAGCTCAAAACAATGATGCTCCAATGGCCCAGCAAACAGTCTCCCGATGTATACGTGAGGTCTCAATGGTAATGAATACACCCGAAATACTCAGAAAATACATAAAATTTCCACAAAATGCAGCTGAAAGAAATGTCATCAAAAGGAAGTGAGTTTCAAAGTTTATAGATTCAAATTACTACTAAGTAATTAACGATTATTACAAAATTTATTATTGTACTTAAACCAGTTTAAAAAAACAATATACTGAAAGGAAAAAACTTTTAAAACTACAATGATTGGATTTATACCTAGTTAAAAGCAATTTCTTTATTGTCATTGATGTGAATTCATGTTTTATTTTTACAGATTTTTTACAAAATATAATTTGCCTGGTGTTATTGGGTGTATTGATTGTACACATATTGCTATTGTGAGACCCAGTCTGCATGAGGAACGGTTTTTCAATAGAAAACATTACCATTCCATTAACACCCAAGTGGTAAGTTCTTCTTTTTGTAAAAAAGAAACCTTTTTTTAAAAACATGGGGACATCATTCAGATACACAAGTATATTTTTCAGATATGTGACTCCGACTGTATTATCCTGAATGTGGATGGTTCTTATGGTGGAGCCACCCATGATGCATTTATTTGGTCTCAATGTGAGATCAAAGGCCATCTGGAGAGTCTTACGGATACAACATATCTGTTAGGTAAGTTAAATGTAAATGAGAGTAAATGAGAATGAGTATTTACTGAGTACATAAAAATAATCTATTATTTATTTCACTTTGACAGGTGATTCAGGATACCCTTTAAGGGAATACCTACTAACACCTATTATAGGTAATGTTGTGGAAGATAGTCCAGAAGGCCGTTTTAATGCAGTGCAAAAGCGTGCTCGCTCCACCATTGAACGCACATTCGGGATTCTCAAGGGTCGATGGAGATGTCTCTTGGCAGCGAGGGAGCTTCACTACCACCCAGATGAAGCAGGCAGAATTATATTAGCCTGCTGTGTTTTGCACAATATGTGCACAAGGGCTGGAGTGAGTGCTCCAGAGTTGTCCCAAGATGACTTCGAAGCAGAAAACTCCCGGCAGGTCGCATATCAGCCTGCAACATCTGCCACAGATGCTTTGCGGCGGGGACAGAGAGAAAGGGAAAGAGTAATGCGATTACTGGAGTGAATCAAACCCGCAACCTCCTGCGTCGCAGGCGGACATTCGCCGCCGCGCCACATCGGTCGTCCATAAATACTATAGAAAATTGTTTATTAATAAAAGATAATTAAGTAAAATATTATTTATTTATTTATACTCGGTACAGTCAGCGTCAAATTAATATGAGCGTCTATAGTAGTCAAAATGATCTGAAAAACATACAAACAAACATGAAACATTTAGAAGTAAGATATTTTGAACTTATCTAGACTCTCATAGAGATCAACGCTAATTATATACAATGTCAATAAGCAATAATAATGCTGGACAGTCCACACAGCATCATCTAGCCCCAAGCTAAGCAGAGCTTGTGTTATCAAATCAAATCAAAATGTTTATTTGAAACAAGCTAACCTAAACATAAACTTAAAACTAACACATTATGTACAAAAAAATATTTAAATTAACTTATATAGTACGTTTAGGTTTAAGAACATGTTCAAAATTTACCAGTAACAAAATGGCCCTAACTCAGCATATGCAAATCGCAATAACTTGCGCTGGTCTTCCGCTAGAGCCATTGGGGACTAAACAAACAAAGTGGAATTGAAACTTTGAAACTATCAAACAATTAAAAAACTAAAGCAAAACAACACAGCAAGAGACAAAAATGAAAATAAAACTAAAATAAATTGCATGTTCTCTAATGAAATTACTTAATATATAGAAAAAAGTATGAAACAAGCTCTCACTTAGAAAAAGAAAAAAAAACAAACTAAACAACTAAACTAAAAACAAACTATCGAAGAGGAGAAGATTTTAATATTAGGTACTAATGAAAAACTATACTTTATATTATGTAAATAGTGTAGGTATTACAATCAACAATTTAAATAGCACTCGTATCCAATCTAAAAACCTCGTGCTCCTTTTGCCAGTTTAATAAATACGTTATGGGTACTAGATGACTGATATACTTAATACAATACATTACATATATAGATATTTTTTATTATACATAGAAAACACCCAGAACACCCGGAATAAATATTTGCAGATCGTACAAACATTTATCCCAAGGCGGGAATCGAACCCGCAACCTCTTGCGTCGCAAGCGGACATTCGCCCACCGCGCCACATCGGTCGTCGAAGCTACTTTATAATTAATATTAGTAAGTAATATTATGAAGTAGCTCTTGAATGCAGTTCTTCTATGAGCCGTTGCACAATACTGCATAGCTCAACAACAGCCGTCCTAATGCCAGCAAGCTCCACATTTCTTTGCTCATCACTTAGCATGCGTCGCTCTTCTTGGCTGAAAAACCTGTCTCGCACAGAGCTATCAGCCCGAAGAGTCGCCGAATGCCGCCGTAAATGTCTTCGCTGAGGTGTGGCTGTAAAATAACAAAACATTAAAATTTATAAAGTAGGTAAAAGGTAGGTAGGTTATTATTAATCTACTCTTATCACTGACTGCTTGGTAGTAGAAATAAGATGGTGTAAGTTAGAAAACAATAAAACTCTACTAATTTATAAGAAAATGTTAGTATTTATGTATGTTTTATATTAAGTAAGACTTTGACACCTACGAGTTACATGGGGGCCCGTTATTGAGGCTATCGTGGCAGTGTCTTGCTGGCTTGCTCTGGGCTGGACACGGGTGTCCAGCTCTAGGGGCAAAATTTCTTCCCCCAAAGGATCTGCAAAGAACAAACAGAAATATTAAAGTTGGTATACAGAAAAGTAATTTTTAAAAATAAAAGTAAGTAGTACTTAGTCACTGAATTTGTTCATAAAAACTACATCATAACAGGGCTTTTGTAATAACTTAAATGTATTTATTTTTTCATTTAACTGCCTCGGATAGTATTTTGCTGTTATAATTACCATTTAGTTGAAAAAGATCCCCCTGGTTGGATTGTGTTGGAGCAGTGGATGGCTCTTGACTTGCCTGAAAATCAAAATATTTTGGTTAAAATAGATCTTTATTATGTATCTGAGCTGATAGCTAAACTGCTATTGAAATTAAAATGACACTATTTTTATACTTACAATTTCAACAAAAGCCGGTACCCTTGCTGAAGTTTGGGGTTCACCAAATCCATCTCCCATTATGGAAATTACTTTTATTTCCCATTGGGAGAGTGAAGGCGCTGTAGATGGTCCACCTCCGGTAGCTGCTGCAGACCTCCTAGCAGCCACCGCTGCTTTCTTGGCTAAGTATTTTTTATCAGTCCACACCTGAAATAAATACATATTGAAATGATTAAAGTTATTAAATTGTTCATAATGCATACGCATATACACACACATAAAATCATGTAGGTATTCTGAAACAGCAAGTTAAGGAATAGCACAATTATGAAATACTATTTAAAGGTACTTAAGTAATGCAATGACTACTATTATTTAAGAGCTTAGCTCTTGTTGGTGCAATGATACAACTTTCTCCATCTATCTCTCACCAATACATTTACTATTTTGATGTAAAACTATCTAGATAAAAAACAACTAGGTATGGTAGCCTAGGTATAGGCTATATTCTACTAGTTTAAAATTGTTTTGCAATGTTTCAATAACTAGGGACAAAACCACAAGATGAATATACTAAGCATAAAAGAGTAGGTATAATAAAATAAAATAGAAAACTCACTTTTTGCCACTGCTTAGTCGTTTTAGTGCACCCGCCCATAGCGTTCAGCGTGGTGCAAATCTCTTCCCACAGCCGGTGGGATAGCGTGCGACCCTCGATACTTCTCAAGTTTCCTCGAGCTAAATCTCTATGCTCCTCAAGGAAGTTGAGGAGAGCATCAACTTGGGCCGCTGTTGGTGAAGACATGTCCTCCTTCGGTGGTGAATGTTTCAGAAATAAGTTTCATTTCGTTTGTTTTTTATTCATTTCATTTGAACTTGAACACTAACGCACTTAAGTCAGCACTTGATGTTGATGATATACGACGCGACAAAATGGTTATCGCTTTTTTCCCACACTTGAGTTTTTGTGTGCCTTGCCTTTCGTTTAGAATGTACCTAGAAATAGGTACTCCCCAACACCACTTTGTTTGTTTACCTTTTTTTTTTTTAATTTCGTCAACCGGCAAATGTTCTCGTGAGATAGGTCAGTTTTATTAGAATTTTGTTAATTTTGTGGAAATATTACACTTTTTGTAGTTTTATTTAATGAATTAAAAGCAAAGTTCAATTTCCTTACTGTAAAAAGTAATAAAACTTTGTAATTTATCAGTTATAATACATCGAAATGAGTAAATGGCTAATTATCGATGAGAAGTTCCACCCTAGCATTCATTCTGTTCGGTCCGAACCTCTTTTGGAGATTGTCTATGGTGCCGACCGAGCTGAGCTATTCCGAACTTTGTTCGTAGTAGGACAACATTCGGAACTTCGGTCGTATTTCGGTCGGGCCCGAACATTCGGATGTGTCATTTCAGAGTAGAGGCCCAGGCTTAGTGTGACCGCTTTGGCACCGACAACTGTAGTTTTGATTGCTTGCTTACGTGGTTGAATCAGGCTATCGTCTTTCTTGGATTTAGTCCAGATATGAACAAAAATGTATTAGAACATTATATTTATTTCCTTGAACCAAAAAATCGCCATCAGTTGGCATTATTTATTTATTAAGGTGTAATAAAACCACTCACGATTATCATAACCGTGCTTTACTACGAAGGAAGGCAGAAAATTTTGTATTTTCAGGGTGTTTGAATAAGATGTTATCACACTAACTGATGTTGGTAAAAGATGACACCTTTTTGGTTGAGGGCTTCAGAAGAAATAACTTAGATAAGATTTTCAACATAGGTTTATTGCCATGAGTCGATGTGGACATAAAATAATCATATTTAATAACTGTAGAGTCACATACAACTAAGGTATTATATGAATGTAAACGATGCTATCGTTTCTCTATGTAAAAATATACACTTACTATATCGTGATAGCCCATACAACTTTATGCATGCAACGCCCTTGAAGTAAGAATAATCATATTAATTATGCAATAGTCAACCTAATATCAAACGAATCATTAGATGTCATTAGACGGATGACACTCAAAGAACACGCCAAATTAATTAAAATGTTTGAATAATTTAGCACGCTACACTTTTCTCATCAGTTTTTCTATAGTGCGTTATACCAGTAAGTGATTATGGAGAGAGCTAGGCGACACGTTCGAGGTAAAGATATGGCGAGACAGGTGATAACTTACCTACGTCTGGTTCTTGTCCAGTATGCTATCAACAATCTCATAAAAAACGTACCCATACAGCTTTCTATTGATACTGATGCAATGTTAGAACTCACTAAGTATTTTATAATTTGTATTAGCTACCAATCGTGAATCGCTTACTCCATTCACAAATGCTCACAGTACCTATAAAATCGATGCCTACCTACTGAAATATTTATGCAGATTTTAAGAAACTGTTTAGAAATCTGAAAATGCGGTCATAAAAAGTAAAAATTGATTTTTAACGCCGTATAAACACGAGTTTCTAACATTTCGGGTCGCACAAAACGAGTTCTACGCGAAAAGACAACCGCGAAATTAATTTATCAACAGTCAGTGTGATGTAAGTAACTGTATTCTACTTCCAAACCCACGCGACCAAGCGACTGCCATGCGATTTCAACTGCTAAAACGCGTTTTTGATCCAAGGGTTGGTGCATGAACACACACTATCTATAGCGTTTAAATAAAGTATGTTTAGATAGGCTCGAATTTACTGCGTCAGTTGGACCGAAGTTTAACATAGGCAACGTGCTCAATCACGATTTGGGAAAGCGATTTGTTTACAATGTTCAAACAATTTGTGTCTTAACTATGTCAACTTATGCTAAGGCCGCGGTCACACTGGTAAAGCAATAGGATGCGACGACGTTGTCAAATAAGTAAACGTTGCACGTTAGATGATGCCACCACCGCCATTAATATGAATTTTAATTAAACAGAATCCTCGGCGCTGTTACGTCACTACCACTCCCCAATATTTTGTATGCTACCCTTTCTAAATTGAACGTATCTATATACTATTGAAACCATCATAGGTACCAAATGACTTAGTTTTTTGTAAATACATACTAAGAATACAATATAGCAGTAAGACAAGGACCAAACATCTGTGTTCATCACGCAAATGTTTGTCCTCGGTGAGGATAGAACCCACAGCCCACAGCACAAAAGGCACAAAAGGTACTACAAACTGAGTTGTGAGACCAGTCTATAGAATCATATTTCATTTACGAATAAAACATTTTATGTTCAATAGGTAGGTAGGTAATCGGTATTATTAGTATCTCAACGAATGAACAATGGAGAATACAGTATATCTTGCGTGCGATAAAATGTCTTACTTGAGTATCGACAAATCGCGATAGGCCGATAACTTCTTGCCTCAGTAGGTCGTGCCTATATATAACACATTGTGCGATCTGCGCTTGTTACGTTGTTACGCAGGCACATTAGTTTACTATCCAAAATATGAACATTACATTGTCGTATAATACCTTTTGTTTTTATTCGGCTTTCGCCGCACACAATAGGTAGCTGACACCCACAGTGGAAAGTGCCTGTTACATTATTCTAGCTGTGACTTCGGCGAAAGTGGCCGTTTTTTGTTTGCGACAATTTTCGTTTACTCCTTTGTCAACATTGGCTTGGTTCGATCTTTTTTTGCAGTTTAGTTTATCGCTGATTTGATAGGTTTTTTATCGCTTTGATTTTTTGAGTATAAATCATGTTTTGCGTGACCTTGCGTAGTGTACTCGATTGAACCGCGTATACCTCTTTCAGAACAAGATGATGTGGGCGGAACAATGTCGCTGTTCTGTTCTGTATCAATGGAGACTATAGGCATTGTTTGAGATGTTTGAGATAAAATCTTGTAGCACTCCTGAATAAAGACTACTGCGGAATCTATAAAAAAATATGTTGTTTAAATTTTAACTACTATTTCGACATCAACGAGAAATTATATAAGTTAGTAAGTATTATACAAGTAAAATATTTTTTGTGGTTGCTTCGTGTTTTTCTATGATTGCGTCCAAGGTTGCGTATGCCCACAATCAACCTACAGAATTTATTAGTAATGATTTATTGATTAAAATAATATAATTATAATGAATATGTCAAAAGTTAGGGCACCGTATAAACGCGCCCACCGTGTGTGGTATGATAGTTACACCATAAAATACCTAATCTTAAGTAACAAGTGAGCGCCGGTGGTCTTGTGGGAGCAACTCCGCCTTCTGATCCTAAGGTCGTATGTTCGAATCCGGGCGTGCACGCACCAATGGATTGTTCTATTCGAAAAACTCATGTGCGCAATCCCAGTGCTCTCAAACGGTGAAAGAGAACGTCGTGAGACAATCAGTTAGTATTCTAGCAGGGGCGATGAGCTTGCAACTTGTCACATATGGAATACTTACTACTACAAAATGTAGATGTGCCAAATGTAATATTGGACATACCGTAATCCCATCATCGAAAATCTTGAGTTGGTAGCTCTTGGTAGAACCAAGTGATATTTAAGAGGATATCTACTATACCTGAGGATTAAAGTCATAAAGCTGTTACTGTTATTTTTTCTTTCAAATAATAATAATAATAAAAAAAATGTATTTCCAGTATCAAAGTTTTTCAAGCATTTGCATATGTACTTAATTATATACTTTTTATAATTATAGAAAAACCTTTGGCTATGCATTGACTCCTCGCTCTAACTAAGTATGAACTTGTAGTAAATAACAAGTTAGGTAACGTTTTCATGCGATGGCCACAATCACAAATGGTACGGCCGTGCCGCGTTTTTGCTCAACTTGGCGGGGAGACAATGCCAAACTGAAAGTGGCATCTACTGTCAACATAACCCGCACAAGCAAAAAAGGCTTAGAATTGTTAATTTTTTTTAAATAATCTAGCACAAGTTTTCGCAGTAAAATAATCTTGATTTTAGTCCATAGTATTATTGATAAGATATAAAATTTATCAAGTTGTATCCTTCAATACTCAATGGTTGCATTGTCAATGCACGCACGGACAAAGGCGAGACGTCGCGACCGGCTTCGGCGCCTGAGCATCTGTACCACGAATAAATACTAGTTGGTACAGACCTGGAGGATTTACTTAACATAATTTTTCCTTTGTTTTCTATCTTTTCAACTTTTAGATCTCCAGTGCAGTTATAGCTGATGAATTCCATGCTTATTTATAATGTTATTTTTATACAAACAAAAAGGTAGATGAAGTTAAAAACTTTTCATAAATTAAACTAAAAATACAAAAAAAAAATACTTTAGTCCTCAAGCAAGGTAGATATTCTCTCCCTTCGGATCTCTTAGTACCAAGTACCAACTCGAGATTCTTCGAGGATGTCTAAGGAAGTAAGTTCTGCTCAGTTTGTAGAGTAGGCCTGCCTTCTACGCTGTAGATAGTGGGTTCGATCTCCACCAAGTACAAACATTTGTTTGATGAACATAGATGTTTGTTCTCTGCCTGGGTGTTTTATTGTATTTCAAGTATGTAAATATTTACAAAAAAAACTTATATAAGTATTCTATCAGTCATCTGATCCCCATAGTACAAGCTATGCTTAGTTTGGGGCTAGGTAACTTGCATAAATATCTGTATAATTATTTATTAAATAACCTTTGTTAGTGACTGTACCATGAATCAATATTCCATTCATCTACAAAGCCCGCATGTATTCCTTTTAATTGCATGATGCGCTTTATATTGCTTCTGACAGCTGCAACTGCCGTATCGTTTAAACAACCCAAAAATATGGCGGTTTTATTAGAGAACTTCCTGCACAAATGGACGTTAATTTTTTTTAAATGATTTGCTGATAGATCAATCACCTGAACAATGATAATTACCATACGGGTATTAATACCGATGGCCTTAGGAGTGACCCTGTCTTTTGATCCTAAGGTCGTGGGTTCGAATTCGTACAATGGCTTTTTCTATCGACCTGTTACGAATAGAATACCAACTACTGCAAAATGTGTGTATGTACCAAATGTAATATTTGACTGACATTAGACATTAGACATCCTCAAAGAATGTAATATTTGACTGACATTAGACATAAGACATCCTCAAAGAATTTCGAGTAAGTACCAAAAGATCTAATATCTACCGTGCCTAGGGATTAATCGTTAAGATATTTCTAAAAAAATCTTGGTGTTAACACTACACATGCCTGTATTTCGTTTATTTTTCTGCGATTTTAATATCAGCAAATATTAAAATTTATGCGTCTATCACCGGAGTCGCAGAAAAATAAATGTAACCCAACGTCGATAATTTGCTGGTGATGTTACCTACTTCAATAATGCTCGAGATATTAGGTACTGTTAATGTCCTTGATTCCCCCTTGACTGGGTGCCGACTTTTGCCTCATCGCAATTCAATAATGTCACAAAACCAATCAAAAATCTATTAATGTAGGTAGGGGGTTGGTTCGATCCCCACCAAGAACAAACATTTTTGTATGATGAACATAGATATTTGTTCTCTTTCTGTGTATTATAAGTATGTATGTTACGTAGTATGTATTTATTTATTTATTTGGTTGACCACGCTTATTACAATGTTCCAAGCTAAACATAGTGTTAATGTAATACATTTTAATTACACAACCAATTAAAGGTAAACACCGTATCATGTATCAGTTATCTGGTTTCCATAGTACAAGCTTTGCTTAGTTTGGGGTTAGAAGGCATTGTGTGTGTAAATGTGTTTAAGTATTTATATAATGAGAAATGTCTTGAATTTGACTGAGTCAGTGATTGCGTATAGATAGGCGCTAAGTACGTAGTACTGTGATGAATCACACAGTACACCTGTGGTTCTTACTATGCCAGCGTCATACTACTAAGTTACTTCAAGCTCTAGTGTTTTCATCTTTCCATGGTTCATGCTCCGCTGCGGAACACTCAGTGGATCTTCTTGCGTCATCCCATTTGCCATGCTATTTAGATCTTTATTTTGTTACAGGCTAGTTTTGGTATAGGGCGTAGGGTTGGTTTAGACCGTCGAGGTGAGCCAGTTTTATATAAAAGAGAGTGTCCTTCAACATTAGTAGTAGCAGAAAGGATATGCTTGGTGATTTTATTGCATTTCAGTCGTATCCGGCCCCTCTGTGCGGTTGTTTGTTTAATTATTCATAGTTTTCTCTGTAATTGTGTCATTTGAAGTGACGCGACCTACTTTAAGTTTCTAGGTATAAAATATTGAATACTATAGCACGAGACCTCTATTGTTATCTTAGGTAAGCGTTTAAAAATCCATTAATGCAATGAACAGAACTGGGTAGCTTAGCAGTTAGAAGCATAGTAATGTGAGTGGGAAAACAATAAAACGAATGTGTTATGCATTAACACGTAACGCAATACTTTTTGAGGCCCAATGTGAGTGGCCCCACAGATCAGTCGCAGAAGGTTTACAATCTTCCCCATTGAGGAAAACATTAGTGTTTTAAATATATCGTTCTATGTTTTGGTGGTATACTGTAGCTGTTTTAATTACATGAAAAACTATTTATAATATTCTATCAGTTTATCTGGTTTCCATATTAGTTTTGTTTAGTTTGTGCTAAGACAATGTGATAAAAATAAATAATTGCAAACCTAATTTCCTAGTTTTTGCAACATACGGTTATTAGTACACAATAAGATATGAAAAACCTGTATAAGGACCTCAAAGGCACTAAAACGATAGTGACATTATCAATCCGGCATCATTGACATTTAAGTACAATTAAACATTTATGTAATGTGTAAAAAACGCTTTCTTATTATATAATTCAACGCTAAAGATTTATGGCACGCGTTATATCTATTACAATTTATATCAGAATATATTTGCATGTTAATTGATTTTTTGGCCGATTGAACTTGCGAAATATATTTATTAGTTCCTGTTTTACAACTTTTTTTTCTGATTGATGTTTTCTATTTTCAGGTAAGTTGTAAATGCTAATAAACTCGAGAGAGTGACAAGCTATGAAGAGGATTGGTAGTAAGTAATTAAAATAATTTTAATATACTATAGAAAAAGCCCACGACTTTGTCCACGTGAAGTTATTTTTATACAAACTTCAACTCGGGTTGAATTTTGGGAATTCCTTTCTTCTTTCCTCTTTACATCAAGACTAGATAGCCTGAAAATGTCAAGGCTGTATGGCCAATGATTTAGGCTGTGCGTTGTCTATATTTCAGTGAGTCAGTCAGTACAAAGTTTCTTACAATTGGTAAAAATTTGATTTGCGATACCGGCTCCACTTCTGTAGTTAAAACTGTAGCCCAAACTTTCAATAGTCACAAGTAGGACAAATTATAATTTGAGACTTCCGATTTGTATGAAAGCTATATAATTCTGTAGGTGGATAAAAGATTGCTTACGTTGATATCGACCCACGTGAAATCAACCAATACAATTGCTTGATCACTGCTCGTTGCAGAGCTTGGAAGTGAAACATGGTGTTGTGTTGCAATTGTATTTTCCAAACGTAGGTAAATCACAATATTTTTATTGATACTGTTCAAAAAGCTTTATAAAGACACTTATAAGAATTTATGTTATTTTGGTTTCAATGTTTATTTAGGTATAATATAAAAAAAATCTTAAGATATTCTTCATTTCAGTCTACTATTCTACTATGTCGTAAATCATAATTCATTCATAATTGCTTCATGTGTACAATTTTTCAACAAATATACTTTCAGTAGTTTAGTTCATACTTACTTTAGTTCTTGTTTGTATCCTACGGTAGATAAAAAAACAGTCGAATTAAGTCCTGGATAGTCACCTCTGAATAAGTACCTATAGATTTTATTAATGTTTATTATATACACAAAAATCCTGAGGATCAAAACAGTCTGCAAACTAAAGAAACCTGTAAAATTATGTTGTGTAAGACATATTATTAAACGAGCAGCTCTATGCTTTCACCAATCACGAGACATAATTGGAGCCAATTTATTTTATTGGTGGTCGATAAAAAACAAATAGTAGAACCTAATGGCTGGTCGATGTTCTCTTTGAAATCCTTGGGTTCCATTTTTGTAAACTTCATTGCTAAAAAGCTACCACTGTCAATATCTTTGAAACTAAACATACGTGTGTGGTACGCGTATCTTTTTCATAGACTTTATAGATATAGACAACTATTCTTGAAAGTCAAAGACACGTACGACCAAACTTTACATTTGGCCCATTTGCACATGCCAATCAATAAATAATACTTAACAATATTTGTTGTAGTATCTTCCTATTCACTCTACACTAAGAATTTTAGATAAGTAACTGCATTTTTTTAATTTACGTACAATAGTGCAGGCGACTATACTGTAATTATTTTCTTGCTTATTTGCATGTTTCCAACTGACATAACAAAAACCTCGATAAAAACGAAATAGTTAAAAGAATCAAGGTTTTAAAATTGAAGCTAAAGTTAGAAGCTAAATAAATTCTACTTGTGTTCGATTCACAAGTTCCACCTACCACAGTAGTGGGTGGAACACGTCTCAGGTAATTGTGCGATTATAAAACGGGCTGGTGAGTACAACCTCCAACTTTTAAAATCAACCTTCACGATCAATACAGTAGATATGTGATACTGAAATGATACACAGATGCCGTCGCTCTGCCTATAACAATCGCATTACTTCACAATGGACATCCACCAAGAATATGTCCTACGTAAGAATTTCACTGCGTACATTACTCTGAAGCGTAAATTTAAGGCTACGTGTTTAGTTGGCACAGCATCATCTAGCCCCAAACTAAGAATAGCTTGTACTATGGGAACCAGATGACTGATGCTTATACACTTTTTTTTGTAAATACATACATAAAATACAATATAACACCCAGACTGAGAACAGACATCAATGTTCATCACACAAATGTTTGCCCTCGGTGGGAATCGAACCCACAACCTACAGCACAGAAGGCAGAGCTACTCCTAACTGAGCTGTGAGACCAGTCACATATAAGATAGAAGGAGCACTGTTGTTTTTGTGGTACTAATTTTACCTTTCAAGCATAAGATTGCGACAAGTTATATATTTTTTATACTAGTTACTGATGTAGCAAGCGTATGTCTCACCTAATAATAAATAAATAAATAATGCTGGACAATCCACACAGCGTCATCTAGCCCCAAGCTAAGCTGAGCTTGTGTTATGGGTACTAGATGACGGATATACTTAATACAATACTATATAACATCGTAGATATTTTTTATTATACATAAAAAATACCCAGAACACCCGGAATAAATATTTGCAGATCGTACAAACATTTATCCCAAGGCGGGAATCGAACCCGCAACCTCCTGCGTCGCTGGCGGACATTCGCTCGCCGCGCCACATAGGTCGTCTACTCAATCAATCAATCAACCATCGGTCAATGTGTGCAGTACATAATATAACAAGTAGCAGGTAATATCACCGGCACCTCCCAAACTGGAATACAGCAACGCTACTTGGCGGTAGAAATAGGCCATTGTGGTAGTATTTCTCTGATGAGTCCTTAACAAAAACCCCTACCTAATAGAGTTAAATGGTAGCAAATAACACATTTTTATTAAGAATTTATATTAAAAATGCCGGTCATGGCGTTTTACAATTACATAGGTAACATATTCGATGGCATTTGTTGCAACCAGTAGTCGAGAGACACTCCAGAGGCTAGTTCACATGGATCGTGATTTGCTGTCACGTAATTCTAATGCAGACACCTATGCTGAATCCTAATGTAGGTAGATCTAAATGTGGCTATTGAAGTAAGGGTTTTGACGTTTACTTATAAGTCCTAGTATATTTGACAATGCGGCAGCTTGTTTAAAAAATCTAGGCACCTATATAATAAAGTATTTTTGTAATAAACATACATAGATATCCGTAACCTATTTGGGTGTTATAATATAATTTAATGTTTATTATGTATGCTATGTTTATCACACAACTACTTGTTCTCCTCAGTGGGGATCGAACCTACAACCTACAGCACAGAAACCAGAGCTACTGCTAGCTTACCTGTCAGGCCAGTCAGTATATTATACAAGTAAACATTAATTTAGTTTTCTGGTTCTTAATATACAAATGTGCTATGTTTAGGGCTTTATAGTGGCTTTATGGTCCACAAATATAAAATACTATACTTGATATCTTGAGTTGTACTGAAATTCAAATCAAGCTGTGAACATTTTCACAAATTACCTTAGAATCACCGCACACGATGACTGGTTCCTATCTAACGACGCCATAGCGGGCACATAGCTGCGATAAGACGTAGTAACTCGTGATTATCTGTGGTCGGGGTCTGTAGTGACTGTATGTTTATCTGCGGTCGGGTGTCAAGATATCGGAGGAGACATTATTACCGTATCTTCACAGCCTCCCACCATCCCACTCAATGTTACTTTAAGTTCCTACTATGTCAGATTTTGGTTTCGATTTGTGTCTACGGTTATTTTATTTATCACTATAATTGGTAGAATTATATTGACTGGCCTCATAGCTCAGTTAGTAGTAGCTCTGTTTTTTGTGTTTTAAGTCGTGGGTTCGATGCCCACCGAGGATAAACATTTGTGCGGTGAACATAGATGTTTGTTCTCTATCTGGGTGTTATACAATATGCTAAGCTTTTAAAAAAATTACTTACATTATAATATACCTATTATAAGTATTCTATTAGTTATAAACTTTACTTAGTTTGGGGCTAGATGTTGTCGTGTAAATATGTCCACAAATCTTTATTTATTGCTGGACGGGCATCACCCACAATATTTAAAAAGATTCCAGACTGTAGTCTTCTTCGTCATTCATCCTTTCTTTTATAACCTCATCGGTCCATCTTAACCTCCGTTTCTAATTTTGATTGGCCTTTCTCAGTAACAGCCACTGTAGTTAAATGATTGGTATTGAATAAAACTTTCCCTTATAACATCGAACTAAGAATTCTAGCTTGTAATGATAATTTTCTCTCATTTGATTTCCTTGTTGTCAAAGTTTACTGAAGGTACTCGTACAAGATAATAATATGATAAAGAAACGAAATTTAGTTTAGCAGAAGTGGCGGATCTAGCAGTTTGCCCCCTGATGTTGAGTGGTTACCTATAGAGGCAATTGTTTTAAGCGCCACAGAATACGCCTATCAAGGACTTTCTCTATGTGGCATGCATTGTGTCCGTTACTCTAAACGCTAAACGAGTTAATCCTTGATGTGCCTGTAATGAATTTACTTCGTTCGTAGCTAGCACAGTGTACGTAAAGTTATCCATTTCCTTAAAAGAATATGCATTTGTTAAAACCACATAGAATTTTCCTCATGTTTAAAAGTTTGGTCTAGAGTTTAGAATGCTATCGTGTATGCCCTTTAGCAGTTCATCCATATGGAACGCGTTTCGTCTACGGAATCCATTGTCCGCGCCGACGCTCGGATGCCGGACCGGCTATTTATACACCCCAATCAACTCCCACATCAGGCAAATTGGTTTTATACCTTTTTGCTAAGCGTTTATGTAACATCTTATAATCAAAAATGTTGTTTGCATAAGCCAGTGAAGAAAGAAAAAGATCAAAGATGCTTATGATTTAAATAAGCAGATGCATTTTGACTTTGACTTTGACCGTTTCTTCTGAAAACTTTACAAAACGTTTGCTAAGATCATCAAAACACCGATAGTTTAATCTATTATGTATTTCGGTCAATGATCCTCTCTTAGTTCATAATACAGTCATGAGAAACATTTCAAGTTGTCAAAGCATTGAGGTAATGTAATATTTTATTGGGTAACATTTTCTAAAAGTTTTGTGAAATGATTGTCTACTGAATCAGTTGACACGGGTCTAACAATGTAAGTCGCAGAGTATTTAGATTAATTGCGGACTGTCACGAAAGCAACATGGCAAAGAACCACACACTGTAGCACTGCTAAATTGTATGACACTGTTTCAAAAATTCTTAAATGTTGGGATCAAGGAAGTGTTGTTTGCTTACTCTGCTGAAACAGTTCATATAGAGGAAGTACTTTGCCATACTTTATTACAGCAATTTGAATTTTAAAATTTTAGGATGTTCACGAAGGAAGGTCACGAATCAATTTCTTATATCTGCAAATAACGATGAGTCATCTGCAAAACAGACGTTTTCTGTGCCAAGAAGTGCCCTAAATTTGTTGTGATAGCGTGACTATTATGAGAATGAATACGGTATTTGCTGCTCATGTCATGTTGCGTGGTCATTGACTTGAAATATACCGTTTACTTGCAGCCGAAACTATTCTCAGATACATTGTTCGCTCACTCTAAACCTAAGTATTTGGTGCGACCGAGTAGCGATTCCTACTTCCTATAGCATGATAACTAATTATTTGATTCTTAGTTTAGTTTTCAACTAACTGCTGCAGAAATATACTGATTTATTAAGCATGAGATTGTAGAATGAAAGTAATAAATTACAGATATTTTAAACGCACCACCGTGGTATTAACAACAATTGATCAGCTCAACACAATTTCTGTGGCAGCATCGTCAATCAGGAACCCTTTTCATGGTGATTAGTGCCTATAAATTACCGTTGGTGTCGAGACAGCTCTAAATAAAACTGATCAAGGAGTCAGCCGATATCATCGTATGTCAGAGTGTGCGGTTTGCAAAAGCATGAATCTTGTGAGTGAGTAGGATAGAGTGCCAAAATTGGTGTATTTGATGTAGGCCTTTCTCTTTCGGACCGAATAAGGAATAGATTTATCAAGGCATGGAGTCGGCGCCCGTTGGCGCCAGGCTCTGCAGTCAAGGACGACAACCGCGGGTTTTGTTGTACTGTTGTGCAGTGATTTCACTGCAGTACAAGACAGCTTAGACATGCCCAATCCATGTTCGCACAAGCATTATTCATTCTTTGAACTATGTTTTGTTTTACCTTCATTTATGAGGACTAAATAGAACGGGCTGGTGATGCAAAATAGCTGATTAAATAGGGATAATTGGTTTGGATTTCCTTACAAATCTCGCTCACTAGATACTATGGCAGTACAGCTGCAAACAAATTACAATAGCTAACGAGAACGCTAAAAATATTATAATCTGTAAAGTCAGAAGTAAACAAAGTTATAACAATGATAACACGATTTTTAAACCTTTTGTTGACTTTGTAAATATTTACTATTTTTGGTTAAATGAACGGGCCGACCTTTTACTTTCCGTCTTATCCTACCTACAAGCAGTTTCCAAATTATAAAAAACGCATGTTGTTAGAGGGTTCATAACATGAGGTAACCGCTTAATTTTGTTAGATCAACTGTTTGCTCCATCTTCAGTTCTAATACAACGTATAGTGGCTTTTATGTACATAGAAACTTTCCTAACGGATATCACCTGTTAATAAGATTGGAAAAGGAAATGCCAGTGATAGATAGAACATGACGTTTAGGTCTTTCCGCTTGCATAATAATTTGCTGGTTAAGGTATGTGTCTAATCAAGTTTCAATGATAGCCCACAACAGTCAATTTGTCATACTGTACTATTCACTGTTCAAGCCCTTTAAAAGGTCAAGTAACCCTTATAACTTTTCGTAATTTTATTGCAGTTGGTTGCACTACCAAGTGTTTATGACCATATAGAACATATAGATTGGCTTTACAGCATGTCAGTAGCTCTTGACTTTTGTGCTGTAGGTTATGGGTTCGATCCCCACCGAGGACAAACCTTTATGAGAAGAACGTAGATGTTTGTTTTCTGTCTGGGTGTTATACTGTATTCTAAGTATTTATAAACAAAATAATCGTCTTCAGTCAGTCATCTGGTTCCCATAGTACGAGCAATGCTAAGTTCGGAGCTAGATGATTTTGTGTAAAAATGACCAAAAATATCTATTCATTTTATAGTAATTTCTTTGATCATCTAAATAAAACTAGTTTATTAAGCATTAAAGGGCTTACTCATGTGACTATTGATAATCAAACAAAAGGAAACACATCGTCATTTTGAAGTGCAAGCGTAGTAATATAATTCAGGTACGCACAATGAAGCCAATCGGGCTTCCTTTGTATTCTAAGTGAGGTGGGGCTGACGGCATGCATTAGTCCGTGTAATTGGTGCAATGGCCAGCTTATTGCGGCTTCGATTTACTAATTACCTACTCGTAGTATCATGATTTGCTTTTGCACAAAGTATCAAAGTATAAGTAATGAAAAGGACTAAAAGGTATGGACAAAATTGTGACACACCACCCATATATTGTGTGTGTAATAATTGTCATAGCACACCTGTGAGGCAATGTTTTGTTATAGGTGATAGTTACCACTTAACATCAAGTGGGTCATCTGCTTGTTCCGTTAAATGGTAATATAAAAAATATAAAACAAAGTTTCATGTCGATGGCTTAGACAAAAGCAAATTAGATGCCGGGCACCGTAAATATGTTTATGTTAAAGATTTAGCAAAATACGCGAAACGAGCTTTGTAAATCGATTTGAATTATAATTCAAATTTCAAAAGAAGTGTGTGTCGTAATGTGGTTGCCGATATTGTTATTATTCTCAATAGCATGTTGCATCCAAGAATCCAGGCCATAGAAGTATTGCATCGAGATGGTTTTAAACATATAAAAAATGTGTAAATATCAACAAAATTAGACTTGCAACTTTTAAAAGAGGAGAAGTGTGCCCATAGTCTTTCAAAACAGTAAATAGGTGCCAAGGTATCATTAAATTTTGGATGACTTAGAGATAATCTTTTTTTTTGCAAATTTCTATTTCACTTTCTTTTTAGAGCAAAACAAGGGCATGTGTCTGAATGTAGTGTTTGGATACCTCTTTGGCTTTCTTTAGACTTATTATCTTAAGTAGCAAAAAAACTAAAAGGCTGCCTGTTTAGGGATTAGAGTCATAGGTTATATGCCACAAATTGATGGATGTCAATGACTACAATCCACCATCTACCCGAAAGAGGAAGCTGTCGTCGTTTGCACGTCCAAATTGCTTGGAATGACCGTGTCACCTCACTACACTACGCTGATGGAAACGGCCCTGGCTCCCTGTTGCAGATTAGCGAGATTAGTCATCTGTGTCACAGATAATGTGGAACAACTCTAACTTTGGTACCAACCTACAGAAAATACTCTGTTGGTTCGATTTCGGTTGAGTCTTGCAAATGCAAATTATTTTGGTATTCTCGTAAAACTTCGCACTCGAGTAAAGTTTTATCTGCATCAATTATTATCCTATTTAAGTTTCTACGCAGCAGCCCACATCGGTAGGCTCTCCAGACGACAAAGATTTTTTGATTTGTCAATGTTTTTCTATCTTATGTAATGGAAAGAAAGTATTCAATTGACACTTTAAGCTCTAATAATAAATTGATAAATGTAGTGAAATTCTGAGTAGAATGTAGGTATCTGTATTTGTTAATATGTAAATTACTTAATACCTAATATTAAAAGATTGGTAAAATGTCTCAACGAAGTCTACCAATAACTAAATTAGTTATTCACTTCATGTGACGTGCAATACGTTGATACTGGAGTCCACCTATTTCTTCATCATAATCAACAAGCGAAACGCGCGTGACTTCGCCCACGTGAAGTTATTTTATACAAACTTCAACCCCTGCTGTAAACATTTAGGGGTTGAATTTTGAGAATTCCTTTACTAATACACCTTTGCGCATCAAGACAAATATACCCTGAAAATTTCAAGTCTCCACGACCAGTGCAACCAGTGCTGTGCGTTGTCTTTATGTCAGTTACTCAATCAGTCAGGAGAAAGATTCTAATAACTGGTTTAGATATAGCTAAATACAATGTCACCTGCACTTGCACAAAACATCGCTCCAAGGTTGTAATGACATCGCGACATTCGTTTTTCTGCTTCGCGTAGGTATATTGGATGATGATTTTAAAACATGTGTCTATTATGAACACTTGACTGCAAAAATAATTATGCAATTATTCATATCCAAGAGGTAATAAATACTATGTCACGACTGTTATGAGTATCAAGTTAAAAGTACTTGAACAACATAAACATGGTTTAATCCCAAGTTTCCTGTTCCATTTTAAGAAGCAGTTATTGGACGGTAACAGACTGGTTACAAAATTAGAGAATTGGTCATACTCAGTGCAAGCAGTCTAATTATACGATGGGTTTTCTTCCATTTTGAGTTGGAGTCATGTTGAGGAGTCGCCGTGAAATTACCCGGCGCCCAGACCACTTCCTTTTTTATTATCCCTTTGGTTCGCTAATTCGTTTTTCTTATGACTCACCACTTAGGCTCAAAATATCTCGTTCACTTATAGACGAGTGGTTTATTAGATTAAATTGACAATACAGCTGTTAGAAACTGTAATTAAGAGACAATATTAGGTGCCAAATGATATTTTAATGTTCTCACACTAATTCGGTATGCTGCCACTATTTAAATCAAAACTAAAATCATTTTGTGGTGAAGCCACGGTTATAAATTACATAACCATCTTCATGATATGTGACATCGTAAAAATGCCGTAAATGACAAAAAAATATTTCAGTAAAATGTGCTTTATTGGCAAATAGGCAGTTAAAACATCTCAAAGTCAAAACTTTTGAAAGATGGCCCCGTCTCGGCCCACACGTGTGGTATTCAAATAGAGGCACAGAGACTTATTCAAAACTACAAAAAGTTCTTTCGACGAAGCTTAGATATGTCAGAAGCTCAGCATCTTCGTGAATAGCTCATAATTCCTTTTTATTCATTCTCCCTGTGGGATTTTAAGTCCTAGTGTGGGTGCCAGTAAAATTACAGGCACATGATGATTAACACCGGTATGCCTCATATTGATAGACGCAATGTAGTGCATTGTAGGGCACATTGTGAGGCAATACTTTGTTATAGGTAAATAGTAACCACTTAAGATCAAGTGGACCATCTACTTATTCCATCAGTAAGTCATATAAAAAAAACATTGTTTTCCCTAATTTTTTATAAAAACAGCCAGTTTGTTTCGATATAGCATCATTATAAGGATATACACCTACGTCGGTGAATTATTTTTAGTGCTATAACTATACTAAAAAGTTAGCTTAAACATAATATTCTAAGATATTTATGCAGAATCTTACTCTCGTGGTTCTAAGTAAAAATAAGGTGTCCCAGTAACCTGACCTTTGTTTTGATACAATATCACCTGCCCTTTTCTATGAATATGATCCACCCACGGCACAATTTCTCAGAACACGACTGTGAGCATTTTCTTGGGACCGAGAAGCAATTCTCAACATTATAATAAACATACAGTACTTGTATATCTAGGACCACAACTTTATGACAGTTTTTAAATTTTAAATAATAGCTTTAGATCCTATAACTTACTGCTTTTTATATAACTTTCTGATGGAGCAAGCATATGGCCCACCTGATGTTGAATGGTAACCATCATCTATAACAAAGCATTACCTCGCAAATCACCCTCCTCAGGAACGTGCCCTTCGATATACTGTCCTGCGATCACCACCTTAACACCGTATGACTTGAGGCCTACAGTGCCTCAAGTCATACAGGTCAAGCCTCATGTGCCTGTAACTGCATCGGCATCCTTCAGAATACAGCAATGTGCGCAATACGGCTTGGTAAAAGAAAAAGGGTAGCGTAGTAGTAGGTACTTTTCCGGACAAACTCTTTCAATCTACTATATCATCTGAATATTATTTTTTTGTAAGGTCTAGAAGATTGTCCTATTGGTAAAAACAGTGTAATAGTTTGTACCACTTTAATTTCCCCAATAAAGCCAAAGTTTATGAAACTGGTAAGTAAAGCACTTTACGTTCTAGGATCCATGATTCTACAGTTTAGAAACCACTGCCTTAGCCTAGGTGGTCCCAATGGCGCCATTGCCAAATAAGGAACGACTAGCCTGCGGGAGGTGAAAGGTTGCTCACTACTCAGAACTAACATTTATGTGTCACTGTCTCCATTCTCACGTTTTCTATTAACTCGCGGTATTCAGGACTTATATGGACAAATATCTAAGTTGATTTCTAACTTATAGCAAAACTATCATGTCACTAAGATATATGATGGTCGATTGTGTCTGAAAGAAGCAAGATACTGTTTTACTAAAGTACATCTTACAACTCAGTCTAAATAGCACTTAAACACTCAAGAAAACGGAAAGTGGAGGCTGAAGAGTTCTCAGAGCGCCTGGAATCCAGTAAAACATCCATGATTACTTTTTTTACAGCACAAAAATACACTGGCTAGTTCAAATTGAACTATTTGAAGTAAACACTTGATATGAGTCACGGAATATTAATAATTCTTAGATATAGGTTTTTTCTGAATGTCAACTCCAAATTTGTCGTGTAAAATCTAAATAAATTTACCCATTTCAAATAATATCAAGGTAAAGTTGTTTAGGAAAGTCAGCATGCCAAAAAATAGTAGTATCTTGTATTGGACTTCTATGACCGCATTTAAACTTTAAGGCGGTTCATTATTCATAAAGGGAGATTTGGCCAAACTTGTAGCCAGCCTAACTCCTCCCAAAAAAAAGCGCAGAAGCTTCCTGGGAGCTTCGCAGGCTTGGAGGAGGAGTGACCTCAGGTTCTTTAGGATTTCTTTACGGTGAGTCGCTGACGATAAGTGATAGACGTAATGGTAGACATGATCTGTGAGGAACGCACTATCCGATGAGTCATTTGTAAGTTCTGTAGGGTACATGAGAAATCATAAAATATGTGTATTGATTTTGCGATTTATATGTTAATTTTCAGGTAAACTTGTTTTGTTTCGTTGACTATTATGAGTAAATGATGCCTGAAATAATAACTTATTCACAAACCTGTTCTTGTTAAAATATTCGATATGCAACGTAATTTGACCTTCGAAATCTACATAATTATGTTACCTAAATGCAATAACCTGTCAACGCGTGCTTTCAATAACATCTACTTCGATAATGTTATTCACCTTAGGCTGAAATAACCTGCACAGTAAATACCCTGGAACAGATTGTAATTTGTGTGTAATATTTTAGTATTGTAATGGAAACCAGTTTGCCAGATGACCTCTATCTGCCTCTCACGGTCAATTAATCTGGCAGCGAGTAGCAACGGTCGCACGGGCGTTTCATTGTCCCAATGCTGCACTGTTGCAAAAAGTAATTGCAATATTGGACCCGTCGATTGTGAAAACGTAATTAACGCCTGCAGCTTGCGAATTATCTGCATTGTCTACCGTTACTATGGCAAATATGTACCAAGTCAAGTAAGAGCTGAAAATCGTATGACTTTATTCATATTGGTCACAGATCGCTTCTGTAAGCTTTCGTATTATAATGTAGGGGAGATTTCTGAAACAACCACTAAAGGGGCGCAGTAGGAATTGAAAATTGGACGAAAATAACGTTCGTTTGAGATTATTTAACTTTTATGTAAATAGTGGAATATATAATATGTTACGATAAAAAATAGAATAGAATAACTATAGTTATTTTCAATTCAAAACAAAACTTAATATTAGTAGTAGTAGTATATAAGTAGTTATATGTTACACTTTTTTATCGGTTTTATCTGTAGGTATGTGCACATATCTATAGATAAAAACAGAATTTAGGAACATCTATAATCAAAGTAATGGTAGAAAATATTTGATGTCATTTGAGTCTATTTACATCACAAAAATTATTTCCTCGAGTAGGATTAGAAATAATAATAATAATTCTGGACAATCACTTAACAAATCTTCATTGATAGGTGATTACTCAAATAGTGTCTTATTTTCCCACCACAAATGTGTTTGAAGATGACGGAGAGAAACGACAACCCCGGAAATACTTAGTCTATATAATCAGCTACCCACACTACATGTCCACCGAGCTTCTTTGAATGATTTAAACCTGTTTTATAACCGATGTGACATCCGCTGTGAAATTAGTTGAGGGATTACTCCGGCGCAAACGGCTTAATCCCTTAGGAAAAATTACACCTACTGGTTTAGGACTTGTTTATACCGATCCTGTTTATTTAAATTCTTAAACGGGCGGAGGGCATTGGTACAGCATCATACAGGTTTTACTAGTTTGGGTACCAATGCTGTCTAACCAATGAATATAATGTTATTCTTGCATAATTATATGAACTTTTTTATAGTGATGTATGTCATTTTCAAATACATTTAATTTCATCTTTTGCGGCGCATAAACGCGCCCTTACAGTCAACAAAATATACAGCGAAAAGCGGTCACATTAGACATTTTAAGCCACACTGAATGTGCGTTCGTTTTTGCGGTGATTCGCTTCTGTACTATATTTAACAAACACGGTTTCTATAAGTACTTTTACATCTAGCACCTCGACGAGTTTTGGAAAGATTTTCTGGCGCCTTGCCACTGGTTGGGGGGCGCCAAGCGAGCATTATCAAAACAACCAAACTTCGGAAAGCTTTCTCCGACACGAATTCCACGGAATTTGGTATTTTTTTACCAACATTAATTATTCTCCCTGAACCGTTAATTAATGTCGGCATTTCGTCTATAACGAGGCTTTTATTGTAATGTGTATTTCAGTTAGTGTGATTTTATCCAGATGTGAATGCAGCCGCATCGAAAAAATATAATCGATTTACATTTTGGTGAAACTATAGTAACAAACCAAATAGACCAAAGTAGTTTCTTATACGTAGTTATAAGTCTACGAGGAAAAGGACCTAATATGTGTATTGTATATCGTGTGCTTATAAATATTTAAAAAAACGCTGGTGAAAATAAACAGTTGTTACATTGTTCTAAAATAATAGGTAATCTTTAGTCTAAAAGCTTCGTGGTAAAAGTTTACAATGATTACTTTATAAAAATAAGTACCTACTTCTATTCTAAGCAGAAGAATGATTTCTCGACAGACCCATACTGTATTCGAGATAAATAAGTCGAGTTTTTTTTTATTGTGTTTTATATAAGTAAAGTTCTAAACTACCCACTACATCTTGTTGCAGATAGGATATTCAAGTTTTTAATACGAACATACGAAAGTCAAAATTTCAATTTAATTTAAAATAAATTTAGGCTCAGTTTGTTATTTATGTGTAGGTTCCATTTTGTGTAATGATAAATGGGAATCCTGAAACTTATACATAGTTTATGTAAAATATGTTATATCCTTATAAGCTTCCCATACTTCCTGTTATAATACAAACTGAAATATTTGCAAAATGAGTTGTTTCTGCGATGAATTATAAGAGTTTATGATATCTAGATATATTTACCATGATCATCGTCCTAAAAAAGCTACTGGACTTATGTCTCCATCCTACATTTTCCTTCTCGGTTCATTTTACTATGTCGTCGGTCTATCAGGCGGAACTTGAGATAACTGTGATTCACAATATCAAGTAAGGTGTTGAAAAAACACGCTAAACCAATGCTTCATTCGAATTAACAACATCGTTACAAAAACAATCGTTGGCAGTCATGGGTATACGATGTATCGCGATGTCACAGGTTATGTAGTAGTAGCGATGAGTCAGCTGGTACTTATGTCTGGGCCTCTTGTACGAAATGCCCTCTTCATACGGTTCATATCATAGTATTATAAACTGTGACGAATGTTGACCCTGACGATCACTATTGTTTCTTCCAGCGAAAAACCTGATCGCAGACGTTCGGTAAAAACCAATACCAGCTCACAAAGTTCTAAAGAAATAAAGCCTGAGGATTTCTCGGTACCTAACACATACCCGTGTTTGTCGCAAGAACGTCGTGTCGAGGCAAATGTTACGTAGTTTTCCTTACACTCTGGATCCACTGCACATCAACATTCCCTAGAAGGCATGTTGTCAGGCTGGTCTGCCCACCCACACCCAAGCAAGACTAACAACGCTTTACCAGTACATTTTAGTGCTGTGCTGGAATATTTAGTTTGGGTCGTCTTAGTGGCGCCGTGTGGCTAAATTTTATGGTCATTAACTGTTTTATAGCCAGTTTTTATATATTCAGTTATATTCAGTTTGACACGATAATTAATTAACAAGGTTTTTTATTGATATACTGTACTTTAAACGTATAAACATGTCTGCTATATGAAAATACATATATTAAAAAAAGATACCTATTAATCGTTCCGAGCGTTTTCAATCAGCCACTTTACCGTGAGCTGATATAGCACGGTTGCAAAGCAAACTGTCAAAAACGACCCCAAAATTGCCATTGCTGTCGTGCTTGACAAATTGTTTTCCAATTGTTTTTTACTAAGTAACGGATTCCGGATTTGTACAAAGATAGCCTCATATCTATTGTTCGGGTCTGTTCGGGCCTGTTTGTATTGAGCTCATGATACAGATAATTAGGCAAATGCACTAACGAGCTCACTGTTACTCCTCAGCTCTAGCTTTTTGTGTCAGCCCAAAATCACAAACTAATTTTCTTTTCACTCGATCAATCTTGTGGCTACGTAACGAGCCTCGAAGGAACTAGGTCATGTCATGTCATCCCACATTCTATACAGCCTGTCAAGTACAGCCACGGTCACGACCTTGTGATGTTTACTTATAAGTATATAGATACCTATGTATAGATAGTATAGTGACTACGAAAAGCACTTATACTTTTTTAATCAGATACACACCATTGTGACAGAATAACAGCGCCTCCTACCAGATAATAATAATAATGCTAAACAATCCATACAGCACCATTTAGCCCCAAGCTAAGCAGAGCTTGTGTTATGGGTACTAGATGACTGATATACTTAATACAATACATTACATACATTCGATATTTTTTATTATACATAGAAAACACCCAAAACACCCGGAATAAATATTTGCATATCGTACAAACATTTATCCCAAGGTGGAAATCAAACCCGCAACCTCCTGCGTCGCAGGCGGACATTCGCTCGCCGCCTCACATAGGTCATAAAGAGGTGATGCATACGCTGAGTCTATTGCACACAGACAGCTACAGCTTTTGTTTTATTTTAATTCTCATTTGTTTTGTGTGTATGTTATATATCAAACAAATGTCAGTCTATCAATACTATAAACTTAGCTCGCATGTTGAAACCCGAATACGAGGGAAATGTAATTTGATAGGGTAGCGTTTGATTGAAACCACACCGCTATGAAACAAATGAAGACAAGAAAGAAACTAACATAGACAAAAACCAATTCATTTAGAAGCGAAAATAATTTTGCTATATGATTCCGAAACGTCTTTTACGTGCTATGAGTGGGGTTTCTATTATTATTTTTTTACCGGCACTGTTTCTTAGGCAGGACAGAGTCTCCTGCATGCTTTTTCAAGTTTTGCATTTAGCGACTTCGCCCCACCAGTAGAATGGAATGTGTCCAGATCGTCGCTGCTTCTCTTCAGGCAATCACTGTGTGATGAACCGACCATTCTTTCCGGATTTACTATTAAAATAAAATTATGGATTGATTTGAGTACAATATAGTGGTGTTAAGGTCACCGTGAGTCATGTACGTGTAGTATATGTAATATTAATAAATTAAAAAAATATAAATAAATAAGTTCACGTCATCATAAATAATCTCCATGAACGAAAGACATTAAAGTTACCAAACCAGCGGGGTTTTACAACGCTGCTGTGTACAAAATCTATTTATTTTACTCCTACTAAAACGGAGTACCAATTACGATCAATACTATAACCGATTCTAATCACACTAACTAAAGTGGGCGGATTACGTGAAGCACATGCAACTAGAGGAATCATAGAATCCCAACACAACGATCCTTTTCCTAGTTTATTCATTTATTACACTTACAGCACTAAACTAATCTTAAAAGTAAAACTAGTATATAAGGCATACCTACAATAAATACTAATAAAATGACAATTTAAAAATAAATGAGTTGTCAAAGGATACGCAAATTTTCGAAATTGGAAACCAATAAAACAAAAAAAAAAGAAAATAACGTAAATAATATAAAAGTAACTAGAGCAAAAAATAAAAAACTGTCTAATAAAATTTAAAATGTTACTGGTAGTGGTAGACCAGTAGGCGTATTCGAGTTTTTTCGTTTTGCGGATATCGGATTTCGGTTTGCGAGCTTGAACTTTTTGTACGCTAGTACCCCCATGGGCCGCTAGGCGCGCTTATCATTTCTTCATACAAAAAGTTCGAGCTCGCAAACCGAAATCCGATATCTGTAAAACGAAAAAACTCAGAATACGCCCTCTGGTGGAGTTGGCCAAAGGTCAGTGGAAAATATGAGAAAAACCTTTACCCAGCAAAGGGTCAGTAGAGACATTACTAGATAGTAAGGTAACGAAAAGATATTAGACATTACATTTTTTTTTGTGAATTCCAGGGCCACCGCCACGGCTGGGGCTGAAGGCGGCGAGCCCCGGCGTCGACGAGGACTGCAACAGCAACACCAGCCTCGCAGGCAGCCAGCACTCACACGATGGCGACGCACACTGCGACAACTCTAGCTACCTCTGGTTCCTCGACTACAAGTAAGTTTTCACCTTTATCTTGTTCTAAGCATAGATTACATAGACTATAGCTAAACCTCCATGGAATGGCAAATTTTCTACCGTCGTCGTAGGTCCGACTACTCACACATCCATTGTTACAAATAATAGTCTGCATAACAATGTGGTTGCAAATCAGAAATGTGAGAAAATCACACAGATTCAATAGAAGCTGCCATAAAGGAAGTCCGTCACAAAGTAAAAATATTGCCCATACTCCACTATATGAAGATATAATATCTTGATGAATTTCGTGGCATCGCATTGTTGCATTACTTGATTATTTCTTATTAAGTAGGTACCTCTGCTAGGTATGTTTTAGTACTACCTATGACTATAGATGTGGGTAGGTACTAAAACATAATTTTTGATTAAACACATCAAAGGACCAAATAAAAGACACAATACGACAACCCACCCATAAATTAATTAAAAATATGTGTGTAATAATGACATTCATGATTATGGAAAGTAGATGAATTCTGGTATACATACATACCATTTTTGATATATTCATACTTATAATACAAAACAATACCCAGAAAAAAAACAAAGATGTTAGTTCATCACACAAATGTTTGACCTCGGTGGTGATTGAACCCACAACCTACAGCGCAGAAGGCAGAGCTGAGAGCTGAAATGTAAAGTCAATTTAAGTAACAGTCAAATAAAACTAGCTAGACTAATCCATCTAAACTTTTTTATGAACTGTTGTAAATTACACAGCAATCTCTGGTTTGCTTTCTACCCAAATTTTTAAACGCTTTACTCCAGTAAGTCCATTCGTATCTAATGACCTAAATGGCGCCTTGTGGTTTTTCGCTCTGTATGGCATTAAGAAAGCCAGATAAGATGCGTTTTCATTCGGTAGATTACAAGCAAAACTAAAGTAATTTCCATTGGGTTAGTAAATCGTTTTTCTTACTCTGCATCCATTCAATGGATTTCAGTTCACAACATTGCGCATGTCACAGTTTATGGTGACCTAATTTGCGTGAGCAGAAAGAATGCAAACGAAATGTAAAGACTGCTAATCAAGCTGGGTTAACGCTATATATAAGCTGATGACCGATTTCAAGTAGAATTGTTGAAACAACAAAGTGATGATTGTTACGTATGTTAAAATCATAAAAAAATTTAAAATCCGTATCAGTCAAGATACGTTAATGAGCCTCTTGGTCTTGAGTGGAATCATCAGTTTCATCAAATGAAAACCATACTTTCTGTACAACCTGCATACTAGGTTATTCAACACATCATATATCATATTATTTAATTTATGTAATCTTATTTACAAAGAAAGAAAAATGAATTGTATTAGTATTTCAAATTGGCTCGTACAAAATACATATTATGACACAGTTGAGTTATCTCTGCTTATTTTTAATTATTTTTAAATATAGGTAAGAAATTCACTCACATTAAAACGAATATCTCCTCTTTTCAGCCCGATTTTTCGAGACAGTTCCTGCCACCACCCCTCAGTACTATCATCCGTATCAGCTTCTTACAAGGGCATAAGCGACCTGGCATCCCGTTTTGAGTTCACCTCTCGGTACAACGACCTGGCACGAGACCTAGACGCCAACCTTGCCGAGGCTGATATGGAAAGCTTCAGGACCGAAGACATACACGCACTGCTAATGACTGCAAACTTACCACACGACACCATCATCGACGACAGGACTCATGATGTAAGTACCGATAGTTAGATACTGTAAGCCAGAAACTCTGATGTAGGTTCTCTTGATTGGCCGAAAATACTTAGACGCAAGTTATGCTCTTGATCGTTTTCAAAACAGATAGGAGGGATAGTTTCTTCTTTTGATTAACTTCTATGATTTCGAATCTCGTTGAATAAAATAATTATTTGCAAACCTGCTGACCATAAAGATAAGAAACTTCATGTTTATAAGATAATCTTAAAAACAAAAATCCTTGCACAACCGCTACCAACCGTTGGTAATAACGCCAGATGTGAATACTTTAGCGATGCATAATAAAATAATAAAGTCATAAAAGGACACCTTTTAGCGAAAACGTTCATAAACAACTTAACTTATGTTTAATGTACTTGACATCACAACATTTTGTAATCGGGCATACCTACATAATTTCTTTGCTATTTTACCTGAAGTTTATTCTCGTATAGTGAACAAATGAACCATGATGATTGCCAATTTCCAGATAAAAGTGAAAACTTTTGACAAGCTGACATTCTCGGATACTATATTCATCAGTAAAAGTTTATAGGCATTGTTCAAATGTTTGTTGAGACATTCCAGTAATGTCGGTCACAGCGAGGACGTTACGAGCCAGTAGGTACGGACCACGGTTTTACAATCGAGTGTGATTTTACGAGTAGGTGCTGCAAACTTTCACATGAGACACCTATAGTATTTTCGTACTCAGCTATAATAGCTATAGGAGTAGGTAAAATAGAATAGAATAGAAAACATAGTATAGTTATAGTTTAAAGTTAAACTTAGAAGTTACAGTATTCAAAAGATAAATAATGACGGTGACAGAATAGGTCCAAAAGAATCCAATAATTCTTTGCGTCAAAAAGTAGGTATGTAATATATTGAACATAAGCAAAAACGGCTCAACCGATTGAAATAACGGCTTAACAGTATTTTCTATAATAATATTTATATCAAAGTAAATAGTAAAAAATATATGTATAAAAAAATATATGTGTAAAAATATAACTTTATCAACTGCATTTTAACAAACCAGATATTTGCATAGTCATTATGATATTTAAGCTAGTAACAATAAGGGCGGTTAATAAAAATAAGTTTGAATAATAGTAAGCCCAGCACAATAAGTGCAAACAAGTTATTTATACAAACAGTGTCGACGCGAGGCTGTGTCAATGGCTCTCGAGCCCGCGGAAGTGATGAATATCAGCTGTAGGCATTACAGCCTGACCGTGAACGGTCGGAAACCGTTCACCTTAACTTAATACCCTATATTTTAAACCAATACCTTCATTGTAAGTATTTCCTCTTTGATCCATTTAGAGTAATCTTCGAATCTCCTACCTATCCAAATCACGGTGATGGAAACTAACTTTACTCTTTATTTTAATAACTTTTTCTGTTTAATATGTATTTATGCTGTGTTTACACTTATTTCATTTTCAGTTGTACCTATTTCTATTTTCTTGATGATGTGTTGGTGTCTTGCAGAGTAACCCCCGAGGCGAAATGTTCGCCAGCATCTCCAGTTCTCTTATGGAAAGATTTCGCTTCGACAGCAGTATCAGTATCGGCAGTAGTTTTCAGGTTCGCCTTGCATCCTTGTGTTTCACAGTTCATACTCTCACACGGCCAAAGACTTGAAAAATCTTCCGTTTCATTGCATACACGTTCGCTGAGCACATCAGATTAATAGTTGTCTATCACAAGCCAAAACAGTTAAAACATCATTTCTATATTTCTAAACTTGCCATGCACCTAGCGCCACCTAGGGGTATAACATCAAAACGTTCGGTGCTCCTACGATAGATGTCGCTGTAACTGTGCACTAAAACGATTCACGTTCACCCATGACTCAACAGGTGGCAGTAGTTCATGATATTTTTATTTCTGTGTAAAAAACGATGTGAATATAACATATAGATTTTTATGAGTGTACATTGTTAAACACCCATTACCTATTTACTCCTAAGCTAGACATTATACTACTAAATTCAAAATATATCAGTCGGTTACCTACCTACTCAGTACCGTGGAAGAAATTAGCTCGCAAATTTACTTCCGAAATTTCTCTAGCAAACGTTATGTCTCATCTTATTTTCCAACATTTTGAATTAGTAAACTCAATTATAAATGAACGAATACCTAATAGGCAGCTCCTCACGTAATCTCAATTAACTGTAATCGAGTCCCTGGGGACATATACATAGAAAGTCCAAGCGACGGCACTCCGCCAGCATTCACAATAACTAGTCTTCCTATTTACCGACGGGCACAGAGTACGTTGGTCTCACGGGATGTAGACGCAGTAGTAAAATGAGAGTGATTTCAATGTGTGCGTCTGATCTACACAGTACACACAGAATTGCGTCAATCACTTTAACTGTGCTCGTTATTCCCCCGGTCGTACAGTCATTCCCTCCTCAATTGTGTCTGTATGTGTGAGCTATATTTAATCGTCCTTATGTGTGGTCGTGCACATACTGCCACCATGTGCGAGCTGCCAATGAAGTCTAACCAATCGACAAAAGATTCCCAAACTTTACTGTTATGCTTACTCCACTGAAACTTCAAATCGCTAGCACAAATTAAAGCTTCATAAATACTTGTTATAATATCTACACTAATGAGCCCTTAAAACAATCAACCTTGAACGTATTGCTAAATTCGAGTTGCTAATCAAACCCTTTCAAATAACTTTGCTAATTATTCTTTTGTTTTCCTCTGTATGTGTTTGTTTTCGCACTACATTCAACCTAGTCGTATCCAAACGTCGATTCACTAACGTCGCGCCTGTTATCTCTAGTGAAGTGTAAAGTTTGAGATGCGTTAGCAGAGGCTAATATTAAAATTAATATTCCCGCAGCCCAGTCGCGCCCAGGGCTTTCGGGAGAACTGTGCTGCGTAAGCGTAACTCTAGCGATGTATTTAATCACATGTTGCGTTTTCAATAAGTTTAACTCAACGGAACTGATTGATAATTGTGTGTGCATAAGATAAGGGACAATAGGGACTTGGGACTGTGAATCTGTGAACTTTTAAACGTTGATAGTGTTATGATAAGCGATGAAACACGCAGACGATTTTGTACGATTTGGTGAATGATTTAGTGTTGTGTTATTCGTTTTTTTAGTGACAGTTGTGACTATTTAGGATTAAAAATGGGTGTGGAATACGATTGGGATTCTTACCATGGCTATTGTTCAGTGAGTCACTATTCTTTTTCATTTCTTTACTATTTCACTGATTACAAAAATACACTACAGATTTTTGTTGCATAAACTCACGCCAACTAACGTTTAATTAATGCGTCACGGTTTTTGACCTTGATAACAAATAAAAAACAAATGAAACTTAGCAGTGACATCTACTATTTACTTACTTATGTATAGTATAAAACATTCCTCATAGGTAACTACTATCATTACATTCATATACTTATATTACTTATATATATATACTGATATTCATATCAGTGACATTTATATACTTTCGGGTCAAAGTATTCTTTCATTTGTTATCAGTTTTTACTACTAATTATTACTTACAGAGCTAACAAAATATGTACTTTACTAACTACCCTCATTTATTTGTAACCAACCACAATCTCCTGTACCTAGTTAGTATTCCATACATGACAGGTTGCAAGACCGTTGCCGCTGCTGGAATAGGTACTTAATTGTTTCCTCACGATGTGTTCCGTTGCCCATTTGAGAACACTACTTTTAGCAAAAAGCTGCTTAATTGTTAAAAAAAACATCAAATAATTAAAACAATAGAAGTATTATGAGTAACTGTTGTTGAGTGTGACCTCATTTGTAGCAGGAAAAGGAATTAGATTAATGATAACGCCCGACCAATGCAGCCATGTTGTGTGTCTTAACTAACTTCACTATAAAATGTCGTCCTTTTCAAGTACAGTCAGCTGCACTAGAATGTATACAATTTGTAACTTTCAAAATGGTTTCACAACTGTGCTAAAAATGTTTAAGCGACAATTATTCACAAAATAAGTGAGGTCATCAACTAGTTTCATGACGTTTTAGTTTTTGAGCTGTAAGAGTTCATTATTTTACTGTTATACCGTTGTGAAAGTTACAAATTGTATACATTCTAGTGCAGCTGACTGTACCTACTTAGACAAATAATATCATTTTCACATTCCATTTGAAGTTAATTCACTATAAGTTGAGATATAGTGAAGTTTAGCAGTGAAGGGCTCGGCTCGTCTGAGCTCGTCAGGTGACGTAGAGTAGTGCATTGTTGGACACGTGACCTGCAAGGCAATGCTTTGGTCATGGTAACCACTTAAGATCAAGTGAGTCATCAGCTAGATGCATCAGAAAAAAAATGTTTGAGCATGGTATGTGCTGCAAATAAACATAAAAATATCGCGACTATGAACAACCGCAATAGATAATCCTCGGTCGATTAAAATTGAGAACACCGATAATGTTTTCAGTAGGTACAACATTCATTGAACTGCAGGCCCTTATTTTTAGAAGCGTCTTGCATCCGCATGGGAGTTATAACTCCTATGTTTATGTCCGAACTCGCACGCGTTACGTTTCGAAACTTTCTGGGAACATTCAGTTATTATTACTTTTAGTACGCAATATTTCAGTGCAATGTTGGTATCGTTTTATTCAAATGACACTTTAAACTTAGTTATACATAGTTGAGTAACTAACAATTTTTGTATTTTTGTCTCAGGGTGAAGAATCCGTCGGTTCAATCAATACGATGTCGATATGCAAGTCTGAACTCCTATTCTCTCCGGTAAAGGAGGGTGGCCATGGCGTGCACTTCAGCGTTGACAGTCTGGACTGCGAGCTGCCAACTGAGCAGGATCTCATACTTACCTGCCAGGCTAATAAGGACAACTACACCATTGCCTTCGAAGGCAGTCTCACCACGTACTCTGAGGATAGTGAGTGTGCCGAACCCGCCGTCAATCAAAGACATGGTATGTTAGCCTACTCTAAATAACGTAATCGACTTCACTTCGATAGCCTGAATATTATTAGAAGCTAGTTTAAAAATGCATGATTCACACAATGTACGAAATTCTAGCTAAACAATGATGTAACTGTTTACTAAGATTGTAACTGATTCAAGTGTTTGTCAATGATAAGCTTCCAACTAATATGAAAAAATGTGTTTTCAGACAAATTGGGTAAGGAAGAGCACTTAGTTTTAGATAACGATGAAAGAACGCGCAGGAATTTAGAATTGCTAGAAAGATGTAAGAAGTTAACAAATAAGCTAACGACATCGATGGCAAGAAGTGATTTAGGATTAACTACTTGGAGTAAACTTAAGAAACAAACCAACCAGTCGCCTTTGCAGAGGTAAACATTCAACTATGTATAGTTATAGTAGTACAGTATAATACCCAATGTTTTATCAACGATGTATGTACTGAACACATTCTTTATTTCCAGGCATCCCTCAGGTAATAATAATGAAGAATCTAATGACATGACTGATGCAACAAGTGAAATGAACAACTCAGTAATTAAAAGCCAAAGTTTGCCAAACCTCTATCGAAGGAAACTCATGAACAGTTCCATTAACTCCGCTGCACTCAGCAACTCAACGGTATGCTAATTAAACAATAACAGGCAAATAATTAGATGTACACATTGACCATACCAACTTAACACTTTTTTTGTTTGCAGGTCGATTCTTTTACCACCAATCACAGGTTAACGGGCACTTCGATATTCATGAAAGTCTATGATGTCTCACAACATAGAAGTCAACATTCAGAACCTATGAGTACGTCATCTACAGACAACCAGACCTCTTCCGATAAAAGCCAGCCCAAAATGAGCTTAGTGAAACTATTTATGAAACAGAAAAGTATGAGTAATGATGGAATTGTTAGCATGGACCAACTAGATCGGTCTGAGTGCTGGCCTTCTAGCTCTGGTGGAGAAAGTGGAGAGTCTATGAGTGATCAAAAAACTGACGTCAAAGATTTAAGCTCAGACCGTCCTCAAATAGAACTACCAAAACCAGGAGTAGATGAAGCATCTTCAGCCGTATATGAAGAGATACAAGCTGCAAATATTTATGGTATTAGAGTATACGATGATGTTTTAGAAGAAGAAGAAGAAATGGCAGACGGAGCTAAATTGGGGGATAGTGAATCTTATTTATATGCTACTGTAAGTAAACCTTACATCAGAAGGACAAACATGAACATTGTTAATAGTCCATCAAAGATTAAAAACAGAAAATCAAGTTCATCGCAATCTTCGGCTACCAGTGTCAGCATTTCAAGTTGTTCAGAGTCTGAAAATACGCAAATTACAAAAATGAACAGGCTACTACATCGTGAGACTTGTGATCACAAATCTACTTCTACTCATACTGAAACTAATAGATTAGACAAAAGTATGCAAACGTCGAGTATTCAACATTCTAACATATCTATCGACCGAGACTTAGACTTACTCAAAATAGTTGAACCTTCATTTCTTCAAAAACTTAAAGAAGGGGATTGTGAAAAACCTGTGTTTGTATTATATCCTAACTACACGTTACCAGACATAAGCTTTTTAAATGGACGGGCTAACATTTACCTTAATCCATTAAAAGTAGATGTGTCTCCAAAATCAAGTCAAATTAAAAGAAACAGATTACAGGTAAAAGGCAAGAGACCTTTCTCTTGTAATGATCTTGAAATACTGAAAAAGAAAGGTTTGGGACATATTAAAGACTGGGACTCGCTTAACTTTTTACTGCCTACGGAGTGTAAACAAATGTTGTCAGAGTTACCTGAACTGATGCACAATACTAAAGAAAAAGAAATCGTGGCTAATAAGAGTAACGACAAATACTGCTTACCATCTAAATCTAATAATCGGCCAATGAGTTGTGATTGTAACAACATGACCGGTCATCCTACAACCGTTTCTTCAAGCTCCAGCACGGCCACTCAGCCATCTTCAGGATACCGTGGTTCATCGACCATGCTCACAGACTCATCCGCTCAAAACAGTCCAGCACCAGCTGGTAACTTCAATCCACTGTTTGTGTATCGATATGATAGTGCTACTAGCTCAGAAGCCAGTTGCGCTCATAATGAAGGAGTGAGGATGCATCCTTCAGCACCAAAACGTTCACTTTCACTAGCTGATCAAGCTCGTATCGCTAAACAAGGAGATCTAGTTCCTCCGAGGCCACCATTACCAAAAAGTATTTTACGCAAGTCTTTGGATAAAACACGTAAGTCCAGTACTAAACGTTATAGTATGTTCGAGATGGATGAACTTTTACAAGATCCTATTATTTGCATGAACGCTGCAACAGAAAACAAATCGAAGAGGCGCTCTCTACAAGAACCATATTATTTACTGAACCAAAACGTAGATTACAGAAAGAACAATGATTTGGCTGCAAAGCGATTATCTCAGCAATTTCTCGATGCAGCCGATAAAGATGCCGACTACAACGAATATTACGCTGATGAAGGCGTTGGAACGGAAAGTAGCCTTGAATCTGGAAAATCAAATGAAATTAAGTTTCATAGGCCACGCACCCCTCCGATGCCCAAACCACGCACAAAGAAACTTGAATACACAGATTTTCCACCTCCAGGTGCGCTAATAAGTAGTGGAGACCTTCAGCAACTAGAAGAATTCTTAAAACTAAGCGGGTTTAGTTGTCAAAATATGGATGATTGGGATCAGAACCAAGTTCAAAAGGTAAGAGGTCAGGTGACCAAATTTCTTCAAATGAAACGATCTCAGGAGGAGAACCAGAGGTCCATAGAATCAAGTGGCAGTAGTTGTAATAGCAAGAAGTCAGTGAGCTTTGCGCAGAAGTCTGAAGTGAAGGAGACTCAGCAAACTCAACTGAAGCCAATGGAAGAACTGAAAGTGGTGGCACTCACTACTCCGCCAAACTCGCCTAATATTTCAGCTGTGGTAGCGCAGAGGCATTACCAGGTAAACATTATGCTGTTACTCTATCTGACCATTTCATTGCCCTTTGATTTCTGTGAGTACCTTTGGTTCTTTATTTTGATTTCTTTTTTGTTATCATTTTTATTTTACTTTACGCATAGCCGTCATCCAATGCTTTTTTACCATCTTATCGCAAGTATTCATTGAGCGTAACACCGAGATTAACGTTATTGGTTAATTAATTTTCGCTTTGATACGCCATGATCACTAAGCATAAACTGTGTTCACTCATTTTCATTTGCATGTTGTGCAACTAAACTTGCAATTTCTAGGGCAAAAATCTAGCAGAAATCCCAATTTGCGAAGAAAGTGAAGTTAGCCCCGATGAATTTCCTAGTCCTGTCCACTACGAGGCACGAGCGAAGTACGATTTGATTGATGTGTCACAAAAGAGAGGTAAATACAATTTAAAACGTTTTAGTCGTCCAATACATTGGAAAAAACTGTTGAACATACTTTAATGTAAATGTACTCTTTCAGCTTTAATTTCAAATGTAACCGACGCTGTAGAGATGTTAATTCAACACTTCTCTTCTGCGACGAATCAAGCTGAACTAGGATTTCTTGGTGACTCCAAACAGTCGCCTGCTTGTGCCAAAATAGCTCTGAATGCTTTATGTCCAGCACTCTACGCCATATTCAGAGATGGTCTGAAAGAAAATATAGAAACTTCATTTGGCGCAGTAAACAATTCTGTATGGCAAATGGTTGAAGCAACAGCAAGACAAGGTAAAACTCACAATATAAAATTTCAGTATATTGTTAGCCATATCTTAAACCAACACTGTTATTTCAGGACCAATCACAAAATCTTTAAACGAACTGGTTCTGAGGATAAACAGTGAGGATGCAGTGACAGAAGGACTTGTGAAGTTTAACGCCTTCATTCTGGGTCTGCTCAAGTGAGTGCTCTTTCTGGATGATACCTACATCAAACATCTGCAGTTAATGTAGCATTAGAACTAATACATATTTTTTTACTTACAGTGCACAGTCAGTCGATGCGTGGGTGTCTTACATCCGCACTAGGGAATCTATTCTTGCGAAACATTACGGACCCGATTCCGTTGTACTAGCCGGATGTGTGGGCGAGCCTCGCTGCAGGGCCCTCTTAGATACCTTGCTCGCCAGTCTGGAGCCGCTAAGACTATTGCCTTTCCAACTTGATCTCATGTTTGAAATGCGGGAACTTCACCGAAGCTTCAAGAGGATCGAAAGTGACATGCGAGCTGCCAGCCGGGTATGTATCAAAACAACGAAGTACAGTAAATTAACTTTTGACGAAAACAAATACGACCTTCGGGGTCTTTCGTGTATCAAATCCACCTATCACATAACAGTAACTGTCAAACTGCCGCCTGACGGAGCAAACATCGCTTTATTTGCATTTTATTGTTTACCGCATGTGCTTATACAAATCACAACTCGCAGCGAATAAAATTGGATACTTTGACGTTTATATACATTCGTGCACAGCTTACATAAAATGCAAATAAAGGCATGCCCGTACTATCGATCGACCCTACGGTTGACCTTGTCAAGGACATTAACATTGCCCAATCTAACGTTTGAAAGCATGATGCATGATGCTAAACAGTAATTTGGTATTTAACAGCCCACTTCGATTAACCCACCACTAACACTGAACCAGCGGAATTTACTGAAGCTGGTGCGATCAATGCAGTCAAGTGGTTTATCGAGCGACGATTGCCTGACCAGCGTAATTATGAGGCACAAAGAGCCCAAAAACAAAGAACCTTCCACACCAGATCTGTTAAATGATTCTGCAAACGTGAAAACCACCATAGAAAAAAACAGGCCACGGTCGTGTATGAATCCGACAGCGGGTCTCGGTTATGACCTCTGTCCTAATAACAGCAGAATTGAATTGGAAAATAGGAGATGGTCTGGGGTTCACTTGGGATCTAAGCTGATGCAAGCGTTTGACAGATTGGTGTTTGACGACAGCGATGATTACACAGACAGCCTTGAAAACAATAAGCCCTCCACTAAGCCCGCCGGCAATGACGTGAAGGTAACAGCCGGGTTGTGTGGAAACTGCACCGATTGTGTTTAGTTTTGAAATGATGTTTTTGTTCTGGTTTCTGTTGTTCATTCACAGGCTGCTGTTTTGTTTTGCTTTCCGGCAAGCGCTTTTCTGCTTTTAGCATTTTCCACTGTGTATGTGTTTTTCGTTTTGTGTTTACTAGCTAGCAGTTACCCCATGACTTTTTTTAGTATGTTAACTATACCTACACTTGCATATTTTCAGGTATTTAGTTTTGACTTCAAAAATAACTTAAATAGCTGATACTTCTATTTTGCTCAATTCATTGTTAGAATTAATTTGAATGTTGAGATTTAATTTACTCTCGTTTCAGTTGTAATGACTTTATTTGCATTACAGCTGGAATGCAGTGGCGAAGAATGGAGGCCAGGCTCAGCAAGCAGCGGGGCTAGTGGCAACACAGGCAACGCGAGCAATAACTCCGGAGGTAAATTCCGAAGACTCCAGCTCAAGTGGGAGATGCTCAGTACTGCCGAGAGTCCTTCGGGCACGCCCTCAGGTAATATCTTGTTACTTACTACAGTTATTTTGAATTGAAACACAATAAAGGTACATGGTCAGTTTTTGACCATTGCAATTTTCTAAATTGGCACCGGTTGGAGTCAACAATCCAAACACAAATAAATGGTTACTTAGCTACTATTGTAACACAATAGCTTGCTCACATTTTTTACCGCCACCTTCATCTTTAGTCATTCACCTCTTCAATTGAGTCCGTTAATTCAAATGGTTTTAAACGTTCACACAGGAGAAACATCCCCAGCAGCGGCTCGAGGCTCTAAGATCCCACGGCCGGTATCATCACCCGTGAGACCGCAAGCGCCCTCTCTGCAGTCTCCAGCCAAGAATACACATCGGTACGTACTTCACTCTCACGGATCATTCTTTTTACATCCGTTTGTTTTTATTATTTATTTTTCCAAATGGGTTTTCGGTACGTTGTAAGGCCGAAACATAACATGTGCTTAGATTTGTTTTTATTGGGATTATGTGACTATTTGTGTCAGCGTTATTTGATCATGTGTTGTTGTGTAACAATTTAATTTTAGATTGATATTTCAAAGTAAAATAAAGCAGAAGTTTTTTTTATTCTCAACTGTATTTTGTCATTTACCATAAGAACAATAACTACAGTTATATTAAAAAAGGGCCTCATTGTGATCATTACTTGAGGTTGTGAGATGGTCCTAAAAACGTTTTCTTTTCAGCAAATTCGCTTTCAGTTGCTTAGATTTTTTTTAACCTTTCGTTTTTAGCGGTATTCCAGTACCAGTTCGTAAAGGCTCATCACCTACTACATCAGCGGCGACTGGACAGAGACCACCTACTGCTCGTACTGCTGCTCCCAGCAAACGGCCACCTCAGCCTGCCAACAGGTATGTTCCATTTCAGAGAGATCCAAGCTCAGAAATATTAAGCCGATACTTGTATTTCATAGTTTTATTGTATTTTATGTGGTGGCGGGTTATACGCCTTCTTTCAACTATTTTTTTGTATTTATTTTAGCTTAAAACATTTACTTTTAATTTTGTCATCGTAATTGGTCGCACTTATTTTAAACTATGAGTGACTATTAACTTCACGACTTTAATCCCCAAGCATGAAATATATCCCCCAGATCTCTTGATACCAAGTACCTACTCGATATTATTTGAGGATGTCTAATGGTGGTAGTCAGAGTTACGTCCAAATATTACATTTGGTTCATACCCACATTTTGGTATTCCATTTAACGATTTAGGTACTCACAGTGTACTTTTTAGTTACAATATAATGTTGGTACTAATACCAACATGTTTTTGATTTTCAACATCGTTATATAAGTGCGATGGTTCCAGATCGCGATAATAAGATAAAAAAAGTTCAACATCCTGTTAGTTTGTTATTTCTTGGTATTTTGTTATTTTCATTATCTATCTCTATTTTACTTGCTTTTTATTCGCACATCATCTAGAGTAACAACCGAGACAACAAAGAAGCCCCAAGGAACCAAACCACGGCCCTCCAGTTTAGTTATTGAAGCCGTCCCTAGAAACACGCCAACCGCTAAAAAATCACCGTATGTACTATACTGTGTGTGACGACATAAGTGTCTACTAACGAACTAACATTGAGCACGCAAAGCTTTATCTATTAAACTACTAACACAAATAAAGCTCTAACAATATTATTGTTAGAGCTCTTACAATATTAGAATAAATTTCACATGTCATATATTTTTACGAAACGCTAAAATATTGGCTGCAGAACTTACTGTTTTAGCGTTTTATTGCTCAAATCAAAATAGCATGTATAAAATCTATCAAATCTAGAATGCAAGAACAATACCCAAACGACTCGCTAAAACGACCTGCATACGAAAATAGATGCATCAATATTAGTCTGTCATATAATATACACAGGAATTTGATGTATTTCATTTGAGTTAAGCACGCAATAAGTACTAGTTTCGGATACCTATCAAAATACTAGCTCATCGAGTGGGATTTCCAATAGCTACAAATATATTTTACATGTGTGGGTTATTCAATATTATTATCCTGTTCATTTTAATATGAGTATAAGTAATAACGATCGTGCTACGATGTGCTACGAATTGCTACAAAGTGCTACGATATTTTAATTCTAAGTTTTTATAACTTTCAATAATATTTCATAAGCCACCTAAGAACTAGAATTCCTAGCCACCTAGGAACTCCAGTTTTCAGTCTGTTTTTGTTTTTAATGTGCCCTGCATTGAACTAATTTTTAACTGATTAATTAAGGCATTTACTGTGGAGTTGTATCTCCTCAGATCTTATAATAACAAGTAGTATGACGAACTCAACATTCTTAGAGTTTACCCAAATATCACATTTGGCACACACTGACATTTTGCAGTAGTTGGTATTCTACTCGTATACTATGGTTATAGGATGCTAACTGGTTTCCTCACGATTTTTCCCTTCCCCGTTTGAGAACTGGCATTGAGCGCTTACATTTTCGATTAGAAAGAACCATTTTCTGCACGACTGAATTCACCACACCAACGAGTGTTCTCTGGTACCACGGTTTATGTTTTTGATGAAGTTCATGCGTGCAGTAAATATGATAATAATCATTTTCCACCAAACCCATAAACTGATGTTCAAATGTATGCAATTACTAAATACTTACGGTCTGTTTCATAAAAACTTCAATCATATTGTCACTGTCACTTTCATGTCAACAAATAGAGATGGCAACAGACAGAAAGGAGACTTCAGAAACCTTTATGTAACAGACGGTTATATAGTCCATATTCTTAGGTTATACTATAAGTATGCTATAGGTACCTACTTGATCTTGGTGACAGTTACATTAGCCAATGACATAAGAGGTTATGTGACAGACGATATGTATTATCACCACTTACGCATTAAACGTATGCTTTTAGAATAATATACAAACTGGGCATTGGAAAACATAAAATGTCTAATATGAGGATGAGTCTTTTTTTACTTAAATTCTCTGTTACTATTCTAGAAAATGTACCTACTAATGCAGTTGAGGGGTTAAGTTTCGAAAGTTTCTTTCTGAGTACACCTCTACCAAGACGAATATACCCTGAAAGTCTCTACGACTTGTTTCAGTGGTTTAGGCTTTCCGTTGCCTATATGTCAGTCAATCAGTCAGTCAGGACAAAAACTCTTGTAATTGGTATTTATTGGTTATAATTTCGGGTAACAGAACATCTCGTGTGGACGGCACATGGCAAGGCGGCACAGCTCCTCGTCCATCATCGCTGCCGTACGGCCGTGCCGCACCCCCTGCTGCCCCGCGCCGCGCAGCCTCCTCCTCTGCTTCCCGGGCTCACCACACCACCAGTCAACCGAAGCAACACAAGTGAGTACCTACATCATCTTAGCAAATCACGATACAGTGTTACCAAATTCCAAGTTCCCAATTAGCGGTGGTCCCAGCTTAGACTAGGTCAGAGGCGGGCTAAGAAACGCGTCAGGTGATGGGCATCTCGTGAGTACTAAACACCATTACTGTGGTCACCAATCCGCGTGCGAAGCCTGGTGACTATTGCAAGCCTCGTCCAATATCGGGAAGGCCTATGTCCAGCAGTGGACATATTTAGGCTGATGACGTGACGCAACCGAATTCAGTGTCTATTCAGCCTGTAGCTATGTCGATGTCAATATCAGCATGGTTTGTTTTGTACAAACTTTGTACCTTGTAACGAGTATGCGCAGTTAACTTTTGATATTTGTGGTTTCCTACCGCAGTAATGTATAAGAAAATTTTCCTGTTTATTGACTGAACTATATCACCATAGTACCTATAGGTACATTTACATAGTTATTTACCATGGCGTGACGCTTTTTAGTGATGGATTTTTCCAGTAGTTTCAATGTCAACCTCTATACTCCTGTTCTAAGCAATGTTTACAGGAAAATTTATATCAGAAGAACAAATTCAATAAGACACACTGTTATGTTTATTTCCAGGTACGTCAGAACTTTATGGCACCGACTGCCATCCGACTCTGGTCACCTAGCCTTCAACGAGGGCGAGAGGCTTCGGTTGATTCTTGAAGTGGATGACCAACACATCCTATGCTGCAGAGGAGATCAGAAGGGCCTGGTTCCTCGCGATGCTGTACTTTTAGAGGATTTCTGATATTGGCAGACATAGCACGATTGGCGGCCCTGCTGGCGGCCGCTGAGATTGAACAGCAAGGAAAAAAACTAGCTTTTCAGTGGTTCAATCTTATAAACACAATCGATATGCTACTTGAAAGTTCTGTGTTGTGCAATACTTTTAGAGTGAGATAAATGATGAGACTAGTATTCTTGGGATCGCATGGAAGACGTTTTGCTCAGTAAGTGAATGGTGAATGCATTGTATGTATATTGTGCTGTTCAAAGACTATGTAAATATTCATGTTGTGTATGTCCTAGTCTGTTCGTTCAGGACTATTCTCTATTATTTATGCAAACCTTATTTTGTGTCGCCTTGTTCTGCAATAATCAATACTGAATCTTAACATCACGTAATCAAACTCATATTTTTTTCGTAGTAAAATCTAGTCTTACGTTAAGGCACGACAAGGTCTTGGACTGTATATACATTATTGTAAGAAACATGTATTGTAGAAATATTTACTGAAAATGGTGGCATTTCAGCTGTCTCAAAGTTAACAGTAAATCTTGCTTCAATCAGATGTGATATAGAATTACTCTGCGTTTTTGTTGTAGGAACAAAATCTCATATTTTTAGGGACGAACTCATTAACATTAATTTGAAATTCAATGCTGCTGAGAGAAAGACACCAGAACATGTTTGATGTTTAGATAAATGTATATTAACCCTCATTATTGTAATCATTTAGCAATCTTTATAATTACTTAGTGAATATAAATGCTTTTGTATTACTCGAATGTATTAACTATTTTTAACCAAAATCTAAAACTATGTACTTATGTATGTGTATGTCATTATTCGATTCCAACTCATTTTCTATAGTCATGTATAGTCATGTACTAGGGTATGTCAATGTCATTGATGACTTCGTAGTTTTAAACACACGTCCAAATGAATATATAAATCCAAAGCCACGGATTTCTAACTTACCCATTAGTTCTAACAGCATGTCGGTCCTTCCTTCTCACCTTCCTAGCTTCATCTGTGGTGTCAGCCAAATCTTTATAACTATATGGATATTTAGTGGTTTTATCACGATCTATATCTATGTTGATAGTTCTACGAAAGGTCTCAATAATCTTCAGATGCGGTGTTGGAACCTAATTCTTTCTGGTGACTTACAGCATGCGCCTATCCTCTGCTCATATCCCGATTCCTTCACTGCTAGACTGATACGTCATCATCTTTATACCATCATATATGACTTCATCACAAATACTAGAAGAACGACACTTTGTATCGTCACGGTGTGTATGTGATATTATAATAAAAGCCATATCACCGCTTCTGGGAAGCTAAGAGAAATGATATTTTTGGTATGTTTTTGTATTGCTCAAGTTGATATCGTGACGTTTACTTACAATGATATTTAAATCTAGACATACATATTCTCATTTCGTAGTCATAAATATATGTGTATTAAATTGGTTAAATATAGTAGGTAAAAATATAAATTTGTGTATTGTATTTTATAATTGTAGTGTAAATTTATCTAAATTTGTACCAATAATATTTTGAATGCACGATGCAGTTCCTTTCGTAGTCTCTCGTGCTAGTGAATCACAATTGGTGAGTTATTGTTAATTATGTATTGCGTCATGTTATTTAATATGAATAACCCTTTAATCATTTACTATTATTATAGGTGTCTTTCTCGAAGCAGTAAATCCAATTCTTGCCAACTACGTTCCGTGATCATAGAAAGAGGCTGGTCGATACGATAACTTATTAAAATGGACGTATGTTGACACAAATCAGATCTACAATAGATATAATTAATTAGGTTTATAATGTTATTAAAATTATAGTTGAAATACTAGAACGTGTTAGCCTCCAGTATCGCAATGACGAATAAATTGTATAATAGACATTTCATAATCGTTAGAATAAATTCGCGCTTTGTGACTGAATGTTATGTGGCCTTTTGTATGTAAAATGATAATAGTGATATCGTGTTTGTGTGTGAGCTTGTTGCATCAGTTAGTCTTTGTAACGTCATGAAGAACAGATAGCATGAGGGAATGCTTCCACAAGTTATTTATAAAAATATAGTAGTCGATACTCCTAATAGCCGTTAAAGTATTATTCGAACAATGCCTTTATCACATATTGGAAGTGGGAAGTGAGACAGCGTCGCAGTAGCTTCACAGGATCTGCTTTGCAGTAGCGTTAATCGTTTTCAATAACCCTTTAGGAGTTCGCTAGTTGTAAGTTTTTATCAGCAGTTTGTATTATTGAATGATGTTGAACTGGTTTTTATATAATGACATCCTGCGCGTTCGTATATAGATATTGTTAGTGTGGTGAGTCAGTTGTCCTTAAGGGTACAAACGCTTAAGTTATTTTACGATTTTTGTGGGTAAGTTCATTATTTATAATTTACGATCGGGAACAATGAGTTGAAATTTTAGTTTAAAATTTTATTTTAATAAAAAATAAAAAATGAAGCTTTCGTCTGGATGCGAAACTTTAACGAACGACTGAGAAATTTATTCCGAATATTTATCAGTAAGTTATTTTCGAAAATGATTAAGTATAATGTATCTATTTTATTATTATAGTTTCAGATTAGACATTTCAGTGTATTGTATTGTTTTGAATATATTTTTATTTGCGTTAAGTGCCATAATTTAATGAATTAACAATTGATAAAAATATTATTGTAATGCATAACCATGTACACCCAATAAACAATATTATTATTAAATATTTTTTATTTTAATCTCTTACAAACTGAAAAAGAAAACGAAATTAGGAAATATTTCAGAGGACCACTGTGTGTTACGAAGATACCCATATTATAAAAATGATAAGTCTGGGAATTCAATGATTTTAAGGAATAAATATAAATATTGACAAACATTCACACAACGCTTGTACCCCCAAACTAAGCAATGCTCTGGTAATCAGAGAGCTGATAGCATACTTATATACTTTTTTGTAAATACTTATAGCACCCAGACTGAAGAAACATCTGTGTTTTTTACATAAATATTTGTTCTCGGTGGGAATCGAACCCCATCACCTACAGCGCAGAAGGCAGAGCTACTACCAGCTGCCTCAGCTCAGGACCAGTAGCAATAAGTACTAGATTATCGGAGTAAAATATGGTGAAGAAAAACTAGAAGATAAGATCTAGAAGAATCTAGAAGATAAGATAGAAAAGGTGATAAGATCCCGTTAACCATATGTCCATCGGTTCCTAAAGTCTAGTGGAAACCTCTAGGTTTTTTGGTTTGTGGATCTTGTTCTGTAGGCAATTTCTACGTATATCTAACCTACCTGCTACCTTGCCTACACTTAGTAAAAATATGCATAAAGTAGTAAAATAAAAAATACAAGTTATTTTCGACAACGTTTATTCTAATAACGTTCGTTACACAAACAAATGTCACCAGTGATTTTTTACTAGTTATAGTAGCTACTGCCATTAAACTATTAAAATAAAGGTTTATTGCAAAACTACTCGCAGAATTTAGGAGTGGTCTATAGATTATTATAATTTTGATTCGCAAACGTGGGTTGCTTTACATTGTTTGTGATGATCATCCCATTCTAATTAAGAGAATTAACTTTCACTAACCCTCCCACGGTTTCTGTTTGAATAATGTTTTACCATTTGTTTAACAGACATTTTATAATTTGATACGTATGGAACAAAGCAATCGCCTCTAGGCTCTACTACTTACTTTAATAATTTAACCCTCGGGTAAAAGTGCAAATGCCGTTAATGGCCAGTGCTTATAGAATTACTATCATTAGAATTGTGTCAATTTTCAGTAGGTAAATAGTTACTTTAAAACGTGTGGTCACAGCTAAATTGATATGTATCTCGTACAGTGCATGACTACATTCAACGATTTGATAAAGAATTGTCACTTAAAGTCGTTTTCCGACTGGTTAGACCAATGCCTTCTACTTTATCAGATTCAGTAGATGGTAAAGGCCGGTCGCTGCGTCAGCGAAGCTCGTCTGGAACAAGCCGAGCTTGGCGGATCTCTTGCGGTGGCCGGTCTGGCCACCGACTGACGACGGTTCCTAGCATTGTTGCGTCGCACCAGCTCGTCTTCATCTATGGTGGGTTGTCGGCGTCGCGGGGAAAGGTTCCGCGGGGTGCGGGGCGCACGCGCTGACAAGCAACGAGTCATCGGCCGATCCACAGACCAGTCCTCATGACTGGACATGTAGTAGTGTTCCTGGGTGAAGAGACACAGGCTAAATAACCAGTACAACAAAAATGAAAAAATCATAAAGAAAAAATTATATTCACTTTCAAAGAGAAGTTCTAATACATTTTCATTAATAAATATTTGGCAGGTTTGATAAAAAAATGACTTACCTGTTTGAAATGGTCCAACGACTAAATATCGATAAGTGCGTGTGTGCAGTTGTAATGCCTTGCTACTAACAATACTTTTGTACAACTAGATGAATACAAGGTGTTTCTGTGAATTAAATAATTAGTACCTTTTAAACCACGACAAAATATATCAAAATAAAACTAACTCATTTTTGTGTTATATTGTATTACACGATTACCGATAACGTTATAATACCTAGGTAAGTATATTAATCAAAAGGTTTTTCATTTTGTATTTTATAAGACATGGTAAGTAGACTGGTTATTTTGCTTCTCTGATTATATAAATTAAATTTTAATATCTAGGTACAGGTAACAAAGCAATAAAACAATAAAGCTTGTAATTATAAGCCACAACAGGCCTCGTAGTATTTGTCACAGGATTAGGTTGCACTTGTAAAATTAACGCTAAACGTTAGAGAGATTTGTCTGCGCACGGGGCAGAGTTGTGAAAGCCTTCCGCCAGACCCTTTAATCACCCAATACACCAGATAACCACTAGCGGTCTTTTTACGTATAGTAGTGGTTATTTTATTTGTTACTTTACAAAGATATTAATCCAAATGATGTTGCAAAAAATCGTGTGACTGAGAAGCTTCAACATTTTACAATGCGCACTATCTAGGTCTAATCTATACTTATATAAAAATTACTTACAAAACATTTTAATAATCTAATAATCTTGTCAGTCAATTCAACACCCACCGTTCTCAGCACAGCAATAATTACAAAAATACAAAAATGCTTTGCGTTAAACAATAACATTACCTACGTTGTTATGAACGTTTTTAATCGTACACAAGCTTCTAATAAGCGAATACCTATATTTTTTTAAATAACATAATTGATGGACTTTCGTTTGTCTTTTGATGTGCCAAGAACCAATCACCTCACTCCTTTCCATTCCATACCAACATAAGCTCTAATAAAACAGTGCATACAAATACATAAACTTATAGGTAAAACTATAATAACTACATATAACAAAGCTTACGTTTCTATAGACAAATAAATACGTATAATGTTTATTAATATTAACTTTATCATTATTAAAATACCAGTAGACATCATAAACACTCCTATATTATTCAATAAGAATAATAATGTGCATAAATGTTAAAAATATGAGTACAATTACTAACAGTAGAAAAAGTAGCTTTAAATATAGGTAGTGAGATAGACAATAATAATTTCAATAACATAAATGATCCTTTGATACCGGTAAACAACTATAGCTCAAAAACTCTACGCAACTATTTAGGTATTGGCACTAGTGTCACTCTCAAACTGGACGAAGATGCAAAACATTACGAATTTTGAAAACTACAATCTACAACCATTAACTTAGAGATAACGCGTAATATTGTCCAGAAAGATATGGTCAAAATATAGAAATATAGAACAAAATCACTGAATTAAATATAAAAATGTATTATCCATCATACTTTAACGGGGCATCAACATCAAATAACAAATTTAAAAATATACAAAAGTTGGACTCATGTTAATATCAAAGTCGCTCATTCTTCTAAAACTCTTGTTGATTCAAATTCTCATCCGATTTCAGTGGCTGCACAACCGGAGGCAGTGGACTCTATGGCAGAAAAAAAACATGTTATACTGACGGCTAAGATTAAGTAGACCACACTTCAACACAATTGTATTAAACAGCAAAAAAAAGAAAATGAAAATAACAAAAACACACCAAAAAACCAACATGATAATAATGTTATATGGAGATTCACTCAATGAGTAAACGATAGCGATTACCTATTTAATAAAATGTGTACATATACTCTGGCTGAAACAAAAACAAGAAATCATGGTTGAAAATGAGACCGTCACCGAAAATTAAAGTAAAGAAAAAGCCACAAAACACAGGATTGTTGGTGAGGTTGGAGAGAAAGGGAATCACCTCTTGCCGGGACTGGCCGCGACTACCGTCGGGTAGCGGCGAGTGTCCAATCTGCTTGATGTAGTCCTTGTCATCGAATATTTTGATGTCTCCACCGCCTGGTCTATGCTTAACGTTTTCCAAGGAGCCAATCTTACTTTGTGCTTTGAAATCCAACTTTTGGTTTTCGATCTGTTTTAAAAAGTATGTGTGCCAATAAAACAATAGGTACATAATATTATATGTAAGGATTCGTTGAAAGCAAGCATTAAAACATACGAGTTACGTTTATGAATAAATAACAGGTACAATTTAATTGGTACAATAAGTACGAGACTGAGTGTAGTGTAGCTCTTAACAAAATGGTAGTAAAATGTTTTATTTACGGAACATAAAGTTCATCAATCTCAATGGTTAATTTATCATAGAGTAAACACAAATAAAATGTAATGTGCTTTTACAATTTCAATCACAGTGAGTGTTCCAAATATATGCACTTTAAACGTAGCCAAATATGCATAGTTTCATGTCAGTATTCCGTTGCTTATGTATCATTATTGATTTTGCATTGGTTGCGTGCTCGATGGGAGGTAGATGTTGTGTAGAAATGTTCGTATAGTAATGTGCTTTTGTGGATAACAGTGTTCTTTAATTGCTTAATTTTTAACTTATTCCTTGATTTTTTTTTATTGAGTAGCATTAATCTGTTTTTGATTTATCAATGTTAATAAACATTTCGGCTTCTACAATTTAGTTTACCTTTTAAAACTTAATTATTTTTATTTAGTTGTATATTTCGGCATTCGTTTAAGTGGTCATCATCTTCAAAGCGACACATAAACTCAGCGTGAGATCGACAGCCGCAACAACTGCTACACTGAACCTGAATACGACAAGATCTTCGTCCTTGGCCGACCTGACCTTTTTCCATAACGTGTGATAAGCAAAATGCTTATGCGATGCCCTCCACCTGGGAAGCGCCCATCTTACAAACTAAAACATCAACGTCAACAATAAAGTAAGCATTTTCTGCGACAGGGGTCTGTACCTACTAAATATCAAATTGACATTGACGTCATCGCGTAGGTACTTGCGAACATAAAAAGTGCAAATTCAGTGAACTGAGCACACCAATTACGCTAATAAAGTATTTACTCACATCCTTTGATCCGTTCTTTGTGACTGTCGACTAAAGAAAACAACATTAATGTGTGATACTTATTCGAATAAAGCCTGTCGATATATTTACATTAATGTGCAAAATTGATACTGTGGAAAGTCTAATATATTTGCTGCATTTGTGTTCTCAAAATACGGCTTTCGACTCAATTTGCTTGACTAATCAACTGCTAAGGCTGAATTACTTTATGGCTAACAGTGAAACATCAAACTACACCTATACGCACTGATACCTACAGTTGGTCAACTGTTATTCCCCGCTACTTTCTCATGTATTAAAAATTTTTAGAAAAACGATTATCGTATAGGATTGTACGATGTAGATATTTTATGAATCAGTGACGAATTTATCAAACTTTGTGTTTTACCTTGACTGTCCCTCCACCAGGCTTGTGGGTGATGTTGACAGTAGATGCCACTTTCGGTTTGGCTTTGTCCTTGAAATCCAACTTTACGGTCTCAATCTTCTTGTCTCCGCCACCAGGCTTGTAAGCAGTATTCTGCAGTGATCCGACCTTTGATTTTACGTTCCATTCCAACTTTGTAGTAGTGATCTGGTCACAAAGATTAAAACCACGTTTTTTTTACTTTATTCATTACAATAACGATATTACTTTTTTTTTTAATATATCTCGCACCTTTGATGTGTTGAATTTTCGCTAATATTTTTTTGTGTAAAAAGGAAGGTGAAATCATGATAACAAAAAACTTTTGGCTTAAACTATGCTTTGACTTGCCAGTGAGTAAACCAAGCAACAGTTTTTACTTTTCGAAGAAAGAGCAGGAATTTACCTTTTTAGTTCCACCACTGGGAGTGTAAGCATCATTCTTAGCTGCAATCTTCGGGGTGACGTTACCGAACTCCAGTTTTCTGTTCTCAATCTTTACTTTTCCACCACCGGGTTTGTAAGTAGAGTTCTCCAAGGAGCCAATCTTGGACCGCACAGCTTTGATGTTGGGCGATGGTGCATTCCCAACTTGAACCTTATTCATTGGTACCTCTGCAAATCGTGCATTATGTGAATAATAGTAAACATTGCTTTCTGAGTATAAGTTAAAATTTAGTTTTATTTATTATTATTATAATTATAAAAACAGACAGGCTCTAAAACTAGGAATGCAAAACAAAAATATGCTCGTGCACTTTACTTATTTCACTCTCGACTTAAATACGGGGCTTAGTTTGTTCCTTCAGTTCGTCCTTCCGGATATTAGTATTTACTAATATCCTAAATCTAGGCAAAATTCCAAATACGGGTAATTTGAATATAGCGCGGGTGATCTATTAGAAGCTACCCCGTCTTCTAATTCTAAGGTCGTGGGTTCAAATCCCTTTGCCCCAATATATTTTTCTATTTGATTTTTTTTGTGCGCAACGCTAGTGGTTTTAAACGGTGAAGGAAAACATTGTGAGGAAACCAGTTAGTATTTTAGTAATTAAACATCCTCAAAGAACTTGACTCGGTATTACTGCTTAGAAATCAAAATAATACGTTACACCGTAAAAACAACTGTAACTGTAGACCAGCTAAGTTAAAAACTCCATGAACTTGACCACGGAAAGACCACAGCTTTAAATAATTGATTAGAACAAAGGGCTCTAGCTAAGTCGTATCGATCCTTGCTGTAGCGACCGGTAAACTAAGTGTGATATTTGTGATTTGGTAGTTAAGGTAAATACAAGTCAGTTTTTGTGTTCAGAACTTATTATGAAAGGTACGTACTCTTTTTTTCTGAAAACGGAGGGTTTTCTGGTGTCTTGGGCGTAGCACTTTTGCTCGAAGACCTGGATAGATTCGGTTTGAGGCTGCTGCTTGACTTCTCTTTTGTTGGAAGTTTGGAAGCCATCTTCTTGTTCGGAGAACCAGGAGATCCATTTAGATCCTAAGATATTTTTACATAAAAGATTAATGTTAATTCTATATGCCATTGAACACCAGTGGCTTAGTGAGAGTGACCCCACCTTTTGATCCTAATAAGGTTGTGGGCTCAAATCCAGCCGTACACCAAAGGATATTTTCTATTCAAAAAATGTAGTGTGTGCACTCAAACGGTGAAGGTAAACATCGCGAAGAACTACGCAATTCAATTAACTCCACCCGCACGTATTGTTGACCATATATTTTCTGTGGATTAGGCTGAAGCTATGAGGATAGAATGGGTGCTAGGCAACCCTACTCTATACAAAAATCCTGTCCCAGAGACGCTGTATAAATCTAATACAAAGATGCAATGACCAATTACTTTTACTTTACTTGAATATAGGTATACCGGCATCATATTTTTAAATGGGTACTTTACTTACATTTCCTTGAGTCGTTTCATCGACACCACTGTCGTTGTCTCCATCTAAAAAACATAATTAAGTTTCAGAGTTCATACAGATTGTTCATTCTTAAGACTAGATATATTGTACATAGATATTTTATTTGGCTCATTTCTAGTTATGTTCCGATTTGCGTTCTGAATTTACCTTTTGGACGAGCTTTAGGAGCTGAAGCTACTTTTCTTGGAGTTGGTTTAGAATTTAATGAAGTATCAAAATCATTTGGTTTTCTTGGAGTCATTGGAGCTCTTGCATCTTGTATGGGAGATTTCGCTGGTGTTTTAGGTGTTATAGGCCTGGTGTTCACTTGTTCGGGTTTAATTTCCTGTTTCATCTCGGTCTTTGGTGTTTTTGGACGTTGTGGTTCTGGTGTCCCAGTTTGAGACTTAATCGGTGCTATTGGGCTCTGAGATGTAATTTTTTGATCAGGTGAGTCATCACTACGAGTAAGAGATGGTGACCTTTCCGACATGTCTTTTGCTTGGTTTTTAGAAGCATCGCTAGCGGTCTTCAACCCTGAAGTATTTTGCGATACGTGAACATCATCGTCATCATCAGTTTTTTTCTTGGGCGTTAAGTTAGACAAAGAGCCCATGAAAGATTCCGTCATTTTTGATCCAGGCAGTCTTGACTCAGGGCGGTCAGGAACATCTCGACCATCGTTTGATACTTCCGATCTTATGCTTTCTTTAGACCCTCTAATGTTCTCCTTGCTCTCCAAATTTGCTTCTTGAATAAGCCCGAGCCCCGGACTTCGGCTTGCGAATTCGTCAATGCGCCCGCCAATAGCACTGACTGATTTTCTGCGATCATCTGCTGCTGGAAGTAGACTCGGAGCGCCGGGAGCAGCTGCGATGCTGTAGCTTCTCCCTTTAGCCACTCCAGGCATTTCCATGCCGTTTTCCGGCTTATTGATGCTTTGATCATTTCGGTTATCTACTTGGTTATCCAGGTTGGCTGTTTTATTTTGGTTTAAACTGGACAAATCAAAGACCTGAGATGATTGTCTCGAAAGGGGGCCAGAGCCCGGTGCTCCGTTTTTAATAGAACCGTTAGGTTGCTGTAAAATCTGTGGTCTAGCACCGTCGGGAGTGATAACTCCGGGAACCGGTTGTCGCGGAGCAAATTGTAAATTGTTTGGAGGCGGTGTCCTTTGAGGAGCTTGAGCCAAAGTCGGTGACTGGGGCCTCACACCTGGTGCAATAGATTGCGGGCCAAATGGACGTAATGGTGGAGGTCGGGCTTGCTGAGCTCCTGGTGGGCCAAGGGGCACCTGTTGTCTCGGCAAAGGAGTTCCAGGTCTCGGTGCAAACTGTTGCGGTGCACTAACAGGTCCACCGGGTTGAAACTGCGGTCTTTGCTGAGCTTGCAAAGGGGCGCCTGGCCTGAGAGCTTGCGGAGGGAACGCTGAACGAGAATCAGTTCTATTTAGCGGACGGATCGAGGGTGGCTGAGATGGATCTTGACCACCAGGAGCACTCGGAGGACGATCTGCTGAAGCCTTGACAAACAAATTTTTTTTAAGCGTTAAAGACAACAAATTACACGATTTCGTTTTAGTCCAAGGTGAATATAGCAATACCTTGAAACTAAAAACTATTTTAATTTGTATGGTGAAATCTTTACTTTAAAAGCTTTTAACAAAACTCATCGCGGCATGGTGGGTAATAAATTAAGGTCGTAAGTAGTGTTATCGAATAATCTAAAACTACACTTGTAAGCTTTTTTAAATTTTGTTTAAAAATTATCCATGTTACGCAGTAAAACGCGCTATCCACTTACTTACTTATTTGGCGTGAATGATGAAGACGTTTGCCTAAAACCTACTTCATAATACAAAAAATAAATAAAATTGAATAAAAATAAGTTATTAAACATTACTATAGAATTTTCATTTAGGATAATGATCTAGAAAAATAACATGATTATAAACGTTTCGGGTCATTGACATCATCCTTTGGTTTTCTCTGACATTAACCATTGTTAAATTTTACGATCTACGTAATTCACTAGTCATCAAATGCGATTGGTGGATCCTACTATCGTGAATTTTGGCAAATAATTCACAAACAAGAGTGATTGTACACGATAGAGGCGCAGGGCGGCGACGACCGTCCTGTCCCCGACCGCACTCAGATGTTAACAAAACAAACCAAACTCTCCAGCTAAAACAATAAACTAAAAGAATGTAAAGATTCATCGCATGTTTCGCTCATTTTTGAGAGTTCACATTTGTAAAGCACCGAATTTAACTCTTAAAACATTACTATAAAGAAATATAACTAGAACGTGGCAAGAAAGATACTGATAGAACTTGCAGAAATTTATGAACAGCATGATATATTTTTTAGTACTTATACTCTACGTCTACGTAAATATCGATGACCCGTACATACTTTTTTTACAAGGAAAGCTTCCGGGTTCCCCAAATTATTTGCTGCATACGCGACGTGAACCGAACATCGATAGACACAAGTTGTCACGAACTCGGCCACTGGGTCAACGAGCTATAGCCCGAATACGAAGAATGGCTTTTCAGAAAAATGAGAATGAAAAACTAAACATTACATGGAATGGCAACCGCTCGGCAGAATGGAAAATTGTAGCAGTTTCTCGGGAAGTAAAATACAACGGGCATAAAAACTATTGAATTGCTGACTGCAACCTTTTTTCCTTCAACTTTTTCTGAGACTCAATTTTTATTTGCTATTTTTACTTTTAGCTATTTTTAAAAATGGAAAGAGTCATAAGCAATTTACTTCCTAACCTAACTCAAGGCTAGATGGAACACTATAAACATCGAAACCAATCGATAACATTGTCGATAAATATCAGCTCCAATGGAATCGGCATTGAAATCCGAGGGCAACGTAAAATGGTGCTTACTTACAGCCTATTCGACCCTATCTGAAATAGACACACAACACGCAATTGACCTTTTCAGTGTTTCCCTTGTAGTCATTATGGGCATATATCAGAGAAAGCTGTCACTACATCTGAATATACTCATATCGAACGTCCAACAAACCAATAACCCAAAACCGAGAACGTCAGCTCTCTCAGCAACACTAAATTAAATAATTGAATATTAGAAACACTTGTTTTTCAATAAGTCCGGTTTTCCCAGGGGTAATAAAGTTTATGAATATGCCAATGAACAAATATTAACATCACTTGAGAGATATTAAACATAGGGTTTAACGTAAAAACAAAATCTATCTATGTTATATAATAATCAATTCCCGTGCGTTAGTCTCGAGTCAATTCGATCTAAAACTCAAAAACACCCGATTTAAATAATTTATTTTTTGTTTTGTTCCCTCTCTGACTCAAGAATGATTTACACCTACATAAAAAAAAGTTGGTGATACGAAATTCCAAAAACGTACCGTTTTTGTGAATAATTTAGATTACCTAAAATACTATTCGAAGCAGGTATTTATTTATCTAAAAAGTTTCATTATATGTGTTGACGCCTTTTACAAAATATAACCTGACTGATGTGAAAGTTAAATTAAGTTTATACTACAATGCCTATACCCTTAAATACCTACATAATAACCATAGATTTTTGGACTAAGCATACAAAACACTACGTTTAACTTTGTCATCATAATAGCATGATCCCTTGCTGCCTATTACCATCTATAAGCCCATGCTAATCAAATTATGGGAACCTACGTGAGGTAAATCAAAGTTTTGCGAAACAGAAAAATATTTGGTAACTTTTACAGCCGAAGCGTGTAACTCATCAAACTTTTCACGATCTAATTTCCAGTCACGACCGGAAAATCGTTTGTACCTGGCTAAAGACTTTCAATTGATTACTTAAATAGTGTCGAGGCGCCTGTAAATTGCCCTTTTATGAAGCTTATAGAGTTTCATGGCCGTCGTTTAGTGGTGGAAACAGACAATGAATTAACTAAATTAGGTTTTGTTTTGGAGGGCCCTCAGTCAAAGCGATGAGTTTCGAAAGAAATTTATATAGTTTTTTTGACGCAGTGCGGGGTGCAACATGTTCGCACATGGTGTTCTCGTGTGCACAGGCTTACCCTGCTCATGTTGTTTGCCTCCATGTTTCTGTAATAAACTTAAACTTTCGTCGAAACCTCAACTGAGGTCTAATATACCATAGTTCTTCGCTCGGCGAGTCGATCACCTATGCGATCTCCTTGAAACTATAAAAGACAGTAAACATTTTATTAGCCAAGGTGCTTTCACGCAAATCTACGAACGGTTTATGTGCTTTTGTGCTCGGCAGTCGCTTTATGAAACACGGTAGGTACGTGGAAATTGCATAGTTTAAAACTTTAGGTGCCTACGCCTACGTTACTTTTACTTGATGTGTCTATGTTCAACTTTGAAAGAGGCTAGTGCATTCATTTAGTGAAAACTTGTCACTAAAAATCGAATTTTCATATTTCGTGAATTTTTCATAGTTTTTGTTCTTGTCTTATTTAATTCTTACCAAACAAAGTGATTTGATAAGACAGACCAAAGCCAGATGAGTAGTTTTAATCTTACTAAGCGCTCATAATCCGTAGTTACGCTCTGGTTTCCCAAAAAAAAATTACAAACATAATATCGACCGTAATAATATCAAAAATGTAGTTAAACTAGGTACCCCAATAAACACATTGAGATAAAGTTGAAATTGGTGTTCATGGAGCAAATCATTTATGCTAAATTATGATAAAGATATAGGAGCAAGCTTTCTCAGCACCTATATAATCTTCTTGTAAGAGTGAAATGAGGAATAAAAAGGCTATATTATTATTATTTATATAATCTTCTCAACTTATCGCCCTATTCCACAGGAAAGATATGGTCAATTCCTAACGTTCTAATATGACGTATAGCTTTTTTATGAAAACCAAGGCGTAGCATCGCGTGGTTCGCTTACGCATGAGATTAAAACGGTAAAGATTAAAGTGAGGATTATCTTCGAGCCAGTCGTAAAGTGATGAGTCAGCACAAAGTCGACAGTGATTAAGAATGACTCAAGTGCAGTGCGTATTTTGAAAATGGACAATGACATTAAATTACATTGACGACACTGTAGTAGACACTAGGAAATTAGTTGCATACATTACCTAATGTTGTGTCTGGAAATAGATATTCGTTAAAATTATATCATACCTACCCAAATTTCTGTTAAAAGTACTCAGCATTAAATAAAGTATAATCTATTTATACTTCTTGGTATATATAGAACTTAAAAGTAGGTGAAACATAAACATAATAAGAAACATCAGTATACAGTTGCCCACACCAATGATTTACAAATAACACAGATGATAATTACGAGTCCGTCTGTAGGAATATACAAAATGTAATACTTTTAATTCAACTAAAATATTATTACGTACTGTTGACATGCAAAATGGTATGTGTTTGAATGATTTTATACAACTGACCTGTTTGTCTGTGTTCTGTTTGCCTGTTCCTGTTCTATTAAAAGTAGATCAAACGTCATGTCTAACGAATTTTATTTTTCAAAAGTTGTTTTTGTTTATAAGCACGTGTTGTAGGAATAAAATCCCATTATGTCACCTAATTTTCACATAATATTTATAAATAGGTTGTCAGTTTGTAAACATATGTGAAACATTCTATAATAGATACATGAAAACATGCTTGCTTCGAAAAGTAGTTTGATTAATTTTGACAGGCGTTAGATTATGTTGGACTCGATTGTGCACGAGTTAGGTATTTAGGTACTTGTTGATGCTCAAGGAACGTAGACAGGTTTAGTTTTACTTTAGCAAGATCACTTATTTATAGAAAATCCAATAGATACCAAGCGGTTGAAAACCCATATCAACGCGACAAAATTTTGTCTTCTTGTTATCTCGTGCAAAATAGAGATCTCTTTATATCTTCCTGTGCTAATATGACAGTGCCACAAATCTATCTCTTTCTGTCAGATGAAGACTGAATGCTTAGCTTATTTGTGTGTTTCATAACAATAATTTCTAAAATGTCCATCAATAGAAAAAGTATCTCGTGTCAAGCGCGACATATCTCGCGTTGTACATCTTAGCCAGGCTGGACAACCTGACACAGTGAGGGTAAAATTACTGCTGCGTCTTTGATCCAAAACACCACACGATAAAAGTTTTTTATTTTTATATATTTTTTTTCATTTATAGTTCATTATCTAAGAATATAATCGCGTAGGGTTCATTAAAATATTTTAAAAACTGAGATAATAATTACGCTCCGAACCCATAGTGCGTAATAAAAAATGGCATATTTGACTTTTGGAACTCCTACAATCCCACTATTAGGAAGGCTCGCCCTTGGCAGGCAGGCCTTCTCTGACAGTTCTACCATTACGCTTTGCTTTGAAGGTGACTTCTACGAGTTACGAGTAAATTTATTAATGGTTTAGTTTTTTGAATAATTTATGAATCTATAAAATTCTACGTTTTAAAATAATAAAAACAGTTTTTATATACAAGTACAAAGAACAATATAATTCAATTAATTCACACCTTCATTCACCTTTGTCAAGTTTTTTTTCAACAAGGGATTATTTACGGCATTGTAAGAACCAGTTTTTAATTATATAGTAAACTCTGTACTTCCCAATTATCGTTAAGATGTTTTACAGAAATTCTTTTTTAGGTCGATGAAAAGCAAATCTGGTCCGGGTTTTTTCCTATTGAAAGACGTGTTTGCAAACGTATTTTCCTGTACCTACAAGCATACCATAAAAGAAAAGATAAAAGTCGGATATATTTTTTACAACTGTGAGATTATAATAGGTGCGCATGTGATAGATATGTACGTAACCAATAACAAAGTAACTACTTACCTACTAACCTTTTTGTTAAAAAAACATTTGAATCAGTAGTATGTGGATAGATAAATAATTATAAGCAGATATCTTCGTCTAACTAGGTATTAGACGAATGTTACGTGGTCTACAGCACGTAAGATTCAATCAATTATATTTCCCTAAAGTGCTGACATAATAAGGGTTTGCAAGAAAGGTTTTGGCTAGCCAAGACTATATGGAACAAGATGTAAGAAAGCAGGGTGTACGAAAGGTATCATAAAGGAGCTATTTATAAAGGAGAGGACCCGAATGCAAAAGTTCCAAACTTGAGTACAGCGTTTGTAAAAGGGGACTTATTCCCAGCAGTAAGTTATTTCGAGAGGATAATTGGATATGTCAACAACAAACGATGGCTTACATAATCTGATTTATAAAAAGGAAAACTGTGGACTTTGTCTACTTATTAAGGAAACCAAAGGCGTGTTTTTATTTATTTATGATCTATAATTACTGAAAAATAATTGTTCACAATTAAATAGTGATTCACGCTCATTATAGTACATTTGGACCTCTATTAGCGTGCAGTATAAAAGTAAATTACAATGGCGTAAGTAAAACTAATTATAGCCTTGTGCAGCTACGCAGGTACCTACGTAAGTATCTTTAGGTTTTTAACCACAGTGTGTAATGTACTGTAAGTTAAAACACTTGAGCGTCACATTATGTATCGGGCGTCAGAGGAGAGTGACGTGGTTCTAGAGAGTTGCTCTTGCCAAATATGAGTCAGTGCTGATATAAAACCAACCAGCGAATCTATACATCAGACATTCAGCGACCGACCACTGAGAATAACACATTGAAAATAAACATTAATGTTTTTTAATCAAGATAGCATCGTGTCTAGATTGGAAAATATCCGCCTGAAAGAAAGTGAGTGATCTTATTTGGTTATAATAATAATAACAGTGTATTTGATAGTGTTGATTACAAATTGTGTTGTTATCTTTGATTTTTGGTTGTGATAAAAAACGATTTCGTGTAAAAAATGCAAAATTTCGAGTGTTTAGCTATTAAATATCTACTAAACTAACCTTGCCTGGGGATTGAAGTCATGAACCTATGGAAATATAGAACTATCGTTTTTATTTTTAAAAGCTTAAATAGAACTCGTTTAGCCATAAACTTAATATTGTTTTTTCTTTGTTTACAGCAAATATGCAGCCCAAAGCCGAAAGACCACCTGTGTGCCCGAAGGCTCAGCTCCCTCAACTACACCTGACTCCATCAGGTGGTGGCCAGAGGAAGACCGAAAGCCTATCCTCACCACAAGGTCCTATCAACCCCTTGCTGCTGAAACCCCAACATGACATTCCAGCGACTCCACCCCCACAAGCCCGATCTGAATTCTTCCCGCAAAGAAAAGGGTAGCTCTGGATATAAAATATAGATTTTCTTTATTTTAAATGGCAACGTGCCATTTCGTTCCATGGTGGAATCTTTAGACGCACATACTCTGTGTGTTATTAAATATCTACGTTAATGTGGAAGTTGGGAATTTCAGTTGTGTGTGAGTTGGAACTTGAGACAATGCGTCAGTGTTTTAGTGCAATGGACTTCATGAAACCAAGATAATTGAAAAGTTGATAAGTTTACCCGGTTTCTAGTTTTATTTGCTTAGTCTCTTTGTAAAATGACATATTATTATGTTTGTGATGCGAATCAGTTTAAAATAATGACTACTTAGTCTTTTGGATAACAACCCCTCAGTAGTTTAATGTCCTGTGTAAATACACAAGATTTTAAAATTTTGGCTAGACAATAATTATTATGTACATCTACTACTAATATATAATTTGTAAGTAGATAGGTTTTTGATATCATGTACAATGAACCAAAGCGATAAAAAAGCAATAATACATTTTATAAGAACAAAAGAATATTTTATGATTTATTGTACCTACGTACTTAATTTTATAGTTTTCCATGTTGGCCGTGTTTCACGCTCGCTAGTCATTGACGTCAAGAGTGAGTTTTTATGTCAACGTGCTAATTTATTTACACGACCGCCTTACGATAATTTTATAGATATGTTCTTTTCCTAAAATAAGAAGAGGCTAATGAGATCATTAGCATGATTTAAAGTCATTACTCCGATTTTTTATAATAATAATTATTACGTTTATTGTTCAGAAAAAAGGTACAAACGAAATGTCATCAGGTAACATAAGTAAACTAAAGACATTCCATGGTTTGGAACTCTTGAGTTTCGGACATGAAAATCTGTTTCCCGAATGATGCGAATATGAAAGTTTATCAATTGGTGGTCTCGAAATATCGTAAAAGAGGACCCAGAAAAACGGCAACAGTATCTCCTAGGGTACTTATTACCTATATTGCAGTCATCAATCCGCTTGCCAAGTGTAGTTACTATGACAAACTTCCCAAATATTGAGGAGGCCTATCTGATCCAGGCCAGTGATATTGATAATGTTGCTACATTATTTTATTTAAACCTAATTTTCTCTTCATTTATAAAACAAAAAACTTGGAATTGCACGAACTGACTCACCGGCGAATGTGAGTCATGTAATTTGAATAAATGGGCTCAAATGTTAAATATGTCTGCCTGTGTTAAAATGGTTAGTAGGTATGTCTGACTGACAAGTTCTAAGCTTGCCTGCGTACATGCATTTTGTAATCACTATTTTGTAAATTTGTACAATAAGGCTCGTCCGGAAAAGTACTACCTGTTTCTGTCGCCAAGCAGCTTGCTGTGTTCCGGTTTGAAGGGTGCGGGTGCCGGTGAAGTTACAGGCACATGAGGCTTAACACCTGCACGTGTTGATGGACGCAGAACAGTATGAGGCACGCTTTATCGATCACGCTTAACATCTGGCGGGCCATCCGCTTGTTCAACCAGCGATGACATAAAAAAAATTTAAGTACCAGAAATTTTGTATAATTGATGGAAGTACCTAAATGAAATATAAAACTATATAAAACATACTTATTTTTCCCATACATAAATTAAAATTATACCTACCAACAAACTAAATCTTAACAGACCAAGTCCAACATTTAATTTAGAGGTTTAGCTTTGCAAACTAAAATAAAAAGCAACGTTATTATGTATTTAGATTATAAGACTTTTTTTCCTAAGTGATAGAAAACACATTTATCTGTGACAAGCGAGGTGTGTGTTGTCTAAATGTCAGTCAACCAGGACTCAGAGTTATCAGACATTATTTCTCTTCCAAGTAAATAAAATCTAGTAAATATTTTCATTCAAACCTCTGTTTTTTAATATATAGCAACTTTGCCCGTACGTTCATGTCAGGTTACTGATAAAGTAGGTAAAATTAAAATGCGAAATAGTCATATGGAAAATTTCCTTGGAGACTAGGGTCACGGTTTTGTCAACAAAGCAACGCACTGTTAGGTTACAGCCATTTATTTTCTCATTTAGTTCCAGTACTAAATCTACGAGTATGATAAATGCTTCAATATTTGATTGATTATCATTTGCATTGAAAAATGGCCGTTACATTCGGTACACTGTTTGATTACCGATTCTGCTATCGTTACAATCAGTTACTAATTTTCAAACCAATCAAACCTTATCATGCATGTAGCCGATCTATCTAAATTTGTTAATTTTATATCTATGATAGACCTAATACCTAATATGCGTAAGTATTTAGTTATTATGTGTATCACACTCGGCGATTTGATAAACTAGTTGTAATTATAACAATAGCGCATTAAGTAGTAATAAAACAGAAATAGAAATGACCCAACAGCCTGCGTAGTCGAATCGTAAAATTTGTATTATGTCATCTGGTATATCTATACTATGGGCACTAACCATCCCTACCTAGGGAGGTAGATACATATCTAAATTATCCATCATTAGTTTCCTAGCTCCTAGGAATCCAGGGCTGTACACAAATGAAATCATTTTATGACGATAAGAGTGTGATTGATTCGATATGTACAGTACACGATCAATGAAAAAATAAGTAGTATTCGCTTTTGTGTTTAGTGATATCGAACGACTGGACTAGAATGTTCAGGGTGCGTTTGCAAGAAGCCTTGTCAGTGTGCGATGTTAATTCCAAAAACTTACCTGGCGATTGACGGTCAGGAAACACTTGTATCAATAAATATGGTATCTGATAAGGGTAAGGAGCAGTATAAGTCAAGAATTTAGGTAAAGGGTGCGTTCCACTATGGACGCCGGCAAAACCTAAAGTGGCGGTGCGGCCTCTATCGGCGGCTGAAGTGAGCAAAGACTGAACAAAATGATAGACCAGGCATCAGCTACTGCGTCTCAAAAATAGCTATGGATTTTTTAAAGAATAAAGCTAGGTGTAAGCAACGCATCTGTGAGAATTGTATAAAACTGCTGTTTTTTGAATTTACAATAAGTGGTTTATTTGTTGATATTTTTTTAACACAATATCTGAGCAATGCTCGTATTTAAAGAACTAGATACTTAGCTGATTTCATATTTATTTATATGTTTTTTCCTAAAAAAAACAAAGATGAGTAGGTACCAACAATATTTAAATGTATGTTCATCACAAAAATGTTTTTTCCTATCCTATCGTGTTATTATAAAAAAAAATACACATCCTAAAAGATTTGTTTACCACTTCTAAACATTTGTAGCACGCGGATACCAATATCCTGTCTTGCGCCCTGAAAAAGCTGCGCGCGCAACCACCACCGCTGGATTTCCTACAGAGCCTACCTTTGGGAAACTCCATTGAAAGCAAAACTATCGTCGTCTCGTTTTAACAAGCAGTAAATGAAAGAGACATTGCTTTTTGGCGGTATGCTGCTGGAATTTAATAGTAGGAACGTAGTTTGTGATTCATAGGATGTTTATTTTTCCATACCCTGAGACCTTTCTAGACTGTACGGCTGGCGCTGTCCATAACCATAACATGACGTAATGAGATGTGTTATTGGGAAACTGAGATTAAATATTTAGCAAGCAAACATAGCGTATAGGGCTTTCAGCAGAGCTAATATATGCAACGCAACAATATTTCGTCTACCTACTCGGTATCTCGTGCGAATTAGACATGTCTATGTCTAGGTAATGAGCGGCCAAAACTCATCTTGTTTTGTTTTGAAATTAAGATGTATCGTTTGTTTAGCTCATCTGTGGTTTTCTTGTGTCGTGTCAAGTACGATATATCTCGCCTTGCACGCAGGTGCATCTTTGCCCGTCAGAATCCGAAAACACTTTTTATTGCTATCAATATTTTGTATGAACTCTTGGGTTTTATAAGCCTCGGTTCACAAGCTTCAGTTAGAATCATCCTTAATCTACGATAATCATAATAATATAAAACAAATAGTATCCGAATGACGAAACTAGAAATGAGCCAAACTTACCAACTCTAAAAAAAACTTTACCACCGTTTCATTTCATTACCTGTAACAAAAAATAACAATTAATTCATAGGTACTTTATATTACATAGATATAATGTAGGTACCTAAATGTAATATACAATGTGCTAGGACAGTATTTTGGAAACGGGATCAAATCGATATTTACAATCAATTGTTTTGATTGTAAATATCGATTATTTAATACATACCCATTTTGTTAGCTATGTCATACAAAGGTCAACTCCCCACTGTAGCCTTTAAGGGTTGAATTTCAGAAATTCCTTTAGGTATATTCGTCTTGGTGCGTAGAGGTAGGTATAGGTACTAAACCTTTACCAAGATTAATATACTTAAGTACTTACCATAAAAATTTCAAACCTCTACGACCAGTGGTTTAGGCTGTCCGTTGTCTATGTGCCAGTCAATCAGTCAGTCAAGTATTGTTTTCAATGATGATTGAGATGGTATATCAATCAAGTCATAACTTGATGTAGTACTAGCCCTAAACGAGATAATTGCCAAAACTGCGTGCCTACTCAACCCATCAAACTATTGTTGCAAAGTCCTTGAATCGGATGGTTGGGCCCAAAACGGCCCCAACCAGGAAGCGATTTTACCATCGCGTGTCTTATTGCATTACTTTATTGCCCCGGCTCAGTGCGTGTCGCCTATAGGCGTCTGGCTGAAAAATGTGTGTTACTGCGATGCCTTTTATCGGCCAATCAATAAGCAAATGTTCAAACTTTGGGACTAGCGATTCGCGGAAACGAGTAGATAGGTCAGAAAGGTTTCGTGAGCGTGAGGTTTATGAGTAAGTACCGACCTAACTACCTACCTACCTAGCTTACAGTAGCCACGAAAAGTACTGAAAGATTATGGCTTAAGATATGATGAAAATAGGTATGTTGTTTACATTTTGAGATCTAGGCTTCACCTAGATTTAAGACGTTTCAAGATGATCCCTGCGGTAATATCCGCAGGGATCATCTTGACATCTGAATAAATGATTTTTGACTTTGACTTTGACTTTAAGATCTCAGGGTTTAACTAAATAAACCCTAGATTGCAAGTATATAACTATATATTATATAGTTTAGAATAGATAAATAAAAAAAAAACAAAATAAATGTAGCATGAAACTTGCAAATATTAGTTAGGTAGGTAGGTACTTATACCTTATTTACTGGGGTGTAATACCTATATTATTAACTAATTTCTAATAAAGTCAAAACCACATACATCGTAGGTACATATGCAAATCATGAGTTTTTCTATACTTTCCAGATCAAAGAAGTTTCAGATTTGATTACAAAAATAAGAAGGAATTCAAGTTTCAATCTCCTTGTCGAGTTAAAATACTAGTAGCGCCATCTCTTGAAAACTTTAGTAACTTCTAACGAAGCCGACTATCTACCAACAAACTTCGGTACCCAACACGCAAGAGTTTTATACACCAGACAACATTCTAGTTCCATTGTTTTCCGGTAGATGGCCACAGTTAAAAACCCAAAACCTCCTGCTTTGCAAGCGGACATTCGCCCGCCGCGCCACATCGGTCATCGTATAATAACTATTGATGGTAATGTAGTATTTAAATCACTTTAAAAATATAAATGATGTACCTAGGTAATTAAATGATTACCTCCCGTAGATGTAATGATTGTAAAAGGGGAACGCACTAGGATGAGGGGATCAGCATCTCATGAGGAAGCTTATTTCCAGCAGCGTACTCTCTCAGGCTGTGGATAATAATGTAACGATAGTGTGTAAGGTAGGTAGGTACTACACTTTAGTTATGTATATAGTATATGTTTCACTCTATATACCCGCCCTCTTGTCAAAATGTCTTTAACATGGAACACGTATAATTTTTATCTGATCTGAATAAATATAGTTTTCCAGGAATCTTTATTGTAATTTCTTATTGCTGACTCTGCTCAAATAATCCGTACTAACAATACTTAGTTATTAAGAGCAAAAAACTCGATAAGTAGTTCACTATATAAGTTATTCTTACATCCCATCGATATCAAAACTTTAGTCTTTAGCTAAAATCTGTCTTTCTGACCTTCATCATGAATGTCGTCATCGGCTTTGACCTGTTACTTACATCATCATTAGAAATACAAATGTTTAGAGTTTCGTTTGAACCAGTAGGTCTTCTCTTGAAAACGATAAACAAAGTTACGTATTGTCATTTTGAGTCATACTGCTGGGCCTTTCAACCCATTCCACAGTCAAGTTTTCGCTGCCTTCCGCGCATTGTAGGTACCTAACTTAAAACGACAATTCGGATTTCGTTATCGTTATCACGAATAGACGAAGGCATACGGCCTATTCAATTACAAATTACATACTCTATTTTGACTTTATTCTAGTTGTAACTACGTAATATTTTGTCAAAGTAGATACCGATACCTACTTTAGCAAAATACTACAGGTATTCGTGTATAATTTTCATAACACTTTCAACGCTGCGATTTCAAGCATTCTTGTCATAGTACCCCTACGCAACTAGACCTAAAAACTTTAGAATGAAACCTGAAAAGATCACGACGACTTGATTGTGCTTTGTCTATACCAGTCAGTCAGGACAAAGATTCATATAATTGCCATAAATTAACAGATTTATCTTGAAATGAAAATGAAATGTAATACATTTATTCAACACACACAAAACAGAGTGAAACAGTAGGCGCAAAAAACAGAGAAACATAAAGGAAGTAAAACAGGAAGATAGGAGGACAGGATTCTTCATTTTTCTGTATTTTGGTAGTATGTAGGTATACTACGCTAAGCCTGAAAAGACGAAAAAATTCTGCTACGTCCAGACATAATATGTACCTATATCGAACCCTAGCAACAGTTACAACACGCGACATGTTTTACACAATCTATTGTATCTCATTATCTAGTGATAACCTGGTAAGCTAATCTCACTAGAACATAGGATCATCCGGTTTCGTAAGCCCGTATTAGGTAAGTACTAATAATTATGGAAGGAGCCGAAAGTCCTTGAGACACAGAATGCTAAATTAATTTTGTAAACTATTTTTCTGGCCAATAAACGTTTTATTACTTCAAACCTATTAGATTGGGATCGGTAATATAACCTTTTTTTTACTACCTGATGTTAAGTGGTAACCATCACCTATAACAAAACATCGCCTTGCAGGTCACGCTCGTTAAGTCCTAAGATGCACTACTCTGCAGACACCATGACACCCTACATGACACCCTTTAAACCGGAACACAGCAATGCGAGCATCACACTGCTTGGCGGCAGAAATAGGTAGGTACGATGCTATTTGGTAGTAGGTACTTCCCCGGATGAGCCCCTTCACAAAAAGCGAAACTGAAATGATAGTGAGAGTCAAAATGTGCGAAACTGAAATGATAATAAGAATCAAAATATTGTTTATAGCAAGGGCAGGCAACAAAGCATCGTGTATTTTTTTGTGTAAATTATAAATAGATCTCTGCGACATAAACACAGTACGTAATATACATAGTAACATAACAGATGGATAAAATAGTCGCATACGCATCTCCGCGCTAATTTGTATGCGACCTGACGCGCTTGACACCTCAGTGACGAGGAAATCTCACTTAGCTCTTCTCATTTATTTACTACTTTGTTTTTGAACTAAGAATAAAACAAAACTATCATGATTTTGTGACTCACCTGGGTGTCTACTCCGAAAAAAGATTCATGATTCATTTCGTCATATTAAAAAAACGTCAATATGACGAATTTTCATATCGTCGTTTTGAGTTACACTAAGCGGCATCTCGGTAACCGTTCCACAGTCAAATTATAATCGTTGCCTGGCATGCCGCGCAGTGAATCTTTGAAACTTCATCCATAGCTTCTAGGAGTAGACACCCTAAGTAGGTATTTACCAACAAGATTTTTTTCTATTTTTATTTTCGATTTTCTATATTTATATAGAAAATCTATATAACTCTTGTTATGAACGAAATACATAACGGTCTTGATATAAAAACAGATTAGAATCAAAAATGTCTGCTAAAACCCGATCATTTGAAATTTACGATTATTTTTATAACGAAATTAACTTTTCATAAGGCGAACTATCTTTAATTGGCGGTACCATCTAATTGAAGAAGCGCACGCAATGTCGCGACGAATTTGTACTAATCGCTACTAATATTGGCGTAATGGTTAAAATTGGTCCGTGGGCGAAAATATACTGTGCTCAACTCAATGCCGACTTAGACTGAAACAATCGTCTTCTGATTCTGACAGCCATATTAAGGCAGGAAGACCATTTTCAGATTATTCATCAATTACAAAGTGTCGTTTGAGTACATTATTCTGTCATCCATTTAAAGGCAGATCATTTTCAGAGTCACCATCAGCAAGGCGACTGTTTGGAACTTCTGTAATTATCTGCCCACACTTAAACCATTATCATATTGGTCTCGAGAGCTTTTGTAGTTAAAATGTTCGATAAGTTTGTTGCCGTCGCTGTTTGTTGACATGAAAGAAACAGTGGCAAGAATAATTTATACAGATTTTGTGCAAGACAATATGAATACAGGAAGAATCACAATTATTATATTGTGTTCAGTTATTGTAGGTGCCGAGGAATAAAGTATTTTTAAGACTAACAAAAATCCATGGATACATTATAACTCATTAACTATTTATAAGGTATAGTTGCCTACTTTTACTTTACTATAATATACTTTTACTTTACTAGTTTTTACTATAGTATATGTGTTGACCCTAGCCTAGAACAGAAAGCCCCTGACATAATGGGAAGTGTGCGACGAAACCCGTCCGGCAATTTAACAATCACCACGCATACGGCTTTCAGATAACGTACCAAATAAAAACCGGCACATGCTATTACCCGGCTATTTCATTAAATTGATACTTTTCATCAGCAGTAAGCTGATGAAAAGTATGAGGAAAAGTTCAAAAGGCTGCCAGATACTCATGCGTCTCAGAAAAAACTTAAAGCTACAATAAAACTAGCTGGATACGGAAATCTGATCACATTAAATATTTTATCCGGCTGGATCAAAAGCCGAATGACTACAACATCACTATTTGAACTGTCCCTTTTGATAGATCAGGGAGATTAGCTGATCCGGTACGGTACTGTCGGTACATGCTGTAAGTCAATGAAGAGCTACATAAGCATCTATTACCAACCAAATAACCTTGATGGATGGTTAGTTTTTTTTGTTTTTTAACTATGCATTTACTATGTTTCTTTTTAACCCAAGCCTTAATAAATAAATAAAATTTGTGGACATTTTTACACAACATCACCTAGTCCCAAACTAAGCATAACTGGTACTATAAAAACGAGATGACTGATAGAATACTAAAACTCTTTTTTTGTACACCAACTTGCAATACAATATAACACTCAGATAGATTAATTTTATTTTATTTAGAATGACATGGGCTGATTTAAAATTTCACAAGCAAAAAACATGACTTATTAGTTAAATTATAAGCATTACTTGCAGATTCTTTTTTTAGACTTATGAGTTCTTTTACAGCAGTCGTTCGTCAAAAGGATAGTAGCAAGAGACTATTGTTTGATTCACAGTTCATTAATCACAAGATCGGGATCAATTCCCGGCGCACCCACTCGCACCAACCTCTCCCAAGGCTCAACACCTACCATAAAAAATATGCCAATATCAAAACTGTCATTACTTTTTCATCAAAATAAGAAGGTATATATTATTGTCGACCCATCGGGTAAAATAGAATGTTCGAATGACTTAACCTAAATGAAATAGGCACATCCAAATTATTAGAATAGAAATTGTAGACCTTAGCTCCTAGTAAGTAAGCTCGTATGAACAGGTAACGAACAATTTAGGGCATCTTATATACCCTACCTATATAGCAGCCTCCTATATAGCGACTGCTAAGAATGCGGGACCACCAGCTGAAACTGGCATTTTAATAGATTTTAACTAAATCTACGATAAAACGTTTGCGTTTATAATTTACTTGATGGATTTTGATCAAACAGTTTTAAAAGGAAAAATTCCTTTGAAGTCCAGTGCACTAGGTAAAGGTGTTTATTTCTACGACTAAGCCAGTGTTTATTTCTACTACTAACATTTTGATCAAAATATCATCGACAGGCCGAAGAAGTCTATTGCTAGACAGGTCTCTTTCATCATATTTCCATTAAGAACGACTTTAAGACCTCTTATTCACCGACTTGGCGACTTCTCATGTTCTTAGCAATACCATTTGACTCAGGATTATTATGTTACGCTTCGTCTTTCGGTTCACGCCGTCCCCATCCGAGAACCTATTCAAAGATTATAGGATCTACAAGCTTTACCACCACTAGGTGAACAACTAGTGCTTTCAAAATTGCTCGACCTATGTCACGTCAAGTCATAAGCCAACATATTTCTACTGCTGGGCATAGGCCTCTCCAAAATTTGGGAGCTTGCTATAGTCAACACGCTTGGCAGGCGGATTGGTGACCGCAGTCTCGGTGTTTAGTACTCAAGAGATGCTGCTGCCATCTCCTGGTGCATTCCTTTGTCGCGTTTTTAAACCACCCTGACTTTAAACCACCACAGGAACACCTGCCCCCAGGTCATAGTCTTCCGTGGCCGGTTCGGAAGTCCTTAAATCGACTTCGTACTTAAATAGGTTGCTGTAGAGCGAACCTCTGCAAATGGGGCATGAGAGATCCTTCCATGACTATAGTTGTGACTGCGGAGCTCTTTCAGTCAATGGCTCACCTACTATCTGTCCCTTGTGCCCCGACACCTGCACAGGGGACAAGCTTAACAACGCAATAGAAGTGACTAAATATTATTCTAATAATATCTAAGTGTTCCATTGACACGAAAGAAGCAAGTCGGGACCACCACGGCTCGACTTAAGTGAACTCGGTATGTAGGAGATAAATCTTCATGATCTATATAACCTTTACAACTTCGATATAACGACTAGGTAATGAAGTATTTAGTTTTAATGGACTTCAATCAATTTTACTCCTATCTAACTAGGCCTGATTATCCTGAGATACTATCAATGACTGTGAATTAATTACATAACATTCCAACTATAACAGGACATGTTGCCAACATTTGACCCACTTGGGCCAGTGCACATGTCTAGTTGGCTTCTTGTCATTTAGCAGGGACACGACGCATGTCTGTTCTTGAATGCTTTCATTGTTGTACATAGTTTGTATGCAAATAGTTAGAACACGGTCGAAATCTATTATATAAAAGAGAAGTCCATTCACTCACTGACTCATCACGATTCCTCCGAAACTACAAGGCTTAGAAGTCTGAAATTTGGCACAAAGATTCTTTAGAGGGTGTAGACGCTCACTAAGAACCGATTTTTGAAAATTCGCACCCTAAAGGGTTGAAAAGGGGTGAAAACGTTTGTATGCAAAATCGTATTCAGTGGTCGTATTGAAATGAAACTTTGGATAAATGTTACTTATGTCAAGGCTAATAAAATGCATCATTGTTTTTTTTTAAACAACCCTTACAAGGGGTGCGATGGGGTGTTAAAGTTTGTATGGGAAAATCGTAATGCGTGTTGCGATTGGCTTCAAACTCAGTTTGGCTTCTTAAAAAACAAAAATATTAATGACTACATTCAAAATTTTTCAAAACTACCCTTACGAAAAGGGATGGTCGGGTATCAACATTTATATGGAAAAATCTGTATGCTTGGCTTGATTTACTTCAATCTTTGTTCAGACACTTAAAATACGATATTACTATGCAAGTTTTTCATGGTTTTAAAAAACAACCCCTACAGCTACCCCTACCCCAATAATCTATTATATAAAAGAGAAGTCCATTCACTCACTGACTCATCACGATTCCTCCGAAACTACAAGGCTTAGAAGTCTGAAATTTGGCACAAAGATTCTTTAGAGGGTGTAGACGCTCACTAAGAACCGATTTTTGAAAATTCGCACCCTAAAGGGTTGAAAAGGGGTGAAAACGTTTGTATGCAAAATCGTATTCAGTGGTCGTATTGAAATGAAACTTTGGATAAATGTTACTTATGTCAAGGCTAATAAAATGCATCATTGTTTTTTTTTAAACAACCCTTACAAGGGGTGCGATGGGGTGTTAAAGTTTGTATGGGAAAATCGTAATGCGTGTTGCGATTGGCTTCAAACTCAGTTTGGCTTCTTAAAAAACAAAAATATTAATGACTACATTCAAAATTTTTCAAAACTACCCTTACGAAAAGGGATGGTCGGGTATCAACATTTATATGGAAAAATCTGTATGCTTGGCTTGATTTACTTCAATCTTTGTTCAGACACTTAAAATACGATATTACTATACAAGTTTTTCATGGTTTTAAAAAACAACCCCTACAGCTACCCCTACCCCAATAATCTATTATATAAAAGAGAAGTCCATTCACTCACTGACTCATCACGATTCCTCCGAAACTACAAGGCTTAGAAGTCTGAAATTTGGCATAAGGATTTTTTAGAGGGTGCAGACGCTCACTAAGAACCGATTTTTAAAAATTCGCAGCCTAAGGGGTTGAAAAGGGGTGAAAACGTTTGTATGCAAAATCGTATTCAGTGGTCGTATTGAAATGAAACTTTGGATAAATGTTACTTATGGCAAGGCTAATAAAATGTATCATTTTTTTTTTAAACAACCCTTACAAGGGGTGCGATGGGGTGTTAAAGTTTGTATGGGAAAATCGTAATGCGTGTTGCGATTGGCTTCAAACTCAGTTCGGCATCTTAAAAAACTAAAATATTAATAACTACATTCAAAATTTTTCAAAACTACCCTTACGAAAAGGGATGGTCGGGTGTCAACATTTATATGGAAAAATCTGTATGCTTGGCTTGATTTACTTTAATCTTTGTTCGAACACTTAAAATACGATACTACTATACAAGTTTTTCATGGTTTTAAAAAACAACCCCTACAGCTACCCCTACCCCAATAATTTCGTACAAAATAAAATTATGCCAACTTAAAAACATTTGGCGTAAGCACTCTTTATAAGGCTTGAGTGCTTACTAAGAAACGATTTTTGAAAATTCGCACCCTAAGGGGTTGAAAAGGGGTGTAAACGTTTGTATGCAAAATCGTATTCAGTGGTCGTATTGAAATGAAACTTTGGATAAATGTTACTTCTAGCAAGGCTTATAAAATGCAACATTGTTTATTTTTTAAACAACCCTTATTAAGGTGTGCGATGGGGTGTTAAAGTTTGTATGGAAAAATCATAGTGCGTGTTGCGATTTGCTTCAAACTCAGTTTGGCTTCTTAAAATACAAAAATAATAATGACTACATTCAAAATTTTTCAAAACTACCCTTACGAAAAGGGGAGGTCAGGTGTCAACATTTATATGGAAAAATCTGTATGCTTGGCTTGATTTACTTCAGTCTTTGTTCGTACACTTAAAATACGATATTACTAAACGAGTATTTCATGGTTTTAAAAAACAACCCCTACAACTACCCCTACCCCAATAATTTCGTACAAAATAAAATTATGCCAACATAAAAACATTTGGCGCAGGCACTCTTTAAAAAGCTTAAGTGATTACTAAGAAACTATTTTTGAAAATTCGCACTCTAGGGGGTTGAAAAGGGGCGTAAACGATTGTATGCAGAATCGTATTTAGTGGTCACATTGAAATGAAACTTTGGATAAATGTTACTAATGTCAAGATTTCAAAAATGCATTATTGTTTTTTTTTAACTACCCTTATTAGGGGTGTGATGAGATGCCATAGTTTGTATGAAAAAATCATAATGAGTGTGGTGCGATTTGCTTCAAACTCAGTTATAATAATTACTACGTTTAAAATTTTTCATGACCACCCTTATGAAAAGGGGAGGTATATGGGGGGGGGACATTTATATGGAAAAATTTGTATGTGTGGCTTAATTTACTTCAACCTTGGTTCAGACACTTAAAATACGTTATAATTATTTAAGTTTTTCATGATTTTAAAAAACAATCCCTACAGCTGGTTAAAAGGAATTAATATATTAATTTCATAAATACACCAACTTATAAACATTTGGCTTAGGCATTCTTTGAAAGGTTTAGGTGTTTACTAATAAACTATTTACGAAAATTTACACCCAAGGGGTTGAAAAAGGGTGTAAACGTTTGTATGCATATTTAGCGATCGTATTGAAATTAAATTTAGGATAAATGTTATTTTAAAAGGCATTATGGATTTTTTTAATTGCCCTTATAAAGGGTGTGATGAGACGTCAAAGTTTGTATGGAAAAATCATATTGATTATTGCGACTAGCTTCAAACTTAATCATGGAATACACAACTGTGGAAAACACAGCCAGGAATTGGTTTACATTCTTGCATCCAATTCCATGGTCGTGTATTTCATGGTTGTGCTTTTTAGGTCATACCAAATTTTCTGCACTCTTAGAAAACACAAGCTTAGGATTGGATGCCAAAACTTATGCTCCGTTTGCACTCGCTTTCTAGGGCGGATCCGACTCGGATAGGTTAGGTTAGGTTAGAACATAAAAAAAACGCGCGAGGCGAGCGAGCGGAGCGAGCATGCTGCGGCAGCACCCACCGAAGCGCCAGAAATAAAACTGCATGATCTACCTATACTAAGGTACAACTTGACTCTTTAGTTGCGTCTTTTGCACTCGCTTTCTAGAGCGGATCCGACTCGGATAGGTTAGGTTAGGTTAGGTTAAAACATAAAAATAACGCGCGAGGCGAGCGAGCGGAGCGAGCGTGCTGCGGCAGCAGCCGCCGAAGCGCCAGAAATAAAACTGCATGATCTACCTATACTAAGGTACAACTTGACTCTTTAGTTGCGTCTTTGCACTCGCTTTCTAGGGCGGATCCGACTCGGATAGGTTAGGTTAGGTTAGAACATAAAAAAAAACGCGCGAGGCGAGCGAGAGGAGCGAGCGTGCTGTGGTAGCAGCCGCCGAAGCGCCAGAAATAAAACTGCATGATCTACCTTTACTAAGATACAACTTGACTCTTTAGTTGCGTCTTTGCACTCGCTTTCTAGGGCGGATCCGACTCGGATAGGTTAGGTTAGGTTAGAACATAAAAAAAACGCGCGAGGCGAGCGAGAGGAGCGAGCGTGCTGTGGTAGCAGCCGCCGAAGTGCCAGAAATAAAACTACATGATCTACCTATACTAAGATACAACTTGACTCTTTAGTTGCGTCTTTGCACTCGCTTTCTAGGGCGGATCCGACTCGGATAGGTTAGGTTAGGTTAGAACATAAAAAAAACGCACGAGGCGAGCGAGCGGAGCAAGCGTGCTGCGGCAGCAGCCGCCGAAGCGCCAGAAATAAAACTGCATGATCTACCTTTACTAAGATACAACTTGACTCTTTAGTTGCGTCTTTGCACTCGCTTTCTAGGGCGGATCCGACTCGGATAGGTTAGGTTAGGTTAGAACATAAAAAAAACGCGCGAGGCGAGCGAGAGGAGCGAGCGTGCTGTGGTAGCAGCCGCCGAAGTGCCAGAAATAAAACTACATGATCTACCTATACTAAGATACAACTTGACTCTTTAGTTGCGTCTTTGCACTCGCTTTCTAGGGCGGATCCGACTCGGATAGGTTAGGTTAGGTTAGAACATAAAAAAAACGCACGAGGCGAGCGAGCGGAGCAAGCGTGCTGCGGCAGCAGCCGCCGAAGCGCCAGAAATAAAACTGCATGATCTACCTATACTAAGGTACAACTTGACTCTTTAGTTGCGTCTCTTGCACTCGCTTTCTAGGGCGGATCCGACTCGGATAGGTTAGGTTAGGTTAGAACATAAAAATAACGCGCGAGGCGAGCGAGCGGAGCGATTGTGCTGCGGCAGCAGCCGCCGAAGCGCCAGAAATAAAACTGCATGATCTACCTATACCAAGTTACAACTTGACTCTTTAGTTGCGTCTTTGCACTCGCTTTCTAGGGCGGATCCGACTCGGATAGGTTAGGTTAGGTTAGAACATAAAAATAACGCGCGAGGCGAGCGAGCGGAGCGATTGTGCTGCGGCAGCAGCCGCCGAAGCGCCAGAAATAAAACTGCATGATCTACCTATACCAAGTTACAACTTGACTCTTTAGTTGCGTCTTTGCACTCGCTTTCTAGGGCGGATCCGACTCGGATAGGTTAGGTTAGGTTAGAACATAAAAAAAACGCGCGAGGCGAGCGAGAGGAGCGAGCGTGCTGTGGTAGCAGCCGCCGAAGCGCCAGAAATAAAACTGCATGATCTACCTATACTAAGATACAACTTGACTCTTTAGTTGCGTCTTTGCACTCGCTTTCTAAGGCGGATCCGACTCGGATAAGTTAGGTTAGGTTAGAACATAAAAAAAACGTGCGAGGCGAGCGAGCGGAGCAAGCGTGCTGCGGCAGCAGCCGCCGAAGCGCCAGAATTAAAACTGTATGATCTACCTATACTAAGGTACAACTTGACTCTTTAGTTGCGTCTTTTGCACTCGCTTTCAAGGGCGGATCCGACTCGGATAGGTTAGGTTAGGTTAGAACATTAAAACAAAACGTGCGAGGCGAGCGAGCGGAGTGAGCGTGCTGCGGCAGCAGCCGCCGAAGTGCCAGAAATAAAACTCCATGATCTACCTATACTAAGATACAACTTGACTCTTTAGTTGCGTCTTTGCACTCGCTTTCTAGGGCGGATCCGACTCGGATAGGTTAGGTTAGAACATAAAAAAAACGCGCGAAGCGAGCGAGCAGAGCGAGCGTGCTGCGGCAGTAGCCGCCGAAGCGCCAGAAATAAAACTGCATGATCTACCTTTACTAAGGTACAACTTGACTCTTTAGTTGCATCTGTCTTTTGCACTCACTTTCTAGGGCGGATCCGACTCGGATAGGTTAGGTTAGAACATCAAAAAAACGCGCGAGGTGAGCGAGCGGAGCGAGCGTGTTGCTGCGGCAGCAGCCACCGAAGTGCCAGAAATAAAGCTGCATGATCTACCTATACTTAGGTACAACTTGACTCTTTAGTTGCGTCTTTGCACTCGCTTTCTAGGGCGGATCCGACTCGGATAGGTTAGGTTAGAACATCAAAAAAACGCGCGAGGTGAGCGAGCGGAGCGAGCGTGTTGCTGCGGCAGCAGCCGCCAAAGCGCCAGAAATAAAACTGCATGATCTACCTTTACTAAGGTACAACTTGACTCTTTAGTTGCATCTGTCTTTTGCACTCACTTTCTAGGGCGGATCCGACTCGGATAGGTTAGGTTAGAACATAAAAATAACGCGCGAGGCGAGCGAGCGGAGCGATTGTGCTGCGGCAGCAGCCGCCGAAGCGCCAGAAATAAAAGTGCATGATCTACCTATACCAAGATACAACTTGACTCTTTAGTTGCGTCTTTGCACTCGCTTTCTAGGGCGGATCCGACTCGGATAGGTTAGGTTAGGTTAGAACATAAAAAAAACGCGCGAGGCGAGCGAGCAGAGCAAGCGTGCTGCGGCAGTAGCAGCTGAAGCGCCAGAAATAAAACTGCATGATCTACCTTTACTAAGGTACAACTTGACTCTTTAGTTGCGTCTGTCTTTTGCACTCACTTTCTAGGGCGGATCCGACTAGGATAGGTTAGGTTAGAACATCAAAAAAACGCGCGAGGTGAGCGAGCGGAGCGAGCGTGTTACGGCAGCAGCCACCGAAGTGCCAGAAATAAAACTGCATGATCTACCTATACTAAGGTACAACTTGACTTTTTAGTTGCGTCTTTTGCACTCGCTTTCTAGGGCGGATCCGACTCGGATAGGTTAGGTTAGGTTAGAACATAAAACGGCAACGGCATAAAACGGCAGCAGCCACCGAAGTGCCAGAAATAAAGCTGCATGATCTACCTATACTTAGGTACATCTTGACTCTTTAGTTGCGTCTTAACGAAGCATAAGCTTTGGTTCGACCAATCAGAGCAATGGTCACCAATTCCCAGGTCGTGTTTTCCATGGTTGTACATTACCAACACGCGTTGGGAAGGACTCATAAACTACCCTTATGAGGGGTGCGAAAAGGCGTTTGTATGGAAAAATTATAATGCATGGTGCGATTTGCTTCAAACTCAGTTTGGCTTCTAAAAATACAAAAATAGCAATATAATAACAACGCTCAACATTTTTTAAAACTACCCTATCGAAAAGGGGAAGGTCAGGTGTCAACATTTACATACATATATGGAAAATCTGTAGGTACCTTAAATGCGTGACTTGATTTCTTTCAATTTTGGTTCGGACACTCAAAATACGATATTGTTACACAAGTTTTTCATGATTTCAAAAAAACAACCCCTGCAGCTGGTTGAAAGAGATAAAAATGTTTATTTCATCTATACAAATAAATAAAAATAAATGTCCCAGCAGTGGGACGGGATAGGTTAGGAAAAAAAAAAAAAAAAAAAAATTGAAGTGTCTGTAATATTAAAATAACCGGTTTTTACTGCATGCATATGAATGTATATACGGTACATATACCAATAAGACATAGGCTATTTTTTATCCCGAAAAAATAACGGGAACGGGCAAAATCTGCCACGCAATCTGCGAGTGGCCGCTATTTTATGCCGTATACCCTCTATTAACACCATCTGTTGGCGACGCTGAGTACTACTTCAGTTATTTTATAATGACTACAATCATCAGTACTTATGTACTAGCGCCACCGTACATCTTTATTTTTACATAGTACCTTTGTAAAAATGTTTACCGCCCAACGAAGTGGGCACGGGTCAGCTAGTGATTCATAAAATCCTTGAAACTCATTTCGATTATGTCACATTTACTCGGGCTATAACTAACCATATATCTACAATTTTTGGTTGTATTCATTAAATGAACAGGTACGTGTAAGTTAAGGAACCATAGCTTATTAAAAGCCTTTAAATTTTCTTTTGTTATTTATATTAGAAAGATCGATTCCTCTCGTGGTCGTAAAAGGCAACTAAGGGAAACCATCAAGAGATGAGCAGCTTCATCTTTTGAGAACTATACATCGAGTCTGGCAATGGCAAATGCTCCCGAATATTAGGGGTGACCTACGTCTAACAGTTGTCATTAATATGTACAGTAGTGTTGTATGTCAACAATACACAAACTTACAGACAAATACTTGGCCAGGTACACAATGGATACAGCATCAGCAGTACTACACAATACCACACGGCGCGTGCTCACCCGAGGGCAAAGACATCGCATTATTATAAAGCAGGGTTGTAGTTAAGAGAACTGCTGAAGGGGAAATCGAATTTACAAAAGTTTTTACCTCTACTAATTGCATTACCCACCTAACAGAGTCCATTCATCAATGTTCTATGAGGCGTTGCAGTGCGTCTATCATTCCGAAAGTTTCATGTGCCTGAACTAGTAATAAAACCCTTGAAGTCTTCCGACTTCAAGTAGCAGAATAGATGCAGGATCTAGTACTTCTTCGGACGAACTCTTTCACAAAGGGTTCTACAAGATAGTCCCCATTCTGGCTACGACCCTGGTAGAAAGTAACTTTAATGTAATCTGCGGCATTATCGCGCTAACGAGAGTAAGTGACTTTAATTGTATTTATGGCACTACATCATATAATAGACGCTGTCAGGCTCCGCCATTGTTTGGCTCCCTCGGGCATTTAGCTCGGTTCAATGTGGAATGATGGAGCTAGACGAGACGCCATGCGCCATAAAGCAAAGAGAAACATAATTGGGATAAGAGCTAAAGCTATTTGCTGGAACTGTTCAGGTGGTTCCAAGGACGTATAAACTACTCCCAGACCATTGAATGGTCAGTGAGTAATCCATAGTTTCATAGATAGACTATAATAATCTCGCCATTGCTTACTTTAGTTTAGAAGTACTGTGGGATTGAATATTTTTTTTATTTATTCTGTACATCGAGAATAATGTGACAAAATTTCTAAATAATAATTACTTGTCAGACCCTAAAACTTCCCAAAAAATATAGTAATATTTGTGGGTGTTACTTTTTAAATTCTTATAGATGTTTTCTAAAGTAAATAGAGAAGGAATACAATCAAAATCAAAACATTTTTTTATTAAAAGTGCAATGCACTTTATGCAAAAACCTTACCAAAAACAATAAGCAATCGATATCAGTAATTATAGGTTTATGAGGTGCTGCAACGGTATAGTGGGAACCTCGATGGCACTGTGATCGAAGTATAACATTGTTTCAAAAGAAACCATGGGAATTCTGTGTGCTCTAACTCATTACAATGTTTATTGCCCCCAAATGAACTTGCACGTAAATAAGAAACTATCAAACTATCAGCTTTGCTATAGCTACAGTTTTATAGCTTAGGTAATATAGTTTATATCCTGACCACGTAAAGGTTCAACCATTATACATTAACAAGGTTTAGAAAGTACTTGTGTTCTGTAACTCCTCCATGCTTGAGTCCACATCCACAGTTCGATTTACAGGTTGGAAAAGAGCTTTTTGATTTTTTGTATCTATACGAATCTTTGTCCTGGTCCTGACTGACTGACTGAATGACTGACTTATAGGCAACCAACGCATAGCTCAAACTACTGGAGTAGACGTAAAAGAAATTTTCAAGGTATATTTGTCTTGGTGCGTAGAGGTGCGTTATAAGGAATTTCGGAAATTCAACCCCTAAACGGGACTGTGGAGTTTTAAGTTTGTATAAAAATAACTTTACGCGGAAGCACGTTTCGCTAGATCCTATAAGTTTTGTGATTTCCTTATGTGAAGGTAAAGACTACTAAACAATTAAAAATATATAAAATCACTACTCCTAAAACAAAAACGGGATCTCTAGACAATGTTGGCTTAATTGATCGATTTTTTAAATAACACATGGATTTTGAATTAAAAATATTCCTTTTATAAAGGGATACCTACCTGTGTACATGAATACACCTTATACTTAAGTTAATTCGATTTTTTGTGAAACGTGTTTTACATCCTGTATGATAACGAGTTTACTGGGAAAATTTCTAGCTAAAAAACATAAAAAAGGCAGTATCAAAAATATATAATTTAGCCTTTTCTAACATCAATTTATCAAACTGTCCTACTTCCGAAATAGCAAATCATGTAAGGTCGTTAAGAGAACATTAGCTTCTTGATAATTATTTACCTAAAAAGTAGAAAGGACTCTAAAATAAATTACAAATAAAAGAACGATGCAAAACGTTTAGAAAGAACGTTTCGAAAATAATTTAGATTAGATAAAAACATCTTGTTTTATAAAAAAATGTGGGCAATAAAATCGAAAGATCGAAGAAATCGTCCTTGTAAATTACATGCGCCCTAAAAGAAATATTTGAGAATAGATGTTGAGGCGTGTTTTAACTTTTAATATCGCGTGTTAGCAATGTGTCCCCGGCTTTAGTTTTACTAATTAGAATTCCATCATTACCAGGTTTGCATGGAAGTAAATACCTAGTTTGGTGCTGGCTGTGTCAGGTACGAAACATTCTAGGAATTAGAAGGGTGCTGTTTTGCACCTGCTTTTTACTATAGGTTCAGGTAGAAAATCAGCAGTCACAGTATGTACTTTTTTTTAACGCTACTGTTGCTGAATCAAGCATATGGCCCACCTGATGTTAAGTGGTAGTCAAAGTCAAAGTCAAAAATCATTTATTCAGTAATATCCGCAGGGATCATCTTGAAACGTCTTAAATCTAGGTGAATCTAAGCGCCAGTTCCTCGCGACCAAGCCTAGAAGAACCGGCAAGAAACTTACGGCTTGGTTCCTACCGTTTTTTTGTATGATCCTTTTACAAAGTAATAATAATGTAAATAATGAAACTCTAGTGTGGTAACCATCACCAATAACATAGTATTGCCTTGTAGGTCACGTACGTCAGGTAAGTGCCCTACTATGCACTGCCCTGCGTCCACCAACCTGAACCTAAGGTGTACTGGTGTTAATCCTCATGTGCCTGTAATTTATTTCTTTTGTTATTTACTCTGTCACCAAAGCTATTGTCTAGGGTGATGTCTATTTTTAGACGCATTTTATGTTATTGTTAGGAAGAGCATCAATAGAAGATCACGTCGATGGCGGCACGGCTGGCGGTTTATGTCTATGTCTATAGCCGCTATGAATCGACTTACGGTATAACTGACTTTAGAAAATGCAAAATTACTACAGAGAATATTTAAAAACAGCTGCTTTGCGTAATGTGCCTTGGAATTTAGAATTATACGTTTTTGAACTCTTATTCAAGTATTAAATTTAGCTACAGGTCTAAATTCGGACTTAGGTACCTATAATAACATGTCTCACGATAAAATGCTTAAACTATTATCATTTGTCACTAATGAGTTATGTCAAATAGTGACAGAGAAAGTTTTATGCAATGGTTAAATTTATTTTATGTACCGGCATTATGGGCCACGTGGTAATGAATTGTAAATAATCAAGTAGTACAAGTGACCAAGTGTCGATATGAATAATAAAATTATGTCAAGGCCTCTGCAGTTAATATAGAGGGAACTATTTTATTGTAAGTATTCTTAGTATGCCACCTACAAGATCTATTTGCGGCATCCGTAACGAGTGGACGGTCAACGGTCCGAATTTATTTACAGCTAAAAAATATCAACCCCATTACAAAGTGAAATGACTATATCACCGGTTCCTGTATACCTACTAGAAAATTATATTATTTATCATATTTATTTATAATAAAGTGGAAAGTTTACAAAATAACTCATTCAGTAACTGCTGTGGCAGACAGAAACAGGACACGGTGCTCAAGCAACGATCTTTCTTCTATGTATCTTTCTTCTTTGATGTGTTTTTGTTGGTTTGTGTGTGTCTGGTAGTAAATAAACAAATGTCTATGTCTAGGTCTAAAATGGTCATAAGACCTGTTTTTCTTGCATGGATATGAGTGTTGGTCTACCAAAGGGACGTATGAAAGATGAGTACATGCAGCAGAGATGCGAATGGTGAATTAAAAGTGAGGAGTAACATGAATGGGTAAGATTAGGAACGAGTTTATAGAAGAAGCTTCAAAAGAGGCGCCAGTGACTGAAAATATCAGGGGCAAAAGATGAAAAGATGATATGGGTAAAAAAGGAGTAACTAAAAAAATTATGAAGAAAAGTTGAGAGAAAAATCTGTTAAATCTTAAAAACGATAAAGAAAATTCCGTATTGTCATTTTGAGTTACACTTCGGGGCCTCAGTAACCCACTCCACAGTCAAGTCATCGCTGCTTGACATGCCGCGTAGTGTAAGTAACTCAAAAAAGCAATAGGAAACGTATAGTTTCAAGAGTAGACTTGCAGAGTTGGCTACTACTTCATACTAAATTACTTTTAAAATATAAATAAAAAGCAAGTATCTCCAACGCGACGAGCGACATCAGAACCAGCTGCAAAGATAAGACACTAAATCAATATGATTCAGGAAACTAGAACGATTCTATTACTGATAACGTCTACCAAGTAGGTAATCTCAACGGAATGCAAGATCCTGGGGCCCAAGACAACGGATCAACGTTGATTGAAACCACCTACGTGAAACAACTCGTCATAGTTTTAGTGTACTCACCGTCATAAAGACCCATTTACCAAATTGTCTTACAAATTGAACGAAGTAGGTGTCCACTTGCCCACAATTATCTGATAAGCTAATTCGGAGTTACGAAATTTCTTTATCCACCGGATGATGTATTTTATGATACCGAGGCGATAAAATTTCAAAACATTACATATTAACACAAAAAGATATTCCCGTACCGGGAATCGAACCCGAGCCTCCTGGGTGAAAGCCAGGTATCCTAGCCACTAGACCATACGGGATATGACAAAGAAGTCGAAATTTCAGAATCAAACATTAAACTTAGATAAATATAAGATAAAACCTTATGATCTAAGGATAAAACGAAGGGATTCGTTTTCTGTCATCTTTGGAAGCAACATTGTATTTTCATTTTAATTGTTTTTCTAGTGTTATTTTAAGTTCTGATGGGTAATTTTGGTGGAATTTTAACCATCATTACTTGAGGTCTTAGCACAAGTGTGAACAATTGAAATGAAAGTGTGTTATGAGGCATCTTAATTTGAACGAAAATGTTTCCCTTTGGTTTTGAAGAAAAACGCCATCTTTTTCTTCAAAACCGATGACAGCTGAATTTACTTTTTTTACCGACTCGACTTGACTGAAAAAAATTTATTCAACCCACTTGACATTGGCAAAATTGTCCGCAAGGTCAGATGACACAAAAAAAAAAAAAAAAAAGGTAAAACGAAGGTCTTATCCTTCTTTCATAAACAAAGGAGTTTCCAAATGTAGCAAAATAAATTTACAACCATGCACGGAACAGACCACCTTTTGTTATTTGAACGTTTGTAATTTTCCATACATGGCTTATAAAATCATTATTTATATCAATAAAAGTACGACCCTTTGTTCATCGAAAAAAAGACGGAAGTAGCCTGTATATTATACATTTTGCTACATTTTGTCATTATTTTTTTTATTTTAAGCTCTGCTTAGCTTGGGGCTAGATGATGCTGTGTGGATCGTCCGGCATTATTTATTTATTTTTTTATTTGGAAACTCCTTTGTTATGTCGATTTTAATATAGTAAGAACGTTATGCCCGTATTTGGTTTTAAAACCAACAATCATTAGGAAAAGGTTTCTTGCCTACTACATCACCATCACCAGCCTTTGTAAGTCCATTGCTGAATACAGGCATATCCCATTAAACTTCACCAGAAACGATTTTAAGCCCTCTTTTTTTTGAGGCATTACTTCCTTTATAGCACTACTAAGGTAAGAAACTTACCTTACCTTACCAGGTTAATTTTTTTTTAAACATTATGATAAGTCTAACTAAGGAAGTGAATTCTGGACAAAAGCATCTCCCGTAGAACTCCAGGAAGAATGATTTTGAACCCTCTATCCACAGATTTCCAGTGATTTTAAGAATATCATCAGTCCTTCGAGTGAAGGGTCGTCTTACGCATTTTCTTCTGGTTCGTTGTCACTTGAGAACATTTGGTTATACTCGTATAAACCAAGGTTATTTTCTCTGAACGATAAGAGAGTTCAGATTCTTATCATCACTTTCTCATTTAATCTCTTACCTGCTTGTAAAATTATAGTAAGTGCTTAAAACACGATATTTCTCGACTGACCCACTTTTCTCGTAAATCGAAAACAATGAACTTATTTATAGGTTTTTACAGTGTTTACCTATAGGTACTTAAGGCAAACTCAAATATTTTAAAATGTCTTAAAAGTTTAATTCACCTGGTTTGATTCGAATCTCACACAGAAAGTTTTGAGACAATGACAGCTAAGAGCATTTACCCTTGAAAATCATTATTAGATAGGTATAGGTACCTAGGTACTCGTAGTAAGGATCTTTGTGAAGAGCTCGTCCGGGGAAATATCACCACCTCCACCTGGCCTATTTCGGCCTCCAAGCAGCGTTACTGTGTTTCGGTGCGTGTAGATGCCGGTGAAATTTTGGCATACGAGGCTTATGCAGAAAGTGAATGTTTTGCTATGAACGTTATCATTTTACATTAGGTCGGCCATCTGCCATCCATCATCAGGGCTGGCAAATAAAATTTATCAGATATCGACTACGAATCGGGTGTAGTGTACACGAAGTGTAGGGTGAGCCCCACCCGATGGCCAGGCAATATTGTGAAAACCGTGGAAAGTCAGTGGATGAACATCTGGTAATTTACTTCAGCTTTAAATGATGATGTACGGGTGTAACATCATCATCATCATCTTCCTGCCCTTATCCCACACTAAGTGGGGTAACATAATATATGCATAAATTTATTATAGGGGTAATCTTACCTGTGCTTATATGTTTTTCCTGGTGCTTGTCATTCACAACCACGTTTTCTTTAACTTCAGCCATTATACGACCACTTGTCGATTAGGTACAAGATGTTTTCGCAAGCAACACTCACCTGAAATAGGTAAGAAAGTATAATTAAATAAAAAAATATATAGGTAGGTTAGTAGGTTACCGAAATACATAAAAAGTCAAGGTAGATACCTTATTCTATCTAGGTACCTAGATACCTATTATGTTTATTTATTTATATTGGTCTATTTAGGTACCTAGGTAGATACCTAGGTACCTAAATAGATTAATTATTTACTGTTTGGGCAGGTCTACTCTAGAAAACGATAAAGTTGTAGGTACACCTACGATAAATTAAGTTTCTTATTATAGTTTTGAGTGACACTGCGCGCCACGCCAGGCATCGATAATGATGCTGATGACTCTAATGTCATCACCATGATTTATTTGGTTTAGGTAGCTAATAAAAACTAAAATGGTTTTTAATTATAAAAATCACAAGAAATATATTTATTACAATCACACTTGGAATAGGTATTTGTAGGCATTTATTCATTAGGCTTTTTCTCAAAGTTATACCTACTTACCTACCTATTTGTTTCTATACTACCTACCAACCAAACCTATCAGTAGGTGTTAATTATTATCTGCGCGGTCTGACGAATGAAGTGTTGGTATTGGTGTGTTGTGGTGTTCAGGCATATAAATTAGCCTTTAATACATATAACACACGATAGATGTATGCACAGCACACTTATCTATAGCAACATTAAACTTGTAACGAAAATCGACGTAGAATAGCGTTCCTGAAAATTACAACGCCATTCACAAAAAAGTACCTACCTAGTTTTTTTTTAAGACGTAAGTACCTAAGTAGTGTGGATACTCGTAGGTAGGTACTTACTTCACACCTTGTTGTCACCGGTACGTTATCACAGCACACACGTAAACAAGCAGTCTGCTATCGAGCAACCGTCAACTCGTCACCAAGATAAACTAACACTAGCGGGACTCGTTTAGCTCGGCCGGACGAGGGCCAAGGTTGCCCGCTCTTTCCGGTTATTTCCCAAGAAGTTGACGTAATAGGGTATATTATCTTCAAGCTAAAAGAGAACCTGCCTATTTTGTAGGAACCAAATATATATTTTGTATTAATGCGGCCAAGTACCTAAGCTGTCGCAGCTGACGCTAAGTCACCTCCAGAAGTGTTTACCATACGGACATTTCTGTGGATGTAGATTAGGTCCACTAAGCTCTGAGGCTATAAAGGTGCTGGACAAGCCTGTCGCATCTAAAATCGTATCCCAAGCGCTAGTCCCGCTAATAGGAATATGGATAAAAAGTTGCCCTTGACACAAAATAAATAAGGTATTCACAAATTATGTAGGTTTTTAATTTACAAATTTGCGTTTTGTTTATTTTTATGTTCGACTTTTACATATAAAGTCGAACATAAACATATAAAGATAAACAGATCAAAATCGAGTTCTGTTGATATTACTAATATATTTGCAAATAAAATCATACTTATCATTGACATGGTACCTACCTAAATGACTTCCGGGAAGAGACGAATATAAATGCATTAAAATTACATACCTAAACACGTAGGTAACTACGGTATTTTGATAGTAAAAGTGAGATACTTTTTTCAGTTCAATAAATCTCAAAAAGTAACCACAAATCAAAAACCCCATTTGCACGGTTACACTTTTAGCTGGTAACCCAGTAGCACAGCTTCACAGCAGCGATACGGGCCGAACGCTTCCGAACGCACACCGATTGTATCCGAACGGTTATATCGATGCCGGGAAAATCTTTTCCGCGCCATTTTCCCTGGCGCGGGGGAGTTTGGCAAACGACACCCCTGCTTGCCCCTGTTTTTAAGCGGGCATTGCCCAGCTGAGTGTGATGTGAACAAAGAGATTGCTTTACCGTTTATAGCTATATGTACCTACCTACTGCATCTGATGAAACTAAGTCTAGTGCAAAATTACTATTTTATGCATTTTTCGCTTCAATTCTGTTATACTATGTACCTAGGTGCCTAAGGTAGGTATATTATGATCCACCTCTTACGTTATGACAATGACCCGTCTGTATTAGGCTTAGAGCATAATTTATTTGGCTTGGCGTCCTATTTTTTATAAATCCCCTAGCACCCTAACTGTCATTTTTATAAGTAAGTATCACAAAGAGCATATGCAAACCCTGGCTGGGTTTGCATATGCTCTTTGTGCTACGCCTATACGCCACGCTCTGGATAATCTCAGTAGGTATAGGTACCTACTTAGAGACTACCTACACACAAGCCTCGTGGATGAGTTAGGTACCTACATTCATACCTTCAAGCCTAGGTTAGGCCATAGGTTACAACCTCGCTATGTGGAAGCATGTACTTATTATAATAAAACGTTGAAATATTTATTGTTACGGCCAATGTCGTGGATGAGTTTTGCCCACACACACATCCACCGGAACACCTACTTAGCGTGGAACATGTGAAGTCCGAAGTTTAGTTCGCTTATTAGCTCAGTTGGAATGATAATTAAATTTTTTGCCTTTCTTCTGCCATTTATTTGGTTTTAGTTTGGACGTGCCTCTCACTAACACCTTAGACCTTCTCAGGATCACTGCCACCTTAGACATTTTAAGGATCTTAGGACCGTACCTGGAAACATAAGCGGAAGTATTCCGTGCCTGGAGAATAGTATTTTCGAATCATAGCTTATATTTAAATAATTTCGAAAAATGCGACCACTATCAAAATTACTCGCTCAGGTGCATCGTTTCTTGTTTTCTGTAATTATTTCAGAGTAGTTTCTTATAGGATATTTTGAGCTTTGCATAGACTATTCTTGGGTTGCCGACTCCTATTTCAGTTTAAAAAGTATTACATACAATCTTTGTGACAAAGTTAATGGAAGACAATACTAAACTTTATCTTTAGCAAATTTATTATAAAATACGGTAAGTATGTATATTTTTTTTGTATTTTCGTAATTATAAATAAACTTAAATAAATAAAATGTAATAAAATTTAATTAAAAAAGACACGTACAACGTGTTTTACAGTATGTTTAATTTAATCTTACTTTAGTATGTACAGTCATTGATTGAAGGTCGTACAGTAATACAAAGTTGTGTGTTCGTATAAAAAGGGGGGTCCGTATTGATGGAGTATACGGGGAGTAGTTGGTAGCGGCGGGCGGCCGAGATCTGTGGCGGGTGCCTAGCCCTCCGCGGGCGTTTCACCTTCTCCGGCCTTCTGTGATGGCATTTCCCAACCGTCACACATTTTTCGGAGGAAAGCTGTAACGACAAATAAAAGTCTTAGAACGGTTTTGCTACACTAACTGTCATAAGTTAGTTCGGCGATTTTAAACAAGTCACTACCATGTTCATTAATTTAAGTGCAAATTTATTGCACTATACAATGTAGAAATGCTAAACATTGAACGTATGGTTAAAATCTTTTCTTCACTAGACTTCACCTACATTGGTTTATAGCTTAGTAAAACTTCCACAATTATACCTAGTTACACAGGTAATAAAACTGCTTAGACGCTGTCCCATAAAGATGGCACCTCTCTTTACTACCCTATTAGAAATTAAAGCAAATATCAAAACTAACATTTGTATAGTTAAACATTGTTAAAAAAAAATTCAGAAATATTATTAAACTTATTCTAAGCATTAAAACTTTTGTTAAACTTAGTCTGTAAAAGCAGGAAGAACAGAGACAGTCGAATTCTTGATGTTTCACTTACGATCTTACAACTAAAGATTATATCGATGTGATGTCTTCTACGCCAAAACCTTCTTCAGGAATGCTGTAAAGGGACAAACAACGTAAGACAAAGGGGCACACAAAACATAGGACGACCTTCATGCTCATTCATTAGAATATACAAGGATTGTTGCAACTAATTGGCGTCGTAGGAGTCATAGTTATAATTCCACATTTAGAGGTAATTTATGTAATTTTTTTTCTAATAATGTCATGCATAAGGATTCAATATTCAACAACTGTGAGTGTAATTGCAATCTACTATTTTAATTCAACACAGAGAACAGTGTCGAGGTTGATTCTAAAATTAATTTAACAAATAGGATATACTAAGATGAATATCGTGAAAGAACTTATTGCAACTAAACCTTAGAATTCTTTGGCGAATCAGAGAAACTTCAGTATATGTTACCATTAAATCCGTATGGATCTTATGTATACATACGTGTGTATACGTATTACGTATATCTTACGAATGACAAAATAAATAATAAAAATATCTTACACTTCAGATTACGATTCATGTGAAGGGTCACACATGGTGCAAATAAACGTTTAAAACAATTCACGTTTCAGGCAAATTACAACAATTATTGTGAAAGGGTCACGCATTGTGCAAATAAACGTTTGAAATATTTTTGTTTCAAACTATGTAAAGTATTGTGGACGGGTCACACATTGTGCAAAGAACCTAGCGTGAAAAAAGTGGATAAAATACTTACGTGCGTAGGGGATCATGCCATCGTCGTCTTCAGGGTCCATGCAGTCCTTAACGACCTCATTGACTTCGGAATCTTCCAGTTTTTCACCTGATTGACAAAACCGTTACAATTCAATACTTTGTCTACAATTTTAACCTAGATGGTCTTTATAGTAGATAGATCTGACACAGATCCTTTCATTTAGATCTTAGGATAACAATTAGTTCTGGATAAGCAGGCACCTTAATTCTGCTGTTGGACGAAAAAATAATAAGTTCCATAAAATTTCAAACGCGATAAATTAGAAAGGCATTAATGTTCCGGCCTTTGAAAACAATAGCCTAAACTAATTATTTCTGAGAATCCCTGAAACTCAGGCATAACATGACCCCGATAAAGACATCACCGGTACGGAGGCATGGCAGCTGGCCAAAGAATTGATTTCGTTACGATTTGCGTCTAGCTGGAATTGTTGCCAATTTATTTTGAGGGTCCGTTCTACTCTGTATTTATTTTCTCTCGTTTCAAAATAACAGAGGTGTTACTAGGCAGTTTTGTCCAACACGTTTTTTTATGCGGCCGATTGGTTTTAGGAAAGTGCAGAACACACATCTAGGTCAAGTGATAGAAATTCAAAAAATGTATTCATATCTTTCGCGAACTTACATTTCTGATATTAAACCTAGATCGAGCTGAACATGGTTCATGGCTTAGACAACAGGGCTAACATATATTTTTCTTATTTGAAACTTTTGTACATATTTTCTGTCTCTTATTGTTTTATCATTGAGGTGTGGGTATTGTAATTGTTTATCTAATATATCTTTTTGAATAATGCGAGTGGTTTATCAGAATTAATATTTTACGATTAATATTTTTGGCCATATTCAAATCGTAGACATCTTTAATTCAATTTGTGAAGATTTCCATGATATATTATTATGATTATGTAAAGACTTTGTCTCTCACCTAACGCAAGAAGCGTGTGTGTAAGTTCAGCACCAAGCATAAGACCGTTCTCAGCCTTGTCGTACAGCTTCAGACATTCAATGAAGTCTTCGTAGACGCCCTGGTCTTTGTCTTTCTTTGCTTGGGAGTAGATGGGAAGGAACTCTTCAATCTGAAATTGCAAAAAACGTAAATCAACTACAGTTCTACATCAAGTTAGTTCCAGCTCCAGCATTATTATTATTATAATTATAATAAAAAACCAGCCAAGTGCGAGTCAGACTTGCACACGAAGGGTTCCGTGCCATTATTTATAATAAAAACGGCAAAAAAATTATGTTTATTGTATGAGAGCCCCCTTAAATATTTATTTTATTGTTTCTTGTTTGTTGTTATAGTGGCAGCAGAAATACATCATCTGTGAAAATTTCAACTCTCTACCACGGTTCATGAGATACAACCTGGTGACAGACGGACAGACGGACAGATAGGCAGACAGACAGACAGCGGAGTCTTAGTAATAGGGTCCCGTTTTATCCTTAGGGTACGGAACCCTAATCATGTTGTTTTTCAGACACAATACTTGTGTCCTTGTGATTTTAATTACGGAGTTAAATTTTGGTATAACTCCTCAAACTAAAATATGACCGACATTTCTGATTTAAAAACTGATGATTTATTCCTTGGTCCTTCATTATAGTTCTTTTATTTGATACGTACGGTGAGGAATTTCTCGCCCTTCTTCTTGGTACCACCGAGTTTCTCGATGGTGGCCAGTGTGGGGTTGGAGTTGAGCGCCCTCAGGACATCACCAAGGTTGAAGGCATCGATTTTGCCGCTACCGTCAAAATCGTAGATGGAGTAGGCGAAGGTTGCCCCTGTGATTAGAATTAATTACTTTAGACTTATAAATTAGAATAAATGTGCAATAATTATATGTGACACGAGAATATTCGGATTCAATGTAAATTGATAAAACATGGAAATAGGTATATACCTATGCATAAAGTTCCTTGAATTGGTGGTAATTTCCGTGTAAAGGCCTCATCGCGTCATAATTGAGTAATCGTTTGTTTTTTAGATCATAAAACTGGTAATCTTCTCACGAGCCAAATCACTCTGATTTGATTGCCGTATTTCGATATAATTTAAGTTTAATTACCGTTGAATATTGAAAAATTGAAGGAAATCCGAAGCATTGTAAAGCATTTCAACAAGTTGACCAGGTAATATTTGTAAACATACCACGTAACTGTTCAAGCTCAAATAATTATGACACAATATTCTGGAAACTACTAGCCGTTGCTTGTGCTTTATGCGCGTGGGCGGACATTCTTCGCCCAGAATAATACTTTTCCATCGTGAGCTGTTCGTTTCGATATGCTCTCTGTGACTCATATTCTAATTATAGATTCAATACGGTGCCCCAATTTCAACTAGATTGCTACCACGTAACACACTAGCGTTCCTGTATCCAATTAAATTTCAATATATTTATATTATTAATTATTATTTAATTTAGTTATGTGCTCCTATTATTTGTTACAAAGCCAATAGACAACTATTGTCATCTAGTTTTTAGATTCAGTTTGTTTACACATTACAAGTTAGCAGTTAGCATTAATAATAATTCATGCTCATAACAAGAACGCTGGCATCAGCTGATTCAAGATCACCATTACTTTTGACCTTGATAATGACGGCTGATTGATCATAGAACTGAACAGTTCCTTTGCGTAGAGAATCAAAATGCCAAGCGCTATACGTTCCCTGCTGCATATCGTTTAGTACGCAAACTTCTACTCCCACGGCTTAACACACGTAGCTACGCTGCAGTGAAATCTGAGTGGAGTTTCTCTGTTTGGGCGGGCGGCGATAGCGGATCACGTGACGCAAGGGCTAATTTTAGAACGCAGCGCACGCGCATCGCGGTCGCGCCGCTGACGCCGCCTGGCGTCTCTCTCCATCTCGAACCTTTTATGAGAAACTGGGGCTAAACTTAGATGATGTTACGATGCTCACCCCCCCATTTTATGTAATGTTTCTGAAGATGGATGAACTATAAAAAGTTTTGGAGTCTAAGAAGGGTTTGTTAAGAGTTACCAGGAAATTAAAACCTCGAAATTTTAAGTAGCTAGTATGTAAATTTGAAAAACAGCTTTTAGTAAAATTTACAAAAAATACTCACTATCGATGTCGTTCTTGCTGAGGTCGGTCTGAAAATTACCAAAAACATTTCGTTAATCCATGTGTGATTGGTGTCATGTCATGCAAGTGTGAGTAGATTAGTTGTGTGTTCTCCCATGGCTCTGAAGCTTCGTTTTGTTATATCGACTTTGAGGCGAAGTACCATCTTCTTTCACTGGTTTATCACAGCACTGGTAGGTTTATTCTGTCGTTGCAAGAGTGTGGGTTATCCGGATCACTCGCGAGTTACCGGTCTGCGGATAAGTTCAACGAGGATCCAACGCGTGTTATATGTTTTCACTTTTCGATCTAACAGTCCATATTTATCACCGTTACACCATTTCACAATTTCACTGCCGTCAGTGACTCACCATTTTGTGTGGTGTTAGTTGGTTCCCTCCCGGTCTTCACTGGCAGACGTTCAGACAAGAAGTGGGACTCGGTAACTTTTCGCGGGACTGTTTTAACTGGCTTAGATGGCGCACCAGTCTGGATATTTGAGATTTAGCCCAGGAATCCGCAATCGTTCTATTTTTGGCGGAGTTGTTCCGTTTCTACGTCGACTTCAGGCGCGTTGCACCGTTGTTGCTGAAGCGAGATGACGCGATTTTTCACCTGCTCTATGAGGAGGTATCGTCAAACGTCAAATACAATAGTTATCTACATTTACGCTAAACTATTTCTATCTGATATGTGTATCTTTAGAGACCAAGGTATCCGCTTTATCAAAAATAATGTAATGAATGTGTCATCCATATTCGTAGCACTATAATAGGGTTACGAACACGTAGGTAAAAGTATATAATAATATTATATAGGTATCGAGGTATGCTTCTTTTACCTTTACTAGCTAAATCAAACAAAACGTTAAAAATAAATAATTTACTTTGAATTATAACATAGAATTGTATAAAGTAAGAGTAATGAATCAACACTGACTTGAAATTATAACATAAGGAACTTCTAAATCGCCATCGTCTAGTAAAGGTTAGAGATCGCCGCTTCCTTCGGCCATCGTATCAAAAGTATAGTCCTTCCAACGGTTAGAGTTTACCAAGGTTTCATTCACTGTATTGAACTTCCACGCTACAGAACTTGAAGGCGATGGTGATCGGAATAGCCGGTTGTCCAGCAAGCTGGAGGCTCGGCGCCTAGCGTCGGGTGACAGTGGACACACGGTCATACCCGACCTCCTTGGTTCCTAAGTAAAAAAATAAATAGAGTCGTTATGGTCTTATTCATGTTGGTCGCTAAAGAAATCCACTAGTTAAAAGGGGCGAATGATAGTGGACTGGACACACGGTCATACCCAATCGCCTTGGTTCCTAAGGAAATAATAAAACCGTTATGGTTTTATACATAGAGATTATACTGTCCAGCAAGAATATTTTATACAGCCGCTAAAATATGTTATAGTTTACTTAGCTGTTTTGTGTAATAATTATTTCGAGGTAAGCAGCAGCTACAACACAAGTTTAACAACTTAGTGTATATGCTGTAACCATAAACTTATGCAAGCCATTCTTTCTCTGTTTTGTAAATTAGATTGTTTTTACCTATATTGATTATGAATGTGCTTAATTTGAAATAAATGAATTTGATTTGATCGCGAAACTTAAAAAAATACTAATACTTATAGGTATCTGTTTGTTTTATTAGTTCAATTTACGGTTGCGAAAGCACCTGGCATGCCCAGGAAGTCAAAGCCAGTGAACCTAATCTTGGCTTGGAAACAATGAAGGCGATCATTATGTGTCAACAACGGCCGAGATAGAAATCCGAGGTGTCAGTCTCCTGAAAATAGACAACGCGTGAGACTTACCTTGCGTTTGCCAGGAGCTTTGCGTCGCCACCATCCTCGAAGGCACGCAAAGAGTCTTGCACCTTGGTAGCGACACTTGCGAGCTAAAGTAGACTTGCGAGATCCACCGATACCAGACTCCGTAGTCTCTTCCTCCTTAGGTTTCTGTAAAATGCTTACGTTTTATTACAAAACAGGCTATGAAGATAATAGTCAAACTGGTAGGCAGGTTTAATTCAGAGTCTCAACCAATGGGGTAGCAAAAACCTAGAACCGTGTCAGCTATTATCTATAGACCACATTTTTAACAACAAGGTATAATTCTTTTTAGCATAGGATGATGAAAGAAATCGTTACTATGTAAAAAACACACAACTCGTCACAAGTCGCAATGAAAATATGTCAAAAATTCATCACTTGAGACTTGTGCTTAAATCTGCGTTTGAGTATTTGGGGGTAAATATAATTGAAGATAGGTGAGCACTTTGCAATTACCTAATACCTATTAAAGACCGGAAATTACTTATTAAAGACTTTTCACATCTGAATGTCTCCTCGTAAGGGTTACAGTTTAATCCTGGTATATTATTACTTTTTTCACCATAGCCTCTGCATAACAAATTGACGTAAGTATTCTATTTTCACAGGTATATTTCGATATTGTTGATACAGGACGTAAACGGCCACTCCGAAAAGCAAAGAGAAGCTTGACCCAGTAAACACAAGTTCGGCTAAAAAACTTTAATTCATTCAAACCCGGGATTTTCAGACAATTTTCTTATTATTATAGGTGTTTTTCACAAATTGACCAATCAAGTTTTTGCTTTTAAGGTGGAACAAGTCGTTACCTTTTCCATACAAACGCTGTAGCTGAATATCTCGACTATTTAATTTTATTAACGTGCGTCCGAAGTTAAGTTTGACACTGAATTATCTTGCCGTTATCTAGGCTCGTTACCCTATATTCTACAGTTACAAGCGTTTCAAGATTTAGTACTAAATCTTTCGACGCTTGTAATTTCCAAGGTAGAGATATTCAGTTACAGCGTTTGTATGGAAATAGTAACGACTTGTTCCACGTTAAGGTAATCTGATCCGATAACCTGATCCCTAGTTACAGCCAACGTGTACTGGAACATGCTCCAGTGTGCGCTAGCAATAACATGGGTAAATCTATTATATATTTATCTTATTCAATTGTTATAAAATATATAATATTACAATTACTAAATTGTATAAACGGGAATTCCGGGTAAGTAATTGTAATGTATACTTTTGTTAGAAAAGATAAATAATATATCTTTCTATACTAATTATAGAAATCCTTGACCTGACTGACTGACTTAATGGACACAAAGACAACGCAAGCCTAAACGATTGGTTGTGAAGACAAGAAGTTATTGAACATTATCCCTTATGAAGCAAAGTTTGATATACAAACTCCACGTATGCCAACAAAACGTTTTAATTCAAAGTATTTCCCACCTAGCCTTACTGGAATTCAAACAAGTAAACTTAGAAAAGCACCGGAAAGTCATAACTCTTCAAATCGTCCAAAGATTATTTTTAGAAAATTATTTTTGGAATGTCCTACGCCATCTACTGTATTGCGTGATGTTTTCAACGGTACGATTATATAGTAACGTTAAAATTACGATATTTTACTTATGAATAGGTACAGTTAGGGCGTTAAATGATATTTACCATAAACACTGCTAATATTAAACACTATACTATAAATACTTGAGGAGGTGATCATCCGCTCACGGCTACTGCTACACAGTCGAATAAAAAGGTAATCCACGATACAATAAATAGCATCTGTGTAATAAGTACATAACTAGGTACAGGCAACATGCTATCGTGTTTTGATCGCGAGAGCTTAAAAAAGACTGACTGACCAAACTCCGGTTAAAAGTAGCGATTTTAAGGTGTTAAATCTCATTTCTCATGTCCAATCCACCATGAACATACTTAGGCTAATAGTAATGACGATGACAAAATCCTCTACACCTGTTATTGCACCAGCACATACCCTACAAACCTGAAAATATCAATGCAAGCACCATGGAAGAATTTCGCGGAAGAAGTCCGTAGAATTTCTGCTTGGTGGTAGTATTTCTTCGGACTTATTCACATACAACTACAAAATAATATAATAATAATTATATTGAGAAGACAAAACTATTTAATCGGTAGCGTACCGATACTGATGGCTGATGTCGCAGTTCATCATCAGAAGTACTTGCAGTCATCAGTTCCACTTCTTGAAGGATCAATTCCTTTGGGTCCTGCAGTACAGGATAGCCATCTTCAGAACATTGATCGTAGTCACCTAGATGCATAAAGAAGTATTTAGTATTTAATCGCTGTATTGGTTTGGTATGACCAATGACAAAAGTAGTACCTATAAATTGCTAATTTGTAAATTGCAAGTATTTCTTAAACCAGCTAACTTATATCAGTTTTTTTAAAGTTCATATGAAATTCGTCTTGTACAAATTGAAGTTTTGATAAATGTAGAAAAATAAACGAATAATTGAAATTGATAATCTGCTTTGGCGACTGTAACAAAATAAACACTCACGATTTAAAGTCATATAAGCTTTTTCGTAGAGTTCAAAATCATTTTTCTGTTTTAAAGCCTCTTTTTCCTTCTTGTCAACATCCTACAATAAAAACCGATTAGAGACTTTACCCTTGTATGTACGTGCATAACAATTTATTAATTTTACAATCATTCTCATAACCTGTGTTATTTCTTCAACCGTAGCAGTTTGTAGGTTCTCACAAACCTCAGCAGTCTCTGTTGGAACTTCTTCGTTAATATAAAATGAGATATCATTTTTAAAATTTGGTACAAATGCATCAGCTAAAAAGGAGTATTCAGAATGGCCACTTGATAACATCTCAGCCAATTCATTATCATTCATATTTGGTTCTATGCATACATTTTCTGTAGAGGTAAATGTGCTTGCAATAAATGAACCCATAACAGCGGGTAGGTCATCAGGTGGAAAAGCGACATACGAATCCATAATCTTGTTCATAGCTTCAGCTAGTAGTTTATTAGGCTCTGAAGAGCTCGGCGCAACCTCTGAATCGTCACAAAGTATAATACTCTCTACCTCACTCATATCAAACAGGTGATTTATAAACATCGATGTAGAATTCGAAAGATCATTTTGTTGCTAGAAAATAAACATAAGTACTTATTAAAAGTTTGAATAGTGTTATATTTATCAAAATAGGCAGTGTAACTTACTATTTCTATTTCTTCATCACCTTGACCAATTAAAGTAGAATCATTAAATGCAGCTAGCGTTTCATCTGAAATTTTCAAACTTTCGAAAATTATCTAGGCCTTACAAATTAGCCTACACATTCATCAAATAAATAAATATGAATATTATTTTATGACATTTATATTGATGCACATTAAACGCATGGTACAACACCATCGTACCTACCTACCTGCCTTTGTTTTTAACTAATCCAAATCCCACTGCTACGGGTGAAGCAATCCCCAGAAATTTCCTGTTTTCTCTTTTACCTTTGAACCTTCTCCATACCATAACAACCCTTTCGAAGATGTCAATATCATTCCACCAACAAACGCCACCTACTTATAATTTTATGTGACGTGCTATAGGTATAACTAACCTAACTAACGTAAAGATTTTTATATTATCCCAAAAATTATTTTCCTCGAGTAGGATTTGAACCCACGACCTTCCCCTTGATACGGGGATGCGATACCAACTTCGCCACCGAGGATTCAAATGCCTCGACGAAAATAAGATTTGGAATGTTTCTAATACGGTGCTATCGCTACCGTGGCTCCATCTACACATCAACATTCATCATTATCATTTGTTTTTATAGTGCAGGTAAGCACTATAAAAACAAATAAAACTAACTAACGTAATTTTCTAGTCAGATGTTACCTGAGCAATCACTTTGTCTAGCAGCATTTTTTTGTGGTGTTGATGTGGCAACAACGTTGGCAACCACTTCAACGTTATTTTCATTCACGTTGTCGCCTATTGATGCTTCAAACGATTCATCTTCATCCTCAGCAAAGCCTATTTGGTTTGTTTTGTAGTTTTTTAGCATTGAAATGTATCTCCAGGGCTGACCTGTTATTTAAATTACCGTTACACCATTGCTATAGGGTCAACCAATTAGAAAACTGAAAATAATAAACTTACAAGATTGTCAATATTACTGAGAAAAATCAAGTCAAGCTTTTGCCTCCCAGAGAACCCAGAGAAGTTACACACAATAGGTACCTGAATCTTGAGCAGCATTTGCTACAACATAAGCTTCGTCCAGCACTTGACTTACAAGGTGCACTGCCAGTAATGCTGCAAGACGCGGGTTGCATTCATTTGAAGGTTCTCCCTCGTCTGAAAAATATAACCCCAATGAATATAAATTCAACTAAGGTGTAATTATAGTATTAAGCACACTAATTTACATGCCCACGGAGAATGAGTTTTCAACCGCAGCATTCCTTAACTTCTTTGGTCATGGTATGAATAAACAAAAACAAAAAAGGCATGCGCTCAGACAACATTTCACAATAAGTTCAGAGTTTAATACGGAGACCGTCTTTTAAGAAATACACTTGAATTGTCTCAAAACCTAAGCAAATCTCAAAGTCTATTTCGTAGCAACATCGTAGCCCTGACGTAGCATTTCGTAGCGCATTTAGACCACTAGACCAGACTTCTTTTCGTAGCCAGTCGTAATTATGAAAACAATAGTTTCAGGAAAATAATAAAGAATTGTTTATAGACTATATAGCTAGACGTAGTATAAATTATGTCTACAAACCATCTTTATTAGTCATCTTGCCAGTATTTACAAAAACACGAAATTCACCTGTAACGAAATATTTCAAATTGACAGGCAAACACAGACTTTACGTTGGAATGTATTTTTTTGCTTAAGACAGTAAAGAGGTACATTTCACTGGTTTTATTAAAATATTTGAAAAAGGTTGCTTGCAATAACTAAGTAGGTACATTTATTTACAAATATAATGAAGCTCATGCGCTGTATGTATTATAAGTGCCATGTGCCATCACAGACGTATGTCATATGAACAGCTGCTAGACATATATAAACTCTTGAAATTCGTTTCATTTCAGATTCGTTTTCTGTCTTCTTTGGAAGCATCATTGTATTTTCATTTCAATTGTTTTTCTAGTGTTATTTTAAGTCCTGATGGGTAATTTTGGTGGTATTTTGACCATCATTACTTGAGGTCTTAGCACAAGTGTGAACAATTGAAATGAAAGTGTGTTATGAGGCATCCTGATTTGAACACAAATGTTTCCCTTTGGTTTTGAAGAAAAACGCCATCTTTTTCTTCAAAACCGATGACGGCTGACTTTACATTTCTTACCGACTCGACTTGACTAAAAAGAATTTATTCAACCCACTCGACATTGGCAAAATTGTCCGCAAGACGGACAGATGCCACAAAAAAAAAAACTTAATTGTGCTACTGTTTGTTTACCACAATTAATAGCATTAATATTAAAACGGGAGTAGGTAGATAACACTACGCATGAAGCAAATCCAACTCTATAAAACTTCTTCAACGGAAAAACTCCGCCGACTTATTGTGAACGCATTCACTTATTTTCAGAGAAGTTGTATGTGTATTCTGTTTTCCGAGGATGTATATTCCCAACTTCTAAATTCATTAGTAGAGCCGTTTATTATTCAATAAATATTTATGTGGCGATGTGTGTAAACTAGAAGTAGGTAGGTACCTACCTACCAACCTACAACGGGAAACAATCTATAAAACGGTAGCTTTAGTGCGGCGCGCCCCGCTAGTCTCTATTTATAAAGTAAATTGCCTGTCCACTATGTGGACATTGATATCCACGCCAATCTTGTTAAAACAATGTGATAATAATACTGTCTTTGATGTTTTATAAAACAAATGAAGGACGGTGAATGTAGGCGAGGCTTGTGTTATCATCATCAATGCCTAGTTATCGTACCTACCTACGTAGATATTTAAAAATAGGCGAAATATTTTTGGGGCCCTACTATTTCGAACTAAATGTGTGATGCATTTGTAATTAGGTATTTTTTATAAACTACCCGTAACTAGTCATTAAAAATAACGCTAGTTTCACCAACGAGCTCTAATTGACTTATAAAACAAACAGGGTAGGTATCTAATACATAAACTTGAATACTAAGTACTAGTTCCATACCCTTTATATATCTGACCTAACCTACATTTTCAAAGAATAGTTAGGGTATAGTGAGTACCTCTACATTTTGGACGATACGAGTTGCGCTGACCGCCATCTTGTTGTTTCTATAGCAACGGGAGGCTGCCTCCCGCTCCCGCAATTCAATCTGCGCACGGATCAATGCTGGAAAACCTGCCAGGGGTGCCACTTTAGTATATTTAGTTATCTACCTTATTATTTTATTAAAAATACCTAATTGGAGGATTTTGTCTGACATGTAAGTAACAGTAGGTATACTTATAAATTTATAAACCTCTAAAGTCTGAACGAAACTGCTATTAAATATATTCATTGTTTTTAGTAGTAGTAGAGCTCTTTGTAAGAAGGCTCGTCCGGGGAAGTATTACCTCCGTACCTATTTTTCCCGCCAAGCAATGATGTTCACATTGCTGTGTTCCGGTTTGAAAGCTGTGGGTGCTGGTAAAATTACAGGCACATGAGGCTTAACACCAGTACAGGGTATACGTACTAACGTGCGTGACCTACAAGGAAATGGTTTTTTATAGGTGATATGGTTACCACTTAACATCAGGTGGGCCATATGCTTGTTCCACCAGTAATAGCATAAAAAAACACTCAAGTTGAGTAGTAGAGTCAACTTTCTCTTAGGTCAGAAATCTACTGACGCTAACCGCTTTGGCAGTCTCTACAAATCAGATACATAATAGTACTTAGGTCTATACAGAAAATCTGTATTCTGAGAGCTACCTGTGCGTGCAAACCAGTGTATGCAGCGTCACCACCATAAATAGGTAGGTTCTGTGACTCAACAATGTCATCTTACAGTCATAGTCACCCCTACACTCTCGGCTCGGCCTGAATGCGCGAAACCTCACTCCCTCCCTAACCTTCCTCCTGAAAGTGCGCGTTTCCCTGTAAACCTTTTCTCCGTGTGTGTTTGGATGGAAGTGTTCAGAACCCCTGTCCGGATGTAGACAGTGATCGTCAACTTTTGGATAATGATATTCTCGTGAGATTTACTTACCGACCGGTAGGTTTTGTGATCTTTATTTTATGTAGACTTCGAAAAAAGAGGGAAGGTTTTTAAAGTGTAAAAAACTGACTTTTTAGATTACTCCTAAATGGCTAATTCGATGGAGTTTTTACAGTTAGGTAGTTGTGTAGAGAATAATCTTATGGGAGTCCCATCACAGTAGGTACATTTAGTTAGGAATTTAAGCCTAGGTAGGTACGTATAATACGTAAGGTACATAATGTGTTTGATACATAAAGGTAGATAGATATATAATCTATTTTAACCACATCACCTCTCAATGCTTAGTCAAAACTAATTTTTTTTTATTTTAAGATTTTTTCATTTATAGGTAGGTAGGTATTCAGGGACAGTTACGGCATGCTTAGGTTTGAAATTAAATTGTCGCGGTTATATAACTCACTGTACCTACGTTTTATATTAGACGATATACTATTTATCCTGTAGGTAGGTACCTACCTAAGTACATGCTACAATTTTATTTGTTTTTAAGTAGGTACCTACCTACCTACGTAACTCGCTAGTAAATTATTTGAAAAATATATTCATCCAATATTACTTTGTAGCGGAATCCATGTGTAATAAATACGTAATCTCTCTAGGTTGGTTGGTAGTATTACCTAACTAGTAGGTAAGTAGATACCTTGGTAGGTTACATAAGTACCTACCTACCTAAATGGTTAGGTCCTATGCCTATACTGCCTACTGAGCAATTATTTTCTAATATATTTTCGCACGATTTCAGCTTCTCTCTCCAGTCAAAATGAAGGAAATAGTTGAAGATGAAATAATGGCTGATGAAGCCATACCCATAGCTGTTCAAGTATTCCTTTGGCTACAGACCACGCCGTTCGTCAGACCACGATTGGGGAAAGTTCACGACGCTGCTTGCACGGTGAGCTTATTTGGATTCACAGAAAGTTTCACCTTATTGGAGCAGGTTTGGACAACTACCTGATAAAGGAGCCTTAATTCTTTGTCGCGAGCACATTTTAGTTAAACATACCTACTTACCTACCTACTTACCTAACTCCCTAATTGTAAGATCTGCTACCTTGGACTTTCCCCAATCGACTCGAGGAATATGGAAGTAGGTAGGTAGGTACTACCACCGTACAGTCAATGGTAAAATTACATTTAACAATTTCAGCTAGGTGTCGAAAACTAGTTTTATCAAAAAGCAAATATCGTTCTGTTTGCAGAAAGTTAGGCCACCTTACTCGCTCGGTAATTGTGTAAGTAAGTGTTATTGCAATCATCTCCAGATCCCCCCGAGTGTGCGCGCAAACAAAATCATTGCGTATTTTGTTTTCGTGTCACTACTACTGCATCGAATGAAATAAATAGTTAAGTACTTGCCTACAGTTAGTAAACATTTTATGGCGGTTTTCGAATAATTTTCATTGCTTTGACCAAAAATGGAACTGGTCTAAGAAATATTTGCACTATTATGGCCTCATCAAAGCACTTTTACCTATACACCTACCTTTGTAATAATCTATGATAAAGTTATAGGTGATAAGTAGGTACCCACTTACAGTGATATAATTTTAAATTTCTTGCTTCGAAAGGCACCTGTGCGCGCTTACTCTGACTACCTAAGGTGCTCTCTCTCGTATTTCCCTTGAGTACATGTCCAAACCACTATTTTTTCCGGAGCGTAATTTCATACATAAAATGTAATTTATTGTAAGATGTAAAATATGTAATTTATTGATTACATGCAGTTCTGCCAGCGAGCTCCTGGACATCATGTAAGTACGAGTATGCTCTTTTCATCTGTCAGTATCATGGACACATTACTGTCATGTCAAACGTCAACTTTTTCAAAGAAGAAGAGCCACATTTGTCAGTCAGCTGTTCTGTCTTGTTTATCTGTATTTGTTTGTTACAAATACAAACCAAACAAAATTTAAACTGTATTTCCTAGCTAGTATCATCTAAGCTAGTATCATTATAATATTCTATGATAACGTACCTAGGTTTCTTCTACCATAACGTAGGTCGGTAACAAAAAAAATTGTTTTTATTCAGCATTTTTCTTTATCTTATAGCTAAGTAATTTAAATTTTATTACTTATATTATTTCATGCTACCCTAGGAACTCAAAGAAGCTTGCAAAGTAAGTATAGTTACAAGTAGGTAATCTACTGAAAACTGCCACCAGCCAGAAAATTGAATTGTGCTTATGTACCTACCTTATTCTTTTCAGTCATTCGAAAAAGTTTTAGTGCAGAACCTCCGTTTCGGATTATCCAGCAGTCTTACGGAAATTATTGAATCGATCCCTCGATGGCGGTTCGTTCAGACAGCTTTGCCTCATGTTATGCATTCCTTAGCTGCTGTTTTGCATGCCAGGTACTTTGTTAATTTTTGAGAATAATTAGAATGTTTGGTCAGAACAAAACCATTTCTACATACTTACTAACATACCATTGACTAGGTATATTCCTATATTATAAGTAGTCAATTGTTGCATAGTGTGTGAAATTCTTGGTAATGTTTATTTACTTTTTATAAGTCAGTAAGGACACAACATTCTAAGTATAATTTTGATATAGGTACTTACAGTAAAACCTGGATATAATAACCCTAACGGGACTGGCGACATTTAGTCGTAACAGATAACTAGCTCACCAGGGGATGTGCAGTAGCATCTGCTGCATGCTAAGCAAGTACCTAGTCACTATACTATGTGCACAATCTACACATAGTGACTATGGCAAACCCAGCCAAAGAGGCCTATGTACAGCAGTGGACTTTTTTAGGCTACCTACCCACAGTGACTCAACCAAACCTTATAAAAATCATAGTGTTATTTCAGTTTTTGTGACACAAATTTTCTTTTTTCGAACATTGTGGGTACCTACTGTACTATTTCTTTATATGAATCAGTGACCTTTTCTTCTAAGCTTAGTTGCGAGGAACTGGCGCCTAGATTCGCCAAGCTTTAGGACAATTCAAGAGAATCCCTGGATACTACTAAAAAATACTTTTTGACTTTAACCTTCTATAAGAACTATTTTCTTTTACAGGGTGAAAGACAACATGCTATCACTGGGCAATGTAGAAACAAAGCTACTTTACACCCTGAACTGGATAATACTTGATGCCTGTGATGAGTGCGCAGATAATGACTGTGAAAATGGCATTTACTATTCCAATCCATTCCATTACCTGTTCTCTATACCAACAATGACAGTATGTATTGTAAAATAATCAGGATTTTATAAATAGATCATGTTTAAACCTTACTCGCAAACTTTGGAAATGTGCGTTGCTGTGTTTCCTTGCAACATGATAATTTAGGGTCAGTAAAGGTAAATAACTTGATAAGAATAGGTACTTCTTGGTTTTCAGCTTTTTGTGTTCCTGTTTGCACCCCTATCGCAACATCTTAAAGAATCTGACTTCACCATGAATTACCGGCTGGAAAATGGGCTAAAGATGTGGCAAGCTCTTTGGGAATTCAGACACCCTGATGCACCATGCTTCACTACTCTGGTGAAGCCTAAACCTAAGCCACTTGGTGGAAAGTTCTCCAAACGAAATCAAAATGGCGACGTTTTCTTAGGTCGTAAGTAGAAACTAGAGTTTAGACGACAAATCCTCTAAATTTGATTCACATCACAGTAGAGCTTCATGATATATTTTTTAACTGGTGAAAAGCGTGCGACTTCGTCTGCGTGAAGATTTTTTTATTGAAACTTTAACCCCAGCTGTACCCGTTTAGTGGATTAAATTTCGGAAATTTCTTTCTTAGTACTCCTATACGCACCAAAACGAATATACCTGCCCTGAAAATTTCATGTCTCTGCAGTTTAAGTCGACCTGTGGTTTGGCCTGTGCGTTGTCTATATGTTAGTCAGTCAGACAATCAGTCAGTCAGGACAAAGATTGTTATAATAATTGGTACTTAAAGAATAGAATCACACAAATGGACGGTACTTAGGTATAAGTTTCTTGTTTGATCTTAAGCTTGGTCATGTGGAACGAGCACCTAGATTCAACTTTAATTATTAAGAGTTTCTTGCAAATGAATTATTTTTACTTAAGATTTGTTTAATTATGTTGAAACAGTAATAATAATTTTATTACTATTACACAGGAAAATTCTCAAAGGAGGAAGGCACTGGCGGTGCAGGTAGTCCACCAAGCCAGAATATATCAATGTCACAATCAGAGGCACCATCGAAGCAAGGCAGCACAGAGGATGAGCCATGGTTATCTTCACCTAAGGACACTATATTCCCTGAAACTATCCCTGAAGAAAGCTCCAGTACTGAGGAGGAACATGTGGTGAGCATTATTATTTTGCATATTTTAGTAGTAGTAGAGCTCTTAGTGAAGGGCTCGTCCGGGAAAGTACTACCGACATGTCTATTTCTACCGCCAAGCAGCTTGCTGTGTTCTGGTTTGAAGGGGGTGGGTGCCGGTGTAATTACAGGCACACGATGCTTAACACCTGTATGCCTCAGGTTGATGGACGCAGAGCAGTGTATTGTAAGGCACGTTCCTAACTAACGTGACATACAAGGCAATGCTTTGTTATAGGCTATGGTAACCACTTAACATCAGGTATTACATGTGCTTGTTCCATCAGCAAATTGTATAAAAAAAAAGAAAAAAAAAACAGTACTTTGAAATTCAAAAATATCTTACGGATTTCAAAAAGTCTGAATTAAACAACGCCATCTAGTAACGTATACTTAAAACATGCAAGACTGTTTGTTTGGGAAGAATCGTAGAGGGACGAGCGGGAATAACCCATACTTAGCTAATAGGGCTCAACATTAATCTAATTATTATTTTCTATACTTTTAATATGGTTCAAAACTGAAATATATCTTATTATTAATTTATTTAGAAAATTGCTAACTATCGCCATCTTATGTTACTGGCAGCAAAACATATAAAAAAGTAATTTTGATTTCTGAAAAGTCGATCTATAGTCCTTGTCCTATTTTTTTCCAGTTTATCTACAGGCTGCCTTCAGAACAAAATTTTGGTGGTTCTACCAAGGAGGCGTACACAGTTTACTCTGCCGACCCAAGTCTCTTTCAACTCAAAAAAGACGCTACAAAGCCGACGCTTCCTGGCATCAAAGCTTTGCCTCAAGTTACTAAAATGAGGTAGGTAACTACTTACATTAACTTAATAAGCATGTAGTAAACATAAAAAACACTGGCACCGCTATCCGAATCCTTCGGTCGTCTCAGTCGTCTGGTACCGTTGGCTAAATTATACATCACTAACAACAGTTACACTTGTATACACCCACGGCTCCTTCCGTGGTACCTGGATAAAAAGTACAGGTTTAAAGTAAAAGTAAAATATTTCATCAAAAGAAAGAAAGAAATAGCATCACAACTTGAATTCGAGAATGTCTCAGGGGATAATCAAGGTGCGTTCAGATATTAAATTTTTTACATACCCACATTTTGCAGTAGTACTCCATACGTGACAGGTTGCAAGCCACGTGACCCACGACCTTATGATTACTCCCACTCGACCACCGGTGTTCCAAATCCGTTCAGCTGTTATGGAGATTGAGAGTGAACATTACAGTCATTCACATACATATTTTCGCATTTATTTTGAGTTTAATTTTTCAGTTCATCAGACAAAGAGTCACTGTCAGATAGTGGTGGAGGAGGGCAAGGCCAAAAGAGCACCCCATCTACAGAAAAACCGCCATCGTCTAAACAAGTATACGTAAGTCACATATTCTGTACTAGCCGACTGTAGCTTCAATTGCGTGTGGTAATTTTGCTAACATCAATATTTGGGCGTATTGCTGTGATTTTGACTTTTTTAAGGCTCCGTACTCAAAGGGTAAAACGGGGTCTTATTACTAGGACTCCACTGTCTGTCTGTCTGTCTGTCCGTCCGTCTGTCACCAGGCTGTATCTCGTGAATCGTGACAGAGAGTTGAAATACAACAAATACTACAAAACATTTTATAATAAATATTTGAGGGGGCTCTCATACAACAAATAATAAAAAAATTAATAAAAAAAACAAAGATAATGGTACGGAACACTTCGTGCGCGAGCCCGACTCGCACCTGGCCGGTTTTCTTTCAGACTGATGACCACTGTTGGTTGTATGTTTAGGTATCAGCGGCAACATTTCTTGACGTCGCTACTCTCCGATGTCTCTTCACTTCGCAATGGCAAGAAGAAGGCGTTTACTGGGCCTTACATTATTTATACAATCGGTATGTTATTGTTTAGCATCACAACCATAGCTAAACATTTACCTACATACTTATAAACGGTAAATAAATATTGCTTAAAATTGTCCTGTCACTGTTTAACATTACTCATATATATAAAAGATGGCAATAGTTTAAACATTGTTTAACTTTTGACAGAATTTTATACGATAGGTTGTTTACACTTTAAAGCAGTTGTATAAATTCTTAAATTTTATAATTCTTATCACTGTCACTTTCATGTCAAGAAAAAGAGATGGCAACAGATTTATCGGCTTTGCTTTGCACATTTTAAGTGACATGTGATTTTTAGGTTACGAGATATCTGTGACGATATATCCAAACAAACTCAACCAAGAAAACGAAGCAACTCACTACCAATACCAAAAATAGAGGTTTCGGTGTACCAAAGCCCAGATATAAAAGACCGGGATTCGTTGAAAAACTTTATAGAAATTCCCGAAGTGAAAGATTTACCTGTCGCGGAAGTTTCACTCCCTTCTACGCCGAAGCTCGAAGAAGAAAGCACTATGTCAAGAAGGTCGAGCGAGAAAATAAAGCGTAAGATGAAAATGTCAGATTTAAAGGCGTTCGTTGAAACGAAAATGTTTTCGAAGTCGGAAAAGGCTTTGGAGAAAATCGGACATGACGATCATAAGTTTTCGTTTCACACTGCAGTAAGAATGCTATCTGTAGTTATTTTTTTTATTGATTGGATTTATATATTTATTTAAAGCCTGGTTATTTAGTAAACAATCGCATTTATATAAATTGACAGTAATGTCTGTAACTTGAAGCAGCTTATTCCTAGACAATCCCGATCGCGCTATTTTTGAAAGTCATTCAATAAATAACTGCGGTACGAAATCGCTGATATTTCGTACACAGATGCTTAGCAACCTTTTTTACTGTTGTTTGTGCATGGTATTTTTTCCCATCTAGTATCAAACTAAGCAAAGCTTGTACTATGGAACCTGATAAGTAGCTGATAGAATTCACACAAATATTTGTCCGCGGTGGAGATTGAACCCACAAACGGTAGCGCAGACTGTATCATATTTTTCTGCATACATAAATCATAGGAGACATTTCCACGCAACGTTATCTAGCCCCAAACTAAGAAAAGCGTGTACGGTGGAAACCCGGAAATGACGCTCTATACTTCGGGAGAAGCGGCTCCATTGGCTTTGATTTCCATCATACTATGCTGTAGTTACACAGTAATCTATATAAAGTCTACTCAGATTTCAGAATAAGAAGATGAATATTTTATTGTATTATGTGTATAAAATTATACCTACTTAAGTGCAATCAGTTCCAACAGTCTGCCCATTTCTGCAGTATTACAATATCCGTTTTTGCATATCTTCAAAATCAGCGCGATTAGTTTTATGATCCCATGTAAATTGTCCGACCGTACTGTTTCGATTGTTTAACCAATACCAGGCTATAAGACGCTTTCTGATTAGCAAATTTAATTTTCAGGAGTATCACCGAAGTTTAGATAACGAGAGCGACCGCCCGAACTCTGCTTTAGCCAGCAACTTCCCGCCTCTAGCTCCTAGACTAACGAATGACCTATTCCAGTGCAGTCTCATCAAAGGGAAGAGTATGCCGAGTCTTAGGTGAGATTTTTCAATTAAAATCTGCGTCACTATAGAGTTCAGATTTTTATTCTCATTATTCTTAATATTTAAACTATAATTTCCAAAAGTATGACAGAGGACGTCAATAGAGTTTTTATAGATTTTTGTACATTATAGGTATGTTTTAATAGGTACATAATTGACGTTTCGTATCTAGTTTAAATAGGTAGAATGGGTACATAATGTTGTAAAGAAACAGAGGAAGGAAATGCACGCGTATCTTACCTAGGTACTTTTTTATTTGTTACTTACTGTAGTCCTATTTCTATAAAATTTTACAAAAATAACATGTAAAGTAATAAGATACAGATTTTTACATTTTGATTATTTCTCATGATAAAAGCACAGCATGGTTTATTTCTGGACACAATACGTGATAATTCCTGTTTAAAAATTGTATTTTTCTCTTTCTCCCGTCTTTTTGCGCTTGTACCGTACTATTGTGTCGGACGGTGCTAGCTGTCTGATCGATGAGCTAACCTCTAATGGGTAAGTGAACCTAGTCGCTTTATCGTAGCTGCTATTACGGAACAACAAATTACTAGAGCAACGCCTTCACTGACGCGTAGAATCAGCTTAGAACTGTATTCAGTTACGCCACTTTAAACTAAGCATTTATTCTCACCTCTACGTCACAATGGACGCATACCACATTGTTCGCGTCCTCAGTGGACGTGCTCTGTGAGTTAATGTTACAGGCAGAGGTAACCGCTCAGCATCAGGTCGGCCATGTGCTTGTTTCATCATTTTTTCATTTTTAGATCGATTTTTATCTGGTGGAATGGTTTGGTGAAAACATACATGACATTACCATAACATGATTATATTGTAATGCGCACGCATAACGCTCATTAGTATACACACAACACATCAGTTAAAGCTTTATGGTCTTATTCATATTGGTCGCAGAGGGCTCCATAAGCTTATGGTCGATAAGTATGTTGCCATCCCTTTTACTTGATATGAAAGAGAGTGACAAGCATATTTTATACAGCCTTCATAAAGCGTGAGGCAATATGAGTAAGAGGCGTAGAATACACTAGAAACAGTTTTGTAGTTAGACGAAGAGTTACACAGTAGAGGATTAACTGAATAGTTAAAGTATCAGTATGATTCTAAACAGTCTAACACTCAATCACCTATAGCATGACAAGCGAAGAATATATTCATACTAATAAAATGATAAACACAAATGTTAATAGCATGCAAATAAACACAAAAACTAAACTGATATTTCACTGGCAGATTACGAATACTCTGTTATTTGTTCTTTACTCAAACTGTAGGTACGGTTCAACATGTATAAATCAGCCAATGGCTTGCGGTTAAGGTAATTTACGCTCAAACGGCTAACTTCCCGAAGTACACGTATCTACTCTGGAAAACGATAAACGAAGTTTCTTATGGTCGTTTTGAGTTACATTGCGGGTAACTCGGTAAAAATTCCAAGATCAAGTAGTCACTGCCTTGCATACTGGGCAGTGTAACTCCAAACGACAATACCTAACTTCGTTTATCGTTTTGTGTCTATAGGATGATGTTAGTTTGTTTGTGTGTAAATCGCCAATGGCTAATTCCCGGTTCCCATAATCCTAGAAGCGTCCATTATTAGTAGCACTTCGTGTCGTTGCCTGTCAGATAAAATCCCACCTCATTGACTAGTGTAAGCTGTCACTGTAACATTAGCCAATGAGATGAAGGCTTATCCGGCAAGCAACGATTCGTAGTAATAGCACAGTTATACTAATGGATGCTTAAAATATATTGGAACCGGGTATTAGCCATGTTTGCGTAACTAACCAACCGCTAACCTTAACCTCAGGTCTGCCAACTTATACTTATTGAACTATATCTGAGTAAGAAATTGAAATTTGGTAAGCCCAACTTCTAACTGAAAAAAACTAGGTTCTTATCTTGATTTATCCTCGTTCTAGATACATCGGTGAGGTGAAGACCGAGCGGGCTCAAGGCCCGTCATACACGGTACCGTGCAATGTACAGAAAAAGAAAAACCCTATTATCACTGTCACTGAACATACGCCAACACCGTCGCCTGACTATTTGTCTAAAACTAGACAAGTAAGTTTTATTGTCAATTTTAGATAAAATTATTATATCTTCTATGGATGTGCTCTTTGAAATGCCGTTGATATAGGCAAATGTGGTCGCTTAACATTGAGTGAGCAACCTAATTGTTTCATCATTTGTTTCATTAAAAAAAAACTGAAAGTTTATTCTGACCTTAGTTATAGATAAAACTAGATACCGCATGTTACTTTCTTTTAATGCTACTTACTATAGTGAGTCGTACGTCTTAAATTCAGTTGAGTGATGTGGTAGGCATGGGCTTGGATCGTGTATGGCCGCCATAAAGATTTCTTCGGATTATATTGAAGACTACTTGTCTACCATTCCAGGGTTCAATGGAATCTCAGCTAGATTCAATAAGCATGCAAGGATCCCAGCACATTCCAACTCCGGAACGCAAGCCCAGTTTGACACGATCCCAAACCGACTCGAATATAACGTACGTTGTGGAAGAGATCAACGAAGCGCCTGGCTCACTCTATTATATCACCAAGGATGGTGACATTGACTTTCAAGTTATACTGAAGGTGCGGTTATAGCACCACATCGGATCCCTTTTATACCTATTAATGCAATTTTCGTGGGGATGTCTAATGTTTTTGAAAAATAAAATGCAACCCTATTACTCTCTGATAATGTAGCTTTCTATAAGTGAATGAACTTATAAATTGAAATTACAAGTTTACACATTGATTAATTACAAATAAAAACATAAAAATATGGGGAGATCTTCCACTAAGCGTGCTCAGTCTTTTGGTTTGGGGTATTTATAGGTAGTCAATCACCGTGTAAACATCGTAAGCGCGAATCAGAATAGTTCTTATATAGCTCACTAGAAAGCGCTACATCAAAGTTCTTATGAAGCTAACTAGATGGCGCTACAAATATAACATTTTCTCTGTATAACAGAAGTTGTGTATTTATGAATTCCAGGCGGTTTACTCAGTTTCAACAATGGACAGCTTCTATATAACACTACGAGTTATGGAAGTGATGCTTAATCTCGTCGACACCTTGATGGAGATTGATGTTCATAAGAACTGGCAGAATAACAAGGCAGATGATGTACAATCAGGCTCCATCGACCCGCTTATAGACTTTGGGAAAGATAAAGATAGCAGGGTTAGTGTAAGTATCGAGTTTTATGCCGTTGGTACTTTTAATTGTTTTTGGCTGAAGTAACATACCTTTTCTGCACTAAGATGACAATTTTAGTAGTAGTAGAGCTCTTAATAAAGGGCTCGTCTGGTAAAGTACTTCCACCATGCCTATTTCTGCCGCCAAGTAGCTTGCTGTGTTCCGGTTTGAAGGGTGTAGATGCCGGTGAAATTACAGGCACATGAGGCTTAACAACTGTATACCTCTGGTTGATGGACGCCAACATAGAAGGGCACATTTCTAACGAACGTGACCTACAGAAAATAAAGGTTTTAGAATATACCAATACCGATACAATTCAAGCAATTCCTTTTGATAAAATATTTTGTGTATAACTATTTATTTTAGCATGAAAGAGATTCAGGACTGCCATGTGCTCAAAGCCAAGAGTCTACTAATGTCGAAGGAGGTGACAATGCAAAAGACAAGAGCAAGGATCAAGACTATTTTGACTGCCCTTACTACATGATAATGCATGTACTGCTTAGGTAATTATTCATATTTATGTCTAGGCCTTAGTTGATATCTAATACACTCACAACTGTAATACCCAGGCACATTAAAATATCCCTGTCGAAGTTGTTAGAAACTACCAAAACTTTTATATATTATATACCTGTCAATATATATTATTTTGTATCTCAGCCTTTCTTTTCCGCTGTTACACAGATCGTCATAATAATTTTTCAGATTGCTTCGTCAACTAGGTTGCTCACATGGATGTTCTAAAACCTTACGCGGCCCTCAAGCTGAATGCCTCAGAGTGCAAGCAAAGAACACGCTTCGAGAACTACGTGCCGCTTGTGTACCAAAGTTTACTCAGCGACTTAAGGAAATGGCCAAATTCTCCCCAATTTGGGAAGTGCTGAACAATCTACATGCGACTATTGGGTTCTGTGCTGATCCTTCTACTGTTGTGTCTCCGATGAGTAAGTCGTTTTTTATCCTGAAAAATATACTATGATTGGTGACTGCACCGGAACGTTTTTTGTGCCAAAAGGCATTCTCGTATACGTATAACGACCGTTGTGGGCATTAAATTATAATAATGTAATATAAATACAAGCGCACACTGGAGCATGCGATATGATCTAGTGTACGCTTCACTCTGCCACGGGGCAGACCGCTTTTAATTTATCAATATATATCATATTTTATTTAATCGAAATAAAGCACACATTATAACGTAAAATAACATTTCTATAGCACTTTTATATGCCCTTAAAAATATACTTTAGTTAAATTAAATAATATATTGATAAATTTTAAATGGTTCACTCCAAGTCACTGTGTGCGGACCCTTACACTCCAATTCACTCCATTGTTTACCTGAAGGTCAAATTTATATTTCATTTCATGCTATGTTCACTATACACCAATGATATAAGTATTTAGTTCATTCGATTTAGTGGTTAAAACTTTATTTTCAGATCAACAAAAGCGTAACTGTCCAAAATCTCCTGAAATCAGTCACTTACAAACAGCATACGCAACAAACTTTGGTGCAGGACAAGGTGGCCACCCCAACAGAGCTTTAGAGACGTTCATTGTTGAGACTACATTCAGAGTTCTTGTGACTAGGTTTGCGTTGATGCATAAGGAACTCAAAATGCTTGATAATAAGGTAAGATTTTGCATTGAAAGCTTATAATCGCTTATATACAACGAGAGGTATACCTTTATACTAAAATCGCTAACCGGTTATACTTGAGCTGATTGAGCGTAGTCGTAGCTTTGCAAAGACACTCACAAAGCGGATTCGCTCAACACAAACACTCGGACTTGACATACTTACCGATCTTCCCTTAAAACCGAAAACATACGTCGAGGTCTTTTCGTTCCATCAGTCCCATTCACACTCCCCTGATGCACCCGTTTCATTATCTTTCTCGTATCCTCTCTACACGCACGCCCATACATTTTCTCTCGACATCTCGGTGTGCCCGTGTTTTCCACTCTCTTCACTACATCTTCTTTCACGACACATTTATCTAATTTCTTATATATATATATACATGCACCAGCACTGATTTGAGCATTTGACCTTGAATGCGTGGAAGTCATTTTTAGTGTATGTATGTTGCGTACATCCCCACTACATTTGCTCGCGCCTCGAGATCCCTGCCGAGGGTTATATCACTTATATCTACATACCTTAGATGCTGATAATTATTTACAGACAATGTACATGGAAGTACGTCAGCTGCTGAACTATGTGAAAGAGGCACACGGGGGTCAGTTCCGTGTAGTCGCATTCAGTGCGTTACTCGATACGGCGGAACGACCTGATGTCCAGCCGAAGGAGTCCAGTATGCAGACCACTCGAGTCATAAGGTGATACAATTTACAAATTCTCGTATTCTCTATCTATTTATATTATAAGTACTATGTAATATAAGCTGTTAGTTAGAATAAAATCTCAGAGCTTTTGCAGATTGACAATGACGTCGAAACAAATTACAGATTTCGCTTTAGCAGTAGTCACATTGTAGTAATAATCGTGATGCAGGATAATTCAATATTAATCGTCTAGTTTTATCTCACGATAGGTAACATAGGTACACAATATTTAACACTTAACCCGATTATGTAGTCACTAAGTTAAGATAGGATTGACATAAACTATCTCAACGCAATGTCAGATGATATATTGTCAACGAATATAATACCTTAGTATAATGTTATTGTGGTTATCGAATGTAGAACTAGAATCACTTGGAATCTAATGAACATTGTTGGCCCCTTTATCTTTTTAAGATGATTCATACAGAGCCAGAAGCAAATACGTGCTTGCTTGCTTTGTCTTAGATGATAGTTATCACTTAACATCAGGTGGGCCATACGCTTAAGCCTCCGCTAAAGCCGACGCGTGTCCTGAAGACTGGTGGGTATTGAGCTCAACGCCTCGGCATTGCCATTCAAAGTGGCAATTGCAGCGTTTTGGGGATGTTTTTGTACTCCGATTTGGACCAGTTGAGCTATCTCTAGATCGCTTGCAACGATCTATAGGTATCTGAACTGTTTCATATGTATTTTGTACATACCTAAAAATTCCATCTTTAGTTTATCAAGTCATAGATCTGCAAGAGCTCTCATTTCGGTGTTCATTCTGTTTTCTTCCTTCACTAACGTAAATGTACCGCTGTATTGACTAGTTTTCCTTTACCTCCACTAACCGGGAATGCCTTACGGAAATGTCGATAGCCCTTCTCTCTTCTCGGTACGACATAGGCAAGTAATAATTTTAGTCAACTCTTAGAGTTTTCAATCTCTTATCTTGAGTTTTCTTATTTGACTTTAGTGAACTCTTTCTAATCTTTTGTCTTATTGATTCATTCTCTTAGATTTTTTAATTCTTAAAGATTTTATTTCAGAACTAAACTCAAGCGTTATTTTGAATCGCGCTCGATACGCTCTTATTTTTTTGAGTTTGAAAATAAATATTTTCTTGAGTATAGTTCTGATAGCATAACTAGAATAAATCTGCCATTTGTGGCGTAAACGTATTATGCCCACATCCAAGTTACACTACGCAGCAACCAAGTAACACTCGAAGTTGAGTTATCGATACCCCGCAATGTAGTTCAAATGTTAACACGAGCCGCTCACGCCGCAAATGTCAAATTCATTCGTGCTAGACTAGACCCAGGTAAACTGGCCATAGATGTGTGTTTTAGTGCACTGGATATTATATTATCAAAATGGGTGGCGAATAATTAGGTTATGAGGACTTGTTTTATTTAAACCATCGCATATAAACTTAAGGTATAAGAAGGCCTTCTATTTCTTTGTTTTCATGATATGTGAAAGAGACGGATATATCCCACTCGTCATAAAGCAGGCCATCCACTAACGATCTTTAACTATCATAAAATAAAGTCGTTGAACCCACAACTCAAACTCGTGCCATTCGCACATTGCACTGGTTTTCAATCTTTTAAAATTGAGAGATTCCGTCAAAAAAGAACGTGATCACATTTCTACCGGTATATACGGGTATATAACGAATCCCCAGTGAATCTTATTTATTTCTCTTTTTCAAGCTTTATATAGTAGCATTAAAGCATAATGGTATGCAAAATCTGTGATGCAGTATGTGTTTATTCATTATTCTCAGGCATATACCGCGCATGAGTGAAGAGGAACGCGGTTCAGAAACTGGCGCTGATTCCGGTTGCGCGCCGGACGAACGCTCGCATAATAAGAAGTTTACTTTCAAGAAGAGAAGCACTTCTTCTACTGGGGCACACGTGAGACCTAATTATTTTTTTATTTTATTGTACTAGTTCAATCGTGTATATTCTGCTTTGCCGTTGTAGATGCGGCGGAAAAAAATGTATACTTGTTAGGTATTTCTATTCTGAAATAGAAAAACATTGATAGTTTCGAGAGTAAAAATTCTCTATATATAAATAACTAGCTGACCGGTGCCCACTTCGTTGGGCGGTAAACATGTTTACTTACAAATCTTAACTGAAGTAGTACTCGATGTCACCAACAGATGGCGTTAATACGGCATAAAATAGCGGCCGTTCGCAGTTTCGCCAGCGTGGCAGTTTATATCAGTTCCCGTTATTTTTTCGGGATAAAAAGTAGCCTAAGTTACTCCTTGTTACATTAGCTATCTGCCAGTGAAAGTCCCGTCGAAATCGGTCCAGCCGTTCCAGAGATTACACGGAACAAACAGACAGACAGACAGACAAAAATTTAAAAAAATGCTATTTTGGTATATGTATCGTATATACACTCCTATGCATGTAGTAAAAAGCGTTATTTTAATATTACAAACAGACACTTCAATTTTATTTATTTGTATAGATTTTGTCATAAAACTATATTACATTATGAATTAATGTCCTTTTTATAAAACACCTGCGTAGGGAGCCGACCTCGCGTCGGAGCCGCGCGTTTACCTCCTAACTCATAGATCTAAACTACTCCCCTGCACGCGCACTCCCAACTTGGTGACGCTCACTTCGCAACGGGCCGTGCAGCAGAAATCGTAATATTTTAATTTCGCCATAACTTCAAAACCAAACGTCCAATTCTAATCATTTAAAGACCAAATATTATCTACATGAACTGTACTTAGTGATAAAATAATTAATTTCGATAAGGATTAATAGTATGAGTAAAATAAATGCGTTTAAATGTAGTCCAAAAAAAATTGAAGATTTTTAAATAAAAAAATGGTTGTTGTGCCTCACTCGACATAGATAGGTATAGTGTGTCGCTGACTTTTTTGTAGATATTTATAAGATCTACAATTATGTAGAACATTTTATGGTTCTATCTTTTATAGTTTAGGCAGCGTACGCAAAATAAGTAACTTTTCTGGTTGATTTTTTACACCTTGTGTCTGAAAAACCCAAATATTTTACAGAACGCTATTTTTTTCCAAAATAAAATATAGCCTATGTTACTCAGTGATAATGTAGCTTTCTAATGAAAAAAGAATTATTAAAATCGGTCCAGTACTTTTTGAGTTTATTCATAACATACAAAAATACAAATATACAAAAATACAAAAATACAAAGCTTTCCTCTTTATAATATTAGTGTAGATTACCTGCTAGTGGTTCTGTGAGAGCAGTAGACCTTGCAAACCTTTATAAACATGCAATAACCGACTTTTTCCCCTTTCTATTTCAAATTCCCCCCCTCTTTTCCCCGTTTCACTCTCTTCTTTCTTAATCTCCTGATCTAATTTAATATTCAATTCAAACAGCATTTTTTATTTTATTTTACAGAGTCTTCTAGATACGGACGGTGGTGATGAGTCGGCGAGTCAATCGCCCCTTTCAGTTCGCACTCGGCGCTACCAACTCACTCCAAGGCAGTCTGAGAGGACAATACCCTCTTCCTCATCCACAGACATCACGCCGCATCATAAGATGCATCACTACAAGTCCATACCGTCCAAGTTTCATATCAGTGGAATAGGTAACCGATCGCTCATTCTACTCTTAAATTACGGTAATGAATTGCGGTGAAATGACAGACACTTGAAACTAAACATCACAGTATTCACAGTTCGTAGTAGTCCAGCCTTCTGTGCTGTAGGTGGTGGGTTCGATCCTCACCGAGAATGTATTTACAAAAGAAAGTATATAAGTACCACATGAGTTATTTGGTTCCCACAGTAAAAGTCTTGCTTAGTTTGGGGCTACAGGGCGTTCTGTAAATGTTTGTAAAAAAAAGCATCTTTACGTCTCTGAGTGATGGATAGTGTCTGTGTCTTACATGGCGTCGCTATGCAATGCAATTGCCAAGGCAAAAGTATCCGCTCAACATCAGATGGCCATATACGTATCGTTACATAATCTAACAATGATACAATGCAACAGTACAGTGCTAACTGAGTCATTCATCTGTTTCAGTAAACTGGTTCCGCCAAAAGCCGCAGTCCAGCCAATCGTTGATCCGGAACGGCTGTGGATCTGGCGAGTCTCTACCCATATCTGGCAGCATGGCGTCGCTAGCGAGGCATCATCATGTGCCGCAATCACACTCCAGCCGACCCGTGCACGTTAAACGAAGAGTTGGATATACGCTAAATAGGTGAGTATAAACCACATCACATGACCAGATGACTGAAATAACTACTTATTTACTATTTTTTGTTAATACATACTTAACTTACATTATAACCCCCAGACACAGAAGAAACATCTATGTTCATCACTTTTTTGGTTTTGATAATACCCTAAAAACTATCGACCAACTGAGATTTGAAACCATGACTGTTCTCAGGATACAGATACAGATTTGTTTGTTCTTTCTAGTAAACGCAATCTTTTCAGGGCTAGAAAACGAGTCGAAGACCGATTGAACAGATTTGGCCTTAGAAAGATGGGGAAGAAAAGAGATGGCAGTATTGAAGAGACTAGCGGTGGTTGTAAGTAATCTATAACATAGAAAAAATAGACAAACACAAGCCTAAATCAAATTACTACATATTTACGATGAAGTACTTTCTATCAGTCTTCATCTCTGTGTTCACTCCTTTCTTACTTATATCATCTTTCACGCAAACCATCCATCTTTTCTTTGATCTACCTCTTTATAACCATCCACACCCATTCCACTCTATGAATAGACATTATATATACCTAAACAAATATTCATATGTGTTATGTGTATAATATAGAAAAAAAAGAAACGGTATCGTGTCATTCATCCCCAAACACCAAGCATTTACTCGTGACTGTTCGAAAATGTGTAGTGGAGGTAGTCAGAGGTACATCCAAATTCTTCATTTGATACGTACCGACATCAAAATTATTATGATTGATGGTTTTTCTGTGTTTCATACTTCTAACACAATTCTTCTTGTTCAACAGATATGTCCAGACGGGGTTCCGCTGAGGGCGGATCTGGTGGTGGCGAATCTGAAGTGGTAGTACTAAAACGCAGGAGATTGGTTGCAGCGGCCCCTTTGTATGCGGGCCTTGCTCGTTTCAACTTTCTATTAGATGCGACACAACCAGGCGGTACACCTGATGCGCTTTTTATGGCTGCTTTACTTGATTTGGTAATAAACTAGAATGAATGAATGAATGAGAATGAGAATATTTTATTTGTAACTAAAAAAATAAAAGACAAATTTTGAGTCACAAAACGGTCTTTGTCTCATGAGCTAGTTGTAAACATGTTACAACCAACGCTGACCTTCCGACAGAGCCGTTTGGTGACGTCACGGAAGATAACACAAGACACAGAACAATCAAAAATATAACAAAAAACGAGAAACGTAATCTATATTACAAATATATGATATTATGGTACATTAAAAAAATACTAAAGAAAAAAAAAGAAAGAAAACTAAAACAACATATATTGAAGCATTGTCTCGCAGGGCACGTACGTCAGGAACGTGCCCTACGATGCTCTGCCATTCGTCTAACTTAAGCGACAGGTGTAAATCCTCATGTAATTTCACCCGCACCACACATTTCAAGCCGAAACACAGCAACACTGCTGGGCAGCAAATCGCATGGCAGTCCTTTCCCGAATGAGTTCTTCATAAAAATGTCAACTACCAAACTGTCACAAAGTTTTTGAAAAATAAAATTCCCAAAAGGTTTTAAATATTCTTTCATATAAAAAATCCTACGGCATGCAGTGAAATGAAGTGCTTAAACATTATATAGATTGTATTTGTTTTTGTTGCAGCCCCATACAGTAGTCGTTGGAAGAGCGGCCATTTTACTGGAGTGTGCGCAACTTGTGCACAATTGCAATAAAGGACAATGGCCCTATTGGCTGAAATCAAACACCGTTAAAAATAATGGTATGTTGATTTGAAATTACAGGCAAATGAGGCTTACTTATTAGCAGATTAATGGACGCTAAGTAATACATCGCAGGGCATATTCCTAACGAGGCAATCCTTTGTTATAGGCGATGGTAACCACTTAACATCAGATGGGCCATCTGCTTGTTCCATCAGCAAGTTGTAATTTAAAAAAACGTACTACTAAAAAAACTACCCCATTATGCCCGGTTCCAATCCTACTATCCTACTAATATTATAAACGCGAAAGTTTGTAAGTATGGATGGATGGATGGATGGATGTTTTGTTACACTTTCACGCTCACGGTGGACCGATTTGGATGAAACATATAGGCTACTTTTTATCCCAAAAAATAACAGGAACGGGAAAAAACTGCCACGCGGGCGAAGCTGCGAGCGGCCGCTAGTATTTTATAAGCGTCAGTTAATATTACAATCGTTGCTTGTCGGATAAGCATTCATCTCATTATCATGAAATTTGTTAATAAATTAACGAGTTCGAGTCGGCGAGTGACGGGCTCCCTTCAATAGAAACGAGGTTCACGGCGTTTACTGTAAATCATCGCATAGAACTCTGAGCGGGTTAAATTTTAAGTATGAGTATCAAATTGAGCATATCTATAACTATAAAAATTGAAAACACGATTAGATAAAATTTTCTCGATAGAATATAAATTTCAAATTAGGCGCTGGAAATACTTTATTAAGTCAGTGCTATGAAAGTGTAGCAATGTAACAAATGATTTTTACAAAAAAAAATTATTATGTTCATATTAAATACTTTACTGTACGGATTATACAGTAAGCTTATATTTATTATATTTAAAAAAATATTTTGTGTTATTGCACTTACGACGTTTACAAATACGACACACGCGCTATTGCCATCTCTTTTTTACGAGTGGATTAGACGTTATAGCGTCACTGTCACCGCCTGCCCTCACTCACTCAGCGGCAACGGCCAGCGACGGACCTGTGCCTCTCCACCGTACACTGACCAAGCTCACGATCGACGTGATTTAAAAGCGCGGGACTTTTAAACAAAAACTCTAATAACAAAGTGTGTTCTAGTCAATATTTCAGCTAGTTCAGTTCTATATTTACTCGTATCTAAAAGTATGGGTAATAAAAAAAAGTTAAAAAAAACAACTTATGAAAATCATGAGAGCGAAAGCATGTGTAATGCGACGGGTGAAAGTACCTAAGTACCGTACGTCTATTTATCTCATCTACCTAACCTACCATCCAACCAGTTTTTATGTAAGGATGTACCTACTAGCTACCTACCTACCAATTTATGTATTTTTATTATGTGGGGTCAAATATTATTATTATTATTATTTCATTTTATTTATTATTTCTTTACGTAGTCGTTTGTAGTTGTAGATTGTTTACGGTTGAACATAGGCGTTCCCCTAACCCCCTTCCCTACCTTACCTTCGTCGCGGCGCGGTCGGCGGCGCGGCGGCGGCGCGTCGCTACCCGACGACCCTCCGACTGCCGCCGCACCACCGGTCGAAAATACGGAAATAGGTGGAGTTGCCATTTTATCATTTCATTTTATCTATATTTGTGCATATGACTAGCCCTACTATGAAGTAGGTAGGTACTATACTTATTTAGATCTACTGCGACATAGGTTAGAAGGGAGGCAGACAAGATTCATAGAAATACCTACTAAATTAGAATAGAAGAATAGAATAGAATAGAATAGAATTTAATTTGTTATTAAATTTAATTACGAATATCTGGTCAGATTTGAAATTCAAAATGGCGGGTACAAATCATGGTACAAAAAACTGACATGGGTGTCGTTTTCTACTAATTTGGGGGTGCTGATTACGAATATCTGGTCAAATTTGAAATTCAAAATGGCGGATACAAATCATGATACAAAAAAACTGACATGGGTGTCGTTTTCGACTAATTTGGGGGTGCTGATTACGAATATCTGGTCAAATTTGAAATTCAAAATGGCGGATACAAATCATGATACAAAAAACTGACATGGGTGTCGTTTTCGACTAATTTGGGGGTGCTGATTACGAATATCTGGTCAAATTTTAAATACAAAATGGCGGATACAAATCATGATACAAAAAACTGACATGGGTGTCGTTTTCTACTAATTTGGGGGTGCTGATTACGAATATCTGGTCAAATTTGAAATTCAAAATGGCGGATACAAATCATGATACAAAAAACTGACATGGGTGTCGTTTTCTACTAATTTGGGGGTGCTGATTACGAATATCTGGTCAAATTTGAAATTCAAAATGGCGGATACAAATCATGATACAAAAAAACTGACATGGGTGTCGTTTTCGACTAATTTGGGGATGCTGATTACGAATATCTGGTCAAATTTGAAATTCAAAATGGCGGATACAAATCATGATACAAAAAACTGACATGGGTGTCGTTTTCTACTAATTTGGGGGTGCTGATTACGAATATCTGGTCAAATTTGAAATTCAAAATGGCGGATACAAATCATGATACAAAAAACTGACATGGGTGTCGTTTTCTACTAATTTGGGGGTGCTGATTACGAATATCTGGTCAGATTTGAAATTCAAAATGGCGGGTACAAATCAAATTAGTCGGAAAAGACCCCCATGTCAGTTTTTTGTACCATGATTTGTACCCGCCATTTTGAATTTCAAATTTGACCAGATATTCGTAATCATGGTACAAAAAACTGACATGGGGGTCTTTTCCGACTAATTTGGGGTTGCTGATTACGAAAATCTGGTTAGATTTGACATTCAAAATGGCGGGTAGAAATGATGGTACAAAAAACTCGATAAAAACTCGAAAACAAACTCTAAAAGATATTCGTAATCGGCACCCCCAAATCAGTCGAAAACGACACCCATGTCAGTTTTTTGTACCATCATTTGCATCCGTCATTTTGAATTTCAAATCTGACCAGATATTCGTAATCAGCAGCCCCAAATTAATCAAAAACGACAACCATGTCAGTTTTTTGTATCATGATTTGTATCCGCCATTTTGAATTTCAAATCTGACCAGATATTCGTAATCAGCACCCCCAAATTAATCGAAAACGACACCCATGTCAGTTTTTTGTACCATCATTTGAATCCGCCATTTTGAATTTTAAATCTGACCAGATATTCGTAATCAGCACCCCCAAATCAGTAGAAAACGACACCCATGTCAGTTTTTTGTACCATCATTTGCATGCGCCATTTTGAATTTCAAATTTGACCAGATATTCGTAATCAGCACCCCCAAATTAGTAGAAAACGACACCCATGTCAGTTTTTTGTACCATCATTTGCATGCGCCATTTTGAATTTCAAATTTGACCAGATATTCGTAATCGGCACCCCCAAATTAGTAGAAAACGACACCCATGTCAGTTTTTTGTACCATCATTTGTACCCGCCATTTTGAATTTTAAATCTGATCAGATATTTGTAATCAGCACCCCCAAATTAGTCGGAAAAGACCCCCATGTCAGTTTTTTGTACCATGATTTGTACCCGCCATTTTGAATTTCAAATTTGACCAGATATTCGTAATCATGGTACAAAAAACTGACATGGCGGTCTTTTCCGACTAATTTGGAGGCGCTGATTACGAAAATCTGGTTAGATTTGACATTCAAAATTGCGGGTGCAAATGATGGTACAAAAAACTCGAAAAAAAACTTTAAAAGATATTCGTAATCGGCACCCCCAAATCAGTCGAAAACGACACCCATGTCAGTTTTTTGTACCATCATTTGCATCCGTCATTTTGAATTTCAAATCTGACCAGATATTCGTAATCAGCACCCCCAAATTAATCGAAAACGACACCCATGTCAGTTTTTTGTACCATCATTTGAATCCGCCATTTTGAATTTTAAATCTGACCAGATATTCGTAATCAGCACCCCCAAATCAGTAGAAAACGACACCCATGTCAGTTTTTTGTACCATCATTTGCATGCGCCATTTTGAATTTCAAATTTGACCAGATATTCGTAATCAGCACCCCCAAATTAGTAGAAAACGACACCCATGTCAGTTTTTTGTATCATGATTTGTACCCGCCATTTTGAATTTCAGATCTGACAAGATATTTGTAATCAGCACCCCCAAATTAGTCGAAAACGACACCCATGTCAGTTTTTTGTTCCATCATTTGCATCCGCCATTTTGAATTTCAAATCTGACCAGATATTCGTAATCAGCACCCTCAAATCAGTAGAAAACGACACCCATGTCAGTTTTTTGTACCATCATTTGCATGCGCCATTTTGAATTTCAAATTTGACCAGATATTCGTAATCAGCACCCCCAAATTAATCGAAAACGACACCCATGTCAGTTTTTTGTATCATGATTTGTATCCGCCATTTTGAATTTCAAATTTGACCAGATATTCGTAATCAGCACCCCCAAATTAGTCGAAAACGACACCCATGTCAGTTTTTTGTATCATGATTTGTACCCGCCATTTTGAATTTCAAATCTGACAAGATATTTGTAATCAGCACCCCCAAATTAGTCGAAAACGACTCCCATTTCAGTTTTTTGTTCCATCATTTGCATCCGCCATTTTGAATTTCAAATCTGACCAGATATTCGTAATCAGCACCCCCAAATTAATCGAAAACGACACCCATGTCAGTTTTTTGTATCATGATTTGTATCCGCCATTTTGAATTTCAAATTTGACCAGATATTCGTAATCGGCACCCCCAAATTAGTCGAAAACGACACCCATGTCAGTTTTTTGTATCATGATTTGTACCCGCCATTTTGAATTTCAAATCTGACCAGATATTCGTAATCAGCGTTTGTTTCTTTACCTACCTACTTGCTTACTGTAGGTAGGTATGACATGCACCATCAGTTGCACTATCATTTTGAATTTCAAATATTAATGTTTGGGTCTTTTTTTTATTTTGAATATAACTTGATCATGCGTGGAACCATGTAAAACACTTTCAGTAGATATCTAGTAAATATTGCATACTAATAAATTGGCCTAGTTTAGTTGGACACTCCGCTAATAGTTCGACAACTAGCGCAATGACCCTAGACGACCAAATGCAATGACAGTGAGTTGAACATGTAGTTCGAGTGATACTCGCTAGATGGCAAATTTTAAGCGCTTGTTGAGCTCTAACTACGCAGTGCAATGCATATGTATGTATAGTATGACTGAAGCGGGGGGCTTCGAAATGGGTATTTCGCCTTCAACCGGGCCGTTAAGACGGTCTAAAACTCGGTCGCTACACACATAAATACTGCAAATTGCATGTGTTGTCATTTTATTCATTTGCATCGTTGTTAAACCAGGGTTTACAGTTGTGAAGCTATTTATTTTATTATTATTTGTTTCTAATTACTTTGTTTCAGTGACAATGAACCCACAAGTAAGGCAGCGTCTCGCTGGGAAACTTTTCTATCAGTGGGCCGAAGTAAGTCGTTTAAATATTACTAGATTCTCATACCTCTTATGGCACGAGATGGTACTATATTTTAGTGCCTATAGTGCGCATGTTGAATGTGCACTGACTGACTATCCCTCTTTGATATTCTCTGGGATTTTGAGACCTGACTAAATACTGTGTGATACTAAGAGCTTCACTTGAAATGCTTTGTTGTTTTAGGCTATTGGCAATAGATTGGAAGAAATGTTGATCGAAGACAAAAAAAATATTGAAAATGTTGTCAACGTAATCAATGATCCCGACGGACAACGCGATTTGCTGCAGCAAGACGAAGAAGAAGATTTTCTAGATGAAGGTACGAAATACTATCCTCCAAAGTAATAATGTCACTTATTAGAGTAATAATAAAGTTTGAAATCAACAATTCACAGCGAGCATCAGACTCCCAGGAAAGCCACTCGGTGCTGAATGCCCGCGAGCTTTGAGAATTATCGCGTGTGTACTCTTGTTTGAAATAACATCTTTCTTGAGAGAAACTTACCAAGCCTTGCCAAAGCAAAACCGCTCCTCGCTAAAGGAAAGAGGACCTTGGGACCGAGTATACAGGTACGCATTTCTTCTGCAAGTTTTCATTGGTAAGTAGTTGAGATAAATCTCTTGTTGTAAAACAACTTATTTTTTGTTACTATGTTATGCGAAGATGGATGGAAAAACGACGATTGTGTTGTAAGCCTAAGTGAGTTCATTACGTTCAGTTCGTTTGAAATGTGTTAAAACAGTGCATATATTTGACGAAATTTTTATTTTAACAGGGCTCTTAGCAGTCAACACACATTAATGCCAGTCGAGTATGTTTTCAGAAAAATAATGCATGTTTTCTTAAATACAGCACTATGCGTGCATGCGTATATAGATTGTACATAATTACGTACACGTAACAAGAAACTATATATGCAAATACCACTCCAATAAATCGATTAGAAATATTGGTCACTTTTTTGATTGATAACTTTGGCACATAGACCCCTGAAACCATAATTGCTTGATTCAAATAGCGACAGTATCTTTTTACAAACTTAAAAAAATCTTTTATGAACCCTCAATTGAGGTTACAGGGCTCTGAATTAACACTTATTTTAACACAAAAAACTAAGCAAACGGTAAAATGGTGCTGGTGCACAAGTAACATGCATGGTATTGTAAAGATAATCCACTTAAATTGCTGTAAATTTAAACAAAACATAAAATGAACACGAACATAAAACAAACAATATTTTTGATTTTCACCTTTTCCAAATTTTCAAATAGCTCTTACGAATTGAAATAATAGTTTAGATGAAATTAGAGGGTAAAAGCTTTGCTACATTGGCATGCATAAAGTCTCTGAAACACATGAAAATTAATAGTTTTATAATAATAGAAGCCAAAACATAGCTGGTCGAGTATTTAGAGTGGTTTGAAATACATTGAAAGTTTTAAATGGTGCATATGCGTGGTACAGGGAAGCGAACCGTCGTTGGAGCATGGCTCTGTCGAGTATGGGTCACTCGCAAGCATCCGCTCAAAGTCTGCAATCTATAGCTGGAGCAGAAACTGAGAGAAAAATATCCTTCGTCATTCACGAGCCCGAAAATGTATCTGGAGGAAGCAATGCTACCGTAAGTTTTACTATTTTCTGTTTATATTCGTTATGATTACTACTTTAGAACATCTTTAAAGTAAATTCTAAAGAATCTTAAAAGTTTCCGAAGTTTCAGCAAAAACCATTGTTCTGCGCCTAAAATGTATTTGTATTGTAAGTTTGCACCGAGTGTGGTCGCTTATTGTGGACATCTTTGGATGAGATATTCGTATTTCTCATCCAAAACTGTCCAGCCGGCTTGATTGACTCAATAACGCTTACACGTTTGAATTTATAAGAATAGCAGGTAAAATGCTCTTAATGTTTCAAAAGGCCACTTGTGACTTACACTTCAAAAGGTTGATCTGTGTCAACGCGTGTTTTAACTTGTGTTATTTAAACTCAATAAGATACGATAAATAATACATTGATAAGTATAAATAGGTACTCTGATTCGGAATGCTTCAATGTGCACTGTCGGTTAATATATATATTTTGTATCTGATAGTTGGCTGATGCTATTCCCCCGGCCATACCAGCAGACGACAAAAGAGGCAAATTGGGATCCCGCGGCAAATGTATGCCGCGTCGCAACACACAACAAACTCATTCTGCCTACGGATCCTTCAAACGCAGGTCAATCAAACTAAGGCAGAAGGATACTAGGCCTGAAATGGATGAGTGTGAGTTCCTATTAAGTTTTATGGGTGTTCTCAGTACATAGGACCCCTCATCATCTCTCGAGGATGCCGTAAGAGGTGACTAAGTGAACGCACTAGGGTATAGGCAGCTGTACGCGTGGATTATTACGTACATTCTCTCACGTGGTAGACCTCTTTTATATGAGGAGGGGTGGAGCTCCTTATATAAAAGAGTTCTGATCAGCAGTGAAATGGTTCAGGTTGTGAGTATATGAACATATAATGTATATGAATATTAAATGTTTTAAGATCCTTGGTTCTAAAAATATACCCCAGTTTTTGCTTATAAATTGGTAATTTTGATCAATTATGGTTTTGTACCGAACTCCATATTTGAGTCAGAGTCATGTTGGACTATTTCTACTACAGGCAAGTGTGACGCGATTTCGAAATTATCTATTAGAATTATCTATCAAATTGTCATTATTTCTGTTTTGTTGTTTTGTGGTTTGATCCCCACCGAGAACAAACATTTGTGTGATGAACATATAAGTGTTTGTTGTCTGTCTAGGTGTTATATTGTATGAGGATTTATATATTTACAATAAAAATGCATAATATATATTATGTTAGCTATCTGGTTCCCATAGTACAAGTTGTACCTAGTTTGGGCCTAATATTTTATTTATTTATGTATACGCGTGTGTTCATTTAACTTTTACAGTTTTAACTAAAAGATCAGATTCTATACAAAGCCGAAGAAAGGTGTCATCGCTCTCAGATAGAAGTGACACCTCTGAAATTTATCCGGGAACAGGTAAGCTTCATAATATTTCAGAACTATTTTGGTAACGTAAATACTACTATTTATTACCGTGCGTCCGAAGTTAAGTTTGATACTGAATTATCTTGCCGTTATCTAGGCTCGTTACCCTATATTCTACAGTAAAATCAGATTACCTTGAAAGTTACAAGCGTCGAAAGATTTAGTACTAAATCTTGTTCCACCTTTAGTAATACGTCCTTACTCTTCTTCGACTATTTGTTTTCAACTTAATTTCTTTTCGACAGGCACAGTGATAATGCCAAACGAAATGGACAGTGGTGGAGAAGAAAGTCCCGGTGTGCTATCAGATGATCACGACCATCCACCTGATAGTCCTGACAGCAATTCCACCGACCCGCCCGATACCAACAAAGGATTTCCTTGGCTGAAGGTAACTCTAACATTTAAGTGATTTGAATGTATGATCTTTTTAGGTAGTATTATTATTCTAGCAACGATGAGTTAGTCTGCCACGTAGGAATTCTGTTAAAAAGTGCCGATATCTTGTAAATGTTTATACTATCATTTGTGTGTGGGGATATACGCCGTGTCCCAAAGTTCGACGATAGATGGGCATTAGAGGGTGGACCTACTCATGACAATTTGAGATAAAATAAGATATGTTCATGAGATACAGCCTGGCGACAGACGGGCAGACAGATAGACAGCGGAGTTCTTAGTAATAGGGTCCCGTTTTACCCTTCGGGTACAGAACCCTAAAAATTTGCATACCTACATAATATATAGATAAAAACAAAACACTAGAATTTGTGTGAATTGTAGGTGATGGTAAAATTCTTGACTTCATTCAACTACGTGTGCTGCCATCAGAACTTCTGCCATCCTTACTGCTTCCGGCGTAACATGCGATCTACCGTGCGGCTTATGAAATCAGTACAAAAGGTATCTATTTACATACTATTATCTCTTAAGTTGCGTCTTTTGCTATCTGAATTTCACAACATGTTGGCACAACAAAGTTTAATGAACAAAAAGGGGAGTTTTTTGTTGCCATAACAAGTTAGTTAAACAACCGCACAGCGGACGGAAAGCAGGCGGAATTTGCCCATAGAGAGGGGGTGAGGTTACTAAATGTTGTACTTCCTTGCTATCTACTTATCACTAATTCTCCTCATATACGTGGCGACTATGGTAAACCTCCCAAATATGGGGGAGGCATATTTCCAGCACGGAGCGCATTCGAACTGATGACGGCCTCATGTTAAAAGTACTTTTTAACCAATTTTACCCTATTCGCAGTTTGACTGTACTATTTTTGATAGATTTACGGTGAGAAGTTCGGTCCAGAAGTGAATACCACAAATTCAGATGAAAGTGCCTGTGGAGCTCGGAGGGGGCGCCGCTCAAGAAAATCATCGGAACACTCTACTGACAGGTTGGTTTAACAATTCGCACCTACGCCATTCAAATAGAGATCTAAATAAAGCAGACTATTTTAGATTCATTCAACGTCGATTTAATAATGATATGATAACTTCGCGACATTTATCCTTAGGCACGGTAGATATTCCCTCAGATCTCTTAGTACCTACTCAAGACTCCTTGAGGATGTCTTATGGGATTAGTCAGAGATACAGCCAAATACTATATGTATTTGGCAAATATCCACAGTTTGCAGAACTTCCGTGATTGCAAGCCCATTGCCATTGCTAGAATACTAACTAGATTCCACACGATGTTTTCCTTCGCCTTTGAGTGCACTAGCATTCGTATAGAAAAATGCACTGTTGCACGACGGGATTCGAGCCCGCAATCAGAAAAGGTGGGATTAATCTTAGTAAACAACCGGTGCTTTTAATTGGTAATTCGTATTTATCACGTTAAAAAAAAGTTTTTAGTTCTATGTAATGGGTAAAACCACCAGGTGAAGCTAAGCACTTCCATGCAAAGAGCTTGGAACAAACTGTAGATCAGTACAAATAAAAAAAAACTGTTTTATCTCCTCAGGATCGATCGTTCTGTAATAGAAAGTGCAGGTCTTGCGTACAGAGCTGCTGGAGTAGATAACGTGCCTCCGCCTGAGATGTTGCCTCGTCCAGCTGCCATGCCATATCCTCCTCCAGACCCGCCTCTAATACTGAAATATTTAAAAGGACAGGTCAGTTTACCGCCGCAACAATATGTTCAGGAACAAAAATACGGCTCTCTGATAACGTATAGTATACAACAAACATGCATAGGCAATCATTTTTTTGTTAATGCTACTGCTGAAAGAACAAGCATATAACCCACCTGATGTTAAATGGTAACCATCACCTAACAAAGCATTGCCTTATATTATTATGTCACGCACTTTAGGTAGGTAAAAAGGGAAGGCCCGATCCTCTCATCATAATTACAATATTCAGCTCAAGCCTAATTATTTTTTGTATAAACCGTTTTAGATTGGTTTGTATAACACAGTAAGTACAAAAACATTTATGACACAGGTGCGAGACGCATACCACACTCCCCTGGCTACCCTCATCAAAGGAGCCACCACTATGTCTGAAGAGCTCTTTGGGGAATGCGCGCCCGTGGCGTGGCAACTATTGCTGGAACCGGATCGAGAGCTGAGCGCTTGCGCCGCCGCTCTGTTCATACTAGCAGCAGTGAAGACACCGCACACTGCCACTGAGATCATGCACGGGGATTTGAAGCATGCGGAGCCTGGAGTTAGGTATATAAAACCTATTTTTACGCGTGCCTACGTGCACATAGCACGTGCACACGGCATATGACATCTAGAGGCCACTCGCAGCTTCGCCCGCGTGGCAATTTTTTCCCATTCCCGTTATTTTTTCGAGATAAAAAGTAGTCTATGTCCTATTCCAGATAACAATCTATATTTTTCCAAATTTCATCCAAATCGGTACACTGGTTAGAGCGTGAAAGAGAAACAAGCATCCATCCATCCATCCATCCAAACATTCGCATTTATAATATTAGTAGGATGATCTAAATCTCTTTAAGGCAAGAGTGCATAAGTGTCTTCTAAACCGTCCTACCTCATTGTCACTTATAACCAGTAGGCGGATTCTGAGTTTTTTTTTCGTTTTCCGGATAACGGATTTCAGTTTGCGAGCTCGGACTTTTTGTATGAAGATACGATAGTACCCCCATGGGCCGCTAGTGGCGCTTATAATAAATAATAATAATTAAATTTTTGTTGAGATTTGTACACAACATCATCTAGCCCCAAACTAAGCATAGCTTGTACTATGGGAACCAGATGACTGATAGAATACTAATGTATACGTTTTTTTTGTAAATACTTACATACTTAGAATGTAAAGATAATGATTGCGATAGATGATGAAAAATGTGTGCTAAGATCCAATTTAATGTTCCAGGATAAACGCGATACTACGGTTTCAAGTGATGTGGAAGCTACGCTACCAAGTCTGGCCGCGGATGGAAGAGGGGGCCTCAGTCACATTCAAGGTTCCTCCACCCGGGATTGAATTCACGCTGCCGTCCCCGAAGATAGGCATTGAATCGCTGGCCGTCGTGGACCCCCCGTGGACCCCTCAGGTGAAAGATAAGGATATGGAGATGACCTTGAATCAGGAAAGACATGTAAGAAACTTTTAAATTGACCTCTCAAACCCTAATTTGGTACCTCTGATCTCCGCTTGTAACAAATTTTGTTGTTGTTCGTTTTCACCAAGAACTTCTTTGAGTGATATCTTCAGCAACGATTTGCAGCAATACAAAAACTAGTCAGGTTAAAATCCATAAATGATATAAAAAAATGCATTTGGGCAGTTACCTAAATCTTTTTTCTTTTCTTTATGGCATCTGTCCGCCGTTCGCCAGACAATTTCGCCACTTTGTAGCGAAGAGATTCGAATAGTTTTTATTCAAGTCAGTCAGTCATCATTCAGTCAGGCTGTCATTGATTCGAAGAAAAACATAGCGTTTCTCTTCAAAACCCAAAGGAAACATTTTGTTTTAAATCAGGGCACTTAATGGCCACGTTTCAGTGCCACATGTTCCAAATGATTACACTTGTGCTAAGACCTCAATTAACACTGAATAAAATACCACCGAAACAATACACATCAGAACTTAAAATGGTACAAAAAATATATTAAAATAAAAAAGTTTTGTTGCCTCCTAAACACAATTGTTGAATGTCACCTAAAGTTAGAACTCGGGAAAAACGAGCAAAAGTCAATCTTTTTTAAGTGTCATTACAATCCTTGCATAAATCTCAGCTGCTTCTTTCTCTTTTGTTTTTATGCAATAGATATCCTTAGTAAAGCCTACATTTCAATTCATTCATCATTTCAACCCATGAAACTATTACTAAAGTTCTGTTTTTGGACAATAGCGCTCTCTAGTGACCGCTACGAAAACTAGGAAGAAACAACAAACGGAGGCAATAAAGAAGGCTTTGCAACAGAGGAATGACAAGAAACGAGCAGAGCGAGAAAGCTTTCTTCTTACCACTATACCGATAACACGTCAGGCGGCGAGGGAACCGGCCTTAGACCACGCTGCAGATGACCATGTCGAACGTAAGTAGAAAAAAATATTTTAAACCCCGACAGCTTCATCCATAATTGTTAGTTTAAATAAATAGAAATGATTACACTATAGCAGACGGCAGGGGTTTGCTCCCTCTGTCTCTGTCTGTCCCTTACAAAATATCTGAGACAGTCGACGCGGGTCGTGTCTCTAATGTGATTTTGTCTTAATACTAATGGTTTGTTATTAATTCCTTTCTAACCTTCACATCAGTGTCGAGCAGCAGTTATAGTATTTTTTCATGTTCCAGCTCCACCTGATGAAGAAATGGTAGAAGGTGTTCGAGGATCCCATCATACACAAGTTGCGTCAGCTCTGTTCCCATCAATCTTGTGCTCGGCGGTCGCTGAAATCGTCGCGCTACTCGACGATGCCGCTGTGTCGCGAGACGGCTGCTCGGTGTATGAAATAGCCTATCAAGTAAGGTTTATTAAATGTTCATAATTTTATTGTTTAAAATATTTTAAATTATTTATTTAACTTAAGCGAGGCTCTTATGTGGATCGTAAACCGGTATCCATGACACAGAGATCATATAATGTGCTGGGATCCATTTTTAAAACTAAAGGTTTAACTTCTCAGTAAGTCAAAGCACTTAAAAAATGTATATACTTAAATAGTATACTCTATTCTACTTTTACTCCGAATACATATTTTTATTTTCAAAATACACTATAATACTATCTAAAAAATCATAAGAACAAGAGAATTTCATAATATATAATTTCATGGTGTTTTTATTTGAAATACCATTTTATCGATAGGAAATTCAATTTTTAACGTTTTAAATTATTTCGAATCCTTATTTAGATATACCTTTTCAATTTGGATTAGGTCCAATTTGGAGGTTATCATAACCGTCCGGAATGTTTATTTTTTTATTAAGCCGGTTCTAGTCCCGGATTATGCTGAACCAGACCAAAGTAGGCCAGCGACTTAAATCTTTGAAAACATACACGCATTATTTTTTATTCTTACATTTAAAAATAAAGGTGAATTCTCAATTAGGTCGAACTTCCTAACTAACTATAAATAAAAGTATTCTATGATTGGTTACACCTACATAATTATAAGGAAAGGAAAAGCTAAATGATTATGACAAAAGTTATTTCTACGTAGGTATACCATAATACTATACTTTATATTACATACGTGTAACTTAATAAGGTTCATTTATTCAGTAATTTCCAGGGATCTCTCATCCCCGCACGCACTGCATGCATACTGTAGAGCTAATTCTTTCATTATTATTTGGTATTTATTAATCTCCGCCGAAGCAAAGATCTCAAAAAACAATATTAGACTCATTTGAGTGCTCCCCTCCACGGAAATCTTTAGTAAAAGGCGAAAGATTTTTACGTGTTGAAGGGAAACCAGAGTAACGTTACACTGGTTTGTGCAAAGTAGTCATCAACTGCCGTGAGTTTTCGTCAGCGCGATTCAGCTTTCGGACATTTTTACTAGCGACATCTAGTTATATAAATTGAACTAAATGTCCTCGTATTATAATATTTTAGACCAACGCCTGACGGTATGTTTAAAGCAAATATATTTAGAGAAGTTTTCAAAAACTGATTATAGAAATTTAGTTGTATACCTACCGGTACCATCGCGCTAAGGGTCGTTATTTTTAATTTTTATATTCTATATTTTTTCCCGTAATAAAACTTTTGATTGTCATATTTTTTGGTACATGTATAAATACTGTTATAATGTATTCTAAAATAATTAATAATAAATTTACAAAAAAAAGTGTGTTAAGTATTTAATTATGAGAAACCTTTGCCTAACAGTGGGGCATCATAGGTTAACTAGAAAAAAAAGTATTTAATCATCTGGGTTTCCATAGTGCCAGTTTTGCTTAGTTTGGGGATAGATGGTGTTTTGTTTAATGTCCACAAATATTTATTTGTATTTAATGATGTTTAATTTAACCAGGTAATATGGGGCTGCTTGGTTGAAGATTCAGCTCTATTCCTCCGTCACGTCCTAGAGCGCCTGACGCGGGATCATCAGGACGAAATGTTCAAACTCCTTCGTCATCTCATCCGATTCATACCGAGGCTGCCTCAACAAGCTGCTTTCGCTCTATACAACTACATCATAGGCTATGTTATGTTCTACGTCAGAAGTCCGCACGAAGAAGGCCCAAGACTTATTGGAGCAGCGCTGTCTATTTTATGGATGGTAAATCACTCAACTTTCTGCCGTAACTCATGGTAGTAAAGTCTATTTTCACTATCATTAATTTGTGTTCTAGGTTGTGCATAGTGTCCATGGAATAATGTTCAAAGATCTTAAGCAGATTTTAAGGAAAGAACAATGCGATGCTTCAATATTGCTGACCGCAAACGTGCCAGCAGCGAAAAAAATTATCGTTCATGGTCCTTGTAAGTTGATGCTCGAAAATAAACTCTATGATGTTGATTATTAAGTATTTCATTCGTGGACCTATTGTTTCAGCGGATAACGAGGGTAGTATACCGTCTCAGTTCCCAGTTCAGGAAGACACAGTATTTTCGCAAATACTAAAAGAGTCACTCGATTATTTTGGAATACCGCCTCCGATGCATCGCGAATATTTTTTAGTTGACTTCAAAACACGTAAGTTACAAATGATGAATATAGGTCTTAGTACCTACTCTCTCTTCTCTCTCTCTTTCTCTCTCTCTTTCGCTCTCTCTCTCTCTCGCTCTCTCTTCTCTCTCTGTCTCTGTCTCTTTCTCTATCATATTTACTTACAAATCTTAACTGAAGTAGTACTCGATGTCGCCAACAGATGGCGTTAATACGGCATACAATGAAGCGGCTGTTCGTAGTTTCGCCCGCGTGGCAGTTTTTCCTGTTCCCGTTATTTTTTCGGGATAAAAAGTAGCCTAAGTTACTCCTTGTTACATCAGCTATCTGCGAGTGAAAATTCCGTCGAAATCGGTCCAGCCGTTCCAGAGATTACCCGGAACAAACAGACAGACAGACAAAAATTAAAAAAAATGCTATTTTGGTATATGTATCGCATATACATTCATATGCATGTAGTAAAAAGCGGTTATTTTAATATTACAAACAGACACTTCAATTTTATTTATTTGTATAGATTCGTGCCCATATTTTAACAAAGGTAAATTGAGATAATTATTAAATTCTACAATATGACATATGGGTAAACATCAACACTCCTTGGGTACATAAAGGCGAAAGGCGACGACAAAGCTGAAAAGTCGTTGGTGAAACGATCTTGAAGTTTAAAAGAGAAGTGGGAAATCCCTATTGCAGTAAGGCACAATAGATTGAATACTTTTTTTTATTATATTTATTATACTTATATATTTTTATAATTTATTAACAAAAACTAATAAAAGCTACCGTCTTGAGCATTAAATTCGAATGCCAAACGCTGTATAATCGTAACATTTCATTTAACTTAATGCGATGTTTAATAAAATTCAGTAAAGCTGATATCCTTGCATTTCTTTTTTTACATATAGGGCAAATCCACAACCCTCAAAACTACGTCAGAGACCACTACTTCTTCAAGCGTTCACAGTATCCCCAATTAGGGTTGGTCCACATGGAGCCAGATGATGCTTTCAATAAGCTGCAACAGCAGGAGCTATTGCTCAAGTTTGTGGAAATCGGGAAAGTTTTGCTCACCTGGGCCATTCTGAAAAATGTTGATATGGTGAGTATACACGGTGTTACGTTATAATCTGTCAAAACAATGCTATCTCTTACCAATGGATTATGATAAACAGTGACAGAGCTAATTTTAAGTAGTTGTCAAAAATATTATAGAAATATAGAATAGACGACCGATGTGGCGCGGAGGGCCAATGTCCGCTTGCGATGCAAAAGGTTGCTGGTTTGATTCCCGTCTTGGGATAAATTTTTGTATGATCTGCACATATTGTATATTTGCACAGGTGGTCCAGCGAGTGGTGTTTCTACACGATGAGCTGATGAAGCTGCCTTCATTTCCCCGTAAGGCTTTGGAAGCAGACTTGACTTTGTACAGCCGCGGTCCGTTAGGCTCTACTCTGTTGGGTTTGGATGTTTTACATAAGTTTATGTAAGTACTTATAACGTTACTACATACATTTTTATATCAGTTTTATTTGAGATGGAATGTGTAGTACAGTTTTTTTAAACCGTTGGTCCGCTGGTAGTTCCTGAAAAAGCCCGAAATAGCCCCCAAAGTATTATCCAAAACAAATTGACAAATGGTCCCTTATAACTAAAAGGGCTTAGTGGGAGTTACATCGCCTTCTGATCGGAATTGAATTTTGGAAATTCATTTCTCATCACACGCCCACTAGCACAAACCTACTCTGAAAATTCAGTTTCAGTCTCTACGATCAGCTGTTTAGACTGTACGTTATCAATCAATCAAGACCAATATTCTTAAAATGACTATAATGATTATGAAAGATTTTTGTTATGCAATAAGATTACCTGAATTAAATGATTTAGATTACATTTTGCTTATTAACAAAACTTCTCAATTCCCTAGGTGGGTTCGTCTTATAGCTCGTATGTTCGAAGCTATGGCTGGTAACTTTACCTCGTCGCGAGATATCCATTTATTCCTGAATGTACTAAACGGGGCACTGATGCTGCATAGTGAAGATTCGCTCATACTGAGATACGTCATCGCTACCTATGTGAACGCTGCTTTTAATTTCAAAAGTATATTTTCAACTAATGGGTAAGTAAGATACTCAAAATCTCTTACCAATGTGTAATGAAAAACAGTGACTGGGACAAAATAAGCATGCTAAACTACCCTAAAGACTGTCAATAGTTTTGTTTGCTTTTAATTTAAAAAATCGCCGATTTATAAATGTGATGTATCGGATTAAGACTGCTCTATCTACTGGAGCAGAGAAGAGCAAAATTGCACAAAATTCATGATTTGTTTTTCATTCATTCCGCTTTAGAAATAATTAAAGGACAAAATGCAGATATAACCCAAGGGAATCGACTAACAAATTCAATTATTTCTGGATCAAAAACAATAAAAATATATCTACATACTTTTGTTTAACTTCCACGGGCAATATCTTTGAGTAGACAGACAGCCAGACAATTTAGCTGAGAGTATAATACTATATTCATAACGATTTCAGTGCTAAGAATAAGGAATGCTTTGCTAACGTTTTTAATTATATGTTCTCCTTTTCAGGTACTTACTGATAATGCCGACACTTCTCCAAATATACTCCAACTTCCAAACGAACAAGCTAGTTACCACCACAATCGAGTACGCTGTAAAACAATTCTACTTACTGAATAGAAAGCCTTTCATACTGCAGATGTTTGGTTCTGTGTCGGCCATTTTGGATACTGATGAAGAGTCTACTTACGGAGATGCTAGCAAAGTAAGTATCCGTAGAAGAACCAAGGTCACCGACATAGCTCTCAAAATTTGCAAGTAAAAGTGGGCAGGTCGTCTGCTAGCTGGAAATTTTTGAATGATAACTGCGAACCGAAAGATTGACGTACGACGTAAGTGTCTTACTACCCCTATTAGTCATTCTTAAGGTGGAACAAGTCGTTACTATTTCCATACCAACGCTGATTTAGTACTAAATCTTATAACTCTTGTAACTTTCAAGGTAATCTGATTTTATTGTAGGAAATAGGGTAACGAGCCTAGATAACGGCAAGATAAATCAGTATCAAAGTTAACTTCGGGCGCACGTTGATAAATAGTAGAGATATTCAATTGCAGCGTTTGTATGGAAATAGTAACGACTTGTTCCACCTTAAGGAATCTTAAGTGAGTTCTACTTGATACTAAAAAATTTGAAAAGATGATTCTAGTCATGTCCTCGTTGCCCTGTATTTTATTTTAGTCATGGTAGGTAGTATTTCTTATTTTATAAGATTTCATAACGAACATACCGATATTGTTCTAGGTCCAGTCAAGTTGTCTCTTCAATCTACTTCTCAGTCTTGAAACCCCATCACCAGACCCTCTCCACATAGCGGAACTGATCAAGGAAGAAAAGCCTTTGAAGCCTATAGACTTCTGTTACAGAGACGAAGACGAAATGGTTAATGTATTGGACTGTATCAGTCTCTGTGTGATGGTTGTGTCCTATTCTGCTGAGAGTATGAGAGGATATCAAATGTTGGTAAGTTTTGGAACGATAAATAAACAAGTGGTTCTGTGAAAACAGTAGACCTCGCGAGCCCTTATAACCATGCACCTAATTGATCAATTGATCAGTTTGAATTGATCAATTTGAAATTAAAATCCGTCCATATATAACGCTATAGCAAATTTACCTCTACTCTTCCACTTTTGTATTTTTTCGTAACATCTTGTGTGCAAAGATTTCCTTAGTGTGTCCCTCAAATTTGATTGAAATTTCCCCTTTCCTTCCTATTTTCCCCTAGACATAAGAGAAGGTCATATGAACTGCTGAATATTCAGTGTTTATAAACATTTGATTGCAGATTATATTGGAAGCTATCCTCCCGTGTTACGTGAAACAAATCCAGTTACCTTCTTACAACAGAGAGGGCAAAACGGAAAAGGAGATTATACAACAGTTGGCAATCGCAATAAAGACACTTGTCAACAATTGCGAAGGATTATCCAAGTAAGGTTTTTTGTAAATTCCAAACTCCGAGACAAGAATACAAAAGTCAATAGGTATATTAGAAATCAAGAAAATTTTCGACTAAAACCTAACGATATTCAATCTACATAATAATGCAGTAAACATACTGAATACTTACTAATAAACTCAACGTAACCTCGATATAGTTCACTGAGTTTTATCTTTTTCGATGTTATTTGAAATTTTCTGTCAATGCAAAAGACAAAACTCTATATGTAACTATTTTAACGTTACGCTGAGTTTATTAGTACCAGGATTACTCTATTTTTTTCTGTATTTGTTGAATTTCTCATGAACGTTCTCGTGTTCGTTCTTGTGATATATTTAAATTTGCACGGGTTTAAGCATATAATTACGTACCTCAGCTTTAGCGCATTAGTTTTATAGAATTACCCATTTTTAGATCATACAATGGTCCGTACCGAACATCGCCGGAGCACAAAGGTTCTTCGCAAAGAACCGGACCCCGCACTGCCGCGGCTACAATCATCGCGTTTGAGGAGTCTCATTCTAAATATGATAACTCCAAGATGCCGATGCCGGAGTATACTGGAGCTGAAGATTCTGAGGTAGGAAAAAAGGCGTGTCTGTTTGTTTATACGACTGTCCTGTTTCCGCATACTAAAGATGTAATTCGTTTTTGATGGGTTCACCAGTAAAACTTTTACTGACATTTCTTGATTAAAATATTAAAAAGACAAAACCATTATTAGGTTTACTATTTCTTGCCTATTACACCCTTCAAACCGGAACATAGCAAGCTGCTTGGCAGCATTAATATTATAGGTATGTATATTGACGACCGATGTGGCGCGGCGGGCGAATGTCCGCTTGCGACGCAGGAGGTTGCGGGTTCGATTCCCGCCTTGGGATAAATGTTTGTATGATTTGCAAATATTTATTCCGGGTGTTCTGGGTGTTCTCTATGTATAATAAAAAATATGTATGTATGTAATGTATTGTATTAAGTATATCAGTCATCTAGTACCCGTAACACAAGCTCCGCTTAGCTTGGGGCTAGATGATGCTGTGTGGACTGTCCAGCATTATTATTATATGATGTATTTGATAAGATCAAGAAACTGCTGTCTGGTGACAGTTTGATCACAGATGAGGATATAATCACAGAATATAACCATAGTTAGTTCCAGCACTAATCTTAGCTCATAGAAACTCGAGGTTTGAAATGTTTTCGTTTAAAATAATCTGCAATTTCCAGTTGGTTCGAGCGGAATACCGTAGACCGCGTGATGTTTTACTCTCCCTAGTAGGAGAGTTCATAGGACGAGCCACCACTCGCCTCCTAGACCTAAACGGCTCTAAAGGCAGCGGGGGTAGCGAAGGGAAGTCCGTTGAGCTGTTGGACTGTAAGTCACATGCGGTAAGGGTTGTCTCTGTAACATATTGACAACGATAATTTTTTATAAAACTGAGCAGTTGTTAAGTTGTTTAAAATATTGAGAACGTAAGAGTTTTTTGTATCTAGTAAAAATACCATCGCTTATGACAAAGTATTGCCTGGTAGGTCACTCTCATTCGAAACGTGCCCTACAATGCAGTGTCCAACGTCCATCAACCTCAGGCATACAGGTGTTAAACCTTATGTGCCTGTAATTTCATCGGCACCGACGCCCTTCAAACTGGAATACAGCAACACTGCTTAGCCAAGGTGTACCTAGATATTTATCAAAGTCACAACTTTTTCAGCGCCTAGCCGAAATAGCTCACTCGTTATTGAAAGTATCTCCATACGATCCCGAGTCAATGGGCTGTCGCGGACTACAACGCTACATGACGTTAGTCTTGCCCGCTGGAGATTGGGCCGATGATGCACTGAGGCCATCACTCATCATGATCCTGAGGCGGCTTGATAAAGTATTTTTGAAGATTGCTAAGAAGCCTAGCATTAGGGTAAGTAGCATTAGGATAGAAATATGGTAGGTTCACACAGCCTTCAACTAATAAAAACTTGTACCATGGAGACCAGATAACTGATATATACTTACACACACGGAACAAACGTCTGTGGCCATCATATCTGTCTTGAATGCGGATTGAACCTACAACTTACAGCGCATAAAGCAGAGCTAATGCAAAATAAGCTGTGAGGTTGATATTCTAAAATGCTGGGTAAATTCACGTGATTGGGCACGTAGATTACGTGCTTGTGTACGTAGAAAACGTCCTTCAGTGTATTCATGCTACAAATCTCAAATGGGCAGGCATTTGTGTTGCACATATGCCTTTATGTGTTCATATAGATATTAGATCTGTGTCTGGGTGTTATATTGGAATCAAAGTATTTACAAAAAGTATGTAAGTATTCTATAGTTATCTGGTTCTCATAGTACAAGCTTTGCTCAGCTTAGGGCTAGAAGGTGTTGTGTGAACGTATATCAATATTTATTTATGTATGTACCTAGCATAAACTACAATTGTACTCAACGATGAGAAAGTCTTAAGTTAGTCAACATTTTTTAATAGTTACAACATAGTAGGACTAGTATGAATTGCAACTTAAATTGTTTACAGCGAAATACAGATTGGGATTCTGCAGCGGTTTTACTCAAAGGCGTATACGAAACCATGATGCGATGCCCTTACATTATGCATTGGCAACAAGTGAAGACCCTTTTAAATACAGTACAAGTAAGTAAATTAAATTTTACAAATTCTTACATTTTAAAGTTTTTAGCTCAATCTTATTTTAAGTAAACTTGAACCGTATTACACTTTGATACCTAAATCATCGCAAATCGTATTGGTAAGACAATAAAGCTCAAAATTAATTGCAGACGCTGATCGTGTCTGAGAGCAATACTGGTGAAAATCTTTCATCGGCGACGGCTGCGCTAATGTCTCAACCTCCTCCACCGCATTTCTGTAGCACTGTGGTCCGTCTTATCGCTTTACAGATTGTCAATAGTGGTGTAAGTATCATTTTATACATTTTGTGTAATTACTAAAATATTATGATGAACATGAACAATCAAACTCAAAAATCATGGTATTAATATCCCGTTTCTATCCAAAATATTGATCGAAACTATCATTATCATTATCATCTTTTAAAAAATCTTGCGTGCGTCAAAGAACCCACCACTGAAGTACAATAAGTATTGAAGTTAAGAATTTCCTTTAAAGTGCGGTATTTGATTATACAGATCTAAAGATAGATAGATAGATAGATAACACTTTATTGTACACAAGAATACATTATACATCTAGGCGTAAACAAATAAAGTACAATTGGCGGCCTTATCGCTGAAAGCGATTTCTTCCAGGCAACCTTAGCACGGAAAGTAATTAAATACAATAGTAATGGACGGCGGTGCACAAGTGTGGTAAATAGAAATGCTTACATAAAAACTGCTAAATAAAGATAATCTAACAATAATAATCCTAAATAATAACTAAACTAAAAGAAAATCCTAATACTTATATAAAATTGAATATACTACTACATAACCATATATAAAAACACAAAGCTTTAAAGTAGTACATGGTCACAAAATTGTAGGAGAAATAAATAAGTGAAATTCAGGTTATAGGTACGGAGAATCTTTACTAAAAAACTGCTTTAACTTCGTCTTAAAAGTATGTAGTGATGACGCCTGCCTTACGTCTACTGGTAGAGAGTTCCACAGGCGCACAGCTTGGACAGTAAACGATTTATCATAAAAGGAACTACTGTGCACAGGTGTTTTGAGGGATAAGTTGTCTGATGACCTCAGAGAAAAGGTATTGGAGGAATGAAGGAACTCGAACCTTTCCTTAAGATAGCTAGGAAAGGAAGGATTAAACAGAACAGAGTATAGAAGAGAAAGAATATGGAAATTACGGCGAAGGCGGATAGGAAGCCACTTAAGCATAGAGCGATAAGGTGATACATGGTCATATTTTCGTAGTCCAAATATGAACCTGATGCAAAAGTTCTGAAGCCGCTCTAGCTTATTAAGTTGCTCCTCAGTGATGTCCAAGTAACTAACATCAGCATAATCCAGTACAGGTAAAAGCAGTGTCTGTGCAAGTGTAATTTTGGTGGCAGTTGGCAAAAAGTTTCTTAGTCTCCTTAAAGAACCTGCGGAAGCAAATAGCTTCTGGCAGGTGACTTGAATCTGAGCTTGCCAAGACAGATAGCAATCGATTGTGACTCCAAGGCTTTTTACAGTTTCACTAAACGGAATAGGAATCCCGTCGAACATAACCGGTGGAACGGTGGCCCAATCAATATTGCACAGTAGTCTGGGGCTGCCCACAATTATAGTTTGTGTCTTAATGGGATTGATTGTTAGTCCATGCGCCTTGCTCCACTCCGCTATACGGCATAAGTTAGAGTTAGTAGACTCCACGGCATCAGCTATACGACTAAGTGAGGCTTGCGCATAAATCTGAAGGTCGTCTGCGTAGAGGTGATAGAAGGAGGTGAGATTTTGTGAAATAGAGTTAATGAATATGGCGAAAAGGAGAGGAGAAAGGACACCACCCTGTGGTACACCGGCTGACGTATCACACCACAAAGATAAGGACTCTTCAAGGCGGACCCGCTGCCGGCGGCCATGAAGATAGCTGGAAAACCATTCAAGCACCGCTGGAGATAAGTTAAGAGAGCGGAGGAGGGCTAGGAGAATGTCAAAGTTCACAGTGTTGAAGGCATTGCTGAAATCAAGTAAGGTCAGTACTGTAAGTTGCTTGTTCTCCATGCCCAAGCGTATGTCATCTGTGATTTTGATAAGAGCAGTAGCAGTACTGTGACCTTTACGAAAACCAGACTGCATAGGATTTAGGAGGTTGTTGAAGGAAAGAAATGAGTTGAGTTGAAAATGGACGAGACGTTCGAGGACTTTTGATAGGAAAGGAAGAATGGATATTGGGCGATACTCGGAGAAAGATTTAGGGTTAGGTTTTTTCGGTAGAGGAATGATTTGTGCTTCTTTCCAGCTCGACGGAAATACACCGTTGAGCAAGGAATGGTTAAAGATATGACAAAGGACCGGAAGGATAAGATCTAGGATAGGGACAACCATGTTACGACTAACGCCGTCGAGCCCAACAGCGTTAGAAGTGATGGACAGAACACTTTTCTTAACATCTAAAGCGGTGACTTGACTGAAAGTAAATTGGGAATGAGCAGGAGTTGATGAAGAGGAGAGAGAGTTAATAGTGTTAGTTTTGACGACATCAGTGATTGTGGAAGTAGAAGAGAAATGCTGATTAAGAGAGTTGAGATCTAAATCAACAGGGATAGAGTCATGTTTCGTTTTGCCAACTCCTAAAGATCTAAGAAACCGCCAGACTTTAGGTGGATCTTCCTCGGAAACCGATTCATGGATGTGGCGACGTTGGGCATCTCTACACACTCTATTGCAGCGATTTCGTGAGTTAGCGTATTTTAGCTTATTAGCGTCGCTGGGATTTACTTTAAACCTGGTCTTGGCAACTGATTTCTTGTGCATGAGCAACTTAATTTCTGCAGAAAGCCAAGGAGCCGGAAGATGCTTTAGCTTTATAGCACGGAAAGGAGCATGTTTGTCGTAAAGCTGTGTGATGATGGAATTAAAAATAGAAATTTTGTCATCGATTGAATCAGCGCCCAAAACAAAAAAAAAAAAAAAAAAATTCAGGGTCTGGACCCTTTTCACTAACTTCTGACGTTCTTCCCCATGTAGTCCGGTTTATATGTTGGGACGTCGTTTTCTGCTTCCTTTGTCCTATGTATAGGTGAAGATAAATATCCAAGAGTGGTTTTTTCTTGCTGTAATGACGATGATGATGGTGAAAATATTACCAGTATACTAAAGTATAAGTATAAAGATAAATCTCCCATTCAATTAAAAATCCCGAAAATAACTAAGATTTTTGGGAATATCTATAGTAATATAAACTATAGTGTAGGCAAATGATGTTTTGTAAAATATTAATCTATTTCTAGGATAACTATTCCCTCGAGCAAATGTGCGGAGGCAGCGCCATATTCCCTGTTGCAGAGAAAACCGAAAACATGCTGATGAATCTATTCATGCCTCTTTGCTTACGAGTTGGAAGCGGCAGAAAAGGTATTCTTTTATTTTAGTACAGTTTATTATTCGTTTTTTTATCTATTGGTTACAGTTTGACTTACAGTCAATTCGGCCACGCGCAAAGTTATCTTGCGCGCTTTTTGACGATTTGTTCAGTCTTGTTGCAGAAATAAAAGTTCACCAGAAATATAATATAATATAGTACTGATGTTTAAAAGTATCGGGGCTGACCGTCAAAAAAACAAGCATTACTACCCCACCAGCTAGGATGAAAACGTCTGTCATAAATACTCCAATATAGGATATTCCATATTCATCACATACTGGTAGTTATGTGGGTGGGGGTGATGTGAGGTGGGGATCAAACCCATTAACCCTAAAGCGCTAAAGGCAGAGCTGAGTTTTGAGGCTGTCTGAAATAGCGCCACTAATAATTAATTACCTCTCACTTACACACCAAGGTACTGCTGTAACCATTTGAGATTCGTTTGTTTTTTAACCAGATTATACCAGTGGTTTAATCCTGTTTTGTAATTAGTCCGTTTTGTTTCCAGACGTCCCCCCAATAAGACAATCCGATGTCAGCTACTTAGTGTCAGTAGTTTTAAACGCACTCTGTCCGCCCGCGCCTCCTGGTCAACTGGCTGCGTTCAACGCTAAACTGAACGCAGCGGACGCACGGGTCAACTCACTGACGTTTACTGGCAGTCGCGATATTAGAAACACGACTAGACTGTCTAACCAACTTTATACCATTGCGTTTTTAGGTAAGTCTTATCTCATTTAGCTTGCTTTTCAGTATCGCCGAATGCTGATCAAATGTTCAGCGGACGCACGATTCCACTCATTGATGTTTACCGGCAGTCGCGATATTAGAAACACGACTAGTTTCTATACCAACTTTATACTATAGCGTTTTGAGGTAATTCTTGTCTCATTTAGCTTGCTATGCAGTTTCACTAAACGCTTATTAAATGTTAGCGGACGCACAGGTCAACTTACGTCGCGTTATTTAGAACACGACCAGAGTCTAATCAGCCTTACACCATTGAAAGATAGCGAAAAAGGAAGTTTAACTCACGACCAAGCGGTCTAACTAGGTTTACAGGAATGCATTATCCCCCTCTATCACTTTCCGTGGATTTCGTAAGATGCGACTTAAGTAACACATTGTACCAAACACATAACTGGACCCATTTAGGCTGATGACGAGAGGAGACGAAACAAAATCTCTTAAGATTTTCAATCATGCTTTTATAAACATTGTAAAATTCACCTTATTTTTTCCAGCTTTGAAAGTAATGTGCACGTGCTTCACCAGTGAGCTTTGCACCGAGTGGGGCAGAATAGCACGAGCCATGCGAGAGTTGGGTCGTAGGAACGAGGCGTCTCGACACCTGTGGGACTTTCTGCAACACGTTGTCACCTACCGCACGCCACTTTATATACTGCTGCAGCCTTTTATTGTGCACAAGGTTAGTTTTACCACAAATGAAAGGAGTGGTTCTACTTTTATTTAAAACGAGGTAAACGATGGACGCAATCAAAGCAAATTACAGCGATCGACGCGTGTTTAACCATTCACTATATTTTTAATTTTATAAGTAGGTATCTTTAAGTTATCTGGTTCCTATAAAACAAGCTTTACTTATTATTATTCTGTAAAATCCGAATGATACCATCTGCGATAAACTATGTTTTCGGACGGCAACCGGCGTGTGTCCTAATCACTTACCAACAGGTAAGGTAGTATGCTTCGATATAGGCTTGTTAATGAAAAAAAAAATTCGGAATTAACTAATAATTATTTTCCATATTTACAGATATCACATCCACCGATAGGCGACAACGAACGCCACATGCAGTTCGTGGTGCGCGAGCGGTCGAGAGGATTGAAATTACCGACTGCTAGAGCGAGAGGGGCGCTGCTTGCTGAACTAGCGCAGGAACTACGTGCTTTGAGGGAAGCACACGATCAGAAGAAATTTGGTTGGTACTAAATTATCGAACTTACCTTAAACTAGTGGAAAATAGCCCGGTAACGCTCTCGGAAATCGGAAGGCGATTTTACAAACATTTCAGTCCATTCGAAAAAAAAAACCAGTAGGTCTGTGAGAACAGTAGACCTTTCGAGCCCTTTTAACCATGCTATAATCGACACTTTCCTCTTTCCCAAAATTAAAATTCCTCAAAAAATGTAATTAAATCGTATTAGTTATTGTATTCCAGAACAAATCGCTGAGAACCTATCCCAAGCGGCAGGCAAACGGACATCCGATGTATTTCTTCCTCGCACTGTGCCGGACAAACACCAACAACATAGGCCTTCCCTAATCGCCATAATACGAGGAACTGGAGTCACAGGTAGTGGACTACCCCGTACACCCGATCACCCGTCTGCCCCACTATCAGCTCAAAGAGGTAATATCACAGAGGACTATCTATACTATACCAATTTGACAGCCGTCACAGCTCAGTTCGTAGTAGCCCTGCCATCTTGAAGTACAGTTTCAGTTTTTGGAAGTAGCCTTATTACACTCTGTATCTTATTTTAATATTAGGATTATTTATGTCGGTATCTTGCAGTCTTTAATTATTTCGATTTACCACACTTGTGCACCACCGTCCATTACTGTTCCGTTTCTACTATTTTCTATGCTATGGTTGCTTGGAAGAAGTCACTTTCAGCGATAAACCCGCTCATTATACTTTATTAGTGTACGCCTAGATTTATTATGTATTCTTGTGTGCAATACAGTATTATCTATCTATCTCTATCTATCTGTCTATTTATCTATCCATCTATCTATTACAGAGTCGCTGTCAAATACTTCGACCGCAAGCCAGCACATGCTGACATCCGAAGTGTCAATCACCAGCGCTAAGCATAGTGACAACAGTATTAACATAAGCGTTAGTCAATTATACCCAGGTATGTTACTACTACTTTAAACTCTCCTACTGTTAGTAATAATGAGACTCAGTTGTTCCTGTCTTCTTAAAACCCATCGCAGATATTCATTTAAAATGTCAGTTTCGTACCCAAAGGGTAAAACGGTACCCTTTTACTATGTCTGTCTGTCTGTGCGTCTGTCCGTCTGTCACCAGGCTGTATCTCATGAACCGTGGTAGTTAGAGAGTTGAAATTTGCACAGATAATGTAGGTATTTCTGATGCCGTTATAACAACAAATACTATAAAACAGAATGAAATAAATATTTAAAGGGGCTCTCATACAACAAACGTGATTTTTGTGGCATTTTTCTATAGATAATGGTACGGTACCCTTTGTGCGCGAGTCCGACTCGCACTTGGTCGGTTCTTTCATAATTTTCCTGCCCTTATTCCACTTTACGTGGGGTCGGCACAACAGGTTTTTTTCCCTCCATGTCCCTCCGTCATCCGTCATCTCTATACCCAGTAATAATCAGTAGGGCACGTTCCTAACGAACGCGACCTACGAGGAAATACCTTGTTATAGCCGATGGTAACTACTTAACATCAGGTGGGCTATCTGTCTGTTCTATCAGCAAGAAAAAGATAAGGAGGCTAAGATTTGTTTTGTCCACAGGCTCAGCGCACAATGGCAGTGATACAAAGCTAGGCACTAGCACTCCATCCCACTCGAGCACGCAAACCAAACTGCGCTTTGTACCTTCGGTAGAACTCAAGCTTATAACAGGTAGACACTCGAAATAAGAATTGTTTGGTTTTGGTCAATCTGCCACTCAGTGGGTTTTATCCGAAGGATATTTGACGATGGACCTACAATATGTCACGTATGGCATACTAACTACTGCAAAATCTGGGAATGTACTTTGATTGGCTAAGCAAAACCATTATAATTGATTACCGTATATAGGTCCTAGTTTTTAGGGTTCCGTACCCAAGGGATAAAACGAGACCTTATTACTAAAACTCCGCTGTCTGTCAATCTGTCCGTCCTTCTGTCACCAGATTGTATCTCATGAACCGTGATAATTAGAGAGTTGAAATTTTCACAGATGATGCATTTCTGTTGCAGCTTACTTTACTTGGGGCTCTCATACAACAAACGTGATTTTATTACCGTTTTTACTATAGATAATAGTACGGAACCGTTCGTGCGCGAGTCCGACTCGCACTTGGCCGGTTTTGTTAGATACACGTAAATATGTATAAGTACTTAATAAATTTCAGTGCCATACCTAATACAAGCTTACTTCCAGGAGAAACATCAACAAACCCTCTTTCTCCCTCATCATCCGGCGAGGCGTATCTCTCCCACGAAATGTACGACACCCGACCCACTATCGGTGTGTCTCGTAGCGTAGACATACCACCGGATAGTCCGGACGACGACCGACCACGACTCCAAAGAGCGCATGGACCTTCCAAGAAGACCTTCAAATTCAGACGCAGCAGGCATACTAAACCAGAGGTAGGAAATTGAAGATTCTAGTCATGTAACCTATGTAACTAATAGTTACAAATATCAAATAGTTTTTATTTAGTATTAATTGTGTATTGACCGTGTGTATTATTTGTGTATATCTTTAATATGGACCTGTAAGCTGTCTGAAATAAAGATTTATTATTATTATTACTTCCGCAAAGCAGCTTGCTGTGTTCCGGATTGAAAGTTGTGGGTGCCAGTGAAATTCTAGGCACATGAGGCTTAACATCAGTATGCCTCAGGTTGATAGACACTGGACACAGAGCAGTGCATTGTATATAGGGCACGTTCTTAACGATCGTGATCTGCAAAGCAATACTTTGTCATAAGTTATGGTAACCACTTAACATCAGGTGGGTCATCTGCTTGTTTAATCAACAAACACCTTGAAAAAAAACAAAGTTTCTGATAACTGACACATAGATTTCTAACATAGGTAAAGTTACAGGCACATGAGGCTTAGCGCATATATGCCTCATGACGCTACGCAGTACGTAGGGCACGTTTTTAACTAGCGTAACCTACGAGGAGCTGCTTTGTTATAGGCGTTGGTAACCATTTAACATCAGGTGGGCCATCTGCTTGTTTTATCATTAAGTAGGATAAAAAAACTAGAGATGGGACTTTAATAATTTCTACGAATTATTTTAGACGAAAAAAGAGAGAGGTAATACGTGCACCGCAAGTGTTCTTCTTATACCGACTAAACGGTATACCTATTTTATTTATTGTTGCAATTGGAACCCCCCGCAGAAAGGATTATTTATGGGCCCTCGCGGTTGCTCGGAATTCTATTTTGAAAACGTTTTAGTCGCTGTTTTAACTTCGATCTCATTGTATATTTTGAAATGTGAAATTCTATGTTTTATATTTCAGGTATCACACGTACGCCTAGAGTCAGACGAGGGTGGTTCATCCCCTGGCCCGGAGTCCACGCCTCTGCGGCGCGCGTGGTCGCAACCTCCTCTGCTACTGCCGACTTGCATCAACACTGACACTTCTTATGACAGCGAGATCTCACAAACATCTTCTACTTCTGGATATAGGTAAGGTAATCCCAAGAAAATCCTCCAGTTCCTAACAGCTGCAGGGTTGAGTGGTGAACTATGAACGCCCTAATGAAGGGGTGACACCTTAAACCATGTGTCGCATAATACGTGGGCTGCTCGATTGCCCTGGTCTACTGGCTGAGTTCAGTAGACTGAATGTGCCGGAGAATCGCATCCGTTTCCGCCCTGGCCGAGTACCACTGTTCTCTCCGAGAACCTTGCGTACTGTAGCGCGACAACAATCTCCAGTTTGTCGAGCACAGCGCCATCTCAACGCTCTAGTACACGCTTACCCAGACTGTGACATATTCGCTGACAGGTGGTCAATGATTGCAAGTTTCTGCCCATACTATTGTGAGCAACCCAGTTCACTGGCTCCTTGGTAGTCAGTTGACTCCGGTGAATTTTAGTGCAATAAATTTAGTATGTTTAGTAATGTTCCTACTGATCTCCTAGGTATATTAGATTATTGTTTTTTGTTTAACGTTGTTATTTTATTTCTAGTTTTTCAGTTATAGATTTTTATGTTGTATATAAGTAATGTCACGTGATATTTGTATTAATTTTTAAGTAAGTAGAATAGCGCTTTAGAATTAGTTCTGTTATGCTATTTTATGTGAATAAATTGAAATTGAAATTGAATTGAAATTGAAACAAGTGGCGATCACAATAGGCCATATGGCCGCAGTGATACCAAAGCCGCAAAAATATAATAAAAAAAATAGCTAAAAGGTAGACCTTAATTTTACAATGTCCGATCTAAAATTAGTGTAGTGTTTAACCGTAAATGCTTGTTCAATTTACAATGCAGCAATGCAACCTTACGACCATACAACCTTACGATTTGACGACCGATGTGGCGCGGCGGGCGAATGTCTGCCTGCGACGCAGAAGGTTGCGGGTTCGATTCCCGCCTCGGGATAAATGTTTGTACGATTGCAAATATTTATTCCAGGTGTTCTGGATATTTTCTATCCAAAAAATAAATATATTATGTAATGTATTGTATTAAGTTTAACAGTCATCTAGTACCCATAACACAACTATGCTTTGCTTGGGGCTAGATAATGCCGTGTGGATTGTCCAGCATTATTATTATATACCTTGGTGGATTACAACCGAATGAAGTGAAAGTTGATAAGTTTTTGACGCACATAACTACAAACTTGGTATCTATATGTCACCAGGGAGAGTTACAGCTTGCAAGCGTCCATGACCGAGTCTCCGGGTGGGTCGTGTCGTGCGGCTCTGGCATCGCCCGAGGCGCCTGGACAACGCACTAGTAGTGCCACACCCCACGCAAGCCCCGACGGTAAACCGCGCTTCGTATGTACCGCATCGCTAGACTACTCTATCTACTTAGTCTGCCTTCTCCATCTATACTTCTATACTTATATTATAAAGAGGAAAGATTTGATTGTTTGTTTGCTTGCATTGAATAGGCTCCGAAACTACTGGACCGATTTTAAAAATTCTTTCACCGTTGGGAAGCTACACTATCCCCGATTGACATAGGCAATATTATATTTTCAAAAAAATTCATAAAATTAACGGGTTACTTAACCCGTGCGAAGCCGGGATGGGCCGCTAGTTCTTCTATAATTTTCTTTAGATTATACAAAATAGTCTCTTTTAAGTGCGTGTTTTTTTTACACAGACGGCAAATAGCGCTCCTGATGTTAAGTGGTTACCATCACCTGTAACAAGGCATTGCCTCTCAGGTCACGTTAGGCGCGTGCCATCATGCACTGCTCTGCCTGAGGCATACAGGTGTTAATACTCATTTTGTAATTTCAACTGCACACACCCTTCCAACCCAAACACAGTTGCTTGGCGGCAGGAATAGGTATGGTGGTAGCACTTCCTCGGACGAGGCCTACACTAAGACCTACTAGGTACTTCCTACTGAAAGTGTTCATGTACCTAGGTATTATTAGCTAAGAATTATTCGAGATTTGAAAAAAAAATATACATATATTCATAAAATTCCGTTGCTGAACAGTCATACTTACCTCAAATTCTGTTTCGCCAACAAAATCCCATATCATCGAAACTAATAAACGTCCAAGCAGTGAGATGTTACTAGGTAGGTTGAACATACATGATATGACATGTACATGATAAATTCATGCTTTGCTTCTTTTTCTTCTTTCTTTACCGAAAGCATGCACGAACATTCTTAAATATCCACAGCCTCACTGAGCTGCGAGTCTGCTACGTCATCGGCTGAACGCACAGCTTTACTTGGAGCAGCAAGCCAGCGATCTCTACTGCTCAGCAGCGATCTTCGCGATGAAGATACTCTACTCTAGAAGAATCTCTCTTTAAGATAGAAAGAATATGGGTCTAGCGAGATTGAACTAATTATTGAAGCACTCAAATATTGTATTGACACAAAATCTAGTCGGTATTTGGTAGCTATTCCTTGATGTGTCTTTGTTGTCAAATTTTAGCATGTCAATGTTACAAATATATAGTATAGAGATGGTATAGAGCTGTTACAGTCATATAATGAAACTAATTGTAGCCTACTCTAGGTAGTTTAAGTACACCTACCTATGTGCTAATGAAATAGTCAGTCCATTCATTATTGTTTATTAGATAATTATTTTTTAAAGTTAGTCTAATAAAATATTGTTTCCAAAGATTTTGTTTCATTTCTGACCTGAGTGCCAAATACACCGTAAGCACAGATTAAATAAAGAAACCCTAGGTAGGTAAGTACTAAATAATAAAAATCCAGCATTAAAAGTACAAATATTTTTAATTACACTAAGTTATAATAATTGACTATTATCAGGCTTCTTTACATAACAGAAATGGTTGAATGGCAACTTGGACATCAGCATCCAAAGGAATTTCATGAATATACTTTGAGAAGGTGATAACAATTCTATAAATACTTCTTTTCACAGATGACATGAGATTAGATTTCATTTTTATAGCCAAACTATCATTGAGAATGTGTTTTCTTGGTACCAGACCTGATTTTGATAGTTTGTCTAAATTCTGTTTTAGGTTTATAAGTGTTGATAACAATAAAGGCAAATCATTTTGTACTACTCCATATTTATCTTCTTTCAAAGATGCTGCAGCAATAAATGCTAGGCCTTCACAAGTCCACATTACTGGTTGAGCTTGAGACAGCAGAACCTTCAGTTTGGTATCAGTCAGCTCCCCAAATATATAACTAATGCCGGGCTTTTGGCACAATTTTTGTAAAATGATATTGAACTCTTGTTTAGCAGCATTAGCAAATGTATCTTCCACTTTGTTTTTATTGTGATCTTTTAGTTCAAGAATCTTGGGCGACTGAGCCATATTTCTCAGTTTTCCGTAAGATATTCCAGCATTAGGAGACACATTGACAATGTTACGATGTATTGAATTTTCTATTTCTACTGGCTTTCCATCTCCATTGATAGTATCTAACTCTTTATTGAACTCATTTATGATGCGCAAACACTCTTCAAGTAAATTATTCCAATTTCTTGGGTGTCCTCCAGGTTGAGACAGTGTGAAAATAGCTTGCCTTCTTTTGCTAGGGTCAATCATAGACATTATTTTTAAATCTTGAGCTCCTAAATATCCGTTGAACTGTGATCTCTGTGCCAATGCCTTATGGAGAGTCAGACAGGTCTCAGATACAATGGGAAACTTCATGTGTTCTGTGAGGACTATATTGAAAACTGTTCTCATTGTGTACACAGATATAAAAAACAGACTGGTGTACAACCATAGACCAATCCAAATGCCAGAGCTGAATAGAGTCATGACTTGGTCTAAAGGAGGGTCTTCCAAGTACAAGCTAAAAACGTCTGAAACAATACTTCTTGGTTTGCTTCCCCACAAATAATAAAATATACAATAATACAACACTGGCATTATGGAGCTCTTAAGGCCTGATGACAGAATATTGTTAATAGCCAGCTTTATCTGCTGAAATTTATCTTGGTAAATATGCGGGAACAAAAGAATTGATGTGCCAAATATGTGCACATTCAAAAAATAGTATAATCCCATCCACATCCCTCCAAACTGCAAGAATAAACTTTTTTCCATTAGACATTGACCATCTGAATTCTCACAACTCTTCTTCAAGTTGTTATAGTTGCTTTTAGCTAGTGATGAATATAAACCCATTGTGAAGTATCCACTCAGTGCATACAAAATTCCAAAAATTACATTTTGCACAGAAAATACATTTAGAAACATTGAAAATCTTGTAAAGTATTTGGGTATTGGCATCATGTAATAGCTTCCATAAATATAAGCTTGGAAAAAAGAAACCATTCCAAGAAGTCCCATGTTCAGTCCCATTTTCCAGCCAAATATGTCATCCACAGTTGATGTTATCCATTCCAGCGGGTGCAATATATTAACTTGGATTAGAAAAACTAGCACAACAGCAAGTAAAGTCTGTAATCCGATATTCCATACCACAGCAACAATCAGTCTTTGTGAAAATATTTCACTTTTGCCTTCCATTTCAATAGCAGTCGCCGGTTTACAGGTTATTTACACATTTAATTTCTTTGAATACAAAAGAAGTAGGTACTTAAATATTCTGATACCGTTCAGAGTAATTACGATTTTGTAGACACCGTATAGATCAAACGTAAACAATGTCCGATCCGACCGTTGCTGGCTGAGCTTTGAAGATAAACTTCTGTTGAAGTTGTTCTATTTCTCGCGATTCTAATGTACGACGGTGGAAAAAACAACCTGGGAAATCACAGCCATAGAAAGTGCAGGCAGGAATATGCATTCCTCTTGATTGGTCGGACGAGTTTTTGTTTCGACGCAGCTAAAAACTAAAGTTGTAATATCCCAGTTTGAGATGGATGAAGGTGGGTCAAAGTACAAAGCAGTTGATCATAATTTTGTGACCTGGAAAGCACAACCATGGAAAACAAACACGACCATGCGATTCGGTGCCAAAATGTACACCAATCAAACTGCGTTTTTCATGGTTATTAATCATGTGCAGTGATTGTTGTGATTAAGAACGTTTCCTGCTGAGCACCGTCAAGTTAGCAGGAAATGTATTTATATGAAAATATCCCAAAATATAAATATAGCACAAATATAAATATAACAGTATTGTGAAAATGAGACATTGACTATATGATAGTGATGTAACAGGATTAGAGCTGCTGGGCTGACGGACACAAACCTATTCCCAGCAGTGGGATACAATAGACCGACAAAAAAAATATTTACAACAAAAACTCGCACAAAAATGATGTGCAAAAGAAAACTGCCTTTTTTCATATGGCATACTTTATTCCTTTAAATATTCATAATAGCCACACTGGGGTTCTGAGTAAGTAATACAAATTAGTACGTAAGTCAAGTACCTACCATCATAAATTATTACACAAAATTTCAATATCTACCTGCTCGTTGGGATAACCTAATAGAAATTAGAGCACCAAAGAAATAACATACCATACCATACAAATTAATATTTTGACCATTGCAAATCAGCCCTTAAATCACGTTGTTATACATAATTTTTACGTAACGAAAGGTACTGAAGTATTTTCTATTTCTATTCTCTTGTTACTTTTACTAAGATTTTCATGATGTTGTTTAAAATAAAATTGAAGATTAATAGTTCAAAGATAATAATATTTTTAAGCAGCATCTGGGCATGGTGCACTACCACAAATTCGCACTAAAGCACAAACAGGTAAACGGTCGAATATGTGCCCTTCAAACCGGAACACAGCAAGCTGTTTGTCCGTGTTTAAATGTTGGTTAACGCCAGCCTTCTTAGCACAAGGCAAAATGTGACCTACCTAGACTCGAGTTTAAAATTTGTGAATAAGTAATTACAAAATGTAATTATGTAACAATTTTAAAAACTTGGTATATTATCTACCTTATCTTAAAAATGGTGTTATAATTTATCACTTACATTTATTTTAAGGACTTTATTTATTTTTAGGTACTTACATAATATTTTTGTATTTTGTAATTTAATAAAATCTACAGTACAATATTAAATAAATGCATCAAAAGTGTATGTACTACATGAATCAATGAGGATTGCATTATACTGTTCCAAATTATAATTTGAAAGATTGTTATCAAAAACTATCATAGAACACAAGACTAGAGTAACAGAAAAAATACAAACAAATAATATGACAAAAGCTGTGTACACCAAATAATTTATTTAAGTTTCTGTTACTGAGTTTTCTTGGACAGTCGCCAATATGAAATTTACCCAACTTCATAATTTTAAAATGATGTCATTACTTTTGTACTAAAGTACCGTAGACAGAAGAATCTAGTACAAATTTTATTTAAACTGCCAAGCAACACTCCGTAGTTACGTTAGCGATGCCGTGCAATGAAATTTAACTGTCAACACGATACTTTTCCGTCAATTGTGCTAGGACCAATAGATTTAGATTTAGCAGACTTTACTTTTAAAAGATTTTATAGATCTATCTATGAGGTGTGAAGATAAAGTTGTAAATAATGAAGTGTAACAATTTTACTGGTACCAACTACTACTAGTAAATGTAATTATCTTGAACAAAATTTTAAATTTCATGAATCTAAGAAAAATGCTCAAGTAAATCTCTGCCAGTCTGCACTGGCTCTTAATTAGGTACTTTAATTAAGTAGTAAATCTGCGCAAACATAATTAAGCCTATAAAACATTATTCAGGTACATTTTATAGCTAAAAATATTGTCAAGTACCTTCTCATCAAATAGCTGATTTTTGTTTAGACACAACTACACAGACTCTAGCACTATATATACTTATAGATACATTTTATAAACAAAATCAACAACATTTTAAAATAATCTTAAAACATAACTTATAATAATATATTACATTAATAAGTAATACAAATAAAATATTTATACTTTGTAGACAAAGTTGTCAAAATAAATTGTTACCCAACCGGTGAATTTCGCAAAGGTTTTAACTTTTCAGTTAAGGAGTGGAAAAAATAGTATAGTGGAGTCACAGAAATATTCTATTTATAAGTTAAATAATCTGGAAATTTCATGTTTTAATAGTGTCTTCACTAACACTAGTGCTATGTTGTAAATACACATTTAAACTTATAAAGATTATGAATGTAGTTGCATTTCAAAATAGTACAGTCAGCGTCAAAAGTAAATGACAATTAGTCGAGGTTTCGAAATGGTTTTATGGATATTTTTAATCATAAAACCAAATTTAATGTAAAAATTAACTTTAATTTATATTATTATCTATTTCATTGCGAAACCAAAGTTATATGATAACAAAATACTATGGTTACTTAATTTTATGGATCAAACAAATTTGTAAAACTCATCACCTTGCAATGCCGACTGTACATAGGTATAAATTAAGCAGGAATGCCTAGAAGTATAAATGTTTATCAAATTTCCTCTAAATACAGAACTAGTTAAGAAATAGTTTAGAAAACGTAAAAAAAATGGAATGGATAAATGTATTGGACTATAACAGTCTTGGATGCACAAAAAGACTATCAGTCTATGTACTTAGAGCCAGTCAAGAAACTGATTTACAACTTTTGTAATATGGTTTATGAAATAGAAAAAAACAACCTCAGTACCTATTTCTAAGCAGTGCAATTCAGCAGTTTAAATGGTACCCGTCATTCAGAATTATAGTAGTTCACCGAATTTTAGTGCTTCCCTTTCAAGGTATGTGCTATGTTACTAGAACATAATGAGTACAGGTGCAAAAAAATTTTTTTAGCTACATTAATTTACATCTCAGGGTAATGGATGCAGTGCAGTCCTGAATAGACAACTCTGCGAGATGTTGCAATAGTTAGTCTGAGGTAACCGCTCAACAACCGGTGAGCCGTGCTTATCTCGTCATATATTTTATTCATTATTTTTTTATGAGGTGGTAAACCTGTTATAGGAATATGTATGTATAAATGAAGGATGAAAAACGTTCAGTTGCATATTTCAAAGAGCGGGTCATCCTTCATCGTTCGTTTTTTTGACTGCTCCTGTTGTACAAACAACAACAAAATATTTAACAGACAGATTTATGTTTTTTTCCTCGTTTACTGTGTTTTCAATTGCTATGAGCCAAAACAAATCTTCAATTACAAACTTTAGCAAGAATGACCATGACGCTACCAGCGTTATTTAAGATTTTATGACACGAAATCTTCAAAAACTTTCATTGACTGTTCACACCTTTGAAGTCACTACTAAACTACAATATTGCATTACCTCATCCACTTTCGTTCAACCTTCTACAACGATTCTGCCAGAAAATAACGTGAAGGATTGACAAGAGACCCACTATAAGCTTTGTTAATCTTTGATGTATAATTGTACGTAACAGGTGGTAAACCATAGCCTTTGCGAACACATTTAGTATACATTAGTCATGTACTCATTCAATGTACTTAAAATGTACACGCGCTAGCTTTGTACAATCTGCTGCGCTTTTATAACTACACCTAACATAATAATATCGATGATTTATAAATTATTCTACATTTTATAACATAACATCTTTGAACACATCAATAAATAGAGATTACAAAACACAAATTGTTCAAATTCAGCATAACTTTTTACACGCACACACGCATATGCTATTTTTACAAAAAATACTCAGTATAAACAAATCTTCCATAAAAATATATCACAGTCATCTAAGGAAGATTTTACTGATGAAAACCTACCGTTCAGGTTAATAACATATCATAGTTTCTAAGATATAAATAAATAGTAAGCACAAATCTCAAAATCGAATAAATACTGTTTAAAAAATATTTATATTATTAGTAGCTCATTTTGCGACTGTTTGTTTTGTATTTTTTGTAGTCGCTTTTTTTTACACTTGAAAATAATCACTGACAGTGGCGTCGCCGTTGTTAATACTGTGTTTGGGATCCCTATTGTTCGGTACATTTATTCTCTCGTATCCCCCCGAAGAGTCCGACCTTTCCACGTTAGAGTTATTCACCTCACTGTTAACTTTCTCATACGGAGGTTCCTTTCTAGACACGTCAAAGTACTTTACGCTTTCGTAGTTAGGATCCTTTTTCGATCGCACAGAGTCGTACTTTGGATCCTCCGAACGAACCGATTCATATTTCGGATCTTTGCATCGCAGTGACTCATAGTTGGGATCTTGAGCGTTGACGCTTTCGTAGTTAGGCTCTTTCGGTCGCACGGATTCGTAGTTCGGATCCGATTCGCTGCCCGTATTGTACGCGGGGTCGTTCGGCATGGATTCGTAGTTCGGTTCTACTGTTGCGTCTTCGTTTGCCTGCCAATTGCTATATTTTGTGGGTCGTTTATTGACGGTGGAATACGTGGGTTGCGTTTTGAAGTTTGGTGCTATTGTAGCGTATGGTGGTGTGGGAGGGTTGTTTCTTAGCACCTCGTAGTTTGGGTCTGAGTCAGATGCGCTGTTGTCAGTCTTAGAGATGTGTTCGTAGCCAGCGTCGCTGCTCAGGAGACTGTTGGGACCGCTTTCAGAGTTAAGATGGTTAAGTTTCAAAAGAGGGTTGCTTTTGATTTCTTTAACGGTTTCATAGCCTGGGTCTTGGTTTTGTGAGTTCTGGCGTTGCTTGCGCGATATCGTTTCATAGCCGTGGTTGATGGATTTCTTTCTGTCTATTGTTTCGTACCCGGGGTCGTCAGCGCGGAATTTAGGATGAGCGTCCTCATTGGTCATGTCTTTGGATCGTCGAGCGATTTCGTCGGTTCGAGCTTTGGCTTTCTTCATAACTTTTGCGTACATTTCTTCTACATTCCGCGAGGGGCTTTCTGTGACTCTGTGGTCGGAGTTGATGCTGGTATTGTTGTCAGCTGACGCGTATCCGCTTCCAGCGGGACCGTCGATGGAGTTGTATAGGTTATCGGGGTTTTCTTGCTGGTCGATATCGAAGTTGAGTTCTCTGGCCACCAGAGGGCGGATGAGGTCGCCTGAGCTGAACCTGTGCTTCTCTACTGGATAGTTGCATCCGTAGAAGTCTGAGGAGCTGACACAGCTGTTATTTCGTTGGTGCTTCTCGTTCAGGCTGCGTCGTAGCTTATCTTGGTTGAACAGGTCGCCTGGAAGTCAGGAAATGATGATGAAAGGGTCAATATGTATGATCAAAAAAAAATTTGGTTCACTCTAGTTTTTTTTACTGACATACAAAACACACATACAGTGTTGATGCACGCAAAAAAGTACATCGCGGGGCACATTCCTAATGAACGTGACCTGCAAGGCAATGCTTTGTTATAGGTGATGGTTACCACTTAACATCAGGTGGGCCGTGGGTTCCAACAGCAAGTCGTATAAGAAAAAAGCATTTCAATGGTACTATACAATAAATATATAATCTATCGCTTTTGTAATGAAAAGGCAAAACGCATAATATATTTATGGCTGGACTAGTGAAACCACATAGTAATACCTACTATGTGGTTTCATTAACCACCTTAACACCAATTTTGTACCTAATTTCCATAGACTCATATTATATAGAAAAGAAATATTTTCTTTTAGATCTATTTAAAAGAAAATATTTTAGTAGAAGTATTTTTATGTTTTATGTATATAGTAGTATATTTGATTTTATGTAAGTATTAGGATTTTTAGTTAGTTAGTTTAGTTATTATTTAGGATTATTATTGTTCGTTTATCTATATTCAACAGTTTTATGTTAAGATTTTACTTTAATGTTCAGCTACTTTCTGTGCTAAGGTGCTAAGAAATCGCTTTCAGCGATAAGGCCGCCTATTGTACTTTATTCGGTTACGCCTAGACGTATAATGTATCCTTGTGTAAAATAAAGTATTATCTATTTTTTTTAGTTAAGTACATACCGGTGCTAGACATACGTTGGTGTCGTTGTTGCATAGCGGCGTCGAGTGCGGGTCTCGGCGCGGGGGGAACGGGTAGTGCGGGGGGCGGCGGAAGGGGAGAGTTGGCTTGCCTCTTCTCCGGCTTCGGCGAGCCGAGCGCGCCCGTCGAGTTAGTACAGGATGATGATGATGCTGAAAGTGAAAATATATTGTACTTATTGCATTTATTCTGTTTTATCTACGACCTATGTGGCACGGCGGGCGAATGTCCGCCTGCGACGCAGGGGTTGCGGGTTCGATTCCCGCCTTGGGATAAATGTTTTCTATGCATAATAAAAAATATATATCTATGTAATATAGTATTGTATTAAGTATATCAGTCATCTAGTACCCATAACACAAGCTCTGCTTAGCTTGGGGCTAGATGATGCTGTGTGGACTGTCCAGCATTATTTATTTATTTATCTGACTTAAAGCTGGAACAAGCAGATGGCCCACCTGATGTTAAGTGGATATCATTATCTATTACAAAGCAACCTCACAAGTCACGCTCGTTATAAACGTGCGATGCACTACTTTGCGTCCATCAACCTGAGCCATACAGGTGTTAAGTCTCGTGAGCCTGTAATTACACCGGCACCCACACCCTTCACAATCCGGAACACAGCAAGCTGCTTGGCGGTAGAAATAAGCATGGTGGTAGTACTTCGCCGGGACGAGACTTCACTAAGAGCTCTACTACTATAAAACATACATACATACAGGCACATGGGGCTAAACATCTATGTATACCTCATACACAGAGCAGTGGACCATAGGGCACATTCGTAAAAAACGTGAACTGCGAGGTTATGCTTTATTATTATAGTTGATGGTAGCCACTTAACATCAGGTTGGCGATCAACTTGTTCCATCAGCAAGTCGAATAAAAAAATTCGCGTGAAGCTATTTTTATATGAACTTCAACCACCGCTATAACCCCATGCAGGGGATGAACTTCAGGAATTCCTTTCTAAGTACACCACTACGCACCAAGATAAATATTCCCTGCAAGTTTTAAGTCTCTACAATCAGTGGTTTAGACTGTGCGTCGCCTATATACCAGTGAGTCAGTCAGGACAAAGATACTTATAATTGGTATATATAGATATAGATTGATTGTCTATGACTTGTCGCTTAGTCACCTTGCACAGAGATCGTCAAAACAACGAATTAATTAACCTAGACAGAGTGCGTATATTCACCTTGTATAGGTGAACACACTCTCACACTAAACAGTATCTCTATCTGTCTCATTTCAAACGATAATTTAAAAACAGAGACAGATAACATTATGTTATAGACTAAGTAAAAAACATCAACATTGATAAATGCGAAATTTGTCTGTTTATTACGTTTACGCGGCTAAACCGTGATCCTTTTGTCTGATTACGTATCTCTTGAAAAATAATCACGAATTTAATTCCCAAGCACGGTAGATATCGCCTCAGATCTCTTAGTACCGAGTCTACTCAAGATTCTTCGAGTCAGAGGTACGAAAAATACTACATTTGAAACATACCTACATTTTGCAGTAGTTATATTACGTACGCGACAGGTTGCAAGCCCATAGCCGCTGCTAGAATCCAGTTAGTATTCTAGCAGCGGCGATGGGCTTGTAACCTGTCACGTACGGAATAATAACTACTGCAAAATGTGGGTATGTCTAAATGTAATATTTGGACGTACCTTTGACTACCCCCTTTAGACATCCTCGAAGAATTTCAAGTAGGTACTTTGTACTAGGAGATCGGAAGAGATATCTACTTTGCTTGGGGATTAAAGTCGTGATGATATTACTTACTATTTTAGTTAAAAATTGAGGTTTTTGACTTTACATATTAGTTGGAGTCGATCTCGATAAAAGCTAAAGATAAAAGATAATAAGTGCTGGAACATATTTTTAAGTTCACGTCGACGTAGTCGCGGACAGAAGCTACTAAATCATAAATCCAATAATAATCTACAATTCTATAATAAAGAGATTAGAACTTATCAATGATCGTAAGAAAAAGCGCGTGTAACGTTCAATGCAATCACTATTTGGATGGGTGCCCGAAATCGTTTTTTTTTATCTAAGCGCTTCCGTGCTTCTGAGGACACATTGTCGGTCCCGGCTATTTATTTTAAGAATTTTTGCTGACTCACTAAATGTCATAAAAGACAACACACAGTCACAGGGCGTAATATACACATTTTATGAGTATACTAGCGGCCACTCGCAGCTTCGCCTGCGTGGCAGTTTTTTCCCGTTCCCGTTATTTTTCGGGATGAAATCATAGTAGCTTTATGCATGCAAAGTCTCAGCCCGATCGGTTTAAAATTGACAAAGTTTCCTACAAACTTTCATCCCCTATTTTATCCCCTTGGGGCTAGAAATAATCAAAATCCTATCTTAGCGGATGCCTACGTTATAACATCTACTTGCATGCCAAATTTCAGCCCGATCCGTCCAGTGGTTTGGGCTGTGCGTTGTCTGAATTTGAATCGTTGAATCACTTTGTCAGTCAGTCAGTCACCTTTGAGTTATATATATTTAGATAGATTTCTTGGCCTCGGTATGTAGGGAGAGGGTGTACTTACTTAGCAAGGAATTCAAACCCTGAAACCCCGGAAATTCGACTTATTTCCGTGAAAAACACTATAAAATGAGTTTGTGTAGCTTTTTTGGGTTCAGATCTTCTTAAAATTAATTAGATGTAAAGGTTGAAATTTATATCTCAAATAATCTTAAATAACTAAAAAAATCAGCATCAAATTTTTCATGAGTGGAAAGTATAAAATGGAAAAAAAATATCCCGATTTTGATGTCAATTAATTTGACTCGGTTATTTTATGTAAGCACACTTTTTTATCGTTTTAGATAAACCTTTTATGAACTCTTCCTTTTTAACCTCTACGACGCAACAGTGAAAACCTCATTGAGATTCACCATTTAGGGCTAAACGATGTGCATAAATATATAACACGTCGACTTGAATAATCCTATTTTTTAATAGTCTTCAATCAAATCCAAATTGTTTGATTCAGAAATAGTTTTCACATAATTCCGGCTTGGGATCTCTTCTTTTAAGGCGTAAGACCTGTATTAAAAGAGTCCAATCTTTTCTGAGGTTCAACAGGATCTTGTAAATCTAAAAACTACATTAGTTTTATAATCTTACCTTGTCTGGAATGCGTGCCAGCGGAAGTAGACACTCCTATATCCGGCGGCGCACTTCTCCTGAAAACCGTTACTTCTATACAACACATTAACCGAACCATTTTATTAATTAAATATTATTAAACAGTGCACCATCTTAGCGGCGAGTCACAATGAAAGTAACAAACGTTTATCAGGACAATTTATTTAAGGAATGTTTAATCGTATGCGTTATCTATATTGTTTACTATCAATTAAACGCGTTTATAATTTATACCGGTCTGACAATGTAGTATAAATTTATATAATATAGGTCAAAGTGATATATCGTCATCAACCACCAGAGAGCACCGATCTAAGGTCGTGGGTTCGAATCCGGTCTTGCACCAATGAATTGAAATGGTGGTATTTTATACAACATAATCTAGCCCCAAATAAAGCATAACTTGTACTATGGGAACCAAATGACTGAAAGACTAATCATATTCTTTTTTTATAAATACATACTTAGAATACAAAATAACACCCAGACACAGAACAAACATCTATGTTCTTCATCACACAAATATTTGTTCTCAATGGGGATCGAACCCACCACCTACAGCGCAGAAGGCCTACTACGAACTGAGCTGTGACGTTTGCGAGCAATGCCAGCGCTCTCAAACGGTGAAAGAAAATATCGTGAGGAAATTAGCAGCGGCGCTTAAAACCTGTCAAGGCGAAAACTACTGCAAAATGTGGCTGTGTGCCGGACGTATTATTTGGACGTAACTCTGACTACCATCCTTGGATATCCTCAAACAAACTTGGTACTAAGAAATCTAAGGATTACCCTGATAAATTCAATGCTGTAAATAGGCCTTTGTACAAGACTGCTGAGTAATTTACTTTTTGTACATATAACTGTGTGTACAATAAAGAATAAATAAATAGGCCAAAGTAGGCTTCCCATAAATTTGAAACAAACAGATGCAATAGTATACATATATAGATTTTAGGTTTATGTTTATTACACTGAAAATACCTGAATAGATATTACTTTTTTATTAATTTTATTTATAGTAATAGTTCAACTCGAGCAGTTTTTGTTTTATCCACACGACACACCATCTTTTTACCGTCCAGGATGACTGGCAGACAATGTTATTAGCATTAAGTCCTCCTAGCACATCATTGTTTTTTTTTATGTGACTTGTTATTGAACCAAGCATATGACCCACTTGATGTTAAGTGGTTACCATTACCTATAACAGAGCATTGTCTCGCAGGTCACGCTCATTATAAACGTGCCCTTACGATGCACTACTCTGCGTCCATCAACCTGAGGCATACTGGTGTTAAACCTCGTGTGCCTGTAATTACACCGGCACCCACACTCTTCAAACCGGAACACAGCAAGCTGCTTGGCAACAGAAATAGGCATGGTGGTAGTACTTCCCCAACGAGCCCTTCACTAAGAGCTCTACTACTACTCAACTCTCTTGTTCTGTGCAAGAGTTTTAAAATAAATAAATAACTTTAAATTTAACATTTTAACTTAGTAAAATGAAATAGACGTCTACCTGGCGGCATGTATAGCCTCACTTTGTAGAAGATCTGGTGTTGGGTCACGTCGTCGCGGTTCAGGAGCTATTTGTGCGTACGTATCCGACCCTTCGCCCACACTCGCCTCTTCGATAGCTGCATACATCTCATCTGTAATAAACAAATAAATAAATATTTGTGGTCATTTTTAAGGTTCCATACCCAAAGGGTAAAACGGGACCCTATTACTAAGACTCCGCGGTCTGTCTGTTTGTATGTCTGTCTGTCTGTCCGTCTGTCACCAGGCTGTATCTCATGAAGCGTGATAGTTAGAGAGTTGAAATTTTCACAGATGATGTATTTCTGGTGCCACTATAACAACAAATACTAAAAAAGAAAATAAAAGTCAAATCTAACCTACTTTAAGATCTCACATTTTTTTAAAATAACAGCAATTGTTATATGTATCCAATAAAGCAAAGAAATAGAGTTTAATACTTGTTCATAATGTTATTTTGTTCCTATAAATACATATTTGGAGTTTGCATAAAACTTGGCATTCGTTTAGATCTCCATTCTTTTTGCGGCGAAGCCCACAGCCAAGCATAATTTTTGTATTGAACTTGGCTCTCCTTTTTTATATGAATAGAATAGAAGTTATGTTTTTGGTGGAATATTACTCTGATAGATACATATGATGCGCTAGGTACAGATGTTTACCTGAATCATCCGATACGGTGGCATAGTGTGCTTGTGAATGTGCCTTGGTGCTTTGAGCTCGGATGTTGATGAGCGGCTCACGAACTGATATACTGGTGTAACCCTCTGGAAAAGTCAAACTTGGTAAAGCATTTATTCATTGGCATCTTACAAATTACTTAAAAACGTTTAAAATCTAAGTGAATCTAGGCAGCAGATCTAAAACATGGCCATTTACACAATGAACTGTTGGAAGATGATAAGTACTGAAAATATAAAAAGAAATACATTACGACATTAATTGTAAGGCACGGTAGATATCCCTTCAGATTTCTTAGTACCAAATACCTAAGAAAAGGGAACATCAGGAGGGCTATCTGTTGTTCCATCAGTAAATCATTTGTATATCTAAATATATATATTTGTTAAAACTAACGTTATAACTATGTAAAAAAAAACTTTTGTCTCTCTCTATCTCACTTAAGATGCTATTTTGCTGTCTACTGCACGTCAGTCATTTAATCGGTCCGATCATTTCATCGATTCGAGTCGCCTTATCCCATTCCCACGCATTGCATGTATGCATCATACTGTCACTGTCTCCCTCAGCGACCAGTCGATAGTTGCAATCATTTTTGGCGAGTGATATGTGATTTAGTAATTGGTTATTTTGTCTCTATCACAACATGATAGAAATTATTTTTAAATATCGTCGATTTTAACATTGTGATATGATATCGGACTCATCTCTAGTTCCACGTGGGATTAAGATAAAGTACCTACTAGCTGTGATTTTATAATTAAGCACTAATTGATTACTTAAGTATAATTTCTAGTAATAAGAACTGCATTTAGCTATCAAAGTATTATTGCAAAAATATTGAGATAACGGTTCTTTAAAAATTCCGCTTTTATAGTGAATTCACTCTAAACGGGGCTGAGGCTGAGCCGTTGACATATTTCGAATTGAAGAATCGAAGAATCCGCTGGTGCACACTGGTTTTAAACCCACCCCCAGAGATTAGAAGCCGGGATTCTCAGTACCCGGTGTTCTCAACTGCACACTATCTACGTTATATTCAGTAGAGCATCATCTGTGAGTGCACCGGTGGTCTAGTGGCAACGATCCCACCTACTGATTTTAAGGTCATTCATTCATACATTCATTCATTCATTCACAGATACAAAGGCCTGTTTACTTATGACTAAAGGAAGTAAGGACGGAAGGTCGTTGCCTTACAATGGGACGACCATCTTCCTGTCTTAAAGGACTGAAAATAAAAAAACCAGCCAAGCGCGAGTCGGACTCGCGCACGAAGGGTTCCGTACCATTACCTATACAAAAAACGGCAAAAAATCACGTTTGTTGTATGAAAGCCCCCTTAAATATTTATTTTATTCTGTTTTTTAGCTATAGCGGCAACAGAAATACATCATCTGTGAAAATTTCAACTCTAACTATCACAATTCATGAGATACAGCCTGGTGACAGACGGACAAACAGACACAGAGGAGTCTTAGTAATAGGGTCCCGTTTTACCCTTTGGGTACGGAACCTTAAAAAATACTGAGGTAGTGAAATAATTTGAATTCTTACTTGCAGAATCAGTTGAGTCCCCGCTGAAATGCACGGGTGCGTCCGTGTTCGGTCGAGGGGATGGAGGGGTAATGTAAGGCAGCTCCTGGCTCGACGGCAACTGACCACTGATCGCGACCGAAGCTGATATCACAACAGACTCTGAAAATTCACTTGAGTTTAGCATATACATAGAAGATACTGCTATCGTCTTGTTGGTTTATTTTATCTAGTTTAACAGTGCAACAACTGTAGCCATCCTCGTTGGAAATAAAAAACCTTCTACACTGAAAAGTTTAGATGAAAGAGACGAAAACATTTTTTGTTTCGCCAAATTTTGAGGATACTGCAAAAATATAAATGACACCAATGCAACAACGGAATCAATACAAATACTAATTATATAAATCTTTGTCCTGACTACTACTCCTATACTATTCCATCAAGCTAGTTCACCAGCGAGAAGCAATTTTTTTGCTAACTTCAATTCCTAACTTATCCTTCAAGATTTCTTTTTATTCTAAGTTTTGGGAATTCCTTACTGCATCCTATATTTATAAGAATAAGAATATTTTTATTGAATAACTGTGTAGTACATTAAGGTGTTATAAAACTAAAACTAGGAGCAACAGTTTATCCGTTTCGGACGTACAATAATTATAATTAATTTATAATAATAAACAAAAGCCTAATCCTTCTAGGACGTCTGGTTTATGCTGTTTCTGTATTGTCCGACAGTAACGTAAGAGTTTAACGTAATATTGTATTAATACCTGCCACCGACTGTCCAGCTTCACGGTGATCTATTTCCAATTCACTTTCTAAACGCTGATCCGGTGTTATGTCCACAGTTCTGAAAAATATAATCAAATTATTAGTCAGCGCTCAAGAATATGCCTAGATTATTTAGATTTTTATAGGGATTTATACTACTTACCTAATATTGTACGCCCGAGATGGGTAGACTGTTGAAACTGTTGGTTATACCTGTGTATGTACCTAGTTCTAAGACCTTTTGTACACAGTTTTACAATAAATGACTCTTACTCTTTATTTACACCGCAAGGACATAACCGGGTTGTTCTATGGCCATCAAAGCCGTAAGCGTAACTTGCAAAACCGATTTCCGCTTTTAGTTGGATGAAATGTTTTGAGCAAAGTTTCGTCAGTTAGTTTGATTTATAAACCAAATAATTGAACTGATTTTTATTTATACCTAGCTTTTATCCAGATATAAATAAAAGGTATCCTGTTATCAATCATCATTATCACCAGCCTGCAGAAGTCCGCTGCTGGCCTCCCTACGATTATACGCATATACGTTTTAATGAACAATGATTTTGAGACCTTTTCGTCGACTTTCGATTTTAACAATGTCGTCGGTCGATCAGGTGGGAGGGCGTCCTACGCTTCATCTTCCAGTATGTGGTCGCCATTTAAGAACCGTTAGTTTCCAGCGGTTGTTAGTTCTACGAGCTATATGACCTGCCAATTGCCACTTTTACTTGCAGATTCTGAACGCTATCGCGGTGAGTTTGGTTCTTCTACGGGTTTTTACATTTATGAATTACTAGCGGCCGCCGCAGCTTCGCCCGCGGGGCTGTTTTTTTTCCCGTTCCCGTTATTTTTTCGGGGTAAAAATTTCATCCAAATCGGTCCACTGGTTAGAACGTGAAAGAGTAACAAACAAACATCCATCCATCCATACTTACAAACTTTCGCGTTTATAATATTAGTAGGATTAGTAAAACTATTACGTTATGGATATCTTAGCATATTAGCTCTCTTCATAGCCCTTTGTGCGACTTTGAGCTTATGTATGAGGTCAACAGTTAGCAACCACGACCCAGTTCCATGTCATCACTGGTAACACTCACTGACTGTAGAATTTCGTCGTTGAAGTTGCGGTTATCCTGTTATTAATCATTTTTTTAACCACATAAAAGGTAATTCATTTATATTCATTATTTATTTTAGAATACAACAAAGTTAATTAAATTTGTGACAGCCGTCACAGCTCAGTTAGTAGTAGCTCAGCCTTCGGCAGCCTTCGGCCTGTGTTCACAATCGGGATGGTATATTGTATTCTAACTGTTTTAAGTATGTATTTACAAAATAAAACAGTATTATAATATTCTATCAAGACTTGTTTGATTTGAACATGTGTAATTTCGTTACCTTAATCGTATATGCGATACATATTCCAAAATAGCATTTTTTAAAATTTTTGTCTGTCTGTCTGTCCATTTGTTCCGGGTAATCTCTGGAACGGCTGGACCGATTTCAACGGGACTTTCACTGGCAGATAGCTGATGTAACAAGGAGTAACTTAGGCTACTTTTTATCCCGAAAAAAGAACGGGAAAAAACTGCCACGCGGGCGATACTGCAAACGACCGCTATTTTATGCTGTATTAACGCCATCTGTTGGCAACATCGAGTACTACTTAGTTAAGATTTGTAAGTAAAAATGTTTACCGCCCAACGAAGTGGGCACGGGTCAGCTAGTCTCCAATAAAAATGGGTCAAACCAATCGCATTAGCAGCTACGACATACGCTCGCGGTGTCCGCTATTGCTTGTATTACATGTCTGACCGCGTGCGTGTGAATAGCTTGCCGGACCCGCCGCGCCGCCGCCGCTCTGGTAGGTACACACTACACACCGAGCTTCTCGGCGGGCTGCGCGCGCGTACAAGCGCACCATAGTAAATTCACATACTCATTCATTATACTCACATGTTGTGGGCGTGGGTTTCATTCTGCACTTTAGCGTAAGCATGCTCGTACGGATGGTCCCTACTCGTGGACGGCACGGCCACCGCCTTGTTACCTGGCGACGAAACGATTCTATTATCTCCATTTATCTCTGATTGTTTCCATTCCTAGTAGCGGCACGTTTGTTAATTGTTTGTGGATTTTCACAATCACCTATCACAGCATATAGATTAAAATCTAATTGACGTGATAATCGGATGCACGGTAGCTTGCTACAAAGAGTACGCGGAACTCAAGGTATTTTGTGAACAATGATAAGCTGAAATCATTGCGACTATGACTATTGACAAAATGTACTTTGAGAGCCATAGCACAGACTAGATATTGTTACCTAATCATACTTCCATCTAGAAAAGAAATTCAAACCGTTAGGAACATTGGCTTTAAGCTTAGAATTAAACTATAGTTAAGATAACGACGACCGATGTGGCGCAGCGGGCGAGTGTCTGCCTGCGACGCAGGAGATTGCGGGTTCGATTCCTGCCTTGGGATAAATGTTTGTACGATCTGCAAATATTTATTCCGGGTGTTCTGGGTATTTTCTATGTATAATAAAAATATCTATATATGTAATATTGTATTGTATTAAGTATATCAGTCATCTAGTACCCATAACACAAGCTCTGCTTAGCTTGGGGCTAGATGATGCTGTGTGGATTGTCCAGCATTATTTATTTATAATGGAATTTAATAAGATCAGTTAACAATAATTAGTTATTAAAAACATTTTAGTATTCATTACTTAACACATATATGCCTCAGGTTGATGCTGAGCAATGCATCGCAGGGCACGTTCCTCACGGGCGTGACCTACGTGACAATGCTTTGTTTGTTTGTTGTAGTATAGGCGATGGTAACCACTTTACATCAGGCGGGCCATCTGCTTGTATCACTAGTAAGTTGTGTAAAAAAAAATTTGTATTAGGGCCGATGTCATAATTTTATTCTCAAAAGAAACATGTTCCTCCTTCTTATGTTTTTGGTAGTATTATTTCTATACCATGTAGTGAAACTACGTGCAGAATTTAACACCTACGAGTTTTAAAACAGACAGATGTTTCAAACGATAGAAAAACAGTAAAGTAAACATACCAGTAGTTATTCACAAAAAATTATAATGGATATCAATAAGGATAGTTGTTCGGAAGGTGGCGTAGGTACTTGCACCTAAATTTATTCCATGCCGTAACGATAATCAAGGTTGCACGGCTAGAGCATAAATAAACGTAATTTAATTAATTCCATGACATAAAGTACCTAATTACTTAGCAACTTGTAGTATGACTATGAAATAAATGCATAATACATTATTACTTTAGCTAGTAATACTGCAGGTACAATCTCTAACAGAACTATACAGCATCTTCATCATCATCATCATCAGCCTGTAAAAGTTCACTGCAGGACGTAGGCCTCCCCCATACGTTTCCAGGAAGAACGATTCTGAGCTCTTTATATCAATCGATTTCCCGCGATCTTAACAATATCGTCAGGCCATCGGGTAGGTGGACGTCCAAGAGTAAGATGCCCTACCCACCCTATGGACTGACGACATTGTTAAGGGTTAAGATCATTCTTCCTGGAAAGTGAACAGCCTGTTGCTGATGATGATGAATTAGCGACAAGACAAGGCTTTCTTTATGGGCGGGTTTGTCCAGGGATGTACTAAAATGTAAAGCATTTATTCAGTAATATCCAGGGATCGTTAAGAATAGTCTTAGAGTTATGTGAACCTAGGTGCCCGTTCCTCGCGAACAAGCCTAAAACCTATCCTATGTTCCTAGAACATTAAAGGTAAAGTAAACTTTTGTAGGTAAAGATGTACTACACTTTTGATGATCAATGTACCATAGAATAGTAATGTTTATCGACCGGTGCATTAATGCTAAGGTACTGCTATCTGTTATTGTATGATGACCACAAAGGTATCTTTGATTGTTTAAAATGAAATAAGAACGAGTCCTTCACGCATAAACCTTCCTTACCATCTATTAGCATGTGTTAACATTGTTTTGCATAAACTATGTTTAAAGGGACGCGTGTTCGTCATTTATGAAGGTATTGTTAAAAGCCTTCAAATCGGTGTTCGTGTCTTTTACGTGTTGGCTATTCGCACCTTCTAAGATGCCATCCAATGTAAACCGAGTAGGTCGACGCGTGCGATTTCAAATTAGACCCGTAACTATATCAAAATAAAGTTCAAAATAACATGCCGTAGCGCTTACGACCACCGCGAGATTCAAAATGTGTCCAAATGTGTGTCGTTTTTTTATGTTTTTAATTTTAAGTCAGCAAGGGGCATAAAATTTCATCACCTTTTAGAATCTGGAAACATTGTTTTTTTTTTTAATGTATAGTACAAATCGATATCTTACGATGGCTTCTTTACTAAGATTTTATAGTGAATCTTTAATTCATATATGTTGTTTTAGGCCGCTTGTTAATTTTTTTACCCAAAAGGATGGTAATGTATTTCGAATGTAAAATTCGTCTTGATAAAACGAGTATCATAGGGTATATAAAAAGTCAAGAAATCCACACATCACACATACAAAATGGAATAGTCGTTCAATACAAAATAATTTTCTGAAAATGGACTAGACTTCTCGTCCACAGGATCGGCACAGGATTAATAAGAATAATATTAATTAATTAATAAGCGCGTTAAAATTTATCCTGTTGCGGTTATAGCTTTCATTTGATTTGATTTTTTTTATAATATTAAACCTATGCCCTCGACTTACGCTACGCATACGATGTGTTTCTTCTACGGATTTTACTGAATTCTGGGTTTCTTAAACTATGTACCTACTTGTTTCCTAAGATTTCATAAAGTACATTCAAAAAAACACTGCTTCCTGTTTAAAAAATACCTGTTCTTAAGCATACCTTCATCTATATTGACCGTGGCGTATATTTCAGACGCCGTATCACCACTGTCATGCCTGCCGACTGGATGCGGTATCTCTGGTAGACTTCGCTGACTGTTCTGGGTTGACGCTCTATAAAAAAAAAAACTAAACTTAAGAGCTAGAAATCGCAGACAACCTTGAGGAGAATATCATATGCCTAATAAAACCTCAAAGGAAAATCTAAAATGTCAAACAAGTCTTGCTCGATTCATACCGAGTATTTTTTTAAGAAAACTGATTTTATCTTGCAAAAAATTACTTTCCTAGGAATAATACAAATTCCATTTTCTAGAAAGATATTTCAAAGGTTAAGTCAGAGATGAGACAAATAGATACAAACGGTTAGCGGTAGTAAGGCATTCTTATATTAGTGCGTGTGTCACGCGAGATATAATTAATCCATTCTGCTCGGTTGTAAATGATTCAACTGTTATATTGTATTGACAAGTCATTTATCTACTTGAAACCACGGCGATGGTTCGGTTAGTTGATTAGTTTTTGCCAACCGTAGTGCCCCGAGTCTGAATGCCCTTACTGTTTTTTTGTAACAAAGAAATACTGACATACATATAAATAACACAACGCCATCTAGCCCCAAACTCAGCAAAGCTTGTACTGTGGGAACTAGATGACTGATATTTACTTAATGACTTTTTTGTAGATACATACATATAATACAATATAACAGACACAGAACAACCATTTGTGTTCATCACACAAATGTTTGTCCTCAATGGGGATCGAACCCGCAACCTACAGCACAGAAGGCAGAGCACTGAGCTGTGACAGCTGTTAAAGCAAGCCTGTTTTCCCCTGTAGGTTTCGTAAAAAGTTATATGTTAAGCGCTCCTAACAAGCGCCTTAAGAATTACCGCTGAGACTCCATAATATAAATGTAGTTAGGTATCCCTATGACTAATACTTTACTCAATTCAATAAATTAAAGGTATGATTCACGCGACGAACCCGCGTAGGAATAACCAAGATAAAAATGCGAATGAACGAGAGAAAAGTCGCGTTGTGTCAGTTTAACTGAAGATGATTTTTTAGCCACAATGATGGGTCGCCGGTTAAAAATTTAGCGTACTTTCTGCGCGTATAACTTAATCGCTCAATAAAAGTGACATATATGAGCGAAGACGCGCTAATTTCACTTGTACTTGCGAACGCTTCGTATGAATTAATATTGTTACCGACTCAATAACCACGACTCTATCAGCAAATCTTCTACTGCGTTCTAAATGTTGTTAATAAAACTATGGTTTATGACGTACTATGAAAACGAGGGCCGGGCACGCACTTTCGGCACAAATGTGCATGTGTGTGCGTATCACACGAGCGAGCGTTAAAATAAATGCTAGTGCGAGCTGAGCGCGTCTAGCTCAGAATACGCCTAATCTGTAATCGCCTTGATACGTTAGATGACTTCAGAATAAAATATTACGTTACAAATAAATATTAAGGTACCAAAAATGTTAGATTTGACACCATACCAAAAATATTGCATTCTTTACATATTGTGTTAAAACAACACATCAATGGAAATAAAATAAGCCCAATATAATAACTATGATATCCAGTTGTAGCAGACTTCTTAGACCCCAATGTTCTCAAGATGTTTGGAGGAAATCAAATTTCATTTGATTTCCTCCAAACACATTAAAATGTCACATCATGCCCACTTTTTGCCGTTAGAATTATCTTTACTTGTTTATTAATATGTTAAGGGTATATGTATAAATCTAATACTATGTTGATTAAAGTATTAATGAATTATCAATATTTATGTTTTACCAACAAGATCATTTTACAGAAAGTGTTCCCATATTAAAATATTACCATGCATTAATCTAACATTGCAGTGAATTAGTAATAACCCAGTAAATTATATCAGTTTATCATCAGTTATTATCAGTTTTTATAAAATTGTGGTTATAGATTTAATGTTAGACCCCATTTGTTATAATTTTAAAACTAAATTAGCAGATACCGGTTAATAGTTTTATTTCTACATTGCCAGCCCAACGTGTTATGTAGGTAAGTCTAATTCTAGGGCATGCTCGGTCTAAAACAAACCGCTTGACTGAGGCCGGAGTGGTAGGGGTTGGAGATGGAGCCTCCTCATCAAAACGTATTTTGACCACACCAGCCGTCCCCACCAACTCACTTCTGTTAAAAAACACATTATATGAGAATGAACGGTTTTGTTTCTTACTGAAGTTTAAATTTGAATCGGGGGTGAGAATCACCAATGACTACAGCAATAATATACCTACTTTTAGATATAAAACACAAAAACCTCATACCCTTTAACAAGTTCAAAACTTCATTATTATTTATTTATTTATTTTTAGCCTATATTGTCCCACTGCAGAGCAAAGGCCTCCCTACCTTTTTTCCAACTTTCTCTTCTTGCCAAGTTGGACCAGTCTAGAAGATGTACATCTAACTCGTCACGCCATCTCCGTGGTGTTCTGCCGCATGGACGGCTTGCATTAGGCACCAAAGGCATGTCTTTCAAAACTTCATTAGCTAATGCCAAAATACTACCTAAATAGGATACTTTTGATCGAATGCAATCTTTTCAAGCAATAGCCTGAGAACCTGACATCTATCAATTCTTAACAGCTTTAGAAAATGCTGCCCCGTTAACACACAAAAAAGATTCATTATTGCCTGCATGGTAGGTATGTACATTGTCTAATCTGTAATAAGCTATTCCAGGCAAGTCAGCATCTATCTAATCAGCCTCCAACATTCACTGACTAGGTATGGGCTTAATCTATAACTAGTAAGTACATACCCAAAGTTAGATCTGTTAAGTCTTAACAGCACTATCACAAACAACATCACAACTGGTCACAAATCTCCAATCACCTTTCGCATTATTTGTTTTGTATGCATAAACATTAAAAAGTAAATTTGTCTCAGTCTAAGGGCTTTAATCCATTGGTACCCTACTTCACTAACTGCTATGTGATCACCTACTTTGGTGATCAATTAGTAAGTAGGTAAGAAATGCATGGTGAAGAATCCTAATCCTAGACATTTTTTACCTGCTTCTAGATCATGTCAGTAAAATATTTTGTTAAAAAAGTGGAAGAAACTTACTTCTGATTGGAGTTTTTGCATCCACAAACACAGGCGGCAAGTGTTGTAACAAGGGTTATTAGTACCCCTAAGCTTAGCGCTATCTCAATTAAGGTATACATAGTACAGTTCTTAAAACAGTCAACTGCCGTTTATAAACCCATCACTAAACACACTAGGTGACTCCTTTGAAAATTAACTCACGTAGTACAAAACTTTCTTCCATTCTAAAGTGCATCTGAGTAAAAAGTAGTGTAATAGAGGGCACAGATGCGAACTCATAGACAGGAAATTAATTTGTCTGCCTGCTGATAGAAGTTTTATGTGTAGCAAATGTTCTAGATGTTGATTTACACAGAAATTAAAAATTAGTTTGATTGAAGCATGTAGTGAAATCTAGCGCAAAAACGTATGTCTTCAACAAAACAACGAAACCAACCACCACAGAGCTCACTCTTTCCTTCCTACCTACCATCTACATGGGCAACACTCCGCAAATGCCATTGAATTGAATTGAATACCATCTATATATTATGGCGGCGGCACTCAGATATCCTTGCTCGTCAAAGCTGGTACACAAGATGAAAAACTGGTATGTACCTCTGTGCTCCAGCTCCATTGTAGCGTTGCTGTTACTGGTATAATATATACCAGTGTTAGCAATGCTACAATCTAAACGCTGGTACACATAAACAAAATCAAATTCTGTCGGAAATCGCATCCCAGATTAATAATTGATACTACAGATTCTTATACCTACCATTAATAAAGGGCAATTATCCAGTTAAGGCATAGAAGAAATTTCACTTTAAATATTTCTGATGCAGAATGTAAAATATTTTAGACAAAATTGAACAGAAATCTGTCGGATATACCAAATTGTCGGTGTGTTTTTCTCGTTCATCGGTATCTTATCTTATCATCGGGTCTTGTATATCTATCTATTTCTGTGGTCAACGGCTAATCTTGATATATTTTGCATAGAAGGATAGAGTAGTCTTAGTACATGGTACGAGATACTAAAAACTGGTATGAGTACCAGTAGTTGGTACGTAACTTAACTCGAGAACATTAAATGCTAGGTATGCGATATATGACATTTACGACCGAAAAACTTATGTGTGATACCCGAATGTTCTACCAACGTCAAACCCAAAAGCATGGGTAGAAACGGAAATTATACACCATGATTTTAGAGGTCTAAGTTTTTTGCGGATTTCAAGCTCTATTTTTTTGCTACGATGTTTGCTAAAAGGTGCATAACATGAATCACGCAGAAAAATCAAGCTTGTATTGCAAAATCTGCAAAACGAATAGACTTTTTTGTACGACCCTCGTCGCGCATTCTTTGGATTTGTTCTGTGACTACCCTGGTTGTACATTAACCTTACATTATGTATTACTGTCATTTTCCACTCCCTGTTGATGTCAAATACGTGTCTAATCAATCAAAGATGATTTTGTTATATTATAGGCGCTCCACATACCGTCGTGTTTGTCATTCGATTTATATTTTGGATTATTTATGTGATCAAACAAGCGTACATTACCGTGTAAATAAAGTCTTACGATAAATTTGACCTTTTTTCGGTGCAAGTGAGTAGCAGACATGGCAAATTACAATAACCCCAACGACTTCTCATGGCAAACTCAAAACAATCAAAACTACTCCTTCAACACATCTTCTAATTTCCCTGATGCAGCGCAAACTTTAGGCAAGTACAAATCTACCTGAATTATTCTTCTAGTTCATGTTGCCATAAATGAGGTAGGCGATACGCACCAGCAACAAAACATATTTGTCTTTTACAGATTTCCAGTCATTTACTCCCGATCAGCAAAACTATTCATATGAACAAACACAAGGATCCATAGCAGCAAATAACAATCAGTACTACAACCCTAACATTTATACACCTGCACCAATTACTGGAGAAACAGTGCCTGAAGTAACAGACTTTGATGAGCCCCCATTGCTGGATGAGCTAGAAATATACCCGGACAGGATATTGGAGAAAACTCTAGCTGTACTCAATCCTTTCCATGGTCAATCTAAGGCTGATGATGCAAATTTCTTACTAAGAGACACGGATATTGCTGGGCCTATTGCTTTCTGTCTAGCACTGGCAGTATGTTTATTCTTATCAGGAAATAAAGCACATTTTGGCTATGTATATGGACTCTCTGTAATGTCAGTTATACTAATGTATTTCTTACTGGCTCTGATGAGTAGAACTGAAGGTGTGTTTACTCTTTTGAGCGTTGCTAGTGTGCTTGGGTATTGTATGTTGCCAATGGTGGTTTTGGCTGGATTGGGAATATTCCTTACGCTAGATGGCACAGTAGGGCTCAGTGTATCTGGTGTTGCAGTTATATGGTCAGCTCTCTCAGCCAGTAGGCTCTTTGTAACCATGTCTGGGGATGCTGAGCAGAGGCCACTTATTGCATACCCATGTGCATTGGTCAATGGAGTGTTTGCATTATTAGTTTTATTTTAAAAAATATGTAAATGCTAACTTTTGTAAATTGATATAGATAAGTACATTTATTTCATTATTATTATCATTATGTTGCGTACAAAGTGGATTTGATGTACTTACAAATTTATTTAAATGATACTAAAAATCTTATAGACAAATGTAATGTAAGAAATATATGTAATGTTTATATCTACTATTGTTTGTTTCTGAAATAAATTTTATAGCAAAAAAACTATAACATCATTTTTATAAATACCCTTTTAATTAGTTACTTTTAATTATTATATAGAGTAGGTCTATCACTGAAGAAGTTCTTGAGAACCATCACCTGTAAGAATGTTACACACATGATAGCAACAGTCTCCCCTATGGACCACCAGAAAACTCTCTCATTGAGGTCCTCTGCCCTCTTCCGACTCTGTGCCTCTCTCAAACGGTGGTGGGTTTGTTGATCAATAATCCTATTTAGAGCTGAGTGGACCTCATCTGAAGATGTCTCCAACTAAAACACAAGTTCAATAATGTTTTAATATTAGACTTAACTAAGACAAAAATTATATTATCATAATTATTTATATTATTGATAAGAAAAATACCTGAGTTAAGACAGTGGCATGGTCACCAATTCCAGGTAATTGCTGTTCTGGACCCACATTCAATTCCATGTACACCAGTTTGTGTGAAAATGTACTAAATTCATTACTGAAACAGACTTTGTATACTCCTGCAAAAAAATATACATGAGAAAAGATAAATACATGTGTTTTACTAAACAAATTCACTAGCTAATAGATAGAGCTGACAATAATCATATCTCATGGTCATTGCCTTCCAAGTAGGTTGAAGAGAACAATACCAGGATTGTATAGAATTAATGTCTGAATAATGCTGCACATTCTAAACATGATCAATTTGCAGATTTTTCAGATGCGACTCAACCTCTTGCGTTGCAGGCCAACGTTCGCCTGCCGCGCCACATCGGTCGTCAAAGATCGCATAGGAGATACATACTCAATGAGGTGAAATTTTATTGATGCACACATATTGTAACACTTCATTACCTGTATGTTGAGCAGTGAATTGATGAGAGTCATATTGCTTTTTCTGCTCTTGGTAAATAATTTGGTTATTAGGCCCTTCAATTTTAACATCTACATCATATTGACCCCCAGTAATGACCTGTAACAAATGTTATTATAAACAATAGGTAATTTTATAACAATACGTCATCTTTGTAAGGTTAGGAAATGTACATCTAATGATGCACCCAAATCTATAAATTGTACAGCATAAATAGGTATCATTAAACAGTAAAAACAAGGAATTATTTTACCTGATAATCTATTTCTACATTGATATCCTTCTCAATTTGCTCGTAAAAACATTGAACAGCACTATCGGGCAATTCAAACGTCAATTCATAACCTTTGGAAAATACACCATTTATTATTGCTAATAATATTGTAATCAATAACGGTGATGAATACATTTCTTATAAAAATAACTAAATTCTAATCGTTTCGAAAACAAAAATACTTGTCGGAAAACCCAAAACCGAAATCCAAACCAATCGATCGATTGAACCAACCAAACCACTCTTTTGACATGACTACATACATGACAATACTGACAGCGTGACACCACGTCACACGAGTTTTTTTTTTGCTGTGGATTGCATGCTGCGAACCCAAGTTTATATTCTACTGAGAGAAGTTGGCATGGAAGTGGTATCCGTTGGTCGCGTGAGTGATGGTAGTCCACACAAGCCCAACTCAATCTACAGCTTTAGGAATGCAGAAAAGATACATCGTGTTTTGGGGCACTATGAAATCATAACTACAACTTGGCTAGAATCCAAGTCTCTAGCTCACAGAATACTATTGCTCCTAGCGGAGCTTTAGCTCGCTGGGCCTAGGGTGCTGAAGTCAATGTGTCACCGGCAGTTGACCTTCTCAGTCAGATGATGATGAAGAAGAAGACAGTAGTAAAACTATTGCTTCCCAAACATGTTTCGTAAGCTAAAAGGGCAGGTGTGGTAATCAGCCTCAATAAATCCACTCTTCGATATAGGTCTCACTCATATTTGGGACAGAGGGGGTTAGTCATAGTCGCCGCACTTGGTAGATTGATAAGATTGATAAGTAACCGTTGTATCAATCTTAAATACCCGGTAATACTGCTGCTTATCCTGATGCAGCCCGTTAGTAGTATATTACGGCATTCACCTTAAATTATGAAGAGATCAATTCGGGACTCCCGCAGCTAAGGTGAAAAAGGTAAAATATAAAACCAACAAACAGTAAAACAAGATTTATTCAAAATTTAAGACAATACAATTAAAAAACTGAATTTTCACTTAAACATTCAATAATTCTGCTTAACATCAAAGCAAAAGTCTTGATTCAACAAACAAAAAATACTGTGAATATAATGTCTTATAAATTACACTTAAGTATGTGCAAGGAGTAAACTGACGAGTCTAAAAAATGCAGACAATACATCTCTAACTAATGAGTTTAGAAGGCGAGACCGGCGTCAGCGTATGTGGTGAAGATCTTCTCGATGGAGTTGGCGTACGCGGCGGTTCTCAGGTCCAGGCCGAGGTCGAACTTCTGAGCAGTCTTCATGATCGCCTGTGGGTTATATGCCGTTAATCATCGGTGTTCACAATACAAAAAGTGGTTAATAGTAACCTCTACATAATAATAATAATAATGCTGGACAATCCACACAGTATCATCTAGCCCCAAGCTAAGCAGAGCTTGTGTTATGGGTACTAAATGACTGATATCTATACAAATAAATAAAATTGAAGTGTCTGTTTGTAATATTAAAATAACCGCTTTTTACTACATGCATATGAATGTATATGCGATACATATTCCAAAATAGCATTTTTTTTTTTAATTTTTGTCTGTCTGTCTGTCCATTTGTTCCGGGTAATCTCTGGAACGGCTGGACCGATTTCGAGGGGACTTTCACTGGCAGATAGCTGATGTAACAAGGAGTAACTTAGGCTACTTTTTATCCCGAAAAAATAACGGGAACGGGAAAAAACTGCCACGCGGGCGATACTGCAAACGACCGCTATTTTATGCCGTATTAACGCCATTTGTTGGCAACATCGAGTACTACTTAGTTAAGATTTGTAAGTAAAAATGTTTACCGCCCAACGAAGTGGGCACGGGTCAGCTAGTACTTAATAAAATACATTACATATATAGATAATTTTTATTATACATAGAAACACCCAGAACACCCGGAATAAATGTTTGCAGATCAAGGCGGGAATCGAACCCGCAACCTCCTGCGTCGCAGGCGTACATTCACCCGCCGCGCCACATTGGTCGTCAATCGTATGCCGATAACCATCGGTGTTCAAAACACAAAAAGTGGTTAATAGTAACCTCTACATAACTTTAGAATAGATGTAGGTACTATGTTTTATCTCTTTCGATTTCTTTTAAACTCCTGTCAATGCAAAATAACTATAGACACATAATTATATCAAGATTACACAGAGTTTATTAGTAACTTGCGAAACGTGCACGACTTCGCGCGCGTAATTTATGCATACTTCAATGAACGGCTGTACCCGTTCAGGGGTTGAATTAGAAAATATACTCTGAAAATTTCACGTACCCCATTCCCACACAAAAACCTTGTTGTGGATTCGATCCGAGAATAAATATTTGAGTGATGAATATATATTTTTATTGCTTGTTTTTTTGAAGTATTTTATCAGTTATCTGGTTACCAACAGTGGCGGATTTGCAGTCTCGGCCGCCCTAGGCCCCAAGCCATCAGCCGCCCCTTTCTCAGCATCGACCATATACTGCCCTACGGTCGTGGCCGCCCCTAAATCTGGCCGCCCTAGGCCCGGGCCTACAGTGCCTTAGGGTAAATCCGCCACTGGTTACCAATAGCACAAGCTTTGCATAATTTGGGAGTAACTTTGTGAAATGTCCACAAATATTTATTGTTATTTTTTAAACAAGGGTTGTAAAATGTAGGTAGTTTAAGCTAGTTTAGGCACTTCTCTTTAAGTTACCACGCACACTTTTATTGTGTTAACTACCTTTAAGGTTGGCAGGTAGAAAACGCTTATAGCATTAAGCCCGCCTTTTGTAAAATTATTTTTTAATAATTGTGCAATAAAGTGTTAAATGTATTTGCGTACCCTGGCGGAGCGCTCCATAGTGTAGTCGAGTCCGGAGTGCACGATGTCCTTCTCGGAGGCGCCGGAAATGCGCTTCTGGAAGGACTCTGACGGCGTCACGGGGATGCGCCCACCGACGCGGCCAAATCGCCGCTCCAGCGACTCTTGAACAGATTCTGCGAGAAAACCGATTTTTATTTATTTAGCCAATACCTAATGGCAACATTAACAAAAAATATAGAACAGACTATAAAATATAACCAAATTAAATAAATAATACTAATATACTAATAATAAATCACACTGCTAAACTGACTTTGATGAAAAAATATAGAGTAGAATAAGCTTATTAAATAAAAAACTTGTGAAACCGACAAATCGTTTATATTTGCGCAAATACATTTTTTCGCATTGTTGAACCCACGACCTTATGATCAGAAGGCGGGGTCACTACCACTAGACCACCGGTGCTCACCACGGTTCTTTGTAGTTTATAGTAATGTGATACAATGGTACAAACCACCATACAGTGGTCCGACTGAGAAAAGGAAACACCAAAACCTCCCATGGATACCGTAAAAATCGACTAAGGGAAGCGCACCGAGATGGACAGTAGCATTATACATACACCGACACTGCGGTCACCAATCCACCTGCCAAACTTGGTGACCCCCAAATATAAAGGAGGCCTATGTCCATGAGACTCATTCAAACTGATTGACAATAATTAGTAAAAGGTTGGTGCAAAAACTGTAGGTACCTGTATACTGCCTAACTACTGCCCTATTTATCGAGTGTTGGTACAGAAACAAAAATTTTACAACAACGTCACGTGTTAAACCTGATAAACTATCCAGCTAGCATGTTATCTAATCTCCCTGTACTAAAATACAACGAGATAGATAACTACACTATTTTAATTAAATAAGCGTATGTATGATTTAAGTGAAACTCAGATTGTACAAGGATATTATTAATACGAAACGATTCCAACCTGTCTTTTCTTTTTGAAAAATCCTACTAATATTATAAACGTAGAAGTTTGTATGTATGGATGGATGGATGGATGTTTGTTACTCTTTCACGCTCTAACCACTGGACCGATTTGAATAAAATTTAGAATAAATATAGATTGTAACCTGGATTAACATATAGGCTACTTTTTATCCCGAAAAAATTACGGGAACGGGAAAAAACTGCCACGCGGGCGAAGCTGCGAGCGGCCGCTAGTTTGTCCATAATCCAGAGCTCTTTATGAAAGAGTACCGCTGTATGTATTTCAACCGGTAGAAGGTAATGCTTGCATTGCTTTGTTTTGATCAGAAGGGTGTTAGTGCCGGTGTATTTACAGGCACACGAGGCTTAACACATGTATGTTACGTCCTCAGGTTGATGGACGCAGAATAGTGCATCGTAAGAACACGTTTATAATGAGCGTGATCTGCGAGGCAATGCTTTTTAATAGGTAATGGTAACCACTTAACATCAGGTGGGCCATCTGCTACACATGGCTACATATGTCGTAGCCTTTCTCTTTTATCAGAAATGTCCATGAAGCCATGAAGCAGTACAGGTCACCGGCGATAGATGGCGTAAAATCTTCAAAGAAAAAGTGGTCCAGTGGTCCTAACCAGAGGGTCACAACACTCAGTGAGGAGTACGACGCAAGGACGACGATGGTATAAGGTCTCTTACCTAGGAGATGGTGGTTGGACTCGCGCTCATATTTGAAGGTGAGACGTCCGTACGACACGTGGTTGAGGTTTTTGAGCCATTCGAAGAAGGAGACGGTCACACCTCCAGCGTTGATGTACAGATCGGGAATGACGAGAATATTGCGTTCGATGAGGATCTTATCAGCGGCGGGTGTGGTGGGGCCGTTGGCAGCTTCAGCGATGATCTGAAATTTAAACGTTATTTTAAAGATGAAGTTTATTTATTTATTCATTAGGCAACGCCAACAGTAGAACAAAATATACATTTCTTAATACAACTAAAAAAACGAGACCACACGACGGAAGTAAAACTTCTTAAATATACTGTAATAATGTATCTATATGTAAAACTATGCATATAATATTACAAATTTATTATCCGTTTCTGTCCTACAAAAACATCAGGCACCTAGGTATTTTGAAGTCAAATAAAAATAGTAAAATCTCAAGAAACTTTTTGAGTACCTACATAGGCAAGGTACATTGATCTAGGCAATAACGAGAGTAGGTAATCTTAAACTGAAGTTTTCTAATTACTTCCAGATGGATATCAAATGCTAATGGAAACTCTTAACTACTAATGAGATACAAGGGTACCTACAGTAATTCGATTTTGTAACCTGATTGCAAATCAAAGTTGATAACATGATAAGTTCTTACTTGGCTATTATCAGGCGATTAGATTGGTAATTATTCTAAAAAATAAATGGTGTTAACTTTCCATATGCCATGTGGTCTGTCAAAAAACCTATACAATGTGTACCTAATTGTAGTATTTGGACTTTAGGAATTAAAACTTTCAGTTGAACCTCTCTTTTTAAACATTGGCCAATCTTTTTATCGACATTGACATTGGCAAAATTGTGGAACCACGGAAGCCATAAATAAAAGAAAAATAAGGATATCAGGAACTAATAGAGTATAACTGAGTAGCGTGGCCAAGATAAGTCTTTTAACATTATTTAAAGCCTAATTTTCAATTATCATGAATCAAATATGCCTAAGTAGGTTTGTCAATTCTATTTCATATGTACCGAAAATGTATGTCATTTCATTGGCTTCATAATAAAATCGACCTTTAGATTTCCAAAGATCAAGATTTTTCCAAAAACTTTCAGCACGATTGATTTTATGATATTAAAATAAATACTTAGTACATAGATCCTCACCTCACATAGTACATAGTGCGTAGAGACACCTCTACGCAACAAGACTAATATACTCTGCAAATTTTAAGTTTTTACGACCAGTGGTTTAAGCTATGCGTTGTCTAGGTATATGCCAGGTTAGTCAGGGCAAAGATTCTTATAATTGGTGTAGGTAGACTTTAACCTATGCATAAGTCCATTGTAAGCACAGGGTGGTGTAAATGTGTCGTACTGATATTGTATGCCCGGTAATTAGGCTAAACTCCACAATTGAGCTATCGATGTATGCCACAAATGTCAAATTTATTCATGCCAAGCCTCCTCCATGCTAGGATAATCAACGGTATGACGGCATATGTTTTTTTATTTGTCAATGTATACATTATCTTATCAGAGTATACATTTGAATGATAAAAGACGTAAATGTACTCCGTTAGATAAGAGATAAAGACTGGCCCTAAAAAAAAATTCAGTTACCTACATTGAAGTAATTAGAATAATGGTATGTTACCTTAGCCTGAATTTTGTGTGCATTTTCCTTGTGGATGACCTGTTCGATGGCGGCTGGGACAAGAATATCACACTTTTCGTACAACATGTTCTCTCCCTCGTAGGCCTTCGCGCCGGGGAAGCCAACCACGGAGCCGTTCTCAAAGATATAATCCTCGAGAGCCTGCAAATATTGAAATTTGTATTTTATTCAATGTTAATAAGGACTCTTTTAAAATAAAAACTGTGCACATAAACGTCTGTCTTTCACAGAATAGTTCAGCTGTAACTGAAGCTGTAAATACTCAAATTAAGGTCTTTGTTATGAAAGCTCAAAACTATCGGTGACAATTTCTTTTATTTCTGAAACGTTTGAAACTTTATTAGGTACTATTATAAACTAGCGAAACACGCCTAACTTTGTGTATACTTTATTTCCAAACCAACTTCAACCCTGACTGTACTTAACCCTATAATACTAAGAAAGGAATTCCCAAAATGCAACTCGCATTTCGATAAACACCACTACGCACCAAGATAAACCTAACCTGAATTTTTTTAGGTCTCTATCACTAGTGGCTGTGCGTTGTCAGTTAACCAGGACAAAGATTCTCATAATTGGTATAGATCGCAAGAGCAGTACTAATATAGTGCAAGGTCACTCGCCTCATGTCATAAATAAAAGTAAACATAAACAAAGTTATATAATATAACCTTATCTTCGTGTTGAATCAATAATAACCACCCACAGTTCAAATGACGCTGAGCCCGAAAATCTTGCGCAGATTGTTTATCGCGACACCTAAAAAGTGCAATGAAATACATTGCTATCAACAATGGGTTGATAACCTTTGAGAGTGCCAATATCAAACGTTTTGTGACTTATCTAACTGCCTACAAGTAAAAAAGCTAAACATGCTCAGGTGTTTAATTTATTACCTGGATATGGTAATTGGTAATTTAAATACGGAGATATATCAGCGAAGTCACTAGGTACGGTGTAGGTTTACGTTAGAAACAATCGTGCAAATGTCAGGGTCAGGGTCAAAGCCAGTGATCTGGGCAGTCACGTATGTTATTATCGAGTTGCAGATAGAGCATCATGCAGATGTTGGTGAGGTAGGTAACGGCATATGAGGCAGTCATATGCCGTACTATCGCCGTAGGGTAGATATCACCAGGTTGGTGGCCGGTCTTAAATTGTAACGGCATATTCAAGCATATTCAGAGGGGCAACGGTCAAGGTCAGTCACCTTATAGTCGATGCCATCAATGTAAATAGAGCCATCACGTTTGAAGATCCAAAGCAATATTGGAAACATTTACGAGGTAGTTTTTTTTTTTTTTTTTTTATACAACTTGCTGATGGAACAAGCAGATGGCCCACCTGATGTTAAGTGGCTACCATCACCTATAACAAAGCATTGCCTCGTAGATCACGCTTGTTAGGAACGTCACCTACAATGCACTACTCAGCGTCCATCAACCTGAGGCATACAGGTGTTAAGCCTCATGTGCCTGTAATTTCACCGGTACCCACACCCTTCAAACCGGAACACAGCAAGCTGCTTGACGGCAGGTAACGGTATATTAGAAACAAAGGTCAAGGTCAAGTCAAAGTCGGTCACCTTAGGGTCAATGCCATCGGGGTTGTAAATGGAGCCATCATGCTCGATGATGCCGACGCAGGTGGCACCCGCCCTCACGAGGTAACGGCATGTGTGGAGGCCTACGTTACCGAAGCCCTGGACGATGAATGTCTTGCCACCCCAGCCTGGAGTTGTGCCTGTTATGAGAAGAAAATTAGTTTTAGCCAGAAGTTCCTCAGAAAACCGAAAAGATATCGAATTTGTCAAAGTAACCTGTCCATACTAAATATTCTCAGTATCTAAATACCTACTAAGTTGGTACTAACCGATCATGCTCATGTAGTTCGCTTCGTTGATGAAGTTCTCCAAACCGTGGAACACGCCTCTGCCGGTAGCAGACACTCTGCCGTGAATACCTCCCTGTTTACAGACATATTATTTCACTATTTCCATATAGTTTTATACTGCAAATAGGGTTATCAATGTCAATTGAATTAAAGATTATGCAAGAAGGAACATCGATTCGTCCGCTTATAACATTAAATTTAGGTACTTGAAAAACTCTAGGTATCCTAAGCTCTATCTACCCATAATCATTGCGCATGCAACTATGTCGTTTAACGTACACATTTTCTGAATAAAATATACAGTAATGACCCGAATAAGTGATCAGCCCAATTTTACTCAGGGACAGCGGATGTAAATTAGTTTTTCGTAGAGGGCATAAAAACAAGCCACATTTATTTTATTCGTGCGAAAAGAATTACAGAGTTGAGAAACGTGCCAGTTTTAATTAAGATATTAATCTTATTGCAGGTGCTGTAGGAGTTGCACAAATACGTTAACAATTTTTTGAACTAAAGGGGATTGAAGTAGCGAAATTGTACTATTTACTTGCCTATTTATACTTTTTTAACGGACTTCCACAAAGTCACGTCTGAATCAATAACTATTAAGAATCATGCTCACGTTAAAACTGCAATAATTGCCATTTTATGGTTCTTGCGCGTTTTTAACGGTATGTAGACCAAGAACAACGAATAAAAAAACGTCATAATCAAGCATTTCTAATTACTTTGTAATACCTAAATTCTTATTGACCCATGATTAAAATAATTTCTCTGGAAAATCTGTGTGGGCTTTAATTGATCGGAGATGGAGAAGGTTAAAAATCGATCTTCCAGGAGGTTTGACAGCAGTGGATTTCTTTATAACTCATGATGATGACGTGGAGCATGTAAAAAAACGTATTTTATGACAGAATTTTCACGCGATACAAACGATATAGTATCACATAGGAAGTGGAACGGTTGGACGTCATTGTATTCGAACGTGTTCCAATTCCAGAATAGATTCGATAACCGGTTCCAAGACAGGTGGTTGTTCATTAGTATAGCGATGTACTCAACTGGGATTTTAAGCAAAAAATATTGAATTTCGCAAAATTTTAAAACCATTCTTTTACTTCTTATACACGTAAGTAGGTATCATTCTCTATTCAACCTTATTTAATTAACTAATGTATCTGAAAGTAAGACAAGAACAAGTTGAAAGATCAAACAAAACCATAAAATATCTTAGACATAAAATATTTCCTTTTGATCTTGTAATCATTCTGTTCTAACAATAGGGTATATCTCAAGTATAATTATAGCTGTAAGAAGGCCCTGCTGACATACCTACTGACTCATAATATACTAACTTTATACAATATAAGTACAGACCCCGGTTAAAACGTAAGCGAGAATGTGTACTTCATGACGTCCAAAACTAGAAAAGGACAACCGAAGTAAGAAAGAACCAAATAGTCTAATCTAAGCTGTAGCCGCACTAGGAAAAGACTGTCTGACAGACACGAAATAAAATTATTGTTATCTCTTACGAGTTTGTAAACATTATTTCAAGAATGTTCCTCGTGGTTGTGTTCTCCAAAGCTAATCACCCACCATACCCTAATGGCACAACCTTGTTAGATACTGCTCTCGTTTGTTTACCTGGTTAATAGGTTTGCCGGTGACGCAAGCATGTGCGTTGATGTCTTGGAAACCGACAGTCTTGGCGTACGTGTCTGCGATCCAGGACATCTCACGTTCACCAGTTCCCATGTCTGGGGCTGGCACGTCCACGCCGGGCCCTGCAGAACAGAAACTAGATTTAGAACTAACTAGAAATTAGATTTTATCAAAACAAATATCACAGCGCGTTGTGCCCCAATACCTGCACCTTGAGTGATTTATATGCTGCCACCGAAAACGCCATAGGTGTGGCCAAGTATTGGGAACGAAAAATTTAAATAGATTAGTTTATATCATCGATACGAAGAAGAAGAAGACAGCGCGTTGGCCTTATGTACTTCTTATGTTGACGACCGATAGCAGGTTGAAAAAATTGTATAGATGGAAGTGCGATGCATTCTCAAACGGAACTTTTTAATGCTTATAAAATAGAAGTCAGGGTGTTGGAAATGGCGTAAACACGAAGTAGGTACCTAGTAGCTAGATTCTGACATCATGTCTAAGAACCACCGAATATTGACTCGTTGAAACTGAAGATTCAATATTAGAATGTATCGAATATTAGAATTAGGACTAAAGTAAGTAGAAATGGTACTATATCGGAGCTACGAGGCCACATTACCACATACACTCTTTAATTCCTTTTAAAAGAACAAAAAATAAATTAATCATATTAAGAATTTACTTAGTGAAGATCAGTAGTGGTAGCTAGCGTAGTAATCCCTCCTCTGCTGCCTGGTTCAATACATATACATATATTAATCATATTTGTCCCTGTGGATAAGGTAGACCAGGCTGAGAGGAGGAGGAGGAGAGGTATAGGTGCTGAACAAGCCTTTACCCATCTCAAACGTGTCCTAGGCACTACACTCCGAAGACAGGTTCCCGTATGGTATGTGGCCAGTATACACAAGACCTGTTTATTTATTACCGTTCGTCATACTATAGGTAGATATTGGCATGTACAATGTATATTGTTACCAATGTGTACGTGAGTAGATTACTCAATTAAGCCTCACACCACACCACCTAGCATTGACATTTATTTTTATCAGTTGCTACGCTATTATCAAACCAATCGGATAAACGCATTAAATAACACCATAAACCTTTCATTTCGCTGGATTACAATCTAACTGTTTGTAAGTATGTAAAACAGATGGGTAACCAAAGTCTGAAAGACCAGTACAAATAAACTACAGATAAAATACAAATAAACTCAGCGTAACCTCTAAATAGTTAGTGTCTTGTCTCTTTCAATCTAATTTGAAACTTCCTGTCAATACAAAAGACAACACACGGTATAACTTTTCAACGTTTCACCGAGTTTATAAGTAATGCAGTATATTAACTTTTGAAATTCGTGTTTCGAGTTTTTTTTCTTTACAATTATGATGTTCGTATTTTTATTCTATGCCTCAACTGAATAAAAATACGGGCACAGTTATCACACCTAAAATTGACAGTATACACGTAAGGTATACAGTATGGTAAAGCCTTAGGACCGGCGGCGGTGATGCGGCGGCTTCGGTTATCGACCTATGTTACCAGCAGTCGATGACCGACAGAAGGTCGTGTTCGAGGATGAGGCCTAAGCGAAGAGTCGCATCTCGTGCTAACAATTTTTTGCGTAATAGCATTGCGTTGGCACAATATATTTGATAAACATTTTTGTCTCGTGCCACTCCCGAGTTTTAAACAATGTTTGAGCTCGGACGTACCAAAATTAGTTACCCGAATTATTGCCGAATTTGAATGTTTTTATTTAGTTTGCCCGAATAGTTAATAATAATAAATTATTATTATACGGCGTTTATTTTACGTTCACTGCGGAAAACTAAATTTGTTGTGGTTCCCAAACCATGAACTCTTTTCACCATCAAACATTGTTGTGCCTGCATGTTACAAAATTTTGCAAGCAAGAAACGCGGCCATATTTAAACAAGCTGACTTGGTTTTGTTGACAGATCATGAGAGATGTCATCTACGAGTTAAATAACATTTTCTTTAACAATTACCACACTTTGCAGAATGAAGCCTATTGACCAATGCAACATTGAACATTTCGTGAGTAACACATTAACGTTCTATGTTTTTGGTACACAGGATGGTAATTTGAGATTGTACCTACTCTACTCGTAAGAGGGACCACCTTAGCTGTTGGACCTACAGGAATACATTCTTGATACCGACAACTCCTAACGTTATGTGTAACGTGTAACACAGGTAGAACACAGATTGTATATAGTCAGGAGTAGGTATTTATTTTATAGATGTAGGTACTTACTACCTATATCGTATTGTATGTTTTTAGGGTTCCGTGCTCAGAGGGTAAAACGGGATCTTATTACAAAGACTTTGCCGCCTTTCTATCTGTCTAGCCGTCTGTCCGTCTGTCACCAGACTGTATCTCATGAACCGTGATAGTTAGAAAGTTGAAATTTCTAAGATGATGGAAGTTCTAAGATGATGTATTTCTGTTGCCGCTATAACAACAAATACTAAAAAACAGAATAAAATAAACATTGTAGGGGGGCTCTTATACAACAAACGTGATTTTTTTGCCGTTTTTACGTTGGTACGGAACCTTTCGTGCGCGAGTCCGACTTGCACGTGTCTGGGTGTTATGTATTCCATGTATGTATTTATAAAAAAACATGTATGTACATATTCTATCAGTCATCTGGTGATGTTGCATAAAATACATTCGTTCACAAAATACATAAGCCACGAAATTACAGTCATTCAAATTATAGTCTTATCAATAATTATAATATTTTAATACACTTATTAGTTCCTTATCACCATGATTGTGATCTGGTGTTACACGAGACCGATGACGTCAGCAAAATAAAGTAAGGTGATATTTTAAGCATTTGTGCTAGTTGTAATTTCGGTTATTGGATAGATTAGATTCATCATCATCATCATCATTAGTCTGAACAAAGGAGGCGTTTGCCGAAGTCACCAGGCATGGTAGGGAGATTAATGACCGCACTAAAAGCTATATGTACTAAGGAGATACTGCTGTCAATACTGAGACGGGAACACCTCGGCCTAACATAACTAATATTAAACCATTTATGGCTAACATAAAACATATACATACTCGTAGGTCTGAGTACCTTAGTAACGAGTTATATGGTATTTGGTACCACCTATGTAGCTGTAACTTTTAGTCAATCATACGTTTATATCTGGTCAATCTATTCTACATATTTATTGTTTTTACTATTGCTATTTCTTTTGTTCGATTTTCACTGAGGATAAAGGGATAAACATTTGTGTCATGGATACAGATGTTTTTTTCTGATGTTATTTAAAAAAGGTATACAAATATTCTATCAGTTTTCTGGTATCCATAGTACAATCTTTGCTTTAGTATGGGCTAGTTGACGTTGTGTGAAATGTAAAAAAAAACTGCAAGCGCACTTTTAATAAGACTCCTAAATATTTTCTTAGGTTCTAAATAAAACCGACAGTTCTAGATTTATACTATCTAGAAATGTCGGTTTTATTTATGTTATGTTATTTTGTTTATATCGATGTTGTTTGTCTCCATAAATATTGCAATACACTGAAGATCTTTCATGTGTCATCCACAACACAATGCGAAGTACATCACTCCATTGGAATTTCAACCTTGGTTTTGCTGAAGATTTGAGATACAATTCCTAGTAACTATATTGCACCTCCAGTAGCTAGCGTATTCACAAAAAAGAATAACTTACCGATAAAGCCCTTTTTGGCGAGCTCGAGGGTAAAACGACGAGTGATTTTCTCAAGCTCATGCTCCGAATATTCCTTGGGGTTGATCTTGATACCAGCCTTGGCACCACCGAAGGGGACATCCACACATGCGCACTTGAAGGTCATCAATGCTGACAGAGCCTTAACTTCATCCCTAGTGACGTCCGTTGAGAATCGTATACCTGTAGTAAAAAATTATGTCAGTAGACGACCATCGCTCTACAAAGAATAGATAAAAACTGTTTTTTTTTTATTATTAATAACACAATACACTATAGCTAGCTATTATCCTCTTAGCAACTAATCCAAGGTTATGTACATAATTATGTGGGTGTATTTTTGTGTATTTTGTACTGCTATGCTATAATACCCTGCTTACTTACGGCCTCATGAAGTTTTATGTTGAGGATTCAAATATGCTTAAGTTAACTTGCTTGCAAACCGGCAAGTAGGTAAACTGAAGCATATTTGATTTGATATGGAATCTAAATAGAATGGACTACGTCAAAGTTATGATTGAAGTACTGTAATTTGAACCAAAAAAACATAAAACACAGTGTCGAGTAATTGGTGTTAATTGATAGTTTAGACTGAATAAAGAGGAAATGTTCATGAATGACAAGTGTGCTTAGTTTAGTTATCCTCACATTGAATTACATAATACATTATTAACAATTAATTAATACAATAATAATGAGTGTTATTTTTCTTCTAAAACAATGACTCTTTTTTTTTCAACAATAGGTGATCATAATGAATTATTTGATGCACAATTTTAATTATCCTTCTGTTGTTTTGAGGGTTCCGTACCCAAAGGGTAAAACGAGACCCTATTACTAAAACTCCGCTATCTGTCTGTCCTTCTGTCACCAGGCTGTATTTCATGAACCGTAATAGTTAGAGAGAGTTGAAACTTTCACAGATGAAGATGATGTATCTCTGTTGCCGCTATAACAACAAACTAAAACTGAAAAACAAAATAAAATAAATATTTAATGGGGCTCTCGTACAACAAACGTGATTTTTCTGCCGTTTTACGGGTACGGAACCCTTTGTGCGCGAGTCTGACTCGCACTTGACCGGTTTTTTTATTTGAATTTACTTGAATGCCTATACTTTATATTATAGAATTTCTTGGCGATACCTAGTAAATAGGTACCTATTCACCGGCATGATTTGCATGTTCGTCGTTATCTACACGGTATTTTAGGTCAGTTTAAAGCCGTTGCCTACATTGGGTATAACTATGAAGTATCATTATTTCTAGTATAGTTGCTTAAAAAAACCAAAACCGTCATCATCAACAACAAATTTTACAAAAGTGAGTAACATGCTTGATAGCGTTCGCCCACAAGTCCTAAAACGTTTGGTCACCGACCCCGCACTGTCAAACATTTATTTTTTTAAATTAAATAATTGTATGTCAAGAATGCAGAGCAAACGCCTGCTTCAAAGCGATCCAAAAACTTTTTTACCTACCTAATGATTCTGTTAGTCACTTTTTCTAACAAGAAATACTATAAGTTCCAGGGTTAGAAATTATCGTATTTTAAATTGAAGCAATACAAAAATAAACCTAACGACTGCCAGAAATAAAAACAAAAGCGACGAACTCATTGCAAGCTTTGTAGACATTAAATAGAGCAATTTATTTGAGCAAAAAAATAGTGTGTTCATTCGACTAGTCCTAGCCTGAAATGAACCCCGTGTTTGCAATTTGCAATTATTTATTGAATCCCTTAGAATTAGGCTGACTTTTAGACTGAGAATTTGAATTTGAATATCAACCGGAACCAGACATCTAGCAAGGATAAAGCTTCTTCAGGAATCTTCGAAACTCAACCTCTGAAGTGTAACGGGTGTCCAAGTTTGTTAAAATCTATGTAAAGTTTAGGCCACCATATAAATATTGAATAAATCAATGCGTGGATATTTCACACAACACCATCTAGCCACAAACTAAGCAAAGTTGTTATTGGAACCAGATAATTTGGTAATTATTAGAATTTACTAATTTAGTTCGTTACTAAACTACTTATAGTAGGTTTGCATGCGGCCGTCTATGCATATTGCTTGAAGTCCGTCGGAGAAGTACTACCACCATACCTATTCCTGCCGCCAAGCAGCTTGCTGTGTTCCGGTTTGAAGGGTGTGGTTGCCGGTGTAATTACAGGCACACGAGGCTTAACACTTGTATGCCTCTGGTTGATGGACGCAGAGTTGTGCATTGTAGGGCACATTAACGAGCGTGACCAGCGAGGCAATGCTCTGTTATAGGTAATGGTAACAACTTAACATCAGGTAGGCCATTTCCTTATTCCATCAGCAAGTCACATAAAAAATACCCTATCTATACCAATTTATTTTGTTTGTGGGTGAACAAGATGATGATAACTAACTAATCAATAAATTGTTGCGCTACTAAATCATTAAGTAAGTAAGTGAAGTGAACTAAGTCATTAACACTAATAACTTGCTGGTAAAACGACATATAAAGTTCTATGTGGTAAAATTATAATTACTTAGTATATTTTGTAGTGTAGTTCGTTGACGTGAACGTAGACGAAGTTATATATTAAGAAATATTTAAATAGGAACTTCGTAACAGTACCTATACACTTGCCAATTTTTATTTTTAGATCACTTGTGTTTTATTCTCAAAGGGTTCATTGAATTGCAGACCTATCATCGATTCTCCTCAGTTGGTAATAGCCACTTTATGAACAACCTATTCAAATGGACGCTTACGTAGGCGCACAAAAACGTGACTAAAATTCATCATGGAGACGCTAACTTGAGACTTGTAATATTGTGACGACTACTTTAGTACTTTGTTTCATCAATAACCAGAGAAACTTAAGAATATAACCGTGGCTTATTATTTATTAATATTTTATTTTTTTATTTCTACAACACAAGTCTAGCACTAGTATAAGATACTGCAATACAATAATACTTGCACACAAGCTTAATATTATACTGTGTGCTTAGAATTACAAATACAAAAAAATACTGAATAATTTAAATTAAACATTCAGCTTGAATTTTGAATAAAGATGTATTTAATTCTGTAATAAACAATCTAATAAAGTTTGTATATTGATGATTGCATAAAATAGCTCCACGCGGACGAAGTCGCGCGCGTTTTTCTAGTTATTATTATAATTACTCGATTGTTACTATCGAATATTTATCAAAACTTATCGTTGCTATTCTGATGACATAATGAAAAAACAACTTGCGAATAAGACCATGTCTACTTATTTCTACCAGCAAGCAGTTTGTTGTGTTCCGGTTTGAAGGGTGTGGGTGCCGGTGTAATTACAGGTACACTAGGCTTAACACCTGTTTGCTTCAGGTTGATGGACGCAGAGTAGTGCATCGTAGGTTCAGAGGGCACGTTCATAACGAGCGTGGTCGCAGCATTGCGTCGCAGGTCACGCTCGTTATTAACGTGCCCTGCGAGGCAATGCTGTTATAGTTAATGGTAACCACTTAACATCAGGTGGGCCATCTGTTTGTTCCATAAACAAATTACATATTCATGAAAAATTATGTTGGAAACTACCTAATTGACATATTTAGATTTTTTTTGTTGGTCTCTTCTTATCAAACAATCTTAAATGTTTACCACATTTAAAATTGTCAATCTTAAATGATTACCACATTTAAGATTGTCAATCTTAAATGATTACCACTACCTACCTACCCATTGTTTACGTGTTTTGTTTGACAAAAGTGTTTGTGTATTGCAAATAGTTTAATTTTAGATATTACGCAATGCTGTGACGTTTAGTTAACACGTCATGGCCACGCCTCCGTTGCCAGCCTGATGGTGGGCCTATCTTGTTTTCCTAACCACGCATACATGTAACTAAGTCTCAAAAATCAGGAGAAACACACGACATCAGCATTATCAAAAGCATGATTGATTGGTGTTTTTGGTGACGAGTCCTTGTTACCAGCCTGCCATGATTCTAAATTTGACGTGGCATGAAACAGCGAAATCATTAGCTTTTTGCCTTATCAAAAATATTTAGGACAATCTTAGACATATTTCAATCAATGATCGCAGGAAATGTGTCCAAAAGGCTGGTAACGTTACCTCTTTGGATAGCAAAACTATCAGATTTCTTTCTGAAAACCCTCATTTTGGACAAGGATCGTTACTATTACTTGATAACTACCATTATCTCTAATTCCCGGTTCCAATATTTTTAACCTTTCATCTGAACAGATTCGATCGATGACATTTATATTATTTTTATATTCGGTCTACCAACCATTGCACAACTAATTATAGGTAAACACTACATGCATTGTAAAAAAATGTGAAAAGAGAATAGAAATCAAATTATATTAGGTAGGTACTACTTAATTTGGTAAGTTCTGGACCAAGTGTGGTCAAAACTTATTATTTTTAATTAAAAAAAAAGGCCGATGTTTTTGCATACTGTATTCAAGGATTTGCAGTCTTGGGAACTCCCCTGAGATAAAAGTCGTAGTTTAAAGTTCTAAGTTAGTCTAATCGAGCTCAGTGTAAGTTACAGGTACAAAATGTCAAGAGAAGGTAATAGGTATTTTTACTAAACGTGGACTGACATCTTCAATGTTTGTCTTACATAATGCATACCTAATACAAGTGTTTATGTTTAGGAAAATATCTAACCACGTCACGACTCTCGAAGTTGGAAGTCGCGTTTCCAACTTGATATCTAATGCCAATAATGTTACTGTTTACCACTATTATGCAATATTTAACATGAAGCGAGACTTCATGTTAATAGTTATTTGTTATACAAGAGTGCAAAGTTGCTTTTAACCCGCGTGTTCAATTTTGATGACCGAGCAATCGAAGGATTCTAAAATTGAATCACGAGCGCAGCGAGTGATTCAAAATTAGAATCCTGAGCGTTAGCGAGGGAATCAAAAGAGCACGAGGTGAAAAATCTTTGCACTCGAGTGCAACACGTAACTTTTCATTCCACCTCAGCGAGGAAATGACTAAATGCAAAAAAAATACAAGATAGGTACACTTTTATTTCAGTTTAGGTATTAATTACTAATATAAGGTTTAACAATGACGTGAAAAAATGCCGCGTAAAGAACCGCGTACAAAGCAAATTGAAAAAAGAACACCAAGAAGGTTCCGAGTCTGAGTTTTTAACAAATTAAAAAAAAAGTTGTATGATATATTCGGCACCATAGAGGTAGCAGTAAATAGGTTTAATGTTTTTTTTAATTCACAAACTTAGTGCACACGATGTTCTAAATTCAATTTACTTTATCCTCTAGAGAATAAAAACGGCTTTTCCACTCAGATATTGAAGATTAAAAATACTTTTTCCGAGATGGTGGGATGAAAATATTGTTAATACATTCTTCATGACAATACTCTCGAAGTTGGAACAAGGCGTAGCTCCAACCTCGAAACTGCATGTTGGTAAACATTAGATTAGGTATGCAGCAAGGCAAACATCAAAACTGATAATTAGGTATACTGTGACTTTGTTTGCTTTTCGACGTGTACTTATTCCTAGCAGTGAATTCTTATGAATAGAGCTACCTAAATTTGGTCTCCAATCATGTGTGCACATTACGTATTGATTAATTATTTTTCAGAGTAAACATTTTGTGTGTAGGAGTAATCATTTTGAAGTAATGAGCTTTTCGTAGTTCTCGTTTTTAGCAGTTTTGGGAACTTCCTTTTTCTGAGTGATTCGATGAAAGTTTCGAAACACGTCACAACTTTTGGCTCTACGATTCTTCTGTATACTAGGCACAATCGCCAAGTTTCGTGTTATCAACCTAACAGCATTTCCTGTGAAGGGACTAGCCGTTACCACAGAAGATGTTTTAGTACTATGCACCGTTAAACTTGCAAGATGGGCAGTTTTTGGACTGTTGTCACCTACTTGCTTATCGTTTACATTCTGACACTTGACTATTTTGCATCCTTTTTTTTGAGTGTCTTTTTTTATGATGAAAACTAGTCATTAGTATAGATAGATCTACTAATTAGATATACTTATCTAATTAGAATCAGCTTACAATTTTCTTTATCGGTCGGGAAGTAAATCAACACAAAAAACCACGTCATACATAGGTACCTACCTATGGTCTACTGTACAGGCTACTAGGCAATACGGTGTTAAATCATAGTTACGTATCTACCAAATTGTTTGTATTTTTCAAGAGCCAACGATGTGGGTCAGCTCAATCAAAGTCTAAACTTTTAAATCAGGGTTTCCCATTTAATTTACACCAAGCATAAATGGCTAGGTTAATATACATTATACATATCATAATAAACCTAACCAATGAATGAGATGGCAAATACTTGGCTACCTGCATATTTAAAATGTATAATTATAATTTTACAAGGTCAGTCATCATTGGTATTGGTCATTGGTATTGGTATCTGGTCATCGGGGAATAGGCTGATTGTTACCGAATTGTGATTCATTATGAAATCAGGCTCAAAAGACCAAATTTCATTATGGTTTAGCCAAATGTAGTTATTTTGTAAACCTACAGTTTAAACGTTTTGTTATTCTTGTGCAGTAAGATTACTAGTATTTCCATACAAAACTTTTAGCTATAACCAAAGAAAGTCGATTAACACACGATCATCAATTAACTACATTATAGGTACCTAACCTACTTACAAATATATTGATAACGTTTTGCTAAAATTTTGGGCTACGTAACATTAGGCCCATTCGGTAACGTCACGTGTCTGCCGAGCTATTTATAAATATTTTGTTACCTACTGCGATAACTACCTCAAATTTCAACAAGCGGTAAAGCTATGTAAATACTAATTTATAATAACTAGATATATGCATTAATTTACTAACCTCCTTTGGTCGGGGTCCTGTGAGAGGAATGCTGCGCGCGGTAACCAAGGATCATTTCGTAATCGCCAGAGTCGCGCCTCAGCGGGAACTGGATCTCGAGGATGTGATCGCATGGCTGCATCAGCTTCAGGATGCCTGCAACCTTCTTTTTCTTCTCTTCGATCGAGACTCGCGACTTCATGTCTTCAACTAATTTGTCTTCGACTACCTGGCAGGCCCTATGGAAAAAATACTCCACCATGTCGAAGAATCTAGGGTTCGCACTAGACGGAATGTCCTTAAGCCTGTCTGGGATCTCATGGCTGGCGTATGTCCGGCAGCACACGTTCATGGCAGCTGGTGCGAGTTTAACAGAGGTGTTGAGGGCCTCATTTTGAAGCGAATTTTTTAGAGGCGGTACCACCGATTTGGCGATGTTCTTGAGGTGCAGCATGGTTATTGTTTAAGTACTATTGGTCGGGTTAGGTATCGGGTCGCCCTACACTGTAATTAAAAACACAAAATGTGTAATGTAATAATAATAGATTGCAGTGACGACCCGCCCCGACGGAATCCGACTCACTGAATAAAGCGGCAGATGGCAAAAAATAAAAAGGCCACAGGCCGGGTGGCGCAGATCTTCCGTCCTGCTCTCGTACACGATCGAACACTCGCTACACTGTAACACGGCTCTGAAGTTAGTCACGAGGAAATTCCTTTACCTACATATTTATTTCCGACATAACATCATTAGAGTAAGTTTTATATTCATTATTAATTTATGTATAGGTACTAAGGTAGATACCGAATCAACATTGGACTAATCGGACAATTCGGGCAATAACGTAATCTAATAAGAAATTGCTTCTAACGTTGTAAGTAGATACCTACCTACTCTTGATCTATCAATGACATTAACTTTTTTGTTAGTGTTTTGTTTTCCTTCCATCTACAAATTATAATATTTGCACTGATTAGTTTGTTTGTTTTACCTATGATGAAATTTGAGAGGAAACCGGTTGCAGGAAGAAGTTAGACATTGATAACCTATGATTTCTTCATATTATTGTGTGCAATAATAATGTCAGCATTAGATGCTGGCAGAATAAATTGGTAGGTAGGTACATAACTAATAAGTTCATCAATACATTTCATTATTTTGTGTCAGTCTTCAGCAGTCACATACCTCATTTAATGACAACGCGAGTATCGCAACTGGGAAAAAGACTGCAGTAGATATACCTACGTAAATGTGTTGTAGAGTTTGAGGATAAAATAGAAAAAAGTACCTACCTACCAACTCTAGATAAATTGATTTGAATCGCAATACTTCTGTTGACGCAGTTTCCGCAGGATATTTTATGGCTTCGCACGCTGCTGGATACTTTCTACCATAAGCAAGCTTATCATTCATTCTCATTTCATCGCTTCTATTAGGTAGGTACTTCAAGCTTTATTCATGCATCGGTAAACTGCGTTTTCTGTAGATTTTTGATCGGGTAACTGTCGTAAGTGTTAAGACAGAGCGAGCCAATTTAAATGCCCTTTGTCGAAAATAAGAAAGTTTACGAGCTGAGTTTTTAATATAGATCGGGGCAGTCCCTCAGGACATCCTCAAGGATCTCAAGTACCTACCTACTAAGAAATAGGACCAGAAAACCATTTCCATCGTGCATGTTTACAGTCGTAAGTGTATTTTTATTTAGTCTTCATCCAGGGTTCCAGTTAACCGTGAGCTTTTTGTTTCAACTGAAACTATATTTGTACCTACAGGATTTTACAGGTGTTTTTGAATTTGCAATTCCAGTTGCTTTTCGATTTGTTTAAAGTCACCCGTGGCGAACAGCTTTCCCGACGACCTACTGCTGCTTATTTTACTGTTCCTGGGACTTGATGACAAGCTAGAGTGCGAGAAGGTACCAGTACGTCACCGCTGGTCACTAACCACGTCCACTGGCGGTATACATAAAATACCTCCATTGCTCAGTGCATCTGTTATGCTTATGCCTAAAAAACTGTGCGGATCATAAAATCATACTGCAACATCATAGGCACTTGTGGTGGTTGTCACACATACTGGAAACTGTAAATCTTCTAGAAGACTTCTACAGTGTCTCATTACAGATGGCGATAGCATTGTCAGTAAACGAGCCACCCCGTTATGTATTATGATGAATTCGTTTTCATGCATTTAAAGTTAAAGGAACCTAAAATTTTAAATATAAATTCATTCATCATTCAATTGTGGTATAACCGAAGTATTACAATTTAATATGATCATTGACATGTTGTTTTAATAGTTACATAAAGAAAAGACTATTTTTAAACCCACAAGTTCTAATGAATTGAGTGAGTTAATTGTACCTATAAATATATAATGGCATTTGAATCAATACTAGGTATTAACATTATCTAAAAACAAATTCTACAGCAGGTAGGTACTATACACGGTATATTAAAAAACACAGTTTTAATTAAACCTCTTGTAGCATGTAAATAACCTGAAAAAATCAGACAGGTTTATTTTTGCATAAACAATTTAAAAGTAAATATAAAATACATACAGTATACTATCAAATATTGCTCATTTAACCCCTTCACGCTTGGATTTTAAATTAGAAGTATACAGATATTGTTACTGATATAATATATTATGGTTTTAAGTGTTTACGCAAATTGTAGATTATTCTGTAGGGAATTATTTTAAGTTATACCGGGTGTAATAAGATCACTTCCGAATACTCCAGGAACGTGTAAAGTTACCTACAACAAGGTCTTATAAATTACCACTTGGCTGACATTTAGAGAAATACGATTATTTTGCTGAAATTCCTATTTATTAACCAGCGATGTATTTCGTACAGCGCAGCGGTCCATGACCGCGCGGTGGCAGCGACCTCGCGATCGCGATTTCCTTTAGCCTGCTGGTTTTGGTGATTTGGCGTTATTACGCGAAAACATGGAAAAAACGGACAGTGTCGATTTTTTTGTAATTAGAATTATGCTCTGAATGCGCAGTTTCAGTTTTCGGAAGTTGTCTTATTACACATAGGAAGAAAAATCTAATATACATTATATTAGTTACCTACGGAATAATAGTTGTTATAAAATATGTACAACATAATCTTTGACATTCTTTAGATATGTATACCCATCAAAGTTTTTAACATAAAAGGTGTATGACTAATTAAATAAGAGCCAATATTAAGTTTGTAAAGTACTTGTTGGTACATTTTAGCGTTTTCTAAAATCGTTTGAGGATAAATAAAATGTTAAAGTTGGGCCTCTCTTGCGCTGTGTTGCTTTAAATTAGGTACTCAGATAAATGTTTAGTACTCTATCAGCAAAAACGTTCTCACTACTTAGTCGGCCAAAAATAAGCAGTAGTTACTTATTAATTATGTATAGTTATTGTGATGTTAATTTTTTGTAGCGTCCATTAAACTGAAATAAATCTAAAAGTGTTTTTATATAATATCCTGACCTCTATAAAATTATCAGAATAAAATAAACATACCCATGGAATTTAATAGACATTTATTTAATAAAAGCCACATTAAAAATGGCATCTACACGCCTAAATTACCTACTTATTTATTTCCTAAGGGCAAACATGTACTACACAAGTATATATCCCAATTTTAAGGTGCATTTATTTAGCCACATTAAAAGTAATATTATATTTTCAGGTATATTTGTTTTATTTACGTAACCATCGTTTATGGATATGGAAGAGCGAGGTCATTTTACGTGCAAAATGGTGTCTGTGACATTACAAATTTTGTTTTTAGTTTTTGCTGTATAATATACTATAATGCTGGGTTGCCTGGTTAAAGTTACGAATTGTATACTTTTTAGCGTATACATTCTAGCTGTACAGTCAGTTGCAATGGCATGTATACAATTTGTGAAGTTTGAAGTGAATCTACTTGTAATGTGGCTAAATTTAAGCAAGACGCGCGGCTACTCATCGCTTGAGATATTTCTATCACATAGTACACTTCTTGATAACTATTTTCAACAACTTCTTTTATAAACAGGTATTTAATTTCCACGTACTCTTGTTGTATTGGTCAAGCAGATTTCATTTATAAAAGAGTAAATCCTAAGTTTAGCTATATTAGCAGAATGGTGTTTAGGATGTGTGCTGGATAATTAATTTAAAAAAAAATTAAGCATGATGCTTGAGATAGTTATTCCAGATCGTACCAAGTCAAAGGATATTAACTGGCTATCCTAGCTTTATAAAACTAGTCTTGTCTATCTCGGTCATGAAATACAGCGGGAAATACTCTAAGACCCGCTTGCACAACGATCAGGAAATATAATTGCGAACCCCTAAATGCATTTAGGAAGCTAATTACGTTTAAAATCTTGCATAAGGAAATAAAATATATCACTGATAATCTCCACTGGATAGTAAGCCTACCCAATGGAGGGACTCTTCGTATTTTCTCTTTCGTTGTTTCAACTTTATACAACGTGCAGACTCTGATATCTCCAAATATGGGGCATGAGAAACCCTTCCATGACTGCCTGTGACTGTGGAGCTCCTATACAGTCTATGGCTCACACACTTATCTGTCCCTTGTGCCCCAACACCTGCACAAGGGACAAGCTTAACAACGCCACACACAACGCTATAGAGGTGGCTAAATTCTTTTCGAACAATATATAGGTGTACCATTGACACGAAAGAAGAAGAAGATCTCCACGTGATCAACCGATACAGCAAGAACACAACGCAACATAGAAGATACATTGACGTACCTTACGACCAATACTACAAAAAGGTTCCTCACCATTCTCGCTCTGTTTAAATTCCCGGCGTTGACTAATTCAATGGTTCTGAAGTGATCGATTTTGCGAATTTGGCTGCTACATCTTTTATGTTGTGGCGTATTAAAATACCTGTGTATAAAACGAATAACACTTCATGTTTGAATCAAACATATCACAGCATTCCACACATTTGGTACGTTTTCGATACTCCACCTTATTCTAACGAACGCTGTAAAAATAACCTATCGTGTACCTACTTAAAATGTAGTACAGTACTCCATTTCTTTAAGACACATAAACATTATAAACACTTATATGATAGGAACAAACACTTATATACACTTCTATTTTGTCTCTGATAATTAGGTATAACGAAGGGCGCTAGAGGCAAGCTAGCTACAATTTGTTATATACGAAATTGTGTAAGTATCTAATTGTTACCATGTTCTATAGTAAATGGTATTTAGGAATTGGAAAAATAAAAATAAATTGTTTTAAAATGTTAACTACATTATTTCGGGCTGCGGTTTCCGCTAATGCTATTCTATGTTAAAAAATATTTATTACATTTAATACTTGAGCCACAAATGTCGTAGTTTTTGTATTTAAGGTAGTACTAGTATTATAAAAAATGAGAGGATAAAAGTCGCGTTGCATGAAATGTTCTACTGTACCCGTAACTTATATAAAAAACAGAGTCAACTATTTAATAACAAGAAGCGTATTCATTAAAACACTAAAACCTACAGAATTTAGCTTTATTCTAAGAAATTTTGATAAGTTTTTAAACGTTTGTTCTATTTTACATCTTCCTTTGTACATTTTTTTGGTTTCAAAAGGAACGCTTAGAAAATAAATTACGCGCAGAATTGGTTGTTGTTGAATAAAATGTTATATTATAAAATTCTAATTCAATACCTACATTAAACTAAGTTTTATAAAGAGTTAAGTAAATATTTTACAAAATATTTATTATAACTTTGTTGACAAAATATGACAAGGCGGATATGTGCACAAGGTTTTAAACTGTATTTTATATTATTAAGAGAATGAGAAAATAAGTAGAAATTTGTAACGACCTATTTGCTATAACATTTTGTAAAGCAAGTAAATGATATAAATACATTAAAATAATAGGTACAATTAGTATCTTGGCAACAGTTTAAGTTATCTGTGTAACGGTATAAAATTATTGAAATCCGTACCTAGCCGATATAAAAGAAATCAATACATAAATATGAAACACTTTTGATCTACGCATTGAACAACGCGCAAAGGAGAAGAGGCACTCACCAAAGGAAATACAGCGTTTACAATAATAAGTTTGTAGTCACTTATCATAAATTAACGCAGGTAAGATCAGGATAAATTGATGGTAAATCATTACTGGTTGTTCTAAAAGCTGACTTACCTTCTAGGGATGTTCCGTTGCACAAACTACTTTGTATTTCCAAATCAATCTACGATACTAATAGGGTCCGTATTCCAATATTCGAGCGCACATTGAGACTCAGCCATACAAATATCTTACAAAATACAAAAAATTTCATCCGGATCAAATGAATTTTCAAGAGTTGTCCGTAATAATGATAGTAAGTCAGAGTCTCGATCTAAGCTTAAACTTAGAACACAAACCTAAACTACCGAAGAACCATGGTAACTCAAAATACAATCAATCGCAAAAGTATAAACCTACCTACTTAAAATTAGGTTCATCACATCACAAGTAAAATCGTGCATCATCGCTTTCGACCCCGCATGAACTGCAGTGCTTTTTGCATTAGGGGGGCCTTCTTGGGCTTGTTGAAGGAGGTTGAGGAGACAGGGGCGGCGTTAGGGGGCCGGGGAGCCCCTCCCTTGAGGACGTTAGCGCCTGAGGCAAGGGAAGCTACGCGAGCGGCCGGGCTGGCTGTAGCAGAATGGGCTGTCCCGTGGATCGCCTAGAAATAACAAATATGAAAAATATAAGGTCACAATAGTAATCCAATAGCAGTATACAGGGTGAATTTTTGAGACAGGGCAATAAGGGCTGATACCCTAACCGAGTTACAGGAAAACGTTCCTAGGATATTCATAACTTCCATCCATAACTTTTAGATATATTCTGAACAGCATTCACAGATTTTGTAAAAAAAATTTAGTCAGTAAAAAATACTAAAAATACCCAAAAAAATATTGGAAAAGTATGGGAAAGTTTTTGACGATTTCTGTCATTTCTGGAACTCATATCTTAAATGGTCCCATAGTCTTTTTATCTATACATGAAACTGAATCGATTGGCATATTTTTTCTATAGGTTGACATGCTAGAACTGTAAACAAAAATCCACAGCATGGGCTAAGTATTAGCAATAAGTCTTCATTAGACAGAACTATGTAGTTGGATTTTGGTACATAAACGGATAGCTCTATTTTGCACGAGACAAAATTTTGTCACGTTGCACATCCTAACTTAGCGCTGCTGAGTATACACAAGTAGCAATATTTTTTTTCTACTCCACGAGTTTTTTAATGTCAAAATGTAATGGACATTCAGACACCTGATGATAAGCGATTTTTTGAAATTGGATTATCTCACAGAACATATCCACTGAAGACGTGTTCTAATACCCTTCAGATTATTCTTAGCGAGTTTAGCGATAAGACCGCCCATTGTATGTAGCATTATGTTTAAGTTTTATGTATTTTTGTAAGTTTTTATCCTTAAGGTGTGGTGTGCAATAAAGTATTTCTATCTATGTGTTAGAGAAATCTTCGCTCGCTTGATTGACTAACCTGCTTTCTAGCAATGTTCCTGGGTGGTTTCACGAAGTTGTCTACGTACGCCATCTTTGTTTGCTTGATGGGCGCTTTCTTCGCCTCTTGAGTCATCCGAATGTTGGCAGTCAATGACTTTAGTTTAGACTCTTGTTCTTCTTGGCACCGCTGTAATAAAATTTCGTGTTTGATTCAGAAGTTACCGTGTTTTTATAATATTTAGATAGTTCCTATTGTACTCACATTTTCTATGATCACTAAATAAATTAAAAAACCGGCCAAGTGCGAGTCAGACTCACGCACGAACCTTCCATTCCATACATCATCATCTTCCTGCCCTTATCCCACACTAAGTGGGGTCGGCACAACAGGTTTTTTCCTTCCACTCTCTTCTATCAGCCGTCATCTCAGTGTTCACTCCTTTCTTACTCATATCATCTTTCACGCAATCCATCCATCTTTTCTTTGGTCTTCCTCTGCTTTTATAACCTTTCACATCCATATCTAACACTCTTCTCGTTATATGGCTTTCTTCCCTCCGCATGACATGCCCATACCACGCTAACCTATTACTCCTCAACTTATCCGTCACAGGCGCTACTTTCAAACTTCCTCTAATATACTCATTTCTTATTTTATCCATCCTTGTCACTCCACACATCCATCGCAACATTCGCATTTCTGCTGCATGCACTCTTCTCTCATCCGTCCCTTTCGTGGCCCAACACTCAGATCCATACAGTACGACAGGTCTTATGATGGTCTTGTACACTTTCCCCTTAAGTTTAAGGGGCATACGTGGATCGCAAGTTGTTCCTGAGACCTGCCGCCATTTCATCCATCCCGCATTTATTCTATTCTTCACGTCTCGATCAATCTCACCGTCGTTTTGAATTGATGCACCGAGGTACCGAAAATCGGAGCAGGCTGGTAGGGATACACCGTCTAAGGCAATAGGGGTGAAACTGGAGGGACCACCGAAGTCGCAGAACAAATGCTCGGTTTTTGTCCTGCTAATCTTCAATCCGACACTCTCCAATTTCTCCTGCCATTTTCCCAGCCTGTTCTGGACCTCGAGTGCATCTTCACCAACAAGGACAATGTCATCGGCGAACAGCATACACCAGGGTGCTTCTTCCTGTATGTCCGATGTCAGTGCATCCATAATCAGGAGAAACAAATAAGGGCTTAATGCCGATCCCTGGTGCAAGCCTACAGCCACACTGAACTTGTCGGTGACGCCGGCTTCCGACCGAACGTGAGTGCTGGCTCGCCTGTACATGGCTCGAACCAGCTGCACATACTTCCCAGGCACTCTCTTCTCATTCAACGCCCACCACAGAACCTTCCGGGGCACTTTGTCGTACGCCTTCTCCAGATCCACGAAAACCATGTGCAAGTTTTTATGCACTCGCTTATACTTTTCGCACAGTTGACGTATTGCAAATATGGCGTCCGTGGTACTACGTCCAGGCATAAACCCAAACTGGTTCTGTGATACCTCACTCTCCTCTCTCATTCGTCTCGCGATCACTTTCTCCCATATCTTCATACTATGCGACATTAGCTTTATTCCTCTATAGTTGTTGCAGTCTTGTACATCACCCTTATTTTTGAAGATGGGTACCAGTGAACTGTTACACCATTCGTCCGGGATCGCCTCTTCATGCAGCAACTTATTGAAGAATAAAGCTAACCACTTCCATCCATCCGCTTTTAAAAACTTCCATACTTCTGTTGGTATGCCGTCTGGTCCTACCGCTTTCCCATTTTTCATACTCTGCACAGCCATTCTTACTTCATCCATAGTCACCTCTTCTACTAATCCCATGTTTACTGACGTTTTATCTAGCTCACCACTCCAATCATTCTCATCATTCATCAGTCTTTCAAAATATCCCTTCCAACGTTCTTTTATATCTTCATCTTTTGTTAAAACCTTTCCATCTTCATCTTTTATACATCTAATGTGTAGAATATCTTTTGCATTCCTCTCTCTTTCTTTTGCTATTCGGTATAGCTCTTTTTGACCGTGCGGGCTCTGTAGATTTTCGTACAGCTTATCCTGTACCCTGGCCCTTGCAACCGCAACAGCTCTCTTAGCATTCTTCTTACATTCTATGTACACTGTCTTTTTCATTTCTTTCATAACATCCTCACCTGCTTCAACATTCTTCCAATCCTTAAATGCATTCTTCTTATCTTTCAAAATCTTTTGAACCTCTTCGTTCCACCACCAGGTATCCTTATCTATTTTACCTTTCCCTTTCGTTTCCCCGAAAACATTCTTCGCCACTCTTCTTATACAAACTGCCATTTCATTCCAGCACTCATTCACTGACTTCTCTGCCATATCCTTCATTTCAATCATCTTATCTACCACTTCTTTTTGAAATTGCTTTGCATACTCATCCTTCTCTATCAGATGCCATTTTATTTTGGGTGGGGGCTTTGGTTTGCTTTGAACAGGTTGAACCTTAATTTTCAAATCTAAAATAAGCAGACGATGTTGAGGGACTAAGGCCTCGCCTGGCACAACTTTGCAGTCTTTGACTACTTTTATGTTACTCCTTCTAAGAAGAAAGTAGTCAATTTGGGTGGTGTGCTTACCACTTTGATACGTAATTAGGTGTTGGTCTCGTTTTCAAAGTATGTATTAGCTACCGCAAGATCGAACGCAGACGCAGCTTGCAATAAGGCCTCTCCTTCTTTGTTTCTATTTCCAAAACCCCACCCTCCATGCACTCTTTCATACCCTACATTCATTCTTCCCACATGTCCATTAAAATCACCTCCAATATAAATATCTTCACTCTGTGAAATATCCATCATCACCGCATCAAAATCCTCCCAAAACTTCTCTTTCACAGCATCATCACATCCAGTCTGCGGTGCATACACACTTATTATGTTTAAAACTGAATCTCCAAGCATTACTTTTACAACTATTAATCTATCATTCATCCTCTTAACATCCGTCACGCACTTTTTCAATTCCCTATCTAATACAACTCCCACACCATTTCTCTTACCATCACTTCCGCAGTAGAAAAATTTATAACCTACTCCAATCTCCCTAGCTTTCGTACCTTTCCATTTGGTTTCTTGCAGACAAGCAACATTTATTCTTCGTCTTTCTAAAACATCCGCTAACTCTCTTCCTCTTCCACTCATCGTTCCCACATTCCAACTTCCCATCCTCAATCTTACTTCACGGACTCGCGTCTTACGTTGCACTTCCATTCCATACCATTATCTATAATAAAAAAAATATTTGATTCTGTTTTTTAGTATTTGTTGTTATAGCGGCAACAGAAATACGTCACCTGTGAAAATTTCAACTCTCTAACTATCACGGTTCATGAGTACAGCCTGGTGAGAGACGACTAGACAAACAGACAGACAAGCAGCGGAGTCTTCGTAATAGGGTCCCGTTTTACCCTTTGGGTACGGAACCCTAAAAAAACGTACGTGGTCAAATTGCGGCATAAAAAGTAAAAACCCTATAACATTTGTATGAAAAAAAAAAATGGCACTTACGTCACCTTAAGAAAGAAACTCGGGGTTAAGCGGTGGTCCTGCGGGACTCCACTAATAACAATATATATAGTTAACTCACCATATACATTTCCCTCCAAGTCTCCATTTCCTGCCTTTTCTTGTTCCTGAAGTTTTTCTCGCAGTTCTTCTGCCAGAGATGATCGGTATCGTCCATAAGGTAAGGGTTGTAATGTTCTAGAACGAACAGTTGGTTCGGAGTCGCGCGGTCTATCACAGGCTTGAGAATATCGTATGGCACACCTCCGGTATACTCGAGGGCTGAAACAATAAGATTCCAGATAATATAAATTTTTTTGTTCATGTTTAGAATTATGTGCGCAATGCCACTGCTCTAAAACGGTGAAGGATAACATTGAGGAAACTATTTAGTATTATAGAAACGGAGATGGTTTTGCAACCTGTCATGTATAAAATACCAATTACTGCAAAATGTGGGTCCGTGCCAAATGTAATTATTTGAATCTACCTCTGACTACCACCCTTAGACATCCTCAAGAACGTCGTGCCACGTAAACAAGCATAAATTGAAAATTAAGAGTTTCTACTCACCATCGATGTGTTCCTGTAGAACGCCGACGCACATAGCGTACAGGGATGAAACTTTCCCAATAGTTTTGTTACCGGAGTACACTTTTGTTCTGAAAGAGATAAACATCTTGTCATCAGTTTGTCATCCCAGAGCGTTCCATTCTTATTGTTTTTCGTATAGTGCGAGCTAGCGCTTATACTATCACACAAGAAGACGGAACCAAGCCGTAAGCTTCTTACATGTTTTTCTTCTAGGCATGATCGCGTGCAAATGTCTGACTTTGATAATCCATGAGGCGGCCTAAAAACTCCGGTATCAAAGCTAGCGTAAGTTACAAACGAATAAATGAATTAATAATTATTTTCTGGCACCTAGTTTTATACCTACTACGCTGCACTAACATAATGCTGAGTGGCGACTACTTTTGTAACATTTACTTTTTCGCTAGTACCTATGTTTTTTTTGTAAATACAACATACAATATAACACCCAGTAGTCAGGCCTTTTACTTTACTTTGCTTTAAATTATCAATTAGAGTAATTACCATAACGAGGAATATAATTTTAATAATTATCTTGTATTTTTGTTTTTTCATTAAATTCCGTGAATTCTTGTATCTCGTCTACCTCCTCTTTTTATGTATGCTATCTTTTAATTATTATGTGGATATTTGTTATTGGCCTTCATCATACTTTATAATTTTGTACCTATTAAATTAGCTGTAAGTTTTCCTAAGATTATAAAATAAAATAAATTCGGGTATACCCAACAAGGAATAAACTGTCACCTTTGGTTTTTGGATGATATACTCGCACTGAGAGCCTCTTCATCGGTAAAGTGGGGCATTGCCTTTGGTGGCGGCCGTGGCTTGTAGTGTGGCGATATCTCTGGGAGCGCAGATATCTCTAAAGACATTAGAGGAGCCAGTTTTGCTGTCGGAGCTAGCAATGCCGCTGGGCTCAACTGCGAACGATTCAAAATTAAACTATTGAAACAAAGTTACATGCTCCATCTATAAACTGTAACGTAACGTAGTATCGTCCGTGGAAGTACCGTTGCTGTGTTCCGGTTTGAAGGAACTTGGGTGCTGAGGACATAGTAGGCATGTGAGTTTTAACACCTGTATGCCCCAGGTTGATGGACACAGGATGGTTTGTTACCACTTAACATCAGGTGGGTCTGCTTGTTCCATCAGCAAGTCGTATAAAAAAAAAAACAGGCCAAGTGCGAGTCATCTCTCATACAACAAACGTTGATGACTTCCACTCTCTTGACAATAACTCTATTCCAGAGAGCTCTACTTATTACTACTACTAAATGACTTGACAAAGCAAAAAAAGCCCTACTCTTTCCCAGAATGAACAAAACACCAGACAATTCAAAATACTTACATCATTACTGAAAGGATTACTGGGTGAGAAATCTTTGTATGACTTCTTTTTAGGCTTCGTTGGACTGACTATCATACCCAGAGCTTCCGCAAAACTGGCGCCTGAAATTTGAAAACCACTTTACTATCGTGATAACAGAACAATCCAATCCATTAATTATGTTTAGTGTTTCGCTCGAGCCAAACCACAAATTTCCTTGTCAGAATTTAGAACTCTACCACCTTTGAACCTTTGAATATAGACCTTCCTTGAATGGATAGAAATCAAGATCAAGTGATCACTGGTCTCTGGTCAGTCAAGCCACCTAGATGTTTTCCAAAGAAGGCGCAGGCCTCCCTAGGCATACTCTGTGTTTTAAGATAGTATGGAAATAGAGGTGGCACACTACTGCACTCCAAGAGTACATTCCTATTATAGTTGTACAAATTAAACAAATTGGTGCAAATATTTGCTACTGATACACACAACACAGAAATCTACTTTGGAGTCAGTATGACCATGTTGTGACTGTAAAAAATAAAGAAATGAAACAATATTTACCAGAACCACAATCGATGCCCTCTTCATTTACTTCACTACTACTTTTCTTGCTTTTTTTCTTTGGTACTTCATCATTCGACTTACTACTAGATTTGCTTTTGTGAGACGAACTGGATTTCTCCTTTGATTTCTTCTCACTTCTATCCTCACTTCTCTCATGCTTTCCTTTGTCTTGCGACTTGCTATCACTAGAGGATTTTTTCTCACTATGACTACTTCTATCTTTTGACTTTTCCTTGCTTGATGAGCTTTGTTTGTCTTTAGAACTACTGCTACTGCTTTCTTTTGATCTATGTTTAGAAGACTCTCTTTCTGAAGAGCTTTTGCGCTTCTCACTGTCTCTATGTGTATGTGACGCGTTTTTATGCATCTCACTCTCTTTATCTGTATGTGAAGAGCTTTTTTGTTTGTCCTTCTCTTTATCTGTTTGTGATGTACTTCGGTTTTTATCACTTTCTTTATCAGAACTTCTGTGTCTTTCTGACTTTTCTTTTGATTGACTCTCTGAACTGCTTTTATATTTATCTACACTGTCTTGTTTGTGGCTACTGGATTTTTGTTTTTCCAAGCTGTTGTTTCTATTAGATTCTTTTGATTCCTTTTTCTCATCAGGAGACTTAATATCAGACTTGTGTTTCTTATCTGAACTGTTTTCCTTTTCATGGGACGATTTATGTTTGTGGGAACTGGATTTTGATGACTCGGAAGTGTGTCTTGAAGAATCTGACTTGGAACTATTGTTTGAATGTCTTTCTGGCTCTTGCTGCCGTTTTGAACTAGATTCTCTTTTATGATCCTCATGGTGACTTTGATGATTTTTATGATGCTTGTGTTTTTCAGGAGATTCTGTCCTTTCTTTTTCCATTTTCACTTCTGGTTTGGTTTCTTTCTTGGAGTGTTTGTCCTCGCGTGAAGACTCTGAAGTGTAGGAATCACTGTCACTTTCTGAACTGTCAGAGTCATCATCACTTTCGCTGTCACTAAGGTTTTCCTGTTTGGCAGGAACAGACCGCTTGTGGTCATCATCACTGACATTGTGCCTTTTCTTCTTACTAGTGGGTTCTTCGTCCTGGAAGAAATCAACCCGATGATCTATGCAACTACAATTTCTTTATGGATATAACAGGAGCTTACCCTAGATATTAATAGATAGTAATTACAGCATGATGTGTTAATAGTAATAATTATATGGTGATATGGCAGAACATTTAGTACCTCTAAACCACAGATAATGAGTTATCAACAAGCACTGACCTCACTGCTGTGATATTTCCGTTTATTTTCAGTGCTGTGTCCATTAGTTTGCCTATGCTGTGTGTGACTTGATTTAGTATTTGACCTTTCGTACTGCTCTTGTCTACTTTTGTGATGCCTTGAATTGTCATCAGATTCTTTACCGCTGCCATTGCCATTGTGCATTGAGGCTGAAACATTTAAATAAATTTATTAGCATAATCATTATAATAGTATGTTAATTAAACCATAGGATGTTTATCATTTCATTTATCAAAGGTTAATTTACTGTATTTGAATTTCTAAGCTAGCTTCTGAACAAAAAATTTACATTTCGAGTTTATTTCAGACAGTAAAATATAGAGTAACACTCTTTGTTGCCTAGACAAAGGATGCAAAAAGGAAAGTGGATTCTTTCTTTACAGGCAAGCTCGGTTTGAAAATAAATTTATGTTTTACTAACCAATCTAAAAAGGTGATTTGAAAATGGACTATCAGTACTAACTGTGCTAGCAATAGAAACTACCATTATTATTCAAAAATAATTATATTTCATTCATATTAAAATGTAGGTACTTATAATACTTATGTACTTATAATATACTTATTAGCATAAAGGTTATTCAAATATTTAAAAATATACACATTTTTAACACTAATTGATGTGGAAGTATAATTAGTCAACTTGAGTAAAGGGTGTGTTTAATTAAACCTATTTTAAGTATAACTTGATGGATGTAAAGTCTTTCAATTGGAATATGTCATAGTTGGGAACACAAATTATTCTGAAATCAGAGCTCACAGTCATTTCTATGGTCCCCTTCATGATCGCTTTCCTCAGCTGCCACCATTCGCTTCCATTTGTAGACGAGGGAGCGCGCCGCAGTTCCCACCTCGCCGGGGTCCTTCCGGAGCGCGTTCACGGTTCGACCCACCCCGGTCTCCTGTAGATGCTGCGTCGTCACATCCAGATGAAATAACTTGTCGATGCATTTTAGAATCTGGAAAATAATACGTGTAAGAACGAGTCTAGCTGCCGTGTTCCGGTTGTTGGGAAAGTTAAGAAACTTGACTTGCCAGAAATGTACGTATCCTGGGAAATCTTAATTAACCCACAGTTTTCCTTGTACGGATCAAATTTAAAATAGAATATTTTGAAGATGGGAATGTAATAATAACCATACTCACTTTGTCTTCGTCGTTAGTGTGTTTCTCTATGGACTGCTGATAATATTTGACTGCATCTAAAACTGACGCCATTCCAAAAGAATTAATCGTAACAACAAAATGTGTTGATAATTTACCATTACAAAATGAGTGCCAGCTGGTAAACGAGCACCATTTTTGTCACTCACTCACACACCCGTCAACTCCGTCAAATGACGTTTTCATTTCAAGAACGCGTTCAGAAATTTCATCGGGTGAAACAAAAAATGACATTCTCGGTAGTAGCAAAAAATTCAATATTTTCTGTGAGCTTTTACAGTAAGGACACACGAACATCTAATGCATAATTATTAGTAGCCTCATAGCTCAGTTGGTAGAAATTCTATCTTCTATGGGTTGGGAACGTTGTGGTTTCGATCCCCACTGAGAACAACCCCGAAGGGACCGAGGGGCGCACATTACGTAGGTACCTACCTACCTGTAATTTTACAAGCTCTCACACCCGTCAAAACATAGCAAGCTCCCTGGCGGTGGCCGGTGGCGGCAGATACATAGTTATGTACGGTTGTATTTGCCAACATGTGTTCTTCACTAAGGACTACTAGGTAGGTACTACATTAAAACTAAGCAGCCTCTAAACTAAGCAAAGCTTCTACACTCTGGCCAACTTGACCGAAATGTCCAACATGCATCCCATCCTCACCATACTGGCGTAAACGTTTATTATTACAAGTAGGTAGGTAGGTATACCTAGAAGGGTTGGGTTTGTAATTTGTTTTTATTTGCTGTTTAGGGTTGCGTGATGAGAGAATAAACGAGGTAAAATAATAACGAGAACAAAGGCGCGTCCTAACTTCGTAAGTTTGCTTTAGCTACGCCACGCCACGTGACTGTGACTAACAACGTGACCAAAAAATCGACGCACTTTCTTTGAACTTTTTGTTTTAAAATCCACGTGACTTCATCTAACTTCTGCTTACCTACCTATTTGGGCATATTTTTTTAATTGTAAAATAATCTATTTTCTCACAGATAGTTAGGTACTGGGTAGGTAGGTAGGTGGTTTATGTAAGGAATACACAGAGCGGATAATTTGTGCATTGTAGCTTGTAGGCCAACAGGGCACAAGCCTCGGGCCTGCAGATGAGCTGTGACCTTTGTCGTTGACTACCCACCTAGAGTACAGTCTAGAATCCAATCCATGCTTGTGTGTACTAGGCATACCTCCTACGTAAGAGTTCAGTTAACTCTGTAATTTGTTGAACACCCTTTCTTGATCTTTGAACTTGATTTTATGCACCTAACTAGGTACTCGTAGGTAGGCAGGTTAAGTATTTATCTACTTACCTGGAATTCACCAATCAGCTGTGTTTTGCATAAGATAAGCACTTTACTTAAATAAACGTGTACCTACCTAGATATACTAGGGAAGTAAGAAGGTACCTACCTACCTATAGTGTATACATTTTTTTTACATTTAAAATGTTGGTTCTCAAAGGGCTACCTAAGATATTATCAGTTTCGAAGTAAAATAGTGTCTCTGTTTTATGTCCGTCCTTAAAATATTTTGCTGCGACTTCTTTCGCTGTCCGTCCGGCTGCCAAAGTGCTGCCTTATTATTTCAGGAACTGCTGAAATTTGAAACTGAATTTACAGGCACAGAGACGCGGAGCAGTGCAGCGTAGCTTTGGTACAATCAGCTGCCTAACAATACTTATAAGCACGGCATAAACTCAAAATATAAGTGAACTTATCAGCTTACTTGACGATTTTTAAAAGTTTACTCTAAGGTTTTGATAATTGTATACATTCTAGTGTAGCTCACTGTACGTTCTAAATGACATAATTGACATTTTGACGTTTCTAAATTATCATAGCCTGCGCGGCAATGCTTTGGTGAGGGTAACCGCTGAACATCAGGTAGGCTATTTGCTTATTCCACAAACAAGTAGACATAGACAGACATAGACAGCAATTTATTTGCTACTTTAGCTTACACAACTCTTGTAAAAAGAAAAATTTCAGTGCAAGAGTTCGTCTGTCAAATAAATGGGTAATATTTAGGCAGTTTGCTACAACCTTACTAACTACCAGAAAGATGATGACTATGATGTAGTAGAAAATAAAGTAAACAACATTAAAAATATTAGGTATAACTTATTTTCATTGCCGTTTATTCGAGTTAGTATTGTGTTAAATTAGTTAGAGCAAAAAGTTTTATTATTTAGCTATAAAACTTAGGTCATTAGGTACCGTCTGCAACTTGTCAAAAGTGGTGGTACCTAGTTTTCTAAAACTTAGGATACGTTTTTACGTAACCGTAGGTAGGTAGGTACCTACCTCTACGACTTTACCTGAACAAAAGAAAGATAGGTAAATATTACCTACCTAAATCAACTTGGATTGCTGAAACTCAAGTTGATAGTGGAAGACGAGGCAGTACGGTCTTTACCCAGTATCAACAGGTATTTAAATTACTATGCAGGTTAGATAGGTAATTTGGCATAGAACAGAAGCGCCTCATGTATTAAGATATCAATCGATTTTATAGCCTGCTACAAAAACACCGTCAGTGTTGTTGTAATTTTTGCGCATACTGTTTATTCAGGCGCATTTTCTCGCAGTCTTTATGAAGTATTCAAAGCTCTTTATGTGAACTGTGGTACACAAACAACCACCTAGTTCCTCGTTAGAATAGGGAATATTCAGTCCAGAACAGCCGGTGAGATTGTTATCAGCCGAGAATCACAGTAACAAGTAAACGTGAACTGGTAATGGGAGTCGAGACCGTTGGTACCGAATTCAATACAGCGCGGAAGCATTGCGGCGCGGCGGTAATCTGCTCGCGCAGCCCGTAGATCGAGATATTTACTTGTATGCAAATGGAGGCCCTTACCGTGCGACCGCGCACCACGCCATGATGTGATAATACCCAACGGCCTCCTTATAGAGTGATATGAACAAGTGATACACGTGTAGATAAGGGCGATGCTCGTCGGCCAGTAATAGAGACAAAGGGACAGAGCCCATTGCGGTACTACCGTTGCGCTCCAATAACCGACCATAGCAATAATCTCACAATTAAATAATTATCATAGAGATAGCGTGCCGTGCGCTGGATTTGCATACGAGTTCGTTGGTTCCTTATAAGTCAACAGGAAGGATCATTAAGCGAACGAGATTGTGAGGAAATTTTAAAATAGCTATCCGGTTGGACTACCCTCGCGCGGTCACTTCCTGTGCAATGGTGAGACGCATATCCCGACTCGATCGACGAGATAGCGCGTGCGCAAACGCTTGTTACGTGTAATTTAGAGATTAATATTATAGTGCTAAAGGATCCATTAGTGTTACCAACAGACTTATGGCATAGGTTAACGAGAATCTGGCAATTTGTTGTAAGTAAGCTGTCGTTCAGAAATATGTTGTATGGTGATAATTTGATGACCCATCAACCCAACACGTTAGCGCTTTAAAATGTCGGCTCGTTCTTCAGATACTTACTGCGAAATATTACTTGACTCATTCATAGCTGGTACTTACATCAAAGTCATTTGTTTCGAGTCAATTATTTTATTTTGATTTATTTATTTATTCTCAAGACCCAATTTGGGCTTGCGATTATGAAAGGCATCATGCTTGGACATTCATAATAACGCAGACCCTCTACCGTGAGCTCATATATCACGTCTGCAAACTGTCAAAACGACACCTAACTCCATAGAATTAGAAGACTAGAGCCTAACTCTCGTGTCTGGCAGCTATGATTGTTTTGATTTGTTTGTGACTAAAAAGCAAATTCTTATTCTATGGTTTGAGACAATAATTTTGTAACACGAACTTTCAGCAAGGGCTTCCGGATTTTTACGAAGATGTCCTCGTATCCATTGTTTGGCTATGTTCGGGCTTTTTCGAGTCTTTTCGGGTCTCATAATACAATAATTTTGTATTTCGAACGCATAGCTAAATGTTAAACATCCCGGTACGGGTTATTAATCAAGCGAATAACCTAGCTGACGGTACCCCCGTAGGACTTCATACCATAATAGTAGGTACCTACTCATGACTATCTCAGCTTTTTTTATGAAAACAATAAATATGCAGTTTTTTATTTATTTTTTATTGTTGTTTTCTTATGAATCGAGGGTATGACTCCTTTCACGACTTTTCTTGAACACGCATGGTTTCGGACTTGCCCATCACCGCCCTTCTCAAAAAACCACCCTGTATATATAGGTATGGAATCTATAGCGAGTAGTGGACTTCTTCAGGTCGATGATGATGATGCTCTTTATTTTATAACAACCGTTTTGGTAGAGTCGCATTGGAGGCGCGAATGATAGATGGAGGCGTAATTGCTGTTTTTTTGTAATAATCTCGCACGTGCCTCTGTTAACGGTACCTAAGTACTTAGGTAGGTACTACAGCCACCGAAGACCATTTAAACACATAGCATGAATAGATAACTCTATTAATTACCACTACAAAGAGTTCAAACTTAGTATTATCAAGGAGGAAAAAAATCATTAAATAGGTATGCTCGCGTCCTAACCCCAAGCACGTTAGACTGCACATCCAAAATAGCATTCGGCACATCCACAGGGGCGTAGCTACCGCCATATCTGCCGTATCAATTATACGGGGCCTTGGCCACGGGGGCCCCCGACGTGCGTGGGCAAAAATTAATAAAAACTTCCCAATTTTTTATTTATTTTATTTCAGCCCGGTAACGCTGTCGGAAATCGCTAGGCGATTATACCAACATTTTAGTCCGTTCAAATAAAAAAAAAAATATTTTATTTCAGTAATCTAACTTTTTCTTAAAAAAAGGCAGAGAGTGCATATTCAATTTGAATTGTTTGTAAACATTTTGGAAAAAGTGACAGATAGATAATTATGATGAATAAATATTTCTTTTAATTTTATGCAAACACTTTTTTTTCTTTTGTGAGAAATCTTTACCCTTCATAAGGGCCCCCAAAGAAATTTTTTGGGGAGGTTTTTTTATTTTTTTAGAAACACAACGAGGCAATGAATGACAAAATTTGTGGACATTTTTACACAACAACATCTAACTCCAAACTAAGCAAAGCTTGTACTACTGCTGGAAACCAGATGACTGATAGAATACTTACCTTATACTTACTCATATATTTTTGTTTTTGTAAATACAAACACAGAATACAATATAGCACCCAGACACAGAAAGTAAAGCTAAGCTTCATTACACAAATGTTTGTCCGCACTGGTCGAACCCACAACCTACAGCACAGAAAGTAAAGCTACTATTATCTGAGCTGCGAGGCCGCAGTCAAATTGAATACTTACCTACCTAGAAACTTTATTATTGTAGATCCAGTATGGCTGTATTGATTTAACACTCTTGCGCATAATAAAAGCGTTTACCATTTTAACATCATCATTGAATGCGCGTGACCAGAACGAGCTGTACCTATAACAGTTTAATTCTCGATTGCTGACAGTTTTATTGAATAACTAAATACTTACCATCGTAAACAGATCCTCAGGCGGATTACCATGGCGATCTCAGCGACTGCCGTGACCCTATATGATTTAGAAATGTTGTCTCTGTGTGAAAGTAATTATACTCTCAGCCATAAATTGAATTCGCACCATAACTGATTGTATTCATAAGAGGACCCAATAAATCTTAAAGTCAGACAGCTGCATAGGGTTCACGTTTGAGGAGACAGTAGTAGGAGTGACCTTTCTCAGACAAAGTAGAACATAATTTGCAATGTCGTGGCAAGTTGACAAGCGACGTGCATCGTGGCCAACGACAACCGACCCATCGATAATGTTGTGGAATTTCATGCCAAGTGCAATTTTCTGCCTTAACCAGGTTCAATTGTGATTTTCATTACCGGTCCCGAGGTTCGCGACCTACTCTAATTAGCTTAGATGCTTATGATTAAATGACTCGGTCACGACTCGTCGATTTACTTCGAATCTATTGCGCTTTTGTCTGGAGAGCTTCATCATCCGTCAATTCAGCCTCCGACCGCATGCAAAGCGATGGATTCTATTTCTGTCTATCGAAATATAAGTATGTTATGATTCAGTTGTCATACCCAATTGAATTGGCAATGAGCAGACCTGAAACTGACAAGCACTGGAGATAAAAGTTCTTATCTAGCGACCACGAGCTGGAAGAGTCAGCGTAATAGCACGCGAATTTTACGCATAAAAAAATAAAGAATAAAGAAGGCTTCTTTAGTCTTATTCAGAAGGAATTAAGCCGGTGAAATTTCACCTAGCTTTTGAATTTGAACGTCTTGTTGTCGATACATATTTTGAGCTAGAACACGATTTCTGTTGGACCAGTTGATGTAATGGCTTTAGAGCGCACTGCACGTCGAGGCTTTAATGCACCGATTTGTAATAAACATGTCCCACTCAGCAGCATATCGAGCTGAACTCGCAATCGCCATGAGAATGTTTAGTACCGTTTCATATCGGACATGTAGAGACACTATTTTCAGAAATTTGCCATGTCCTTAGCACACTGATGTAGGATAAGTATTATTACTCTGTTGTAAATTATGTTGTGTAAGTATTGTCATAGTATTTTTTGGTTTATGTATAATGGAAGTGCTAAACGAACATCAACATAAACCTAATAATACACGTGTCTATTATTGCATTGTCAATGTCTGTCAATGACTGTGACTATGCTAATACTGCTAATACTAAGAAACCTAAATACTAAAAGCTTAATAACCACAGAGGGTTTACCGTAAATTAGTTAGGAGTGCAAGCATGTACTACCTACTTGTGCCTAGCTGTAATATGCGAGTAATTTATCAACAGCCTTTGCAGTTCTAAAAACGTTGGCAAACAGCTCAAGATAAATAACATCACCTACAAGCATTAGGAAAAAATGTTAATGTTGCTTTTTGCGCACCGAAAATATATATAACGTTCTATAGTCAAGATTCAAATATGTTGGTGGTTTTTACCCTGAAGTAATGATAAATCAATCGTCCCAATGGAGAGGCAGAGTGCCTAATAAGTAGTCCGTTATCCTGGTGCCCACGCTTAAAGTTTCTAATCAGGCAACACGCCACAAGTTGCACTGGAAATATTTAAAAGTGCCCAATAATTAATGTCACGTGGCTCGAGCACCAACCTCACCGTTACACTGTCGAACTTGTTTAATTTATAAATACAACAAAAACGGCTTGATAAGTAGTCTCAAACTTGTTGCTGAAATACTTGTAGATATTATGTACCATTTTATTTTGTAGAAAATATTAATACTTATTATTTTATTTCGAATGAAAGCATGAATTTAGTACGCACACGTAAACCTAAGTTTTAAATTCTATCTTTGCAAGCCACCGTTTGTAACCGTTGTTACAAGGCAAACAAAACCTTTCTCGGGCATATAACGGATTACATTAATTTGCAATCGATTTCGCACGTAGAGTTGCCATTGTTTCTGTTGTGTTCCAAAGGTGTTTTTCCATTTCTGAGCGCGCAAAGTGTAAGGTTGATGTAGGTTGCGGTCGATTTCATATTGGTTTTGACCGTAACGCGCGGTTGAGTCTTCAATGCGACCGGCAAATTGAGCTAGGTGTTTGTCTGGTCTCTAGGTCACTTTGTATCTAGGTATTCTGCGCTCTCGAATAAGTCAATCATTCTCCATTAGACATCCGCACTACTTATAAAATAATGCACACCTAATTCGCCGTAATTACGATCCCATGTTCAATTTGCTAGCTGTAATAAGTTCGCGAGTTTTTGCCTGGAGAGAAAAAAGGTAGAACAAACGTGTGAATACAGTTACTTTGTTTTGCATATCGGTTTCGTAGAGCATCAACAGGCGTTGGCGGCCGCGGTTGCTTCGGTAGATCTGTGGTGCGTCCATTAGATAAAACAGCTCGTCTATTGTAATGATGTTCGGTGCCTACATCCGTCAAGATCCTATCTAGATAAAATAAAATAATGACTGAAACACACCTGTTGTTCACGTGGGCGGGGTTGTAATGACTGGTGATGATAGCTACTAGCAATTTCATATTTGCTCAACATCGCGTTGGTTAAATCTCCGCTGTCATTTACATATCGAGTAGGGCAGACTGTTTGTACTATAACAATTATATTCCTACCATCTAATACTTTCAACAGTTTACAATAAAGATTATTCTGATTCTGATTCTGATTCTGAAATATCCCATAAAGAACATAACAGATAGACCTACCTAACTTGGCGCGGTAATGAGGAATAAGACATGACAAACCTCTGACTATGACAATGGTATGGAGATAACGATTCTTCGGACTATTATTATCATCGCCAGCGGTTTCGTCATCGAATTTTACGTGTTTCACTCCTTAGTACTAGTAGGTATATTTTACGTAAAACCAGATGTTTACCTACACATGCGAGATCTCATGGTGATTAATAGGATACTATTCGTAGAGTCGGGTGATACGACCGACGTATTTATAGTATTTATAACCCAGGTGTAAATCTTTAATTGAGTATATTGTGGCCGTAAGACAGGAATTGCAAAAGTTTAGTAGAGAGCGATGTACAACAAGCACAATTTTACAAGACTTTTACCTAAGTACTTACCAGGGAGTAGAAACAACGTCAGAACTAACTGAGCATTTCGCCTTTATCTAGCACTCAAAAATACTATCATCACTAATTTATATTCTGAAGTATCTGCTTATATACCTAATTGTCAGTAGATTATTTTTATTTTGTCTTATAATCTTAGGAAAACTTTCAGCTAGTTATTTAATAGGTACCAAAAATATTAAGTAAGTACCTATAACAAAGGCCAATAACACAAATTATTAAAAAGATTCTCTTCTTTTATGTGTACTATCTTTTTAATGTATCTATGTAATGTATTATTACTTAATGTATGTCTATCTGATAGACGAAATACAGTTACGGAATTTAAAAGAAAAAAAAACCTAAGTGCCCGCTGCAGACAATGTTCATAATGTGATTTACCAGGATACCTACTAATTCGTAAGCGGGGTGGTTGTACGCGTAATGTGGTTGGCACGACCGATGTGGTTTATAAACCCAGTGGTAAATCTAATTGGTCATACTTATTGAGCCGAGGAATTACGAAGTTTAGTAGGCACGAGCGATGTAACTACGTACAAAATTAAAACCCAAAATAATGCCAAATTAAAAAAAATATATAAACTTCTCATCAGATAAACCAAGCCACACCAGATTTTTTTTATTCTCGTCGATTCACTAAAAAACAACCCTAAAAATGTATAGGAAATTCAATTTAGAATATCACCAGTCATTTGAAAGCCACCCCCAAACTGAATGATGTTTTTTGTTTTATTAGTCTGCCATGTTTAGTTAGACCACCCGCCCGATGGTGTTCGGATGATATCGCAGTAGTTGGCCAGCAATGGAGAAGACTCCGGAGAGTATGGCGTTTTAAAGAGGCCTATACCAGCAGTGGGTGCTTATGACCAGTGGGTGCACAGACTAAATAGATAGAATAGTCTATATCATAATCAAAACATGACTATATAAGCCTAAGGCTCGATTTTTAGTTGAGAATGAGTAATTATGAGTGTGAAATTCCCTATAAAGAATATGAAAGAGACCTTCATCCAGAAGTGGGATAACGCAGCGAAAAAAATAAAGTTTTTATTTATGACTTCGTTACCCAGGCGTTAGTTAAGTTTTGTTTGACACTGTGGATACTAAATTGTCTTCTTTGAGGGTGCAGCTAGGTGTACCTGTTTGAGTATCTGAGTTGTCCAGCTACTTTTGACTGGCTCTACCTATGACGCTGATGTTAGTATAGACGAATCGATTTGCAGACGAACAATATTAGCATAATAACAAATCGTATGCAAAGGTGAATGATGTAAAGGGGCGCGTCAAGATTATCTTTCAATATACAAAACAGCTGTTCAGCTTTACAGTTAGTTCAGTAACATGGGAATTTATCATATAAGTTATGGGTATAGTTATTAGTAGAAAAAAGCTAAAAAAAATCAGATTCCTCTATAAGGAGTTATGATTCTGTGCTTTCCGACTTTCCACAAACAAAGTATCGGTGGTTTAGTGGGAGTGAGCCCGCCTTCTGATCTTGAAGTTGTAGGTTCGAATTCAGACGTGTAATTAAGGATTTTTTAATTAAAAAAATTATGTGTGCAATGCATGTTGTCTTAAACGGTGAAGGAAAACATCTTAAAGAAATCTTTTAATGTTCTTGCAGCGACGATGGTCTTACAACCTACTTATATATACCTAATACTAACTACTGCGGAATGTGCGTATGTGCTAATAGTAATATTAGGACGTAACTCTTACTACTGCTTTTAGTAGTTAGGTTTTAAGATATTTGAAGGGATCTCTACCATGCCTCGGGATTTAACTCATGAGGCTGTTTATGTATTATTTTAAAAGAAAATTAATAAGATAGTTATGATCTAAAGTTTTACAAAAACAGATTGACCTTTAATCTACATTCGTAGAATCGACATTTGAAAACTATGGACCAACAAAACTATGCGTGGTATACACAACATCATCCAGTCCCAATGATGTTGTGTAAAAATGTTCATAAATACTTATTTGTTTTATTTATTCTACTTCAAAAATGGAGTTGAGAAGACATTCTGTCTTTGCTAACAGTACTTTCCTTACACCTAAGTCTGATAAATGACTGACTCATAAAAGTATTTTGCTTCGAAAGCCTCTGTAACACAAATCTGTAAATTGATTTCTTTGTAAGTGGCACTTGACTCCAAACCTCAGAGATAAAATGCACGAAGAAATACGCTCATGTTCTCTCTTTTACATGTTATAAAGCACTCTCTTTTTAAAGACAAGTTACTTGTTAACCTAACTTGTGACGACGGTGGTCTTCTATACGCTCTTTGCTAGAAGGATAGAGAGAAAGACCTTGTTTTTGTACCTTACCCTAGAATCTTCTTCAAAAGTAATTACCCCTGAGTGTTTATCTGTTGAGCGGTTACCCTATAACCTATAAAAGACAGCATACCTCACAGAGCACATTTTCTGAGGTTACATTGCTGTGTTTCATTCGGATTAAGTCGTTTCACAAAAAGCTTTACTGCACTACTAACGAAGTTACCAGTAAATGCTCTGTTCACACGCTAGTTTGCTCTATGGTTCGATACATCTCTGATATCACTACCCATGTTTAATAGAATAGTATAAATGATTACACCTCTCCCCTCGGGAGGTGGTTTAATTGGAGAAACTCCGGGTCAGCAGGTGACGACCCTCGTCCGCCAGGTAATAGCACACCTCAATAACTCCGCCAGAATAAATAGCTACCTAACCGTTATTATTTCCAAATGAATGTTAATTAGACAGTCAATGATGTGCGAACTTAATCACACGTACGAACAATAAGTTCCAACACAATGAAAACTTAATTCGATTAAGATGGACAGAAGGTAATGAAACCACTCAATTATAATAACATACATTTATTTCATATTGAATATGAATATTATATTTCGTAGAATAAAAATGACGAAAGTGGAACATTTTTTACAATGCCTAAGTTGTACTATGCACTGTAAGTCTCCATATAAAAATATTAAAATAGTAGGTAGGAGAATTCACAATATATTATGCTGATTAAGAAAAACTTACCTACTTAAACATTTAACAAAACCTCCAGTCCGTTTTCGCAATAAAGTTCACAAACAATTAATTCAATATTTTATTTCCATTCCCAAAGTAACTGAAAACATTCATAGCTTTCGTACAAAATAAAAAGAACTTTAGATTCTAATGTCCCATACTTCAAAGCTAACGGTCTTAGTGATGTATTGGTTTCAGAAAACTATTCACAACAGTCTCATTAAAGCTGTATTGCTTACTGCAACTATGCATACTATTATATAAAGCTACTCATTTATATATAAACAGATTGGAATTGGAGCTATATTATATAAATGACGCATGTTTTAAAACTATATGCTTAGTAGCAAAAAGGCACACTTTTCTTTACAATTAAACTATTTCAAACTAAGGTAAAACCCAGCCGGGCTAATATGGTGTAACATGAGATATATATTTGATGTGATGACACGAGACATTTTTGTATTGGTGTACATGTAAGAAATCTTGTAAGTACAGTATATTTATGATAAAAACATTTATTTTCTCTATAATATCATTTAATTTTTTTAAGGTTCTATCTATCTATACTAGTTATAAGAATTTTTGTTCTGACTGACTGACTGACATAATTATAGACAATCCACAGCCTATTTTTCAGGGTATTTTCTTGGTGCGCAGAGGTGTACTAAGAAAGGAATTCTTGAAGTTCAACCACTAAACAGGGTTGAAGTTTGTACGAAAACAACTGCACGCGGACGACTTCGCTTCCGATGTCTGTTCGCTTAGATCTTTTTAAACTATTCAACGGATTTTAATGCAATTTTCAGCAAAAGATAGAGTGATTCATGAGGAAGGTTTATATGTATGTATAATACCTACATATTACTATATTATGTACTATATTATGTATAATACATACATATTATAGTACAGGAAAACCGAAAATTCAAAGCTTTGTACCGTCCAACGAAGTAAGCACGGGCCAGCTAGTTATGAAGATATTTAGATCTATATTATTTCGATTAGTTAGTAGTAGTTTATTAGAAGTCTGAGTTAGTAATTGTTGACATATTCGTATAGTTCATGATGAATAACAGCTTTATAATTAAATTCAGATATTTAATAAAGTATTCATTTAGCATAATTTATCTTTTTGATGACTCATTTACATGTTTATTTTTGCAATATATTTACAACCTACTTACCTTAATACCATTTACCGCTAAATGCAAACATAATATCGAATAAATTTTTATCACATCTTTATAATAAACACAAATATTCAATAGCAGAAAATAGAAGTGACTAGTTTATGACAAAATGGCCGATTTTACCGATACAATATAGTGGTAGAGTTGTAGAATAGTTTTTAAGCATAATATAAATAATAGAAATGACATGTTTTCCAAGGCAAGAATTCAAAAATATAGAGAGACATAAATAATGTGATTCATAAAACATAAGAGTTAAGTTTAGATTTTTCTATTCTGATTTCCTTACATGTGTAGAACTTTATTAGAAGTAAAAAAGCTGCTTTAATTGTGCGTAGAATTTCTTTTGTTTTTAAAGCTAAAATAACATAAATACCCAAAGTTGTTCCCTCTTTTTAGATACCTATATTGTTATTGTCTGTGGTATCGTAACTCTCAAACGGAAGAAACCGATTTTGACTTAGTTTTTTGTGTTTGAAAGGTGACTTGATCGACAGTGGTCTTAGCTATAGAAAATCGATTGAGTTGTTTGAAGATAATCAGTAATCTTCTAGTTGATGAAGGTTTTTTTATAAAATTTGCTACTAGCGTTGAGAGTTTTATTCTTTGACGAGTCGTTAAAATGTAGAGAAGAGTATCTGTTTTAAAGCCTGATGTACCCCACTCTCTGAACACATTTATTTTAATTTATTATTCTAGTGTTATAAATCAGAATAAATGTAGGTGTTTAATATCATTTATTAAGTATTCTATGATTTAATGATGGGCGACAGGTTTGAGGCAGCCAGCCGTTTTTATGGTGATTCTGGATGTCTCTATTTATTAATTAAAAAAGTCGAAGGTTAACAAAGCGCAATTTAAATATGGCACCGGATTAGCTGTTTTATCTAAGACAACCTGGTGCCCTCGCAGTAGGTACTTTCCAGTAATTAACTGGCGGTATATGTAATTACGTGTGAAAATAGCGCCGCGAGTGAGGGTCATTGAACTGTCGAATAAAAAATGCGGTAAAAACCAAGTCAGGTAGTGCCCGGCCGGGCCGGCTGTCAAAACACACGTCACGGGATTATGGATGTGTCGCCCGCGGCTCTGCGGTCAGGGCTGCCATGCTTTTTAGTTTTCTACTAAACATCGACACTCAACCATAGATTTCTCAATAGAAAACCTCGATCTATCTCGAATGGAATCTATTTCTATTCAGAGTTGTGCTCCGGAATGAAGTTTCGTGTCATCGTTCTGAGTTACACAGTCAAGTTGTCACTGCTTGACATGCCAATTATGGAAAAGAGTGTCACCGCAGGCTCAAACTTCTGGAATACGAGTCTATGCTATTTTTGTTCTGCTACTCGCTTTATTGATTAACGGTAATTTATACACAGTAAAAAGGTATGAAAAATATCGATGACGGATTAAGGACGTGTCATTTACGCATCAACACGCCTCCGTCATTTTTGTTTCGTTTTGCGATGGTATCGCGATGACACGTGACAACCGGGCGGGCAACCCTACATTTTATCGTCTGAGCGGTTTATTGATCGCCGGACAGTGAGTCGAACGCATGATCATTGTTTGCTAATGAGAGACTCCGGGAAACACAGGTGGTCCTCAGCTCAGAAAAAGAAAACCTATCTATAACCACAGCGTATAGTTCAATTAGTTGTTTTCTTTTACATTTGCACACGATACTTTGTTATGTTTGATGACCTGGACTACCCCCTTAGATATCTTTAAAACTTTTTTGAGTAGCAAGGGTTTTAAGGGAATGCTAGGTAGCCTTAGTCTTATTTTATTAATTACTGACCAGTAGTACCTACTACCATGAGTAATTTGAGTGTTCAGTACCTTACCTTTATTACTATTCAATTACAGTACTTACAGCTTAGGCAATTACTTTTGTAAAAACGCTCTTAAAATATACATACGCTTAGAATCATAAGATCACATGACACATCGAAAGTTCAATAAAGCTAGTCCTGCCTATCTGAGTAGAGTTTACAAGATTATCTGCCAGTATCGTATTGAGAGAAACAGATTGAAGTATAACTTTTTTTTTAAGACAACACTAGTCTAAAAAATAAATCTTGTCTAAAGGCAGAATCACACTAGGCCCACGCCGCGTGTCGCGACACATCAGAAATCTATCAGTACGATCTAGAGCAGACGGTACGGGTCTGCTACCTCTGCCTCTGTCTGCCCCATACAAAATGTTGAGATAGTCGACGTGAGTCGTGTCTAATGTTAATCTGCCTTAAGGCTGGTTTCAGGCACGCTGACCTTCGTCGCGTATCGTCGGCGCTGAGCGTTAAATAAGATAATACTAGTAGAAACGATTTGGATTTCGTCTGCGTGAACTTTAGAAATTGAGTTTCAGGAATTTCATTCTTAGTACAGTCAGCTGCACTAGAATGTATACAATTCGTAACTTTTACAACGATATTACAGCAAAATAATAAACTCTTACAACTCAAAAACTAAAAAGTCATGAAACTAGTTGATGACCTCACTTATTTTTTGAATAACTGTCGCTTAAACATTTTTAGCACAGTTTTGAAACCATTTTGAAAGTTACGAATTGTATACATTCTGGTGCAGCTGACTGTACATCACTACGCGCCAAGGCGAATTTACCTTTAAAACTTCAAGTCTCAAATTTCAATCTTTGTCTTGACTGACTGACATAATAAACAACGCATAGCCTAAACCACTAGTCGTACAGATTTGAAATTTTCAGGGTATATTTGTCTTCGTGCGTAGAGGTGTACTAAAAAAGGTATTCCACCAATTCAACGGGGTAAAGGGGGGATTCAAGTTTCTTTGAAAATAACTTCACGCAGACGAAATCACGCGCGTTTCACTTATCTCTTATAACTTTGAACTTCCTGCTACTGACTGGGCTCCATTAAAAACACACTGTATATCATTTCTTATCGATTGGTCAGCGCTGACGTCCCTTTGTAGTATCTACGTGCATTATATGCTTTGTGATATTGACACAGTGCGTGTCATCTACGTACAGCTATACAGTCAGAGAGACTGCAAAACCAACCAAGATGTACAGAAAAGCCTAAATAACAATATTAAACTTGCAGACAGTTATTAGGAATGAAGATGATTTACAAAACTCACGGAAACCGCACATAAAGTAGGTCAACTCGATTAAAAACGCGTGCGTAAAAACCACTTACAAAAGCACAACCATCTCACTCAGGTAACATTATGTGACCAATTATTATGCTTAAAGACCTGTTAGCCGAGAATGACGTTTCTCAAATATTTACGAGTTTTCTCGAAACCACATTAAAACAACATTACGTTCGGCCATCACCTGTATAAAACACTATAATTTTCACACCGTTTTCTTATTAACGAAACTGTGAATCTTTTTAGCACCTCTAATTTATATTTACACATCGCTTTTAGTACAAACATCGTTATCACCGACATTTTGCACGAATTTTGTACACGATGTCTTTCTTTAGTACTATTTCAATAGAAAATGTGCAGTCAACGTTCAGTTCAACGTACATTGATAATTTTTACGCAAACCGTTGAAAGATGTCTGTAGTAAAGCCGCGTAGGAAGTCAAACACTTCAGCGGTATCGCTCTCGGGGTCTGCGCTTTCCTCGGGTACCTGCAATGAAAAACGTTGCAAGTTGACACACGGAATAAACTTCATACTTGAACATAATCTCGGATTATGGACGGCTTAATCATATCCTCGACTTATCGTTAGTCATATAAGAAAGTTCTGCGAAGCAAAATTGCTGGGGTGATTTAAAATAGAAATGGCATCCTAACAATATTATAAATATGAAAATTTTAAAACAGATAATTGTGGCTCAATTATGCTGTACCTGGTCTTATTGAATGAAACTGAATAATACAATCATTTTACAAAAGTTCGTGCCTTCACATAATCATGAACTAACTTTAGTTTATGACCTCGTATTTACAGGTCTATTTTTATTTGTGCATCACGTAGGCAACAAAAGCCAGTGGGTGGAAACTAGTTCCAAATAAACTTGTAGTATCTAGAGTTCTTTTTAATTTAATGTAATTTTGTTCTAGAGCAAAAAAAAACATTTGAAGTTTTATTTTAAGGATTTACCGTTTTTCAATATTTAATCGATATAATATGACCATACAGGTTTTGTAAGTTTAGTTGCCATATTCATAAATATAGGGCCGTAGATAAATTAATAATTTGGTTAATGATGATAAGTGATATACACTATTCCGGTTAGTCATTGGACACATAATTAATTTAATGTAGCAATCGTAGAAACTAATAAAATTGTAGCGGGTGTTATACACTATATGATCAGTGATTATTCGGGTTAAAGATATTGGAAACGAAATAGGTAATTTAGAGTAGAAATCGTAGGAACCTAATAAAATTGTAACGGGTGTGAGCGTTGTAGGGTATTTAATGAGTCCAAATGATCTCAACTAGGTAATTAACCCACTTTAACTCCTTAATAGGGATGCAGCCCGATTCACCGTTACACTGGTAGAGCCATTATTGTTTCAAAGTGTTATAATTTACACATGTGCTCAGTTTTTATAGCGCCCAAATGAACATCTAATAGACGGAAATCACTCGAAAGTCACACTTACACGCAAATGATACAATGATAGCATACAAACTCTCCGAGATAATAAGTTAATCATGATATTAGTCTGCCCGAGGGCAAATTGGTCCGTTTATTTGAAGGAAAGAGAACAAAAAAGAGAATTTGACACACATTATAAACAGGAGATAGTAATATTGCAATAAGTTTAATGAATGGGACATGGCAATGAGCATATTTCGTGTTCATTGTTAGCGATTTCTCAGAGCGATTTGCTAATAGAGGCTATTAGCCTGCCCCGGCCTCTTCGCGTGTCGACTACCGGCCTTACTATGGCAAAAAAAAACATAATTACTCCTAAAACGGCAACACTTAATTGATCCTTCAAGTGTAGATGGTCTTACGGTAAAAATGATGTCATTTTTCTCAAGTGCCGACATACGGTGCGGGTATGTTCAGGTGTGCCAGTGCAGTGCAGTGCAGTGAATTAATGCGTCAATGTCAGCTTTTAGCTTTTAATTTGACATGCAAAGGCATAATGAGCAAAAATATAAGCGCCGAATAGTTTACGGTTATCCCACATGTCGAGCGTAAATTAGCATAATCAAAATTTTAGTACAAGCGGCTAAATTAAAATTTATGCGTCAGATATTATCGATAAACTTTTAACGATTCATGCTATTACAATTACGATTTGTTTTGTTTCAAATAAAAGTTGTAGGAAGTACCTAATTTAAATTAATTTAAAAGGTGGTTCAATGAATTTTGGTCAAGAAACGGTACGTTATTGATTAACTCGCGACATGTTTGCATCGGTACAGTTATGCGAATTTAACGAGATGTAATTTGTTTATCGGAGCAGTGGCAAGTGACGCGGAGGTGCGGTGCGGTGTGGTGATGCCTTCACCGTCAGTAATGATTGGAAGCGTCGTGGAATGTGGCCGATGCCAGCCACCGTGGATGATTGACTTGTGCGACAATCGTGCGACGGAGGCCGAGCTCCGCCGGCCGCAGGTCATTACGCCGAATCTTACACTCGCAAGCCGCAACACAACGGTATCGACGAAATGAGACAAATTTCGGAACGAATCCGGCTAGATGGATCATGCATACTTTCTAGTCTAGGGTGTTGTTCACTCGCACTTCGGTAAAAACGTGAAGATTCCATCGGCGATGATAGGTACAAAGTGCCGTTCTAGATGTTATGGCTATTGAAATCGATACTACATTATGAATGCATTAGATGTGAAAGTGATATTGTGCATAAACCCATTAACGGTAGCTATTGAACGTTGTATCACTGAATATTATGTCTTTTTTTTTATTATATTTCTGTAACCTAATAAGTTGCGACGGGTAGGTATGTTCGTCTGATTGGTGATTGAAGTGGCTATTCATCAGATCTATGTCAGACTTTATAAGATTTCATAGACGGACGTCGATGTATTGAAAGCTAGCTAATGTAATATTTTATTTTGCATACAGCGGTTAATTAAAATTTGTTTGTCGAGCTAAACACAATGGTTAGGAAGTAGGTGACAGTACTTGAGCGTTCTCCCGTCGGGAAACGAAAGTGTGCCAATAGTCCGATGACAAAAAGACTGATACTGATCACGTACAAAGTTCGAGTATTAAATTTTCCGCTTCGTTTTGGCGACAAACGGTTTATGAACGGTCCAGCGAGCTTGAGCTCTTGCGGAGACCTCTTTCAAAATGGGTATAGGTACTTTTGAATATTTGTGGGTGAGATACTGACTTTTGTATTGTAAGACACAAAAAATAAGGCCACTTTCTCAATTTAACAAATGACTATGCTAATAGATTTATAAAAACGAGTCTTGTATATTTTACAGAAGAACAAGGCATGATTGTGATTCTAAGGAAATGCTTATACAGTTCTTCTTGACTTGTTGACCCATAAATTAATTCAAATCTGTCTATTCATAAATTTGCAAGCAAGAAGTTTTGCATAACCCTTGGCATTTCCCACATAAATTTGAATGACATCGACACTGGTGGGTGATTCGAATGTTTTATTATCACTCGAGTTTGTCTCGACAACTGATGAATGGCTGAAATACGCACATCTTCGGCCATGTTGCTCACTTGTGGCACCGCTCATAATTACTACTTATAAATATAAGTAGTTAACGTACCTATGCATGGAAATACGTATGTACCTGCATAGATACAAAATTGCGTAAGGCGTAGCTTCTTATAATAATAAGCTACGATCTATGTTATATCGATTAGCATAATACATTTTACTATGTAGGTACTTCTTGATCCTAATAAATTATCTTTATCTTTAAAAAAAATATATATTAAATGTCCGTGAAGTCAACGCAGGTTTCAACAGACCAGCGCTACTGTATGGTTATATGAAGCATATGCTGAACTGCTGGCCTTTTCACCGCCACTATTGAACGAGTATTTTGTAATTTTATAGTGGTATTTTCTTATGATTTTCTGTTCTTTATATTATTTGTTCTATTCTATTAACTGCCGGGTTAATATCCGACGAGCATCCGTTAGTACACCTTGGCCAGTGTAAAATGTCATTGCCAGTTAACGGTTCTTAGTAATATTAACTATATATAATGTTTGCTTGTAAAATATTGAAATCACGCATTAGTGAATAACAAAGAAGTACAAGCCTAACGACAGACGGGACGATCTTAGTCCTAAAAAATATGCTGATACTTTAGTTATTCTTCAACAGTCATAAAAAAGTCCACTACAGGACAAATTGAAACTGAAATTAGTTGAAGTGGCAATGGGCAGGCCATTTAGTTCGTAGAACTGATATCCACTGGGGAATAAAGGTCGAAAACCTTGTGGCAACCACGACCTGGAAGACGAAGCATACGAATAGGACGTCCTCCTACCCGATGGACTGACACCATTGTTAGCATCGCGGGAAGTTGATGGATAGAAAGGGCTCAAAATCGTTCTTCCTGGAAACCTATGGGGGAGATCTATGTCCAGCGGTGGACTTCTACTGGGTGATAATACCTCCATATTGTTTGACGGTATGCCCTAGTCACCGCATTTAGCAGGCAGATATTTGTTAAACACAGTATTGGTATTAAGAACAGACAATAGAGGATGCTGCTGACTCTCATCATCATCTAGTAAGCCTTGGTTTGGTTCAATTATTCTAAATTTAAGATTTAAGAAGTGTGTAGCATCTTCTACAGTGTTTTAAGTTTGCGTTTTGTTTTTGGAACTTGTAGTAACGATGAGATAAATCCGTCTCGATATTTCATCGTCTGACAAACCAGTTTTTATTAAATACCTAAATTCAAACTCAGCGAAAAGAAAACCAATGGTATCAATTAAAATCGCATAAAATCTTCTATTTTCAGCACTTAGAACACTTTCTTCGCATCGGCGATTCTGTTCGAAAGTAAAAATCGAACAAATATTTGGAGCTCTTTATTCAGAAGAGCCTCGAAGATTTGTGTCGCGAGACAATATGGCCGGCGGTCGCAAGGCCCATACATACACTTAACAAAAACTTAATGAAAGTCGAAAGTCACGCTTTCACTTGTCGACAGTATTGTACTTTTAGCCAATTGTATGAAGCAACTATTTCAATTGTGTTTGAAAACTCAGAGCTTTTAAACAAGGGTGCGATTGTTCTACGAGACACTAGAGCCTGTTTGGTTTTTAAATTGTTTCCACGCACAACGATTGAAGACATGTCCGAGCTCATTATAGTTACAAAAAATTTAATTCAATTTCTATTGTTATATATAACTACGTGAACATTTTTGTTTATTGTAAATTTATATCAATATAACGCTACACGATTTCTAAATATAATAAAAAAGTTATTCAAAAGAAAGGTGAATGATTCACCAAAAACAAACGAGTGCGAATATGATAATAAAAGTTTCATTTTCAACTGGAAATTTGAGTGTTAAGTTAGAAATGTCACAACATAAAAAATTATAATGGCTTTCATTTCATATTATACTTTCTTTGCAAAACAACGGATTGGTGCAACATGCATGTAGGTTTGCGGTTAACTTTTTATAGAAATATAGATTAGTTTATGTTAGCCATAAAACAACTCTATGATAGTAACTAGAAGCGTCCGAAAATGACGTAACAATTGTATTTATAGGACACGAGATGTCATGAACAGAGTCCCTAAGGTCTAATTCTCATTTGTCTCGATTCACTCTTTGTATGTCTACGATAAAGTTATTTCCGTGACGACATTGCTTTAACAGCGATTGATAGGAATCGACTTGAAACCTCCGATTTTTTTATTTGAGAGACAAAATGTCGAATCCCTCGACCTTATCTTTAAAAAATATCTATTTTCTACTGTATGACAATCCTCCTGGCCTTAGTCGCATTTGAGTTATACTACAAAATGACACAGTTTCAATAACTAATACTAAAAAAATATGCTTATGACACTTTACGACATCAAAGTAAATAAATCCACTGCTGGAAGCGTAGTGACCAGCGGGTCACTACGCTTGGCAAGCGGATTAGTGACCGCAGTCTTGGTGTTAAGTACACGTTCCCTTAGTTGCTTCTTACGACATTTATGGGAGGTCCTATTCTAAGATGGGACCATTAACCGGGACCACCATTAAACTAAGCTGTGCTACAGATCATTTACACCTCTATATATTTAAGGTCTTTGATCATATTGGTCCTCAGCGACCAATATGATAGTAAATATAACCGATACTCTTTTTGTTGACATGAAAGTGACAGTGACAAGATTATTTTATTCAGCCGCTAAAAATGTAAGAGTATGAATAAAAATAATTATAGTATTCGATGTTTGTTGGTAAACCTCGCAACATTTCGAGAGCATGTATCAATAATGTATTAATCCAATTTTAGGGATCTTCAACAAACATCAGAGAGTAGAGTGTAACAGGTATAGTTCAGCGCTGACCTGTTCAGTATCGGTAGTGGTTGGCGGCGGCAGCGCCTCCCAGGCGTGTCACAAATCTCCCCAGACCAGCGCGCGCTTGCCGCGGTCCACTGACGCCAAGAGTCCGGATTGTGGGTGCCAGGATACCGCCGTCACTGGAGACCTGCAAATATAACATTCAAATCAGATGAAAAGCTGTTGCCGATCCGCTTGACTTAATCACACTCGTAAACGTGGAACAGTTCTAATTGTTGTTACTATAAACCTACATTGTATTCTTTAATGATCAAATCATGTTTCAAATGATTTAATAAAACAAAAACTGTTTGTACGTTCTGCACTGTTTTTCAATAAGACAATATATTTAATATGGCACCTTAATAGTGTTAACAGTTATATCGAAATAACAAAACTCATTCAAGCTGCACAAACATTAACAAAGACATTGAATTGAATGAAACAGCGAAACGATTTATCATTCCGTCACTCAGGTGGTCATGGAGAACTAGGAGTATGCGCGGACACGCAACGAATACTATCTGCATCACAGAGCGAATAACGTTATCATTGAAGATGTCGTAGCATGCATTAAGATATTGTGCAGTGTCCACTCCTTAGAACCATAAATGAGGTTCAAGAAGCTGTGACGCATTAAGCTTACCGAGTAATAAAACAAAACTCCAAGCACTGGCACTGGAATATTTTTGAGCGGAGTCTCGAGAACCGTTACACTTCTCAGAATATTACACGAGAAGACTATGAACGGTAATCCGCACTGTGCGAGTATGGTCGTACATTAGGAATATTATGTCGGCGCTTAGATCTGTGTCACTGGCGCTTTAAAGATACATATCAGTCCTTTCATTAACGCTTAGAGCCTAATGTGGCCGACTAAAATAGCACTGACCAAAGCAACGGACGGTACGCTCAATTTACTGCCAGACATGGAAACGTGAGGCAATCAGAATAAATGTTATTCTTAATGTCGATTTATCGTTACCCACAAATATGGAAGGATTGTGATCTAACTGGTCCATACTTTTGAGTGTGTAAGTTATACGTCGGTTTGGTCGATTGTCGGGTCCGTTCTGTGGCTTTACATCGTATCTATGCGGGGCGAGGCTTCTCATAAACAAGAATTAGCGTCGGGTTGGTTCGGCTCGTTTACACATACCGCTCCGCTCCTGGTCGCTATAACGAGCCCTCCACAATATATCCAATACGGGAACTAGGAAGCGCGCCGTAAACATCGACAAATCTGACACACAATACACCCTCCAATTGTTTCCATAACGGAGGGCACCCAGCTTACAACATCCACACTTTTATGGAGAAGCAACGACGTGCGTCGGCACGGTTGTACTTTCAAATGAATAATGTCGAAACATTCTAGCTGACAATGCGATATCACAAATTGCAATCTTCGATTTTAATGAAGATGTACATATTTTTAATGGCTACTAACTTCGGACGGCAATTAAAACAGTAGTAAATAAAATAACTGTAGTAAAATATATTATCGTTCACTAAAAAATTGTTAATCATACCCAGTAAATCGATTAACTTCTGTGTTAAGCACTAAATATAGTTAGCTTAGGTGTCGGTAGGTAGAGGTAGGGCTACCTAGATAGTTAGTGTAGGTACGCCTAGAAGGGAAATGCGATCGGTTTGTTACTTATTTTTTTATACGACTTAGTGATGGTACAAGCAGATGACCCACCCCATGGTAAGTGATCACGTATTACAACGCATTGCCTCGCAGGTCACGTTCCTTCAGAACGTGCCCTACGACGCACTACTCTGCGTCCATCAACGTGAGATATATAAGAGTTAAACTCTCATGTGCCTGAAATTTACTTCCGTGTTGTTTGAAATAAGCAGCCTTTACCGACTCTACTTTGTATTTCTAGTCTATACCGATTTAATGTATAACGTTCCTACCGTGTTCGGAAACAGGTTACCCAAAAAAGCAATTTGAAGAACCTATCCGCAGCGGTCGTTAGCCTTTCCGCTACAAAAAGCATGCACCGCGATTAGCTGAGGCCTGAGACCAATGTCCGAACTAGTGCTCACATAAACTTGTACCTATGTACGTAGTTCACGAGAATATCAAATAATGATATTCGAATACTTACATAAGAGATACCTTGACTGTTTCTAGAATTATGATAGCTGGCAAATAATTGCTAGCTTTCCAGTCAACATCAGGTAAATGTTACACATCTTAGGTAAATTGGCTATTTTATGGGCGTATAAAAGAGATAAGCGCTATGCATAGATTGTGCTTGTGGAGCGCAGAATCCGGCCTTGGGGTGCATGATGCCGTAAAGCTAAATAAACCTTGCATTTACATATTTTTTACATCTCTATCCGAAGCTGCTCTTGACTACTGAGGCTCAAGCAATATTTACTGCACAGTAACTTGTAAAGTCAAATAAATAAGAAAGGTAAAATATAATGCGACAGAGAAAATTACAATGTTCAGACACGCAACTTTACTTATTCACCAAACGAAAGATAAGTAGTGGGTAAATAAAGTAGTAGAAGAGCCGACGCGCAGCTTAGAAATGATAATGTAGAGAAGGGAGAAAATAAATCAGCGTCACAAAGCTATTTCGTCGATTAGAATTGAATATGCATGATTCGAAGTGAAAAACATTTATCTAATAAAGCGTCGTTTAGTCGCAAGTCGCGAGAGTACTGCGAAGCGAGTTAACAGTCCCACCATACAGCTGCATCTTGATGTGCGTTAATTTGCAGTTATGTTTAAATGCTCAGGTATTCACATAGAGGCGGGTATCAGTGATACCGATCAGCGATAAGCGAGCGAGGGACTGTGCGATAAATCATAACGATTTCCAACGACAACAATAACTGCGACTCGCACATGTTCTCGCTAATTTTGCGCATGGGCCGCACGCTGCGAACAACCCGGCGCTGACGCAAAGCGACCCTTAAACTGCAGATTAGCCGACACACACTAACTCGGACACAATCACGCCATCACTGTGTCATACCGACATTTCCGTTAATACTACACATGCTTATGCACACAAACGACGACCGCTAGCCCGATACGGACGAACTTAGAGTTATTCAATTAGCTCGCCGATTCTACCCTTATCTGAGTTTCCGATCCCATTGATAAGGCGAGTTTAAAGATAAATGGTCCTATACAGACATTTATGTAGATAAACAGTAGCTTAATTGCAGATGTAAATTAATTCGAGTAAGCAGTACAGTAGGTAACAATGTTAACGAGCCTTTCTAGATAGCCGGTATAACGTTTGCTGCAACGTAGAGCGGTTTCATTGTAACGAGGTGGAAGGTAGGTACTTTACGTGCCCGCGGTTAGCGCGTTTATGAAATGCGAAACAATGGCCAAAGCCAAAAGGAAACCAATCTTTATTGTTCATCTCACTTTACTCCGATATTGTTGTGTTCGAATTGATTTCAACTGAGAATGATAAGAGTTTTATGCGTCAACGGTATATTTTAGAAACCGTAGTTTCAATATTGAATTAGACAGGCGGGAGCAAAATGAAACCGGCCAATTCACTGATATAACTTGGGCGGGTCATGTAGGACGGGATATTGCGGAAATGGTGTGTCTATGTAGGTACACTGGATTGGAACGTTGACTATTGAAATGGTCCGTGTTCTCTTGTCCTTGTGTGTCGTGAAGGCGAGTGCGTTGTGTTTGTGGAGTTAGATCGCATCGCATAACAGTGACTGCACTTCATGTCATGGGACAATACGGGTTGATTTGCGGAGGCTTCTGTTACGACTTCAAGCTAAAGAGACTCTGATTGTAATAGTCGATTAAAGTACATTGTTAATGGCTGTGGGCGCTATTTCCATAATCAAAATATCAAATCTAACGTCAGATATTTAATGACACGTCTGAAATAATGTTTGATAGACTAACATAAAAATTATTTATCTCATCTTATTGTTCGAAATGTTATCATTGAGTGAAAAACCAATTTAAAACGTCAAGCCTGCAGAATATATGCAGTAGCATATTAAAGAAAATTATTGAATCTCCATTGTTTTGTTTATTGGAACAAGGCAGGTGAAGCGATAGCTTAATGCCAAATAAATATGCAATGTAACAGTATGGGAAAGAGAAATTTGCAATGGTGAGACAGCCCGCGCCAATGTTGACCTCACGATTTCAATTGTCCATGCGAAATGTTACCAAGGAACCGAACGATGTCACGAATAAAACAATTCCAGTTTAAAATTCAAGGTCAGAAATGCTGTCGCGGATATTTTACAGGGGTCAGGGTTCGGGCTAAACTGTATATTATGCAGATGGAAACGGTATATCGACCACCGTATCGGTATTATTTATGCCTCGAGCTCTGGATGACATTTGACTAATCATAGCACGGATATAAAACATGGAAACTGTTCAGAAATGACACTGAACTTAAAGTTTGTCACAAAAGATGAGACAGTTATTATATTGGTCGTAAATTTGCAATGGACATCAATACTATAGTGTAGAACCGCTATGGCACCTTTTGTTGTTTCAAGTAATATGTTTCGCCGTAAGCCTTCGTTTTACTTGATGAAAATTTATAATTAAACATTAGTTTTACGATGTCTGTGCTTCATTATAATTGACCGATCTAATTTTCTTGAAAGTGCTATGTTTACTGTTTAGGCCATTTGGATAGAACAATTTGTGAAACAGTACAGGTTCGAGTTCAATGTGCATCACGCTTCTCCTATTATTCCAGGCTGACCATTCGAGAAAACAGAATTTAGTATGTTCAGTTAGTCCAACCAACAAGTACGTTGTAATAATTATGGCGCTATATCCGCTACAAGGATTCTAATTAGTACCATAATACTGCTAAAAACGAACTAAATAGAAAGAAACCACATTTAAATGCCTCTTGCCGAAAAACGAAATAGGCTGACGATTCATGCACGATAAGAGTGCACGATAAGATTGCTTATAAACTTGATGAAATATCAAGTTTATAAGCAATGTTCATATCTGAAAAAAAACAATTAAATACCCACCCTTAAACCGTTTTCGAAATACAAGCTATCACCGTACCAAATTTCATCGACATTGGTTACGTGGTTTAGGCGTGATAGTGTAACAGACAAACAGGCACACTTGTATTTATAAATAGTATCGACGGAAGTATTATAATATTAGTATGCATTAGTAGAGCTCTTAGTGAAGGGCTTGCCCGGGAAAGTACTAGCACCATGTCTATTTCTGCCGCCAAACAACGTTGCTGAATTCCTGCTAGAAAGGCGTGGGTGCCGATGAAATAACAGACACGTGAGGTTTAACAACTGTATACTTGATGGACGTACAGCAATGCATTATAGGGCACGTTTCCAACGAACGTGACTTGCGAGGCGATGCTTTGTTAAAGTTAATGGTAACCACTAACCAAGAGAGCACTGGTGTACTAGTGGGAGTGACCCCACCTTCTCATCCTAAGGTCGTGGGTTCGAATCCGGTCGGGTAAGAATGGATTTTTCGAGGAATAATTTATCGAGGATTTCCAAGGAAATCAGTTAGTATTCAAGCGGCGATGAGCTTCCTGTCGCGTATGGAATACTAACTACAGCAAAATATGGGTAAACGTACCAAATGTAATATTTGGACAAACCTCTGACTATCCCCCCTTAGAGATCCTTAAAGAATCTCTAGTAGGTACTTGGTACTATGAGATTTGAAGAGATATCTACCGTACTTGGATAAATATCGTGAAGCTATTTCTTTTTTGTTTTCTTTTACTAACCATCAGGTTACCTGCTTGTTCCATAAAATTACTCCGAAAACTCACATGTGATCTTTGAGCACCACCTCCACCCGTCCCGTATGTGTGTTCCACACGTAGACCGCTCCGTCTGCTGCGCCTACTGCCAGCAGCCGCCCACCCGGGCCGAACGCTGCCCGCGACCAGTCGCAACCCACCTTGAACGCCTCGTGACTGAAGCGGACAATATCTATAGAATCTTTGTGAAATTTATTCACGGCACATTTTGTTTCATTTTTTAAAGTTTTCCACACCACCAGGTCTTTTGTTGTTAGAAAAAGTTACATTTATTTTTAAAAAAGTTTATTGGCAAACTTTTACATCTAACCCCACTTCTACAATGCTCTCAAGTGTCATTCCGTCTAAATGATGTCACGGTTATAAAATATCCAGTAAACTGTTACAAACACTGGCAAAAAGTTCACAGATGAAAACTAGTCGTGACGTCATTTGTATCTGAATCTCGTGATCTGATCTGTTTGTAATTTATTGAAAACCTCGCTATCAATTATAAAAACCATATCTTTATCAGTATTAATATTTAGAACTATAATTTCATTAGTTAATTCTTATATTTAGCTATCGCAAAAAGTTTAGATATAAGTAAGACAATGCAAGTATAGTAAAAACATATTTGCAGATAAAATTGAAAAATACACTTGAATAGAAACTTCGAAGAGGTAATTTCGATCGAATTGTTACGAATCGAATTGTTGTTGTTGAATTTTTCAGTTACATGCTTGGACATGTAACTGTAAAATTTAAATAAAACAACGTTAAAAATCATTGATTCATTCATATTATTTCTAGGCACGGTAGAAATCCTCTGTTTTGTTTCGTCTTTTCCTACTATAACTGCGATCTGTTCTTGGTTGTACTAACTGTAATGTCACATAGGTTATTGATTCAGGCGTGGCTTTGCGGAAGTCCATTGTAAAAATATAAAATAGATTAAATATATAAGTACTATATGTATTGAATCGTCTATTTCATACTTTTTTTATGCAATGTCACATCATTAAGATTTTATATTATCCCAAAAATTATTTCCTCGAGTGGGATTTGAACGTTTGCCCTTTGATTTGAAATCCTACTCGAAAAAACATTTTTGGGATAATATAAAATCTTTGTGATTTCCTTGAGTGCAGGAAGTAAGCACAATAAAAACTAACAAATTATGTCACATCATTATTTAGAATGTAAAGGAACCGAATGAAGGACTTATACTGGAGTATATCTAGTTGTTCCGGTTTAAATGGCAGGCTTGCCTTTAAAGTTAAAGGTACATGACACTTTCCATCAAGATGTCAGTGTCAATTACAATATAGCGTGTAGAATATGATTTCGATTTATCTTCTAGCGGAAATGGGAAGGTGTTGAGCAGAAATTACTACAGTTACAAGGTACAATTTTTTTTAAATAAATGAATGCAGATTTTCTTGTTACTAAAATCGATGACAGGTTCCTAAAAACAGATCTTCGTATGTCTTATAGTTTCAAACTTTCCCATACTGACCGATCTAAATGTTACACTCTGTATACTCGTAGGCCGATGAGTATTTAAAAAGAGAAACTAAGAGAACACAAAAACAACATCAAATTTAATTACCATCCTTTTGTAAAAACCCATGTTAGAAGTTTGCAGTCCATAAACCTTATAACGCAACATTAATGTTAAAAGTAAACATTCACAAATGGACGCTACCAATTTTACACTTCCAAAAATGTAATGGCACGTATGACACATAAAAAACGTTACCACAAACGTGTGGGTGACTCGCCATTTGCCATAACATGATGGTCTCAATCCTATTTTAAAACATGATCCGACAGCGAAACCCACTGACCCGAAACAAGAGAAAAGCTCGCTCGAAAAAATACAAGTGAAGAAATTTTGAAGGTATATTAATTTTGAGCGAGAAATCCATCATCAGCGTGATCAAGATAATCAGAGGAGACATGCACTGGGCTGTTCCCATGAGATTGTATCAATGTGGGTCAGTTTATACTGTTAATTTTCAAAACATAATGTGATAGCGATGGGCTCGGAAAAGATTTTTAAACAAAACAGAAGCTACAACTGATGTCATCTCGTTAGTATTCAAAAAGCCTTTTAAGCTCTTTTTTGCAAAGTTTAAAGCCTTCAATAGACAGGCTGTCTCTTAATCCCGTTATTGTTGATAGTCGTAGCCAATTATCTTATCACCAGGATTGCAAATTTACGTTGGTAAATATGTATATAAAAAACTATATCGTCGTAAGTTAAGATCTTTTGGCAAATTTGACTATGAAAATTATTAGATATGATTAAATAAATTATTAGCACTGATACTTCTGGTTCTCTTAATAAATATTACACACATGCTTAGTTTGGAGATAGATAATATTGCGTGACAAGTCCTATCACCAAGATTTTTTTTATATAAATCATCCCTGAGTCAGAGGAAACAAAACAAAAAAAAATATTCAAGTCGGTCAAGCCGTTTTCCACAGTCACAAGCAAGTCCGCACAGGATCATTTTTTATATATATAGAAGAAGTATGATCATAAAGCATAATACATAAAAACAAATAAATCATTGTAATAAAACATACTTCGTAAATAGTTTATCAATGTCGATATGTGTATTAAGTTCCTATTGTGTCAAAGTAACCGAGCTAATAGAGCAATTTATGAGATAAATGCAGTAGGAAGTATAATGTTACCTGAAAGATCGTACTATAATGTTCATCCGCAGGTCTATGAGTTGTATCGTGTCGTCTCTCACACACGCCAACAAATAATTGCTGTCTGGAACAATAAACCATAACCAGTTACATAAATAATAGAGTGGGAGTTTTTGGACTTTCTTCGTTGACGAGATTTTATTTGTCTAATATTATAAGAATCAGTCCTGACTGACTGACTGAATGACTAATATATATCAGAGCACAGTGTAAACTAAGGAGCTATAGATATTAATGGGTGGTGGGTGTATTTCTTATAGTACAAAAGCACACCCTCAACTAAAAATAGCATTTTGAAAGTTGCCTATAAGAAATAGTCTAAAAGTGAGGTTTTTATTATATAGGTAAGTTTCATCGAAATAATACCACCCACTAGGCGAATGAAGTCGCGATTTACCGCTAGTACCAAATTTATTTTATAACAGTATTTTTGGAAAGAGTATTCATAAAATTATGCGGGGAATATTTTTATATTCTAGAAACCGAATATTTGTTACAACTTATAATCTACGCCGCTATTTTCTTTATGGCTTACTTTTCCACGATCGTATGGCGGTATATTTAACCTTGAACCTTTCAACAGATGCTTTTATGGTTTGATAGAGGTAAAACGCAATGCACTACGCGTAATTTAATAAAACGTTTTATTAAATTAGAAGTTCAAATTGCACTATAATATCTCAGTTTAGTTGGTCATCAGTCATAGTAATCAGATGTCTCGGGGTCAAATCGTAAATTTTCATAGAGCTGCCATTAACCGTGACTAGATACGGACGAGTTTCTCAAACTAGGTAATGTCGGGAACAGGCCAGCGCGGTAGTAAGAAGAGTATATATTCCGTCGCGAAACTACCATTTTATACAAACGATCTGAAATGATGACAGAACATGAGGACCTCTTCCACTAACTGGTAACAAATGCAGTTTTAGCTTTTTATGAAAGCGTGTTCTAGTTTCAGAACGGTGTACTCGTGAAATATGATCTGATTTCATTAGAGATGATGGATCTGGCTCGCGCGTGATGGGTAACTGTGCACCCGCGCCGCCGCCGTACTCATTTGTCCGTCCGACGGAACTAAACGACGAATTCGACGTGATTTAATCAGTTTCCGAAGCAGTGGCGTCCCGACACTCACCTTGATTGAAGGTATCAATCTCAGCGTTTCGTGCAATGCGCAGACCGTTATTGACAAAAAAGGGATCGATCGAGACAAGCGTAACGGAAATAGGCAACGCGTACTCGTCACGTTGCCGACACGAATACCGATACTTAAACACGCGTGCATTTGATTACTTCTCAATATTACTTTTGATTATGATATACGGAAATTAACAAGCCATTTATGGGGACGTGCAGTTGCTTTTGTATTATATATTGTGCTGTTTTACGGGTGAGATTAATCGAGTGTTTCCTGCGTTCGGAAATTAACTGCCTAATAAATAATTATTATAATTAGTTTTTTGTTGTGAAGTAGGTCAAAGATGTCAATCGTGAATATAAACGAGCACTGCACCGAGCTAGTCATCTTTAAAACACACTTATCCAGATAAGGCGCGGGTACTACAGAGATGTGCTTAGCGGTATTCTAATCTGCTTCTGAATTTATTACAGTGCTGCGTTTAGCCAGAAAAGTAATAAAAAAATATTACAACTTACCTCGGCTGAGGTCGAGCGACGTAACCTTGCCCTGAAGCACGATGTGGTTCGCAGACATTTCGGTGCGTATATCCCAAAACCTGATCCGTTTGTCGAAATGTCCCGATATTATCGTTGAGCCAGCGCCGTCTGACGTCACTAAGTCGTTACAAGATGATCCTGCGAACTTTGTTTCTGTACCTGAACAAAAACAAGAGAATTATTTATTATGTATCTTATGAATTAAAAATTAATATATAATAATAATTTCTTATTAAGAATAAGAATAATATAATCGCACAAAAACAATAAAACATAAACATTACCGAAAAATAACAGTAGTTTTGTTGACTCACAAGCACGCATTTTAAGAATTGTAAAATAGGTAACGTAACGAGGTCGGAACAGAAAAACCAAGCTAGGTTATATAAAACCTGTGGTATGTTTCTTGATGCCTCCCTTAGATCGTGACTTTTACAAAAAGGAACAACAATAGAAAGTTTTGGTTGGTAGGTGTTATCCTTATAAGATAATACGATAGATGATGATGATGATGATATGATAGGTATGGGTACCTACATAGGTTTAAAATTGTTGATATATATCGACAAAAAACTACACTCATTATATATTGAAAAAGGATAATAAAAAAGATCTTGTAGCGCTGGTTTCCAGTGGAAATAAGTATAAAACGTAAACAAACAGATCATTTTATCAGCAAGATATCTTAAACTATAAATATCAAACGATTTAGCCCGATCTATAGTTATCGAGACAGCTTGATGCGACCATAAATTTGAACTCTAAGCACAATGTAATTAAAGCCTAACAAGGTAATTACACTAAAGCACAGTGAATAACAGGTCATCGCGGTTCAATGAATTTCAGCCTCCCGATATGTCTCGGAGCACAAATCTCTATCAGTATTCTATCCTGAATCGCCCTGAGACACGTACTGTTAACTGTTATACGTATAAGGTAAGAAGTAATACGATATCAGGCAATAACTTCTATTGGAATACTCGAGCCACCCTGTATGGAGTTTTATTAATGCAATTATACAAAATACGGCAGCCAAGTTGAATTAGGAATTCAATAAATGATAACAGACAATGTTGCAGATACATCATTCTTCACACCATTCAATTCAATGAGTAGTGATAAAGTAATGAAACTTGACGTCTCAGAGACGGAAATCACACAAATGTAGTGTAGAGGATTGTACTGAGCGCTAGTTATCTAATAGATAATGAGAGATAATGTAAATCATCCTATAATAAATACTGAAGGCCTATAATGAAGGCTGATAACAATTTTTCTGTTTAACACTATGATTTCCTTAGCTATAACAAGTCTATAAATACTTGCATGTAATTTTACGTTGTAAAATAATGTCCCGGGTATATGTTTATTATTATTAGCATATAAGGTTGTAGTAAACCGTTTTCAACCTACATAAAGCTTTATAATCATTCGAAAGCTCTAAATATTCAAAACATGCTACTTTACAACAAAAAAATAAGCAATCTTTTAGGATCTTTACGGTTTAATAGCCTCGTTATGTTTTTAATTTGATTAAAATTTGAATTTTATGAGAATCCTCTAATTTTTAAATGGTTTAAAACACAAAACGGTTGATTATATTTAACAGTATATTTATTGATTAGCAATTTTAATTAAAATAGTTCTTATAAATAACCGGGATTTCCGTAAATTGATTAATAGCCGCTTAACTCACACATTCTACTTCTGAGATCCCATATTTTAAGCGTTCGGTCGTGGCTTCCGGTGATCACCTTCGTAGGTTCTCCCAGGAACTTGGCAGCCATCACCTTCCCGCTGTGCCCCGTTAGAGTATGCTGGAACAAAGGACAACACATTACACATTATAAACCGTCTGTTTACTTAATACTTCATTAATGGCAATTTGTATGAGAATATTGGCTGTAATTAACGTTAAGGCTTTCTTTACACGATAGATGTGCTTGACGTGTGGCATTGTGAAGATCGGAACTGACTTTCGGAACCATTTACATATGTCGTTTCACGATTGCTTGCATTTTATTGGAGCTTTCCAGGCGGACTAAGAACGCTCGATAAGTATTTCACACAAACTTATTTATTAACTGTCTAAAAGAAATCAAAATACCAACACAGCTTAAATAAGTTTATAGCGACAGGTTTTCGACATGGCTAAACGACTGCCAACCCGAAGCTTTGCATTGTAGGTCACGCACGTTAGGTACGTGTCCCAGGATGCTCTACCCTGTGTCCACCTACCTGAGGCATACTGGTGTTAAGCCTCATGTACCAGATATTTTATTTAATATTAACTCTTTCTTTCACTAATTCAAGCATGCAACTACTTTAGTTTGTTATGTATGATATACCATCCAGTAGAAGAATAAAAAAAAAGAATTAAAATACCATGAAACCAGAGCCTAACTTTCTCATTTGTAAAGATGACAACGAAGAGGAAGTGTCGGAGTCGGTCACGGTGCACGATACTGCGTGCTGTAGGTTCCAACTGCTCCATAAATACAAAATGCAATTCTACCGGACTTCATTTACCTACAAACTAGTAGTTTTCTAATAGAGGTGTGTTTGTTTGTAACGTTTTCACGCATAAACTTCCAAATCGATTTCGATGAAACTAGATACAGATATACTGTTAGGTATAATCCTTATAACGTGGAAATACATTCAAAAGAAAAGCGCAATTGACGCGATCCAAGTAGTAGGAAAACGATAGTCAACGAACTTATATTCGATCCAGTGTGTATTTTAAGCTGACAGAATGGGAGCTACTATTATAATGAATGGTGCTAGAGTAGTTTTAAATAACACTCACAGGCTGTATGAAATAATAATTAAGAGACAGCCTGCGTTCATAATTTCTGCTGTACCTTGATATCTATGCATAATATTTGGATTAGTAAAGTTGCTTTTAGACGACGCCTTAGAAAATACAAAATCCACTTTTTTTGCATTTCGGGGTAGTATAAAAATATGCCAAAACAGAGCTCTATATTATACGAGTATCCGTTGGTAGTCTGTTGTGTGGGTTCGATCCCTTCAAGAACAAACAGTTGTGTTATAAATATAGATGTTCATTCTTTGTCTAGGTGTTTTACTGTATTCTAAGTGTGTTGTTCTCTGTTTTCAGTACATAACAATCTCTATAAGTATTATCAGCTATCAGGTTCTCATAGCATAAAATATACTTAGTTTAAAGGATAGAATAAAATAAATATATAGAACTACTACCCAACTTCATGAAAGTTATGTTATGAAGTGGCGAAATATTACTATAAAGACAAGCAAATAAACTTGTTTTTTTATCTTTTTACATTGGACTTTCGAAAAGTCACGGCTTAATTAACTCTGTTAACTATGCTTAGTTTATTTATTATCAAAACACATCGATAAAAATCGAAATATAAGGTGTTGCTTTAAAAGCTACCGTTTCCTACCACCGCGTTCGTCAAGCTACCGAATGAGGTTACACGGAGCTAAGCCCATTAGCACTGACCCATACATAGATCACTAGAATACAAGGTCACCATGAAAAATATGCAGCGTAACTTTGTACTTGGTAACATAAACTTGGTCTATTTTTAGGTTTGAATATTTTTAGCGAGATAAAGTAATTTATTAAGGCGAATGAAATACAATTTTAGTTAAAATAATCAATATCACGTTTCATCGGAAAACGTGATATTGACCATGGAAATTCATTGTTCCGTGATTTGAAGAAAAACCTCTGGCAAAGTGATCCGTGATTGATTTATTGTTTGTTTTCTTATACGCGATTGAACTATTGCGGTAGCTATCTCAGTCCAAATCAAAGGTGCGTGCGATTGAATGGTATAAAAAATATAACTGTTTGAAGGCGTTAAAAAAATGGGTTTGTGAACGACAAAACATTTGGGACAAAAGTTGATAAACTCTTATAAAATCATCGAATACAAAATGTAAACACAGGTATTGTAAAAAAATTCAAGGCCTGCAAATGTTTTATGAAACAGACTCTTATTTTACCTGGTTATGTTAACAATAAAACAATTCTAATTGAAAAATTATAAGACTGAAGTAGAGACATCTAGATTTATGCTACATGTTTATTCTAGACATGACGAACATGTAGTTAAACAATCCGGGCACGCTCAAAATGTCTGCATAACTCCTCAGTAATGTCCTCCCAGACGGTTGACCCGCTCTTGCCGGTCTTAATTGCAGACAAAACACTCCGTTATCGGTGGTGCAGCCGACAGGGTTCCATTTACGTAGAGTGCACAGTAACATAAACTGGTACATAGAGCGCAAACAAAGATCTCTACCTACTAAACTAGAAGCCTTGGTAACACACAGAAAAGTGGGTAAGCGAGATGACACAACATTCATATTAGATAAGAAAGAATAAATTCCGTTACAGTACATCTAAACGTGTTCCCGCAGAAAACATGGAATATAAATGATGTAATAGGGCATCTTGAGTATCTAAACTAGTTGCCACTGTAACCGCCACGCGCCTTGTAAATTAATTGCAGGGGCGGAGAGCACGCGCTTTCCGCCCGCCTAACGCTCACCACACGCAGTCCTTAACCGACGCAATTCCTCAATTTTATTGACTAGGAAACAAGTTCAGTCATTAGTTGAGTCGAATCCACCGGTACACGCGAAGTGCATTCCATAGCGAACATCAAATTTCAGCTTATTACAAGATATTTAAAACGGTAATATGTGAAGCTGAAAAAAGTTAATACCGGTAATAAGCGACCTCGGATCGGAAGTTGTGAGAAATAACCGAACGCGGCGTAGCCTGATACTATAATAGCGAGTAATATCTACCATTAAGATTTTTTATCACATGTGGAATATTTGTCCGAAAATCAAGGTCCGCGGATATCGCAAGTCGTCCAAAGAGTTAAAAATAATTTGTCTACGTCGATCTCTAAAATTATCTTTTTACAAAAACTTTTTTAACAAGAAAGAATAACGGTCATTACCGTCGAGTTTCCCAGAGAAACGGGACCACAGTATTTTTAATTTATTATATAACGGCTAATTAAAAGTACCCTTTTGTAGATCGGTGGCGTCACGATCACGTAAGTGTTGTCTCACGTTGTTTCCTAGCGATAGCCAGAGAGCTCTAATTGAAAGGATTAGGCGTTATCTCATAGACAACGCTCGCGGGAGTCGAGATATAAGCACTGCGAGAATATTACAAGCAAACAATACAAATTCTACGGTATTATGATATTAGTGGAAATGCGCGCGACTTAGTTCGCATAAAGTTATTTCGTATAAACGTCAACCCCTTCAATTTCATGAATTCTATTTTTTACAAAAGTTAACCGATCACCAAGAGTAGTGGAAAAAAGTTGAGACTTTTTCCGAGCATTGTGACTGTATGGGTAAGAAAAAAAAATATTTGATGTCAGTCAGTACAAAAATATTTTTATAATTGTTATAGATTGAGTTCAAGCTCCTCGCAGCAACTCATATTGCTTTGTTATTATTTGAGCAAAGAGCGAATGACCTCTCTAGGTACATAAAACCTCAGCGTTCATAGGTAATGATAATCGGCTTATCCGTTAGAAAATAAATAAATATTGCGCGCGCGGCAGCAAAATAACTCCTTATAAATCAGTTGATTTGAATTGCGCTCTCATTAGCGATTCCAGCTGTGGAGCGTTGCGCTGCAGTACATAACTTATTACTTCGGCTACACGATCAAACACGTTTATAGAGTATTCACATGTAGCAGTGGAATACCACTCAGAAGACTTATCTACACTTAGATAAATAAACCATTTCACAAAACTTTCGCGGTTATCTAAGTGGAGTTCTTCAAGTAGTTTGAATGTGATTTGCGTAAGCATGCAGAATATGCGGATTCCTGAAATCAAGCGGCCGGATTATAAAGAGACTTATTTATTATATCAAAATATATTATCAGAGTTTACTGACGCCGCTCCGGAAGCGCTGTATGTGAGAAGGATTTTATGATGTTTGCTTTGACAACCATAACTGTGTAGGTTTTACGAGTCCATGTTTCACGCGTATCGGAATAATCTCACCTCGTATATTTTTAATGTGACAGTACTTGTTACATTCTGTACTTTTTTATGCTCAGCCCTTTTTTGATAGCGAAAATAACTACTTGCTAAATGTTTGAAATCCATATCAGTACGTAACTGACTGTTACATTTTGAAGTCGTAATACAGTCAAACGTCGAAGCGGTTGATATTAGCGAAGATGATAAAATCTCACATTCAAAGTGTTGTATCGAGAAACTGGTACTGAAAGGTATTACAAATTACTGGTACACGATGGTGGCTTAGGACGAGTTATTTGCACTTCCTCTTGAGCTGATATCGGAATGCATAAACCAAGACAGGTGGCAGTTAAATCACGCCGGTGCGCGATATGAGCTGCGACAACAGATGCGTTCAACTAGTCTTTGTAGCCCTGGAGTCCTGAAAGTGTAGATATGTCACCGGATCAACAAAGGCAATCATTGACTTACCTATAAATAAAAATACGGCTAATACTACTTTCAAGATTGTATTTTTTTATAGTCATAACCTGTTACTTATAACTGTCTCTTTCAATCTTATTTACAACTACCTCAATGCAAAAGGTAAAAACACAGTATAACCATTTTAAAATAACGCCAAGTTTATCAGTAATAGCCGAAAACGTTAAGAAAAGTTATAAATAGTCGGTATACAAAGATTATTAAATTTACCTAATGTTACTTTTAAAAAAATATGTAAGGCTTTTCGAGTATTGTGTTTTTGAACATTTTATTTTATTCTCATATACCATCTCCAAGTTTTCGTATTCTATGTCACAACAGTCACAGAATGATACGTCGCGCTACTTAGTATTTTGCAGCTGTGTTGAGAGCATAATTGGAAAGCAGTCAGATAAATTTGATGGATCATTGGCTATACCATTTTTGTACCACCATGATCTCTTTCATAAAATATTAAGAACGGTAAAATATTAGGAAAGGTCGAAAATTTTCAAAAATTCAAAAAAACATAGCACGATAACTATGAAGAATCATTTTTGGACTTCCGCTTGACACTATTTTTTGGGACCTGTATAATCCTGTATATAATTTATTAGAACTTCTCCAGCTAACTGTAGACGCAAAGGTAATATTTGAACGTATCTCTGACTACCCCCTTTAGACATTATCAAAGAATCTCGAATAAGTATTTGGTACTAAGAGATCTGAGAGGATATCTACCATGCTTGGGGATGCCAGCCATGAAGTTATTTATTTCTTTTTTTTGTTATGCAAAAACGTACGTAATTGCACAACGTTTACTAAACGATATTTAAATTACTTATTAGTTAAAGTTAGCCCACTATTTTTATGTTATCTATTTGTAAGATATGGCAATAGCTTAACAATTATTTATCTTTTGACAGATTTTTTTAGCAAGCAGGCCCCCAGCCAATTCCTTATTCGTAACCATACAGTTTATTTGTATGTCAATTTACTAAGCGCATTTAAAAACCAGATCAAATAAAATGTCTTGCCTTTTGCTCGAACGTAAGTTTTTCATACAAAAGACTTCAACGCGCTCTCAACGCAATTAAGTTGTTGGCATGGCAGCAAATCCTAATTCTACTTAAATATGCGAAAGTTTGTGAAGAGTGGCAGGCTGCAAGCCAATCACCTTTCCCAGGATCCTAATTAGTTTCCTCATGATGTTTTCCTTCACCGTTCAAGAGCAATAACATAACGTAATAGCATAAATATTCGACTGGTGCCATACGAGAGGCCCCGGGAGGAAGCTCGTAGTGTATATTTTAAAGGTTTTTGTTATATTTTGTTGTTATAATAATCTTTTGTAGTATGTTTCGCAAAACTAAGACAGATCGTCAGTAACTAAACTGAGGGCGTAAGATCGCATCAATCATTACATATCATTATAACCATACATATATTTATAAAAAACTTGATTTACACGTTGACGGCAAAGTATTTGCGGCGATAAAATTTATTATGTATGTACAATTAATTACAATAGTGTCTGCAAAGGATGTCGGTTGATAAATTGAATAGGTCCGACATATTAGTAATAAAATATTTATGAATCATCGATATGAATTAATTATTTGAAACCGTGTCTGACTAATGGCCATTCTATTCTTTAAGATACATTTTGAGTCTTCAGTACTCCTTGTACCTATATTTTACATTGTAGTTTCTTAAATATTTTTTTTGTCTGGCTCAGTTTGTAGTAACCCTGCCTTCTGTGCTGTAGGTAGTGGGTTCGATTCTCACCGAGAACAAACATTTGTGTGAATGAACATAAATGTTTGTTCTGTGTCTGGGTGTTATATTGTATTCTAAGTATATATTTACAAAAAATAAAGTTTATAAGTATTCTATCAGTCATCTGGTTCCCATAGTACAAGCTATGCTTAGTTTGGGGCTGGATGATGTTGTGTAAAAATGTCGTTTCGTAAAAAACGTTTTCTTACAAAACTCCATTTTAATTTACACAATGGTTCTATGAATACATATAATAATAAAGATGGCCCCATTTTAGTATGAGTTAGATTTTATCAAGCCAAAGAGCGATTATAGATATTAATTTGCATATGGAAGAGATAAATGAATTACTTACTTTAAATGGTTTATAACTAAAAACACCAGGTCGTTGGTCTATGTTAGAATTATTCTTCTGTTTCATTACACTGTAATTAAGTCATAAAATACATATATAATAAATATATAGTACAAAAACATTCGGCTTTTAGGTATTATTTACAATGCCAAACAAGTCTTTAAATTGCATATAATAAAAAGTCGTCGTTAGATAAACTGTTCGAATACAGGCTTTGGCTTGTATAAATTCTATACAGTAGCTGGTATCAATTACTTGATAATTAATAAATGATATCTATCTAACGAGGAAATGAAAATCTTGATTTAAATCTTGCTGATCTTGTTTAAAATAAACCTAAGGCATTGTATGAAAATATTTAGATGCTGTAAGTTAATTATAAAGAACAAAATTATAATCCTAGACCTAGAAAATGGGGCTAAGGTATAGTGGCAGAAGTGCTTCCCCGTATCAAAGTAGGTACTTTTAATAACATTTGGGATTGTATTAAATAATTGTAGTTCAAGGTATGTGTGCACTTCACAAATCAGAAATATTCATCTCCTTTTGTTGTTGACCGTACGTACTGTATCTCATAATCGCGTGGTTATGTCGTATTTAGTTCTAATTAAAGTTTAAAGTTCTATAGTAATCAATCGCTGTATTTTTTACTGCAATTTATAAAGTGTTTTTCAAGCGTTACGTAACACGCACGTAAGGGTACTAATAAGAAACGAGTTAAATAAATTACGCGATTTGCAGTAATATGGCTATTCGTAGCTACTCTAGTAGTGTAACGCTTGGAGGGATATCGCGTTTGTTTTGTGAAAGGGATATTGAAATAGAAGCAATATTTCTTGCAATCAGAACTATGTCCGCGTGAAGTAATTTTTATAATACAAACTTTAACTCCCGCTGTACCTGTTTACTATAAACAATAAACAAATTAATAACAACGCCTTCTAGTCCCATACTAAGCAAAGCTTATAACCAGATAGCTGATAGAATACTTACATACTTTTTTGTAAGTAAATACTCAGAATATATATAACACCCATACATTGGGTTGAATTGGTTCGTTGGTTGGATGGTACAAGGGTTGAATTATGGGAATGTACCAAGGCGAATATACTAAAAACTTCAACTTTCAACGACCAGTGGCTTAGGCTGTCTTTATGTCAGTCAGGATAAAGATTCTTATACTTAGTATAGAAGATATAGATTGATAGAATAAGAATACAATTAAGATTTGATGAGATTATAATAAATAATTTATAAGATGTTGGTTCTTAGTTGTATACATGCTTTAATGGTAAGGTATTCCTTCTTTACAACATACTATGTACTCTAATAATAAAGCAATGTCCGCTTTCTATGTACCCTATGTATATATCTCTAGTAGTTTGCCTTTATAACACCCATACTGCACTATAAACATTAATAACGCTACTTTAGTGTTTACAACAAGCTATAATGGAGTTATTAAAACTTACTAAACCAGTGCTTTCAAACGGTAAAGAAAGCCCAAGGAAACGACGCGTCACTGTGGTAATGCTACTCGCGACAGGTTTACAATAAGCGTAAATTAAACAGACTTATCTGTAAAAACAGTTTTTGTCGAAGGATTAGTCGACAATCGATTTCTACCTCCGTTAGGTAATCCTTGGACAATTGATATTTTATGTTTGATGTGTTTCTGCTTGTGGATATTAAAAAGTACATTGCGGGAACATGAGGGCGACAAGCGTGCGATAAGCGAGAACTGTCTACCGTAATGTGTTTTTTTGACCTTATGATGGTATGATATGCGACTGATCGCTTATCTTCTGCAACCTTCGCTGTCGCTTCTGCTTGTTTTTACGTAGTAGCTATACCGGCCAGTAATAAAACAGCAGCGACGGTATTGCATTGCATCCTATTAATGAAGTTCTAACTGGGGATGTTCACAAAGATTTTGAGGGGAGGTCCTTTTTTGTATCAGAATAGTAGTCATGCACTAGTCACTTCAGATGGTTTGCTTTTTTTTTTGCATAAATAATAATAATAAAACTTTATTTTAAACAGAAACTGAAACAGTCTTGCGACTTTAATCCAAACCGCACGGTAGATATACCCTCAGATCTCTTAGGCCAACAAAAGATTCTTTGAGATATCTAAGAGGGGTGGTCAGAGGTATTTATGGTAAGGATTGATTTGATCCACTATAACAGACGGTTCACTTTGAAAGAACCGTAAATAATCCTATTGATTAAGTTCTAAAAATATGGCCTAAAGATGATCACAAATCCAATTTAATTTACATGAAGCCATTTACTAAAGCTCCATGTAAAAGGACATAAATTCACAGCAATAATTAACAGAACTTTAGACGAGAGATGTAAATTACAGTAATTAATTCCGTATTTATTGATTAGATTGAAAATTTATGCAAAGTATTTTATTAGAACAAGATTAGCAACACATCATATAACATTCATATAAATGTGTTATTTCTTATGATTGCAAGTGACAGAATAAGCAGATGGCTCACTTGATGTTGAGCGGTTACTTCTGAGTATGACACTTGCAATCCCTCACAGAGCACGTCCATGAGGCCGCGCCTTTATATGGCATTTTACTGTAAGACGTTAAACTTTTACGTTTGTAATTGCATAAATAAATATTGACACATATTCATGCAACGCTTTCTAGTTATTCTTTTATTCTATTCTTCTGCTAGGTTTATCTAGACCGACTGAAAACAGCCGAGTTAAAGTACATACAAGCGTTTCGTTTCCACCTTCATCATGCGAACCACTAAGGAATGGAATTCATTGCCAGCGTCTGTTTTTCCTGAACACTATAATCTAAATCTCTTTAAAGCAAGAGTGAATAGGTGTCTTCTAGATCGTCGGCTTCATCGTCACTTACCACCAGGTGAGATTGAAACCAAAGGACGGTCTATCAATGATGAAAAAAAAATGGTTAAAATAAATCCAGATAAATACTTATTAATACGACGTCCACAAAAATAAATATATTTATTTTTATGGACGTGACTAAGGGAACGCACCATGTCTACAGCCTATGTCTATTTACTTATTTAAGCTGATGACGTGACAATGTATTTACAAAAAAAAGTATATAAGTCATCTAACAATAAAAGCTTTGCTTAGTTCGGGGCTAAATGGTAGGTACCGTGTGATATGTCCACAATATTACTTCCTACTATAAAGAACTATACCACAATGAGCTCTACTACTAATATACTTTATACTGTTCATTAAATATTTACGTAGCAGTACACAAAGTTGACTGTCTGGCTACAGTTAATCAATTAACGAAATGTGTGCTGTACTGTTCTATAACGGGTTTACCGATTGCAGATTATCATTGGCAATTGGGACTTACTAATCGACAGAAATTGCTATTTAAATATTGGTACTGATACTATTTGATTACAATCGAAGCAGGTACCCGTTAATGTGTTTTGGATAGCAGTAAAACACTCCCAGTAATGGAAATAGTATCTACAATGGAAAGCTTTGGAGGCACTAGAGTATAAAGACTGTATTTTAGAGCCGAACACATGAATTTTCACGCTGTTTTAAGTTATTTATTTTATTGCGGCAATTTTCGTGTTCCTATAAAGTTCAAATTGTGTTCTAGCATGCTTGATAGCAATAAGCTCGTGTAAAACTAAGGGGAATAGACAATTATTGTTTTCTGTGTAATGTTCATTATCATCATCATCATCAGCTTCTCCTATACATTTCCACGAAACACGATTTTGGGCCTTTTCGCTTGGAGGGCGTTCTGCGCTTTAGTATATTCTTTTAGTTATTGCCATTCGAGAACCTTTATTTTCTAGCGGTTGTTCATGTGTAAAGTTAATGTGCTCTTAAATGGAGGATGTATTAAATTTTGCATAAATCGTGGTCTATTACAATGCCTATCCTATACGGTACACGGATGCAATTTCGCAAGTGATCTCACATACATTTTCTCATTATTAATTACAGTAGTAACACGAAATGGTTCGGTAGCGCGGTATGCGCAACCATACTGCGCTCACGACGACAACCGCGTCGATTTATGTGTGGGAGAGAGGGGTCCCGACCCCCAGCCATGGAATTATTATTCACCACTCTTCAATTGCATACCAACACAGTAATCATCATCAACAATCTGAAGAAGTATTTTCGTGACAAAAGTGAGTGCGTGTCCTCTTAAACCGTCCTGTTTCATCGTCACTTACTAACAAGGTCGCGAGGAACTGGCGCTTTGATTCACCTAGATTTAAGACGCTTCAAGAACTCGCGACTTGAGACGAGCTTTAATCTGAGATACGTTTAAATATTCGGGGGGCAAGCTTCCAAGAAAAAGCATAAAATCTCACTTGGCTCTGTGTGATCCTTTTTACAAAATAATATTTAATTTAATTAAAATGGTATTTCACCGATTATAAGTAGGATATTGTACGATAAGATTAAGAAAAAGTAAGTAGCTATGTGACCGTAACCTTGGTTCTAATAAATAATTATGTTTACCTATATACTCGTAGTTTTCATAAAATGCTTCACGAAAATATAGATAAAACTATTCGTTACATTATAATATTCTTAGTTTACCGTGTAAACTGTAACTAAATACTGTAATTTGACCCAATTCAAAGAACTCTTGTTTCATTTACAATTACACACCTATGTGAGCTGGCGTGCGGGAAAACGGTATTTGCATGACGCCTTTCATATTAGATTGGTACGTAAATGTGCCCAATCACTTTTGTCTTGCATTTCATAAGACACCTACATATTTTTTGATTGAAAACGGTGAAAAGGAATTACGGATACAATGAATGTGGTTTAAGCCGTCGAGGTGGTTCACGTGCCGCCGCGGTGCAATTACAGGCACATGAGGCTTAAGCCCTAGCACGAATAAATTTGGCATTTCTGGCGTAAGCGTATCGCGTTGACATTTGATCTCCACTGAGTGGCGTCGATAACGCAATTGCAGATTGTTGCCTGGCTGTCACGTGTGGAAATCACATGTCAGTACGATATGTTTACGTTACGAATGTCAATTTGTCCGTGCTAGGTCCTTTGTATGCCTCAGAGCTGCAAGGTGATGCTTTGTTAATAATTTTCTTTTCTTTTTTGAGTACCGGTGCTTAGTGCCCATTTAGTGCATATTTCTTAGTCGCCTTTGACAATATCCATGAGATCTAATGGAAAGATTCTAAGGCAGAACCGCCGGGAGCAACACTACGACGTCACGATGGATCGAGTATGGAAAAGTAAAACCGAAATTGAGAGAAAAACGAAGTGACCGTGTTACAAGTCTATAATGCGATCATGGCGTGCCCGCGCCATCTCTAATGTGATTATAATGGTGGTATTGGATGGGATCGTGTAAGTGCTAAATATTTGATAGAGAGACCAGCAATTCTCTTTGTATTAGCCGTGTTAATACACATAAAAAGTTATTAACATTAGCGTACGTGTTGCGGTGAATGTGTGAAATGAGAAGTTAATACGTTGAGTATGAGATGAACGGTTTAGCTTGTAAATAAACAACGTTATAAAAGGTTTTGAGTTTCTTTTTTGTTACACTAAATCATCTATTAACCGGAACGAACCGGAAGACAAAGCAAGACGCCTTCAATGAACCAACGAAATTGTAATGATTGCGAATAGTCAGTGGACGGAAAAGGTTAAAAATAATCCTGGAAACGTATAGGGAATATTTACCATGATTTATGAGTTTGATTGATCATGAAACTCTCAAAACATTGAGAAATAATCTAACTCACAAACCATAGTAAATATCCCGTTTTTAATGAAAACTTCACTATCAAGTCATTTTATATATGGTTAATAAGTAATTGTTGAAAATGTTGTTTTGAATATATACCGTGCCTGATTCCGGGGATGCTGATTCTATTCGTGAGGCTGATTTTATTTTGTTAATGTGTTGATAATGCGATAAGAAATGGAACGCGTTCTTTTGATCAGAGTCATAACAAACGTGAAAATGAATAAAAACCCATTTTTGTATGAATATTATTAATAAATATTTCAAAAAAATTAATGTGTTATCTCCTCACTTTACTTTCTCTAGTAACTGAATAAAAACTTCGTAGTGTCTTGTGTATTCATTAGAAAACACGTATTTAACGTACATTTTAGAAAAAAAGAGCTGTTTATATTTAAAAAAAAATCACAATAATGTTTTCATGAACCCTTGAACCTTTAATTTTAACATTACAAAGTATGTACTGCAAACATTTATAACATAACATCTTGCGATGGCATCCGAGGTGGTATGGACCCTTAACATAAAGTAATGCTAAGCCTTTAATGCTTCACCGCTAATTTTAAACATCATAGTTAAAACGTTCGTTAACTGTTTATTGACATTCGATCTTATAAAGATCCAGTAACGAGCATAAAGTATCATGTTAATTAAGCATATTTTATACGACCAATTCAAATACAGTTAAAACGTGATAAAGATATTAGTGAATTTATAAAACTAATAAATGTAATACACTACTTGTTTAATTAATATTACGTTCTACTTTATTTGTTAATTAGTTATTAGTAAGTACAATATTTATTTTATTATATTAGATAAAATGTATTAATATGCGAGATAAATTGTATGACCGACCGATGCATAAATAGATGCCATAAATCTATTTAAAAGTACGCAAATATAAGATAATAATGCATAAAACTTAGATCCACCCACTTCCTGCGTTCCTCACAATATCGTCAGTCCAGGTTGGGAAGGCATCCGTCCTTAGCTTAGTCTACCAGTTTGTGGTCACCAAGCAAGAAATTTTATTCTCAAGATTTGCTCATTGCCACTTCAACTTACTGATTCTATGAATTATATATGTGATCTTGGTTCCATGGCTTTCTTTATTTGAATAACTAATCTAATAACATTTTCTATAACTTATACAATTAACAATTAAAGGATAAAAAATCTATAGTTGGCCAGCCAAATTTTATACAGGAACGGTTATAAAATAACTAAAAGTAAGACGGTTTATGAACCCAGAATTTTACCTAGAACTGTATTAAAAAAACACTGAACGTTTAATTAAATATTTTATAGACTTTTAATGTGCTATTAAATGAACTATTATTACCATCCCTAGCATAGTAACAATCATAGCTAATATCCATAAAGCAAGGAGAGGTGTACCAGTGGATATGAAAGTCAACGTGGCACATTGTGTTCTTGTTCAGAGCCGCACAAAAGGTCAACGTTTCAATAAACAGAAAAGGAAGACATTATATGCAAGCCATAAAATAATTTTGAATTTCTGTACCTTCCTGCTAGACTATGAAACTCCTTAGAGAACGTCTGTTTTATAAAACCATTATGAACACGAGTGTACGTTTTGAAGCTTTCTATTTTGAATCTCAACTTGTAGAAGTAAAAGTGAGGTTTATGCATTATCACAATTACTATAATCGGTAAGGATCAATAAAGCGAGAAAGTGAACGCGTAATAGCGATAAGCGACGATTGTTGGGAGCATGGTTTGTATCTATTTTAATAATTAATAAAATTATACGTTTGTACTCACCTCCGAAAGTACTAGTACTGTAGTTTTCTTTTTCAGTGAAAGCACGAGTTGCGCTTTTTTGCACGTGAGTAATGTTTACAGGAAATGAACGTCATAATTCAATTCTGGACAGCAAAAAAATTAAAGAAGTACTGACCATTTGAACAGCTAACGATGCCGGATCGGTGCACGCTTGTTATTCTAGAGTAAATATCATTAAACCAGAAATAGGGTTAAAGGCGTGCGTTCAGAGGCGTGAATATTGCGTTTAGAAGTGGGCGCTAAGTGTTACGCTAGTGGTTTCTGTAACAGTGTAGGCAAAGTGTAGCGCACAAAGGATCATTCGCTTTTCGTGCCGGTTAGACAATGCGCAGTCCAGACGCCCAACTAGCGTAACGCAAGGTGAATGAATGCTAAATAAGTTCACGGCGATGAGTTCGCACCTCAACACCAAGCGCTTTTGCATTTCTTGCTTGAATAGTTTTTTTTAATACATTGGTTCCCACACCGACAAGCCAATGCCGTGCCAAATGCTTGGAAGATTTATTTAGAATTTATTATTGTAAGGAAAACTAAAGAAGGAAACTACCGAAGCAAATTTTGGTATAGCGATAGTTCACTAGCGGCATAGCGTATCTAATGTGCCTTACGTTCCTGCCTCACAAATAAAGAACGGTCTTTGACTCTTGCGCTTACTATGAATAACAGAACACTGATTGACTATTTCCTGACATGTATGATAATTATGGACCAACCATAGTACTCAGCGATACATACCAATTGAAACAGTACATTTTTCTACTATGGATCAGTGGCATTTTTAGTTCAGCCAATAGTTGTCTAGTGATATCTATGATATGATTTTAAACCTCAAAAATTTCCAATACCAATATATTTATGCCTTAAAGATTACTAGATAAACGTGTGTGACCGCGTTTGCGTGCATGTATTATAATATAAGCTTAAGCCCCAAGATGTACATTAATTACACTAAGACATATGTACTACATAATATTGAATTAGAAAATATTAGATATAAGACAATTTTTTAGTAGTAGTAGAAGTCTTAGTGAAAAATGTGCCGGAGAAGTATTACGACCATTCTTATTTCTGCCGCCAGGTACCATGTTATAGGTGATGATTACCACTTAACATCAGCTGGGTTATCTGCTTCTTTTATACGCAAGAAGTATAAAATATTTAAAGTTTCAACCAGCAGTTCAGCGCCAGCGCATTGGAGCATGCCGCAAAAGAGCATTTTTTATTTATAAATATGTATATATTTTATAGAAGTCAAGTAAATACTATAATGCCACATAAAAGTTAATATGCTATTAATATACCATTGACAAATACAATATATTACGATTTTATTTGATAATATGAATAATACTTTAGTACATTAAAAACACTATGCTCCGAAGGGCGCGAGTAGTAATTGCTATAAAATGTTATTTTCATGAGTGTGCAATTACAAATACATATATGTATGGTCACAACCTATGAGAGGGCAAATGCCTTAAATCTTCGAATTAACGACGTGGAACTGAGAACCACAGAAACACATCACAGACCAAAATTCGCACTTATGTAGAGCAAGCTTACAGGTTTACATGGCAGCAACCACCGAACCAAAACGAAATGTCTTTGTTTGGTCAAATTAAAGTTCCACTTCAACGTCGTCATTTTAATGATACTTTGTAGTCTTAGATTCGGGTAATGACGTTGACTTAAATTGGGCAGAATGACAGACAGAGTGTCCTGAAATGTGCATGTTAACCATATCTAAAATAGTTTAATTGACCTTTACCCTAAATTTTGTAATTTAAATTGGCGCCCACTGAAGAAAAGTATTTTAAATTTATATATATATCTAATTTCATAAAAACTGATGGGATATATTATGTAAACTTTCAACATTTTCAAAATTGTAAATTTGACAATTTCACAACGTTATGTAGCCCCAAACTTTGGGGACTAGCATCTGGTAGGGAAACAGATACTAGTTGGGAATACTGTAATCATTACAGTATCTGGTTCTGGTTCCCATATTTCAGGGCACTCTGTCTGACATTCTTCCCCATTGTAGTCAACGTCATTACCCGAAGTAACATTACATACCTACATGTAACAACCTACATATAGCTTAATTGTTTCGAATGTATTTTGTAATTTAACTATTAAAAATACTTTTATTAGTTGTAATTTTTTCTTTAAAATAAAACCGGCTTTTTCGTATATACATTTTACTATGTTTTTAAATACATTTTACTGTGTTTTTAAATACATTTACGGAACAACCCTCTGTACTCATCACATCAATGTTTGCGCTCGTTGGGGATTCAAACAACAACCTATAGTGCAGAAGGCCGATTAATAAGTAAAGCCCATTTGTTGTTTAGGGCCAGCAGTGCAATAAAACCACTAGTGGCACAGCGTTATAGGTACACATAAATCTGTGCAAACTTAGTACGCATTCAAGATACAATCGTGGGAAGAGAGACGTTAAAGTTCTATGTAATTATTCAAACACATGAATGTCAGTGAATGAACTGCGCTAAAGTTGCATATCATGTGTGTGAAAGTTGTCTTCAATGGTCTGGACAATCGCACAGATAAAATACGATCGTTTTACAACCCAAAAACGTGCAAATAGTTTCTGTGACACGCTGAAACACATCGAAAAACTTCCGACAGACTGCCGAAGTGAAAACATCATTTGTCAAAAGACAAAGACCGTAAAACTGAACACAATGATGTTTGACCAATCGGTCACGCGCCGGAACCGAACAAAAATCCACCAAGTGAGCTCTGTCTGGCTTACAAAAAGCCGATTCCATTTCAGACAAGATAGACTTTTGACGTTCGTTAGAGCAACAAAACAAATTAGTGTTGGGGCAGAGATTAAATGAAATATATTGATAAATTTCTTAGCAATTACAATGGGATGACCGATAACTGCTTTTTGTCGTCATTATTTACAGGCGTAAGAAGGCGCCAAACGGAAATTCTAATGTCAAGGAACTATTAAAGGATCAGAATATCACAATGGTAATTAATCATTGTTTTTATAGCACTCTAGTAGTGTAATGACCACGGCCAAGTAGCTTTCGTAACTGTATTTATGCGTAGATATAACTATATAACTATTTATCATATTTACCTATACATAACTATCGTAGATATACCTATCTACGTAAATTCTAAGATAAAATTCTTTTTTATAAAGGTTTTTTAGTCTACATACAAAATTATACAATCAAACAACGATAGTATATTATTTATATCGACGTTTCAAAGTCGTAAAAATAAAATAGGTTACAATTAAGTAAGATTGCTTTCTTACTGAGTTTTGATGTTCGTAATAGATAATGCAAAAACATCAGTTTCAAACATTGTTGGACTTCATGGGTGGTCAAACTAGGCGTAACTCGGGGTTCACGCAAGCGTAGATAATATATTGGTAGATAGATTCAACTCCAATTCACGTTATTACCTACAAGATGAACTAATCAAAAATACTGAAAGGAAATATTTTTGCTATCAAATTAGAACTATGTTTTATAGCGGTTAAGTATATTTTTTCTTAATAGAAATGTTTTACATTATAATAATATAGATACAAGAGATAATCATATATTTGGGAATAAATGATTTACGAGTAGGATTAATAATGTAGTAAGATTTATTTTATTTATACTTTGTGTAACTGTATGAGTAATAATCTCATTCAAAAGAAAAATAAAACGGTACAAAATGTGTGGTTCGGTTGATGGAATACCTACTTACATATTTCTCATTCGTTCATTGTTTCGGTTAAGGGTTAATTACACCGTACTATCTTTAACCAAGCCTGGGATCGCTGATTACGATCGTGGACAAGTTTACCGGAAGGACGCTCGAGCGGGAGACAATGCTCAGGTATTTGTACTCTGTCTGGGTACATCCGTGGAATGCCTCTCATGGAGTAATTAGAGGACGGCACTAGGTGGTGGCTCAACAAAGTATCCGGCGATCACGTGAGAGATCTAGCGCCTCGCCCAAACCATTGCTGTTGTTGGCGGAGATAGCCACAGACTTGGCAGACGTCTACAATTAGCTCGTATGTGAGTATTATGTAGTTTGAACCTAGAGGTCGATGATCAGATAGTGACCTACGGTTAGGTACTACAATGAAGACAGCTTATTTACGAATGGAACGAAAATAATGAAGTTAAAATAATCGATTATTTTTGACGACATGTTAATTTATTGGTGAATGTTTTTAATATTATTAAGAAAAATAAAAAGGCATACGATATAGTTTAAATAAAAATTCGTAGCACTGTGCTACGAAATAAAGCTGCAGGCTAATTTTAGCGATTTGTCATAAGTAAAAGATATATAGTCTCAAATCCAAAAGAATTCCGCTACACTTCTATCTACGACAGGAGTAATTATTTATAAAAATCAATAATTCAATGTCACTTTAATAAGACGTTTGGATTGATCGCGCGAGTGTGCCGATTCGCAACACGCCTGGAGGGTGTTTCGACGGTTACGGTGAGGTGTTTTGCGTTGCGGCCGAGTGGTATCAATGCGGTCCACGGTAACTGTTGATAATTAAGAGTGGTCGTTTAATGGCGGTTGACGGTAACGGCCCGGGTGCCGGTCCGAGCCGCTTCCTTACTACGCCCACTGACAAGCGGCGCGCGACGAGTCATATGCGAAGCGTCAACCGCTGTCGACTTGTGCGTGCATGAGGTAATTTGTCTATTCAGCCTGCTTGTACACTCGGTGGGACTTCTTCATTATCATTTCCAGTTTCAGGCAAGTGCCTGTCGATACACAGTTGAGAGATTGGCTTAGACCCGTTGGTTTTTTTTAAGAATAAGACTATACTGTGACATTGTAAAGTGATAATTTATCCGTTACAGGTAAAAAATGTTAGCAGTCAAATAAAGTAATAAGATCTAGAATTAAATTGAGAGAAGTAAGCAGCCTGACGTTGAAAAATAAGTACAACCCGCACGAGCGTCTGTATTGCAAATGTGAAATACATATTTATGTCCCTGGTATAATTTTTACATTCATATACATTACCATAAACAATACGAAGATGTCTCTCAAATCATCAGACAAGCCGATTTTCTTATTACAGCCGGTTATGTCATCTGTATGAATAATAACTTAGCCTGTGAAGCATCTTTATCGAACCACAAGTAAGACATGAATTATGTAACTTTTTAATAAACCCGAGATTCATTTTGCGCTCTTAGTTTGTAGTAAGCTACATATTATTATAATAGCACTTTAACGGGCCAAGGAATATGATCAATATGGTGTTGAGTACGATATGAGAGTGCAAAACACTGAAAAAGGTAATACCGCCGCAGCGGCACTGTACCCATACTATTGTATTTCAGGTATGCTGAGTTGAGTTATCGCTTGTCGTCCGTCGGGCCCTTTGCTTTCAGATCGGCTTCCGGGACCGTCGCGTGTCCTAACCGATACGACCATGACGCCCGCGGCCCTTTTGATAATGCTAATGTTGCAACGATACGCCGATACTAGAATCACATACAATATACAAACTAAACGGGCATCAACCGCACGCCGCGGATTCCGATGCGTTTGAATATTTACAAACGATAGAAATCATTCGAAAAGATAACAGTTATGGTCACAATCCGCGACCTATCCGCGGTGTAGTTGGGAGATAGCACATTGCCATTATGAACAAACGTGATACCACTTTATCGTTTCCGCACTTCCCAGAATTGAATGTGCTCGGAAACTATTAAAATAATGCAGTGAATGTGTAGTATTTTACCAGAGGCAATTTTTTACCAAAACTGTAAAACCTTCTTGTAATTAATAGGACGCATAAGGCTAAGTAATAAAAGTAATTGCATGAAAGTTCGTCGTCCGATAATAGTCAGGAACGGTAAAACCGTCTTGTTTAATTAAGAGAAACCAAAACGCCCAAGGAGCAGACGTGATTTATGCAACGAATTTGTTTGTACGTGCGTAAGACTATTTATATCCATTTGTTGTATTTCCTCATTTATATTACTTTTCCCGTTTCAGCTGTAAAACACAAAGTCGTAACATCAATCATTATGCTGTATTATCTTCAGTTTCCTACCACGTGCATTTACAGACACATGAGACTCTTTACGTCACAGCGTGGTGGATGCAGTGCGGTGCTACATAGAGTACGTCTTTAGTGAATGTGCTCTGTGGGACTAAGATATAGTTATAGGCCACTGAATATAACCGGTCAACATCAGATGGGCGGTATCTGATCTTTCCATCACTTTGTTTCATAAAAAAAGTGTGCTAAATAAATTATTTTATTGTATGTTATAACTAAGCAGATGATTTTCCGTATATGCTATAGATGATTCCGACCATTTTTTGCTACAAACTTGAAATGCTTTACTGCCGTTGAGCGAGTAATGAAATCCAGATACAATAATAGGAATGCATCGAGAAACGCACGGGAGCGTGTTCGCAGCCGCAGTGGTACGTGATCGACCAAACCAGCTCGATTTAATCAAATTAATTGACTGAACCGTTAGGACATAATGACCATGTATTGTGGAAATAATTTGATAATATTTGAAGTTCCACTAGCGTGTTGCGTGCAGAATAAAATGTGGGCATACAGAATACCGGTAAAAGACGATGCCTCGTGAACCGCATTGCTGCTGCATATTAGCGAACAATGCCCTAAAACATGACTAACAATTTTATTCCCCGCTCTATAATCTAAGACGCATTACACGTAATAACCTAAGTGGTTTTGTATACGAATTAGTCTGAATTCGACCATGTATTCGTCATTTTTGTTCCTACGCAGACTGTACGGAATGCTACATTTTTTTAAGCTTGGAACACAAAATGCTACTCGTACATAGCACACATACGTTTTTTTCTGTCTCTGATTCATTATAAATTTTCCACCCACCAGCAAACTGATTTAATTGAGTGTGGTGATCCAATAAATTAAATAAATACTGTTGTTTATCGTAAATGTCAGATTAAAGGTTTAGGAACTATGTACTATTTAGAGTCTAAAGATATAGTGCTGTCCAAGATTTATTGGTGGTGGTATGTAAACATAATTTATAAGTCAGCTTATCCTGCTCTACGTTGGATTGCCAACAGTATTCAAATAAACTGCAATCATAAATTGGTTTCAAATTTTGCACTAAAGTAGTATTTCAGGTCCAAATACCAGATGTAAAATCTAACGGTTCATATCCACGAAATTATTACATCGATCCAGTGGCAGTTATCCACATCAGTCACGATTGCAGATCGAAGTGAAAACATAAGAAGTGTGAACCCATAATTTGTAGCAAATTATCTAGTGCAATGAACTTGGAGTAATTTAGCAAGTGGTTGGAGTATGAACTTGGCACTTCCACTGGCTAATTTTGGCATTATTGTCTAGTGTGAATCGGGTCGACAGCCTGTGGTTTATTGATGGCATGTTTTTGCGGTTGCGAGCAACATTCAACCTTATACATATAGCGATATGTATAAGATTAAATGTAGCTATTTGTACGGTTTGTATATATGTACATGGAAACCCTAAGGGTACAATTAAAAAAACACGATTTTAATCGGTACGACTTGTGACACTGTGCGTATTGATCTCCTTTCGGAAATAACGAGTACTTAACTTATTTATGACATGGACATAATTTTGCTGTAAATAAACTTCAAATTGAAGTAGGAGTGACCCGTAATACCGCGCCGTAAAAATATGTCTTGTCGAATGAACAAGCTTAAAGTTTACAAAAGAAAGTGTTGATAATTTTCACAACAACTTTTTTATGTTCTCGACATTAAGCAAAAATATGTTACAAAAAATAAACTAGTACACACTATAATTTGTCCAACATTATAGCAAATATAAATCGCGCTTCTCATTCTCAGGTCATAGTTCAACCGTAGCGCCTTAAAATGTATCGGCGAAGAAATTGTGGCTAAATATTGAATCCGGCATTCTTTGTTCAACCGAATAAACCATGAGAACATTGAAATTTAACGTAATCATGGCAGCGAAACGTGACGCGGACGGACAGTTAGGAGTCGGGCAGCTCGCGGGGACTAAGTGCCGACGTCCGACGGGGACTTCGCTTCGCCTTCACAAAATTTATTTATCGGGTATCGCGTCCATCGACGCCTAGGGACAGGCGGGCGGCGACGGGCGCGGCTGAGACCAGCCGGCACCGGCGATGCCTCTCTCGATACGGGACAGTGCTCACTTCCTAACATAAATTCGGTGTACGGGAATCGGATATTATTATTCAATCGTACGATCGAAGTTCGCGAGAGGGCCATAAGTCACGGCAAGGGACGCGAGCGCCGGCGGCCGCCGTGAGCGGTGGCGCACGACCGCGATGCTCTATCGTCGACGAGGACCGCTACCCGCTACCTCCAATCCGCACCCTTTCACGCATCAATCCAACAAAACACATAAGGTTAACCTTATTTGACCTTGTAAACAAGGTTTTAACATAACAAGGTTTAGTGTTTTATGAAAAAAAGTGGTGTATAATTGTTTATATACACATCATATTGGTTGCTAACTTTGCTACAGCATATTATACAAACATTTAAAAAGATTACATACACAATAACACTGTACCTTCTTTTTTTGAATCATCTTACCACCTTTAGGTAAAGGACTTCATACAAACATTAACTCAGTAACGGTTGATATATCAGTTAATTAGTTCAAGAGCCGCTTGGTTCCGAAACAACAGTAACTGGTTTCGCTCGGAATGGGAAGTCAGTCATTTAGCCATTCATCATTTTCGTGGTTCCGAGAAGTGGTATGCAGATCAGGCAAATTAGATAAAAAGTACTGTATTTACCTCGTAATGATCTTCACGTACAAGTAGTGCAAACTGCTCGCAAATGCGTGTAACCTAGTTGTTATTGGATTCTGCAAATTAGGTTTCCGTCATTATTGAGTGAAACTTAATAACCTTTTTCGTTTACGTGTCTTCTACCACAAGTCGAGCATTTACGTGCTTTCGAAAATAAACACATCATAGCTTTGAAATTAGTTTGTTACCTAGTTCAATCCTTTCCCGTAAGTATCTAATTGTGTTTAATTTGTAGAGGCAATTTGCGTAGAAGCTTTAACGGACTTAAAAGGTAAGTATTGTTCTATGCAAATGTAGGCATGCCTTTCCAACATAAGTTACGTGTCACGGTACGCAACAGTGTGGTTTCCTAGTAGCTAGCGATATGAAATTACGACCTACGAGCTAGTTTAGTCAGTGATTGAACATATTAGATATTTTACCACGGCATGGGTTGTATCAAATTGCTTATATTTAAATAAAACTTCTCAGAGATAAAGTAAATTATTTTATCTTGATTCCCACAGTGGTTCACACAGTTTAAATGTCATTGTATTTGCAATCGTTTTTTTTTCCAATTATATTTATTTTATATAGTAGATTTACGCAAGCATCGTCATCAGCCTAAATACATCCACTGTTGGACATAGGCCTCCCCGATACTTAGGCGGGTTTGCCGTAGTCACCACTCTTGGCGGGCGGATTGGTGACCAGAGTCGGTGTTATGTTGATATAGATGATGCTACTGCCAACCCCCTGGTACGTTCCGTCAGTCACTTTTAACAAAGACAAAATAAAAGTCAAGAAGCATTTATTCAGTAATATCTGCAGGGATCATCTTGAAACGTCTTAAAGCTAGGTGAATCTAAGCTTCAGTTCCTCGTAATTAAGCCTAGAAGAACCGGTAAGAAACTTACGGTTTGGTTCCTTCCGATTTTTTGTATAATCCTTTTAAATTAAAAACAATGTAGCTAATGAAGCTCCAGTGTGGTGCCAATCTAACTTAAAACTCATAGGAGGTGATAGAAGAGCCATATTCTAAACCGAGTTCATCACAACTAACTTATATTTTCTATAGCTATCTAATTTCTAAGCAAGCATATTTTCTACGCCTCCTTTAAACTTTGCTACGCAAGTTCAGGCAAAGGCTTGTGCGCAACTAATGCGGGTTCTGGGCAGCAACGCACGCTCTTAGGTACAAACTCTCGACGACTTCATGGAATACGCTACACGGGAAAATCCCAAGAACCCTGTCCGATCACAATGACTACTAAGATCGCCATCATATTACCTGCTGCAGTACAAGGTACAAGGCATGAAGTTCGAAATTACTTTGTAGAATAATCGAGCTATACTTTTTTTTTAAATAAAGAATAATAAATATTTATGGACATTTTTACACGACATCATCTAGCCCCAACTGCTAAGCATAGCTTGTACTATGCGAACCACTCAAATACGTTTTTTTTGTAAATACATACTTAAAATACAATATATATAACAATATAAATACAAATAGGATAGGTTGCTCGTTATAGCAGTAAGGATAAATAGACTGTGCGCAAGATGACGACTAATAGAAGAAAGTATGGAAGAAAAAACCTTGTTAGGGTAAGGGCAAGAAAATGATGAGTGATACCTATTTTTTACAATACTTGCTGTTGGTATAAGCAGATGGTTCATCCTGCTTTTCAAGCCTTCGTAATTCAAATTATTTATAGCTTCGTCCTACATTCCGAGATTAGCTCTTAGTTCAGACACAGATGTGCTGGAAAAATGACTGAGCTTCATCAAACTAAGAACTGATGACGAGGAATGATGTACCGATATAGTTTAAAGAAAATAAACATTAATGAAAAGGTTTTACCTTTAACTTATTAAGAGGTTTAATTAAATACTGTTTCAATTTTAAATTCAAGCAGTACATACGGTATTCATTAAGGATTTTTATTTTTAAGTCTACCTCAATTAATTTAAGCGTAACTAATGTATTTAGGCTGCTTATAAATTTGATAAAGGAAAAAGTTTAAGTACATAACAATGTTAAACTACATACTTTTTTGGTATACTTATGATTTTTTTCTTTAACCTATTTTTTATATTAACTTTAATTCTACAAGCAATTATGAAAAGTTAATCTAAAAAATAAATTTTTAAGAAAAAAAATTATTGCAACTGTAATTATTGTTCTCATGTGTTCAGATGGCAGATATATAAATTTGTTTTTGAAATAAAATATAAAATAGTTAGCCAGTGTTTTGGGAACGCCTCCGATTGGCACTGATCTGGATTAGTTAAGCTACCTTTAGATCGTTTGCAACGGTCTGTAGATAGCTCAACTGTTTTATTAGTATTTTGTAAACACCCAATTATAAATACTTGTATTAGCTGTAATTTTCTTTGTAAAGGAATGTACGTTTATGGAAAAAAAATAAACAAACTATTAGATAGTTTTGATGATTACTTCAAACAGCGGCCGCCGCCGGTCCCACTCATCCCGTTATCGTTGCATCGTACAATTAAGCACACTCACCGCTCACCAAACTTCCAACGTGTGATTTAATAGTAAAATATGAGCGTCAAATACCAAGGCGATAATGGCTACAAGGTTCCGATTCGTGTAATTATGATATCAAAAACGCTTGTTTATTTCTTTATGCGTCGTTACTGTGAGCGCAGTCGTAGTAGATTTACGGCATATTACAAAACGGCTTTTCAGAAACCTGTTCAAGTATCGAATTGATTTTCCTGCATTCCTGAATAATTTGATATATTATATTTTTTCTCAGAAATTTCATGGACTAACTCACGAAAGAAGCACCCAATTATAATAAGCACACATGGAAATGCGCGCGACTTCATCGGCGAGAAAGTTTCTCTTACATGCTTCGACCCCCGGCGCATCTTTTTACAGGTTGAATTTCAGGAATATTTTTTTTTACACACCGAGACAAATAACCCCTGAAAATGTCAGTCAAGTCAGTCAGGACCAGAATAAGTGGTATAAATTTAATTATACTTCGATAAAATGAGTCTTGTGCAAATTTAAGTAGCTCTATGTTTTTTCAGTTGGTATATAGAATGGAAACACTACCCTCGTTAAGTCCCGTGGTCAAGCTACTCGCCGCTAGATAAAAGGACCAAAAACAATCGAGCAAAGGATCGGCTGACACGCCATTAGACGAGAAGGAAGGGCGATCAAGTGAGAGTGCTGTGCTGCACGCGCACCGATGAGCAGACACTAAAGCCGGACAAACCTGCGTACAAAATGTCTAGTATTAACACTGCTAATATAACCATAAATAACAAAGAAAAGAGAAATAGGCTGCGTGAAGTATAAACCAGGTTAACGCTGATAAGTAATTAAATCCATCTGAATACCAATTATAAGATTTTTTGCCATGACTGACTGACTAGTCGTAGAGATAAGATTTTTTTTTTGCCAAAGGATTTTGAAAGGCCGGTCTCGGAGGGAACAGCCCTTAGAGGGAGTAGCGTGAGAAATACGCCCCGGGACTGTGTCGAAGCGTGCGCACCCAATACCTTATGCAAATGCCGCATCTAGCTATACGCCCCAATGACATTTACGGAAGCTACTGCTAAACGCCGATGCGCCGTCCATCGTGGTGGTATCTCCAAATTAATTGGAGGTACACAACCATCCTAACCCGTAAGCACACAACAATTCTATCCTTAGATGGAAAATAACAATTTATTTTCCTCGAAATTAACGATGCGGGAACACAACCTGCGAATAGTAGTAACGAAAACGTTAGAAATTCTGTGTTATGTGAAAAGTCTAGTAAACAACCTATCATGTCATACTAAGTAGGTACTTACTCAATTCTGAATCAACACTGTTATGCTTTATGTACAATAAAATAAGCTCAAACATCACGATAAAATGGAATGAAGCAAACAATATAGGATAAATAATAAGATCTACAACATAGCAAGTGCTACGAGGCCTACAAAACGGAATCGAATGCATTTATTTGCTCTCGTTTGTAATTCTGTCTCTATCGGCAATTAATTTAGATACAATAACTCGTATAACCTTTATAGATGAATGATACTACCGCCCGTGGGAACTTTTAATAGTATCACCACGAGGCCCAGTCGCCACCCTGCCGCGTGCGCTACCTACTTTTATAAACGGCTGATAATAAAGCTGAAATTCACATCGGTAGGGTTGGCAATTCCGAAAGGTTAAAATGCTAGCATTTGAATAGGTTGTAGGCTAAACATTATGCAAAGCGGTATGAATAAGCTTATCAATTTGCAGTTATATGTATAAGGATGCCTTTAGCGTGCTTATGAAACCGTTTAAGCCAAGCACCATTGAAAACTGTAAATACAAAATGCGTATCGCTTCATCGTTTTTTGATACGAGTAGCCAGGATCGTGTTTAGCATAATATCACGCAAACTTTATGAAGGTAAAACTTGGGAAAAAGAAATCGCTGTTCATCATTGAGAGCTCATTGCATACGTGATTGCAGTCCTATTTTGTAGTACTCAGCTTTAACTTTTACAAGAGAGATAATAGTTTTGTTTATGCACTTTTAGTACTTTATAGGCAGCATTAGAAAGGGACCATAGTACGGCCTTTATACGGCACTTAACAACAATGGGGTTTAACGACATGGAACCCGCTCGTTACCATCTGACTCTCCCATGTCGCTAGGAATCACCTACCTTATTATTGTCCGGCAGCGTGAATGTACAACAAAAGCAAAAATCATCGAATCTCTTTTTGTTTTAGGTGGATCTATCTACTCACTCGAAAGAAACCTATACAATATGGAAATTTGGAACAAAAAGAGTCATTCGACTAACGAATACGTGGTTTATATGCAAATGAATCGTTTAAATTAACAAGTTCATCATCCGAATAACTAAGGAAATAAAATGATAGTCTGTACGTAGACTAGCTACAAGTGAGCGATTCCCTCTATCGAGGGACCGTCTCACATCGGTGAGACGATCGGAGACAGAGACGTTTTTAGGGCACGGGGTCTACCCGTATGTAGGTAACTAGTCTGCAATATTCGATCCATTGATCGTAGCACGGGCATATCGGTTTACGAAGATGACGCGCGATGAGAGTGGACAGGCGCGTACAGATTGAATCCGACAGGCGAGATGAAATTGTGGAATTACAAGCGTTTAATCACGGAGAATGCGCGCGCGCCAGCAGCGTTTCGGCCCACAATAGCTGCACTGTCACGCCGAGCGCCTCGCCCCGCGCCCGATCACGACCGCGACATCGGAAATCAATAATCGGATGATTTAGCCACCGCGCCTCGTGCGAACCTGATTAGACACGATAGTGCCTGCCGCATCTCTACTACTCCGAGGTTGCGGCCGATAGGTTATCGTAGTTTGAACGATATACAACTGTATTATCTTGACTAACGGAATGACATATTTTTTAAATGATATCCATCTCATGAAACCGCGCACGACAGTCCGATTTACAGTAACATGTATCAGTGGTCATAAGTAGGCTTTTTACTGTTGAGTATTCTGGTAGTATAATAATACACTTGTGATGTCTGAAGGCAGACATTACAGCGATAACGTCTCTAACTGATCTAGGTTGATCCGTGATTCGATGAAGCAACAGGATTCAATGGAAATAGTATAAATAGCAGCAAGTAATGATTATTTAGTAACTGTTCACTGACTCTAACAGCGTATAACTGAAATGATAAGAATCATAACCAGCCTCGGAATGGAAACAATTTTGCAACTCATTTCCTTAGTTAAGGAAATTTTAAATGTTATGGATAGAGTTCAAATCTAAGTAAACAAACAAACGTTGATGACGTTGAGGTAAGGGCAAACCTCGGAGGCGATAACTAAGTGAACTATTTGTTTCAGCCGATAGTGTGCAGGACTGCAACAAATGCATCTCTTACAGCCCGCAGCGGTTCTTCCTACCACTTTTGCATCTGTATTTGCCAAGTTTTGAACAGATTTACATTTATTCTAGAAATGCTTAACCTAGTTTTCAAGAAAGCTTGCTTGCAGATGATTTAATGGCCTATTTTAAAGATTGCAATTTAATATCGTTGCTATTTGAAAGCTCAATTTGTAATTTGCAGCGCACATCACATGGAATCATTCAATTAAGATACGATCAAACATTGTATGGAAAAATACCTGTCCGCGTATCGTCTGCAAGTCATCATTTAGTTAATGCCGTGATGAAATTGCACAATGGGAGCGTATTCCCGGGGCTACGCTTAGCTGGAACAAAGTCTAATTACATTTCGTGAGGTATCAATGAGAGGTGCAATTACGACAGTGCTCACAGGCTCTATGTAATCTGAGCTTCGAGAGTATTTTCCGATGGCTTCGCCGATGCATCTAGAATAATCTACCATTACCATGATTCATATCGGAACGATCGCAGACGGAGTTAATGACAGAGTGCTAGGTCTGGAGACGCACATATGACTCTCGATCAGGGTTCATGGTGCGCTCAGTCAAGTACGCTTACGTATAAGAACCCGGGATTTACTTACGCTTTAGCTGTAGGGTATTTGACAAATTTTGATTAATAAGGTAACTGGATCAATTAATCCATAAGCTGATTTACCGATACAAATGGCTTAAACGAATTTGTATGTTTATTATCCTACGCTATTTAAATAATATTTTGTGAAGACCGTTGAAATTATAAAAGGATTGAAATCATCGCAGAATTAGCAATTCCAACTTTGTGACACTTAAGCGTTGTATAAAGGCTACAATAACGGGAAACAACGACTAAATTAACCTGTTTATAGTTTTGATACCATCATGATGTGTTAAAAATATTTTTATGTCGTGTTTAGACGTATCATAAGTGCATCGCAACGCAAGCCGAGCGCAATGAAACACTAGTTGTAAGGTGACTAGGTTATAAACACTGGCTCTGCATCTTACCGGTGTCAACACGATACGCAGCTTTCCAGTTAGCATACAGGGTTTAGTAATTGGAAATAACTGTTCAAATTTGCATAAAGTAAGATTTAGTAGTAGTAGAGCTCTTTATAAATAGTTCATCCGGGGAAGTACTACCACTGTACCGATTTCTGCCGCCAAGCAGCGATGTTCGCACTGCCCGTTCTCTTCGATCTGAAGGGTGTCTATGTTTGTCGGTGTAACAACAAGCAAATGATTTTATATCTTTGCGTGTGAAAGACGTGCCATCTATATATCCAGAGGCTTTGTCTTGACTAACTCAGTACCTGATTATAGGTTTAGGTTATGTGCGTTGTTGTACATAACCTAAACCCCTGGTCTTTGAGACTTGGAATTTAGGGTCTTATTGCGTAGAGGTGTACTAAGAAGGCAATTCCCAAAATTTAAACCCTAACGAATATAGCAGGCGTTGAAATTTGTAAGAAAATAACTTCACGCGGACAAAGTCACACGCGTTTTTGCTACTTCCACATATAATTTGCTATGGATAAACAATAGAGGTACACGCTATACCTCAGGTAAGCCACTGGTTTGCACAGTCAATTGGTTTGTACAAGTCAAACCTATATATTGCAAAAACTACTATAACACAGTTACTATGTTTTTATATCCAGAAGACTATAAAATAAAGTGCTCCAATGAAATTTACATTATATTCGTGATAGTGTGACGACTTACTGGACTAGCTGGAGTCTAGAATATGGTAATTTCATTTACAAACTAGAACGTTTATTGCAGTATTAAACCAATCACTTAAATTAAACAATAAAACGGTCAAATACTTCACTATGACAAGACAGCATAATCATTAGCATGCCATCGAGCGTGGACACATTAAATCGAGAATAAAAACAAAGTTAAAGTTTAAATTACTACATGTCTACTGGCATATTATTTTACTCTACTTGTAATTATCCAATTCGATAGTGGTTAAATGTGTGTAATTTTCGAACAAGCTGCTCGACACCAAGTCGTAAATAAATTGAAATAATAAGAGCGTTTTTAGTATAACACTTTAGTCGATAGTTACAACGCCTGTCGTGAACATTAAATAAAAACTATTAAAGTAGTCTGGTGACAGACTAAATACAACAGTTAAAGGCGGTTAAGTGTGGAAGTAGAATGTTGTGCTGGGACAACAATAGAGGAAATAAGAAGAGACGTACTGTACTGGCATTGGATGTACGATCGTCCGGCGTTGGCGCAGCGATGTGATCAACAAAAGCAGGGGTAGTGATGTACCAAGCCAAGTTGTACTCCATCACCGTACTCATTACACATTAGTTCGTAGAACTGTCACTTAGCTGAGAAGTTATGATGCACCTATCTTGATTTATCTCTTTTCGTTATTCCAAAGGACAATGGAATCTAAACGATATTTGCGTATTGATTTACGCTTATTTACAAATATATTAATAAGAACTGTTTGGGTATGCGCGAGTATAACTCAAGTATGATTTATTTATATGTAGTAAAAGTAAGGTCATAGCAAATGACTTTTGATGCCGTTAAAGGCATTATAATGTGTGGTTAGTTTAACATGTCATAGCAACTGCAACTCATGTTATTACACTCATAATTTACATACCTAACTTTACTGTCCGAGTCCCGGCTAGTAACAGTTACAAAAAGAAATGGCATACAAAGAACCTGCCAGACGCACTAACTCTTTTATAGCCCATGCCAGCAATGATATAATAAACTGTCATAAAGGCAATTACAAGTTTTATAAGCTTCTTATTAGAAACTAGGTGTAACATGCAGGTTCATGCAGGTATGTTGCTGGCCACACAGTTACGAAGTGTGCGTGCAGGCTTTTTAAATTAAGATAGCATATAATAATTATGCTACTGTTGCGTGACAAAATTTACGGTCAAACCACACAATATATCATCTTAAGTAAAAATAAAAATAAAATTTATTTAACAAACATACTACAATATTACAGAAGAGAACAGAGTAAACCAAACTAGGGTTACCAACTTTTAATACAAGAAATAAAGTACATTTAGGTGGGAGAATTTACTTAGCAACAGAGTCCTTCGCGAGTGATGCCATCCGTGCCACAGAGGACAAATATTGTGCAAACCAAGGTTTTACAGAAAGGTCACGACCCTTATTAATGAGAATATTGATGCAAGGAGGAGAAGGTGGGAGAAGGAAAATGAATAGTACCTACTTAAGAAGAAAGTTGGACAGTAAGTATTACATTTTTTTAAGGGTTTAAATTTATTTTTAGCAGAGCTTCTTTTTATGAAAATTGCTGATGGAATAAGCATATGATCCACCTGATGTTAAGCGGTTACATTCATAAAAAATGTGGCCTACGATGCATTTATTAGGCCACACTACCTACCGTTAATATCAAAATTAAAATAAAATATTTATAAAATACAAAATCGACCCAATTTATTTTTTAATTACTTTCTACAGCTAATATCAGGACGCATAAAATATAACTAGGTTGTATAATATTTGAATGAAGTGATTTATTAGCAAATAGCTGCATGACTCCGATTTAGCCTGAATTCAGTGAAGACTTAATAAGCTTACGGTTTCAAATAGAAAACCTTTCTAGAATTATTTTTAACACGTCCAGGGATGCGATTGTTTGGCAATGTTATAAATCAATTGGCGCCTATAAGCCGTACCTTCTACACACGTACAGTCGCATGCAATAATACCTTTCCACAAAATTATGATGTTCACATCTCATATTTCTGAGTTCCAAATCGGAGTTCTTATGGTTTTTGTTTTGCGTCATGCCAGTCCGTTTCAGTAGGAATTTTGTATGAAACCGTACCATCACGTCTTATTGTGATGCCTGAACGGAATCGTTTCGTATGGACGGATTCAAAGGCACAAAATGAGCTATCACGATAGATTGAATGTTATCGAATCTGTCCAAGCAAAACGATTCAGTATAGGTCTTGAACTGAATCGTAAAAAGACGTGATATTAGAGCCTCTGTTCTCTTGACGCCCGGTGGCCTGCATAGCACCCAGTAGCTAATTATATCTTCATTCAAAAATCACTCGAGTAAAACATCAACTTGAGGCTCAGACATTACTTAAATATCAAGTATTATAGTATAAAAGTATCAACGAAACTCGAACAGTATTTATCAAATCGCAAGGATCACCATTAAATCAATGTTTCAACATTAAAAATATCTACTATATTTATTTATTATAAATCTGGGAAAAATCTGGGTGAATCTAGGCGCCAAACGTGAACGCAAAGTAATAACGTAATTTTAGTGCAGGTGACTGTACCGCTTAATACTAACGTAACATACTAATACTAACGAACATAGTTTATTGAACAATGCATACGGTAGGTGACAGTTTTATGATAATGCTCTCATACCTACGCACACGCTAAATACTGCAACGTTCATGATGATGAGTGTTTATTCAAAAACGATTAAGTGAGCTTTTTAAACAAATCGTTCTTCGATGAGATGTAATGTTTTTACTACAAACTAATCCCATAAAATAAAGCTGGTTACTTAAATGCACGGGATGTCCAATTACATGGTTACGGCTTCATACAACAATTTTACTAAAAAAATATTATTGCGACGTAATATTATAAAGTGGTGCAATTTCACCTTCCCTATCTAATCAGTTCTATGTGCAGCCGGCGCGGTTATAAAATCACAGAGTAAGAATTCATCTAATGCTATATGAAACCTTGTCATGATAGACAACGCACAGATTAAACCGCTGGTCGTGAAACGTCTATTTTGAGGATATTATTTGTCTTTGTTCGTTGTACTTAGAAATAAGATATCCTGAAATTTAACCCGTAAAGGCATGCGGCGGGAGTTGAAGTTTCTATATAAACAATAAGGTTCCACAAGTAGTTATAATCATAAAATAATGTGTTTATGGTGGGACTAGCCCAAAAATGTTACAAGCACGCTTTCTATTTAGAGTTTGCCGAAAGAGCAATAAAAATGTGGGTAAAATGTGATACATTGATTAGCCTAGGTCGGCGATTCATTATTCAGAGAGGCGCCAATAATCAGGTCTCGGACGGGCGGCGGGAGCGCCGCCTTGCGACGTTCACAGCCGTAAATAGGCGCATTAGCGAGATCCAACACAGCTCTGTGAGGACGATTGACACACTTTCTAGTCCTAATATGCGTCATTAGGTACAGGAGCAAAATTAGTTTTATTAATGAAATTTAAATTCATTTATTTCAACAACACTAAAAACAATTTAGGTCCTTATTATGTTAGTCAAAAATTTTTCTCATTCCTATGCCCCGTTTCAATATTTTTATGAAGCCCCGAATACTTAATCGCGTCTCAGATTTTAGCCCGTCTCAAGTGACGAATTTTTGAATTTTCTGTATTTTTTGGACAATGTAAAAGTGTCAGGTATGTTACTAGCGCCTGTTAGTTTATCATAAGAATCGGGTAATATTGGGCATTTTGCAATCGATATACGAGTAAAACATGAAGGAAAGTTACGTTTGAAGAATGAAAAAGGAGAAAAGTTATGTCGATGACTAAATACAATTACTATAAACGCTATAGTCAAAAAACAAAGTAGAACACGAAACGGGGATACTTAAGGATCCGCGTTGAATTTTTTCTTAAGCTTTCGGTTGTTTATTTATGACTCGTTAAACGAAGTTCCAGTAGTTTAGTTATTTAAGGAGTTCGGTGATAAAGCATTTAAAATGAGCTAGCTAACCATTCTGAGCTACACTTAAAAGTCAACAGCCAGCTGCCACTGGCCAGTTAGTCTTTCAAACTCGCAAACCCCCGAGGATGTCTCTCAATATTCATATTAAAATTCATGCTAATTCTTTCGTCGTTTCTATAAATGACCTATAAAATGAACGATCTCGATTAATAAATAGCTTATAGCCACTTTGTTATTAAATTTAATAACCGTGAGAGGTAATACTACAACATTGACTAGTTTACGATGATACCTAAAGAGATGTTTCCAACGCTTGATTCTTGTCGTAGGCTTTAGATAAAATCTTAAACTGTGGTACATCATTCAATTATTGTAGGACGTGTAACCTATTTATGTAAATAGGTTTAAAAAGAACCCCGATCTTTCGATTTATTTTATATTTTATCATACTGGATTACTCTACATTCTTTAGCGTACGACTTTACACGGCTTTAAGAGATAATGGTATGCTAATGTGTATGGATGGATGTTCCTTCGCCACAGTCGTTAGTGGAAAATAAAATACTGAAAAATATATTTTCATATTGTCAGCGGAGCGTTTTAATAGACGCAAAATTGTTTAAACGAATTATTTCAACATTTGCATATTCCTTATAACACTGGAAGGAATCCATTTCCCTGGAAGGAGGGTAAATTGTTTATTGGTAGATATTCTTTCCATAAGCGAGTATCTTAGAATGAAATACAATACAGCTGTTATCAGCAACGTTAAAGTGCGCATGGACGCAATCCTTGGTTAATTGGATAGGCCTTCGCGTATCGAATATCAACGACATAGTTTCGTACAATTAGGTATTTTCTAACACGCGCGTTCTCTATAAGGATCTTCCTCATTAGGCGGGAACATGGACCGGCCGCCTCTGACTGCGTCTAGCGCTCTACACGCCCTCCCTACTAAATATTCATCAACTAGCAATTTGTAAAGAATCGCTATTATACCACCATGTTTAAATATTAAAACCGTTAAAATTTATTGAGCACATCCCGTAACAATGTAATTAAATCGATCCGGTCGGCCTTGCACATTCTAACTGTAGGTATGTAATGGAAAATAAGAAATAGAAAAGAAGCAGAATCGGTTTTGCAGAATATAAATTTACAGACTTAATAAAAGCTCCAAGCTCCAGCCGCTCCCGACTATAACAGTCTAAATATATTAACATCTCATAAAAGGATGGTTTTATACTTGCGATAGCAAATCTAAAGCGGGCGTCTACTTAACAAACAGATTTACATCAAAGCGATCACTGTTCTAGATCTAAAAAAAAATGTATAGTCCGATTAGATCTCAGTCATGGTAATAGTAACACATGAGCATGATCTCAGATTTTCGTGCTTATTATACCAAATATTAAAAGTTTACCCAGAAAGTAAAGCTTTGAATTTTAAAACGTACGCTTAATATGTTGCTTTGATGTCCTTAAACCCTACAAATTAATAGGAATCAAACCTTCTCGCCAAGCAGCGATGTAAGTACTGTCACAGGATGGGATTTATAGTCCGAGACCAGCTGGAGGAGGTTGTATATAGGCAGTGAGATGCAGCGAAAATTCCCTACACGTGTAAGAGAGACGCCATTCGAGGGTACAAAGGACGCATGGCAAGGACGCCACGCAAGGCCACTCACGAGCTGCAAGTTCAGTGCTACTTGACGGGGGATACTTGCTTGCGTGTCTTTGCTACTGGGAATCACACAGCGTCTTAAATGATGTACGTTCGTCGATAAAGATATGATCTAGAAGGAAACTCCTTTAGTTATTAAGTTCCGACTAATCGTGTGATTTGTAAAAGTGTCGAGATGAGGCGCGCGCGTCGAAGAAAAAGAACAATGGCGATGGTATCACGAAACACTTGCTGCCTGATTAATTGGATTTTCACTTATTAATCAGCCTTCAAATAATTATAGACATGACTACATACATCTTAAGTTAAAATTCTTTACAATATGATTTGCGACTTAACTTATAAAAGTAATTAACCTACAACCTACTCTACTAAATAGCAAGAGCGCGATTTTGTCCACGTAAAGTTCTTAATTTACATACAAACTGCAACTCCTGTTGTATCCTTTCAGGGTACACATCTACACACTATGACGCATATACCTACCCTGATGAAATCTCAAGCCTCCACGACCAGTAGGCTGTGCTGTCTATACCTTAACAGTTTTATTTTATTCATATCGAAACCAATTCTAAGAGTCTGTGTCCTGCCTGACTGACATTGTGTCAGTAAGTCAGTCATAATAAAGTATTTACAACATCTTTGCAGGTAGGTTTATAATAGAAAATTCACTACTAGCAATTACATGGCGGTAATTTTGTGAAAGCTCTAACTCTAACGTGTCATGGATACCATAGTGTCTCGTAAACTCAGTTGAGATGCTTCGTCACGAAACGAATAAACCTGAATTCTTGGAGACGCAAAGATTAAACGAAAACAATGGACGTATTTCTAAGCCCTTAAGTTATGAATGTATTGACGCAATGAATGTTCCGTTACTAATAAAACAGTCGCGCAGAAACGTTTGGGGTAGTGCATGGCGTCCGGTAGCACGAGCTTATGCAAATACAAATACATCACACTTTATGTTTAACATTCCCGACTTTGAACTTGAAGAGTATCTCGGCGTCTAACATAAATTAGCTGGATTCTATGGCGACAAGTTTGTTTCCTTGCTAACTTGCTACCGGGTGACTACACTTTAATTCGGTATGAAATATGAACAAATAATAATAATATAATGCTGGACCATTCACACAGCATCATCTAGCCCCAAGCTAAGTAGACATTGTGTTATGGGTACTAGATGACTGATATACTTAATACAATACATACATAGACATTTTTTATTATACATAGAAAATACCCGGAACACCCGGAATAAATATTTGCAGATCGTACGATCTGCAAATATTTATTCCGTCCCCCGTCGATATCGATCCCCGTCGATCGATAAATGTTTGTACAAACATTTATCCTAAGACGGGAATCGAACACGCAACCTCCTGCGTTGCTAGGGGGTTGAAGTTTGTATGAAAATAACTTGTCGCGAACGATCGCGCTTGTATCGGTTGTCGCTAATAATTGATTTTGCGTCATCAATAACGCAATGTTACTTACAATTGGCTCTTGCGGATCAACCATATATAAATGGATATGCATATAGATGGATATGCATGCCATCATACGCCAGACGTGTGTATTTTAAAAACAAACCTTACGTAAAAAGTAAAGAGCTCGTTTTTTTGTTCTATTTTTAAAATAATGTAATAGTCAAAACTTTTACTGTAACCATCGACCATAAAACTTGTTACACGTTCAAATTATAAATCTTGCTACTTAAGCGTCAAATTGTGTTTTAAGATTTAAAGTTATGTATTTAAATTATATTTATGGCTTTTTTGAAATACAAATTTTAAACGAAATGAACATTTGCATTCAAATTTATTTACCTTACGGAAAGGATTAGAGCCAGGCCCTAGAGAGTGAATCATAATTTAATAGAATGCCTCAATCCCCGGCCTAGAATTGGACCACTCCAGCACTTCCCATGTGCTCTCGTAAGTCAAAGTCAAAGTCAAAGTCAAAAATCATTTATTCAGTAATATCCGCAGGGATCATCTTGAAACGTCTTAAATCTAGGTGAATCTAAGCGCCAGTTCCTCGCGACCAAGCCTAGAAGAATAAGAACGCACCAGAGGATGAGTATAGCTACATTTTGTGAGTACTGTACACCAATGTGTCTCCAATTCGCCTGCTAATCGTGGTGGTTATGGAAACCTAAATTCCCCAAAAATATACTCCTATTTTCTCATCCGAGTCCATGTATCGACTTCGACTTTGACTAAGTTAAAGCAGTAGACTGCTACATACCAATGAAATAACGTGTGAATAGTTATTCAGTCAATCAATCTGCACAAAGATTTTTATAATTGGTATAGAAATCGATTAGTAAAACCTCCATCATTTAAGTCCAATAAAATGAAAAGCAGTTGTTTTATCGCGTAAGCTTGATTTATAAATACATGTCATTTAGCAAAATAATTGCCTGGTTGGCTCCGTGCACATTATTTGTCGTGAACGGGCTGTCGTCTTGTCCATATCTTTATTTCAAAATCATCAAGATCTTACAATTTTATAACGCTGAAAAATACTATAACAAAGCGTAATATTCCAAGTATACCGTTCTGATGCGAAATTATTTGCCGAACCAGTTTGATTAAAATTCAACGATCGATATAGAATTGGAACGATTGAGTTTAAGAAAGATATTGACCCCAGATAGAGGTGGATGGCAGATGATCGATGATCGAATTAAACTTGTCAATATTTATGATATGTTAGATGGCGCTTACGAAAGTAGAGAGTTGTCGAGATGGTATACAAAAAATAACTATCGCAAAGCATGAGGTTGATAAAATTATTAAACGCGAGCGTTGAATACTTGAGCAAAATGGTTTTTGCTCAATTCACTCTGTCGGCCGTCATCTCAGTAGTCACTTCTTTCTTACTCATATCTTCTTTCACATAATCCATTCATCTTTACTTTGGTCTACCCTCTACTCTTATATCTATCCACATTCATACCTAACACTTTTCTCGTTAAACTATACTAAATTTCATACATAACATTTTAGTATAATACTTTGGATTCGTTACTTTAATCATGAATTTAATCTTTTTTACAGTTAGCTTTCGGCTACCCACTCGTATACCATACCTGGATCACCGTAAACATATTTTATCTATTATTTCTTTTTTTCTTTTAATCAACATAACTTTCACTAGAATGTTTCAATGTATACATAGTTTATATTGTATACCAATAACACAGAAACCTTTATTTTTAAAACATGCTTAAGCAGAATCGACAGTTCATTTTTCTATATAAAATTATTAATTAACACGACAGTGAAGTGTGCGAGATATCAATCAGGAAAAAGACAAGGCATCGAGATAGATGCAAGTAAAAGTGCGGCGCCCGCTCGACAGCCATCTAGTGCTTCTATTTATAAAGATGAGAGTGCTGACTGGTAGAAAGGATTTTTTTTGGGCACGCCCCAGCGAGCCATGCAAATGGCATTCAACGTGAAACAGCGTGAGGTCTCGGCAATACGATAGATTAACGAGCTTCCAATAAAAGTGCACAAGAATTGAGAGCACTCATTACTGACAGCTTTCGGCTTTGTACCACAACGATACTCCATTCACAACACCAATTAAAAACATCCAAGGCGCGGTTGGAGTCTTTGACCGTGATGATCTCAACAATTCGATTAATAAGTTTTTACACAGTGAATGACAAGCTTATTTGCATTTGTGATATGCGGTACCGTAGAGGGCACGGTTGAGATGACCGATAACGGGTTGGAGCGCCGAAATCAACACAATACTCATTAATTCTATCAATACAGGAATCGATCGTAGTGCGGATTTCTATTGGCGAATTAATTCGGCCGGCGACGCGAGATCGAGTAACGGTGCTGGATGCCATTGACATTCGTCAGTCGTGGACGCGCTACTGAGCCACTCAATCGCCGCACTGACCACAACCTGTACACTGACGTGACACTATCATTACAAACTCTTTTGCTTAATGTTGCCATATCGTTTTTATTTTGATAGTCAAAGAAGATTAAGCCCTTCAGTTTCACACAGGAGTCAAAAGCTGTTGTTATAATGGAAAGCTCCACAAAACCAAGTCCAGACGACTATAATGTGACGCGAATTCTTATTTATTTTATTTTATGCTTTATTGTGTAGGTTTAACATGGTCAGGACTTAGGACTGGGTAAAGGTTTTGGGAACCCATATATAATATCAAGTACCCCAGAAAGGGTTTTGTAATAGAGTAAAAGCAGGCTGATATATAAAACACTTCTTCGTGTATAGATGAAGAAGCAGTTTACTACGTTACATATTGCACGCGCCTATATACCTAATTATGACAACAATGATTTGTAGTGAAAAATATAGTTCATTAATTATTAATATAATAAGTGGTTTATCAAGATAATATGCGCTACCTATTAGAAGCAGAACATTAAATTATGCACATAACTAATAAGCAAGCATGGTTGGCGATAAAAAAATGACAGATCTTATATCGGTTTAAACTTCTTATTACAAATGTCGCTTATGGTTTGGTGGCTGCTTCAGATTAAAAGGTTGGTTCAATTTCGATCTTGCTCTTATTGTTTTTATATTATAATTTGGTTGTTGTTCATGCAGTGTATACAGTGGAGTAGTTTAAAATGCAAAGATCTTCGCGCTTCGTGAAATATATGAATGTTGTCAGCAAATGAGTTTATATGTCAGTGATTTGTGGGTATTGCCCTATGGTGGTTAGCTACGGATATTGCAAACAGAAATAACCAGCAAACACAAGACGTTTCCTTGGTTGTAAACAAGCATTATAATAGTTATAGTCTGATTACTATCTTCTCGCTGAGAATTGTTATCAAAATCATGATGATAGTTACATATAATTGCAGCGTACGGCTATAGTTTTCATTATGACAAATAGAGGAGAGGGCTGTTTATATATAATGTTAAAATGTTTGGAGCGATTCTATTTTTACATGATTAAACAACCTAATATACTATTTATATTCGTTGTCAATAGACCACGCGACTTTACCACAGCGTATGTCGATTCCATACATTAGCGATATCCATAGGAGAATATAACTTTGACTGCAGGCAAAAGAACGTTTGGATAGAAACATGAGATGGATAATTAATTAAGTCGGCATATTCATTCACGTGAGGACGTGAATGATTTTGTGTACAGAATTGTGATACTTACTTCGTCTAAGCGTAAGCTTTGATATGACTTGGTAGACGAAATCACATGTGAAAAAAAAATACTTGACCAATATATTATAATGTGTATGTATCATAATTGTTTTTTTTCGTATCTGACGTTATACGTTCATTCCCTCAAAGGTTTTAACTTTGTTGTAGATGGTAGAACGTCCAGGTGACCTTAAGTAAGCTTCTTAAGAAAATTCAATTCAATGCCGCAGGATGCCTTTTGAACACATCTCTGTAACGCAGATCAAGAGCACAATGCTTCTGCTTACACTGCAGGCTTACACTGTATATTAACTGTTTAAAATACCTTGTACAGCACAATTCCTAGCGTGCGTGATCTACAAGGCTATGCTTTATGTGATAGTTACCATTTAAGATCGGGTGGGCTATCTGATTGTTCCGTCAACAAGCCCAAAACCACACAAACTGTAAACAAACGTAGGAGATACCGTAATATTCACAATAAGTAGATCTAAGGCCAAACACAAACAAATTAGACATTCGTAACGTAAACGTATCATACCGATATCCTAGTTACACTCCGCAGTTGCGTTATCGATGTCACACAATGTAGTTCAAATATCAAAACGATACGCTTATGCCACAAATGTTAAATTTATTCCTGCTAGGGTTTTAAAAACACACATGAATTGCTCTTAGAACTGAAGCGATTGAACACAAGGTTTACTAGCATGAGTTCTTTAGATACACACCTGCTCGTACCTAAGAACATGATGCATAAAATTAAATTTCCATTCATGATAACGCTAAAAATACGGTTCAATTTAAACATTGCAATCGAAACCTTTATTAATAGAATCGTATTGACCGAACGGTGGGAAATAGTAGGATTACTCACCTGCTTGTTTTAGTTTCGAGTTTAAATTTAAAAAATAAATAATGACCTAGTCGCTGTCCTATATTGGTATAACGGATAAAATATTTTACTGCAATGGGATTTACGATACTAACATACATTTAAACATTGTCGTTTAATAGTTTGCTTTATCGACTTACTGCAAGTACGGTGCGAAAAATAAACTTTTACTGCATCTTTTGAATCAACTTGTATCGGTTTCAGTATGTTTCTAATTATTTTTAATGCTCGAAAAGAAAAACATGGTAATAATATTCTCTTGCATTAACTTCACCGGATGAAAGAGCTTATCCGGTAAACGGATCGTTTCATGGCTTAAAATGAAACCATTCAGAGAAATTTATGAACTTAACTGTATGTTGCAACCGTTTTACTTTACTGACTGTTGCTGAATTCCCATGAGCCAGTTCGTCAACAAAGCAACAATTCTTTAGTTTTTTAATTGGATTACCTACTTAAATTCATTTCATTTTTTTAGTAGTAGTAGTAGTAGTAAAGCTTCTCTTAAAAGAGCTTGTTCGGGGAAGGACAACCACCGTACTTATTTCTGCTCACTGCAGCAAGTTGCATAAAAAAAGTGATGCTGTGTTCGGGTTTGAAGGGTGTGGGTGCGGGTGAAATGACAGGCATTAAAACCTCTATGCTTCAGGTTGGTACACGCACGCGCACTTAGTGCACGTACCTAACGTGCGTGACCTACAAGGAAATGCTTAGTTATAGGTGATGGTTACCACTTAACATCAGGTATGCCATATGCTTGTTCCACCAGTAGAAGCATCAAAAAAAGTAATTTATAAGAAAATTTGCAGGTTATATAAAAATTTTCACTACTTATGTTCATAATATGCATAATAATTATTTTTACGGTTATAAAACCTCTTAATCGCTAGTTCGTCACCATAATTAAATGTAAATCTTCAGAGCCATTAAAAAAGTGTCGGCGAATAACGACTTCTCTTGTTTGTATTGTAGCGCATAACTGAGAGATTCCGGATTAGTGTCGACACCCTGACACTAGTTTGCTGTGGCAACTCTGACGACGCAGCATTTCAAGCTCAAGTACACCGATCTCTTCCAAGCTTGGAATGTGCAAACGAATTGAATAAAGTAATAAAAAAGATGTTCGCATTGGTACGTGAAGACGTGATAAACTGGCTGGATGAGTGGTTTCTGCTAATAAATAACACTACCAGGGGATGTTTCATTTCGCATTTAAACACAAATTATTTGTTTTGGTATTCGATTACAGGTCGGTAAATTAAATCCCGACGGTAATGGCGCCTGATAGAATAGCAAGCCGGTATATTAAGAGCATCGCTTGTTAGACAGTTGCAGCTGCGATTTCTGCAACAACACGATCTATAACGAGTTAAAAGTGGGTGACGGCGAAGGCAACCTTACGATCTACATTATGTTCCGCGAACCACCTGCACTCACATCGTCTCTGACGAAGAAAATGGCCTGTGAAAAATGGAAAGTGGAGTAAATTTGTCTAGTGCAGTGTGTTAGTGTCCGAGCAATAACGGTGAGCGTGGCACAATAAAGGATTGTGTTCTTTGGAAATGACTCTTATTGTGAGCATAGGTGTATTAGAGAATGTGGCGTAAAAACCGTGAGAATAGCAAGTGGCGGTTAAATCGCATGGCGGATAATATCGCACTCGTTATGATCGTGACAATCTATTTACCGCGCTGTTGAGTGCTGAGTGTCGGAGCTTTTATTATAGCTCGAAATGAGACGTAATTAATTTAGAGATACATATCTTTTAACAAACAAAATGACTGTGTGAAATGTCTGCCAATATGTATTTATGTTAGCAGACAATAACGTTTTGTCTCACATTAATTTGATCTCAAATATTGACAAGAAACTTCACATACCTAATATGCTTGCTTGCTTTTAAAGTGCCAATTTCAATACGTATCGTATCTACAGTTATATTTTCCTGTTTTAAATTCATAATCAAACTTTCTAAACAGGCAAAATATGAACAGGTTAAGAAATACTTACACGCAACTGGCATTTTAATGTGGCATAATTCTCGTATCGGGGTTAAGCTACCCATCGTTTCCCATCTTTAGCTTACCTGGAAAAAAAAGAAAATACAAATGACTTAGGCACCGACCATTCGTTATTATAAAACCAACAAGTTATCGAGGTTCCAATGAATTAAATTGAATTGCACAAAACGGAAATGTTTAATGTGATATTTTTAGCATTCATAAAAAAGCCAAAGAAGTTGACCGTAAAGTCTAACATGTTTGATGGAAGAGCTACTGGTCTAAAAAAGAGCTAATGAAGGGTGGTTTCTCAACTATCTATTTTTTGTGGTTTAACTACGGCACCTGAAGATCCCACGGACAATGTCACAAATTACTGGAAAGGATTAGGAAAGAACATTGGTGCGCATCATTTTGGGCATAAAGAGAATTGATAAGATCCGTAATACTTGGCTGTGCTAAAAAACCGGTATCTCTGATGTTATGATGCTTTCAAGGTAAAATAAGACCTGGCGGGTTATATCTTTCGTATGGAACCTGAAAGATGGGTCATTGGGCACTGAGTCGATCACTGTAAGTCACTGCTGAGCTAATCACTGTAAGATGTAAGTCACGGCCGAGACAGACAGACGAAGTGTTAACGAGACGATCTGGGACCCTCTCAATACTATAAATAAATAAAATAAAAAAACATTATTTTATTTTATTACGGTTGCTGATTGTTTTTATCAAAGATTGATCAAATTTCGAGACACACTGCAGGCCTTTGCCCCGCAGTGGAAAAACGCGAAAACAGTAAAAAGTAAAAATACAGTGTAAGGGATTTTAAAGACATGCTAAGTGTTTAATAGTATCGTGTCTCTAAAATATCCGTGAAGTTTACCACAAACGTAGTAAACCAGTGTTGTAATACTTATAATTGGTTCAGAAGAGATAAATTACAGTACTTACTCTAAAGTTTAAAGTCTATTTTTAAGACCAGTAATTTTGACAGCGCGAGTATACAATTACCAGTGATATATGCATGGCATGGGAATACAATCCCTAGTCCAGCAGAAAAATGCCTCGCGAGTCATTGCGCTAAGAGTAATGAGGTATTATCCTTCAACGAATTAATTCTAAGCAGCGTAACCATTGGCGGCAACTTGCATCCGCTGCTTTAATTTTCAGCGCTAAAGCAATATGCCATTAAAATACTTTAACTGCCAATTGGACATACAACTTCGCTCGTAAAGCTTGGTTCATCTTCCTGTCGTTTATTATGCAGTTCCTTCTGTCTTAACAGCGCTCAATAGAACTGCCATAGGGTGATAACGTTAATTATCTTTATAACGATTTACATTGCATACAGGACTTCGCGCTTAGAATGATGGGCAAGACTATAGTGCGCTCTTAAAAAAAAAGTTAAGAGACTGCATTTATTCTCAAGGCAAGAACACATTGTTTGTTAAGAAAAGCTACTTAGAAATAAAAGTTCTTGGTAGTCGTCTGGAATTATAAACAGATGCTATCCTGAGCAGTGACAATGAAGTAAAATCAAAGGCACATGTCGAGATACTTAGCACGCGCGACCTCGATCGTGAAGCGAATATGGCATTTGTAGATGAGAGAAAGTGAAACTGATATTTGCTGCACTTGTTTACAATTAGATACTTTCAACAGGATTCCATGAGTCACACGCAGGCACAAAAAAACCATGTACTTTACAAATTACCGTAAAGTGGACCAACTTTATGATAATAACTTCCTACGATTGTCCAAATCTTGTTAAAGGTAATATCTAAGTAACGGTTCCTGAAATTTAGATCAACTGAATTAAAATGATTATGAGAACTCATACGAACAATTGGCATTTTACAGTGAATAGTTAAGGTAAATTAGTGATTTGAATGAGAATGATACGTTCTTATATTTAAATGACAGTAGGATACAGATTTCATGAAAAAAGACTAAATAAAGGCCATTTTTGGCTATAATCTGGATGTAAGGAACGATAAAGTCAACAATTAACCAGGACAGTCTAGAAGACCAATTCACTGTTCATTTAAATATATTCCGATTATAGTGGTCAGAAAGGTAATTAGTTCAACACCGTAGCGATTCGCATAATGGTGGCATACTTAATTTTATTGTGTTATCTCGCAGTTTTTGTTTTTGCTGTTCGTATGATATGTATTCAAAATGTGTATTATTTGTCTACCTTTCTTTTTTTTAGATAAAATAAATAAAAGTAACTAAAATAAAATGAACTATATATTTAAAAGAAACCAGGATATTACCTTGTCTCATCATTCTCATAACATACAGATAGTTTTTGCCTGACACCATACATCTTTGTAGGTTCTCGTTGAGAAGATCTGGTTTAACGATAGGGTTGTCATCGCTTATTTCCCGTGTCTAATATCTCTGTATGAACGAAGGGAAAGTCAGAATAAATATTGTCAAGTAAGAGCCTCTGGGCATAGACATTTAAGTACACTGTATCTAGATGTGCACTGCCCAGCATACATTAAATTTAATCAAAGAGATTTAAATGGACCAGACAAAAAGAAAATGTAGAAGTCAATTTATATGTTTCAAGCATATGGAGAACACAGGCTGGTATTTCGAACAAGCCTTACGCTTTATTGATTGTGGATTGGATTTTTATTGGCCTGTGTAAATATAAAAACAATGGCTAACTAAACTATTGCCATCTCTTACGAATGGCTACTAAAAAAAGTAATAGAGCTAAATTAAAACAATGTTTAAATTTAAATAACGTAACGGGTTACATCTTATGGATTACATTGGACTGAAATTATATACGCTATACTAGCATTCATTCAATCTAAAGCATGAATCTATGCTACTGCCTTTTAAGCACTGAATAAAAATCAGACACAGCCTCGCTACTTTTTATTTCCACGGTAGATATACCCTCAGATTTCTTAGGTCCAAACATCTACTCAAGATTTTTTAAGCATGTCTAATGGGGGAAGCCAGAGGTACGTCCAAATACTACATACTACTACTACCCACAATTTGCAATAGTTGATATTCCATACGTTACAGGTTGCTGCTAGAATACTAACTGTTTTCCTCGCGATGTTTTCCTTCATCGTTTGAGAGCACTGGATATTGCGCACATAATTTTTTTGCTAGAAAAACCCATTGGTGCACGTTCGGATTCGAACCCACGACCTTAGTATTAGGAGGCGTGTTCACTCCTACTAGACCACCTAACTTCTCTGAACTGAATTAATTCTGTTATAAATATAATTATAATGAATCATTGGCTTATTTGCTAGCACAACAGCTAAGAGTAATCTTGGAACACACGCCAAGATTAAAGTTCCACGTAGATTGTATCTCGTGCGCGTGCGAGTTTACTGCGTTTTCGCATGTACTAGAGATAAGTTCGAACATTTAGAGCAGGTCTTCTAATTATCGAGAGGATCTAATGGCTGGCGTCCGAATCGGAAGCTTTACAACTGCAGCTACCGCACTACACGACTCATGTTTCATTATAATTATGATTTATTTCAATTTATAATAAATAAGTTCATATGTAAGTTCACACTAAGATAGGGCATCTTACCGTACCGTGAGTAACTTGCCTTTTTCAAAAAGTTTAGGTATGGTATGTAAAAACAAGAAAATATACATTTATTCTAAGCAATAACTAAGTATCAACATAATCATAAATAGTAATAATCATTTACTCACCAAAAATAAACTAATAAATACGTTATAGTGATAGGTTTCTGCTTAGAATAACGTATGGTGAACACTAGCCCCCGCACTAGGATAGAAACTAAGATAGAAACAAAGTAGACAATAATTATGATGTACTAGTGGAAACGCGCAACTTCCTCCACGTGAATCTATTTTAATTCAAACTTCAACCTCCGACGTACCTCTTAAGGGATAGAATTTCGGGAATTCGTTACTTAGAACATCTATGTAGGGTCTGTAGGATATCTTAGGTATCCAATAAAAGTCCCATAATCTGTTAACGATGTGTATCGATCACGGTGTCAGTCGACGTATGACAGATTTCCGGTTATCCTGCGAATGCCTCAGATACTACAACCTCTACACACCAAAACGCTAGACAAATATACCCTCGAAATGTTATTTTCTTTAAAAGTTTGTACGACTAGCCGTTTAGTATGTGCGTTGTCTATATCTCAGTCAGATAGTCAGGACAAAGATGTAACATATGTTATAGAAAAAATGGGATAGAAAAGTATAAGTAGATACAGAAATATATAAATTGATATACCTACTAAACTTCGCACTAAAATTCTCTGTATCGCAAACGCGATCATCTTCATTATCATCTTCCTACTCTTTCTTGCCCTAGTTTTCTTCTTACACTCTCTTCTGATGGCACGGCTCATGTTAAGCTTCATAGAATGGAGCCTGATAAATATTCAGTTAAAAGTGAAATTTCCTTGTTGTAAGTAATGTGTTATATACAGATGATCCACCGAGACTGTAGGAAACAAATTCATTTGTTACGGAATTTAAAAAAATATAAAGTGAAATGTAAGTCAAAACTTTATTTTCTTAGATCAGACCGAGTACTAGACCAGACCAACCTATCTCATCTCATTTTAAATTACTTAGCATTTTGTTACGTAAGTGTACAGCCTTGTTAGCTAATAAAAATATTTAATAAAAAAAGCTTCACGAATTTAATCTGCCGGCACGATAGATATATGTTTTAGTACTCAAGGCTCTTTGAGGATGTCTAATGACAGTAATCAGAGGTACGTCCAAATATTACATTTTGCAGTAGTTGGTATTCCATACGTGACAGGTTCCAAACCCATCACCACTGCTAGAGAACTAACTGATGTCCTTACGATGTTTACCTGGCATTGCGCACATACATTTTTCGTATACGAAAATCCATTAGTGCAACGGGCTTCGAACTCACGACCGAATCAGAAGACAGGGTCACTTCCACTAGACCTCCAGTGCTCTCTAGAAAATAAAGGAAGCCCAAGACAAAATAGATTATATTGAAAGTCTAATGTTGTATTTTGTAATAATATTTATGATGATTGAAGTGCATTGAACGTGATTGAAATTATCTACGCAGGCTTACGAAATAGAGCCGACGTTGTAAAAAACTATAATTTTATCAATAAATCTCACATGATAATAACTATAAACGTTTTAATCAATATAATTTCTATACCTATCGAAGTTTAAGATTGATAGTCAATTTCGTGGCTGTGTTTTTATATCAGCTTACGCCCGAACGGAAAACATACTAAAATATTATCAAAAAACACTTTACGCAGTGGTATAAACGGAAAATAGTAGCTCTATTATACAATTCAATAAGAAAAGGTTCATTAATACTTACTGACCTCACTTATAAAAATCAGTTGAAAGATAAACAATGTTTACATTTTGGTTGAAACTAATAATAGTTATTATAAGCTTTATTTAAATAAAATTTATTAGTATAAGTGTTAGTACAAAGTTTAGCTTAAAAATCTTAGAAAATTACCTATACTCCGAATACTCAAACGCATCTGAGATTTAAGGACGTCTGAATTCTCAAATGACAAATTTTTGACAGATTTTCATTGCGAACTATCAAAAAATCACGAATTGAGACATTGTACGGTTAAAAAAAAAATTATCTTTGATGCGTGTATTCGGAGGCAAGTTAATTTATCAACTCTTAGTTTTGGTGACAACTACTTTGGTAAAAGCTTCCGCCAACAAAAGTTTGCTGCGTATAAAGAGTACAGTGTCATTGAAAAGAGTTGAACCAAACTATTCACAATGATGGGCTATGGAGAGAGTTTTGCCGGGAGTTTCATCGCGAGATACAATCAGAAATAAGGAAATCCGTAGAAGAACCAAGGTCATCGGCTTTCAGAATCATCAAATTGAAGTGGCAATAGGCAGGCTGCTCGTAGAACCGACAACCGCTAAAGAATAAAGGTTCTCGAATGGCGAAAACTAACCGGAAGACGAAGCGTAGTACCGACCTACCCAATAGACGACATTGTTAGGACTGCGGGAAGTCGGTAGATAAAAAGGGCTAAAAATCGTTCTTCTTGGAACCATGTGGGCTCCTCTTTACGTTTCCAGGAAGAATGCTATGTCCAGCAGTGTACTTCTAGTGGTTGTTGATGATGATGATGATTTAAAATTATTTCATTATTGTGTAAGACCAACAAAGGGATGTATAGGCATGAAGCCACCGCAACCGCTACCAATGCGCAATGGCCGATAATTACGTAGCAATTAAGTGTAATCATGGAGCTAAGAACATTACATGTTGAAGTGGTATCACTTCAACCTTAATCACTTCATAACTTCTGTACTCCATTTTTAAACCAGTTTCACAAAAAAATGACTCACCAGATGTAGAGCGGTTTTCTCTATCTATAGCAACTGAATCACTTCCAATACCATAAAACGTAAAACAAACGTTTTTATTTATCACTAGTTGACGACCGATGTGGCGCTGCGGCGAATGTCCGCCTGCGAAGCAGAAGGTTGCGGGTTCAACTCCCGCCTTGGGATAAATAATTGTACGATTTGCAAATATTTATCCGGGTGTTCTGGATATTTTATACGTATAATAAAAAATATCTATGTATTTAATGTATTGCATTAAGTATATCAGTCATCTAGTACCCATAACACAAGCTCTGCTTAGCTTGGGGCTAGATGATGCTGTGTGGATTGTCCAGCATTATCATTATTATTAGTTCAACCGTGGCTTTTGATCATTTGATATTCAAGTAACTATCTAAGATTCATTTAAAGTTTCAAATTGGATAAGCCCATCGTGATTTTGCCACAAACATCCGAATATACTATATTTTTTTATCATATAATCAAGGTATACTACGCTCATAAATTGTAAATGAACTATACAACAAGCTGTACTGTCTTTTAGGGGTTGAATTTCAAGAATTCCTTTCTTAGAACACATCTAAGCACCTAAATGTACCCTGAAAATTTCTAGCCTTTACGACCAATGGTTGAGATTGTGCATTGTCTGTCAGTCAGTCAGTCAGTTCTTCTTCTTCGGACAAAGATTCTTATAAATGGTATAAATATAGATCTAGTAACTACTAAGCAAACGTGTCACTTCCACAGCATGCTAGGTTGTACTCATTCTAATACTTGTGGGTGTAATGGACGCAATCACTCTTCGTATCATGACTGGACGGGAAAATATTATTTCAAACTTAATTGCTGTTAATGGAGAAACATATACTTTATCGCCCACACTTATTTATATATATAAGATACATTATTCTGAATATTCACTCAGGTACTCATTTACAATATCATTTTCTCGTACAGCAATTTTTTTACGCTGTTTTTAAATAGGTTGATAGAAGTGAGGCCAATGTTGCCCGAGGAGGATTACTATCTATCCATCTTATCAACGTCGAAAATTGAAACGAGTTGTAAATTGTTTAAATTTGTCATGTTTTTGTTCAATATTTATTTGTATGACACAGACAATATGAAAAATAATAATTAACTAGCTGTTGTCCTTGGTTTTTTTTATAATAATAATAATAATGCTGGACAATCCACACAGCTTTATCTAGCCCCAAGCAAAGCAGAGCTTGTGTTATAGGTACTAGATGACAGATATACTTAATACAATACATTCCACACATACATGTTTTTTATCATACAAATAGAAAACACCCAGCACACTCGGAATAAATATTTGCAGATCGTACAAACATTTATCCCAAGGCGGGAATCGAACCCGCAACCTCCTGCGTCGCAGGCGGACATTCGCCCGCTGCGCCACATCGGTCGTCAACAGTTCTTTAACAATTGTAACTGAATAAATTTGTACCAATTATAAGAATCTTTGTCCTGAACACTAATAGCCTATACTGCTGGACGTGGTGACTTGAAATTTTCAGGGTATATTCATCTTGGTGGGTGTACGTATATAGGTGTACCTACTATGAAAGGAATTTCCCATACTCAATCCCTAAAAAAAAAGTACAGCGAGTGTTGAAGATTGTATGAAAATAACTTTTTGTAAACGAGTCCAGCGCGTTTCGCTTGTTATATATTTATATATATATATATAATTAAGAAAACCTGGTGCTGTCACGAGTTAAGACAACCTATAAGTACCTAAAGAGGTATCTAAGTCGTTCATCAGTATAGCACAAGTCCTTATTTAATTTACTCGGTCAAGATTGGGTCAAGTTTTTACACCAGCTCTCAAATTTGACACCTAATCCATTATCAAATATCAATTTAAGTTGTACAAACAAGTAATTATATTTGATTGAAACAAACATTTCGGTGATTGATGAGTACAAGTGTTCATTCATGGTACGAGAATGGTATTTGACAAAAAAACCGATACATTAAACCTCAGGTTCTTAAAGATAGCTTTTACTCTCCAAACGTATAATCTGAACCCAAATGATGTGCTCGCATTAATGACTGTTATTTGATATGAAAAAATAAATGTTCTATATTTCCATTACTATGAATATTTCCTGGTTCATGGAGATACTATAAAAAAGCCCGCGTGAGTTGATTAACATCTCGAGCGTGTGAAAGGCGACGTCATCAAAGAAAATGCCATTGCTTATTAGAAAAACCTAGCTTAATCAGGAAAGAAGCATGTATGGTGTAGTTTCCTTGGTCATTCCTAATCGATCGATTTAGTTAAGCGACACCCTGCAAGATCGCTATTTGGATAGGTAACCTCTTATAGCATTTACCAATGTCTACTGCCAAAACAGTCGATATAATGCTGAGTCGAGGGTGTTTTGTAGATATCATATTTGTTTTTTTTCTTCTACCTGAGAATCGAAAAGTTTTCTATCATAAACAGACACATTCAGATGTTGTTAAATGTTCTGTGTTTTAGTCACATATTAACAATGCATATTTTTCGTCTATTTATATCTAAAGGATCGTTACCGTACAGTTGAATGGAGAACTTTCCTAAACGTCAGAAACGTCAAATGATTTGAAATTGACAAATTTATTCGTGCCTTCTGTCTTTCAAATGTCTCGTACCGAATTTGGCGGTCGTTAAGCTTAAAATTACTAACAACTTACCTTTCATCGGAAAAGTAGACAAATAAAAGTATTTAAACTTTTTACTCAATTGTAGGCCTTAGTCTATTTTACGAGGAACATAAGAAGTACTTTATTGTTACACCACTACAGTATTTATTCGACAAATTGTTTAACAATATGAGCTTGGTGTAAAATAAGAACATTATGTCTAGAAGCAATATGTCTGTCCACGGGGGGTAGCGTAAACTATCTAATTTTATATCACAAAGGAAACATTTTGTTGATATAATACTGTACCTAAATGTTTATTAGTTGAAGTCGCTTATTGTTCGTTCTACCAAAGAAAACCAATTGTAGTTTGAATTAGAATCACCATTAACTCTTCAAGATTTCATGCGTTTTGCAAGTATTATTTAAATTGCCGTATTATCAGGAGCAAGAAGAGTTCTGGCCAAGAGTGTGTGAACTCGGCGGTTTTATCATTCACTGTTGCTTTTCAATGCATCGGATCGATCGGATCGATCGGATCGATCGGATCGATCGGATCGATCGGATCGATCGGATCGATCGGATCGATCAGATCGATGTGGCGCGGCGGGCGTCAACGTCCGCCTGCGACGCAGGAGGTTGCTGGTTCGATTTCCGCCTTGGGATCTGCAAATATTTATTCTAAGTGTTCTGGGCATTTTCTATATATAATAAAAAATATCTATATTATGTAATGTATTGTATTAAGTATATCAGTCATCTAGTACCGATAACACAAGCTTTACTTAGCTTGGGGCTAGATGATGCTGTATGAATTGTCCAGCATTGTTATTATTATAAGAAAAACTATAAATAAGAACTGATTTTTTTACAAGATTATAAAAGCTTTCAGACGTTTACTTATCTATATCAATTACAAGAATGTTTGTTTTTAGTGACTGACCGTCATATAATACGCACAGCTTTAACCACTGCTCATACATACTTGAAACTTGCAGGGCAAAAATGCGAAAAAATATTGACACCTTTTTTTAACATATAACATTTATTTTTATTTATTTTATAACGGAAGTAATTTAGTATATACAAATATTTTACATCTAATATTTAACCTATCTACCTTATATCTACATATTTTATCATAACTTTTTTTACCTATAGTAAAAAGCGGGTCTTTACTATAGGTAGAAAACAGAATTTAAGTCACTGACCGAACATATAACAAAGTAATTATAGAAGGTTTATTTGTTGAGGTACGGAACCCTAACAGCTAAAATTTAACGATCTTTAAAGGTGTTATGAATCTTAGATGTTTGATTTGTATTGAATTTGATCAATAAATCAATGGAAATCTCTTAAATTAATCTAATTATTTTACATTATGATACAAAAATAAAATACCAAAACCAAATATTGAGCTGTGTAGACGCATTTTACCTCGAGAACATTTGAAAATAAATTCTTTCTACGCTCATGCGATTTCATAAAACATTTTGCAACCAGGAGCGGAGGTAATAGTTTCATACTTTACTGCTTTATTTAAAACAGGCCTCCTAACAAAGACGGTCGGTAAATGATACATTCTAATTTTTAAGGTTCCGTACCGAAAAGGTAAAACGGGACCCTATTATTAAGACTTCGCTGTCTATCTGTCTGTCTGCCCGTTTGTCACCAGGCTGTATCTCATGAACATTGATAGATAGAGAGTTGAAATTTTTACAGATGATGTATTTCTGTTGCCGCTATAACAACAAATACTAAAAAGAGAATATATCTGTCATACAGCAAACGTGATTTTTTTTGCCGTTTTTATTATAGATAATGGTACGGAACCCTTGGTGCGCTTTTTTGTTATTTTTTATTTATATGTAAGTGTTAATGACAAGAATATAATACACAGCCCTGATATAAAGCAGTTGTTATAAATTAAGCCGTCGGCATTAAACGCCACGCGCGGCCCCTACAGTTATATAGTGAGACAATAAAATCTTCCAGAGTGTGAACACAAACATTAAATGCTTGTATAGCAGTGTACACTATTGTAAGAATTTAGCATTAAATTATTGTGTGATAATTAGACTCTACATGGCGAGAAATGCTGACAGAGCTGATTTTTTTTACATTGGTATTATTAAAAGAGATTTTTTTTCGTTTTATTGGTATTTTATTGTACCGGTGGTCTAGTGGTAGTGACCTAGCCTTCTGATATTAAGGTTGTGGGTACAAACCCGGTCGTGCAAGAATGGATTTTTCCGTTCGAAAAAGGTATGTGCGCAATATCAGTGCTCTCAAACGGAAATTATTATTATTAAGATTTATGATTATGAAACACGGAAAAATCGGACAGTCTTAAATTTCTTTGGCAAACAGAATCATGATCTAGGAGTAGTCTTATTACACCCAGTATACAGTACCGTCTTTACCATAAGGGCACACGGGGCCCGTGCCCAGGGCTCCTATCGTCTCGGGGGCCTCGAAAGGCCGATTTATTAGGTAACAATATAACTTTTTTTAAATTTACATTTTAACTTTTTGTCACAAAGAACTAACTAAACATTTTCCTAAACTCATATGATTAGGTATGTATGTATTGTCATATCAGAAAATGTTTTTTTTTCATTTACTATTTTTACATACAGGGCCCAAATATTTACGTATGCCCAGGGCCCCCGGCATAACCTAAGACGGCCCTGCCAGTATAAGCAACTCTAGAATATATGCAAATACTAATAAAGTTATAGTAAATACCAGTCTGTTAATTATAATTAGTAAAGCTACGGTTCGATAACGAACAAACGATTTTATGATCGTATAATTACTAGGTGACGAATACCTATTAGTTTTCTTCCTATTGAACGCTAGCGAAACACGCGTGACTTCGTCCGTGAGAAGTTAATTTTTATACAAACTTTAACCCTCGCTGTACCCGTCGGAGTTGAATTTCGGGAATTCCTTACTCAGTACACCTCTACGCATAAGACGAAAATACCCTGCAAGTTCCATTGGTTTAGACTACGCGTTGCCTACACGTCAGTCAGTCAGTTGGGACAATGAGTCTTATAATTGGTATTGAAGAATTATCTTGGAAGCAAATCGCGGACGATAATAAACAATAAGATATGGATCGCCGTCCAATAAATGAATGAGGAGCATCATATCCTGGGGCATAATAGGCACTTACAGGAAATATTATGGGAAGCATAATCAAAGTACGCCCTACTTGACGATCTTGGGAACATTCTTTCGCTCAATAATTGGCGCCAGGAAACTTGATGAATAGATGTGAAAAACTGATGAATTGAATGTTCTAATGAAGATTATAAGTTACGAATGCGATGGTGCAAGCCGATGCCCATGCGAACGTGTGTAGTAACGTACACACTATACATGTTATTATGAGGGTATTGACATAAGAGTACATATTTCGTACAGAATAGTACCTAGAGTCCATAACATACAAGCGTTTATTTACTCTGAGATGAGACAAAAAGCGAGTTTTGCCATGTACAACTTCATTAAAAAAAATAAGAATAAATAATTAAAAACTATTAGCACTCTCTAGTCTCAAACTAAACAACGCTTAAGTTATGGGAATCAAATGGTTGATTGATACAATACGATACTTACAAAATAATAGATTTTTTGTAAATACTTATCTTGAGTAAATATATATTTTATATACAATATATCATCTATACGCAAAACAAACATCTATTTATAAGCACAAGAATATTTGCCTTCAGTGGGGATCGAACCCACAACTTATACCACAGACCTACTACAAACCGAGCTATAAGGCTTAAAATATATTTTATAACTTGTACAATAAATAGAGTGCTCCACATGTACAACGATAAGCCCCCAACAATATATTAATCGATTACTATGCTTACAATGTAGAGGGCCTAAAAGACGACCTAATTCAACCGATGAAATTAATATCAGTATAACCCCAAGTGAAAGTATTGTTTGATGGAAGATAAACGGCGGAATAACTAAGACTAAGTCCTGGTGACCTCGTAGAAAGCGCGGGTCATGGGCATAATCGATTCACTGGTGATATGTACCGCCGGGCAGAATGTCACCAGCCCGTAAGATAATATATAGAAAGGTCATAATTTCAAATGAAACTGTTGGAAAAGGAAGACGTACGTATCTCAATCAGATACAAGACGTATTAGAGAAAAAGGCCAGGTCAAGAGTACCCTAAACCAACGAGCATGTATGAAGAATGTTATGAAAGCGAATGAACCAAAAGAAGTATGTCAGGATCGTAGTAAGTCCAAATCCGTGGTCTCTGCCTAGCCCCATGGAAGCAGAAGTAATTTTATGTATGCATAATTTCAACAATGAAACAATCATGACTTTTGTTAGGAATTATTACATGTATTTAAAGAAACCTGGCGAAGTGCGAGTCGGACTCGTGCACGAAGGGTTCTGTATCATTATCTATAATACAAACGACAAAAAAAAGTTTGTTGTATGAGAGCCCCCTTAAATATTTATTTTATCCTGTTTTTTAGTATTTGTTGTTATAGCGGTAACAGAAACACATCATCTGTGAAAATTTCAACTCTCTAACTACCACGGTGACAGACTGCGACTGGTGTGACTGGTGACAGACGGACAGATAGACAGACAGACAGCGGAGTCTTAGTAATAGGGTCCCGTTTTACCCTTTGAATACGGAACCCTAAAAAGCTCAGTTTGACTAGATTTAATATATAGGTTTCTGTTTAGCACCAGGAAAAATGTATTAACGATAGACCAGTGGAAACGGGCGTGACTTCGTCCGAGTGAAGCTATTTTCATACAAGCTTCAACCTCCTCTGCACCCCATTAGGGGTTGAATTTCGAGAATTCTTTTCGTTGTACACCCCAACGTAACAAAATAAATATATCCGGAAAATTTCAAGTTTTTACAGTCAATGGTTTATGCTGTGCGTTGCATATAATGTCAATCAGTCAGGACAAACATTTTTATAAGAGATATAGGATATAAGTAGATAATATATACTGATACTGAAATTTTACATGCATCATTATAGTGATGAACTGCATAAAATAAATAATAAAAGCTAGAGTGAAACGGATGTATGAGAAAATGTCTATCAGTCGATCAAAGGGTTGGGTCCGCGGTGCGAGATGCAAGCGCAGCCGGTGCGCGTTCCGGACGCTCGAAGGCGCGAGCACAGCAGCGGCGCGCGTCCGCCAACCGCAATCTCTCCCTTTCTCTCAGGCCTATAGCGCTCTCTCTCCGTCCTTCGGCAGCTCGTTCCTCTTCTTCTTGCAAGGTTAAGGTTACGTCAGACGTGTTATGTTATAACCGTTGGGGCGCACTTCGGCAAGTTCAGTGTCTCGTCGAGAGTGGCCGCGACACTTGGTCCCCGACCCTCGCAGCGTTCGCGTCAACTTAGGACTGTGCGCCTGTGACATACGAACAGTGACAAGTTCATGAACTACGTGTTGAAATTTGTTTGAACTCACGTGACGCTCTATCCTGATTCAGCTGAAAAAATAGCCCTTTGAAGGTATGTAATTTAGTTTGATGTTCAAAAAAACAAAGAGGTCTTTTATTTTAAAATACCATAGATAGCTTAAAGGCATACAACAGGTTTATTTAATATCTTAATGGTTTTGAAATAATCCACCTGAAGTCATATTTACGTAGTGGTGTGGGATAATTATGACAACTTTTTTAATACAGGACAAATAATTCAAAATAATAATAAAACTTTACACGTTACTTAGGATTAGTATTTAAAAATTTACACTAGTGATAAGAAATGTGAAAAGGACGTATAATCCCAGCCCTAAACATCAAGTTTACTTGTCACGGAATAAATTTAAATTGGAGCTTCTGTAATTGAGTTGCGAGAACCGATATTGTATGATGGAGTGGAAAACTGATAGATGTGCTTACCGTTACTGTACTTAGAGACGAAGGTTTTTGCGTCCATGCGCGTTTGTCTTGTCTTCAATCGTGTATGGAACGATAAGCTTCGATGCGCATGCACAGCACATATAGCAATAATGGTACAAGCTATATTTAGAATCGCTTCGTTTGGTTCCTTTGCGGGAACTTTTATCGTATTATTATATCGCTTTGATTCCTCTTTCGTTCCACTGGTAATAAAGAAAAGGAATATCTTTTAAATACATAAGAATGTTGTTAGCCAAATTTATGATATAAAATATAAATTTCTTTTTCCGAAAACGTTTTTGTCGTTAGTGACACCAACGGCAATAATCCATAAAGTGTATTTTCTATATAAATTGAAATGTTTTAAATGCTAAAGAAAATACCATTTTAAAGCATTTTTGTATAATACAAGTGAATTATGATCTATTTCATAAATAACTAGTACAAACAGAAAACAATAATGAACACAAATACTTCAATATAAAAAGCTCGCCTTTGTTCATGTTGTCTATTTGTGTTCTGTGTGTGCTTTAGATTAGTAAAACTCTAAATAGGGCCTATAAAAAATTTTAACGCGTTCGACCTAGCAACGGATTATAACGTAAACGGTTGCTAAACGGTTGCATATTGTGTAAAATCAAGATAACTTACCTAAATAAATGTTATACATCAAAACCGATATAGCAATTAACGATTTTTTTAATTATATATTGTTTAAAATATTTTAGTATACTAAAAATATTTGCAAATTTTACTATAATTTAAGTACAAAATAATTTGACACCCATTTTTGAGCTACAACAACTATAAGCTAAAATAACTTACAACATAATATGTTATTTTAGTTATATTATAACTAAGCACATTTGAATAGCTTAATATTGAGAGAAGAATCTCAAAGAATGAGATAAAAAAATTGCCGAAAAAATTAAAACAAGATAAGTAGCCAAAGCAAATACACGAAAATACCTATCGATTGAAATTATTGTTCATAGGTTTTAAATCGTTTTTTTTAAACTTATTTTGAATAATTACAATACATTAAATCATAAAGAATTTCATTAAACATATTTTTTTTCTATTTAAAATAAAATTTACAGCTGTAATCATAATTATATTTGCTAAGCTGTTATTTATCTGTCTCACTTAACACTACGTACAAAAGACATCAACGCGCTCGAGACAGATACGGGCTGGAGATAAAATGTTTACAACCACCTTACATTTTTCTAGTTGATGAGATCGTTCGTACGTTTTACTATCGAATTGACTGCAAAAATAGTAAGAGTATTGCCTATAATTTATTATGATAAATAACTATACCATCTTGCAAAATACATGAAGTGGATAAGGGCAGAAAGATAATGATATGGTTTAACAAAACAAAATATCATGTTATTAGAATATCCCAAAAGATAACGAGTGGGACATGAAACCACATCCTTCCTGTAAATACCGGGTTGGGTTCACCAACTATTTGTCTTGGATATTACATATGTATAGAAAATGCCTACATCCAGCAGTGGACTTCTGCAGGCTGTTGATGATGATGCAAATAATATCATATTTAATGTTTCTTTAGTTCTTGATTAATAGTTACTTCAAAATAAAAATACGAAAACAAAAATTTCAATTGAGTACGAATAAAGTACTCTTGCACGATACAAAAGACTTCAACGCGTTCTAGCCAACATGAATCGTATGTTTTAGACGGTAGAGAATAATAATGATTGCTTTATTCCTGTGTGATTTTCTAGAGGTCTATATTTGAATTTTAAAATACAAAATTAAGTTCCCGACTGTGAAAAAAAAAACATTTTTTTAATAAAATAGCATGCATGCCTTTGTGAATCGTAATACTTTATAAAATGAATAATAGTAGAGAACCCTATAAATTATGTCAGTTGAAGGAGTCACTGACTCTGATCGTTTAATATTATTGCTAACAGAATAAAATGTATATGCAAATATGCCATTTCAAGGAGATTTATTTCGAGAAGCGCAACCGTGTCGTAGTTAATTTCAATAACTGTTTAAGAAAAATGAGACTTGCAAAATGAGAATTTAATCCCGAGACGTATTTTCCAGCTTATGTATTTTACTTCTTATACCATACAATTACGCTAGCATGTTCAAGAAATTTCAATGAATTAAACTATATAGAAAACAAAGAGCTCTCTCTAATGAGATTTTTCTCATTTACAGGGTTTTTAAGTTGAGCACAAAGCGCAATTGCTGAATGTTTTATTTAATGTAAAATTGTTATTATAACACCGATTTTAGACTAAGAAAAATCTACATTCAAAGAAAAGAAAATATCCATTTTCAAAACTTTATATGCGATATGTGTAGGTACTTCATTAGGCTTTGACCAAGCCCAGAAAATCGGAGACGGCGACACTTAAAGGTTTTTCTAGTTCTTCGGAACTTAAAAATAACATTAACTGCCATATTTTATTAACGTACCAAGGTAATATGATGGTACTATTACAAGAAGTACTTTGAACCATAAAATGCTGCTAGCAATTGATAATAAATTACTAAGAGCTACTGATAGCATAAATTGCTTTAGCTGCTGGAGATCAATAAACCAACTTCGTATCAATGCCGTGTTTGAGAACTCGAGATCAAAGTGTAATAGCTTTTTAAACACTATATCACACAAACTGCTTTCTATCAATCTATACTGCTTATAAAATATTTGCCCTGACTGACTGACTTATAGACAACGCACAGTCTAAACAACTGTTAGCAGAGACTTGTAATTTTAAGGGATATATTTGTATAGTTGTCTTTAGAAAAGAATTCTCAGAGTTCGACCTTTAAACTGGCATGGTGGGGGTTGAAACTTGTATGAAAATAACTTTACACGGACGAAGTCGCACCGGCTTCGCAAGTCGATGATAAAAATACGATGTGTACAATGTATGTAAGGTGTAAATTTAATTTCAGTGGACTCCTGCGCGCAAATTAAGATAAAACACTATACAAACTAAAGGTAAATTCTCTAACCATTTCCACTATCAGTTAAAGTGCCTTTGAAGAATTTTAAATGAGGTTATCTTTGAGCCGATTAAATTAATGTTCTACTGAGAATAGAAATAAAAAAAGGCGGTTAAAAACGTTTTGTTATTTTTCCCACGAGACAGGCAGTATTAAGGTCTGCGGTCCTCAAGTACTCTTGATATCTAGGGCTGCAATTGCACACGGAACAACTGGTAGCATTCTTAAATGAGAGCTAACTGGAGTACATTACCGCTGCAGCAGGGTACATTTAAAATACCTACAAAATGTTACTAAAAAAGGAATACTCCGTTTTTATGAGAAATTAAAAAGCCGTCATCAGCCTTACTAAATCCACTATTGGACATACTTCCCCCATATTTGGAAATGTTTGCCGTAGTCACTATGTTTGTCAGGCAGATTGGTGATCGCAGTGTCAGTATATGTACTCAGGAGGAGATGCTACTGCTCATCTCCTGGTGTGTTCCCTTAGTCGCCTCTCATCAAATCCATGAGTTGTTGGAGAGGTTTTATTCTAAGACAGACCATCACAGTTTTTAAAAAGTGATAACTACAAATCGGCCAATGTTTCGTAAACTAGAATAATTTTGTGAGTATTCCGTGTTGTAAACGTTCACCATTTTTTTACTATAACATCAAAATGTACAGAACACATCTTTTACATGATATAAAACTTCCAGCTGTAGTTATGGCTTCAACTAATGCTGTTCCACCGACCCATTTACCTAAAAAAATATCCAATCTCAATTAAGGACAAGAGGCAGTCCTCGGTATGTTTTATTGGAAATGAATGACTTGTCAAACTTTCCAAAGAAAGCCGAGAAACCAACGTTATAAAATGAATCATAATACGATCCTCCGTAACCCAAATCATTTGGACCACCCACTTACGTAGGCAATAACTTCAATAAAAGATTTCGTTTAACTTTTTAAAGAAGCTTACCGATTTATTGAAGGTTATATTTTTTACCGTAATACTATAAAGAGTACTATTACAACTCTTGTGGAATCCCGCGTGACTTTGCTTACGTGATTTAACTTCCTTCATAAATTCCTTAAATTTGTATATCATCTGAAGTTTAAGTGTATGCAATCAACGGTTTAAGCTATGCGATGAGTTTGTCAGGATAAATATAAAGTATTACATAAATTGGTAGAGTATTGGTGCCAAGATTTTACGTGAGAAGTGCAAAAGTCGTACTGTGATGTTTCGTGACCGCGCTTCCATTCTTCGATGACACGCCACGCCACTTGGGGCTATCTGGGACAAGGCGATACAGTCACGTTGTCATTTCCTGATCACACTGATAATTAAAGTTTTATGCAGGGATAACGGAGAGAATACATGATTCTTTAAAATCGGTAGTAATAACGGTACATTCCGTTGGCTAATTAGCGGTTCGTCTCTACCTACGAAATTAAATTGGATTGGACAATGTTGAATCGCGAATGAAATGTAAGTAACAATTACTTGTGAAAATCTTATCAAGTACTTTTAGCACATTCACACATCAATTTTGCATACTTCTCATACAGGTACATACAAATTAACGAATCTATTAAATATAAATCTTGCCATTACAGTAAGCAGGAGTTCAATATTTTAGCGGACTCGTTAACCATAAAATTTGTACATGTTTTAATATTAAGTTTACTCCTGTCATTTTCTGTGTACAATAAAGAATAAAATAACATGCAAGTGTTGTATTATGGTTTTTTGAATGTTTCAATTGCCTAGAGAATTGTATGTGCATAAAAATTTGACAAGTTGGTTATAATTTCAACATGCCTATTTCTACCGCCAGGCAGCTTTTTTGTTCCGGTTTAAAGAGTCTAGTGTAAGTGAAGTTAGAGGTACTGTATACAGTAACCTGAGGTATACCTCAGGTTGATGAGCGCAGACCAGTATACCGCAGGGCTCTTAACGAACACAACCTGCATGGCAATGCTTTGTTATAGGTGATGGTAACCACTTAACATCAGGTGACCGATCTGCTTGTTATATCAGCAAGTTGTATAATAAAAAAAAATTGCTTTATTTCTCGTCCGACATGCCACGGCGGAATCGCATCGAGTGGTTGTGTTGTGGAGCGAGGCTGCTCCTATTTATAAAGTAACGTTTAAAGGGCGGTACTCTGCGGTCGTGCTCGGGGTCAGGATGAATTCCATCAGGCGTGCTTTCCATGAAGGATTTTAATTACGTCGCGGCGCGGGTTGAATGACCTAGGTCGCGCGAGGTGCGGTTGCGCGGGCGCCTACTTTTGACAGCTCTTTTGAACAGGTGTCCTTGCAGACTTGTTGATTCTTTAATTTTCATCCGCATTTTTTTGTGTAAGTAACAGAACTGGAAAGGTGCTCACGCGATTGTAGCGGTACTCTTGGCCGGTTTGTGTTGTATGGTTTTGTAAACATAGACAATAATTTATTAGCCGCAAGAGCAACATGCAATAAAACACAATGTGTAATTAAGTATAAGGTTACTTAAAAAAAAGGAACAGCTAGTTACAATTCTTTTTTAATTATTTGCCAGTGAACCTTCCGAAAATGCGTTGTAACCAATTTATTTCATACCTTTCACGAAAATTGGGTTCTAAAATAATAAAAACTATAACTATTTCAAACTACAAGCTGTACAAGTTTCTGGCTTGACAGCAGTGACAGACGGACATACGCCGAAGTGAGATCGTGTTCCATTTTTCCAAAAGTAGAATATTAAAAAAGTTATTTTTACTAAGGTGAACTTGATCACCTCTAGCAGTTTGTTTTACTTTGTTGACTAATCGCAGATCATCGGTAAAAAACTGTAAATAGCGAGATGCGCAATGCAAATGAGGGGAACCTGCGGTGATTCGGAGACAATGTGATCGTGTGGGTGTGCGCGTGAGTCACCGTCGACACAGATTCCACGCCATGCCCAAATATCGGTGCGACAATAATAAACCGATATTTGGAAACTGGTTCCTGACCTCACCGTGGTTGTTGTCCAAATCTAAGATCATTCCAAGACTGGTTTGGTATTGGAGCTTAAACTAACGACCTAGTTCATTGAGTTAGGTACTGCTTAAAGTATTATTGTTAACTTTCAAATATTTTAAGCCAGGAGAAACAAGAAATGGGCAACAGCAGCTACAGAGTACTTAACCTAACATTACGGTCACAAATCCGCCTGCCAAGCGTGGTGACATTGGGGAGCCTTATGTCCAGCTTATTCAGGCTAATAAAAAGAGTTGTAAAAACTTGCCATCAAAACTTCACTGCAAAATTCAATTGTTTTTTTGTCACAATCTTATTTAATTTTGAAAAGGTTTTTTCACAAAACTCCATCAGTCACACCAAAAGCTACGTTCTTCTTAAAAATAAAAAAATGTAGAGAACTGAAAAGTCAGCCAGATACCGTTGCAGATTCGCGGTCAACTTTGTAAAATAAGATGAACATTTTTGACCAAAACCGTGTTAGGTAGGTGTATTTTTAACCGAAGCGGGCGGTGGAAATAAATTGCTATTGTAAGCGGGAAGCTGGGGCCAAAATTATATGGAAAGGAAATCGACATCTGTGAATTAAGGAACTTTAACATATCTATACGAAACAGGCTTGAAGACCTAACTAAGCATGGGAAACCTTGCAATTCAACTCAAGATAAATAGGTAGAATATTAAACTGAATATTCTCTAATTTCTTCTTCTCAACCTCGGCCAAATATTCTCCCTTGGAGGCCAGGCGATACAGGGGATTAATTAGTGCCCGGAGGATTCATTGGGAGAGGATCTAATGAAAAATCCATATTTCTTATGTGGTCTGTGGGAAATTGACGAGACAGACACATGAATTCTTCCCATTTTAACCTTTGTCGCCCCAACTTGGTCATTGACGCAACTTTAGAGGTGCAAATACAAAGTATGCCAACGTGCAATGATGCGCAGCGTTCTGAACGCCAACTACTGGTTAGAATTCGTAACACAGACCTGAATAGCAGAATAGCTTTGAAAGCCGCTCGTGGAACTGGGTTGGTAGTGTCTGCTGTAAGGCAGGTAGGCCATCATCATCATATTATCATCAGCCTATAGAAGTCCACTGCTGGACATAGGCCCCACACGTTTCCAGGAAGATCGATTCTGAGCCCTTTCCATACATCGAGTTCCCGTAGTCGTAACAATGTCGTCAGTCCATCGGGTAGGAGGACGTCTTACGCTTCGTCTTCCGGTTCGTGGTCGCCATTCGGGAACTTTTATTCCCCAACGGTTGTCGGTTCTACTAGCTATATGGCCTGCCCACTGCCGATTCTGCTGATTCTGAGAGCTATGTCGGTGACCTTGGTTCTTCTACGGATTTTCTCATTTCTGATTCTATCTCACAAAGAAACTCCCAACATCGCTCTCTCTATAGCTCGGTGTGCGACTTTTAGCTTGTGTATGAGACCAGTAGTTAGCGACCACGTCTCAGTTCCATAAGTCATCATTGGTAATACACACTGATTATAGACTTTCGTCTTGAGCCATAGGCAAAGGTAATCAAGAACTGGCACCGAGACAAAACCCAGAACGCGATGTAAAAAATGGAGGTCTTTGTCCAGCAGTATAACCAAATATCACCGAGCGACGCATGATTTCCTCTTGAGATTTGCAAAACGTTATAAACAACAAAATGGAATTGTAATCTTAACAAATGTAAGTATTCTGTTTCAATGCGATGCCATAAAAGCATTGGCTGCATAAATGGCTAATGGTCGCGGGAATTGCCCATAAAATTCGTGATATACAGCGGTGTGCTATATATCGCAGACAAAATTATATTCGTCGAGCTTTACATTAGTCCAGAATGGAGCAGCGTGTGAGCTAAAGCAGAGAACGTGTCTGCAAAAAGCTTTAGTCATAATAGATTCAAAACGGGGCGAACTAAGCGCTCGAGTTGTGCTCAAATTGATAACGAACGATACACGCGAATCGTCTAATAAAATCGCTAATGGAACGGTACTGGTGGCGTGCATCGCATAACGGGCAAGCTCTGAGCGCGCTCCCACGGCTGACACATTATGCAACCTGCGCAACGTCAACGAGTAAACCATTGATTGCGGTTGCGATCAAATTCCCGGTTAAAAACCACTGCAGTCTTTATACTAGTGATCGCCGACACTTCATCTGTCACAATCGCATCGCCAAGCCCTTTATCACTGTTGACAGAATACTAGTACATGTTCCATGATCTGAGACACGATAATATTATAACTCATGAATAAAAAACCATTTTTTATATAAAGCACTCACAGTTTTATCTCATAGGTAAGTTATAATAACTTATGAGCATACTCGGAGTACTCAGTCATGACATGTTTTCTATATATTTTACTAGTAAAGTTCTTCAATGCATAAATGAATACATCAAAATATATTATTATTATTAAAAAAACTATTAAAACCAGATAAATGTCCTATTTTAATGGAATTTTTCATTTAATCGAATGAAAAATATGAATTATGTAAAATGAAAGTGTTCATACAGAGTGATGACTACCTCAATCATAGTGTACCTACTAATTACGCAAATTCAATGAAAGATAATAACAGAAAAATTATAAACCGGTGCGGTAGAACTAATGATCCTTAGAAACGGAGGAATACATTCAACGTCTATTGATTATGTCCTGTAATGATAGGAATGGTTCCCGCACTCACGACATCGACAAACGCCTTAGAAAATTATCATTAGCTCATAACTCGTCCATGTAACAAAATTGCAGTAAATAACGTTTTAAGCGCATATATTTCTTTTTTTATAGAAATAACATTTCAAAGCTTGACTACATTTATTTCTTACATAACATAACGATGTCTGCCATAAATTTATTTTTAGTTGTCTATGCATGCTGCACGAAGCAAAAACGTGTAATTAATCATTTTATGCAATTGGCACGCAGTTGCTTTATTTTAATTATTTACAAAATTAAAATGTATAAATAAAAATAAGTAGTAATATTCGTTTCTGTCGTAAAGATCTGCGTAGCTACCTTAGTTCTTCGATAAGAGGTTTTTGTCAATGATTTCATTGAAGAAGCTTGCTTATTATGGGAAGTGGCACGTTCCAGTAGCGGAATTCGGCTGCGGTCGCCACGCGCGTGACCGCAGCCCGAAACGCAGACCCCGCAAATTAGTAACGAACTTCTTACGCGTCCGGCAGATTACTTGTGGTGAAACTCTACAGCTTTACACTCCACAGTGGAAGTTCCATTACTGAGAATCAGTGTGTGACCCAAATAAACTTCGTGCTCACTTATTTAGTATGCTATGAATGTGGAATGTCATTTGCGAGCCGCTATTTCGCACCGCAAGTGAGCATCTCTATGCGGTCGTTTACGCTGTCTTTCGTTGATTTTATTTGCGTTTTGAACTAGTAACTGTAAATGATCCGCGTATGCGTAGACAATGGTACGATACTATCGTGCTGTCATATTTACCGACACGTGCACCTCTGTTGGCCCTCTCAGGAAACGTGTTAACCGGCCGCCGAGCAATCGCTTCTATCAATGCATTAAATTACAAACCGTGAGCACGGGTTTGTGTTTAACCACTGTGGTCTGAACAATGTGTGAATTTGATATGGGTCGGTTTTTATCAGATATCCTTCGCTCATAAGCAGGTGATGCAATTAATCTTATCCTCCTTACACCAGTTGGGTTGTGAATAAGATTCACACGACAGTTGGTCGTAGAACATATTGTTACACCCTGACTAAAACAAGGTTTGTTTTATCTATACTATAATATTATAAAGAGGTTGTAGAGGGTAATCTCTGGATCTAACTAACTGGTGGGGATCGAACTAGAATTACTAGCTTGAGATTGCGTTGTTCCTTCCTTCCGAATGTTGTTCACGTTGCTTGTGGTTTCAATTTCGATGCAGTGTTTTGTAAAAAAAAATGTTCTGAATAGTGTTTTGTGGAAATCCAGGAAACCAGCTTCATCGAAGAATCGTCATCGGTATTAATATAAATCTTGTATCTACTCTGATATAAAACCCAAAAACTCAGATATACAAGTATATTTATGATGAAAATAATGCATGCTCTATACTAAAGACTTCATTAAACGTGGTCTAAAGACAATACCAGGTTTGGTACCGGGTTTCTACCATCCCATTAGTTGAATCCTGATAACAACTGTGACAGTACCATCTTTTGATTCATTTTGTAATAAGACCATACGACGTATTCCTGTTTCGCACCATAAGCAAAATTTGTTCCGTTTCACACCGCTATGTTTTTCGATTCCTGTTTCATACCACACGTAAGTAAAGTAACCTAAGTATGGAAAAAGTACGGTCAGACATACCTGTAGGTTCAGGAGTTTTACAAAATTAACTTATCACGAAATAGTAGGTTCTTTGTTCTTAAAATCATATTATCCAGATATTTATTTCATGAAAAACCAGTGTGTTTGCCATAGGTACATTAAGCAGAAATGAACGAGATAAAGTAAACATTCATGCGCTCTGTCGTGACGATTGGGAGACGGATGGAGTGTGTCGGGACAGTTGCGATCACTCTAACGAGTGGCCGAGTGGGCGCTTTACATAGATCCAATGCAAATTGTGCTACGATTTGCGCGCATAAATCAGCTGTGCACTAGCTAGCACACCACCACTGTCTGTTTCGTCAATTAACGTCTACCATAGTGCTCGCGATAAAGAATGCTTCGCATTCCTTGATTTATAGACGGCTGCACCAAGATACGCACCTGCGTTTCACCACCATTATTCAAGCCAAGCTTTTCAAAAACAAGGAAAAGTTACAAGAAGCAAACACAGTGGTAAAGTAAAAGCCGCAAGGTATTTTACGCCACGATAACTAGAAAGTCGATTGTGAGGATAGAATAATTATCCAGAGCGCTTGGAGTTGTAAATGCTAAGATTATATGGATATTCTTAGAAAAAAAACCAGCTAGTCTACATTAATAATTATAATTGCTGGCATTTATGAATGGAACTCTGCACTAGCTAACGCACGATGCCAATCAACTTCAACTATTATAACGTTAATGTCTTTTAGTTTAAAATATACTTCAATAGTTAGTTTTTTTTTATGAAACATAAAATTATGCGATCGATATGTGCAGACTTGGGCGGAACTGATGCCCTAAATCAAGTTAACGGTGTCCGCGATTATCTGTGTTTATCCTGGCGGCATAAACGTGCACGCTTATCATCGATGCTTCCGATTAATTTTCACAATGTATTACCTATTATTAACGATGGCCATATATGAGAGGTCCGCATTGTCAGGCTCGGGCCGGTCGCGGAGTGGGCGGAAATGGGAACGTCGTGAGATCGGCCGGACGATCTGCGAGATGACCGCGGGAGCTTAGACAATACGCAATTAATGAACCGTCTCATCTTGCGTAACGAGCTACCGAGTGCCACATCTTATCGCTAATGAGAGCCAGGTCCACAGATTGTCGCGAGCGTGCTCGATCCGCGCGGGCCATCGGGGCCAGACCTCGGCCGCTATATGTACGCTCTACTCGGAAGCCAACAGATTGTGCGTGAAGTTCCAGCTAAGTAGGTGAATTTCTCCTCATATTTTGCAAGAAACTAATTGTCAATCAACAAATTTTCAAAACCTATCTAGTCATCACGCGTGTATACATTCCACTGTAAAAAGTTCATCCTAAAAAAAATACTTCACAACAGTATAAAAACTGCCATCATTTCATTCATTTTATTTCACCATTTCATTTTAAATAAATGTATTCATTTAATTTTATCATCATCACCCCACTGCTAGGTAGGTAGGTAGGTACATAGGTCGCCCCTATACGACGTACGACAATATCGATCGTCCTTCCTGGGAATTTCATCGCCTTTTCCACCCCGCGATCCTAGCAATGTCGTCGATCCATCAGGTGGGAGGGCGTCTTACGCATCGTCTCCCAGTTCGTGTCCGTTATTGGTTCGTGGTAGAACTTTATAAGGACCATAATGCGACGTAATTGCAGTTGACCTTCCAACACCTGTTACGTCGTTAGCGACGGATTACGGGCCCGGGGCAGAGACCTAAGATGATTCAGACCTCCGGATCTTCCCGGGTTGCGGGTGTTGGGGCAGAGCTATCTAATCGGGCGTCGATTCGTCGCTGGTGGGCGGCGATCGGGATACCACCACCGCCACCGCGCCCACACGCCAATTATGTGGGAAGAGGTTACGATTCTGCGCGCGATACTGGCAAATAACGCAAACAGACCAACCTAGAGGCGATCGCGTGCATTAATCGCTCGACTATTCACTCGGCCAATGCCACTCCAATTAATGCCGTCTGATAAATGTGTTGATTGCACTAATAGTTTGTAGCAGCGAACCTGGGGACTCGTTTTAAATAACAATACTGGTAACTTAATGTGCGCTCTCTGCACGGATCTCTTTATGTCGTACATTATTATGTTGGGTTAGGTCAGCAATATCGTAGCAACAGTGTATTAGCTCAATTATCAAGCTCAATCTTAGTAATCTCGTATGATTTTACAACAACTAATAAGGAAATTGTAGATAGAATTACACGTTCAAAAGTGCAAGTGACTCTGGGATAATTGAAGTCAGTCACGATGCTATCAGAGCCAGGCGCGCTCCCGTTCACATCGATGGCCGATGGATGGAGTCAGCGACCGTAATTACAATAAATACAGTTCACATGCCATAGGAACAACGACCACGAGCAGAAAGTCTGCATTCTTGCAATTACGTAACACCTAGGGCGTCTGCGAGAATTACTAGTTCCGGTCATAATTTTACTTTTAGGTACAGATATGATTTCATTTTGCACACGTATATAAAGAAATTGAGAAATGATTTAATATCATTCTTAATATCTATCTCATCAGTCGAAGGGAATAGAAACTCACAAATGCATTACTAGTGGTTTAGGCTGTGCGTTGCCTATATGCCAGTTAGTCAGAACTAGGAAAGGAGGAAAGGTTCTTATTATTGGTATAGATCATTGATGAACTCATTACAAAATAAGACTTTTAAACATTGCGCTTTTCTAATGGTAAAATTAATTGACTTTAAAATCATCAAAACTTTAAACATTGCCAACGAACACTTAATCTAAAATTCAAAGTTCCATTTTTGGATACTAAGTAATCCCTGAAGTATTTTTTATCGATATTAGCATTACTTTACAGCCATCTTCCGCATCCTACTCATTGTATTATGATAGCTAGCTAATATTTCTGCTTTATCACTGAATACTAATGGTGCGAGCGACTCTTCTTTGGTATGCGTCTACATAACATGATTAGAATTTCTCTATCGCTTCACCAGCGTTCACGTCTGACTGGTTCATGATTGACATCCGATAGATTGCAGTCACCATCGTCATACCTATTCAATTCAAAATACGAGTCAGGTACCGAGCCCAACTACAATTACATATTCAAAAATGCAGCGAGTTAGCTATACAGTTAGGACGGTGCAGCCACCCATAAGCGGGGACAGCCGGCCATCAAGTTCATCCACGTGGACATTGTCTATGCGAATAGCCTGATGCTTATACGAGTATTATAAGCTATTTCAAAACTTTCTAGTACTCAAGAAGTAGAACGGTCTTATTAAATCTAAGCCAACGTATTAACTTCAACCGGGATGGGAACCGAACAGGTTAACCTAATGAAATGGTGGCACCATCATAATCAACGAGGAGTAATCGTCAGGTGCCTTGGCGAGTCAACGGGCGGTAGCTGCGTAAAGATTCTGTGCTTGTCCTCAAACTAGACCTGTTCTGTCACGCGTCACTGCTTCTCTGCAGGCTAACTTCGGCCTTATACCTGCACTCTCTTCTCGTCATAACCAGTATGCGCGGTAATTAAACTTAATTGAATGTGGCTTAATCAACCGCGAACAGTGTTCATCTCGCAGCTCATTATTAAGTACAGAGTAAACATAGATGATGACACGGCTAAGGTACGGAATGAACGTCTGTATATAAATTGCATTTATAAAGAAATATTTGAAAAATAAAATGCATTTGATGCTTAGTTACCAGAGGAAAGTGTATGGCGTAATGACAGAAGGGCGGTTCGGTGTTATTACTGTAATGTCAGGTTGTTTCGTCTTCGTTCGCGCGCGTTACATAGCATTTCTCCTCAGTGAAACGAAAAAATAATACAAATAACCGGCTTGCCGCAAAGTCTATTAGATTTCAAACTTACTTTTTGCAGAGGTTGTCGTCGCCTAACTCGATCTCAATGCGGACGTGAGAAAATTGTTTATCTTATTTCGTAATAGTTGTTTATCCCAGGCAATGTGGCTTTTAATTTTGGAAACTAATTGAAAATATATCGCGTAGTATATCAACAACTTAAATTTTATACAAATTGGTACTACCATTTCTTTCAACATAAAGTTATGCATATTTAGAATATTTAAAAAAATACACAGTAATAAATGAGCTAAATTATTTATTTTCCCTAAACACTTTTACTTGATGCGTAATACATGTGGAATTCTTATTGAGTTGGCTTTCGTGGGCGGGGGTTGAGCCTACTTCAGGTAAAAATGCTTTGCAAGGTTTACTTTTTGCTGGTAGTTTTTTAAGGTACATCACATGCCTATAATCTGTTGAGCTTATGACAATAAGAATGCCGGACAAGTACTTTCTCCAGGTTTTTTGTCTTTTTAATAAGACCAAGAACTATAATTTCATAATGTTAATCTTAACTAAAAACAGATAGGGAGAGATAATGGAAATACCGCATACGGAATGCGATGTAGAAAGGAAGAGTGTAAATGTCAGAGCGTAGAGTCGCGACAGGGAAAGCGCCTCGACATATCACGAAAGGGAACTTCGAATCCCCACTCGGCCCATCAAGTTCACTAACAACTTACCTCATTCGATCTAAGACAGGATCGCACCCAGGAACTCGTGTGGCCACTTTCTTCGAGGTATTCAAGTTTTTTGACATAAAGCTAAGTAAGATCAAACCGCATGTACATGTGTTCGACAAGATAGTAGTTATGTACATTTAAAGCTCAACTAGTTCCCAGAGCTGGCCGCACTGCACCGCATGCCTTCGGCGCGATCGGATTTCCTGCTTGCGATTATTGCCTTTCTTTATTTCACAGGGCTGTTTACCGGCAGTATCGGTATAACGGTACATGAGCTCAGGCATTTGCATGGTGAGTCCATTACGGGACGACCGGCCCAGGTGGAAGTTTATTTAGTCAGCTATTAAAATACGCTTAAGATCGCAGGCATTCGGCGGAGGTGATAAAGAGTAGACATTGCAGAATCGTGAGCTAGCTCAAAGCTTTATTGCGTTCAGGATGCGATCAGGCTTCGCGGCCGAGAGCGATGCCAGAGCAAAAAACGGATTGAGGTGTTCCGCAGGCGACGGGGCGTCGGCCGTCTGATGAAACGCAGCTAAATCTCGCTAGCGGGCCATTGTACCTCTGCAGACGGCAGCAATCGCCCAACAGTTATCGACTACCCAGTTAGCGAAATTATAGTAAATTACAAGATTAATCTCTAACACACTTTACAGATTATGCTATACTGATCAGCGCATTTGAATAGTAGACGCATTAAACGCTAACAGCTGCATATGTTGATACGAAAAGCACATATGCAAATTGCAAGTCGTATCGGAATCAAGATCATAAACGCACTGGTTCAAGGACACGCGGCTAGAAAGTGGGTCTATGAACCTCGTCCGGTAGTGACAGGGCCGCACAATCGCGTGACAAGTCTCGCTCGTACATTATGATTCCACGTACGATGCTAAACCACTTATTCGGCTCGCGTTGACCGTTATCCGACGCACGCACGCTGGCTGCATCAATGGCATATTTTTCCTTAGCGAAACTCCGTGCACATTTACCATTCAAGGTTAACCCGGTCAGTGTAACGCTTTGTTTACAAGTGTCCCGACGTCCGTATCCAAGATCGCGGCGGACGTTCACACCTACTGTGAACGACAACGACACTTCTTGCTGACCCATTCAGAAAACACGTCGATAATTTAGCTAACACTTATAATTTTGCCATAATTATAACTTTTATATGCCTAAGAACATGCAGACTGCATCAGCGACTCTGCTGCCGAGATAAAGTTTTTTTGTGTCTGACGTCGTCTTAAAATGGTCTTACGTTAAACAGGTATATTTTTATTATTAGGTTCATAAAAACGTCATCCGCTAATTAAAAAGATATTCTGTAATTGAATCCTAGAGCTAACATTTAAGATGAAATGTGAAAGACTAGGTAAATTGTAACGATGGTTTTTAATAATTAAAAAAAAGCCTTTGAAGGTGAATATGTAATTAACCTCTTCCTTTCTACTTGTTGCAGGTGTTTGAACTGAAACTTACAATAGCCAACGCGTTAACATCAGAAGGTAATAAGAAAGCTCGGCTCTCAACCGAAAGCCTCTGACAGGTTGATGTATATTGAATCTAGTGCAGTGTCTTCTCGATGATTGATGATAGGTCTTGTTTTCACTGTTCGACCAATGCGATGAATACTATAGTAAATTCGAAGTAGGACAACGCAAGTAGAGTTGTCCCAAATAATATCAGAAGTATACCATATCCGCGAGTTTGTATCATGTGTGAGGTTGATAAACCTGTCCATACTAGCCGCACCAGTTTACTTCAAACTGGTTAAACTACAAACAAGACTTTTAATAAGGCTTCTTGCTTTGCTAAACACATCTCTTCATTACATATAAGAAATTCCTGCGCCATTGCAATTGAGGACAAGGGCGAATAATTAAAAACTTAGTATTTATATAAATCACTGTCATGTTATACAGTGTCAAACAGTGATTTATGAGGCTGCACTACATTTACTTAATAACATTTAAATGTAAAATCGCAACTGTTATATGGAATGACTAACGCTACGCTGAGTAGTTGACTCAATTCAATGGTTTAAATTTATGGATATGAAAAGTCAGAAATTAGCGTCTATTCATCGACATGAAAACACTACCATAGACGGAATCGCCTACTAATACCCTGAATGCTGGAAAATGCAAATGTGTAAATTTGTTGCAGAGTGATTTGAGTTTGAGCTGTGAGATAGTCAGCGGATGGCAAGTTGTCCAAATACGAGCACCCGTCATGCCATCCGTACATTTTAACGAGAGCGCGATCTGCGCTGATAGCGACAGTCTAATGAAAACCCCGCTGAATAATGCATTAATACCAGCGTTAAATCGTGAGCACACACTATCGAAGCTGCGACGAGAAAATACTACATGTAAATTTAAGTCAATACCGACGCTCGATAAGCTTCCGTCGGTAATTCGAGAAATGCTGAACACACTTCAGAATAAAAGGAAATTAATCCCGTTGTCCCGTAGTATGCCGCCGGGGCGTCGATGTTGAGAATAGTGTTTATGTTTTATGGCTTTATCGAAACGATGAAGTATTCTCTCGGTTCGTCTGGGTCACGAGGTTCGATACAGTGTGATTTACGCGACGTTCGATGCTAGAGGCGAGAAAATATGTACAAGTAACGGATATGATGAAACTAAGTGGCGTTGACAGTGTGCGAGGCCAAGGCGCAGGGGTGTAAGCCAGTGGGTGTCGCGTATGCTTCTCGTCGTGTTTGTATTCACGCGCGACCCCCGCTCACCTTCCCTATTGAAATGTCAGTGTGCGGACCGGTGACGAGACAATCGCAAAACACAATGTTAAAGTCACATCATGACTTCAATAAACAATTCCTAACATGGAAAACGTGACGTCGCCGCTGTAAACGAGACCTCCTGAAAGTGTGCCAACTTGTACGCCGGCTAAAGACATAACATGGTCGCTTGTTTGATTCTGTTCCGTTTAAGTTGTTATTTTTAGTTTGACCTATGACGATACAATGCCTTCATATACCGCCATAGACGTACAATAACATTTTACAATAGACACGTATAACTGTCTTCGCTGGGACAACCGGGAGGCAGGCGAATATATTTCGTCAGTGCATTTATGGACCAACGCAGTTACGGAAAGCAAGCAAATGTCAGACGGTAACGTGAGATTACACTAGAATGTATTTGGTATAAATAGAGAAGTATGCGTTATGATATACAAACATGCAAAGGGCCAAGTGTCAGGGGCAGGACACAGCAAGTTGCCATACCGTCCATAGTAAAACTACCGTTCCCGCGTTCCACATATACGTCGGCCATGCGAGAACATGTTCAGGATTGGGGTCGAGCCGGCATCGCCTTAAAAGGCTGGCTTTTTAAGGTTAAAATGCAACACATAATTACCTTGAAATGATAAATGAGATCAGAGCAGTTCTTGAAATAAATACACCACTATAGTTTATAAACAATTAATTATCGTTATATATCTCGCGCATCAAGTAGGTAAATAAGGTTAAATAACTTTTTCATGCCACATCACAAGAATATTATAAACAAAGATGGCACCTTGAAAATGAGTACCTATCCCAGAATAATTTATCATAGCAATTTGTGTGTCAACAGGACACGGGGCGAGCGCTCACATAGCGGGGTTTTACTTTCTTGTAGTGGCCTCAAGAAACTAGTTAAGAGAAAGTAGGATTGGTATCTTCAATACATTTAAGATTATATAACTTCAGCTCAGAATTCAGGTAATTAGGGTAACCCAATAACCGCAGATCAATGTAAAAGAATGAGAGCGATTCGACTATTATAAATTACCTTCCGATATATAAATGAGGTATTCCTTTCAAACTGTAACAAATTCGCGCCTACATACGTCCAATTAGACAGCGAAACGGCTAGGCATAACACGCGTATCCATCGACCCACGTGCGTCGAAAATAGGCACTTACTCATAAATATTAATAGCGTGCACAAAGCAGTATTTGTATACTTCCACATTCAGCCGGAATTATAATAGCTTTGACAGTAGGATCCCGAACAAGAGCCGAAATGGACTCGCATTAAAGACAAAAAAATCACGCGACGGTTTCACTTAGCAACCGACACGGCGAATATCTCGAAAAGAAATGACACAGAAACTACTCCACGACCGGAATCTTAAACGGGAAAGTCGAACGGCCACTGTCGCGTATTTTCTTCTTTAGGAGATTTACTTTCACATGTGATTTTGGGAGTGCAGTTCCGGTCGAATGACTGTTCCCAAGGAGAATGAGCTGAGACACTGAAAGCTGTCACTTCCTCTTGCGGTAGTGTCTTGCGGCAGGCGGTCCGTGTTGTACGGTAGCGATACAGTTACCTGAATAAGGCGATTACGGTGTAAGAGCCCGACCATAGGCGACACTGTGATCTGTCAATTAGGGGCCCTACCATAGTTCATAATCTTTGCTAGCTCCATATATAGCACTAACGACTAACAAGGGCAGTCGTTACAGAAAATGTAAATCAAGTCGCTATACTATCGGTGTTCTCTACAGGAGATATACGGAACTCGCAAGGTCACGGCTATAATAAAGTGACCAAAACACCGGCGCCGACGCAAATTTAATGGCAATAGCGGATTTCACGGTCTGCAGGATAGCAGATCTAGCAGATCTAGCTGTTCTCGTTGCTTTTTAATTTTTTGTTGCTTGTTCTTATTGTTTTGTACACAAAAATGGATTTGTATCTTTCATTTATTTCTATAAATGATTTATTTTCATATTTTTACTGCGTAGAATTAACCACGGATTGTCCAGGATTAAAACCCGAAAAAAAATCCTTAAATTATTTGATACTTGGTTTTTAATAAAGTCATCATGCTAACCGTTTCACTAAATTCGGAAATGTAGTGGCTCGAGACACCATCACGTTTTCTATCAGTGTGAAATTTTTCAATAGCAATGCAGCCCACTGGAACGGTGGCTGCGAAAGGTGCGTGGCATCACGTAGTTCACTTCCAAAACAGAATCGTGTCCGACGCGAGCCGATGCGGGTCGATGGCCGACTTACGAAATTTAATCGAATTATAACTAAACTACAACCAAACAAATACCCGATTCAGTGACTTTATTTCGAGTTCTCGGTTCGTTCACCTTGCAGCAGATTTATATCATAACAACGCATTTTCCAATACTTACTGATAAGTAAATTGAATACGACAAAACGCATTTAGTGGGGGTGCAAACATGGAACATGGTTTATTTCTCTATTGTTTAAGCGTGCTTTATGCGTTTCTAAGGAGCATGTTGCGTCAAGATTGAACCGTTTACCTGCCACCGAGCTATCGAGTTTTCAGTGACAGGATCAGACGTTGATATTTATGCTTGAATGCGCGAGGCAGTAGCAGTGTGCGTGGGTGAGCAAGAGCAAGGTATTAGACACTTCGTGATATTGCGAGGTGCTCATATCAGTGCGTGCCTATCTTGCACTTCGAGGTGTAGAGAGTGAGTGAGACCATCCGTGTCCCGTTTTCCAAAACTGGACTAGAAAACTAAAAAAGAATACCATGTTTGCTAGGTAACGACAATTAAAGAACCTTAGTAATGTTTAGAGGGTCCGCAAATAAGATTGTTCGTGCGTGACCCGCCAGGCAATGTTTTGTTATAGGCGATGATTACAACTGGTGAGCCATCTGCATGTTCCTTCAACGAGTCGTATAAAAATAAATAATGGGTCAAGAAATAAAATAAGCATTGACATATGCAAGCGCTGTGTGCTTAAGCGCGTGCCTTCACGAGATGAGTCAATATAAACAGGTTGTCGACCTGACTTCCTTTCTGTGAAAGGATATCGGTGAAAGATCACTATCGATTTAACAAAAGAACTTTCACTCATTGATTTTATTGATAATGTAGAGAAAATGTTGAGTTGAATAAATAGCTGAATAAATCGGTATTCGCCTTAAAGAATACTATGCGGAACCAGCGCAAATACACATCATTACATCCAGATAGAAGGAGGAGCACGAATACTAAAGCATGTATCCTTGTTCTTAATCCAGCTGCCGTTATCTAATGTAAATTTACAGTTGGAGATTAAACTAGTTCAACTGATTAAATCGCGCGTACATTGGTGGTTTGCGAGAGGCATCTTCGGTAATGTTTGCTGTACGTAGGTATCTAGCTGATAAAAACATTTCCTTGTATCGCCCGTGAGAATATCGGGCGGGAGACATGATGATGACGGATGCTCGGGTAGCGTGACCGAGGCGTCCGGAGCACACCGCGTCAGCCACCTACCGATGCACCAATTTTCAACGCTGTAATTTATCCGTCGGCCTAAAGTAGACAAAATGGTAGAAGAACTAGTTCCACGAACCCTTTGTACTCGCTGGAGGATAACGGCATTGTGAACTGAACTACATCTGTCAATAACGTGTCTGCTAAACTCAGCTAATTATAGTTTGTTAGGTCAATAGCACTTCAATTTCCTGTCAAATTCACGAAAGTAACGGCGTGAAAGCTTTTTTTTATTATTAAGCCCTAGATAAATTGCAATCATGATGTCTTTAATAAATAGGTATACTATCTACAGCGGAAGCTCGAAAATTTAAATGAACGGACACCATGTACTGTTTGAATCAAGATACGAAGTGTTATTGAACACAATATGTCAGAATTAATAGTAAGAGGATACCATCTATGCATACAAAAACTTACTGATATGTATCATGCCGTTCTATCTAAACAAATAACCGCAGGAGTGAACAAAAAACAGCTTGCTAAAGATTATATTGCTACTGATGGACAGCGACAGAGTGAGCAAAAACTATACAAATACTTGCTTCATTGTTCGATACACATATCAAGTTAGATATAAGCATAAATCTATTTTAAAATTACACAATATTAAATAATAAATAAAGATTAAAATATATCCATAATTTAAATTCTACAAGTAAAAAAAATAAACTTTAGTCTTGCTTTGACTGCCATTATCTCCTGCAATTACTTTATGATAAGCAATAAAAATATCTTAGTCATATTAGTGTGCAGTAAAATAATGTTAAACCTGTTTAATGTATTTGTATTTAGTATGCAAGATTGGTAGAGTTCACTACGGCGTTAGAATATTGAACGTTGTATACATATCGGTATATTTGCGTGGGTCTTGTGTATATGAAACAGACATCATTTCTATTATTTGACTGTGAAATTGCAATTGTACACGAGTCGAGAAAGAAATACACAAGTGTTTGCTCGATTATAAAGTTATCTATAACTATAGTGAGCGTTAGTTCGTTTAAGGTTCAACGATCAACGAATCAGTCACAGACAGTTAAGAACAGTTAAACCAATCCATAACACGGCAATGTTTAAAACTATTTTTGCATGCTGTTATCGTATCAGCTCTACCAATACATTATAAATATAAACCTTACTTTGCTGGAATCGGGAAGACAGATTATTCGTTTAAAACTAGTTAAATGTTACGTCACTGAAGATCACCAGATGTTTAGATTAACGGACGTGACCAAATCGTCTATAGATATATGCGAGAACTATTGTCCGTCGCGGGACCTACTTTTTATACCATGAACATAGACCTATATTTTTAAAAGTAGGTATATAGACAGTCTTTTAGCCCGATTGCTGTACCTAACAGTCTGAGAACATTTGTAACTACATACAAAACCCATCCAGAAAACGGGCTAACATGAATCTAGACCAAAAAGCGCAACTCAGACTCGGTTTGCAATTGCGTGCAATAAGCTGTCTGTGTTTTGTTTCTATGCCTATGAAAAAAAGTCTGTCTTACTGTAGCTTGTGTCAGCAACATAATAAGATATCGCAAAGTCACTTGGTTACATAGAAGTAGGCATGACCTACTAACAGCTTTACAGCCTAAGAAATTTTATAACTCAGTTGTTTGAGTGAGCCAACTACTTTTATGCTGTATCAGTGCACACTTGTGAGATCTGACTGATCGGCAACTTTTTCTGCCGATCGATTCAGCCGACTCGTCCAAGCGTGGGATAGCGATGAGGCCAATGACGTAATATGTACATAGGTGCTGTCACTTGATTAATGGAACAGATTGAGAAAATTGAGTTGGCATAAGATAAGTGGACTGTATTATCTAATTGACGTGCGGTATCCCAAGTGTTCATTTCAATGTTTTGATGGGTTACTGTACTTTAATTAGAATTGAAGCGGAAAAGATAAGCCGTTTTTTCAGTGTTTTATACTTGTTGCATGTCAAACAATACTTTTTGTGTGAGTATAGTTTTGATTGAGTTAGAATATGAATACAGATTTATCGTGAATGATCTTCGTCGTTTAGATTTTAACAACCGACACAAGTCGATGCCAATTAGTTGTATGGGTTAAAATACTGCAACAGCCAGTTTCTGCACCTATTAAATTAAAGATATTTCACTTACTGCGTTTAGGTTGTTCAATAAAACTGTAAATTACCTGAAACAATATAAAAAAACATTATCACGATAAAATTTCATAAAAAAAGGTTATTGACAAAAAACAAAGGAAGATACGGAAATAAAAAAAAACAAACAAAACCAAAACTGCTATGTACAATTAGTCCCAATCTCCTACCTTCATCATATCAAAAAGGCGTAATATTTCGTCAACTTCGTGCCAGCTCAGCACCTAGGTCCTAGTGACGACGTAATCCTAGTGACCATTAGTATAAGAGAAAGAGAACTTGGAGAGAAAACCAATTTAATATAAAATAATAAATATTTGACTAAATTTCATACATCACCATCTAGTCATCAAACTAAGCAAAGCTCGTGTTAATCAAGAAAATGATATGATATAATCATTTTTTTCAAACTTATGTTCATTACTTAAGTGTTTGCCCTCGATTGAGAGATTAAAACTATATTTATTAATTTTACTATACTTTTACCAGTTTGTTTTAAAACCATATTCCATTTTTTTTATATTTTCTAAGAAAAAAGATTTATCATTTATTTATTATATGCCGTAGGTATACAATTAGTTTACTCTGCTTTCACATAATTAATTCTAATGTCGTGCGAAGAGCGGTCAAGATAGTACCTACACTTAATGTTTAGATTTCAGTTACTATTTCCCGTGAGAATACAAAATGAAAGAATTTAAATAAAATAGATACCACCAGCGCGCGAGTTACAGAAACAAAACCCTTTTGAATTTAAAACGCGACCGTATTCATTTCTAAAAGCACGTACGTTGGTATGTGCATTTAGAAACTAGAAAACTCATGTTTTTCGCCACCTATTACTTGTTAGTGCTATAATATATAGTTTAGAATAAGTCTTTGTGACTGATGTCGAAAGATGACTCGAAACTAACAAATAAATTAATATATATTTTTCAAAGCCCAAAAATAAGCTAATTTTTTTGACTAAGCTTTTGCAAAAAACCTGTGACTCCAAGTCCATGCAAGTGAATCAATGTCCAGACTTTTTATAGATATTTAGACTCAACTTGAGTCTAAATTCATACATACTTATACAAACTTCAAAATTTTCAGAGGTTGGAGGAGGAAATTCACTCAGGAAAGACAAATAAATATGCCCAAAAAGGTCTAAGCCCAGTTAGGCAGTGCGTTGTCTAATAATAGTCAGTGAGCCAGTCAGTTGACTTAACTGACTTGCTCAGAAAGGAATTTATGAGATCTAGTAACTGTAATGTAAAAATTATATAAGATATTTTTGATGGGGTTCAAAAATTCTGCAGTTTATAAAGCTTGGTCCATTTTGTCAAAAGTAGACTCGTTAGACAACCGTGTTTTGTTGTAGTTTACACTGTAGGATCACACTTGTATTACACCCAAGTCAATACCGTCTTTATGCAAAACTAGGCTCTAATTTACACTAACAAGTTGTAATGTTACCGGAGGCATTAAGTGATAAAGTGCTGAAGTATTAATAGCGTGGCACATAAGCAGTCGTAAATTATGTACCTATTTCTATGTTAGAGGCATGCCTTATGCATTGTTGCATAACACGCCACACTCGCGGTAGAATCTCTTATATTATGTATAATCGAAGCTGCATTTGCACCGCAACATCACTAATAGGTTATTTGAACCAGCATATTTATATATATACATGTGAGTAGGATGAGCATTGCGGAAAATTCTTGTGCGCAAACGTAATTACATGCCAATACGGGGAAGTGACTCGGGTGTATTCCCCAAGTCGTAGCTACGAGGGAAGGGAGCGTGCGCTTGCGTCGACACAATGTTCTCTCACGAAACACGTGATTAAAAGCCACCTGTCTATAATTCAGTTTGTCGTAATTGAGTTACAATCATGTGTAAACTGCGTAATTAAGAGTTTTTTTCTTTTGATCACAGGACTGGCGGTGGCGGTTGCGGGCTGCGGCGGTGGTTACGAAGCTCACAGGTCAGTCACCCGGCGCACCTTACTCTTCTACGATCGGAATTCGTGAATCTTCAGAAATAACACGTCATTATGTCTTATTAGCCGTTGAGGAAGCACTTAGAGCAAATGCAAGGAAAATAACACGTCTCCTATGCCGACCGGAGAATTGTTCTACTATAATATCCATTATTGCCCTCATTATAAAATTAGTCTACATTACATACAAGTACGGTTGAGTAATTGATTTTAGAAATTTAATTTAATTTTATAAAGCTCTGGTTTCAAATTAACTAGTACCTAGTTCGCCAACGTGAGATCTCGTGCCGACGAATGGTTAATACACCACTCACGACATTCAAACTGTGCTTAGTTAACACCAGCCAATGGACGTGCTCTGTGAGGTAATTGTTAGAGGTAACTCCTTAACATCAGGTAGGCCATCTGTTTGTTCCACCAGTTTTATCCCAAAAAAATTCGACAGTGAATTCTAATATATGTGTCTTAACTCTGAACACTATAAATGCAAAAAAACCGGATAAATTCTTATTTCAGTATAGAAAATTACTTGCACATATTTACTTGCTTTTATTATCATACGGAAGTTTGAATCTCAAAAATAACAAGCTTAAACTCAACGAAGCGTGAACGATACCGTTCGTTTTCAAGTACAAAATGATAATAGCGAACCAAAAGTCACATTACGTGAAAGTGCGAGTACCCATGCAGACCGTATTACCCAAACTCCAGCAATAAAATTCGAAAATAAGGTTTCAAGTAAAGCCTCCGACAAAATTAAAATCATGCAAAAACTATTCTCTAAATGTGTTCTCAGGTATAAAAAGATATTTTACAATAGCAATTATGAGAGATTATGGGCAATTTATTACTTAATGAACCCTAAAAGACAAGCTCTCAGAGTTTATTGAATAAATAAAATGCAAGTGCAGTCTTAACTATAGCAAACCAACAAGTTTTAGTTACTTATATATCGCGAGAGCGTAATTTTCAATGATGCAATTTAAAAAAAGGTATGTAAAGAGTTTTGTAATAACGCACCGGTTCGAGCATTACATTAATTATCTCGTCATTTTAACCGTTCGTAAAAATTAAGTAATAAAGGCATCAGTTACTTTTACAAAAAATAAGAAAACCTACAGGTTTAGCTTAAAATTACGCTTGCAATATCTTCATCTTTATAAAATGATATACTAACCACGGGTAGCACAGTCATTTGACATTCATACTAACCAACAAACGATACCTGTGGGCTGATTCTGAGTTTTTTTCGTTTCCCGGATTCCGGATTTCGGTCTGCGAGCTCGAACTTTTTGTATGGAGATACGATAAGCGCTCCTAGCGGCCTATGGGGGCACTAGCGTATATACAAAAATATCGAGTTCGCAAACCGAAATCCGATATCCGGAAAACGAAAAAAACTCAGAATCAGCCCACTGATCAACAAGACAAAATAAGGTTGGTTCTTTGGAAAAGAAGAACAGCTAAATTTCGTCTCTATGTTTATAAAAAACCAAAATACGCTAATAACTTTATGTGTAGAGTGTTAAAGTAGAGAAGGCAGAACTTCTAATTGTTTTAAATTGAAGTTTACGATAAGAAGATAACAATAGTTATAGTCACGTGATAAAATGATTAGGTACTCATCTAAATAGCTTGTTGTCAGCTAACAGATAAATTATCGCGAAATCATTTTTGCAGCTAGGCGGCGCGACGCCGCCACGGACACTAAGCATTCGCACGTAACATTCTTACGTCTCTACGATTGACAGACTGTCATTAGAGAACCCGGCAATTTTGCATACGGATAAAATCAATTTATTCGGTATCGCAGCATTTGATAGGTACCAAGTAAAATTGGCTTAGTGAGTTGTTTATAATTTGCAGCCTTTGAAGTCGGCACATCATAAAAACGGACATCTATGTTTCATAGAGCAAATAGAATACAAAACTTACACGGTATTCAAATCGCGTTTTTGATTGGATGATAAATAATCAAGATTCGAAACAAATCTCAGTAAGCCCGCATGCTAACTCAGAGTACGTTCTGAATAAGTTAAGAATAACTAAATGCAGGCATGCAAATACTTAGGTACAGGAAATGTCCGAGCGATATCCACCCTGAGGCGAATGGTATGCATCAGGAAGCGATGGCTATATATACTATAGGACAAGTAAAGGGCGGTCAGATTCTTAGCCAGAGGCTTTTAATTGACAATGGAAAGCGACCGATCTGTATAGATCAAATCGATAGCTTTTTACCTTTAACCCTCTCATTAGTGCAAGATAGCGAGCTTTTCTCTCGATATTAGATACTGACGAACATAGTATCCGCTGATGCGTCATTATCTTGGAAATCTTTACGTTCAATGTGATAGGGTTACATTCCGGGTAAAACTACAGCCACGGGAATAGCTTTATAAGGGAAAAGGAAATTACTTTTTGTCATTACGTATGCTTGACAATTACTATTTTATTAGAGTGCCGTATTTATGTTGATTACAAACGTTTGAGAGTAAGGCAGAGTGACATTATAAGCGCAGGTGCAATTAGGAAGTTTCAAAGCGTCCAGACCACCCGGTCGGAAGCGCTTTTAATTCTCAATTTACTGCGTTTTACAATTTATTATTACGACTTTACAAATAATGAACAACTAATTTTGTAACTGTGGACAAAAACCTCTGTGGGTTGCAATTAAGTATATTTAATTTTATTGTAAAAACGTCCCGCTATGTAGTTTCAAGAATATGTTCTGCATTCTGTGGTCTCAATTATAATTTACGATTAAGCAGTGTCCGCACGTGGCTCCAGCTACGTGCACAAATTGCTACATACGAGCGAGAAAAGTGTCATTATACTCAGTCGTTATTTTCCCGACTGCATACCGGCTGAATGCTCATATGTGAAAGATTATATCATACGATAGTTAACATTAGCTAGCTAACGGTGGTTTAAAAGACGCATTAAAATGGACATAATGTAAAAATCGTCTGGGTTACAAAAGTAGCCGCCTCAAAGTTTTTCACGTTCGCGCGTTTTACGATCTTTGCTCGAAAAGCTGCGTCTATGCGCGTCGGCGAGAGGGTCAAATACATGCAAAGCAGTCTGCATTCACCACGCATTAAATATGATCGCAAGTCGGGATCTGTGAGAACATAATTGGATATTCGCAGTAGACTCTCGATTCGGCAGATAAACATGTCGAGGACAGCGAGAAGGCGGCGATGTCAAGTGTCCATCCTAGCTATCTGTGCGCGACATCTTTATACCCAGGTCGGTTTTTCTACGCGTGCGCGGTGCTGTGGGCGGTAATGGCGTCCGCCCCAACGGGATTCACGCGCTGAGCCACCGACATCGTTCGCGTCTCACCGTGTGCCCGCAATATATCGCTCCACTTAGATTACGTGCGAGCTTGTTCCGGTAAACTACCATCATACTAACATCATAAAAACATCGATGTTCTTGTAGTTGGATAGACAACGAAGAAATTACTTTCAACGAGGATATTTTACCTTGTATATGAGGAACATAAACGTTTATCGAAGGGATGAGTCAACAAACGCAACGATGTTTGTGACATCGTTGCAAGGATGTTCGTACAACGGAAATCAGTTACTGGTTGCTTAGATTGGTCTTACACTATAAGATCATGGTAAGTAGCGAAATGATGGCTCTTAAAAGGCTCGTTAACATACAGCTGTGTGCCTATAACGGGCGTACAGGAAATTAACACAAAACTATGAACTTTATGATGCCATGAATTTAATATGAACGTCGTGGGCATGACCCACAATAGAGATTTCTCTCGTCAATCTTTAGAGTCAAAAAGTCAAAACAAATCAAAAGTCAAAGTTGATAACGTTTCAAAAGATAGCGTAGACTATGAAGACCTGTGAAACAGAGCAACAATAAAGCCAAATCCTCAATGCCTCCCACAAGCAACGGAACCACTTCCGCCGATTACTGTAGAGCATCAAAATAATGAGCACAAACAAAACTAAGTATATTTTACTTAGTTTTGTTTGTGCTCATTATTTTGATGCTCTACATCAAAATAATATCTCTATATCATTATAATACAATGCATACAGTTACTTGCACCTAATCAGTTAACACATGCACGTTCTTGATTACTATTGATGAGTAACATCAATCATCAATAATATTCAAAGTAAATCTAGGCGAGTTTCGTTCATAGGTGGCCTGTTAATTATTTTTAAACGTAAAGAGTTATTGTTTTGTTGAAAAGGGGTGTGAACATAATTATTGCTTAATGAACTAACAAATTAATATTTTAAAAAATAATAATATTGATGGGCTTTTAATTTCTGTACGGTCATGTTTTACATGAATGAACAACAAGTTAACGGTTAACTTGTGCATAAGAACACAATCAGTTGATCTCGATCTACTTTGTATGTTTACATTTAGCACCTTTTAACTTGACTAAGTGCCCTAGTTTTTATTTCACATTAGAGGCGGGAGATCAGAGGTTGATTAATATCGTGTATTTGAAATGTATCGAGCGTGTGTGGGTCAGCTTATGCTGCTGGTGGATGCATCGGACTGAATGTAGGCCACGTGACCGGTATCACCTCGATTGAAAGCGACCGTTCAATATCGTAAATTAAAGTGGGGGTGAGCATACTGAGCAGTGCATCTAAAGACACATTGCGTGCCGGAAGACACGCATTACCGTTATAACATTAGCGTTTTTGCATCCGCCATCAGTGGGACAGGAGTGCATCGCCACTCCCGTCCACCAGGAACCAATCAATTACATATTAGCTTAATGCGGCGCAGATGACCGCGGTTCGCATCTTGGATTTGCATGATGCTGCCGACCGGTGACAGCGTCCGACTATAACGGCAATTTAAGACAAGACAATCACATTGTGTTTGCTATTTATTTTGACAGTTACCGTATCGTCGATACCCCAAATATACTCGTCCGGTCAATATATTTTCCGACGTTTTAAAATGTTTGGTAAACAAATGACATACTCGTAGCGTGTTCATTCCACTATCTTTGAATCTCCTCATGAAATACTGTGTTTTGATAATCAATTTACAGAACAGAATTCAAGATCAAATCAATACAATGTGCAAAAGATCACGATACAGGCTATTGAAATACGATTTTCCATTTCATTAGTAGTTAGAGGGGTATCATAAAGTAGGTTTTAATTGTAGGAGTTGTAACAATAGCGGCGTGCGAGGCGTTTCGTGTGTGCCGCCGGCAACGTCCGCCCGCCCTTTCTGAATCGAACCTGCAAATGCCTGCAATACAGCGCGGCCCGCCTACGAAACGTGCCCAAACTCTGCGGAAACCGACAATGCTTCGTAGCGAGATAGCTAGTGAGAGCGAAACAATTTATTGTATTTCGATTAGAGGGTTACTTCTAATCACTTTTAGCTAAATATTGGTTATAGTTATATAATATACCTATATATTATGATAAGGAATAAATTATTATTATTATGTTGATTTCAACAACAGGATAGGTGATCAAATGAATTTAAACAAGTGAATCTATGATGAAAATGCTAAGTGCTTAGAAGTAATTGCCATAAGCACCTACATACAGAGCTTAATTAGATCTATGATAACACCTTTATACATACATGAACGGTGCTTTTAAATTGCCTATTATTTCCAAGCAATTTTGATTCATTAGCTGTTGTTACCTGCAATTCCTCTGTGCTATAAAACTTTAATTGTTTGCTTCGCCTTAAGAAAATTTAAATTAAATTAAAGATTAGAATGGCAGAGAAAGAGTTAGAGCACTGTGAGTGCATAAAATACTCCGGGTAAGCAATAAACATGCCACGGTCGATACTGGTTCAATACCGATGTTTCACATGTGAAGCCCACCATTCATTCCTTTGCTGCCCTATACATATATCTCACGCCACCACATCACTTATTTCTGATCAAACATTGCACCATCAAAAGAAACATGTATTTCCAAATAACGGGACTTCTAGTCAAATTAAAAATAAAAGATGAAAACTTCGAGTACGAGTTTTAATCTTTTATAGTATAAGCAAAATAGTTTTAAGCTGACGAAATGAATGATGATGAATGTTTTTGTTGATTGACGATAAATATTATATCGCATACTTATATGAATTTATTTCATTCGAGTTTACCCTGAGGTCCGTTACTTTGTAACCGGTCACATACGCAGGTAGCATCAACTCACCAATTAGTAGGTACCGACGTTTCTTGCGTAATTTCGTCATTGCGCATCTCGCAAGTAACTGATTGCATCTACATAAAAAACATTACATGCCGTTTTACTAATACCGATTCCGGTGGGTCTTAACGGTCGTTCAAACAGCTATTAAATCGAATATGACAGAGAAATGCTAGTGATAAATGCACTAGAACGGAGCATCGCCGTTGCGCAATGATCGCGGGAAATTGAAAACGTTCGATAAATCAAGACCAATGCATAATTTAACAGATAACATCTTGTAACGATTATATTTGTAAGCGTTTTTAGTACAATGTCATTAAAACATGAATCATCGTCATTTGATGATGAGATGATTGCTTTGTTTTATTCTAAATAACTGACCCAGTGAACTTCGTATCACTAAATTTATTTTTATATTTAAATCATCCCTGAGCCAGAGGGAACAAAACAAAAAAAAATTCAAATCGAAGCCGTTTTTGAGTTTTAGCGAGACTAACGCATAGGAATTGATTTTTTTATACATATATAGATGGATAGATAAGAGAAACCCTTTTCCAGTGCTTATAAAGGAAACCACATTAATCGTAATCTATGTAAATCGCGCTTAGACGAAGCAATGAGACCCTGCAATAAAGTGCTAAGTTATAGTCCGTGGGTTCTTTTTCCTAATTACTAAAGGATTTCTTGTAAGAGGCCTAGAACGCGCACAAATAGTAATGCGGTGCGAAATGTGCTTTTTGTATTGATTCAAGTATGCGTTAAGATGTTGCTGACACTGGTAAAGCCGCAATGCAATTTACCGCATGTACCTACTGCTGCGAAGATTGAAGCAAACCTGTAAATCGAATCTATCACGTGCAAGTCGCCGGTCATTACAGTGAGCTTTAGATTTCCTTGCGGTCGCCCATCACATGTTGCAACACGAGACGGCATCGCTGATTCCTAATCATAACTCTTCCAAATTGAAAAATTGATGATCTAATTTCTCAAACATCATTCTGTATATGAAGGTTAAATATGAAGCAGACATAAACCAATCTGTTGCCGAAGACAGGATTTAATCCCATTTGATAGATGAATGCCTGTACAAATCTTAATTGTTATTTGGTTTTCAATTTGCATCGGTACTATGCTTTACTATCGCACTTCGTAAATCACTGGAGCTCCTCATTCATATTTCATACCGTATCGTAGGATGTATCACAGAACCGATATCATATTCTATTTACGAGTTCATAGCTGCTGCTGCTGCAGAGGCCCGATCGCGCTTGTGGGTACTGCGATAGCCTCGCGGAGAATCAGTTTATTCATGTTGTGTACGATAGCAGTCACATCGAAGATCTAGTTTGACCCTTGGAGTACCTAGTATTAGAATTGTTTTATAATATCCACCCATTGCATTCTTATCAGAAATATATTTCCGCCGTACTTATTTTTAACGGTAAGCAGTGCTTCTGGTGGCATTGCTCTGATCAGATTTGAAGGTGGCGATGCTCAGTCTTTTCAATGTGATGGGCACAGTGTAATGTCAGAAGTAATCATTCAAAATAAAGTGGTGTACCAAATGATTCTATTACTTTTTCTCTAAAAAGCTTATTCAATTTTACTCATCAAAAACTACCACGGGTAGTAATTTTGAAACTTCTCGCTGTCTCCGTAATGGGAATAAAATCACGGGGATATCTCAATATTTGGATTTAATACCTATTCATTTTTATTATACGTCAAAAAACAAAAGTTAGACACACCGTGCAATTTCGAACTTTAACCTTTTTTTCAACTACCTGGGACGCAAATTCTCATAATTCTACCCTACTACTTGCGAAATTTGAAATCTATTGACTCTGTCATTTCAAAGATCTCATGATGAGCGAGTAGACTTATTTATTACTTTTCTAACTTTGAGAAATCGCAACTAAAATTGTGTCTTTTTGTAATTAGTAACTAGAACGATTTTCCGCATTCAATGACAGTTTCTACGCGATCGAGCAATTTGCGATATTGCACGGTGAATAACGTTACTCTGCTAGTAGCGTTACGTTTGACAAAACTATTACTAAAAACAATATGAAAAAAATATTAGTTTTTATGGTCATCAATCGATATCAGAGCAAAAAACTTGTTCATTTTGAATTGTTCGGATTAGTAATAATTTAAGTGTGGACCAAATTTAATGTTTGTATGGTACTAAGAGATATGAGGGTATGTCTAATGTGCCTGGGAATTACAGGCGTAAAGGCGTTTTTCACTTTGTTTTTTTTTTCCAGCATTTAGTAAAACGCGATGATGATGTGTTAATATATTGATTCAAACGGATCTTCGTCTTATAAAAATACACTAAGCGTGTACGGAAATTTGGACACCTTATAAACTCATGTTTTCTCCATACATGGAGTATGGGGTGAATGACATCTAGTGACACTGTGCTGTAATAGCAAAAACAATATTTGTGCTAGATGCATGAGCGCGTCGTTAGTGAAGTCCCACGTCGCTGCTAACCCACGTGTCCTCATATGCAATGCAGTCAACGTCACGTCAAACAGTCGTGATGGATGCGACGCGAAGTAGTAGGTATTGCCTAGTTAGGCAAGATTGGTGTCAGGATTCAGTGGCTTCCGAATAAAGTGGCTAAGAAATAAAAACAAACCACAGCTCATCAGTACAACTTTGAACTCAAAAGTTCTCATTATATATTGCATTTATTTTTATCAAACCCTAGGTACTAGCGAAATGCGCGCGACTTCGTCCGAATGAAGCTATTTTCATACAAATTTCAACCCCCGCCGTACCCGTTTAGGGGTAGAATTTTGGGAATTCTTTTCTTAGCACAACTTTACGCACTAAAATGAACGTACCCAGAAAATTTCAAGTTATTACGACGAGTGGTTTAGGCTGTGCTATGTCTATATGTCAGTCAGTCAGATAAATAGGGGCAGTCGAAAAGTAGCAATGTGGGTAACAAAGGCAACATATTAGTCTTGACTACTTCCATAAGGCGGTGCGTCTGAACTTTGGCGTCAGAGATGTCACCCGTGGCGGAGCCTCCGTGGTCCCTGCGATAGAATCGTGACTGTAGCGCGTGCGTCGCCATTGTCATGCGCTACTTGTGATTGTCATGTCTCGCGGCGCTCGCGCCCGCGTCACGCCGTTTCATTGTCCCGTCTTTACACAGGACAAAAGCTTTTTTTCAGTTGCGAATCCGAATCAAAGTGGCACGCCCAAAAGTACGGTTAATTAACAAAAAGATGCGCGCAATTCTATCAATTTCTATAAGTAGGCTACTATTTTTATTGGGGTAACTTGTTAAGTTTACAAATATAAAAATTCAATCAAAAATAATATGAAAAAACATAGGTTAAGCGCGTTGAAATCTTTTATTTGAGCGATCAAAACATACTTTACTTGTACTGAAACTTCTAAAGAAAACGGAAAATGATAGGTAATAAATAAGACCTATCTTAGAATTTCTTATGGTTCAAAAGCGTTCTCATCAAACATTTCTCTATGGGTTCTTTATCACACGCAAGAAATGCCCACTATTTACGACGAGGTGTCGTATTCAGCGTGTTCTAGAAACCAAACCGAAGAGAGTTATGGTTGTATACAGGGAACGTCTCAATGACTAAAATAAATAGACATTGTCTGAGAGTTAATGAACGGCAAAGATTCCTGTCAATATTTGCGTAATTCCATTGAGTATGTCTAGGGAACCAAGTGCATGGGTACGGTGAAGTGAGTGCGACCATCTCGACCTCCGCGAACGCAATAATTGAACATAGAAATCAAATTACAGATGATTGATGATGCCGTTACCGCACGACCGAAGCCACAGTGACGCCCTCCCAGCGGACCGTATCATTTGCGTAATATGAATTCGAAAATTTATAACCAACCAAACTTAAATCTGGAAGACGCGGTAACTGTTAAAAAAACCAGTCCAATACACAGTTATCTCAATTTACATCTTAAAACAATCATTGGCTCAACAGATACTATAACGCGTGTAAGCGCTACATTTTTGGAGAATTTGCTTTACTAATAAGTGACAGCGTTTATAGTCATTTAACTCTGAAAGCAACCGGTCAGATGTAAATCAATCAATACAGCGAAGGTTACGTAGATATAGAGTGACATGTAATTTTACGATAGGCTGTTTATAAGCTTAGGAGGCTGTAAATGCCCGATCGACATACACGTGTGAAAGTTTTATAGTGCCGCTTGATATATATCTCGGCGGACAAGCGTATTTAAAGCTTAAACATGAAAGTAGATCCTGATTTATGCACATCAGCTCAGACTGTTATTGAAGTTCAAGGTCCTTAGGTCAAATAGATACAAAATAAGGTTATACTAATTTTTGATTCTATTTAAAGATACACCATGAAATATGAACATCAGATGATAGAAAAGTAAAATAAGCGAACGGTAAACTAAAATTTACAAGAGTTGTGGCGAAAGCCCGAGGCAACGAAACTTACTGCTCTTCTACTATAAACGTTTATTTCAGTTATATGAAGAGAAAATCTAAATTTCACTATAAGCGCAGGTTTATTACAGATGTTCTACGTCAATCATAAAGGAGACTGCTTTCTCTCGATTTACTGGTTTTATAACAAGTATCATATTATTTCCATTTGTTTACATTGTTTAATAGAAAATATACAGCTTATCAGTCATATTCGCTGAAATCTGCGCTGAGAATTGCTCTACTGATTCTAGTTCTGCCTTCGAAAGCTAATAATTGCTAATAATTGCTGTATAATAATAAACCTACTTAAAACGGACACATAACTAGGATCCATTGTTAATTAAAGGAATAATTATTATTACTATGACAGTTATAATTAAGGTAATTAAGGCCGGCTCATTGCCGGCTTCTGTTTTTCCTGACCACTATAACCTGGATCTCTTTAAGGCAAGAGTGAATAGGTGTCTTCTAGACCGTTCTGCTTCATCATCGGCTTCATCGTCACTTACCATCAGGTGAGATTAAAGCCAAAGGATGGTCTATTAACGTTAAAAAAAACAATAGAACTATTAGGTGTAATAACAATAATAAGTGTTATGAAACATATGAATTTATAGCTAGACGGTACGACACCGGCTGACAACTTCGAGTAACGATGCGTTTAAGACGTCATGTCTGGTAGGGTATCGAACCGGTCATGACATGAGATACCTTGAGGAACAGGTGCAGAATCGCTCCCTACTTGGATAGGACAGGGTGCACAAACCAGTATATGCCCAGCACACGAACCATATCCACCAGTTTGCTCTATCCCTATCTTTAATTTGAATAAGAACCAGGAAAATAGTGTTACGCTTAAGCAAGTCATAGGTTCTCTACTTATACCCAAAGGTAAAAGATTAAAAACACACTGTATCCAGAGATAAATCGCACAGATAACTAAAAATTAACAGTAATGATGTTCTAGTAGTGTTCTATTCTAGTATTCGTTAGAATATGTTATTAGCTTGCACTCGAATTAGCAGGTACGCTAGCCCCAACCTGCATTAATAGAGCTCTGTATGGCGCATTTGTACTCCTGTATGGCTTATCTGGTTAATTGGGACATCAAATAAGGAAAACTAACAATTGTTAGCTTTAATTTAGAAAATAGCTTTACAATATTAGTTAATTCTTATCAAAGCTTAGATGCCAAGCTGGGTTTCCTAGTAATTACTAAATTATTTAAATAAGGTCTGGCCACTTGTACTGCATCAAAATTATATAAATTTCCAACATCTACACATCTAAAAGTAAATAACCTACAAAAAAAGAAACAAAAAACAGGCACATTCAATAACTGGGTATACGACCGCCATCAGTTTTAAAATTTATGTGAATAAAAACAATTTAGTTCATGAGTTCTATGCATTGTTGGGAATATAGAAAACATGACGTTACATTAAAAACACTGCACACATATGCTTTTTATTTGAAAACATTATACTTGAGCGTGAAACCACAGCGATATGGTATCATTACGTTATAAAATAAATGATCTTAAAAAAGAGCGTCTCGAAAGTAATCAAAGGTAAAGGAAAAGTGAATGTAATTGCACACAGCACCACAAAGGATGATGTGGACAGAAATAGAAACGAAATTGCGTCGCAGCCGATAATACGCCCGTGACCGCAAACGCTCTCATCCTACTCATCACAACTTCACAAGGCCATATTTACCAGCAAAACGTAATTGCGACCCACTCTACCTAGGTTAAGTAGCCATTATGACGAAGCTTAATTTAATTCCACAACAGACGACGAAGATGTTTGCATAAAATAGTCAGACTGAAAGAAAGTCAAGGTAGATGCGGTAGCGGATGCAACTAGTGCACCGAAAACCTACTTCTGATTGTGCTTCGAGCCCATGCTGCCGTGAACAATGCTACAAAATTATAGGACTTAGACCCTGGTCCCTCATTGAGTTAGCATGATTAATCGCAGAGAAAACTAGCTAGCTACATTGGAAGTTTGAAATCGCACGTTTTGCACTCTACTGATCATTAGAAGAGTCGTTTCGCACACGATTGAATGACTTTTTCGCAAACATTTGTTAGAAAATCATGCAGGTACAAGCAATGATGTGTTGAAAATTACACGTATTATTGGTTTGATGTGAGTGTGCTTAATATATTGCCTTTCAGACAGCACGTTCGTGCCATAGTTTCAGACGCGTTTGAACCTTTGTTACTTTGTTCACCGTAATGTTCTACTTGTATGATCAGTCTTTTAGAATTATCTTTGTACAATATTACGATCTGATTATTATTTACAATAAACTTATTGGACTCACGAATAGAACATAAAATAGAAATGAGAAGCTAATCAAAATAGACTTAGATTTTTCTTTCTAATGATTTATGTCAGTAATTGTATTTGGATGATCTTGTAATGGTTCTTCAACCACAAGACGAAACAAATTAAAGAGATTATAAATAATAGCAATGCAATTTCCACCTGTCCACTGGAATGCTGCGCCTACAGCAACATCATGGAAAGTGGTTCGATTTTTCAAATGCTGCGAGGAACGAGACGAGATAGCTGTCGCGCCAACAATGCAATAGATTACACAATCTAGGAACTTGCAGGTATTGAAAGTGATAGATTCATTAACAACAAAATTTGCTACTTCGTTTTTGAATTGCTACTGAGACGTGCATCTGTTGTTTCTAGAAGCTTAATTTGCGTTTACAATTACAGAATGGATAAGATTACCAGTCACGTAGGCGATAGCAAGTTGTGTTGTACCGATCGGGACCGGAGAAATCAAGATTCTCATTAATGTAAATCGCACAGGGTCTTGCAGCTGGCGCATCAACCTACTAACCTCAGAGTGTGGGCATCTTACATATCCTATCATAAATAATTTTCTATTCTATTCTAAATCCACTAGCTTCTAAACCTTTTGCTCTTCTAATTCAATATTCACATCTTTGTAAATTACTATCTTGGATAGTTTTTTTTTCCAAAGTTAATAAGCCAATTATTTGTTACAGCGTCAGCCATGCGAAGTCGTACGCATCGCATGCAATAATGTTATTCAAATGACGTCATTATTTTGATGGTAATGTCTTTGGGACATGTAATATTACCATAATCAAAAGTTTAACCATTACTTTTTATGATAACAATGGCTAAATAATATTTTGAAAGTAATTATTCTGATTGATGATTATTGGAGACAGAAAGATAGCTGTAATGCTATGAGAAGTAAGTTTGTAAATTACGCAGTTGTAATTCTACCTTCAGCATTATTAATTTACCTACCATCTGTATGCATGTAGGTAATCATTATGGGTTGTGCGATGCCTAAGGAGTAAAAGTACTTTGTAAATAATCACTGGCTCTTCTTCGCGACTAATACAAATGGAGTCGGTCTGGTAATATATTTTAAACCCGGCTAAGTGCGAATCCAACCCGCGCACTAAGGGTTCCGTACCACCAGATAATGTAAGAAATGATTTATGTGGTAAACAAAATCATCTATCTGGCTAAAACAAGACATCTTGGTAAACAAGATGTTCGTACTACATGCCAGTTCGATTGGCACTCGGTCGGTTTTACGTATTATATTTTCCTAAAAAGTTGGCCATTAGCTCACTAGTCTAATCAATAATAATCTAGTTCATTATACTAATATACAGAAAATATTCAAAAATACGACTGGTATGGTTATGGTATGACCATTTACTGGTGGTTAAAATTATTGATCCTTATCAGACTTAGACAGACGGACTTCGTAATAGGATCTCACTAGCACTCTTTGGATACAGAACCCTAAAAAAGCAGACATATTTACTCAACTAGATACTTCACTTGAAGTGCATATGGAACGGAATTACCATTGCCTATTAACACCAAAAATGGTCGTGCAATAAGTTTGAAAAGGCGCAACATGATGTCTAGAATGGTTTTACTGGAATACCTGCAATTATTACCAACACTGAGATAAGTGACGCTGTATCCGATATTTGTAGTGCACTTTGGCATTTTGTTTTCTAGTCGAGACATAAAAGTAAATTGTGCTTGTCGGAGGAAAGCCGCTTGTTGTATAAATTGAGCGATTAATTAAGATAGGTATAGGTCAACAATTTGGCGCCGAAACAGTCTATTAGAGCGCCATTCATGGTCGGAATGATCTCAAAATTGACAATTAATTAATAATTTATCATAACAAAGGCTGTTGAGTATCTGCATCAGCGCATTAGCATTTCCATTCAACGTGATAATGCAGCCAGTGTTTAGGGGACGCTTCCAATGTGGATCAGTTGAGCTACCTCTAGATTATTTGCTACGGTCTGTAGATGATTCTGAAAAAGTTCTACAATCAAATACGCATAAACCTAAATACCTACTATACAATCATTAACATTTTATTATTTTTACGGTTATACAGCATTTAGTTGTCAATTTATGTTTTATTTAATGTAAATTTTATGCTTAACGGAAAATCCTAAAACGCAAAGTATTAGACAGACGTGAAACATTCGCAAAACTCAGTACAGTTTTGACAATAGAAGCGCAAGCTACATCCGTTTTACAATTATTTTTGTGAAATAAAATAAGTAGGCCTAGAATAAAATTCAAGTCAGTAAATTAACTGATACACCAATCGGATACAGGGTAGAAGCACAGCACACACGTAAAAGAAAAGGAAGACTTCCCATAGTGTGCCAACCAGTCCCGGTATGGCGAAACGTAAATAGCAGGTTGGTGGCATCCGGCTCATTGAATGCGCTGACCCCATCTGATGGCAAGCTGGGCCCGGCTCAGCACGTTTGGATCTTTATGTGTCCACCGTGAGACTCGAACGAACCACACACCACTGTACCGATTCAATAATCTAGCTGTAAGTCGGGGATCTTGATATATTTTTAGCGTATGTTAAAAATGTTGTAGGTTTTTAAAGTTCAAACTGTCGTATCGGTATAACGATCTTTTAATATCTATTCAAAAAATCAAGAAACCCGGAGAATATGCATATCTTGTTTCTTTTTAATAGACTCAGCTAGGTTCATTACGAAAGAATAAAAAAATATCCATGTGGCCATATTTCAACTTAGATTATTATCAATGGAAACATACGTGTACCTGGCTTAACACCTAATCGCCGTTACATGCGAAATACGTTTATTTTTTAGCGCAGTATCAGTTTTCTCTGTCACAGTGACACTCAGATAAAGCTTGTAAAAGTTATCTTAGTATAAAATTACAAATTTATCTTAACCGTTAAAGAAAGTCCTTATCGATTGAATGCTTTGCAATCATACACCTATAATGCTGCTAAATAACACACTGTTCGTGTGCAAGACAGAATCACAAGGCATTGTAAAGTTCTCATGGCAGAACAAGCGACCTACTTGAAGAAAGCTACTCTGTAATACGTCGCTGACTCAAGACCTTTGCATACGGGTCAACACATTATTGTGATGAGCAACAAGAGTTGCAAGAACCCCAAATCGACCGATATCTTCGGTAATGAGTGTGATATTGAGTAATCTTGACAACAAACAAGGCACTAGGTAATCTATAATACCATTCAACTGATCGTTGTTGCAAATGGGTACAAAGTTTCATGAAAATTGCAGTACGATAAATATTATATATTGAGAAGCTTCTGTTCTTTGGCTTAGCAGATTTCTGATAAAATCTACGTTACCTGATAGAATACTTATATACTTTTTTGTAAATACTTACTTAGAATACATAGGTACATATAACATCCAGACACAAAACAAACGTATATTTTCATCACACAAATGTTTGTTTTCGGTGGGAATCGAACCCACCACCTATAACGCAGAAGGTACTTACTACGAACTGAACTGTGACGGTTGTCAATTAATCGTAGTAGTCTTAAGAACCGAAAGATCGATTTAATAGCAACACACTTTTTGTTCCACCTGCATTTCTCAGAGAAAATATAAATAACCACATCGACGCTTTGCTTGTTTTACAGATAACTTATCTTAAGTTGCATGTAACCACCTGCAGTGTAGTTTTAGCCTAAAAAGGACATGTACCAGCCTTAAATGCCCAAAGGTCCTTTATGTCGGCACTCCTGTTATTTCAAGCCATTGGCTGCGACGCCCGGCCTTATTTATTAATACTTTCCTGCTTGAACTTTGCCACGAGAGACTGTGACAAATAACACTTGCTTACTATCAGTCGTAGTGTTTACTAGAAAATTGTTAGAGACTAGCACGGATTCATTTCTCACGTCACATTGCTTTTAACGTTTTATTTTCTTGAAATAAATGAATAAATAAATAAATAAATAAATAATGCTGGACAATCCACACAGCATCATCTAGCCCCAAGCTAAGCAGAGCTTGTGTTATGGGTACTAGATGATTGATATACTTAATACAATATATTACATACATAGATATTTTTTATTATACATAGAAAATACCCAGAACACCTGGAATAAATATTTGCAGATTGTACAAACATTTATCCCAAGGCGGGAATCGAACCCGCAACCCCTGCGTCGCAGGCGGACATTCGCCCGCCGCGCCACAGCGGTCGTCTTAATAAGCTTAGCTTAGCTTATACATTTATCTTATTTAATGTGCAGCTAATAGGCTTTTAATATTCCGACAAAGAGTTCTGACATAAAAAAGCCGTAAATTTTAAATACCTTTAGAGTGTAAGAAGAAATTTATGCATTGAACGTTCACAACCAGGTGTGATATTTGTATTAACCGTTTTTTCTAGAGTAATAATTATTCCACCTAGAAAACATTCATTCTGGTACTAGTAAAGACGGCGTAATATTGAAATAGTCACACCGTAATGTCTTTTGCATTGATAGGATGTTTCAAATGAGATCGAAAAAAAACAAAGTGTAACTATCTCGAGGTTACGCCGGGTTTATTAGTAGCAAGGTAATTGTATTGTAAGTGGAATTCTAAGTTACTTCAATAAAACATACACACACAGATACATACATAAAATAACGCCTGTTTCCCATGGGGGTATGCAGAGACCACGGATTTCTACTTACTACGATCCTGACATACCTCTTTTGCTTCCTTCACTCTCATAACATTCTTTATACATGCTCGTTGGTTTAGGGTACTCTTGACTTGATTTTTTTCTAAAACGTCTTGCATCTGATTGAAATTCGTACGCCGAGGTTTTCTTCTTCCAACAGTCCCATTTACACACATTTTAATAAAAACCTGCAATAATATGACGCATATGTGACAGACAGACGTTCATTGAGTAATTTAATTTCAAATAGATGTGCAGATCAAATTACTATCAGGCCGTGAGCGACTGGAGACGCAACGCATGAAATGAATTAGGTTTCCTTGGGCGGTGTGTCTTTCAACATGCGTTTGCTTCGGTCTAGCCGAGGCTGTCGGCACCATGTAATAACATAAATAATTACTATCCCATCCAGTGTGAATTCAATCAACCACGTTTATCCATATATGGCATTTCGATATAAAATTCACTAAAGCAACCACGGCACAGCAAAATAAAACATAATAAAGTGGTACAGACACTTGCAAACTTGCAGACAAAATATTCATAAAATATCAATGTATTTAGCACATAAATGGCACACTGCATGCAATAAATGGTACATTGACAATAATGCTATTTTATAAAACTTGTTTAGTGTCGTTCCCACAGTATTCGTGATGGTTTGTTAGTTAAATTGGTTTGATAACCGTGTAAAAGAAGACTAACTCATAACATCGATAAGGCGGGCGTTAAAGAATAAAGTTATAATACATTTCTTGGTTGTAACTGTGAATACAGAATTTTATAAGTGACTATAGGTACATTCACGACTACTGTTTGATTTCCAGTTGTTATGGTTTAAATTATTTGGTAGTACAAATCTATACCAACCATTAGAATCTTTGCCCTGACTGACTGACATATAGACAACGCACAGCATAAACCACTGGTCGTAGGGACTTGAATTTTTTTAACTTAGAAGTTTCGGTATCTTTTTTTAGGCTATACCTGTATTTTTTTAATCTGATACTCTAGGTATATACTTAAAGCATCAGATTGAAAATACAGGTCAGCAAGGTCTGAAAGTCTAAACATCGTTATTTCTTAAGTGTTTACTATGTCACAGTGCTTACTATATCAACATTTACGAGTATAGTTATAAATAAATAAGTATTAAAAAACATTCACACAACGTCATTTAGCCTCAAACTAAGCGAAGTTTGTACTATGGGAACCAGATACCTAGCTGGTAGAATACTTATGTACTTTTTTTGTAAATACATACTTAGAATACATAATAACATAAAAGTTAGGCCACGATAAACTGTAGCAATGAATAGTTGAATTAATTTATGTTAAAGATTTATACAAACACGAGGTAACTGTTGCTTCGATCGTGATTAGATTTCATGAGGGCTCAATTAGAACTTAAACACGTTTAACAGCGTATAAGTGATTGAACGCCGGGTCGACTATCGATTTTGCAATATGTATAGATACTAGTAAAACGTAAGAGGCAGTGAATCGTAGGGTACGTTCCTAACGCGCGTGAACTACAAGACAATATTTTGTTATAGGCGATGGTAACTACTTAACATCAGGTGGGGTTGTATAAAAGGGCGAATATGCCACCATTTCACTACCAATGGTTGGTAATGTCTATATGTCAGTCAGTCAGGACAAAAAATCTTATAATTTGTATAGATATGGATCGCTATACAGATGTGCAACTCTATAATACCAATTATAAGAAAAAAATAAAGTCATTCAGGATAAAGATTCTTAAGACTTTATTTTTAATTTATATGACTTGCTAATAGTGCAATCAGATGGCCAGCCGATGTTAAGTGGTAACCAACACGTATGGTAAAGCATTGCCTCGAAGATCATGATCGTAAGAAACGATGCACTGAGTCCATCAACTTGGGGCATACAGCATCAAGTGCCTGTTATGTCACCAGTCACCAATGTGCATCGTGCAACCAGGGCATTGCATCGTGGGGCACGTTTCTAACGAACGCCACTTGCGAGGCAATGCTTTGTTAAATGTGACCGTTACCACTTAACATTAGGTGGGCCTTGGGCTTGTTTCATCAACAAGCAAGATAAAAAAAACAAGAATGTTAATATGATTTTGTCGCTGACTGCCATCAATGGTAGGTACTTACTGTTCAATAGTACTTACGAAATTGGGGAACTACATATTATTGAACTACAAAAGCAATAAAAAACACACAATATGTTCCGGATTGATATCGTTGAAAGGCTAATAATAAACAATTTGTTATTTCTTTTCGAAACGTGTCCAATATATTTTTACAATAAAATAGAAATAAGTAGTACCGTTGACCACGAAGTGGACGCGACCGTTACTTGAACATTGTGCGTGGAACGTGATCCGAGCGTAAGGGTCAAAATCTATATCATTTCATCCTTTATCACTGCATACTGATCATTCTCATAACCTTGAACTTTAGTTTTTTTAATATAAAACAAACGTACTGGCTGGTCGAGCAATCTAGATTGGCCAAATTTGATACGAGACCGATACAAAAAACAGGGGAGAAAAAAAAAAGCCTTTGCTTAACAGAACAGAACAGGCCTAAAATAATAATACTTACTGCTATATTATTAAACTTTGTGCTGACTGACTGACTTAAAGAAAACACACAGCCTTGTAGACATTTTGTTTACTCTTTGATATTTATTTAATTTAATTATTCTAAAATATAATTTCGGTCAACGACGAAGTGTGTGAGACTTTACTAGATTTAAGAACTTCTGTTACCATGCTTCAGACAAATAAAATATTTCAATTCATCAAACCACTGGTTGTTGAGACTTGAAATTTTCAGGATATATTCTTTTTGGTGCGTAGAGATCTTGGTGCATATTAAGAGAAGAGAAATCCCGAAATTATGCCCCAAAACCGGAAATATTTACGCGGACGAAGTCGTACCACATTTATCGCGTATTCAATGATCTTTTTCTAAATTCTACGAGCGTCCGTTAGTAACACATAGTGGCTTTACGGATTGTCAGCCGTCAGATAAGCTTTCATCTTATTGGCTAATTTAAGCTGACACTGATACATTGGACACTCAAATGAAAGACCAATCTATAAACCTATTTAATTAGCATTTAAATACTTTACGTAACTTGACTATGTACTATGTGTAGTTTGACCCGATGCAGCATCCTATCTGCTCGCATATTGTTGCGATTCTACAAAACATTCACGTACACTAACGTTGCGCTATTTTACGTAATTAGTTTTCATTATGTGCTTAAATTGCTCATCGAAGATTATTTGATTGGTTTCAGCTCTGAAAAGTTTCGATAAATGATTAGGTATACACTTAGTTCATTGACTTCACACAAAAACGTTTTCTCGTTAGTTTCAAAAACAGAAACATCCTCACGAATGTAATCCCTAGGCACGGTAATTATCCCCTCAGTTCTCTTAGTACCAAGTAGTAACAAGTCAAGGTTCCTTCTCAAAACAATCAAGACATCTAAGGGGGGTAGTCAGAGATACGTCCAAATATAACATTTGGCACATAACCACATTTTGTAGTAGTTTTTATTTCATGCGTGACAGGTTGCATACTTTCTATATTTTTATGTTCAAAATGTGCTTAATTTTTTTTTCTAATTTCATATACAAAAAAAATAGACCTAGGTACACTTTTGCTCAAAATGATGAAAACACGATATTTTATAATTTTTATAGGTCAGGGAGAAGGTTTTACAAGAAATTTTTGATCCACCTAGGTACCTAAAATACTAGAAAAAAAAACACACACTTTATAAATGCAATTACAACCAATAATTAAACTCGTGAAGCGCTCATGATCGTTTTACTTATGTATTCACATTCACATGATTCATAGGCTGTGGTCCCGTATATTACAAGCACTAAATTCAACTTATAAGATTTATGAGTGCAGTCCAGGGCTTAAGCTATAAAAGACAAAGAACTAAACGCTATATAATTCAGATATTAGTTCAAGACTCTCATTGTACAGATACACTGAAGATGCGTCGCAGATAACTGTTATCATCAAATCTATAGAATCTTTGTTTTGACTGATGACATAATAATATAGACAACGTACAACCTACAATTTTCATGGTATATTTGTCTTGGTGTGTAAGAGCGTAAGAAAGGAATTCCTGAAACTAAGCCCCAAAAAAGGTGCAGCGGGGGCTGAAGTTTACATGAAAATAGTTTAACTAATAGAGTATAAAAATAATGGCGCTAAAATGGCGACATTTCACTGGCACGCTGATAGGCTAATAAGGCTTAAGATAAGAGCTTAGTTGTCACCAAAACAACAAGTCCTAGCGCTGGGTACCTGTCATTATATATCGAAATACCCATCGCTGACCGCGGTACAGACGAAGGCGCCAGATATAGACGTTAAATTACTCAACTATTCCACCTATAGAGTCAGTTGCGTGCTTAGTCGATCAGTTTGCGTATGCCAATAAATCTGAAGCTTCCCATGCAATTAACTTGTTTAAATTGCCAATAAAGCTTTTTCAATCAACACTCTTCTTTTGTTACAGATAACGAATGTTGCCACGGCCTCTATCAGAAAACACAATGCGGCTGCTACTTAGTTTAGTGTTCATAGCGTGCGCGGTGGATGCGGCAAAAAAGTTTGAAGGAACCTTGAGGTCGGCCGTCGACGCACCACCCCAAGACAACCTAGCTGTGGAGTCAGGATCACCAGAACCCGTGGTGATAGCAGCACCGCAAGATTACCAGAATCCAGAAGCACCACCTCCTGCGGCTGAACAACCAGAGAATGCGGAACCTGAGGACGTCGAGGAGATTGCCTCCAACGATCCTGAGGAACCAGCAGTAGTTCCCGAGACGGCATCGGAAGGTATTCCACCATCCGCGCCTAGCGGAGCATCAGCACCATCGGCACCCGCGAATTCGTTAGAAGAATGTGATTCTGAGATGATCGGATTCGAGCTTGTCACAGGGTGAGTAAAGAATGCTCTTACAATAATTATATATCCGAGCCAACAAGCGAAAAATGTTGTAATAACGACTATTATAGAACTAGCAAAGTGGTGACCGATAATTGCAAAAGTAATTAAGATTATTAAATCGAACTAAGTGGACGAGAAATGATGCTATCAAGATCCGACATCGTCCGTGAGATAGTTGAGGAAAGTGATTTAACAAGCGCCGTTCTTAAGTGACTAAAAGATATCGTGGGGATCAATCGTCTTATAGCCCTCGCAGGTTCTTGCGATAAATCAGATGCTAAGAATAAACCTTTCTCCATAGCAGAAAGCATTTGGTTATTCAATGTCGTGGCCGTTTCAAAATATGCAAATAATCCTTAGTTACCAGAATCAGTCACAAGAAATAAAAATTGTTTAGATTAACTAGCTATTTCGATCAGCTAGCTACTTTCGCGAATATACATTCTTGTATATTTTTTCTAAGAATATAAACTACGCAAGAAGAATTAAGTTGGTGTTTTGTATAGGTATGATAGTATGCTTGTTGTTTAGATACGTGTTCTCGGCTCCTTCGCACATACTGGACGACATCCCCGGCACGCTGATGCTGACCGACTGCCTCGAGCAATGCCAGGCCAACGACACCTGTCGCGCCGTCAACTACGAGACAGGACTCTGCGTGCTGTTCAGCTCAGACGCTGACCAGTTGCCCGGTGAGTCGCATTCACTTCAATTACGCGAACCTGTACCAGATGCAATCCTAATAGGAAGTCAATCTAGTCCTTACAGGCCAAAGAAACTATGATCATGATCTTATAGCGCCGGAAATAACACTTGATTAAATCTGCACCGACAATGTTTTATCTAACCACTACTTTGTGCGCTAATGAAAAGTGACGGCTTAATAATATAATGAATCAGTATTATATTATCCGATAAGATTTGTTTGGAGTGTCTCAATCGATAGACATCAAGCGTTATTAAAGAAATAAGAATTATGATAAGCACCGGGTGTAAAAAACGAACAATAACGGCACAAATAGATGTATGCGCTAACTGGGACACATAGCAGGTGGCACAGTAATGGCGTCAATACTCTCGTTTATCCGATAGAAGTGTGAGCTCGCTAGCGAAACGTTCAGATTTTTTGCTCTACACATCATTTGAATGTCAATAACGGCATGAGTGCCCAGTCATCAGACCATATTGGGAAAAAATAACTCTCGCTGTGAAAAGGAAAACTTGATTGTCTGTATTAAAGCGCGTTAGTGGAACATGCCTTGACCTCATAATTATGAATAGTTTGCGGTCAATGATTTGAACATAATAACAAGCGTTCACCAATTGAGTGGATTTTTTGTTAGTTAATCTAATCATCACAATTTAGATGTAAGCTCCGTGTTACCGACCATTTATTACGAATTATAGAATAAAAGCCCATAGTAAATTCTTACAAAGAAAGAGGCAGTAACAAGTAAACACAGCTGTTTAGTGCTATATCGAATCTAGATAATAGTATCGTTAGATGCTTCTATTCGAAGAAGCGGCGCAGAGATCAAATTACTGAGCCACAAATCGCTAGGCCGACTCGGTGAGCAGACTTTCAAATTAGCTAAGGTGGAACGCCTCTTTACCCAGAACACGTGTGTTAGAGCATGGACAATTTAATGATGACATGCGTGCGTAATGGCAAGCACCCCTTTGCAATGTATTTGTGTAAGGAAGATATCAACATCGCTCTATGCAATAGCCGAATCTATTTAATTTTAATATAGTTTAACGTACCAAGAAATCCAAGAAGAAGAGTGAATCTCTATCAGTAGGGTAGAGTAGGTGTACCTACTCCTCGAAACGATAACCGACTTAGTAGTAGTAGGGCTCTTTGTGCAAGGTTTGTCCAGGGATATACTTCCACCATGCCAATAACTGACGCCAAGCAGCGATGGTATGTTCTGGTTTGAAAGGTACATGGACTTAACACATCTATGCTTTAGGTTGGTGTACGCAGGGCACGTCCCTAAAGTGCTTTATTATAGGTGATGGTTACCACTTAAAATCAGGTGGGACATCTGCTTGGTGTATGCGCGCTCAGCGGCAATGACAACAAGACTGCAGAGCGTGTGCATTGCCGGGCAGTGTATTTCAAAACGACAATACGGATCATTGTTTATCGTTTTGCGGTAGTCTGATGATTTAAAATGTATCGAATAAACTATAATTATTGCTTTCAGAGCAAATATATTATGACTCCAAGAAGCTGAGACGTTATTTTCTTATATTTTGTTCGCAGGTGCACTAACTAAGTCTCAGTTCCCTGTATTCACAATCTACGCGCAAAAGTCGTGTCTCGGCGTGAGGCCGTGCGAGAGAGCTTGGTGCTTCGACCGAGTCCGCGGGTACAACCTAAAAGCCCAGGCCAAGAAGACCCATGTCGTTGGCTCCAGGCAGATGTGTCTCGACCTTTGCCTCGGTGAAAACGAGTTTGTTTGCAGGTTAGTACAGCGATACCGATGACAGAAATGTTTTATGACGTCTAGTCAGCTCCGTGTTTTTGATGTCTGATGAGACTAGCCTTAAAAGATTCTACATTAATTTTTTTTGATGGATCAAGCCTATGGCCCACTTGATGTTAAGTCGTTACCATCGCCTATAACAAAGCTTTGCCTTTAGGTCACGTTCGTTAGAAACGTAACCTACAATACACTGCTCTGCGTCCTGAGACATACCGGTGTTAAACCTCATGTGCCTGTAATTTCACCGGCACCCACACCCTTCACCCGGAACACAACAATCTGCTTGTCGGTAGAAATAGGCATGGTGGAAGTACTTCTCCAGACGAGCCTTTGACTAAGAGCTCTACTACTTCTAAAAAAGTCGTAATATGTTAATATAAAGTAGTAGGTAAATAAGTAGTAAATAATAAGAACATAAACAGGTGGAAAATATAAATAATGTATTTCTGCATCCAGTCGATGTAAAACTATTCAAGTTCAAATGCCAAAATGATGTTTCGATATTTGAGCCAAAACGCGATTTAGTAGTTTTATTGATAGCAATTCGTTTCCCAGAAGTAATAAATAGACAAGACAATGGGTGCTAAAGTCGCCATTTTTCTCATGAGCATAAAAGCTGAATTTATGCACCGACTTAAAACCACAATAGAAGGAAGTGGTGGGAATTATTGAAATCATGTCTATTCCCGATTCTCGATTTTCTGTCCACTTCCAATTCAAGAAAACGAAATTAACTTAGAAACCAAACATTATATTTCTTTAAAACATCGCAGTATCTTCAAATTACTTTGTGAAGAAATAGAAAAGAGAATTTTTATCTTATCTAACAATATGATCTTATTTCGTTCATAAGTAAAACCTAAGACGTTTGTATTTGTAATGGATAAGGAAGTGTTTGTGGTATTAATAAATTAAAACATCGGCTTCGAAGAAATGCACAAAGTGGAGCGCGGTATGGGCGGAGTGAAACATGAATGACCCGCAAGCTCTGTTGCCCTCGACGCGACCCGTGCGCGACTATCCACTCATTTAAACAGTATTAGTGCTTGCAATATTACTAGCTGTTTGCTTATACTCCTAAGAAAGCATTTTATAAACCAAACAATAAAGGCATAAATAAGCACGGAAGCGTTTACAGGTACACTCGTAATTAACGCACGAATAGTCGCTATTGTTAATGGTCAATTTTAGTACGCGGCTTTTCGAAACGATAATTACAGTCTTGCAAACTCTTTAATTAAAACAGTCAAAAAACTTGCCTCTTTGATTTATGAATTATTGTATGCTCGCACAGATAACGAAGCTGGGTAATTAAGAAACTATTTACAGCATCTGTCTAGCTAGATATATAATAACTATGGATAAGATGGTTGTAGGAATAATGGCATTTTAATTTACAGGAAATAGTATTCGATTCTGGAGGAACATAACAAAGTAACTCCTCATAATTCTGAGCGTTAGCATACTGACACTGATACTTACCATCACAATTGCACTAACAAGACGTGAACACAGACGTTGGCTAAGGTCATGGTTCTATTCCCTTCAATCCGATGTTATCATGCAGTGACTGATTCAGCATTGTGCTCAACAAATACAGTTACATCCTTAGTTAGTGAATCATTGCTTATTAAGTGCCTTCCTACGTGTGTATATGTAAAGCCTTTTCATTTTCTACGATTACTGCTATGCTATACACGTAAGCTATGTTTAGTCGCACAAGCGGTCTCATTAAAAGCATGCGTAAATCTGCTTAATATCCACATATAAGCCCGGTTACGAAGACAGCTGGTTCTAGTTACCAGCCTCCGGTTCATCTTTGCCGCTTTCAGTATATGTCACAGCCTCTTTCTGATATTTGTTGCGTTACTGAATTCTGCCAACGAGCATTATATACAAAACAGGGGCCAATTGCATGGTTTACGTCTCAGGCGTCTAATGTAGCGAGACACGACTGTCCTATTGTGTTTATTTCCTTGTAAGGTTTTTGCTACCATTAACATAAATAGTGTCTGCGTCTCACATTCGATACACGTAGTTCCGCTGACGTGTTCGGGTCAAGATAGCGCGGTTCACAAACGATCTCGGTCGGTTTGTAGCGCTAATTTGCTTCTGAATGCGTGCGGTACGTGCGTCTAACCAGGTTACTGAATTTCAAATCCGTGAACATTTCCTATGCCTATCCTTTTCTCATAAATTTTGACTTCAATCCAAATACAACATTGCAATACGCATTGTTTGGAATACAAAATGTGGAGCTGTCCATAGCTTTTCGCAAGCGCCGAGCGCCAGATTTATTTTGAAATTGACAAGCTACAAGGAGAAAGTTGCTACAACATGCCTGATCGTTAGTGTATTTTAAACTTATTTAAGACAGTATACTACATGAAAGTTGAATTACCGATGGATAACAAACAACAAAGAAACAGAAATTCGAAAACAACAAACCTTCGAATAACTACCTCGTTTTGTGTAATTTTACTGTTGAATTTGTTCACGCCGATGACGGCTGAGGAATGCGCGATTTAGCTTCAACACTTGTACCGTTGGGTTCACGTGTTGGTATCTCCATTGAGGCAGGTTGCAGCGCACCCCGGGCTGCGCGCATCGCGATCCTCGGCGGTCACGACATTTGGCAAATATTCCCCAGACGTAGCACTAGCAGCGTCGCACCGAACCACTGCGCTTTGTGGGTCTAACTATATCACTTCCTACTTTCATCTTACAATGCCCGCGCTTGTAATCGAGTTACACTGTTTGTGGCCTATATAGATAATTTCAAAAATGCATCTACCAATTAAGTTTAGACAATGGATATTTTGATTTCGTGATATAAATAAAAAAAGTGTCACTTTTATACATTTTATTCGTCAGCACTAAAATAGAATTACTAATAAGACTTGGCTAACTTTACTGATTAAACTAACTGCATTTTCATGTTTAGTTTTGCATTTTCTAATATCACTTGAATATCATGGAACCAAGATTTATAAAACAACATAGTAACATTAAAGCACAAAGCAGTCATGAAAGACTAAAACAATAGAAATAAACACAATGCAACACAAACCATTTGTTTCTATCTGTATTTAGCAATGCTTAAGGGCATATCGGGAGATCTAAGAGTTAAAATTACAAGTAAGTAATAGAAATTATAGATCATAAATGGTCTATTCTTTGCCAACTGAGACCACCAAGGCTGTAGCTTTATGATACTTAATGTAGACGCAGAATGCATTTATTCTAGAGTAAAATAATGTAAACTTGGTTCAGAACTTGTTGCTCTCCTGTCAATATGGAGAGTATATAAAGTTCCGCTGTATAATAAGGTAGCTTTTTACCGTGGGGTTGTGTGCACACGAGGAAGATATTACAACCTGGTAAATTGCAGGTGGTTGGTGTAATTATTATGTGATGAAGACGATGCATTCCAGCTACTGGTAGTATAATAATGAATACAACGGCCTGTCCAGTAGCGGAATACTTGCAATAATAAAGCTAAATGTTTCTTGCAAGTCCCTAAGCCCCGTTATATACGGCAACATTGTCATCATCTATAATATGATGTTATAATAGATAATAAACAATAACTAGACGCCTTTTACGTGATGTAGGCAGTAAACAGTTGTGAGGATATTGAGAATGTATCGTATAGCTTAAGCTTGCATCTTTATTTGCATGCTATAAAAAGTTGCCTATTAACTTTAATAGTTACGATGAATTGGTTCATTTCATTCGTTGCATAGCGATTGAGCAACAAATATTCAAACATCTAAATTTATCAGTAATTTTGTCTAAATTACAATCATCGAGTCAAATCTCGTAGGATGATTGAATAAGTAATGTCATTAAAAACAAAAAAAAATATTTGCATTTAATACATGCATTGCATTTTCAAATCGGTCAACTAATCGATCTAAGAATAGGGCTTTATGAACCGTACGTTTTTTAACTTGCATTCAAGAACTACAATTGTTGGAGTCAATATAATCGGCATCGGCAAACATCGCAGCGAGCGGTATGCAAAGACAACAAGTTGGGAACTCATTGAGACAGGTCGTGCCAATGCAGAAAGTAAAAGTGTTGTATTGTCAGATATAATTGAAAAATCTATTTCCATATGAACGACTTACTTATTACTTTTATTGGTGCTGTGGGTGAAGTGTTTGGATAAAGAAGATTATTTCGCATTATTGTAAATTTTAGCAAAACATAGTTTTCTTTATATCACAGACGACGTAAAAACAAAAAATAAGGATATTCTGTAGATAATTGCATGAAACTTATATTTTACTTTTAATAAATTATTATAATAGTCAGTACATTGATAAATTTACAAAGTTGATTAGCCATGTGTTTTTACAAATCTCTACTTGAATAGCATGTAAATAGCGTAGCAAAATGGCATCATTTGTATAAAGAGGTTAACTCCACGTTAACTCCTTGGGAAAGTTCACACAGTGAAAAAAGAAAACAAAAACACGGCTGCTGTTAAACCGCGTGAACATTGTTGCAGATCGGCGAACTACAACAATAAAACTGGGGAGTGCGTGCTGTCGAACATGGACCGTATTACTTTGGCGGGAACCAATGCATTCCAACCTAACGAAGGTACAATTAGATCACACATTTCATTAATCAGACCTATTTTTAGATCGCCATAACATTCCTTTTTTTGTACAGACACGGACTATCTGGAAAACAATTGCGTTGAAGAACCGACCAAGTTATGCGAGTTCAAAAAGATGGGCGGGCGCATTCTAAAGACGGTGGATTCCGTTTATCAAGACGTCCAGACTATTGAGGAATGCCGTGAGTTGTGTCTGAACTCACCGTTCCGTTGTCATTCTTACGATCATGGCGACACCGGTGATCACGTGTGCCGACTTTCTCACCACTCTAGGGCTACACTAGCCGATATTCAGGTAAAATACGATCCAAGTACGTAAGGTCACTCTACATTCCATGTTGGCACTATTAACATTGGTTTAATTTCAGGATCCTTACTTGGAAGTCCCGGAAGCTGCCACATACGAACTATCTTCCTGCTACAATGTATCAATCGACTGCAGATCCGGAGACATGGTTGCGAAAATTCAAACTTCCAAGTTGTTCGACGGCAAGATTTACGCTAAGGGCAGTCCAAACTCTTGCGTCGTCGATGTCAAGCAAAGTCTTGAGTTCGAACTTCATATGGGTTACAACAACATCGAATGCAATGTCAAGCAAAACGGTCTCGGAAGGTAAACAATTATCTTTTAATCAAACTTTAACTATGCAATTTATTTTATCAAAACTCAATAACAATTCATAAAATCTTTCTACAGATACCTCAACGATGTCGTTATTCAACATCACGATACCATCGTCACATCTTCGGATCTTGGTTTAGCTGTTACTTGTCAATACGATTTGACCAACAAGACAGTGGCCAATGAGGTCGACCTCGGAATTCATGGAGATATCCAGACCGGTATCTCAGAGGAGGTCATCGTCGACTCTCCCAATGTAGCAATGAGAATTACAGACAGAAATGGTGACGATACCATCTCTTCAGCTGAGGTCGGAGATCCGCTGGTGAGTCACTGTTCGATCGAATTTACAGTAGAAATATTTATTTCATCGTGGAATATCTTGTTATGCTATTTTTCACCAACAGGCTTTACGATTCGAGATCATGGACCCGAACTCACCCTTCGAAATCTTCGTACGAGAACTTGTTGCTATGGACGGCGTCGACTCCAGCGAAATTACTCTTATTGATAGTGACGGCTGTCCCACAGAACACTTCATTATGGGACCTTTGTACAAGGCAGCTCCGAGCGGAAAGGTAATATATATCATATGTCATGTTTGTAGGTTTTATATAATCTTGTTTCCATTCATGTTTTGTGAACAACTGTCTAATTTGAATACTAACATGAGATATTTTAAAAGATTGGCCTCACAGCTCAGTTGGTAGAAGTTCTGCTTTTTACACTGTAGGTTGTGGGTTCGACCCCCACTAGGACTTTGTTTCCCATAGTACAAGTTTGGCTTAGTTAGGGACTTGACGACATTGTATAAAATGTAGTCATTACCAATGTCATTTATGCGGATCGCCCGAGCCTGTAATTGATGATGTATAGTCGGATTATAAAATGATTGGGTTTATTTTATAGATGCTGCTATCCACCTTCGATGCATTCAAGTTCCCTTCATCTGAGGTTGTACAATTCCGCGCCCTGGTCACTCCTTGCATGCCGACTTGCGAGCCCGTACAGTGCGATGGTGGCCCGAACGAACTCCGCTCCGTCATGTCTTACGGACGCAGGAAGAGGCGTTCAACCCCTGCCGCACCCACCGACGACATGCTGCTAGTGCAGACCATTCAGATCACGGATAAATTCGGCTTCGACAAGCAACGGGCTAAGAATGTGACCGAAGATTCAGTGTACATCCGAGAAAGCGACGCGACGTGCGTGAACGCTGCCGGAGCGATGCTCGCGGCCGCTGCTTTCCTAGCAGCACAGCTAGTCGTCCTCGCCGCGTGGACTTGCAGTTGGCAACGCCGGCGCGCGGCCGCCAAGGCCGCCGAGCTCCTCCCAGGACCGAACGCGCCCTCCGCCCTCTGCAAAGTTTACGATGCCAGTTTTTCCCGTGCACACCAGAGGCACTTCTGAATAGAAGGCGTGTCGACGTGATATACGTCCGCAATAGTAGTTTATTTCGTTAGTTTAAAAACCTCGGTCGAAGCTTCGTCTGTGAAAGCCGTGAAGTACTCCATCGAAGATCACGTATAGCCTTCGCAGAATGCAGGGCACCGACGGAGGTTATTAATAATAGTGTCTGAACGTTTCGCGCCATACGCTACGTACGGGCGGGAGGCGCGGACGCGCGCGTCACGGAGACGGGGACGACCACAAGAGCGTGCGCGAGTGTGGATGGATGCGAAGTGTCGTCGACAGATGACTTTTGAATGTGTGAATGAATAAGATCGCTCGCTTGTCCCCATCTCTGGCGTCGTCGGCGGGACAGCGGCCGTGGCTCGTTATCAAGATCACGTCGCTCATTCGTTGACTTTACAGTCGGACGTTAATTTGCAAACTCCGATTCCGTATTGTACCATATTCTTTTAAAAGTAGAGTTAGCCTGATTTTAATTATAAGTGATAAGTAAAATTAACATTTCAGTACCTTAAGTAGATAACCGAACGTGCGACCTAAGTCAAGAAACGTTGGTTTGACGGCCGTCCCGACATCGTAATTTATTTAATTTAGGATAGTTTATTTTTATAATTTATCAATGAATATGTATACCTAACTATTTAATTGTTTTTGAAGTAAAACAAATATAAAGCTATCATACTTTACAAAAGCATACTTACATGTTTACGAAAAGAGGAATGGTGGTTTAAAAAATTAAACAATGTAAATAAAGTACTGTGAGTCTTAGCAGTATTTTAAACAGTTTCCGTCCAAATTGTCATTTCTTACAAATAAAATATGAAAAATATTTTTTTTGTTTTATTCTTTAGTGCTGCAAACCCTTAGGCTTAAGGTAGGTTGACAGTACGTAGAGTCTCTTAGTGAAAAGTGAAATCTGAATGACTACTATTCAACATAAAATAAAAATAGTACGTAATCAATCGAACTAGTACTCACACAGTTTCTTAAGCATTCCAGAAACAGTGCATTCCAGAACCTGAAGTTTGATGTTTGTCACAAAACACATGCATAAAAAATCCAATTTAAAAGCGTGCAAATAGTTGCACGACAGAGAAGGCCGCATGCCACATTGACCAGTCCGTGTTCGAGACACGGCACACATCAATGCGATGGGATCTTTAGTTAGGTTCGCGCAATCACGTGTGAAGGGGCAAAGCTCAAGTCGCATTCGTGGCTAAGATAGTATCTGCAACTCGGCACGCGACAGCACACACGTGCCGACTTCGCAAACGCGACCATTAGTAGCCATGCAACAAAGAATACGTCTCTGACTAGTGTTTCTCGAGATTTAGATTGCGGTCGACGGTATTGAAAAGAAAATGCCGGCGCATGCCTGCACGTATGCAAGTTACCTAAAACAATGACAGGTATTTGTGACTTCTAACCATTCAAATAGAGTTATTCATGGTACTTAGGTACGGGTTATTGATTATTGGATATGTATTTTTGGTATAGTATAATGGTAGATACGAATGTATTATTGCAAAGTTGCTTAGAGATTGATTTGTGATGCTATTATTACCTTGGTTAAAGAATCTCGTCGCATGATAAGATTTGCGCGTAACATTACCATCAAGATAATATAGCTAGATCACTAGGTTACATGCAACTTTGACAAGGCAAAATTTTAAAGACAGCTTGCAAAAATTTGATTTCTTGAAGATATTAGGTGAAGTATAAATGTTGTACTGGATGTAGAAGAACTATGAAATATATTACGTATATGGATGATGAACTCCTGATATTCTGACTGAAAATAACAACATTCAGTACTATTAAAACCGTGCAGAAATTAATATAAGGATACATGTTAAAATTAAGTGTATGTAAGTCGGTACCTGCCTAAATAGATTTTAAAAAAATTCTTTAAATTGTTGCAATGCGCCCAACCGAAACTTAAAATGATAGGATAAAATATATTAAAAACACAGAACACGTAGGAAACATCCTCCGCAAAAAATAAAAAAGAGCAGAAGCCGTAACAGGAGTTTCCGTCTGACACGATGAAACAACATGGGCGGATGTTCCATAGCAATTTTGCACTTTGACAATAGCAATTTTCATACGCCTATAAAATTCAAATACTGAATGCAACATTGTAGGTAAAAGTTGTTTACAATAAATGAAATATTCATAAAAGAGAATTGATGGAGGCCACCGGATTGTAAGCGCATGGAAAAAATAAGTGAACAAGTGGGGCGGATGGCGGTTGCAGAGTAGAGCTTTAAGCTTACTTATTCCCAAGCTTTACCAAGGATGTCCTTGTATACTTATGGTAAGTAGGTGTTCGAAAAACATCGGCCTTTTTCTTATTCTTATCATCTTCTGAATCTGAAAAACTTTATCTATCTACACTACAGTGATGATTCTATCTCGCTCTTCCCGAGTTCATACTATTCGATCGATTTGACTAACCAATATTTAGATAAATAAATAAGGCTATCTAAACAATAAGTCAGAGGAACCAAAAGTTACACAGATTATTAAACTGAAATATTACACGTAGTACATACATAATTCCATAAATTCTATCCACACGATGTTTTTTTTCCGTCATTTGAGACTGCGCAAATAAGATATGAACGGATTTAAAACCACGACCTTAAGATCAGGAGGCGGATTCTGAGTTTTTTTCGTTTTCCGGATACCTTTGCCTCCACTAGATCACTAGTGCTTAAATCTGATTAAACTGACAAATCTGATTAAATCACAAAATAAGAAGACGAATATTGCGATTCAGTATTCTAATAGAATGCAAATACAAAGACCCAAGCCGGCGAAAAACGCATTAAAGTTAGCGAACTACAATTCCACCCTGATTTTATTAATGAGTGTCATTAAGTAAGCATTAGTGGTACGATGGAATAAAGAATCCGAGGCATTGTAGCAGATGTGCATTAACTGAGCCTTTATAATACGAACTAGGACGCACTTTCGTTTGGAAATGAAAGTAAACGATGACAATGGCAGCCTCTATCCACTTGAATATTTAAGAGAAAGGTTTCCTAAGATTTGGTATTCCACGTAAGTTTTGGTAAAAGCGTCGAGAAAATCAGTATATATAAAAATATGTATATGATATATGTTTAGTAGTAAAATAGTTCTTTTTGAATGAGTTTGAGTCTTTATGAGCGCAATGGTAGGTATCTCAAACGGTGAAAGAAAACATCGCGAGAAAACCAGTTAGTATTCTGCCAGCGGCGATAAGCTAGCAACCTGAAACGTATGGAATACCAACTTCTGCAAAATGTGGGTGTACCAAATACAATACTTGAACGTACCGCTGACTACCCCTATTAGACATCCTCAAAGAATCTCGAGTTACTAGGTACTAAAAGATCTGAAGATATATCTACCGTGCCTAAGGATTCATGTCGTAAAGCTATTACTTTCTTTAAAAAACTGCAAATTCTGGTACACAATACTGAGATGACTATCAGTAAAAAGTAACGGTGTTCCTCAAAAATGCATGTCGCTAAGATAACATCAAGAATTTAAGTTCTGTTCCTATTCTGGATGTAACTAATAACAGCATCCTGGTGGATTCATCTTATTATGGTGGATTATAATATTTTTTATATAAGATAATAATAATAAATAAATAACATCACAACTTCCATTCCGCACCAAACGCTTTGCCTCAACCTTCATAATGCGCACAGCAAAGGAATGGAACTCGTTGCCGCCGTCTATTTTTCCGGTCACAGATGTTTTCAAGAGAAGAGTGAATAGGTACCTTCTAGGTAAGCGTGCTACATCGTTGACCGCATCATCACTTAACATCAGGTGAGATTGCGGTCAAACGTCTACCTATAAATACTAAAAAAAAAGCCAAGCACGGTAGATACCTACGCAGATCTTTTAGTACCAAGTACCTACTCGAGATTCTTCGAGAATTTCTAACAGATTTCCAAGAGATGTTACAAATATAATTGTGTAAAATCTGCTCATTTTTTAATACCCACCTAAAGTAAAATTTATAAAAACATAATCACATTCGAATTGGTTATAAGCCATAAGAAAATATACGATTCAACCGTTATTTCTTTACAGAACTTCTAGCAGAATAAATACATAACAAACAATACGTACATCAACTTTGTCGAAAAAAAAATGTCCAAATCACAAAAAAGCTGAGAAAACAGATTGGCAAATACATTCTGCACCGCTTATTTCTTAGTAGAAAAATAAATAAAAAAGTATATTCAATAACCCATATAAACTGATGACAGTAATTTACTTCGTGACAAGAGACACAACTGACCGTATAAGGAAAAAAACACTTTGTAGTGTGAATATAAATAAGCTTCTAAAAAGAAGGTAGAACCTGGTTTACAAGAAAACAATTTCAGGTTTTTATTCAGTCGGTAGACACAAAATAAACAGTAAAACATCAAAATTGGTAATTTTAACTCGAACATTCTATTTACACTGTCACACGCAGGCTCATTGTAAAATCTCATTACAAATTCACTAGTGACATTGCAATAGGCATGACTAATTTTAAAAAAATATTCCCGTAGCACCGATGGCTTAGTTGCAGTGACCCCGGCTTTTGATCCTAAGGTCGTAGGTTCGAAAATGGGGTGACCATTAAGAATTTGTAACAGAAAAAATTGTGTGCGGTAATCTAGTAAATGTATTTGACCGAGCAATTTCAGCCACTCTTATAGAATTGATGCTTAGCTTTAATTATTATCAGCATGTTAAAGAACCTACTAGAATAAAAACATGTAAAATTAATAATAAAATAAAATCTTCCTGTATAGATCTCATATTCACAAATTTTAAAAATAAAGAATTGAGTATAAGTGTAAAAGAATATGGATTTTCTGATCATAAAGGAATACTTGTAAATATGCCATTCAAAAATCCAGAAACTCGAAAACACTGGTTAGTGGAGAAAAGAATATTTAATGATGAAAACATACAGTCTTTTGTAAAGGAATTAAAAAAAATTGATTTTAGCACAGTAATAACATGCAATAAAAATATAAATACGAATTACAATTCATTTAGCGAAACCATAACAAATCTACTAAATATTAATATTCCTAAGATTAAAGTCAAAATAAAAAATAGCACAAAAAAAGCATGGTTAACAACTGGGATAAAAAAATCATGCAAGCATAAAAGGTCGTTAAAAATCCTAATATCACAAATTGACAATCCTATATTAAATGAAAATTATAAGAAATATGAAAAAATATTGAAGAAAACTGTAATAACATCAAAAAAACACCAAAACATTAAAAAAATTCAAAAATCAGAAAACATTGTTAAAACCATGTGGCATATAGTAAAAACACAGACAAATAAACTTAATTTAAAAGGTCCAAAAAATATAAAACTAAAAATAAACAATAAAATAACTGAAGACCCTGTAAAAATTGCTAATACATTTAATAACTTCTTTTCTTCTGTGGGAAATAATAACATTTTACCTGCACCAGTTGGTCGTCCTGTAATCACAACATCTGAAAATTCAATGTATATAGAACCTGTAACTCCACGTGAAGTATTTAAACTAATCCATAACCTAAAAAATAAAAAAAGTGTTGGTCATGATGAGGTACCACCTCTGCTTCTAAAAAAATGTGCAGAAAAATTGTCATCCCCTCTATCACTACTTATTAACCAATCTTTCGAAGAAGGAACTGTCCCAGATAAATTAAAAATATCAGTCATCAAACCTCTTCACAAAAAAGATGATCATAGTGATTGTAATAATTATCGGCCAATAGCATTGTTACCCGCTTTCTCTAAAATATTTGAAAGTGCAATGTCAAATCGCCTTTATTCCTTTTGCGAAAAGTTTAAAATATTCAGCAATTGCCAAAATGGCTTCAGAAAAAACCATTCAACATCCCTAGCAGTATTTAAATATATTCACGATATATTAAATATTATAAATAATAAAAAATATGCTATCGGCATCCTACTTGACATGAGTAAGGCTTATGACCGGGTATCATACAACATCCTTCTAAATAAACTTCACGGCATCGGTGTCAGAGGTCTGGCTTATGATTGGTTTGATTCATACCTCAAAAACAGAAGTCAATATGTTGAATTAGAACACTATAATAACAGTACAGGATATATAAATAAAATTAAATCATCACAAACTGATATGTTGAAATCCATACCTCAAGGCAGCGTTCTTGGTTGTATATTATTTTTAATATATATTAATGATCTACCAAAAAGTATTGATAGCTCATGTACCTTATTTGCTGATGATATCTCTGTTGTAATACCTAGCAAAACTGGATTAGATCTTACCGAAAATCTTAACACAACATTATCTAAAATAATGAACTGGCTCGATGATCATAACCTTCAGTTAAACTTCAAAAAGACAAAACTTATGCAATTCTACCCTTATCAAAAAAAACCACTTAATATCAATTACTCATTTAAAAATACTAGCATTGAATGTGTAAATAGCTATCCTCTTCTAGGAATACATATAGACTCTAACATCAACTGGAAATCACATATAGAAAAAATTACAACCAAACTATCAAGATTCACATACGCACTATATCAACTTAAAATATCTACTGACACTAAAACAGCAACCTGTGCTTACTATGCCTATGCACATGCCTGGCTTCAATACGGCATTGTGCTCTGGGGAAACAGTACAGACGCGCTAAAACTGTTTGTCTTACAGAAAAGATGCCTTAGAATAATATTTAATTTAGAAGCAATGACAAGCTGCAAACCTTATTTCATCAAACATAATATCTTAACGCTCATATGTATTTATATCTTAGAAGTTAGCCTATTTGTCAAAAACAATATACATCTATTTGAACAATATTCCCGCCCACAAAACCTAAGACAAAACAATAAACTAGCAATCCCTTTTTCAAAACTTCAAATATTACACACTGGACCATATGTTATGTCTATCAAAATCTACAATAAACTTCCTTTAGATATAAAAAATGAAAACCACCCCCTAAAATTCAAAACTCTTCTTAGAAGATACTTAGCAAACAAGTGCTTCTACTCACTCCAAGAGTATTTAGAATAATTATATTAAAATAATATGATATATTAGTTTTAAGTAGGTAGGTATAGTTAGTTTAGACTTTTGATCTCATTTTCTGTACCTAATTAGTATGTAACATGTAGTAATAAGCCACCTAGTGATAGATTGTCGTGCCCTACCAGGCTCATGTTGAAACTTATATTTATGCCCTAAGATCTTCTGTACACAACATGAACGCAATAAATATATTTGATTTGATTTGATTTGATTTTAGTTCTCTCAGACGATGAAGAAAAAACGCTAGTCATTTATTTTGAAAGAAAAACAGTGGCAATCAACGGAGGCTTGTAGACAACAATACATTTTACTAACGAGAAAAGTCCAAAATGTATGGAAAATACATTAAGAATTTGCCTAGTCACGTGGTTTATTGTTAACTAATTTAATTTAAATACCTATGGTAAGTGCTGTAAAGAAATATACGCAATTAGAAGTAAATGAACTTTGTCTAGGAACTCGAGGTCGTTTCATCTCAGTTGAGATGAAAATATATACTGATTTGAACACTAACCCTGGCACTAATAAATTCGTCGTAACATTGCAATATTACGCCGTGTTTTGTTTTTTAAACTGATAGCAACCTACAAATTAGATCGAAAAATCCAAAACACGATGTATTTATTTCGAGGTTACGTCGAATTTATTAGTAGTAGGTTCAGTCTCTACTGCGAAAGTGACGTTAAAAGCGAACCAATCTGTGAGTGAATATGAGTGGTGCTCATGTAACGTTAAAACCTCATTCAATATGAAGTTCAGTGAAATTACATACTATCTAAAATGTACCTGTGACTAAGTGGAAACGATTGACAAATTTCCGTGTATACGTTTATTATCAGTTCATATTCATTAAATTACAATAATCCAATTTCCATTTCCTAAACCAATTTGTTCGAGTGGACCCTGGGAGAAGAAACAACTTACACTTCCTTATTCTGAAACGTGATTTGACTTCAATACGAGATACGAACATCCGGTGTACTTAGTGCTTACGGCCACTCGATTTCGGGTCATTATAAGTCGATTGGTTGGCGCCGGTTACGGATATTGGCGTCGCAATTTGAGCAGTTATTTGCATCGGGATCGGTCCTGACTGATCGCGGTCACGCAGGGGCTCGCAAAGCGAATATAAACTGAGATGCGCTTTAACGTGGACATAGAATGGGAATGGATGTAGCAACTTATCAGTTTTACGAGAAACATTTTACCTATTTACGACGTGAATAAATACGTGTGTGACTCTACATTGTTTTTTGATCGTATCTTTTGTAAAGTGCTTATAGCTGGCTGTTTTTTTATGAATATAACATTGACGTTATTTTTGCTCAGTTTTGTCTCGTTCGATCTTATGAAATTTCCTGACAATGCAAAAGAGAAAACATGGCATAACTATTTTAATGCTAAACCGAGTTTATTAGAAATAGGGTACTTCGTTTGGTTTCGGTAACTCGACAGAAGTATAGGTGTAAATAAAATAGCAAGTAAAACCAAAATCTATTCGAAAATAATAATGTTATGTTACAGTAAATGCACAAGAGATGTTTCGAATTGAACCGAAATTACCCAGGTAGTGAAGGTTGTTATCATCGAGATAAAAAACGAAATTGCGCTCAATCTGACTAAATAAGTACGCACAAAATTTACTTAACCGTTCGTTCCAGTTACTTCAATGCAATGTCGGGTCAGCAAATGAGTGGGCGGCCTCTCCAATTTGTTGACGTTCAGATCCTGATTGTATGTTTGAATAAGGATTCATGATGAGAGCAAAATATACATTAACGTGGGCGGCACGCGAACAGCATCACTTATAGATATTGAACCGTGATATTATCGATATGATATTTACATTTGATGCGATAGTGGTTTTGTATTTTACGTGGGAAGACCTTTCACCATCCCTATTGACTGGGCCATTGGAACACAGCATGTTTGCTAGAATCGAGGATTCTAATGATATCGAACACCCGAAGATCAAATATTGTAAATTCAAGATATCTTGCAGCGGTAAAAGTTAACAGGCATTTGCATCTATTGTAAATGATTTATTTTTTTCTTGACAGAATTTAACACCAATTACACTAATAGAAAATTCGATTATACAATAAAATTACAAAGACCAAACCAATAATAAAATGAAACTGATAGGATGAACTAAAACTGACAAGATTACCTACACAAATATGTTATATTTAAACAATTTCTTATTCTTACCAATTCTACATCAACACTAACATTAGGAAAGATTTGTAATTTTGTTTGTAACGAATATTATGCTCTGGATCTACGGAAAGCCACGTTATTTGACACGTGACATAGGCTAAATATTAACCCGAAAAATGAAAAGACGTTTCCGATTTCATCACAAGTAAAAATGTTTACCGCCCAACGAAGTGGGTTCCGGTCAGCTAGTTACTATATAATTACACTTTAATTCATCAGTCTTGTAAAATCTACCTCTATTCACCAGTAAAGATGAGTAAAGTAGATGATTTTAATAGTCAGAGCTATAAAAATGTACTTTTATAGTGCCTGGGATAACAATTAACATGGAGTACGTATGCCCAACACTTGTATCATCTTCACCGCTTAGTTCGTCTTATTTACCGACAAGACATACCCAAGACGTGAGGAGCTGAATAAACTGCAGGTATCTTGAATCGAAAAATTACAAAAGCATAAGCATTTAGTTGATGACCAGAATAAACGTCGTGACACTTACAGCGGTTCGTTTGACATAAATAATGTCGTGTTTGTTAAGCGTTTCTATATCTTTTAATATCTTATTTATTGCGTGTTGAGTTACTAAATACAAAATATACATACAAAAGCTATTAATTTATATCTTTGCTCATTTTGTTTTGTGTTTATTTAAACCTAACGGTTACTCACGACTTCGTTCAAGCAGATTACTAATATTCAAAAAGCTTTAACATATAAAAGTGTATCGCCTTTCATCGTTTCTCTTTTTCCTTAAAATGTTTTTGCCATTTTTATCATTTGAGTGTGTTTTGTATTGTATGCTAGCTACTACCGTCACAAATAAATGTTTTTTCTTTCTGTCTTTCCAATATGTTCGTGATTAGGATACGAACTATATGCATTCTAAGTTGCATCCAAATCGATCCAGTAGTTAGAGCGTGTTTGAGCCACAAATATCCAAACATTGAATGAAACATTTGCATATAAAATTTGCAGAATTTTTAAAAATGTACCTACACAAAAATCGAGTTTTTCTACTAATATTTCACATTTATCTTTCGCTAATCAACAAAGAAACGTCAGAAACTAGTGCTGTGAGCGAGATGGACAGTCGGTTCTCACTGGCTTAGATATGATCGTGATTGTTTTACAATAGTAAGGCTGTGTTCACCAACGCATTAACTTGTGTTAAATTTTTGTCTAATGTTCAGTTTTTGAACCTATACACGCTTTTTCGCTGACAAACCGCTAGATCCTTCCAATTCATATAAAGGGCGCACTATCAAAAAATGTCCTATCTGTCTAACCAGCCGTTAATGTTGGTTAACAGTGGCTTAAATAAGATGAACGCAGTGTCGGAAGTGATCAAAGCGAGCACGAACGGTAACCATTCGCTAATAGCACTAATCGTGACCCGCGCCTCTCGACACCAATAACGTACTGACAGGCTGCATTATTACATTTACGAAACACAGAATTACCTTCCCACTAGGTAAATGAAAAGGTTTATTTTTACAAGAATTGTAGCACCCACTTTTTTTATGAGAATAAATATCGAAACAAACAGATGACCCACCCGATGTTGAGCGGTTCAATTGCATAACGACTACTCACGACGTTATCATGTTGTATTGCATCGCCTCCATCACTCTGAGGTTTAAAATGTTCTCACTGAGATGTTAAGCCCCATGTGTCTGTAATTGCACCGGCATCATACTTTTTATACAATTATAACAATGCTAGCATAACAAGATACTACTCACATTACTGACTTGTTAGATTTTCCTATTAATTGGTATAATTTTACACGAGGAATCTAAAGGCTCCTGTTTCAATTTGTGTACGGACCCCTAAAAAGAAACTAAACAAACAACGAAAGATAGTCTGCCAAACTTACAATCGCATAGTAAAACTCGTTTAAAAAGCACTTATCTGAAAATATGAATAGCTTTATTACTTTGCTTTCAAATTATACTTTTCCGCAAAATAAACATTCAGTTGATGGATGACCAGAATAAATGTACAACGGGTTGTTTGATGTAAATAACGTCATGTCTGTTTAGCGTTGCCGTATCTTATACTACTAATTTATTACGTGAAGATTTATTAACTATAAACATAGTTTTTAGTAGTAGCAGAGCTCTTTGTGAAGGGCTCGTCCTGGGCTGTACCATGCCTATTTCTGCCGCCAAGCAGCTTGTTGTGTTCAGGTTTGAAGGGTGAGGTATTTATAGATTCAATAACTTTATTATTTCTTTGCAAAAAAACAGCTTTAAAGTTTAAATTAAGGTCTAATGTGGCTGCCACGTTTCTGTAGCGCCTCTGGCATGTTTGCAGAAAGAAAAGTAGACAGATTTCAAGCTATTATGCGCAAAAAATGCAATTTAATTTTAATGTACTTACCTGTTGAACAGCAAGTAAAATTGTCTCAAATAAAATGATTGAATAATGTATATTCGTATCGTAAAGTTTTTGTTCAAAGTTTTGTAAAGCTATTATGGCGCCATCTTGTGTATTTATGTATAGTTAAATAACCTGACTATCGCTCGTTTTCTTTTTACACAAGTCGTAACGAAGCGAAGGTATTACGGCCGCAGGGTTTGAACAAGTTGCAGGAAGGTTCGTAGATACCACAAACAGATGGCGCTTTTACTATAGTGCAACCGATGAATTACCTTCTTATAACTATGGTGTGGATGTCATAAGAGGCGACTAAGGGAACATACCAGGAAACGGGCAGCAGGTCTGCGGTCATAAATTCGCCAGCCAAGCGTGGTAACTATGGCAGCCCCCACCCATAATGAACACGACAAAGAGACGGGCCCCAGTCCCCGACTTATGGAACTGTTAACTTCTCTAGGCTGTTCATGATGATGAACTATGGAGTTGTGTTACATACTTCGTGAAATAAAACTTACAAGTGTTTTCACAGCGAATTCTAAATTCTTATTTACAGTACAATTATTTCTGAGTACCTACAAGAAATTTAAATAAGAGTATAGTACTTACCCATATAAACCTAGTAGTTATTCATGTAAATAATGGAAGCTGTGAATGCGGCATGAGACAATTTACGACCAATCTAACAGCAGTTTATTTTCTAGAAGATACATAACAGACATAACAGAAGCGTCAAAAATGTAAATTAGCCGAGGGGCCAAGCACGAACAGGTTAAGTATTCGTAACGTAAACGTTTCGTACTGACATCCGAGTTACACTGCGCGGCAAAAAAGCAAAACTCTTCAGTTAAGTTATCAATGCCGCGCAATGTTAATTCAAATGTCAACACGATACGCTTACGTCACAAATGTCAAATTTATTCGTTGGATCCTCCCAGTGCTTGCAAAGTATAAGAGTTGTTGACTTATTTTAGCTATGACTGTGTCTTTTCAAATTCGAAAGCAAATTTATAAAATTCAGTTTACTAAGTTCCACATAGTAAGTGGCTAAAGCCTTACCCGTAATCTCTGGTCACCAACTGTCCACACCCGACTCGCGAAGTCGTTCGAAGCGCCGACGATGTAAGCGCCTGTAGAATCGAAGTCTACGGACATAACACCCGCATTTGAGCCGACTAATGTTCCTTTACTTTCCACTACACCTAGAAAATATAATAAAACGTGAAAATTTTTGGTAGTATTTATTTATTTTATTTAAGTGATTGAATATTTAAAAAATATATATATATATATAGTACTGCGCCACCTGCGTCTCAACACACGCTGTCTTATTATTTAACTTTTTATAGACGAATTGATAAAAAACTTTATTGAACTCTGAAACTTAAATGTGCTCGTAAACGCGCTAGTTTTGTGGCTATGTCTAGTAAATATATAGCCGTCTTGTTTACGAACCACTTGCATAAACGAGAAAGAACATAATGTTTCATATTGTATAGAATATTTTATAAGATCAACTCACATTTTGAAACATCCCATAGTTTGACTTTTCTATCAGCACCTCCCGTCGCCACTAGACGATCTGTTGGACTCCATTTCACTGCGTTTACCTCACCGTCGTGAGCGTCCTGCAAAACAAATTTATATTACAAATCGGTTGCTTTGGAGTACTCTAAATAGTAGAGACCATGTTATGATTTTTAAAATCCAGTCCATCCTAGGGTTGTCTGGAAAAGATCGCACACAGCGATAAGACCGCCCACCGTACTTCGTTGTAGCTTCTATAAAAAATATAACTTTTTAAGTCCTTGTGGTGTACAATAAAGAGTTTTCTATCTATATTTTTGTGTATACTTGTTTTTCCTTAAGGCGACGCGGTCGTGTGATCAGCACCTGTTTATTATGTTAAAACAACATATTCATGTATTTTTTTAAATTGAATATTACATTTAAAAGGACCATCTATATTTCGGAGCGACCAGAAACACTCTTGATTCCATTGAGTTCGATAAAAGTTTACACAAAGTTTTACTAAAATCTCTGGCCTACCGACTACACCGAGGGTGATTTATTCGATTGTTAATCGAGATATTCCAACGATTTTTCTGTTCATGTGTTCCTTAAAAGATACGTAATCGTGTGCCGGAGTAATTTTTTTGTTAGCTAGCTTACTTTTTTATAAAAATAGTAGATAGCCTAAAATATAAATACGCGAGACGTACCTATACAAGCTCAGTAGCGCTTTGGCGCTTCAGGAGGCAGGGTCCACGTCAAAAGTCGTTCCGAGCAACTATACATTATTCTGTGGCTCGTTTGACAGTGATAATCACATAGTTACTATAGGTGTCATTTATTTGTCACAGTCAATACAAATACAACAAGACACAGTGTAACGAAATTACGGCTGGGTCATAAAATATCAACATCATCGTGTGGAAGAAGTCCATTAGTCTTAGGCGTTCTTTATCATAAGATACAAGCGATCGTCGGTTCCAAGGTTTGATCACATCAATCCTTGAATAATGTACTAGCGAAACACGTGTGACTCCGTCCGCGTGACGTTATTTTCATATGAACTTCAATCCCTGCTGTACCCCGTGTAGGAGTTAAATTTCAGGAATTTATTTCTTAGTCTCTTAGTTCCTTGGTCTTTTCACCCAATAAGACAAATATACCCAAAAATTTCAATTCTCTTCGACCAGTGTTTTAGGCTGCACGTTGTCTTATGTTCGTCAGTTAGTCAGGATGAAGATTATTACTAAGTAGTGGTTCTATGAGTAGTAGTAGAGCTCTTTGTGAAGGGCTCGTCCGGGGCAGTACTACTACCTATTTCTGTTGCCAAGCAGCTTGCTGTGTTCCATTTTGAAGGGTGTGGGTGCCGGTGTAGTTACAGGCACATGAGGCTTAACACCTGTATGCCTCAGGTTGAGGGACGCTGAGTAGTGCATCGTAGGTGACGTTCCTAACGAGCGTGGCCTACGAGGCAATGCTTTGTTATAGGTGATGGTAACCACTTAACATCAGGTGGGCCGTCTGCTTGCTCCATCAAAAAAGCAGTAGGTATAAATCGAAAAATGCGACCCGTAGGCGAAAACAGACCGACTGACACACGGACAAATGCATTTTTTTACTAATCTCGAAACTAAGACGCTTCGCTCGCTTGATCAATAATTGGTATATATTTATACTGGCTGTATAAGGTTACCAAGTAACTATGCCCCTTGTTGTCAAAATGTCAAATTAATATAATTTTTGAATCTATCTGAACTTATTACTGTTCATCGAAGCTAAAATTGACATAAAACTTGCACCAGTATAGATAAGGTTGAGATTTCTTTAACACCCCCATTTACTAGTGTTTTCGCTTAGATAACAATCGAATACAGTCGCGAGTTGTATTCTAAGTATGTGTTTACAATAAAAAGTACATAAGTTTTCTGTCAGCTAGTTTAGTACGGTGATAAGCACTCCAAAGGCGATAGGGCACTTTATTCCATCTACTTTTCTTAGTTGTTCCGTAAACATAATAATCTTATACCTTCCTTTGCAATCTGACACTGCAGATAATTTTTTTAGATCTGTTTTCTATCCAATCTAACCAAAAAAACAAAATTTTTAATGAACACCTATTTTGAGTTAGTGTTGAGATTTGTCTTGGAATACGAGCGTTGGTTTCAATTTGACATTTTAGATTGACAGAACATTGTCCAAAAAGTTCAGTTTGTGTAAGTGTGTACAATACTCTGTGGTACAATATTTCATAATACTTATGTAAAGATAAAATTTAATTTATCCATATTTTCAATATAAATCTATATATATAAAAATTAATTGATGTTTGTTAGTCTTACAAAAACTCGAGAACGACTGAACCGATTTGCCTAGTTTTTGATTTAAAGTATATGTAGAAGTCCAAAAAAGATTTAAAAGGTGAGAATAGTATTTTATATATTATTTTAAAATTTTACTATTACCATCATCACCCTGAAGACATAATCCACTGCAGAAAGACCAATGGGGGTTTTGAATTTTTTTTTTTGCGGTAATTGTAAGGTCATATATGTTTTATTTTTTTTACAATAATTCAAAAGTTATTTCAAAATAAAAATATTTTTTGAATCCAGTACCGAAAACACGCCGGCAGCTCCCGAACAAACCCGAGCGGTTTTCACTCTTTGCAATAGCCGCGCACGCTGTACTGTTATTAGATAGCTATAACATAATGACGTCACGATGTAACAACAACTATGGTGATCAATCATGGCGCGTTTATAGTCACGTGATTTTTTTCTAAATTTTATCAATTTTTAATTGTCTATTATTAGTTTTTTTTTTAAGTTTTTTGCATTAAATATCAATATTATTAATAATAATGTATTAAAATACATAAAAAAAAAACATTTTTTTTTTCAAAACCCCAATTGTGAAACTTTTTATCCTCCGACTTCCCGTGATCCTAGCAAAGTATCGGATGGAAGAGCGTCCTACGCTTCGTCTTCCTGTTCATGGCCGACAATCGAGAGCTTTTATTCATCTGTAGTTTGCGGTTCTACGAGCTATGTCTGTCTGTTGCCACTTCAACTTGCTGATTGTGAGAGCTATGTCGGTGATCGTGGTTATTTTTCAGATTTGTTTATTTCTGATTCAAACCTATTGTAAGTTAAATTGTTGCTTTAGTTGTGGACACTCTCCGATTAAGCACATGAAACCCAAGTATAAATAACTAATAAAACTATACTCTTCCATATTTAATAATTAGGTTCCAGTCAGCATACGTATATGTATATACATATATGTAATTACAGGCACATGAGGCTAAACACCCGTATGCCTCAGGTTGATGGACGCAGAGCAGTGTATTGTAGGGCACGTTCCTTACTAACGTGACCTACAAGACAATGCTTTGTTATAGGCTATGATAACCACTTAACATCAGGTGGGCCATATGCTTGATCCATCAGCAAATTGTATACATAAAAAAAAAACAAACGAAAACTAAAATATGTGTCAGATATTTTTCAATAACATACACAGGAGTGCATTATTGAAAACCTTACGTATTTTTGACATCTCTAAAACTATGATTCTGATTCCCGTTCTGGAAGATGTTCTATAATCTGTGACATTTATTCTATCATATTACTTTCTTATATTTCATTTTCCAAGTGAAAATTTCAGTCATGTAGGTACATTAAATACATAGTGACATAAGTCAAACTTCAAGTCGATATACCACAGAAGATGTATTATTACCTGCTTTTATATTGTGAATTCTAACAACAATGTAAGAAAACATATTTTAGTAAACAAAATTATTGTTTATCGACTTTTACGAATGACGTGTGCATTCGCATCGAAAGTCAGAACCGCCGAAGTGATTTTGGTAGTGTTTGTCCACCGTCACGGAGAGAGAGAGAGAAAAAAGTTCATTTCACCTAATAATAATCCTACAAATCTTTATCAATGCCAACATTATAAAATATTATAAGAAAGCTGTACAGTCATATTCCGAAGCACAAAAACTCCTAATTTGGTTCAAATTCTTCAATTTGAGTTCAATTCGAATACCGACTTTTAGACACGTTTGAAAAGTTGATTCTGAATGGTTTGTCACTGACGTAATTTTTTTGAATATGCTTCAGTCTAGAAGTAATTATCCAACATGAACTTCTTACAGTAAAATAAACGTTACCTTGTAATAAACTGAAATCAAACTCTCACTCACTCACCCATTACTCATGGTTCGGATCCGAATCGGATCACCCGATCCACGTGATCCTTAAAGACACGACAAAATATTGGACCGGAACTGGACAAAATAATATAGCGTACCAGAATATGAACCGGATGTGACGTAGCATAGCGCACAATTCAAGCACAGAATAAGTAATACTTAGTATCAAATACGTGAATTTCCAACTTACGTCAGGCAATGCCATCTCTGTTTTGAATTTGTTAAACTTTCGAACCTGTTTTTGACACAATTCTCTGAATGGGTAGGACCTTAAGTTGTAGTGTGCAAAAAAGTATTTTCTATCTTCTATCTATCTATCTATCTCGTATATAAAAAATACAAAAAACTATTTTCAACATCTTACAGCTGAAATGTTATAATCCAGGTTGCAATCTATAATTGGGGTTTTGAAAAAAAAAAATATAGATTTTTTTATGTATTTTAAAACATTATTATTAATAATGTTTATATTTAATGCAAAAAAACTTAACAAAAAAAAAATCAATTAATAATAAACAATTGATAAAATTTAGAAAAAACCACGTCGCACGTTGAAAACAAAAGTGACACTATCCAAAATTTGGCGGTATTGAGTTACAGCGACATTTGAGATCTACGGGAAAAACTACGTCATCTCCAAAGATCCGTTTCCTTATAGTTCACTTAGACACCCCTAGACGTCACCATGTGTCACTTCATACTTTAAGGTTTTGAGCTGGTTTGTTAAACAAAAACCGACATTAAACCAGTTTGTGCCCGGACACCGGCGATAACTGTTCGTGGGGTAAGTGAAAAAGTGTCATATTTTGTGTAGTGTCAGTAAGTCTAAGGGCCTTATGCAAAATAATACTTGTCAGTTTAAGAAGAAAAGTGGCACTATGCTTGAACTTTTTTGAAATTTAAGGCACTACGCAAAACAACACTTGATAATGTTAGAGCAAAAGTGGCACTTTACTGAACATTTTTTTAAATTAATTTTTGCTGCCATATCTACCGAATAATTTAATTAAAATCAACTAAAATGTGATAAAATAATATCTGAACTATTATTTAAAACCACAACAGTACGTCATTCTCAATTTATAGTTGAGTTATTGATCCCAGAAAAATTACAAAAACTTTAAATGGCCATACTGAAAAATGTAGTTTTTTGTTAAGTGTCACCTTTGTTTTCAACGTGCGACGTGACTAGAAACGCGCGATGATTGATCACCATAGTTGTGACGCCATAAAGTTATACCTACAGTACAGCGTTTGCGGCTATTGAATGAGTGAAAACTAAAATAATGACGTCACACGCGCTCGGGTTTGCTCGGCGTGTTTTCGGTACTGGATTCAAAAATTAATTTTTATTTTGAAATAACTTTTGAATTATTGCGAAAAAAAAATTAAAAAAATAGTTTTGTTATATAACTTATAATTATGTAATCTTTCCATTTACCGCAAAAAAAAAATTCAAAACCCCAATTATTCCAAATTTCATGCAAATCGGTCCACTGGTTAGAGCGTGAAAGAGTAACAAACATCCATCCATACTTACAAACTTTCGCGTTTATAATATTAATAGGATGGTTTACTATAAAAACAAACACGTCATACTCGTCTTTCACGCCTGAGTTTCACGATCACGAATGAAATGAATTTCCGTTTATGTTATTGGTTTGGCTAGACAGTGAATATAGCTTTAAGTATTTGTATGTGGTACTGGATACAAAATAACCCTTATTTCGTTACTTTTACGAATGTATGTTTGCTACTAATACAGGAAATATCTGTAACTTTGTATTTATATTACAAAACACTACGAAGCGTGACTATATGCATTACCATTAATTCTGAAAGAATTAGTTTTGAAAAAACAGTTAACAAGTATATATTCTACCCGTATACTGTTATACATTAACATTATCATCATCAGTCTGAAGACTTCTAAGAAGAAGAAACGCAGGACTCACTCCCACCCGATGGACTGACGACGACGATAAACGACTTTCAATCGATACTATTAACGATCGAACGAGCATAAAAATCGAGAACAAGAGCGTCACATTTTTCTCAAGACTTATCTGATGATTAAGAAAAGAAAATTAAATAAAAATATGGACATTTCACACCACACCATTATAGCTTCAAACTAAGCAAGGCTATAGGACTATAGGAACCAGAGGGTTGATATAAAACTAGTATACTTCTTTTAAATACATAAAAATATATATCATAACATCTAGCTAGCAAACAAACATCTACGTTCAGCATACAAACTTTTGTTCTCGGTGGGAATCGAACAGAGTTACAACTGAGTGGTGAGGCTAGTCATAATAGTGTGGAAAAGCTATAGGATTACTCACAAATCTTAAAGCTACTTTGGACGGAAGCGAAGTCGCGTAGTAAGGCATCGAATCCATTATCTTCTCCTCCGAGCTGCCACCCGAGCCACCACTACTCCGACTACTGCCTTCTCTCGCCGCTTCTTCTAGATCTTTCTTGAGCTTGTCAGTTTTTTTCCTGTAACCGATACTCACTTTATCTTTTCACATTTACCTTTGAAACATATTTCTGTGCCATTAGTACCCGCCAAGACTTCGTAAAGCGAGCAACGTCGAAGCACCCGATAATGTTTGTAATTATTACCACGCATGCACCAAATATGTATACCCAAAACTCCGTCACTATAAGCTCTTATATTATTTTCGCGATAATTGGTATACAAAGGTGCTAAATATTTAAAATTACAAGTTTGCTGTGTCCGCTTGCCATATCCGCATCCATAACATGCAATGAGTGCAGCAATATATGTGATTCAATAAATTCTACACAATAAACCAATCCCTTGGTCGTAATAATAATGCCGTAAAACTAGTGAGTCATTCAGGTTACTTAGATATCGATGGGCTCGACCGGTGACCTTCCGTAAACAAAAGTACGTAAACACCAGCGATGTCATAAATAAATCAACGCCACTTTACGCCGCACAGCTATTTAAAAGCAACGATGTTTATTTTAAAAATAAATGATAGTAAGTAGATAAGTATCGCATTATGTTCGGTGAATTTAACGAAATTAAGTTTTGAATAAGGTTGAAAATGTTAAAATGATTAGAGTTTGTATTTTTAAACCAAACTTAAACTCAGTTCTATACTTATTTTCTCAATCAACTCTATTTTTGTACACTCACTAATGTTATTACGCGATGTTATACTATACGAATGACGTCATAAAATAAAGGGTACCTATTGCATGTTTTAATGTTTATAGATAAAAATAACATCATAGGTACGAATTTAATCAAAGAAAGTACCTTGATGAGTAACTTAAACATGCACAAACAATAATAAGTGAGATAAGGGTAAGTTCAAACGTAACACAGTTTTTCCCAATCGAATCAATCATGTTAAAAACATTAGTACAAGAATACAAAATCAGACAAAACAAACGAAAATTTCATATTTAAATAAAAGAATATAGATCAAAATGAGTCAGTTTCAGAGTGCAGTTAAGACATAAATGGTCCACTTTCATGAAGAGGTAGATGTTCAGTTTTATGAACGGCACAATGCTCAAACCACCACATCGTCTGGTTATGTCAAACTCACCCGAAACTAACTCTACCAAACGTGTTGATGAAAAACGCGGTAGGGTTCCCTGGCCTGTTGAACAAAATAAACAAAAAAGAAGCAAACACAGCTATCAGGGTACTTTTATGCCAGCTCAAAACCGAGTCGCGCACACAGAACCCAAACAATTAACAACACTTAGGCTAGGACTACACAACTATAATATAATCTAAAGTGCACTGGGCCCATTTGTCACGTATGCCAACCGTATTTTGCACAAAAAATAATATAAAAATTATGGTTAAACTAGAAATGTGATAATAAAATTATGACACATTATGTTTTTAGGTGTGCGTCTGGACTACCTCTTTGTTTAAGCTTGATTAGCATCAGAGCGTTATCAACATCCGTTATAAAATGTTAAAATGAAACAAATAAGTCTAAATTTATTCACATATCCACTGAAATCCATTTGTTTAAAACCTGAATTCTTTTAACAGACGTTGACAAAGCTCTGATAGAAACAAGCTTAACTAAGAGGGTGACCCAGAGACACGTCCAAAACTTTGACGCACATGCCATAACTTGCATAATAAAAAAAACTACTGAAACCAACTCACGTAGTTTATGTATCATCGCATTCGCGTTGGTACAATCAAAAGTTTTAAAAAGTATACTTCCAAACACCCGAAATTGCACGCCGATACACTAGAAATATTATAAATAGGACAGTCGACAGATGGAATGCGTGACAAATATATTTTGCTAGTGTGCAGTTTACTAAATAGCAGCAACATTCACTAAACTTATCGCAACTACTTTACAAGCAATACAGTGACTTTTGACCAAATGCCCCAAAAATATTATAAATTAAATCTTACACATGTTACATTGCATTGAATTTTGAATTTAAATTGTATGGATCAGTTTGACCTCTGACAATTTGCTGGATTATGCCTCAATTTATTACTACTATCACAAATAGATCGGCAGTAAAAAACAAACCTTGAAAACTGCAAAAGACATGCTAACTTTTTAGTATCTAAACCATATTATGCAAGTGAAAAATGCGTTACCACTTACTTGAGGAAATGTTCGTTTTCTTCATTCATTTTATCCGCATCCTTAGCTTTGTACTTTATTAATCTATCCACTAAAGATCTATTTTCGTCCTAAAACCAAAAAATAAAAATTAGATCAGTGTTATTCAGAGCTGAAATTTACAATAATAAATATACAGTTACGCAAAACCTTTTTGAAAATCCTTTTCATTGTGATATCATTAAAAAACCAGAGTAAAAATTACGTCGGAGCTCTAAATTTCAGTCGCAAACTCACGACCAGCCTAGAAAAACTTTTTAGTCGACTGAACGTAAGTGTTGCTAGTTATATGAGAGCTAAAAGCTACGCGGAAAACTGTTATCACGTGAACGTCGTAAAATATACATACAGAGTGTTACTTTTACAAGGCAAAAGCTAAATTAGGTAGGCTTTTAATTAAATAGAGTGATTCCGCCCTAAATGTTTGCCGCCAGGAGACACATCAGCGTAATTGATATTGTCGTGTTGGGCTAATGCAAAATTTCGAAGTAAGTGCGTCAGTAATAATTTTAGTAAGAACAAATGCAACACACTGAATATGATAAGACAAACGCGAATAAGCTTGGAAGTTGGCCAAATTTTGAATGATGCAATAAAAATCCAAAACTCCAGCGTGTAAATTGTTACAGCGTACTACCAACCATACCACTATGCCAAAATATTAAAGCTAGTATAAACAAAAGAATATAGGTACACATTGTCAGTTAAAATTTTATGAACCAGAGAAACAGGTCATGGACTAAACGTTTTTTTATATGACTTGCTGATGGAACAAGCAGATTGCCCACCAGATGTTAAGTTGTTACCATCACCTACTACATTACCTGGCAAGTTAAGTTTGTTAGGAATGTAATCTACGATACACTGGTCTGCGTCCATCAACCTGAGGCATACAGGTGTTAAGCCTTAAGTTTCTGTAAATTCCCTTCCTCAATAGACCCTTCAACCAAAAACAGCAAAAGCTGCTTGGCGGTAGAATAGTGATAGTACTTCCCCGGCCTAATCACTTATCACTTAAGCGACCGTGAAGCTCCATCTACAGGTTTGACGATATGCTAATAAAAATTGGCATACTTAAAATAAAATCTTTGCGATAAATATTCTATTTACCTGTGCTTTCCTTAACTTATCTTCTATAGCTGCAAACGCAATCTGTAATGCCTGATGTTCATCTCTCAACATCTGATTAAGATTTTGTAATTCCGTCATGTTGGATTCGTACATTTGAATTTCTGCCCTCAGTGAAGCTATGACTGCCGTGTTTTCTGAAATCCTAAAAATACAGTATTATAATTACCTAATGCCTTTTTTTACCTATCAGAATACCTTTTTCAGACTATTTCAAACATTCGTGAAATATTTAATAAACAACGTGAGTTAGTATTCTACCAGCGGCGATGGGCTTGCTACCGGTCACGTATGGCATACGAACTACTGCAAAATGTGGGTACATATGGATGGGGTGTGTAAATTTACTATCTGGACGTACCTCTGACTACACCCCTTAGACATCCTCAAAGAATCTCGAGTAAGTACTTGGTACTACAAGATCGGAGAGGATATGTACCGTGCTTGAGAAATAAAGTCACGGTGCTATTTCTTATCTTTTTTTTTCATAATTCGTGGGTTTGAGTCCCACTTGGTCGAAAACTTTGGGATAATAATAATGTTTGTATTTTTATTTTTAGGTTGGAAGACTACTCTGCAAAGCGGTAAATAAAGCTTTACTATTGTCATTTGAGTAATATTGCGCGACTGTGCAGGATGTCTAATGGAAGTAGTCAGTGGTACATTTGGTACATTCCCACATTTTGCAGTAGTTGGTATTCCATACGTGACAAAATGCAAGCCCACCGTCGCTGCTAGAATACTAACTAGTTTCCTCACGATTTTTTTGTTTCATCATTTGAGAGTTTGCAGTCAATAACATTCGGGATATTACGAAATCTTTGTTAACTTTTTACTTACAAAATATCTTTACTCTGCAATTGTTTCTCCAAGTCATGCACTCTTTCATTTAAACTTAATATTTGTTGAGTATTTTCCCCGCGACGTCTGTGCAATGATGTCAATTCCTCTTGTTGCATTAAAAGTTTCTGTTCCAATGCTTGTACCCTTTCATTGCTACTGCTACCTGTAAGACAATAATCATCATCAACCGCCATCCCCATCAAACCTACTACTAGGTATAGATAACCTCCTTATAACTTCGACGACCGATGTGGCGTGGCGGGCGAATGTCCGCCTACGACGCAGGAGGTTCCGGGTTCGATTCCCGCCTTGGGATAAATGTTTGTACGATCTGCAAATATTTATTCCGGGTGTTCTGGGTGTTTTCTATGTATAATAAAAAAATATCTATGTATTGTATTTAGTATATCAGTCATCTAGTACCCATAACACAAGCTCTGCTTAGCTTGGGGCTAGATGATGCGGTGTGAATTGTCCAACATTATTATTATTATTAACTGTAAAACAGATATAAAACCGATAGTCCGAAAACACCCTACAAGAATCCCTAAAGTATTTTACTCATAGAGCTGGATCGGGAATGTTCTCTTTTTTTTCGATCGCTGATAGCACAAGCAGATGGCCCGGCCCACCTGATGCTAAGTGGTTACCATTACCCACAACAAAGCAATACAATACACTGCTCCGCGTCCATCAACCTGAGATATAATCAAACAAAAACCTATCAAAAGTGAGTAATGTGCTAGCTAGCTATCTATTTTAGAGATGTTACAATTTTAAATTGATAAGTGATTGTGTTGAGACTTATATCAACCAATAATAGATAGCCTCAGAAATATATTACACGTTCAAATACAAAAGATAAATATTACTATTCAAAATTGAAGAATATGTAACACATAGAACCCAATTAGTTGGTAATTATGTAAATAAAATATTAAGAGTCAACATACCTAAATAAAATATTATGTCAGATGAGACAGATGATAATTATAATCACGACTGTAATCCCCAAACACAGTAGACATTCCCACCGATCTCTTAGTACCAAGAACCTACTCCCGATTCTTCGAGAATGTCTAAGGGGGTAGTCAGAGATACGTCCAGATAGTACATTTGGTACACACCCATATTTTGCTGTAGCTAGTATTGCATACGTGACAGGTCGCAAGCCTATCACCGCTGCTAGATAGAATACTAACTGTTTTCCTTCACCATTTGAGAGCACTGGAATTGTGCACAAAAATGTATTGGTGCACGACAGCTCAGAAAGGGGGTCACTACCACTAGCCCACTGGTGTCTCCAATCTAATCAGATGTTAGCTTTTAAATGGTGAGAAAACCATCCATAATTCATTGCATTAAATAGCAACCTCCCCATCACCTTCCATGAACAGTGTAAAATGCGACTAAGAGAACCAAGAGGTAGCAGCATCTCTTGAGTACTAAACACCGATACTGCACCATACATAAAAATCTACCTACTAAGTGTGGTGAACTATGGCGAACCTTTAACATATGAAGAAGGACTTACTTAAATTAATGCTATTTACGTTGTAATGTATGTATAAATCTATCTATACCACTTATAAGAATCTTTGTCCTGACCGACTGACATATTTAGACAACGCACAGCCTAAACCATTGATCCTAGAGACATGAAATTTCCAGGATATATTAGTCTTGGTGCGTAGAGGTGTACTAAGAAAGGTATTCCTGAAATTCTCTAAAGGGGAACAGCGGGGGTTGAAGTTTGTATGAAAATAACCACGCAGACAAAATCGCGCGCTTTTCGCTATTATGATATAAATTATTACCTCCAGAAACCACACTTTCAGCACCAGTGTATCGAATTCTTTCATTAACAAGTTGCAGCTGTAAGTTTTCATTTTTCAATGTGTTTACATTGTCAAACAATCGGCTTTCTGAAATTGAAAACAGTTTTTGTCATTGTATACTCACATGGCTTTAGGGTAAATTTAAATTAATTATTACAAAATATTAAATAGATACTTTGAACAAATTTATAGTATTTTTCCACCTCATCAACCCAGGTACTTACATGGAAATGTGTGTGTCACCTTCTACATAATAACAAGTCTTAACATCTGTAGATGATTAATACAGTGCTATAGTGCCTGGGACAGGATTTCAGATAGAGTTTGCCCAGCACGTATAGCATCCTCACAGCTAGACCAGCCCATTCCACAGGAAAGACACGGCACATACATGCAGAGTTGACTAAGCCACAGGTTTCCTGACAATGTTTTCCTTCACAAGCATTACGCTCATAACTTTTTCCAATTTGCCTTTTAGTCTTCTTGACCGATAGGTGAGACTACAGCTGTTTTTGTTCCACTACCTTTTTATAAATATGATAAGTGACAGGGTCTAAGATGTATTTGGAGAAGGACACACACACATTTGCATTTTAATATACTTACAGGGATAAAAGTGGCTGAATAGTAGGTAGTATATTATACAATTTGTTTTGCCAATTTAGTATTTTACACACCTGAATAAACTTGTTGAACTATTATTGACTGCCTCATAACTTAGCTGTTTGTAGTTTTACCTTCTGCTCAGGTTTTGGGTGATTTTGGATTTAACCCCAAACAAGAACAGTTATTTGTGTGATGAACACAGACGTTTGACATGTGTCCGAGTGTTAAATTATATTCTAAGAATATATTAACAAAAGTTTTGGTTTTGTTACACTCAGTACATATGACAGTGATTTGGTTCCTATAGTACAAGCTTTAATTAGTTCGGGGCTAGACAGTGTAGTGTGATATCATCATCATCAACAGCCTGTAGAAATCCAGTGCTGGAAATAGGGCTCCTCCACACATTTCCAGGAAGAATGTTTTTGAGCCCTTGCCATCTATCAGCTATCTATTTATATAATTTAATTACCTATGTAGGGTTTAAACAAAGAAATGTGTGTTCTTTCTTAACCCTTTTATCTACTAGGCGGCTTAGGTTACAACCTCATACTGATAACAACTCTAGAGTGTAAACATAAAGGGCCAGAAATCTTGGGCTTATTTATTAACCTACAGATTTATTATTTATTTAGGCTAGGTCTAGCTACACTTGAGCCATTCAACTCTTGTCTATTTAAATATTTTTTAGGAATGTTTGTTTTTTAATGTACCTATGTTTATTAATTTGCAACTTATGACTAATTCTGCAGTGTGACCATACTGCATAATAATTTGCAAATACTAAAATGGTTATAGAATGAAATCAAAACTTTGATATTAAAATTTATAAGTAAAAATCAATTGACAAATTAAACCTTATTATTAATTAAGTTTTGAGGATTTGGATACTGCTAAGACTAAAAATTATCATTGAGGTTTTGGTTCCCATCATCCACATACATTTCGTTTTCGCGGTCGCTCAGCTGGTCTGAATGTTGATGATAGTTTATTAACACTAAACAAAGAGTTATAGGTTAGGTTACTTTACTTACGAAAAGAAATAATATCCTGGAATGCAGCCGTTTCATATCGATTTCGATTCTGTAGTTGGCTGATTATACTTTTCCTCCATTCACCACCTTCCATAATTAGATCTCCAATACAATAAACGAAAATCAATTTACAATTTAGATTCTGGATGAAAACAAACAGGTGTCATTACGTTTCACTCAGTGTTTTCCTCTAAAGACCTAGTAAAATATATTTGCAATAGTATAACACTACGATAACAAAAAACTTGTGATCAAGCAATATTCAAATAATTACTGAGAAACTTTATTTACACTTTTATCCAATTAGAAACTGCTTTCGAATAAGTTATCCATCTCCAATCCACAGAATACTATCTATAAAAAAGTACTCTGTGATACTATTACTCACGAGCTCCAATCCCTCGGGTCCACAGAGATTACTAGTTAGTTTACAGACTGGATTACTCAAAGAATATGGACTAAAAGCTGTAGAAATGCAGCTATAATAGCAACCTAATACACTAGTTTATGCTCTTTTCGCTTACGACAACGTCAAGATATGAGAAAATAGCGCATATACATTCATTAATTCAGTTTTTAGAGTTATTCAGTACATTGTCCATCGTTTGAAATGACGGAAGTGCCATTTTACACTTTTCGAAAAATATCATACTTGTAAATTAAAAACTCATGAACGACCTTATTGCATTCAGATAGGTAAGAACTATCATAATAATGTCGCGTTGACATTTCTGTGAAAGTTCCCGGACGATTTATTGTATTTTTTATAATATATTTGAAAATAATGCATTAGATCACTCAAAAACAACGTAATATATGCAAAAAAAGGAGCGTAATGTGTGTATAAAATGCCATGTGTAGTTGAAGATTGTGATTCAAGTAGAAAACGATGCGAAAATGAGGATGTGTCGCTATCTTTCCATTTGTGAGTTTTACTGGAAAATTTGTGTTATTTATAGAACCAAATGCTCAGAATATCTTTTTAAATTATGTTGACTCCAGTTTGCACATACATTTCCACCTGTTTCATTAAGTTTTCATACGATAATTACAAACAAAATAATTTTATCATAGTGATGTAGTAAATTGCATCGATGAGTAAAAATGTCGATGACTTACCACCCATAATCATGGTTTTAGATTTCCCAAAGAAGAAAAGATGAAAAATGTATGGTTACAACTAATACAAAGAAGCGATAATTGGACACCGAATAAAGTCATTCACGTCTGTTCCAATCATTTCACAACATATTCATTTTAACCTAATGATCAAGTAAAATATCGGCGGCTAAAGCCATCTGCAATACCAACATTAAATATAACGCACGAATAAAAACATTACAATAGTAGGACCAGGTGGTGCAGGTTTGCACTATAAATCACTTGATCTTCATTGTAAGTTAAGATTTTTACCAGTCGCCTAGCCAAACTGTTGTGCTAGTTTTTTTGAAATAACTGCTAGAATGCTAAGTGTTTTAATTTGAGCAGTCTGGAGACGAGCTGCTTTATGCTCACCCTTGCTGTGGAAAGTTCATCGCAACGAGGTTCATTTCGAGCTTGCCTCTACCCGATTCATTCGCTAAATACTTAGTTTTACAGTAGCCATGGCCGACGTAGGTACATATGTTAAGTTTGCAGAGAGCGCCCGACTCACACTGAAGTGCTTTTGTTACTGACCGACATCGAATGGCTCGTTTATTTTTTCTTTATTGTTTTAATTAATAATAACTAAGCATTTGGCTGCAGTGTAACTGAAATCGATAATACGAAACTTCGTTCATCGTTTCTAAGAATTGGTAGTTAGCCCTACAGACATACTTTATTTATCGATATCAAAGTCGACATAGTTACAACACTAACATCACAGAATACTACGTAATATTCATATATGTTAGTGATATCTGTTCAAAAGACGGATTAAGAGTTTGTATGCATCTCTTTCTTGTACCATTTCAATATCGTAAGTGAAAACAGTACAAATTTTGTGTAATTGGTTGCTATTTTATCATGTCTTCTATTAGTTTATTATTCTATGGGATTACTATTACTCGGATGAAAAGGTTCTGTGTGTTTTGTGTTCTTCTTTTTTACTTCTGTGCATTCAACTGCCACAATTTTACATTCCCACACGTGTTGAGAATGTACAACCATGGAATACACGACCTGGGAATTGGCGACCATTGTTCTGATTGGTTAAACGAAAGCTTATGCTTCCTTTAGAAGCAACTAACGAGTCAAGTTGTACCGTCCTATTTTGAGATTAGTGTTGGTAGGTCATGCAGTTTTATCCTCCTGGCACTTTGGCAGCTGTTGCCGCAGTACGCTGGCTCTGCGCACTCGCCTCGCGCGTTTTTTTTATGTTTAACCTAACCTATTTATCCAAGTCAGATTCGCTTTAAAAAGTGAGTGTAAACGAGGCATAAGTTTTTATGTTTTTAGTTAGAGAGTACTATATTCTTTGGTTTTTATAGTCTAATATCTTGTTGAGTCAATATTTTAGTGCATGCTGTGGCTTCGTATAATTGAAGGGACACATAGTTTTAAGACATTTTGTAAGATTTTCATTTTTATTTTTTGTGTTTCCTTTGTTGGATGTCCTACAAAAAAATAAATAAATAAACACAAACACATTAATAGCCATGTGAAGTGCCACCATCATACATACCTAGCCCAGGGACTTATTACGATACCGTACCAATTAATTTCGGTACAGGTTTATTTACCCAAATACTTTGTACACTTATTTAACCGTTATTAGATTTCGGTATCAAAATAGGGCGAGCTCATTGCGCATTTGACGACGCAACTTCGAAAATACAAGCCATGGCCAAGGTCAAATTTCGGTACCGTTTATAATTTCGGTAGCGCAAACGCGAAGGTATTGCTATATAACGGTAGGTACCGTTATACGGACGTCATACCGAAATTTTAGGATACCCTTATTTAGCGGTTTCTAAGTCTCTGATACCTACCTACCCTACCTATACTTGGCGCTGAGAATAGTTAAGTTTACAGAAATAAAATGCTTTTATTTTTATCTGTTACATAGACCAATATAAGTAGGTACATTTTAAATTAAATTTTTGCATTGAAAACGGGTTAAAATGACATCTAAACTTCTATCATTGCTATCTATTATTTTTTGCAAATGTATTGTATCTAAAATGTAAATCCGTTATTGGCTATATGTTTAAATCTTAAGTATTTTTATTGTTTTGAAAGAGCTGTGGATTTTGTTTTCATTAAATAAATAAATAAATAAATCTAATTAATTATAGGCGCTTATTTGTAATACCGTAATACAGTGGATTCAGGTATTTGTACAGCCTGATAATTGCTCAGTTTCCTGATGATTTGGCATCCACCATTAGAATCCAGAAAAAACGCCTAGTCTCGACTTAAGTCCTGGGTAGGTACCTACCTAAGTACAAAAAAAATGGTGTGTATCTACGTACCTACCTAATACACAAGTCTCGCCGAAAATAATGTCAAGAAATAAGAAATCGGCTGGTGTAGTGTTTGAAAACTTCAAGTTACAGTCAGCATTAGAAATTAATGTCTTCTGACGCTTCTGACCTAAAACATTTGGAGGTAGGTAGGTAGTTATAGGTTTACCTACCTATGCACTACAACAATAATCCTATGTAAATACCTCTACTAAGTAGGCTTGACGACTAATTTTAAAATCAAATAATACTTTCCCAACTTTGTTGAACACGGTAATTTCCATTAGTTCTGCCCCCTGACAGTAGGTATGTTAGTAGTATAATAAAAAGTAAACTAAAATGTCGTTGATTTTAATATGAATAATCAAGGTACTGAAACTCCTTGTTTTCTCTGTGAACTGAAATACTCTCTACCTGTAACAATAATAAATGCATGTTACATAAAGTGGTACCAAAGTGGTACAGATAAGGTAGCTTTTAGCAGAGGCATAATTGTTACCTATAATGCCTCTTGAGGAACGAACCCACAACTTACAGCACAAAAAGGCAGAGACTACTACCAACTGAGCTGTGAGGGCTGTCAGTTATAAATTATTAAGTATAATTATTTTGGGTGCTATGCTATGACGACGTGAAAATATTAATATACCTAAGTTTTTTTCACACCAGCCTACACTACCTAGCACTTAGGTACACATACTTACTTTTCTTTTTTAAATTATCCAAGAGTCTAGGTAGGTGCATGCTCCTTTTGCCACGATGACGTGGACCTGTAAGTAGGTAGGTAATTAATATTTTCAGGATATGAATGGATAATTTTTAAAAAGTAAATATAAATATTTATACACACACACACACCCCCACACACAATTGCTTTTACTTATCTTCCTATAAAGGTACCTACTGCTTATCTACATAATATTATTCAACTTAGATTAATAAATATGTAGTTAAGTGGTTTTAACTTTGAGCCATTTAGCAATCTCACAGTTCACTTGTCAATTGTCATAAAACTAGGTAAAGCTAAGCACCAGATTCTCGCGACCAAGCCTAGAGAACAGTATTATGAAGCCCCCATTTAGTGCCAATCCCTCACTAAGCTAGTAAGGTACTACCTACTACCTAATGAGGTACTCTAAGTATATGAGGTGGGTATACTTCCTAAGTAAGTTAGTAGGTAGTACTAGTAGGTAGGTAGTAGGTAGGTTTTTCATTACTTACGATCAGAATCTGATTCAGAAGACTCTAGATATTTTGCATGAATTCTGGCATTTTCTGCAGAAAAAAACCAACGTATTATTAAACATAAAGTATGCGTCCGTAGGCAGTACCTGCCTATAATATTATTAACCGTCACGATTACTATTATTTTCTTTCATATTAAACTGTTCCCCAACCTTCTGGTTCGTATTCCTCAGGATTAAGCCCTCTTGTGCTCAATATCCCATCGGAATCTGAAACAAATCATTGCAAGTAACTAAGTAGGTAGGTAGTGGGGTAGCCAATAAACCAAACCAAGTTTACGCAGGCAGCTAATGAACCGAGTGTTTCTACTTTTTATGATCTTATGATCTACTCACCTAACTACTGTTAATAGGTAGGTAGTTGCATGAAACGTGATCACCAGTTCTTGCAATTTACGTAATTAAGTTACATGAACCTTATCTAATCACGGGGCGCAAAGAAAGAAAAAAGAAAACACATTTATTTTGAACACACACATAGCACGCATAGGTACAGTATTAACGAATCAGAGAGCAAAACAATATAAGAAAGAGCCTTTGAATTGGCGGTGGCTCACTACACAGGTTTTTTCAATTGAATTCCCTATTGCTGAAAATTATGATTTGCATGTTACACTCATTGACCGAGAGATTCTGTTTAGTAACATCGACTAAATACCACATCAGTTTTCTAAATGATCCTCTTGCTTACCTTCATAGATAATAATTACTTACACTCTGTTTGTAATTAAAAAATCTTACCATTGCTGTCTTCGGCATCATCGTCAGATTGATCCTGTTCCTTGCTAGAGCCAAAGCGGGCTGGCGGCGGCGGCGGGGCATTGTTAGTGCCTTCTGAGCTCTCGCTGTCAAAGGAATCTGCCCGGATTGATGGGCTAGACTTCTTGACTGTGACAGGTTTTTCGTCTGCGGCTCTTGGCTTAAGCTCAGATGAATCTGTTAGATTGGATACTAAGGTGGAAAGCGTATGGTATGGGGGAAATATAGCTCTACCTAAACGCTCTTTACCTATCATTATTATAATAAGAAGTATTATGTATGAGCAAGGTGGTTTATAAGGGGACAAATTTTGCCTTGTTTGTCTGATAAAACCGGCTAAGTAGATAACTGAACCAGTACAGCGTACAGACTTTGTCGAGGTGCTTTTTTTATTTAAAAACTCAAAATATTTCCAAAAACGCAAATATCACATGGTATCGGATAGATAATCACAGGTCTGCTCGCTAATCAAACACTTATTTACATCTGGTGGGTAGACAAGCAACCATCCCCCGTCACATACCTATCCATAAGTCCTCCAAACAGTCCAAAGGCTTACCAGATACCTGCAAGAGACCGCTCACCAAGTCGGTAGGTACGTAATTGGCTCAGCCAGAAAAATAAACAAACTTTGGAATATAAGCACCTAGGTACTTACCTTCAAAGTCCCTTATTCTCAGTGAAGGTGCACCGTTCTCCCCTTGCGTCAAATCGAAACCGATTCGGAGATTCACTAAAATTTGGAAAAGCAATCGTCATCTAGGTGATTAAATTCATTTAACTAGCAGGTTCCATAACACATTAAATTAACGTGTACCTTAGGTAAAATATAGGTAACTAGTGTTTCAGTAAGAACAGTAAACCTTGCGAGCTCTTACCCATAACCATGCAATAACCGACACTTTCCCCTTTCCCTAAATTGAAATCTGTCCATAATATACACTAAACTTGCCCCTCTACTCCCTTCGGGGTTTTTTTCACAACATCTTGTGTAGAATGAAGTCCTTCCTATGCCTCTGATTGAAGTCAGTTCATAAATAATGCTATAGGAAACCTTCTATTTCCCCCAATAAAAATAGCGATCGACTAAACAAATAAAATAAATCAAGGAACTCGTGTGCTATAATTTTCGTCTAAATCGGTTGAAAAAGGCGACTTGTAGGCGAGAATAGAGGGATGGACTAAAGTATTTTTGGCCAAATCTCGATACTAAGACGCTTTGTTCGCTCGGTCAGTTACTAAAAATAAGTAAAATACTATTCGCCTAGCTATAACTTTATACCTAGGTTCTTTCATAGATTATTTAAGTAAATTTTTGGTAGGTTTATGATGAACCAGAAAAGGAAAGACTTCCGTTTTGTCCTCCTATCTGTGGTATACAGATACAGCGACCTGCGTGGCAGCGTAGGCCGCTGTGCGGTCACTGCGGTGAGCTTGTACCTACGTATGTAGGCGCGTAGACAGACCGTAAACTTACTTTTATTATCACCAGAAGAATCTGGATATGCGTTTGTAAAGTAAATCAAGACCTGCAAGCAAAAACATTGTATATAACTTACCCAGTACATAAGTAGGTTTTTATGATCTCTTATTTACTTATATTTTATATTTATACTTAAATGTTTCAGCAAAATTATTAGGTATTCTTTACCGCCGCGAATAGCCATAGTTCTAGACTGTGGTTGACCAGAGAGCGCATGATAGGTAGTGATTGTACCTATGGGTTTCACTCGTACCTACCTACCTACTAACACAACAATAATATCGTGTTTTGATTTACTACGAATTTCATTTAAATAAAATACCTACAACATGTATTAGTACCTAGTTGCCTACATAGGTCAATAATTAATTAATATTCAATAATGTCTTTAATCTGTGCCAAGGTGAAATTAGCTTGTGGGTGAGATCTCGAGATATTTTTTAAGCGGTGTGTTGGCCTGGTAGATAGGTACCTACGTTGGTAGGCTAAGAAGGTACCTACATGAAAATCCACAAAAATATATCTAGGTACAGTAATTTAAAACAGGAATACCTATTCATTAACTTTTGTCACTGACCGTACCTGCCTCCCTAGGAAACTATGTAGGTACATAGGTACCTGTCAGTGAAAAGTTTGATTTGATGCGCTCTCAGCTCTTCTGTAGACGTATTCTAAGTTTTCAGATAACGGATTTCGGTTTGCGAGCTCGAACTTTTTGCATAGAAATACGCTAGTGCCCCCATATGCCGCTAGGGGTGCTTATCGCAAAACGAAAAAACGAAAAAACTCAGAATCCGCCCTCTATTCAGTAAATTTTTTGGTGAATGTCGTTTACACTCCTCTAAGTAAATAATAGTCGTTGGGTAGTAATTAATTCGCTAGGATTTCTAATATCTGTAGTCAAATTAAGTTACCTACATCATTTAAAAAATTGAAACATGAATTGCCACCAATGCGAATGGATGTCCAGACGTACCAACTTGCTGGTACCCGTACCAGTTTTGAAGGTCTCGTACCATGTACCTACCAAGACTACTCTGTCATTGTATGCAAAAATACCAAGATTAGCCGTTTACGAACAAAACACACCGACAATACATAGTAGGTAGGTACCTATATCCAACAAATTTTTGCTCAATTTGGTCCAAAATATTTTACACTCGACATCGGAAATGTGCTAGTAAGTATATAAAAAAATATTGAAAGTCATACTCCTTCTGTACGTAAGTAGGTACCTTCGATGATTATCTATCTTCGATGATTAATATATTACTGTCATTTTATTTTTTGCTGTTGTCTGCTGACTTGTGTTGTAAATGTTGTCCAAGCCTGTAGGTAATTGGTACACATTTTATAGAGTATAGTTATTGTAGTTGTATTAAAAAAAATGTATATTATGTTGTACTGTTGGCGTTGCCTAATAAATAAATAAATTATTACTGCCCTCTATTAATTTCATAAAAGCCTTTAAGTAAATTCAGGGTATTAGGTATGGCAGAATAATGTTTCAGGGTATTCTGCTAAATAAACATTCCATGTTTCATTTAAAAAGGTTGATACTTATTTTATTTGTTTTGAAAATGTAGCAAAGATAAGTATTGTTCAATACTTATTTACATAAACACGTAATTCTCAAGAATATTTTCTATGGCTAAATCAGTTTGATATACTTCATTTTCTTTCAACATTAATATTCTTTCGAATTCATGCCACCTTCTCCTATCTATAGAAGGCATCATAATATCTACAATTGTATTTTGTAGAACTTGAAGTGAAGTTAGTGCGACTGATTTTGACATTAGCATAGTTGAGTTACCCTCAGAAATAGCACTCCATAAAACATCGGCCATGTTCAATTCCGGGAAACTATTTGGCAACCGCAGCACTTCATGACCATGGGATTTAACTATTCTGTCAATCTTATATTCTTTAGTTTCTTTTACATTTTTTCTTATGAGCTCAAACAATTCTGGTCTTAAAAGGTTTGGACTACAAGGAATATTGTTAGCAATCAACCATTTAAGCATTTCGTTTTTTGTGCTGTATCTTGTAATTGGACAGGTATCAACAACTGCACCATGGATAGGGCTTTTGTCCATAATAATTACGGATGGTTTCTCTAACAGACTTAAGAGTATATCTATGATCCATTTATTGAATGTCTCTTCGGTAGCTTGATTGCTGAATAAACCGTTCAACAAACCATCTTTGGTTATTGCAAGGAAAAATAGACTTGAATCAGAAGGTAAGCCATTATCAATGTTAAACCTTTCATATTTGAGGTCTATATTTATTACTCTTTCATCTATGTATACTATTGGTTTAGTTTGCATTGTTCTTAATTTTCGAATTTTATTAAGATAAATATATCTTTCAAACCGCTGTTCTGCATTTTCAATAAGAATTTTCTTTCCATCTATGGTTTCTTTAAGAATATATCCTAGTTTTATCATTTCAAGTTGAAAAATATCAACATCAGTTGTAAAGTAGTCATCGTTACATAGTTTTATTTTCTTAAGTATATGATACACAATATTATAGTTCGGGGATACTTTTTCCATGTATAGTTTTTTTAGGACATTCATAACTGCTATGCGGCTTTTAAGTTTAATAGAACTCTCAGGCACTGTTTTATTATTAAGTATTTTGTAGCTCTCTTCTAGCAGTAAATTTGTACTCCCCAAAAGAGCACCTGAACTAGATGCATCAGTTTCAGGCTCATTCATAGTTATCTTTGCATTTTTGGGTGTAGTAAAAAGTTTGGAATCCTGAAAATAAAAGCAGATGCTATAAATAAGGTAGGTAGTTAATAGGCGTCATAAATTATGTTTAATGAGAGATTTTGTTTTGGCCACGCAAGACTTGCCAAGAGCTTAAAAACCGTTAGTCAGGATAGACAAAAGGAGACTAAAGGAGAACGGATTAATTAAATAAGGTATAAGAAAAAAGTCACCATATAACTAACAATAGCTGGGAAATAAAGGTTCTTGCATGGCAACCACAAATGGAAAGACAAAGCACAAGACATCCTTTTACCCAATGGACTGATGAAATTGTTAGGATCTCAGAAAGTCTAGTATGTTTCTGGGTTGAAGGGGTTGCCGGTAAATCTACAGGCACATGAAGGTTAACACCTGTATGGCAATTTCTGTAATGGGTAATGGTAATCACTTATAAACATCAGGTGGGCCATCTGCTTGTTGTTGGTTGGGCAACCACATAAAAAATCACATAAATATAAAAAAAAACTAAGAGATAAGTAAATAAGTATGCTCACCAAATTAGAAGTTTCTTTTCTTTTATGCATCTTTGAACACTTTACGATGAAATCCATATCTTTGTACCATTGTCCTACACGCGTAGAAGGACAAGTAGATGTGAAACTATATTTTTTTCTTAGTTGTTGATATGAAGAACGCAGATTATTCATTTTTTCTTTAATTTCTTCAGGTCCCAATCCACCTATATCCTTAGCTTGCAACATTCTTACTGCAATGTCTGCAAAGGCTGCTTCTTTTAAACATGTACTAGAGTAAGAAGCTTTTTTGATATTCCATAGGCATTGATGACTCCTATATAGATGTACAAAGAAGTTTATATCATCCTCGGACCACGGACCAACTTTACTCATAGTTATGTTTGGCGTGAACGCTATTTTCAAAGCCCGTTTCCAAATGGGTTAGAACAAACAACACCACACCAATCCAATTACTTGCTGTATGCACTGCACTATCTACGCGCATCAATTAAATCTGCAAAAGGCAAATAACTCAGTCAATAATCATGCATAGTGGACGTCTGTTTTGGAAATTTATTAACTTAAGTGCATTCCAATCCAAGCTGATTCCAACCAAGGTATGTTCTGGATGAAACACTGTCTTGGCGTCATGTTTACGTACCGAAGAACCTAGCTTAGTTTCTGCCTATTGTCGCCTGCCTTTTGAACGATGTGATGATAGTTTGCTTAGCGGAAACTAAATAAGCAGAAAGCTCGTAAAAAGTACTTTTAAAATTTTTGATACGCTCGTATTATTGTAAGATCACGCGATTTCACAACCAAGGAAAACATATGCATAGAAAAAGCAACCGCACTGGTGTCCATTTTGGTGACCAATTAATTATTATTATAAGCCGTATTTTTCAGGGGCCACACATGCGATGTGTATCAAAATATACAATAGAATCCCTAGTGACATAAAAAAAGAAAACAGACATCTAAAATTAATAAAACGAGTGTGCCACACGACTGAAGTAAAACTTCTTTAATATACGAAACGTAACTGGTTATGAGAGAAAGAACAGTGCTTTCATACCCCCTCCATGGTAGTGTTAAACGTTTAACGCAACCTTGGTGGAAGTCACATAAGAAGTATTACTTCATAAAATATTTTGTAATCATACTAAATCACCCAGTTTTTATTCATTGCACGAGTTTTTCGATGATGATCAAAAGCGAAAGTATAAAATGATCATAAACAATTTAGCCTTACCTACATGCGCCACCTAGAAATTTTATGTTTTCTGTGCCCTAACAGGGTTTATGTTTAAAACTTATCTACCATTTTATCACCTATTGTAACAACATGAAACGAAACGCACTTTGAACGCAAAAACGCAGAGAATTTAATTTGATTTGATTGTGTTTGCCTAGCGTGTGAGTGGAGCGAGTTCGTATTGTACTAGCCATTCAGTAGCAGAGTTCAGACAATACTTTGAAGTTGCATCTAAAGCTATTTACAGACGCTCCGATTCGGTTGGTGCCAGCCAAGCATCGTTCCACCAATCCGAGCAATGGTTGCCTATTGTCGGGTCGTGCACTCCATGATTGTACATTCCCGTGTACATGGTGCCGCCGTGATTCATAGCCACGGAATGGCGGTGGTTATTGTACGATAATAGAAAACACAATTCAGATTTCACATCCATTAAAAGCACAGTAGGCGTATTCTGAGTATTTTTCGTTTTCCGGATACCGGATTTCGGTTAGCGAGCTCGAATTTTTTTATGGAGATACGCTAGTGCCCCCATATGCCGCTAGGGGCGCTTATCGCATCTCCATACAAAAATTTCAAGGTCGCAAACCGAAATCCGGTATCCGCAAAACGTAAAAAAACTCAGAATCCACCCTCAGGTAGCATTATTACCAGGAATACATGTTTTAAATAAAAAACTCCACGACTAAAGCCTCATTTAGACGGGGAGAGTTTCTCGTACGTTTCCTTACGAGAAACCATACGCTACTATCACAAGCAACAATCGCCATAACACAATCGTATCAAATTGTTTACATACAGCCCATACTAACTAACTAGGCAAGAACTAAAATCTCGCCTACTATTATGTCATACGAGATTCGCATATGACTTATCGCTAGGCGATAATTGCCTATGCTTGTTTACACAACAAAAGTATAGTTAGCAGATTCCTGCTTATGAGAGTCTCGACTTGTACCTATAATCACGATCTCCGTGACATATTTTCAAGTTGATACGAGTATCGTACAAATCAGTTTGAATAGTTTTTAGTGCGAGATTTGTCAGTCGAGTTAAGTGATTACTAGTAGGTACCTATATTGTTCGTAAAAATGACACAAAAATCTTTTAAATTCGGTTCTGCCGACAATTTTTTGAAGTAAATAATATAAATTGAGTTTTCGTAACCCGAAACATATTTTTGAATGTCTCTTCATCTTCCAATTGTAATTCAAGGCACAACGTGTTAGATGCTCCCAAATAATTTCTTCTCGTTATCAATTTTTTAACCCAACATCTTTTCTTCTTTTTCCGTTTAATTAATTCTTGCCTTAGAAGAGCAGATAAATAATTAAAACACCCTCGCGCACTGCCACTCATGGTAGCAACTGGCATAAAATCTCGAAATACGATTATTGCTTTGAAATTCTGTTTACACGGACATAATAATATTCCACTGCAAGTCAATAGTCGCCCAAGGCAACGAGCGAGGAGAGCGATTGTTTAGACGAAAAAAATGTTTTATATTCCTTCGATAATCGTATCTTCGAGACGAGAAACTCTCCCCGTCTAAATGGGCCTTAAATCCCCAGGCACGGCATCTTTTAGGCACGAGTTTATTTTCATATTCTTGGTTAAGCATATTTTTATTTTTCGCCTAAAAGCACGTCTAAGAGGTAGCCTATTAGTAGGCCTAATAATTCCGACCGATTTGGATAAAATTTGGAATAAATATAGATTGTAATCTGGAATAGGACACAGGTTACTTTTTATCCCGAAAAAATAACGGGAACGGGAAAAACTGCCACGCGGGCGAAGCTGCGAGTGGCCTCTAGTATATAGGTAGGTAATATATAAGGAAACTTACCCACCTACCAACTCGCCTGCTTTACCTATAGGTAGTTGGTAGGTATGTACTAAGCATGTAGGTACCTACTTACCTAAACAAAAATTAAAAAATGAAATTTCAGTAAAAAATTTAGGACGCGCAAAATTCGATGGGACTGCAAGTGTTTGTTTTATGCTTCCCCCAGGGCGCATTTTGTTTGTGCTAATATTGTTGTTAGTATGTTGTCACGTGACGCGGCGCTTCGCGGTTCTCGAGTGTTGCCGTTGTATCCATTGTTCACAAAAGCCATGCGAATGTTCGTAGGTACACCTAATTGCTGTGGCTTGCGCTCCTCTGCGTGAATAATTGCACTGTTCAACTGCAGTTGAAAATAGTTCGTATTGTTCAAGGTGAGGGGTGCTGCAACTGTGATACCCCTTCTGTTTTAAGCTTTTCTGGTGCAAAACGTAAATAAAAATTATAGTTATGAATAAGATTTTTATATACCTACCCTAGGACCTAGGTTAGAGCTGTTTATAAGGTGGCTGTGTATAAGGTTATAAATCGGGACCAGCTTAGCAGAGCTTAGTAGCTATATTTTTATACTTTACGCTTACCTACTTATTTGTTTTTTTTTAGGTACCTAACTACGTAGGTACCTAAGTACTTAGAATACAATATAGCAACCAGAGAGAACAATCATTATAATACAAATGTGTATCGTAAGTGGAGATCACTGTCTTTAAAATAAAATAATTTCTCAGTTCTTATTTGATTCCAATTAAAATCTTTAAATAATTCTTGTTGGTTTTGCTGAAGTGTACCTAGATGATCCCATTTATTTTTAGGTAGACTTTTGGTAAATTGTTATTATAAATTTACAAAAGCTTAGAATGGTATCTTCTAGGAGGCATTGATGTTTTCATGAAATTGTTCAAGAAATTCTTACAAAACTCGTTACAATCACAATAATGAAACTCGTTAATTAATTATCGTTCGTCGCGTTTTCTCTGAGTGGGCGTGGCGAGTTTCCTGTTTGCTTGCTAAGGAGAAAAGAAAGTTAGATTAAATGAGACTCATTGTTACACCATTGTAATATCTACCCGTACGTACCTTCTAGCACCGTCAGCAATTTCGGCACAAAGAGACAGAAGAGTCAGCAACAAAGGGAATTAAGTAATTTGTAAGTTCTTGCTGACGTTAGCAGGTTTTCTATACAGCTCCTGGGATAATTGGAAAAGTGAAACAGTAAGTACTACGAAAATTAAATGTGGTTTACTAAGGAAGTATAAAAGTTAATACGTAGTAGTAGTAGGTACCTAAGGCGTAGTTATTTCGTAGCAGTTTGTATTAGTAGCTGTCGTGAGTTGTCATCAGTGTAGACACGTCAACTGCTAATCGTAAGACTTCAAGTTAGACAGGGTTTGCCATCTTCACCACGTTTGGCAAGCGGGTTGATGACCGCAGTGTCGGTTTTATGTAGGTACTCTGAAGATGTTGCTGCCTAAGTAGGCATCAGGATATCCTGTCTGTTGTTTTAGATGTTTTAGATGGGATGGAGGTGTACTATACTATGCCGGAACGAATAGCATGTGCTAATTAGTAGTAGAGCTCTTAGTGAAAGGTTCGTCCAGGGAAGTGTTACCACCATACCATGCCGCCAAAGAGCTTACCTACTGTATTCCAGCTTGGAAGATGTGTGTGCCTGTAAAATTACAGGCGCATGTGGCTTAACACCACCTCAGATTGATGGATGCTGAGCGGTGCATCGTAGAACAAGTTCCTAACGAGCGTGACCTACGAAGCAATGCGATGGTATATAATTATAGGCGATGGTAACCTCTTAACATCAGGTGGGCCATCTGCTTGTTCCATCAGAATGTTTAATGGGTACTTGTACCTGTAGATAGGTAAATGAATCTTTTATTGCAAAGTTCTTTTGGCGTCGCTAAACTAATTACAATACACAACTAACTTAATAACTGTAGGTATAAGTGTTTGAGGCAAATTAATTTTGAAAAAAGCAATTTGTTCGACCACTCAGTTCAAAGGGCACGGCACCGAGGGTCGTATCAAAATTTGAAACTTCATTTAAGCGGATAAATTGCTTCGTGGCTATCTGCAAGATAAATAAACCGTAATCTCAGATCGTTTGATAAATAATTTTTGTGTTGTGGAGTCGGGATTTATGCGCACAAGAGGTTTAAAAATTTCCAGTAAAATTTTGAATGTTTACTAAAAACTCAACTATTTTATAGTAGCACTCTCAAAACCTAATGGTTAAGATGATAATAAGTAATAAGATGACTACTTATTCGTTTAGCAAGTCTCTGCTTGTAACGACTTTCAAACTTCATAATTTTTAATAATGTGGCCCTCAACGTCAGAGCTTAATTTTGCTCTAGGTACTTAAAAATTAGTGCAGGTATATTTGCACATTGTATATCGATATAGAAGTAAGCAGTATTATTATACACATGTTTTTTTTGCTTATTGTTTTTACCGAATTATTGTATTAGTTATTATTGTTGTGTAGCATACTAGCATAATATGCTTGTAACTGGTTGCAAGCATATTATGCTTGCAAACCTATCCCGTATGTAATACCAACAACTGCAAAATGTATGTATACTGGGTACCTATGTCCAAATAATGGTATCTGGATGTATCTCTGACTACCCCTATTAGACATCCTCGAAGAGCCTTGAGTTAGTACTACGTGGTACTTAGAGATCTGAGGGAAAATCAACCGTAGCTCATGCTACGCAAGCAAGTCGTTCTGTTCTATAATCATCATCATCATCATCATCAGCCTGTAAAACACCACTGCTGGACATAGGCCTCCTCCACACGTTTCCAGGAAGAACGATTCTGAGCCCTCTCTATCCATCGACTTCCCGCGGTCCTAACAATGTCGTCAGTCCATCGGGTTGGAGGACGTCTTACGCTTCGTCTTCCAGTTCGTGGTAGCCATTCGAGAACCTTTATTCCCCAACGGTTATCGGTTCTACGAGCTATATGGCCTGCCCACTGCCACTTCAACATGCTGATGCTGATTCTGAGAGCTATGTTCTATAATATAGTCGTTCTATTCTATGTATAAATCGTAGCTTTTACTTTTTCTAATCTTATTACAGAAACATAAAGCTTAAATCTCTGTCATGAACAGAATTATGCCATTCGATTTTGCTCTCATTATTCATACTCAAGATTCATACCTACTGGTAAGCAAGAACAATTCTTGCGATAGCATTTTGGATTTGTGTAACATGGACGATAAATAAATTATAAATACATTTAGCAGCGCACATTTCGAACCATTTCTCTTCTTACTCGACTAGCCCATTTGCAGATCTCCAAACGGTGCCATTACTCAGCAATAAATTGGCATTTGCGCCGTCATACATAAATTACGAGAGCGCACAGAAAACCAAGTTCTCTCGCACTCACTTTTTAGCGTTCCATAAGTCCGATGAGGAAACCTTATACACTAGGCCCTAGTGACTAGGTCAAGCTAACCTAACTTGATCGTGTTCGTTGCAGTCCGTGCGTAGTCAGCTAAGATTACCCGCAGACCTCTGAAAAAAAAATATAAAAATTGAGTAGTTTATAAAAATAGACTTTAATCCACAGGCACTATAGATATCCCTTCAGATCCCAAAGTACCCACTCGAGATTCTTCTTTATTTTTTGTTGTACACAGTAAAATAAATGAGTAAAATTAAGCTCTAGACATGTAGAGCCAGCTGCACTAGAATGTATACAATACGTAACTTTCAAAACTGTATCAAAACTTTTTAAAAAACTCAAAAATCATGTTCTGATAAGTTCTATTATTCTCTGAGTTTTTGCTGTTTTTTTTTATAACCGGCAGATTTTTCTGATAACCACCGTTTTGCATAGTTCGACCTTGGGCCAGTTTATTAACTTTATCACAAATTATTTAATTTCGTACTAGGTTAAACTCAACGACAACTAAATCAAACCTATATTAAAAAAGATTTCGAAGCATATTACAAAGAATTTATGTACCTAGTTTAATCCACTTTGTTTTCTAGCTGATAGATTTATGGGTACATCTTCCTTCGGGCGCGACCGTCTGTCGTCGGAGCGGACCATTGCGTTGGTCAGCAATTTCAAGATAAAAACCTACAAAAAATACTGTCCACATCACAGTCTGGACCTCGAATAGTCTAGAAATGCTTTAGCTCGTATGTTTTTAATGATCCATGGATATATGAAATTAGCTCGCTTGCGGCAACAAAAGCTGACTAATTGGCAACAGTATCGGTTTTGCATAGCCACAATCCCGATATACAGTTGTCGCAAAGCCAGCTAAATCTATTATAAAGCAGCTTTGCTCAATTTATACGAATTAAATTCGTTTGTGGAATTGTGTTATAGCTGCCCGTCAATGTATTTGCTTTGGTAACATATGTGTTTGGTTCTACCAACTTTTTACTTTTTACATGAAGCATTTTTATCATTTATGTCTATGCGCACCATGTTTACTGCAGTTTTCGAACAATTCATATTATATCTACCACTCTGCACAACACGCGATACTTTTGAATTATTCATAAAACTTTTAGAAACCGTTTTATCAACCTATTCCTAGCTTTGTTCAAAACATCTACATCTACTGTAATTTTGTAAAATCTTTGCACAAAAACCAAGTATAATATCAAGTCTTTGTTTCATTCCCCTCTTTTTTTAATGTGATTGCTAATAGAGCAAGCACATTAAGACCCACCGGATGTTAAGTGATCATTATCATCAAAGCATTATCATGCAGGTTACAATTGTTAAGAACGTGCCTTACAATGCACTACTCTGCGTCCATCAACGTCATATGGGTGGTAAGCCTCATGTGCCTGTAAATTCTGTAAAAGCTACTTGGCAACAGAAATAAGCATGGTGCTGGTGCTTACTCGGACCAGCCCTTCACTAAAAACTCCACTATTACTAAACATCATTTTATTTATTTACTTGAGCGGCTCCTTTCAAATTAGATAAGGTAGAAGTTTGTGTAGTCAAGGCCAAGCAAACTGACCTGAATGATAAGTGCTTAGGTTCAAATCAATAGTAATTGAATAGGATCAAACGTCGGCATCCATGTTTGAGATGAATTGTCACGTGCGTATATAATCGTTATTATGTGCACATACGTAACATATAATTCTAACCTACCGATCCAAATTGTGCGAAACGGCACCATTTCCCACAAATCTTATATGATCCGTTTCTATGGGACTGTCATCATCCTAGTGTGTCCACTTGTTAAATCACCCTACCTTGCCCAGATGGGTATAATATTTGAAGCAATTTTCAAAACAATCACGTCGCCTATAATAAAGGCACGTCCCTACATGAATCTTTCGCGGCTTCGTTCTAATGAAAGTCATAAGCATGGTAGTAATACCGGTCCATTAACACTTCCCAATTGCTGTTCAAAGGGAGAAAAACCACCCCTTTGGAGCAATGACTCCGTGTCTTTAGATCCCATTAAAGCTAACACACAAATTAATCGAAACATTGCGTGTGAGAGGGATGTGGCATTTTCAATGCAGATTAATTAGACTTGTGCTTAGGGCTCATGAAAGGGAGTATTTATCAAACGCAGAGCCAACCATAGACACGTAGAGGTAGCGTAAACATTGTAGCGTAGCAGCGGCGTAGGACGTCTACGAACCTCTACGCTGCGAAGTCGAGACGGTAATAAAAGCATAGTTTTGAAAAATATTCACATGGAATTGATTTTATAGAGTCCAGCCGCAGTAAACATCCTTCCCGAAATCTCTTGGTATTTATTTAAGATTTGGAGGCACAGGGACGACCACATGCAATATTTGATATCACGTGATCAATTTTATTGCCGATGCTGAGATACCAACGTTTTTCTTCATCGCTCGATGGCAAAAGTTTGGCTGGAAAACTTTTATTTATTTAAAATAGTTATATCATAATTCAGAACAAGCAAAACTAAGCCCAAACAAAAGGTTGAATCTGTTCATGTCAAGAAGGCTTAATCCAAAGACTGATCTTTGTTGATTCACCACAAAAGGAAATTGTTTTGCTGGGTTTCCGCTGAACAGTTTTAGAGAAAACGCTCGGCCACTTAAACAAATCTCAGAGTCGTCTTCCACCCAAGTTTGCTTAAACTGGTAATGAGGGCGTTAAGACGGACTGCATACATAAATAATGAGATGCCACCACAACTGTCTATTAATCGTTTTATCATCTACCTATTATTTTTTACTTTACTATCCATACCATTTTTATAAATGTGAAAATGTGTTGGAGACGGCAAAAGAGCCCTTATATATATTTTTTAATTTTTTTTTATTTGCTGATGGAACAAGCAGATGGCCCACCTGATGTTAAGTGGCTACCATCACCTATTAAAAAGTATTGCCTCGTAGGTCACACTCATTAGGAACGTGCCCTACGATGCACTCCTTAGCGTGCATCAACTTGAGACATATAGGTGTTATGCCTCATGTGCCTGTAATTTCGCCGGCACCCACTCCGGAAACCGGAACACAGCAAGCTGCTTGGCGGCAGAAATAAGAATGGTGGTAGTAATTCCCCGGACGAGCCTTTCACAAAGAGCTCAACTACATAATGTTATAATATGAATAATAGGTGATAATTTAAATAATATACATTGTCAATTATTTGCAATAGTAATAATTTGGCAAAATTGCCAAAATTGACATGTGAGCGTGTATTTTATACCGTCGTCGTGATACCTACTGAGTCGTGTCTACATACGTCCGTTGGCGTCGTGTAAGCATACCTACTAATAATTGAAGTGGATTACTATTGCAACATTGTTTGCGACTTGCGTTGTATCCTTGGACATTTTAACGACAGGACAAACTATATAAAATCAACATTCGAAAGTGACTGGTTACATTTTCACTGAACAGGTAAGTACTGGCACAGAGGATAGCTTGCAGGTTGGAAACGGGTGTTTAAAGTGTAAATAGCGCACTAAATAAGTACCAATGCAAATTGTGTGCAACAGACAGCCCACTATCCAGAGGACATATGCATACAGAGGAAACTGCTACGTGTGTACTCCAGGAGTGCAGCGTGTGACGCCTTGACGAGCGAACGAGCATACTACCTCGAAATATCAGAAATGCCTAGGGAAGCGAGCGCCGGCATAAGTGAGCTGATGGTCTTCGACATCAGACAGGCTGAGGACCTCAGATGGCTTGACTAGTAACCATCAGCCGTCACGCAAAACAACCCACCAGTAGCCTAGTTGCGGAAACCAGTCCGCTCACCAAAACCGGTTAATGCTTTACAGCAGCTTCTTTCTTTGAAATTAATTTGACGATTGAGAAGTTATATTAGCGTCCAGTAACAGACTCGAACATGTTTTTCGAAGAAAGTACATACGTGTTCGTAGGTGTGTGCAGGTTTGTTGGGAGGGTGTAAATGAAAATAAATCAGTGACTTTATTGCTCTGGGCGTTACACATAGGTAGTATCAATGACTAAGGTATTATAGAGAGATATCACCTCATAAGACTGGAGAAACTGGATGTAATGTGAAACGGTCGTGTTAGGCTACAAACTCAGCAAGGAAAAAATATTCCATATTAAACATTATCATTTTATATTTAAATTAAGGGATGAAAAATATACATGTTAATTTAACATGAAGAAAAAACGTTTGTAAAACGGTTTTTGACCGGAATGCGTGTGTAAAAATACACCATGTACCTATATTCGTGAAAAATCGTCAGGAAAATACATTTTTCTCACGTTTTGGATCTTGCAGTGGTCGTTGCGTCACAGCAAACCATATTATATTGATTTGGATTTTATTTTTTCATCGATACTGAGCAGCATTTCCTGTGCACTAAGCTGCGACACTCTGGTCACCCATCTACCTACCAAGCGTGTCGACTACGGCATAACTCCTAAATTTTCTGGAGGCTGAGGCGATCTTTGTATCTTATACAACTTTATAGATAAAACCTGTATAGTATTGTAATATGATTGGACATTTACACACAACCTCATCTAGCCCCAAACTAAGTATAGCTTGTACTATGGAAACCAGATGACTGATAGAATACCTATTTATATACATTTGCCTATAGGTTTTTTTTTTTGCGTAAATGCATACTTAGGAGACTGTCTCCTGGAGACAATATAACACCCAGATAGTGAACAAACTTCTATGCTTATCACACAAATGTTTGCCCTCGGTGGGGATCAAACTCACGACCTACACAGCCAAGAGCCTATGACCACAGATGACAGGGCTACTACTAACTGAGCTGTGATGTCAGTCAAAACTTGTTACAATATTTTTTTAAGTACACCAAGACAAATATATCCTGAAAATTTCAAGATTCTACGACCAGTGATTAAGGCTATGCGTTGCCTATATCAGTCTTGCCTGTGTCAGTCAGTCAGGACAAAAATTATTATATTTGTTATACGAGTATATACGTATAATATAAATATATCGTTCTAGAACAACTGACGTGTTTTCTCTGCTCACGAGAACAGCCCTCACCCTACAACCAATTTCATAAAGTAATCGGAGAAGGTTTGCCGGTTTGCGTATCGTCTTGTTTAATCTCCATTCATTGGGTAACCCTCTCGTTATACAGCTATTCTGACGCGATAATAGCCAAAGTTTATTTACGTTATTGAACTGGTGAAATTAACACATCGAATTTGTATTTCTGATACGATCTACAATTTTCTTCAAGAGTAGACCTTGGTTAATTGGTTGTGTAGATCAATCAATGCCTTTGTTTGGGTAAAATAACATCACCCATGTTGTTTTTGGAATAGAAAAAGGTCTATCAGTCACCGCCCATATTGTAAGTCACCTTGATTAGGGGAACGTAACTGGGGGAAAGGCAGCAGCATCTTCTATGGGTAGTAAACATCAATATTGTGGTCACAAATTCACCGTGGTTGTTACGGCACACCCCCAAATAAGAGCTTAATTAAGGCTTAATTTAGGCTGATGATAATGACGATGGAAAAATAACTCATTGTAGTTCATACACCACCACCGATATTTGACTTTTAAACACTAATTTGGTACCCTTCATTCACTAATCAGTTAAATTAATCAAATTACCCCAGTAATTAGTACAGTTAATGATGACAGTTAATTATTAAATAAAATATACCTACAATGTGTCAACTTTTAAACTCTGAAATATTTTACATGAAAAGTTGTTCGTTATCACGGTAATTGAACATGATTCATTATCTGTCAGCCATTTTATTCATGTAAACGGCCACTATGCTTTACCTACCATTTACATCAGACGCGCAAGTGGGGTTCCACTTTATTTAGGGCTGCCAAAACAGAATCATACCCTTTAAAAATAACTATTTTGCACCATGTTCTCTTAAGTAAAATAGCCATAACCATGTAATGTTCTACAAAATGCAGCAAAATTTTAGTCTCATCCAAATTCCGTAGAAAGCAACATAGCAACGTTGTTACAAAAATATAGTGTTATTGTGAGATTAAACTCTACAACCCTGCGAATAATGAAAGCCCAATTTATCCATTGAACAGACAGTGCTTTTAACGGCAAACATATTTTGATGGTGAGGTTATTATTAATTATTAAATAGTCCAGTCCAGTTTTTAAAGGTTTTAAGTATTTTATTAACTCAAAATCATCTTAATGACAAAAATATTATATAAAAACCGATGATTTAAAACGCCACCTCTTTTGAACACGTCTTATTTTTTTAGTTATATCCTCTTACCAAAAAAGGTTCATTCCTTTGCAACTATTTGCATAGAACAGTATCTAGTAAATTGTAGGGTTGCGTGTGATCACGCGTACATCGTGATCTGAAAGCATTCGCGCTTACCGAGAGACAATAAATAAACAATAGACCTAACATGTGAGTGTCGCGCGATCGACTCGCAAAGGACGATAAATAACCTCATTTGATCCAATCGCGTATCGTTCGTTCGGGAGCTGGCATTCCATCGATAAAAATAAACAAACGTGTGTAGAGATTACACGCCAACCCGGCTCCGACAAGACTGCGAGTTTTTAAATACGATCCGAAAGGCTTTGAACATAATGGAATGAGATAAATCCTTTGGCGGGCCCATACAAGGATCAACCGGCGTTGTCACAAGATCCTGCCCGTTAGCCGTGCGTTAATAGGATCAAACCGGGCTTTATTTGGGACGTGTCCACGCGCTTTCACCTAACTTATCGAATTTGCAAATCGGATTACGCTTCGTTATCTATACTCTTATGTATGGAATACAATCTATGTTAAAATAATGAAGTACACCAGCACTAAGTTAGGGTAATCCGTTCATTTATTTACAAATTATATTATTTATTTATAAAGGGTTGATTTCATTGTTTTGTGCTAGGGGAGTGAGATGTGAATCGGAGGTAATTAATCTTTGGAGGAAGGAGTTTTCATCTATTTGTACCGTATCGCTATATTAAATGCTAAAAACCACCAAGAATTTTTTTTATTCGACATATGGTGAACAAGGTGACAACCTAGGACCTACCTTAGTAAGATGATAATACGGTGAACTGTTGGCTAAAGGAAGATAATCAAACTAGGTTCGAGTTCACCCCTTTGTTCGAAGGCACTTTAATCAAAGTTGGTCTAGATGATGTCACAAACGAAAGAGTACCTAGCACTATAATCTTAGCACATAGAATGAGTTTTGAGTTCTTTTACAAGGTAATAATTTCCTTTAGTACTGTTAAATAATTGATTAAATAACATTACAAATAGTATATTAGATAGTCAAGTTTTGTTACAAAGGGGTTTACTTAGTGTATAAAATACTAGCCAATTTTTATTAAAAACTAGCAAAACGCGCGTGACTTCGCCGCGATATTTTTATTAGATTGAATTTCAGGAATTGGGGTTTTGAATTTTTTTCACATATAAGTTTTTATAACAAAAGTATTTTTTTTTTTTTTTTTTCGCAATAATTCAAAAGTTATTTCAAAATAAAAATTAATTTTTGAATCCAGTACCGAAAACACGCCGAACAAGCCTGAGCGCGTGTGACGTCATTATTTTAGTTGTCAGTCATTCAATAGCCGCAAACGCTGTACTGTAGGTATAAAATTATGACGTCACAACTATGGTGATCAATCATGGCGCGTTTCTAGTCACGTGGTTTTTTTCTAAATTTCATCAATTTTTAATTGTTTATTATTAATTGAATTTTTTTTTGTTAAGTTTTTTGCATTAAATATCAACATTATTAATAATAATGTTTTGAAAAACATAAAAAAAAACAATATTTATTTTTTTCAAAACCCCTATTCCTTAGTACACCTCTACGTACTTAAACTTAAATATAAGCTGAAAATGTTAGGTCTCTACGACCTATTTTCAGTCTGACTCTTATAATTGATATACAGAAATTTCAGTAAAGGATTATCTATTCTACGGCCATGTATTCTGAATCTATCGGTAAATTTTGATGAAACTGTTACCTACTCGCATTTCCATAGTCCATTGATAAATAATTTAGTAGGATTGCAATGGCAATGGGAACAAAACAATTTTAGTCTAAGTAGAAAATAGGCGGAAACCTTTCTCCGCTTAGTCTCTTAAATTATTAACCTTTGCGAGGGCGATACGCAGAAAGGTTCTGTCTTGTTTACGCGTTAAGGGAGACAGGGAAGGGAACTTAATACCCTATATCACTGTCGGGGTAATACAAACTAGCAGGGTCGCAACCTTTTCCACTAAATTACGTATCGGCACGGGATAATCCGAACCGAGTTGAATTACATCGAGACCGCCACTTTAGAGGTAACTGCATCAAATTCAAGTATTCCACTTGATTACGAACGTCTCATTAATTTTAATTATCTGAATGAATCTGGGATACTTTTGATAAAACTATGCATAAGTATTAGTAAATCTATAACAATTATAAAAAATGTTGCCCTGACTGACTGACTGACTGACATATTGGCAACGCACAGCCTAAACCACTGGTCGTAGGGACTTCAAATTTTCAGGGTATATTTTTCTTAGTACGTAGTGTACTAAGAAGGGGATTCCCGTAATTCAACCGCGGTGGTTGACATTTTTGTAAAAATAATTTCACGCGGACGAAGTCACACGCGTTTTGCTAGTAACTTCAAATTTATGGATATTTTGATCCGCATTTTATTTATATGACCCAGATAACATGTATTAATTTACCTATTACAGAGTGTACACAACAAAACTTATTGAATGAGACAATTATTCTAACATAAGGTATATTTATTACAACCTATTCTTAGATAGTTTCCTTCGAAGCGTGCTGCATACCAATATCAACATTTTGTTCACATATTGGATCAGTTAAGTATACATTGTTAAATAATTACTTAAAGCGACTTGGTGTATATCCAATGCATAAATTATGAGCTTATCTATCGTAGCCCGCGGGATATCGTCCCTCCGGGCGGTGGTGCTGTGTGTGACATACGACCCAAGCCTTGTGTTAATAATCCATCAGATTGGCTAAATCTTTGCAGACATACAACTAAACCTTTCTGCTACCAGCTACATTCAACCTTTATGCGTCTTTTGTACTCTGAGGGCATATTTTATGACGTCTGGATAAGCTTTATCAGGCAGTTAAAATGAAAAGGGTTCTATTTGAAACCGAAAATAGGGGCTTAAACCAACGGAATTTATTAAATTACACATGTCCGAATTCAGCAGAAATTGTGGGCAACATATTTTAAGACGGTGCGTCGTTATTACGGTTGTTAGTAAGGTGGGTGTTTTATTGCGGCTGAAACAGGCTATCTTAGCGCAGGCGGCGTGCCGGAGAATTAAAAATTAATTTGATGATATAAAACTGCTGTGATTTCACCCTTCGGAGTGCGAGGCTGCCGGCGGTGCCGCCCCGGCTCTCCAGGCGACCGTAACGCGCGAGTGCCACTTACCTGTTACAACTTGCTGAATTATTTATCAAACTATCCAACTTATTGGATTGAAATATCACAGTCTTATGGCTTATTCTGGCTACAATCTTCTTTTAGCACCGGTGAGGTTTGTAATGCACTATTAAGAAGGGAAAAAATAATGGTTGGTTAATACGAACCTTAGTGTCATCAGCTGTAGGTACATATTTAAAGCCATGTAATTTTCTTTCCGATTAATAAGTACCTATGTGGTACTTATAAATTGGAAAATTATGAGTGTTGATTATTTTCGTGCGGAAATCAACGGGTAGGGAATAAAGTTTTATTGGCCAATGTGTTAGAATACTTATTTCCGTTTATTGCTCCTCGTCCAGTCATCTCAGAGCTATTAAATTCGACAGAAACGTCACATAAAACGTCCAAATCGATTTCGCATAAACGGTAGACGTGACCAGCAGAATGGTTCATAGCGCCTAATTTGACTCGAACGTCAAATGAAAATCGTGCTCTAGGCGCCTGTTCTTTTATAGAACCAATAAAAGAGCCAGTAGACCTTGACTATCTTACAAAAATAACGCTAATCTACATCATAAGGCCGAAAATGCAGCGTCGAGTTTATGTTTTATTTATTGCCCGCATGATGATTTTTTTCATACGAATTTCAATCCTCGCTGTTAGGGTTGCATCGCAAAAAATCCTTTCTTAGTAGGCACACCTTTACGCACCAAGACAAATTTACCTTGAAATTTTATTTTTATTGTCAATATTTTATAGTATCCAGACATAAACCTAACACGCTGATGAAACAAGTAAATAGTCTACCTGATGTGAAGTGGTAGCCATCACTTATAATAAACAACATTGCCTCATAAGGCACGCACGTTACGAACGTGAGCTACGTCTTAAGATGGATATATTTGTAGTTTTACCAGTACCAACACGATTCGAACCAAGACAGCAACACTGCTTGGCGGCAGAAATAGGTATGGTGGTTGTACTTCCCTTAACGAGACCTTAACAAAGAAAGAGGCTACTACTAAATACTAACATAAGATTAATTGTTCTAGGTGAGAATCGAACCCATAACCGATTATGCTGATCTGAAGGTTACTGAAGGCTACCAACCAGGCAAGGCAATACAGGCAAGTCTCAGGTAGGTAAGAAATGTTTTTTATAAAGTATCTTTATAAAAGACTTACGAAGTGATAAACGTATTAACGATATTAATCAATTTAATCGCCTTGCATTACAGTGAGGTCGAATAGCTCTTTTGTCAAATGATTAAGGTGGATCGTATCATGCTACAGTAATTACAGCAGTGAATTATGAGAACAGCTGGGGAAAGTAGGATCCTCAGTTGGGGTTCTGGGTCATAATATGTAGATTTATTTAGCTCAGTTAGTAGTAGCTCTGCCTTCTGTGCTGTAGGTTGTAGATTCGATTCCCACAATGACAAACGATATGATGAATATAGACGTTTGTTCTTTGTTTGGATGTTAGATTGTATTTCTACTCTTCGTTTGAGACTAGATGATGTTGTGTACATTATGTCCACAGATATTTATAATAATGATAATAATGCTGGACAATCCACACAGCATCATCTAGCCCCAAGCTAAGCAGAGCTTGTGTTATGGGTACTAGATTACTGATATACTTAATACAATTACATTACATACATACATATTTTTATTATACATAGAAAATACCCAGAACACCTGGAATAAATATTTGCAGATCGTAGGTACAAACATTTATCCCAAGGCGGGAATCGAACCCGCAACCTTCTGCGTCGCAGGCGGATATTCGCCCGCCGCGCCACATCGGTCGTCTAATTTTATTTATTATTTACGAAATAACAAATAATTTAGAGAAAAATTAAAAGTTTTCTTCTAGCAAACTTTTCACGCTAGTAATTACGTGGTGAACAGGTTCTACACTATAATGTACTTTCGTAACTTTTATAACAGTCTTGCAGCTTTACAAAAAATATTTACATGACAAACCCTAAAAAACGTGAACTCATCAACAAATTTATTAGTTTTTCAATATTACGGTTTACGTGTTAAATTGTATTACTAAGTACATATTCTCCTATACTCTTGTATTCCAAGGACAAAGAAAAATTTATTACATAAGTATTTTATCAGTTATCTAGTTCCCATATTATAAAAGTTTATTACAAATTGTGTTTATTTGAAAACAGTTATAGAGTTGAGTTTACAAAGTTTTTTTATTTTATATTTTAGCAACCAATAACATATCAAACAGTTCGATAGGTACCTTTATTCCTCAGCGGTTGTATATGACCTGCCCATTGCCACATTAACTTGCTGATTCTGAGAGCTATGTCATTAATAATAATATAAACTTGGTTCTTCTACGGATTTCTTTGTTTCTGATTCTATCTCGTAGTAAAACTCCTAACATAGCTCTATCCATAACCCATCCTGTAATTTTCTGCCTGTGTGAGAGACCAATACTTAGCGACCATGTCTCAGTCCCATAAGTAATCACTAGTAACACGCACCCATATATAGACTTTCGACTTTTGGCTTTGCTCAAGTCCAAAACTTAAAACATTCTTAAAGTACAAACTTTTTTATTGAAGCTATACTATATCGGACTTTGCCTATATCACTTTGACCGAAGTTTGATGACGGAGTTATGGCAAGTTACTTTCAGGCCATAAACGCCGTTTACAACTCTAGCAATTAAAACTATGTTAATGCGATATTTTAGTAGCTCTATCGGCTTCACAGTCCAGTATTTATTTAGGTTAATAACTAAATATCACCCTTATCAACTCATACTAATGAAAAAATTACGTTATTTTCATTACAACTGCTGTCAAGTTTTATGAGAGTGACTTTGTTGTGATTGACAAATATACACCATTTCCGACAGTGACCTAGGCAACGATACTGCTTATCATTTGTTTGCTGCTCTTTTATTTATCAAACTGTAATCTTGAAAAAAACATATCATAAAAGACTGTGGCTCTATAACAAAGCCATTTTAAACAAGGAAATCCTTCTGATTCTTCAGAATTTCCTGCGTGACTTTACTTGGATGTCACAGTCTTATACGTACGTTTAAGTTTTTCTTTAACCGCTTTACTCAAAAAACCTCGTACTATTTTAACGTCTAATGGAGGCACTAAAAATTTAATGATGTTGAAATCTATGAAAAGTCTGCTCTGCAGATTCTTGAGTCAAGTGGCACATCTGTTACCGGCCCGCTCGCTCCTCTGACTTGTAATAATGGAATTAACGAGCTGGTTATGAACAAACGGCGTCTTCATTTCCAGGGTCCCGTTTATTCGTCCTTTGCCCTATTTCACTGCCACACCATTACGCTGAATGAAATAATAGACTCGATATTGCGCCCGGACTCTCCACGGCTGGAAAATATTTTCAAGGTGTTTATGATGGGAGGGTAATGAGATACTTCAAGTTAAACGGTCGAGATTGTTATGATAGGTGTGAATTTATAGAGATGATTCAGTCCCGCATCTCATTTTAATTTCGTTTATTAGCCATAGGGTAGACCGAGTTTGCGCTGTGGCGCGCACAAAATCCATTCACCAAATAGCCTTCATCTCGTATAATGGCAGGAGGATGCGTAATCCAATTAATTAGTAACGAGACAGAGCTCCACCGTGAGTTGCATCATAATATATTGTGATATCTCTGTTGTGATTTCCTCTCGAGTCTTTCTTTACACTATTTTACTAAAACAACACGTTGCTTTAGAAATTTGTCTTCCAAACTGCTGGGCTTAGAGCGGTGGCTGTGAGTGTAATGTACAGCGAGCACGCTTCCTCTCATACGATCCTACCTGCTTTTCCTTGTTATTTCTAAAATTCGTGAAGAGATTTTCTTGTAAAAATAATGAATTTCACACCGACGGGGCCTGAATCTGACAAAAGCAGGAAAAACAAAATTATGAAACCTTTTTCGTTCCATTTAACATTTTCAAATTATATTATCCATTTTTATCTACCACCGTAAGTTTTATATAATGGGGTTTAATTACCAAAACCGCCTTCGTAGATTCTGCGTGGTTTAGTAAGACGGTCTTTGGCCTCTCGTCATCAAAGACCTCCTATAAATCAGGGACCCTTGTCCGCTAGCAACCAGCGGTAACTCACAATGGACAACGTCAAAACATTAAACCTCCTTGATAAGTTTACCTACTCATCCTATGAAAGCCGGGTCTGTAAAGGTCAAGCCTGGATGTAAAATTAATTGTGTTAAGTAGTTTGGCATTGCTATGACTACGTTGTCTGAATAAATAAATATTATTATTATTATTATGACTGGAAGTAAATAATTACGTAAGTAAATAGGCCTTTGCATCTTGTATATAGATGTTTTTTTTATGTAAAATAAAAACGTGGAACGAGTATGTGGGCCTCCGGATGTTAAGTGGTAATCATCACCTATAACAAAGCATTGGCTGGTAGGTCACGCACGTTAGCTACATGCCCTACCAAGCACTACCCTGCGTTCACCAACCTGAGACATACTGGCGTTAGGCTTAATATACCTGTAATTTCACCGATACCCTTCAAACCGGAACACAGCGATGCGAGCATCACTGCATCACGAGCCCACACAAAGTTTTCACAAAAAGCTCTACTACTACTAAAATAGCCTTCGGTTATTATAACAACATAGACGAGCAGTGTCTACCTACTAAAAAAATAAGTGTGTTGTGTGACGTTCTAGCCTTGTACCTTTCAATAAAAACATTTGTTAATAAAGATTCATCATCATCGCAATGAGGAATAGAACGATAAATAACGATCAGAAGCTACTTATCACGTTGAGGTTCTACGATTAGGTACCCACCAACCTTGTTATTTTAACAAGCTGGGAACTATTTGATGGATGACTTCTCTTGGTCTCTCCTTACTCTTGGAGTTTTACTTAGCGCTTCTAAACTAAGCGGACAAACTTTATCTGCACTTTAAACTTACTCAAGTGTTAATCGATCATCTGTGGTCAATGATCTGTGCACAAAATATGTGGCGACGAGTTTGCACCAGGGTTTTAACAAAATGCATCCAGTCTGGGAAGCATATACTTATTTTTATAACATGATGCCTGTGCTCTCATATGGTAAAGGAATCGTAGGAAACCAGTTAGTATTCTAGAAGCGACGATGGGCTTGCAACCTGTCACGTATGGAATATCTTACTACAAAAAAAAATCATACCGATAAGTTTATGATAACTTGTAGGTAGCTAAACGGCAACTAATAGTAAGTAGTAGATCAAGTAGTAGTAGTAGTAGAGTAAGAGCTTTAAGTAGTAGTAGACAAAGGGCTTATCCGGGGAAGTACTACCATCCTAAACGACCTTTGACACTTTTAGTATGAACTGTACAGTACAAATATGCCCTAAGTTTTTAACACAATTTCACAATTCTCAAATGCAAACTTCAAACAAATACAAGAGTACTATCTATCTCCAAGAACAAAGAATCTGCATCTACCTAATGTTGCATTACATTTCGTTCCTAATTGATAGGAGCCTACCTATGATACCGATGCCGGTACCTATATTGTGGTTTGCATCAGGGATGTGCAGTTCCGGTAGATTGACGAAGTCGAATTTAATAAAAAATGCAAAAAGTGTAAGAATACATTTTTGTTGAATGACGGTTATGTTCGTATGTTTTAGCTGGTAAAACATCAGTATGAGCCAAATGCCTGAGTAGAAAAATAGTCTATGCTCTAGTTTCAAAAACTGGCCATTAACTTATTATATTAAAAAAATAAATTACAACATTTAAAAATATAACTTGTTGGCTGCAGAAAGTAGTTTACCTAGTTTTATAAAAAATAAATTACCAATACTTTTTGGCTGCACAAAACAGATTTTGTTTTGTAATAAAAATTGCATGTCTACATCACTTTGCATTTGTCTGGTAATATACTTGTAATAGTAGCCCAGTCGAATTAGGCTTTGACCCGAAAAATTTAAAGTAGGTAGTAATTCTCCTTTTAGTCCGTTGCGTCATCCGCCATCTTGATTTTAATTTTTGTTTTTGAATAACTCGTTTATTTTCAATTTCACACGAAAAATAGTAAATGCAAAAGTTTATTGAATTTCCTACAATTATGGTTCTCTTATATTTTTTACAAGATCGATATTTCCGATTTATACCTCAAAAGAGGTGTTTTTCCGTTATATATGACGTTAAAAACTTGGACGATTTCCTTATGTTTGAGGCATGGTCGAGCTGTTAAAAAGTACTCAATGCTATCACATCGTTTTATCTCCTTTGGAGTCTGCATAATTCAGCCACCTCCCTAGCAACATCGAAGTACTGGTGCACAGCGCCTGCCTCTTGGCTCACAGCTCATTAGGTATGTTCAGACCACAGTATACGAACAAAGCGCAACGTATGTATGAAGTTCATTAATATTTATAGCTAATAAGTGCTGTAAACAAGAAAAATAGTGGAACATTAATTATTTAGACAGAATTTTTCCAGCAAAGTGTATGCTTTAAGTTTAATTCTTATCTACTTTTTCGTGTGTATGGTACAAACTGACATATAATTTAGTACTTAGATATTTTTTTTTTATATTTCGTTTCAGATACTTGACTGGTTGCTTAAAAATACAAGTACTATGATACAGTGTGCAGGTTTGCGGTGGTAGAGAGACACTCAGTTCGTTTATGTTGGTTCTGATGCGGACCCTGTTGGTTACCTTTTGAAAATATGAATATTGCTGTCTGTTTCATTGACCTACTTAAATAAATTTAAAATAAAAATATAATATCAGATAAATATCCGTTCATAGTCATATTTGCAAAAAGGATAAAATGCACCGATGGTCTAGTGAGAGTGACAGTTTTTCAAATCCGGTCAAGCACCAATAGATCTTTCCGTTCGAAAAATTATGTGAACCATGCCAGTGCTATAAACGGTGAAGGAAAACATAGTGAGTAAACCAGTTAGTATTCTAGCAGCGGTGATAAGCTTGCATTGTCGCGTATGGAATACTAACAACTGCAAAATGTGGGTATTTACCAAATGTACCTACTATCTGGACGTAATAATTACGTTTAACGTAATGTACCTACTTCTGCTCACTCCTCTTAGACATCCTTGAAAAAGCACTAAGAAATCGAAGGGGATATCTAAAGTGCTTAAAAGTGCTTAAAAGAGATAAAAGTCGTGATGCTATTTTTTATGTTACTATTTTTTTTTATGCTGTAGTGTAGTAGTAGATTTTAGATGGAGTAAGCTTGCAGGACCTATACCATCCTCACAGGTCAACACGTGCGGAGCTGACAAAGCCACGGGTTTCCTTACGATGTTTTTTTTCACCGCTTGGGAATACTGGCACAGTAGAAGAATATTATTGCCGGAGATTATTTAAGTGCTTTTTCATCGACACGTAAACTACTGACCAATAAATAAAATACCTCTAAATATAATACCAAAGCTCACACGAGTGTCACCAACGCTTCGGCTGGTGTCACAATATTTACCATCGATCAAATAAGCAAAACTTATTGACATAAAGTTGATGAATCACTTTTCGGTTGCATCGTTTAAAAATTTTGAAGCAGTAACGATATAGACCATCCCTGATATATCGATAGGTATAATATGTTATAACACTTTGTATATCCTTAACTTAATATTATAAACGTGAAAGTTTGTATGTATAGATGTATGAATGTTTGTTTTCACGCAAAAACTACTGAATGAATTTTAATGAAACTTTACAGTAATATAACTCATACATTATAATAACACATAGGCTATAATTTATAAAGGTATTGTGTAAATTGGCCAATATATAACAGTAAGTCGGAAAAAACGAACCACAAGGACGAAGTCGCGGGCACATGGTTTTGTATATCTGTTTATAGTTTCAAATAAAGATATCACGTTAATGCTCCAGTGAGTTTGTAGGTCACTATCTGTTATATCATGTAAAATATTAACAACTGGAATTTATCAGGCGCCCTTGTTTCTTATTTAAGTAAAACGGCAAACAATCCAATTAAACATTAAAAGAATATACACACACACAGCCATCACAGCTCAGTTTGCAGTAGCCCTGCCTTCTGTGCTGTAGGTGGTGGGTTCGATCCCCACCGAGAACAAACATTTGCGTGATGAACATAGATGTTTGTTCTGTGTCTGGGTGTTGTATTGTATTCTATGTATGTATTTACAAAAAAAAAGTATATAAGCATTCTTACAGTCATCTGGTTCCCATAGTACAAGCTATGCTTAGTTTGGGGCTAGATGATGTTGTGTAAAAAATGTCCTGAGATATTTATTATTATTATTATACAGCTACTATTTACATAGTCCAACCATCAAGCGCATTCGGTCTTAGCCCTGTATCCTTATTCTTAATGTTTTTTTCAAAATTGGTCAAAGTTATATTTTTATCTCAGTACTTTTTTTTATACAATTTGCTGACGGTAGAAGCAAATGGCCCACATGTTTTAAGTGGTTACCGTCGCCTCTAACAAAGTAATGTCTCGTAAGACACATCCGTTATGAACGTGCCCTACGATGCACTGCTCAGTGTCCAGCAACCTGAGGCATACAGGTCATGTGCCTGTAATTTCACCGGCACCTACACCCTTCAAACCGGAACACAGCAAGCTGCTTGGCGGCAGAAATACGCATGGTGGTAGTGCTTCTCCGGACGAGCCCTTCACGAAGAGCTCTATTACTATTTTCTGTTGTTTGTGATTTTTTCAAAACTTTAGCGGTGATTTGAAATGTAGAAATGTGCGAGAGAGATAGCGGCGCATGTCAGCGTCGCAGCCATGTCGGCAGCTATTATACGTTAGAAAGCCGTTAAATCCAGAGCGTTGTGGGGCTCAAAGGCTTTACTTTATTACATTTACTTATTCAGATTGTGATGCCCACATTAAGAGACTACTTAGTTAATTGAACGTAGCTTAAATGACCGGTCCTATGACGCTATCTGCCTTGGAATGGGTTTACGTCTAGTTTAGCGGGATTTAAGCATTCACCTGAAGCGGTTACGTGGTGCAGATTGAGTATAATGTGTTTTATAGTGTTGTAAAACGTAGTTTAGAATGCCTGTTCGTTTTAGCGAGGTAGAGGAAGGTTAAGTAATTTACTAAAAGCTACTTCTATCTGTATTTTTATTAATTTAAATAGTTTTTTTTTTAATATGAAAGTACAAAATTGATAACTGTACATCTTAATAATGTTGTCTAAACTACGTTTATTTTATAAGAACAGTGTTTAAATTTTAGATCTAACTATAAACTATTTTATCGATTATCGCCGTATGGCGTTGTGCACAGTAGGTACCTACCAACTCTCAAATGGTTATAAAAAACATGATGAGAAAACAGTCAGTATTATATTATAGCAGCGGCAAAAGGCTGTCAACCTGTCATGCATGGAACACGAACTGTAGCACGAACAATAAAATGTGAGAGTACTTAAGTACCAAATGTAATATTTGGGCATAACTCTGACTATTAGGCCAATCACATTGCTCAAATGCTGTACCTATTCATTATTTTTTTTCACTCATAGACAAAACTTTGTACGAATAATACAAAGCATTGCTAAATAATTAAATTAAGTTTCAAATACCCAGGGGGCCAATTCTCGCTCTTTAGAGATAAAGTCTAATTCGACCTAAGTCGAAAAAAGATGGAGAATGTCGAATAAAATCATATTATGCTATTCTCGTGATGTCACCAATAGACATAAGTCGTAAAAAAGCTTTCGACAAACAAAGAGTGGTTCCGAGCGATAGAGATCAAATGTCGAAAGATCGCAGCCGTTTTCCAAGGACAATCCTGCCTATTTTGACAGCTGACATTCAGTTTGTGTTGGATTTGTGGTGTCTTGTTGTGGTGTTTCTTAGTCAAGATTTTATTGTTTAGATTACCGTTTTAGTGCTCCTCGACTCTCATACGAACAATGGCTGATGAATTTATTGTAGAGTATGTGAACGGTGTAGTCGAGGCTGCGGAAAATGCAGCAGCCGAAGTTTCACGCCGGCAAGTCCTATGGCGCCAAGAAGCAATGGAGATGAGTGACAGTGCCTTTTGCAAAAATTTTCGTCTTATGAAGACGATGGTAATGGAATTAGTCCAAATTCTGACACCGGTTTTGCGCCCTCGAACGCAATACGATGTGCTCACCAAAGTAGGTTATTGCCTGATTTTCATAGGCACTTCGAACAATGTATCGTTTTCTAGCAATAACTTCGAGCTCAGTTTTATTTACTTTAGTATTTTATTTTAGGTCTTAAGCGCACTGCACTTCTTTGGGCACGGCTCCTACCAAACGCCAGTTGGTGAGCATATAGCGATAAATATGTCTCAATCTTCTGTGTCCAGATGTATTGACGAGGTGGTCGAGGCACTGAACCACCCAACTGTATTTGGCCAGTGGGTTAAATTTCCTAGTACATTTGCAGACTTAAACCAAATAGTAAGACAGTAAGTACATTATGCATTTATAAAAAATTAGTTGTGTAAATTGAGATTAACAAGTAACTGATACTGTTATGTATTTGCCTGTTCGATAGATTCTACAGCAAGTATGAGTTCCCAGGAATAATAGGTGCCATCGATTGCACACATATTGCAATTGTACCACCAGACTCGACAGTTTTTGATGAAAGGAGTTATGTCAATAGGAAGAATTACCACTCAATTAATACACAGCTGGTATGTTTTTTGTGCTGTTGGTACATATGCTAATAATACATATACCTACCTAAGTAATGGACTTATTTGTTTTAGATATGTGATGACAAACTAAAAATATTAAATTGTAATGCATTATTCCCGGGCAGTACACATGATTGTCACATTTGGAATAACTCCAATGTGCTTACATTAATGGAGCGGCTACACAGATATGGCAACATACAATACCATCTTATTGGTGAGTCATAATAAGAATCATTGTAATGTACTAGCAGCTTCACTCCTGCAAAGTACCTACATAAATAAAGGTGCTACACACTAAAACCTTTCTAGATAAATATTAGTACTTCATGTGATAGTAAAAACATCAATAATTATTGATAATGTGAAAATGTTTCAGGCGATAGTGGGTATGCACTGAGACCATGGTGTCTCACACCAATTTCGAGAGCAGAGGAGAACACGGCAGAATCGCGGTATAACGAAGCTTTCAAAAAGGCTCGTTGCACAATTGAAAGGTGTAATGGCGTGTTAAAGGCAAGATTCCGCTGTCTCCTTAAAGACAGAGTCTTGCACTATGCGCCAAATAAAGCATCAAAAATAATAAATGCATGCACCGTACTGCACAACATGTGTATTAGCAATAATTTAGCCGACCCAAGCTTGGATAATCTTGATCAGGAGCAATTGGGCATTATAGTTAATGTTGAACGTGGGGGTAGCAACAGCAGGATAAATGCAATGCTCTTGCAAGGACGTGAAAAGCAAAGAAGTATTGTACAAAACTATTTTAATTAACTATAATAAATCTTATTAGATCCTAGTAGGTATATTCTTAACTCTGTGTCGTTCTCAATAATTCTAAAATTAAGTAAGTAGTCTAAATTACAACTTTTCAAGTTCCCACGGAAATACAAAATTACCGAGAATAAAAGTACACTCTTTCCCAAAACACCAAGTTTAATTTAGATTTCCCCTGTCATGATGCGACTGAACTCTTCCAGGTCAATTTTTTTGAACCCTTATTTTAGGTAGCTATCTGGCGCCCGAGTATTTGTTTAATTTGATGTTTTTTATGATAGTTACAGGTTAGGTTTTTTTTATATTATTTTAGTTTAACACTTTCCCCTTTGATGTTTATATATTACAATGTTTTCCTTAGTTTTAGTATTAAATAAAAAAACTATGATTGTCACTGCTATTTTTATTTCTTGCTTGTTACAACAGTCTTAAATCAGTCCCACTAATCTCAATCTTAATATACTTTAAAATAACAATGGTAACAGAATCAACAAATCTTAAATTACCTCAGTAGGTATTGATAACTATGTTAAGTTATATATTTATTTCTTACAACATAACATTTGCTGCAAACAACAGTCTTAAAATCTTAATAATAATAACTAAATCAACAAAACTTAATACTTTAGTAGGTATTGATAACTTTTTTTACTTATATTTTTATTTCTTACATTACTCATTCCTTAGTTACAACAGTCTTGAATCAGTCCTTATGTATCTAAAATAATATTAATAACAATGGTAAAAAAATCAACAAAAGTTAAAACAATATAGGTATTGATATCTTTAATTAAACCAAAAAACTAATAATCTTCTGCGACGCAGAGGTTTCGGGTTCGATTCCCGCCTTGGGATAAATCAGTCATCTAGTACCCATAACATAAGCTCTGCTTAGCTTGGGGCTAGATAATGCTGTGTGGATTGTCCAGCATTATTTATTTATTATTATTATTATTCTATTTTTTACTTAAGTTTTTGGCAATTTCTTGCAACGCCAGTGTTTGCTGCTGCATTTGCTTAATGAATTCTTCATAGAACCATTTTTTTATATTATTTTTTTCTTGTAAAGACTTTTGTAACGCCGTAGCAACATTGATACTGTCTTGCAACCTTTTTTGCGCTTTTTGCTTAGGACGTCTTTTCTTATCTAAAAAAAATATAAACGAACTGAATGAGCAAATCTTATCTGGCAGTGGATGTCTTCCATCTGATTTTTTTTAGTGATTTTCACTGTTGGGAAAAGATACCCTTCTATTTCTACCATCTTTTTGTACTCGGCTCCATGCCTTGGTAATTTTTTAATAAACTTATACTAGAAAAATATTCAAGTAAGTACAGATGAACAATAGGTACCTATGTCAGCCTCCTTGACTTCTTGGGTGGGCAAACTTTCTTCAACCTCAGCTGTTGTCACCACCTCAATCTCGATATTTTCCATATCAACTTCTGTAAACCAAAAATATTCATTATCTTAACAGCATAAGACACAGGCAATTTATTAACTAACTTTTTCCTTTTCAAAAGATAGCCAGATGTGATATACAGAGTAAATACTGAGCATTAAAAGAACCCACCCACTTCCCTCATTCCTTAGCCGGATGACCAGGCGAGCTGACGTGTCTGTTTTCTAAATATTTATATGTAGGTACATATTCTGAATTGAATATCTTCTATTGTATACTTATGTTTTAATTTAATACCTTTTACTGCTAGGAAGTAGACATAACATGCAAGTTTTATATATATATTAAAATAATAATAATCAACATGAGCTTCAAATATACATACCTTCAAACTCAACCACAGATTCCTTCACATCCTTGTGGCCCACAAGAGCAGACTGCCCTATGGTGCGAAGGACAATGCTGTCCTCTTCAGTAAGGGGTGGAACAGGAGGTCCTCCACCTGTGGCATTTTGGCTGCGATTGATGTCGCTATTTTTTTTCTTTGTTTTTGACTTGATGTCTTGCCATGTCTGTAATTTGTAACATCATGATTAAGTTGTTATCAACATGATACTCCAGCATAGGATTACAAAATCTTTGAAGATTCAGTGTGTACAAATAAATACGTAGGTAAAAGGTAGATTTTCCTACTAATTTTGTGAATCAATATATAGCACTTTACAAAACTTACCTTCTTCCAATCTTTCCACTCTTTTCTCGCTCCGGGTATAGAGTTTACTTCTTGTGCTATGCGACCCCATCTCATTTCACTCTCTTTCCTTGTAAATTGGGCGGAGAATTTTCCCTGGCGTAGCTCATTATCGGCTTCAATCAACTCAAGAAGCCGTGATTTTTGAGCTGACGTCGGGTAGGTTTTCTTCACGCTTTCCATTATTTATCGATGTTACTAATACTATTCTTTGAGACTTTACGAAAAACAAAATAGCCGCTGTATTTATGTACCTAGTTTGATAGCTTGACTGACACTTGACAGTTTAGTTAGGCACACAAAGTTTCGTACCACGCACGTAGGAACATGTAAAGATATTCAAATGTAATATTTTATTCAAAATATTTCTTTTGTACTTTTTACAGTAGTTTCATATTCAATTTATAAAATCATTGTTTAAACTATGTTGTGTACATACTTTGTGGCCATAAAACTATATAGTTAAAGATTCAACGAGATCTCGTTGAAACAATAGCTAAAACGGAACGTATATCTGAGATCTCTACAGAAATGTCGTTCCGTCATTTGTCGAATTCTAGTGAGAATACGGTTTTTTGAATCGTTAGACATTTTCGTGACATTTTGCGTAGACATTCAAGTTTCGACATGATCTCTATTTCGCCAAAATCTCTACAATCTGAGAATTGGCCCCCAGGTAGAGCAACAACATAGTTTTATTATTCAATGCGGGTTGTAACTACACGTTAAATTCTAATTTGTACTCGTTGCCAATTCAAAACCTGTACTCAACAATGTTTTATGAAGTGAGTATAACATGCTGCATTGAATAAATAATCCATTCCATTGTTGCAATTCCCTAAACCAGCCTAATTTGACATTGTTAAAATTATAGCTGTCTTTGTCAAATCAGTTTGCAAGACAGGGACGGCAGCATTGGCAACATTAGCCGCGAGTGTGTTTGCTATTCGTCGCCATTAAAACATGTACACGAAGGGTGGAATGTAATAAAAAATCAAGGAAACTCTTCAGTTCGAGGGACTTAATTGCTCTATTTCCACGCAGTATCAAAGGTACTCCAACGCAATTACGAGCTCCCCACCAATGCGTTCCGATAGGCTATGGAAAAAGCGATGTGTTATACCTATAAGGCTACTCAAAAGAACACAGGTCCTCCTAACTGTTCTTCTCTACTCATATGCGAATCAGCAGTGACTACATCAGAGTCCAGTGGAATCTACTGGTGAACTTATGTATGCTATATCTATGTGTATAGTGATGTCAGTCAGTCTGACATAAAACTTGACAACAACTAGATGTACGACGTTTGACACAATATATTTTTTCTATTGATCCGAATATGGGCTAAAGTATTGGTCCACATCATAGAATGTTCACAATGTTAGAAGTACTTTATCATTTGACAGAACGACAGGGTTTTTGGCATTGCTATGTTAGCAAATGTAGGTATCTCTATTTAGTAAGAGAAGATCAGTAGACAACATTTTGTCACTTTACCAACACAATTTAGTCCTGCAAGTCTATCGCATATACATTTCCAGGAAAAATAGTTTTGAACCTTCTCTAATCACCGACTTCTTTGCCTTTGCCTTTTCCAGCTGTGATTTCCATTATAACTTTTATTATTTTGTGTGATCGCACTATCATAGTAGTAGTTCATACAAATTATTTTATTATAGTGTGTGATCAAAATTCATCTGAGTGCCTTTTTTGTAAACACGGTAGGTAGGTCGTCTATTGTTCACGAATAAACGCGTCACTTGTTTGCAAGGAATAATGTATGTCAATAAAAGCCACCGTTGTTAGTTTACATAGATTCGGCATCATGCCGCTATTTTTACAGCCACACTCGGCGTGCCGCGATTAAACGATTCAATTTTCGAAGTGGCAACATTTAATGAACTTTCTCGTCTATTTTACGCTTTTCAAATATTTGGTCGTTGAAAAGTTGCTGATCTTTGATATTTTCAGGACGTTGTTACTTGTAACTTGGTTTATTCCTGACATTCGTTATTATATTTACTTAACTGTGGAGTGTAAGCAACGGTGAAATCAAATTGACATAATTTGTGCTACGATAAAAATATGGATTCTGTCATTTTTTGAAGCAACATAGTTTTTTTTATTTTAATTGTTTTTCTTGTGTTATGGCATTTTAACCATCATTACTTGAGATCTTACCACATCATCTTACAAATGTGAGCAGTTGAAATGAAAATGTGATGTTGTGGCAGCCTGATTTGAACAAAAATGTTTCCATTAGGTTTGAAGAGAAACACCATATTTTTTTTTCAAACCGATGACAGACGTCTTTACTTGTTTACTGACTCGACTTGACTAAAAACTATTTATTCGTCCGCTTGATACTGGCGAAATTGTCTGTCGAATGACGGATAGAAGCTAATAGGTAGAAAAGAAGATAAGATTACCTACTTGAACCTGTGTAATGTAAGTATACCTACTATTCATATCCGAATTATTGATGACCCTCTGACCTAACAGTACTCTACATGCAACCGGTACTAATATTATACTGTGCTTTAGCGATGTAGTTCTATGATACCTAGGCAGCCGTAGCATAGTTAGCTCGACACGACATATTGACCATGCCTTTCCTGTGAAATATGCCAACTAAGCTGTGTGTCATCATCATCATCATCATCATCATAAGCTTTATAAATCATTTTCAATAAATACAAATGCCTGTTTACTTTACTTTACTTAAATAAACCGGTTTTATTGTTGAATACTTACCTACAAGCCTAAATCTGACCTACAAGTAACCTACGTAATCAGGAGATAGACTGGCCGCCAGCGTTCTTGCTCTACTTGATCGTTTTATGCAGACATTTTATGTTTTGTGTATGGATACCAACTTAAATTTATTTGTATAAATTGGTAGATTCAGCACTAACACCTAAATAGATAATCTAGTTTGGTTGAGTCGCCAAGCAATATTAATCTAAGAAACAAAGCTTTTCCACAATTAAGTCAATCACTCCGTGTTTAACTCGATTTTCTTTTAAGAAACCTATTACAGGCCGCAGGGACCATTCTACGAGAGACCACGAGCGAAATTGCTCCGAGGTAGTCAATTTAAATGGCAAACGAGTTCCACTTTAGAAAAGTGTCAATGCAAATGATATGGCGCGAATTAAAAAGTAAATTATTTTCCTGCCGTTTAATAAATTGGATCTTGCACATAGAAACTATTCAAGATAGCTTTAAGTAGTAGTAGAGCTCTTAGTGAAGGGCTCCTCCGGGGAAGTATTACCAACATACCTATTCCTACCGTTGCTTTGTTCCGGGTAAAGGGTGTGGGTGCCGGTGAAATTACAGGCACATGAGGCTTAACACATGTATGTTTCAGGTTGATGAACGCTGAATAGTGCATCGTACCATGTTTCTAATGAGCGCGGTCTATGAGGCAATGCTTAGTTATAGGCGATGATAATCACTTAACATCAGGTGGGCCAGTTGCTTGTTGCATCAGCAAGTATTCTTAAAAAAGTAATACTGCAAATATTTTTATATCTTGCATATACTTTACTAAGTTGGCTTGGTACCACACATTAGTGCTTTGACCATTGAAATTATGAAAATGTAGTAAAATAATTGACGCGCGACTCCTCCATTTCATAACAAATTCAAACGAACAGACCAAGCTGAATAAGCCAAGCATTTTGTCCTATTACAAAGTAATTTAAGCTGAAGGTAAGGAATTATGATAATCTAAATCATACTGAATTAATAAAGACATCTCCAAAAATAAGATTAGAATGAGGGGTGGTTTTATACTTTTTCATCATTTACACTCGGAAAGGGACCTTTATTGGACTGAATGCGGCCACCGTTATTTAGTCACTACCTTTTATCCAGAAAAGGTTACCACTACCCAGTCGCCTAAAGGATCTAATTTGCAATGCTCTTGTAGTAGGTACTGATATAAATTAGAGTGTTTGACTCTTAGCTAAAGTAATTTTGAAAATAATGATTCTACAAGGTTCCTCGCTAATGTTCGGGTTTCAGTTCCAAGAAGTATTTCATTATTTCTGGACGCAATAATAAGTATAGAAGTATGCTCTTGCAGAAGAAAACTTACTCTATCCCCATGTGATACAATCTACTTTTGAACCGGTCTGAGTGGTTTAAAGAACAATGACTTCATTTTCTGTGAAAGCAGATAATCAATTTAGCTAACTACTTTATATTTCAATAGTCATTACTTTCTCTCGGGTTTGATCAAGAAAAGTAATGTTACATAAATGTATTGAACTTATTAGTGATCCCAGATTAGTTTATCATCATAATAATATGACATACCTACATACAGTGGACGTTCACTACCAGCCCCCTTTGCTGTGAGCTCGTATATATTAATAATATAGTTTTTAATATATAGTTTTTTTATATTTGCTTTTGGAATAAGTAGATGGCCCACCTGATGTCAAGTGGTAGTCATCACCTATACCGGGTGTAATAAGACCGCTTTTAAACATTCCAGGAATATGTAAAAATACCTACAAGGTCTTATTGAATACCACTTGGCTGACAGTCAAGAAGAAATACATTTAAATTAATACGATTATTTTACTGAAATTCCTATTTATCAACCAGCGATGTATTTCGTACATAAGTCAACGACCGCGCAGTGGTGACGACCCCGAGGCCAACGCACCGGTCAGATGATCGCGATCTCCTTTAGATTGCTGTTTTTGGTATTATGTCGTTTTTAAATAAGACAATTAGGTACTTGTTTATTTTATTATTTATCGATATTGATGGTGAAAACACGGAAAAATTTTACTACGGAAAATTCAATCATAACAGTAATTTTTTAGAAACAGATATTTATTGTTTTAATATTCATTTACAAATGAACAATTATATACATGGTGTTTAACTTAATTTACAGTTAACTGCGAGGTAATATAAGAATGTTACGAAAAATGACATAAAGTACGTTTGAAGCGATTTTACCATCTGAACCTATTTTATTCCGCCAAAATAGTATTTTGTCATCTCTATAATTTTTTCACTCTTCTTTCAGCATTTCTTGCAGCATTTCTTTTAGTTGCCGCTTTAAAATCTTACCTCTCGGGTTCTTTGGCATTTCCTCAATAAACTTTACTCCACCTCTTAATTGCATGTTCGGTATGACCTAAAAACGTTCAGAATACAAACTGTAGCTAATGCGTGTTTACATTATGCAAGTGGTTCTACGCAGTGGCGTGATGTTTCCGCGGTGGAAACGGCCACCACTGATCGCAGCTTGGGAAATTTATTCTAGCGACCTCTTAAGTAGGTTTTTAGGGTTTCAAAGCTCTACAGCGATAATTAACCTAGTCTATATCTGTTATTCCTAATTTCTAATTCTGGGGTTCACGCACATAAAAAGGTTTTCTGTTTTGATTTCGCCTTATTAAGCCAGATTGGCTTTAGTCTACATTGGAGCTTCACTATATAAATTACCTATTTTCTAAAAGATCATACAAAAAACGGTAGGAATCAGGATAGGTAAAATAATAGCCAATCTGATAGTTTTTTTTTTTTGAATACTAGTGTTGCTGGTTGAGTGAAGGTAGACTCGTCTTGGCATTGCAAAAAAGTCTGGGAATTTATAAAAAAAACATAAGCCTTTTACAAAGAGGAAATTTAAAGTAAGTCAAGAGTATATAGTAAGTCCACTGTTGGATAAAAGTCTTCCTTATGTTTGGGCATTTATTTCTATCAGGAGTTTACAACATACTATTAGTAGCAAAAAAACATTTGTAATACTTACTTCTCTGTTGACCACATCAATTAGTTCCTGTTCAGTAACGTTAGTTCCAGGCTGGCGTACTATAAAAGCAGTAGGTATCTCTCCAAATATTGGGGTAGGTTGCCCCACTACGCAAGCCTCTTTTACACCCGGATGCAATTGTAGTAATGTTTCCAACTCTAGTGGAGGTATCTAGATAGAAAAAAAAGTTGGTAGAAATCATTCCCGACCTCTTTATTATTTTCATATATTTTGTTTGTGACGAGTTTATTTAGATTTGTTTCTCAGTCGACTAATACAATAGGTAAATAAAACAAAAAAAGGGTGCATAATATGGATTTAAACTTGAGCCGACCCTTGGATTGGAAAACATGACAGCTCACCACTTGCCACCAGTGATCTCATACGAAATGAAAACTAACTTCCTATCTTTATCGCACCTCATGACGTGTGTGATCGGCACAACCAGGTCCTTTATTTTCACTCTCCTCTATCAGCGTCTATTTCAAAAGTCAATTCCTTACACCATCGTTCCATTTATTCTTAGGCCTATACCCATCCACACTTTCATTCTTTCACAAACGATCAATCGAAGATGTAAAATATAAAAACTCACGTTGCAGCCGTTATATATAATTATGTCTTTGAGCCTTCCGACGATGTAAAAGTACCCATCCTCGTCGTAATACCCAAGATCGCCAGTCTTGAAGAAACCTTCGTCGTCCAAGTAATTTGAAAGGTCCATTCCTATATAACCCTTCATAAGAACCGGACCCTTTAGACAAATTTCGCCCTGTTCATTCGGACCCAGAGTTTTACGGGTTTCTAGATCTGAAATCTAAGAATACATTTAGATTAAGAAGTAAGGATTGTATAATGGAACCTGTTTTGGTTCATCTAAAAAACAAAAGGTTTGTACCCAAAGAAGTAAACGAAAATGTACAACTTAGACACAATTACATTAAAAATCAGCTATATTATTAACTTTTATTTTGTATGCCAATAAACTACTGCCGATAACTAAATATTATGTTCCCAAGTATTTTTTTAGTATTTTTTTTGCCTCAAACTGCATCTGAATCGTATATTGAACAACAGTATTTTTCCCTGTTGTCATAAGTACCTCACAGATGTATGTGTAAAGCTCTGTCTTCTGCAGTGTAGGTAGGTTGGTTGGATCTATACTAAGAAAAAAACATTTGTGTCATGAACATAGATGTTTGTTTTGAGTCTGGCTGTCATGTATAAGGGAGTATGAGTATAAACATGCTGTATAATTACCTCTAAAGAAAGCTTCTAATACTGTTGATTCAAATAGAAAGCCTTCAAATAACCGTGGAAAGCAAAGATAATTTAGGTAGGTATTCGTGATTTTTTGAAGTTTTAATTATAAGATCGAACGAGACCAAACACTCAAAATTACGCCGAGTTTATTACTAACATGTTTTCTGAATTGCATTCACCTTATTTAGTTAGATTCATTGTTTACATTGTTATTCATGTTTAAACGGATCATACAAAATAATGGTTGGAACCAAGCCGTAAGTTTTGGCTGTTCTTATAGGTTTGGTCACGAGAAAAAGGCGCTTAGACCTCGCCTAACTTTAAGATGTTTCAAAATGATCCTTGCGGATATTATACTAAAAAAATGCATTTTGACTTTAACGTTAACCAGAATCGGCGTCATGTGTTTTCGGCAAGATATTTCACGTGTCCATGCAGCATCGAAATCTTTTATTTTGAGGTTTACCTTTAAAGTGATCCCCGGGGACGCTTTCCCGACGCTTCCTGGCTTTGGACCTTTATGGCCCCAACTTTCCGAAGTCAGTTCACCTGCTTCTGTCATGCCATATCCTTGCAGAATGTGTTTGAGATTTGGGAACCTAGAAAATATTTAGGAAATACATGTACATGTGTGTACGTGTTTAATAGCGCTTTGGAATTTTGTCGTTCTGTAGTATTATTTTTATGTAAATAAATTAAACTTTTTATATACTATGTCGGCCAGTTTCCACTATAAATAGATACACAAAATAAAAATTACTCGAATACTTATAAACGTTATTTATAGAAAACTGCTTAAGTGCTGTCACTGTTTATCATTACTCATTGATAAGAGAAAGTAATAATTTTAACATTGTTTATCCTTCGACCAATTTTTACTACTAACTAACCCCCTATTCTTATAAACGTTACTTAAGTTTAAATATTGCTTAAAATGTGTCCTGCCCCTGTTTGTCAATACCAATTGATAAGAGATAGCTATAAATCAAGCATTGTTTATCTTTTGACAGATTTTTGTATGGCCTTTCTGTACGCAAAAGATCTTATACGTACCTACTTGTATGTCACAGACAGCATTCGATTGTTTTTTTACTCCCCTTGAAGGATTTTGCGATGTCTACTGCGCCGGGAATGATAGTCGTAAACGTTATTTTAATTTTAATAAAATTTAACAAATGTTTTTATTTAGGAGCCTTTACTCTTCTTAGAGTATTAAAATAACGTAAAGCGCAAACAACAAACTTAACTACATAATAAAAAGGCAGCATCCTGTATTTCTTGTACTTACGTAGTACCTTACCTTTGTTGTACTTTTTCTACTGTCTTTTTATGGAGTGGGGATGATCTTGAGTAAATTATTTTAAGGGCATCTAGGTTGTATTTTTGAAGGTTTTCTTCTTTTGATAGGTAATTAACGATTGATGGCAAGCCAAATACAATGTTCGCCTGTAATAAATAAATAAATACTGCCAGAAATTACACCAACGCCATTTAGCCCAAACTGTATTGGAAAGTATAGGTTCTCGAATGTTCACCATTCGAGAACATACCGAACATATCGAAATTCTGGAATATCGGAGAACAACAACAACAACAACAACATTTAAATTTAACAATATATTAATCGATATTTTAACGTATCGAAATCGATTATTTTTATATAAAAAATAACATGTAAAACTTACATAATCTTGAGTTATCCACACCGTATAAGACTAGTTATAAATACATACACGTTTATGTTGCAGTGTCGTTTTTTCATTCCTTGTACATGAACGGTAACTTATCAGCATTTATTATTTATTTGCGCTTATTTTATGCTACGACAATTTATCATAATTTCTTTTGTTTATCTGTTGTTTTTATAAGGCTATAAGAAGTTGTTGTGTTGGTTAAACGTTCCTTATGTTACGTGTTTTTATTTTATTCATGTTATGGTCACTGAGAGTTTTACCTCTACTAACTGAAATGGCATATAAGCTAAATAATATTTTTAAATACATGCGTGCTGGAGAAGGCTTACGTTATCCGCTTCTTTCAGGCTGCATCGGCTTAAGTTCACTGGACTTAAGTCTTCTCTAAATGTAGGGTTTTTGGTAATAGTCACCACGTGAAGCAGGTGGACTGGTAGCAGCATCGGGATTGGTGGCAGTATCGGTACTTAGTATATCGGTGTTTCTTAATCGCCTTTTACAACATCTATGTAGGTAATGTTATCGTATCATACAAGGTTTCCCAAAAAATAGTGTTTTTCAGGTCGAAAATTCTAAAAATTCGGAAAAAAATAACAACACGAAAACTATGCAAAATCGCGGAACATACATGGGGGTGATTTGGATACCCCAATAGGTGTTATATCTCTAGAATTCCACTTGACACTATTTTTTGGGATACCGTGTACATCACCACAGCTCCACTCCACAGTAGTGATGCTGGAGAAGGCGCTAAATTTTTTTTTTGCCAAAAACATTTATTGTCCAGCTGTGAAGTTCTTTACTATGATTTAATTGGTAAAAACGAATATAAGTTTTATTTTAGAACCTCAATCGTTACCTTGTACTGGTCGACGCCTCGCAGCATCGACTCCGTGTTCATGTTTGTGGCGTAAACAATTTTCCTACCCATCGTCAGGAACTTGTAGGTTATAAATGAATCGTAGTTGTGAAACCAATCTCCAGCGATGAAAGCGGTTTGGAGTGTTTCGTCAGAGAAACTAAAATTAAGTAAATTGTTAAGATGATGTAGCTGACCTAACTATGCGTTTTTAAGTGTACGGTTCATATGTAATTTTGATTAGAAAAATCACTTACACGATTCGTCTAAGCAAAATTACTCTACATTCTCTTAACGCTCGACAGGGTGCGCATACAAAAATTACACATTACCAGTATACACGACACTAACCGTGACCCTAACATCTTAGACTTGAGGCTCAGATATACTTATTTTCATTCTGAAAAATATAGTCACATTTTAGGACCAGCGCGTAGTTTAGTAAATCTGTATAAAAAGTAAGGGAACAAGTAGATGTGTTATTAAACTATTTATTCTCGAAGAGAGCTAAATACTAAATCCATCCGGCTATACTTACAGAAAAACTAATTTTTAACTTTTTTATAAGATTTTTTTTATGCCTGACAGACAATAATCATAGATTTATATCTAGATTTTAATATATATGAATGATTTTAATATTATGGTTTGAATTTTAATGAACTTATAGATTTTTATTAGCAGGTTATAATTGCTTTGGTGCGTTGATGTTTTCTAAAAAAGGAACTCCTGAAAATCAATCTCAAAAGTGATGCAGCAGTTGGTATAAATAAAATGTATGGTGGAGGCCTATGTTTAGGTTTTTTTGAGCTGATGACTATAGGTACTTACTCTTCAGGTAAACTATTGAGTATACAGTTTAAATGTGTCAGTTCAACTCCTTTCGATAACCCCGTAGTACCAGATGAATACAAAATGGCTGCGATATCTGTCTGTCCAAGAACTGAGGCCGGTTCAAATAGTTCCACATCAATATTTTCGTTTTGCGCAATCAAATCCTTTGTCGAAGGGATAGAGTCAAAAGAATCGTCGTGTGTGACAAAAACTTTGATACATTCAAATTCTTGTAAGATTTCTTTGTTTATAGTCCAGAACTGCTTCGAACATATGAAATATTTTGGGAGCGTAATGCTTAGTGCGTGTCTGAACGCACCTGAAAGAAACAAAAATATGTTAGTTGAAATAAATAAGTGTTTGTGGACAAAAGCAAACCCTAGACTGTGGTTTGCTTGGTATGACTGGTAGCATTAAGTCCCTTATCACATCATTGTTCTGTGCGAAAAGTTTTAACTAAATAAATAAATAAACCGCTGGTCGTAGAGACTTTAAATTTTCAAAGTATATTCGTCTTGGTGCGTTCAGGAGTACTAAGAAAGGAATTCCCTAAATTCAACCCCTAAACGGGTACAGGGTGGGTTAAAGCTTACACAATACCATCCAACCCCAAACTAAGTAATGATTGTACTATGGGAACCGGATCACTGATATATTATTCGGTTTCTTACTTTAACGGGTTATTTATGGTGCCAATTGATATGAGAAAATGTCTACCGTGCAATTTTTTGAATTCGTGCTATTTTTTACTACAAGAATCTTAATTAAGTGGCAAAATATTACAATGTATTTTTCTACGCGTCAAACTGCCACCTAGATTTTTAAGATGCTTCAGAAGAATCTTTAAGATTTGGTTGAATAAATGCTTTTTGACTTTGACAAGCACCTTTTTTGCTGCTTTTTTAAATCCGTTACCTAGTAAAGCACGTCCACGTGTCTTTTTCATTAGTAGTAATTTGTTAGTAAAGAAAGGCTTACCTCTTCCACAGTTTAAGTTGTAAGGAGTATATTTAGCTCCAGTAAAGACAATTGCGAGGAACGTAGGTATAAATTCAATGCGTTTTTCACAACCAACGGCGACGGTGTCCCCTTTTCTGACACCTAGTTTTGTCAGCGAGGCGGAAAGATTGACGGCGTATTGTGTGAATTCCTTGTAAGATAGCTTTTCCTTCGTATCGATGTTTTCCTTAACAGAAAATTAAGTATTGTTTTATTATTTGAAAATAAAGTTTTTATATCATCCTAAAAATTATTTCCTCAAGTGGGATTTGAACCCACGACCTTCTCCTTGATACAGGAATGCGATAGCCAACTTCGCTACCGAGGATTGCCATCGCGTCATCAGTCATTTGAATAGAACTTGGGTAAGACCTACGTCTCCTTGATAAAAAAATGCTGTTTTTCTAAATACCTACATAAAATGTAAAGTGACCGCGAAATCGAAATGGAAATTCCAAGAATGATTATATAAAATATCCAAATCTAGAAATCATGTGAAACATATTCTAGGTATTGGAAATGACCAGATTTTTTTTATTGATGTTTGGTCCAATTCAAATTGAAATTCAAATTATTTATTTCGGTTATTCATTGTTAGTAAACTTACCTATTTTATATACTATGTTAGTAACCAGAATACACCAAGGTTTTGATTTTCACTATCATTTCGGTTCCGCGGTCACACTTCAGGATTTTTAGCACTGTAACAATAAACGGCTAAAACTTATATTTATTTTACATACCCAACAGTGGAAACTCAAAGCTTAATAAGTAGAAAATGGAACTTAATTTATTGGCCTTGAAATAAAAATTAAAGCTACGTCTACAGAAATATTTTGCTTACCACTGCTGTTTCGTCTTGTTTGGTTTTCAGTCTGTCGAGCATATATTTACCGAAGTTTAAATGGGCCGGTACCTTCGGGTCTTTACCGTAAACATAATGTTTACTGTTGAACATTTTATTTGTTGTGGAGTCAGCTTGTGTATCGTGTTAGCTGTCGTCTTTCTTATGCGTTATGTCTACGGAGTACGACGTTTTTATGCATGTTATGCAGTCAGCTATCGTAAAAAGTAATTTAGATAATAAGCAGTCAGAGATAAAAATGATGAATAAGGTAGCAATTTAATGTTTTTAATTACTTATAAGCTGAAAGTTTTTCTAAGGTCTACCTTCACTGCAGAGAAAGCAAAATTCAGTACCCTCCATACCAGGAGGCCTAGCATGAATAAATTTGAATAACATTGCGCGGTGTCGATAACCCAACTGTTTTGTTATGCCTGTTAGCCACGCAGTGTGACTCGGACATCGGTACGATACGTCTACACTAATGTCAAATTTGCTTGTGCATGCCCCCAGGGTAATAGATTAAATTTCAAGTAGATCTCGCTATCAATACGGACTTCTCAAGATGATATTTATATTTCGATGTTACTAGCGTTTATATCGATAGCGCGACGTATACTTCGAGTTTCATCCAAATCAGTTCAGCCGTGTCGGAGATGAGTATACTCTACCACTTATAAGCATTCGCATTTATAGTAAAGTCAGCTGCACTAGAATGTATACAATTATTAACTTTTAAAATGCTATTACAACATTACTATAAACTTTAAGACAGTAAAAACTCAAATACCATGTAATCAGTTGGTGAGTTCACTAATTTTTTGCATTTTTACCCTGAAAATATTGACTGTTACATTGTAGTACTATTTTGAAAGTTACGGATTGTATACATTCCAGTGCAGCTGACTGTACAAGTGTGATTTATCGAGTAGTAGGTAACATTTTACATTGAGATGGTATACCTATAGCAAACGGACGGTTGTATTCATGCATATGTAATGGAGTTCTTATCGTTGTTGCTGAGAATTGTTTTTAATTAGGTCCTGTTTTATAGATATACTAGGGCACCCACCCCGGTTTTAAATGACAATGTTGTTCACTGACAATGTAGTTTTATGAATTTAAAATCTTAATAAAACTAACATGGTCAAAAAACTATTCGGAAAATAGCAATGACAAAGCATATAATTAAAGTTCCTTCTTCCTATAAATCTACATCAATTACAAGAGTTATTGTTCTAAATAACGACCGATGTGGCGCAGCGCGTGAATGTCCGCCTGCGACGCAAAAGGTTGCGGGTTCGATTCCCGCCTTGGGATAAATGTTTGTACGATCTGCAAATATTTATTCCGGCTGTTCTGGGTATTTTCTATGTATAATAAAAAAATATCTATGTATGTAATGTATTGTAATAAGTATATCAGTCATCTAGTACCCACAACACAAGCTCTGCTTAGCTTGGGGCTAGATGATGTTGTGTGGATTGTATAGCATTATTATTATTTTAATAAACTGGCTGACTAAAATATAGACAACACAACACTCAGCCTAATAAACCGCCGGGTACAACGTGGTTGAAATTTGTATGAAATTAACTTGCCGTGGACAAGTTCACGCGCATTTTTATTTGTTTGTGCTACCGGACTGACATACAATGCATAGCCTAATAAAACACTTTTGGTAAAGACTTGATATTTTCAGAGTATATTCGTCTTGGGGCGTAGCGTTCTATGAAATAAATTCCTGAAATTCAACCCCTAATGGGGTGCAGCAAGCGTCGGAGCTTGTATGGAAAGATCTTTACACTAGCAAACTCGTGGGACATTCCGCTAGGCTGGTATATTTAACTAGATTACTCATCCTTTTGCCGCTAAGCAGCGTTACTGTGTTTTGTTGCCGGTGATATTACAGGGACATGACGATAAATACCTGTATGCCTCAGGTTGATAGACACAGTTCATCGTAGGGCACGTTTTTAACGTGCGTGAACTGCTAGGCATAGCTTATTCCATTAAGACTGCCTAGGCCTTTCCTATACATATTTAGAGAAAAGCAATGAATACGCCATGCATGATGGAGCCTTTATCGTGTTTTTAATGAGCTGGTTTTAATTATCTTTACACAAGTCTATGTAGTTACCTTCATTAACTGTATCACGTTTCTTAAGGTGCGTTTTGTCCTGATAGTTTTCTAAACAACTTGCTGATAGGTACGTGTATTTTTTATAACGATACCTAAAATTTCTGCTTTATGGCCTACACAATTTTGCATGTTTTTTGGGTTCCGTACCCAAAGGGTAAAACGGGACCCTATTACTAAGACTCCGCTGTTTCTCTGTCTGTCTGTCTGTCTATCTATCCGTCTGTCACCAGGCTGTATCTCATGAACCTTGATAGTTAGATAGTTGTCATTTTTACAGGTGATGTATTTCTGTTGCCGCTATAATAACAAATACCAAAAAACAGAATAAAATAAATATTTAAAGGGGTTCTTCGTGCGCGAGTCTTACTAACACTTGGCCGGTTTTATATTAATTGTGGGTCCGCTCTACTTTATTGCAACAACTTTTCGGGGTATATTATGTATTTATCCTTTACCTAGTCTTAAGATCTGACGCTGTTGATCCCACCTATATAATGTATGGTAATGATAAATGGAACACAATAAATAAAAACAGATAGTCTACCTGATGTTAAGTGGTAACCTTCAAATAACAAAGCAAGTCACGCACGTTAAGAATGTGCCCTACGATGCACTGTTCATCAACTTAAGGCATACAGGTGATAGGATGTTACCTGTAATCTCACCGTTAACATCTTTAAACTGACACATAGCAATGCTGCTTGAGGGCAGAAATAGGAAAAGTGGTAAGTAATTTCCTGAACAAACTCTTCACTAGTTCAATCATGAGTAAGCATGGTTTAAGTAACAGGAAATATTTTTATCAACTTTTGTCGCTGACCACACCAGTGCCTAAAGATTACAGTTCAGTATATTTGATATCAATATTAAACTTTCCATACCTATTTGGTAGCAGACCGCAGATTAATTACCATCTACACTTATTTGCTTTTTCATTATTTTCAAGGGAGCCGCTATTATCATCTTAAAGTAGGCAATACAAGGTAGCACAGTGTGTAAAAATATTTGCTTAGTATCAAAAACGCAAATATGGTTTTACTTTATGCAGCTTCCGTGTACGTCGTTGTTCGATTGGTACCTACCAAAACAAGGAAACCGCGTTCTAAGCTATCAGTCATCTGGTTCCCATTGTACAAGCTATGCTTAGTTTGGGGCTAGATGACGTTGTGTACAAATGTCCACAAATATTTATGTATTTTATTTAAATTTGAATTGACAAACCCAGCAGATGTACTCTTGAAACGGATACAAAGTTTCGTATTGTCGTTTCAACACGGTGACTGTCCTGCCTATTTTGGGTAATTTATGGTACATCCAATAGATTTTTTATAGACTGCTTTATTTTATGTTCCTAAGAAGTGCTGATATGTTGATAACTGCGTAATTATAAGGGAGGCCTGAATTTCAGCATGAATCACATGTAAAGCATGGACGTCTGCACTAGATTGTAGTGGGAACCTAAACCTAATGGGAAGATTCGGCAAAAATTTTGCGGAATGCTACATAAAGCTGAAAGAAACTGGTTTCGCACGCACTGAATCCAGAAAAAAAGCTACACAAGTAATTACTAAATGTCTTCCTTGCAAAAACAGCATTTTATCTAACTTGTTTCAATGAATTTGTTAGTTTAACTGTTTACTCGAAGGAATAATTTTTGGGATTATATAAAATCTTTGTTTCAATAAAGTTTTGTTCTCTAATTTTAGACGTATATAAAAAGAAACAGATAAAACAATTGGATGGGACGTATGGGTTTTATTTTTGCCTCATCATACGTCCCTACAAAATCAAATTTTTAGATCACACGTCCAGCCCAGGAAACTGCGTTCACTTGCCTTTGGTTAATGCATTACATGTAATTCACGGACAGTCAACGTGTTAAGTTACATGCGCTTTATATCACACAGGTAGCAACAACTTGACTATAGAATGGGCTATCAAGGTCCCGCAGTGTTACTTAAAACGACTTGAAACTGCGTTTATCTTTTATAAGGGTAGACGTGCTGATTACATAATCAGTTTAAAGTTAAGAGTAATCATTTCCATTTCAGCTGTAGGATATCCACAGCTGAACAAAGAACTTCTGTTTGTCCTGAAAAGGTCTATGACCATGCCTATTTCTGCTACCAAATAGTGTCGCTGTGTTCCAGTTTCAAGGGTATCGAAGCTGGTGAAACTATAGGCACATAAAGCGATACATGTATGCCTCAGTTTGATGGTCTACCATGCACTACCACGCGCATTGGGCGCATTCGTGATGTGTGTAACAAAGCTTTGTAAGCCTTCTGCCTGCTTCATAAACAAAAAACACCCACATCTTGTGCGGTCTACACCCCACAGTAACCAAAGTCACTTATAGATATTGTCTTCGTCTTCGTAAACTTAGCATTTGATCAAGATCTCTTGACACATGTGTACATACTATGTTCATACTTTGACAATGAGCATAGTTTATAGTGAATATCGAAAACAATCAGGTAAAGGTTTCGTTACAATTGAAAACCATCATGAACAAGATAAACAAATGAATAAAAGAAAAACAACCTTTTATAGTAACACCATTTAATTTTTGAATCAAAAATTGACAGATTGTAAAGCACTTCCGAATATTCCAGGAACGTGTAAAGTCACTTACAAGGTCTGATAGTCTTATAATACCACTTGGCTGACAGTCAATCATATTTAAGAGTAATAGGACTATTTTGATGAAATGCCTATTTATCAACCAGCGATGTATTCCGTATAGCGGTCAATAACCACGTGGCGACGGTGGCCGCAAGGGCAACGCACCGATCAGATGATCGCGATTTCCTTCAGATTGCTGGTTTTAGAGTCTAGTCGTTTTTACGCATTTTTAAATAAGGTAATTAGATACATCTTTTTGTTATGATACATTAGCGATGTTAATGCCAAAAATAAGGAATAAACGGAGAATAATCGTCTGTAATTTATTTTACATTGGCTGCGAGGAAATATGGAATTGTTACAATCCAACGAAGCATTTCGTAAATTTTATTATTTTGTCACTTTTCTTGCAGCGTATCTTTTAGCTGTCGTTTTAGAATCTTTCCTCTTTGGTTCTTAGGCATTTCTTCAATAAACTTTACTCCACCTCTCAATTGTCTGTTTGGTGTGACCTAAAAATATTCAGAGTACAAAGTGTGGTTAACGCGTGTTTACATTATGCAAGTGGTTTTACACAGTGGCGTGTCGTTTCCTCGGTGGAAACGGCCACCACTGCAGGTCTATTCCTGTAAACGATAAACGAAATTTCGTATTATCGTTTTGAGTTACACTGTGGGCAGTGTAACTCAAAACGATAATACGAAATTAGGCCCCAGCCTTGGTAACCCATTCCATAGTTATGTTATTGTCGCCTGACATGCCGCGCAGCGTAACTCAAAACGACGATATGAAACTTTGCTCATCGTTTTCAGTAATAGACCTACTAACCGCAGCTTGGGAAATTTGTTCTAGTGACCTTTAAGTAAGTTTTTGGGTTCCAAAGCTTCATAGTGCAGCAATAGTTAACTAGTCTATCTCTCTGTTTAGTCTATGTCTCTGCCATCTGTTCTTGTCTCGGTCCCCAAAAGTATTAAATAGAAATACTATTTTTAAAAACGGCACATAAAAGGGGTATTTTGTTATGCCTTAGCCTCACTAAGTTAGATTGGCACTACACCGGAGTTTTATTATTTAGATCACTCATTTTTGGAACAGGATCATATAAAAAAGACAATGGAAACTTTTTGCCTGTTTTCCAACGCTTCGCCTAGTTTTACTACAGTTATAAGACGATCCAAAATGATCTCTGGATCTCTTCTTCTTCTTATCGTGAGTTCTAAACAAAATATACTAATAAAACTAAAATAATTTGTAATATTTACATCTTTGTTGACTACATCAATTAGCTCCTGTTCAGAAACATTTGTTCCAGGCTGGCGTACTATAAAAGCAGTAGGTATCTCTCCAAATATTGGGGTAGGTTGCCCCACTACGCAAGCCTCTTTTACACCAGGATGCAATTGCAGTAACGTTTCCAACTCTAGTGGAGGTACCTAAACAGAAAAAAAGCATGCAGTAGAATTTTTTTACGTTCTTAGTCCCCGTATAAATGTAGGGTATAATGGAAAAACTCGGAAATAACCAACAATATGTAATGGGTGATTATTGATATCTTGCTAATATTATTAATGCATAAGTATAGTGTTTGGACGTTTATGGCTAAATCGCGCTCTAACTAGTTGACTGGTATGAATAAAATTCAGGATAAATATCGTTCATAACCTGGATTACCCTGAAGGATTCTTCATTACAAGTTCACAAGTAAAATTTTTAGGAAAACTACTTCCACCACGCAGGTGAAGCCGCAGATGGCTTCGCTGCCTGTGATATTTTGCATCCATAGGTTTTGAATTAATTGAGAAACTATAGTTTCAGTGTAGAGCAAATTTATATTTTCTTTGTTACAAGATGTTTATCAGTTGGCAATATGATCGGCACAACAAGTCTTCTTATCCTTACCCTTCTCTATACAATAGCGTCTATCTCGGAAGTCACTCCTTTTTACCCATTCTCACTATCGATCCAACGTTTTGGCCTATCTCTACTTTTATACCCATATCCCTTATATCCATACTCAACAATATTTTTTCTACAGTTTATAAGCACTCTTCGACAAACGATCAATCGAAAACGTAATATGAAAAACTCACGTTGCAACCGTTATATATAATTATGTCTTTGAGCCTTCCAACGATGTAGAAGTACTCGTCCTCGTCGTAATAGCCAAGATCACCAGTCGCGAAGAAACCTTCGTTGTCTAAGTTATTTGAAAGGTCCATTCCTATATAGCCCTTCATAAGGACTGGACCCTTTAGACAAATTTCGCCTTGTTCATTTGGACCCAGAGTTTTGTGGGTTTCTAGATCTGAAATCTGAGAGTACATTTAGATTTAAAAGCAAGGATTGCAGAATGAACCCAATAGTATGATTATTATAAAAAAGAAGCCCAAAATATTTGTAATAGTACCTAATTGTAGTTCTTAAGAAAACTATTGATGATTTAGATATAAATAGAAAGCCTGCCAATAACAGGTAAATAACCGCAATTTGATATCAATCTTTGAATTTGAATCTTTTTGTATGCAAAAACGTCACTTGTTACGTTGTTTGTTGTTTTTTGAGAGTTAACTGCGTCAAATGGTCATGATATTGAGTTTTCTGTCAGAATTTTATTTTGAGGTTTACTTTTAAAGTGATCCCCGGGGATGCTTTCCCGACGCTTCCTGGCTTTGGACCTTTATGGCCCCAACTTTCCGAAGTCAGTTCGCCTGCTTCTGTCATACCATATCCTTGCAGAAGGTGTTTAAGATTTGGTAACCTAGAACATACGTGTACTTAAGCGCTCCTACCTACAAGGCGATCGCGATCACCACATAAAACAGCTGCGTGGAATCTGACAAAACTGTAATTCTTTCCATATATTTCCTAACCGTGACACGGTGCGATTGAGGAACGATTCGAACGCGCTCAATCCTAACGTATTAAAGCACACAGGTTAGTGTGTTCCTGCAATGGTTACTAGTAGTAAAAGAAAGTAAAAGAAACGAGCCGTAGTAACTTACTACGGCTCGTTTCTTTTGAGCATCTTTTGAGGTAGTGTTTCGAAATCGCGTTTGCGTTTAGAACACGTCACACGTTTTGGCCAAAGATCTCCTATGTCATAGAGAATACTGCTACAGATATCTTATATAGGTACCTCTATGTGAATCAATTTAAAGAACATATTATTGTGTCAGCAGTAGTCTCAATTAATAGAGTAGATATACGTACGTAATCATTACCTTTGCTGCACTTTTTCTACTGCTTTTTTGTGGAGTGGACCTGATCTTGAGTAGATTATTTTGAGGGCATCTAGGTTGTATTTATGAAGATTGTCTTCTTTTGATAGGTAGTTAACGAGCGATGGTAAGCAAAATACAATGTCTGCCTGTAATAAATAAACATTGGCAGCCCTTTCTCAGCGACGCTATCTAGCTTAAACCTATTTAATGCTTGTACTATGAAAATCAGAAAAATTGCTTATTGTCTCTACTATATGGGTCATTGAATTCATTCAACCATCAGTCAGTGGCTTGAGTATTATACGTGAAGATTTTATTTCTTATCTTAAGCCCGCTTGCACAACGATCACTAAATGTATTTAGCGTCCTAAATGCATAGTTACGTTTAACACATTGCAGAAAGAAAATTAAGTCGCTATTACGTTTACGCTAAACATGTTTTCTGATAGCTAAAGATTTAGTGGGCCTTAATCTTCAGTTGTCAGACGTTCAATTCACGTTATTTTTTAGAGTTGTGACGTGATTAAAGCTAGAATTTGATAACCAATTACATTATTTTTTCCTTGAAACGTCCAACAGTGAAGTTCTTTTCTATGATGTAATAAAACGATCGTTAGTTTTATTTAGAACCTTACTGTTACCTTGTACTGATCGACGCCTCGCAGCATCGACTCTGTGTTCATGTTTGTGGCGTAAATAACTTTTTTACCCATCGTCAGGAACTTGTAAGTTATAAATGAATCGTAGTTGTGATACCATTCTCCAGCGATGAAAGCGGTTTGGAGTGATTCGTCATAAAGACTAAAGTTAAGGAAATTTTATTATTTAGTTTAACTGTTTTTTGTCCTGAAAAGTATGGCCACATTGACCTTAGTAGTAGTTGACATTAGTAATTAATTTGTATAAAACTTAGAAACAAAAAAAAGATCTGCTGTTTAGTTAATTCTCAAAGAGATCCGACTATGCTGGAAAACTCCATTTTGGGTCTTTAACATCTTTTAGTGTTTTAACCCGACTGACAAAGAAGAAAGGTGAAGTTTTTGAGTGTGTCTAAGGTTATGTATAATGTATGCTTGTGTATATATACCCAAACATATATATATATATATACACACTTACATACATATGTACGCTGTTTTGTGAGCTACTGCAGCCTAAACTATTAATTGGTATAATATTATCAATTTATCTATCTATACCAGTTATAAGAATCTTTGTCCTGACTGACTGATTGACATATAGATAACGCATAGCCTAAATGGCCGGTCATAGACACATGAAACTTTCAGAGTATGGAAATAAAGCTTCACGCGGGCAAAGTCGTGCGCATTCCGCTTGTATTAGTATAATAAGCTATTAAAAATATCCATTTATTATTACAAAGAAATTTAAAACCAATACAAGTGTTCATAATAAAGTGTGCACACAATATGAAACAGTTGAGCTATCTGCAGAGCGTTGCCAACGATCTAGAAATACCTCAGCTTGTATAGTGTGATTAGATTTAAAAATATCATTTTTAGTTTATTGCGGGACGTCAGAGGGATAGAGAAATAATAATAAATGTATAATATATAACTATGTAAATTATTCCAGTGTAAACTATTTTATATCCAAATTCACATTGTTCTTTGTTATTATTTAATTATAAATATTATTATTTACTTTTTTTTTATTTTAAATAAATAAATAAAATGTACGGTCTTTCCTATGTTTAGTCTTCCTCGAGCTGACGATGATGACTATAGGTACTTACTTTTCGGGTAAACTATTGAGTATACAGTTTAAATGTGTCAGTTGAACTCCTTTCGATAATCCCGTAGTACCGGATGAATACAAAATGGCTGCGATGTCTGTCTGTCCAAGCACTGGGGCCGGTTCAAATGTCTCTACATCAACATTTTCGTTTTGCACAATCAAATCCTTTGTCGAAGGGATAGAGTCGAAGGAATCGTCGTTTGTGAGAAATACTTTGATACATTCAAACTCTTGCAAGATTTCTTTGTTTAAAGCCCAGAATTTCTTTGTACATATGAAATATTTTGGGAGCGCAATGTTTAGTGCGTGTCTGAACGTACCTAAAAGTAACAAAAATTAGTATGTAAATACATGAGTATTTTTGGATTTTTTATACTTTGGTGGTTTTTGTAGGCTTGGTCGCGTAGAACTGGCACCTAGATTCACTTATTTTGGACCGTTCAATAGGATAGTTGCGATTTGTTTGCATAAATGTTTTATTGACATTGACAAGCACCAAGGCCTTATGTTTTTTAAAAAAATACAAAAAAATCATGTATCTTTTTATTAGTAGTAGTTAGTAGAGAAATGTTCTATGGGCTCACCTCTTCCACAGTTTAAGCTATAAGAAGTATATTTAGCTCCAGTAAAGACAATCGCGAGGAACGTTGGTAAAATTTCATTGCGTTTTTCACTACCAACGGCGACGGTGTCCCCTTTTCTGACTCCTAGCTTTGTCAGCGAGGCGGAAAGACTGACAGCGTATTGTGTAAAATCCTTGTAAGATAGCTTTTTCTTCGTTTCGATGTTTTCCTGATCGGAAAATTGAGATATAAGTATTAATTTTTTATATAATATTAAAAATTAAGCCAAACTGAGGACTTTTTTCTAATAGTAAGTTGTAAGATACAAATAGAGAGATATAACGTGGTTTTATTCGTCTAAGAGTAATACTTTCGAACGGAACACATGGTAGAGGCGCGTAGTACTTAAAATAGAGAGAAGCAAGAAAAAACTACATTTATTTAACAAAATAGTCACACAATAAAATTAAGAAAGAAAAGAATTGATTGTCCGTAAAATAAAAAGGAAAGCTACATCTATCGAAATATTTTGCTTACCACTGCTGTTTCGTCTTGTTTGGTCTTCAGTCTGTCGAGCATATATTTTCCGAAGTTTAAATGCGCTGGTACCTTCGGGTCTTTACCGTAAACATAATGTTTACTGTTGAACATTTTGTGGATCAGTTTGTGTGTCGCGTTAGCAGTCGTCTTTTTTATGCGTTATGACTATAGGTACTGTACGATATTTTAATGCATGCTATGTCGTCAAGTAAGCTTCTTTAGATAATAAGCAGTAGAGATAAAATTGGTAGCTTATAGTAACAATAGGTAGTAGTTATGCAAGTATAATTTTTTTCTATGGTCAGCCCTTACTATATAGAAAGCACAATTCAGTACCGTTCATACTGGAGGCGTAACCCGAATAAATTTGTTATGACCAGATAATTTTATAAAACACTGGCCTTGACAGCAAAACGACGTCACAAAAAGCAATCATATTCATGCATGTGTGAGATGGAACCGTTTTTTTAATGAGCTGGTTTTAATGATCTTTGCACAGGTCTATGTACTTACCTGCATAAACTGTATCACGTTTCTTAAGGCGACGCGGTCGTGTGATCAGCACCTGTTTATTATGTTAAAACAACATATTCATGTATTTTTTTAAATTGAATATTACATTTAAAAGGACCATCTATATTTCGGAGCGACCAGAAACACTCTTGATTCCATTGAGTTCGATAAAAGTTTACACAAAGTTTTACTAAAATCTCTGGCCTACCGACTACACCGAGGGTGATTTATTCGATTGCTAATCGAGATATTCCAACGATTTTTCTGTTCATGTGTTCCTTAAAAGATACGTAATCGTGTGCCGGAGTAATTTTTTTGTTAGCTAGCTTACTTTTTTATAAAAATAGTAGATAGCCTAAAATATAAATACGCGAGACGTACCTATACAAGCTCAGTAGCGCTTTGGCGCTTCAGGAGGCAGGGTCCACGTCAAAAGTCGTTCCGAGCAACTATACATTATTCTGTGGCTCGTTTGACAGTGATAATCACATAGTTACTATAGGTGTCATTTATTTGTCACAGTCAATACAAATACAACAAGACACAGTGTAACGAAATTACGGTTGGGTCATAAAATATCAACATCATCGTGTGGAAGAAGTCCATTAGTCTTAGGCGTTCTTTATCATAAGATACAAGCGATCGTCGGTTCCAAGGTTTGATCACATCAATCCTTGAATAATGTACTAGCGAAACACGTGTGACTCCGTCCGCGTGACGTTATTTTCATATGAACTTCAATCCCTGCTGTACCCCGTGTAGGAGTTAAATTTCAGGAATTTATTTCTTAGTCTCTTAGTTCCTTGGTCTTTTCACCCAATAAGACAAATATACCCAAAAATTTCAATTCTCTTCGACCAGTGTTTTAGGCTGCACTTTGTCTTATGTTCGTCAGTTAGTCAGGATGAAGATTATTACTAAGTAGTGGTTCTATGAGTAGTAGTAGAGCTCTTTGTGAAGGGCTCGTCCGGGGCAGTACTACTACCTATTTCTGTTGCCAAGCAGCTTGCTGTGTTCCATTTTGAAGGGTGTGGGTGCCGGTGTAGTTACAGGCACATGAGGCTTAACACCTGTATGCCTCAGGTTGAGGGACGCTGAGTAGTGCATCGTAGGTGACGTTCCTAACGAGCGTGGCCTACGAGGCAATGCTTTGTTATAGGTGATGGTAACCATTTAACATCAGGTGGGCCATCTGCTTGCTCCATCAAAAAAGCTACTGCTTTTTAAATCGAAAAATGCGACCTGTAGGCGAAAACAGACCGACTGACACACGGACAAATGCATTTTTTTACTAATCTCGAAACTAAGACGCTTCGCTCGCTTGATCAATAATTGGTATATATTTATACTGGCTGTATAAAGTTACCAAGTAACTATGCCCCTTGTTGTCAAAATGTCAAATTCATATAATTTTTGAATCTATCTGAACTCATTACTGTTCATCGAAGCTAAAATTGACATAAAACTTGCACCAGTATAGATAAGGTTGAGATTTCTTTAACACCCCCATTTACTAGTGTTTTCGCTTAGATAACAATCGAATACAGTCGCGAGTTGTATTCTAAGTATGTGTTTACAATAAAAAGTACATAAGTTTTCTGTCAGCTAGTTTAGTACGGTGATAAGCACTCCAAAGGCGATAGGGCACTTTATTCCATCTACTTTTCTTAGTTGTTCCGTAAACATAATAATCTTATACCTTCCTTTGCAATCTGACACTGCCGATAATTTTTTTAGATCTGTTTTCTATCCAATCTAACCAAAAAAACAAAATTTTTAATGAACACCTATTTTGAGTTAGTGTTGAGATTTGTCTTGGAATACGAGCGTTGGTTTCAATTTGACATTTTAGATTGACAGAACATTGTCCAAAAAGTTCAGTTTGTGTAAGTGTGTACAATACTCTGTGGTACAATATTTCATAATACTTATGTAAAGATAAAATTTAATTTATCCATATTTTCAATATAAATCTATATATATAAAAATTAATTGATGTTTGTTAGTCTTACAAAAACTCGAAAACGACTAACCGATTTGCCTAGTTTTTGATTTAAAGTATATGTAGAAGTCCAAAAAAGATTTAAAAGGTGAGAATAGTATTTTATATATTATTTTAAAATTTTACTATTACCATCATCACCCTGAAGACATAATCCACTGCAGAAAGACCAATGGGGGTTTTGAATTTTTTTTTTTGCGGTAATTGAAAGGTCATATATGTTTTATTTTTTTTACAATAATTCAAAAGTTATTTCAAAATAAAAATATTTTTTGAATCCAGTACCGAAAACACGCCGGCAGCTCCCGAACAAACCCGAGCGGTTTTCACTCATTGCAATAGCCGCGCACGCTGTACTGTTATTAGATAGCTATAACATAATGACGTCACTATGTAACAACAACTATGGTGATCAATCATGGCGCGTTTATAGTCACGTGATTTTTTTCTAAATTTTATCAATTTTTAATTGTCTATTATTAGTTTTTTTTTTAAGTTTTTTGCATTAAATATCAATATTATTAATAATAATGTATTAAAATACATAAAAAAAAAACATTTTTTTTTTCAAAACCCCAATTGTGAAACTTTTTATCCTCCGACTTCCCGTGATCCTAGCAAAGTATCGGATGGAAGAGCGTCCTACGCTTCGTCTTCCTGTTCATGGCCGACAATCGAGAGCTTTTATTCATCTGTAGTTTGCGGTTCTACGAGCTATGTCTGTCTGTTGCCACTTCAACTTGCTGATTGTGAGAGCTATGTCGGTGATCGTGGTTATTTTTCAGATTTGTTTATTTCTTATTCAAACCTATTGTAAGTTAAATTGTTGCTTTAGTTGTTGACACTCTCCGATTAAGCACATGAAACCCAAGTATAAATAACTATACTCTTCCATATTTAATAATTAGGTTCCAGTCAGCATACGTATATGTATATACATATATGTAATTACAGGCACATGAGGCTAAACACCCGTATGCCTCAGGTTGATGGACGCAGAGCAGTGTATTGTAGGGCACGTTCCTTACTAACGTGACCTACAAGACAATGCTTTGTTATAGGCTATGATAACCACTTAACATCAGGTGGGCCATATGCTTGATCCATCAGCAAATTGTATACATAAAAAAAAAACAAACGAAAACTAAAATATGTGTCAGATATTTTTCAATAACATACACAGGAGTGCATTATTGAAAACCTTACGTATTTTTGACATCTCTAAAACTATGATTCTGATTCCCGTTCTGGAAGATGTTCTATAATCTGTGACATTTATTCTATCATATTACTTTCTTATATTTCATTTTCCAAGTGAAAATTTCAGTCATGTAGGTACATTAAATACATAGTGACATAAGTCAAACTTCAAGTCGATATACCACAGAAGATGTATTATTACCTGCTTTTATATTGTGAATTCTAACAACAATGTAAGAAAACATATTTTAGTAAACAAAATTATTGTTTATCGACTTTTACGAATGACGTGTGCATTCGCATCGAAAGTCAGAACCGCCGAAGTGATTTTGGTAGTGTTTGTCCACCGTCACGGAGAGAGAGAGAAAAAAGTTCATTTCACCTAATAATAATCCTACAAATCTTTATCAATGCCAACATTATAAAATATTATAAGAAAGCTGTACAGTCATATTCCGAAGCACAAAAACTCCTAATTTGGTTCAAATTCTTCAATTTGAGTTCAATTCGAATACCGACTTTTAGACACGTTTGAAAAGTTGATTCTGAATGGTTTGTCACTGACGTAATTTTTTAAATATGCTTCAGTCTAGAAGTAATTATCCAACATGAACTTCTTACAGTAAAATAAACGTTACCTTGTAATAAACTGAAATCAAACTCTCACTCACTCACCCATTACTCATGGTTCGGATCCGAATCGGATCACCCGATCCACGTGATCCTTAAAGACACGACAAAATATTGGACCGGAACTGGACAAAATAATATAGCGTACCAGAATATGAACCGGATGTGACGTAGCATAGCGCACAATTCAAGCACAGAATAAGTAATACTTAGTATCAAATACGTGAATTTCCAACTTACGTCAGGCAATGCCATCTCTGTTTTGAATTTGTTAAACTTTCGAACCTGTTTTTGACACAATTCTCTGAATGGGTAGGACCTTAAGGTGCGTTTCGTCAATGTCTAGGTAAACTAAAACGTATATTAGACACTATAATGTGTTTATATGATTTACTGTAATTCTGGTAGGTTTCAAACAACTTACTGGTACCTGCATTCTTGTAACGGTACCTATAGTTTTTGTCTTATCACCTAAATATATAATTTAGAGACTTGTGTTATCAGGAGAACTCACTCACTCACAAACACATAAATTACTTACACACACGAATTCATTTAATGGGATGATATTATACAGTTACATACATATTTAATAGTTATTATTATTCGATGCACTAAAGGTTACAATTTGAGTTGATGGATTACTTGCGACTGATATTGATACTGCATTTCATAGGGTTGAGTGACTGAATCAGAGGTGTCGGCAGAATAACAGCGCTGATCTGTCCTCGAAAAGAGAAGCATAATGCTGAGCCGGAGCCTTTTTGCTGCTGTAGCACACAGCTCTATTATTAGGCATTATTTTATACTTCCACTGTACTATATTTTCTTGATTTATTTAATATTGTTTGTTATTTATAATTTTAGTATTGTTTTGTTAACTTACTTGTTCTTACTTTCTTCTCTTTTTTTCTTTTACTTGCCTAGACCTAATTGTATGCTGTGTGTTTTTGTGGCCAATAAATAATTGTCTATGTCTATGTCTAATTTTGCATGTTTTCTATAGGTATAATACGGCTTTACTCTATTGCAACACCCTTTTGGGATATATTCTGTATTGGTTCCTTTGACTAGTCTTTAGATTTCACAATAAGCATTATTGCTCTTCCTCTTGCCGTTGATCGCACCAGGTAAGGAATCTTTACAATGCCTGGAGATTGCAGTTCAGTATATTTATAACAATATCTATTTGGTGGCAGACCGCAGATTAATTTATTTACCACCTCGGTACGCTATTTGTTTAGCATACTATTTTTTAGATTTATGCTATAATAAAAAGTCATACAATGTGTAAAGTGCATTTACAGTAGGTACACAGTAAAAATGCATTTATTTACATAGCTTCCGTCTATAAATTATTTCGCTTGGTACCTACGCAAATACTTTTATCTGTGTTTTTGTGCGTTCAAGTTTTTACCTATATCATTGTAGATTAAGACTTCTTCGATCTGATGATGATGATGAGGCTGAAAGTGTAGATAATGACAAAACCCTACCCTGGCATTTTTTCTTCTATATCGTATGAGTAATTTCGTCGTTAGTACACTGAAATTACCAATTTTCTATCGATACCTATAAACTCGTATATTGAAAACCTTGGTATATGGTTTTATTGAGTGGTGAACTAAGAGTATTCCTCATTATTTACCGACTGGAAACTGACCGCGTCAGTACAATATCCTGCCGAAAAACCAATGAACTCCGAGAATCAAACCATTCGATACGGCTGCATTTTACTAGCAACGCGGCTACTGAAAAATGGCTAGCTATCACATTGCACTCCAGGCGAGATTGCCCTCACTTGGCGGAATAGAAAATTCAGGAGCGTAAAACTCTAGTGCAGTAAATTACTAAGTAAGGTCACAGAATAAATAATAGTAGGTAGGGTATCGATTGTTCTTGGACAGTGAAGGGCGTGTTCCAAGATTGTTTCACGTTATGTATTAATGGTGAATGGCGTGCGCGTTTCTATGCGAGGTTGCATTGGTTTTACCTCGTCTCGGTCGTGCTCTCAGCGCTTGTGGTGTAAATGTTGTGTACGGAATGAATGAGATAATCTGTTGGTAGCGAGTTGAGCTCGCTTTCAATGCGCTAAAGTTTTCTGCTATTCATTCCAAATACGATGTACCTGGGAGATGTTTTGGTATATTTAAAAATGGTATCCAAGAACAAGTTTCTTTATCTCATACAAATAATTTCAAACTTTCTCCTACTGACCCATGCCAATTTCTTGCGTAACCAAATTATTGAATAAAAAGAAGTACAGCAAGTTACAAAAGTTGATTAACAGTTTGAGTTTTTGAGCTATGTATATGAACTACCTATCTATTATCCTACTAATTTTTTTTCAGTATTCAGCTAGCGTAGCTAGTAACTAGGTAGCTAGTTTTATTACAGTACACTAATACTACAGTAGGTACCTAGTTAGGTTATGAAAAGAATATCAGTGTTGTACCACGTTTACTTAAAAGATAATAATAATAAGAACATTTCTGCAAGACGACGCAAATCATGATTCGCACTTGGCTTAGGCCCGTGAGTTTCAATATTACCAAAATATAAAAATAAAAAACCCATACTTAATAATAATAATAATGCTGTGTGAATTACACACAGCATCATCTAGCCCCAAGCTAAGCAGAGCTTGTGATATGGGTACTAGATGACTGATATATTTAACCCAGATGTTACTGAAACTATTTTATTTCTTCGAATATTGTGAATTTTGGATATATGCCTACAAATGGTTCAAAATATATGAAAACTTTAGAAAAATCTTACTTTTTCAGGGAACCCGGAAAATGATGGCCTTTTATAAGGCCCGTCGCAATCTAGGCTACTAATAAATATGACAGAAACAAAGCAGCTAAATACATAATTTTATTTATTTACTACATATTTTTTTTAATTTCAAGTATGGTACGCCAAAAAATAGTGTTTTTGGTGTAAATGTATTTTACATTTCTTGCAAATGAAATAACTTTTTATCTTGCAAGCCTTACATCTTAGTTGGGGAGCACTGTAAGTCCTATATATCCCTAGACATTGCGTTATGTACAATGTCAAAACCAGCGTCGGATGATGTCTCCCAACACACAAATCTACATGGAACTACGACATATCCACTGAACATGAGAATGGCCAGAAAATATTTCATTTCATTTGCAGTTAGGTACTTTGGCCAGTTTATTGTTTTGTCCCATGTATATATTTGTATTTTGCACCAGCAGATCGATGATTGAGTCATTGAACATACAGTCAATCAAAATAGTACTTATATAGGTGGCTGCAAGTTTTTCGGACCCTGCTCTTCAGTCCACGAATTGAAACAGGTTGGAATATATCGATTTTTCCATGTATACGTTTGGTTTCTCGAAACTGATGGCTCAACAAAATCTGATCTCACAGGAGCTCTAGGGATTGAAGGTTCCGATTCTTCACTATCTTCGGCCTCTGCGTCTACCGTGCGTCTTCATTTAGCTAAGCTCGATAAAGGTTCATCATCTTCTTCGTCATAGCTATCATCAGACGAAACACACCTTGTAACTTCTGCGTTGGCATTTTCAGGAGGGAAAATAGTTATTTCGGTTGGTTGGAGTTCCTTTATCACCTCGCTCCTGATCATCAAGTTTTTCATTGCCATTGAGCGTTTTATTTGTTCGCGATCTACAAAACAATCCAAACTTTGTTATATAATTATCATGGACGTACAGATTACGACTGGACTTATAAAAGGCCATCGCATTTCAACGTTTGAAAAGTACAAAATATTTCAAATATAAAGCCAAATAATTACTCGATCGTGTAGACTAAACATCGAGAAATAAATATACAACAGAAATATGTTTGATTAGTACATACAGGTGAGATATTAGCTTACCTTCGTGCAGCCATCCTACGAAAAAACTTTCCTGTTGTAAATAAAAACTAAAATAAGACTAAAACAATAATATTTCACAAACTTTTCTGTTATGAATCAAACGTTGGAATGTACTGATTCTCACTGCAGTATTAGTATTGTACCAGTTCACTTATAGGAGTCAAAAATTGCGGGTAGATTAAATCATTTTTGTGGGCCTTATAAAAGGCCCGTCGTCGTATCTGGGTTAATACAATACATTACATAGATATTTTTTATTAATATATTATCACAATAGATTAAAACTACACTATTTTAAAAACGTCCAAATTATTGGTATTCGATAAAATAGACGCTAGTAAGAAATGTTACTCAAGCTATATATTTTAATTTATTTTAATATGCATTATAAAAGTTGAAGCAAAGCATTTGGTGTCGGTGGATGGTGGCAATCTTAATTTTTTTGTTGCAATGTATACATGTACCTACATTGCAACATTGTACATTGTTCTAATTACACATAATATGTGTAACATATTATAAAAAGTATATTATTTATATATTATTATTATAACGACGTGACTGACGTGTGTAGGGTTGTACTGAAAAAATAATTTCTGAAATGAAAGGGTAATTGAAGAATAAAGCCGCAGTGTTCCTCAGCCATTTGTGACTCTATTTCATGACAAAACCCAAGGAAACTCTCGGAGAAGTCACATACATTTTAATTTTATGTGCAGAAAGAGTCTATGTTTAGTGTGTCTTGGAGTGGACAATAAACAGAACAAATAAACATGCCCTTTAGGAGCCATTTCATTTTATGTTTTGGGTTCTAGAAATAATAAAAATTCAGTAGAGTGCCTATCTGACCTTCGATAGTGACTATCCTACTAATATCATATAAATTCAAAAGTAGAAAGTAGGTCTCTGGCTCAATCGTAATAGCTGGATAAATAAAAATAAAATTCAGAATAGTTAAAAAAAATGACCTGACATAACATCAATTTTTTTTGAGTACAACACCATCTGATTCTGAGAGCGCTGGTGGTCTAGTGGGAGTGACCCCGCCTTCCAATTCTAAGGTCGTGGGTTCGCATCCGGTCGTGCACCAATGGGTTTTTCTGTTTGAAAAATATATACGTGCACTGCTCTCAAACAGTGAAGGAAAACATCGTATTTAGGGATTAAAGCCATGATGCAATTTTTATTTAGCCTCAAACTAACCATATCGCTTATACTAAGCTGAGGTAGAACCTTTTTGGCATGCCATTCGGCACCGGACTGGACTAACTGGGACCCACTGTTAAATGCTAGGTTACCTACTTTCTGTTCTGTTAATTAAGTTTGCTCTTTCCACTATCTAGCTTTTCTACTACCTATTGTTTGTTTTTAAGTCCGTTCTGTGTGCTATATGCGTATGTCAAATTAATGTATTTTCTTTCTTTTTTCATCGCTTGTACTGTGGGAACAAAAATACTAATAGACTGTTATTGATACTTTGCATATAGAAAGAATATCAGAAATAGGCTTTAGAACAAATGAACTAGCCGAGAAATAAAAGTGCCTTAAATATTTACGTTAGCAAATATTTAAGGACCACGAAGTACGGAATCAGATCTATGGCAGGCGTAACACCTAGTTACAAATCATTTTTGTACCACAAGCATTCAATATGATTAAATTATGCATTACGTAAGAAATAACTAATTGTCCCAGTTTCATCTTATTATGCAACTTATAGCGAAATAGCGATTGGGTTTCGGGAATTCCTTCCTTAGTACCTATAAAGATTTAAAGTCTCTACGAACAGTGGTTTAGGCTGTGCGTGTCTATACGTCAGTCAGCTAGTCAGTCAGGATAAAGATTCTTATTATTGGCATAGATACACGTAGGTCTATATTCTGAAAACTAAACTTATTGAACTATCTATCACAAATAGGCACACCTAAATGTTTTTTTGATAAAACAGTCGGGAAATAAAAAGAGTAGGTAATTTATTGAGGAAGGGAGAAAATTACACTTATATAAGGCTTTTTTCATACATAAACGTGGTTAGCTGTTTTTAATTAAAAGGTTTGTAATAAAAATGCTACTTTAAGCTTCGTTTAATTTACACATTTATTTTATTTGGCAGTTCCATAGCAATTATACAAATAAACTGTTATAAAACATTATTCATAGCTGATCAATTTACAATATTATATTACAGCAAATTTAAACAATAAAAACTTAACACATCATTTTAATACGTATAGTGAAGGAACAAAAAGCATGATAAATTTACATTTATATCTATTTTCCCTACTAAGCCTAGTTTCTAGATATTTTCCTGGTAGAAAGTATACAGCTATGCCCTCATTATCTTCAAGGGACAACGTAGGTATAAGTGTTTGGACAGAAATGACATCTCTAAAAGATACAAAAAATTGTTGCTTTACGAAAAATATTATGTCAAGAGAAAATCAACCAATAATATTAATAATGCAATACTTTTATGACCATCTTTTACTAATTAATAATAATGATAAAGAGAGACGGAGTAATTTTTAAGAAATGTTAAATGTTTGTAGGTATATAGGAGTAAAAGGATTACTTCTGAATGAAGCTTCTACTTTTGTGTCTGTGGCAAGTTTTCCTGCACCAATAGGTACCATTTTTTCAGCTTTAGTCAGCTAATTCAACTCTGAAATATGCTATGGATTATCTCTCATCTCATTAGCTGTACTGTACTGTACATTAGCCAATGACATAAAGAGATTATCCGATGGATGTCGATCGTAGCTTAACTAACGGCCGCTCGTAGAATATAGGAACCAAACACAAGCCATACAGGTCTCATAGAAAATTGAGCAGTTTTAGAGAACCAATTGCACCACTTTTATAACAATGACGTAGAAGCAGTGGCGTTTAAGACTTGAAGTTTGTAATAAACCGTTTCTTGTAAGGTAGTATATAAAAGGTTTCTAACTATGCGTTTAAAAAGTCGATGCTGTATAGAAAACACGTCAAAACACTGATAATACAGTATGTAAAAATACCACTCCCGAAACATGAAGGTGAATAAATTTATTGATATCGTTCAAGAATAAATCTGGTGCCTTTCTACAGTATGTATGTATGCGGTCATCTTTGGGGCTTATAAGAGAAGTTTATATAAGTGATCTGTGATTACAGACTGCTATATGTAGGGCTAGTGTGGTCGAACAGAGAATGATTGAAAAAAACTATGAATCATATAATTCTCAACTTTTTACTTTACTATCTTTTTGCAGACACGACGCTCTAACTGTATGCTATTTTGATTTTTTTTCTTTTTACTTTTCCAACATAAGAATGCTATCCAATAATTTGTAAGGGAACAACCCGAAGATGTCACATTCAACTAGGTATTCGAACAACTATTTGAACTTAGAACGCCGCCGCCGCCATATCGAAAAACAAAAACATAGTGCGTTTGCATAGGTTATGTAATAAATTAAACCAGTTCATAAGTTTTTACTTAAGTAAGTTTTGTCGTTTTGTTTCCGAACTTAGCTGACACTGCTGTGAGTCTAGATTGTTAAACGAATTTATTTCGTAAACTAGACAAAATGGCTTTGTCAAGGTGTTTAGGTAATAGCTATTTCTTAATGAATCGTTTATCCCAAAATGTCGTATTAAATGTTAAAATCGTTATTTATGAAATTATTAATTTCTTTCCAAACAATTACCTATTTAGAGATCTCAGTAGTAGTTTTCTTACACCCTGTATATAAATTCTAAACAAGCGTCTAGGTACAGAAATACTAAATTACAATTACATTACAAGGCCTAGAATCTAAACCGAGAGACGTTTATGAACCTAAGCTATGGTACAGTCTAAAATTTAAACAGATTATCGCTTCCACCTAAAGTCTACAATACTAAATAGAAACAAAAGGTCTACAGTAAAATACCTTATTAAAAGTATCCTGATTTGACACGACGAAAATAATGCTGAGACAATGTCCTTAGGCTGACTACCTTCTGATTTGAGAGACAATCTACCGCGACCCACATCTATAGTCATCCAAAATGTAGGTACTGCATGAGAATTAACACTCTGGACTTCATCAGTTAATGAATATGGTTAACCAAGAATCGAGAAGAGTGGAACAAATAGGGACCTTTGCCATTGGGCAAACTGGGCAACTGGCCATTCCTAGGCAAAGTATAGCCCTTATTGTACTGATTTATCTATACTTTATCAGTTGTAAATGATATATGATTAGCTATTTATATTTCGAGTAGACTTTTGCAAGTTATGGTTGAATAACTCATGACTATGAAGTCTAGCTATAGAATAACGGTAAATTGTTATAAGAAATAAATAAAATTTAGTATTAATTACTAATGTATTACAACTAGAGCAAATATTTTATTGTCTTGTCGGTTTAAAAATAATTCACGAAATAATTAAAAATAAATAATAATGACAATCTATAAAAATGTTGTTGGATCTGAAAATATTGATATATCAAAAATTATACTTATACATTAATTTTACAATACATGTCAGTAGAGAAACTAACGCATTGCTTAGATGTAACCTACATGCTGTACTGCTGTCTTCATCGAAATCTGAAAAAAAAAACGAAAACCTTCATATTACAATTTTAAGCAATGTTTAACTTTCATAATTAGTATAGAGCTCTTAGTGAAGGGTTCATTTAAGGCTGTGGTATTCGCCAACGACCTTGAGGATTCAGGCGGAGTGGGATAATTTCCCCGCGCCGACCGCGTGCCCCCCGCTATATTTTTACGCTCGCAAAGCGCAACACGCGCTCCTTGTTTGTTGGCAAGGAGCCGCGCTATTATCGTGCTCTAAAAATTTACTCAATATAAATATTTTAGTGGTGACACTGGTTTTCCTAAAATAAGTTAATAAATAAAAAGATAATACTAAATTGGCTAAAATAATATTTATATTCATTATGAAATGAAATGAAATTTATTTGGAAACAACATACATGACTATTCATTGGTTAGACAGCATTGGTACCCAAACTGAAAAACCTGTATGATGGCGTACCACTGCCCTCCGCCCGTTTAGCATATGATCATAACAATTTGAAATAATAATAAAAATAATGTTCATACAATAACTAATAACTAACTATGTACTAACTACTAAAACAACTTTTTATAAATTTTAAGCTCAACCTATGAAGTTAAAATAATTTCCTAAAAAGCTTAATTAAAATTGTATAATCATTTCATTAAAATATTAATTTAATAATTTCATTTATATTTACTTTAATGTAATACGTGTTTGTGTTAACTTAAGAAGTAAAAAAAACACGATGCAATAAGTTGTATCCTAGTAACAGGGCGTCAAGTTTTTATGATTTATTTGTCCGTTCAATAAAGGCACAAGTATTCCTAAAATAAGTAAATAAATAAAAACATAGGTAATACTAAGTTGGCTTAAAAATATTTATATTCATAATAACACGATGCAATACGTTGTTTCCTAGTAACAGGGGCGTAGATTCGATTGTGCCTTTCATAGCATTTTTTTATTTTCAGCATCTACATACCATTTTACATAATTTCAGTTCAAAAAAGTATAAAAAAACATGTATATATTTTAATAATCAAGTTTTTATGATTTGTTTGTCCGGTCAATAAAGGCACAAGTCTTCCTAAAATAAGTAAATAAATATGAAGATAATACTAAGTTGGCTAAAAAATATTTATATTCATAATAACACGATGCAATACGTCATATCCTAGTCACAGGGGCGTAGATTTGATTGTGTCTTTCATAGTACTTTTTTATTTTCAGCATCTACATACCATTTTACATAATTTCAGTTCAAAAAAGTATAAAAAAACATGTATATATTTTAATAATCAAGTTTTTATGATTTGTTTGTCCGGTCAATAAAGGCACAAGTCTTCCTAAAATAAGTAAATAAATATGAAGATAATACTAAGTTGGCTAAAAAATATTTATATTCATAATAACACGATGCAATACGTCATATCCTAGTCACAGGGGCGTAGATTTGATTGTGTCTTTGATAGTACTTTTTTTATTTTCAGCATCTACATACCATTTTACATCATATCAGTTCAAAAAAATATAGAAAACAACATGTATATTTTAATAATCAAGTTTTTATGCTTTATTTATTGCCTATTATCACGCGCGGAATCAGATGAGTGGTTCATTTTGCCCGGTGAAGAAAGGCACACAAGCCGCTACTGTCAACTAGGGTGACTTTTATTTCCAAACTACCATGTACTGTAGGGTGTCCCTTATATGGACGAATATAAGTCCCTTATATTTTTTTTTTTGGAAATCGAATTGTGTACCCCGTATTTCTTTTTAAACTATCAAGACTTACTTAAATAAAAAAATTTATCTGTCTACATTTACATTAACCCGCGAATTTAAAATTTCTGTTTTTAACATTTTTCTATAAGCATATAAATCAATTGAAATATATAAACTTTTTTAACATTATGATATCAGGGCTACTTGTGATTTGGTGGATTCTTATTTCAAACACACATTTTAAAACAAAATTTGATTTTATAGATTACACTATATTTTCTACTCTGTGTGCAAATGCGTTGAATGGACGATTTTTTTATCAGGAAATCATCACAGCTAAGATCTAGTGCTTTTGCTACAGCCTGAAGTATATAAACAGAATTCCTTGTTTAATTGACATCTGTCTAAAGCTGCAACTAATTTAGGCGTGACAAAGTCTTTCCTTCCTCTTTTTGTAGTAAGTAGTTCCAGAACTTACCCTTTGAGAGGTGGATGGCAAGGGTTTCTAAGGTTTTCATCAAGGCTGGTAGGTTGACCGTGAGGTCCTTGCATTTTTATAAAATCTTGTGTTGTAAGAGATGACGGTAACCGAAACATATCATCAAGCTCATATCTTTTTTTGCAAATCCTTCCAAGCACGGTGAAGATCCATAAGTTTTTTACACAGGTAGGTATAGCTCTGGTTACAGAGGTTCTAGCCTTTTCCCAAAAAATTATAGGTACAGTCGCCCAAAAAATTGGTTTACCACCCTAAGGTTGAATGCCGCTTGCAGATTCATAGGTGATAAGGATTAGTTTCGCTTGCAAACCGATTTGACAACTTCTATTGCCCTCTTTATCTGATTAAAGATAACGATGATTACTGTTTGTTACGCTGACAGCTGTTCTTAGCTTGAACTTGATGGAACCAATAATCATAAGCTACATAAAATTGTAAAGTTCTGACACAAGGCGAGTCCACCTGTCGGAATTTACAAATTATGTACACTTGTTACTAACAATATGCGTTCAATAAAACAGTTTATTTCGGGATTCGTTTTTATTATATTGTCAGAAAACAAAGCTAAAAGTAGATGTATTCTTTTATTAAATTGTCACAATCACAAGCATCAACGACGCCGCAGTCATATGGTGAAATTTAAATATTACGGACTGTCGGTAGCATTGCATTTTGAAGCGCGTCGTTATAATTTACAGCCGTCGCTCGAGGAGATAGAGAGCATAATTCTCCTACACCATCCATAAATCTATGTGGATCTATGTGATCGTGGCACTATGAGGGAGAAATATACGCACTAGTATATGTCTGGACATGAATAAAGACAATCGAGCACCGTATTGGCCATTATTCGTATTTGACCACCCATTCGATACAGCCAATCAAATGATGCTAGTTCGATAACTTGAAAGTATTCTTACCATGGATTTAACTTGCCCTCTTGGGAAGAAATTATGATGGAGTTCTACAGGAAGAAAAAAATATATGTGCAAATCTTTTATTTCTTACAGAAATACAACAAAGGCATGCTAACTGCTTTTCACGTAGTTTAATTGCAGAATATACAGACCAGATACAAGGGCACATTTTAAGACCTAACTAACTGCGTTACTTGTGTTGAGCTGATTATCTAAAAGATTCCCATCTTTTTGATAATCAGCTCAAGCAATAGCTAATATTCTTTAATAATGTAGGCAGGTATATATAATGTAGGTGTGCTCACTTTCCAAAATCTTGCACACGCAAAACTCCGAGGTAAAAAGGCCCAATGGAGGTTATAACTTCTTTCGAGCGATAATCAACGGGCAAGAGGGGCACAACCGATAGAATAAAGGGAAAAAATCGAAAAAACAAGAGTAAATTCCATTATTATAATTTAAAAAAATCGTAATACATATATATCTATATTTTTTGTATATATAGATATATATGTATTAAGTAGTTTAGAAGTGGTTTAGGAGCAAGATAGGATAGTCAATTTAAAAAAGTATTTATAATATTATAAATGTTTGTACAATCTACAAATATTTATTCCGGGTGTTCTGGGTGTTTTCTATGTATAATAAAAAAATATCTATGTTTGTAATGTATTGTATTAAGTATATCAGTCACCTAGAATCCATAACATAAGCTCTGCTTAGCTTGGGACTGGATGATGCTGTGTGGCTTGTCCAGCATTATTATTATTATACTGAAATTATTTAGACAAAAAACTACCAAAAAGGTTTATAATTTCTGAAATAATCTGAAAACCACATCCTCCTGTAAGTTGACTTTTTGCAGTTATGCCAGGAGCATAATAATAATAATTTGTAAATCGTACAAGCATTTATCCCAAGTCGTGAATCAAACCCGCAACCTCCTGCGTCGCAGGCAGACGTTCGCCCGCCGCGCCACATCGACCGTGCATCATATCGGTGGTTTCGTAAATTATTATAGAATACTAGCGGCTCGTCCCAGCTTTGCACGGGTTTTAGTAAGGAACCCTAATTTTTGAAAAATAATTTAGCCTATGTCAACCGGGTATCCTAGGATACCTACGACGAATGCTTACAGGGTGTATACGACTACTCCCGCCTACTTCGAGGGGCTAACCTATTACTGTGTGGTTTATTATTCGAGTATAGTTGTGAAACTGTAGGTATCCTGTACCGTACGTAACTTTATTTGCCATAATAATGAATAAAGAGTAATCTACCAAACTTATAAAGAAGCGTGAAGCGCGAAAAATTTACGTAAGTGCCTTACCTACGATTTACAAAAAAACGAAATTAAAAAACTAACACTAAATCGTCCATGCGCGAATCGGAGCAATGAGCAGCACAACCTCCCCGTCCGACAGTCTGAGTTGCACTGCCGCCCGTCGCCCGCACAGGGACCCGCGCATTCCATTTCGTATCGCATTCAAGAAATAATTAATTGTAGCTTAATGAATTATTAGTTCGAACTGCCAATTGTTCACTTTGTGATAAAAACTTTGACAGATATTTGTGTGAAATAAAAATACTAAAAATCAATACCGTTTAGAAGAAATTACCAAATTTAAAATAAAAATTGCTTCACTTTGGATATTTTTTTCATATAGTAATAATATAGTTAGAATTTTTTCAATTGTACAAATTAAAATTTAGTCTAATAAACAATATATATTTTTTTTGGACATTTATACTCACTCATCAAAGAGAAATTACTTGGAGAAAACCTCGAGTTGGCGAATACCCCCTCCTTAAGGAAGTACTACCACCATACCAATTTCTGCCGCCAAACAGCTTGCAGTGTTCTGGTTCTAGGGCACGTTTCTAATGAATGTGACCTATGTGTAATACTTAGTTGTAGGTGATGGTTGCCACTTAACATCAGTTGGCTTCCAGCCATCTGCTTGTCCCGTCAGAGATAAGTTCTTGTATAAAAATATTTCAAAAATGGGTGAAACTTTAATCAGGTTATATTGCTATGATTACAGTGGTGGTAAAGTAGTATGTTAATTATACTTTTTACTGACAAAAATCTAAAATACTTATTTTTAATCATAAAAGGAACCTTAAACTTGGCGTCACCACGAAACAGTTACACCTTGTCTTGTCTCTTTCCATCTTATTTGAAACTTTCTGTTAATGCCCAAGTCAAAACACGGTGTAACTACATATTTCAATGATACGCTGACTTTATTAGTAGTAGAGTTTATGTCCGGTAACGTGTTTTCTCGGAAAAATAAGGGTCCCTGTTATTTTTAAACCGGTATTTTAGGGTTATAATGTTCGAGTTTCAAAATAGACTTAATTTTTTTCTAACATGCAAAAAGTTTTGCAATATAATATACACAAACTTTGTACCTAGCTAGTTCGTTACGGAACTCTTAGCGAGTCTCTCGCTTTATTTTATTTGTAAAAAGCAAACTCCTATCATAATCTTTTTCCTGTTCTTACCGAAATCTCGTATAATTTGCTCACCATAAACTTCACCTTGAAAGTTTGAGCTGACAGCATCACTACTTTGCACCACTTGTGGCTGACCTGCAGAATATATTTTTGTACATAACAATGTAAGTAACCACAAGTTTCTCAAATAAGAACATTCACCAGTGTTCATAGTATTTATCTAGATCAGGGATTCCCAAACTATTTTGGGCCAGATACCTAATTTCCAAAATAAATTGATACCTCAGACCCCCATAGCCAAATTGCTTTAAAAATCCTCACTTAGACCTGCCGATTTTTTCATATTGTACGAACTTGTGCACGCTTATCGATTTAATTAGTTTTTTAAAAGTACAAAAATGGTACTTCGTACTAAAATATTAGTAACTCTAAAGCAAGTTACACGAAACATAACTGATACAGTATCTTAAAGTTTTGAATAAAACTTGTGAGAAATAATAGGGGTCGATTTTTAAGCCTTCTTGACCCCCATAATCAGTTCTTGTTTATGTCAATCCCTGGGAAACCGATTTCGAACCCAAGGGATATCGATCACTTTGGGAATCTCTGACCTAGATAAGTTCCAAATTAACAAAAAAATTGTGAGTTTGAAGTCCACTTCTGCTTATATCTTTTAAATTTTTTTAGTAACCTTTGAGTGGAAAGTAATACACCAGGAATAAAATTGTTAACTTCTGTTGTTGAATTACCTTTTTTTCTTATTGTCTGGTTATCCAGTACCGATTTTTGGGTGGTTGTAAATGCAGACGGTGGGGCTGGTATTTCTGTTGAAAAAAAATGATATTTAGATGTAGGTATAGTTCAACTTACTTGATCTGTAGGTATTAGTTTTGACAATCTAATCTATTTATTACTCTCTGGTGCTTAGTGAGTCATAAGAATTATGAAATAAGTAGGCGTGGGTTCTTTGTAAAATATTTCATCGAAGTACTTGGCACTTGGAACCTGGTAAGTGGACTAGTTTCCGCAAGAAAAACCCGTCAGCAGCCTTTTTTGCGTGACGGGTAATGATTCTAAACTAGCCACCCGATGTCTTCCATGAAAACTAACAACTCACTTATGCCGGCCCAGGCCTCCCTAGGCGTAAAAGGGAAGCACTCTCACTGTTACTATATATTACCACCAATCAACAATGCTTCACTGTTGTTATGATTGAAAGGATTACGTCCTTCAAGCGGATGTAGTGAACACAGGACACTTTCTTAGTAAACGAACCCGAGGTAATTAAATTGCTGTAGGTTAAGGTAATCACTCAACAGCAGAGAGCTTCTTGTTCCGTCATTTCTCGTCTTAGCTAAAAATAGTTTAAAAAATGTATTACCATCCAGTTTGATAATCCCGTCGGTTTCCCCGAGCGAGTTCTTAGCGATGCACTTATAAAAACCGAAGTCGTCTTTCGTGATGTTCCGTATCTTGAGCATCATAAACTTGTTATAGCCGCTGTCCATCGGGAACGCTTCGTATTTTCCACCTACAATTTCCATTTCTACTTAAATATAATACCTATCTGTCTAAGAACCCAAATGAAACATACTTAAACTGAAAAAATCCACAAGTAAAATCAAATTCTCCGAACTAAACAGACTTAAGTTAGTTGGATCACAAAATCGAATTTGCTGTTTGACTATGTTCTGTTAATTCAGCTGAAGTTGAAAGAGTTATTTTATTAGACATTTGTTTTCGATACATTTACGTACGAGTTTATTTCTAATATAACCAGTAGGTATTTGAATTCACCTCATTCGATTGCTACAATACAACAGGAAAACTATTTTCATTATGAAGTAATAAATCAATGATTGAATCGAACGATGTCGAAGCAGACAGAAACACATGTTATTTATCTGAAAATGATAAATGTGTGTTCAATATTCTGTTCAGTTTGGGTCTGAACTCGATAGTTGATGTTATTAGTTGGTTGATTATAATCAGTAATAATAAAGCTTAGTATTTAGTATGTTACGTAACATGTGACAGGTTGGCATGCTTGCTACACGGAATTGCCAATTTCCACAATAATCTTCACTAATAGACTTGAATGAAATTATTCAATACTATGCACTAAACAGATGGGTGGACCTATTCGTACATAATCATTTAATATGTATAAGACATCCTGAAAGGAGTATGGCTGCTTAGACTCTAAAAAACCAACCACCTTGTATATTTATCAAGTGAACCTGAAACTTTTTGAACCTGAAAAAATATCTATTAGCTTTATCATCCAGAAACGAAGTGATTCGGAAGGCATATCACAATATCAATCTTTCTTCAACGATATTACGAGGTATATTTTCCCTCACGCTTTTGAAAAGCTCTATTTGAAGCTACCCTGTGGCTTTCAACCAAAATGGCAACCCTATCCGTAAGCCTATAACACCGTGAATCATAGCGTGTCATAAAAACACGAATTTGTAAAGTTTCCCCTTCTTTGCGTGCTCAGCGAAGCAAAAGTAACGACTTAGAGACCCCAAATGTTGTATAAGTCTCACCGGAAATGATCATGTCTCCTCTATCCGTGGTCCAGTAGTTTATCGAAGAAGGGTAGGCCTCAGTGTGGCACTCAAGAGTCACGTCCTGGCCGATGTACGCGCCTTCCAGTTGGTTAGGGATGGACAACATCGGTGGAACTGTTGAAAAACACGACAAACCAACAATGTTATATTTTCTAAACGAATTTATAAAAATGAACTCACATTTGAAAAAAACATAGTCTGGTGATTTAAATAAAATATGGAATACATGATGTGCTTGACAAAATAAAACTACATTACGTTTTCAGGTCATCTTGTCAGGCTTGCATCGCCTACATGTACGGTATTTATTAGCCAGTTGTGATTAAATGTCGATAGATGTGATGTGATAATGCGGATTAGGTAGTTAGTAGTTTAAGTAGGTACGTAAACACTCAAAACCTAATAAATCTACACGTTTAATACAAATGAAGAAATCGAGTACAACGTCTAAGAAAGGGTTGTCTTTAAAAATCTGTTTTGACGTTCTTTTAAGAAACCTAAGCTCCTCTAAACAAAGCTAGTCTTAAGACAAAAGAAAAGCAAAAGCGACCACAATCGCTACGTTTGTTTGCCTCCTAAAGCTTGTGTGCGGAGGAGAAAAGACGCATTGTTTACTTCAGTGAGTGAGTACTCTTCATCTACTAATCTTATAAAGAGGCGAACTTTGTTCGTATGAGTAATAGGGGCGTCTTAAAGTGTTCTTGACTTTCGTGAACTAATCTTTGTAAAGATCTCTTATGTGCTTACAACGGCTATAAACGATCTTACTTTTAGAAAGTTTCTGAGAGATTATCAAGAACTGGTGATCCTCACTTTTTCATGGTAAAAATATGAAAAAGAAAAAACGACTCATATTATTACTAATCGTAGGTACTTGGCTTATAAACTATCATAAACTCTCGCGCGGCTCACACTTGTACACTTCGAGATCTGACTTGTTTGGTCGACATCAATACAAACAAACTTCTCTAGTGTGCATGAACACTTACGCCCATTAGTCAAACTCTAGAACTTTATAAGTAAGACTTCGAGACGAATGTGGACTTAAAAACTTACATGACCGACTTTGATGAATAGATAGTATCGTCGTGAACTAGAACATCGGCACACATTTACAGGAATCGATAAAACACAAAGAGACCAAGGCTAATGTTACCACTTTAAAAATATAAACTACATTTTAGGTAATTTTGCATGATTATGGCCGTGTCTTTCTATTGTGTTGTCAATTTGTACTAACTTTGTAAGCAGATACCGCGCCACCACGCCGTGTTGTTGTAAATACACCTTCCATCCCCCATCCCAACCCATTACATGTTAGTTAAGACTTAGAATACATAATTTGTATATTTCCTTCATACTTCGTTTTTCTTTGTGTTCCGAGACATTTTTTGGAGAAACGAAACTCATTGTTGTAGTTTTTTTTATTCAAATTGCTGATGGTTCAAGCAAAATGCTACCTGGTATTGAGTGGTTACCATCGCCTATAAAAAAGTATTGCCTCGTAGGTCACGCTCATTAAGAACGTGTCCTACGATGCACCGCTCAGCGTCCATCAACCTGAGGCATGCAGGTGTTAAGCCTCATGTGCCTGTAATTCCACCGGTACCCACACTCTTCAAACCGGAACACAGCAAGCTGCTTAGCAGCAGAAATAGGCACGCTTGTAGTACTTTCCCGAACGAGCCCTTTTACTAAGAGCCCTTTTTTATTAAGAGCTCTACTACTATTCCTCTACTAGTACTTTATACTTACTCAATAGCTTTAAATTATATTATAACTCTCACTTTATCTTTTTCTCATACCCTGTTTGATGTGTAGTATTTTAGCTGTACACACATCTTTTTATGATACTGCCAGTTTTAATCAGTGTTTTTTATCTTCATGTTTTTTATTGGTTGTAATGTATCTGTGTGTTGGCATAAAATAAAATATGCAAACATGCATGCAGAGATAAGAGGCAGTGGAAATAAGCTGATGATGATAAATAGTTTATAATAAGAACAGTAATGCTCTTTAGGTGTCTAGTATTATTTATTTATTTATTTTATTTGCTTCTAATTGTAAATCATATTAATGGTATCCGGATAGTCATAATCGTATAACGAACGTAATAATTATAATAATGTAAACGAAGTTTAACTACATTTTAATTTAGGCGTTTTTGTTAAAAATTTTGCAATTTTTTTTATTACTAGATATAGTACCAGTTTTGACAACCCTAAAATTTACTACAAGTGAACCTAAGTTTGCTAAGACTTTTTAAGGAAAAACAAAAAGTATTTGTGTGGAAAACGAGACTGTCAGAATGCTCTTTTTTAAATAAATATTGACAAACATTCACACAGCGCCCTCTAGCCCTAAACTAAGCAAAGCTTGTACTATTAGAACCAGGTAGCTAATTAAATACTTATATACTTTTTTTTCGTAAATACATGCTTAGTACAATATAACACCCAGACACAGAACAAACACCTTTGTTTATCACTCAAATATTTGCTCTTGGAGTCTTGGTGGGGATCAAACCCAGCGCAGAAAGCAAGACTACAATGAACTGAGGTGTGACGGTTGTCGAATAAGTTGTAAAATACTCACATTGCACCATCAGCATAATACGTTTGCTAATGGAAGGCGGGACTCCGTTCGACGCGATACACAAGTACGCGCCCATGTGTAATCGAGACACCTTCCCAATTGTCAGCGTCTCTCCATCAACCACGCTTACTGTCAAATTACAAGCGTGACAATAATTTCAAAGATACACAATATAGCTATCAAACCATAGAAATAATATTTAGTAAACGGTGGTACCTATATAAGGCTCAAAACCGTTCTTCTTGTAAATGTAGGCTATTTTCAGCAGTGGGCTTCTTCCGTCTGATAATGATAATATGATAATAATAATAATGTTGATTTATTTTGTTATGCTACAATATATTTTCTTTTTTTGTGTGATGAATTTAATCACGAATAATTAATACTTAAATAGTAAATATTATTGATTTAGTACATACAGTCCAGTTTAACCCAACTTAGACAATTTTTAAAAGGTTTTTAGAGGTACTAAGCAATCGTTATAGTGACTACAAAATAATAATAATAAATATAATTTGGCCCAGGACTATTCACGGGAAAGTGATCTGCTTTCAAACTATGAAACTATTTCAATAGTTACGACCCTTCTTCAAAATGGAATATATTTTCAATCGACTCAAATAACCAATAGCTCCGCCTATTGAAATTATTTCATTTTAGCCGAACTTTTTGGACATTATTAATAGCATCGGAATAATACCGTACCTTTTTTTTGTAACATAAACGAACTACGCCTACAACTAAACGGACAGTAGAACACACATAATGCGTAGTAGTTAATATATTTTAGGAGGATAAAAATAGACCTAAAATCCAAAATACGGTTTTAGGGCTTTGTATAAAGGACATGGTCAATGGATAAGTAAAAGGAATTTGCAAAAAAACCTCAAAGCGTTCCGTTTTGCTTCGCCTCGAACGTTTCAGAACCCATCTTTTTAAACTTGTGTGTGGCACGATTGCGCATTCTAAAGAATTCGTCGCCAAGAGATGGTGTATTTTTTTTTCAAATTAATTAAAAAACATACCACTTGTAAATAATTTAATGAGGTATCAATGTGGTGGCATCTGTGGTTTGGTTGCCATCACGCTTGATGGAAAGTAAAGATCCAGCCTATAAATCTACTAGAAGAAATGGTAGCTTTACTTCCATCTGAGTGATTTCGTACTTGGTACGTCAGTCTCATTAATATCAGCCAAAGGCTTTGGGACTTCACTGGCTCTTAAGAAATTACGTCACAGCACATTAATCTTCAAATCTTACCTGATTCGCCGTTATAATTGAAGTCTTGTCCATCCTCCCGTCGCCACATGACATAGGGCTCGGGGTAGCCGGAAGCGCGACACACCAAGGTCACGTCAGACCCTTCGCGCACCACCATATCCGTAGACGTCATGTTGTCGATGATTGATGGTGGCACTGCCTCGCACAACAAAATGTACAAGTTAGTGGACGGCTACTTACGTTAATTGAAAGCATCACTTTCTTTTGTTTATCTGGAGGTCATTTGTTATATTTCGAAGGAGATATAAATAATCTGATAACAATTTCTACTCGAAAGATTGGATTCGACATGTAACCAACTTTTTTGTTATTTGTAGGTTCCTTTCTTAGTGTGATTACAGTTAATGAGATTTTTTACGCTTAATAGCGCGTGGTGCTTGTAAGATGTATACATAATATATAAGATGTATAAGAAGTATTACTTCAAAAAATATCGTGCAACCGAAAAGCAGCAAAAACTCACCCACGACTTGTAGGTATCCTTTCCTGGAGCGCATGGGGTCGGTGTTGACCTGGCACATGTACCAGCCTCGGTCCACCTCCTGTACACTCTTGATGTGAAGATACCATGAGCGGTGGTCGTTGTAAGACAGACTGATGCGCGCATTCTGCGTTATTATGTTGTGGTGGATGCTGAGAATAGTTTGAGTATCCATCCGCACCCATGCAACCTAGGAATAGACTTTAATTGAATAACAGTAGTTTTAATGTACGAAAGTAAATAAGAACAGAGAATTAAATAACTTCACGACTTTAATCTCCAGGCACGGTAGATATCTTAGTATCAATTGAGATTCTGTATGGATGTCTATCAAATTAACAACAAATAAAACACCGCAGTGGTTTTTACTGCGTGTATAATAAAATTTTTCAAATGCAAATTATTATGTGTCGTTTGATTAGTTTGAATGACATGTTTTATGAAATAAAGTAAAATAGATATGTACTTAAAAAATGTATAGCCAACATTGCATATCAATTATAAAATGCGGTCAGAGGGTATATGTACCTACTAGTTAATTACCTATACGTTTTAGAAGCTTTGTACTTATTGATTGGTGCGAATACTACTAGTTCAGAACAAGGCATGCAATTACGTAACTTCAACGGCAAACTGTCCCTTCTAATTGATGTCAATCGAAGATAACTAAATTGGATGGAGTGAGAATTGGGCCAATAAAGTTCGTTAGGTATCCAAACTCTCAAGTATCGAGTTGAAAATGATTATGTAAGGGTATTCAGGATTAGGGTGGCAGTTAATTGAGGTAATCAGTAAGAGGTGGCGTGTACCTGAACTTTATCATCATTAAATCTGTCAGATCTAATCACTCTATGAAAAACCGACACAATATTGTTTATTTACTAATATTTAATCTTTCTAGGTTAAATTTTAGTTAGAAAATAGTTCACTAAATTTAAATAAATGCGACCTCGCTAACGCAAAGCTATTTTCATCTAGAATTCAACACTCGCTTTGCAATTTCAGGGGTTGAATTTCAGGTATTTATTTTTAATAGTCCAACCATAGTAATTTGGTCAAAGCCAGTCAGGACAAATATTCTAAAAAAGCGGGCATTTCTTTAAGTGTCATAAAGGTGAGCATGCAATAGACTACTATATTTAGGTATACCAGGCACCTGGAATATTATACATCACATCCACATACAGAACAAATTAGGTTCATCATATAAATCTTCGTACTTAGTAGGAATCGAACCCAATATATAGCCTACAACGCAAAAAAAAAAAAAAGATAGTGTTACTCCGAACTGATCTGAGGTTAGAAATCTCTTTTTACTCAAGCTACTTTTCTTTGCCTAAGATCTACAAGACTAGCAGTTAGGAAGATCTTACTTTGAATCCTCTCAGGTTATCCACTACACACGCCAGCAGAGCGTCCCTTCCGACGGTAACCGTGACATTCGGTATGGGCTCGGCAAATCTCGGATACATTGATTCTGAAAAGAAATCGCTATTATCATCAGTCTAACAAAACACTGCTCGGGCGTCTGTTTTTTTATATCTTCAGCCCCTTATTCATATTTCGTGATACTTCATTAATATTCTTGTTACTAATGATAACAAAAATAATAATTTATCTAAAACAAACTATTTTTAGGTTGTACAGTTGGTAAAGAGTTTATATTACTTTCATATCAAAAAAAATGTGGCTAGTGTGGCCAGTGTTAGTAGTAGTAGAGCTCTTAGTGAAGGGCTCGTCCGGGGAAGTACTACCACCATGCCTTATTCTGCCGCCAAGCAGCTTGCTGTGTTTTGGTTTGTGTCGGTGTAATTACAGGCACATGAGGCTTAACACCTGTATACCTCAGGTTGATGAACGCAGAGTAGTGCATCGTAGGGCATGTTAACGAGCGTGACCTGCAAGACAATGCTTTCTTATAGGTAATGGTAACCACTTAACTTCAGTTGGGCCATCTGCTCGGTCAATCAGCAAGTCACATAAAAAATGAGTTAATCAAATTGTCGGTTCATAAAAGGTCAAGAGCACTGGCATTGCGTACATTAATTTTTCGAACAGAAAAACCCATTGGTGCACAACCGGATACGAACCAACGACCTTAGGATCACTACCACTAGACCACCGGTGCTCTCCGCTCATACCTTTATAAATACATATTTTTTCATATTTACATGAATAGTAACGGGACCACTAGGTTCTGACTACTTGAAAGTGTACTTGGTAACGTGTAATTTGGTAGGTACCTATTGACCAAACTAAGGATATAGTTGCTGATGAAAATGTAGAACGAGGTCAAAGCAGTGGGAAATTTACAGGCTGATTATGTTTATAAGATATCGTAACTGAGGGGTAAACATGTTTACGGGTTATGAAAGTTCTGAACGAGTGGAAAGAGTCGCAAACATGACGAGCGGTGCCGTCGTGTCTGCCGGCGGCGACAACGGAACGATCGCTGTAGGGCTGCCAAATAGCACAGGCTATGCTACAGTTAATTAACACTTGGAACTTCCATCCAGTGCCTTCGTTTTACGACACCATAACACGGTCGTTCAGTTTTTATTTTATGTTCGTTCAATTCGTCTTATAAAGTTTTCTCATTCCTATGATTTCGATAATCAGTTTGATAACAATCAGCTCATAGCAGAAAGAGGGCAGTGGGTCCGCAGTGGGCGAATGCAGGAAAAGAATTACGGGGTAGCAATATTATTTCAAAATATTGAATTCTGTGAGCACAATAGGTAGGGTTGGTACGTTGTTGACACGGAAAATATTGAATTGACCTATTAAATTTCCGAGCTATTAAATCCCCCATAATACTGTACGGTTTGATTACCGTATAGGTACTCAACGATTTATTGTAACTTACCAATAAAATATAATATCTGACAGTGTTGACAATTAGTATGATATGCATTTATTAATAGGGTTGAGCTGGACTACGCATTTGTTTTGAGACTATGAAATTTAATTTTTACTCATGATAATTTTAATATTACGAATAATACAACAAGAATGCATGGCAAAAAAATATCACTTTTAAAATAAACAACTTTATACCGGAGACAACATAATTACTAAAATAAATTGGACCCACTACTTATGATATTTTAAGACCAATGTTATAAAAGCATGAAAAGAGGGTAGCTTTCTTTTGTAATGTAGGGGTGCTCTGAGAAAGGAATCCCTAAAATTAAACTTCTAAGGGGTGCAGAAGATTTCAGGTTGAAAAAAAAAATAGCTTGTTTAAAGCACGGTTAAAAGAATTTTCTGAAATAGCTACCCGTGTACGTAATGTTTATTAAGGAACGTGCAAATGCAAACGCTAACAGCTAAATCGGTCCGGAAATTCAAAGCACGAAGATTTGCAAAATCTGGCAAATGGAATTTGCTTTAAGAACCTTTTTAAACCTCGCCGGAAGTGATACATATTGAACTGTCCGTGCGAACACGAGCCAGCCCTAGCGGTAGGGTTGTGTGATTTATATACGGCTCACCCACGACAAATAGCGGTTTGTCGCGGTATCGCTCCTTCACCGGCGAAAATAACGTATATAAGGCACAATGTTAAGAATGTTTTCCAACTTTGGCAAAATCCTGGGATCAATTTTATACGATTTGTTTACGGTACTTTGAAATGTTCAAAAAGTAATTTTACCAACAGATGATAAAATTACCATACGATTTGCTTGATCCATAACTTACGTAGATTATGTTTTTTATTCATGTTGCAAATTATTTAAGTACTTTTATTAGGCCACAGGTGCACTCTCGAAGCGTAATAAGCTGCCCACCTCAATAAAAGAAAACTAAAGTGCTTTAAACCCAGACGCATAAATTAAAGTTTATTTGGCAATAAACAGACCGTTTTGGACCAGTCAAAGTACTTAAGGGCATTTTTGATTAGTTATAACGAAGCAGATGTTTTCTCTGCGATTTTATTTAATTTTTATTAATTGGCTTTACTAACTGAATCATCATCGTGATGATATGATTTACGTATTAATACGTTTGTAACTAACCACAGTAGCTACCGAGTATATACATTCCCGAACCATAATTTTAGCAGCATTATGATATAAATGCTTGGTGCTCATTCAAAACTCTAAACTGGTAACTTTAGATAAAAGAATGCACTTCATTGTAAAATTTTGCTAACAATAAAATCTTGTATCTGTAAAACCTACATTTTGTATAGGTACTCTACGATCAAAACTGGTCAAGCCAATAGAATGTGTGTGTTTAGAAAAGCGTGTATAACAAACTCGAGCAGGGAGCTCGCCCATTCAGTAATAAGGTAAAAAATACGTCCCAATTCGCTACCCTTCCACACAATCCTCTTATCTTTTGCAAGCTACGTCCAGCAATCCCTGGCGAGTGATACGAGTATTTCATATGAACTTAACAAGCTACTGTTTAAACTTTCTTACGCTTATATTCAACCACCCGTTTTAAATAAGGTCAGTTACCTCTTTAATACTTATCATAAATTTGAATACTTACAGATATTATTCTATAAAAACGGACCAAAGGCGCGTTTCCTTTGAAAAAAAAAGAAAGAAATAGCATCACGACTTTAATCCCCAAGCATGGTAGATATCCTTATATCTCTTTGTACCCAGTACCTACTCGAGATAGTCAGAGGTATGTCCAGATATAACATTTAATATAAAAAAATAACTCATAAATCAAATCTAAATAAATAAATTAGAAATCATTATTTTAATAATTATTAAAAAAACAGAATATTTTTACATTTGCAGTATTTGGTATTCCATATGTGATGAGTTGCAAGCCCATCACTACTGTTCGAATACTAACTGGTTTCCTCGTGATGTTTTCCTTCATCACGTGAGCACTGGCATTGCATACATACATTTTTCGACCAGAAAAATTCATTGGTGCACGACCGGATTCGAACTCTTCCATTAGACCACCGGTGCTCGGATATTTAATAAACCAGTATAAAAGCAAATTACGTACCATCAGGAACTTCTATGGGTGCTACAGACACTACATTTTGCCCGGTAGGTAATTCCCGACCTGAAATTAAAACGTATGCTTTAATATCTGGTTGGAGTAATATTTTTAATTTCCATAAGCCGGTGAGTATGAAACAGCAGTTTCAAATTATTTTATAGTGCACGGCGGGTACGTGCAATACAAGCGCTTTACCGCAGGCAATAATTTAACAAGAGCTTAACGAGCTAAGAACTTTAATGAAGACGCTCTTTATGGTTAGATGAAAAACACACATTTATAGTTTTACTAGCGAAGCGCACGCAACTTCGTCCGCATGAAGCTATTTTCATGCAAACTTCAATCCCCGCTGTACACGTTAAGGGGTTGAATTTCGGAAATTCTTTTCTTAGTACACCTCTACGCATCAAGTCGAATATACTCAAAAAATTTCAAGTCTCTACGACCAGTTATTTCAGCTGTGCGTTGTCTATATCCCAGTCAGTCAGTCAGGACACAGGTTCTTTTAATTGGTATAGATTTTTATCTTCGTGCCCAAAACGTTCGTAGCTTTGTTGGTCATCTCTTAAGAATCTACTAAGTTGGGAAACATTTAGCTAACATTGGATAGAGGACCACTGGCTGCTATGCCGCTAGCATTAACATTTGACAGCTTCCATGCTTCCAAGCCCACCGTCTAATAGTCGTCAAGCCATGATGGCCAAAAAACTCTGCCACCGAGATAATCTCGTAACTCAAATGAACTTAAAATATTTTTTTAGATAAATGTTTTAAAATAAATCTATGCTATACTTTCTTGTCACATTAATAATAAACAACAACTGAACCACAGTTGGTAAAGCAAAATTAGAGTTATGAATATTTACTAAGTGAAGTTGAATTCTAAAAAACATATGCACTCAAATAAATTATAATTTATTCAGGTTTGAGTCGGTAAAACTTTCACTGTTAAATGTTTAACTTCTGTTAAATTTAAGGCGACTATAGTTTCCAGTCGTGACTTTAAGTAAGTTAATTAAATTGCATAAAAAAATAAGAAAAACATATATTTAGTAATCATTTCCATTAAAAGTTTACATTCTGGCACAATTTTACTAGCAACATAAAGCTGAGTCGGACGCCATTTTGTAGCATTTAAGTTTCTCTTTCTCTTTGAAAGTTCAGTGCAACCAAATGAGGATATTTTACAAAAACAGATTTTACCAGCACAAAATTATCACATAGATGGAATTCGAATCAAGAGGGCACTCATTGGTTCAAATGCCACGCATCTGAGAACTTATGTGATACAATATTTGTTACATCTCAAAGCAGTTCTTGAGGTGATCCAGTAAACTGGTCTGAAACAGCGACTGAAGAAAAGAAAGACAGGCTTTTGTCCTGCTGTAGGACACTACAACTTCCAACTTGTAAATTCACAAACAAGACTGTAAAAACCATAAGATCCGGCATTAGATCCAGTCGGCCTAGAAAGTTTGACACCAGACTAGTCTTAGACTACTAGCTTATTAGCAATTTAGCTCTTACGATATCAGCCTAAACCAGTTAACTGCTGGGCATAGGCCTCTCACAAATTAGGGGTAGGGGGGAAGGGGCGTATGGGTATGCCAAAGACACCATGCTTGGCAGGAGGATTGTTGATCGGAGTGTCGGTGTTTAGTACCTACACAGGAGGTGTGTTCCTTAAGTCGCCTCTAATAATACCCTTGGGAGGTAATGAAGAGGGCATTTTTACCCTGTACCACCACAGCTGTCTAATGAGCTAAGTTCATAGCTCATTACAGCACAGTTGAACTTACTTTTACTACTCTGAAATTAAGAAATAATTTACGTATCGTCTACCAGCACGAGTTTTACTGATTGTTGGTGGGTAATTGAAGTTATTTGGGAATTTAATTGGTAGGAATTTTCTCCAAATAGCTGGGTAACGTATTTAGTAAATTGACCAAAATTGGTCAAGTTTTGTTAATTATACGCACTTATACAGTTTTATGTAGTGATCTAAAACACGTGCGGATTAATAAACAACTAGTTTGTAGCACTTAAAGTGTGTTAATATGTACCTACTTAATATTTATACCTATAGTACCATAGGTAGGTACCATGTATGTTACATGGTAAGCGTCAGAAAAAAAAATCAATTGTACCTCTTTTTGCGAGACTATAGTGCTTAGGACTGAATTCTAGAAGAAATGGGCTTGCCCTTTTTCATCCTCACTGCTTTATGGGTGAGTATGGTAGAGCAAGATCAACGGTAGTCTAGTGGAAGTGATGCCGCTTTCTGATCCTAAGGTCGTGGGTTCGAATCTAATCGTGCAGCGATAGTTTTGTCTATTAGCAATAAAAATATGTTACTAAGTGTACTATGACATATTCATTATTATTACTATGGTAATAATGTGTTCCTTTTTCATAAATATATATTTATCTAGATGTAGATATTTCACTTCTAAGTACTTATTTATTTAATAGCGGCCACTCACGGTTTTGCCCACATGTTGGAGACAATTTTCCTAACATTAATATTTATCATATTCCTATGATAATAATAATATAACAATAATAATAATAATTTTTGGACAATCCACACAGCATCATCTAGCCCCAAGTTAAGCAGAGCTTGTGTTATGGGTACTAGATGACTGATAGACTTTATACAATACAATACATGGATAGATATTTTTTTTATTATACATAGAAAATACCCAGAACACTCGGAATAAATATTTGCAGATCGTACAAACATTTATCCCAAGGCGGGAATCGAACCCGCAACCTCCTGCGTCGCAAGCGGATACTCGCCCGCCGCGCCACATCGGTCGTCAAAAAAATTTTACTTTTTCTTCAGGGCCTTTTCGGTCTTTTCCAGTCGGTTCTAAAAAAGCTTTCAGGATAAAAAGTAGCTTACTTTTTAATCAAGTTACGAATCATACATCGAGTTTCATCCAAAACAATCAGGTAGTTCAAGCGTGAGTGAGCCACAAACACATACACAACTAATGTTTCAGTTTCTTATTATTCATCATTATGAAGTTAGGAATCTAGTTAGTACTTAAGCAGAGGCGTTGGGCAGCCGTATGGATTATAATAGACAATTATATAACATATACAAATAAATATGTACCTACCCAAGGTTAGGTTTGGCCGTGTCTCGGACTACCCCTCTTAAATATTTTCAACTGATAGTAGGTACTAAGACCCCAAGAAATCTGAGGGGATAACTTCCGTACCTATGGCTAACAGTTTATTAACATTTTAGTGCGAAAATAAAATAGACTTACGTATTTTATTTTCGCACTAAAATGTCATAGTGTTTAAAAACTTTGGCCATTAAAAGATTAAACTAAGTAGCGACGACAATGATAAAGTGAATAAAACCGGCAAAATAAAGTTGGGAATTTACAGTATGACTTTGTTACAGATACAGATGCAAGACAGCAAGTGGCACATAATATAAACAAGTACATAATATACTCTCATATCACGTGATACAGTCAGTAAGAACAGCTGTTTTTTTTATACGACTTGCAAATTGTGCAAGCAGATCTTAGTTTTTTTGGTTTTGCAACTCTTTACCCCTTTTTAGAGTTCCGTACCCAAAGGGACCCTATTACTAAGACTCCGCTGTCTGTCTGTCCGTCTGTCACCAGGCTGTATCTCATGACCCGTGATAGTTAGAGAGTTGAAATTTTCACAAATGATGTATTTTTGTTGCCGTTATAACAACAAATACTAAAAAACAAAATACAATAAATATTTAAGGGGGCTCTCATACAACAAACGTGATTTTTTTGCCGTTTTTATTATAGATAATGGTACAGAACCCTTCGTGCGCGAGTCCGACTCGCACTTGGCCGGTTATTATTATTTAAATATGTATTGTTTAAGTAAGTGGTATCTATCTGGAAAAATGTTTTCTTCTTCTTTCAGATGATTCACCTGATGTTAAGTGGTATAATAATAAAGCATTACCTCGTAGGTCACTTTGGTTACGAACGTGCCATCTCTGCGTCTATCAACCAGTATACGTCATGTTAAGCCTCATATGCTTGAAATGACAAATTCAGATGAGCTGTTTTAACTATTCAATAGCCGTTCTTTCTGGGTTTAGCAAAGAAATGGTAACTTTGGTTTACAAAAGGCCTAAGAAATATTTGAAACTTACAAAAACCAGAAATATGTTTCTACTATTATTGCTGACCATACCATAGTGGGCTGCGTTTATGAACTTTGAGTCTGCATGCTTATCATGTTCGTAAGTACCTATAACCTTGCTGATAATAATATAAACTACCGATGACTGGTTTCTATATCTAGAAGCATTAGTAAGTAGCACTACCTACGGATTATTCTACCAGAAAACGTATCATAGTATTGCTGACTAGTTTGAATCCATTAGCCACCTAACTATCACCTAGGTTCTGAGGAGATCCTATCAAGTCTTATTGCAAATTAGTTTAAGACCTGAACTGTATCTTGAACTGAACTATACTGTCCTGAACTGTATAACTGTATTTATTCCGTCGTAATACGGTTGTTATTGTGTCATCGAATCTGTCAAAACTGATTCAGTTTTTGAATCGAAATAAAGACGATGGTAAGGGGGCTATATTCTGAAAAACTAAGCTATGATTATAAGCAGTCAATAGTACTAGCTAGTCAATAGTATAAGTAGATTATAATGGTGTCTTAGTTACTTTTAGACCGCAGTTTTCATTTTTATATCCTTTATCGTTACCTAGCAAAGTCAAAAAAGACACTAGTCAAAAAAAGTACTACGTATGACTCAGTGTGATAGATAGATAGATTATAGCTTTATTGTACACGATTAAAACACTAGATAATAATTAGGTACAATGGGCGTTGTGTATGTATTTTTGTAGACATCTATTGTAAAACATTTATTCAAGAGACACGACAAAAGTCAAGTACCTACTATTCTACTACTGAGTTCTTTAATTGATATTGTTAACCATACAGCTCGTAGAACTGACAACCACCGAGGAATAATAAATATTTACAACAATCTTTGCTTAGTTTGGAGCTAGATAATGTTGTGTTAAAATATCTTAAATATTTATTTATTTATTTAGTAATACAACGCCTTCTAGTCCGCAAAACTTATACTATGGGAACCAGATATAGAATAAAAGTTACAATGAACCCTATGCTACCTTACGCTACGTTTTGGCGTAGGACATCCTCCACCCGATCGACTGACGATATTATTAGGATTACAGGAATTCAGTGGACAAAGAAGGCTTAAAATCGCTCTTCCTAGAAACGTAGTTCTTATATCTAGCAGTGGACTTTTTTAAGCTGATGATGATAATAATCGAAAATAGGTAAGTAGTAATGTATTTTTTTTTATTGAGCATACCTTCCTTCTTTGCTGTGTTCCGGTTTGAAGGGTGTGGGTGCCAGTGAAATTACAGGCACATGAGGCTTAACACCTGTATGCCTCAGGTTGATGGACGCTGAGTAGTGCATCGTAGGTGACGTTGCTAACGAGCGTGACCTACGAGGCAATGCTTTGTTATGGGTGTTACTACTTAACATCAGGTGGGCCATCTGCTTGTTTCTTCAGCAAGTTGTATAAAAAAAAAATCTTCAAGTATTTTGAGTCTCCAGGCATGCTTGCATATGTAAGTTTTGTTTTAAGTAAGTTCTAGTAAGGTAGTAAATGACTTTTTCATTTTTTCTTGCTTTCTTTCAAAACAAATAACGTGGGCCAATAATGTCTGAGGTTTTTTATAAAAATTTAAAAATAGAGCTGTCTTTGTGTCCCTCTGGCATCAACTAGAATAGGTTTTTGTCGCTGATTGTATATGCCATTACCACTACCGCTGACAGGCCCACTTCGCGGGAACGACAGGATTGTTCCATTATCGGCACGTGGATGAATAATCGACACTTACACATGCTTGATGGATGCGGTGACGATGTACGAACACATGCTATTTAAGGATTACTTTCAGCGATTATAGTTATTGTTTGAGATATCAGGCTCAATTCTCCTAATTATTTAAACTTAGACGAGATAGGAACAAGCATTTGATTGCCAAAATTGTCTGGCCTTTGATAATTGAACTGGGCCTGTCATATGTCAGTTTCAAAGAATACCATTTGGAGATTGACACGATCGAAACTTGATTTTCACGATACCTCGCTACGAGAATTGGGCCGGGTAACCGAGAGCTCGATAGTGTATTAGTGGGTCTTGCCTGGTTACCTAATTATCCGTACCTACCATAGCAATCCGGAATCCGTTACTTAAGGTTAACAAGTCGGTACTATGTCCATACAACGCTGTAAGCGTTTAATGTCTACTATTTATTAACGTGCGTCCGAAGTTAAGTTTGATACTGAACTATCTTGCCGTTATCTAGGCTTGTTATCCTATATTCTACTGTAAAATCAGATTACCTTGAAAGTAACAAGCGTCGAAAGATTTAGTACAAATCTAATCTAAATCAAACTTCTTCTCTTCAAATGCTATCTGTGGTATGGCATGGCACATACTCCCTTTAAACTGGAACACAGTAAGCTGCTTGGAGGCAGAAATAACGTTGCATGTTTATATGCATGTAAGTTCGAGTTTAACTAACTATAATCGATTCCGATCGTTTTCCATCTGCATTAACTTAGTGGATCAACCAGTTGTAATGGTCTGCTAAGAATATTTTTCTGGTAAGATTATCAGTTAAATCAGATAGAGAGTTGTTAAGATATCAGGGTCAAAGATGTAGAGGATAGGGTAGATTATATGAAAGAGTCGTAACTAGAAAGATTAAAAATATAAATATAGAATAAGCTCCCATTTGCTAGAGTTCCAATCACTTTATGGTCCATGTAAGATTGGATATAAGCTTTTGTATGAAACATCCTTTAGTAAACCAAACTCCTGATAGATAAACAGTGCATCTTCTCAGTTTCTCGGTTTTGTGTGTGAGTCCCGCAATTTCTCAGGTCTCAATGGTAAGGGGTCACGAGGATAAACATAGCGTTACTAGCCAAATTGCCAAGTTACCCATAAGTGGATTGAATTCTGACCGTGTTCGCAACCCGTCCACGTCCCGTACCTATCTGAGTTTACGTAACTTGACTATAAACACATTCCTAAATTAAATTTATTGCTTTTTGGTCATTAATATTGACGACCGATGTGGCGCGGCGGGCGAATGTCTGCCTGCGATGCAGGAGGTTGCGGGTTCGATTCCTGCCTTGGAATAAATGTTTGTACGATCTGCAAATATTTATTCTTATTATACTACTTAACGACAATATCGTGTGGGTCGAATCTATGCAAAGTACCGGTTACTAATGTATCGCGTTTGTTGCGTAGCATATGCGCGTTTACAGCGCGTTGAAAAATATTCGTGCTTAGGTTCTAAGTAGGTAAAGCACTCAAGTTTTTCATTTTTTAATAACAACGCGTTGTAAAACGTTCACTAAGTGGTGCGATTCTTTTTGTTTCGTCTATTTGGAGTAGTTTCGTGAACTAGTTGCCAGTTTTTTCCCGTTTTCTTCAATTCTTAAGCGCAAGAACTTTTAAAATATTTAAGAATAATTAAATACAGAGAGAATGTGCGCGTATTATTAGCGGGGAAAATACAAGACGTCAAAAGTTTTACTCTCATGATACTTTATGATGACGTAAGCTGTAATAGCTCAAATTATTAACATTTTGAAAATTAGCAACGTGAGAAATGTGTTTATATTGAATATTGAAATACCTACTACATTTTTGCTAATTACATATTTTCCTCTCCGAAAAAATGTCTTTCTAGATTATTTTCAATCATAATTTAAAGACACGCCAAGTTATTAAGGAAAGTGATTTATGAAAAAAGTTTTGCAACCTTATAACCAATTTTAGGGAGGTCTTCTTTTACTTGACGATGTTAAAGACAAATTCAGTTTTCGTAATTTTTATTGAATTAATAGACAAAGTTGGGGAAATAATTTGATGAAATTACATTGCGATACCTTTTGTTTCTGAATGTTTTCTTTGGTGGCTTTTATCCAATTTATTGTATTGTTTAGAGATAAGGAAATCTTATTTTTGAGGTGGAATGGTACTATAGACATCCCCAAAGAATCTCGAGTTGGTACTTGGGACTAAGAGATCTGAGGGGATCTACCATACTTGGGGATCAAAGTCATGACGCTATTTATTAATTTATTATTAACTTGCGAAACGCGCGCGACTTCGTCCACGTGAATTTGTTTTCATACAAACTTCAATCCCTGCTGTACCCGTCGTTCAAGGGTTGAATTTTAAAAATTCCTTTTAAAGAATACAAGCTGTCTCTGTGCCAAATCAGATCGGTTCAGTGGTTTTCCGTAAAAACAACAATAATAAATTGATGTGGGTATTTATAATAGATTGTATACATTCTCATCATAATATGTAAATGGTAAAGACAGCGAAGTTTCCCAAAATGTATTACTCATCGCCATTGTGTTTATCGTCGTCATCGGTCCAACACATCGATAACTGTCGAACCGGGATGCCCACGGATATCCGTAAAGATATCCTCCGATGCGTCACCGCCTTATAGCCTAGAAGCCACTGATAATTTCCCTACGTTATATTGATTAAGCATCGCACCGCAACGATGAAACTAGAACCATTTGTTTTCATTCAAATTCCTTATTGCATTTTATGTTGCTATAATAAGTAATACCGAGAGCACGGTGGTCCAGTGAGAATGACTCCGACTTCTGACCCTTAGGGCCTGGGTTCAAATGGGATCGTGCACCAATGGGTTTTTTGGTTCAAAAATTTATGTGCGCAATGCCAGTGCTCACAAACGGTGAAGAAAATTGTCGTGAAGAAATCCGTGGCTTAGTCAGCTCCGCATGTATTGGCCATGTCTTTCCTGTGGATTAGGCCGACTAAGCTGTGAGGATGGTATGGGCAAGTCTACTCCATCTAAAACACTACAGCGTCTGTTAGATAGGGATATGAGTGAAACAGTTACCCCTGACACTGTATAAATCGTCTACAGTAGATGCAAAAACCTGTTTACTTAATAAGTAATACAATAAGTGGTAGACAAGTTTCAAGCATTCGTTGTGTAATCATGTGGGAAAAAATCATGTGACCGTAATGAAGAAATCAATTATTTAAAATGATTTGTACACACAATTGGGCGCGTGTTGGGCGCGGACCTACCGCGGGTCAACCACGGGTTTCCGTTGAATTAATATGGACAACAATAACCCGCGCACGCATTTTTGTGTTGTCGTCCATATGAATTCACCGGAATACACTCTGTGTGTAGTGCACTTTAAACTTATGTACTAAAGATATTATGCTTTACAACAATCCTGAAATGCAAGTTAAATATTACCACAACGGTCATATTTAGTCAGAGATAAAATCCCAGAAGAGCATAGGCCTTGTATCTTTATACAGTGTACAGTCATTTGTATTTGTAAAGTTAAACAATGATCGCGTGCTCCCAGCTACGATTCTTCCCCTTGTTAACTGAATTATGTTATAGAAACACAAGTGTTCGTCTCACGCCAGACCCTCTGAATAAATCTCGAACTTGAAGAAGCTTACGTTCCGACAGTTGAGACGAGGGAACGCGGTGTATTTTTAAGATCACAAAATCGGCAATCCTATTAACAAAGGCACTTTGTATTCGTTCATAATCAAGAAATTACTTTAGGAATAAAACTTATAATATTTTATCGATATTACTTTATCAACTGATTTCATTGCGCTATTTTTGAATGTCAAAACGTTTGAATGGAAACATTCATTGATACTATTTGATAGAAAAGTGACATACGAAATGTAGTATCTCCTTACATACTCGTACCGACTACAAGTATTCAGTAGCCTACGTCTATACGTGTTTTTAGCATTATTGTTTAAAATAAGCGAAGATAGCCTTTAACCTTTGTTTTTTATTTGTACAGACATAAGCATGCGTACTGCATGCGCCTGCGCATAGTGCATATTTTATGTGTTAGTTATAACTAATATACGCACGATATACAAAGAACTCCGTTTTGTGTAAGGAACGTGTACTATTATTTTTTTGTCATCTATCTCACTTATCCAATAACATTTCAACGTGCATTAAAAACAATTATTAAAATTTCTATTTACAAAAATTTTCTACTGAAATACACTTATTAATATAACAATCAAGCAATTTATAAACTATTACAAGCTATAGTACTACTTATTCGATAATATTCATTATAGATAAGGATTTGTTTCAAATGAAAAAAAAACGTTTTCAATAAACAAGTCCAAGAAGCGAGGCCAAACAAATTGGTCAACACAAAACCCTTTTTGTCTCAACTTTGCATAATATAAAAAAGAAAGTAACTTTTTGGCTGGCAGTAACTAAACTTCTACTATTTTTATTCAGTGTTTGACCCCGGCTTAGTTCGCATCGATCAGATTATGAAGGACACTCAAATTATCATTTCCATTCATTATAGATTCCAATGGTTTGTCCAGACCATAGCTAGCATTTATATTTCATGTCAAGCAATTTCTTCAATAATAGACTACTAATTACACACCAACACACTGTAATTTAATCTAGTAGCGCAACACTCATAATGTAGTGTGTATCTACAGTTGAATTAAATTCTAGGACAAAATCTAGTTATAGTTATAACAATTTCTGCCTACCAGCATGAATAATAGTCTCCGTATTTTTACTTTATCTCAAGTTCTTACGAAAACTAATTTTCATCGTAATAAAGACCATTGGAGGTTGCAGATTTTTAACAGATATCACGAACCTAGTCAACCGAAAATTTTACAATTATTGTTTAACTGCCTTAACTTTTGGTAATTTAGTAAATTTAGTTTGGTTTTCTTTAGTAAGTAGGTATACTGAAAAAAGGTACCACAAAAAGTCACACAACAAAGTTTAATTTCGTGTTAAGGAATTTTTGTTCCGCTTTGATTTAATAGCCCTAATTTTTTGAACCTTAACTAATAAAACATTTGGTCCGTAAAGTTAAAAGTCAACCGCTGAGTCCATTTAATAATGGATGGATGGATGGAGTAACGATAATTCGTTACTCTGTTATAACCAATTTCTGATTTTTGAGCGAAAAAGTTTTAACAAGTTGCCGGCGAACTCTATAAATATGCTAATTGCACTATCAACTTACCTGTAGTAGTGGTGCAGCAAGTCAGTATCGACGCCCATATAACACAGTAAAAACGTATAAAAACTGTCATTTTGCTGCGGTCACATTAGATAGTCTTTTGTTTTTCTCGGTCCACGTTCACCTGTGTCGCGAGAGAGATACCGGGAGGGTGCGCGCGTCGGGGCGGCCGCGTCCCATCGCTCGGGCGGACTGCGGAGGCACTGCCGCGGGGCGCCCCAAGCCCATCCGCGCCACTCCACCGCGCTAACTACCCCCAGCCAGATAAACAAGGCCGAGAAACCGGGAACAGGCAGACAAGCCGTCTCGCTAGCCTTTATCGCCGGGACTGAGTAACGGATAATAAAATAAGACAAAAGACGGAAAGCGGAAGAACTGACGCGGATGTCGTTCGGATAGAGAATTGTTTTTATTTATCGCTAATATAGAGTAAATTGTAACTTTGTGTTGCTATCCGATTTCATTAACTACGGGAAATTTCGTAAAGGCCCTTGTGCGAGAACTTCAACTTGGGATAGTAAAAAATATATTTTCTTACAAACTGGCTTATGTCTTGCATTAAGCAAAATTGTGGTCCCAAGAAAATATGCAACCCATTAGGTAGCTAAAATATTACGTTTTCTTAGATTTTTTACACTAAATAAACATACATTTTAAAATCTATAAAATATAACGTGCCTGCGACTACGACTATTGTAAAATAGCTAACAGGTCGGGAAAATAAATATACCAGTGTAATGTGTGTTCATTATCAATTTAAATAGAGTGAATGTTCACTGATGCACCTACGCCGCAAAAGAGAGTAAATAATGCAAAAATAATGAACAATAAACAGACAAGACCATAAATAGTGGTCAGTTCATAATACACGTTGGTAACAAGCATGAACCAAGCAATGTGTATAATATCATAACAACTGCTTTGTTTACAGGGCTTAAATTGGAATGGCTTAATTTAAATCAAACAAACTGAAATTGATGCATGAAAAACAAAGCTTGAAAGCTTAACTCGTTTATAAAACTCGGTACTTATCATACCCATATTTTGTTATTATTAAAACGTCAACCTTTTGTGGCAATTGCGGAAAAAATATTCAGGATTGTCCTTCCTGAAAAAGGGATATTGAGACCGTTCATTTAAGGTTAACGTAGCTGATTTCACGCATAGGGAAATTCATAAGGGTTTTCATGTAAACTGTTGATATATATATACCTTCATTTACAATTTGGATAAGTTAAAATCATGGAATAATAAATAAGACAAAAAAGTCTAAAATAGTAATGCTAGTCATATTTCTATGCATAAAAAGACTTTTTACGATTTTTTTGTTATAAAATATTGTTCTTCTGATGCAGCTTACTATGTTCTGAGATGAACCCTACTATTTATGCATTACAGAACATCTGAATCTGCAAGTTCTCAGCATAATATTACTATAACGGGTGTCTCAGAGTATAATGTGTGTCGTTATTGCGGTATAATGCGCATGATAGTGTCGCGACACCCCAGACACTAGTCTAAGCTACTCCAGACAATATCATAGCAATAATCTTGTTCTTAAGTGCAACTGGCCCCTTGTAACGCGCTGGGATCTCTAGAGCTCTCGTCATGTATGAAAGTATCAGTGTTATGACCGACCCAGGAGCTATTCGTGTCCTGATAAATACAAATGCAATATTTACATTCCAAAGTAGGTAGGACTGCGACTGGCAGCATATTTACATACTTTGTGCAATGGAGCTGATATATTTTATTGTTGATAAAAAATGATTTTTCCAACGGATGCTGAAGGTATTGTCATATTTTTTAGTGCAGACTTTAGGAAAAAAATGTTGAGTGCTAAGAGTTTGTCAGAATGAAATTGTTAGGTTTCAGGCATATAGATATTAAGCCTCATGTGCCTCGTCTCGCCTCATGACGAGCCCTTCACTAAAAGCTCTACTACTACTAAAAGTACCACCACAACTCGACCACAATCAGCATCTGCCTTACATGGCAGCGGCGGTAGCACGGCCACACGAGTCCGTGCGCTCGATGCAAACTTGGCTAATAAAGTTGATTGCTAAGAATTTGAATTAAAAATTTCTAACAAACATTCTTTTACAAAACAAGGAACATTATTTTCCGAGTGTCGGCGCCATGCATTTTCCGTCGTTACAAAGCTAAAATATTTTAGTTGAAGTTATTTGCTAGTTTTATATTACTTAACTAGAAAGCTATATTATTGACGGTTTTTTCAATCATATTATGAGCTAGTTAAAATGCTTGCTTCATTACTCCTGCTGCATTAAGTCGAAAAATATTTTTGTGCATTATTTTTATTTTATAAATTGGGATCCAAGTGTACCTACACTTTGATCCCAGGCAAAACACAAAAAATTGCCGGTTTGTTAGATATTTATGCGAGATATCTTAGTATTATGCCTGTCAAAGTGATTTTGCCATTTCGGTTGGAAAATCGCTCAATAAGATGTTTCTCGATAGAGACGATAATAAGAGTACCGATATTTTTCATGATATTGGTCGTTTTCCTCGTGGTGGGAAAGGTTTGTGGGTAATAAAATATTTTTCCGCTTTGGGTTGGTGTAGGTTCTCATAAAATGAGTAACATTACAAGAAATTACATTGAATTTACATCATATAGTTTTGTTTAGGTAGTAAAATAGAGAGAACTAATATCTGAATCTAAGGAGATACATTTTTCACTTCTCTTTAATATACGTATATTTATTTAAACTAGAGGAGGCCTCGGTTGTGCAGGTTTTTACAGTCACTAAAATCTACCAAAAAATGTTTCGGAAAACTGACAAGAGACTGCAAAAGACGATGTAGGTCTTCAAAGTTTATGGAAAGAATGATACCTTGTTTTAGATAAACGTGTGATGTTTGCCTTCAAAATGCAAGCTATCTCTGTGGCAATCTCGATCAGGGTAGTTTAGTGAAAACATAACAATTTATTCATATTATTCGTAATATACATAAAAAATATTTATTCGTTTTTATTATGTAGGTCGAGGATTTGCTTCATGTACCATTCCACTGTGTCCGTCACATATCCATGTATATATGAACGTTTTTGGCTGACTTTGCCAAAAGTAGTCTAATTCTCATGTTAATGAAACTGTATGGTGAGCTATCATCGTGGGTATAGTTCCTAGGTCATCTGGCAGCCTCAGTCGTCGCCATGGAGTCGCGCCGCTGTTGTCTCGCAGTTTACTGACCCCAAAACGTGGGATAACGACTTTTGTTACGACCACTCCGCGTCAGCCTTTCCGAGTTGTTTTGCGATGCAGTCAATGCAATGGTAGAGTTTAAATTAATTGCTTGTTGGCAAATCGTCGGAACTTTTCTTGAGTTAGATAATTAGTTCTCGCAGTAGTTTGATTTTGGATCCGTTTCTGGAAAGTGAGAGCATAGTGTTTATCTAAAATAAATGGTTTTACAACTTAAGTTCATATATATGTGGGTATTTTAACCCTCAAGGGGTATCTTTCGTTCTTGGGAGTTTAAAGTTAATTAGTAAAGTATATGTTTTTAAGGGCTTATACTGCCATTTTTAATGTTTATTTTGGTTACAAGGTAACTTAAGCCGTAAGGTTTCAGTTACTTTTAACAGGTGTTATGGTAAAGCTTAAATGTAGAATGCCTTGATAATTGTAAACTATCAAATTGTGTTGAAACCACAAATAAGAATTTCATTATTGATATGTGTTAATTTTTATCGCTGAAAATATCTAAATACCACGTGATATTGGACAAATTACGAGTAAAACTTGTTTATCAATACTACAAAAATATATAGAAAGCCAGTCATAAGGTGTAATCAAAATTACACATCAGGGAATGCAGATAGCAAATGCATTGAAAGCCGTTACTAAGTTGCCTGATTCCAATCTAGTTATAGTGCGCCTAGCGATCGGGCGTTCAGTCGAACGACTATTGTGTACAATTCTGCTCGAACTGATGTCAACACCAACAACCGGTAGAAGTCCAGTAGGTACTGGTTTTTGGTAAATGTGTTTTAGAAAGTGATCACGCTTTAACGTTTTGTTAAGACTGCCCTTACGAGATGAAAATTAGTAATAGCTCTGCCTTCTGTGTAGGTTATGGGTTCGATAATCGCCGATGATAAAAAATTGTGTGATGAACATAGATTTTTGTTCTCTGGCTGGGTGTTATATTGTACTCTAAGTATGTATGTACAAAAAAAAACATACATAAGTATTCTATCAGTCATCTGGTTCCTATCTTACAAGCTACGCTTAGTCTGTGCATGATGTTGTGTAAACATGTCCACAAATGTTTATTAATTTATATGTTGACTGAACCCCGTAGAATTAGTAGTAGTAGAATTTTTCATTATAATGTTTCATAAAATTTCATTCATGGTTTTTAAAATCTTTACGACTATTAGTTTAAGCTATTCGTTTTTATAAATTATAAAGGGTATAGATAGATAAACTGTATGTTTACTGTACAGCGAGATGTAAAATAATGACAGGCAAAACAATATAATATGACAGTGACATAATTATTATTTGTCGTTCGTTGCTGCAAGATGTAATTTTTTTGATGCCGATGATGATGACTTTTGCCCTGGTTATTTATAAGCTATTAAGTAAAAACTGTATTTACAACATACATTTTAAATTAATTCAGTTACTATAGAACAATTACGTACTATAGAAAAATTACTACAGAAAATATGGTAAACAAAATCAAATTAAGCTCAAGGCTACCTTTTGTATTACCTTCTTACACGTTTCTTCAAATACAGCAATTTCGTTAATGAGAAAAACCTAAATTTACTTGTTGATCAAAAATAAAAGTAATTTGTGTAAAGCATCATTTATACAGGTATTGCCTTTTGAAAGTGCTGAAACATTTCAAATGGCTTGTCCAATCCAGGCGTAACCGCAAACTCGGGATCGGATTAAACCATTGAAATACATTTTACACCGCGTCATCTAGCCCCAAACTAAGCAATATTTTTTTTTATAACTTGCTGTTGGAACAAGCAGATGGTCCACCTGATGTTTTTTTTTTGACAGCTTAGTCAGCCAAATCCACATGTAATGTAGGAACCAGATCACTGATAAGAATACTTAAACACTAATATTTTATAAACAAGTAGTTAGAATAAACATAACACCCAGACACTGAACAAACGTTTATATTCATCACACTGGTGATCGAACCCACATCCAACAGCGCATTGCAGGCAGAGCTACTATCAACCGACCCGTGTAGTATTTTATTAACTTAGTCGTAATTTGAGAACCCATATTCTCCAACGCTTGTTCTGCATATAACATCTCCATCAGCCTGAAGAAGTCCACTGCTGGACATAGGACTTCTCTATAAGTTTCAAATAATAATTATTTTGAGCCTTTTCCATCCACCGTCTTCCCGCGATTTTAGCAATGTTGTTGTTTCATCGAATGGGAGAGCGTCCTACTCTTCGTCTTCCAGATTGTGGTCACCATTTAGGCTGGGTTCATATGACCGCGAAACAACTAACCGCGCGGTACAAGACCAAAGTAAACGTTGATTATCGTTTACATTACCCGCGCGATCATTGTCGTGCGGTACCGCGCGGGTAATCCAAGACTCCACCGCGCGGTCATATGAACCTAGCCTTACACTCTAGCGGTTATCGGGTCCGCAAGCCACATGACCTGTCAATTGTCACTTCAATTTTAATACTACTGTAACTAACTGGAATAAGTATGAGAGAGCTGTTTTCATTTAGCTACGACGGAATTCACATCACGTACACTCCATTAGCTGATTTACCATGGGAAGTGGTTGGCGAATAAGTGTCCTGATTATAAAGCAAAATTTCCTCGTGTTTTTTATTAATCACTTGTTTACACCCGTGACTTAGCTCACGTTGTGCTTAAATAAAAAGTTACTAACAAACAAAAAATATTTTATGCTCAGTCAGCAACACCTTATTGATGCATGGGTTCATGCATATCATGCAAGGGTCCATTGTTATTGCTAAAAATCATTATTTATCAGATAAACCTTAGTTTATGTAACAGAGTTACTCTAGCCAATAAGGTGAGAGTTTATGTAACAGGGAACAACCCGTAGTATTACTAACGGATGCTAGTAGGATACTAAAACAGAGCATGAGTTACAAACGTATTTTTTTTGCATCTACATTATTAGATCAATTTATTTTAGAAGTATTTCTCCACCACCTCCCATGGATGTCTTATGAAGTGACTAATTGAATGCACCAGGTGATAGGCAACGGCATTTCTTGAAATTGTTCGGTCTCCCGATCCGCCTGCCAACTCTAGTGGCAAACCCAGAAAAAAATGTATGAGGCTTATAACCCACAACTTATTTAAGTACATGGTAAAGTAGAACCCTTTTACATAAATTCTATTTTGATTGAACCAGTTTGTACACTCGAAAATTTTCTAGAAGCAAGAAAGTCTTTGCATACCTGACAAGAGATTTTTGCATAACCAATAAACATAAACTACTCAAGTGTGGTAAATGGTTAGCTCAGGAATTATCTCTGTTTTAAGTAGCCGAAGTAATCATAAGCAAACTATCTCACGAGTCACAGCAGAAACTTGCATCAAAACAAACCGTAACCTGCTCAAACGGACACTCACTTTCAAGAGCTTATTGCTGTGACAGAAAATAATATTCATTATCCCTTTCTGAGCACAGAGATAGGTGGCTAGAAGATATTTTATAAATATTCCGCTCACGTAGAGTTGGGTCCGTTTGTAGTTAATTCACTGCGACCCGGTCGGGTGTGTAATCGAACTCTGGACTTTACGAGTGTAGTGCTCGACTCAATACGTGTCACTAGCCATTTATTATGACGCGGGGTTGTTTAGAAGCCTTCTTAATTTTCCTGGTACCATCTCAATCTCGCAAGGAACGGGTGTTTTTTCATTAAGTGAGTTGCGTGTGGAATTTGTACGTACGATGAATTTGTTCGAAAATATTAAATATCATGATTTTACTTTCCAAGCACCGGAGACAATCTTTTAGATCCTAGAAACTTTCATTTTTTTTAATACTGAGTTTAGTTTAAACTAGCTTGCGTGGGCGTGGAAAATCTTTTTTCCAATCTTTACGTGCCTAATTACACCTAAATGACAAAGAGACTTACCGGAAAATTTATGATCTTTGTCGGAGGATTTGAGGAATTTCATTATTAGCTTTTAGCATAGCGTTATTAGATTTTGCTTCAAGAAACAAGTTACTTCTACAAATAAAAATTAAATTACATTGTGTCAAGTAGGTATATAATTTAAGTTATCTTATGAAAATTTTGAGAAAGTTGAGCTAGCTCGAAGCGCGTTTGTGATGCCTCGTTCTTTTTGATCGTACAATGCACTAAGGTCATTGACATCGAAACCTCGTAAGGTATGTGATCTCTCCTCGATGGCAATAATGAAATAGTAAAATTTTCAAAATCAAAATAAATACTTATATAAGGCCCTATCGTATATTTAGTAATTGATCCGGCGAACTTCGTACTGCCAATAAAAGTTATCTTCTCTATATTTTCTTACCTCACCTTCCTTGGACTTCTTCAAATATTTCAAAACCAAAATCCGGCATATCGGTTCAGTCATTCTCGAGTTTTTGTGAGACTAAGAAAGGTCAGTCCATTACCATAGATTGAACCATCATCACTAGTTTTAAGACATGCTCTACTGGACTGCTATTCTCGAAACGTATGGGAACGGTTCTAAGAAGAACGGGTTTGGACCTTTTTTACTTATGGGCCACGGTTCTTCATTGATGGTTATAGTGTAGTACAGTATCTACTTTCCGTGACCTTAGCAATGTAGTCGGTCTTTTGGGTGAGGAGGGAATCCTAATCAATTTTAGTAGTAGTAGAGCTCTTTGTGAAGGACTCGTCCGGGGAAGTACTACCACCATGCCTATTTCTACCGCCAAGCAGATTACCGTGTTTCGGCTTGAAGGGTGCGGGTTCCGGTGAAATTACACGCACATGAGCCTTAGCACTTTTATGCCTCAGGTTGATGGACGTAAAGCACATTCCATAACACGTGACCTACGTGACCTACGCCACCAAGCCGCCTGCCAAACGTCGTGACTATGGCAAATTCCCCCGCAACTATAGCGGAGGCCTATGTCCAAACGACTTATTTAGGCTGATAGGTTTATATATCAAGAGCCATGAAGAGTATATCTTTTAATTGCCACATTAAACCCCCGACTACCTACCCTCTGATTGTGAAAGATTGGAGGTCAAACTCAATCGACATTTGGATTCAAGACTTCTCATAAAAAATATTTTATTATTTTCACATAAATAATACAAAGAGCGAGTCAAGCGAGCAAGTCTAAGAATAGCCATCCGCTAAGCAATAAAATGGTAAAGTATTTCAGCGGGCAGTGGATTATTTATTATGAACATAGTCAGACAGTCAAGCTAGTTCTATACCTAATATTTTAATGTGTCGACTGTGGAAGTTCCACAGCCAGGTATTCCGAGGCTGTAACCAGGATATTTCTTTCCAGGATATAATGGAAATATATTCTTCGGGGAAGAAAGAAGTCTGAACCTCCTCTCGAAAAGTCTTATTCACAAAATCTAAAAGTCTTCTTCACTAAATCTCAGAAACTCCTGGGCCTATGGCACAAATACTATTTAGGGCGCATTTATACGGCATGTAAAATTTCATGCACGACCGCACGGCAGCCGCGCGCGGCTAAGAAAACCAATACCAAGTATCCACAAAGTATCGTCTCTAAATTATAAGTAACGTTCAAACCATAGTTCAAACTCATAACAATCTGCTAACCGCGCAGCAAGCACGCGGTTGACCGCGTGTCATCCTCGCGTCAACGCATTGCGCGAAATCTTTCGCTAAATTTAAATGCCGTTGTGTACCTTCTACACAAAATTAACTATGAAAAATGGTACTGTATGCATGTTTAATTGGGTGAGTAAAATAGTTTTATAGCCGCAGCCCCTTTCCTGGATACAAGTCTGGCTGCTAACAAAGTTCTCGTTCAGGCTCTGGATGAAAGTTGGTAAATCAGCAAGAAAATGCAGATTGAAGGAAAGCTATTTCCAACAAAACGCTCCGCATCGGCTCAGAAATTGGTTCCTCTTACCGCTCCGCTGGTCGAGGAAACTTGCATAACCTATATTTATTATTTCGTTCTACTCACTCGCTGTTGTAGGTAATAGTTTTGTTTTAATCTTCAGCCGTGTTTTGGAAAAAAGATAAACTTTTAGTTTTTACTTTCGCGTTAACGATCACGTTGAATATAACAGTATACATGAGGCAGAGTAGAAAAGTTAGCATAGCTTTTAAAGAATATCTACTTCTATTTTTTATTTAGAAAATGCAACTTTTATGTGTGATTAATGAGAGTAGGCCATATAAATACACAAAAAATCGGTTTATTTAATTATTTATTTTCAAAAGTTTATAGGTGCAAGCCACGAACTTAACATAACTTAAAAATAAAATTTTAACGTAACAGTACTTGTTCTAATAATTATTTCCTATAAAAGCTTACTTTAAGTTCAAATCAACGAAAGTCACCTTTATCAAAAGCTTTTTTTACAAATATATATTACATTTTTTGTAAATACATAATACTTAGAATACAATATAACACCCAGACAGAAAACATCTATGTTAATTACACAAATGTTTGTTCTCGGTGGGGATTGAACCCACTACCTACAGCGCAATAGGCAGGGCCACTACAAACTGAGCTGTGACGGCTGTTGGGTTGGTGTGACTCCGAACTTGTTAATCAACTGTATTTATAATGTCCTTTAACACAGATTTATTAAAGAATCAAATAGAATTCAGTCCAGGATCCAAACCTCATTGAATTTGCGTAACGTTACTCAATTCACTTATAATTCATCCATATTTGGCTTGAGGAAAATGAAAAATAAAATGGTTCCAACATGATACCGTTGCTCTCGTTGGAACAGACGAAAACCTTGCCTTGATGTTTTATAATTTTTTCCTAGTCCGTCCGCAATATTTATGCGAGATGGCACCGCAGATAGATCAGAAAATACAAATCTAATGCCTACATAAATTTACTATACATACATTTATCTTGGTGTTTGTGGTTTAAGGTTAAACAAGTCGGTACGTTGTCCATACAAACGCTGTAAGTGTTTAACGTCTACTATTTATTAACGTGCGTCCGAAGTTAAGTTTGATAGTTACAAGATTTAGTACTAAATCTTTCGACGCTTGTAACTTTCAAGGTAATCTGATTTTGCTGTAGCATATAGGGTAACGTACCTAGATAACGGCAAGATAATTCAGTATCAAACTTAACTTCGGACGCACGTTATTAAATAGTAGACATTAAACACTTACAGCGTTTGTATGGTCAACGTACCGACTTGTTTAACCTTAATAAAAATATATGAAAGTTATGCATTAGTTTTACGACCAATTTTGATGGTTGCAAAATGAATAATTTACGTTTCCTACCTACTAAAAATAATTTAGTGGAACACCAAATAACTACCCACGATCTAAACTACTTCTAAACGTTAATAAGCAAAACAGTTCTACTGTTCTTATTGGTGGCTTATTAACGTGGAAATGGTAAAGGTAATTTTATTAGCTGTCAAGTATTTTAATACCACATACTAATGGAACAAGCAGGTCTTTTGCAAATATAGAAGTGTTTATTCTTTTATACCACTTGTAAGTAAATGGTGTACCTGATGTTAAGTGGCTATCATCATCACCTATAACATTGCACTGCTATGCGTTCATCAACCTGAGACATTCTCTGGCATCCGCACCCGTTAACCGGAACACAGCAAGCTGCAAGACGGCAGTAATAGGCATGGTGGTAGTACTGAACTCTTATACTACTATATAATGATTTTATTACATTGTATTAGGTACCTACAAGCCAAACTTTCTTATTCAGAAGCTTGGAACCAAAACCGTTTAATAAATGTCTCTTTGAGATGCTTTACCCAAAAAGACTGGAAACAAAGCTACAAAAATAAACGCTGCGAAATTTCCACGAATAAAACGCAGACTAATACGAAATAATAGGCTTTTTGTTTTGTCACCTCCCTCGCGTACAAATTTATTAGCTTTCACGGTTATCACGGCGTACCTCTCACTCGGTGAGCTTTTGCAAAATTGTCTGCATTCCGCCGTCGTACCGCGCATAGTTCCCGCACTTCCGGCGTGCCACGTCACGCCACGCCACGTGACGCAGCCGCCACAGACGCCGCTGGCGACGGAGCAACCCCGCCATAGATGTTGGAAATACAGCTCACAGCTATGCGTCCATCTACAAAGTTTTTCTTTTATTGGCTCGCTCCACAATTGGCTTTTATTCTTTGCTCGTCTTGTTCTAAAAACTTTGCTCGCAGGTTTACAAAACGGTAAAGATGCATTCATGCATAAATAATATACATTTAAATACTTTTTTACATTCATTCATCTCTTATAGAACCTATAAAAAAGACAGGAATAAAATAAAACAAATATTGCTATATAGCGAAAATAAGCAAAGAGGCAAATTGTGTACACAGACGTAAAAGCAATACGTTCGGCAACAAATCGACACTTGAAGCGGCCGTATCTTTCAAATTTCCAAGGAATCACAGCCCCATCCACGCAATGGGTACTCAGTAGTAACATTCTGAATTCATGAATGTTTTATTGCAAGGCGACGCGGAGTTTGCGAGAAAAATGCGATGCCATTCGTTCGCGCTCGGCGCTCGTCACGGACACTAACTGCGTGTACTGGCTTGTTTGGATTTAGTGAGAAATGCGTGTCTCCCTTGCTACGACCTTTTAATGCAATCGCAAAAGACATTCGTATGTATTACGAGGGTGTAACTTAAACCAATATAGGGTATACTTATACTTATTACTTTTGTTCTATTGAAGATACGGACGCAATTTTTTTTTTATATTTTTACACTTTGTATAGGATTATGTTTACAAAGCCGTAGTTTCAGCGTCACCCGCCACATAAATAGCAAAGAACAATGTATGTGGTCACCACAAACATGCATCGGCATATCCGTAGTCTTGGAGCTAACCCGCAACGTTGCCCGTTCTCGGCCATCGCGGTAAAGGTGAATGGGTTATGTCAGGATAATATTTTAAGAATCTCTATGGGCAAACTTTTTGGTATACTACATAATAATATTATTATGAAATATGTGTTTATACATTATGCTAGAATTATATTTACTGCTCATTATTGGTCTCAGGCCTAAAATTATTTGCAATATCAAACCCCATAGGTTTCACAGTAAGTACGCAAAGCAAAATATAATTTCGCCTTCTAAGAACTTATTTTAACTTAATAAGAACATAATTGAGATTGCTTTCTATATTCTAATGTGGGCGGAAAATTCTGAAGTATGGAAAAAATGTCAGACACAGTGGCTCCAGCTTACATAATAGCGTCATGAAGCTAAGAGGAAATCCTCATGTAGGACAACAAACCCATAACTGCTGTTATTGAGATCAAGCGAGGCTCAATATGTTGCCAACTTTTGCTTCCGAGCAAGCATATAACATTGTCTTATTTCACATGTTGATTTACTACTAGTTCGTTTTGTATGATTTGTCAGATCAATTATAATAAATAAATATTTCTGGATATTTTTACACAACATGTAGCCCAAAACTAAGCATACTATGGGAACTAGATGACTTACAGAATACTTATATACGTTTTATACTAATAGAACACTCAGATAAAAAACAAACATATATGTTAATTACACAAATGTTTGTCCTCGGTGGGGATCGAACCCGCCACGCAGAAGGTAAGGCTATTTCGAACTGAGCTGTGACGGCTATGATGTGGCATAAAGCTATTTATTTCTTTCTAAACCAAAAAAAATACTTTCTCTTTATGGAAGTTTTGACAGATTTATGATGAAATCTGCTGTCCAAAGTTTCGTACTAACTGAAGTGCTGGAATCTTCACGCTGCTAACTTATCCAGGGACTATTGCTGACTTTAGGTAAATGCAAAATAAAGACATTCAAATTCCGTGTTTGTATCGATTACTGTTGACGAAAGCAAACAATTAACTATTAAATTTCCATAAATCCTAATTCTATAGTGTTTTTTTTAATGCAGATGACCCACCCGATGTTAAGTGGTTACCATTACCTATAACAGAGCATTGCCTCGCAGGTCACGCTCATTATAAACATGGCGTTACGATGCACTACTCTGCGCCCATCAACCTAATATATTATAATAATATATTTCAGATTATGTACCTAACATTCAATTTTTAGTAGGTACTTACACAAAAAAATCAATCTTAAAATTTATGTTAGAAGACAGAATAAATAATAAACTAATTTAAAGAAATAAAGACTGGTGTATTATTTTCAGACTTTAAACCAGTACTGTCACTAGATTATTAACTAGGTAAAAAGAAAGTTATATTTTTTTGGAACATGCAAGCCAGTCTAACGAATTTGGATCTGTCTAAAAGCCATTCGAGTAGTTACGTACTGACCTACCTACAGAGATCCCGCATGGTAGAATGAAGTCTTTACTGCAGATGACAGCCATTTGAATTGTATATTTTTTTTTATTTGACGATCGATGTGGCGCGGCGGGCGAATGTCCGCTTGCGACGCCGAGGTTGCGGGTTCGATTCCGGTCTTGGAATAAATGTTTGTACGATCTGCTAATATTTATTCCGGGTGTTCTGGGTTTTTTCTATGCATAATAAAAAATATCTAAATATGTAATGTATTGTATTAAGTATATCAGTCATCTAGTACCCATAACACAAGCTCTGCTTAGCTTGGGGCTAAATGATGGTGTGTGGACTGTCCAGCATTATTATAAAAACACGCAAAATATCCTATAGGTGCACGTAGAAAAAAGAAAAAAAAGTAAAATCAGAACATCATAAGTAATTTTGGATAGAAACGGGATATTTACCATGATTTTTGAGTTTGATTGTTTCCCGTTTCTATCCATGATAGTTTAAAAAGTTATATCATAAGTAACTTTGTTTTTTAATAGTATAGGTATATATACTATTGATAGAAAATAAAGTTCAAATCCCCGGGCAGGCAAAGTGCCCAAAAGACTGGCAACGTTACCTCTCTGGATACTGGACTGTTATAAGTAAAAGAATGAATATAACTTCATCGACTGCATGATCACTTAACATTAAATGAGATAGTGCCAATCCTTGCCTGTAACTTTTACAAAAAAGAGTGCATTCAACTTGTATCGACCAACTATTGTTGGTCATGAGTACTATTGTACTCATGTGATTAAATTTAAAACATTGGCATTCTGATCACCGAGTGAGCTTGTTTGCCTCTGTAAGCGAGTAAAGTGGACAAATGCACAGGCATAACGAAGGAGCGTCCATTGCCGGCCGACCGCTTGCACTTGGCCGACCTCCAAGGCCTTGATTTAAATGCACCATTTAAAGAGCTTGGGAAAACAATTTTGTTTTCTCTTGGAATATTTTGTGCAAATCACACATTAGTCTTTATTGAGCCATTTTATTTCTTTAATTATTCAAATTTAATACTATAATATATTAATTTAATGATTGGAATATAGAGTTATTTTATTCATTATGCGTATTTTATTAGTATTATTTATTAAAATATATTTCTTGAATTATTTATTTTATCATTTATTTTTCTTGAGTCGCCCATTTGAGGGCAAAGGCCTCCTTCAATCATTCCAATTTTTTTTTCTGTATTTATATAGTTGTGCTCGAGCGCGCATCATATGTCGTTGTAAAACTTCTGTAGGTCTTCATATTTTGCCCGTTTTTTTCTACCAAGAAACCTGTTCCTGCGGCTTGTTGTTCCGTAGTACATAAAAATATATTTATGGATTTCCATTATTACTTTACCTTCTTTTTTTAACTTCACATAGGCCAATCCCGTTTAAAATTTAGACAGAAAATGGTCTAGTTTGATTTTTCTGGTTGTATGTATTTTTCTGATTGCACGTTGAATGGACATGTTTCATGATAAAAGCAATCCTAAGACATTAGTCTTAGTCCTTGCTCTTATGTTTCAGGTACGGAATCTGTTAATGTGATGAAAACTGTTAATGGAAACCAGTAGGCATGTAATGTTTAGACAGTAAATTTAGTTACTAAATTCATGATGAACGCAAATGTTTGTTCTCTGTCTGGGTGTTAGAAATACTTAGAATACTAAGTATACATATTCTAAGCATGTATTTACAGAAAGAACATATGTAATTATTCTATTAGTCATAGTTCCCACAGTACAAGCTAATTGTAAAATTGTCCTCATAAATATTGATTTGTTTATAATTTGTATGGTAAACACGCTATAATCGAACTAACCGAGTGTCTTCGAAGTGAAAGCGAAAGAAATACCTAATGTTTTAAAACTAGCAGCTATGGCAGTCATTTTGTTTCTATCAGTTTGACCGAAACATAATTTACTAAAAAAAGTGGTTGAATTCAATGCTAGCTGTTATCGAGCAAAAATTATTTTTAAGGTAGGTTCTGAAATTGACAGATTTACTATGGTTATCAGTATCGGCTGTCGTGCAGTGCGATATGTCACAATATTAAGGCTGCCTGTATATGGCACCGGCGTCGGATCGCAAATGTCTGCGAATTAAATTCGCACATGAAAAGAACCGTCACTACACGCATGCGTATTGACCGGCGTATGTTGGTAGACGACATGGCAGAGGACATTAAGTTTGTAAATGTATAACTGATTTAGTGCATTCATTTGAACTTCATCTCGAAACATTGTAGGAGATTATATATCGGATATAAAAATTAATTGACTCTTCCGTATTGTGCACTGTTGTGCACTGGTTGTTATAATAAGTTTTAACTAAAAAAAAAGAATAGAATGTAAAAAAACTACTCTCATGCTCGATAGATCACTTAAGGCAACTAAAATATAAATTTAAGAAAAAAGTATGAAGTGCTTAAAAAACCCGGTTCCCGATTCAAGTAATTATTTTTGTAAATTGAAACAGTTGAAAATCTATTTTTCTGGGATCAACATAAATCCCTTCATAATTTATGGCTGTAATAGAACTTAAGTGCTCCTGTTAATATGATATTTATAGCAGTAGGATAGACAGCTGGATCTATTTTAAAACTGTTATTAATATATTTATAAAGATTAAGTCATTTCGTATCGATATGGGGGATATGTAGGAGAGACTGTGCGTGCATGTATCTTTTGTTTTCGGAAGTGGTATATTACACACTGTATAAACATATATACCGTATTGACAGCATTTTGATCTGGCTGCGGTGTGACTGCGGCAGGAAGTCGGATCATTTACAGGAAACCTAACAGTGCGCTGCTATTATTATGACAAATCCACGTTATGTAGACACTGCGTTTACGATCGCAGCAAAAGCAAATAAATTGAGTACAAAACAGCACAGAGTAAAGCGGATATAGTTCTCGCATGAAACAGTCAGAGGTTTATGCAAATTGGACTCCTTTGTACTTCGTCGGATTAAAATATAGTGGGAATTAGTCACGTGTCAGATATCCAACCACTCAAGCCTACTTGATTTTATGGCTACGTACTTTACTTAAAACGTTTCTCGTTTTAATGAGGCTAACCCCGGTATTTAAATTCGCTAATTATGCCTCCCTCAACTTATATTGACATCGTCATGATTATCAACGGCCTAAAAAAAAACTCTGCTGAAATCTATCTAAAAATACTTCCTTACTAAGTTGGATTGGTACCACACTGGAACTTCATGTTATATTATCTTGTAAAAAGAATCGCACAAAAAAATGGAACAAACGAAGTCGTAGGTTTGTTTTTCTAAGCTTGGTTGTAAGGTGCTTAGATTTACCTACCTTTTAGACGACTCTTTATGATCTTGAAGTTTTCAATGAAGAATAAAAGTAAGTAATATATTTTAATTTCCAAAGGCTTACATAGTTTAAGTGCTAGCTTAAGAATAGAATGCCTCTTTGACTTCGACTTATGTTTTACGAACATAACCAAAATAGATTGGCAGACCGAAACATCATGAGCGTGAACCGACATAAAATTGGCATTATTTCTGTCATGATTGCAGTTAAGTATGCTTTCTTATTATAAAAAAATCATGAAAAAAGAGATGGTTTACCTGATGGTTCGCCTATAACGACGCATTATTTTACTGATCACGTATACTCAGGACGCGTTTTATGTGGCATTGTCAAATCGTATCACAGCAATGCAAGCATCACTATTGGTGACAGCGTTGGAGTGATCTTGAAATTTTCTTGAGGAACAACTAAAGATTCGGATGATGTATCAAAATTAAATGTCTTTACCTGTAATGAAAGCCTCGGCTTTTTAAAGTCGAGAACGTCGCTCTGCCCATTGATTAAAAACGTATTCAAGTTCTGTTCCGTCATTTCTAATGATGTTGAATGATGCGAAAGCCTTAGCATATTCAAAATAGACCTCATAATTTAAAAAAGTGGTTTCCTTTCACAGTGGGGTTCCGTATAAAAGAGCCCTTCGTTATTCAAAGAGACTTTAGCGGTTGGTCTGTGGAAGCCCGACGGTATTGACGGCCCTGTAAGTACCTACCTAGTCATTTAGAATTATAACCTTTCCACCCCTGGCCAGCTTTACAAAAACACCTTTAGCTTGTTTTATCAGGAAATTGCTAGCAGGTACAGTTACCTTCACTGAGATGTTACGCTTAACACCCGAACACCCACGGTACCTTCCCATTATTTTATTTTATTTTTTACTTATAATTATCGAAGGGCTAGTAAAAATAAAATGTTTATAGGGTTTTAATGAAGATATAAGTGTCTGAAATAAAGTTCAAAATGCCCCGATTGCGTTGACACCCTCGCACATACGAACGCTGGCAGATACGGTCTTGGCTGATACGCAATGTGTGCGCCGAGGGCAGTGAGAAAAAACCATTATCTAATACTAATAATCTTTAAAATAATTACACCGTGTCTTGTCTCTTTTAATCTTATTTGAAACTTCCTATCAATGCAAAAGATAAAACACGGTGTAGAGGTATTACGCTGAGTTTGTTAGGGATAAACTTCATCCGCGTAAATAGAATGCCATGACCCATGGCCTTGGTCCACGGACCCTGAACATACAATACAGACATCTCATCCCGATTCGTTTAATTTATATTCGCTCGCAAAAGTTATGTATTCATTAGATAAATTTAGAACTTCGCTGAGTTTGATTGACAGTATTTTATTTACTTTTATATTGGTTGTTATTTATAATTTTCAGTAGCAAAAACTACTGTAATATTTATACTACAACGCCGTATAACTGCATTCATAAAAGCGATTGCAACGAAATCCGATTATCAAGCCCAATTCAACCAACGATTTCGTGCGAATCTCATCAATCGGTACTTGACGTCAAGTTGCATTTTGCAAAAACGCGATTTTTCATTGTGATTCAATACACCATGATTGAATGTTTCCGCACTCACTGTATTTCGTTAGTAATTTTGTATTCGAAGATAGCCTTATGCATTTGCAATATCCGCCTGGGATAAGCCTAATGGGAAAACTTCACTTATTGACGAGTCTGAAGTTTCCATAAAAATATTTAAACTTATTTTGCTTTCCTAATGCTACCAAGGTTTTCCTACTTATTTTTCTAATTATGGCTTTTAAAAGTGTATTCAAAATAATGATACTTACCTACTATAATTATAAGCTTATTTTAACTAATTATTATATTAGTAGTGTTCTTTGTGAATGAGTTTGTTCGCACTGTAAGTAAGTTCCGATTTCTGCCGCCACATGCATTACTATGTTCCAATTTCAAGCGTAACCCTGGTGTAAACTCGGCGTAAGGTGAAAAAGATAAACCGTGTTTTGTCTTTCTCATTGACAGGAAGTTTTGAATAAGATCGAAAGAGACAAGACACGGTGTAACTATTTTAACGTACGTCAAGTTTGTAGGCAACAGGGTCTAAATGTCGCCGGTTTCATTGCAAGTAGGTACATGAGACTTGACACTTTTACGTCGCAGAGTAACGAATGCAGAGTAATGCTATATCAGACACGTGCTGTTCTGTGAGGTAATGTAATTTTTGAGGTTATCGCTCAACATCAGGTGGAGCATATGTATGTTTCGTCACTTTTTTCTCATAATGCGAATGTGCGTGTTATTTTCGACTGAAAACGTATGAAAGGCTTCGAATATTTAGTTAAAAATATATCCATTTGACATTGAGAAATTTCACGTTCACAAATCTGAGTGAATCTTCTCGTAGCAACATTTCTGTACAGAAAACTGTTACCATGGTTTTGTACGAGTAGCTTTCTTTACCTCGCTTGCTATCTTTTCTTTACATGTTTTAATCAACCTGAAAAAGAAAAAAAAATACCACCACTAGATAAATAAATAAATAAATAATGCCTTAGGTTGGTGGACGACGGTTAGTGCATCGTAGGATACGTACCTAAAGTATGTGACACTACTACGAGAAAACGATTTGTGTATAGGTGATGGTTGCTCAGGTGGGCCATATGCTTGTTCCAAAAGCAAGCAGTAACATAAAACAAAAGAGGCTAAAAATCAAGAATAACCGGATTAATTGCACCGAGTCAGTTAAATGTGAACTTCCATTTCATTGATTCACGAGTCCCAATGAAAGGGTGAATGCTATTGCAGGATTAGTGTAACTTTGTGTACGAACGGATAAATGGACTACCTATTTGTTTTTATTCTGCTATAAAAACACGGATACAAAGTGATTTCAATATTTTACAGCGTATTAAAAATAATTTAGAGCCGAAGAGCAAACTTTTTAACTTTACCGAGAAAAAATCGTTTAGGCTTGTAAAATATTGGAACATTTCGTGTTATGAGCCAAGTTTGTGGGCGTCCGCGAACGATTTTCCTTATAAAGAAATTCGTTAGTTTGTTAACATAGCAGCGTTCTAATAATTTAAGGAGTCTCTTAAGTTTAATAACCGGTGTTACTGGCGTTTGCCTAAGATAATGTGTATGGCATTTATCGCTCCAATCATAGCACGACTTTATTTATGATAATCTCTTCTTTTATCGCCATTGTCATCAGCTTTTTTTATATTAGCTTAGTGCTGGACATACCAACCTGTTTATTCTGCGTCCGCGGTGGCGTTCTATGCAATGTTTTTGTCAGTATGACACACTGATCGTTACTGTGTACGCCATTAGACGTATAATACATTAGCTGCAATATAATGTACACAACTCGTTACTTTTAAAATGGTTTTGCTGCATTACAATATACAATTACGCACCAAAATATGAAATAAGGTTGATGAGTTTACTTATTTTTTGAGTATATGCCATATAAATATATAATGTCTCGAATGGAGTACCAACTACTACAATATGTAGGCAAATGCCTAATGTTATTTGGACGGACGTACGGTATAAACATTACCCGTAACTCTAACTTTCCTCATTAGTCTTTAAATAAATTAAAGCCTGTACTATTGATTATTGTGTCTGAGGGATGAGGGAATATCTAGCGGGCCTGTCGTGAGATTATTTATTTTTATTTTTTGTTTAAGGAGGGGGTATTCGCCAACTCGAGGTTTTCTCCAAGTAATTTCTCTTTGATGAGTAAATATAAATGTCCAAAAAAAATATATATTGTTTATTAAAGACTAAATTTTAATTTGTACAATTGAAAAAATTCTAACTATATTATTACTATATGAAAAAAATATCCAAAGTGAAGCAATTTTTATTTTAAATTTGGTTATTTCTTCTAAACGGTATTGATTTTTAGTATTTTTATTTCACACAAATATCTGTCAAAGTTTTTATCACAAAGTGAACAATTGGCAGTTCGAACTAATAATTCATTAAGCTACAATTAATTATTTCTTGAATGCGATACGAAATGGAATGCGCGGGTCCCTGTGCGGGCGACGGGCGGCAGTGCAACTCAGACTGTCGGACGGGGAGGTTGTGCTGCTCATTGCTCCGACTCGCGCATGGACGATTTAGTGTTAGTTTTTTAATTTCGTTTTTTTGTAAATCGTAGGTAAGGCACTTACGTAAATTTTTCGCGCTTCACGCTTCTTTATAAGTTTGGTAGATTACTCTTTATTCATTACTATGGCAAATAAAGTTACGTACGGTACAGGATACCTACAGTTTCACAACTATACTCGAATAATAAACCACACAGTAATAGGTTAGCCCCTCGAAGTAGGCGGGAGTAGTCATATACACCCTGTAAGCATTCGTCGTAGGTATCCTAGGATACCCGGTTGACATAGGCTAAATTATTTTTCAAAAATTAGGGTTCCTTACTAAAACCCGTGCAAAGCTGGGACGAGCCGCTAGTATTCTATAATAATTTACGAAACCACCGATATAATGCACGGTCGATGTGGCGCGGCGGGCGAACGTCTGCCTGCGACGCAGGAGGTTGCGGGTTTCAAAAAAAATCAAAATCAAAATCAACTTACAGGAGGATGTGGTTTTCAGATTATTTCAGAAATTATAAACCTTTTTGGTAGTTTTTTGTCTAAATAATTTCAGTATAATAATAATAATGCTGGACAAGCCACACAGCATCATCCAGTCCCAAGCTAAGCAGAGCTTATGTTATGGATACTAGGTGACTGATGTACTTAATACAATACATTACAAACATAGATATTTTTTTATTATACATAGAAAACACGCAGAACACCCGGAATAAATATTTGTAGATTGTACAAACATTTATAATATTATAAATACTTTTTTAAATTGACTATCCTATCTTGCTCCTAAACCACTTCTAAACTACTTAATACATATATATCTATATATACAAAAAATATAGATATATATGTATTACGATTTTTTTAAATTATAATAATGGAATTTACTCTTGTTTTTTCGATTTTTTCCCTTTATTCTATCGGTTGTGCCCCTCTTGCCCGTTGATTATCGCTCGAAAGAAGTTATAACCTCCATTGGGCCTTTTTGCCTCGGAGTTTTGCGTGTGCAAGATTTTGGAAAGTGAGCACACCTACATTATATATACCTGCCTACATTATTAAAGAATATTAGCTATTGCTTGAGCTGATTATCAAAAAGATGGGAATCTTTTAGATAATCAGCTCAACACAAGTAACGCAGTTAGTTAGGTCTTAAAATGTGCCCTTGTATCTGGTCTGTATATTCTGCAATTAAACTACGTGAAAAGCAGTTAGCATGCGTTTGTTGTATTTCTGTAAGAAATAAAAGATTTGCACATATATTTTTTTCTTCCTGTAGAACTCCATCATAATTTCTTCCCAAGAGGGCAAGTTAAATCCATGGTAAGAATACTTTCAAGTTATCGAACTAGCATCATTTGATTGGCTGTATCGAATGGGTGGTCAAATACGAATAATGGCCAATACGGTGCTCGATTGTCTTTATTCATGTCCAGACATATACTAGTGCGTATATTTCTCCCTCATAGTGCCACGATCACATAGATCCACATAGATTTATGGATGGTGTAGGAGAATTATGCTCTCTATCTCCTCGAGCGACGGCTGTAAATTATAACGACGCGCTTCAAAATGCAATGCTACCGACAGTCCGTAATATTTAAATTTCACCATATGACTGCGGCGTCGTTGATGCTTGTGATTGTGACAATTTAATAAAAGGATACATCTACTTTTAGCTTTGTTTTCTGACAATATAATAAAAACGAATCCCGAAATAAACTGTTTTATTGAACGCATATTGTTAGTAACAAGTGTACATAATTTGTAAATTCCGACAGGTGAACTCGCCTTGTGTCAGAACTTTACAATTTTATGTAGCTTATGATTATTGGTTCCATCAAGTTCAAGCTAAGAACAGCTGTCAGCGTAACAAACAGTAATCATCGTTATCTTTAATCAGATAAAGAGGGCAATAGAAGTTGTCAAATCGGTTTGCAAGCGAAACTAATCCTTATCACCTATGAATCTGCAAGCGGCATTCAACCTTAGGGTGGTAAACCAATTTTTTGGGCGACTGTACCTATAATTTTTTGGGAAAAGGCTAGAACCTCTGTAACCAGAGCTATACCTACCTGTGTAAAAAACTTATGGATCTTCACCGTGCTTGGAAGGATTTGCAAAAAAAGATATGAGCTTGATGATATGTTTCGGTTACCGTCATCTCTTACAACACAAGATTTTATAAAAATGCAAGGACATCACGGTCAACCTACCAGCCTTGATGAAAACCTTAGAAACCCTTGCCATCCACCTCTCAAAGGGTAAGTTCTGAAACTACTTACTACAAAAAGAGGAAGGAAAGACTTTGTCACGCCTAAATTAGTTGCAGCTTTAGACAGATGTCAATTAAACAAGGAATTCTGTTTATATACTTCAGGCTGTAGCAAAAGCACTAGATCTTAGCTGTGATGATTTCCTGATAAAAAAATCGTCCATTCAACGCATTTGCACACAGAGTAGAAAATATAGTGTAATCTATAAAATCAAATTTTGTTTTAAAATGTGTGTTTGAAATAAGAATCCACCAAATCACAAGTAGCCCTGATATCATAATGTTAAAAAAGTTTATATATTTCAATTGATTTATATGCTTATAGAAAAATGTTAAAAACAGAAATTTTAAATTCGCGGGTTAATGTAAATGTAGACAGATAAAATTTTGTATTTAAGTAAGTCTTGATAGTTTAAAAAGAAATACGGGGCATACAATTCGATTTCCAAAAAAAAAAATATAAGGGACTTATATTCGTCCATATAAGGGGGTACATGGTAGTTTGGAAATAAAAGTCACCCTAGTTGACAGTAGCGGCTTGTGTGCCTTTCTTCACCGGGCAAAATGAACCACTCATCTGATTCCGCGCGTGATAATAGGCAATAAATAAAGCATAAAAACTTGATTATTAAAATATACATGTTGTTTTCTATATTTTTTTGAACTGATATGATGTAAAATGGTATGTAGATGCTGAAAATAAAAAAATTACTATCAAAGACACAATCAAATCTACGCCCCTGTGACTAGGATGTGACGTATTGCATCGTGTTATTATGAATATAAATATTTTTTAGCCAACTTAGTATTATCTTCATATTTATTTACTTATTTTAGGAAGACTTGTGCCTTTATTGACCAGACAAACAAATCATAAAAACTTGATTATTAAAATATATACATGTTTTTTTATACTTTTTTGAACTGAAATTATGTAAAATGGTATGTAGATGCTGAAAATAAAAAAGTACTATGAAAGACACAATCAAATCTACGCCCCTGTGACTAGGATATGACGTATTGCATCGTGTTATTATGAATATAAATATTTTTTAGCCAACTTAGTATTATCTTCATATTTATTTACTTATTTTAGGAAGACTTGTGCCTTTATTGACCGGACAAACAAATCATAAAAACTTGATTATTAAAATATATACATGTTTTTTTATACTTTTTTGAACTGAAATTATGTAAAATGGTATGTAGATGCTGAAAATAAAAAAATGCTATGAAAGGCACAATCGAATCTACGCCCCTGTTACTAGGAAACAACGTATTGCATCGTGTTATTATGAATATAAATATTTTTAAGCCAACTTAGTATTACCTATGTTTTTATTTATTTACTTATTTTAGGAATACTTGTGCCTTTATTGAACGGACAAATAAATCATAAAAACTTGACGCCCTGTTACTAGGATACAACTTATTGCATCGTGTTTTTTTTACTTCTTAAGTTAACACAAACACGTATTACATTAAAGTAAATATAAATGAAATTATTAAATTAATATTTTAATGAAATGATTATACAATTTTAATTAAGCTTTTTAGGAAATTATTTTAACTTCATAGGTTGAGCTTAAAATTTATAAAAAGTTGTTTTAGTAGTTAGTACATAGTTAGTTATTAGTTATTGTATGAACATTATTTTTATTATCATTTCAAATTGTTATGATCATATGCTAAACGGGCGGAGGGCAGTGGTACGCCATCATACAGGTTTTTCAGTTTGGGTACCAATGCTGTCTAACCAATGAATAGTCATGTATGTTGTTTCCAAATAAATTTCATTTCATTTCATAATGAATATAAATATTATTTTAGCCAATTTAGTATTATCTTTTTATTTATTAACTTATTTTAGGAAAACCAGTGTCACCACTAAAATATTTCTTTTATATTGAGTAAATTTTTAGAGCACGATAATAGCGCGGCTCCTTGCCAACAAACAAGGAGCGCGTGTTGCGCTTTGCGAGCGTAAAAATATAGCGGGGGGCACGCGGTCGGCGCGGGGAAATTATCCCACTCCGCCTGAATCCTCAAGGTCGTTGGCGAATACCACAGCCTTAAGTACCTAAATGTGCTATCAAATAATCTCACTCACCTAAGCCATAGATGTTTTACGTTTTATAGAACTAAGCAAATATAACTTGCAACAAAGATATAATTATTTCTCACTTGCTGGCACTTAGAATGATATAAAATAAGTTTGAGCACGTGAGAAATCCCGAGCGCTTGTGAATATTCATAACGAGGTTTCGCTAAACTTGCTCGGACTTGCAGTAACTTTTATATCTGTGTTGTTTTGCTAAATACCATTCGTGTTGGGCCATCGCAATACTCACCTAGTGAAAATACCATTTGTGTAAAACGAGAAACGCGCGTGGCTTCGTCCGTTTAAGGCTATTTTTATACAAACTTCAACCCTCCCCGTTTTTTAATACACTCTACACAAGATATACCCTAAGAGCCTGTCCAGAAGGCGCGATTTACGCGCGTGTCCGCTCGCGCGTTTAGATTTGTATTGCGTCCAGATGCGGCGAAATCACACGCGCGTGTGATGAGACGGATTTGGTCAATAAAAAGTTCCGTGTCAAAGTTTCACGCTCCATTTTTAATTGAATACGTCCACTCGCCACAGTCTATAAAATAGTACTCTGTGCTCGCCACGGATACGCGCGTAGTACTGGACGCTGCAATAATGGCGCCGGAGTATCTTGACTCGCGCGCGTACGCGCGTAAAACGTGCGAGTCGAGAGTCCCGCTCATTGCAAGCGTTTTACGCGCGTGTGAGGTAACGCGCGAGAGCATCTGGACGGAATGTATGTAGCTCTAGTATCTCGAGAACGCGCGAGTGCCTACGCGCGAGTGGACACGCGCGTAAATCGCGCCTTCTGGACAGGCTCTTAGGGCGCGTATTATGTGGCGCGAAAGACTACGCGACGGCCGCGCGCGTCAACCGCGTAGTGACAGGACTTTGAACGTTGTGTTCTAGAAGATAGAGTCGATACTCGCTATTGATTTTCTTAACACTACACTTCTACACTTCTACGCGCACGAAGGGTTCCCTAATATTATCTATAGTAAAAACGGCAAGTTAATAACGTTTGTTGTATGAGAGCCCCCTTAAATATTTATTTTATTCTGTTTTTTAGTATCTGTTGTTATAGCGGCAACAGAAATACATCATCAGCGAAAATTTAATGAGATACAACCTGGTGACAGACAGACAGACAGACAGCGAAGTCTTAGTAATAGGGTCCCGTTTTATCCTTTGGGTACGGAACCCTAAAACAGTATCCAAATAGTTTAAAGCACTTAGGAGTTATTAATAATTTTGGTTCAAATCATATTTTTATAAAAAGCTTTTTGTAGGCTCAAAGGTTTAAGTCACTCAAAATGAGCCCAAACACTCGTAGAAAACTAAATATATCCTTATTATGACAAAAGCTTTAGAGGTCATAACTAAAAACAAAAGAATTATTAAAAAAGTAAAATAAGAACCCGACCCGGCTAAAAGGAATATTATAGTTAGCCTTACTTTCTATTACAAATCTAAAAACTTTGTCAAATTTAAGCGGTAGACCGCACAACGGCAATCAAATCTTGAGAACCACGATATGCTTTTTAGGGTTCTGTACCCAAAGGGTAAACCGGGACTCTATTACTAAGTCTCCGCTGTCTGTCTTTATCTTTTGTTGTTTTTACTATAGACAATGGGTACAGAACCATTCGTGCGCGAGTCCGACTCGCACTTGGCCGAATTTTTATTTTTTTTATTTTACGTCTAACTAACCCAGTAGGTAAGTAAGTTGACAGACGTTACAGTTCAGAGTTCGTAGTAGCCCTACCTTCTGTTCGTTGCTCTGCAGTGTATTCTGTAACTGTGTTGGGTTCGATCCCCACCGAGAAAAAGCATTTGTGTGGTGAACCTAAAAGTTTGTTCTCTGTCTGAGTATTATATAGTATGTTATGTATGTATTTACAAAAAAAAATATAAGTATTCAGTCAGTCATCTAGTATTCAGCTAGTATCCATACTTACAAATGCTTAGTTCGGGGTTAGATGATACTATGTAAAAATGTCCACAAATATTTTTAGTATATTTTCTTAATTACATTTTGGGTACCACGATTTGCTATTTTAGATAAGTATTACATCTAAGAATAAGTAAAATTGTAAACATCAACATAGGACGACTTGAATTTCAATTTCTTATTTCCCCAGGAAAATACTGTAAGATTAGAACACAACATGCGCTGCTCGCTTTATTTGGTACGTATTTCCGGACCCAGGTACGAGACGGAAGAGAAATATTTCTCGTCATACGGATTGCAATACCGTCGGAAAAGTCAGCGCACATCGATAATTGGAAATCGCATACCGTGCGCAATCTTCTATAATATTTCAATATGAAGTTCGTTTGTTTTCTTAATAAAAAATGTGTTATCGAAAAATTATTTACTATGTGTGCTAATTGGACTCTATTTTCCACAAAATATGTTTCAAAATGCTTTTTATTCGTGTAACATTTTCTTGGTTTAGGTTTCCCGAGGACGATGTTATTACAATGTTCGTTAATATTGCTTGTTATCTAGCGATTAAAAATGTATCGTGCTTAGGATTAAAATAACATTTGTGAGTCAGTGAATGAGAATGTAACTCTGAAATAGCTGAGCTATTGGGTTAGTTTTAATTAAATTAAAAACTCGTCCGGGAGTACCTACCATTATCCCTTAGAATGTACTAAGGAGAGATGTTGTTAGAAAGAACTATGGGAAACCCCTGAAATTCAGCCCCTAAAAGTGCAGCGGGGGCTGAAGTTTGTATAAAAATAGTTTCACACTGACAAAGTTTCACGCGTTTTACAAGTAGTGTTATAAAAAATACTATACGGCATACAGTCGAAGTAAACTTGATAAAACTGCCGAGTTTTCTTAGACCAGCAGCGTTGGAACAATCATCCTTGCCTAGGTAACTCGTAAATCCTAATAAATTGTCTGGATGTGGGGACCGACACTGCAGTCTCCGTAGACTCCTTGTTTTATCAGGGTTGCCGAAAGTCTCCCCAAATTACTATTTATTAGCAGCTGCTAGCTGACTTATGTACCCAAATCTGATTAAGAAAGTTAAGTATTTTGTACAATTTATAATTATAAAGAAAGTAATGGAAATGCGTGCGCCCACGTGTAGTTATTTTCATTCAAACTTCAAGCCCCGCTGTACTTGTTTAGGGGCTGAATTTCGAAATTTGTTTCTTCGAACACCTCTATGTGTTCCGGTATGAAAGGTATAGCTACCGGCAACATTTCAGGCACATGAGGGTACGTTCCTAAAGTGACCTGCAAGGTAATAAAAAAGCATTGCCTCGCAAACCACAATCATATCAAAAATCATATCATAATTATAATAGTTCATCACCTATAGGTGAAGGTTACCACTCTACATCAAGTCCATCAGACTGTGTCGTCAATAAACTGTATAAGAAAAACACAGCTCAACTATTTTCCTACGACGTATCAGCCAACGAACCAAATATCCTTCTCGCCAAAGTTACGGTTAACTATAGATCCTAGTGATATACCATGAACTTATAATAGGGTCCCGTCATCCCGAATTAGTTTGCCATCTAATTGGATCACAAGCGTACACTTATTAATTATTAGCGAAACGTGCGCGACTTAGTCCGCGTGAAGCTATTTTTATACAAACTTCAATCCCTGCTGTACACGTTTAGAGGTTGAATTTCGAGAATTATAATAATAATAAATAATAATAAATAATGCTAGACAATCCACACAGCATCATCCAGCCCCAAGCTAAGCAGAGCTTGTGTTATGGGTACTAGATGACTGATATACTTAAGACAATACTATATTACATATATAGATATTTTTTATTATACATATAAAAAACCCAGAACACCCGGAATAAATAGATAGATAGATAGATAGATAACTCTTTATTGTTAACCACACAGAAAAATAAAACAGGACATATACATAGCTTGGTAAATATTTGCGGATCGTACAAACATTTATCCCAATGCGGGAATCGAACCCGCAACCCTTGCGTCGCAGGCGGACATTCGCCCACCGCGCCACATCGGTCGTCCTTCCTTTCTTAATACACCTTTACGCACCAAGACAAATATGCTCTAAAAAATTCAAGTTTCTATAGCTAGTGGTTTAGATTAAGCGTTGTCTATATCCCAGTCAGTCAGTCAGGACAAAGATTTTTATAATTGGTATAGATTTTGGTTTGTAATTATTCAGTAGCAAAGGTTAATGTTGAGCTGTCTTTGTATTATACATTTATAATTTAATAAATAAATACAGATTGGTTGGTTTCTCTGTACTCTGCGTTCTAGTAAGTAAAGTACTAGTACATCTAGTAGATGCTAGATGAGTAAGTAAACAAAGGCATTTTATAGTGTATAGGTATATTCAATATAATGTATAAAATATTATGTTTGGTATAATGTTGTTCACTTCCTTACTTATTTTCTATCTAACTACTTATTTTTATTATACACTGTAAGTTGTGGGTTCAATCCCCTTCAAAAACAAACAGTGACGTAATATTGTATTCTAAGTATGTATTTATACAAAAAATCTATCAATTATTTTATTCCAAAAAACATAATATGTTGCAATCTCACCTGCTGTTAAGTGATGATGCGGTGGACGGTGTAGCACACTTACCTATATATCAGTCGGTCAGTCAAGAATAAGATTTTTATTATTGGTATCGATTTATACTTATCTAGAACAACATCAAGCGTTGAATCTGATTTATCTAAACTGCATGTTCTTGGCTGCAAGACCGTACGTTTGTCAGTCACCATCAAGCGATTGCCGCAATTATTCAAGTCTAATGCCTTCCACCCGCAAGCCTTGTTTACTGTGCTGCCAACATTTAACATTTACCGGAAAACCCTGACATAATGTTTCTACAATTATTTCCTGTTAGTGTTTGTTATAAGAAATAAAAAGGCACAGTGTGGACTTCCCTTTATCATAATAACACTGTGTATTATAAATTTTATGCCATAAGCAAATTCTTCATTTTTTCTTTGTTCTATCATCTTGCTTTTTACATTTTTATTAAATACTGATGTGTATTTTATTGGTTTTTAACTAACATTACTTGAGGCCTCAGCGGAAAGTGTGAGCAATTATAAATTTAAAAAAAATTGTAGACATTTTTACACAACATCATCTAGCCCCCAAACTAAGCATAGCTTGTACTATGGGAACCAGACGACTGATTATTATTATTTATTTATTGGACAGAAAAAATAGAGGTACAATTTTATTAGTAGTAGCTGAAAACCCCAAGAAAGGTTTGACTTAGCTATTAGGTTCTTGATTACAATGATAATAAAACTATTATATACTCTAATGTAGTGTACTAATAGGTACAAGCGAGCTGATAGAATACTTACTAATGTTTTTTTTGTATACTCATCAGCAGCCTGAAGAAGTCGACTGCTGTACTCACTCGTATACGTTTCCAGGAAGAACAATTTAAAGCCATTTCCATCCACCGACTTCCCACAATCGTAGCCATTGCTAGGATGCAATTCATCGACCCATCGAGTAAAAACGTCATAGTCGTCCGGTTACTGGTCACCATCCGATAACATTTTTTTCCCAGCGGTTGTAAAGTTATAAGAGCTGTATGGTACTATTATACTTACAGAAAAAAACCTCGTAGACTTTACCAGGTTTTTTTCTATAAAATTTACGAGCTTTGAAAAAAATCTTATATATAAGGCATTTCGTATTTAAATACTATTTTGGTACCACGCAAGTAAAACTATAAGTAGAAACTAGTTTAAAATAAATGCATGTCCAAAACATGAAGTGGCTAATGAAATTGACTGAATCTGAAATTCATAATATCATTATAGTTTCAGTACTGAGTTCGTTCAATTTCCAATTTATTTCTGGATTGGTTTCAGTAATACCTACGTAATACGATCCAATAACACTACTCGATCCACAATTTTATTTTTAAATTTCACTTATTATTTTATTGGTTTTCTATTTAAATGATAATAGTATTTAAAGTAGATGTACAGTCGTCTCCAACAAGATTGTCACCCCTAATTATTTTCAAAATATAGTCATTACTTTTGTATTCACGTGTGATGCTTATGAAATTTTTGTCATTATACAATTACCAACATTTGATAGCCACAGTTTAGTTGGTAGTAGCTCTGCCTTCTACGCTGTAGGTTGTGAGTTCGATACCCACCGAGGACAAACCTTTGTGTGATGAACACAATATGTTTGTTCTGTGTATATGTATTATAAGCTTTTATTTACAAAATCTACTTGGCGTTGTGTCAAATGTATGTCAGTATTTTAAAGTAGGTTTCACAGACGCTTATTTATTTACCCAACAAGAAGGTAAAATCTATTTAACAATGTAAACTTTAGCGCGGAATAGCAAGAAGACGAATGCATAAATTAAGATTAACCTTTATTGTGCGGGCAGCTCTAAATTTCTGAAGCAAGTGCATTTATCACAATTGCACCTCCGACCGCTAACAAGATTTAGAGCGAACGTGGACGGCGGCGTGGCGTTGGTACGCGTCTACCTATAGGATAATTAGTATCGCTACCTCGCGGCATCTCATTTATCGTTCTCCAGGGGAGCGGGTCAGCTAGCAGTAAATCTACCAACCTGAGCGCTCTTGTCTTTGTAAACTCGAAAATCTAATTACATTTACAGCTCCGCTTAAGTTCGCCTTTCCCGTTAAATTTGCATTTCTTGATTTTTACCTACCTCGTCTGTGATAAGATTCCCTCTCATCGGAGTTCTTTTCGAGTTTCTATTTTCATTATTTAAGCTAAGAGGGCGTGTACGGGGTGGTGCGTATAGCGAGCGTTTGAACCGTGCCGGTTTATATGCCCGAACAGGCCCAATAAAGAGCGCCTCGATGTTGTAAAGGCGTTCCTAATGCTTATTTGCATTCAAGAAGGCTCCCAGAACGGGCAAGCAAGTGTACGGGAACGGCTTCGAATGCCGGTACCCAGTTTGGAGCACTAGACAGAAAGCTCCCTTGGTAGTGATTAGACGATGCTAATACCGTTTACTTTCCAACTTTCCTGACTCGAGCGCCCGCTACGTGAACATTCACTATTTATATTAGGGTACTTTAAACTCATCTCTATGCAGTAGACTTAGTTTAACCATTGCTTAATATAAAAAGAATTGGTTCACGACCACCGTGTTAACCCCAACTAGACAACCAGTCCACCACAATAGAATAAAATCTTTATATTGTTGTAAAACTGTTTAACAAATCGAGACAGATTTCAAAACTAATTTCCGTAGCGGCTGCGAATCGTCTACGGAAATAGGTAAAAAAGAAATTGATCCCGAGACGAAGGCGACGAGCGCGAAGCTCGAGCGTCAACCCTCACCAAGTCAACGGAAGGACCGACGCGGCGGAGCTTAGTTCACATTAAAACTGCAACTATAAAACTTTGAGCGGTCTCAGTTCCGAGCCGTGGTCGAGCATGCGGCGAAACTTGGACTGCATTACGACAAGCTAACCTGCAGTTAAGTGTTTACTTCGCACATTCCAAGGCATTGTTCCGGCAACTTTGCCCCATAAAAACGGCCTGACTCTTGCGTTCAGATACACGGCACAGCTAGTTACTAACAAGATTAATGTACACTATCAAACTAGTCTCTAAACTATCGTTAGGAAGTAGCCTACATGTGCTAGCCACATAGTGACCACATTTCAACGTGCACTACATTGATAATGGTCGCGAGGAACTGGCACCAAGATTCACCTAGGTATAAGACTATTCAAAGAAAAGACGATTCCATGGAAAAAATGCCTTTAGAGTTTGGCTTTGAATGTCGAGTGCTGAACAATAATTACGAACACAAATATTATTAAATAATACTGGTGAATATTACACATAGCACCATCTAGCTTCAATCTAGTCGGATGTTTTTTCTTAAGAGCGTGACCACCACGTGTCGTTCTTTCTACAGATTTAGACGACCGGTCTCTAGCGACTCCGATTTGTAGCCCTGTATACCACGTTGTAGAACGACGTTACCCCGTCTCTAAGCTAGTATTAAGCTTATACCACGGGAAACAGATAGGTGGTAGAATTTATATCTATTATACTAATTATAAGAATCTTTTTCTTGACCAGCTGACTGACTGACATGTAGACAACGCACAGCCTAAACGACTGGTCGCAGAGACTTAAAATTTTCAGGGTATATTCATTTTGGTGCGTGAAGGTGTATTAAGAAAAGTATTTCTGAAATTTAACCCCCAAATGGGTACAGCGAGGGTTAAGGTTTGTATAAAAAATAACTTCACGCGGACGAAGTCGCATGCGTTTCGCTATATTTTCATACAAACTTCAACCCCCTGATGTACCCATTTAGGGGTTGAATTTCAGAAATACCTTTTTTATGTCTCTCAGCCAGTCAGAACAAAGACTCTTTTAATCGATATGGATTATTTTCTAAATACACTATCTACTTAGAATACAATATAAACACCCAGACACAGAACAAACATCCATATTCACTGTCCAATTACTTTAGTTTTCACGTAAGGCTTAGGTATTTTTAGATCAGATACTGATTGAAGTTTAAACATTAAGTATTGTGAACCTAATCTTCAGCTTGATTTAAATTGCGTTCCCAGATTTGCTTATCCCGGTTAGTCAAGGCTCAGTCTGGTAGTGATTGCCGCAATTATTCACCTCGCCGCGTCTCTTTCTACACTTACTAACAACCCACTTAATCCAACACCGCCTTGCTTTTGCCTCCAACAAGCTCAGTTGTTTTTTTGTTTCATACAGTTTAAATTCAAGAACTATTATTTAGTTGTTTTTTGCATACCTAGATAGGCTAGATAGTGTGGTGTTAAATAACCACCAATATTTATTTTTATTTTGTTAAATTTTATACCGTTAAAAATTGTCCAGGAAAGAAACGAAAATGTGCAAAATACGAGGGAATTACGTTATCAGAGTGAACAATGTAGTGAGGCAGTATTTTTGAAGTGGAAAATAAAGCAGGCCCCGATACGAGCTTCTGGTTATCATAACTTTTCTTTACGGGAACCATTAGTACATTAGCAGAGTTTTACTGGTGTGCTATCCGAAGCCGAACGGATAATTGTAAAGTGATCACCGCCAGACACACACATTGTTTTTATTGATTGAAATAATAAAAGTTTGTTCGTTTTTTTAATACGTTGAACTGGTTTGTGTAATTGATATGCCGCGTATAGCACAGCAGATAAAGTGCACCAAAAAGGTTGAAAAAAACACAAAAAAATCTATTTCATTTCGTGTTAGAGTGGCCACTCAGCTTAGTTGGTAGTTGGTAACTCTACCTTCTGCTGTAGGTTGTAGGTTTGATCCCTACCGAGGTTAAACATATTTTGTGTGACGAACATAGATATTTCTGTTATATATTGTATTTTAAGTATATATTTACAAAGAAAAGTATATGGGTATTATATACTTTTCTTTGTAAACAATATACATAAAATATTTTTAAATTTATAGGATGTGAAAATACGAATGAAATGAAATATGAATGGTGCATGTGCATCATATACACAGTCCAATATTGACCTTATATCAAGAAGTTGCATAGGAATTATTACCATAAGCCTATCATTCGTTTTGAGGGTTTGAAAATCGATTATGCTGCCTGAAATGTCACATTAGGCTACAGTAAGTAGTACTTCCAGAATCCTGCGTATTATGGGTTATAAAAAAAACTACGCTGACCGAAGTCTACAAAAAATTATACATTTAGACGAACCTCTGACAACCTTTACATATTTCAGAACTAAATTGGTAGGTATAAATCCTAAACTATCAGCAAAGAAACTTCAAACAGACGTTATAACTGTAAACATTCAAAATGAAAAGCTAACAACAAAACCATTGCACAGTATTGATTGAGCGTCGGGTGGCCGCAATATGGAAGATTTGTTGAGAATAACGGTTGAACAGAGAGCTCGAGTGGCCATTACAGATATCTTGAAGCACTGCGATCGAAAGAGAACACCCTTACCTAGGAGTACGTCTCACTCAAGTAACGTTGCACCGCGAGGGCCGTATATTCAACCGGGCCGCAATACAGGATCCTGTAAATTCGCTTTTCTGCTCGTTTATAGTGATTTACAATAAATTGTTCAAACTTGCGCTTTAAATAAAATGTTTTTGAGCTTTTTAGAATTGGAAATACTCGTTATAGGTATATACAGCTATTTTGTACTTTAGACCAGTTAATACACATACTTGCTAGATCAGTGTAAGATGCGACGAGAATTGCATTCTTCGATGTTGACCTTCCGATAGTTTTGAAACAGTGCCATCATTGTCCGTACGTGTTTTAATAAATGAGTGATGGTGTGACTTATGTACTCAAATGAAATTTAAAAGAAAATCTCAGAACTCAACTAAATAATGTTTTCAAGATAGCAGAAATATATTTAGTTAAATTTGTTTTAGGTTTACGATATAAACTTCTATTTATTAGAAGTTCAATGGCTTCATAGTTCAAGCTAGACTGAAGCTACATTGCAGACATCGAGAGATTTCAGTTCGAGTCAAACTACCTACTAGTTAGTTTTTGTACCCATAACACAAGCTCTGCTTAGTTTAGGGCTAGATGATGCTGTGTGGAGTGTCCAACATTATTATTTAACTAAAATGATGAAAACTTTACAAAATCATTATAAACAGCTTAACAGTGCATAATATACCTAGTGCTCATTTTCATACCAAAACATAAACTATTGCATCGATAAGTATGAAACTTTTGCGTAATCAGATTATTGGCTGGCCAGCATATTGGCCCGTAAACTGTGCTGAACATAATGACACAAAGTGTGCCGTAACAGATGCCGTAACGCAATAATTCAGTTGTCTTCATTGTTCATGGAACTTACACTTTAGTGGGATAAAATGACACGTTATTGATAGTAAACCTTCGTGTTTTGGTGTGGGAAGCTAAAAGCTGTTGAAGAGGTATAGTCACTGGATAGCGCAATTTTTATCAAAACGTAAAAAAGGGATCCTGTAATCCCTCATCGTGTAGCCTGCATCAGTAAGAGATTCATAAAAAACTAAAATATACTTTAAAAGCTATTTTTTATTTCAAATAATATGTCTATTTGTTTTTATAGTGCTTACCTGCACTTAAGGAAATCACAAGTCAAGTCAAGTGGTAGTGACCACATCTTCTTCATGACTTTACTCCCCAAGCACGGTAGATATCCCCTCCAATCTCTTAGTACCAAGTACCAACTCGAGAGTCTTCGAAGATGTCTAAGGGTGGTAGTCAGAGGTACATCCAGATAGTACATTTGGTTCGTACCCACATTTTGGAGTAGATAGTATTCCATACGTGACAGGTTGTAAACCTATCGCCGCTGCTAGAATACTAACTGGTTTCCTCACGATGTTTTCTTTCACCGTTTGAGAACACTGGCATTGCGCACATCAATTTTTTGAACTTTTTTGTTCGAAAAATGTTTGAATAAAAATATTTTATACCCATTGGTGCCAGACCGGATTTGAAACCACGACCTTAGGATCAGAAGGCGGGGTCACTCCCACTAACTAGGTCACCGGTGCTATATATTAAAATGAAATGTTGAACCCACTTATTACTCTAACCTAGATAAATCTATTTTTATCCAAGAAGTAGCATTTATATGATGTAAATTTGTTCCAATCTATACCAATTATAATATATTCCTAACTGACTGATTGACTGACATATAGAGAACGCACAGCCTAAACCACTAGTCATAGAGACTCGCTACTACGAAAAAGTGTACTAAGAAAGAAATTCCTGAAATTCAACCCCTAAACGGGTACAACAGGGGATGAAGTTTGTATTAAAATAAGCACGCAGCCAAAGTCACACGTGTTGCGCTTGCAAAAAATATCTTGGTATTATGTTTGTATGAGCATTCGTAAGTGCTAAAAAATAAGCATTTTCAGTATTATCTTCCGATAATGCTTAGAATGCTTAATTTTTCAGCAGGCGAAAAGGCGACGGCCCGTCAATAAATTGAATAATAAATGATGCCACGATGCTTAGTGCCTAATTGATGATGAAGTGATTCGGTCTCGAGGCCATTTTGTAATTATCCCCAACATAATATTATTATACAGTATTTGGATTAAGAGAAAGAGATAGATCTACGTAGCATTTAATAATTCTATTCTGGCAAATTGTTTTGTGCGGAAAGCAAGTGGAACATAAACACACACATTATGAGGTGGTATATATAGTGTTTGGATACATCGTGGAATTGTACATGTACAAGTACCCAAAAACACTAAGCAGGTACTATTTTTGAGCGGTCAGGTAAAAATATACATTACTTTAAATGACGGCTTGATTAGCGTTATGGTAGTTTGTTAATATGGATGTTTGTTACTCTTTCACGCAAAAACTACTCAATGGATTTTAATAAAACTTTACAGTATAATAGCTATTACATCATAATAACAAATAGGCTATTATATAAATTGTGTATATTGACCAAAATATAAACAGCTAGTTATAAATAATACAAGTCGTATCATATTTAGCTTTTGAGGTATTACGATCATAGTAATAACTGATAGTGACACAGCAGGGGAAGTACTACCACCATGCCTGTTTCTGCCAAGCAGATTGTTGTATTCCGGTTCGAAGGGTGTGGGTGTCGGTGACATTACAGCCACACATGGTTTAGTGCAACGTAGGTCACGTTCCTAATGAACATGTCTTGCAAGGCAATGCTTTGAAGCCTTAAGTTAAAAAAGTCTTAAACCGTTGAATTGTAATTATGCTGGGCGAGTATGTAACGCTTACGTTAGTTTTTTCCCTGTCAAAGTGAATACGTCAAAATGATACCGTCTATTACACTTACACAGAACGACCGGAATAACTTTATAAGGCGTTTCTGTTCGTTGTTATGTTTGGTCGGTTTTTGCCTTCATACAAACAACATTTTTGTCAGTGTGGTAACCACTTAACGTCAGGTGAGCCATCTTCTTGTTCTATCAATGCGTCGTATAAAAAAAACTTAGTATCAAATCTTGAGCACCTAGTCACAGCTTGAGGTCACTTCCAGTGCTCTAGGTCAATGTGCAGGTAAACTCGCGGGAATCGCCATTTCGCTCACGTTCGGCATCCGATAAAAGTTTCCGCCACAATCACCTAAGAGCTCAGCTGTCATGGTATAACCATATATCGGTTTTGTATCCATTGCGCCTCTCTGCCTTTGCAGGTGCTATGGAATTACCCTATTACGTTATCTATCTTGGTAACTTTTGACTACTTTTAGTGATTTATTACGCACAGCTTCCCAAATAAAAGTATAATATATTCAACCTCATACTTTATATTATATAATAATTAATACTTACAATTATTCCTATCACTCTTTGTCTTTACTAATTAGTAAGAGATAGTATTGTTTGTTTGTAAGACCAACAATGTTTTAGACAAAAAAGGTTTTTAAAGGAATAGCTTGCATGCTTAGGTGAAAAGATTCAAATACTATTTCACGCAATAAAATGGTAGTACATTTTTTAATGAAAACAATGTGTGTTTTTTTTCAACAATAATAAATGAGTACCTAAAACTTTAGTATAATTATTGTATCCTATAAACCACCCATTTGTTAATACACCAAATGATCCCTTCATTACACAAAATGTATAAAACTCTCATAAATTTCAAGCAATTCTGAATTTCGTCCAATTTTAATTAGGGTGGTAGGTGTTGACGGTTGCAAAGGCAACAAAAACTTTTTATGTGGCATGAAGTATTTACAGAACATGTTTGTATTTCCATGGTTTCCTCGTACCCTTCTCGAATTAAATTAATTTAACAAGTAGTATAAATTAATTGTTTTTCGTGATTAGTAGCAACTTGAAACTTTCAGGATGTATCTGTCCGGTGACCTAAAAAGAGCAATCCTGCTTTTTGATCCTAAGGTCGTGGGTTGGAATACCAATGGATTTTTCTATTTGAAAAGTTAAAGTGTGCAATGGCAATGCTCTCATGCGGTGAAGGAAAACATCGAAAGGAAACCCGTAGGTTTCTTAGCTCCGCATGAAATGACTATGTCTTTTCTATGGAATATACTGACTAAGCTGTGTGGATGGAATAGGTGCTGGACATGCCTACTTCATCTAAATTCCTGTCCCAGATACTACAGTGTCTCTTAAATAGATACACGATTGAAAAAGTTGCCTCTGACGCTGTATAAATTATCTACAATAGATGCAAGGTCCTGTTTACTTTTGCTTCTATTTGTCTTAGTGCGTAGAGGTTGTGCTAAGAAAAGAATTCCCGAAATGTAATCCCCAAACGAGTACAGAGGTTGAAATTTGTATGAAAATAACTTCACGAGGACAAAGTTGTGAGTGTTTTGCTAGAGTTAATAATAACTTAGTAGTTTTGTTTGTGACTGGCCAGACATATTTATTTATTAATAAACTATTGCTATCCCTTTCCCATAGCGAAGAAAAACGAATTGAAAAAAATGTTGACGTGGCGGAAGATAGAAAGCAGTGGAAGGAAATAAGGGACTCTTTTGCCCAGCAGTGGGACAGCATAGGTTAAGAAATGTGTAATTTGCTACGTTTTCAGAATAAGAGTTACTAGTATTTAAATAAAAACAGTGTCTAAGTATAATGTTAAATTAAGAAATACAAAGTTTCTCGTTGCACTTTTGATTACTCTTTCAATAAAGCACGGTCATTTAGCTAATGAGCTCGCTCTTAAGTAAATAAACTTGAACAAAGTCTATGTCAGTAAGATCCAACAGTTTCAACCTTTGATACTTTACTCGCGATCCCAAGTTGCTATTGAAAAAAGAAAAATAACATCTGCCAAGAAGTTGCCACTGGTTTCTTAGAAAGCAGCATAATTAATAACACCAACGATGCAGTACCTTAAAACATAAAAGTCGCACAAATATTAATTAAAATACTTCCCATAATGTCTCTAGACATACACCACGCTAACAAGCTATCAAAGTTTACTAAAACTCAATAACATCGTATCTTGAAGAGTCTAAATTGAAATATAATTAAATTAAACAAACAATAACTCGTCTTTTGACGGAGATGCAAGAGAAACAGAGTTCGCAATTCGAGCAAGAGGTGCGAAAGTTTTAGTATTCCGCTCACGTCCGCCCCTTGAGATAAGTTTCAGCCACAATTACCTGACCGTTCAACCGTCAGAAAATATATTGGCACCTTCTGCAACCTCAACGCCTCCGCCATCGCAAAACGCGGCACAGCCCAATCTTGTATCTGCTATCTGATTTCCACCGCAGGAAAAGCAAAACGTAAATAAAATATCAGAGCACTTTTCTAAGTCAATTTACAAATGCAGAAATAGCGAGTCACGTCACACTGTTCTGTCTCAAACAATCAACATCTCTTTGATAAATAAAATAAGTCAAAACATTTGCGTTATTAATGATAGCGCCTCCTAAAAGTTTTCTGTAAAAAAACGACATGATCATTGTTGAAGCACACAATGAAATCAAACGACAACTTTTAAAAGGTCCCTAATGGACAAAAGGCCATCGATCAAGTTACAAAGAATGTTTTTCTTAGCACAAAAACATCAATAATTTTGAACATTTTGACTGCGTTCAGTTTTCCATTAAAATGTGTTATTTTCCAGGTGTAGTTTGAAAGGTTACTTACGTAAAGGCTACTTTATCATTTGACAGGCTAATAATTCAAAAACCACTGAATTGATGGAAATAAAAGCGTAAACGCTACACGAACGCTTACCCACCTTTATGTAAATTTATAAAATGTGGAGCCATTTTAAAGCGTAAGGAAAATCAAAGGGCGGCTTAGTGCCGGAGAAGAATGTCGGTAAAGTCAAAAAAGGGCTGTATCGGGTGGCCGCAATATTCGAAGCCCCTCGATTTCGGGATGGAATACTTGGGGCGGCTTTCATTCGATCGCAATCTCTATGCTAACAGTTTGCGATTCTGATCTTCGTTTAGCGGAATGACCGCAGTCACCCCGGCTCCCTGTGACGCTTATTCCTTACACGTTCACCCCACAGAAGTTTTTTATGGACACAAGAAGCTCTTGCCCTTATATTGAGTTTTCCCTGCGGGTGAAATAAAGCCATTTTCAAGTTAAAACTTACAATCTCTATCATATATATTTTGAAATGTACTCCACTCCTATCCATACTTATACGCCTGCTTATTTGGTCAAAGTCCAAATTTATCAATTGTTTACAAAGTTTTAAACTCAAGTTTATCAACTGAGGACACATGTAATAAAAATACATCAAGCTGTTAAATTCAAAATTGCAATACTTGCAATGACTTTACGCTTTCATTCATGCATGAAACGTTTCGAATTAAAATCATTCAAAAATAACGCATGACCGGTCGAGTAACTAACTCAATAACACTGACAAAATGGAGACTGGGCGAGCTAGATAGGTATGCAGATTGCGGGAAATGTCCTCCAGAGAGGGTTAAAGAGAGGTCAGTTAACATACAAGATACGAGTGTGTAAATTGCGTATTTATACTGACGTTCCGGAAATTTGAAGCGCCTCTAAAACGCTGCCTTATTTTTAACCTACGCCTAAAGGAAATTATGAAATCATCAGCTATGTACTTTTCGTTAGCATTTGCGGTAGCTATATTTAAACCGACCAATGTGTATAAATATTGGTAGAAATTTCACTCAGCGCCATCTAGTCCCTCACTAAGCAATATTTCTTTATGCTAACTGAATATTAAATGTGCACGCATGCATTGTTTCATCATTATTTTCTCCATTTGACAAATTGAAACAATTAACATTTGTATGTTAATTGTTTCAATTATTCATATATATATATATATATATATATAATGGAATCTTAAAGATCGCTAGATGAATAGGTACTACCTACCTACACTAATTTTAGGTTTCTGTGCAATATAACTTTGTTTGCTTTATTTGCAAGAAACAATTGTTTCTTGTATTATGAATCGAAGTAAAACGTGCTGGGAAAAACTTATATCCGCTGAAATCGAATATTTTACTTATACTGAAATAATTCGTGAAACAAAAAGAATGAGGGGTCAAAAGCAGATGGTCCGCTTTTATAAAAATGTTGGAGGGTTGTGAAATATGACACTGTGTTATTTCTTCGCACACCCGGTCAAGAGTTATTGCATTCCATTATACGTTTTCTCTATATAAAGGAAGCTATTTTCACTAAAGAAGAACTATGGCCTCTAATTTTAATTTCGCCTATCTATTTTCCTGTATACAGCAAGCTTAGTCGTACTTTCGAACGTTTTAGTCGAGAAGGTTGACTGAATTTTTTCACAAAAGATTACAAACGACATTTTTTCTTACAGGTTTAATCAGTGACTTTAAAATGTTTTAGGTATCACATCGCTCCTTTTAACATAGCAAGCTGCCTAAGAGATTGACAATAGAGCCAGTGGCTTGGAAAGGCCCTCCTTATCTCTGGTACATTGTGTCCTGTCACATGAAATGCGAGTGCCTCGGGCAATGAACGGATTTAACATTCATAATGAAGATTAAGCAGGACAAAATTTTGCTCGTACGTGGTGCAAAATGTTTACAACATTGCAGGAAAATGCTCGCTTCGATTCAGAATGTAAATAAGCTCTTAAATTACGTTTATTTAGAGCCCGGTGGAAATACATTTACGTTACGTATTCGCTCCATTTTCGAGTTCACCATGGTTCAGTAGTCGTTAAACTGTCAAATTAGACCAACTCGTCCTCACTGTCATTGGAACAAGAAAAAGTGCAATTTACTTTTATGCCGTGACTTAGAACTTTCAATGTTATTGGTGACATTACAGCGGTTCTTTTGCACACGATGTTCTTTCTTAGAGACTTTGGGTCTGTTGGCCTAATAAAAAACGTTCAAACTATCACCGTATTTTATTAAATCACAATGACAAATAATGACAAGGTTACTTCTAAATGATGTTTGAATTGAAAATAATTCGTTTTATTTTGGTAGGAAAGGCAGAAGTTAGGTGATTATAACCTACCTACAGAAGATCAAATAACTAGCATTAGGAAATAACTTCATTGGCGAAGTATGTGAAACCAATCTGCAAAACCTAGTATAATATATTTCACCTGTAAGCACCATACTTCAGCAAATAAACGATTTCATTTCATTTCATTTAGTTAGCTAGAAGAATATAAGAAACTTACTTTAAAAGTAGAAAAATAACACATAAAAAGGCTATTGGCGTATTTGGCGACGACAGTGGTTTTACAAAATATTGGTATAGCCTATTATAATATGAAAAAGCAATGCATAGCTTATTCATTAGGTTGGTTACTGTTTCGAACTAACTGCAAAACATTGCAAGCGGTCTTAAATATCACGAAAAGCTGAATTTTAAAAACCCGAAAACTATATTTAGTAAAATTTAATTCTAGATATTTTTTATAAGCTATTACCTACATTATTCGAGTGAACTTAATACACACTTAGCACTTTATAGAATGTTTATTTGACAGAAAGATTATTAAAAAGTTTTCCCCTTTAGAAAATAATATCTTGACTTGTTTTGAAAGATCGAAATAGATTTGCCATGATATTAACAGAGAGAAAATACCTTTTTCACATCTGAACATTAAAGACATCTAAGGTGGATAGAATAGGCTATGTTATACTCCAAGCCGGTGATACCTTTGACCAGCTGTCATGATTGATCCTCGACCTTTGTACGGAGATGGTATCTGTTGTCAGAACCGACACAGAGCATCCTGATTCCACGTATTGTGTTGTTCTGTAGGTTTCAGTTTGCTTGAAAAAAAGATCGAACAACATGACATAATGATTTTGTGGATAATAAATTAAATGTTAAAGAAACATAAGATGAATCAAAAAATCTGGCTCTTGTAACTTCGGTATAATGTTTGGTTGTTATTCAACTTAGCTTAAAATCAGCAAAATTACTTTAAAGTTAAACTTACCTACTGCTTTTGCTCGAGCATGAAAAAGTTAAGCTAGTAAAGCGAGTTTGGGATAAATTTGACCAGGAGAGAACTGGTGAAGTAGGACCAACAATGACGGTGCAAAACGCCTTTTCAGAGACACCAGGCTTACAAGCTTATATATCATAAAAGAGTTTAAAATGGAACACCTACAATATTTCAGTGTTCAAATCTCAATAAATCGTCTAGGCGTGGTAACGAGCTCGCTGCGGCGTAGTCTCTGCGGATACGTATTTTATTGGATTCACTGAAACGTTTTTCAGGTCCGAAGGATTATTTACGAGCGTCTGCTCTGCCGCTGCAGAAATGCAAATGGACACAAAGAGCTCAAGTCGGACCTATATAATACCTATGCATCTTTGGATTCATATTTGAGTATTAGATTTACGGCATGTATTTACGTTCTATCTTAAGCATCACAGTCATGGTCGTTTTCCTTTCGACGCTTTCTTTTCACCGCTCGATGTATATCGCTGTCCTATCTAGTAAGAAGTGATGGACGCAGAACAGTGTATTATAGGGCACGTTCCTAACTAACGTGACCGACAAGGCAACGCTTTGTTATAGGCTATGGTAACCACTTAACATAAGGTGGGCCATATGCTTGTTCCATCAGCAAATTATATAAAAAAAAACATAAATATCATTTATTGTTTAGTCATTTATACCACTTCATATCTAATTGGAAGCGTGCTTTGCAATAAGAGTGCAGTCACAGGTGGTCTGCGTGATGAATCGCCCCCGCGAGGCAAAAGCTCCCCAACCTATTTATTTATACTCACGAAAGTCGCGCGATCGGAAACTTGCCGGCTCTAAATCAGTTGGGGATACTACAACAATACAACGATGCACGATTCTTTATAAAATGTCAGTGACCAATGGAATTGTTGTCTTGCTTTATTTATAGTGCCTTCGCAACACAATATTTAGATAAAAATATTAATAATCCCACTTAGTTTATAACTTTATAACTCTTGGGATACTAAGTTGGAATCTTGTAGGCATAGGTTTAGGAAATTGAATATATTTACTGAAGAATATATTTTTCAAAATTTCAAATTACACTTATTCTAAACTAGCGGCCGCCCGCAGCTTCGCCCGCGTGGCAGTTTTTTCCCGTTCCCGTTATTTTTTCGGGATAAAAAGTATTCTATGTCCTTCTCCTGGCTCTAAACTACCTCCCTGCCAATTTTCAGCTAAATCGGTTCAGCCGTTCTTGAGTTATAAGTGAAGTAACTAACACGACTTTCTTTTATATATATAAATAGATATAGAAGATGACATATTGTATGCTAAGTATTAACAAAGAAAGTGAATACATTTTATTTACTTTTTTTTACTTACTCTAAAAGACATAAATTTACAAAATAGACGAATAAATATGTATAATACTACTATAGCTTTATACGTCTATTTTCTACTTTTACAACGAATTTCCGTACAGTTACGCCTGAGTTTATTTCAAACAAATTTGTATCAGTTATCTGGTTTCCATAATACTACAAGCTTTGCTTATTTTGAGGGTATATGGCGTTGTATGAAATTTCTGCCAATTTTTATTTATGTATTTGTCCCTTTTATTTGGAAAACGCTGTATAAAAAAATTATGTTGCCAAAAAAACTTTTTCAATGGCGAATTGTCGAGCGGTCCAATTACGTAATTAATCCTACCCTAAAGGCGATAAACTCACGGTTTTCATTAGTATTATACGAGTCTATTATAATTAATTAACACGTATGTGTTTGACTACTTGAAGACCGCAATATTGATTTATTTATGCTTTAAGCATCATACATAGGCGAGTTCTATACAACCAGTTTATAAACCAATTACGAGTAATATCTATTGAAATTATTCAGTTAGTTCTTCCTGTATTTCTACAGATTCCTCAAAAAGAAAACCCTGATATTTTTTATTTATGACATTACTTTACTGTGTATCTATATGTCCGACTATGTTTTGTACATACGCATTTAATTATCATTAGTCTTAATGAGACTGCTGGACACTACTGGGCATGGGCCTCCGTATTTTCCAAGTTCCCCAGGGTTCGTCGTGGTCACCACGCTTGCTATGCAGGTATGCAAAGCCTCCGTCCATCTGCCACTTTTACCTGATTTTTACAATAGGTACTCCTTTATAAAACACGATTTTGAGTGTAAAAATAGTTCAAAAGATCTACGAAAACAGATCTTATCTTCAGACCAGAAAATTGTACTGCAGCCGTTTTTTGTTCCGCAATATTTTTCACGGACGTGAGCCGTGAAAAAGCGGATAAAATTTGTTATATGACGTCACCGTCGTAATCTAGCATAATGTTTTTGCTTGCATTGGCTTGGTCCGTCGGTGAAGCTCAGGTGGTACGTGGCAGGTGGTTACCTTGATTAATCGGAGTTAGCTGGCAGTGTTCTATTTATACCGTGCACAAAATCCTGAAATGGCCACTGCCCTGAGCGTTTGTCTAGTGAACCTCAGGGATTTAACACACATAGAACTACTGTTCCAAAATACCAGTGATTGTAGTGCTTACTTAAATATAGATTAGTGCTTTTTTTGATGAAAAATGTAAATTATTGAATGTACAAGTTTGATAATATACCAAAACTACAAAAAAATAAGTTATTGTTCTCCGAGGGGAGAACATGACTGATTAAAAACGAAACTAGAGTCTTAAAACACACGAGTTACGAATCGCACTTCCTTCTAAATGATAAATAAACTACACCTACAAGGAAATACTAATACCTACTGCATAAGTTTTAAATTTAAGCTACGTGATAAAATAAAAACTTGATTACCCACTTATATGATTAGGTTATTACAAGCCGATCTAATCAGCCGATGTTTCTCTTCAAATCAAAACATCTTTATAATCCCAAAGTTTAAGTAGGGATTCGAATCACTTGGCCAGATACAAACAGACTTAAAATTCCAACCTCATTTTACTTTAGTGGATTAGGTGGTGGCAATTAGTTCGTCGCTGGATATTTGGACCGGAGCCTTGTTTATAGTCCAAGCTGAGAGTACACTGGGTACCACTAAGCTGCTTACAGGTGCCACAAGGTTTGTAATTGCGGTTAATTCTTTTTTTCTTCCGTAATTAAGTAAGTCCTGTGTACCTTAGCATAGGGAGGTACACAGGTATGACACACATGACACATGACACATGGTACACATGACGATAGTGAGATCACCACGCTTGACAAGCAGATTGGTGACGGTAATGTCAGTGTTTAGTACTTAGGAGATGCTGCTTCTTATCATCTGGTACGATCCCTTAGTCGTGGTCCTATTAGTTATTTTATTCTAAGTCGGGATTACGATGGCTAATGGTGTATTAAAATATATATTCGCAAATTTTTAAATCGTTTTTGTATCTCTTAAGATAATATATAGGAACTGGTAGTAGAGCTCTTAGTGAAAGGCTTCGCCTGGTCTACTACCACTATGCCTTTTTTAATGCCAAGCAGAATGTGCTGTTGCTGAGTTTCGGATTGAAGGATGTTGGTGTCAGTAAAATGACAGGTAAGTACATGACACTTGTCTCGATGCTTTGTTATATGTGATGGTTTCAACTTCAAATCAGGTGGTCCATCAGCTTGTTCCACCAGCATGTCGATTAAAACAAATATAAAAATAAATGAGCACTGGTAGTCTAGTGGATGCGACCCCGCCTTTTAATTCCAAGGTCGTGGGTTTGAATCCGCTCGTGCACCAATGGATTTTTCTATCGAGAAATGTATGTGCTCAATGCCAGTGCTCTCAACGGTGAAAGAAAACATCTTGAGGAAACCAGTTAGTATTCTAGCAGCGGCGATGGGCTTGCAACCTGTCACATATGGAATACCAACTACTGTAAAATGCGGGTATGTACCAAATGTAATATTTGGACGTACCTTTGACTACCCTCATTAGACATCCTCAAAGAATCTCGTGTACTAAGAAATCTGAGAGGATATTTACCAGGCCTGGGGATTTAAGTCGTGAAGCTATTTCTTTTTTTTATAAAAAAATAAACATGAGGTTTTTAGCATTTCCTTTATTATTATTTCCGTGCAGGAGTATCGAAAATAAATCACGCCGATATAATAACACACGCTTGAAAGTGTTTGTTTCAAATATTCATGCGAAAAAAAACAAAAGGGAGAATGTAAATCAGTTCAAAGTTTCCATCTGTATACAAACTACGCACACACGCAAAATCCAATAATGTTAGGGGAAACACAGAACTCCCTTGAAGGGGCTGTTTCCCGAAGTATTAGAAGTCGACACTAAAGTCAAGAAATATAAAATTCATCGATTGCTGTTCCGCAAACATTTCATTGGATAACTTTTATGCCGTCCAGACATAAGTATTATACACTGCAATGAGTTAACTTTTTGAATTACTTGGAGTATACAATCTTTCTACATTACCCTATATTGTTTTATTTTTGGTTATGATTGTTGGACTTTGTTAAGATTGCGGGAAGTCGATGGATGGAAAGGGCTGAAAGTCGTTCTTTCTGGAAAAGTATGGGAGAGGCTTATGTCCAGCAGTGGAGTTCTACATGCTGGTTTTTGCTAAAAACTTGGTATCTCTATCAATGCCGTGCTTTTTTCAAACGGTTTTGACGATTCGAACGAAACGATACATGATATTTAATGTAAAAACTTGGTAAGTATCTATATCAATGCCGTGCTTTTTCAAACGGTTTTGATGGTTCGGACGAAACGATACATGATATTTAGTAATGTAAAAAGTTGGTATCTTTATCAATGCCGTTTTTTTCAAACGGTTTTGACGGTTCTTCGATTCATCAAAACAATTCAATTAGATGTGTAACATAACAAAAATGATAATGTTATTAGTGGTAGTATAAGTTATTTAGATGGGTCGATGTAACGTGCACCGCCGATAGATAGGTACGTCGTAGTGGAGCTCTCTTAAAAGACGTGGGCGATATTTGTACGTTCAGATACATTTTTGTACTTTTTTATACATATTTTACCTCAATTTAGTGCGTTCCTATTGCTAGCATTTAGTACTTATTTAATAGTTAGCTCTTCAACTAATATAATCAAGAGCAGCTACTAAACAAATTTATGAACTATAATTTTGAAACGACTTCTTTCTTGTTCCATTGTTTTTATGAGTCACGGCCATAAATAAAGTTGGAACATTCATATTCAGCCAATTAATAAATTTCTACAAAAGTTAAAAACTTACAAACACAGAAAGGCCGGAGGGCCTAGACAATGTTCGTTTGTTTCGAAGCGATTTTATGTATCTTATATAAATAAATGATTAATAAATATTTTGGTCATTTTATTTATTAAGACGATAGCGGTATTAAAATATAACTTTGTCTAAGTCTCTGACCTCCGCTCAGGAGAACCTTTAACTGGACACTGTCTCAATACTCAATAAATTTTCTGCCTACCTCAGTAAAATCCATGGGAAACAGTCATAAACCTATTTATGTACTAAATATCCATTTCATAGAGAAAGCCTCCCCCGTCTATCTATACCAACTATAAGAACCTTTTTCCTGACTGACTGACATATCGACAATGCACAGCCTAAATCATTGGTCACAGAAACTTATAAATTTTAGAGTATATTCATCTTGGTGCGTCGACATGTACTAGGAACTCTAGGAACTAAGAATTCTCGAAATTCATCCCCTAAACGAAGTGCTTCAAGTGGTTAAAGTGCGTATGAAAATAACTGAAGACAAAACCGACCGCGTTTATTTCATCATACGTTTTGTGAAGTCCCACAACCAACGTGTGTATTACATACGCACAAACCTGCTAGAAACGAGTGGCTAAATTAATTGGCAAACAAAAGAGATTAGGTTTCTGCTTGTGTTGAGGTAAGAAATTTAAATAATCACTGGTACCAAGCAGTGAATACTGATGACAGTATTCAAATTGTGTAGAATTGTCAAAACAAGAAAATTGCTCTTGAAGCGAGTCGGTTCGCTCGTCGAGCGTTCTGGGTACAGCTCCCGTGGTGTCGATTAAGGCAATGCTAATGCCATTTTGTTTGCGAGCTCAACAGACTCCTCCGTCGGTCGAATACATGCATCCGTGCCCTTTGTAAATATTACAGCCGTAATGGAAACAAATACCTCCCTGTCTTATCTCTCACAGCCATTCACGTTGCAATTATATTGGGTGACTTGAGCTGCTACTGTTTAGACACGTAAGGAGTGAAAACGTTTGTTGTGGGCAATCAATTTAGAGGCTTTGCCAACTTAACTTTATGTGAAAAATATAAAAACTTTAAGTGAATCGCGGCCGGTTGGTGTACTTATCAGTTTTTCAATTATTTAGTATAATATGTTATTATCTTTCTCCTGACTGACTGACATAATGACGCACAGCCTAGTCACTAGTCAGAGACTTGAAATTTGCGAGGTTTATATAAGAATGTAATAGGACAGGAATTTCTGAAATTCAAGCCTTAGAATAGTGCACCGGCCATAGGTTTTTTATGAAGATAGTCATGCATTTTTTCACAAGCAATTATCAAAATGAAAATTGCTGATTTGTCAGCCACAAAGAATATGTTTTTTTGAATCATTGAACTTTAATGTCAGGTTGTTCTGTAGACAGCTATAAATAATATTATTTTTATTTCACTACATTAGGGAGGCGGTGGGATCACCGCAGCTGACGGCATAAAGCGCCGCGAGTTAGCTAAGTCACTTCATTCAAACTTTTGCCAATTTTAAGGCAAACTTTTAGTAGATACAAAAGTTAGCCTTAAGACCTTTTTGTTTGTGCACGGTGTGATTGTGTATAGTGACGGCAAACCTGGTTTTATTGTAATGTTGTTTGTAAATAAGGTTTGAGCTCATTCATGATGGTAAATTATCACTCTTTGTAAAGTCGTTTATAAAATTGCAAGAAAGAAAAGCGTCCACCTTTACATTTTAAGGGGACCCGAGATTAGTCTGGCACTTGGGACATTAATATCAAAAAGAAGCTCCGCGCAGGCGGGTTAAATAAATGAAGTGACTAATAATTAATTGGACTTTCGCCCTATTTTCCGTTCGGTGACAATTAATTTCCGGCACCGAGAAAAGAAACCCTTATCACAACCATTTCGCACTCTCCTTTTAGACCGAAGTGACAATTAGAAAGGTTCCTCCACAAAAAAGAGCATTCAGGAGTATCAGCTTCATGTTAATGTGTTTTCGTTCATAGATAGAAAGGTTCAGATTGTGCTGCGAAAATAGAACAATGACAGAGAGAGACTATTCATCACATTCTGGGAGGCGTACGGAGATGGCGGCCGTGATTGTCACGAGCGCACTCGTTCCAAAATCTGGTAAAAACACAAGGCAAGTAAAACAACAACTTCATAGTGCGAGTCATTTGTACTTAAACAAAGCGTCAACTGCAGAGTTGCTGCTAGCAATAACCGAGATCATTTTTCATGTGGTTTATTCGGGCGGTCGAGGAAAGCGATATAATAAATCATCGTTGCCAGCACCACGACGTTATTATTTAGACCAGTCGGTTTTTATCCGCGCATGTTATAAAATCATAATCATGATTTCTAAACAAAATTACACCCACAGTTTTTCGGAATTTATTAACAGTTCATTTATTTCTATTTCATAGCGTATTTGTTTTATTTTATAATAATACCCAACACAGGTCAAAACAAAATACGCATAATAGAATAATATCTCGTGCTCTAGTAATGATAGGCAAACAAACTAAATAAACTCTTTTCTGATCGGTGGATGATAGATGTTTTTTTAAAAAGACTGCAAAATAATAGTTCAAATCAAAAATACACCTTCTATCTACAGTCACTAAGTTTTATTTTAATTTGCAAGAACAACGAGAACCTTCTACGGATAAACACGATCTTTTCCAATTGAAAACAATCCCAGAAGGAAAATGCGGCTCAATTAACTAATGGACATTTGTACTCAAAATAAGAAATTCTGAAGACACCTACTAATAGAAACCGGAAGCAGATTAAACTTGATTATTGTGTTTCTTGAGAATTCAAAGTTCATTACAGGTTATTTGAAATAATGAGGTACGATTAGTGTTCAAATGGTAAAAATGACATAATGTAAGATAATGGTTTCTTTACGTCATATTTTCCTGGTATTTATTTTTCATATTCTTATTAAACTTGAATGCTGTAATGAAATTTCACGGTTTGGTTAGTTTCACTTACTGTTTTGTTTCATGCTACTTCCATTCATTACTAGCTTTCTAACCAAAACGTATAAATTTTGTGTTTATTACTTCTGATTGTGAAGGTACAAAGAAAAAGATAGATTTGAAGACGTCAGACCAAGTAAATTTTTTTATTTCACTACCCTGTACTTTTCTACCGCGCTGGTGGGGAAACCAATGCCGCACCTTACGCACCAAGACAAATACAATAGTCTTACATTTAAAGTATCTACGACCAGTGGTTGAGGCTATGCGCTGTCTACTGGGTGTAATAAGACCACTTCCAAAATCCTAATTATCAACCAGCGATGTATGCGTACAGCGCAGCGGAATATTGGCCACACGACAGCATTATTTGTGGCGTTATCAAATTCACCTCTCGTGCAGGTGTTGGGCACAGTGGACAAGTCAATATATCAGTTATTGACTGAATTAAGCCTTCCCAGTCACAACCAGTCAAGGAGGGGTCTCTTATTCCCCATTTCCAAAGGTTTTCTCTGCAGCGGCCGACTTGGAGCCGATTAATAGACTTTCAAACTAGCGACGGCAGATCATGGCCAGGGACAGGTGTTCCAGAGGTGGTATAAATCGGCTGGGATGTTTTTCCTTCCACTGGCTGATCCTTGTTGCAGCCGGGTGTTCTTGGGAAGCTTGTGTCATACGCATAAAACTCTTACAACTTTCCAATCGGGCATTGATGAACGAAATTCAGGGGTCGGTGGCCAGTTTCTTGCTTCAGTTTCTCAATTCCGGGGAGTCGAGAGGGGTAAAAAGAGAAAGTTTTCTGTAGCTTTCAATTTTTATTTTTTTCGGAAAATTGATACCTAGATATACCAATCAGACTACGCAGTCACTTTGCTTTCACGAGAGGAACCCGTAGATACCAGATTCGACTTTCTAGGACCAAAAAACGTGAAAAATCGCTAAAACTTAAGCTCCTACTCTGCTCAAAAGTCTACATAGGTAAGCGAAGTCTATTGTTTTCAGAAAACCACCAATTAATATGAGACGGCTTCAAGCAACCAGTAAGTAAACGGAGTGTGTGGGTTCAACGCAACGTCGACATGCTTCATTTTACGATGTACTGTCGACATTGATGCCAAAAACACAGAAAAAACGGACAAAGTGTTGATGTTTTCAAGTTTTTTTTTTATTTAAAACCATGGTCTGAATGCGCAGTTTCAGTTTTCGGAAGTAGTCTTTTTGCTCCCGGTACATGTCAGTCAGTCAGGTCAGAGATTCTTAAACAATTATAAGAATCTCTATCGACTAGTCTGTATCAATGTACAGATTAGTTAATTCCATCACTCATCTTCATGAGTGATTCAATCAGATGAGGCCTGCATAAAAACTCCTACTACGGCTGATGATTACTTTTGGTGGTGTTTTATTTGTTACTTTTGGAGTCAACAAAGTTTACTATGGTTTGTCAAATGTTGTTTAGATAAATAAATAAGTATTGACAGATAGTGTTTTTATATATATATGTACATTCTACTAAGATAACCAGAAAACATATAAATAAATATAAATATATTTTTGAACACTTTTACACAACATAATCTAGCCCCAAAGTAAGCATAGCGTTTATGAAACACTTATATATTTTTAACATCATACGTCAATCGTTAGAAATATTAAAACAAGCATTTGGACCTAGTGAAATGGTTCAAAATCACCATGGTAAGTGATATAGTAATAGAAAACTGAAATTTCTGGTTTTCTTACCCTTTCCAATTTTAAGTCGTACAATTTCGGCAGTATATCTTGGTGTGGGCCATTGAAGACACGTGGCGACGCGACGAAGCGTAGGGGCCAACCTCAATCTCACCAGTTATTTTATTTCAGAGCTCATTTGTCTTTGTTCTCGGTTTCCTATATTTTTGCACGCAAACTCCATTATCTAATTTAGCTTTGGCGGAATGCCATGTCGGCCCTGTTACTTTCTTACAGAAAAACAGTTTTTATTCTTTTGCAATATAAACACCTCAGCACATTCGTTTCAATTACTTCGGCTGCGTATAAGAAAATTTAATAAAACTCACATACAAGACGGTTTTCATACGCGCATTTTACAAATAACACTAAAAATATCACTACATTTTCTTGAGTTTTACAAAAACTCATTTTTATAACTTTAAACCTTTAATTTGAGTTTTAAAACTCATTTTTATTTATATAAAGAATATGCTAAGTACATTTCAAAAAACCCAATTTTTAACCTACTTTCGCTACTTCCTGAATGTCCGCTTGCGACGCAGAAGGTTGCGGGTTCGTTTCCCGCCTTGGGATAAATGTTGGTATGATCTGCAATTATTTATTCCGGGTGTTCTGGGTATTTTCTATGTATAATAAAAAATATCAATGTATGTAATGTATTGTATTATGTATATCAGTCATCTAGACCCATAACACAAGCTCTGCTTAGCTTGGGGCTAGATGATCCTGTGTGGATTATCCAGCATTGTTATTATTATTATTATTATTGTGACAAGTTGCAAGGTTGCTGTTACTGGTGTTAGAATAATGATTTCCTCATAGTTTATTTGTTTTTATAGTGCTTACCTGCACTTAAGGAAATCACAAAGATTTTTATATTATCCCAAAAATTATTTTCCTCGAGTGGGATTTAAACCCACGACCTTCCCCTTGATACGGGGATGCGATACCAACTTCGCTACCGAGGATTCAAATGCCTACGACGAAAATAAGATTTGGAATGTTTCTAATACGGTGCTATCGCTACCGTGGCTTCATCTACATGCTTGACGTAATACTATCAAAGCGTGCTCGATAACCGAAATTGCATTCAAGTTGAATCGACAAGAGATGTCGCCGTGCATCATTTCATAGTTTATTTGTTTTAGTTTGGTAGCGAAGTTGGTATCGCATCCCCGTATCAAGGGGAAGGTCGTGGGTTCAAATCCCACTCGAGGAAAATAATTTTTGGGATAATATAAAAATCTTTGTGATTTCCTCATGTTGTTTTCTATCACCGTTTGAGAGTACTGGAATAATTTTGCAGACGTGTTTGCTCGTAAATATGGATGCAAAGTAGGCACTTATTTTTAAGCGTATTGCAGTCACGTAACGCACTACCCAACGTTATGTTACTGCCACAATTAACAAATTCGGACTTGCATACTAGCCGCAGCTGGGGCTTGTTCGAATATTAACTACCGTCCGGCAACAAGTATTTTATTTTTAATAAAATGAAAAGGAAATGAAAAATTGTTAATTAAACTGTAATCTTCTGGTCCGTAAACATCCCTTCAAAATCGTCTTCATTCATCCTCTCAGTACTTTTTAGAAGTTTCTCAAGTGGATGTTCAAATTGGGTTAGTCAGAGGTAGAGGCACATACCCATATTTTGTAGTCATTGGTGTTCCATGTCTGCTTCAGCCGCCAAGAAGCATGCTGTATTCCGGCTTGAACAGTGTGAGTGAGTGTAAATTATGACAGCTTGCAAATCCTCGACAACAGGTTTCCTTATGACGGTTTTCCTTCACTATTTGATAAATTCAAAATTAAAACGGTCTTTATTCAGTAGAACGACAGGGATTACTTTGAATAGTAAGGGTGTGTTTATACGGCGCGAAAGATATCACGCAGTGACCGCGCGACCGCGCATACATAAAATTTTCTTATATTTGTATAATAATATACTGATAAGGTTTTGTCATTATCATTATTTATTTAATTTATCTTGTAATCACTCTCTGAAACTCATATTTTAAATTACACAAACATACCTTTTCTGCAACACAAATTTAATGTTAATATCCACAACACTCTCTCCATAACCAAAATTCCGTAGGTTATAGGAGAGCACTGATATGACGACCATTTGAATAGAAAATATAGAAATATAGGTGTACCACTACCTTAGGACCAAAAAGATAGAGATCCTCCCACTAGACCAAAAATAATTTATGTTATAGGTAATATTAGAATTTATTTCGTATTGTTGAAAGTAGTCTATGTTAAAAGCTAGCATGGTTCTATTCGCACTCGTATAATTCAGTTTGTTATCATCACGAACAAACACTGGTATTCAAAAGAGCTAAACAAAAAGCTTTATAATTCAGTACGCAAAGAGAACCAATTTCTCTGCCACTGTATAACACGGCACGGTAATAAGATCCGTAGAAATGACTAAAGTAATCCTTGGCCTTTCTCGATTTAACTGACAGACAACTATTTCATCAAGCTGAAAATTAGTTTAATTAATACGCTATGAATGTATGACGACGGCTGACGGTAGACGCTCTATCAAAATTTACAATGTTAAGGGTGCTTTTCCACTAAACGACGGTTTTGTGTAGACTGGCTGATGTTTTTCCCTATTATTAAGATGAAATTTGGTGAGTAAAGCCCTGCTATGATTTTTTTCTGTTGCCAGTTGTCATGTTTTCAGTATTTTTTATATCAGTATTATTCATGTCTATAATAATATACATCTTATTATTGGTATGCGCGTATCACATGTAGCATATTAAAAATAAATGTGTATTGGGTTTTCTGTCATCTTTTGATAAAACATAGACATAGGCAATTCAAATGTTACTGTAGTGACAATTTTGGGAGTGTTAAGTGGAATATAAATAGGTTTTAGTCAAGTTACGTGTCTGTTTAAAACTTACAGGAAACATTACCTTTTCAACTGCTTATTATGAGTGTTGGTTGAAATGCCACTGACAGTAAGTAACATACAACAGAATTAAACGAGTCATTAGAAAAAAAAATATGTCGCTTCAAAAGATTACATAAAAGAAGAAATCAAACCTTTCTTTGTTTATTACTAGGTATTTGTCATAGCACTGTCAGTTTGTTTGTTTCGTTCTATCGTATCCGCCGTACCGTCACGGGTAGTGGAAAAAGCCTAAAGTCAGTTCTGTTAAACTTTATAAATGAGCGTTTTAATTCGAATTTCTATTCCGTGCGACTTCAAGAGTTGAACTGCACGCAGCCGCGTGATCCGGTCTCCCCTGACGGTAATTACAATAATGCTAATATCTTTCGACTTAAATTTCTATTCCTCTCACTATTTCAACCAAACTGAGACCAATATCCGTAGAAGTTCAGTGGGAAGTCAACGACTCATTCACTTTCTGATCCAATTCATTTAATTTCAAGTGGTTCAACTCCATTGAGGACGGAAACTCCCTTCTACATAGGTTTTGGTACTTTTTGTTTACTTATTTTTGAAGAGAACATGTGACGGAACGAGCAAATGGTCCACTCGACGTTGAGTGGTTTACGCAGTTTATCACAATTGCGTTAGATACCTCATAAATTACGAAGACATTTGGCATCTAAATATTAAATAAATCAACGCACAGCCCAAACCACTGGACGGATCGGGCTGAAATTTGACATGCAGGTAGATGTTATGACGTAAGCATCCGCTAAGAAAGGATTTTGATTAATTTTACCCTCAAGGGGATCAAATAGGGGATGAAAGTTTAACGGGAACGGGAAAAAATTGCCACGCAGGCGAAGCTGCGAGCGGCCGCTAGTTATTACATAAGTTTTCACATTTTGTATCCCGGATTGAAGGGTGTGTGTGCTGGTGAATTTACAAGCACATGATGCTTAATCTGTATGTCTCAGTTTGTGGATTCAGAGCAGTGCATTGAAGGGCACGTTCCTAACAAACCTGCGAACCAATGCTTTGTTATAGTTAATGGTAACCACTTAACATGGGTCATCGGCATGGCTTGTTTTATTAACAAGTTATATAAAAAAACAAAGTTGTTTTTATTCATACTTAGCTTCATTTGAAGCACATGACAAGTTGAAAGTTGCTCTCATAAATCAAGATAAAAAGGGCATTAAATAACTGAAATTATTCATCTACTTTTCAAAAGACGGTCTCCAAGGATGTACGAATGTACTCCAAGGAAGTACGGTCAGTGAGATTAATATACTGTTTATTTACTAAAACTAGACATATATTCGTACAAACAACTTATAAACACGCACGAATAAATCAACGTATTTCAATTATACTAAATACGTTCATGGTAACAGATAGCGTCGTTTCGGTGCAAGCTTGACCTAATTTAATCCGCAGTACTTTCAAAGGATGTGTACTATGTGTAGGTAGGTTTCAGCAGTAGGTTGCTCAAAGTAAGATGTTTTAATTAAGTCTTAGACCTTGCGGTAAACTGGCAGGGGTGGCCGGGACAGTACTAATTGCTAGTATATTTAATCTGTTAAAATACTACCAACCCTGATTTTCATAAATAGTTTCTATCGTTTGTATCCTGGATACCTGTATCCGGTTAAGGTGAAGACAACCCCAAATAATAAGAATAATATGGATAATTTATAATATGTCATCTAGCCCCAAACTAAGCGTAACTTGTACTATATGAATAAGATTACAAATACTTTATAAGACACTTTTTTGTAGCACTTAAAGCATCATCATCATCTTGTACTTTACAGTTATTTTCAGGAAGAACAATTTTGAGCCTTTTCAATCCAACGTCTTTTTTTTTATTCTACAGCTGGTGGAACAAACATATGGGCTACCTAATGTACCTAGTATCCTGATGATGTTTACCTTCACCGTTTGAGAGTATTGGCATTATTTAAGAGAATATTTGGAAGCCCAGAGGTGCCTGTGGATGTTTTTTAATGGTTCAGGTTTTGGACTGTATTTTATTGTCATTTATATCCTTGAATAGCCAGTGAGCAGGATTGAGACAATTTGGGTTTACTTAAAGCTCTCAAAAGGGGTTTCTGCGTCTTAAAGGCTTTTGAACATCGGGCTAGCGTGGGTGTGCTTGAAGTAAGCGGTCGTAAGACGTAAGGTCTATAAAATATTTAGCGAACGAAAACCGTACCGTCTTTTTTTCTAAATGCAGAAAGCATCATTGATACGATTTAAGCTTAACTGCTTACAGACGCAGATGCACGAATGAGTTGAAGAATTGAAAGTTGTGGGTTCGATTCTCACCTGGGATAAACGTTTGTGTGAGTTCTCTCTTCAGTTTCAAGCAAACAAAGCTTCCAAACTGAGCTTTGGTTAGTTGCATGGCGTTGCGAGAGTTTTATATAAATTATTCAAGGTTGTGGAATTCCATCGTGGGAATCAAACTTGCCAGTAAGCTTCAACCTTATTTTGAAAAATCAAAATGGATTCTTTGGAGTGACAATATTTTTAACTACCTTTAACTCATGAAAAATCCAAGGGGCCCACCGGAACTAAAACAAAGCATTGCCTGCAGGTCAATAACGTACCCTACGATACACTGACATGCGTCTATCGCAGTTTCTTAGTGTGTGCTTTTTTACAGGTGATGGTAACCACTTAACTTCAAGTGGTACATTAGCTAGTTTCATCAGCATGTATTAAACTATACAAAAGGTACAATGTTGTCTTTTCACATCCCTGTAAAAAGCAAATCACTCAATAGCTTTATTTGACTTTAGTGCTTCTTTAAATCTACTGCTAAATTATGTCAAAACTTTTCTTAGGTACCTCCGTAATGATGGAAGGTGGTTGGCGAAAGGAACCCCTTTCATTTCGCGAGTCATTGTTAACACCATAAATTGCTACTAATCACCAACCCTCATTATCAAGTAACTAAGAAAAGCTCTTTAATAACTCCACTTAGAATTTTGATTTGAATTAAGTTTTTTTTTTATTGAGAAACAGTGATAAAAAGTGCAAGTGTATCAAAAAGTGCAAGACTCGAAAGTTAGACATAAGAGTTGATTGTATAATGATTTCATTGAAAAAGATAACCAGAAACTCTTGAGAGGAAAATGAAAAGAAATGCCGGTAAATCGTTGGACAATAAACTCGTCACACTGACTATACTATTTTGTATTTATGTAAAGAAGTATCTATTACTCTTTGTGTGAATATATTGAGAAGTACCAGAGTATATAGTGAACTGCAGCTGGAAATTAAAAATGTGTTGCTAAAGAATTGCAAGTCAAGGACATCAATCCGTGTAGCGTTATCGTAGCAAGTGCCACCGACCGGAGTTCTTGCTAGCAGCCTTCAGGGCTGCCGGAAACTTTTAAGACCAGAGCTAACTAAGTAATGCTGACAAAAGTGAATAGAAAATAAACGGTGATACTATGAGAAAACCGTTTCGGCGTTGATGTATTTAACTTATTTCTTCTACATAGTGTTATGACACATTAAATAAATACCACACACAACACCATCTAGCTCAAAACTAAGCAAAACTTTTACTATGGGTCCCAGATATCTGATATATTTAGAATATCAATACCAATTATAAGAATCGTATAGACAACGCACAACATAAACCACTAGTTGTAAAGACTTGAAATTTTCAGACTACAAAATAGTGCATATATATGAAAAAAAACCGAAATACAATCTCTTAACGGATACAACAGGTGTTGAAGTTCGTATGAAAATAAATTCAAGCGAACGAACTTATGTTTATTCCATTCCGTTCAGATTTTCCGGAAATGTGTGGGAACAAACACACACACTCATAATTTTGCAGTGTTTTATAAGTTTGTTGTGTTTTTGCTAATGAAGCTTACTTGTTTTGAATATTTACCAACCCTGGTCAGTTCCTGGTGGATACGAAGGTACCAGTTTTTTAACTCTTTTCTCCCTCAACATTGTTACTTTCACAAACGAACCAAGCACGTGAGTCGTGTACCAAAATCTGTTTTTCCTTTTCAAGATAATAAGTCCAGGTACAAGTTTTGAAACATTTAAATTGTTTAAGTATTCAAATGCTGGATTTAACTAACTTTACCTTTAATTTGGTATCTGTTGTTTCAAAATTTTTTATTCGCCCCTATGAGTCAGTATTTGGTAACGACCATCGACATAATAATAAAAATTCTTTACAACTGCGTTATCTTTAGGCCAAAATTCGAAAATCACCTTATTAAGTTAGATTAGCACCACACTGAAGCTCCATTATTTACATTATTATTACTTTGTAAAAGGATCATACAAAAAACGGTAGGAACCAAGCTGTAAGTTTCTTGCCAGTTTTTCTTAGGATTGGTCGCGAGGAACTGGCGCTTAGATTCTCCTAGATTTAAGACGGTTCAAGATAATACCTGCGGATATTACTGACTAAATGATTTTTTACTTTGACTTTGACTTTGATCATCTTGAAACGTCTTAAAGTTTGAGGTGCATCTGAGCGCGAGTTCTCGAGACTAGAAGAACAGGCAAGAAACTTGCAGCTTGGGTTCTACTGTTTTTAGGGTTCCGTACCCATAGGGTAAAACGGGACCCTATTACTAAGACTCCGCTTGTCTGTCACTTGGCCGGTTTTTAGTATACATTTAACTCCTTCCAAAATGTTCAGTGTCAAGAACACTTTTTGAAATAATTATTTACAATGAAACATCATTCTATTCTGGGTAGAACTCGCCATTACAAGTCAGTCTTCAGACAAACCTTCTCAAGTCTATTATTGGGACACTTACGTCAAAACTGCCCGTGCTCGTATAAACTGAAGTTAGCTAAGTTTATTTCCGTTCGGTGCACTTCTTGTTTACTATCCATCATATTGTTGAGACGGGGCTGTCGTATTTGTCGTGTTCAATTTTAGTTTTCCTATTTGATATCAAAATATTTTCTTCTTTGTTTTGATCCTTTTTTTACTTGAATCATAGGTTTACATAACATCAGTTAAGTAATATTACCTATCTGGGCGGCTGGACGAAGCGACGCTTGACCCGAGGGCTGGTGGGTGAGTGAGTATCTGGCTCAGCATTGCCATACATCTTGACAACGCTGCCAGTGTTTTGAGGACGCTTCTGATTAGCACTGATTTGGATCAGTTGAGCTATCTCTAGGTCGTTTGTACTAGTCTGTAGATATATCAATTATAAAAACTTGTAGATATAAATTTTATGATTATAAATATTTTTGTAAGTATTAGCTGACAATTTTTTTGTAAGTAATATTATGATAGCATGCATTTTATGACAACTATCATGTCATGTTATCACGAACACGAACACAAAGTGGGAGGGCATCCGTCGCCCTTCCGCCCGCTTCATGTGATGAACCGACGACGTTGCTAAGATCGCAAGAAGTCGGTGTATGGAAAAGGCTCAAAATCTTTCTTCTTGGAAAGGTATAGGGGAGGTAGGCCTCTCTTATACCTATATCTTGTCCAGTAGTAGATTTGCAGGCTGATGTTGTCCCGGCCTAAAATAGGACCCCTCAATCGAGGCGATAGAGAAAACGCACTGCAGCGTCCTCAAAACGTATCCTATTTCGTTCATTTTACAGTTATTTTAACCCGCACTTGTGTTGCGCACGGTAAATATAGGCGTCTGGTTGTAAAGTGCACCCACCCTAGGTCGGATTAATTTTGTTCGAGTAACCGTAATTATTTCTGTCGGATCACAATTTAATTAGCGTTCCTGTTTAATTACATGTTACTCAGTTCCAGTAATCAACCCGCGTTTCGATTAGAGTCGCGGGTGCATGAATCTTTAGTGGTAAACTTGCCATCTGCCGTATAAAAAACCAACAAATAACAAATTAAATTATAATTAAGATATATAGGAGAACATTTCACATAGAACCAACTTGTCCTTATTTAGAAATTTTCGCATTTAGGGGTTATGTATGATGAAACACCAATACAATAACAACACTTTTTTATCGAAAATACACATCTGTAAAAGTGACTTGCTTGGCATGCTTTGTCATAAATGATGGTTACCACTTAGCATTAGATGAGCTATTTGCTTGTTCCATTCCATCAGGAAATTGATAAAACAAAATTCTTAAACAAGTAGTGAGAATATATACAAAACATGCAGAAAGCTTGTCAAAAATGTTTTCTTTAAACAAAACATGTTTGAAACAATATCAATTCCAGTTTATGATCATGATATGCAAGAACAAGTCTTTGAAAAGTTTCGTTGAAAACTTACAAACTTGTTTGCGGGTAAGCAAGAGGTAAATGTAATGTTTAAAACACTACATATCGGCACTACACTACCAACTATACAGTATCGGCATTTATTTTATATGTTTAGTGATATATTAAACGAGCACTGGTGGACTAGTGGGAGCAACCCTGATCCTAAGGTCGTGGTTTCGAACTCGGTCGTGTACCAATGGATTTTGCATTCGAAAAAATAATATACGCAATACCAGTGCTCCCAAACAGTGAAGAGAAACATCGTGAGGAAACCAGTCGGTATTATAGCGGCAACGATGGGCTTGCGATCTGTCACGTGTAATACCATTGAAACCATTGAACGTACCTTTAACATTCTCAAAAAACCACAATGTACTTAGTACGAAGAAATCTGATATCTACCGTGCCTGAGAATTAAAGTCGCGAATCCTTTTTTCTTTTCGCGAGTCTTTTGTCTGGAAGAGATTGCTTTTTAGTGATAAGACCGCCCATTGTACATTCTCAGCTATTGTTAACTATTGTTTTCTTTCATTATTGGTTTGTAAGGTGTACAATAAAGTATTTTCATTCATTTATTCATCTTTTTTTTAACATAGTTTAAGGAAGTAAATAGTAGTGTAGCTGATGTTACTACCTATAAAGTTATAATTCATTTCGCTCTAGGCAATAGTAGTTTCACTGCCTACAGTAATGGGATGCTGTAAATCTCACAATGGACAGCAATTCGCGTTTGAAGCATTTTTCAGTTACTCTATCGGGAACACCTGTTTGATTTACATTCAATACAGTGTACAAAGTAAAGTAATGAAATACGTACAGTAAAAACTTCATTTTTTTTTGTTCGTTTATAAAATTGTATTGTGCCTAATTATAGGTTGATTTTATAGACTTTCACAATATGCTTGTAAATATACTTGAACTAATTTACATTTTATAAAATTATTACGTGTTAGGACGTGGTGGTATAGAATAATCACCATCCCCCAGCGGAAGTCGTAAGAAGTAATTAGGGCGCGTTTAGACTGCGCAAAAGATTTTGAATAGTGACCGCGCGGCCGCCGCACAGTTGGGAAAATCAATACCCAATATCATCTCTATACTCTACGTAACAACGTTCAAATTGCCAGCTAACTGCGGCGCCAACTATTTCAAGTCTCTACGACCAGCAATTTAGTCTGTCCGTTGTCTATGTCAGTTAGTTAGGACGAAGATTTTTTATTAATTGGTATAGAATAGTTTATCATAAAATAATTCGAGTTCAGTTTTTAAAAAATTGAATCACTGTTACATCGCTAAATAAAATCGCTATCACCAAATAAAATTAAATTGAATAGCCTAGTCATTTTTGAAACTTGAATTTGAAAGGATATAAATTGCTAAGTTGGTCGTGGACATTGAAACGCACTTAACTTTGTAGGTTCTTAAGGCCGTATTCTGTAGTCTATACGAGCTCATCGTTTAGTGAAAATGACTACTATCTATGGCTCTTTTCTAATGTTAGAAGTAACTTTTGCTTAGACAAGATGGGTATTCGGCAACGAGGGGTCAACCACGATCTTAGCAATACTAAAGAGTAACTAAGACTTAGTGGACCAACCGAAGACGATTACAAGACCCCACCCATGAGATCCAGAATAAAACCCAGCCCTGCTAAAAAAAAAAATGATAGCAGGCGACAGCAGGGTCGGCACGAGTGAGACAGACTATACAGGTTTTGCTTTTAGGCTTATAAAACTCTGAAAGTGTGACTACGGCAGCATGATACGTGTACTGCTGCCTACCTAGCAGTAATCCTAAGTCTAGTAGTAGTAAAGCTCTTTGTGAAGAGTTTTTTGTTTTTTTTTATCTATAAAACAATTCAACGTCTTCAAACAAGGTCATGAAAAATAAACTTGCAAATAAAAAACGAGTAAAATGAAACGAGTTTAATAAAATCATCATTAACATAATATAAGAATACCGAGAGGCAAAGTGCTCAGAGATGAGTGAGGTCTGGCTAATATTAAATTCGTCATAACATTTCATTAGGGCATACCAATTTGAAAGTAGCGAATGTGACTAAAGGTTTATTTGTTGTATACTTTTGTTTGTTTGTGAAGCGACATCGCGACACTGAGCCAAATAACCTGACGCCCGCCCGTTGCCTGAAGTAAGGCGCTTTCTAATTTACATTCTGTATACAAATTGCGCAAATGTGAGCATGAAAATAAAATTCTCGTCGTTTGTGTTTTCTTGCGGGGAGACCATCTCGCATTATGTAAATTTTTATTACGATCTCTGTCAAATTAGTTTATACACGCACGTTTTTATCAACTTTTGTATGGATTTCATGTCTTTTTTATCATTATTTTTTGTTGGTTATCATTTTAATAGAGTAATTTTCACTTAACTAGACAATATCTTTATTATTATCTCGTAAATATTCTATGGAAAGCGCTTGTGGTAAATTTCTAACCGATAAATGGGTGACCTATTGGTATTGTTATCTGACCGCTTCTGCAACACGTCCGACTAGCCGTAAACAAAGGTTCTTGAATAGTGGCTGCAAACCGGCTGACGAAGCAAAGGGCGTCCCATCTGACACATCTATCGGTGCATCGATCGATTGTGAAGTTGAGTGATAAAGTGAGCTTAAAATCGTTCGTATCCGAAATTTATACAGGTAGCTTATGTATCGTCATTATTAGCTTAAAAAATCTACTGCTGGATATAGGTTTCACATTTCCAGGAATAAAAGTTTTGAGTCTTTTCCATCCACTGATATCCCATGATCTTTATAATACCGTCAGAGAGAGAAGGTCACCATAAGAGAATCATTATTTCTCAGCTAATTTGTATGCTTATGTAAAGCAGAAACATTCTCACATTGCTGATGATGTTGATGTTTAACTTCATCTTAATCTGTAAAGTACATGAACATGCTTAGTCACACTAAACCTATCATTATCTTATATTTCTTTGTGATTACATTTAGCCAACACACAAAGGAATGCAATGAGAGTGTTGGTAGGGACTTTCCAGTGTTCACTTTACATTGAACACTGACAAGTAAGTTATTCAAACGTGGCCGTGAGTAATTATGTCAATTACTAACATAAAAAACCTGAGGCTGAGGCAAAACTATAATATAATAACAACATCCTATTATAAAAGTCGAAACTTCTTTTACGCATGTAAATAAATATTTGGTTTTTTTACCCTTCAGATATTTTGGCACACAAAGCTAACCACTCAAAATCTTTGAACTATTAAAGAAAAAAAGACAGGTTGTTTAAGAGTAATATTCAGAAGGTACACCAACATTAGAACCAAAAATAAACAAAACAGACCACTACGAGGAAACCTTAATAAAGTGTCAGCTCAACTATTAAACAGGCGCGCGTGACAAATTATCTCGCATAAGTTTCCGATTTGTTAAACTTTACCGCTTAAGTTTGCATAATTAGTATCTCACGCTAGCAGAAGATAAAACTACTTAGTTATAGATATGAAGTCAGCGGCGGATGGTTGTGGTTTTGAGGCTTACAATAAAGACTAGAGATGCAACGGATATCCAGTAACTTTTTGGTATCCGGCCAGATATTTCATTATATTTAGCCGGAAAGCAGACAGTATAAAATCTACCATTAGTATAATAGATAAAATGGGACGTAACAATTTAGCTCGCATAAGTTTCCGATTTGCGATTTGTTAAACTTTACCGAAATAATTTTGCAAAACTAAATATTATTATCTCACGCCAGCACAAGGAAAAACGGCTTAAATATTAAGTCAATGAATGGTTACGGCTTACAATAAGACCTAGAGATGCAACGAATATCTAGCTACTATTGGTATCTGTTCCGGTATTAACTTGAAATTGGCGGGTACTGGATAAATAAAATTTACCAAACAGGCTCGTTAAATTTAAAAAAAAACAAGCTCAAGTGCGAGTCGGACTCGCGCACCAAGGGTTCCGTATCATTATCTATAGTAAAAATGCCAAAAAATTACGTTTGTTGTATGAGAGCCCCTTCAAATATTTATTTTATTCTGGTTTTTAGTATTTGTTGTTATAGCGGCAAAAGAAATACATCATCTGTGGAAATCTTAGTATCAAGGTTCATGAGATACAGCTTGGTGACAGACGGGCAGACAGTCAGCGGAGTCTTAGTAATAGTCCTGTTTTACCCTTTGGGTACGGAACCCTAAAAATCAAATCTATTAATTAACTCGACATCGTTCTTTTCGCGACCACAGGACCCAACTGTGGTCGCGAACAGGTTACAGCTTAAATTAAATTCGAAGGTAGGTGTCACTCGTTTCCTGTGCAGTACATTCGTCACTCTGATTCAGTCAGAGTTACGCTGAATATCTGATATCCGGTCTCCGACCAAACCACTATCACTTGAATCAGTAATAAGAACCCTTCATAAGTCTACTGTTTAACTTTCTACGGCAAACTTTACTCACTGTTTCTCTTGATATCGCATTATATCGAATGTAGTGCAGAAAACTTTCAAGTTAACTTTTTGTATTGTGCGGAGTGAAACTAGATCAAGACTTTTATAAGTGGAGAGTCTGTTTAACTAGCACACTTGAGTTGTTCGACTAAATGCGATGAGATACAATTTTAAGTAATGTGGAACTTATAGAATGACTTTATGTTTATGTATAAATAAATAGAGCATGGGTGATCTAGTGGGATTGACCCCGCCTTCTGATTCTACGGTCGTGAGTTCAAATTCGGCGTGCACCAATGGATTTTTCTGTCCGAAAAATTTATGTGCACAATGCCAGGTGCTCTGAAACAGTGACGGAAAACATCGTGAGGAAACTAGTTAGTATTTAAGCAGCGGCGATGGGCTTGCAACTTGTCACGTATGGAATACTAACTACTGCAAAATGTGGGTATGTACCAAATCTACTATCTGGACATACCTCTGACTACCCCTCTTAGACATCCTCGAAGAATCACGAGTAAGTTGGTACTAAGAGATCGGAAGGGATATCTACCGTGCTTGGGATATAAAGTCGAGACGCTATTTCTTTTTTTCTATAAAAAAATCATATTGGTAGACATTTTATACAATTCCTTGCCATAAACTGGCTTAGGTAACTTGGGTAAAAAATATTCTTTTGTTCATTCTTTAAGTCAACTCACGAGTCTCAGACAGACAACACACATCTATGTTCATTGCCATAGTCGAATCGAACCCACTACCAAAAGTACTGAAACTAAAACCAACTCCATGTTTAGGGGGGCTTGCCACAGTTACCATGCTTAGCAGGCGAATTGTTGACCGCATTTTTGTTTATTTTTATTTTATTACCACAAATATTTATTTATAGTTCTAAGGAGATTCTGTCATGAACTAAAAATAAATACTCGTATATACTATGTCAATATAAAATGTAAAAGAGATATTTTTCCGTATGTAATGCTATAAAATTCGTAGAGCTCCCGCTGCTACGACGTAGAGTACTCGTAGATACCCGCTACGCCGTAGAAAATGTAGTCGGATCAACGAGAAATCTGGTTAACCTCAAAACTACTCATACTTTTACATACAAAACAAATATTTTAAAGCAGAATGGGGATTCGTCGACCTACTTAAATTGCTTAAATTATTTTACAAACAACTCATCCAATTCTAATTATAACTTCTGGTGTTAACGAGTAGGTAATTTATGAAACGTGGATGGAATTATTAAATTTTAAGGTATTTCTATTTTTACTATATCCAATATTTACAATCAACAAATGAACAAAAAACTTGTATACTTTTAGAATGTTATAATTCATTTGATTTACACACATAAAATCTTATACAACGGCGATGTATCACGTGGGTGGTAGATTCAAATTCCATAACTTTTGAGATCTTCTAAAGTTTATTTTGATCAAATCAAATTTACTCCACAAAAGACAAACTTTACTTCAAGGTTATTTGATTTAAAGACTTTTTAAGTCTATTTTAAGCTGGATTATAATAGGAGATCAGAATAAATTCTTGATCACGGTTTCACGAGCAGCGATTATCATTTAGCGGTTAATAAACGTGAGGGCGAGACTCTAAGGTGACTCACCGACAAGAAGGGATCAAAAATCGTTGTAATAGTCGTAAAACTTTGGAAGAACGTACGCGCCTTGAATTTGGAAGGCATTTAAACGATCCTATCATTACTAGAGATCCCTTGATGTGTTTGTCTTTGTCTTTGAAACTATCGATTCTTATAATTAAGTTTTTACTTGACTCATCCTTTTTGTCTTTTTTGACGGTGAAGGAAAACGTCGTGAGGAAACCAGTTAGTATTCTAGCAGCGGCAACGGGCTTGCAATCTGTCACATATGGAATACTAACTACTGCAAAATGTGGGTACGTACCAAATGTACTATCTGGACATACATCTGACTACCCCCTTAGACATCCTCTTAGCGCTAGGTACTTGGTAAGTGCTTAGTACTAAGAGATCGTAGGGGACTCTGGGGTCTACTGTGCTTGAGGAATAAAGTGGTGATGCTATTTCTTTTCTTTCATACTTTTTTTGTAGGAAAAATTGTTAACTTCCAAAAGAACACATTGAGTACTTCAAAAACACTGTTGTATGACTTTTTTAGATTCCTGAAATTTAAGATAGTTTTCTGTAGTTTTGACCTGTTTATTTTAACCTTCCGTTCCTAAACAGACCTATTGTACACTGTTTAGCGTTGTTATACTGTTGTTTGTCATCAAAATATTTAAGCTTTCACTTACACCACTGATTACTTTTAGTTTCTTTGTTTGCTATGGTCGTCATAAGGCTTATAGAACACTAGCGGTCCGTCCCAGCTTCGCACGGGTTTAAGTAAGGATCCCTTATTTTTTTTTAAATATAATATAGCCTATGTCACCCGGAGATAGTGTAGCTTCCGACTGATGTGGCCCGGCGGGCGCCTGCGACGGAGGAGGTTGCGGGTTCAATTCCCGTCTTGTGATAAATGTTTGTACGATCTGTAAATATTAATTCCGGGTGTTCTGGGTATTTCCTATGTATAATAGAAGTATATATGTATGTAATGTATTGTACTAAGTATATCAGTCATCTAGCACCCATGACATAAGCTCTGCTTAACTTGGGGCGATGACGCTGAGTGGATTGTCCAGCATTGTTTTTTATAATAATACTGCAATAATACTCTGAGATCCAACAGCTTGTCTTTTCACCTTTCATGTATGCAAAAGCGAACAAAAAGGCGTCGAATACAAGCGCTTTTGCGGCCACCTTCAAGACACAACAACACGGCGCAGCCAATTCGTGTTAATTAATTAATTTAAGTAGCTTTAATTTCTATGGGTCGTAAATTAAGCTAAAGTGTAATCATGTAACTTTATCTAATGTTGCCTAAAATTAACTATATGATTGTTTTTATTAAATATATTAATCACTTTAAACAATTAGGTAAAATGTATAAGTTTGTTTGGTACGAGGTCTAAATTACAAAGTGAATTTAAGACGTAACAATATTATGCTTTTCACTTTTGCTATGGACGTGAAGTAAAATCAATTACATAAACTTTGATGATATTTATTTTGTCAACAGAATTACGCAAAATGTCTTCATTCCAACGTTCACTGAAGTAATTTATGCAAATTAAGCTTGAAAATTCTTTCCGAATGATTTAAATGACAAATTCAGTGATTTATTTTTGTTGTTGCTTTTTTTGCAAGATTATACAAGTGGGGTATTTTTCTTTTTAAAAAAGGACGGCCGCTCGGAATTTGTAGTGGTAGAGTTTTTGAAAGTGTTTTTCAGGGAAAATACTACCACCGTAGGTACTTATATCTGTCACTAAATAGTTATGCTTGCATTGGGCTCAACACCTTTAGGCTTCAGTGTGATGGACGCACAGGCCTAGAGTAAGTTCCTAGAGTGTGGGACCTGCAAGGTAATGCTTTGTTATAGTGATGGCTACCATTTAACATCAGGTATATGTATGGCCTACCTGATCTTGATGCTTTTTCCATGAGCTTGTTTTTTTGTTAATGCTCACGATGTTTTCCTTCACCGTTTAAGAGCACTGCCATTGCGAATATACATTTTCCGAAAAATAAATTAATTGGTACGCAACCGGATTTAAGCCCACTACCTTAGGATCACTCCTACTAGACCACCGATGGTCTAAAATATGCTCAAATAAATCCAAGCAACTTCTAAAAAATTTCAACGACCCCAAATTCAACTAACATAACTTAGATCGCTTTAAGTAGGTTGATAAAAGCACTTCATAAAACAGTAATCTTGGCTAAGTGAGTCGTGAAATACGTGGCGGTGATAAGTGGTATGAGAAAATACTGGAAGCCTACCTAAGTCCTCATCATCATCATCATCAGCCTGTCAAAGTCCACTGCTAGACATAAGCCTCCCCCATACGTTTCCGTTATAACAATTATTAATTCCAACTCTAAATGGTACGCTGCTGACTGACTATCTCTGTTTTTTTTATATAACTTGTTGATGGAACAAGCAGATGGCCCACCTGATGTTAAGTGGTTACCATCACCTATAACAAAGCATTGCCTCGTAGGTCACGCTCGTTAGGAACGTCACCGACGATGCACTACTCAGCGTCAACCTGAGGCATACAGGCGTTAAGCCTCATGTGCCTGTAATTACACCGGCACCCACACCCTTCAAACCGGAACACAGCAAGATGCTTGGCGGCAGAAATAGGCATGGTGGTAGTATTTCCCCGGACGAGCCCTTCACTTAGAGATCTACTACTAATAACTTTGTGAATTCAAGAGGTGCACTTAGGTATAAGGTATTGAAATTTGACTTTTAAGACAAACAACGAAGGTATATTGCTTGTTATTACAGGCGGTTCACTACCTACACAATTTGAAATCTAATGAATGTAACTCCAGCGCAGATATTTTGTTTTTGAAGCAAATATTTTGGCACAAATTATTACAGGAAGTTAAAAACACAGTACGGTTGAAAGACATTCAAACTAGATTTGAATAAATTACATAGACCAAGAAAGCTTTAGAGTAGGTAAGTGATATTACAATTTCAAAGAACACGTTCTACGCGAACTTTTACCTCGGAGACAAACGGAATGCAATATTGTAAGGTTATGACGTTGCATTTGTATTTTCACGAAATTGCAACATAAATAAATCAAACATTATTATATACAAATGTATTTATCTTACATATATAATTTTAGATGCGAAAGTTTAAATGATTAGATGTAACGCTCTAACTATGTGACAGACTTTGATGAAAATAATTGATATAATTTCTCGGAAGTGATAAAAACCGAAAAAATATGAAAAAATTGCAAAAATATAGCAAAGCGTCTTAATATTGATGTCATCAAATTTATCTACACGACGCGGGCGAAGTCGCAGGTGTCTAACTAGTGTTAGTATGAAATAGATAGTGGGACTCACGCGTCAGAATACTAAGAACAATAACGCATTCCATGATTCAAAATACGATTCATTTTATTGCCTCTCCTTTAAAGTAACAAACAACAGTGCAACGGCTATTTACTTTTATTTCCTCATCACTCAAGTCTTTCGAAGTACACTCATAAATATGCAAGTACGGAGTTGTTGAGTTGAGGCAACTCTTCGTATTTCACCACTTTAGCGAGGATACCTACACAATAGGCTAACGCCACCCATTGCATAGGAAGGCTGCACTGAAGTTTCAGCGAGCTACAATATCCAAAAAAAAATAGAAAAAAATAGCATTACGACTTTAATTCCCAAGCACGGTAGATATCTTCTCCGATTTCTTATACCAAGTACCTAGTTGCTCGAGATTCTTTGAGGATGTCTAAGGTACGACCAGCTAGTACATTTGGTACATACCCACATTTTGCAGTAAGTCCCAGGAGAGCACCGGTGGTCTTGTGGTAGAGACTCCCGCCTTTTGATCCTAAGGTCGTGGGTTCAAACCCGGTCATGCACTAATAGATTTTTCAGTCCGAAAAAATTATATGCGCAATGCCAATTCTCTGAAACAGTGAAGGAAAACTTAGTGAGGAAACCAGTTAGTATTCTAGCAGCGGCGATGGGCTCACAACCTGTCACGCATGGAATACTTTCTGGAATACTTTTTGGAATTTGACGACCGATGTGGCGCAGCGGGCGAATGTCCGCCTGCGACGCAGGAGGTTGCGGGTTCGATTCCCGCCTTGGGATAAATGTTTGTACGATCTGCAAATATTTATTCCGGGTGTTCTGGGTATTTTCTATGTATAATAAAAAATATCTATGTAGGTATGTAATATAGGATTGTATTAAGTATATCAGTCATCTAGTACCCATAACACAAGCTCAGCTTAGCTTGGGGCTAGATGACGCTGTGTGGATTGTCCAGCATTATTTATTTATTTATTTATACTAACTGCTGCGAAATGCGGGTACAATCTGGACATACCTCTGACAAGGCCCCTTAGAAATCTTCGATGAATCTCGAGTAGGTGCTTGGTAGTAAGAGATCACAGGGGATATCTACCGTGCTTGGTTATTAAAGACGTGATGCTTTTTATTTCATTATATTTATAGTATTTCATACGTGATAGGTTGCAAGCCCATCGCCGCAGCAAGAACACTAACTAATATCCAAACCTTCATAAATATTTACAACAATGTACAGTTTTATCAACCCCGGAAGGAGTCGGGTTATCTTCATTTTCAGTAAATTACGTTCTTTGACTGCGTAATACCAAGGCTAATTGGTAATTTTATATCTGCCATGCCGGTTCGATAACGTAGACCTGCCAAGCGACTAATTAATTTGCTTTACGATTTTGTGTTTGTATTCATATCGACGGTCTCTGATATAAGGTGAAGCTATTTTTTTAAGATTCATCATCATCAGTTTGTAAAGACTACTACACAGACCCCCTATAGTATATTTATCTCCTCTACACTACTTCCAAGAACGATTTTAAGCCCTCTCTATTCACAGACTTTCTGCGATCTAGATGAAGCTATTTTTTTAAGATTCATCATCATCAGTTTGTAAAGACTACTACACAGACCCCCTATAGTATATTTATCTCCTCTACACTACTTCCAAGAACGATTTTAAGCCCTCTCTATTCACAGACTTTCTGCGATCTTGACAACATTGGTTTTTAGAGGTTATCGTTTAATTTAGTATTAGTTAACTATATACCAGTTACAAGAATATTTGTCGTGACTGATTGACATTATAGACAATGCACAACCGAAACCACTGGACGTAGAGACATGAATTTTCTAGGGTATATGTGTCTTCGTGCGTAAAGGTGTACTAGAAAAAGAATTCCCGAAATTCATCCCGTAAACGGCCACAGCAGGGGCTGAAATTTGTATGAAAATAGCTTCCCGCAAGCAGAGCCGCGCGCGTATCTCGAGCTTATTTCATAAAATATAAATTACATTGTATGCAAAAATAAAGCACAATAAAATAAGAGTTAAAAACAAATGAAGCGAAAAGTCCCAAAATCACTGCTTATCTATTGCTAAATTGTAAATAATCTAAAAAGTTTAAAAATACTTTTAAACTTTTCTCTCTCAATTTCAACTCAAATCTCTAAAAGATTTCGATGTGATCAATAAAATATAAACTAAAACTAGTAGCTAAGTTAATAGTTATAACGCTTTTGCTAAAGTTCTCTTCAACTCTTCGAGTGAGAAGAGACACTTCTCCAGAAAGAAATACTATATAAAGCACTATGAGTATGTATACGATTACTACAGATCAGTAGTTTTTTCTCCATCTCAGGCATGTACAAGAAAGAAATAACCCACCAGATCGCAATCGTGAACCGACGTGTTAATCTCACGGTGTCGAGAGCATGTGACGATATTATTTTTCCCGGCATCATATCGAGTGATTAATAACGTTATTCCTTAGCCGTAATGACAGCCGCTCGATATCTCCTCCGCTCTGCCTTTATTTGAAGTATTTGGTCTGTGATAATGAGTTAATCGTAGCTCCGTAAGACGGTCATTTATTATTATGAAGGGAATGGTAACTCCGGGGGCATTCAGAGCGTAACCCGTGGGATTAGACGTCTACCGCAGCCGCTGTTCAATAACGTCAATTCTGCTTAGGCCAGTTAATAACAACTCCTGCTGAGACTTAATTCCTCTACGGGCATTGTTTTATGCAGTAAATGTTATCATCTGTTACCTTTGATCAACTACACTAGGATATCGTGCGATCGTGCGATATCTTAGTACGGTGCTTCAGCTATCTTTGCCGGCCGCTGTCATTTTTGTGTATGTATACACACATTGCTGCTTGAACGTAAAACTGAGTTACCTAAACATATAAAACTGTTGTTAATTAATGTAATTAAAATAATTTAATAGTTTTTATAGTGCTTACCTGCACTTAAGGAAATCACAAAGATTTTATACCTTCCCAAAATTATCCCTTAAATCTTTGTAATTAAAATAAGTTCAGTTTATGTGTTTATTTAAATTATCTGAAAATATAATTAAGGTACCTAATGTATACGTTTGTTTTAAATAACCATAACATTAAATTAATAGCAAGAATGATTATCGGGTAAAATGTAAATGCATTGCGATACATTTTACGGCGCGCAATTTCCTCAGTGTAGTTCATCAGATCAAAGATTCCTACAGTTAAATTACGTGCACGATGCACAACTACAAAAGAGCAGCTAAAATAACATCTTTGTTGTACAACAATCGTAATAATAAATTGCCACATCGTGCTCTTTTCTAAAAGCGAATCAAGTAACATAAATAACGTAACTAAAGCATGTGTAAAATAAACTACTTTATAAAAAGAATCCTGTCCAATAGCTCCCGACTTATCGAAATCATATTTCAGGGACGTGAGGAGGCCGATGTAGCTTACCCTTTCCCCAGCATCGTCTGTATGGGCCGTTCACATCACTGAACTTGCCGCCATTCCACTCGCTTTGTAGCTCTACGGTCACTGGGTCATAAGGCGAGCTGACAAGTTACTCGCCTGCTTATGAACCTGAAGGATGTAAATATAGCACTACCCTTTTCTAAGGCATTGTCTATATCACATTGTCACGAGCACGCGGCGACACGAGATACTCGCGGAGATATAACTTTATTTTAGTTATATCTCTATATGATCCATGTTGTTTTTATATGGAAGTAGAGTTAGGTTTTTAACTGAAATCGGTAAGGTATTGTTTATATTTGTTTTGATAATGTATTTTGTTTTTGTATTTAATCTTAGCCGAGAAACTCGACTCGAGATATAGCAAGCTCGAATAGATAGCCTGTCTACACAAGTTGTGTATCACGTAACAAAATGTCCCTGCTCGCAAACGTCGAGAAGATGTTTATGGTTGGAAGACATTCGTCGAGCACATTCCGTGGCTCCTTACGAGCCTAACGAGATGCAGAGGCAGTCGCAGAGGTAGCCAACAGTTGGAGCGGCCGAGAGTCCGTCCCTAATGAGCGAGACTCCATCGTTAAATAAATTGGATAAAGACGTTCGTGATCTCTCAAGAACAACTCGGCCCTCTTCACTGTGACTAGCAATTAACTAAATTAAAAGATTGTTCGTGCACTTACCGAAACGTCTGAAACACTTTTGTCAGTTACATTTTCTATGTGATTCTTTTTTTGTTATTTCTTCTTTTCTCTCTTTGTCTTTCAAATTAAACGATAGAGAATTCTTCTTGATTAAATAGCTATGATTATTTTGTTACTTTTATCATAAAAAGTATAAATATATTTTGCACTTCTCATTATGTTATTTTAGGAGTATGTAAATTTACATAAGCGTAGGCTAGCTAAACTGTACTAATAGCTGGTTGGTATTTTTTTTTCACAAAGAATACTTCATGCTGTTTTGATGTTCTACTCTAAAATATTTTAATTTTAACATATATTTGAAAGTAGAAATGAATGCCAAACCAGGGTTTTTCTTTCTACCACTAAAATAAAGTAATTGAAACGTTGAAGTGTATTACCGCGAAATCTCTAGGCTTCTACTTTACCTACGTTATTTGAATAGGGGTAAAAGTTAACCTGACTTTAAAATATCATCAAGTAAAAATGAAGATCTTTACTCATATTATGGCCGTGAAGCAGAGAGGTTAAGAAATATTTCAAAATCTGTTACCTCCAAAACTAGGTAGGTAGATGCTTAGTTATTTTTTCACTATTTACGTGAAAAGTAGTGTATAATGAATCATAAAATTAATTTTATTTTCTGTTGGAAATTCTGGTTAAAAAACTATACAAACAACTCAAATAAAATGCTTAACTTTAGTTCATGTTGATAACCTACTTTTGTTTTATTTGCAGCAAAAAAATTGGATGTAAATTTTAACTATTAAGTTAATTAAGATTTGTGCACACACAAAAGTGTAATTCATCATGTTATCAGAACACAACAGATTTCACCCATTATGCTTATTATTCTGAACTGTGACAATATCAGTGGCAATAAATTTTACTCGCGTTAACGTTGATAAAATAAACTTTGTTGATTTTCCCATGCTACGCCGCGCCGCCCGTTGACTGCTTGCGTTTCCGATGATCGGTCGGATAAAATACATTTTAAAGTAATTTTACCCAACGTTACATACTATATGTTGAAGTATTTTTTAATTTACTTTACCTAAAGGCATTTGCAAAAGTATTATTGCCATATCTTACTAATGGGAGATGAGTTATCGGATTTTCGGTTTGCAGTTTACAAGATTCGGTGACATTATCATTATATGGGTATGCTAGGTAATCTTATCAATGCTATTCAAGCATTGCATTGTATTTTAGCTCGCTTAAAAACTGTGTGGCATCGTTTTACTGATTAACTGATATAACGTCGGCTCGTATATGTTAAAGTTACAATAACTAAAATTTTATTTTAGTTAACCTGTAATTTTAATACTTAATAGTCACTATAATAATTTATGTGAAATCTGGTAATGCTTACAAGTACCTATTACCAGGATAAACATTACGTTTATTATTTGCTTTTGATAATTCTGTAATAATTATTCGCTATAAGAATGTAGTTTATAATGCATAATGATGTGATGATATACGCAGATTCACAAAGGAGTCTGAATTCCCCCGATGTCAGCTGATCCAGGAGCTCGCGACCCGGATCAGCGGATTAACTGCCTGTAACAGTATGTCAGGCGGCCGAACAGCCAAGATTTACGCGTTTGTTTTCATTCTCTATTAAAAGGATTTGTTACGGACCCATAATATAATTACACCACAATAACGTTTCTCATCTAGAAATGTGTTCCAATTTCGGATAAATAGCTCCAGTAAGTATCGAGCCGTCAAAATAACCCCTTTATATTGACATGCGGGGCTGATGCACGTCAGACTGGGCTCATATTGGATCTAGCCAGTTCCATATCCACGGCGCTACGAGTGTAAGCCTTTAATCTCTGCATTGCGTCACACCGAGCGGAATGAGAGTTATCGGTTTTCCTGCTGATAAACACAAACGAATGAGCCCGGGTCCGCAGTCCAGCTCAATAACGCCCATCCGCGGTATAAAAATTGATTGTAACAACCGTTGGGTTAAGTAGATATTTTTACAGGCGAATTGCTATCGTAGCTGGCAAAATGAACGCATTCAACTGTATTATTTATTTTATGTTTGGTGACATTATTCATTGTTTTTAGCTGTCCATTATTGGTTACCTAACAGTGAGTATAAAAGCGAGTACGAGCGAACGCGGAAACCAACAGTGGTGGTTGAATCGAAATAAAAGCTGTGTAATGGACACAGAGGATTATAAATATGGTTCAAAGGGCTTAACCTTTTGGCCTCTGTGACAAATAACATGCGAGTTTTGGGACCTACAAGGATAAGGTTACTGAAAAAGCTCGCTCACCTAACACGGTCTTGACTAACGATGTATAAAATTTCTATTGTCATCAATCTCTGACACGACGAGGAGGATTCGCAAACTCTTCACTAATTGCAATTTGAACAAAAACTAAAAAGCAGAGTCATCGTGGCCTGCAATTTTTACGCTACATTCTTTAAAAAAAACTTCCGTGAAATGAAAGGGAGCTTAAATGTTGCGAATTGTTGTTGGTTTTTTATCAAAGAGTTTAGTCTAATTATTAGTACAATCGCGCGCAACTTTGTTTGAGTGAAGCTATTTCCATACAAACTTCAAACTTTTGAATAATTCCTGTTTCAATATAGATATCTTTCTACTTTACACAATAAACCAAAATATACTTTGATCTGAAAGTTTTCCAAGAACAGCTATTTAGGCTACGCGTTGTCTATAAATAACAGATATATATTTAAAATAACTGGCGTCGATACTGGAATTTACGCAGTTTAGAGACTATAGCCCTTAGGTATATGTCTTAGCCTTAAGACTTATAGCAAACTGATAGCAAACTCCAGTTACACATTTGATTTGCAGTAATTTATTAGAGCTTTTCAAGGTTTCGGAATCACATTTATAGGATCGCCATGTTCGTCTGTCTGTCTGATGTTGGTCAGAGCCAGTTTACTATCATACCTACTCAAATAATTTATTAATAAAGGTAACCTTTTTTAATGATGTAAAATATATTCAAATCTATGTTTGTAAACAATGTACAGTGCAGCAGTTAGTACAAATAGTCAGCACTATGAAATAATAGGTATAGTTTAAAATGTACACGCAGAGTTGAAAGGTTTTACCTTATCGTTTGTGTTGTCGTATTCATTATCAATAAATAACTGTATGGAAAATGAGACAGTAAAGTGGTTTTGTAGGTCACAGTTACTTGGGACATTATATTAAGAATTACTAAATTTGGTGGTCTTTCCTGTAGTTATACAGACACGCGTTTGGTCAGTTTATTTTTATTTTCTGTGAAAACCGCAGTCACAGGAGTAGGCGTATTATGTACGACCGTGCAATGTATTTGACATGTAATGGTCTGTTCTAACCACCTTTTGTAGGTTTAATTTATTGTATATTTTGTCAGTTGTAGGTAATCTTCCAAATTCAATATATTTAGTTATATCTAGGTTATTGGAATTAATCGATGGACGGACAATATTGTAAAGATCCTGAGATAACAGTGAAAGAAATGGTTCAATCAACTTTGTTCTTCCAGGAAATAAATAAATATTGATGGACATTTTTACATAACACCATGTAGCCTCAAACTAAGTAAGTATAGCTTGTAATATCGGAACCAGATGGCTTAAAACATCCATAGAATACGTTGATACAAAACAATACCCACAACGTACAGCTGATAGCAGGGACTACCAACTGAGCCGCGTTTAGGCCAGTTATTAATTTCTAAAATATTTCTAGTACTTCGTAGATGTAAATGCCTTCTTACTAGAACTTAAATACCACTTGAAATATAGCAATAGTTAGTGGTTTATCAGATCTTCAATAGTCTTTACCTACTTACTAACTTCATGAAGTGTAGATTGATGTAGAAAACTTTTCAGCGTCTAGGCAAAGCCTTTGGAGTATCTAATATCTCAAGTAGATAGAGGAAGTTCTTAGTAGTTAATCTACAGTACTTTTAAACCTGGGAAAATTAAACTTGTTTGTCGGTACCTATTTTCATTTAATTCCTAAACTAGTTGAAGAAGGCTATGTTCTTATGCCTGGAATTAAAATGGTGACAACTTTACTTTTTTAAATAGTCAACTTTGCGTTGTAAATATATATTGTTTAAATATAATACGTATATACGTACTTTATTTTTAGGCAAACATGGTGTTAGCATAGTGTTAGTCGTAGAGACTTGAGATTTTCAGTTTGTATTTGTCGTGGTGCGTAATAGTGTAAAAAAGGCATTCCTAAAATTCCACCGAAATAGCGCAGCGGGAGTTGAACTCTAGACGACTAGTAGACGGAGTTACGCGCGATGCCAGTAGTGAATAATTTTGGAAACCAAGTACTTGGTGAGATATCTGGTTTCCATAACTAGACTGGTTGGGCACTGGTGCGTTATTTTACGTACTGGGGCATGGTTACGCTTTGAGCCACCCGATTATCTCTAGGATGGTCAGCAGCTTACCGTAACGCTGCATCTACACTTACCTATTTATGCTGCCGAGCAGTAATGAACGCAGGGCAAAGAATCGTGCGGACGTTCCTAACATGCGTGACCCAATGCATTTCTTTGTTATTAATTGATGGTTACTATTTAAAATCAGGTGGGATATCTGCTTGTACCAAAAGCAGTTAAAAAAAACTCGCTTATACCATTGCAGGCCTCCATAGGCGTCCTCGGTGTTTCAAGATAGTGCGTTTATAAATGTTCCACGATTCATTATGATTTGATTTATGTAATCTCTTCTTACAAATCCTCACACCTGAACATAAACACATACAAACAAGATACCATCATGTAAAACAAAGTCACGAGATTAGGCTGGATATACAAGGTGTATAAAGACTACTCATGAAAACTTTAATGTGACTTTCAAACAATGCTCTTGGTTCAAATTACTCCTGAAATAAACTTTTACTAAACTTTTTGTAAAAAAATATAACTACAGCTTTTTTAGTCCAATTTAATAAAAGTAACAAATTACAAGCACATGGCAAATCTCGAACACTTTTACCCTGTTATGTTTCATGAAATAGTTACATCGTAATTTGTCTCATTCGATCTTATCTAAAACATCCTATCAATGCAAAAGATAAAACACGGTCCGACTATTACAAAGTTACGACGAGTTTCATTCCTTTAGCATTACCTTCAGTTTTCTGGCACTATATTTTGTACACCTTGTGTTTAATCCTGAGATAAAACGCATAAGCTTCTATTATAACACCTCGTACGTAAGCAGCTTTATTTGCTGTAAATATTTACGTTTAAGTTTGCGTTTTCCATAATTAAGAAAGGCACTTAATCATTTAATACAACCAGTAGATATATAGAGGTGTTTTTTTAATTACATACACTGACCCGCTCGTGGCTTTGTCTGCGTTGTTCTTTGAATTTTTCATACCAACTTCATCCCTTTTTACACCCGCTTTAGGAATGACAGCTCAATGAAACCCATACTAAGTTTTAAGTTGGACTACAACTTATTCTGCGAATCACATCAATATTGATTCAGTCGTTTTTGCGCGGTGCGTGTTCAAACAATTGTACAAACAAACAAACCTTTTTCGAAGAATCTCAAGTTGATTTCATTGTTTTGCCTTTCAAGATTTCAGAAACATATTATCTTTAATGTACAGATTTGTTTGATCCTACACATACAAGTATAACTTAGTTGTTTACTATTGTAATTTTATGCAAATAAGCGATGAAAAAATGTTTATACCTGTCTAATCTTCGTCATGATTATCAGCCCATGAGTCAGCTGTCGGTCATAGGCTTCTTTGACAGCCGTCAGCTCAGTTTGTAGTAGCCCTGCCTTCTGCGCTGTAGGTGGCGGGTTCGATCCCTACCGAGAACAAATATTTGTGTAATGAACATAGGTGTTTGTTCTGTGTCTGGGTGTTACATTGTATTTTAAGTATGTATTTATAAAAAAAGTATTTAAGTATTCTAACAGCCATCTGCTTCCTATAGTGCAAGCTATGCTTAGTTTGGGACTAGGTGACGTGTAAAAATGACTACAAATATTTCTATTTTTTATTTATTTGAAATTTGGTAGACTATGCTATAGTCATCACGCTTGGCAGGCGAATTAATAATTAATATTAATTACTCAAGAGATGCTGCATGCACATTATGACTTCCATAGAAGGCGATGGGAGAGTTTTAGTTTAAGCCGGGACCACCACAGCCGTTTTATTCTACCTATCTACTAGAAGCTAAAAGTTTGGTGTAGGTAGTTACCTTTTTTACTCTAAGAAAAACAGAAACTCTGAACCTTTTGGCGTGATTAAGTGATCATTCATATCAATAGATATTGGCAATAAATACTACGATGAAATATTGGCGTATCTCAATTTGTAGGGCCGCTTATCTCAAGTATCGGCAAGAACGGTCGAATAACCTACGACTGTGTTGGGAATAACTCCGGCACTTTAGGCCCAAGATCACTGACATGCGATAACACGGCTTTTTTTACAAAACGGTTGAAAATGTGCAGCTTTTAGACAACAGACAGTTTAAGTAAGAGATAACCTCTTAACATCGAGTGGCTTTTTCAGCTTATTTACTACCTAGCAGGCTAGGTGCCACAAAGACGTTTACCTGATTTGACTAGGTTATGTTTTCTGATAATAAATATAGCATCACGACTTTAGTCCACAGGCACGGTAGATATCCTTCTAGATCTCTTGGCACTCGTGATTCTTGGGATAACTTAGGTGGGTAGTCAGAGACATGTCCAAATATTATATTACACTTGGTACAAACCCACATTTTGCAGTAGTTGGCATTCCATACGTGACAGGTTGCAAACTGAAGGTGGACAACCTTACACAAATCTCACGAAACAATACTATTAATATAGCTATTTCAAAACGGGACCGGACCAACTGTGCAAAGTGTAACTTATAATAAGTGACTCCCTGCCTACCTTCTGATATATTTAGAAATATCCGGCTTTACCTCACTCACTAGTATTTTTATCTGACTGTAGTAACCCTATCTAGGCCAAAATTGTCTGCTGTGCCAAAAGTGTAACTTTTATTATGTTATCATTATACACCTTGTTTTAATAAGTATACTTACATAGGTATACCCTAGCCTAAAATAGCTTTATATTTTAAGAAATATCCGGCTTTATCAACGTCTCAGTGTAGTAACCCTATCGACAAGGCAAGATCGTCTAAAATTACCTACAACAGGTTTTTGCCGAATGATTTGTAGCGCCCTCGGGCGACGTTTGATCCGACACGCTTCTCCTTGTCGGAGAACAACTTGTGTTTAGGCAAAATTATTCAAACTGACTACGTGAGTAAATACCCACAAAACAATACCTATAGATTTTATTTCCAAACAAAATAACTATAAACTTAGGTGAATAATATTTATTCAAATATAATCACACCTTCGCACTAATATCCCAAAAACTTAAAGTTTAGGATCTGCTTTGAAATTCAACCTAGAAACAGTGGGGGTTGAAGTTTGTATGAAATTCACGCGAAGTCGCGCGCGTTTCTCAATAAAACCTAATACAAAATAATCATAAAAAGTAGGAACCAAGTTCATTTACTTTCTGTAAAAATTGTATGACAATTATACAGATTAAATTTAGGCTCTAAATTAAAAATGAAGAAGTATAATAGAGCCATTCACATTACGTTAACACGAATCTTGTTACGAAAACTTTTGTTATAACATTAAATGTTTAATTTCATTGAGGTAACAACATAACGAGACGTTTTCAGTGAAAGACGGTGTCGAGGTAAAGTTTTGTTTAAAATAATTTTACGACTGCGAGTTGCTTATAATTTTACAAAGTTTAGACAGAAAAATTAACAATTTAATTCTATAATAAAAAAACTTTCCATAAAACTTGTTATAAGCAGATGTACGAGTAAATAAATTATCTGACTTAACATAGGCAAAGTAGACTAAAATTAAAATAATGAAGGTCGAGTTGGTGAGGGTTGTATTAGAAAAAAGAATTATTTAATAAAAAAAACTTAGTTTAAGAATCAGTATTTTTGCAAGAGATGTTAAACCATCAGAAGGAAGCAAAACATTTTAATTAATAAACAAATACTTTTTAAATACATTATTTTGTTACAGCCGTAATTGCTTAATTTGTTAACGTATTTGTACCCTGGCTTATAATATTACCCTGAATATATATTTCAGATTCTAGGGGCAAAATAGGATTACATGGAGTACAAAAATAAATACGGCTTAGCTCGAGCTAGTTTTTGCTGTACCCTTCTTCCGAAGAAATTATTTTCCTTTCCAAAGCAGAGCAAGGGTTCACTAAGGCTACCTGAAGTAAATTAAGTATTTAACCGAGTTACTTCATTAAGTTCCTAAATAAATTAATCTACCATAGACTAACATTTGATGTGGGTAATTGAAATTAGTTTCACCTCGCCGTTCAGTGGTCCAGTTGAAGACATCTATTTGATAATTAAATTGTATGATTCCTATTGTTCATTTGGAAGAGTGACTTGCGAAAACAATTACGTAAATCTAAAATATTTTCTTGTACCCTTTTCGACAAAAAGAAACTATTAATATTTTAGAATATCTTAAGCTTTCTGAAGCCCTGAATTATTGGAACATATATTTGGGTTGGGATATATCAACGTGTTATTTTGATGCCTTATTATTTGTATAGTTATGCGGATCCTTAATTTCGGCAAGAACTATATATTTACATAAACTTTAGATTTATTTTTTGTATCCAGCTAAAAACTATGTAAGATACTACTACCAAATGTACTACTTCACCTTTGTTACTATCAAATGTATCAAAGGCGCAATGATTTATCCAATCATTGTAGACCTCAGATAAATCTGACTCTACAACTCTCAATTATTATCGATCATCAATATGATGATTTGACTGGCCTTTCAGCTCAGTTGGTTGTAGTTCTCGATTCAGCGCTTTAGGATGTGATAAACATAGGTGTTTGTTCTCTGTCTGGATGTTTTATTTTAATACATAAATTCATGTACATGTATTTATATATGTAAGTTTTATTATAATGCATGGTAGGCATGTGTTTTATTTTAATTTAATTTGTTGTTTAAAACAGCTAGTGCCTTGGAATTCGTACTGTTTGGAATAATGTAAGTGAATAAGTTGAATTAAATATTGTATTTAAAGTATGTATGCACAAAAAAAGAATTATATGTATTCTATCAGTAATTTGACTCACATTTTTCTTAAATCTAAAATTGTTGTAGAAGTGCCAAACTACAGCATCCCGTAAATAAGGGTCACGCACTGCATTAAACATCTGCAATAGACGCAATAGTCTATTTTACAGTGATTGATACCATTGTGCGCATTCTCTTTTCTAGTGAAAACATTTTTCTACACGCTACGCTTTACCATTGCCACCTGAATCATTTGTGATAGGAAAATGGAATGTATGCAGAATAATAAAAACCTTCGACCCTTTGAATCGTGCCCATAATACATTTTACCGTTTCGGTTTTTACCTTTATCATTTGATCTAAAGTACCAAAATCACCTCTGTTTAGAATAGAAAGTTCCTCATTTTGGTAGAAAATATTTAAATTACTTTTACATGATTCAATTCAATATAATTTGATAGTGTAAAGTTTTATCTTCTGATTTAGTAAAAAGTTATTTTAAACTTGATGTGACAAACAAAACAATAGCATAGCTCTATGGAGCATACACTGTATGTGTGTTTGGACCGCAAGGCACAAACTGAGTGCCTCCTCATCAATATTTCGCGCGCGTTCGAAAACTTTCTGCCACAATTACCTGAGAGCTCAAGTGTCGGAAAATATATTGGTTTTGTTCGTACTCTTACCTGAGGTAGGAAATCGATTTCCAACAGAATAATCTATTCCTGATAATCTAGACTGGGTACTAAAAACTGGGCCTACTTAATGACACCAAGACGCGCAGGTCTGAGTAATTTAGAAGACCGCTTTGACAACATTTAGGTAGATACTTACTCTCAAGTTGCTATCACTAAACTTCTGTGGAATATAATAACTCTGGCTTACCATAGAACATCTTGCCCCAGGCGCTATAGCTTTCTGTAAAATAAAGGCATGAATGAAAAAGAACTTACCAACAAAAGTTATCAACGGAGTGCTAGCCATTTTGATTTTCAACAATTTCATACTAAATTGTTTAGGTACACCTAATGAAAATATTATATTATTCATTTTACCAACAACTACTGTAGTTATTTCTTCTAAACACGATAAAAATTACTAATACACAGCTGGACAAAGCTCAAAATTACCTTTACCAATGGTGACCAATCAATGGCCAGCTAATGCCAAGGCGTTTTTCTTCTCGCTCCATATGTTGTTCGTGCGAAACTAATTAATCAAATGACTAGAGCAACTCGCACTCGTGACTCACCCGGTCATTGCGATTATTTTCTAGACGTGTCACGGACGCTCTACATCCGGCGGGTTAATTAATAACAGTGGAGAGGTCTGGGGGAGGGCCAGGATTACTCGCAAAGCGAAGAAAAAATATCATTCCGCTGAGCGTTGGTTAGTTAGCAGAAAAGACCGCCGGTGTATGGCCCAAAATAATAAGCCGCAACCCGCGCCTCACCAGTGATTTATTGTTTTGGCTTTGCAAAACCTCACTCGGAAGCCCGGTAAAAAATGATCGCACTTATTAACACCACTGGCTGAGCCCGACTTCATTACGCTTTGCTGATCCCAGTGACAAGCAAACATTTTTTTATTCCACTTTTTGTATAATAAACTAATCAACACATTGCGCTTTGTGTCACAATTATTCTGTGTTTAACAAAATAACTTTGAATTCATATTTTTAATAAATTCGTTATACTAAGTTGCTGTAGAGTTCTTAGAGACTAAGACTTCTAGAGACGAGCCTTTTACTTTTGGGGAAGTGCTACCACTACGCTTATTTCTGCCTCCAAGCAGCTTACTGTGTTTTGATTCTAAGGGTTATTCATCCCGCCGGTGAAATTAAAGGCACATGAGGTTAAATACCTGTATGCCTGTATGTATACGTGCAGGTTAATTAACGTAGAGCACTATATCGTAGGTCACATTCTTAAAAAACGTAACCAGCGAGGCAATGCTTCGTTAGAGGTGATGGTAACCACTTCACATCAGGTTGACCATCTGCTTAATCTATCAACAAATTGCATAAAAAACATCAAAGTACTGTTCAAACTCAATTTCAAAAATAAAAAATTTGATCATATAAAGTTTCCAATTAAAATAAATGACTGCGTGGTACCATTGAACGGAGTCCGATGATTTAGAAAGTTTAAAGACTTTGCAGTTATTATTGTAAGCTAAATTCTTCACGGTATTAGAATGGCCTGCCTCCGGAAAGTTTTCAAATATTACCACCATTATTTCACAAGATGACAGAGGTTGGGCACATATTAGCAAAGTTGGAGGGCGGTGCGATTCTATGTCATTCGATTTATTTTTAGGACACAATTATGAGTCTATTGCTCATCAATATTTTATGGTGTAAGGGATTTAATCTTTTATTGTTGAAAGCAGGAAATAGTCTCTTAAATATTGTTTACATAATTTGATATTTTATAGTAAGCTTTCAAAAGTTTTAGTTTTTTTATATTTTTCAATAGACATACACAGCTAAAGCATACACATTGCCTTACCAAAGATTTGCTAATTTTAGTGAACTTAGTAGTGGCCGCTGGAACCAATAGCCTAACGTGTACTCTGAAAGCGCTCATAGTATCTAATACCTTTAGAAGTCACCCATCCAAAAAATGACCGCGCAGAATAATCGGTTAGGAATAACAAGCAAGGTACGCCACGAGTCATTCGGTATAAACCACTGTCCCACCGGCAAGAAGAAAAAAACCGTAGCGTGTGGTGTAAAATCTTGCAGGATACTAGACTGAGCTGGAATACTTTGACAGGCGAAGCACGGTGGTGCGTACACGCAACATTCTATGCATAAAGAATGTAACATTTATTTATCCTAAAGCGCTTTTTAAGTGCACATTACCTAATTAATTTGTCGTTTTATCACTAACTTCCCAAAGTAAAATTTTATTTTGCTCGTAATTCAAATCGACACGTTGCATTTAATACGCGAGTCGCGTTCTACTAGCGCGTAGTAATTTAGTCGGCACCGTCAAAAAGTCTCATATCATAAACGAGAAAATTAATTTACATTTCCACGTTTACATAAATAATAAAAAGGGGCCGTATTGCCGTGCGTTTGCGGGAACCGAGCTCCCTCGTCGGAAATGCTAATGTGCGAGTGTGAGACCGGCAAAAACTGCTTGACTGTTCACTTTCATCTAGGTGCTAATAATTTCAATTTAAACAGCTCTCGGCGAATTCTGCGAGTGGGACGTTGGCTTAATATGAACGTAATGGCGGGATCAATGTCGTTCCTTTTAACGGTTCTGATTAATGTATCGGAAGTTACCAACTAACCCATTTATTTTTATTGTTATCTTCCTCTAACCTTTAGGGTTTTGCGGTGGGCAGTTCACTTTGCGCAAATTATGTTATCAGCACTTTTTATATATTATGCTTATCCTCTGGCCTATGTTACTGCCTCACGTACAATTTCTAATTAAAATAAAGATATCATGAAATATTTTATTTTAAAAAATACATTGTGGAATTTGAAAGGGGTAAATTTAATGATCTCATAACTTTTTGTGAGGTACCTTGTGGTGCGATGAGCTGTTCGCTTGAGACAGGAGGTGAAGGTTTGATTTTTGTGACGATATAATATTTGTATGATTTGCAAATATTTGTGCCAATTCCGGCTGCAGTAATGTGTACATGTTAAGGTGAACTTTAGTTACGTAGCCGCTTATTATTTCAAGTCTCTACGACCAGTGGTTTAGACTGTAATGTGTAATGTGATTAAGGCATCGTAATAAAATCTTTGACTTTATTAGGATGATTTGATCTATACCAATTTAAAACATTCCGTAATTATAAAGAGCGTAAAACATTTAGGCAATTTAGATTATTTAACAATGTTTTGTAAATATTAAAGGTAATTGAGGCTTAAAATTTCAGAAAACTTTCTGGGAACTCAAAACCTTATCTTTAAAACCTGAAGCAAATTGAGAGGCTCCGCTCGTTTTCTCGTTAGTTAATGACTATAATTTAAACTTAATAATAAAGACGGACAAGCGGCTTTGTTTGTTCTTGAAAGGTAAAATTACGTACAACAAAATTAATACTAATTAAGAAATGTGAACTTATGGAACTCAAATTGAAGACTGTGATAATTTCAAGACACGACGCTATAATTAGTAAAAATAAGACGGGTTTTTCTTTGTCTTCAAACTCTGTTCGCTACAATTACAGTTCAAATTTGGGAATAAAATTTCTTTTGTACCACTCGTGCGTGTTTATGAACCCAACATAAATATTGCATTGAAAATCACGAGCGCCAGACGTACCTATACCCCATGCCAAAATCTAATATCAAAAAATCATAAGGGCATTTATTTGTTCATATTATTTTGACGACTAATGTGGCGGGGCGGGCGAATGTCCGCCTGCGACGCAGGTTGCGGATTTGATTTCTGCCTTGAGATAAATGTTTGTACGAACTGCAAATATTTATTCTGGGTGTTCTGGGTACCTATTCTATACCTATAATAAAAATATCAATGCATGTTATATATTATATTCAGTATATCAGTTATCTAGTACCCATAACACATACTTATATTATTATCATTGAAATATTTAATATCCGTTACGCCAGTTCCTTGCGATTAGAAGAATATGCTAGAAACTTACATCTTGGTTTTGTACCGTTTTCTTTTGTGATATATTTTATACAGTAGGTGATATTTTGCTTGTAATTTTGTGTAAATTTGGAAAAAGGAATTTTATTTTTATTATAGCATATCTTTTGTTATAGGCTTATAATTGACGATGTGTATACAATTTTGTATGATGTACATTGTACAAAGTCATAATAAGGTGCTAATTAATTATTAATTTGGTCTTTAAGAAAAAAATTGAAAGAAATGGTGAACAATCTCTTTGCGTAATAAAAGAGAGAAAAACCCGTTAACTTACAAGATTTCATCTAGAAATAAAGATGTAAAAAGTATAAATATTAGTAATATATTTCAGGTCATGTCATTAGCCAAAATAAGTGCACTACTGGACATAAGCCATAAAGGAGGGTATACCATAACCACCACACTTGGAATTTCTGAATTTATTTCTCTATTTTTGTTCTTCTCCTGTCTTTGAACTTATTTTTTAAGCTGTGTTTAAAATCTTATAGTGTACCTACCTAACTAACATTAGGTAGATAGATGGTAATATAAATAAAATATATTGATTATTTAAATAAATAACAGTTTTATTGCACACACTATTTAAATTCTAACATAGCTATAATATATGACATATTATCGATATTTGTTTGTTTGTGATTCAATCACCTGCCGTAGTTAACAATTTGAATAAAATTATACAGTTTGTCACCATAAATAACATATATACCCTACATTTTAGCCAAATACGACGTGATCAAAGCCGTGGGTGTTTGTCTACCTTGAATATAGAATTACATAGTACGTTAGTGTCCAATTCACTCGGGTAGTAACAGCACTAAGTCTCCCTAGAATAATGTTATTTTAGCTTAGCTCTCAGAATCGGCAAGTTGAAGTGGCAATGAGTAGGCTATATAGCTCGTAGAACCGATAATCGCTGGGAAAAGGTTTGGAATAGCGACCACGAACTGGAAAACGAAGCGTAGGACGTCCTCCTACCCGATGTATTAACGATATTGTTAGGATCGCAAGAAGTCAAGATCAGATGGAAAGGGCTCAAAATCGTTCTTCCTGGTAACGTATGGAGGAGGCCTATGTCTATTGTCCAGCTGTGAACTTTTAAAGTCTGTTGATGACGATGATGATGATGATTTTTATTCGACAAAATAACTCGTTTTTTACAAAACAAGGACATGTCTGTTCATACTAAGTGATCTATCTTTTGGTGGTCAGTAGTAGAGTTCTTAGGGAAGGGCTCGTCCAGGGAAGTACTACCACCATGCCTATTTCTGCCGTCAAGCAGCTTGCTGTGTTGAAGGGTGTGGGTGCCGGCGAAATTACAGGCACATGAGGCTTAACGCCTATATGCCTCAGGTTGATGGACGCAGAGCAGTGCATTGTAGGGCACGTTCGTGACCTGCAATGTAATACTTTGTTATAGGCGATTGTAGCCACTTAACATCAGGTGGACCATAAGCTGGTTCCATCAGCAACTACAAAAAAAAATATTACACTGTGTTATTTTAATTGTCTAAAAATCGGAATAACAAAAAATATCCGTCTTATCAAAATGTAAAAGCGGATATCCATATGTCTTGTATAATCTAGAACATTACAAGTACCGGCTGGGATTCTCCTTCCGCGCCGTTGAGATATTGTAATGAAATCCTACCATCTGTTTTCTCTCGTCGACGGAATATGATGTGCGACTCGTGCTTGGAAGATTTCACAACAGGATTCGGAAAAATTCAATTTGAAATATAGCATTGATGTATGTTTAAATAGCGTGTATTTTACAACAGTTAGGACCACTCTTACGAAAAACAGTACTTAGCTTAAATGTATGGAAGAGTTATTTTTTTACGTTTACAGTTTTGATTATACAAAGAAAGTTGTTCACAATGATGGGGAACCTTTCAAAGTTTTTGGAAATAGTTCTAATACACCTGAGATAGAGGTATTTTTAGCCATCTAGATTATTTCGTTTAGATATTATAAGAGCGTGTTTAGACGATAGGAAACATTTTGCACGGCGGCTGCGCAGTTGTGAAAGTATCGCCTAGTATCCTCTAGTAACAGTGATCAAACTCCTATCAAGCGGCCAACTGCGCGGCTACTACGCGGTAGACGCGCGGCCGCAATACAGGAATTGAACGTTATTGCCTAGAATATTGATACTATATTTAGTTTTGACTTTCACAATCTTTCGTGTCGTCTAAACACGCTCTAAAGGTAGTTGCACCACTGCACTCGGAATCAATACAATAAAAATCACCCATCCGAAGTGGATGGACGTACGTCGCTTATCTACTTGTAGAATGTTATACCTAATTTTTATACCTTATCTGTCATATGCCTTATTTACAAAGGGTTTTATTTTATAAACATCAATACTAATCAAACACAATACCTATTTGAAAACTAAATGGTTTCGTGAAAGTTAAATATTCAGTCTAAGCCGGAAATTTCTATTTTCTCCTGTTATTACAACGTCACGTCTTTGGCGTGAAGTCTGCTTTTTGTCTACCTCGATTGAAATAATACATTGTGCAAGTTGTTTTTCTAATTGAAACCTCTAATTAGCTTTGCGTTGTGCCCGTAATGGAAAAGTAGAAAGCATACTTATTTATATATAAATAATATTATATTAAGATAAATAAGTATGTATACGTACGTATTACCAGTTTATCACTAAAATAAACTTTGCTTTGAGACAAAAACTCAAAGATAACTCGTGAATCGACTTATCATCATATTAGTTTTATTCAATGTGCTATTCTGAAATGAATCCAGCTGCTTTCATTCGATTCCTGAAATAATTTGTGCCCATTATCATAATTTTGCCCAGGTCCAATACCTTACAAGCATCAAACAAATTTTTTTTTAAATAAAATGAGTCACTACCTAATTATAACGTTACCGTGACAGTTTGTACTACGAATGTTCGTTAGTAGGCAACGACCCGTTGTACTACTAACGAACATTCGTAGGCTATTGGAACCAGGCACAGATATCTATATATAGTCTATTCATATAGAACTCTACTAATTACAGCATACTGTGTCAAATACCTAATTAGTGTTTGCCCAACTCGAGCCAAGGTACACAATGTGACAATATGTGATCTGGCAATGATCTCCTACATCATATGCCGGCACGATAATGTTGTGCGTGCACGCTCTAATATTCGATTTGTATTCACGGTCGCGTTGTTTATGGCCTATTGAGATGCGAACGCCCATCCACAGGCCAATTTACATTGTGCCGATAGTTTTGTGCTCGATCCCGGCGCGCGTAATGTTCTAATTATACCTCGCATCCCGCATGCCATACCGTAAAACTAACACTGAATTCAGAAAGCGTAACCTAAATTTCTATCGAACAAAAGGCATCAACACCGCTGCCAAATACCAAAACAACTTTACATTTACAACGAGCAAATCCTAAACTGTTAAAAAAGCAAAACTTTCAAATAGCGAACGTAACTTTCAATGAAAAATACGTAACTTTCACAGTTTCCCTAACACACCTACCCGCTGCAATTCCTACTCTAGTTTTATTGCGACCAATACAGCTATACGATATCATTTGAAGTTTTATCTTCATTGCAACCCTCTGAAACACAACTTTTATCGTCGAAATGCAATCGATGTAAGACTATATTTGCTTCATTAAAAGTTCCTAGCACCTGATCGGAGCACAATGTGAAAGATACATATTTGCTCTGAAACATCGTCCTATTGCTTCATAAATTTTCCTCTGTTGTATCATGTACCTTTTATGCTCATTATTATAGGGATCATATTTGAATAAAGATGCGATTGACTGTAGGTTCCTACCTGGGATGCTTCAGATGAAGTTGTTATCATTCATTTTGTGAAAGTTTCATGATAAATGAGTAGAGTTTTGTGTGCGCTACAAAATAGAACAATACATTTCACGTTTCACGCAACTATGCACTTTCTATCAGTTAAGAAACTTCACGAGAAATGTTTCTTGTCATTTAATAAACGTGCTATTTAAGACTTTACTCTATAATTCATTTATAAAATAAAATGGACCTTGTGGCAAAACCTAAATCAGTGCGAACAAGAATAAAGGAATAGATCTCAAGACATTTAAGTTTTCAAATGCTAAATGCGAGTAGAGGAAAGCCAACGGTGTTCAGAAACTGTCTGAATATTTCAACGATTACGGCAGTGTGGAGTCCTCATTAATTAATTATTTCAGGTTGATACCACACTCTAGCATAAGAGGCTCAGATGTATGCTGACAGGAATTCACATTACTATGTTATGAATACAACTTAGGATTCATAACAATTGAGCAATTTGAAATGTTGAATAAAATTGTCCAAAAAATGTCTTAGTATAATGATCTTAGAATATTTTTAATGAATAATAATTTTTTGGTAGTAGTAGTAGTAGTAGTATTGTTAGATAGTAGGTGAAGTCAGCGATAAAAGAAAATGAATATTTATGATATCTGCCGGCACACTTTTCTTCAAAGGTTTGAACTTCACCTGAGAATAAGTGTATCTCTTATTCTAAAAACTGTACAATGTGTTGCAATTGCCAGCCGTCACAGCTCAGTTGGAAGTAGCTATGCCTTTTGCGACAAAAATCATCTGTGTGATGAACACAGATGTTTGTTCTGTGTATGGGTGTTATATTGTCTTCTGTGTATATGTAAACAAATATGTGTATGTTAAAAAAAAAGTTCTATCAGTTATCTGGTTCCCATAGTACCTTTACTGAGTTTAGGGATATCAAAGTCAAAAAGCATTTATTCAGTAATATCCGCAGGGATCATCTTGAAACGTCTTAAATCTAGGTAGATAGATGACGTTGTGCAAAATGTATATCAGTATTTATTTTTATTTTTATTAGAAAAACAACAGCACTTATAATAGACTGGTTTTAAACTTATACATGTATTATTATCTAGCCAATTACAGGTTTTCCTAGATAAATACGAAATATTATCTACTAATTTTAATTTAAACTACATGACAATTCAATTCAAAATTAAAAAAAAAGGTAGGTAAGTTCACTGTATGTTAACACTAATAACACAAGACGATCTGTACGATCCGCAAACATCCGGGTGTTCTGGGTACTTTCTATGTTATTTAGAAAAAAAACTGTGTAGGTATATATAAAATAAAAAATGTTTTATATATTTTTTTTATATGTATTATAAGTAAAGTTTAAATAATAAGCAATGGTTAAAGAGGTAATTATGAGTTTTAAATTCAGTTTTTTTTGTTTCATCAGACTTATTAGTTAATTAAAACTGCCAAATAATAATTTAATTTAATCGTGATAAGCCTATTTGTAACATATTTTCAAATTAAGCTTTCAAAATGTTTGCATTATATTAGCTATAGGCACTATGAAAATTAATATCCTGCTATAAAGGCCCAAGCGATATAGGACCAATATTGTTTATTAGTTGGGTGGTTTACACAACCTCACTATATTGTATTTCATCTCCGCAGAGCATTAAATTTGATTACATTCAAAATTAATAATATCTGAATAGTGGCTGTAAATCGGTAGTAAAGTTTAACTTTGTAATATCTTAGCTAGTTAATGCTCAAAGTTTTCAAACAATCTATATATTTACCAGCGTAATCAAGCTGTTTAATAGACATAGGCGCGTTTAAACGATCCGAACTTTACTCGTATTATGTCCGCTGGGTGCGCCATGCCCTTTTACACAATAAAAATATAAATACTAGGTTCTGTTTAAGTATCATCATCATGAACAGCCTGCAGAAATCTACTGCTAGAGATAATAATAATAATGCTGGACAATCCACACAGCATCATCTAGCCCCAAGCTAAACAGAACTTGTGTTATGGGTACTAGATGACTGATATACTTAATACAATACATTATATGCAGAGATATTTTTTATTATAGCCACTATAAAGATTCAGGCAATATGAGTAAGGGCCTGAACTTTATTTAAATCAAGCCACTGCATTATTAAAAGTCAGGTAAGTAACAGTTTTAGTAACAAGAACACATATTCGCAAATTGGTGATAAAACCAATTACCGAACAATTTAGGGCTCGGCTTCCATATCGTTTACACAGCCGACAAGCTAATGTACAAAATTCAATTAAAACCCTACGATCTACCACACACCTAATTCAATCTCCGTGGACACTACAAACAAGTGTCCCAGTGGCGATAAAACGTATACCGTCCATGCACGACATGAGTAGACATGGTACTCTACTAACTAATGCATCGTCTGTGCAAAGCCCAGTTAAACCCGGCAGCGCGGCGCTTAAACTCTGTGGCCGACATAATAATGATGGCCAAGATTTTATTTGATTTATTAATCTATTCTAATCCAAATGGTGTCTGAAAAAGATTACACTCAGCGATAATATCGCTTATTTAAACAACCGTAAGTATATTTTGTGTATTTTTACACTAGTTTACACTAGATTTTTTGACGACCGATGTGGCGCGGCGGGCGTATGTCCGCCTGCGACGCAGGAGGTTGCGGGTTCGATTCCCGCCTAGGGATAAATGTTTGTACGATCTGCAAATATTTATTCCCAGCGTTCTGGGTATTTTCTATTTTTTTTTTATTATATTTTTTGCGGCTTTGGTATCACTCCGGCCATATGGCCTATTGTGATCGCCGTGGGTATTTTCTATGTATAATAAAAACTATCTATATATGTAATGTATTGTATTAAGTATATCAGTCATCTAGTACCCATAACACAAGCTCTGCTTAGCTTGGGGCTAGATGATGCTGTGTGGATTGCCCAGCATTATTATTATTATTATTATATAGATGTAATATAAGTGTGTGCCTAAAATTATCTTATTTTATTTATATTTTTAGGTAAGTTCAGTAACGTACTGGTAAGAACTGTATGTGTGTATGTGTTTAGTAGTAACTGAAATTCGACAAAACGTTTAAACTTTTTTTTTTGCCTGTTCCACATATCTCTACTGACTAGTAGGGAATATTGATGTACATCATCTGTAAATCATGTACTAACGCTAATATCTTTACAATCTAGTCACAATTTGGCTAGTGAGTAATTTTACGTTGAGATGAGTTGTTAGCATAAATTATTATTCTAAGAATGTGTTGGTATATCACGTTTCTTACTGTCTCTATTCAAGGCGAAGACATTGTTGTTGTGTTCGTAGCACTTGCTTGCACACGATTGGATTTATAGCACGGAAAATAAAAACGTACTCTTCTACTCTTACAAGCAAAAGGAGCATGGCGCTTAAAATTTCATAATCAGATTTATCCACGAAAGTATGAAAAAATATTACAAAACGTTGTACACCTACTTTGAAGTCCTCGTTGACTTTTGTAAGGATTCTGATAAAGTTGCAAAGTAATAAAATGCTGAAGTGGAGTTGGATTTTTTCTAAAGGCCATTAAGATTGAAAACCTTGTAGAGTTTTATTACGGCTGATTGCAAAATCAAACGGACTTGCGCCAGTAGAAACTTTTTATAATTACGTCAACATTTTTTAATCTTTCGTAGAACATAGAAGCATCTTAGTCATGTTAATTACTAAATTTATATATTTTGTGGCTTGGTTAGCCTAAAATCAACATCTGGTTGTTTTATCAGAAAGTTTTATAAAAAAGATATTATAATCAGTGTTAATACCAGTTAATACCAAACAAAACTGTCAAAATGTTGATTATCTCTTATCTCACTAACGTGACATTTCTCAGACTGTCACTGATTGTCATTACTCATTGGTTCACATAACCCACGTCATCCTCACATATGCTCATCTCACGATGTTGCTATTGATTTTATGACGTTTAACTAAACTAGCTTGCATTTTAACATTCGTGTTACTATGTACTATGATATAGTGCATTCATCTTTGCGTTTTGTGCGTGTTCAACAATTATAGTTGGCACTTCCGAGTTATCCCCTAAGTTTCCATTAATATTATTCATAGTAAGTACGAAGGTTGTACAGTACAATTCCAGTAACGAAGTGACCTGGAGCACCCGTGAGGATCCGTCAAGAGGCCATTAGGGCCCCCTTCGGTGTGCCAATCTTCTTAAGTATCACGTCCAATTCTTAGAGCAGACAGTGTCATTTTTATTTAAATAAAAATTTAAAGTCGTACGGCAAACGACATACTGTTAAGGTGCAAAGCTACCAGCCGATGATTTGTTAGTTGTGTCTTTTGGCTAGTGCAAACATATACCAATCTATACCAATTATAATCTTTACTGAATGGCTGACATAATAGACAACGCACAGCCTAAGCCGCAAGTCGTAGAAGCTTGAAATTTTCAGGATATTCAGTGTAAAAGTGTGCTGAAAAGAATTTCCGAAATTAAAGTCCTAAACGGAAACAGAGGGGGTTGAAGTTTGTACGAAACTAACTTTACGCAGATGAAGCCCAGCTTAAATTTTTTTCTATGCGGTATTGAGCAATCTCTAAAATCCAAACAGCGCCGTACCGTAGAAGTAGGTACCTAAATAATTTTAGAAAATATAGTTCCTCTGTACTATAAATAAACTCCCCGAAATGTAACGTCGAAAAGGCAACGCTTGCTCTATTTTTATATAATCAAAATATGGTAGTGGATTAGGCGGGAATGTGCAGATGGCGCCAAGCAAGTAAGTAAAGAGCGCAGTGATAGGGTCCCGATATACGTGTCTTGGATACTGACTAGCGTTTTCACATTTTTGATATTCAGATCGGGCAACCACTGGCAACAAAAACCGAGTTAACTCTGCGATATTGAAAGCTTATGGATTTTGCTGCCGTAGATATGACTCCGGTAATCAGTACGCTAAGTATATTGAAGCAATTTTGCAAATCGACATTTTATTGTTGGAGGAAAGTGTGTTCGATAAGGGAGGTGTTTTCTTTGTCACTTTCTCTTTTTGTTTATGGCAGTGGCGTGTTATGAGTGTTGGGTTAATTCTTGAACTACAAATAAATCTCTTCAGTGTACGATGATTGTTATTTTTATTAACTGAAATCAACCGTATGAGTAGTGAATGGAAAGCGATATAAAGAAAAAACCGGTGGTAACATACCAAATAGCAAAAATGGCGTTCCGTTTTGGTTAGTGGCCAATTTTAATTGAATGAAAAAATGATCGTCTATGCATTTTTTCGTTTTGGATGATGGGCTAATGGAAATTGGCAGTGGTCTCGGCAGCCACCCGTGCCAACTTTTGCAGAGCCAGCTATCGCTACGCTCCAGTTCGGGAGCCACTGGTGAGATATATCGTTTCGATTGAATAATGTCCTCATGGCAATTGCCGTCCACTGTCCACGTAATCGAATTGATTATTTAGATTTGGACTTCACCTTCATTGTCATACACCTTTCCTCGTAGATCTCATGCATAAATTTAACACCGCCAAGGTATAAACATGTGGTATTCGAATAAACGAATTTCCCATCTGAATGATTTCATTCATCTTTCAAATGGGAAGTCGATCGCATGTGCACCAAATGGACGTATTGGCATGCAAAGCCTTGTGCAGTTTCTATTGAATTGTAAATTTGAGTTCTGAGACTCGAGCACTGGTTCACGATAAAAATAGGTATTATAAATTCGTTTTCGCTGTATCGTTTCCTTCAATAAGAAGTTAGGAGTAGATTTTTTCAGTGAACTCGATAGCGAAACTTTTAATCTTATCATCGTTTTCTTGACCTTATTCCACTTTATGTGGGGTCGGCATAACGTGTGTTTTTTTCCACTCCGCTTTTGTTAGCCGTCATCTCCGTACTTACTTCTTTCTTGTCCATGTCATTTTCATGTAATTTTTTCTTTGGTTTGGCTCTTGTCACATATCCATGCACATTTATATTCATCACTCAATAAATGATTTTTGACTTTGATTTTTGACTTTGACTTTGACTTTGAAATATTTGATTTCCTTGATATTCTTCGTTTGATTCTACTTCTTTAAATTTTTGGACTAAATCTACTAATTCTATTTGAAGACTAAACTTTTCTTATATTCGTATGGTAGTAAACAAAACATAAATACATAGCTACTCGTAAGATGTAAATGTATAAGATGCAAAATTTAGAAGCATTTTAGTTCGGTTAGGACAAAACAAGATACGTGCCACGGGTTTTTAAAATGCAACTAAAAGACCATGATGAATAATAAGTAGGTTAATAAGTAGTTCACATATCGCGCAGCGTCAGAAGTGAAAAGAGCAGCCCAACTTTTACAGATATTTCCATACTTAGGATGTTATTAATTTTGAACGCTTAACATCATATATTTATTGAGCCGTGATTGGAGGGCTCTCCATTCCCGCGGCGCGTGATTTAATGAATCAGAATATTTCATGTATCGTTAGGGCCGGTCTCGAAATCAATCACGATATTGAGCACGACGTGTGTGAAATAAAATGAATAACCAAATTACATACGATTTTACAATTATCTAGTAGGTATTAAAAATATTGTTAACTTTGATAATTAAATATTGGCCCCGTTTTACCCTTTGGGTACGGAACGCTAAAAAAGATCACACAAAAAAAACAGTAGGAACCAGGCCGTAAGTTTATTGTCTAGATTCACCTATGTACATAGTTATAAGACTAAGTGATTACTTTGATTCTATAGAATAATGCTTTTCGGCTTTGACTTTTTTTCATTTTATTTGAACGTTTTTTAGACAACATCAGTTTATTTTTGTTTAGTCAGTCTTTCTATGAAACTAAATAATAAACAAGTCAATTTGTAAATATTTTTGTAACCTTTCAAATAATATTAGTAAATCTTCTTTTTATAACAATATTACTCAGACGTCTCTGTGAAGTAGTAGTAATATTTCAAACAATGGTTTTGACTGAAAGCTGCTGACCTTTGGGAATCGTTCTTCAGGTAAGAAAGAGTGATTGAAGTTTCAACATCGACATTTTAATATAGGTGTGACGTTAAATCAATGAAATTAAACTTATAATTTTACTGTTGAAAGTAGATTGATAAAAAACTCTTTATTGTAGTATTTTTTAAACTTTCGCGATTGGAATACATATTGAACACTTATATTACACGGGTATTTATCGCGTATTACCTTTTTTATTTATGACGTTTCGGCTATGTTGCAATAGTGGTCGCGGGCAGACTAGTAAATAAAAAAATTTATACGCGATAAATTCCCGTGTAATATAAGTGTTTAATAACTCTTTATTGTATAACACAAGGACGTAAAAAGCTAAAATAATACAACAAAGTAAAATAAGTGGTTTTATTACTGTGAGCGATCTCTTCCATACAACCTTAGGAAAGACTGTTGTGTTGTTTTAAATACATGCTGGTATTTATTCATTTATTCAGATCTACCAACAGTTGCTACAACAATACAAATAAAATATCGAAAAAAACTTATAACTATTTGTAGGGTAGGTACACACATGAATTGTCTCAAGTCTTTCACAATGAATCATAGAATAACTAACACCTTGCGTATTTAAGTACTTATATAAAGGTAAGAAAAAGAGCACTAGTGGTCTAGTGGGAATAACCTCGCCTTCTGATCCTAAAATCGTGGGTTAGAATCCGGCCGTGCACCATTGATTTTTTTACTCAATATTTGCGGAAAATATCGTAAAAAACTGGTTAGTGTTCTAGCAGCGGCGACGGCTTGTCATATATGGAATACTAACTATCTACAGAATGTAGGTATATTCTAACTGTAATATGGTAGATATCCCCTCAGATCACTTACCAAATAGACCAACCCAAGATTATTTGAGGACGTCTAGAGAGTATAGTCAGAGGTACGTCCAAATATTACATTTGCCACATACCCACATTTTCCAGTAGTTAGTATTATGTTACTAATAGTTTGCGGCATAGGTGTTAATGCAAATATTGATAATTATTATGCAAAATAGATAAAACCTTTTGAACCGTGTTAACTTTATTAAATTTAGTATTTGAACTGCCTACATAAAGCTTGATTGTGATATTACATTCAAACCAATGCAATTGAATTTCAAGCGAATACGGTTATTCGTTTATAAATACACAAAATATAGAAATCGCAATTTGGATATTGTCACGTCACATCATCAGCCTAAATAAGTCTACTCTGCTGGATTTGCCTCCCCCATATTTGAGAGGGTTTGCCATAGTCATCACGCTTGGCAGGCAGATTAGTGACCGCACTGTCGGTGTTTAGTACTCAATAAATTCTGCTGCCAATCTCTTAGTGAGTTCCTAATGAAAAAGTTCCATTCTCAGTCAATACTACAACGGCTATTCTGAAATTGTAAACATCGTCAATTTTATTTTCACATACTACGTAGGTTTTCTATTTATTCTTGAGTATTTTTAGTTGCGAAACAAAGGCTCTATTCAAAAGTCTATCGTGTGCTAGCCCACAACAGATCGTGGAACTGTCATGCGCGCGTAACCGCATCCTACAATGGATCGGACGGTGCGAACTGGCTCCCGTTTCAAACGTCACATTTTTATTTAAAAAAATCTTTATCCTCTGTATCTGCAAACGACGAGTAAACGAAAAGAAAAAAATGTTCAGTAACAAAGCAAACAAAAAAGATAACACGTTTATTTACTAGAAAATTACAACTAACCTATATCTTTCAATACAAAGATTTTTATAATTAATAAAAATCTTTGTCCTGACTGACTGGGATACAGACAATGTACAACCTAAGCCACTGGTCGTAGAGGCTTGACATTTTCAGAGTATATTCGTGTTGCTGCGTAAAAGTGTACAAAGAAGAAATTCCCGAAATTCAACCTCTAAACGTGTACAGCGGGGGTTGATGTTTGTATGAAAATAGCTTCACGCTGACGAAATCGCGCGCGTTTCGCTAGTACAAGTATAAATAAGGAATATACTAAATTCATATGAAACAGTTCAACTATCTGCACACCATTGCGAGCGATCTAAGGATAGCTCAAGTGATCCAAATCAGTCAGAATTGGTAGCCTCCCCAAAACGATAAGCTGCATTGTCCCGCTGAATGGCAATGCTGGAGTCATAGAATTTTCAAAAGCCTCCGACCCCAAGACGAGCATATCTTCTGATAAGAAAGTCATAGAAAACACTGTATATTATGTCCCATTGGAAATAACGTTTCTAAGCTTACTTCATATACTGTGATCTTGACAATGTCATCGGTATCCGATAAGCCGATGACATTGTTTGGTCCGTCCTAATACTTAACTAGGTACTTCAATACTTGAAAATAAACATTCTAGCCTCGCAATCTATAACAAAGCCTAAGCAGAATGGGCACCTTTGTATTCTCATTCGAATTACACAAAACACGTTTCTGTGAAAAGCCAAGGGCATTTGGCAAAAACGTTTTTCTTATAACAACAATTTCATTTTATTTCGAAAGAAAAACGATCCAATAAAACGCATATTACCTCGTCGCATTGTAAAAGAAAATTTGAAAAGTAGGGGTGTCTACAGAAACGGATGGTATTACAATTCGGTGCCATTTGCTGCTTGCCTCTTGTGCTCAGCTACGTGCTTGTATGGAAACTTTTTAGGAGACCATAAAGAAAATTCTTTCCCTTAAATTTACGATTTCCCTATCGCGCTTAAGCGGCGAATCATGGCGCAGCATGGATGAAATATTATCGCTCGCAGTAGCGCACGGAGCGACTTCGCTGTCTAAAGTGTTGCCGGATTTTCACATGTGTCTCTGCTTTTTCGCAGGATGTAATTTGTTATACTAGAGTCAAATTAAATCTGCTTCTGCTCTCGTGAAATCATATTCGTAGATATGAGTTGGTAAGTTTATTTGATTTTCGGATTACTTTTGCTGGTAGGTAAGGTAAATACATAATGAGAACTTCTTCGAAAGTATGTACTGCTGCCGCTGACGTTAATAGCTCTCTGGCTGACTTTACGAGCTATAAGGAGTTAACACCTAGGGAATTGGCGAAACGTCAGTAACCAAGATGCATTACTACACTTACAAACAGCTCCATCAAACATGTTACGTATACACCTGCATTTGAAAACCTTTAAATACAAATAGTGTTCGAACGTGCCTCTGAATTTCTTCCTCCTATTCAAGGATCTAAAATATCTTCAAGGCATCTTTTTAGTAGGTACGTAGGTACAAAAATATCTGAAGGAATGTACCTCTCTAAGGATTATTGCCCAACTCCAGTAATCCACGAACGTCTGTTATTAGTACTACGGTTGGTTACCTGTCAGACATCTCTCACCTCATTGGTCGCAGTAACATTAGCCAATGACATGTAGGCTTATCCGACGAGCAAAGATTCCTTAATAGCACTATGAGATAATGAGTACCAAAATGCATTAGATAAACATCAGTGTGCAATTTAAACTTCAATAATTACGGGATCGTTGTTCCTCCGTCAAATTGCTCATCAATATCCGACGCCTCATTTTCAACAAAGGCCGAGGGAGAACACGAAAATTCATCAAAACTTTATTGAGGCTGAAACAATACATCAAGACGCTAAAGCATCGTAATAGCCAAGAGATTGATCGTTCGGGGTTACAGACGTTATCGGAAGGTATGCCCGCTTCCGCTTCCGCTTAAGCCAAGACACTACCGAGCCACTTCCAGAACCTCGTACGCACTTCACTTTATCAAAAAGTAAAATGTGATCCTTCGTAGCCGCTCGTGCCTGGAATTACCTGAATTCAAATGATAAGTGACTGAAGTAATACCTGGTTGAGATTTGTCAATATCTTTAATAATTTTTGCGTCAGCATAGGAATAAAAGCAAATATGATTTTAAAATATTACCCACGAGAATTTAAATTGAAATTCAAACCTTACATACGTTTACTTGCATGGCTTCAGCCTGGTTGGCCCTAAAGTTTCTTATTTCATCCTATTTCATCCAATACCGTTTTGACGTCACGAAACGTCTACATTTTCATCTTTCATAGTAGGTACTAGTTACCCTTTACTCCTACAGAGCAAATATTTTTGGAAATAACATGCAGTAGTATTATAGCCTTAGCCAAATTATAGCTTGTCTGGGGAAGTAATACCACCATACCTATTGCTGCCGCTAAGCAGCTTGCTGTGTTCCGGCTTGAAGATGTAAGCACCGGTGAAATTACAGACACATGAGACTTAAAACTTATGGACTATAATACTGTATGGTTTAGGTATGGACACAAGATCTGACCAAGATGTGACCTACAAGACAATGCTTTGTTATAGATGATGTTATAGGTAACCCCTTAACGTGCGGTGGGCCATATGCTTGTTCCTTCTGCAAGTCGTAAAAATAAAAAAATAAACCACGAAAAGGGATTATCTCAAGGATTTTAACTAAGCACTTAGTTGACACAGTAGCAGGTTGAAAGCATATCAGGATAGAAGGAACTTAAAACCCTCTTTACCACAAGAGTTTTTAGTAAAATTCCTAGCAGCTGCCATCGAATGGGTAATTTACATTAGAATAAGAATAATTTTATTCAAAACAAAACTAAATATTAGTAGGTAGACATAATAGTTATTGTTGTTACTCCGTATGTAAGTTTAGGTTAGCAATAAATTTTAATAATACATTATTATTTGATTCGTGTCGTCATTTTGAATTAGCAAGCACTTTTCAATTTGTGTAGACATGTCTCTCACGACCCCGTGACATACAATACAATATAAGAAAAGATTATAAATATAAGTCTCTTATATACTTTCCTTATAAGAGTATTGAAAGTATAAATAATTTACGTTAACATTATTAACAAGAACAGAGTTTTTAGTAGAAGTTCATATTATAATATGAGTGTTTTTGGAATTCACTAATACTATAAACTTGTTCTTTATTATGCGATCCGATGTAGGTTATTAATAAGTGATCTCTTGTAAGTCTCAGCTTTAGCAGTGTAAACGAAGCCTATTTAATAAACCAAACAATAGCCTCATCACTTTCTCTATACAGCCTTACGCCTATCGACCTATTATTCCTAATCTAATTACCGAAACAGACGGACAGGTGTATAGACCTTTTCGGGTGTTATATTGTATTCTAAGTATGTCTTTATAAAATAAAAGCCGTATATAAGTAATCTATCGGTTATCTGGTTCCTATAGTATAAGCTATGCTTAGTTTGAGGCTAGATAAGGTTGTGTAAAATAATATCCACAAATATTTATTAAAAAATATTAAGGGGATTCCGAACAAGAGCCGCATGTTTTAAAAGTTGCCCCGTTCTTCACAATTTCGGCAATGACGTCTTACTTGCTCTACGACGCTCTGTTCTACATCCTTCAATTAAAAAAAAACAGATACTGTAATTTCACCGGCATCCATACCCAGCACCAAGCAGCACAGAAGAAAACATTAACGCTGCTTGGTGGCAGAAAAAATCATGGTGGTAATATTTCCCCGGACGAGCCTTTCACTAAAAGTTTTACTTCAGAAGAAGCAGATGGGCGATGCGGCTAGTACACGATGAAACATTATTGAACAAAGGGTTACACATAGTTAAAAGACTAAAAATAAAACATTGTTTAACACTACAATTTTCTCAGACTTATGATTATACATGAAAATAAGCCTTATAAACCAATGGAGCATTCGAAATGGTTAAAAAAATAGAGTTAAGAAATAGGTTCTTTTTTTCAACTAATTATAGGCAAATATACAGCTAATTTATACAACTATAAAATTAAAAAAACCATTTACCAACAGATCTAAAAGTGCTAACTGGAAATTAGTTTAAATCAAATAAAAAAATGGCTGATTGATAAAGTTTACTACAGTCTACAAGAATACTATGAGACCTAGTTTGGGCTGTAATTAGTTTAAAAAATTAATAAATTTATTTAAATTGATTTTAAATGTCAGCACTCAAGAATATTCCTAGATTTAAACTAATATTGTACGCCCGAAAAGGGTAGACCGTTGAAACTAATTAGAAGTATGTATCTGATTTTAAGATCTGTACAGTTTTACAATAAATGACTCTTACTCTTAGGTCACACCTGAATTAATTTCGACAGCCATCACAGCTCAGTTTGTAGTAGCCCTGCCTTCTGTGCTGTAGGTGGTGGGTTCGATCCCCACCGAGAACAAACATTTGCGTGATGAACATAGATGTTTGTTCTGTGTCTGGATGTTGTATTGTATTCTATGTATGTATTTACAAAAAAAAGTATATAAGTATTCTTTCAGTCATCCGGTTCCCATAGCCAATGGACATAGCAAGCTATGCTTAGTTTGGGGCTAGATGATGTTGTGTAAAAATTTAAACAAATATTTATTTATTATAATTTAATTAAATTAATTTGAGGGCAGGACTAACTTCAATAGATGTCCTACCACTTAAAATTTTGATGACGATGAAAGGTTAGTGTATTGTCTGACCTGTACGGTCAATGGTATTTGTCTAGTCTTCTTCTACTCGCGTAGAAGAGTATCATCTGCCTTGTTGTTATTTACAATGTACTTTTTGCAAACGATTCGTAACATCAGAGATCGTGCTTGACCTCAATCTCGAGTGAGAGTTCTAAGGTTAAAAAAATATAACCCAAATAACAATGATTTATTTGGCCTTCACTAAAAAAGTCAAGCGCCGCTTTAGAAAGACAAGAACTTTGGTGAAACAATATTTTTTTACTCCTCAACTTTCTTTTTACAATTGATTATCTTACTTGGGTTGAATGATTCTCATTTTTTCAAACTTAAATGTACAAGTTTCAGTTTGTGATCACGAAATAAAAGTTTTTCGGAGCACTTTCGCTGATTTCTTTTAAATGCGATAAATCTAACTTCTTTTGCGATTAATTTTGTGCTTTATCATTCTTTTCTCTTTGTTCACAATCTGGGTTTATGCTAGCATTTTGTAACGGTAATAGTATTGTTTGGATTTCATGAATACATTATTTTATAAAAACCTTTAAAAACAAGTAAACTGAGGTAAATACTACCGTAATAGTTTAAGTTTTCTACTCCTAATCTGGCTTAAGATATTTATTAATTCTCTGAAGATTACGAAACTAAAATTGTTAGGATAAACTTATGAAACTGGTCAATCGAGCTAAACAAAGAGCTAAATGGCTAGATTTGAAAGGACATAGAGGTTGAATAGTAAGGTCAAATCCAGTCAGAAAAATACTCAAATCCTAATTACATGTATGTATGGGTGAACCCTTACTACAAATGACCACACTCGGTTGCTAAAACTATTAACTAAAGAGCTGGACATGATAAGTGCTAAGTATCCATCAAGCAACTACCTACATACTGTAAGTCTATGTCTAAATCTGTGCAAAAAACTAACAGCTATTTGGCGTTATTTAATTTTTCTAAGTTCTGTATCATTTCCCTGGAGACTTCACGAACATAGGGTCGTGCGAAGAAAATTTTCTTAGAAAAACAATAAATTTTCTGTGAGGCGCGCTCGAGTGAGTTTCGGTGTCGGCTGAGCGGGAGCACGCTCGCCATAATATATTGAATTTGAAACGAACAAACTTTAACGTTCTCCTAGCCCGCGTGTAAAAAGATTTTCTCAAAATGTTTACAATGCAATAATTTTTATTCGACATCAAAGACAAACAATTTCTTCAGCACGACAATAACACAAGTTTACAACAAATCAAACTCTCGTAGTTTTTGTTTTATTCTAAACAGTAAACGAAATTAGGATCAGAGGAAACGATGTATTTACTCATCCAAAGTAAGAGTATTTCAAATAGTGTAGTAAATTAATAAGGATTAAAATTATACATAAGATAAACTAAGTCTAACGAGTAATAAGCCTTTAAACAACATAATAATATAACATTGAGTCTAATCCGAAGTTCCCCGTCAAATTATGAGCCTCATTTAATATTTTTTTCCATTTGGCAAAACACGAAAATCTCATTTGCACCGAAATCCCTTTTCTGTCTCCTTAAAACCCGTTCTTAATCGAAGTATCTTTGAGAGGAGTGTTGTGATGAAATGTTATATTTTTCGAGAGACCTATTGATCAGTAGAGAAACACTTTGTATCATAGCGGTTTACCGGCGGTTAAACCACAAAAAAATATTGGCGAAAAGGTGCGAGCTCTTCTAGCTTAATCCCTGACGATTTGGGAAGAAGGAAAAAAAGGGTTCGTGAGCTTGGATCCCCTCCGTAGGCGGGGCTTCTGAAGACGCTTATCGTCCTCGCGCCTGTTTATTTCCTCGAATACTATTAGTGGCAAATTTCCAGATCGAAGGCTTAATAAAGTTATGGAATTTATATTTGTAAAAACACTTGTGGTACTACAGGTTCAAAATTGTGAGATGACGTTTTTTTCTATTTCATGTTATATTAAAAATAAATGTAATCAATTCCAAAACCTGGATAAGATGGGTAATTAATAGAAAATTTATATCGATTTAAGTCAGTGATATCCACGTAGGAATTTCCAAAGATTTTTTTGTATATTTTTTAACTTTGGATGTTTGTTTAATTTTGTCCTAATTTTTTTAGGTTCCTAATAAGTTACTAACGAATCTGAAATGTTTTTATTTATTTTGCTAAGGAAGCGAAAACGGTAAGAATACGCTTCTCTCTAGTCGACATGGTACTAATTAAAATGCACAACGATGGAGCCAGGTGCACCTACATCAAGTATAAATATAATTTATTACAATCAACACAGCGTTAAATAATATGCAAGAGAAAATGTTGGCCACAACCCGTGAAAATATCTTACAATTGCTTACTACAATTATCCACTACAATTTGTATTATTTTATTGTCCAGGTTGTAAATAAATATGACGGGGCGTATTGGTTTCCTTCAGCACACTTTTATGCAGATTTTCTTTTGTCTGAAATGTCTGAACTCTTAACGACGCTATTTTTCTTTATAAGTTCAAAACATGAAAACGGATATTTTATCGATTGGATCATATTTTACTATGTGTCCGTCCATCTATCATACTATGGTTATGTTCTACAACTGAAAATCAAAATAAATCGTGAACCACATACAGTAAATATTTTTGACAGACTTTTGTCGAAAAATGCCGAAAAACTTAGAGATATATTTATTTGTATAAGATTACAAACCATACAATTAGTTTTGACACTTTTACGATAGAAACAAATGCTTTAGTACTACTCAAAGTGTACTTCGATTCAAAAACCAACTCAATTTAAAATTCTGTTCAGCGAAAATACACAGTGAACCAGGAGCATATTAGATCAGCCCGGTGACTGTATTTAACATATTACAATTAATTATGCATGCCTATTGGGTTCGCGAGGCTGGAGCGTTCTGATAATATTAAGGTAAATCTGGTTAATCTCTAAGCTACCGTTAATTAGACACACTTGTTTGTCGCTATGGGACCATGCCCTTCTATTCATTATGTACGAGGCTAATGACGATGATTTTGCAGAACTGTGTGTAGGTACATTAATTGTACCTACTATATGGGGGTGCTATAAGATAAATTTGTAATCCTTCTTAGGGCCTACCAATTAATACGGTATGAGAGCAACCCTTTTGAAAATTTAATCAATCATATGAACATTTAATACCTCAATTATTTTGTTCGGTTTACATAGTTTTATTCATGTCACGGGTCTAAAAGTAATGCAATATGCAGCTTAATTTTTTATAGAAAATTAGATAAGAATATAAATTTATGATAATTCCTGGGTCTACAGCCAGCAGAACAAAATCGGGATTTTCGACTCGTATTATAATATTCGGAGATATCAAAGCTTACTTAAAAACTCATCATAATTAACATTCATTTAAATTTAAGATTATTCATGGCAGAAGGCAAAGTTACCTCGGTGGTATTTAGTGACGCACCTGCCCGAGGCGCCTCAGCGTGGTCGAAATTAATGCGACGCAAAGTCGGCAAAAGTCAATTACACTTTATTAAAACCGTCTCCATTTATATCAATTTGACGCAAACTGTTACAAATACTGGTAATGTTCCGTCGTTTGATGGTCTCGCGAGGCGGCAGGCGGAGCTACGCAAGCGCCGCCGCCGCCGCCGCCGCCGGCGTAGCACCGTCTCGTAGACAAAGCGCGGCGGCTCGCGTAGCGCGGGCAGTACGCAACCGGCTCGCCGCGGGCTCGCAGCGACCCCACCGCTCTTGATCCCTCCGCGTGCCGACCCGAATACCCCATTCGATTCACCTTCCGATGAATATTTAATCGGCCCGATACCGATGGCGTATGAATGAGCGAACTTTGTTGCCCCATTGACAGTTATGAGCACTTTTATTGAAGCACCTGTAATTCTTGGAAAAGTTACGATGTCTGTGGGGTAAACTTATTTGGCATCATGAACGGACAAAGATTAGTTCCGTGTGCAGCGGTGACACCTGTTTTGTTGCTGTTTATTATAAGCAGTTCCGCTGCATCGACCGATGGTAAGTACATATATGATTACTTTAAGAGCTTCAAAGACCACTGCATAATAATGATAAACTATACATATCCGTCAGTAAGTAAAGATAAGAAGTAATATATAAAACCATGTGTCATAAGTTACCATTTGAGCAGACGTCAAATGTTTCTTAACTGCATTAAAATATTGTTTTAGGAGACTTGCACCTAAAATAACAATAGAATAACAATCAAATATTGTGTTAGGAGACTTGCACCTAAAATAACAATAGAATATACTACTCTATACACGTGGTTTTGAGTAAATTTTCACACGTGGCTTACATTTTCTTTTGGTACTAGTACTAATTAGTTTTGACTATTTAAGCATGTTTTAGTAAAAATTGCAATTGGGATTTCGAATTGGAAATCCTTTGAAGTAAATAAATTTAAATTAGAAGCAACATGGATCATTTATGAATAATTCATGCATGCAAATACTTTTGGATTGTTTTATTTTTTGTGGATGCGCATTGGTTCTAAACTTTTATTTTACTTATTTATTAACATGAATATGCATTTATGTTGTCAACTCTTTTGAGTCTGTGGAGGCCCAAAGATACTTTGCTAAAATTAGTGTGGCTATGGATTGTATTGGAGTTTATTATTTATTTATTTTGTTTCAACATAAATAATAAATCAATTCAAACGCGGTGATGATTTTTTTCGTAATATTTTTTATTTATAAGGGATTTTTTATCTTTTGCTAGAAACCTATAGAAGTGGAAATAGAGAACAATATTAACGGTTTTAGCAATAGTCTTAACGGAGCAAATAATGTTGAAAAACACTGTCTATATCAGTTCGAGACATGCTCTAATTTAACAATAACCGTCATACTTATAAACGTTATTTAAATTTAAATATTGCTTAAAATAAGCCGGTCAATAAAGAGCTTTTTTTATTTCTTTCTTTTCTTCTTTCTTTTACTATTTGCTATTTATGTGTTGGTAAAAGATAACAATACTTTAAGCATTGTTAATTTTTTGACAGATTTTACAAGTAAGGCCATACATAAATAAATATTTGTGAACACTTTTACACAACATCATCTAGTCCCAAGCTAAGCTTAGCTGCTTGTACTATGGGAACCAAATGACTGATAGAATACTTATATATTTTTTTGTAAATAACTACTTAGAATACAACGGCGCCCATACAGAGAACATATATCTAAGTTCATCGCACAAATATTTGTCTTCGGTGGGGATCGAATCCACAACAACAGAACATCACAGAACGCAGAACTACTACAAACTGAGCTGAGGGTCCAGTCGTCAAAAATCTTCACACTCAATGTTCAATATATAAAAAATAACTTTGTCACATCTAAAGAAGATAATATTTAGGTAAATACGTGGAGGTAAACCTTAATTAAAATTATTAATTCCATCAAAAAATTTACGTCACATAAACTTTGTTAATATAACGACAAACTTAAAACAATTTAACTTATTCAAATCACAAGTATTAATTTGAACACCTCTTCGTCAACATTTAAACTTTATTGAAAGTACGTTATATTCAAAAGCAATTAACAGCAGATTCGTGATTCTTATTTAAATATTGAAATTAACAAAGTAAAAACAATTGACATATTTTGCCGTCATGCCTGCCCCAACGTTGATATCTATGCTGCCATTATTCAGCGGATTAGCTTTTTGCCGGATGAGTTGTGGGTATTCAAAAGAGTTATTGAATTTCATTTCAATATGAACTCACTAAAATCCGATTAATCCGGGCGTCGTCGATGCTCTTTTGTCTAGGATGATTATCATACATGGTTCTGAAATAACTGTGTATTTTTGATGGAATTAGCATGAACCTAGTGTACAAATAAATGTTGATCATCATCAACAGTTGTAAAAGTCCACTGCTGGACATAGGCGTTACCATATGTTTGACCATACGTTTCCAGGAAGAACGATTCTGAGCCCTTTCCATTCATTTCATTCCCTTTCATTGCATATTTGAATCCTTTCCCCTGTAAATGTAGAGTGATATATAGATTTTATAGTAGTAAAGTTCTTTGTGAAGTGCTTGTCTTGAGAATAACTACCACCATACCTATTACTGCCCGAGTTGATGGATGCCGAATAGTTTATTCTAAGACACGTTCCAAATGTGCGTGAACTTCGAGGATTACCTCGAAGCATTAGCTTTGTCATAAGGTGGTTGATGTTACTACTGAACATCAGGTGGGCTTTTGACTTGTATTTATAGTCGAATTTAATCTATCATTGCTTTTACTAATACTGGGACTATTTAGAACTCGCTGATTACGTTAGGTTACCTACTTACTATAATAATAGTTGTATATAATAGTTGCTTTGTTTGTTGGGTACCTACTCGGTGTATCATGCATGTTTTGTGTGTAGGTATGTCAAATAAATAATTTTTTGTTTTTTTTTCTAATAAAATCCACGCAAAATGACATTGAATTAAATAAAACTGAGCATCTACAAAATAACCTGCTTAAAACATCAAAGGAAATAACAATCCCTCAAGAATCTGTTCCATACATGAATGAGAACATTCTTTCCTGAGTGCAAGAATGTCACAACAACGCGTTCCTTCGGCACTGAGAACAATCGTGGAAAATACAGATATAAAATCATATTGCAACATTTGTCCTATTCATATCCACGTTTTCGATTTCACCTCATTAGTTTTGCAGGGTTCGTCAAATAACATATGACATTGTAACTAGTTATATGGGGTGTTACCATCTAATACAACATTTACAGTCTTTTGTGTTGTCAGTGCTTATGCTCTTAAACAGCTATCAATATTTAAGTAGGTTAAACGGCTACTACAATTTGAGTTCCGTTTGTTTGCATTAAATAACAGTGAACTCGTCTCAGAAGTAGTTACTAGTATGATCGTATTGGAGAGGTAGTTATCTAATTTAGTAGCAGCAATATCGATCCATAAACTCTCCATCTCGTAATCCCCCGCATCCTGACCGCAATCCAGAACAGTATTACTATCATCAAAGTTGGATTGAACTTTGAGCGCGATGGAACTCACTACCTATGAATGTTAGTATGATGATTTGCTAGTTGTCGACGCCATGCTTCAATTTGTTACTTAACTAGGGAACGCCTTTGCTGGAAACTTGTTCCCAGATAGAAAGTGCCGGTTCATTTCAACGCCAATTGCAACATAAACAAACCTCGCTCAAGCTACGCTGCCGCGATAACAAACTTCCATGTTTACTCTTCTCACTACATATTATAAAACATCTCCCAGAAAAGTTAAACACTCGTCTTACCAAGCACCGAGAAAGTTATGCTCACACAATAATAATTATAATAACATCGAGCGCAAAACGTATAGAAAAGAAAAGGACAAGTTTTCGAACTTTGTTACCAGAACAATTTTGTGGAGTCTTGAACGATTTGACGGTATTTTCCAGGTATTGTTGTACTTGTTATGGAAGATTATACTGAAGTATAAAAGTTTATGATCGAAAAATATTTTAATTGGATGTCTAGAGACTACGAAATAGTGTTATACTATGTTATATTCTACGAAACTATTAGTTAGGTATACAATTAGCATTAGTTTACTACAAAAAAGCTAAAAACTACAACAACCCACATCATAATTTTTCGTAAGCTGATTTTAAATCTTCAAAAAATATCCAGATCAAATAATCAAATCAAATTTTCCTATAAAAACAGCCTTGCTTACCTAAGTGGGTAAATTTATAATAAATACAACAAAAGCTTTAAAAATACTTCACGACAAAGCAGTATTGTACTTTTAACAATGTAGCGGGGAAACATTGAAAATTGTTTTACTTATGTAAACTAGCTTAGTTCGGTAAAATGGTGAAATTTATAAATTGGTAAAATTTGAATGGAGTGCTGCAACATAGCAACGAGTGCCACCGCCAAATCGTATTATTGTAGTGACATATAGGAGAGATGTTTGTCTTTCAAGCGCGTTGTTCAATCGATATCGTACAACAACCGTTTGCAAAATATTATAATAAAATAAATAAATACATCGCATCATGACTTTATCCCTAAGCACAGTAGATATTCATTCCGATCTCTCAGTACCAAGTACCTACTCGAGAGTCTTCGAGGATGTTTAGAGGGGGTAGTCAGAGGTTCGTCCAGATAATACATTCCTGAAGATTATTCCCCTCAGGATGCGCTGAAGATGGTTTATATTTCGCTTTGTCAATCAACCATCCAATATTGTATCTCTGTGTGGGCTAGTGCTGGTAAAAGCTACTTTATCCATATGGAGAAGGCTAAATGAGCGCTCATCAAAGTGGCTCTAAGAAAGCATTCTCCCTGCCTCATACTTATAATAAAAAATGTAATAAGTTAGGCAATGGTGTCTTAAGGCTACACTAGTCGGTACGTTGTCCATACAAACGCTGTAAGTGTTTAATGTCTACTATTTATTAACGTGCGTCCGAAGTTAAGTTTGATACTGAATTATCTTGCCGTTATCTAGGTACGTTACCCTATATGCTACAGTAAAATCGGATTACCTTGAAAGTTACAAGCGTTACAGGATTTAGTACTAAATCTTTCGACGCTTGTAACTTTCAAGGTAATCTGATTTTACTGTAGAATATAGGGTAACGTACCTAGATAACGGCAAGATAATTCAGTATCAAACTTAACTTCGGACGTACGTTAATAAATAGTAGACATTAAACACTTACAGCGTTTGTATGGACAACGTACCGACTAGTGTAGCCTTAATGTATAATATGTAAGATCGATTAGAACCCCTAGTTTAAGTTTACTATAGGTTTTGGTTTTAGTATATAGTACAACCGAATTTTTTTGGTAAATTATATTTTAATTTTTATTGTTTATTATATTCATTGAATCTATTCTAAATAATACAGTCAAGGAACAGGACATATGACGGTGAAACTAAGTTTTATGAATAAATACTAGTATACCAATTTTCTCTTTCACCCAAAACATATAAGTAACAAAAAGTAATGCCGGAAGCATAAAATATGAACTATAGTCCCGTGTTTTATCTTTCAGTGCAGTGTGTCGACCAATAACGCACCCTCCACCTCTATCTAATGAAGCCAATTTTCTACGCCCTCTCAACCTTGCTTTCCTTTTGAATTTTCTCGCGTATTTTCCTTGTCATCCATCTCTTTCCACGTTTCCGCGTAAGCAGATTGCTTTTGATTTCAAATTCCGCTAGCATTGATTAAATAAATATAATTTGGTTGTCCAATGAACAAATAGGAGATGAGATAGACAGTTTAAAGTCTCGGTTTTATGGTTAATTTTATTTCGATAAAACGATGCGAATATTTATGATACTTTTTTTCCTTAGCCTCTACTATCTCTCTCCTAGGCAAATACCACCTTCAAAATTTTTCATCTCTTTCCCTGGTCCGGTGTCATACAATTTCGTCTAGAATGAATCAAGGTTGTCTCTCTAACAACGCTTTCTCGACCGACCCCGACGTCACCGTCCTTCAGGTATACAATAAGTGGTCGATATCAGCTGAGGTACGTCTGGCTTCCATCGCTCACTTCCATTTGGTTTAACAGTTTTGGCTCCAACATAAGCTGTACCAATCAAGAAGCGCAATCTTTGAACATTTCACGAGTTACATTGTCATATTGAGGAGTTTTCAAGGATTATCGTGGTATTTTCGTTTTAAGAGAGTCATCTTTCAAGTAGACTTCAAAGACAAGTCAGTGGTAAATTATGAGTTTCAAAATTAATAGACGGAATAATGAAAAAACCCACAAAACGCATAATAAATAAATTTACATTTCTACAAATACTCATGAATTAAATTTGCAGTTACTCAATGTAATTTTTCAAGCCAAAAAATGTTAACTTTACTTCGCATATTACTCAAAGTGGGTCTTTAAAAAAAGCTTGAGCTGGTTTAAGAAAAATTTGCAAAATTTTTTTTTTACTTTACTAAACATTTTGTTGCTGAACGAACTTTTATAAAATAATTATTTCAAATGCAACCCAATAAACAGTGCAGTATTGGGCAGGTAGTATTTGGGTTAATCCATGAAGAGCTTAAAAATAGTGTTTATTCACCGGAAACCAATCCGCCTACAAACGAATTCTCAATAAGATGACATAGCAAATACGTTTCAGTATCCGTACACACTGACTTCAAAACTAATTTTGATTAAACTCGTGAACGGAGTTCGACTGGTGTGCTGTTTATTTTTAAAAGAAATCCGAGTATATAAAACATCCTTATTTGCAGTGCACGTTCCTTACGACCCGGAAATATTTCGAAGCAAATTTTCTCTTACTTAAAGTTTATGCTAGTTGCCCGCGAGTCAGCTGCTATGTAACTGGCATTACGGGAATATGAAATACAGAGCTCTTCTTCAACAACCTTTCGAAATTACTCATCCGTATGACTTGAGTGAAACTGCAGTTATGATAATATATTTCTGTGATATAAAATATTGAATATATGAATAGTGACATATTTTGATCAACGTTTACTATCATCAACATATACTTGCAGCAGAAGTAGTCATACCATGGTTCATATTAATCAATGGTGTAAAAGATGGTGTCAGTGCACCACAGTGATTCTTAAAATTCATTAAATAAATCAGCTATGTATACATATTTTTGGTAATCAATCGTTTTTTTTTATTAAATCAAGATTCACTTTTTTCAGAAAAAAAAAACTAATTGGCAGTAATTACCGTTACCAACAATATGTCTTGAAAGTTACTGTGGCTAGATACCGGACGACACGGCCGTATTTCGTATGTGAAAAACGTTTGGCCATATTTCTGGGTGTCTATGCCAATGCCGGCACCGGTAGCATTTACGCGACGTTCCCGGTATTTCGATGTGCGGTTTCCGCACCACAATACCATTTTATTTACGGTTCAATGGCAAAGCTGAGCGCAAATGCAAAGTTCAATCATAACGCAAATGTGGACAAGTGAATCTTGCTCGCGCAGCATCACCACTCACGCCATTTCACGTAACTCACCGTGGTCAGGCACGCTTGCGTTTTCAATCCAGCGATATGAGCCGGAAACAATTGCCAAGCGTTCGCACTATTCTTTTGTTCGACGTTTTACTACATTTTTACACTCCTACAAATTCGGCGAGTCAATCTGTACTAATGTTTGTTGAGTCCGGAATTTACTGAGACAATTTGAGCACAAAGTGTTGACAAAGAAAATATTTTCCTCTTTCGTATCTTACGAATGTGTTTTAAAAGGTAATTCTTTGTAACTAATGTTCATTCAGTCACTTATAAAAAAAGTGTATAAATGAAAAGGTCTAAGCTATTTTATACAACGGATTTACAAGCACGACAAATGTGGTATTTATCCTATTGAATTATTTCCCAGTCTATTAATAGATGAAGAAATGTGTATTAGATGTTTAAATATCAAATAAATTGCATGTTTGACAAATAAGAAAACTTTCTGAATATTACTGCCGTGCCGTCTGGGCTACACTGTAACGACACGGCATGTTTGAAACCCATATTTTTTGATTGCCACAAGCTGTCACCCATCCAAATAATAACCACACAGAACGTTGCTACTGTACTTTACATCGAGATTAAACATTTTTGTGTGATACCTACATTTTTGTTCTCTGTCGGGGTGCTATACTGTATTCTAAATATGTATTTACAATAAAAGTATACAGTCTGGTTTTTTGAGAAGGACAGAATAGCCAATCTAAAACCACGCGAGTTAAAGATTTATAAGAAAACAATAACTGCATATTTATTTTTAATTTAAATCTTTTAATTTTGACGAAAACCGACACGAATGATTTTTCAAAAAAAATAAATCCTAACTACCAAATAATACCAATGCTGAATAAAGAAACAATCGATTTCGTTGCTAATAAAGATTAGTTTTTGCAACAAAATGTATTACTAAAGATGACAAGAGTTAGCAAATTTTCACTATTTAATATTTTTACACGGAAGAAAACTTACCTCCTTTCCAAGCTTCTATCAAAAGTTAAAGATTAAAAATAAAAACTAAATACTTTATCGACTTTTCTGTAACTTGCGTGGTTTCAAATTTGTTTATCACCGCCCATAGAATTAGAAACTAATTTAGTCCATATTCTTAGTCACCGCCTTTCCCAAAAAACTACTCTGCATAAGTATTCTGTTAAGCATCTGGTAGTAGCTGTGCTTAATTTGGGGTAAAAATATCCACAAATGTTTTATACATAGTTTTATATTTTCTGTAAGATTTCAATAAATAAATGACTTTGATGATGATGAATCTTGCAGCACGGTAGCTTCAAGGTTAGATGGGATAATGCTGGTTGATGAGAGTGTGATGGAGGTGCGATAAGGCGACGATGTTTATGCACGTCGCGGTGTCGCGACACACCGTGGCACGGCGCAAACAGCACGCGACATCAAACCACGGCTGATTTATAGCAGCAATATAGCTGTCCTGTCCTCCACGTATTTTTACAACCCTCATACGGGCGATATTTCTTCTGATTTTTTCAAGCATCTGTGGTTTTACCACGAAACGTTGTTTAAAACATAAATAATAAATAAATATTTGTTGATATTTTCAACAACACCATCCAAACCAAGCATTGATGAAGGATGCAGATAGCCCACCTGATCTTTAGTGGTTACCATTAGTAAAACAATTACCTCGCAAGACACGTTCGATAAAAACGTGCTCTATGAAACACTGCTCTGCGTCCATCAACCTGTGGCGTACAGGTTAAGCCTACCTGTAATTTCACCACCACCCACACCCTTTAAGCCAGAACACAGCAAGCTGCTTGTTGAAAGAACTAGGCATGGTGATTGGTGGTAGAACTTCCACAGACAAATTTTTCACTAAAAGCTAAAACTAAACTACTACTAAAAGCTAAAAACTGAAGACTTGGTTCCTACTTTTTTGTGTGATATTTTACAGAATAATATGGAATGTAAAAGCCTTATGTTACTATGGTTGTTATTTTAATCAGACATAAAACCAATGAATTATGCTCATAACAGTATCCAGGTATAGTATACATTCGTTCAAATCTTTTGATACATGACACTTGAGATTTTGAAGGTAGATAGTCAAAATATATATACAGACAAAGTACTAAATGATATCTGGTTCTCATAATACAATTTTACTCCGCCTGAAACTAGGTTGAATGTCTTTTTTTATACAACTTGCCGTTGAAACAAGCAGGCCCATCCGATGTTAAGTAGTTACCATCGCCTATAACAAAGTATTGCCTAGTAGCTCACGTGAAGGAATGTGCCCTACGATGCATTGCTCAGCGTACATGAACCTGGTGTTTCATATACCTTTCAAACCAGAATACAGCAAGCTGCTTGGCGGCAGAAATAGATATAGTGGTAGTACTTCCCTGGATTAGCATTGCACTAAGAGCTCTACTTTTACTAGAATATCTGTCATTTATTTATGTTCACTTGAAAAACAACCATATTCGTTTAGTTTCTAGTCAAACGTTACTCAAATACTAATAATAATAGACTCAGGCGTGAATTTGGATAAAACAATCATAAAATACATTAGATAGTAATACATGATTTCTCAAAAAATATTCGTCAGAAAAATACAAAGAAAACCTTTTATTTTGCCATGTATAACATTGATACATAACATTGAATTTTGTTTCATATTCAATTATTACAATTATTGTACAATAGGAAAGTATTTTTTTTATAAATTTTAAGAAAACTCTGTCTTTTATTAATTATTATTCTCTATATCAATGTTATTTTTCTGTAATTCAAAACTTTTACATTACTGGTGGAATAACACGCGAGTTTGCCTTTGTAGGGCTATTTTCATACCAGACTCCAACCCGCGCTACGCCAACGCTATTATATTTTAAGAATGTATTTTTTTACATCTTAACCCACCAAGTCACCTGGATATTTTAAGTATCTACGAGCAGTGACAATACGTTACCCATATGTCAGTCGGTCAGTCAATCAGCCATCAAAATCTATCTTTATAATAATGTTGGTCCTGATTACAAAAGATTCTTGTAATAATTTATCTTGGTTGAATATTATTTCAATGAATCTTGTAATCAAATAAAGTCCCCAAGACATCTATGCTATGGTTCCAAAGTTGCATTGCTCAAATCTTCAGAAGTTATAATTGAAAGTCTGTCCAAACAATTTACTGTTTTATTCTCCCCAAGGCTTATACACAAAGCCAGATATAAAACGAGTAAGTAAACTTCGACTGAGCCACTTCTGGTTTTATTGGGAACTATGTACCACTTGCGGTTTGACACTAGTATAACACTATGGTAATAATCATACTGAAATATATTACGCACGCAGTACCCAATAATGAGTAATCGTATGTAAAAAACATTTAATTTAACTTACTCGTAATTTAAAAATTACGAAACTAGAAATAACCGGATTTCCATTTTATCATCAATTTTCGAATTATTTATCATGGCAAACCTTGCAACCGCTACGGCGAGCGTAACGTAGCAGCGCTACGAAGTTTCGTAGAGCATGCTACGTGTTTTATAATTCTTCAACGTCCTAAATTATATATATGGTGCAAAAATATTTGTTACTATAGTCTATTCATCCGAGCAAAAGAAATAATGTAAAGACTCAATGGTTTTGGAACTTTTTTACTTTACGATATTCCTTACATTTTTAGGTTATTTTTAGTGTCATGTTATATTAACTTTTTTATTAATTATTATTTGACATATAAAACTTTATAAAAGTAGTAAAAATATGACTTAAACGTATTATCGTCCAAAATCGATTTAATTTACTTTTTTTTTAAGAAGCAATGTAGTTTTTGTAGTTCGTGACACAAAAGTTTGTTCTCCAAAGAACTTTGCATGAATTATTTATTTATTATATTTGATCATTTGGCATTTTAAGTATTGAACCTGTAATCTCAATAATCAACATTTTGACTAATTATGGATCAAACAATTTCCAAGTGTTTACCAACTTTTTTGCTTATCAATAACATCAGAGACGTAAATTAACGTTCCGGAGAAAACTACCGTTTTAAAAGATACATCTGTATATTTAAAATCTATATTTGCGTGTATCTACACCATTGAGGTTATAGAGAACTTACTTTTCATTACGACTTTCGTCTTTTTTACGATGTTTATCTTCACCATTATCATACGCGTTAATATAAGCGACTTCAGTAAGTATTTTACTCCACGTAAATTGACTTTCATATAATCATAAGCCGCTAGTTACAAGCTATTGTTCAACGCTTAACGAGCTATTCAAAATTATTATAATCGTAATAATTATTCGCCATTTTACTAATAATACACTTGAAACCAACTCCAAACGCCCATAACACGTGTAAATTACGTAGACTACACTTATGTTATACTTAAAAGCTTTTAAGAAGCCCTATTAAATACTTAAAAGCTCTATTACCAGTTTAATAGGCAACTCAAATACAAATTTTATATAGGTACTAACTAACCCATTTCCAGATTGGAACGAATGGAGTGCTAACTTCTAATTAACTAACAAACCAAGAGTGTAATCGTTGTTTGCTCATATTGTGCATACAATAGGATCGGTAGAGCTAAATTAGGCAGCTGATTTGAAATTGGCATCCCTTTCTAAGAGAGTATAGAAGTGGTATTATATAGCAGATGCAAACTCTCACAAGACCTAACCGCTAATTGTGTGCCGTGTTTCTGTTAATACACGGCTTCCATTGCAATATTGCCAGATAGGTCGCTCCATTCCCGTACGCTGTTCCCTCGCTTACACGGCCGTATACCGATATAATTGTTAGATAGACGGTTCACACAATACGTATCGTATAGTCGACATGTTCAAGTGAATCTTGTTGCATTTTGCATAAAATCGATACTCATGAATACTCAGAGCCACAGCGAAGCCGCCATGAGACGAGCCAACTCGAATTTGCTACAATCGGTTTTATTTTAATACTTGCGCGAATCGCTCTATCGTTTTTAGATTCGATTAGATTACTTACTTAAATATCACAAACATTTTTATACAGTTACTGTTAAATATTATTAAAAACATACACGATTGACGACATTGTTAAAACCGCGGGAAGCTGATGGATGGAAAAGGCTCAGAATCGTTCTTCTTGGAAACGTATGGGGGAGGCCTATATTAAGCAGTGGGCTATTACAGGCTGATGATGATGATGATTATAAAAAAAACAATTTTTATCTGTTTTTTTACCGGCTTGCTTTGTATGACCTACACTAAGAACGTTAAGTTCGTTAAGAATGTGCACTGTTTTGCGTCCATCAACGTCAGGAATCCAGATGTTGAGCTTCATGTGTACTGGAACCCACACCCTTTAAACCGGAACACAGCAACGCTGAACAGAAATAGGTATGGCAGCACTTTTACAAGTCCCTTGTTTATAAATATCAATGATGTTTATATATACCAAACATAATTCATCAAAGAAATATTATCTGCGTCTAAATAATTCAGTGTCCACAATACTGATCCCAAAACGCTTAATGGCGCTTAATTTTAAGATGAAATTGTATTTTTCTCTGTAAGTGAATTTGTTAATTCTTAAGAGTAAATAAAATGCTTAAAACCGTAAAAAATACATGCAGAATGCACTACACATCCAAAGGCTGACTAATGAAAAGTTCCAAAAAGACTAATCGGTGAGCGGGTCTTTGGCGCGTATTTCAATTAGTCGAAAGTCAATTTAGGGTGAAAGGTAAGTAAAGCAGTGTGGTGAGTGTCCCAGTGGTCGCCGGCAGGGTGGTCTGGGAATCTAATTTCGCCGAGGGGGGTTCAGACGTGGACTTTTGTCACGACGTACTGTGCCAATTAGGTAAATATGCGAGTGGACCGGGTGCTGGCGAGCCGTCACGTGCATCCGTAAACACTTACGCCTGATGAGCGACCCGACCGTAATCATATTTCAAGTGGTTAAGTAATCCCGCTGTCTCATTAACGCCCGACTACATTATTAACATGCTACCGTGTTAGGCACTTTCAAAATAATATCACTTTGGATAATCGTCAATCGTTTAATTTTAAGAACTTCATACAAGACGACGAAATGTTTTTTGTCTTGCCTTCACCTTAGTAAGTTAAATTGAAACCACGTTGGAGCTTCATTCTTTACATTTTTATTGATTTGTAAAAGGATTATACAAAAGACGAAAATAAGAAAAACTTACTGCTTCCTACTGTAGCAGTAAGTTCTTCTTCTAGGAACTGGCGCCCAAACTCACTTAGTTTTAATGACGATCCCTGAATATTTTTTTGACTTTGAAGATACCTAGCATAAAAATGTCCACAAATATTTATTTATTTTATTTTATTACTAACTGTAAGTAAGTAAAATTATTATAACTGTTATTTATGCGACGTGTTTGGTTTCTAAAATAAAATATTATGTGTGGTGTGTGGTGGTCCATTGATATGACATTTGCGTGCTGAGCAATATGGCAAGGCATGCTCAAAAATAATATACAATAATATCACAATTTATAAATATTGAGACCATAGTAGATTTTTTCAGGTTAAGTGTTTCTATAGAACTGCCAAACCCCTAAACTGGCTTGACAACGGGCGGCTTTATTGCTAAAAGCTATCTTTTCCAGACACTTTTAGATGAAAAGGAAAGATAAAAACCAAAAGATAAATATCTGAAACAAATTCGAAACTGAAATTATAATAATACCAAAAAATACTATGTAATAAAATAAACTATATAATATTAAAATCCATATTATGTTATATATACATAGTATTCTAGCAGCCGCGATGGCCTGATGGAATATAGATGCTGGGTACGGTTCAACATCGTGGACTGCTAGTTTTGTCAGTAAAAAATTACTTAACTTACTCCATCACTGTTGAATAAATACGATCTCGTACGAGATAACATTAAATACGACCAACCACTGAGACACATTTTTAAACGAAATATAAATTATGCGTTCAGCATCAAAGCAAACAACAACATTTCTCAGCAAAAACTTCGTCGATTTGCATTCAATTTTACTTCTCTCGAGTAAAAAAGAAAAGTCACTTATACCGTGGAACTTTATCCCGTACATACCGAGAACACATTTCACGGGCCATCTATCTTGCGGGGATATTAGAAACAACATTTTCCGATTGTTTATACGTGCTCGGTAAGCTCTTCTTTCATTAGACGGCGACGTCGCTCGCAGGGAGGCCACACCGAACTCAAGATTGATGGTCGCGATGGATTTGTTCTATTCGCTCCCACTCATCAATCATTCGCGGATATTTTCCCGTGTTTCAGGTTGTTTAGCCTATATAAAATGTTGCAGGCGCCGGAGCATCGACACGTATCGTATTAGCATTAACGCTCAAAGGCCTGTAGATGAACAGCTTCCCGATTTTGTGAAGTGATGCTATCTCACAATGCATTGTATATTCATGGGCTTACAACGGCGAGGTTACAAAGGCCACTATGTGGCTGACCTCAACCGCTGATCTGGACACTACAGAGTGATAGTTTCACCAATATCTTGCGGTTTCTAGACCGCTTCATACATTGTACTGCAGCGTAATCTATAATGTTTAACTTTTATGTAAACAAGCTAGCCGAGTCCGAGTCTTCTGCTCGGTGACTGCATTGTTTCATAACCGGTCGACTGCGTTGTTTGTTTGTGCAAGTGCCAAAACTCTACTCAACTTATTAATAATTCACCAAAAGTGGTGGTAGGTTGAGTGGGGAAACAAATAAACATTACGACACCGAATACTTTTATAATCCCTACTTTACTGTCTCTTAAAAGATAAAATTACACTCCCGCGTTGCGGTTATTATGCTTATACGAGCAAACAACGAATTACGTAAGTAATAGACAAGAAACGTCCAAAGTAAATTGAATCAAGTACATTATAATATCATTATAATGTCGTTCAGACTATATTTTCTGAGCTTATAAAACTATACTTCGTCTGTTGTCTCTTACAATTTTAATTTTCATCGCAGTAAGAAGTTGTTGATATTTATTTGCAGTATGTTTTACTTACCTTGTACAATAGTTTAAGGATGAGTATGAGATGACTAACTACAAAGTGTCTTATAAAACGCGTCTACATAAAATTAGAGTTCTTGAACTTAATTATTCATTACTGTACTCAAAGTCATCGTTGAATAGCTAGGCACTGAATTAATTAGCACGTTGATGGAACGCATAACAGTAATTAGGTTGAGGTTCGCTTTCCCATACAAACGACCGCAACTCACGAATGGCTGACTGTAAAGGCAATGATGCATAGGTGTCGATGTCGATGGTTAGGTCGAATGAAACGTACGCGTCATTGATTACTTGCAATAACGAAACCATAGTATGTGCAAACCGTAGTTATGAGGTTTTGGACTAAACTACCCAACTGTGTTTTGTGTAAAATCTCGTCTTTATAACGTTTAAGAGTATTTTAAACGTTATATTTTGGTATTCCCGCAACTATGCTCGCGTGGTACAGTCAGCATCAATAGTCGGTTGTTATCAAGCTTTCAAAACTATTTTACAAACAAAAACTATAGATTGATTATATTATTTATCTAACTGTTATTGCGAAGTCTATATCTTAAAAGTAGTATTAATATAAAAAACAAAAACGAGATTATAATTCTGAAAAAGTATTTAATATCTGGTGCTGACTGTACCTACCTGGGGGCTGATTGCGTAACTGTTGTTAATAATAATAATGCTGGATAATCTACACATTTGACACTTGCAACAGGATTCTGATTGCAACAACAGTTACGCAACCACCCACACCCCTGGATAAAAGTAACCCTCAAAGATAATTATGTGAGATACATTCACTTGCAAACACTTACAAACCGTTTCGTGATCTTATAGTAAAATAATATAAATACAAACGAAATAATGTGATAAAATTGTTGCAGAATCGTTGTTTCCGCGCTTCGTGGAGCCAGTGCCGAATGTGACCGTCACCGTGGGTCGCGACGCGCTACTCGCCTGCGTCGTCGAGGATCTGCGAGGATACAAGGTACCTACTCAACCCCACTCGCAAACTGAACATTCAATTTATTCGCCTGGAAAATTGTTTCTGTTCAATAATCGAATAATTTGCCTGTGGCAAACTCATAGCGGAAAATAGAATTACATTCAAAAACAGCTAAGTTAAAAGGTAGCTTTGCAAGCTTACACGAATGTTTATCACAGCGACAATTTTTTATTGTCCGCCCAAAAAGGGTACCTAAGCCTTATCTTCAATTAAGAAAACAAACAACCTACATTACAAGCCTTGAGAATGACGTGTCAAGCCCTATGATGAACGGCCGCAATATAATTCTATGAACGGATACGTGGCACGGAACTTCATACAACTTCATTCGTGCGGTGCACGGGCTAAAGTTTTAACAAGCCAACTTAATATCACTTTGCTCAGAATGCACGATTCGCCAGATATTAATCATGCAGGACGGCTAGTTAGCGAAATCGGAGTGCTGTGTAGTGCGCTGAGATTTATACGGGATGAGGTAGAACGGGTTTTAGTGCCATTATGGTCGAGATTAAGAGGGTAAACTTCCATTCAGGAATTTTAAACTTTCAGCTTGTTTTTACATCTGCTACACTGTGAAACTTTGTGATAGTGAACGTGATAATGCTTGTGCAGGTGGCATGGGTACGAGTTGATACACAAACAATTCTGAGCATCCACCACAACATAATAACGCAGAATGCGCGCATCAGCCTTTCTTACAACGACCACCGCTCATGGTATCTTCACATCAAGAGTGTACAGGAGGTGGACCGAGGCTGGTACATGTGCCAGGTCAACACCGACCCCATGCGCTCCAGAAAAGGATATCTACAGGTTGTAGGTTAGTATTTCCTCTAAAACATCGCGTTCAACACTGTTCCACGAAATTCCTGAATTATAATAATACAATTAGAGTGTAGTGTTCACATAGAGACGTGAAATACTACTAAGAACTACATACTAAATTAACGTATACTTGGATTATGACGGCGTTAAGGACCAGATGTTGCTCAAGTTCATACTTAAGCTTACTACTTGTAAAATCAGTTTAATCTAGAACGTTGAACATAAATTCAAAGCTAGTAACATCAAGGCTTACACAGACTTTACGTGCTCTATAGAACTTGCAAATTCAAACAACTCATGCATCAGTTGCCAAACTAGAGCAATCATACACCTATAGTGAAGGTACATAATGTGCCACACTACAAATATTAAAAGTAAGGAAACTCACATTCAAGCTGACTATAACTTATATCCCAAACCACTGGTTGTAAAGACTTGAAATTTTCAAAGTATATTCGTCTTAGAGTGTAAATGTGTACTAAGGAAGGAATTCCCAAAATTCAACCCCTAGACAAGTAAACTGAGGGTTGAAGTTTGTATGAGAATAACTTCACGAGGACAAAGTCATGCGCGATAGCTCTAGTTTTAGATTACTCTTCAGTGGACGTATAAAACAAACATATGATAATAGAGCCTCTAACTTAGCTCAGAAAGCTTTCATAATACGACTCTGGTACCAAAATATTGTGTTTATCTCATAACATTGTATTTATCATATTGTAAGATCTCTTTGATATGAAAGTGCTCATGAATGTTTTTGTATACACGGGCTCTTAAATATATTCAAGATTTCTCCGTCTTTTGAAAATAGCATCATGACTTTCATCCCAAGCACGGTAGATATCCCCTCTGATCAGACCTAAGAGTACTAAAAGTAGTACCAAATACCTAGTCAAGGTGAGGATATTTAAGGGGAGTAGTCAGAGGTACGTCCAGATACATTTGGTACATTTGGTGCGTACCCACATTTTGCAGTAGTTAGTATTCCATACATGACGGGTTGCAAGCCTATCGCCGCTGCTAGAATACTGGTTTACTTACGATGTTTTCCTTCACAGTTTGAGAGCACTGGAATTGCGTACATACATTTTTTTATTATAAAGATGCATGGTGCACGTCTGAATCAAACCAACAGCTCAGTTAGTAGAAGCTCTGCTTTCTGTGCTGTAGGTTGTGAGCTCGATCCCCACCGAAGACAAACATTATTGTGATGAACGCAGATAGTTGTTTTCTGCCCGGGTATTATAGAGTATTCTAAGTGTGTACTTACAAAAAAAGAATACAAGTATTCTATCAGTCATCTGGTCCTTCCAGTATATGATATGCTGAGTGTTGAGCCACATGATGTCGAGTAAAAATGTCTACAAATATTTATTTATTTAATTATACCTGAACGATATGTTTCTATCCTAGTGCCACCTGCGATAATCGATAACATGACGTCAACGGACATGGTGGTACGTGAAGGAACCAATGTCACGATGGTTTGCAGAGCAACGGGCTACCCAGAGCCATACGTCATGTGGAGAAGGGAAGATGGACAAGAGTTTAATTGTAATGGAGAATCGGGTAAGAGTTTGATAAGTGTACCTCGCACTACACTATACATATTATATATTATATCTTCACCCGCATACGTGTAAAATTTGGAATGAGTTTCCTACGTAATTTGCCCACAAAACGCTTCAAAGTAGGTATTAGAAATTTTTTTAGGATAGGCAGACGACATATGAACTATTTAGTGGATACTTAATATTTACTACTTTTTTATTATACTTTTTTAATATTTGACTATTACAAAAAAATTCAACTTAGCGCTTTTTTTTTTGTTCAACGACTACTTATATGGCATACCTACTCATAACCATTGTGCGAGCTCTGTGTGGACTAATGTGAATCTAATCTATAATAATCTGAACAATAACGATATCGGTATAGAACCTCAATCGACGAGCTCCGGTACTTCTCATTATTTGTTAAGCAACAATCACAGAAGTGCTGTCAACTTTCTCTTCTTACACGAATTATTTGCTTTTATAAATATCCGGTCAAAACATTGTTGTCGGATGCTCATTATGTTGACGCTCTCACAAAGAAACAAAACACTCGAAAGAAATCTCTAGAGCGAGAAATGGCTTGGAATGGACTCAAGTCCAACTGCGGAATCGATTGTCGCTCGTTCTTAAAATGTTACGATTTGAGAATTATTTCGTACACAAAGATACTTTGAGAAGTATTCGACTATTTTATTTGACAATTTATGAACTGTTTTATCAAATAAACATAGTTTTCTACCAAGTAGTATTTTGTAATTATATGATACATTTTTAAATTTATAATAATTTTGAACATAGATGTTTGTTCTGTCAGGGTATTTTATTTTTATTTTATTTATCCTCCATTTTGGTAAGTATCTCTTTTAGTTTTTAATATTTTCCACTGAGATCTGTATAAAGCAACGAAATATACCAGCAATAGGAGAGTTTGATGTTTAATATAAACGCAAGTTTATCTGCGTTTGGGTTGAAGCAAGCTTTCGAACACGGCAATCTAGATTGAATGAACCTTCGAATCAAATGGTCCGCAAAAGGAATCTTCCGGCGAAATGACAACAAATTTTACTCGATTGTTCCGCACAATACAAGTAAATTGCACAGAAATATTTTAAGCTATTGAATAACCAATAGAGCCAACGATAACTGAAATGAATTGTTTTACCTCTTGACAATCATTTTTAACAGATTTATCGTTTCCGTTATCCTATAACGATAAATTGCGCTCAGTTTTTGCTGCATTTTTTGATTTCAATTTCTGTTATTTTATCATCACAGTCGAAAGTGTTTTCTGTAAAACACTGCACTCCATTGTGTGGTTAAACAAATTAATCGATAGTTTCTTTTACAGTAAACGTGGTTGACGGTGAAAATTTAACAATATCCAAAGTGTCTCGTCTCCACATGGGCGCGTACTTGTGCATAGCCTCCAATGGCGTTCCGCCTTCGATCAGCAAACGGGTTGTTCTCATGGTCCAATGTAAGTATACAAATATTCTGGTAGTTATCTAGTTCCCATATTACTACTAGCTATACTTTGTCAGGAGCTATCTAGCTCCAAACTAAAAAAAATCCTTTTCTTAGTTAGGGGCTAGATGGATCCGGCAGTATTCAGTTACATAATTACCTCCAACTGTGGAAGACGAGCCTTTACTTCTAAAGAGCTGTCTTTACTATTTAGATGAAGGATATTGGTGTCGTAAAAACATTTAATTCATAGTAAACAGAAATATACTCTGTTTATTGGCAATTTACAGAGGGCAATACATTAATTCAAAAGTGTCATCAAGTGTCTCCCCGCAGCGGGACACCCACTGGCAAGCAGTAAAACAACTTCCTCTGAACTTTATTCTCGACCTTTCATGTTCTATGAAGTGTTATAATAAGTTCGATACAAAAATATTTTTAAATACAGATTTATTTCTTATAAATATAAATAGGTTTACGACTTTAATCCCCAGGCACAGTAGATATCCCCTCAGATCTCTTAGTACCAAGTGCCTAATCGAGATTCTTTGAGGATATCTAAGGGGGTAGTCAGAGGTACGTGCTCTTCCACTATAAAGAGGTGGTCTACCTCTTTTAGCGATGCTCTTTAAAATATAATTCTAATGGAAACAGCCTACTTTGAATATTGGTTGCCTGCTATGAATGGACTTAATAACATTTTTAAGCAAAATCCATCGCGAACCCTTTGTTTCCTAATGGACTCCTATCTCTGTATCCTTTATTGTTAGCGCCTCCATTAAGCTGAATTAGAATAAATACCAGTGAACCTACTCGGATAGATTGAAAAATAAACGGAAAGCCATGAAATAATACACTACTTTATTACTCGTAAGCCGATGTTCGTTTGCAGAGTTCCAACGGAGGAAATTTAATAACAGCTAAAAACATTACCGACATGAAAGTTTATTTGAACTGGAAACTCTTGGGTTGTTTTTGTAGAATTATGACGTTTAATTAATCAACTACTAGCTGCTGCCTGTGGCTTTGCCTGCGTGACACAAGAGCCTGGGCTTCTCATTTTCACCCGACATAGTGTCGATTTGAAAAAATTTCTCTGTGTCGATATAGTCATTTCTGTGACAGTGGTTGAATTACAACGCATGTATGTATAAATGCAGTTACGACGAAATATTAACATTCTACTAAACTAAATACTACTTGTATTACGACGAGGACGCCTAGAAAACGCACAGCCAAAACCATTGCTTTATGCGTAGGGATGTACTAAGAAATAATTCTTGAAACTCAACCCCTAAAAATATGTAGTCGGGGTGGAAGTTTATATGAAAATATTTTAACGCGGTCGTCGCTGTTGTTGTATTTTATTCTGTTTTTTAGTATTTGTTATTATAGCATCACGGTTCATGAGATACAGCCTGGCGACAGACGGACAGACAGGCAGACAAACAGATAGCGGGTCCCGTTTTACCCTTTGGGTACGGAGCCCTAAAAACATATCAGTGAAGTCAGAAACGACTCAAGCAAAGTCTTACTTGTCCGGGGTCTACCAAATGGTATTTTTAACATCCTGAGCTTACAATCTAGTGTTTTATCTTATTGTTTATACCCACTAACTGAAAATTAATCATTATCATTTGGTGATTTCGCAGAACATGATTTACAGAATACTATTTATTACAAATTTACGAATCCCTAATTGATAAATTACATTTCGAGGGTTTCAAACTCTATTAAATAACGATTCGTTAATGTTTTTGTCTCGGATCCAGATGTGACGGTGGAAATTTAATAATATATAAATTTTAATATTGATCCTATGTTCAAATCCGGTCGTGCATCAAAAGATTTTTCTGTTCATAAAATTAATGTACGCAGTACTTTCAAAAGGTGAAGGAAAATACTGAGTCGAAAGTAGTTAGAATTCTAGCTGCGGTATGCTGTCGCGCTTAGAATAACAACTTCTGGTAAATGTAGGCACCTGCCAAATTTCTATAAAAATTTGGATAAGCCTCTGACAACTCCTATTAAATCTCCTCAAATGATACTAAGTGGTTACTCCATTCTTAAAGGTTATTTATAATAGATATTACCGTGCTCAAGGATTCAAGTCGTGAACCTATTTCTTTCTTTTCTCATTTTATTAAAATCCTTATTATGGTACTTTCTACCAAATCAATGCACCACAGATGTCAATATTAACGACTAAATATTTTTTCTAATAGCATTTCCAATGCTAACTTCCTTACATATGAGCTATAATCAAAACTTGGTAAATAAAGGAACAGTTAAACCCACCAATCACACACAGTTTGTCGTTTAAGACACTCGCGCAAATTGCCCTCACACTCGATATCATTTCCTCATCAGAGAGAAAGAAAACGCTAGCACATTTCTCCCGGTCCGTTAACTTGGCCTCAAATTCTTCGTTCACAAGTACGTGAGCATTCCACGTCGTCGTTTTCTTTAGTCGGGAGTCAGTGCTGAGAAATATTATTTTTCTCTGGGAGAGCGTCGTTAACTAGTATTTACGAGGACACGGCGTCTCTACCTGACGGGAGGCGCCTTCCGCCGGATCGACCGTAATTGCACCCAATTAGAGCATTATGCTGACGTGAATACGGCACGGACGCGATAATGGCGATACTATCTCTCCGGCCCGCGCCTCCAGCCCCGGCCCGCCTCGAAAACCAATGAGACGCTTTTCTTTCCGCCTAATTCACATTCAGTATATCAGCACGTTTCATAGTCTCTTCATTTCTTACGTAAAACGGTCGCGTAACTTTCACTCGATTAACCAGCAACTTGTCTTTTGAATTCACCGTCAGTTTTAACTGTAAAGCTCTGTATTTTATTCGCTGAAGACAAATCTGTATGGTAGAGTTATTATTTCGAACCCATGTTTCGTTCCCGGACTTCATTTGTCTCTCCACTTTCTCCCCATATGCTGAACACGAGTTGGTTACTTATATGGTACTACATAATTTGTTATCTTAAATTTCCCATCAACATGCGAACACTCGCTGGAAAGCTTAATGTGGTTCTTACGTTAGAGTTACCGGTTCAACACCAACTTGGGTCTGAGTATTAAAGCTTTATGTGTGTGGGTAATAAACATCAGGGTGATAAGGATTATTATCATCATCAGCTTGAAGAAGTTGGACTTTCAAGTCCTTGAAAAAGTCCAACAGTAAATGTTTGCGTCTCAAACATTTCCAAGAAGAACGATGATGAGAATATCTCGGTGATAAGGTTATCTAAGAACGGAAATAGTCGTTTTTGTTATTATTTACGGGCCTACCTAATAAAATAATATAACAACAAACTTTTTGTGAATCGGCACATTTTTCACTGTGTGTGCGTGCGTAAAATACGTGCCAGTACGCGCTAGGCACGGATTTTTACTATTGTCTTTGTTATTTATTAATAGTTCTACAAACATAACATAACACACGCACACGACACGATGTCTATTCATGTTATTTTATTAGCAAAACTTTGCGCAGTTCCACCGATGCTGTCGATACCGAACCAACTGGAAGCGGCCTACATCGGACAGGACGTGACACTGGAGTGTCACACCGAAGCATACCCGTCGTCTATAAACTACTGGACCACGGATAGAGGCGACATGATTATATCAGGTAATTTTGGAATGTATCATAAAATTAATCATAAGACAACTTACAATGCAATTTTTTTTGTTAAAAAGTTGAACGCCAAAATGCTCATACAACTTTAATATTTTCTTAGGAAACAAATATATGACCTCCCTCAGCGATGAGAGCTACAGCAGAAAAATGAAGTTAACCATACGTAAAGTGTCGCTCCGAGACTTCTCGTCGTACCGGTGTGTCGCAAAGAACTCCCTCGGAGAGACAGATGGCCTCATCCGACTTGACGGTACATCTACTAGATTATATCCACCCATATTAAACAAACGGTTATGTGTCGTGAATACTATTATCTATCATAGGAGACACGCTACATTGAGTTTTATGCCAATTTACCGCCTTGACATTAATACCTGAGAGGGCTCTTGAATTATTCGTTTTTGGGGGCTTCAGGTAGATATTATGCTATGCCACCGGGCATGATATGAAGGTGTTATGCACGGCAGGTTTCATGTATGTAAGCAAGAGAAATGTATCCCCTATATCATATTCGTTATAAGTAGTAAAGTACATAAGTTACGCAGTATATCTACATGGTCTAAATTACTATTCTATTATTAAACAAAACTTGATGATTCTCAACAATCAGTTAAGGTGAATAAATATATCTTGCCGTATAGTAGAAAAATAAACAAGGGTAATTTAAAATGTGTATTCTTTTACAGAAATACCTGCGCCATCCACAATCAGTACCACAGTGAACTACGTCGCTACATTCCCTCAGAGGAAAAAAGGTATTATACAACTTTGTTAATTTAAAACTCTAATTATAATAAGCCGTATTCAAACAAAATTTATTTCTCTCTAATTGCTTTTATGAAAGCCCTGAGAACAAAACAACTATAGGCCCGAACACCGGCATAAAGTTTAAAATTAAACTGTTCCAGGGACGATCTGTTGCGAATATCTGAATTAATTTTTGATGATCGACTCGATTTAATCTGCAGCTGGAGTTTTGGCACCTAAACCACGATTAGAAATTCAATAGGAATGGAAAGTTGCCACGGCCGCGTGCCTTTTATACATTCATCGGGCTCTCCTTTAGCTCTCAGTACGGGAAAGGTCGATGGTGGATTTTGTATTTATTGGTTTTGTCGGCACAACCCAATGCTTCCATACAATTGGGTCGTTAGTAATATTATTGTGGGAAAAGCGATTTTGTTTGCGCTTTGACTCCCAATGTACCGCGTTATTGTTATAGATTTGGGCTTTCTTTACGACGTCATATGTTTCGTTCACACTTGAAAGCCTACGTTCACGGGCCCTTAGCAGCATGTAAGAAAATTTTATGGCGCAATCATTTTCCGCGTCGTGTTTTACTGGAGATACATTTTTATCATATAAACCTTATTTCTGTCAGGTAAACATAAAAATCGCTGGCGAGACGGTTCGGCTGAGAATAGAGTAATAGGTGATTACGAGGTGGAAGAATGGAAAGACGTCGGTAAGTCCTTTCTAATTACTGTTTACGATTTTCTTTTTGTTTGTGGTCAACAACATATAGGAAGTATTTTCTTATATACGTTTTTATCAATTATCTGCGACTTATGTTCATAGGTTACTTAAAAAGTAAATTGTTTATCCTTGGTTTTTCCTGTGTTTATAAAAGGTTTAGCAACTGTATAAATTATGTAAATATTTACGAAGTTCTTGAATAAATTGATCTACTATTTTACGTATTTTTACATTTATATTAATTTACTGTCTTTTAACTTATTAAAATGTTTAGATTACGAGTCGACACAGTCGTCCGATTCGACAACTTCAGGAGGTGCCCTTCTCATCATTTTGGCCGCAGTTTTAGTCTCCAGCTGACAATTAAACATTCTGACAGAGACATCACAGTGCCAATGCGATACGTTTTTTGTGCTTAATTTATTAACTGTATCCATAAACTACTTATAAAACTCTAGTACAACATTCCCCTTAGATTAAGCGTGGAGTCAAACTACTCGATATACTTATATTCAGTCGCCATCAAAACTATATGTTTTGTCTGACGGGATACTTTTTCGGTACCTACTGCCTATGGTATCATCATTCTGCTGCTAGTGTACAATTTGAAATATAATTATCGCATTTCCGTTTTGTTTATAAACATAACTATTTTTTAATAATGAAACATGTAAATATTCTTGTTAAAAGACTGATAGGTTTTTACGGTTAATGTGCCATATCTTGCGTAGATCGAAATGCTGTAGCTACAAATAGCTTTATTGCATTGTTTGGAGTTAACGTGATTAGCGCGCAAATGTTTAGAACAATGCAATTGGCCCTAGGTAAGTAAATTTGAGCTCTACTACCGGTGTAATTAATTTTAAGATAAACTGTGGTAATTTTGCTGTGTAAATGAGTTATTTATAGTCATGGAAGTTTGTAAATACATGTATATCAAAACAAATTTTCTACTGGAGTTAATATTCATTGAATGTATGATGAATCGTTGGCATCTTGATTTTTTTAAATTGTTATTGGTTTATTTTTATTTTTTTAATAGCTCTAGTAAATGAAGTAAAATAGATGAATTAGCTTACTAATTAGCTAAAGTTACCTACTTTAATTAATGATATAACAATTATTTTTCTAACTAAACTATATTGTACTATCCTATGTAAACTTTATAGAAAAGAAACATTAAATATTCATTATTGCTGTTCATGTTATAGTCACGTTCAAATAAGTAGCTTATTAATAAATAAATCTTTTTGTACAAATGGTCATTAATATGTTCAAACTTATATTTATTTTTTATCTGCAAGAAAGACAATATGACGTGCTTTGTATAAATAAATTTAGCTGTTATATCTAGTTATGTATATTATCTATGTGTAAATATACATTTATTATGTACTTTTACGTCGTGCCATCTGGCTGGTTTTTATCTACCTAATTGTAGTTTATTTTAAGCTACATAAGTAGATAAGAAAATATTTAATAAAAACTTGGAAAAATTCCATGATCCGTCTTCTAAAAGTGTTAATGTAAATAAAAACCTAGATACTAACTTCTGTTGACTTGTAAATTAATATATATTAATATAAAAGAAATATGGACACCGTTGCAATTAGCTGTTTATGTAAGAAATAAACCATGTTTCATAAAAATATATTTTTATTTCATTCAAAGTCAAAACGCATTTACAGGGATAAATCATCATTCTCCAGTCAAATATTAGATATACAATTTAATTCAAAGAATGAAATCAGATATAAATGAGACGCAGGAGGTTGCGGGTTCAATTCCCGCCTTGAGATAAATGTTTGTACGATCTACAAATATTTATTCCGGGTGTTCTGGGTATTTTCTATGTATAGTAAAAATATCTATGTAAGTAATGTATTCTATTAAGTATACTAAGTCATCTAGTCACCAAATTACTTAAACTTACTTGAAGTTAAACACCAGTTTTTTATAATTCAAATCTCAGGTATACTAGGAGCATCTATTGATATTGTTTTTCAAATAATGGTACGTATGAAATAATTGGCATTTTTATAATTAAAGGAATATGTAAGTAAGAGATACAGTGATGATGGTGTCTGCCTTCAGAATATATAGTATTAGAAGAAAACTTACTCTTTATAATAATACAGATACCTACTCTATAACACATATCTGAAATAGCAAGTTCAAACAGAAAATAGGCAAAACATACCTACCTATGGACAGTGGCGACCACGAACCGGAGGTTGAAGCGGAGAGCTCTCCAAAATGGACCAATATCATTGTAAAGGCACTGTCGGTAGATGGAGAAGGTCAAAAAATATTAATCTTGGAAACTAAATTGAGAAGCCTATATCCAGTAGTTAACTTGCAATAAAGCTAATATCATAAACTGCACGCGTAATTACGTACAAGCACAATTACAATCCACAAAATATAAACTTAATAAGATATAATCAAAGTTAATAGAACTAAACAAACACCTAATTTGACAAAATTAAATTAAAATAAAAGAGGAAAAATATTACATTGTCATCGTTCCTTGATAAGTGTGCAAGGTTTCAAATTAATCCGTCGTTTTTAAAGGGGTGAACATCACGTTCAAAGATTCCGTTACATATAGATAAAAGCTAAAAAAAAATTGTGTACTGTAGGAATAGCACAAATACGTTTACATTTTTTTTTTATTAGAATTGAAGTAGCCGAACAGAACTATATATATTTATTCATCTATTTTATATTCAACATATTCTGGATGATTATGAAATAAGTCATACGTTACTCACGTAAAAAGTATCTATATTAGGTATATCATGGGTCAGTATACTCATCGACCCAGATTACATTTTTATAATTTAAAAAACAATAGTCTGTTTTGAAGTGATTTTTACAAAGTTATCTTTAAATAAAACTTATATTACACAATGTTAGTGTTTATTAGTTGTTCATTATTATGCGAACTGGCCTATTATAGCTGTGACTAAATATAAGATTTTTGACACTTGTATTGTTAACGGCACGTTACTGCAGTAAATTAAAATGGCAGATGAAAAAGAGCAAAGCGCTATTGTTCACAAAATTGTTACACTTCTACTACGCGAGCTTATTTTGCATAAAATAATGGGTGCGGAAGCGGTACCTGGCTAGCCCGGGGCCCAGACACTTTAATGCACTTACTGCCAAGAGGCATGGGACCTGACGAGCTGGAATATAGCCTCGCTAGCATCGGCCGAATTTTAAAACTGGCGTTAAATTCGGCCAAGAGCGTCGAGCATCGCCTATTCAAAACTTGTCGGCGCGCTGACGGACGAACGGCTCATGCATCGTTTGCATCGTTTGCACCGACATATGCCGAGATTTTATGTGTTCTATAAACTTCCACTTCTTTTTCTACCGCCCTCGAGCCTCGATTATAAACACTACAAAAACGAAGCACGAAAATACATGGTCAAAGTATTTCAACGAGCTATCAACGCTAAATCTGGCGTGAAAGTCCTTATACAAGATTTTGCGGCTTAAAAAATCTTCATAAAATAATTTACTGCGGCACCCACTGGTCGGATTCTTTTGGATAATGAACACATGAACTCTACGTTAAACCAACTCATCGCTTGCTATCGCAATACTCCGGATTTTCAAAGAACTTAAAACGAAAAAAACAAAATAAATTTAGATTTTATCTCGTGCTGTTTAACTCTTTCCCCGTTGTTTTCGTAAATACAAAGTTAAAATAAATTAAAGATTATTTACAATTTAACTTACATTACCTGCTTGTAAAATTTAAATAGCTGTTAAGGTTAATTATTATGCATAGTTTTAAAGCGGCAAGCACAACGGTATTTTCAAAGAGGTTGAGTGCATAACAAATTCATTCATGCACATTGTTAGAAGCGTCCTATGATGTTGTATCGATTTTATGCAAAATGTAGTAAGTTCCGTGAAACGAGCAGTCTGCGCCCCGGGTACACCGGGTGCACATAAAAATAAGACACCCACTCGAGTCTAAAAGAATCAAGTTCCTAGAAGATGTTGAAAACTTTTGATGGATAACACTTTCAGTCAGTTTGGAAATTTGCAAAAACCGGTATATCATGTATGCATGTGCTCTTTAAAAAGATTCAAATATCATGCATGAAAATAATACACTGTCATGACATTTCAAAATATTTTGAATACGTAGTTTTAGTAGTAGGAGCTCTTAGTGAAGGGCTCATCCGAGGAAGTACTACCACCATGCCTATTTCAGCCAAGCAGCTTTCTGTGTTCGGGTGGGAAGGGTGTGAGGGAAATTACAGGCACATGAGGCTTAACACCTGTATGCTTTAGGTTGAAGGACGCAGAGCAGTGCAGGTTACGTACCTAACTAAAGTGACCTACAAGGCAATGCTTTGTTATAGGCGATGGTAACCACTTAACATCAGGTGGGCCATATGCTTGTTCCAGCAGCAAATCGTATAAAAAATATGTCCTTGCAGCCATGTTATTTAAATCTATGTTAAGCAATTAGGTGCGGTTATTGCGCTTATATGTCAGTACTATACTATTGTGATATAGTAAACTATCAATTTGTCGTGTCTAGGTACAAATCAGGTCATCCCTGTAAATTGGGATTGCGTTACCATTAACATTTTCCGAACCGTACACTAATGTGTGCTGGGAAAATTTGTGCTGAACACCAACAGAACATTGTGCGTGATCTCTGCTTGGGTAGGCAAGGATTTCCAGGATATATTCTTATCGAACCTAAAACTTTATGATAATTCATGAGTATGACGACCGATGTGGTGCGGCGGGCGAATGTCCGCTTGCGACGCAAGAGGTTGTGGGTTCGATTCGCGCCTTGGGATAAATGTTTGTACGATCTGCAAATATTTATTCCGGGTGTTCTGGGTGTTTTCAATGTATAATAAAAAATATCTATATATGTAATGTATTGTATTAAGTATATCAGTCATCTAGTACCCATAACACAAGCTATGCTTAGCTTGGGGCTAGATGATGCTGTGTGGACTGTCCAGCATTATTATTATTATTTCAGTTTAACGCTAATCTTTTTACGTTTTTTTATAAACGCGAGATGTTCCGGTCATGTCAAAAATTTACAGCAATAGTACAGTAGGTACATCATTACATACACGGAGTATCACTTGAAAAATTAATACAAACCTATAAAACGGCAGTAGATAGGTAACCCAATTTTATTGTCAAATCTCAAATCTTCTCAATCTCTCTCTCTCAAATCTTCAATAAGGCAAGAAACATTTCGGTTTTATAGCCGATGCGTCCTCGAATAAATAAAAGGGTAAAAATAATAAGGAGACGTGAAGGAAAATAAAATATAATAATAGGGCGCGCCGTAGTCATTGTCCAACGGCTTCAATGGATTCGGGTGTTTTAGAGTTACTAAGGAGGTGACTGACTTGTATCATTGTGTGTAATGTAATATGTAACAATACAAGCGATACAATGTCAGGCTAGATAATACGGAAATTGCGCGGTCTAATCAAAACAAACGCACTGCTCATTATTTTGTATACCGGTAGGAATAAGACTCCTTCCGAAAACTGTAAATGCGCATTCAGACCATGATTCTGAATGAAAAAAAAATGCGAAAAAAATCTATATTTTTTTGTCCGTTTTTCCGTGTTTTTGGCAGCAATATCAACAATAAATCATAAAATAAACAGAACTACCTAGTTGTTTTATTTGAAAACGCGTAAGAACGATAAAACAGCAAAAAAGCAATCTAAAAGAAATCGCGATCATCTGATGGATGCGATGCTCTCGCGGCCGCCTAATTCTATTTAACTGTCAGCCAAGTGGTATTAAGACCTTGTTGTACGTAACTTCTAGAATACAACACGTTCCTGAAGTATTCGGAAGTGGTCAAATAACACTCGGTATAACTGCAGTATTTATAACGAGTTTATCAAACTACTAGTGTAAAGACTTGATGTTACATTACACCTCAATGTTACAGAGGAGTCGGCACCTTTACAATTATGCCCAAGTATACTGCTACTTGAAAAGGGTAAGCGGTCAATTTCGTACGGTTTGAATTCGGCTTTAGCTTTCCAATCATAAAGTACAATATCGATGACAGTTACAATTTTGTTTACAAGGATTTATCTACGGGCGGGGTTTACGGCAAACAATGGTTTCCAACAACAACATTCTCTTGATGCTTGTTTAAAACATAATTGCAATTGTATCTGAAAAAATATTAAAAACGATAGATTTTTTATCTACAATTAACTCAGGAAATTAAACAATCCAAAAATACCATAGAGAGTTTCTCCAGATCGATACCTACAAACAAAAAATGAGTTTACAAACTGAAAATAAATTTCGGCCAACTGTGTTTGCACTTGTAAAGTAGCACAAAACAATTCCTGACGACTTTTTTCATTATTTTGATTTTGAGTTACACTAAGGTAGTTTACAAATATGTTTGTTATTTTTGTCTAAAATCTCCAATGCTCAGGCATTCAGATCGAATAATGCAGCAACCAGCTGGTTTTTTATTCGATTTGTTATCAAAATGCGAGGTCTAACAAGATTGACCTCGTTGAAAGCTGACGCGGTATCTTTTGAGTGAAAAGGTAAGTTCATTCGTTATTTTAATTTCATTTTATTTCATCATCTAAATAAACGTTATTTCTTAAAGTCTTTCGTTAATGTCGGCTAGTATGTTAGTAATTAATTTAACTTAGCTTATGTAGACGTTATTCATATAGATATATAAAATAACAATAGATAATAAAAAAAAAACAAAATTATTGATCAAATTTTTTAAGTGCAAAGTATTGTAAAGTTATTTCAATCGTATTTCATTCTCTCTCTCGTCATACCAAATAAAGAATAGTATTTTCGCACATCACATTAAGGATGAAAGCAACACCAACATTTTAAAATCGTCGCAGTCCACCATTATAATAATAACTTCCTCTCCGTTGCGCTTTTTGTAATGGCTGAAACACAAGTAAAATAGTGTTTTCAATGACTTTGCGAACAGATAAATCATTTTTTCCACAAGTGATTTTGTATTTAGCGTTACAATTTAAGAAATAATATATCTACTTGCATAAAATAGTGTATACGTAAGTTTAGAGAAAGAGACCTTAAGTTTCTAGAAAAGTTATATTATACATTATGTTATGTATATAGCCACTGACTGGGAAAACATAGTTCAAGATCGGAGTGTGTGGAAGGAATGGAAGATGTTTTTGTCCAACAGTGGGACACGAAAGACTAGTAATAATATTGAAGCAGTAGAGTTATTTTAAACAAAAACAGATTAATACCTACAAGCTTTCAATATGCTACATATAATTCAATGGTAACTAAATAATAATACTCGTAGTTGCAAAACGCAACACCGAACTTTACGACTGTTTGTTTATTTGCAACCGCATGCTTCATTTGCTCATATGAAAACAATAAACTAGATCTACATTTTATGTAGAACAGCAATCAGGTTCAGTTTATTAATATTGTGTCATATTCCACTGTTTCATTTTACATGTCCTATTTGAGAACAAGCGGGCGGAGTACAGCGTTTGCTCGAGCCAGCGTAAATAGAGTTGCACAAAGCAAGCAAGGCAACGTTATCGTTAATAAGATGGTGGTTCAAAGAAGAGCCCCACTTCTCCTTAAACTTGGAGAGCACGCGGCTTAGGGTGGGGTGCGACTTACAGCGGCAGAGTCACTTAACATTTTAAAAATAAAATATTAATTTATTTTTATTATTTATTAAAATAAATAGCGTGTAACTTTTGCAGTTTTAATAAGAGTTCTACAATCAACTAGTTGGGGTTTTGTATAGGATATGTAGGATCACAGTGACTAGCCTAATAGCCTTCTGTGCTGTAGGTTGTGGGTTCGATCCCCAACAAGGATAAACATTTGTGTGATGAACATAGATTCTGTTTTCTATGCGAATGTTATATTGGTTCTGGTTCCCATAATACAAGCTATGCTTAGTTTGGGGGTAAGAATGATGTTGTGTAAAAATGTCCACAAATATTTTTCATTTACAGTCATCGCCAATTCATAAATACGTGAAATATGATATTTTATAACACATTTTTATATTTATATCTACAACAGTTATTAGAATATTTGCTCTGATTGGCTGACGTCTGAGTTTTTTTATGAGGAGTACAAGGGGAAAAAAAGTATAAGAAAAAAATAATAACATAGGTATGGATTGGTTGCATGTCCATGATTGCATCCATTAAAATCAAGACGCTGTAAGAAGTGCCATAAGTAGAACAAAGTAGGAAGGCGGGCCCGTGGTTTTATTTTTCAGTTACCATTTCTGACCGGCTTATGGTACGGAACCCAACCCGACCCGGGATCGGTAAGCCGAAACTCGCTGCTATTCGAGATTCACTCCAGAACTGAAGCCGAAAAGCCTTAAAACTCTACTCAGGTAACGGACATGTATAATTTTAAAAACTGTTTTAGGTTGTATACCTATCTAAAGAAAAATGTTATGTCTAGCAGTCGCATATTATGATGACATAATTTTTACTTGCTGGCCTGGCGGAACAAGCATATGGCACCTGATGTTAAGTAGCAACCATCACCTATAACATATTACCTCGCAGATCATGCTCGTTACAAACGTGCCCTACGATGCACTACCTTACGTAAATCAACAACAACCTGAGGCACAAAGGCGTTATATATTATTAAAGTTGTGTCCTCGGCACAGAATAAACGGTTATCGACGGAACCACAAAATAGAAAAATGGACAGTAATGAACAAACAGACCGATAGCAAAATCTCTTCATAAGTCTTTTCCACTTTTGGTAAAGGAATTCTATAGTGCAAATGATTCATAGAAGCTCCTAATACAACGGTTTGTTATAGGAAGTGCAATCACAGTAAAACTGCTTAATGACCAAGGAGGCTTAAACACTGACTATAAATAAGCATTAAGGGATATGCACTTGCATTTAGTTTCAAAAATGTACCTGCAAAAAACGAACGGATATTTCGGTGTAATTTTTCGCAACTTTTCGTATGAACGTAATTTACGGAATGTTTCTAGAAACTACTTTATAAAAAAAGACTTGGTCCCGAGAAACTGGCACCTAGATTTTTTTTTATGTGACGTGTTGCTTGGTCAAGCAAATAGCCCACCTGATGGTAAGTGGTTACCACTGCCTATGACCAAGCATTGCCTCGCAATTCACGCTCATTAAAAACGTGCCCTTACGATGCACTACTCTGCGTCCATCAACCTGAGGCATATAGGTGTTAAGCATTTTTTGATTCAGAGTTTTATGACGATTCTAAGTGATCTCTATGATTTCAAGTAATAAAAGTCTTTATCATTTCGACTTAAGAAACAAAAAGGTTATAGAATCAGATATCTTACTCTGAAAAACTTTAAATGAAATTTCGTATTGTCGTTTAAGTTACACTGCTGGGTAGCTTCCCGTTTCACAGTCAGGTTGTCACTGACATTCCGCGCACTGTAATTTAAAACGACAATACGAAACTTCGTTTATCGATTTTCGTAGTAGACACCCAGACTTTACCACTGCAATAAAACTTAAAGCATATTTATTATTATTTATCAGTTTCTCACAACCAAGCCTAGAAGAACAGGCAAGAAACTTACCTACCGTTTTTTCGCGTGACTTCACCCGCGTGAAGTTATTTTCATACAAACATAAACCCTCGCTGTACCCGTTTAGGTGTTGAATTTCGGGAATTCCTTTCTTAGTCCAATCTTTATACACCAAGACGAATATATCCTGAAATTTTTTAATCTCTACGACCAGTAGTTTGTCAGTCAGTCAGTCAGAACAAAGATTCAGTCATCTAGTACCCATAACACAAGCTCTGCTTAGCTTGGGGCTTAGGTGAAGCTATGTGGATTGTCCAGCATTATTATAATAATTATTATTATTATTATTGTAAGTGGTGATTGAGTTGAAGTGATTGAAACCTTGTAACGAAACCTTTATGACAACCGGAAAAAAATATTTAACCAATTCAAGAGCCAGCTTCTAAATCTTGTGATGAAGAAATCTTCAAAGCCTCGTGCTACGAGTGGGACGTGAGAGTTTTCATAAGTCCCAGAGTAATAAAAGCCAGGTAATAAACCGCACAGCTATTATAAACGTAATGGATAGGCAGCCGCTCTTACATTCACTTAGTTTCACTTTTGTAAAACTTGTAAACCGTATATTGCATAGTTAGGAGATAGTTTACTACGGGTATTTACTTACATTTTATGAACTTGTCAGCACCTGTGACACCTGTGAACTAGTGGGAATAGATATAGAATATACCTCTGACTACCTCCATAAATCAGAATCTTGTGTCGGTACTACTTGGTAATAAGAGATCTAAGGAGAAATCGATTGTGGCTGAAGTTTAAAGTCCTGGAGTAACTTATTTTTCTTCTAAACCCTGCTGTTGTGCTTGCTGTATTTTCACAAACCCATACATACATCAAAGTAGTCACAAATCAATTATTTCATTTTCCTAAGCCTTACAAAAGTCTTTAAAATTTATTATCATATCTACTAATGTTCGGTAGCATCCGTTGGTAGTACACGCGTTGTTTATTGGTCAGTGTTAACTGTCGCGAAGAAACCAGTTAGTATTCTAGCAGCGGCGATGGGCTTGCAACCTGTCACGTATGGGTTACTAACTACTGCAAAATGGTACGTACTCACCAAATGTACTATCTAGACGTACCTCTGACTACCCCCCTTAGCCGTTCTAGAAGAATCTTGAGTAGGTATTTGGTACTAAAAGATCGGAGGGGATATCTACCGTACTTGGGGATTAAAGTCGTGATGCTATTTTTATTTTCTATTCATAAAATTATTTATATTCTTATTATTCTTATATTGGAGTCGGACATAAGTCAAAACCTGCGGTAAAATCTCGTTGTTAACGGTGTCGTAAACTAGAGATATCTTTTTTCTGCCGTCTCTCATATCGGTGTTTTAATAAAAACGGATCACGGTTCGCTGGCTGAATATTGTCGGAGATATTTCAATATTGGTGGGATTAGCAGCCTATTTAAACATCACTCTCAATGCTGCGCTACGTCATATCGAAATACAATTTCATCCGTAGCAACCTTTCAAAATATTTACTGAACGTTTTTAATTTAGAGTTACGTGCCCTATAAAAACGAGCGATTGAGGATTTTCGAAATACCCAAACAAACACGACATATACGAACAGGACGATGCTCTCGAATCATGCGACGCGGCGTAAGTTTTGATGAAAACGATTGATTTTAGCTCGGCGAAGAAACTTTGAAACACAAACACACTTTATTAAAAGCTCCTCGTGTGTTTTAACTGTGTGTCTTGGTCTTACAAAATGTTGACTTTGGTAAATATGTCAACAACTGGCTTACTTGGCTAATAATGTTTCAATAGGTATTATCATTTGCTTCTTCTACTTTTTGAGGCATTGATTGATTGATAGACATAGATAAAATAGGAAGTAAAATAGAAAGTAAAAAGAAAGTAAAAAAGAAATAACTTCTTGATTATAAGCCCCAGATACGGTAAATATGTATCAGATATTTTAACACTAAGAAGTACCGACTCAAGATTTGAGGATATCGAATGGGGGTAGCTAAAGGAACGTCCAAATACTAAATTTGGCATTTACCCACAATTTGCAGTAGATGGTATTCTATACGTGATAGGTTGCAGGTACATCACTGCAGCTAGAATATTAGCTAATTTCTACTACATAGACCTCTTTCATGTTTCGAATTTGATGTCGTCACTACGCTTGACAGATTGGTCACCACAGATCCGAGGAATGCTGCATACCTTTTTCTAGTACGTATACACATATTTTTTTTTTATAAACCTTTTGTGTCCTGCAGGACAAACGTTTCCCCCAAAATATTCCACTCGTCCCGTCTTTGGCGGTCTCCCACCAATCATTTCCGTGAGTGTCAAGAACGTCCTACCAACATCTTCTTGGCCAGCCCGGTCGTCGCTTCCCATCCTTAGGCAAAGTGACAAGTTTCGCCCACTTTTCATTCATTTAGTTGGTATTAAATATCATTTGCTAGAAGTATTATTATTTAAACGTACCAAAACGCATAGCAAGACAAGCGTTGGTTGCTTCATAATTGGTCACTCTGGAAACCTTCACGTAATATGCCTGTATTCAGTAGCAGACGTCCTACGGTCGAAATAATAATGACGAAACTATAAAACTTCATATTTATAAAACGCTCGAAGTTATTTATGTACAGGGAAATTATAGAGTTCTAATATACCTCACGTCGAAGTTTTACGCTCTACGTTGCTCTATCTTTTAGAAAAGACATGAAATGATTTATAGTTTCGTTGTATATTTTATAAGGCATTGTAATCCTGCCGATGACGGGTATGCATAAATTTCTGTGTCCGCTTGGAACCGAGCAGTCATTTATCAAGGGAGCCGCTGTTTCATAAACTGTCTATCGCATTGTTATCACACGACATTTATTGCCACTGTACTATTTGAGAAGCGCCCTGATTAAATTATTTGTGATTAAGCGACCTGACATATTGTTTATCTGTGATATATAGGATCAAGTTGACAGGACTTTCACTGCGGTTTCAGGGTCTGTTTGGTAAGTCAAGAAGAAGAAAAATTAAAGCTATATAGAGAAATACATTCAACTTCTTACAAAAAGATCCATAAAAAAAAGTTAATCGAATCGAGTGAAAGTATTACTCTAAAACACTTTACACAGTAAACTGCGTTTACTTAATTAAAAAAGACGGAATCGAAAATGTCCCTTTTAAAATGAAACTACTGATAAGTAGTTTCAGTCTTGTAAGTGTTATCAATCACCTGCCTCGCAGATTCGCAGATTCGCACCTTAGGAACGTGCCCTATGATACACAGCCCTACGTTCATTAACATAAAGCCCACAGGTATTACAGGTGTTAAGCCTCATGTGTCTGTAACTTCACCGGCACCCACGCCCTTTAAACTGAAACAGCAACCGGGACAGGCCCGTCATAAAGAGCCTACGAATACAATTCTCATTTGTCAATTTCACCATATAGTTTTTTCATCTCTCCCTCATCCGAAGCCTATTTCTGGCTTGTGTCAGCTTGTTGTGTTCCAGTTTGAAGGGCGTAAGTACCGGTGAAATTACAGGCACACGAGTTTTGTCTCGTGTGCCTGTAATTTCAGACCCTGAGACCTGTATGTCTCAGATTGAAGGATGCATAGTGCATCCTACGGTAAGCTTCTTACATGATGTATTTAATTTGCTATAGGTGATGGTTACCACTTAACATCAGGTGCATCATTTGCTTATTTTATCAGCACCTAGTTTAAAAAATACACTATGGATTTCCACATTATACATTTTCTAAATATTTTTTAGGGTGAATCCCATTTTTTATCTTAATTTTAACTGTGATGAGTCATACAGGAGTGATAATAGCGTAGAATAATCATGGATGACGCAAACTTAAGGTTTTCTACACCCAGTAAGTTGAATCAAACTGTGGATGAAATTACTCAATCACGTTGCAAATAAACACTGTGTCAGAAAAATTCAATCTTTATTTTCAAAGCAATGTATCTAATTTTTTTTTTTTATACAACTTGTTGATGGAACAAGCAGATGGCCCACCTGATGTTAAGTGGTTACCATCACCTATAACAAAGCATTGCCTCGTAGGTCACGCTCGTTATGAACGTCACCGACGATGCACTTCTCAGCGTCCATCAACCTGAGGCATACAGGTGTTAAGCCTCATGTGCCTGTTATTATACCGGCGCCCACACCCTTCAAACCGGAACACAGCAAGCTGTTTGGCGGCAGAAATAGGCACGGTGGTAGTACTTTCCCGGACGAGCCCTTCACTTAGTGCTCTACTACTCTAAGTTACTCTAATAAGTTGCCTTCAATAGAAACAACAATATAATACAGATATTTATTAGGAAAGGTATTTGTTGACAATATATCAGTATAACGCGGTACTGGAGAATGAATAAATAAATAAGGAGGAGCCCAACAGGCCGTACTCCAACTCCATTAATCAACGGCATGTCCCATTTCATAAAGTGACATTTTCATTGTTACGCAGCCCCAAAGTTCGTATTTACTCATTTATGTTCATAACGCGAGATGAGCCAAACCTAAGTCCATGCAAGTCTAATAAATAAAACCGCATAACCACCCTTTTGAATAAGCAAACACATATAATATTCATCGGAATTAATCCAATAAACACACGCCTTTACATATGCGAAATGCCGACAAAAGTTTAAAAAGTTTTGTTGAACATACCTACTTTTTAAAATTTTACGAATTACTAGCACCTACGCGCGGGTCCGCTTGCGTGGCTCAGATCTACCCAGATAGAAAGTAGGTACCAAACCTATTATGTTATGAGTATTTCAGGTCATAAACGATGTATATTTCAAGTTTCATCGAAATCCGTTTGGACTTACAGCAAAGTTTGGACTTATAGGTCCAGGACAGTAGCAAGTACAAGTACAGTGGCAAGTAGCACTTACCTGGATAGCATTTCTGACTGTTTACACTACAGCGACTTCCACTGTTATTGTTTTTAAAATCCATTATTATTCTGCCTATTAGTGAGAGATGGCAGTTGTGTAGGCGTTGTGTAGGTTTAGACAGTTTTTTATAAGTAAGGTCGTTAGTGTGTCAAAGTATGCGTTAGTATGTTGGAAAGAGTAAACTAGCTGGCTATGACGTGTTATGCCAATATGTATGCTAATGCCTGCTGATAGCAACTGATGATATACTATAATGTAGGCTAACCTTCAACTTGACTTCTAAACCAGTCATAATCATCAACACTAGCCACAATAAATCTACTACTACATAGACCTCAAAAATCAGTACGAATAGGTACGAAATGTAGTTTTCATTCTTGCCATGTGAATTAGTTTAAATTGTGTGCGTAAACGTTTTCACTAAATCATGAGTAGGTAATGTGTGTCTCTATAGACCCACAAACTGGCAATAAAATAACATTACACCACAAAATACCTAAACAATCCGCTTTAGCGCTACGCACGATGGAGCGTGGTTATTGCGTTCTCAATCAACAAGCGATACACCCGAAACCGTGTTAATGCATACTGTAATAAAATCGAATTGAACGCTGTCGTGTGAACACGTAAAAGCATTTTTGAGCACGCCGGATAAAAACACTTTTATTTTTTACTTTACCTTCTATGGACCAACAACACTGCATGAGTTATAAACGGCTCAATGAGTTGTGACATTTCTTTTCGCAGAAAATTGCTCTATTTCGGCACGTGTCTGCCTTGTTTTCCAAATTAGGCTTTATTGTTTTTCTTGCCAATCTTTTTTTCTGGCACATTTTGTACAGCGGATATCATTCTGTATCATCGTAAACTGTACTACATAAGTACACAAAATTATTACTAGTTTTACTCTCTAGTCACTTTTTATTAATTTCAAAATTATATCATGGCATTACAATAAACTCTTACCATATTAACTCTGCGGAACTTTGAAATACTTATATCGTATTTTGTCTTGCGCATTGATCGGAAGTTTTGAATTAAATTATATTGCCATATCCTATTACTGATATTACTTATAAACTCAGTGTACACAACACGGTAACAATTCCAAAGCTACACTGGTATTATTAGTATTACCAAGTTTCGACACTCGCGCTCAGTTAAGAGTTATATATTATACACACTGTTTATAAACAGTTTAGGGTAAAACATGATATCAGTCGATGAGTTCACTTATATTTTGAGAATTTATTTATTGAGATTGAATTTATTTAGTTTACACATGTTTTTTTGGCTTAATATTTTTTTAGCATTATCTTTATCTTTAATTATGTAACACTGTTTAAAAAAATACTAATTTTATGTATTGTAAATAGTGCATCCGTCGTCTGTACCAATTTCCGTATTTATTATTATTGTACTCTGTGGTTCAACAATCGAACTACGATGGTTTAAACTAAAACCACTGAGACAATTATCTTAAATTTTCATGATTAAGGGTTATACCACCTTCACTAACCACAATCGTAACCAGTGTGACTGCATTAATCCGTACCAAAATAAAACCGAAATTTAGAACAAATCTCATTCTATAAGCACAAGTCTTGATGCTCACCTACTTTTCGACCGTAGACTCATCAGATCATCAGATCAGAAATCATTCGTGTAATGGGAGGGTTATGTTCAGCAGTAGACTTTTTTAAGTTGATGATGATGATGATGAGACCGATGAATGAGCATGTTCAGAGTTGCCGAAAATTAACTGAAAGTGACAGTCGTATTATACAATGAGCATTCCGAGAAAATAGTCTTAACTTTTGAACATGCTAATTTAATTCTTACGAACAAGTCAGAATTCAATTATAATTTGCTGTTTCATAAGAACTTGTAATATCTAGGAAAGTACATTTAAAAATAAAAAGATCACAATACATAAGGTACCTACTTGTTTTTATATTAAAATATCTAATATAACAATTATAGGATGTTTTATCCTGACTGACTGACTGACTGACTGACCTGATATAGATAATGCACATCCTGTTCAGACTTAAAAATTTCAGGATATATTGGTCTTAGTGCGTAGAGATGTACTAAGAAAGGAATTCCCGAAACTCGACCTCTAAACGGAAACTGCGGAAGTTGAAGCTTGTATGAAAATAACTTAACGCACTTACATTGGGTTCGCTAGTATCCAATAAATGTACCTCTATCATTATACACAAAAGTGCCTTATAAACTTCTTAAAGGTTTCCTAAAAATCTCCAACACCAAAATAGGGATCAGTATAACACTGCATAATGTATCCTTTCACGGTGTCTCACAGAGCCTCTGACAATAAGTAGAACCGGTTTGCGTTGTGAATACATCAATACAGGGAATGTCGGAAGCCTTCAGTGCCTTTATTTATGCCTCACATCACAAGCGACGTCGAAAATGTGGGCCGTGATTGATGTAACAATGAAAACAAGGATACTTCAAATCTTTTTGTAAATCTGAAATATTCATAGCGTATTCATAATCCTATCGCAAAAATTGAACACTACTTTAAAATATAGAAATCTAGGTTTTTGCCAAATAATATTTGGTATTATTTGGCAAAAACCTAGGTTGTGTTTAAACGCTCAGTTTGTTCTAACAATTTAAAAACTTATCTGGCACATTTTTAAATTAAAATGTTAAAGGATATTATAACGTTTTACTTAAAAATCAACCTTATGTTTGAACACAGATAAAACACTGAGGTTTAAAAAGAGCATTTTTACTAAGATAGTAATATCATTATGGAAGTCTGAAGGTAGAGATATTCAATTTAGCTTGAAAACAATGAAAACATAAAAATCTCTCCGTAACCATTTCATTTGCAGCCCAAGGCACAGGAAGCGAAATGCACTATTCCATTTTCTCGACGTAACTACATTGCACGTTTCGAACAATGAAATGCTTTTAAAACAAGAAACAACCTGATTCGAACAAGTAGACACATAAAAATAATAAAACAATAAACATTTATCTATACAATATATACATTAGCATTATCTCGATGCACTAAAATTTTGGATAAAACCAGGAAGTTATTTTACGTGAAATTCTGGTTCGAGCTAATATTCTTCTAAAATCTTATCTACCTGAATTGCGGATTTTGTTTTAAGTAGCATAAACACATATTTTACAGCTTTCTGGCTTAGCCCTTGTAAAAAAGCTATTATCTATAATTACCTACTAATATTATAAAGAGCAAAGATTTGATTGATTGTTTGTTTGCATTAAATAGCCTCCGAAACTACTCGACCGATTTGAAAATTTTTTTCACTGTTGAGAAGCTACATTACCCCCGGGTGACATAATCTATATTATTATTTTTTTAAATTAGGGTTCCTTACTAAAACCCGTGCGAAGAACAATAAATAATCGTCTATGTTTATTTTTAAGCCGTGGCGAGCAGCTAGTTTATTTTAAATTTCTGTCAATCTTAAGACTTGCTAAAACATATTTTTTATTTCTGTTTTTTAGTGTTATCCGACAAGGTCGGTAAACATCAAAACAAATCTTGAACGTGGTTTGACCCATTGACTAAAAATAGGCATTTCAGCATGTTTTGTTCTAATGTTTCAGCAGTCAAAAATCACGACAAGATCTAATCATGTTGCTGGACACTTTATAACACCTCTACAAGATAGGTACCTATTCCTGTCACTGTTATTTTCATTCCAAAAAACGAGGTGTATTTGGTTATAACATATCCATTTTCTAAGGGTTATAAAGCCACAAAATAAAAGAAGATCCGTTCGGTTTTTTTGCAAATTGTATTCCTTTAAAATTTAGAACCGGGGCCCTCTCCTGTTTTCAACAAAGCGAGCTCTTTTAGAGATGGGTTTATCGCACCCACTTAAGTTGTTATCACAATAAAAAAAAGAAATACACCTAATTTTTGTTTTGACAAATCAAACTAGCAAAGACTTTTTAATTTACACACTATTTTCAATACTTTTTTCCATAAAAGCATCGAAGCGTGGCGTGTGAATTTCTTAGGACCGTTGGGTCCTAGTTCCGCATGACCACTTTTTGGGTCACTTTCATTGCTCGGCGATCGCTGTAAAAACCTTTTGCTATCTACCTTTTAAAACATCTGCTTTTAAACAAGACGGAAGATAGGTTGTATAAGAAAGTATCTAGGTGTTTCAACAAAGTGCGACCATCTGTGTACCTACCTAAACCTAAGTAGGTACGAACTTATTAATATTAACTTAAAATATCATTGCCTTTGGTAATAACTGTTTAAGTAAATAAGTTATATAAATTTAATCGGATTATGATTCATAGATGGGAAAATAATTAAGTTGAAAGCAGAAACTCCAGCGAGGGATCCCGGCAGCAAATTAAATTTCCCCCTAGTGGCCACTTGACCCTCGTTGAATGTCCATTGTGCACTAACAGGTTATTGATGCAAAGCAAAAAACAAATTTCTTGGTTCCTGGAGAAGGGGTTCGATTGGAAATATTGAACGAATGTAGGTAATGGAAAGAATTTTCCGTTCAAATCGTTTTATTCGGAGCGGGGAGCGAACGCTACTTTCTAGTTAGATTCGTTTGCTTAATCCAGGACGCAATATCGCAAGCAGCGCTGGCCGATGACATGTGCGATAAAAATATTGGTTATCTGAATAATTCAAATAAATAGGTAAGCCAACCTCTACCTCAGTGATTGGCTACCGTAAAATGCGAGAATATGCAATGGCAGTCCTCTTAAAATTACTACTTATAAAACTAACATTAGAAGCAGCTGTACCTAAAATATGAGTAGTATAACATACTCTTTAGTCACTTCATCAGCCTAAATAAGTCTACTGCTCACATAGACATAGGCCTCATAGTCCTCAATTTCTTGTGCTTGCTGTTTTACATATTTTTTTATATCTCTCTTTTACGTGTGTGGCTGTCGTGCACAGTTTTTATAAATAAATGCTTTTTCTTTCTTCTTTCTTTCTTCATATTTTCATCATTCACCTTAGTAAGTTAGATTGGAGTTTTATTATTTACATTATTATTATTTTGTAATCATACAAAAAAATGGTAGGAACCAAGCCGTAAGATTCTTGCCGGTTCTTCTAGGCTTGGTCGCGAGGAACTGGCGCATAGATTCACTTAGCTTTAAAAGGTTTCAAAATGATCCCTGCGGATATTACTGAATGAATGATTTTTGACTTCTTACTACATCCATTTGAGGTAGGAATTATAAGAGTAGGCATATATTATAACTACCAATAAATGGGTGTATTTATTAGTAGTAATAGACTACCAGATGGTTAGATGGGTTCTATTTTCTAAAACTTGTTAGTAAGTTTGTTATAAGGACGCACGGAATACAAAATAGTTATACGCTACAATTATACCCACCAGTACTTATACTTACCTAACCACCTAGTGGATAACAGAACTTGTGAAGGAAACTTTGCTTATCGTTTCTCAAGTAAAACTTTAAAACGTTAACGTTCAAAAAACGTTACACAGATAAGAAAATATAAAACACACTTGTATAAAAGAGATTAAATAAACCATGAATATTAGATATTTGGGCTGTTTATAAATTAAACCAGCTATAATTGGTAATCCAACAAAGCCACACACCAAACACACGATAGAAATAAGCTGGTGTGAGCAAACAATTGCCTAAAAATTTAAACCCTGGCTGATAAATATTTGCTTTGAAGATCCTAAACAAAGAACAGATTACGCGCTCATTTTTCAATATACAATTTCTCATAATTTATCACATTTATGAATATTTCGTGGTACATTTCAAATTCGTCAGTATTTACCAGACGTACTCGACCCTTTTGGGTAGCTACGGGTTAATAGGTAAATAAAATAAATTGAAATAACGAAGACGTAACATTAAAACCTTCAGTAACTACCCAATATTTTTGCTACCATATTAGTTTTAATAAAGTGAGATCTTAGAACTAAACGTTTTTGGAGCCTAATATAAAAACACTTGTTGCACTGGTGTGACTGATCTAGTGAAAGCTTTTTGATCGTAAAGTCGTGGGTTCTAATCTAGTTGTGCACTAAATTATTTGCGCGATTCCAGTGCTCTCAAACGGTGAAGGAAAAATCGTGGCTAGTTGGCTCCGCACATAAAATAGCTGACATAAGCTGACTGAGTTGTGAGAATTGTATATGTGCTGGACAAGCGCCTACTCTATCTAAAATCCTACCCCAGGCATTACCGTGTCCCGTAAATAGAGGACAATGTCGTCAGCCCATCAGGTAGGAGGACGTCCTACGCTTCGTCTTACTTTACTTTACAATCAATAAAGTTATTAATGTTTTTGTCTAATGGATCATTACGTTAGCTTATACTAGTATTAGTACAATGTTCAATAACCTATTATCTATGAGAATTGAATCTTGAATATCTGCATCGAATGATCAAGAATTACTTATTTACTTAGATTGGTGAATAGACTTAATGTCTATTCACCAATCTAAGTTACAGCATCTTTGACGTCACATTTTTTTATGCTACTGCTGGTGGAATAAGCATACGGCCCACCTGATGTTAAGTAGTAACCATTACCTGTAACAAAGCATTGCCTTGTAGGTCGTGCATTACCATGCATTACCACGGGCATGAGGCATACTGGTGTGAAGTCTCATATGCCTGTTAGGCGAAATAGTTAGGCCATGAGGAAAAAAACCGTAATTTCACCGGTACCCCACACCCTTCAAACCGAAACACAGCAATGCGAGCTCACTGCTTGGTGGCAGAAATAGGTATATACGGTAGTACTTCCCCGGACGAGCCCTTTCACAATGAGCTCTACTACTACTAAAACGTATTTTCAACAAGGAATCTTTTATTTATGACGACTGATGTGGCGCGGCGGGCGAATGTCCGCCTGCGACGCAGGAGGTTGCGGGTTCGATACCCGCCTTGGAATAAATGTTTGTACGATCTGCAAATATTTATTCCGGGTGTTCTGGGTATTTTCTATGTATAATAAAAAACATCTATGTATGTAATATAGTATTGTATTAAGTAGGTATATCAATCATCTAGTACCCAGCAGAGCTTGTGTTAAAACTCTGCTTAGCTTGGGGCTAGACGATGTTGTGTGGATTGTCCAGCATTATTTATTTATTTATTTATCATCATGCAGCAAAATCTCCCAGACGGTAACTGTTAATGTGGCTCGTTTGTAATACAGAACCTAATCTTTGATCCTTACCAGCTCAGGGTTTGACTAATGCATACATACATAACAACGGACAGGTAGTGCTTTGCCGATTAATGTGTGCAAACGGTATAAATAATTGCCAATACATTGAGGCTCCGTTGCAATATTAATGTTTATGTTTACTGTGACAATACCTATCTACACTAACACTGTAAATGCGAAATCCTAAATCTCGTCAGTTTGTTACAGCACCGATAGAGAGCATCGGAGGTCTAGTGGAAGTGACCCTGCCCTGATCCTAACATCGTGGGTTTGAATCCGGTCGTGTGCTGATGGATTTTTTGACAAAAAATTTAATTGCGCAATGCCAATACTCTTAAACGGTGAAGGAATACATCGTGAAGAAACTAGTTAGTATTCTAGCAGTGACTATGGGCTTGCAACCTGTCACGTATGGAATACCAACTACTACAAAATGTGGGTATGTACAAAATATAATTTTTGGACGTACCTCTAGCTACCCCTCTTAGACATCCTTAAATAATCACGAGTAGGTAATTGGTACTCAAGACATCTGAGGGGATATCTACCGTACCTGGGGATTAAAATCGGGAAGCTATTTCTTTTTTCTTTTCTTTGTTATAGGATACTAGAAAAATGCACGTGACTTCGTCCGTCTGAAGTTATTTTTATACACACTTCAACCCTCGTTTAGGGATTAAATTTCGAGTCCTTTCTTGGTAAACCTATCGAGACGAATATACACTGAAAATTTCAAGTCTGTAGGTACGTGGTTTCTGTCAGTTAGTCAGTCAGTCAGGACAAAGATTCCTATAGTTGGTATAAATAGAGAAAGTAAATAAAAATATGTAAGTGATTTATCAAACCAGAAAAAGATGTATTACTAAGATTTCTTTCTACCGTAAGCGTTTTTGTTTAAATAAAATCATGGAAATCCAATAAAACCTAACCAATTTACCATGCCATTAATTATTCTTTACAGCCTCGCGCCCCTAAAATTTTGCTAAGAGTTAATGGAACTCCATGATTTTCAAATCTTACCTGACTGTTGAATTTATCCTCAAGCTTTACCTCAAGCTGAATAATTTGCGATTGTCAGTATAATAACAAGATTCCACTTTATAGAGGAAATGCGCCACTTTATTATGATAATTGGTCGACCTAAAATTCGAGGCTCCATTGAGTACCGTCTCGAAACGTGTTCAGGATTCAGACACTGAGTGGATCGCTAATGATCTAATAAATAACTACCCACCAACAGTTCTAAGAATCAGATCAAAGCTCTCAGCTTCAATTTAAATCTGACGTTGGCTAGCAACGTAACAATTAAAAATTCAATTTATCGACAAAAAGATGAGTCTAATATAGGTTCACGACCTCAAGCACGGTAAATATACCCTCAGATCTTTTTGACACAAAGTTCTCACTCAAAGCTCTTTAGGATGTCAAAATCTTTAGAGGTTTGTCCAACTATTGACATTCGTCACACAATAACCTTCTAAGGTTTGGTATTACTTACGTTACAGTTTATCAAACTTCCACTGCCTTTCATCAATTGTCATATCAAAGCTTACTTTTTTCTCTCCACATGTTTTCAACATTATTATTTTTATAGATATAACTTTTCTAGTGTATATTACCTGCAAGGCAAAGCTTTGCTAGGTTAAAGTAATTATTGAATAGTAGGATTTTTTTGTATATAAACTTCAAACCCGTTGAATCCCTTTAGGGTCTGAATTTTAGGAATCCATTTCTTAATAGGTAATAGCCTGAATATTTCAAGTCCCTACGACCAACGGTTTAGGCTATGTATTGTCTATAGTTATTTCAGTCAGTCAGGACAATGATTCTTGTAATTGGTATATATCTACCCACATGCTACACTATACGTTTGCGATACTTTAGCATCTCTGAAATTCTCTCTGTAATTCTTTATGGCTTTGAGGGCAAACCAACTACAAGAACCTTTCACCACTCATGCTGAAAGAGGTCGTGTAGTATCCTTCGTAAAGTTAGTCGTGTCACCGCATCACTTTGGCAAATAATGTTTACACGTAAGTGATGCGACGCAAATCTGAAACTCACGCGTGACACAGTGAAATAAAACCAAACACATCTTCAGAAGGCAAACACATGTCTAACTGAACGTGATATCCTACACACGCATCTCAAGAAACTCACGCACAACTATTTGCCAACATAAGCCCGCGAGGCTTGTCAAGATTTTATCTAGACGTTTAAGCGCAGTGTTTACACAAAGATTTCCTACTGGATAAACCAGCCTTGGGGCGTCGACTTCCTATAATCCATTTGGGCGAACAACTGGAGTCATGTCAAGTTGATTGATGTAGGTAGTAGTACAAGGTGATCCGTGTGGCGACTTTATCTACGCCTCTTTGACATCGACCCCAAAACATGAGCGGTTAATGCTCACACATTATATTAAAGCTGGCCGAAACTGCTACCTGGGATATACAAACCGATATACATCGTTGCCGGGGTTTATTAGGTAAGTACGAGTATATGCAAAATAGTATTATGTTACAGCGGTTACAACTTTCAAATAGGTTGAATCGGTAAGAAAAGTTTAGTATAGAATAGAGGCACCAGTTTAATACTTTTACATAGAAACTGTAGAATTATTATTCTTCTACGCTAAGAGGACAGTATTCCGTACATTTGCACGAAGAACGATTTTGAGCCTTCTCCATCCACCGACTTCCCACGATCCTAGTAATGTCGGCGGTCCATCGAGAAAAAGGTTATCCTTCGCTTCGCCTTGCGGTTTGTGGTCGTCATTCAAGAACCTTTATTCCCCAGTGGTTACCTGTTCTACGTGCTACATTAAAGAAATAATTGTATAATTGAAACTAATTAATAATTCAAGGTAACACATAACACGTGCGCAATTTTTTATGAGTGTATCAGTTGCTTCAGATAAGTCCCCTTTTAATGTCACAACAATAAAATCATTTACCCGACCGAGAGAGCCATTGCACGGCATTAGAATTAACGAACCATTACGGACGCTGTGAATGCCAATGACAGAGGAGACATCGATATTCACAATCGGTTGGAGCGTCTACCAGCGACCCAATTTCGTTCCCGATCTGCAAAATTGTGTGGTTTTTACACCCAAGCATTCAAAATAGTTTACGTTTGGAGCATGCAGTTGGATATAATAACTAATAACTTTTTGTTTTTGTTTTATATTATCCCTTTATTTCAGTTTGTTTTTTTCTTGTCCTGTCACAGTGTTATAATCTATCTATAGTTAGGTAATCTGTAATTTGTAAACCAGTTTCCCGCGATACAGGCTTATCCTAGTGCCGGGACCACCAGCAAAATGTACTGTTGCAAATCAATTGGTATGAATAAACATAAACTTTTGCTATCCGCGATCCGCGACTGTGCTCGTGTGGTGGCGGTAGTTTTAGTAACATCAATATTCAGGCACTACTTTTATCAACATTACAAGCACTTTTCCCCCTGGTGTGCGGTCTTTTGGTTTCATCAATTCCTGTTAGTTTTTCAGGATAAAAAGTAGCCTGTATACATGTTGCGAACTATATTGTAATTATTAGGATGTGATTGAGCAACAAACATCAAAATATTTTACCTTTTACATTCATCATAATGTTATAATAATGAAAACCATAGTGAGTTTTACCATTCAACAGTCACCAACTTTGTTTATAAAAGTGGTTAGACTACCCGAGGACCTCAAAGGTATTACAGTATTAAAAAAAAAAATTCAAGAATGAAAAAATCTAACAAAATTGTTGATTTTTCTTCGATCAGAAAGTCTTTACAGACTTTCTGATCGAAGAAAAATCAACATATATATCGGGCCTTCAGCCCGAACGCAAATCAGATACAATTAACTACTACTTAGCTACAACAATATACAGTATACTAGAAAACAGTTACTAATCTTAAATATTTGCATGTTTTACACTAATTATAAAGTTAAACAAACACTACAGTAAATAAGGCTACAATTTCATTTAAAATAACATTAAGATCACTTTAAAAGCAAGAAGGTAGCTGCTTAAAAATAAGTTTGATTCCGGGCTCTTTAGATAAGTACAGAATCATAAACATTAAAAAACAGGTGATGGGTTTTACTGCTATATCATTCTATTTAACTGATAACGATCCCATAAACTCTATAAAGGGTTCAATTCTCCCTAAACGTCTACCTTACCTTCTATTTCGCGGAAAGTCGTTCGGGAATCAAGCTGTAAATAACACGGAGTACAGGTGACCGTTAGTGTGAGTTTCTGAGTTAACGGCTCATTGGAGCGAGGAGTCTCGCCCGTGCCGTGCGTTGCCTAAATCTCCAATCTAAGTGTTATTTACTTTTATATTTCTCCTTCGAAGGCTTACTGATTTTATGCTTCGCTTTATGGCGCATCCGGTACAGCCCATAAAAATAGTATCCCAACTGATTGCCATCGCTCCAATCGAACACTCAGAATAAATAACCATTAAAACGTGTGATTTATGATAGAACTAGAGCATTCATTTCATACTTGCGCCGGAGAATGTTCATAAAATGTCTTCGTTAAGTTATTACCTGGCTTTAGTGCAAGCGTGAGGACCAGGTGCTTATTAGTCTAATGGTATTGGTGAATTATGATTTCGAACTTATAGACAGATGAAATTAATTTCATTAATTAATTATTACAGCCAATGTACACTGGTAGACGGCACGGTATTGGAATTTAATTTGGTAATACATTCCGTCTTATATCTTGTCTAACCGAAGTAAAGGTCTTATCGATGCTCAAAAGCCGCCCTCGGAGCTTTTCAGGGCAAATTGAGGTGTTTAATTTTCTAGAGAATTTTCAAGAGCATCTTAAAATGCAATGTGGTAAGAAGAAGAATGAAGAGAAGTCTAAAGAATTGGTAAACATATGCTAACCCCATACACGGTGAAATTCATAAATAGGTATGTGAGAGTGACATAACTTGTGTTAGGTCACTGATATGAGCACCATCGCTTTATGGTGTGTGCGGTGTCTGTTGCTAGTTCTAACCTCAATTTTTTTAACATTTTTATAAAAACCAAAATTCTATTATTTCAATTAGATTCTTTAACAGTAGGAAACCATTGTCAAAACAACTTAACACCGAGTATTTCCAAGACTACTTTGAACCCAGCGACTTCTTGCCACTGTTGATCAATCAGGTTTATTTTAATCAACAGTGCAATCTGTACAATGGCATAACTTCCTGCTTGCCAACATAGGCACTGTAGCAATCTGTTGGCTATCACGCACATAATGTTGAAAATGATATTATCGTGTCGCACAATATGTGGCTCTAGGGCGCCAAAATACTGAACCGAAATCAAGCAAAATACAATGAGTTTGCACATTCAGACGCTCTTTGAATATCTTTGTGAAATTAGAACTGTGAGCGCGTCTGTTTATTTGTGACTGCACGGTGAAATATACAATCGCATCTACTTACTAACATATGCTAGTTATGCATCAACATTATGCGCTTCTGCATAAATGAAGTTTTTGTATAAAGTTATATTTTTATTTTAACATATTTGAAACGAGAACCGAGAAACGTTCACACACCCGATGGTCGGATGATATTGTCACAGTAGTTGGCTAGCAATGGAAAAAACTGATACGGGTTTGAGACAATGGCTTTTTAAGGAGGAGGCCTATACCTAGCAGTCAGTTCACATAGGTTAAATAGATAGAGTTAATTACTATGTTATTATATGAGACTGAAGAGATTATTAGAAAATTATATTGCAATACTTCTAAAAAGTAACAATTCATACGACTTCTACTTTGGTAAAGTTATTCAGCTTGAATTAATAATGCGTTCGCTACGCCATGTAATCTATTTGATACTTGTAAATACTAAAATGTATAAAGTTAAATATTAATTGAGTAGCTACATTCGACCTACCTAAGTACTTATATAAAATCCTTTTTAATAAAAAAAAGAGTTGTTAGTTAAAATCACTAACTGTGGGAAGTAGTTTCTTTTATCTGGTGTTAGTATTTTATTAACATAAAAAAAATACAATAAGCCATCAGATTTGAAGAAATTTCTTTAATTTTATTCACATTTTCATTGTGTCACCACTTTAATATCAAAGGACTGATAAATGGTTTTCTAAGTATGAAATATTTTATGCTGTTCTTTGAAAATGTCAGGTTGAATATTTTAATAATAGTTTAGTTACAGCCACTCAGTTTTTATATTTGTTTACCTCAACATTGATGTACCCTAATAACATTACGACTTAGCCAAGTAGCTTTATACGTACATGATTCGCATTAGGCTGTTATTAGGTATATTATGCTCTCGATTTTTTGTCTTATCTTCATCTTATTAATTTAGACAATGGAACTACAATGGAGCTTCATTATTTACATTATTATTAATTTGTAATACACTCACACAAAAAAACGCTAGAAACCAAGGCGTAAGTTTTTTGTCTGTGCTACTAGACTTGGTCGCGAGGAACTGGCACGGAGATTCACCTAAGTGATTCCTGAATAAATGTTTTCAACTTTTATCAAATATCATTGGATAATTTCTTATTATTTAAACGGTTATTGCTGCATATTATACCATTTGCTGTCATCTACACGTATCCGTAGCTGCGTAGCAAGATTCGTAGCAAACTTCGTAGTCAGTTCTACGAACGTTGCTACGTTTAGTCAAGTGTGAGTGTGTGAGCGACTGCTGGCGTAGATTGGAAGTGATATCGGTATTTCGATATTAGAATTCGTCCAATACCGCGGTTGCAGGTATACCATTTATTTTGTAAATGAAATTTTCTTATTCCGTTCCATAATTTATATTTTAAATGTAAGAAAATATGTATTGGAACTTATCTGGCACAGCGAATCAGCATTGCCATTCAGCGTGACAATACAGCCAGTGTTTTGGGAATAATAATAATAATAATAATTCTTTATTTCAAAACCAGGACAATTAGTACATATATACTACTCAAAACAAAATAAGGGCCACCCGAGTATTTTTGTTTTGCGATCATTTTTTACAGACATTCGTTAAGAGAATATTTTTTTTATGAATGCCCATATGTTCTCAAGTGTCTAGTTAACGATAACAGTGAAGCACTAGGGATGTTAGTCTTGACGTTATGGTGAACAATTTTGATGCCTCACTTATCGTGAAGTGGGTAGATTTTGTTTTTACTTTGTGGATTGATTTCAGCTTAGTTTAACACAAGTTTACTGACAAGTACGGTTGTTTTCGGAAGTTAAACGTGTAATTTGATTATTTACCCATAAAATGCCAAGAATTCGACGCCACTTGGACAATGCTACTGCTACTAGAGCCGTAACAATGATAGAGGCTGGTCAGTCACAACGTTCCGTGGCTTTACAGCTGGGATATTCGCGAAGGGCAATTCAAAACCTTTGGAACCGGTATCAGGAGACCGGGAGTGTATCCCGGCGTCGTGGCTCTGGAAGAATTCGTGCTACCACCGCCCAGGAAGACCGGTATGTGCGACTTACTGCGCGACGTGATCGTACTGTGACAGCGCGCGCATTACAAAGCCGATTACGCCGGACTACTGGTACCCTTGTTAGCGACCAGACTATTAGGAATCGTTTGCATGAAGACCAGCAACGATCACGAAGGCCTGTAACCTGCACTAAACTGACCGGGACTCATCGTGCAAATCGATTAAGGTTTGCACGTCAACATCTCGAATGGGGCATGGAGGAATGGCGTAAGGTACTTTTTACGGATGAGTGTAAGGTGAAGTTTTCTAGTGACGACCGACGTACACGAGTGTGGAGAAGAAGTGGAGAAAGGTTTTCTCAACCTTGCATTCACGAACGTGACAGATATGGTGGTCCCAATGTCATGGTCTGGGGCGGGATCAGCTTACAAGGTAAAACTGACCTTGTTTTTCTGAATGAGGGCACTGTGACATCTCAAAGTTACATCGAACGGGTTGTCAGGCCATATGTCATTCCATTTTCACAACAAGCGGTGGACGGCTTCATCCTGATGCAGGATAATGCACGACCGCACACAGCCCGGGCGACTATCTCTGTCCTGGAGGAAGCCAATATTCAGGTTTTGGCATGGCCTGCAAACAGCCCTGACCTGAATCCAATTGAACATCTTTGGGACCAATTAAAACGCAGAATCCGGGCAGCTGAAGAAGATGTGCACAACCAGCAACAGTTAATTGAGTTGCTGAAAAGGTGCTGGGAAGAGATCCCAGAGGAAAACATCCGTCATCTTATTGAGAGCATGCCATCGAGGCTTCAAGAATGTGTTTTGAAAAGAGGAGGACATACCCGTTATTAGACAACTTAAAAAAAACAACTCTGCTGTGCGTTTCGCCTACAGTTTAATGCTATTGTTAGGTGTAAACAGCCATAAAAAGTGATAAAAACCAAAAACATCGTAAGATTAAGTGTTTTTTGTTAAATTGTATTAAAATACATTAATTTAAATTAAAATATACATTGTTTTATTAAATTGAAATCAATCAGAGCAAAAAATCCCAGCAAAAAAAGAATAACCGGAAAATTAGTGGTGGCCCTTATTTTGTTTTGAGTAGTATAGATAGTTAAGAGAAGTAAGTTTGGTCTAAATACTATACTATGTATATAATAGCTTGACAATATGTACAAGATTTGTGATTTGCAGAACCTACACTAAGATTAGAAACCTTAATGGAATGCTTCCGATTGGCACTGATCTGGATCAGTTGAGCTACCTTTAGATCGTTTGCAACGGTCTGTAGATAGCTCAACTGTTTCATATGTATTTTGTACATACCAATTATTAATACCTGTATTAGATGTAATTTTCTTTGTAAATAAATGTTTTTTACTTTAGTATATTGGTAATGGTAATTTGTATGTACAAAATACATTTATGAATCAGTCGAGCTATTTATCGTTAAAAATCTAATAATTATTATTTGCAAACATTCACACAACGCCTATGGGATAACTGATAGAATTCTTATTTTTTTTTTTGTAAATACAATTTTTTTGTTTTCAGTTGGGATCGAATCCACAACCTTCTGCGCAAAGTACTACTACCAACAGCTGTGGCAAGTGACACAGTTATTATATTACCCTAGTTTGTTTTATTTAGGACTCAACTACCAAACATTATCAGGCATTGTTATTTTCGTGATCCAATCAGAACATTTTGGTGCATCGAGGCGCTTACGTCGAGTGGTTCGATGAACATCAATCAGCAGACCATGCACGTGAGCACTATTATGACGACCGATGTGGCGCGGCAGGCGAATGTCCGCTTGCAAAGCAGATGGTTGCGGGTTCGATTCCCGCCCTGGGTTTTTTTTATGTAACTTGCTGATGGAACAAGCAGATAGCCCACCTAATGTAAAGTGGTTACCATTACCTATAACAAAGCATTGCATCGCAGGGTACGCTCGTTAACGTGCCCTACGATGCACTACTCTGCGACCATCAACCTGAGGCATACAGGTGTTAAGCCTCGTGTGTCTGTAATTACACCGGCACCCACACCTTTCAAACCGGAACACCAGTAAGCTGCTTGGTGGCAGAAATAAGCATGGTGGTAGTCCTTCCCTGACGAGCTCTTCCCAAAGAGCTCTCTACTTCTACTTCCAGAAACCCTCACGATATCGGTCCATCAAGTAATTTCATGATAATATCATCATCAGCGACCTGTAGAAGTCCACTGCTGGACAAAAGCCTTTTCCAGTTTCCAGGAAGAAGAATTTTGAGCCTGTGCGAACTTTAAAAAAAAAAGATATAGGGTCTGTACCCTACGATCCTATAGGGTTTTTAAGTTAAGTAAAATAACAAGTTTACAGCATACTGTTATTAGCAAAATGCCTACTGACTTGACATTGGTCCGTCTATGAATATTTTCGGTTTGTAATAAGCCGTACAACAACAATACATGATATTCTATTGTTTAATTTTCCATAACTAACCTAATTTGACAACACTAAAAATATTGCCATCTCTTTCAACGAACACAGAAACAACTAGGACGACTATAATTATAGCGGTGTGAAACTAAGTTTAGGAAAATGAAGTATCGACACCAAATAACCACTTTACGAACCAAATACTAGTTTCCAAGAAGTCCAAGAGTTTGCTTTAGCATGGAGAATAGTTCGGAAGTTGTCATCGGTATGCTAGTGGAATACATAAAACAAACTTTGAATACTAACTACAATAACTATAAATCTTAAGGCTTTATCGCCCAGACACACTGGGACCGAAGCAAGTAGAGCGTGATGACATCATGTTGAGAAACGCTAAGCTGCAAGCCATCTGAGGCCCAATTTTCGTAACAAAATATCATAAAATTGAAGTTTTGTTTTGATAACGTCAATCTTCAAATGGTATTCTTCGAAACTGACATTTCAACAGGCCATTTTAAGTCCTTATTCTTTTTTTTTTTGTGGCATCTGTTCGTCTTGCGGACAATTTTGCCAATGTCAAGTGGGTTGAATAAATTCTTTTTAGTCAAGTCGAGTCGGTAAAAAAAGTAAAGTCAGCCGTCATCGGTTTTGAAGAAAAAGATGGCGTTTTCTTCAAAACCAAAGGGAAACATTTTCGTTCAAATCAGGATGCCTCATAACACACTTTCATTTCAATTGTTCACACTTGTGCTAAGACCTCAAGTAATGATGGTTAAAATACCACCAAAATTACCCATCAGAACTTAAAATAACACTAAAAAAACAATTAAAATGAAAATACAATGTTGCTTCCAAAGATGACAGAAAACGAATCCTCGTCCATATTCTTAGATTTTAACATCACAAAATGACATTAACGAATTCGTGGAAACCCTCAGCTGCCAAAAAGCCACAAAATAGAAGAAGAAGAAGAAGAACATCAAACAATTCTAGTTTCAATCTCGTCTCATTTCCAAAAAAAATACGTGAGTTGTACCTCTGTTCAGTAGCTCGGTACATTATTATTTATTAAACTTCTTATTTCAGATTCACTTTCATAAATCCATAATTAAAACACTTTAATACAATCAAATTAAATTTATAATACATTTAGGTAAAGCGTAACTTTAAAAAAAATAATAAACAAGTTGAAAAAAATTATTCTTGATCCTTGAAGTTAGTTACAAACTCGTTCAAATATTCCAACTGGAAAATTCCTCATTTATGATAGCTATACTTATAGATTTTATGATAGTATAGCCATCTAAATCCATTGGTCTAGTAGATCGAGCGAGTGCAATGCAGGTTAACGAGGCAACTTGCTCATAGCCCAACTGTTTGCGCTTGTGAGCTGGCTTTATGCTGAATGTGCAGTTGCTCCGCGATTCGATAGAGCTTTGTTAGCTGCACCGCGAAAAACCGGACAAGTTTTGTCGAGTGTTTTATCGTCGGTTTAATAGTATACTAAAGTGATGGAACGTTTTAGATGTAGTATATTGTTATATTTTTTAGTATCACCATATCTTAACTGGCTTAAAGTCTCTGAGAAAATGTGCTTACTAGTTGTTACTGTCGTATACTGGTGACGGTGTGAACTTAGAATAAATAAATACTGATATACATTTGACATAATGCTATCTAGTCCCAAACTAATTAAAGCTTGTATGGTAACCAGATAACTAAATATTTTTTTGTATAAACAATATAACACCCAGGCACATACCAAACATCGGTTTTCATCACACAAATGTTTGTTCTCGGTGGGGATCGAACGCACAACCTACAGCGCAAGTCTACCTGCGTCAACAAGAGTTAGTACCGAATGAGCTGTGATAGTTGTCTCTTTCTCACTGAGATTGTTTCGGTGATTATGCCGTAAAAGCGTAACAGACAGGTATCCCGATTTTTGCATTTATAATAATAATATAATATATCATTTTCAGGCAACAAATTAATTTATAACAAAAACATCGGCCCATAGATAACAAAATAAAACTAACATACATATTATATTTCATAACTATAACTAAGACGTCGCTTACAGTGACGCATGCTTGGTGTCTCGTGTCAGGCTTACGATGAACTTCCTGAACACGACACCTTTCGGGGAGATTCCAACTGTTTGACTAGCATGGTAAAAAAGATTCTAATGAAAAATGATTAACCCGAGACGTACATTCCGTATTACACATTGAGTAGATATCCGAACTAAACCGGTAGCAATATAATAATATTATAATCGCTTCAGAACTTGGAATCAATACGACAGTTATATTCAACTTCTCAATTTACTTTAGATGATTCGATCTTCTGGACTATTAGTTTAGAAGTTGGAGTTCACTGGCTACCATTTGCATAAGTTACACGTTTCATTTCCGTAATTACCATTCGATCGTTACCATTAATCTTTCAACGTAATCCAGCTGGGAACGTCAATCGCTTGACTCTAATCACACGATTTGCTCTAAACGCCCGTTTTCGTGCCGGCCTCTTAGCGAATCCTTTTGAGAAAAAGTTGTTAAAAAACGGCACAAAAACAAAAGGAAATAGTCGGGGCGGTCCCCGGGGAGTCGTTCTTAGCCCTGGGACGGTACTTAAATCAAATGTTCACCATTCAAGGAAATTATAAGAACAGGGCACGGATTCTCGTACCCTCAGAGAGAACCCCCTCGGATAAAAAGGCTTACGTAGGAGTGTTGTGAATAGTTTCACTGTCCTCTTATAATATTTTCTTGAATATCCACCCGGTGGGTCCTTCGTTTCCGAGGATGGTGTTGGTAACGTGATCTTTACAAGAGGCTAGGTATTCCCTGAGCTCATTCCGTCGTCCGTGATGCATATGTTATGATGCTCATAACACGACCTAGCTTGGGAATAGTCCGGTAGATAGCTCAGTATGTGTTAAAGTATCTAGGTAGAAAACCACCTAAATAACCTATTCTGCTGCATCTTATTTGGTAGAGACTTGTTTTTATGAAACACTAATTGCTACTCACGAATTCGACTGCTCCCAATAATAGTAAGGTGTTTTAATGTGTTTCAGAAATTCATTCTATTCCTTTCATTTTGACTGATTCACGGTCAAAATAAATGTATCGGCAGTATAAAATTGCATGGCCAGATTTTTATGGAAAAGCTTCAAACTTATTATAAAAATTAAGTACTATATTATCATCTCCAGAGTGCAAGCTATCACTGTGTCAAATTTAATCGAGATTGGCTTAGCGGCCTAACCGTGAAAGCGTATCACAGAGACAGACTTTCTCATTTATAAATAGTATGGATAGGTAATGGTATAAATTATATCCTATCACAGTTTTATAAAATATATCCTATCACAGTTTTTTATTAAAATACCCACTCCTAACGAATTTTGATGGTTTGCAGTCACATATGGAATATCAACTATTGCAAAATGTTGGTATGTTTTATTTGGACATTCCTCTGACTACCACCATTATACATTCTCTAATCTTGAGTCGGTACTATTTAGTACAAAGTGATCTGAGGGGGTATCTACCGAGTCTGAAGTTATTTCTTTCTTTCTTTTTGTTTCTATATATTCATACATGTTTGTCTTACGACGTTTAAAGGATTTCTCCTCTGTTCCATTCCCGACAGACCATCATGGTTCTGATTTGAGCGTTTATCACTAGCATTGCTCACGCGTCTAGTGACAAGCACAGTGATACATCTAAACGAATGTTTACGTATATAATACTTTTTTGTATTGAACTTTCATAAATATATTGACTGAAAATAAATTGAAATTGGTCTCAATATTTATTACACAAAGAGAATAAAGGTCAACATATAAATACCTAAGAACCTCAAAGTTTTCAGAAACATCAAAATATTGAACAATCAGAGATGACATCGGTTAATATTCAGGGTGGACTGTAAGTTAGGGATTTTCTTTTTGTCGTGTTCAAGAATATTACTTTACCTCGCAACAAACTTAAAGGGCCTAATCCGCTTTTCCAACTTTAGCTTTTACTTGTTTTATGACAGCAAGCTTACAGCTCCGAAAGACGTGAAGAAAGTTTTTAATCTGTTCACGTTCGTAGTAGAACCGTATCATCAATCATGAATTATCGATTCACTCACATAGACACACACCTGTGCATTATATTGCTAGTAGATTGCCCACTTAATGTTAAGCGGTTACCATTACCTATACCAAAGCATTGTCTTTTAGGTCATGTTTGTTAGGAATGATGCACTGCTCTGCACACTGCGACCTGAGGCATACAGTTATCCTCATGTGTCTGTAATTACACCGGGACCCCACCTTTCAAACCGGAACACAGCAAGCTGCTTGCCGGCAGATATCAACATTTTCTGGAACACGATAGAAATGAAACCAAATTATGATAGAAATAATGGCAATGCTATATATACGTTACTCCACCGATCGTTTGTCCATATGTCACTTTCTTTGAAGTGGTCCTCACGATGCGAATATGAATAAAATTTTCTTATACAAATTGAGAGTTCGCAAAAACGTGTCGATTTCTTTATTTATTCAATACTTCTCGCCTTTGAAATGTTTCTCCTTGGATTCATCCGCGCTTATCTTATATTTATGAATTCTTTTAGATTGTCGATATTAACCACTTCCTTACTGTTCAGTACTTATTGATAAGTTCCAAGTTTTTAACAACTAATCTCAACTTTTTGGTAAAAAATACTATATACTACTTCTGATCGATAAATACTTCATTAACACCCTGTTTCAATATCCTGCGAACGTCCGTTAGTAGTACTTCTGGTCTTTGCTTGTCAGATAAATTCTCACCTCAATGCATTACCAGTGTAAGCAGTTACTGTAACGTTAGCCAAGCCTTCAGGCTTGAACCCCTTTTCTGTCAACTTTGTTTGTTCCAATACTATACGAGGGTCCGTTGGTAGCACTACTGTTTTCTATCAGACAAACTCTCACCTCATTGCCCAGGGTAAGCTTAAAGCTTATCTGACATGCAATGTGGGGGTGTGTGTATGTGTGTTATATCAACGGACGATATTGAACCGGGCTTAAGTCACAACAAACGCTAGGTACCTAAAAACTTGCGAGTATCCTTTCCAAGTGAACAATGTTATTTATTAGTCAAAGAGATACCTATCTAGAGAAACAGTTGAAAATCGCTCGGCCTCGGAGAACGCCAATATCTCCTCCTTACAGTTTAAAAACGATTCGGTAAGTTTGGTTTTTCAAACGTTCTTTTTACGCAGAGATTTTGTATGGGCGCTTTACGTAACTTAAACTGGTAACATTTTTGCGTAATGTTGACTAATGTTCACTTGGCGTGAACTAATGTCTCTTCAATTGATGGTTTCTGCAAACGAGCTGGAAAGTTTAGTGTTTACTTATATCCATATTTTGTGTAAAATAATTTAAAAGCCTTATAAAAATATAACTAGCATCAAAACTTTTATACTGTTTTTATAATTTTAAAGAAAATGCTAATTATGTTTAAAAAAAATGCTAAAGATACCAAACTACTCGTCATTAGCCTAAATAAGCCCATGGCTGGGCATAGGCGGCCCCTATAATATTTGGGAAAGGTTTGCCATAGTCACTACGCTTGGCAGGCGGATTGGTGACCGCAGTGTCGGTGTTTAGTAAGAGAAACTGCTATTCATCTCCCGATGAATTATTTCTGTCTGATTTTAAAACATCCGGTAGGTGTGAATAATTAAGGGCCACCACGGCTACTACTTACTACTAGGTAAAGCAAAACTTAGGATCGAAATAAAGTATGATTAAAAAAAAAGCTATATTACAAAGTTAGTATCTTATCACACATTTACTCTGCACTTAATGTAAGAATGTTTCACTTACTTAATGAGAAGCATAACTTATATAACTAAGTCCTCAAACCGCAATTAGCACATAAATGGCTATACTCGGAAATACGAGAGGACGCAAGAGCGCCATCTGCTGGGCCCAAATGCACTGAGCGAAGGCTAGTTAACTGTTCTATATAGGCTATCAACCCACAGAATTACCTTTATTAGAGGAAGTATTATTGTCATTAGTTGTTTGCATCAGCTTACTGGTATATTATGCGAACTGTGTATTGTTTCAGGAAATTACTATTTAATCAGATAATTTCGTCAGTAACAGATTCAACAAACATTTTGTTGATGTTAATTGACAAAATGTAAGGAAATTACCTATAAAAATCACTTCCTCTAGCACTTATGTATAATTGAAGTGTTAAAATAAGTGCTAAGAATTTTCGATGACCCAGAAATTGAGAGAACAAAAAGGAAGATTAAAGTTTGTACGTACTCTAACTTTTTAACTTCAGGGAATCTGTAAAGACCTTTATAGCTTAGTCACAAAGTATTGAGTTGGATGAGATATTAAGTCGTGCACTTTCGTGGAAGAGAATGTTCCATTTCGGTAGTAAATTTTGGAGTTTATTTTGACTTAAATGTAAAATAGGCATTAAAAAAACAAATAAAATTTTACTACAAAATTTTGTCAGTAAAACATTCGATTTTTAAATTTCCTCGACGTATAAAGATCTTTTATAAGCATCTGCCGTAATAAAAATAAAAGTATCTAAAGTAACATCTGCGGTAACTTAATCAGGCACGTAGAATCAAAAAAGTCGTTTCCTTTTTTTACAGAGCGTTCTCCTCTCAAATTGGTTCGAGATTCATTCCTGTTGACAACTTTATCGAGCGGTTTTCGATAACATGCGGCGAGGGAAAACTAAATAAATCCGAGAGGGACTTTAGATAAGGTAATGGCTTCAGTAATGTCTAGCGACTGTGGTCCGCTGAGCCATAATGCAATCGGAAATTCAGCGAACCGCGTTTTCCCATACTAGATTTACTATATTTGTAACGCTATCGACAACACGATCGCTATCGAAAAAAAACACTTTCGAAGCTGTAACTAACAATCTTTCTAAAATAATAACTAACACAGATGTTCTGCAAGCCTACGATTGTTTACATACTTCACAGTCCAACTGTTTATGTAGATCAAAGTCATTAAAATCCATATAAGAAGCATTAAAACAATTAAAACCATTCAGTGCAAACCCCTGTTCCAACTTTACTATAGAAAGACTTTTATTTTGCATTTAAAATGTCTTTGTCGAGAACTTTTTTCATTAAAATCTGGTCGGTTATGAAGGTGCCACGATGCATAAAAGATTTCCGAGCTGTTTCTTGTGTTAAATGATTTTCTTAGTAATTAGAATCTAAATGCTATGCAATGTTGTATGTGTTTTGTAACGTTTGTAAATGTTAATTGTCGTTTTACATTAATTAAAAAACCATATTGTGTAATCATACATACTTCTACTCCTCAGATATATTTCAAGAGATCAAGTACCAAAATCATCTGAGATAATGTGATCTTGAGAATTTCCAGGGTAGGTACACCGGGAACCTATTCATATTTTTTGATAATATAATCTATTGTAGGTATGTATGCATGCTAGGTAACCTGCTAAATATATAATTAGCCTATTTCTACTGTGTTCCTGTTTGAAGAACGTGGGTCATGTATCTGTGATTTCACCGAATCACAGATACATGAATATTAACACCTGTATGGCTCATGTTGATAAACCTGGAGCAGTGCATCGTAGGGCACGTTCCTGACTAACGTGACTTGTAAGGCAATGCTTTGTTATAAGCAAAGGTAACCACTTAAAATCAGGTGGGCCATTTGCTTGTTCTATTAGCAAGTTGTACAAAGATAACTATAGGAAACAGGCGTGATTTTATGTATGTATGTATAAAAAACTAATGGTTTATAATATAAAAGTAGATATTAATCAAATATTGAAACAAAAGCTGATAAATTTAAGCGTGAAGATCAAATTGTAGCAGTTAAAGTTGGTATAGTTCAAACTGGAACGCATATTGAAGAAGCAAGACAAACTCATTGTCTCACTGCAAACAAACATCAGCAAGGCAACTTCTCAATGGAGAGTGCAGCTAGATAAACTTTGTGATTCGGCTCATACTTAGGAACAAAGTTCTCGAAGCTTGAGCAGCGGTATCACCTGGCCCCTACACAGACTGGCCCTTAAAACAAATATCTGGTCCAAAACTTAGAACAATTGAAATTCTGGCCGTTTTTCAACTTTACGTCTTGACGAATTTCAACAACACAGATGGGTGATAGCTAGTTGCATTTCAATTTACATACCTTTTGTTTTTTATTATCTAAGACAGAGGTTGCGGGTTCGATTCCCGCCCTGGGATAAATGTTTGTATGATCTGCAAATATTTATTCCGGGTGTTCTGGGTATTTTCTATGTATAATAAAAAATATCTATGTACGTAATATATTGTATTATGTATATCAGTCATCTAGTACCCATAACACAAGCTCTGCTTAGCTTGGGGCTAGATGATGCTGTGTGAAGTGTCCAGCATTAATAATAATAATAATAATAATAACTGTTAATTAATAAATAAAGAAGTTGTTTAAATCACTGCTTTACCTTTACTTAAATTGGTGACAGAATTTTTTAAGCGACTTGAAAACGATATCATACGTATCTACGCCTAAATTAACCCGTCAACAGAATCACTTCTAAATACAACAGTAAAATGTATGATATGGTAAAAATTAACAAGACAATATCTTTCTGAGACCTATTAAAATATAAGCTTACTTATAATGTAGCCGCTAAAATATATATAATCTAGGTATGTGGGCAGAGGCTTTTCAAATTTTTAAAGTGGTTTTGAAGTATCTGGCTCAGTATTGACATTCAGCGTGGTAATGCAGCGTCTCGGGGACGCTGGGACCAATTGGTACTGATTTAGATCAGCTATCCTATCTCTAGATCATTTGCAACGGCCTGTAAATAACTCAACTGTTTTATATGTGTTTTGTACACACATTGTACATACTTGCATTAATTGTAATTTTCTTTGTAAATAAATGTATAACTAATATTCATTAACATTATCAAAATAGATGAAAATAAATGAATGCTAATAGCGGCGCATCGGCTTAAGTAGACTAATTCGTCGGCATTGCAGGCAGATTGCCGGGACCAAGAGGAAGGTGCAGTCTGCGGCAAGCCGGCTTTAACTTGTTTTTAAGTTTATCGCGGCTTTAATATTGTTCGCGACTTAAACGCAACGTATAAACCTTAGTCGACGGAAGTCCCGCACCGAGCACGTACAATGCTTCATTTGTGTTGTGAAGTCTTTCAATAGGTGTACTGTAAGGAACTTGTCTGTTGACTTTTCGTACAGCCATACTATAGGTACATTAGCCATGAAAATGGTCTTTTTGGATTTGAACTGATATATCAATGAGATTAGTTAGACTACTCTCACAGCTGTTGGTTGCGTCTTTGCCTTCTGTGCTTTAGGTTGGAGACCCCTGAATTTGTAGGTATACGGTAGCGACCGTACATCTACACCCGTACAGTAGCGACTGAACGGTATTATAGCGATAATACCGTATAAAAATATCAATAAGAGTATTTCGTCGAGTGGGATTACGCTCCCGATTACTTTTACCGAGGCATTACTTTAAGGATAACATTAAAATTTCTCTAAGTATTCACAATACAAAATCTCATATTTATAAATATTTATTTATCAATACCAATTTCAAAAATCTTTGTCTTGACTGTCAGTCATCAGATTGACTGATTATCTAACTGACTGACTGACTGGCATATAGACAACGCATAGCCTAAGCCGCTGGTCGTAGAGACTTGAAATTTTCAGGATATATTCGTCTTGGTGCGTAGGGATGTACTAAGAAAGGAAGTCCCGCAATTCAACCCCTAAACGGATATAACGATGGTTGAAGTTAGTATACAAATAACTTCACGCTGACATAGTCGCACTCGTTTCGCTATTTATTAGTTACGAATGTAAAGGGGTTTGCCCATGTAGTATTACAAAGTTCTGCATCAGAAATATAGTTAATAGTTTTAATTACCTGAACATATACCTACCTACTACAGAATATAATTGAATTGAATCAGTTTTTTAAAGCAAAGCAGCAAAATTGTATTCGACAGCGTTTCCCAAATTGCATTTAAATCTACTTTCCACCCGGCTTAAACTTCCGCGCATCAAGTCCTGGGAATGTACAAAAACATGAACCGTAATTTGCTAAGACGAATAACGTTTGATTTAATCCGGCACGTAGAGCGGCCGGCCGGGCGCGTCGATTTACTTTTATTGCTATTTCGTTTTATTTCGACGGGGCCTTGCTGTCTGATGTGGCCCTGTTTTCGGGATCGTTAACGGTAAATGTGCTAATCTTTTTTACACGGCCATGGCGTAACAATAAGCGACTTTGATGGTCTCGACCTACGGGCGCCGTTACTCACGCTAATGTCCCCGATTAAGAATTTAAATTTTCAGATGGCCAGATCTAATTTGGAAATCTCCGTACCCTTTTGCTTACGCGATACGCATCGATGGAAATGGACCCCGGTTCCCTTGTGTATAATAAGGGGTAATATTATTACTTGACAAAACCCTTCATTATTCTTCAATGTTTAGAGGATTAATCCGTTCGGTTTTTATATCGCAAAGTGTGCCAAGTTTGTCTGGCATGCTATAAAGGTCTCCAAGTCTCCCAGCCTAACTTCGTGCCGAGGGAAGTCAATTACAACGACTTTAAAATACGACACCTCAAGACATTAAAAGACAAAGTTAAACAAGCCAATAAACGCTTAGAGAAAATGTTTAGCTTCGTTCCGTACTATTTAACACCAGGAAAACTTTGAAGAAAAGTTTTACACCATGTAAACTTTCTGTCTCAAAATGATTAAAAACAAGTTGTTTACACGCTGTTCGTAACATCGTACACGGAATCTTAGTGTTAAGGTTGTTATTGCTCTTGTGAGTCAAAGGAATCCCTCGTTTTTTTTATTCAACGTATCTCATAGCACCTCACAAACTCCTACATAATAAATGCTACGACCTAAACACGTACGCATCTCTCGTAAAAAGGATCACGAAACACACACAGTACGTTTTCAATAAAGGTGTCGTTACAGAAAACCCCGCAAAATCGACAAAGCGACTGTTTCATTTCGTAGGTGAAAGCAATTCCTTCTCTTTTGTGAGATAGAATTGCCTCTTAGTAGGCGGGACTTCCATGTAAAGTGCTCGGAATAAGAAATATCCCATTCACAGTCACATGCAAAGTAATAATACGTATCTACATATTGCTAATATTGCATGAATCTTAATATTGTGAGAATTTTCATTATTAGTAGGAAACTTTAAATTAGTTCCTAAACAGGTTATTCAACACGATTCATGAAATTTTAGCTTTATGTGCAGCACTACTGGTAATATTTATAGCTCGCTTAGTAGCTACCAATTTCGATGTTACAAACTGCGCACGTATTTTATATTAACACAAACAATATAATTAGGCAATCAGTTGGCACCACATTCGGATTCAAACTAACGTGAATAAACCGTGGAAGTGTGGTCTGATTGAATCACTTTCGCACAATAGGCCTCATCACTGTCTGCGTGACAGCACACTGCTCCCGTTCCCAGTTTATGCGATAGGAATTTATATTAATTTCCTGTGTCAGTCCGTCAGGAAACCAGTTGGATGCAGTCAATGCGGCTAGCGCGAACTGCGGTTGGCGCCTGTCCTGACCTGTTCCAAACACTGCAATAGACATAGCCGCATAAACTCACAAGCTAATGTTATCTCCACCCCAAATTTCTAATCACACTACTCTTCTGTGATTAAAATGAAATAGCTTATAAGCGGACCACAAGAGTGAATGTGATACTATTGACCAAATTATTTACTCGTAATTTTGAAACAAAATAAATCTTTTCTTTACTTTATTTTATAAATGAAGAACATCCCGATAAAATTCATTTACTTTAAGTATTGACTATCATAAGTAAAGTATAGGTAAAAACTCTATTCTATCGCATATTGATAATGTTTAAGATGAAATACATAATATTATAATACTTACTTTTGTTTACAAACATATCTGACATATTTTAACGTGTGCCTTCAGTACATTCGTGCTTAAAGTTTTCTTACTCGCAAATGAAAAAATCTCAAAGAAAAGAAAAAGTAAAATTTTTCAGAGCTTGTGCTTGATTGCCGTCCTTCAGTGTTTCATGATCTGATAAGCCAAACGTCCGCGGCGCGCGCTCTCCCAACTCTGTTTAATGCTGAGGCATAAACTAACAAACAAGTTTTATCTCCGTGGAAGTTGGCGTCGCACCTTCATCCTTCACGTGCTGATCTCTGAACAACAATAAAGTTCCAAATCCCGGTACACGGGGATTTACCCTTACCTATATTACCACCGAATACATGGATCAATATTTTTGAAGTATTCTCATAAAAAGTTAAATGCGACATACCTTTGAATTTGTTCTAGATTTTGTAGATTGTGACTTTTGTGAGAAAACTTGTGGCATTCGTATATCCTGGTTGTAGATATGCGCTATTTTTTTGTATCTAACTTAACTTTATTTTAATATAGACTTTAACAGTACCAGCTTAAATCACTTTCGAAGTCATATCGCTTTATTACTAAATATTTTCTTGCAAGCTGTGTTAAGTATTCACTCATTCAAGTATACCTACATACTCGAAATTTATATGATGTTAAGTAGGTATTCACTCATTCAATATATACATGAGTTGTATTTAATTATAAACACTGCTGTGAAGCAAGGTAGTATCATAATACTATCCGAGTATTTTGAAAATGATAACGAAGCCAAAATTTGCAAGCTCAAGTATACCACAAATATTAAATGGAAAATTAGCATGAGTTATTAGTTTATTTAAAACGTCTGAAATGGTAGGTTATCAAAGTTAAATCTAGCGCATGAAAGTGAAGTAATCCCTATTATCCGGCACTTTATAGTGCAATGGAGGGTCCAGCGCTGTTGTAGAACCATCCGGCTTTACGAGCAATGAAACTGGAGCCTCTCTGGACTGAGGTAATTACTGGATTACTTACATGTGTGCTACACACGCTCACTTGCTCGTCCCTCGCTGAACGACTCCAGCGAGATTTTATTTTCCAGTGTTTAGTTACAATCGATTCATTTGAAATAGAGATTTCTGTTGCGTCTGGACTCGGGAGTAATAGCCGCTCCGTATCCAGCCGTAAATCTAACAGCTGTTGTTTGTGATTTCGACCGCGTGATTTCTTTCATACCTCCGAGAGTTGAAATGAAAAGAATAATCTATAGCGATCGAATTTGCTGAATCGGTATTTTACTGTCGTAACTACAAAAGGCATATTTAGTTAGTGGAATTTCAACCATTTCGGGTTCAAACAAACATTGAAACGTTTGTGTTCAGTAATAAACCTTTTTGAATGCTTTCTGAATTTTTTTATTTTATTAGTTAAATCAATTATTTAGAGACAATCGGAGAGTTAGGCAAAGATAAAATTCTATAAATTTTGAGAAAAATAGTATTCTAAACTTTGCGTTTACTGTAACAAACTGTAAAAACAAAAAAAAAATATTGTGTAGTGATTAAGCAAAATTATAAGCAAAGTTGATATTATAAAATGTAATATTTACGTTGGCAAAATTAAATAAGAATCGGGCGCAAGCTTAATTTGTTTTTTAATAAATTACTTGACTTTCACATGTAAAATAATATTACAACGTTCAATATCAGTTTCAATAGTCGTTAATAAAGTCATAATAGTAATTGAATTCAATAATGAGCCACCCACTTATTAAAGCAATAACAGAACTTAATTGGGATATTAAACTGGCAGCAGTAATGAAAAATAACTAGGAAAGTTTTATGTACAAGTAAACAGTTGATAGTACAGTAATTAGGTTTCCGTGACAAAAAAAAACTCACTTGTCTCACCGTGACTGTAAAATAAAGCAATAGCAGAACGCTATTGGGATATATTATTGGCAGCAGCAAAGTCCCTTTTACAGTTTTATAAATAATTTAATCAGTTTTAATCGATTACTCATTCTCACTTGATCGTGTGGAATATAGTCTTATTTTTATACGGCTATTGCCTATAACTATGAGGAACTCGGGTGAATTAAAGAAAGAATAAAAAATGATTAACGTCATGGTAGATATCAAGTCTATGATGCATGGTAATAAGAGTGAGATAGCCAAAAAAACTTATAAACAATACACCTACTGCTAACGCCTCCATCCGTACTTAAGTTTTATTAAACTCGAATCAAAAGCAAATAACACCTTTCCACAACCCTTGTTGCAATTTTCTTTTCGGATCATTTCACACACATTTAATCGAATGACTTTCACATTGGGAATACCTTAGTATTTTGAAATCGCTCCTTACAAAATAGCAAGCTATCCACCAGCGTTCTTTCCTGTCGGATTTTTTACCATATACAGAAGCATTCTTTCCTGGTGGAAAATTAATCGTGATTGAAGCCAGTATGTGTAATATTGTATTGTGTTGGACCTATTAGTAGGTAGTAGGTAAGTATCCTTTGACTTTTGTACATAGCTATCTGCGTGCAGTCCTTTATGATTGAAGATTCTGCCCAGACCAAAAACAAAAGTAGGGCCCATAGGCTGCCAAGTTACATAGTTAAGTTAGTGACTTCAACGTTCTGTACAAGTCAGAAAGAAAGAACGGTACCGAATGGCCCTGTATTAAAAAAGTTGTTGACGAAAAACATTAGTCAAAGCCAATAGAAACTCTTTTGACTATCACGTTTAGTAATCTCTTAGAGTGCTTTCTGGGCTTATTTGAATAGACGAATGAAAAATATAAAAGTAACGAAGTAAATCTAAAAGTGCGAGTTCAATTCGCAAACTAGAAGGTTGTGTAACTATATGTCATAACTAAACAGACTACCTAGTCTGAAGCATATCTCAAATTGTGAATTCATTTTAGTTACGTGTTTTTCTTCACTTCTAGGCTTCTTTCTGGCTTGTAGTTTTTATTAGATAGACTAATGTGTGTGACGAAGTTCAAAAACTACGGTCCTAACTTACGTGATATTTAAAGCAATGCATTGATACAAGTGATCTGCTGATGGAACAAGCAGATTTATTCTTTTAACATGTAGCTTAAAAATCTCTCGATATACAGTGTAGTAATAGAATGTAACAAAAATATACTATAGTGGTTAAAATATACTCATATGATAAATAAACAGGGAGACGGCGAAGGCTCTACGTTAGGTTCTTGCTGGCACCCTTTGGGTACAAAACACTTAAAAGGACGATAATGTATTTAATAGTACTTTTACTGAGCGTAAAAACAGCTCTAAAGATCAGTTCCTCTAAAGAAAGCCATTTAAATAAAGATAAGTTTCAAGAAAAAATATTTCAATACCAGGATATACAAACAAAAAAAGCTAACTAATTCTGCAAATCGCTTGAATGCTTTTTGTGCGATGTGTGTACTAACAATCGTACAAACAAACAACCTTTTTTTTAAATTGATTTCTTATTTTTACCTCTTTTTAAGTGGGTACTATTAGCAAAATTTCAGAAAAACATATTTAACGTACAGACTTTTCAACCAGTTTTATCATAGTATAGATATATGAAGAAGAGAGTCTAGCATAATCTCAACAAAATAAAAATACGGCATGCTCGTGTGCTTCCATTTGCTGTTGCGGGATACGAGTGTTTGAGAGAAATGCGCACATGAATTGAATTAATGAATGCCACTTAGTACACTGGTGGGAGAACAGGCTCGTGGTAAGCAAAAACTCTTTCATTTAATTTCATCCATTTTAATTGTGCTAGATAATAAAGGAAAAAATTACTTCTAGACTTTAATCCGCAGACACGGTATATATCGCCTCAGATTTCTTAATACCAAGTACCGGCTCAAGATTCTTTGAAGATGTGTTATGGGAGTAGTCAGAGGTACGTGCAAATAAAATAAATATTTGTGGTAATTTTTACACATCATCTAGCCCCAAGGTAAGCATAGTACCTTACATAGTAAGCTTGTACTTTGGTAACCAGATGACAGATACTTTAGAGTTAGAATAATTTGTTCAGTAATATCCAGGGATACTGTTGAATAATCATGTATACATTTCAGTGCAGCTAACTGTACTTCATTCTCTAAACGTTTGTATGGAACTGAAATTTAAAGTACTGGTGACACCAGTACTTTAAATTTAATTCCATACAAAACTAACTATCACTTTAATTTAACTCCGCGAAACTTATAATAGATCATTACTCGTTGATTCAATTGATTTTTGAATGGCATACAAAATATATTCATTTATTCTTGCTAAATATAGGTAAATAAAACAGTATAAATCCAATTACTGACAAATTAATGTTTATAAAGTCATTTCAATGCAGTGAAATTCATTACACAAGTGATATTGGAGTTGAAGTGTTCTGTGTTAATCAGATTGTTGGGTTGTTGTTGGGTAAACAGTTCTTGGACTGAATACCTACTCAGAATGAATAGTTTGAATCCTAATTTACTATCACACAGCCTTTAATGGTGGATAACAAAATGAGCGGTAAGATCGACGCAACCAACTTTGCCATCATCTAGAAAGTTATAGCATCGACCCGATCATCGATAAAGAGCACTGGTGGTCTAGTGAAAGTGACCCCGCCTTTTGATTCTTCTGATCCTTCTGATCCTGGTTGTGTGGTCGAATCCAATCGTGCACTAATAGTCTACTGTTCGAAAAAATTATGCAATATCTAGACCTCTGTCTACCTCCCTTAGATTTCCTCGAAGAATCTTGAGTGAGTACTTTGTACTAAGAGATCTGAAAGGATATCTACCGTGCCTAGAGTTAATTCGTCACGCTATTTTATATTTTTTTCCCACGTAGTAAGTTTGTTATAAATCTGCATGATCTTAGTCTACGTGTCGTAGACCTCTACAAGGCGTAGCCGTCTACGACGTCTACGCGTGATCGCATTACATTATATAAAATGATTTTCGGGAATTGAAATCATGATGCATCTCAATAATCTGTGTAAGAGCAGCGGCTAATCACATATAGTGGTTGTACCTATTAATAAACAATACCCAGCGTTGCTGAATAAACGATCATCGATCTCATAAATCAGTTTCAGTTAGCATGTGGCCGGGTGAGTGTGGACTACTCGATAAGCTGTACCTAACTAGACAGATGAGACGTATTGCTACCGGGCAGCTAAATCTACCAATATAACTTGATCTCTGGTACATGCTGTCGGAAGTGATTTCTATGAACGGTTTAGGAAAAGGATGTCAAGTAAGTATCATACTACGTTGGTTTACCTTCGATTGATAAACTAGATATGCTGTATGTGCTGTAGGTTGTGGATTCGATTCCCATCAAGAGCCACCTATAGGTATGTGATGATCATAAAGTTTTATGTCTGGGTGCTATATTGTGTTCTAAGGTATCTATTTACATTTAAGTATGTATAAAAAAATAGGTAGATAATCTTTCTAACAGTTATGTATTTTGAGATAAGGTATATTAAAACACATCAAATACTGTAAAACTTCATAACCTTCATGTACCTTTTTTTAATATTGGCAAAAACTCACACAACTCTCTAGCCTCAAACTTTGAATTATGAAAACCAGAGACTATAAACAAATTTACATTATATTAAATCTCGCTAGTTGAAAAGTTCGAAATAGATGCTCAAGAGGTCTATTGCCAACATAACGTGAATATAATATATATATATAATGCGTTAGCGAATGTATAACTAAAATTGCTTTGGATCGAATAAACACTGTCTAGTTCCTCTCACAACTCATAAAATACTAATATAAGTTTTATGTAAATACATACCCACTTATGACCAGACCCATACACATTTTTCTTTTCCGCACCGACATTTGTCCTAGGTGGAAATCGAACCCACAACGAAGAAGTACAACGAACAAGCATAGAGTATAGATAGACAAAAACGGAACTGACAGACCAGTCGAAGGTAATCCTCAGGCACAGTAGACATCAGCTGATTATTGTACTTAGGTTCAAGAATATTAATCGAAATGTATGACAGATTAATTAGTAATTCCCGTAGCTCATGCAATATTGTCGTACCTACTGCTGATGACATAGTGGTATCTACTGCACTTGATACGTATCATCGCTGAATAATAACCAAGGGAGGAAGGCTGAGCCCGTCAACGCAGTTTGACATTGACGAAGATTGCCCATAAATTCGATACTGCCAGCTCCATGCTTAGCAATGGATTACACTCATACCAGATGTTATCGAATGTACTTTCAGTTAGACATTTCTTCGATAACTAACTTTGAAGTTATTCATAGATCACACAGTACTTTTTACAATATTTATATACTCCAAATCGAAGGTTAAACTTCAGTATTTATACGAAAACGCACTGTATTTTTTTTAAATCTCCAAAATGAGCACATTTAAAGTTGACATAAATTACTCTTTCATAGCACTCGAAAAAGTCGCAAATCTATCTATTTAGTAGTAACGGAATTATAGTTAGAAAAAATAGCTTGTGGCTTCTCTGCCGTAATAATCTGCATTAAACGTTTTTGGGTACGCATCCCCGAAGGATTGTCGTAAAATCCTATTTCAGCTTTAACATAATACTGGCTTGGGCAACTGACGGATGGTTCCTGTGCTTAGATTAGCACCTGCTTAGAGTTATATTTTGATTTGTATCTATGTGTTGAGCTCCTTTCTTATATTTTAACATGCTTTGACCGACCGATGTGGCGCGGCGGGCGAATGTCCGCCTGCGACGCAGAGGTTGCGGGTTCGATTCCCGCCCTGGGATAAATGTTTGTACGATCTGCAAATATTTATTCCGGGTGTTCTGGGTATTTTCTATGTATAATAAAAAATATCTATGTACGTAATATATTGTATTAAGTATATCAGTCATTTAGTACCCATAACACAAGCTCTGCTTAGCTTGGGGCTAGATGATGCTGTGTGGAGTACCCAGCATTATTATTATTATTATTATTATTATTATCCCTTTGAATGTGGGGTCAGCCCAACAGGTTTGTTCCCTCCACTTCTATCATCCGTCATCTCAGTAGAGACTCCTTTTTCACTTTGTTTTTAGTGTAAGATTATATAACATGGCTAAGATCACATACTTTGTGACCAACTTTGCAACCAACATGCTTTGCAAAGCGCCACAGGATAAGAACCACAAAAGTAAACATAACCACAAACATGGATACATCAAGAGCCTTTAATTTAAATAGCATCAATGAATTCCTGATAAGCTCGTAATACAATTGTATGAGGATAGATAATCCTCGCCAAATTTCAGCATCAACAAATCATGTGTGTACCTCGATTGGTATGTTACTATCTACGCAACAAATGCACAATGAAAACATCGAATTGCCAGGCTCGTCTCCTGTCCGGCGTGTGTTGTAGATACAAATGTACGTGATTTATCCACGATGCATGTCCGGCCCTGTTGTTTTATAGCTCCATCATTGTACTGACGAGTCCATTGCAATTTGACTATGCCACGCGCACTGCACATAGAGAATGGTAAAATGTATCTAGATAAGTTAGGTACCGAACAGTTTTTGAATATTTATTCTGTTATAATTTTTTAAACATGGTTATCACGGTTTTGATTAATATTCACACAACAAAACAATCAATTGGTTTGAAAGTAAAAGTAACCTTTGTATTACATCAAACAAATTTACATGGCATTAGCACGCCTTATAAGTAAAAAAAAGTTAAAACACGAAAAGAACAATAAATCTGTTACCTAAAATATCGCCTAACCCATTAAAAACAAACGGAAACAAAGTTTGAATCCTCGTACGTTCCCGACAGATATCTATGGCACATCGGTTGCATTTACGGGCGTCCCGAAGACATTACAAAAGCCATTTTCTTATCTAATGTTCTCTTTGGATTTATTTAACTTTTCCACGCCTCCACATCTCGAAAATCGTTCGATAAAGATGTCAACAAGAAAAGGTCACCGGGACCGCGGGGACACAAAACACAACTCGTGTTTTTTATTGTCAAGTGGTAGGTACTTACTATTCACACATGAGGTCTTCGTAAGAGATATACGCACGCGATGGTAATATAAATACATTTTGATTTTTCGTTATTTAATCGTGCCAGTTTTACTATAAGCACTTTGCAGATTGTATTTTTGTTGCTTAGACAAAATAACGTTTCTGTACCAATGTGTACCAACTCGTGCTGCAGCACTGTAATAAACCTACAGTCACTGAAACATTGTTGTTCATTTTCTAGTTAACCATAGCAATAGTCATGACATTGTAGATCTAAGTCACCGACTAAGAGTGATCACTAATATAGCAATCCAGGCTTAGCCACAGTCACTACGACAACGTGCCTTTGTGCTAAGATTATGTTAAACGCCCACTACACAGGACGTAACAATAACGGTGAATCGATTAATAGCAATTTACATTCCGCTGAATTTAAAATAAGACTTGAACAGTGTAATGTTTTAAATCCTGCATAATCATGATAACTTTCTTTGCGATCTTCCTTTTGCTGGTTTGGGATAATTTTGCCAAATCAACGGATTCCGAATAAAAAAATCTTAATCAAACGACTTCTTGATCTTCATACCTATCCGTACCTCTTATAACCTTCCTCTTATACCCTTTAGGGGTTCGGTATCTTTGTTTGCATAAGCGACGAATTCAAAGAGGCAACTTATTAACTCGAGAAAAGGAATGGACAATTGAGCAGTTCAAGAAAGAATAAAAATTTGTTGAGCCATAAATTAACCGGGACCCGGAGGCGAGCTTCGCAATCTGCATTAGCCAAGACGCACTTCTCTTCAACGATTAAATGAAATTTCACGGCCGGTTGCCTACGGAAACTCACTGGACAAAGGTCGGGGATATTTAAATTGAATGCTTTTAATCCGACTAACTCTCACATTTTTCTTAGATACGAAAGAATTCAGTGTTTTTGAACTCTTTTTTTCTTTTTATATAACTATACCAATTTCTTATTATATAAATACTTAAAATAGCTCCACTAAAAGAAGCACATCCTTCACGAGATTTCCCTTATTTCTTGTGCTGTAAGTTATGGGTTTGATTCCCACCAAGGTTAAACACAACGCAATACAATATAACAACAGTATAGAACAAACATAATTTTGAATTCTAAGTACCTATTTACCGAAAAAGTTTTAAATAAGTCAAAAAGTTATCGTCAGTTTTACTTAGCTTGAGCCTAGATGGTGCCATGTGAAATGTTTTGATGCGAATAATCTACAGTAAACTAGTACCTCATGAGTCTTATGTAACACAACAGCCTCTACACCTCTACGTCTCTACACTACAAGTCTCATCCTTTTTCATGTTAGTTAAAACGCACAAACACCATTCAGTAGGTCAGGTTGGGTCCAGTAGGTATACATCACAGAAAAGAATTAAAATCTTTAAATTTTACAAAATTCTGAACAAGGTTAGTATATTTTCTCATTGCAAAGGATTAAAAAGCCGTGTGTCACATTGATGGACTTTAAATATTAACGTTGCAGCACTTCAACTCTCTCGAGGTTCTTATTTTTTATTGAAATTTATAATTAATTAACGCTTTTACGGATACGATACGATAAGAAATAGATTTTATAGCAACCAAGCAGATACCTACACTCATAACAACATATTTTTAATGAATTATCCATGATTATCAAAAGGTGAGCTCAGCTCTTAAGCTCTCAGCTTATAAGTATTTATTTTACAGGGGAAAACTTAAATAGCCCCATATTTCTCGGTGGTAAACGAAAACCTTTAAAATACGTCAGTTACGTAAAGTTTCTCCTCGGTCCCTGGATCACAGTCGAAGGCTTGAGAAAGCAGGTAGGTATCCCCTTTCGCACTAATCGAGCAATTTCACCCATGTTATTAAAGGAAAATGGGAATGTTCACAGGCCGTTGCGTTCGCACAACGAGTTTCTTATAGACGGTATTGAATTTTTAAACAAATTTTTCGACCCACAGCTCCCTCCGCCTTAGGAGCCCACTTTATGGTATAGGATTAGAACGTTATTACTCCATTAAACCTTTCATGAATTATTCTTAGTTTCATGGTGATCATTTTACAGATTCTTTTTTCCGAAGTTTTACCGGTTCGCTAAGATGAGAACCCTTAAAAAAGTGATTCAGAAGAAGACGAAAGAAATCAGTGTGACGAATTGTTTAGTTACGCAGAGTTTCGTTTTGTTACAGAAAATTCTATCTTAGGTTCCCAGAGTTCCTGACGACTTAATCAGATTAATAGTTTAATTAAGCAAGACTAATACGATCCACCGCAAATTCGGAGGATAAGCGACAGTAGAGACATTTAAAAAATGTTACAAAACAGAGAGATATTTCCCTGGGGCAGCGTTAATGTTACGGTACTAGCGTGGGCCATTCGACCGAATCTTTGGAAATTAAGCCAGAAAAAGTCAATAACTCTAAGAACCAGGGGTTAAACTGAAAACAGACGTCTCTGAGATAAAAAACTTGCAGACTGTGCGTTGATTCCATGTAGTAAAGACAAATTTTGATTTTACTAACGATATCGCTAGTAGAAAAGTCTTAAAAGTGTGGGATCGACGCAGATGAAGTCTATTGCTAACGAATAATATACTAAGTAAGTAAGTAATAAGTAAGTAAATTAATAAATATTTGTGGTAATTTCACACAACACCTAACTTCGTACTATGGGAACCAGATGAATGATAGAATACTTATATACTTTTTTTAGAAATATTTGTAATACAATATAGCACCCAGACAGAGAACAAACATCTATGTTCATCACATACTTGCTTATGCTCGGTGAGGATCGAACCCACAACCTACATTATAGTCATTAGTGTGATAACGAATGTAGAAATAGAATCGTTTCAAAGCGAATGAACATTATCTAGATCCTCTGAAATTCGAAACTAGTAAAGTTAGGGATTTGTTACCTGAAAAGAAAATATAATTTGGACTAAGAGTACTAAAAATAAATACGTTACTATTTAAAAGCATTAGAAGTTAAACATTCTATACGTGCTCGCAAAAGGTACCCTCTAGATTTGTTTTCAAGTCATTGCCTGCGGAAATCGTATATCTCGACAAGGTGTGGTGGCCGCCTCCGTTGGATAAATGCTGCAGTTAATATTCTTTTCATGGGTTTAACTGACGTTATTCAGCCATTTTATCCACTATTTGGACCATATTTTCTGAAACTTTGTAATTTTAAGTTAATTTGCGGTTGCCGTTGCTCGTTCCAATACATATTTACCAAATATGTGTTCCATGTGAAATCTAAGACTTAGTTTAAATTACGACGTAGCTATCTTCTATACCAATTATCAGAATCTTTGTCTTGAGTGACTGGCTGACTGACATTAGACAACGCAAAGCCTAAACCGCAGGTCGTAGAGAGTTAGAGTTCTCAGAGTATATTAATTTATCTTAGTGCGTAGTTGTGTATTAAGAAATTAATTCTCAAAATTCGAACTCAAGTTGAAGTTTGTATGAAAATAACCTCACGCGAACGAAGACACGCGTGTATTTGCTAGTCATATATAAAAAATTAATAAAACATCCAACAGTCATATTTTACATAAAATTGTTATCCACACATTTATGATCCCCTGTATTTCACTGTGATTCACCCCCTCGAACCCTGTTCTGGAACAAATATTTACATATCATTTAAACATTTTGTTCTGTCTTGGGAATCGAACCCGCCACATGCGTGTAATACATTGTGAAATGTAAAACATAAGATTGAAATAGTAAATAATTTAATGGAGTGTAGAATAGGCCCTTACTAATCCGCTTACTGATGGTATGAGGTGGTCCCGGCAGAAAACTCATAGTAGGTTCATGGATGGAAACCTTTCATGGATGACGTAAGAGGCGACTAAATGAACGCACCTACCGGACATAAATGTGCAACTTGAGATATGTCGCGCTTGACACGAGATATTTTTTTCTATTGAATGACATTTTAGAAATTATACATAAAATACCCACAGATAAGCTAAATATTAGTAATAAGCTAATTAAGTCTTCATTTGACAGAACGCCGCTGAAAAGCCATGTAATAAAAGAATAAGAAGACAGAACGAGATAGATTATTGGTTCTGCTCATAGAATAACTTTTAGTCCATATTCTTTGGTTCTGCTATTTGAGATTAGGAAGATATAAAGAGAAATCTCTATTTTGCACGAGAAAGCGAGTAGACAGGGTTAAAGTTTGTATGAAAAAAATAAAGTCGCTCGCGTTTCGCTAGTATATGTATAATACTATGTTAAATCTTGACGCGCTATATCAAAATGTAGAACAGAATTGTAGTCTTGTGTTACTATAAACTTCCAATAACAAAGTAGACACTTAAACATTAAATGGAAAAGTTGTGACCGCAGTTCGTCTGGCATGACCAACGCACGCTCATTTCACAACTACGAGTTGGTCAACTAATCCAAGTTTTCCTTTACCAGCTAATGAGACGAGTTTGATTCGAATTCCCTCGCTGCCGCGTTGCCAGCAAGCTTTAAATAGCTCCCGGCTAAACAAACCTTACCTTACCTAAATAAACAATAGAGGGTGTATATTATTTTAATTTGTTGAAGAATATACCTTAGTATGTCAAATTTGGACCAAGAATACTTCCCGTATTTATTTTGAGCTAGCTGGGCCTGCGATAAACTCTGCATGGTTTAAACTAAGTACCTAATCGTTTACTAAGGCAATATTGTTATTTTTTTTATTTTAACAAAAATAGCTTTTTGATTCTATTTGAAAGTAGTTTTAAAAATTTGATGGATTACATTAACTTCTCTATGATATAAAAACTGAGTGAAAATGAAATAAATGCTTTTTCATGTATTTGCAAGACATGTATGTTTCTCTATCAGCTATCTGGTTTCCAGAGCACAAAAGCTTTGCTTAGTTTGTAGCTAAATGGTGATGCGAATATCCACCTATTTTTATTAATTTAAATAAACGACAAAACTTTTCTTCAGTTGCCGTTGTCTGAAGTATTTTCATAATGTAAAGTAAATGAACCCATTTATGATAATGTTATGCCACTCTTTACATTATTCCAGAAAAAAAATGCATTTCAATTAAGGAAAGAATTTGCTTCTGGTAGACATGATTAAAACTTCCACGGTTGATGCAAAACAGAACCAAAATGTACATAAGATTTCCTTAGATGAAACGGAGAATCCCAGTGGTCTTATTGGGCCGACCGTATATAAACAAAGCGTCTGGCCTTCGTAATGGAAATTACATACCCCCGAGGTCGGAAATCAAATTGACAGAAGAGGTTAAACAAACGATGCGGTCCGGCGTTGGAGACCGAGGTCCGTCGAATATTAATCGCTCGGTAAATGCGCTTTTATTTGTTCTCCCCCGGCTAACAGTGTTGGCGAGAATTGACATCTTTTACACAACGACTGTATGAGGAAATAAAGAATTTTGTGAGGTGATTGTATGCTACAAACTTTGGCCAGATTCTAGACGCTTCCGAAGTCAGGATCCAATGCTCTTTTAAAAAAAAAATTATGCAAGCTGTTTGAGTCATTGTTTTCTTTAATCGAGGGCATGACTCCTTTCACGACTTTTATTCGCCCTTCTCAAAAAACCATCCGGTATATATAATCTTATAGGCACTCACAAATAATGCGACTTTCTATTGGTAAAAGAATTTTCAAAATCGGTTCAGAAGATCCAGAGATTACCCCTACAACCTCACAAACAAACTTAACCTCATTATTAGTATAGATTTACTGCACAAAAAATCGTCAGTAACGTTCTTGTTATAGATTCACACAAGAGATACACCAATAATTATTTTAAACAAAATCAATCGGTTTCCCGAATCCTCTGTAATAATTACGCAGTTACATTTACCGACTTCTCGAAGTGTCATTTAATGAGTTTTCAACATGTATTATCCTTACTATATATATAATTATAAATGCGAAAGTAACTCTGTCTGTCTGTCTGTCTGTCTGTCTGTCTGTCTGTTACGCTTTCCCGCTTAAACCTCTCAACCTATTTTGATGAAATTTGGCACAGACAATCTTTAGACCCTGAGAAAGAACATAGGCTACCTTTTATTGCGAAAAAAAGGGATGAAGAGGTTGAAATAGGGGTTGAAAGTTTGTATGGGATTTCTTAATTTTAAAAGATAAAACCATGAAACTTTATATTTAGGCACTTGATAAGAAATAATTAAATATTTGTTCTAGCGTTTTTGAAATTTCGACCTGTGAGGGGATGAAATAGGGGTTGAAAGTTTGTATGAAGTTCGTCATTTTTGAAGATAAAAACATTACATTTTGTATTTAGGCACTAAATAAGAAACAAAAAATTGTTTGTTCTAGCATTTTGAAATTTTTACCAGTGTGGGGGTGAAATAGGGGTTGAAAGTTTGTATGGGCGTTTTGAAGATAAAACCATGAAACTTGGTACGTAGGTCTCTTAGGATGTGCAGAGTTTTTCTACAAACAGAATTCCCGAAATTCGAACGGAACGGAACGGATTCGGAACGGGAACTACGAAGCCAAACTTTTTGTATACAAAATCTTAACCACTGAACCTAGGAACATGATATTTAGAAGTTTTGGGTGTATCAAGTTAAAAAAAATTTTGGCTTTTGAAGTTCCTTTTAACGAATACTCTGCATCGCCGCCGCTGCCGTCGCGTCGGTCGTCGTCGCGCAGATTCGCCGAAGTGTGGCGGCAGGCAACGGCGATGTCGTGTGGTGGGGGAGCGCACAAATCTATCTATGCCTACCCGAACGGGCAGACACGTGAGGGCAGACGTCTTAGAGCTGTCAGGAGTGCCGTCTCATAAGCTGAGACTGAAAGTTGGGGTTCCAGTTTTGTTAATGAAAAATCTCGAAGCGCCGAGACTATGCAACGGGACTCGATTGCAAATTACGCAGCTAGGACGCAATATTATTAGAGCAATTATAATGACAGGAATAGCTAAAGATGAAGAAGTTTTGATTCCCCGCATACCCATGATCCCTACAGATTTACCTTTTCAGTTTAAAAGAATCCAGTTTCCCCTCAAACCAGCCTTCACAATGACCATTAACAAAGCGCAAGGGCAAACACTTAAAGTAGCAGGTGTCCATTTAGAAAAAAACTGTTTTTCGCATGGCCAACTGTACGTGGCCTGCTACCCTGCTAGCGAGTGTCGAGTTCAAACAATCTCCACATTTTAACAAATAATAACAAAACAGCAAACGTTGTGTACAAAAATGTTTTAAATTAGGTCATTTTAAAATATTTTTGTACACAACGTGACGCTGGCCCCTGTAAGTGTCTCTTGGACATAAGGGACTAATAAATTTTCCTAGGTACTTTCTGCCACTCAATGGAATGCATAGGTACCTTATACCTACTGTAAACAGAAATTTTTAATTTTTTTAAATATACCTACTCTCTTTTAACCAAATGCTATACCCAAATCTATACCGTTCTTTTAATATAATCCATAATATTCAAATTAAAAGTACGCAGACGAAGTCGCGGGTACCAGCTAGTATTATATATTTAAGACACAAAATAGTGACATACCAATGCTTTAAGGCAACATAGGAGTCATATAAAGTTCTAAACAGTAGATTGGCTACTGTGCTCGATCAAGGAATAAACAGACCCACTTTCATCGTCAGGAATGAAGGCTTGATTGATAACATTATCTTCCAGAAACTTTTTGCAGTACAGCATCAACTGAAATACAATTTTATCGCTGGTGGGTATAAGACTCAGAGCCCTAGAAAGAGAGAGAGATCAGTCTTGTCATCCAATGTGGCAATGCAGTCAGCGTCTTGGGGACGCTTCCGATTGTTATTCAATATAGATCAGTTAAGCAATTCCTTGATCTTTTTATAGTACCCCAAAAGTTAAAACCCTTGTGTAGAATTTCCCAAATACTTGTTCCACTTAGTTGTAATTCTCTTCGTAAATGTTTGCTAAGTAATTATTTCCTCGTAGCAAAATAAGTGCCATTAATAAGTAGGCTTTCCAAATATTAACTTACCCTCTGGTGGTGATCTTTAGCAGCCTTGTTGATTCGCTTTATCTCTTGTCGCAGATGAGGAGTTTCTTCGAACCGTTTATTAACAGTCCAGTTATCTTCAATGAACACCAACGGTAGCACACACGGATATCCTAAACAAAACAGGATGGTCTAATTATCCGCTTGACAATAAACAGGCAAATAACTAATTAACTAGGTAGATATTTATACCTACTTAGTTATAGCTCTAGCATAACATACCTATACCTAGGTATTAGGTACCTAGTATTATGAGCTAAGCGTAAAGGCCTTACTTACGCTTAGCTCATAATACTAGGTAATACTAGGGCGTAAGGTAAATTCACATACAAACTACAAACTTTTGTGTTTTTTTCACATTGTAACGAATAACTTCAGGGCTATTATTTATAATACTTGCAACTATTATGGGCAAGCCTACTAAAAACCTCGTCCCAGGCACTACTGCGTCCCGTAAATAGGGGTATGAGTGAAAAAAATTGCCCCTGTTGCGTTTACCTATACTTTTAACAACTTATTATAATTTCTTGCCCTATATAGAATAACATGACAGAGCTATAAAATAAAGTTAACACGTATGAGGCTCGTCATTCTTGACAGTGGAACGAACGCGTAAACTTGCTGTACCATAATAATCTGTTTTAAATGGAAAAGTGCTGTTTACTTGCAGTAAAAAAATATTTATATACCTTTTATAGTCCCCAAAGAGCCGTCGCTAATGATACCCACGCTGCAATAGACCTTCATTCCGTCTCCTCTCGAACGCGCACCCCAAATTGTTTGTAGACTTTTGGCAAATTCTGACGCTCTGTATATGCAGCCGTAGGGATTTTTTGATGCGACTGACAGCACCTGTAATGTTCTTTTTTACTTTAGATTAATCGTATGGAAAACAGTCGTGAAAAATATCATATTTTTACACGACTTGCAAATACGAATGCTACGTAATCAGCTACGAGGTCTACGATAGCTCTCGGTCTCGGTAGTACGTAATTTTATTGAGCGTTTAACATTGTAGTACTAACAAGAATAATAAATCGCTACTTACTCGCTTTGAATTTCTATATTTATACCTCATCTTACTTTACTGCCTACTCGTAACTGTTTCTACAAAACCACCTACACAAGAAATATTTCAAACGGAAAATCTGTTTACCTAAAGTATACCTAAACATTACATTTTGTCAATGGCCTCTGTCAATGTTATATCTTATCTTAGCGACTGTTCGCCGAAAGCGACAGTTTTACGGTTTACTCACCCTCTGAACAACACAACACAAGTTTTAAAATAAAAACTTAAATATAAAATAACCTTTTCAATGTATTCCTTTTTCATCCAAGACTCGCTGAATTGCGTGTGGTCTAAGTTAAACGATTCCAATAGATCTTTCCCTACCATGTCCCAGTCACATTTCGTTCCACCGCCCACTATATCGTGTTTAATGAGGGGCTTCTCAACTTCGATATGAAACACTTCGTCGTTTGCAGCCCATACCAGTACATCGTTTATTACGTTACATTGAACCTGGAAACCGAGATAGTATTTATAAAGAAAAAACCAGTTCAGCACTATATATTTCGTTCTTTTGGACTATTGAGTTCAAAAAGTTCATCGTACATTTTTAGTAGTTGCGCGTAGTAGAGCTATCCGTTGAAGAGTTTGACCGGTAGTATACAACTATACCCACCTATTGCTACCTATGCTGGTAGTCCCAATGTGTAATCACAGTCACATGACACATAAAATTATAATTACACATCTCAGAGAAATGGACGCAGTGCAATACCATAAAGAGCACAATAGAGGTAATTATTTAACATGATGGGCCAGTAGTCAGTTTCTAGGCCATCTTTTTATTTTTAGAAACTCATAAAACCTAAGCACATAATAACGCTACTAACTCCACATTTATCCACGATATTTTATGTTCCAGGTACGCACCAACCTTTAGATATTCTCCCAAAACAGACTTAGCTAATGTTGGCAGAGGAGATGGACAAAACAAGACATCAGTTGGCAAATCGTGTGACAGTGTCATCAAGATATCTATCGCAACCAAACCGTCAGCGAAGATAATAGGTTTTCTCGGCTTTGCTTCCACTTTCCCTTTCTTTTTTTTTAACACAAGTGTTGTTTCTTCGGGCAACGGTGTTACAGGCTTTATTGATAAGCTATTTGCTATTTTAATTATCAGATATAGTGCGTCAAACGTGTCGTTATCGATATTCTCGAAATCTAAACAGTTGGGGTTCTTGAAGTTTGTGTTAAAGCAAAACACGTCGGCATCTGAAATACTGGAGGGGAAATATAAGGCTGAGTGTGTATAGGTAGGTAGTTAAGGTAGGTAATACTTTGGGTAAGTATCTATAGGTAAATAGTGCAATTTAAATTTTCATGGCGTAATGAAGCGTAGTCGTTCCGCGAGGCAAAATAAATAGATAAACAAGAAATATGATTCATCATGTGTTGATGTTTATCACTGCCCGTTTTTTTAACTACGGGTACGAATGTGACCGAGAATTTGATTTTTGCGACGCATCATATTTTTTCCGAGTCAGTCTACTGTGGCCAAAGGCAGGTTAGGCACTCGTCCTCTTTTTTTTTTTAATAACGACGGCAGACCTTAGGGGCTTAGACAGGCCCTACTAAGGTGAACTGACTGTCTAGTTTATTGGGGTTACCTAGGTAAGTCTGAAGAAACTTCAATAGTATTCATACACGAGAAGGCGCAGCTTTTTAATTCCAATTTATATTCCTCAGCCAGAGGTTTCTCATTAGAATATATTAAGAAAATGAGATCAATTAGCTGGTTGCTGCCAAACACCGCACCAGACATTATTTTGAAGATGGTTAACTGGGCAGCCGGTGAAAGTGGATTAACAAGGAGAACTTTCAATGGTGGTAATACCGGTGTGATTTGAAAATTCATATCTGTAATAAATTTGTTGATTTCGGTTTACTTGAGAAAGTTACGCTTTTGGCCTTATTTGGTAAACTTTATGATACCAAGAAATATGATATGACAGCTATATTTGACAAATAATTTGATTACTTACCTACCTGATTAGGTTTTACTTGCGGCTCTCTTGGAAGACCTATTTTTAACAATTATAACCTCATTGGTAGCTCGGGAACCTTATATGGTAGGAAGCCTTTATGATGGTGGTGAGCCATTATCACAATGAACCTTTAACTTTTTTAATACTTACTACTTGCTCATGCATCATGCATGTTTGCTGAACAAGCATATGGTTATGGTTAAGTGGTAACCATCAAATTGCTTTGTGAGAAGTTAAGATTGATGTTCCTGTAATTACATCGGCACCTATACCTTTCAAACCGGATCACAGCAATACGAGCAGATATAGCGTATGTTAAAATCACTGACTGATTAGGTTCAGAATAATTGAATTAAATATTCGGTGTAAGTTGGTCACACAAAACCGTTTAGGCTGTTAGGAGTAGCGCCTGAGGCCAGCGCACAAAGGTGTAAGGCATGGTAACCAGTGGTTTGTGCAAAGAGTACTTACCTACCATATTTACAGCACTCGCTTATACATTTATTAATATAGATATAGGTAGGTACCTATCTAACTTTAAACCACTTTGATTTTGTTATTGCAATTAATAAGACCTTTTCCGTTATTCGTAATTATTAAGGTAAATACTTACCTACTTAAACCGTACGTGATAAGTTTAAATTCCTAGGGTAGGTAGGTATAATAGCGAAACGTGCAATCTCGGCTTTAATATGGCATTGATTGATCTACCGGCTCTGCCTACCCCTAAAAATTTGCTTATATGTATAGCTCTAGTTTTACGCCATCTATGTATCTTTTACTGAACTAATTTCTACAGTGTTATATTTTCGAGGATTGTTTTGTAGTTATAATTCATTCTTAATGTCAATGGTAGATTATTAAGAAGCAGCTTGTACCTATGGCCCTATCCGCTGCTGTTAATATTATAATTATAACAAAATAAATACAAATACTAATAGGATAGGTACAAAATACCAAAACCGATCATTTACAATTACGTGACAGAAATCGAATCAATTATTTCATTTGAAAATGCTGACTGTCAAAAATGTCAAAGTCGTAGATGGATGACATTCTGAGTTGACGCGTATACTTTTTTGTTGTTTTACGAAATTTCCGTTTGGAGTTTTGGTGTTTGTGTTGTGTGTGATCGAGTTAAATTGTAAATAAATGTTTTTATTATGTCTAACTCCAGAGATAAAGAGGTGGACGTGTCCCCAGCGACCTCATCAACTGTGAAATTTAATTTCTTCGATAGATCTCCATCCGTATCATCAAATAAAGAAGACAGATGGCCTGAGCTATTGATATCAAGACCGGATAAATCGTATTATTATACCACCAAATGTGAGTAGGTACCTACCTATTTGTCTTGCATTTTAATGATTTCTAGATAAAGTAGCCAGACTCTTCACTACAACAAAACGGCTGTTACCACAGGTCGAAGTAAACTAAATATATTTCGGTAGGGGTCACCTACATCGCTTCCAATTTTATCTTATTTAGTGGCAGATTTCTATGAATATTGTTCCTAAAAATTCGATAGACTCACTCCATATAGTTTTTATAGGTTTGATACTATTTAAGCTTATGAACTTATTTTGGTTAGGCACTTCTAATTTTGAAGTCTAACAGAAACATTAGTGTTATTTTTATACAATTTCCCATCACAAAGAGTTCTGAGGCACAATAACTGACTGTCCGACTGAGGTGCAAGACATGGGATTTTGGTTCCTGCAGCTGATGAGCAAATGTTTTTCATTCTGGGTTTTGTGTTGCATATATACTTACCTTGAGCATGAGAAACCTAGTATAGGGTACGAAAATACATGTCACTATTTAGAATATTATTGATTTGACAGAAAAAATGTGTACAACTTTGTCCGAATGAAGTTAATTATAATAAAGACATACAAACTTCAACGTATGCTGTACCAGTCAATGTGTAGACTACAGAGACTAATTTCCAATTATTTGCAATGTACCAAATATACTATCTGGACGTAGGTACCTCGGACAAATTTTATAAAAGTATATTTACAAAGAATACTGTTTATAGCTATTCTATTGATTCCTGTTATAATACAACCAATTTTAATTAAAAAGAGCTCGTTTGATTCCCAAGTCATGTATATCATTTTACCAAAATCTTTAGAATCCTGCATCGCATTCATATTGTGCAAGCATAACCCTTCTCCACACCGGCATTTTTATTTTTATTTAAACCAGTTATTTTTCCATACTTTTTGATAGCTGACTGCTTAGGATTTTCTCTTACTGACTCATCCCAATGAAAAACCCTGTATTTTATATGTCCATATTTTATCTCATAGTATAATAATCATATTTATTATAATAAGGTATAGGTAGGTACCTAGTTAAGTAAGTTTAAGACAATAGATTTTCTATAGTTCTATAATATACCATAGTTATACATAATTGCTTTCCCAGGTATTCCAACTAGTGGTGGGTAATTAAGTATATTTATAACTATTCATTTTTATTTTATAATCTTGGGGAAACATAGATATAATAGAGTACATAGATTATTTTCACAATTAATTACAAAGATGTCATAGATAAGAGATTTTGCACTTTCGGAATTTAATGAGAAACAAAATAAGTATAAGATATTTTCCTACATAAATAAGACATTTAAAAGAAAAGTTTGTTTAAGACAATTTTTAAAGAAGAATTGAATTATTAACCCCTGCTATAGCAGCAATATTATTATTATTATTATTGCAGCAAATAGGAGTTAGGTCTTCACATAACATTGATTAACATTAAACACATAAACCTACAGTAGATTTCGGAGCGATCCAAGTAATTTAGGGTAGTTAACCTTGCCGCTGACTGACTACCTACCATGCTGATAGTTTGGCCAAAACAACCAACCTAATGCTACTTAGATCGAGAGTTTATCTCAGTTATATATTAAATAAATAAATAATGCCGGACGATCCACACAGCATCATCTAGCCCCAAGCTAAGCAGAGCTTGTGTTATGGGTACTAGATGACTACTATTACTATTACTATTATTGAGGATCCTACTTGATTACAAAGCTATGCTTATTTTACTTATCATGGTAGGTACCCTAGGTAAAGAAATGGGTAGGTTATAAATATATCCTAGGTAGGTAGGTAGGTAATAGGTACCTTTCCCTATCACTTTGCCAAACACTAGGTAACCAGTTCCAAAAAACTTACACAGATGGCAGCACCCCGACTCAACGTCGCGACGCAAGTATTGATCTCTTACCCTATCTGAGTTCACCCCTCACACAGCTCAGTAGTAGTACTCTACGGGAAATCAATATTTTAAGGCTGGAAAAACCGTGCGCTCCGATAATTTCTGCGGCGTATTGTCTTGTTTTACGCTATTTTAGGGATTTTACGGGTTACAAGTGAAAGTTTTTGGTTGCAACCAGTTGTGACGTTTTGTTTGCAATACAGTATCACTAGATTCCTGTTTGAAATGAATCTATACGGGTGATCACGATTAAGGGAAGTGTATTACTGTTTTCGCTTTACCGTTTCTTTGCTGCTTTATTATGCGTTCTCTAACCGCGTTACACGGGGTTAATCCCTTGCCTGAGCTAGGGCTCTCGTCGGCCGTCCAACACCAGGGCGACAATTCGGACGGCGATATGGCCGGCGCGCAGGATACCATCTACCTGTGCAACTTCAGGGTCTCCGTTGATGGAGAATGGTTATGTTTGAAGGAGTTGCACGATATGGATGCGATGCAGGATTCTTACATACGCCCATCGGACCACGGTGCGGTTACCTCGCCTGACGATCCGATGCATTCGTTGATGGGTAACTTCATTACTTTATTCCGGTAAGATACGTTCATTGCGCAAAGACAAGCTTTGTATTATTGTTTTAGCTCGCGACCCGGTTGTGATTGAGCGCAGTAATCTCGTAAACATCTCCAAGTTGATTGTAAAGGAGCTGATTGAACAATCGCTGCGCTATGGTCGTATGTTAGACAGCGACCATCTGCCGTTACATCACTTCTTCATTGTACTCGAGCATGTTATGCGTCATGGACTCAAACCTAAGAAGGTAATCCAAATATTTACATTTCAATAGTTTTTCTAATAACTCATATTGTCTTGGTTTTCGCAATTGTAAAATACACAGGAAGATCACAATATATAATTCCGCCATTATACTTAAGTAGGTACCTACCTACCTTACTTTACTAACTGCATCTGTCCGTATCATGTACCTATAACATACAGTTCACACAAGCATACGATAACGTAAGTCTAATTGGATTTGCATGTTAAAGTGAAAATGTTACCTTTCGCATTGTTTACATAAGCGGACATTTTCAGGGTCTCCTCGGGCCCAAAAAGGAACTCTGGGATATTCTGCAAATGGTCGAGAAGTATTCGCCTGAAGCGGCCGATATTACAGCCAGTGTCCGAGATCTTCCGACAGTCAAGTAAGAATTATACAACCAGACAATTTGTTAACAAAACATGGGAAGTCGTTTATCAATAAGTGGGTAACGTTCAATTCGTTAGACAGTTCACGTAATTGAGTAAGTAGTATCCTCTTTGTTATAAGTTGAAAGAGTGGCCTTAAATATTCACCACACCATACGTACCAATGTTTACCAAGCATAAATCAGCTGCAAATTGTTTATTTTTATTAGTCAACATCTCTTTATATTGCTTTTGATTATCTACACAGTTACTCAACAAAAGCCATTGGCATAATCATCATCAACAGACTGAAGAAGTAGGTATATTATATACCTACTGCTGGGTATAAGTACCATCAATTTCTAGGAATAACGATTTCTAGCTGTCTCCATCCACCGTACTTCCACAAGATTCACAATTACGTTGGGAATCGTCATTCACTTAGTGGGGGACCATCTTAAACTTGTTTCTTTCGTGATCGCCATTCGTGAACCTTTATTGTTTAACGGTTGTCGTCTAGGTATATGTCCTATCCATTGCCAATTTCACTATCTAACTCTACGAGCTATGTGTCAGTGACCTTGGTTCCATTACAGATATCCTCGTTTTTAATTATATTATCAACGTAACCGTCTAATATTACCGAAGGCAGTTGTAATTTGTATGGATAAAAAAGTTTGTGACGATGTTTTCTTAGCCGTTTCAAAAGTTTAACACATCCTTCAGATAACTAAAAGTTTCTGTCAGGTTTCATTCTGCCGGTTGTAGCAGTCAAGCAGCCTGGCCTGAATTATATTCGCATTTTGTAGGACAGCGATGGGCCGCGCTCGTGCTTGGCTAAGATTAGCCTTGATGCAGAAGCGTCTAGCCGACTACATGAGACTCCTACTGGAACATCGCGAAGATACCCTGGAGGAGTACTTTGAGCCTCACGCGCTGATGCTCAATGAAGAGGCTGTGATAATCACCGGCCTGCTCGTTGGGCTTAATGTGGTTGACTGCAATCTCTGTGTCAAAGTACGTCTAAACAAAAAGTATTTCAAATATTCAATAAAATCATCAAGCGTCACTAAGCCTATTTCTGCCGCCAAGCAGCTTGCTGTGTTTCTGTTTGAAGGGTGTGGGTGCCGGTGACATTACAGGCACATGAGGTTTAGCACCTATATGCCTCAGGTTGATGGACGCTCCCTAAGCAGTACGTCGTAGGGCACGTTTCTAACGAGCGTGACTTACAAGGCCTGCTTTATTATTGGTAGTGACAACCACTTAATATTATGTGGGCTATCTGCTTGCTCCATCAACAAATAGTTTGAAAGATTTGGTATCTCTGTTTTTTTTATATGGTGATTGGCATTTGCTTGTAAAATCAATGACCTGTGGATTTTTAAACTTTGACGAATGTATTCTACATAATATACCATACACGAACCGCGTACTATAATGTTTTGTCTTCGGTCGGCATTGCCCGTTATGAGAAAAATAACTCATTCTGTAGGAAGAAGACTTAGACAGCCAACAAGGAGTCATCGACTTCTCTCTCTACCTTCGTGGCAGCAACTCTTCCAACGATCTAGCTGGCAACGGTAACGCAAACACAGAGCCCAAACAACGCCACATCAACACTATGCTCGACCAGAAGAACTATATCGAGGAACTGAATCGGCACCTCAAGTAAGTAGTGCAATTACAGGCATATGAGACTTACCCTACTACTAATTAAATCAGCGTAACCTTGTAATAGTAACACCGTGTTTTGTCTCGTTCGATCTAATTTGAAACTTCCTGTCAATGCAAAAGACAAAACATTCTCATCATCACATTGAGTTTATTAGTACGAGGGTTTAGAGTAATGTAACACAGATAAAAAAGGAAAATAGACGAACGAAGGTGTATGTAGTTTAGTTTGTCAAAAATACAAATTAGATATTCTTTGTAAAGCTTCAGTTTTCAATATTTTCTCATCTTACGAGACGCAGCTAATTTAAAGCTACATAACATATTTAGTATTTTTTTACTATAAATTGATAAGCTATGATAGTAATTAAGTAATAAACCTATTATACCACACTATTTTTTTAATACCCACTCATGCTAGCATTTATATTATTCATCCAATAACACAAATCGGTCGTTCGAAGAATGGGTTCAAATATTTATGTTGAAAAAAAATAATTTAAAGCTTATTTATTTCTGTTGCCAGTTTATACGTGTACCACCAGTTGACAAGTTGATGGACAAAGCCCCTAGACTCCATTGTTTTACTCAAGATCTTGGTGTAGAGTCTCACGCGAGAGAAACTAAAAGAAAGTGAACTTTATTCCTCGTGATATAATCGTACAAATGTTATTTTATACTCTTTTATTTCAATGACTTCGTAGTTTTGTAATTTCAGGGTTAACCCAACTAGTTTTATTCAATTCACGAAAAGAAAAAGGTAGTTATTTACCTCATACCTCCCATAGTACAAGCTACGCTATAGATAATGTTGTGTAAAAATGTGCACAAATATTTATTTATTTACTGTATTAAGAAAAATTGAGACGTAAAATAAACGGTGTTGAACTTTTACCTAGCATCTTTCCGTTCAGTAACAAAACGAAGCCTTGATATTATTAAATTTATTTTGTGGTGTAAGTACCCGTACATGACCAACTAGCGAAACGCGCGCGACTTCGTCAGCGTAAGTTTTTTAAAGTTCTATTCATACAAACTTCAATTCCCGCTATACCCGTTTAGTGGTTGAATTCCGGGATTTCTTTTCTTAGTAAACATCTTGCACCAAGACGAATATACCCTAAAAATTTCAAGTTTTTACGATCTTTGGTTCAGGTTGTGACATATAGACAACGCTATAATGTCAGAAAAAAATACATTGTTTCCGACATAAACAAAGTACGATTTATACGATATCTTAATCAATATAATACCAACGGTTTTACATAACATGCTTTACATAATTATATTTTGACTCGATTATCATTTTGCAGTGCTACGGTTGCAAACTTGCAAGCGAAAGTTGAAGGTCTGACCACAACAAACGCCCTGATGAAGGAAGATCTGGCTATTTCCAAAAACACTATGATTACTCTCGTGGAAGAAAACAATCAATTGAAACACGCACTGGGTAAGTCCTTAAAATAGTTCTCACAGATTACCGCTTAGTCTGTATAACATTGTGTTTTCGTGAACCTGTCTTTTTATTATTTTCCTTCCTCTTCTTTCGAGTAATAAAATAACTTAATTCTTTAAATAATGTGAGCCCGTATGAGGCGACCTTAGAGCGTGTCCTGTTACCTGGTCCAGGTTTCTCGCGTACAGGTGGTCGGGCAGAGAGGACATGAGAGTTGTTGTTTCATAGTCTGTATCTCTCCGCAGTTACACTTTCCCTGGATTATTTTCCTATATGGATGTGGCAAGCCATATTGAAAAAAAATGTTTTTAACCTTGATTTAAAGTAACCATACTTGATATAAAGTTATTCGCCTAGGAGTTTCTGTTTAACGTAGGGTCTTTTCATCACCGTTTTTAACGACTCGCATCACCGCATTCACCGCACTACTTTTTTTACTTAGATCACTACTTACGCAACTGCGTTAGTTGCCAATTTATTTTGGAAATTCACATAAAATTCTTCCATTAAAATTATACTTTCAGATTCTATTTTTGGTACGATTATTTATGTTGATAATATAAGTCAGACACAAGCAATCAATCCATTATTTACAGTTTGTTTCATTGCGGTGCTGTTGATTTATAACTGAACTGAAATAGATTTTCCAGCTTGGGGAAAACCTTTCATTTTTTTTCTGAATGAACTGTTCTATTTATATTTGAAACAGATATCAAATTCTCTGTTGAATGCAATCAAGATAGTCAGGGTCGTTTGTGTTTACTTGGCGAAATTGTGACGTGAATTATGTCATTAGATAAAACACCTTGCATTGATGAGTCAGTCAGTCGCTCACTATCTAAGTAGGTACCTTTCCGTTGAACCGCTCAGTGTGCATTAGAATGCCAATCGTGTCGTACGCGTCAATCAGTCCTTTGATTCTATCTAAATAAAACTATTTAGTTAACCGTTACGCGATATAATTAAAAACAATTGATGGGAAATTCAACGTCCAAATCTAGGAGCAGGTCGATAAGGTTCATATCTTGTGAGTTATTCCAATGTGTTTAAATATATCTTCTGGCGCCGCGTCTGTTGTGTTTATTTGTGTATAAACACGTGCGATTTTTACAGGTCAGGATATAACCAAAGACACTAGGATGAAGGTGACGGAACTTCAATCTGATGAAGAGGTAACGTTTAAACTAAAAAATATTAGCCATTAGATTACGTAAATTTACATATTTTTATTAGAATCAGACAAATAAATTTAAAGAAATCAATTCATAAAAATAACATTAAAATTTTGAGTCTTTATCCTGACTGAATGAATATAGTTAACGCACAACTTAATCCGCTGGTTAAACATAGGGGCTTACCATGAAACAAATTCCTAAAACTCAACCCCTAAAGAGGTGCAACGGGGGTTGAAGTAAGTATGAAAATAGTTTGACCGAATAAAGCCGCATCTGATTCCACCAGTTTATTAAATAAATTAAAAACAAGAACTACTAAGCAATAACACATTGTTATCGCAATTATCTCTCAGAAAAGTTATTACTCAAGTTGTAACAAGTAAAACAACTGAATCATTTGTAATTTCAGGAAAAGAGAAGTGTTAAAAGTACAACCTCTGATAAGTCCAAGTCCGATAGGGCAGATAAGGAGGGTGAAGTGGGAAAATTGCTAGATGAAGAGAGAAAGCGAAATAATGAGTTACAAAGGGAATTGGATTTGCAGGTAAATTTTAATACAACTTATTACTAGTAGTACGAGTAGCTCTGCCTTCTGCACTGAAGATCTGTTCCCTACTGAAGACAAACAATTGTGTGAGGAATGTTTCTTCCCTATCTGTGTGTTTTCAAATAGTTTCGCAGTAGTACGAAAGTCGTAGACGTTAGATTGCGAATTACAAGCCTGAATTGGAGATGAAGGAATAACAGAATGACAGAAGATGGACGTCAGCTATTATCGAATAGTGGCCAAGAGACTCAGCGACCACGAGGCAGACCCCGCCCGATGGTTGGATATTACCACTAAGTTGGCCAGCAATGGAGAATACTGCCACAAGACTGGAGCAAATAGTGTTCTAGAGAAGGGGCTTATACCCAGCAGTATGTGCACACAGGCAGATAGATAGTATCTTATGCTGTGAAATGTTCACAAAGATTCGTTTATTTATTAAAATAAAAAATCGGTCGCACTATCTGATTTCATGATGTCTACGGTACTGTAAACGATTTCTCGATAATCTACGAGTATCCGTTATCAACACATCGGATTGTCGGATAATATCTCACATTGACCAATGCAAATATAACTTCTACAGTTAATGAGATGAGAATATGGGAACCGGGCAAAAGAGGATTAAATTCCACTGAGTATTAGTACTAATTTTAATCTTAGCGTAGACTGCATTTATTTTTCCTGGTATGAATATGATTGTATCAATAATTATGGTACTTATTGTTTATTCAAACTCAAATGCACCGTAACTGCTTGACTGATGAAGACTCGGGCCGCAGCTAGTATTTTATAAAAAAAAACTGTAATTTGGGTTTTCAGATGTCATTAAAAGCTGAAATGGAGGTGGCAATGAAATTGCTTGAAAAAGACATCCACGATAAACAAGATACGATTATATCTCTCAGAAGACAGCTGGATGACATTAAGTTAATTAACTTGGAAATGTACAAAAAACTACAGGTGAGTTGATGCACGAATCATACTATATCGTATTGTTAATGATTTTGTACCCTTTTAAAATTATTGCACACAAACATGGCACAGTATCAGGAAAACAGTAAAAACTTCAACTAAGGTTCGGTCACATACTCGTACATATAAAACCAAACGCACAGAAAGTTACATTACAGTAATTGCACATTTTCTTCTTTCATTGAATGGGGGCCCATCATAGACAATTTTGTTATTGTAAATAGTTTTTTTTGTGAAAAAAATTGTGGCTCTTCAAAGCCATTTCGTTAAAATCAGGATAGCATACCACTTAATGCACTTTCATTCCTACTGTTCGTTTACACTTTGTGTTAAAATCTGTAGTAATATTGAGTAAACTACAACCGAAATGATGCAACAGAAATTAAAATAACACTTGAAAAACAATAAAAATGATGACAGAAAATATATTCCAAAGTACTCATTATTTGAAGTGATTTATTTGGCAATAACACTTGATAGGCATTATTTGCATCTTAAGTACTGGTTGTTCATTGTCTTAAGTCTGTGCCTGAACAATCACTGGTTCATGTTAAATATTGCAGAAATAGTTATTTCCTAAGTGCTTTACGGTCCGTTGGGTAGTGTCTATGCTTGTAGCCTTTTTAACTTTCAACTTTGTTTCACTGACAATGTTTCGTCCCAGTGTTGAAAACACACATAGTTCACACGGTAGTTAGAAACTTTTTGTGATTTGTCAAGGAGAATACAAAAGGCAATGCTCCGTGAAGGTCGCTCATTGCCAGTGGGTGCTTATCCGACTCAATTATATAACGCCCGCATGCACCATTAATCAACTGTTTTGATCATATCTACTGATTATCCTTTATTTTGTTTCGTCATCGTTTTGCATCTTATTTCCTATCGATTTTTATTTTGTATATTTGAATTTCTAAAGTTTTTTCATTGTATTGTATCATATACTAACGTATTGATGTTCACAATGCCGCGATTGTCGCTCGGAAGGAATGCGAAATGGAGCTGACGCAGAAGGGAGAAATGGTGTCGAGGCTTCAAGTGAAAGCCGAACAAATTGGCAAAATACTGTCTAACCTCGAGAAATATAACCACTTCCTAGGACCAGACCACGAACTAGTCAGAGCCCTTAGATCCCCCACTACCAACGAGCATAACCTAGGAGAAAAAATCGAGAAATTCAGGGCACAAAATGCACAAAAGGGTACAAAGTCCAAAGACGAAGGCCCGCCTCATAAGAAACTGAATCTTCAGGAAATACCACCCTTTCGTAAAAGCGCTAGCAAAGAGAAGCCTTCTCTTGGTCAATTAGAAGAATAAAAATTGATTATAGTGATTTTTGAGATATAAACCGCTGCAAAACGTGGTCTTAAGGTAATACCTAGGTTGACACCTGGTATCTGCCATTCGATTGGTCAATACCTGGTATCAAACTTGGTACAGTTAGCGACAAAAGTAGATGAACATTTCTAGTTAGTAAAGATTTTGTTTTTTAAACCAACCCATTTTTAATCAAAGTTTAGAACTATATTTTATGATCTGGCTTGACTCATTACTATCTGGCAACTGATGTTAGCATTACTTTAAAAAGGCATTAAATAACTGTAGTTGCTTACTTTTGCCGTTGGCTGTACCATAATTAGACCACGTCTTGTAATAAAGGGGAAATTCAAACTAGAAGTTTTAACGATCGTTATGGATGGTATTTTCTCATAGTAGTAAACTATATTATAATATGTAATTATTATATTGTATTCTATGCTAGTATCGAGGATAATATGATGGTTAAATTTATTTCTCTTCCAACATTATAGTAGATAATAGTTATAGTAAACAGGCCTCTGCATCTATTGTAGATAATTTATACAGTGTCAGAGGTAACGTTTTCCTCTTGTACGGTACGCTGTAGTGCCTATAGTAGAACTTTGAAAATAAAACCACTATATTAACTTCGTCGATTGGTGATTTAATAATACTAATGCTTGTTATCATTTAATTTACTTGATTTACTAACAAATACCTCGTGACAATTCTAATATTTAATTAGCTAAAATGTATTGGCCTTGTTTTAGGAATGTGAAAGTTCCTTGAAACATAAAACAGAGCTAATAGCCAAATTGGAAGCAAAGACTGAGTCAATGGGCAGCACGATACATCAGCTCGATGAAAAGTAGGTTTTGTTTTTTACTATGACGTCACGATACGTGGGCTTTGGCCCTTCATAAGCAAGGATGAGTGCCTAGTATAGTGCGCTCGGTACGAGTATATGGCCGCTTTACATATCAATACTTGATTCGCACATATAGGTGTGTGCAATGCACCGCTTGCAACGATCCGGCAATCCTTACTCGCTCGATATTGGCAAACCGTCACAATGAACTTACATTGTAAACTAGATTGTCGAAAAATATTTTCCTAATAAAAATAACTGCGGAAGCGCAAACTTTAGAGTTGTAACGCTATTGCTTTGGCTTACTTGCTGTCGTAAAGTAAAATCAAGTTATTTTCGAATTGTTAAGTTTGTTTAGTTTTATTTGCTGAGTTTTAGGATCTGTTGATCACAAATATTTGTTTATTTAAGTGAACTGTAACTGTTGTCACATTTATAATAAGTTAGTTGTTTTAGAGTTATTCTGGTTGTATTGTAATTGTAATCTTTAGTGATATCAAAGTATTAAAGACTGTAAAATATATTATAATGCTGCAGACTATGATCTCGTTATTTGCTATTAAAAAGACATTATTTATTGTATCCAAATTAAATGCTAATAAGCATGAAATGTATATTTTGATTCAAATCATTTTGTAATCCAAGGCGGTAGCTATGTAAGCCTATTTACAATAAATGAATTCAGTCGCATAGTGTATTTTATTGAAACCTCAGTTTTGTTTATTGTGTAGGTTTGCCATTATCAATTCATGTTTGCATGATGACTAATTGAATACCATGACCTGACCGCCCACATATCCTACGGCAGAATTATGTAGATAACACACCTCAATCACATTCATTACACCCATGCATAAAATAAAGCTCTTATTAATTATTTTCTATCTTGATGACACCTGTCAGTCAAGTGCCAGTGCCAAGTAAAGTTGCCATTCCCGAAAACTATTTAGCGGCTATTATTTTAAACAGCATTTTGTCTTTCTTACATGTCAGTAAAAAAAGATGGCAACATACTTATTTATTTTAGGTAGCTTCTTCTTTTCGAATCGAAAATTCAACACTAAATTATATTATTGTTAACCAGTAAGTCCCAACCTTTACACCAAAACCTTTAGCCAAAACAAAGTCCTCTTTAGCTAGCTTAACTTAGTAAAACTATTACGTTACTGACTGACTGAAAATCAACACATAGTCTAAACCAGCAAGTATAAGGAGTATGGAGAGTAGTTTCCTGTTTTAGTTTAGGGATGCACTAAAGATATAATTCTCAAACTTCAATCCCTAAAGGGTTGCAGACGGAGTTGAAGCGTTTATGAAAATACCTTCACGAGTACGTCATGCGTGACCTGCGAAACAATGCTCTGTTGTGTTGTTTAACACTTTACTACTTTAAAAAACCGACCAAGTGCGAGTCGGACTCGCGCCCGAAACGTTCCGTACCATTTTCTATACTTAAAACGGCAAAAAAATCGCGTTTGTTGTTTGAGAGCCCCCTTAAATATTTATTTTACAGAAAAACATCGTCTGTGAAAATTTCAACTCTTACTATCATGGTTCATGAGATACAGCCTGGTGACAGACGGACAGATAGACAGCAAACAGTCTTAGTAATAGGGTCTCGTTTTACCCTTTGGGTATGGAAAAATCGAGAATTCCTTAACTCCTTTGGAAATTAGTCCAAAGGGATGTCCAAACATGACGTTTAGCTCAATGCAATGTACACACATTTACAGAAATTAGTATTTCATACATTACCTATAAGCTCATCGCTGCTAGAATACTAATTATAATATGATAGCTGATGGCTCATATTTGAATCAGACGAACACTACAGAATATCTTATTCTTATCTATCCTTATATCGCTAAACTAAAACTGTCAATTCACATTATCATCAACTGGTGGTGGTAAACTTATGCTGATAAACTCACGGAATGCCTAACCTAGCTCTTTTTACCACTACAGTATCATCGTTCCATTTCATTCTACACTGCTTCTTATTATGTTGTGCCACATTTGACTGTTTGAGCTGGATTCACTACCATTTACTTTTATACTCATAAATAGCTAAGTTTGTTGCTAAGTGGACGTACCTAGTACAAATGAATTAGCCGTTGAGAAATATAATTTATCTTAAAATACTTTTGAAAATACAACTAAAACGCGCGCGACTTCGTCCGCGTGGAGTTAATTTGAATTTTCATACAAACTTCAACCCCTGCTATACTCGTTTAGGGGTTTAATTTCGGAAATTCCTTTCTTAGTACACCTCTACGCATCAAGATAAATATACCCTGAAAATTTCAAGTTTAGGTTGTGCGTTGTCTATATATCAGTCAGTCAGGACATAGATTATTATTATTGGTAACTATATTATAGATTTTTTGACGCGTTTTATCCTAAACGCTATCTATTGAGAATCGAACCTACGACTCCTAGAACCATAACACATTCAGCGTTAAGGCAGAATCACATTATAGGTTGGTTTTTACATTTACATATATTCGTACGATAATAGGTTACAGGAAGATAAGATGGCTAGGAAGGAATTAGAAGAGAGTGCGCGTTCGCTAGGACAGAAAGCAGCGAATGCAGAGAAGAGAGCCGTGGCAGCTGAAAGTGATATAAGGATCGAAAGCGAATGGAGGATATCTTTACAGGTAAACACTTTTAGGCCGACCATTATAATGAACTATCAGAAAACGTCTACGACTGACAGGAAAATGCGGACGCGTGCCGGATGGCCTTCCGCATACGTTGCGTTGTACTTTATCTGAATACATCCGGTAAACATCAATCAGGCCATCATAGGTCCGGTAAAATTCTAAATAACCATAAGCGAGGTCTGTACCTATCTACTAGATCTTCACGATTTTCAAAATAACGGTATTACTTTTTTATAATAAGTATATACATATTTTTGTTGAGTAGAGCAGATGGGACACCTGATGTTAAGTGGTAACCATCACCAATAACAAAGAATGTTTTGTATGCATGCAGGTGTTAAACCTCATGTGAATATCTTATTAGACGTTAATAATACTAAAGTAATGACTTCCCAACAGTTCGTAGTAGCTCTGTAGGTTGTGGGTTCGATCCCCCTGAGAGTAAACATTCTTCTAATGAGCATAGAGGTTTGCTCTCTCTCCGTTGTGTGACACGTCTACCAAACAAATATATAACATAAACCGTATAAAGAGAGCGCCTGAAGGTTTGGCCCACGTTAGACGTTTTCTGATCCAGCGTACTTACTTACTATTATGAGTTAACACTGTCTAATTTGAGTGGATTTGATGACTCATCATCAGGCTAAGGAAATCCATTGTTAGACATGCCTTCACTAAACGTTTTTATGAGAACGAATTTGTGCCTTTTCTATCCACTGACTTCCCGCGGTCCTAGCAATGTCGTCGGTTCATCGGGTAGCGTCCTACGCTTACCTTGGCCGTAAATTATGCCAGGAATACCGAAGTTTCCGGGGACTGATAGCCTATTCTCTTTCGTGTTTAAGGCGGATTGGTACCGCAGTATTGGTGTCATGTGTTCAGGAAACGCTATACTGCCCATTTTCCGGCGCGGTCCCATGTCGTCTCTTACGATATCCACGGATGTGATGGAGGGGTCCTGCTCTTTGCAGACAACCTCTAATCAATAATTTCAAAGTAGTAAAAATCAAGCATTTTTACAGTAATGTCTGAGTCTGATGTGATCACCTATAAACGTCTTAAATCTAGATGAATCTAAGTGCCAGTCTAATCATCAAAATGTACTTTATCCGAGCAGACATTTATCGAGTTCAAACTTTTAAACGGTTGAATAAAACATAATGAAGAAACCTGTGTTTTATATATGATAGTCAGTTATATAATTATAATACACGTACCTACTGGCTATATTTTCCCTGTGTAGCTAGCTAACCAGCTAGACTAGAACTGCGTATATCGATACGACGAAGACAAAAGAAGGCACTAGGTGGTTTAGTGGTTGTAAGCCTGCTTTCCGGTCTTAAGATGCTTTTTGAGGTCGGTTCGAATCCGGTTGTGTGCTTGTAGATTTTTGAATGAAAGTCACCCTAGGGGCTGCATAATTAATTTACTATAGACTACACAAATAAGTATGTAAGGTCCGCTTACAATGTGACCACTCACTCACTAAAAAACAATAATCATTTATATAACGTAACATAACTCTGACCCCACACTGGGATTCCTTGTGGTGGGCCAAGGGTCAATTTATTACAAAAACCCACCTGACGTGAATCGAACCAGCATTCCTTGCGTCTCAGCCTCATCATGACTGTAGATTCTTCGAATTTATTGAAAAATTGCTTCATGTTACAGGAATCAATGGTGCGAGATCGGGATAAAATATCAATGTTGACTCAAGAAGTTGAATCATTGAAATCAATAGGACAGGTAAGATACATTTCAGTTGCATAACCAAAAACAAATCCAATGGTTTTAATTCAAGTCATGATAGCCAATAGTTAGAAGTAACGCTCGTTACAAATTCTGTAGTTTTATCAACCTTGACCTTGTTACATTCAACCATCAAAGGCCGACACGGTCATTGAGTTTAAGCAGGGCCGTCAAATCATGAATTTAATGGTGACAGATATGGTACAGATAAGATTTTTTATGAAGTTGAAGTTACATCAGAATGGAACTTAATTAGGTCATCTGGTTCCCATAGTACAAGCTATGCTTAGTTTGGGGCTAGAGGGTGTTATGTAGAAATGTCCACAAATATTTATTTGTTTATATTCCGGATGCTGAAATAAAACAGCACACAATGGTTTGTCTATTTGAGACAGGCGGATGTCCGTCACAATTTACTCTGATAATAAATTCTACAAACGTCAAAGCTAAACCATCCAAAATGCGCTGTACTCGTCATCAGTCTAAATAATTTCACTGTTGAACATACTCCTCCCCCATATTTGGGAGGGTTTACCGTAGTCACCAAGCTTGGCAGGTGGTACGATGACTCCAGTGTCGGTTCCTTAATCGCCTCTCACGACATTTATAGAATGCGATAAAGGGGTTTTACTCTAAGCCGAAACTACCACGACTTTACGGCGCTGGATGAAATATTTCAAATTTAAAAACCAGAAGTGTTCTTCTATTTTTGTCGTTAACTGAACCTAACAGTAGGCTACTGTACCTACCATTCTACGCAGAATCTAAGTATACTGATAAAATTAAGCAGCGTTTTAATAACACTATAATATATTTTGTTGTCGACTCCGGAAAACGATAAACGAAATGACGTATTTTGTTCGTATTTGAAATACACATTACACGGGCGGTGCAATTTGATAGTAATTCCACAGTTAAGTCTTCGCTACGTTGCATGCCGTGCGGTGTAACTCAAAACGACGATACGAGACTGGTTATCGGTTTCCGGAGTAGATAGAAGCTAAGGAGTAACTTCGGCTCGGAATTATCGTTGCTTTGTTCCGGTTTGAAAGGTGGGTGCCTGTGAAATTACAGACACATGAGGCTTAACATCTGTATGTCTCAGGTTGGACGCAGTGCGTAGGTGTGCAAGTTTCTAACTGAGGCTTTTTCCATCGACAAGTCGTATATAAAAATGAAAGCCACGTAATATACAAAATATAGGTACATTCAGCTGCACTATAATATATACAATTATACATAATATACATAATTATAATCATACAAATATACAATAAATGTATACATGGCAAATACTCAAAAATTAAGTAAACCCAACAACTGATTTCAGGATTTTTTTTCATGAGTTGAGGTGCGTTTGCGTGATGTTTTAGCATTATGTGTGGTAATGCATACAGCTTTTTATCAATCCTAATCAACATCTTACCAATACAATTTTTTTATAATGTGCCTGTAATTTCATAAATATAATAGTAGTAATATCTACAATCCAAAGTTATTTGCCACTTTTTTTCACAACCTATATTTTTGCAGAAATACTTATCACTACAAGAAGAGCAGCATTTACTAAGGGCACAGTACAGTGATGCGCAGAAAACGTTAGAAGAGGTAGGCGCCACGTTGAGCGAGAACAAACTACAGCTCGCAGAGTTGTTAGAGCGAGATGCAAAAGCTTCTACCACAGATGACACACCCACTTGGACCAGCGATAAGGACGCGATGGCTTGTACTGCGTGCACTAAGGAGTTTACCATCGCTAGGAGGAAGGTATGTGATTATCAAACTCCAGTCTCTTGCAAAGTGGGTTCTATAAATATATACTATAAATCCTACTACCATTCTGTATGCACTACCTGCTTTTTATGTATTTCATTATTATTATGCGTGTGAATTACCAAAGTTGAATGTAAACGTACACCATTGGTAATTCAGAAAGCGAAAAATAGGCATTGGTCCTTGTGCTTCAAGCTAGCTGTTACAATCAATGTGTGTAAAGCCGCAATGGATTACTGATTAGATCAGTAATACTGGTTCAGGCATGCTGGTCGTAATTACCAATTTGATATCTAGGTGAAAATACTAGGTAAAAATGTATTTTTTGGCAAAGCATGCATAGTACAACGTGCCTTAGTATAGTTAGGTTCAGTTATCTGTATAATAATATAAGTACCACTACTCTTATCTCTGCCGTCAAGCAGCTTGCTGTGTTGCTGTTGAGTGTGGGTGCCGGTGAAAAAATGTGTGTTTAAACATGAGGCTTTACCCTGTGACTTCAGCAAGTCGTAAAAAAAACAACAGTACTCGGTAAAATTTGAAGTATGTAACTATATTTTATAGTACCGAGGGTAAATAGGAATCCGAAAAGTTGTAGCAGTGGTACTTTACTTACCATTTTTTTTATATTACAGCATCACTGCCGTAGGTGTGGCCACATATTCTGCGCAGCTTGTAGTGACAAGGCGGTCGCATTAGCTGGCAACACCAAACCCGTTCGAGTTTGCGACGCGTGCTATGCGGAAGTCAGACTGACGTAGCTCAATTCAATTCAGTAGTGTATGTATATATTTGTTTAACAGTCATCATTTTATGATCTATTGATGTTTATAAGTCCTGCCAGATTATAAGAGAATCGAAGGTTTAATTATGAAAAAACAAATTTAGATGCATTTTTTTAAAAAAGAAAGAAGTTCTGTTTGACTATGTATTTTTTTATTTATGTTCACCGCTTTCTGCGTTTAATGAGGACGGACTTTACACAAGTTTTTAAACAAAATTATTTGTTTTAAAAATTGAACCTAATGACATCTAAGAAATTTTTATTTAGCCCTGACGTTATCTTCGCAAAAACTCATTCTTGTATAATAATAAAAAACGCGTTTGTCGTCTTACTGAAAAGAAGTTAGTAAGGATATTCGCAAGAAGTTAAAAAAATACTTTATAAAAGATGCTTTATACGTAACTTTAAAATGTATAAATACACCAATCGTTAAATGAACAAAGTCAAAGTCAAAGTCAAAAATCATTTATTCAGTAATATCCGCAGGGATCATCTTGAAAAAATATTGAAGACTGGTAAGCAATTCATATGTTCCATCTATATTCTCAAAAGACGTCTGGCATTTCTCAGTGGCAGTATTAAATAATACTTTATTATAAATATACACTGCCAAAACCATACAAGCAAAGTAGTCTAGTAAAAAAGAATAAATCATAAATGCAATAATGTTAAGTACAAATTTTACTTTTACTTACAACAATAATTATTATGTTACAAGTAATTTTATAAACAGTAGGAGCAAGTCAGGAAACCCGTATAGCCCAATGAACTAATCTTTAAAGGTAATAAAATACAAAAATCTTTCAAACTCTAGTTTGATGTGACGCATCCTTCGATCAATTACACCCCTAGATGACGGGTCACATACAAAACCATAGCTAAAAACTGGCCGTGTGAATATATACTTAGACATTTGTAGTGAAAAAAGAATTATAAACAGTTTTAAGTTCAACTGAAATACAACCATGTCAGCTAGTAAATAATGTTACTAATTGTCAAAACAAAATAAGAGCTCACTTCTCAAATGCTCTTATTTACCGAGACGGTTATTTTGGACCGACCCTATATCTAGGAGTATTATTGATCCAAGGCCGCAACAGTTTAATACGCACTGTGTTTTATAATATGTCGTGTCAAAAAAAGGGTACAACATCATAATTTCCTTCACATGTACTGACAACCCTAAAATCTGGTCCGAACGTAAGTAGGATAGATGTAAGTAGGTAGGTAGTATGTAATTGCTGTCACACTTATGGTTATCAGGACTTTTCAAAGAAGAACACGCTTTTAAGGCTTGGTATTCCTGCAACTTTAGGCATTTAGCGCTGTCTCGGGTCGCACGCGAAAAACGTAGCGCGGACGCAGCGGCAGTGAACTCGTATGCCCCCGCCAGCGACATAGTATAGCAATTAGCAGTAGGATCATTTTATTTGACTTTAGAAATTCATCTTTTGTGATCAAACTTTGTTTATAGTAAAGTAATAGTTTCGTAAATAAATGAAGGAACCTCCCTATTTTTGTTTTCTAAGCATAATAAGGTATTATTTTGCCGGTTTTTTAGCGCTGAATGTGGTTGTGGTTGTGGATTCGATTCCCGCCTTGGGACAAATGATTGTAGGATCTGTAAATATTTGCTCCGGCTGTTCTGGGTATTTTCTATGCATGATAAAATATATATATCTATGTAATGTATTATATTATGTGTAATAGTATACCCATAACACAAGCTCTGCTTAGCTTGGGGCTAGGTGATGCTGTGTGGGTTGTCCAGCACTATATTTTTAAATTATTAATTTTGTAAACAATATGAAGACGGAACAAGCAAGTTGCCCACCTGATGTTAAGTGCAGCTATTGCCTATAATAAAGTAAAGTCTAGCTACGTTTGTAATATTCTCTATTTGGTCTTCTTTATTTGGTTATTTCGTCGTATCTTAGAAACAGGGGCATAACTGTAAAAAGTCAACTTTACAGGAGAAGATTTTTTCTGATTTATTTTATAAATTGAAATATTTTTAGTATTAAGGTGGTTCGATTTCCATACAAATGTATTTTACCAATTGTAAGCTAAGGTAGTATAATTTCACATTGTTATAAATATTGTTGGTGTTTTTAGTGGTTTTCATTTGCGTGAAATTATATTTTATTAAAGAAAACAGAAGAGTAATAGCAAAACTAGCATCGAAATTTTAGTTCATGTCTGTCAGTGTTTATGTGGACACAGATAGTGTCGTCACTTACGACTACGATTCTATATGTGTGAGTTTCGCGACGTTGCCAGCTCGCGGCAATCGCGGGTCGTGGGTTATTGCCGCTCTTCTCCGTGTTTTCATAATAAGTTCGGCTTAAAAAACTAACTTTGGAGGATTGAACATGTACCTATTGCCAACATAATAAGTTTCGGATAGTTATGGGAAAACATTTCATTACGAACCATAGTAATAACTTTATTATTATGAGGTACATATCAAAATGACTCTCGACTGTAATCCCCAGGCACAGTAGACATCCATCCGTTAGGGCAGCCGTCATACCTCAGTTCGTAGTAGCTTTCTGCGCTGTAAGTGGTGGGTTGGACCCCCACCGTGTACAAACATTTGTGTGATAAACGTACCTAGATGTTTGTTCTGTGTCTGGATGTTATGTTGTATTTACAAAAAAATACATAGATATACAAGTATTCTATCAGTCATCTGGTTTCTATAGTACAACCTATGCTTAATTTGGGGCTAAATACGAATATGTGGTCAGGTTTTCAATTCAAAATGGCGGGTACAGATCATAGTACTAAAACTGATATGGGTGTCGTTTTCGACTAATTTGGGGGTGCTGATTACGAATATCTGGTTAGATTTGAAATTCAAAATGGCGGGTGCAAATGATGGTACAAAAAACTGACATGGGTGTCGTTTTCGACTAACTTGGGGGTGCTGATTACGAATATCTGGTCAAATTTGAAATTCAAAATGGCGGATACAAATCATGATACAAAAAACTGACATGGGTGTCGTTTTCTACTGATTTGAGGGTGCTGATTACGAATATCTGGTCAGATTTGAAATTTAAAATGGCAGATACAAATCATGAAACAAAAAACTGACATGGGTGTCATTTTCGACTAATTTGAGGGTGCTGATTACGAATATTTGGTCAGATTTAAAATTCAAAACGGCGGGTACAAAAAACTGACATGGGGGTGTCGTTTTCGACTGATTTGGAGGTGCTGACTACGAATATCTGATCAGATTTGAATTCCAAATTATGGGTTCAATGGCGGGCATCAGCAAACTCAAATCAGTTGAAAACGACACCCATGTCAGTTTTTTGTATCATGATTTGTATCCGCCATTTTGAATTTCAAATTTGACCAGATATTCGTAATCAGCACCCCCAAATTAGTAGAAAACGACACCCATGTCAGTTTTTTGTATTATGATTTGTATCCGCCATTTTGAATTTCAAATTTGACCAGATATTCGTAATCAGCACCCTCAAATTAGTCGAAAACGACATCCATGTCAGTTTTTTGTACCATCATTTGCACCCGCCATTTTGAATTTCAAATCTAACTAGATATTCGTAATCAGCACCCCCAAATTAGTGGAAAACGACACCCATGTCAGTTTTTTGTATCATGATTTGTATCCACCATTTTGAATTTCAAATTTGACCAGATATTCGTAATCAGCACCCTCAAATTAGTCGAAAACGACACCCATGTCAGTTTTTTGTACCATCATTTGCACCCGCCATTTTGAATTTCAAATCTAACCAGATATTCGTAATCAGCACCCCCAAATTAGTGGAAAACGACACCCATGTCAGTTTTTTGTATCATGATTTGTATCCGCCATTTTGAATTTCAAATTTGACCAGATATTCGTAATCAGCACCCCCAAATTAGTAGAAAACGACACCCATGTCAGTTTTTTGTATCATGATTTGTATCCGCCATTTTGAATTTCAAATCTGACCAGATATTCGTAATCAGCACCCCCAAATTAGTGGAAAACGACACCCGTGTCAGTTTTTTGTATCATGATTTGTATCCGCCATTTTGAATTTCAAATCTGACCAGATATTCGTAATCAGCACCCCCAAATTAGTGGAAAACGACACCCATGTCAGTTTTTTGTATCATGATTTGTATCCGCCATTTTGAATTTCAAATTTGACCAGATATTCGTAATCAGCACCCCCAAATTAGTCGAAAACGACACCCATGTCAGTTTTTTGTACCATCATTTGCACCCGCCATTTTGAATTTCAAATCTAACCAGATATTCGCAATCAGCACCCCCAAATTAGTGTAAAACGACACCCATGTCAGTTTTTTGTATCATGATTTGTATCCACCATTTTGAATTTCAAATTTGACCAGATATTCGTAATCAGCACCCCCAAATTAGTAGAAAACGACACCCATGTCAGTTTTTTGTATCATGATTTGTATCCGCCATTTTGAATTTCAAATCTGACCAGATATTCGTAATCAGCACCACCAAATTAGTGGAAAACGACACCCATGTCAGTTTTTTGTATCATGATTTGTATCCGCCATTTTGAATTTCAAATTTGACCAGATATTCGTAATCAGCACCCCCAAATTAGTAGAAAACGACACCCATGTCAGTTTTTTGTATCATGATTTGTATCCGCCATTTTGAATTTCAAATCTGACCAGATATTCGTAATCAGCACCCCCAAATCAGTAGAAAACGACACCCATGTCAGTTTTTTGTATTATGATTTGTATCCGCCATTTTGAATTTCAAATTTGACCAGATATTCGTAATCAGCACCCTCAAATTAGTCGAAAACGACACCCATGTCAGTTTTTTGTACCATCATTTGCACCCGCCATTTTGAATTTCAAATCTAACCAGATATTCGTAATCAGCACCCTCAAATCGGTAGAAAACGACACCCATGTCAGTTTTTTGTATCATGATTTGTATTCACCATTTTGAATTTCAAATTTGACCAGATATTCGTAATCAGCACCCCCAAATTAGTAGAAAACGACACCCATGTCAGTTTTTTGTATCATGATTTGTATCCGCCATTTTGAATTTCAAATCTGACCAGATATTCGTAATCAGCACCCCCAAATTAGTGGAAAACGACACCCATGTCAGTTTTTTGTATCATGATTTGTATCCGCCATTTTGAATTTCAAATCTGACCAGATATTCGTATTTAGCCCCAAACTAAGCATAGGTTGTACTATAGAAACCAGATGACTGATAGAATACTTGTATACCTATGTATTTTTTTGTAAATACAACATGACATCCAGACACAGAACAAACATCTAAGTACGTTTATCACACAAATGTTTGTATACGGTGGGGGTCCAACCCACCACCTACAGCGCAGAAAGCTACCACGAACTGAGGTATGACGGCCGAACTCATTATGAAAACACGGAGAAGAGCGGCAATAACCCACGACCCGCGATTGCCGCGAGCTGGCAACGTCGCGAAACTCACACACATATAGAATCGTAGGCGTACGTGACGACAATATCTGTGTCCACTTATACACTGACAGAAATGAACATTAGCAAACTTTGTACTGTTTTACCCCCTCCACTCCCGTTTTCTGGAATTATTTTTGTAACATCTTATGAAAAATAAAGTCCTTATTGTATCTCTCAAATTTAATTAAAATCTGTCGATAAATAACGCTACAGTAAACTTCCCTCCTTTTCCCCCTTTTTATACATCCAATCAAAAATCGCAATCGACAAAAAAATTCCTTTAGCTCAAGGAATACCAGGCCACTCAGAAAATTTTGCGAAAAAAAGTTTTTATGAATGAGAGACTGACCATTTAAAATCTATTTTAAAAATATGATTATTTATAAGTAAAAATAGGCACATTCCAATTTAAAATTTTCCCTCCACATTTTTTGCAAGCTAATTTAAATTATCGTGTCTCAGTGAAAAATGGATCTGCACCGGGAACATTATCGCGCTATGATTTTATACGATTTCAAGTGCCGCCTGAAACCGGAAGAATCGTACGAAAGACTTCAAATGGCTTTCATGTATGAAGGCCCTTCTAAGGCAGCCGTGTATCGTTGGTATAATGAATTTAGGCACGGTCGACTAACTTTAGGGGATGAAGAAAGAAGTGGTCGCCCTTCGACGGCTGTTACGGAAGAAAACGTGCTAGCAGTGAAAAATTTAATCCAAGACAACAGGCGAGTTACATACCAAGAGATTCAGTACATTGTGCAGATTGGATCGGGAAGCCTTCACAAGATTTTGCACGTGCATCTTTGCGTGAGGAGGATAGTTTCACGCTGGGTGCCGCACAACCTCACCGATGCTCAGAAACAGACCCGGGTGAAATGGTGCCGTGATATGCTTATCAAATTTGAAGCAGGTTCGTCTCGGCGTGTTTATAACATCATTACAGGTGACGAGTCCTGGATATATCAATACGATCCAGAAACGAAGCGCCAGTCGACAGTTTGGGTGTTTCAAAACGAAGCAACGCCTACTGAAGTGAAGCGATCTAGAAGCGGGGGGAAAATTTTGATCGCGAGCTTTTTCAATTTGACTGGCTACTTGGTGTCAATTCCTTTACAAAACCAAAGAAGCATCAACGCCGAATGGTATATCAATAAATGCTTGCCAGAAGTTTTCTCTGTTGTGAGCAACAAGCGACCAAACACAGGGCTCCGTGGGCTACTGCTTCACCATGACAGCGCGCCCGCGCACACCGCGCTCAAAACGAGGGACTTCCAGGACAGCACGTCGATCAAACTCCTGGGTCACCCTCCTTACAGCCCGGACCTAGCACCGTGTGACTTCTTTTTATTCCCAAAAATAAAAAATCAGCTCAAAGGGATACAATTTTCGTCGCCGGAAGATGCGCGGTCAGTGTTCGAGCAGGCCGTAAACGAGGTGTCTGCGGCGGAGTGTAAAAAGTGTTTCGAAAATTGGTTCAGACGCATGAAACTTTGCATAGATGCTGGTGGAGAGTACATTGAAAAGATTTAATAAAAATATATTTGCCCATAGAACAATTTTTTTCTGTTTCGCAAAACTTTCTGAGTGTCCCACGTATGTGTGCCAATTTTTGTCAAAATCGGTGGAAAACTGCGACCTGTAGGCGAAAACAGACAACCGGGCAAAAGCATTTTTGCCCTATCTGGAAACTGGACACTTCGCTCGCTTCGCTCGCTCGGTCAATAATAATAATAATAATGCTGGACAGTCCACACAGCATCATCTAGCCCCAAGCTAAGCAGAGCTTGTGTTATGGGTACTAGATGACTGATATACTTAACACAATACATTACATACATAGATATTTTTTATTATACATAGAAAATACCCAGAACACCCGGAATAAATATTTGCAGATCGTACAAACATTTATCCCAAGGCGGGAATCGAACCCGCAACCTCCTGCGTCGCAGGCGGACACTCGCCCGCCGCACCACATCGGTCGTCAGTTGTTGTTTATATACGTTTTTGAACTCATGCATGATGTAAACACCAATTATATTTTTTATTTATAGTGCAAATGGTCAATGCAGCACATGGCACGCAGAGGTAGGATATAGACAAAATATAAAAATCGGACAGCGATATTCATTAGTTATACCTACTAGTATTCTTATACTATGGCACTATGACCGCAACAGATCATATCATATTTACTTACTTTCTTATATTTTTATAGTGCATTCTTTTAATTTATTATTTTTATGCCTGTAAACGACTTTTTTCGCTGGCGTTGTTTATTGCCCATTATGAAACTTGCAATAATTATATAAATTCGTCAAAAACTTATTGATTGGTGCACTAAATTCGCCGCGGAAAAAAATTGACACAGGTCCGTCGTCTGTAAGCGCCAGCGCGCGACTGAACGCCGCCGGGCTTGTGCATTTTGTGGTTATTTAAACATAGTGATTATGAAAATAATTTTAACAAGTCAAAATCTACGAATTTGTTTAGATATATTTTGTGTCTTTAAATCAGTGCAAAAAAAAAATTCAAAATATCAGTAGTTTAGTTTTCATGTTGAAAAAACAGTTGAAAATGGGGTAACTTTGGGGTTTTTTTTTATCGAGTGAAGTTCATCAGATCTTGTAACCGAATACGAATTTGACTAGACCAGATCCTTAAGTATTAAATATATTTTTTTCAAAATTTTAAACACTATTTTCTATGTCTCAGATGCTTTTAAAAATCACAAAAGCGCGGCCTTCTGGGAATAGAGGCCGTTAAGGGTCAAAACGAAACTATATCAAATAATTCAATGACATTTCATCAGAATTCTTCCAAAAACTGGACATGTTTATAGTCAACTCTTTCTTTTTACATGACATATTATGGGACATTGCATATTAGAGTTATGTGAAATTGTTTGAAGTGAGTGTTTTATGTAATCAAATTATATTATTATACGAGTATTTAAATTATAATAATTGTTATGGAATTACTATTTTGTAAATAGGAACATGTTACTTTTGTATATTCAGAATTATGACGGATTAAAACAAATATATAAGATTGCAAATTAATTACTTGTTTATTTTATCTGTAGTCTGTCTAACTTTATTTCGAGTTCTATAACATAACAATTATAAATTAATTTTGAACAAGCTTTATAACCTGACTAGGTAAGTACCATTATTTCAAATTCAATCTAGTTATAAAGTTACTGATACTTATAGAAAACTTAAAATCGCGTTAACCTCTTTGGAATATTCGTCCAATTCTATTTAGCTTTTTTTTTAACTGGTTAGCTGAAATTATTACAAAAAAAGAAATATAACATGACAGTTCTCGTAAAGCAAAAAAGCAAAAGCGTAAAAAAAAATGAATGAAGCGAAAAAAGTTGGCAGCATCCAATTAATAGTCAAGTCAGCAATTACATCTTGCAACTTGACATCGACTTGCCCCATACCCCCTGAATATGAAAGAGACTTATGTCTAGCCATGTTGGCACACTTGGCAGGCAGATTAGTGGCCGTTAGTATTGGGCGCCAGGGAAAAGTATGCCTATTTTTTTTCAATAATTATTTAATTCTTTTATTTAAAAAAAAACACATCTGTAATCAATATATTAACCAACAATATAGCAAATAATGGCTTACGTAAATTTATTAATTGGTCGTTTTAACGCGGGTTTTTTAAGCGGCTTTGTTAGAAAGTGTTTGTTTTTAGAGCACCGGTGGTCTAGTGAGAGTGACCCCGCCCTCTGATTCTAAGGTCGTGGGTTCGAATCCGGTCGTGCCCCGGATTTTTCTATAGAACAATCAATGTGCGCAGTGCTCTCAAACGGTGGAGAAAAACATCGTGAGAAAACAGTTAGTATTTAAGCAGTGGCGATGGGCTTGCAACCTGTCACGAATAGAATACCAACTACTACAAATGTGGGTACCAAATGTAAAATCTAGACTTACCTCTGACTACTCCCCTTAGGCATCCTCGAAGAGTTTCGAGTAGGTACCGATATCTACTACTAGATAGGTGAGGGGATGTCTACCATGCTTGGGGATAAAAGTCGTGATACTATTTATTTATTTTTAATTTTTTGTTATTTTATTTACCTAAAATAAGGTTTGTTTACCAATTCGATGGCGTAAATACTGATTTCTAATCAATGTCATCTGTTGTCAAATGTTCCAGTACCTGCTCCATGGCCTCAGGGTTATCTTCTGGTACCTTACAGACAAAAATCACATGTTGACAAACATTCATTCAACGCCTTCTAGCCCCAAACTAAGCAAAGCTTTTACTATGGGAATCAGATAGCTAAAAGAGTACTTATATACTTTTTTTGTAATTACATCGTCGATTGAATGTCGAATCCACCACTTGACTCAAAATATGGGGGTATATTAAAGTATATTCAAAATATGTCTTACCCAGTGACCAGCCCCAAATACGGACCAGAAGCTAAACCGTTTCCATTGTTTGTAAAAGCCGTTTCTGACTCCTTTTATAGGAATTCTCGAAGCATTTGAAAAGTTTCCTGCACCTTGCCAACGTAACTTATGGACCCAGTTTGATGTGCCTATGACCATAATTTTATTAGAGATCAGTAATATAGTAGAGCTCTTTGTGAAAAAGTTCAAGAGACAAGATTTCTGCCGCCAAGCAGTGAAGGACGCAGGTCTGTGCATCGTAGAGTAGAGCACGTTCCCAACGTGCGTTTCCAGCGAGGCAATGCTTTGTTATATAGGTGATGGTTATCTATCAAGGTTAAAGGTTGCCTGGAAGAGATCGCTTTCAGCGATAAGGCCGCCCATTGTTTTGCCTAATTGTGTATATTTCCTGTATTATGTTTCTGTGTGGTGAACAATAAAGAGTTATCTATCTATCTATCAAAAAACATCAGAGGCCACATGCTTTGTTCATTATCTCGTAGCTTGAATAAAAACTTTTCGAAATATAAACGAATCTAAATTTTAGTCCTGACATAAATAACTCAATCAAAAACGTTGTAATCCACTTTACCTGCTATTGGGGTGATTATGTCCAAATTGCCGTTGTACACAACAATTTTTAAATTCGAGTTGTCCAAAAGTTTTTCCACTGAAAAATACAGAAAAATATTACAGGGATAACGCATCAAAGTCTACACTCCAAAAATTTGGACAATGCATATTAACGTCGTAGACTATATCAGCTGCACCAGTAGGTGTATATTTAATTCGAAATTTTCCAAATAGTGTCACATCACAACAGCGATACAATAAGTATCAGAGAAAATACATAAAAAATAAGTGAACTCGTCAATTGATTAGTGAATTTCTGCTGTATAAGAATTTTTTGTAATGCTGTGAAACCATTTTGAAAGTTCCGATTGTATACATTCTAGTGCATCTGACTCTGACAAATCACATTATTAGCTTACGGAATGAAAATGTGGGCACCACAAAGTTCTTCTTTAAATGTTGGTATGCTTTACCCGACAAGTATCGCCAGCGTATAGTTTGGTCCACATTTCTCAGTGTCGGCTTTACGTATAAATTCATCTTCGCGTTGAGATACTCTAAGGCTGGGTACGGACTTTCAGCATTCACGTTGTTGAAATTTAAAAACCGATCTCTGTTAATAGTCCGAAAGAGTAGATCATCCAATATGGCTGCTCTGGCGTAAGACCCACTATCGATTACCTTTGCCAACTGTAGTGTTATGCCTTTGGCGATGAGATATAAATCTCGATCAATCACTCCCTGGAAACAAACGCATCGTTTGTCATCGACTAAAATACCCAAGCATCTATAGTAATTATAAGAATCTTTGTCCTGACTGACTGACATATAAACAACGCACAGGCTAAACCACTGGTCGTAGAGACTTGAAATTTTCAGGGTATATTCGTCTTGATGCGTAGAGGTGTAACTAAGAAAGGAATTCCCGAAATTCAACACCTAAACGGGTACAGCGGGGGTTGAAATTTGTATAAAAATAACTTCACGCGGTCGAAGTCGCGCGCGTTTGGCTTGTTATGAATTAGCATACTGTTTGGGTATAGTAACCAATGTTTCTTTCCTTAATTTGAATGGTTTTAAAACCAATATATTACTCACTGTCTGATATAAGAATTCGGGTTGCATCAATGTGCTCTCCTTTGGATTCACCCATCCGCCACCGATCGCAATACCTTGAAAGTTCATCTGCAAATTTTTGTTTTGAATCGCCTGTAACAAACATAAATAGGTAACTATTTAGTGTGTCCGATTTTAACTATTATTGAGAATAGGTACTTTATAATGGTAAGACTCTATTTTGAAAGAAATCTATACCGCTTATAAGAATCTTTATCCTGACTGACTGAATGACATATACAGCGCAGAGCCTACACCACTGTTCGTAGAGATTTTCAGGTTGTATTTGTCTTCGTTCGTAGAAGTGTGCCAAGAAAGATATGTTCAAAATTCAACCCCTAAACGGGTACAGTGGGGGATGAAGTTTGTATAAAAATATCTGGCGAAATCGTGCGCGTTTCGCCTGTAATAAATAATTTTTGTTTAATGTGAATCCCAGGTGTTACATAGAATCTCTAGAGCCTGCTCGACAAAATTTTGTTTTTCTCAAACCGTCATTCATAACTGCATTTTATGTGATCGTATCTAACATAAGGTACTTACGGTGTACAAGTATAGTGCCAATCTGGGAGTTATTTTGCCTCCATAACTTTGGCCTATTATGTAAGTTGGTGCTCTTCGAAACTCTGATCGTCTCCTTAGAAACAGCTTTATGGCTTTTGAAAGGTCTATTGCTGTAAAAATAACCTTGCAATTATAATCAAACTCCAATGCTTTATGACTTTTCGAACTTTTTATGCGGGTCGCATGCTACTGCCTTATAAAAGTGTTATGCGTGGCAGCGGCAATCATAGCTCAACTCCGATTGCTAAAGTTTTTATAACGTCTATCATTTCTATTGGTACTGATGCCAAAGTTCGTAGTTATATAGATGAATAAAAAGGTATCACAGAATAATTACAAGCTTATTCTAAAAGGTACCCATCTTATAATCTTACCAATTTCTCGATCCGTCTTCGCCAACAATGACTCGTTTACGGCATAGCTGAAACCGGATCCCACAGGATGATCTATGAGAAGCACATTCCCTCTTTTTACCTGAAACAGTTGCAGGTACCTACTTTAAAAGGTTGATTTTTTCTTTACCTAAATTGCTTTTATTTAGAGTTTGTGACGTTTTTTAATTCTTCAGTAAAAATAAAGGTGCCTAGTAAATAGAGAACAAGCGGCGGCGAGTCGTTGCTGTGACCGTACAAATACAGGCATGTAGATGATTCCAGAGCCGTTCTTACCCAAGTATGATTACGCGGCATAAAGTCCATATCCAAGGGGCCTATTTCTGCAAAATTTCCTATTCCAGTAGCAGCGAATCCCGGTCCTCCTTGAATCCATATAAGTAAAGGTTTTTCAGCAGCGCCAGTCTTAGTTCCATTGGCGTAGTAAAGTTGGTAGAATAGGTGAACTCCTGGGCGCACTTGTAAGTAGCCATGGGCTCTCTGCCGCATCAGGGGACATTTACGTACTGCTGCTTTGTATGGATTGTGCTCTACAACACCATAATAGATATATAAAATAAGATTAAAAATAATTGGAGCAAAATACGCAAAGGTATATTTTGTTGTAACTATATTCTACCGTTAGCTCTTAATATTCACTTTATGCATATTTTATCTTTGTTAATTGAAAAAAAAACGAGGAGAACTTTCATACACCATTGAAAAAAAGAAAATTCAATTAAAATAATACGTGCTTACATTTTCGTTGGCCCATAAACTTACTGGTCCTATAGGTACTTACCTACAACGATGGTTTTATTTTTATGCAATAAATAATTAAAATGTTCTCTAGTAGCTTATCTTTACAAACCATAGCGGTTTTTTTTTCTCAAACAACTTGCTGATGGAACAAGCAGATGGCCCACCGATTACCATCGCCTATAACAAAGTATTACATCGTAGGTCACACTCGTTAGGAACATGCCCTACGATGCACTGCTCAACGTCGATCGACCTGAGACATACAGGTGTTAAGCCTCGTGTGCCTGTAATTACACCGGGACTCACACCCTTCAAACCGGAACACAGCAAGCTGCTTTGCGGCAGAAATAGGCACGGTGGTAGTACTTCCCCGGACGAGACATTCACTAAGAGCTCTACTACTACTAACGGTTTTCTTAGTCGTATTTTTAATAAATAATAATTTAGTATTTAAGGTTTTCTTTCATCAACACTTCTCAAAGGAGTTATATTGATGATTGATGGACGAAGTATTAATAAAATGTGGGTGATTTAGAAAGAGCCGATAACTATAGATTCTTGTTGATCGAAAGAGGCCCGAATAGTTTTAATTTAAAAAATCCCAGAGTCTATACCAATTAAATGAATCTTTGTCCTGACTGACTGACATATAGACAACGCACAACCTAAACCATAGGTCACTTGAAAATTTCGTATATTCGTCTACCGAAATTTACCCCTTAACTAGTTCAGCGGGGGTTGAAGTTTGAAATCACGCGCGTTCGGCTAGTCCTGCCATATAAGTTTCAAGCAACAGTTACCTACCTTTCGGGTAACGGACAGGGAAGCATGGTAAGTACTGTTTCCCACACACATAAAAATCTGTGAAATTCACTGCCTCTGCAAACATACACACCGAAGTAATCCATACCAAAAGTTTCTTCATATCGTATCTTTACCTTAAAACTTAAAACTTTTACTGAGTAAACACAAGTGCCTTTCCGAAGCACTAGCACTGAAAACAATTAACACTGCACGAACAAAACACACATGATATTTTATTTCACTAAATAAGGAAATAGTTTAATTACGGCAAAGTTACTCATCGCGGATCTATTTAAATTTTGTCACGAGGTTTCCATTAAAATAGAAACAATTTGCGCATTGCGTCGTGGTAGCACTGCCTACCATCTGATAGTTGCTGTACGTTTTGCTCGTCTCTCCACTTACGTAAGGATCATGACAAAATGGCATGGATTCAAAGGTTGCAATGGTATTTTCGTGATAATACGCAGACACGAACAATAGAAGGTGAAATGTGTAGACAGCTACCTACACCTACCTACAGCGTTCGACACTGGAAAGGTTAAAATGTGACCTAAGTACTACAATGAACGACGAAAAAGTTTTGAATAATTTATTTGAATAATAAATCAACGAAAGATCCGAATATACCGTCACTGTTTATGTTTCTTGGTCGTTGTCCTCTGACGGGATATCCAACGATAGGCCTTGACGTTGATGGTGGTACCCTACTAGGATAATATGGCCGGACGGTTGTCCTTTCAGGGTCACTTCTTGGAGTTCGGTTGGGGAAAAAAGGCCTATTGGTAGTGGTTCCAAAGTCTGTTGTTGTGGGTCTCGCCGGCGATACTCCTATGATGTGGCCTGATGGACCGCCTACCAGATTAGGGCGATACGGCGGTTGAAAGTTTTCTGAATTCTCGTGGATTGGTTTGATGCTATCTGTAAAAATAAATATTAAACTTTTAAACAGTCACCTACTAAAAATTCGGCGCGGCTTTTTTTGTAGGAAAAGTCTACGGATTCGTTTTAGACGATTGATTGGTGCGTTTTCGATGAATTTTTCACTTTTTTGTAGAACATAAGCCCTCGGAGGTCCTACATAATTAAAATTGTTAAGCATTTACTTAGTAAAACTGATGTTATATTCTACTTTGTTATACTCTACAGCAGTTCGTAACCTGGGCAAACGTAGAAAATGTCAAATATGTTCGTTTCTTACCTGATGGATATTGATGCATTGGTGGTCTATAATCATTTGCGCCGAATAACCCACCCGACCAATATGGCGGCCTAGTAGGGCCGTAGTTGGGGAATTGGGGCCTCTGAGGTCTTTGAGGCCTTTGAGGTCGTATAGTGGAAGGAGGCCGAGGAGGATAGTTTTGTGGCGGTCTGTACTGCCCCGGAAAGAATGTCTTGTCTTGACCGTGTCTGCGCTGAACTTGTGGTGTGACTGTATAGGTACAAACAAAAATATCACTACCTGCATAGGTATTGCTCTCTTTAAGACATTTGTGTGGAAAATAAGGTATTAGACAAATAGTTGCGAAATAACTTAAACTTAAACGGATTCTTTTTCGGTACTGAAGCAACTGTAACTTTATGTAACTGGGTTACAACGAGCGGTCAGTTACGATAATTATGCTTTATACTTATTAAAATACAGCACATTAAATAATGTAAAGATGTTTCGTGGTACGAGTGAACGAAGACTAGCGAGCACCTATTAAGTTTCAACCACTTACTTGAGCTCAGATCGTTCTCATCGTAATCCTCAATCTCCCCGCAGTCATCAGGGTCGTCCTCTTGTGGTTTCTCTTCCAAATCATTAGGCGGACGCGGGCGTTGCGGTCCATCTTGTGAGTCTTGGAACTGTAGACTGTTCGGTGCAAGCAGATCGTAGAATGCGCCCAATGTCCGCGCATTGCCGTAGTTCCAATTCACAATTCGACGGTGGGGCGCTATTTTGTTTGTGGGACATATGGGCACGGTTACTGCTTCTAACGGCACCATCAGACAAGCCTATAAAAAAATTACAGATAGAAGCAGGGGTAAATAAATGTTCTGATTGTTTTATAGGAGCTCGTGAAGGGCTCGCCAGGGAGCTCGATGTAGGTACTACCACCATAGGTACCCAGGCAACATGCTCACGTGAATAATGACGTCAATTTTACGGCATCGAAAGACGTCGCATCACGTCATTACAGACGGCAATTTTGACGTGAGGATGTCACAAATTAAGGTGTCATTAATGACGTGATTAACTTACGTGATTTTGACGACTGCTATAACGTCTAAAATGTCGTCGTATTCGTCGTGACTAGCACGTCCTACATGGCGTCAAATTTGTCGTGATTAGGTTACGTGATTTTGACGTCGACTATAACGTCTAAAATATCGTCGTATTCGTGGAGACAATCACGTTCTAAATGGCGTCAAATTTGTCGTGATTAGCTTACGTGATTTTGACGTCAGCTATAACGTCTAAAATATCGTCGTATTTGTCCAGACAATCACGTCCTAAATGGCGTCAAATTTGTCGTGATTAGCTTACGTGATTTTGACGTCAACTATAACGTCTATAATGCCGTCGTACTTGTCTTTACAATCACGTCCCAAATGGCGTCGAATTTGTCATGATTTTGACGCCATTTGGGACGTGATTGTCAAGACAAATACAAGGACGATAAAACGGTCTTCGTAGGCTGGCAACTTACATCAAGTTTTCGCATCGGGATGAATTAATCTTCAGGTGTGCGTATTCCTAGAAGTATTGAATTTCTTCATGTGAGATAGCGGAATAATTAGTGTGATAATTAAAAATTTTAATATAAGTACAGCCATTTAATGTCCTTTCTGAAATAAACATTTTAATTTGATTTTGATATTATTGCACTTTCAGTCTTTCGGCTGGGACAACTCTTTAAAAATTGATTATAATTTTTTTTCTTCTACTCTGCTTACATAACGAACACTAGATTATTTTCTTTTCTTGTATAGCTAATCTTTGAGGTGCATGTTTCAGCCATATCTTGATATCGTTTTCTACTTCTTTTTCTGTTGGCAGTTTGAACATCCGTTTCACTGTGCCTAGAAAAAATATACAATAATAGATATTTGTTTTTGTAACAATAACAATTAGGAAATAATAGTAAAAATTCCTTTATAATTACAAAAAGTATCTTTTATACTTACGAATGATTGTAGTCCTTAAAGATAATCCTTTGAAGGCAAATTTTCCTTTTTTTTCCTCTATAGCTATAGTAAGAAGCTAATTTATTTGTGAGGCAATGCTTTAAAGTGGTATTGACTGTCCAAGTTCGGGAAACAGATGCAAATTATGTTAAATACTGTACTGTAAATAAATATAAAATCAATCAGTCATAATTTATACATAAATCAGGAACTTCTTTCTCAGAACACTCCTACATACCAAGACAAATACACCATGAAATTTTCTAGTCTCTACAATAAACCCGACCAATGGTGTTTAGGCTGCGTGCATTGCCTTTATCCAGCTATACATTGGCCAGTCATACTGCAGTTTAAAACCGTTACGCAACGCAACCAATGAACCAACTAACCTGTTACTTGCAGTTTGTACACTAAAACGACACTGGAAACAATAATGTGCAGATATTCATTCTACAAAGATATACCTACAATGGATTCTAACCTAAAATATTTAAAGTGCCAGACACCGGTGAAAAATAAATATGTGCCTACCTAGCTAGGTAGTAACAACTCGATTGTACTTACCAGTCTCGAAAAAATTCCGCTTCAATTATATGATAGGCCAATTTTCGCCTGGATGTTCATGTTTGACTAGAAGTTTATTGTAGTGAGCAGAAAACTTTGAGTTAAGCCACATACATACTTTTACCACCTCGGAATCGTAAACTTTTCACTACCAACTGACTTTTATTTATAAATTCATAACCAGAACATAACACAAGTCCTCCAACAGCTTCAATTCTCTGCTTATCGTTTCTTTCGAATAATGCCGATGCTGACAACCAAATTCCCTCCATAAAAACTGTCACACCGTTCGAGTCCGGTTAATGTACAACCATGAAACACAGCACACACAGCCCGGGAAATCACAGCCAGGAAAACGCAGACAAATGAAAACGAAATCCACGGTTGTATCCCATGGATGGAATTGAATTGGTCGCCAATTCCATCATGAAATACACGACCTAAGAATTGGCGACCATCGCTCTGATTGGTCGAACGAAAGCTTTTGCTTTGTTTAGACGCAACTAAAGATTCAAGTTGTACCCATCCCATTTTGAGAGTAGTGTAGGTAGATCAAGCCATTTTTTTTTTGGCACTTCGGTGGCTGCTGCCGCAGCACGCTCTCTTCGCTCGCTCGCCTTGTGCGTTGTTTTTATGGTCTAACCTAACCTATCCGAGTCGGATTCGAACTAGAAAGTGAATGCAAACAAAGCGTAGGTTTTGGCATCCAATTCCATGGTTGTATAATCCAAGGGTGTACAAAATTTTGTACGACCTGAAAAATATAATGAATTGAATGTCAAAATGTACACGATTTCCTGCTTGCATATTCCGAGGTTGTGTATTCTAGGTCGTACAAAATAAAAATACAAAATTGTAATGTAATCACGTACCAATTTAATAACTACCCTACTACTATTTACTACTTGGTGTACCTATAGTTGGAATAGTTACACCGTGTTTTCTCTTTTGCATTGACAGGAAGTTTCACATAAGATCGAAAGAGATAGAATAGGAATCGGTGTAACTATTCCAACGTTTCCAAGTCCATATTCTTAGGAGCTACATAATATAGTGGAGGGCAAAGAATACCTACTTTGATATATCGGAAAGTGGAGGGGATGGTGTCTGCGCACGCACGGGTATTGTCGCGTTCTAAAGTAAAAGGCTATTGTTTTGTAGTACATATTTGTTTTATTATATAAATAACCATGATAGGTATATAGGTACTTTATTAACTACTACGTACCTACTTTGGTATGTTTGCTTTAGCGTATTTATGGACGGATTTCATTCAAATTTGAGTATACTAAAGACTTAAGTGTACACAAGATGGTATAAAAAAAAGAGAAGGATTAATCATTTTTTCAGAAAATGTATACCTGCCTCCCTATAGCCATCAGAATACACAGTCTTTTCCGCTTTCACAAGACAAACCCGCAGACACCAAATTCGACCTCTTAGGACCAAACGGGAACATGAGTAATCGCTAAAACATACACCAGGGGAAAATGTCGGTTATGCATAGATAAAAGCTCGCGAGGCCATAAATAACGTCATTTGATGACGTTATTTATGGCCGATGACGATACACAGCGCAAGGTTACGTCATTTGATGACGTTATTTATGGCCGATGACGATACACAGCGCAAGGTTACGTCATTTGATGACGTTATTTATGGCTAATGACGGTACACAGCGCAAGGTCACGTCATTTGATGACGTTATTTACGTCAAATGACGATACACAGCTTATTGTCACGTCATTTGATTACGTCATTTATGGCTAATGACGATACACAGCGCAAGGTCACGTCATTTGATGACGTTATTTGTGATTAATGATGATACACGGCGCAAGGTCACGTCATTTGATTACGTCATTTATGGCTAATGACGATACACAGCGCAAAGTCACGTTATTTGATTACGTCATTTATGGCTAATGACGATACACAGCTTAAGGTCACGTCATTTGATTACGTCATTTATGGCTAATGACGATACACAGCGCAAGGTCACGTCATTTGATGACGTTATTTATAGCGAACGACGATATATAGCGTAAGGTCACGTCATTTAATTACGTCATTTATGGCTAATGACGATACACAGCGCAAGGTCACGTCATTTGATGACGTTATTTATAGCGAACGACGATATATAGCTCCAAATCACGTCATTTTTTTACGTCATATACAGCAAATAACGTCATTCTTTCAAAGATGACGTCAGTTTGTCGTCATTTTTCACGTGAGCATGTTGCCTGGGTACATATTTCTACCGCCAGTACCGCAGCAGTTACTGTGTTTCGGTTTGAACTTTGAAGGGTGAGGTGAAATTACAGGTACAACATGGAGGCTTTACACATGTATGCCTTAGGATAATGGGCACGTTCCTTACTAACGTGACCATGCAGCGAGCTTAACATCAGGTGGGCCATCTGCTTATTCCATTAGACAGCGTTGTGGGTGAGTAATTTTTACTCGTGCCCTTATTTTATAGGAAGCTAAAATAGTGCTTGGGACAGGATTTTAGATGGAGTAGGCTTGCCTAGTACCTACATATACTATATATATGTACATTGCCAATAATTGCAAAGCTAACTAACCCGTAGGTTTCCTAACGATGATTTCATTCAACGCTTGAGAACACTTCATTGAAATTATAATACCTAAATGAAAACAGTAAAACCAGTTAATATTCTAGTAACGGTGATGAATTTGCCACATACCTATCTATGGAATACCAACTACTGTCAAATGTAGGTGGCTGCATGTGTTGCCAAATGTAATAATTGGACGTAACCACCTACTTCTGGCTAATCCTCAGAACTTTGGACGGGGTACTTGTTACGAAAAGATCTGAGGGAATCGGAATTAAATTGAAAGTAAATTTAATTCCGATAATTTTATATTATTATTTTTTTTATTCAATTAAAAAGTCTTAAATTGTCGGTCGCCTCTCTCTTTTTGTATACTTATGTACTATTGTTTAACAGAACAAGCAGATGGCCCACCTTATGTTAATTGGTAACCATCACCTATAACAAAGCATTGTAATTCACGCACGTTAGGAACGTGCCTTACGTACCTACGATACACTCAGTGGCGTAGCTATTTAAGGGCCAGGTGGTGCAGTGCACCAGGGCCCCAGAGCTTAGGGGGCCCTGTAACCTAAGCTTTGAAAAAAGAGGAGCTTAAAAGAAAAAGAGCAAAAAATTGATAAATTTAAATAAACTTTTAAACTAAACTTTAACTTTTTAAAGGCCAATATAAGTTCGAGCTACCTACGTGGAAAGAGCGCCCGATTCTTTCTCTATATGCACCGGGGCCCTTCCCCACCTAGCTACGCCACTATGTGCACTGCCCTGCTTCTATCAACCTGAGGCATGAGTGTGCCTGTAATTCCACCGGCGCCTACACTCTCTAACCCAAATAGGTATGGTGGTAGTACTTCCCCGGGCGAGCCATTCACAAAGAGGTAGGGCTCTTTGTACAATTAAGACTGATCTAATGTGACACAGTTTCTAATATAAATTTGGACAGAAGACGAAACAAACATTTAAACTTACCATTAGAAAAATCAGCGCTTCCTGCCCTAGTCTTGGTGCCATTGTCCAAATTGCTCGAACGCTCAACGCTATAGTGGGTATCTCTACTCGTTGGAGTGTGGTTGTTTTCTGACTTAGGTTGCAAGAACAAAATACTATTACGTCTTGGATCACCCACGCAAGCATCAAAGCGTCACAATACTTGTGCAATGACCGGACCCTATACGGTGAATGATAATATACGAGGATATCTAACCAAAATCAGAAAAGTTTGCAAATCTTTAAGAAGGTTATTAGGTCAAATTACACTTTTAAGTAGAATGCTCTTTTCTATGTTAATCACTCATTTCGCAACATTTAGTATTAAGCTCACGTCAAGGATTCGTCCAAAAGAGAAAATACATTGTGTTTCGAATCCCAACAGTCTACATTAACTATGTGGTATACCTATTGTACTACTTTCATACAAACTAGAACTCCAGCCCCAAAATTAAAAAAATAAAACTGAACTATAGACATAAAAGTATGTTCGTATCAGCTAGTGGCCAACTGTCAACAAAAATAACGGAGTTTTTATGCACCCCTAAGGCCTCCAAGACGTGATCGCGTCCTAGCTAGCACTCGCGGTCACCCGTCAAAATGGTGACCGCGCAGAATGTTTGCCGAGCAGTTTGAAATTATAGTAGGGGAGCCCAAGAGGGGATTTCGGGATTTACTAAAGCGCGGCAGATTAATATACAGGGCAATACCTTGCATCCGGTTAAGTACCTCCAGCAAATATGAGCCCCATATATAAGGTCGCCCGTGAAGGATAAAGGATCAGATTAGTAAAAAAAAATTGATCATTAGAAATTCTCGAGCGCGTCAGATTAAGGTAGGGTGAGTTAATTATATGCTAAAAAGTGTATATTCTACTAATCTGACAATTTGAGAGTGACGAAAAGAAAGGGGAGGGCAGCAAAGTTGTAAAAAAAAACGTGAAGGAAATAATTCAAGGATAACGAAAAATATGATCTTTGTAAGTAAAAATGTTTTCTGATCCCTTTAGATAATCGTCAGATTATGAGACAGCACGTCAAGAACATAAAGATGAACAACATATATCTTAATCTGACGCGCTTGAGTGTTTCAAAATGGCGATTTTTTTTGCACATTATAATAATGGCCGCGAGTTTGCGTCAGATCGAAATCGTCAGATTATTGAATGAGAGCTTTTTTTTGGTGCACTTAACACCCCCTTAGAAAACCCGACGCGCTCGATTAATTTTTTTTTTTTTTTTCATTTTTAACCCTTACGTACAACCACCCGCATCATGCAAATGATCAGATTAACATACGTACATTATTAAAAATACGTAGGACATTGATGCTATCAATATCTGACGCGCTCGAGTATGTCCATGCAACAGTTTTTTTTTACATATTAAAAAATCTTTAGCCGCTTCCCCCACCGATGAAAAGGTATAATTATATAACATTTTTTTCTTTTTATCATCTAAGCTTTGCAACCTAATAGGTCTCTATGACGCTCGAGTAAATCCCCATTTAGCATCGTGGGCTCCCCTACTATTATATGCCAAGAGCTCTAGGGATCAAGTTATATATTAATAATAATCATGCTGGACAATTTTTATTATACATAGAAAATACCCAGAACACCTGGAATAAATATTTGCAGATCGTACAAACATTTAACCCAAGGCGGGAATCGAACCCGCAACCTCTTGCGTCGCAGGCTTACATTCACCCGCCGCGCCACATCGGTTGTCAATATCATCATCAGCCTATACAAGTCCGCTCCTGGACATAGGCCTCCCCCATACGTTTTCAGGAAGAACGATTCCGAGCCCTTTCCATCCATCGACTTCCCGCGGTCCTAACAATGTCGTCAGTCCATCGGGTAGGAGGACAAAATAAATTAAATGAAAGGACAATATAATTAGGTAAGACATTTTATTTGATTCAAAACTTTTACTTAAAACATTTATGGACCGGTAATGATACTTAGTATCTAATAAAATACAATAAAACCTTAATTAGTAATAAAGACATCACAGCACTACTTCAAGGTATTGCGAATACTTACTAATTAACACGAAAAATAAATAAAAACAATTTCAATAACAATATAAACCGCGTGCTTTTATTTAAGCAATATAATAAATGTTTTTTTTTTAAATAAGTACATCAAAAATATATTAGAAATTATTTTATAGGCAACCTAATAGGTATGTACAGTCAGTAGTGAAAATTGCATGCAGAATCAATATTTTATGATTTAAAATCTTAAATAACTTTGGAATCCGTAATGTCCTTTAGCGTCATTTAGCGAGCTACCAACTATTTATCGATCGAATAATATTTTCAAATGTCATATCATATCGGGTCTAGGACACCGAGCCAAAGGTAGCCGGTAGAAGATGTGTCCTTTCCGTTAGAGGACATACTATCGAACCTTGTTCTCGGTGTTTTAAAAAACTCACTTTTAATCCATCTTTATTGCTGACTGTACCTAAGTGGATAGCTAAACTAGAAATACCTATATTATGTAGGTAAGTAGAATCTATAGTTATATTTCTATTGGCTCTATGAAGCGCCAAATAATCTAAATATTATGCGGTAGTTACCTATAACTACTTACATTTATAAGCTTTGTTTCTCTAGCTAGCTAGTACATTAATTGGTGACTACCCAAAAACCAGAATATGACTAGGTACATGATTAGTTCTTCATTTACCATGTTATTTACCTAAGTAGGTATAAATTTCAACGTCATGTACATTCTTAGGTAAATTAAATAGTTACATGGCAGTTAGTAATAGACATTTTACGTTAATACATACTTGTACCAATCAGTCCTTTTAAAGTTTTACATACACACAGTTTGACATGACTAACACGATACTTTTATGAGACGTACCTAGCGTAAGTTTCTTGTCTGAGGGAATAATTTGACATTAGTGCCGTTAAAGTATTGAACCAACATCTGAGTTACTTACACTGCGTGGCAACCAGGCTCAGGCAACACTCGATAGGCTTACGCGACAATGTCAAATTTATTCATGATATGCCCCCAGTTCTTCCAGGCTTGGTCGCGTAGAACTTTTGATCTAAATTCACTTAGCTTTAAGACGATTCAAAACACACTCCATGAGGTGGGCCGTAGGTACGACTGTTTGTTTACTTAGCTGTATAGATAAAATTATCCCTAAAATGTTACTGAATAAATACCTTTCTACTTTGATATTGATACATCATCAAAAAATCAAAATGATCACTAACGATAAAATAAAATAGTTCTTCAACTACACTGAGGATATTGCGCGCCGCGAAAGGATGCACCGCGAAAAAAGTAGCGCAGTTTACCTAGATGTGGAATTGTTAGTAACTCACAACTTGAAGTACACTCGTAGATGATATAGTCAGTAAAAGAAATCTTAACATGCCATGTGACTAGTTTCACAATATTATTTTTTTGCCAACTCTAACCTAATCTAGCATTATATGAAATCAAGTGCACCAAAATTACGAATAAAAAGCAGTTTAACACAACATAGCCATTCTTTCTTCTTTCCAAAGAGCATTATCATAAGCCAAGACATCCCAACATAATACAATCAGTTTTAATTCCCATTACATTCTACTGCAATTCGACATCCTCAAAGAGTCTCAAGGTACCTACTTAGAACTAAATAAGATACTTGAATCTTGATCTACCGGACCTATTAAAAGTCGTGAAGCTAGTTCTTTCTTATTCTTTTCTGTCCCAATCTAATCATAAATACCCAACCGTCACAATTTTGATCCCACCCCACATACAATGCTCGGGACCGTGTCTAACACACCATCCAAAACTACTACAGAAAAATGCTGAGTAAACCTACATAATTATTTATCTATATTTGGATAAAACCTTAAAATTGTTATTTTATCTCTTATTATAAAATGTGGTTTAGTTTGAAGTAATGTGAGAGAAAACTTTGGAAGACTTATTGAACCACAACACAAGAACGGTAATTAAAAACAGTGAGTTACAATTATTGAGTAAAATTACTACTACTACTTGACTTAACCTTTCGTCTGCTTTCTCAATCAAGGATCAGTCAGAAAGAATGAGGAACATTCTTAAAAACAAAATTCTGTTTCCAAAGGCATCCCAGATGGCGGAAGAATCGGTAGATTCATATCAGAAGTGCTGGATGAATTTTGTTGATTTACTTATTGAGCTTCCTGTACAACGCCATCTAGGAATCGATTGGGAAACATTTTTAAGAATGGCTCTCATGGAAAATCTGTTTAAAATCTCGATCATCAACAGCAGGCTGATTCTGAGTATTTTTGTTTTCCGGATAACGCTCGCTACAACGCTACTTTGCGAGCTCGAACTTATTGTATGGAGATACGCTAGTACCACCATGGGCCGCCAAGGGCGCTGCTGATCTGCCCTCTATTAACTGTCATCATCCGTAGTCACTCTTTTTATTAGAAATCGTCCAACCTACAACTCCACGACTGTTCATCGTGCTTACTTACATCACAGGGAATATTTCCAGAAAACGTGCTAGCGAGTTATACTTTAGACTGGAATATCTCTACTAGATCAGTGTTTTTCATCGACGTTAACTTTCACAATCCATCTTAGCTAGAAACCCGATACAGAGTCTAAATACTTACAAGACCTCATGTTGAAAGACTACAGTTTCCTTGACAAATGAATCGGACGTTTGCCAGCAGCTCTGCGCGCATGTGAAAATGAGAACAGAGAGGAAATGAAGATGCGACAGGGAGATGTTATGTGGTAGGACTCTGAGGGCTTCGGCGAATTCCGGGACGAGTTGCAACTCGCAGATGAGATGGGATCCGCAACGGGAACATGATGTGGGCACTAGGGGCTTGTCTGGGGTGGTGGCGGACGTTGGAATCGCAGCGCCGAGGACTGGAGGCTCCTCGCGAGAATATCTGAAATATAAAATCATTATTATTTGACGGCCGATGTGGCGCGGCGGGTGAATGTCTGCCTGCGACGCAAGAGGTTGCGGGTTCGATTCCCGCCTTGGGATAAATGTTTGTACGATCTGCAAATATTTATTCCGGGTGTTCTGGGTATTTCCTATGTATAATAAAAAATATTTATGTATGTATTAAGTAATGTATTGTATTAAGTATATCAGTCATCTAGTACCCATAACACAAGCTCTGCTAAGCTTGGGGCTAGATGATGCTGTGTGGATTGTCCAGTATTATAAAACAATTTTTTATAAAACAATTGTTAACACCATCTAGGCTATAACTACTATCATCACTGCGCCGCTACTTTCTACAACCGTTTGCTCAAGTTTTGTTTTCTAGTGCATAGTATCGTTATATACCTGAGGATCTGCCCAGGGTTATTCCTTAGGCGAGTGATGAATGCATGGAATAGTCTGTCTCCGTGCAATGGCGCCGCTTCCTCATAGACGTCGTCTTCCCCGCCGCCTCCGCCCAGTCTGTCACCGCACGGCTCCATGTCTGAAAATTACAAACACAAAGAAAAGATTCTATATACCTATGCGCATGTTTTTTTTAAATCAAGGACGGTCCATTTTTTTAAACGTAAGGAAACAAATTTGGGGTTTACATTAAAATGTGAAATGCGATTATCTCGAAAGTTTCTAACTGCAATTAACATAACTATATCGTCAGTGGAAAGGAAAAAATGCTAAAGCGCCAAAATTTTAAGCATTTTGGCGCTTTAGCATTTTTTTCTTTCCACTGACGATATAATTATATTATTATCTAACATAACTGTAATTTGTTAAAATGAAATTATTTCAAGTAACCTAACCAGTTTTACTTAGTGCTTACAATATTTTGAAATATAAAGACAACCAACATGATTTTGCTAATAAAAAAGACGTATTTTTATTGTTTTTCTTACCATTTTCTTTCTTGTATTTATTGAGCAGCTCAGTAATCTTTTCATCGCTACTGTCAGACTTTTTCCATTCTTCTTCAACACAAATAAATTTCGGAAGAAATTGCAGTGGGGCACACATCAGGCGGCTTCTCATGTCTTGTGGTAATTCAGCAGTCTGGAAGACAAAATTAATATTATTGCATACCTCGTACCGATTACTTGATACCAATCATAAGAATCTGTGTCCTGCCTAACTAACTGACATATAGACAACGCAGAGTATACCACAAGTCATAGAAACTTGAAATTTTCAGGATATATTTGTCTGAGTGCGTAGAAAAGGTTACTAAGAAAGGAATTCCCGAAATTCAACCCCTAAACGGGTACAGTAAGGGTTGAATTTTGTAATAAAATAACTTCATGCGAACGAAGACGCGCGTGTTTTCTAAAAGCATAAACAAGTGTAGTTTTAAAAATTTTACCTGGTTTAGCAGTTGTTCAATATCTTTTGACGGGTTTGTAGGAGTGTCAACAGTCACTAGTCCAGGTTCATCCCCACCCTCCAATTCTGCTGCAGCCACTGGAGCACCTATTGCCCCCACAGCGCCTAAACAAGTGGGAGTGTAAAAAGTAGAGAACAACTTTTATGGATGGAATTAATTACACATTTTATTCCCACATCTTGAAAATTTTATTAATTTCAAATAGTTTATTCGTTTTTATAGAGGAAGGTTGTGGGTTCAAATCCCACTCAAGGAAATAATTTTTGGGATGATATAAAATCTTTGTAATTTCAAATACCTAATTGTGTTAATATTTTTTGTGAAAATAGTATGATCCTACTTATTTTCTGGCTAAAATACCTTGAACAGGAGACATGTTGGCATTGTGAGCATCAAAAACTTGCAAATTTCCAAGTGCTTGTTCCACTGATTCCAATTCATAAGAATTGCTTTCATCATCATCAGATATTCTGTAATTGAAACATTTTTGACCTGTATTAGATGAAGTGTTTGCAAATTATTGTATAATTATTGTAGGGTACTTAGTTCAATAATAAATTTCTTAATTTGATAGGTTTGTGGATACTTGCCACATGTAATGCTGCAATTAAGTTAATTAATATTGTCGTTGCCGATCCTAGTAAGACAATATGGGATACATTTGTGTGTGAACTAAATAACTTATGATACTTTAAGATCTTTATTAATCAAACTCACCTATGCATAGCATTATTTTGATGGCAGGATGCATTATCAACACTCATAATATTCCCATTGGCTGTATCACCATTATCATTCTCATCCCACTCATCTGCTCCATCACACCAAGTAAGATTTGTATCTGGGCTCGGAACAGAAACAATAGAACCAGCTTCAGTTCTTGATTGGTCAAGAAATTGACTTCGAACACATAGCCAGCTGAAATAGGAAGGTGCAAGGTGGTTAAGTAGAACTTGAAATTCCATTCTCCTAAGTTTAAAAGTGATCCTCGTGATTTTATGAAATCGATATTTTATCTAAGTTGCTTACAATTACAATAATTATTTATCTCAGGTTTTGGTCCTTATTAAAAGTATAATACTCGTAGCTAAATATAGGCAGAAATAACCAATAGAGAAAATATTTATTTTAATTTTAAGCATGCACTTGCCTAGACAACTAAATACAAATTTAGTTAAAAAGTTGTAAGTACTTATAAAAATTATGGATTTACTTTTCTTTATTGCAAGCTGTTTTGTACTATGTATTAGGTATGATTACTAAATAGATACATCATGAAAAAAAGTCTATGCAATAAAAAAAAGGTAAATCCATCATACCTTTCTGATTGGTTCCAGCAGTTGGGGTTGATACACGCGAAGACATAAAGGGTACGATGATACAATGAAATTTCGAGAGGAGCATAGCACTGAACGACCAAAAGTCTATGTAGACTGCACAGGGGGCATTTCGAGGGGAACTGGACGTTCTCAATAGGCGGCCAGTTCTAAACAAACAAATATTCATTGATTAATTCTTTGACAAACGTGGTCAAACAAAAGATTTAATTAAATCTATGTGGGACTTACTGGGAGTCCACCGATTTTATTTACAGTGTAGTTCAATAAAGTCAAATTCTTTTCAGTTATGGTCTCTTCTTCATAACCCAAATAAATTTTCCCTGGTTTATTAGCCATTCTAGATTCATTCACAAATATAAATTTTAGGTAACAAAATCAAATCAATGGAAAAACTAATCCAGCGAAGCAGACAGAAGCGAGCGAGATGTCAATTTATACTTTTTAAATTTCTGTATGTTTTTAGGGAATATTTTCACATCGCCATTCTTCCAACAAGTTTACAGTTTACTTTGACTTAGACAAACCAACCTTTTAAAAATTGCATTGCATTCTAGAATTCAAAAGTTTATTTGCTACGTCACTGTTATACTCTGTGCCCTGCTCTCAGTGCTGTTGGGAGCCGGAAGTAATTTTTATTGATTTTCTGTCTGTGTTCTCACTCTTTTCGTTGTCCCAGTCAGTGATGCCAGGTAGGAGGGATTTTCCGACAAATACGGAGTATTCCTTACTAAAATACTTTCTAAAGCTACATTAGAAAGTGTTATTTTTAAAACTAATTAACTCTCTGCAAAAATTTTAATAATGTAACCCACATTGGGTTCTCAAAATCAGACACTAGCATGAAAACTATTGACGACACATAAAATAATAAACTTATAATATGTATAATAATAAGGTCCCTATTTACTCATCACCATAGTGCGTGGTATAAGTAATAATCCGCGAGGCTAATAATTTAACTGCTATAGTTGAGTCAGTAACCGTTTTTTGTTAAAATTAGTCAGTCAAAACACGGGTCGAATCGAAAGATGTCATTTGTATTAAGGTTTATCCTTAACTAATTTAACCCCTTGATTTACTGCCAATTTACTGCCAATTAATAGAATTTTTCAAATCGGTCCAGTACCTAGTTTTGGAGCCTTTTCGATGCAAACAAACAAACAATCAAATCTTTTTTTCTCTATAATATATAAGTATTAGTACAGATATAGACTACATCTTGAAGAAGTCCTGAATTATAATTATTTTTCAGGAGATTTTAAGAGAAGTTTGGGGAGAAGTTTACCAATGTACCTGGCAACACTGTCGCACGTCCATTTTCCAGAAAAGTTGCGGCGACTTGTCGAGACAGCGGTGTCGAAAATCAAATCTTTGTGAGTTTCATCGCTATCGTAAATCTAGTCTACTAAAATCGATTGTATTGAATTGAAGTGAATCCTTATTGCAAGAGCAGGACCTATCTCTTAGCATTTAATTCTGAACGATCATGTCTAACGAAACCGCAGTGCCTCCTCCCGTTTTATGGGCCCAGCGCAAGGAAGACGTCTTCCTCACGCTTAGCATCGAGTCTAAAGATCCGAATATCAAAATTGAAAAGGAATCCGTTTACTTCAAAGGTGTCAATGCCCAAGACAATAAAGTTAACGAAGTAACCATACCCCTGTATGATGCTGTAGTTCCCGATGCTAGCACTTTCGTCAATAAAGGTAGATGTATAGAAATGATACTTCGCAAAGAGAAGAAGGATGCACCTTACTGGCCCTCTCTGACAAAGGATAAAAAGAAGCCACACTATGTGAAGATTGACTTCAACAAATGGACAGATGAAGATGATGTAGAAGAAGATGGCAAATCTACTAACTTTGACATTAACGACATGCTTCGATCAATGGGCCCTGTCGATGGTGCTGGAGATCCTGCAGCTGCTAAACCAAACTTTGAAGACCTTGAAGATGATTCGGATGATGAGAATCTACCCGATCTTGAGTGAAACCTTGAGTGATATGCTAAATATAATATTTTGATTTGTCAGTACCTACTTGTGTATAAGGTTTTTACAGTTACAATAAAATCATTCATGAAATGACTGTTATGTTTGGCTTACAAATAATCCTGATTAATTTTAATCTTTGAGTAATAGTTTGGTAGGCAAAGTAACAAAATGTATTAACTGAAATGTTAAAGACCACTTATAATCCTTACTTATAAACCTTGAAGCTTGCCAGCGTGCCAGTTTATTGTGACCCTCATGGTGACCCGAGCCTAGAAAATTTATCTTGAACTTAACAGAATCGCATGAGCTGATGGGACACATTTTTTTTATTTTAGGTGTTAGAATTTACCTATTTATTAAGTAGGGCTTGTGTATTGTGTGCTGCTAAATAAACTTATATTCTAATCTCCTGTAGTACCTATCACTTTTCATGTACCTATTCAGTATTAGGGTTTAAAGAGGCTCTGATGATGTTTCTATAGCTCAGGTTTGATTAAACTATTGTCATTGCAACATAAAAAACTTCACAGTAAGTAGGTACATACTAATGAAGGGAGAGTTGGTCTAGTTATTCCAGGTGGCCAAGCTATATTTTTTTCTAATACGTTGGTACCTTTACCTACAAATCAAAACTAACCATATTGTTCAAGACCTATACCTGTAATGTTTCTTTTCAATTAAAGTAGGCCTTTTCATCTATGGCAGATTATTTTATAGCTCCTAACTGACTTGATAGCTTCATGGTCTTAGTGGGTAGGGTACACCATCCAAAATGCTATTGTTCATCAATATATTTTTTCCTACAGGATGGTAAATAAAATATTTTCTTCCTGTATGTGCCAAATATAATATTCGGACATACCTTATCATCCCCCATGACGGTACCCATGACGATACCGTGCATAGTAATTAAAGGCATCAGGCTATTTATTTTCTTATTCCGTGTACCTAGGTGCAGGAGACTGTTCACGACAAGCAAGTAGTCTTCTTCTTTTTTTTTTTTTTTTTTTTTTTTTTTTTTTCGAACGGACTAAAATGCTGGTATAATCGCCTAGCGATTTCCGACAGCGTTACCGGGCTACTGGCGAGCGCAGAAGGCGCTACGCCATTACAAAATTGGTTTTGTTGGCAACGAGCACAAGGGCACCACTTAGGTACGGACCTCGGCTTGGGCTGTTGCCGGAGAAGGGAGCTACGGAGAGACTCTTCGCCCTGAAGGGGCGTTAACGGGGAGACGTCTTCGACCCCGCCGCCGGGGTCGGTGTGATTGTGGAGTGTTTCCTGTGTCCGGACTCGATGAAGCGACCTCCGCCGCATTCGCGGCGGTGATCGTGTCATCTGGGTCACCTAAAACGTGTCTAGGTCTACGGAGGGTACGTTTAACGGGCGGATCTACTGGATAATCGGGTAGCGAGTTAATTAAGGGATTCGGATGGTGGGGAGCCGAATCATAAAACCGCCTGGAGGCGCGTTTCATGAATTCGGCTATAGATTCGAGTTCGAGATCTCGATGAAGATCGATATTACGCATGTACCACGGGGCACCCGTGATAGTGCGCAAAAATCGATTTTGAACTACTTGGAGGGGTTTTAAATTGATCGAATGAGCGAACGCTACGGAGGCGTAAGTCATGATAGGTCGTATGCAAGTTTTGTAAAGCGTCAACTTATTTCTAAGAGACATTTTACTCTTCTTGCATACGAGTGGCTGAAGGCGCGAAAGAATAAATTTGGCGCGGTTACGTACAGTGCGTACGTGTTTGACAAAGGATAGACGACAATCAAGGGTTACGCCTAAGTATTTAGCTGACTTCACCCAGGGAATGGGTTCGTCAAAGAGAGTGACGGATCTGGAAGGATTACGGTTACCCTTTGAAAAGTACACGGCGGCACTTTTCGTCGGGTTAACCTCTATCCGCCATTTACGGAACCATGCACCTAGTGCATCGAGAGCCTTCTGCAGCCTTATACACACCCGATCGGCGTTCCGATCGGATGTGTACAGGGCTGTGTCATCGGCGAATAGGGCTATTTCCACCTGATGGGTGCGAGGGACGTCGCTGGTGTACAGCGTAAATAGGAGGGGAGAGAGAATGGATCCTTGAGGGACACCAGCTCTGATAGGTCTAGGGTCCGAAAGGGTACCCTCTACGCGATAGCGAAAGCTTCGATTGAGTAAAAAGTCTCGTAAGATTAGCACGAGCCTGTCTGGCACTCCCGAGTTTGGATAGCTTGTAAATCAAGCCATTGTGCCAGACCTTGTCGAAAGCTTTCGCCACATCGAGAAAGATTGCACCAGTATCTGCCGGCCAGGTATGGTGAAATCGAGAGAGCACGTGCTCCGTGATGCGGAGCACTTGCTGGGGACAAGAGTGTTTAGCTCTGAAGCCAAACTGCTCATCGGGTAGGATTTTGAGCTCGGTAACGTGGGACCAGAGACGATTCAGAAGGAGTCGCTCGTAGATTTTTCCCAGGGAACTGAGGAGACTGATGGGGCGGTAGCTAGAAGGCTCTGTAGCCTTTTTGCCTGGTTTGGGGATGCCAATAACGGTGGCTTCCTTCCAAGAGTCGGGGAAAGTGCAAGTTGCCATAGCCGCATTGAAGATGCTGACTAGGAGGTAAATAAGGACGGTGGGGAAATTCTTAAGCACCCTGTTGCTGATGCCGTCAGCACCAGGGGCTTTTCTCGGATGGAGACCCTTGATAATCGTCTGTACCTCAGAGGCTTTAATCAGGGGAAGAGGAGGAGCGCTAGGGGGCTGAGAGACTAACCGTTCGACTTCACTGTCCACCGTAGCGAGGTGTTCAGGGTCAACGGGAGCGAGACTAGGGGAGCATTGCGATTCGAGGCTTTCTGCTAGGCAGTTTGCCTTTTCATCGTCTTCGAATGCGGGGGTCTGATTGGGTCGGGAAAGAGGGGGCATAACGGAGACGTTGTCGGCTTTCATGGATCGAGCAAGCGTCCAGTAAGCCAGATGGCTTGGCTCGATCCCAGAGAGCTTTGCGTCCCACCGTTCGTCCCTAAAGTCGCGGATTCGATTTTTAAGATTGCGTTCCACTACACGATGCCTATGCCGGTTAAGGTCGGAAGGCCAACGGCTATACCGACGGATCGCGGCATTCTTCTCCGTGATCAACCGTCTCACATCGTCTGGCAGGGCCCAGCGGTGGTCACCCGCCGCCGGTACCTGCTTCGACAATCCGCTAACAGCAAGTAGTCTTCTCACAAACCACTTGACTATATTTGGTTCTACCTTGGTTGAGTATTTCATGTTGATTAGAACTCATATTTTATAAATAATGTGATTGACTGTCATGAGTCGAATCTGCGAATTGAAACGCACCTCTTTGACCTTTGCTCAATACTTACTCTATAAGTACCTAGGTAGGTACTCAATACATTTATTGGTCTCCCATCTATATAATTTAATCTATCTATTCGTCTCACAAAAACTCGAGAGCAACTAAATCGATTTGCCTAATTTTGGTTTTGAAATGTTTATAGAAGTCCAAGGAAGGTGAGAAAATTTATAGAAGACAACTTCTTTTGGCAGTACGAAGTTCGCCTTTGCTGGGTAAAAGCAGATATCTTGTATAATAAAACGAAAGAAAATTATTAATAGTTACCGTTTATTTTGATCGTTCCGAAAGTGTAACCACGACACTATATAAGTGGAACTGTTGGCCATGCCTTCTTATATTCAAAGCTAAAGTCATGCAGTAAATGAGCCTGTTCAAACTCTCACATTTCAACATGTACGAGGCACCTTGACCAGGACAGAATATCGGCGCTCCATAGCTCTGACAGTCATACATGAAGTACGAAGCACCCGCTCTTCCGAAAGACAAATTTTTCGTAGGACTAGTCAATAATCCCAAATTGTTCTTCTCAAAAAAGTACGAGACAGCTTTGCTTAGATTGAAACGATCCGGAAATATATTATAAACAAATCCAAATATAATCTTATCAAACTTAACTGTGAAAGAAAATGGGAACATATCATCAAACCTGCTGTCCAAATCTTGCACGCTTATTTCATGATTTTTCTTATTCCCTATTTTAGCGACACATTTACTATGGTACTTGTCGCCAGCGTTTACAATCCCATCGAGGAAACTACCCGTCCAAGCACTGAGGTTGCACGCTTGTGTCATGACAATGCCTACGACACTCGTAGCGAGATACTGCTTCCCGCGTTGTTGCTCGTCGAACTTCTTGTCCAACGGGTGGACCGAACCCCACAGCGAAAATAAATCACCAGGAAACTCAATGTCCCAATCTTTCCACATAGTACGAGGAGTTCTTCTCTCGAAACCCAAGTCGTTTACTGGATTCATTCTGGACCACGGTATAGTCTCTATACTGAGCCAATACATTTTCTCGTCGACGATCGGCCGCAATTTCCTGCGTTTTAAATAAGGCAAGTTCGGATTATCGTCAGGCTTGAACAATGGGCTCAGCCTGTAGTTCAAAGCGGAGTGTCGTGGAGCTGTCTTTACGGAGGTTAACTCGAAAGTGTAGAATTCGGGAGAGTCGGCTTTCCCACTAACAACTTTCTTGATTCTGCGTATAAGAGCATCTAACGAGCGGTAGAGAGTCCAGGTTGCTACAGCGTTAGTTTTCTTAGCAGCAGGTTTATTTTCCTTTTCTTTCTTGCTTTTCTTTTCTTTCTTGTCTTTCTTACCTTTCTTACTTTTCTTGTCACTTTCATCTTCCGTATCAGATCCCTTGGTACTTGAATCAACTTTTTTGGGCTTGTCTTCGCTCGGTGGCGGATACGGATCAAATAGGTGATAGTAGCCTTCAGTTTGGCATATAACCATATTGCACTGAGGGAATGTAATGATCACATAACGCAATCTACGCAATACAGCATTCAAATATTGTTCCAATCTCTTTTCTGGATTATCGTTCACGACGGTAATTTTCTTAATATTGATGTTAATGAATTTGCCGTCGAGAATAACGTTTTTGATCACCCTTTTTTCACACACACAGAGATTCGTCGCTTTTTCATGTATTTCGAGGCCCTTTTCTAAGCATGTGTCTACCATGAGGTGGTCCCATGTCCTAATGGGATGCATGGCTGCCATTAGCATAGCCATTAGACTGACAAAGTGGCATGATTTCACGCTTGTACTGGCTTTTCGGTCTTTCAGTGCGGTAGTTCCTTCTATTCTGTACATTCCATCAATATGCTGATATCCTATAATAGTATGACTCTTCGGTGTATCAGTATCTATGGAGCTCTTTTTATCAGACGAGACGATGGTCATTTTAGATTTTTTGCTCTTAGGTAAACCAGTATCATAGTCGTAGTCTTCAGGCAGTCTCGACCGAGGCTCTTGTAGTAATCTTCTGACGAGGATTCTGCTCAAAATGAACTGCTGGTCCTCAGACTTACCGTCTTTGTTGTACAATACTCTATGGACAAAATATACAAGTTTTTACCAGTGTTTTTTCATGATTATGTCAGAGTACAGAAACACACACACAGAGAGACGTCACAGCTTAGTTCATAGTAGCCCTGCTTTCTGCGCTGTAGGCTGTAGATGGTAGGTTCGACCCCAACCGTCACAAAAGTCAAAGTCAAAGTCAAAAATCATTTATTCAGTAATATCCGCAGGGATCATCTTGAAACGTCTTAAATCTAGATGAATCTAAGCGCCAGGTCCTCGCGACCAAGCCTAGAAGAACCGGCAAGAAACTTACGGCTTGGTTCCAACCGTTTTTTTGTATGATCCTTTTACAAAGTAATAATAATGTAAATAATGAAACTCCAGTGTGGTGCCAATCTAACTTAATAAGGTGATCAAACATTTGTGTGATAAACATAGACTATGGGAACCAGATGACTGATACAATAATTATATACTTTTTTGTATTAAGCATATAATATAACAGACAGAGAATAAATATATTATCTATGTTCATCACACAAATGTTTGTCCTCGGTGGGGATCGAACCCACAACCTACAATACTGAGCTGTGAAGACAGTCAAAAAAATCATGTTACATTAATTTTACAATATTCTCTCAAACTCTGATTTAGACTGATCCAAGGATTATCTTACCTAGTAACAAGATCATGTAAGTTACTAAACCGTAGAAAGCAGCCCTTTCCTTTATTAGTCTCGTCTCGCAACCCCATAGCGTTGCAAGAGCTGCCATCAAATAAGTAAAACAAGCCGTTTCTTTTGAAAAACGCACAGCTGTAGTTGGAAGTTGTGATCATCCCTCTGTCGAACTTTGTCAGAAACTTCCTTGATAGTACGTCTTCAAGCTGCCAGGTGGCGCCTTCGCCGGCAACGTCTATGTTGGCGTTGTAAGCCTGGGAAAGAAGACAAGACTGTATCAACTCTCTAACAACTGAGGGTTATTCACTAGCCATATTTGTCATAATCTACCGCGACACGGTGCGATTGGGGCACGATTTGAATTGTTAAATAAACGCGCTTACTCCAAGCGCGTAAACTTGGTAAAGAACACAGATTAGTGTGTTCCTGCAATAGTTACTAAAGCTTGTTTCTTTTATGGTTGTGTGTGCGTTTAGAACACATTGTGACGTCACACGTTTTAGGCAAGGAATCTCCTATATCATAGAGGTAATGCCCCTGGTGAGGGAGTCATATCGCTCAAGGACTACCGTTATGGCTTAACTACTGTCGACAGTACCAATATTTTCAGTCAAAAAATTTATGTGCGCCATGCCAGTGCTCTCAAACGGTAAAGGGAAACATCGTGAGGAAACCAGTTAGTATTCTAGTAGCGGCTAGTATGGGCTTGTAACCTATCACGTTTGGAATACAAACTACTGCAAAATATGAGTATGTGCCAAAATGTAATGTTTAAGGTACCTCTGACTAACCCCATTCGACATCCTCAAAGAATGTAGAGTAGGTACTTGGTACTAAGAGAACTGAGGGGATATCTACCACGCCTGGGTATTCAAGTCATGAAGTTTTTTTTTCAGATATTGCAATAGCAGAAGCTATATGAAAATGAAACTTCAACTTCGATAGAAAATGTTACAGTGAGTGCAGTTAGGTACCTGATGTCCAATCCGAATCTTCGGTATAACATGCACAGGTGCCAATTGAAACTTTTCCTGTTTATTCTGATACAGTTTCTTAGCCGTGTCGACGACAAAGTTAACAATCCCAGGCGCCCACGTGTTAATCGAATACTTGTATGACGTCACAATCGCCATTATCGCAGTGAATGGAAGAATATCGACTGCATTCGCTTCAGTGACTCCAGATGTGCCGCGTACAATCTCAGTGTTGTCTGGGAGTTGCTTAAAGTTGCTTGGCTTCGCTAGTTCTTGGGACGGCGTGGATTCTAGCGGAGTCTCAGCGAGGGGCGGGGTCATCTTCTTTCTGAGCTGTCGTAACTTGAATCTGTAGCGAGCGTCTTCTGTGAGGAGTATGCGCCGATCGACGTTGATCGGTGGTTGGGTTTGGACCTCTTCTTCTGCCATTTGGATTGGCGCGAGCTGAAATTGAAAAGAACTAGTGTTAACAAAGAAGCAGGCAATGTATTTGATAAACTAGCTAAGGCTATAGACAAAGCTACATTCTGTTAACGATATCGCTAGTACAAAGTTTCAAAATATAAGAACCAATCTGTTTAGTTTATGTAGTAATGCTTTTGTCTGTATGTCTCGCTTTTAATTTACAGGTAGCATTTTTCAATCAATTTGATTTTGACAAAAATTGGCACACAACACAAGGTACTTTATTTATTTAGACTTTTTAGACGACCCCGTTTTATGTTTGAGGGTGGGAACGGGGGAAAGTTTGCTATACTGTTATATATGGACGGAAAAGTTTTGGAAAAGGGTAAAGTGTCAGTTATTGCATAGTTATAAACTCGCGAGGTCTACTGTTCTCACCACTAGTAATAATTAAGTTGATTACCGGCACTTCTTTGAGGGAAGGCTGCGGCGACGGCGGCGGCGGTGGCAGCGCTGGTGGCAACTCCTCCGCTTTCCGTCTCGCTTCCTCTTCCTCTGCCTTTATTCTTTCCGCTTCTTCTTTTTTACGCTTGATCGTTTCCTCGTCTTCCTCTTCTTCAGCTTCTTCCTCCTAAATAATTTGTTTTTTATACAGTAGGTTTACTATTACACGAATTTATTCTTTGTTCTGTGTTCTAAATATATGTATTTACATCAGCTATTCTAACTCTTGCTTAGTTTGGGGCTAGAGGGCGTTGTGCCAATATTGGCTGCCAGTCAAATAGATTTAGAGTAATACGGACCTGAGGGGATACTACCGGAGGATTAGAGTCGGGAAGCTATTTATTTTTCTTCCTTTTCTTTCTAATACGATTATTTTGCTAAAATTCTTATTTATTAACCAGCGATGTATTCCGTACAGCACTTCGCCGCCGGTCGATCGTTGACCGGCCGCGAGGGCAACGCACGGATAAGAATCAGAATCATGGTCTGCAGTTTCTACTTTCCGAAGAAGTTTTATTTTTACTGGTATTATTAATTAGTCATGAGTATATTTCATGTACTTTTTCATTAACCTCATACAGTCAAGAAGGTTAAAATCAGTAGGTTTAGTACGCGATTCTTGACGCTGCAAGGTTCTAGATTCGATTCCCTGTCTTGTCAGTTTTTGAGAACCCCGACGCTGAGATTAATGTAGGTCAGGATAGGCAACGGGTAATCCTAATACCAAAGCCCAGAGAAAATCAATTCCGAGTAATAACTTACCTCTTCTTCGGCTCCTTCAGGAACCTGAAACAAATAGCAAACGTATGAAACAAAGATAATTAAGCTACAAGAGGTCTAAAGAAGTAGGTAGTCATTAAGGTACAAACTAAAGAAACCGGACAGTAAAGGTAAACAAACAACAAACATACACGAACTGGCTTTGCCCATTTCCAATATCTTACTAGCGTCCGTTAGTATTCCATTAAAAGCGTGATGTATTTAGGGGTAGGGAGGGGCCAAGCTGAACCTCACTCAATCTCACGTGGGGAGAGGGGAGGTCTCGGCAAATATCAAGTAATTTTTTTTTGTAATAAATATTGTATAGTTGCGAGAAAACTAGGTTAAAATGTTAATGTTTCTCCATTAAAATATGGCCAATTCATAGATAATAATATTTATTACGGTTTAATCATGCACTGATAAAAGAATTCATGAAAACAGATTAACTTGTTTACATAAAAAAATATGCATTTGTTAAAAATCTCACGTGAGATTATGGGCGGAGGAGGGGGTAAAGTAAAATCTCGTGACATATTACCGAGGGGGCTCGAAAAATCGCCAAAACTACCTCGCGTAATTAATGCCCCCTTAGGACCCTTCCTAAATTTCATAGCTATGATGTTGTATATGATCCGTCATCTAGAGGTATCATTGATCGAAGGTTCATGTAGACTAACCGGCAAGGGAGGTGGAGTGGGAGGCGGAGTGGGTTCAGGGTCCGGGTCGGGCTCGGGGGGCTCGTTAGTCTTATCACGCGGCTTCGGCCACGGCGGAACCACCTGCGTCACCGACACCGTCGGCGAGTCCAAGTTTACTGCACAAATAACCAAACGATGGAGAAAAATCGATGGTGACACGGTGAAGTTGGGGCTCGATTCGAACTGTCAAACAATCGTGACGTCACACGTTTTGGGTAAGAATTCTCCTATGTCATAGAGAATAGTGCTCCGATCTGTCATGAAAAAACGATAGACGAAGTTTCGTATTGCAGTCCCTCTCTCTAGTAGTATTAAACCAAGCAAGCAGCTTGCTGTGTTTCGGTCTGAAAGGTGTGGGTGCCGGTGAAAAAACAAGCACATGAGGCTTAACACCTGTATTATCTCAGGTTGGTGGATGTAGGGCAGTGCATCGTAGGTCAATAAAAGTCAAGTAAAAGGGCTTGTTATAGGTGATGAAAACCTCTTAACATCAAGTGGGCTATCTGCTTGTCCCTGCACTTAATATAAAAAAAACATACTCAGTTACACTGCGTATGCTTGAGTTTTTTTTTTATTATGTAGCTTATCAAAGTTTTTTGATCTTCGCTATAAATAAGTAAAAATCTTACTGATTTTCGGTTCGAGCGCTTCAGGAGGCATGTTCTTATACCGCAAAGGTATCGGTGGTAGGTAGTCTTCTTGAATACTGTCCACCAAGGATATTATATCCCCCATTTGTTCTTCGTCCGGTTGTGGCTATGAACAAAACATAAATAAAAAATTCATATTAGAAGATATCTCACACAACGCCATCTAGCCCAAAACTGGGAACTAGAAAATTGATATAAAGCAGGTTTATAATTTTTTTTAAATACATACATAGAATATAATTTAACTAGTATGTACGTACATATATAGCTATCTCGGTGGGGATAGAACCCCCAATTAACCTACAGCGTAGCAGACAAGTTTCTGCTAACTGAGCTGTGAGACGGAAGACCTATCGAATATAACGCTCCAATTACTTTTATACAACTCACATGAATAAAAATCCCAAATAATATTTTTATAATATCCAAAGAGTCAAAATCCCATTCGTGGATGAACTAACTACGCCATCGTTTCGTATTTTGTACTTTATCATAGTTTTTAACATTATGAAAACGAATACTAAAGTTCGAATCACATGGATATCATTATTCATTAACGAGATGAGATGGGATAGTAAATACCGCATAGTTTTTGCCCTGATTTTATAACTTACCCCAGTAGGCTTGTCTTCCAATGTGTCGTCAGGGAGTACATCGTGGAATATTTCTTTACCATCGCCTTGCGCTTGGCTCATAGGTAACACCTTCCTCTTGCCTTTACCCCGGGCGCCCGGGAGTTGTTCGTCACTTAGCGTACAGACTATTTGCTGTAATCATAATAATTCAAATAAGAAACTAAAGTTAGTTAAGTTCGGTAGTTTAAGTAAACTAAGGTAAGGTATGGAGGTCCATATTATGCTATCTGATTTATTGTAAAATCGGAAAAGCATTGGCCTTATATGATTATATCTAAATACATAAATAACGATTTTTCTCACTGTGATTTCGTAAAGAGCAAATTACCTTAGGCTCCTTCTTCTTCAGCTTCAATACTTTGAAAGCGTGAATATAGAACTGCGTTGTCGCTGGCAAGTAGTCCCAATTCTTAGTAAAAACCTCCGCCATTGTATCAGAGTTCAAAAACATCCAGCAACACGCTTTGCCTACTTTCACAGATCTTAGTCCATCGTTCGTCCGAGGGTACGGATCGAATAAATAAAACATATCCTTCTGTCTCCAAATAGCCAATACATAATTATTAAAGTCGAGAATACCGCTACTGTACTCATGACTGAAGAAATCTTCCAAGCCTGTTCTTATATTGAACAAACACTCCTTGGTGGTAAAAAGCTGACCTTTCACTCGTTCACGGTAGATAATAATTTCACACGAGTACGGACCGACTGTGATCTGATTCGGAATGTTATCGACAGTCATATCAATCATTACTTTCGGGTGCAGGCAATCCATGAACAGTTTGTTCCCTAACCGCAGAACTTTGTCCAGAGTTTTCGTGAACCAAGTATTAGGAGGCGATATCTTCGCATACGTCATAGCGACTACTGCGATAGGAAGCGCCTGTCGGAACTTGCACTCTTCGAAGCATCGATCACCTAAATGCATATTAGCGTTGACTATTGCGCAGTTTTCGTTCAGGATCCTGTAGCCCATCATTGCTTTCTCGGCTTGGGTGAGTTCCTTATCTGATTCAAAATCTTCGTCACATTTCTCATCAATCATTTTGAGAACTTTGACGGGAGCTAGTACGAACTTTTGATCTTCTAAAACGCTTCGGGCTAGGAGCACCTCAGCGACTGATTCGAGGTCTTTGACGTTGATAAGAGCGGAGCAGCCGTTGGAGTAGTTAGAATAGGCTCTGGAGTCTCTGCCGGCTGGGTCGAAGATGTAGAAGCAAATTTTATCTTTCCATATCACTACTTTGAGAACTCTGAAAGAAAAAATACAAAGGATTGAAGCATTCCACAGCAAAACAACTCCGATCAGTTCCTAATAATGGTGAAAAGTATAGAATTTTTTAAAATGACAAATACAAAGCAAAACTTTTGTCCCAAAAACCTGAAATTTGGGGATACTTCTTTTCCCTTCATTTATCTCTAGACCACCCTGAAGAAGTCTACTGCTGGACATACCCTTCCCATCCATATTTCTTGGAAGAACAATTATGAACCCTTTCCATCCACAGACTTTGCGGGAGTCTGTCGGTTCTACGAGATATATATGGCCAGCCCATTCGATCGAAGATTTCTATTTTCACGTATTGAAAAGTTGTACCAACCTTGAAAGCAAAACCCCGGCCCGATTATCCTTAAAGAAGACCTTCAGTCCTCGACACAGGTTATAAACAGTTGGGTCTAACGACATAGAGTACCCAACAACATCAGGCTCGCCTAATAGAACCTGCATTCTCTTGCCGTTCAGGACTAGAGTCTGTTTCTTGCCGAAAGGTAGAACTTCGCACATCCCTTGTACAGCTGTATGGTCGTGGACTTTCTCTAAGCATTGGATATACCTGGTAAACCAAAATACTCATTTATAGTAGATCTGAAATAAGCCCCCTCACGGTTTTTTCTATATGCGACCTGCTGATGGAACAAGCAGATGGCCCACCTGATGTTAAGTAATTACCATCAATTATAACAAACTATGGCCCGGATGCACTGCTGTTAAGCCTCATGTGTTCGTAATTTCATCGGCATATACACTTCAAACCGGAATACAAGCTGCTTGGCGGCAGAAATAGGCATGGTGTTAGTACCTTCCCCGGGTGAAACCTTCACTAACTACTACTACTAAACAACTTATAAATTCAACATTTTCCGTGAACCGATCCTAATAAAACTAATAGAAGCAAGATATATAAATCCAAACATATTCGAGACAAGAACTAAGTGAATTAGATTTATGAATATTGCATAAGTAAGTACAAAGTTGATAAAATAATTTTGTTTGTATTCGAACCTACCATTGGTCACCAGCATCGACTAGGTTGTCCACAAGTTTCATAGTCCACTGCTTGGGATGGTAGTGGAAAGCAAGGCAGTAAGCCATGACAGACATCGTTAGCGCCTGCCGCCCTTTCGACCTTCCACCTGTGCAAATAAGAGTCGATTCAGGTTGCATTTGTAAAATGTCACTGGGCTAAAATGTGCAACGTGTAATATGACACTAGATATTTTTTGTATTGGTGCACATGTTAAAAATTGTAGACAAAAGCCCTCAAATACAAGTCTTTATAACGAGATCGGTTTTTTAACACTTCCATGTTAGCACAGGTAGACATATAATAGGGATATCTTTATTTTGCACGAAAAAACGAATAGACAAAATTTTGTTGCGTTGCAAATTTTAGCCCTGCTGGCTACAGCCATAGGTGGAATATTAAAAGAACTACAGTTCTTTTAATATTCCACCTATGGGAATACGAGCTACATTAGGTTACACTTGGAAAATGCCGACTCTAATAGACTTTTTCATGCGTTATGCGTACTTACTGAATTTATTATCATACATATTGAAGGAGCCAGTGAGAATGCCGTAATGTATCTCAGGTTTTTTCTCCTTAGTGCAAGGGAGCACAGTGAGTGAATGTGTTTGCAATGTTCCTCTCTTCAGATCTGCTGGTATATGCACCTGGAAATACATAATATAATGTTTATTAGTTTAAGGTAACTAAGTACCAAGATATCTGAGAACACGTGTGCCGCGTAGACGCGAACGTAGTTTTGTATTTCATTAGTTTAATACTTAACCATGAAGGTTGACAGGGGTGAATGAAAGACATTTTAAGCCGACCTTAGATAAGTGGCATTAAGGCAGAAAGATGATGATAATTATAGTGCTTAGCCACACTAGGGAAGCAAAAAGGTGAAGAATGGGAATTCAGAAGCAAATCTTGTACATTTTTTCCGTTTTTCAGAACAGTTTTTTGGTTCTTTGCATGGCAATTGACCGACAATAATCAAAAATATTCTGCCATCGTAGATACTGATATCGATTCTTGGATGGTGTATGAACCGAAATTTGTGGTAGTTTTCGGTTTCTGAATAATAAAACTTACATGCTCAGGCTTCGGTATCTCATCTAAGCCACAGATGGAGTCATCGTCTTTTAAATGTTTCTGAGTCCCTCTCGCCCTGGGTTTGCCATCTGTCACTCCCAAGGTTGTGAATGGTAGATCGGACCTAGTAGTGAGTAGCATCTTGTTTTAGTGGGTATAGATTGACTGTGGCTTTATCAAATGGGTATTCTATTTTTCTATTATGATTCTATTGCAAGCCATCTAGCACTAAAATTGAAGTTCTATAGCAAGAGAAAATGCTGTCTTACCTTCTGCCTTTTCCTTTTTTCCTCATGGCATCGAGTTTTCTGAAAAGAAATCATTAAATTAAATCATTAAGATCATCATAATCATTAAACTATAAGTTTTACAAAAACTAAGCTCAATAATAGAATTATTACTCACCGATTTTTTTTTCTTTTGCAACTTTTTTTCCGGCAAGTTCTGGAAAAATACTAATATTGGATATAAAAGTATAGATGTTTGTCTTTGTGCTTTAACGACTGGACAAATTTGGATAAAAATTTGAACTGTTATATTTATTAAAATCACAAAGTCTTATAAGTAAACTAGGTGAATTAAGACGCCAGGTCCATGTAACCAAATTCAGAAGAATAGGCCTGGCTCCAAGGTTTTCTTGTATGATCCCTATCACAACCATCATCAGCCTAATTGAGTCATATGCTGAATATAGAGCTCTCTAATTTCGAGGGATTTTCTGTAGTCACGCCTGGTAGGTGGATTCGTGATCGTAGAGAGATGCCTGATGACTGTCCCTTAGTCGCCTCTTACGACATTTACAGGAGGTCGAGGAGTCCTATTCTATGCAATGCCCGTTGCGGCTAACTGATTACGGTATCTAAACTTACCGTCCTTTATTGCAAGGCTTTCCCTTCATTTTCTTTTCTCTGAAATCATAAAAGAAAACAATTACCAACTAAGAAAAGGTAACTTCATCGTTGTAATTCTTCTTCTTCGTGTCGATGATATACACTAATCTATTTAAATTTTTCGTTCCCAATACTTGGCCACACATATGGCGTTTTCGGTGGCAGCATATAAATCACTCAAGGTGCAGGTATTGGGGCACAACAGGTTGTTATTATTTTGAACACACTCGAATCGGTCGGGAAATTACGCCCATATCTTTTTGTCATAGATCTTGAATGGGAACCACGACTCCTCGTTTTTAAACAGATACATTTTATACAGAAAATCCTATAGGTATCTCCTATAGAGTATGGTTTAATTTTTGGTGTACACAAGAATCAAGATAGGCACGTCCAATTGAAGAAATTAAATTAAGCACATTCTCAGACTGAGTAGACTAGTTGTAAACATAAACAAACCTTGGAATATTCCTAGGACCTGGAACATTAACAACATCTGGAACAAATTCCTTGTCTCGATTGATGACAACCCCACTGTGTGGCTTGAAAAGACTGAAACAGAGAACAGGCCTTGTATTTTTTTATTTACATGGGGTATTTATATTAAACACCCTGTCACCTGTCTGTATGTTCTTAGGAATTGTTATTAAATAAACACACAAGGTGTAAAAATACAGTTCGGCGAGCCTAAGCAGTTATTATCGGCGGCAAACCACTTGACCGCTGACCACTTACCGACGATCCACGTGAGTTGCGCAAAATGATAATATTTAAAAAAAAAGCTCAGTCACACAAGTGACAAGTTTTAAAGTCTTTAGTGAATAAGGAAAAACGGAGTGTTTACTCGTGTCCCGACTTGGCTGGCAATGGCGGAACCGCTTGACCTGGCTTGACGGTTGCTCTTTGGGCTTGGATGACGTCACCGCTCGTCTTAGGGCTTGCAACCTAAACAAATAAATGAAACTCCTGACTAAGTATAGCCTACCGGTATTCTTTGATTTTCTCAAGAAGTGTTCTGATGAAAAAAAAACTAAAAGTAAATTCAAAATAATGCTTAAGTTATTTTTTAAAAAGCTCTGCTTGTGAACAGTTTCATACCTACTACTACTTCTTGTAGTAGGTGTTTATTTACGCCTATAATTACGAATCTTTCAGGCTCGTAACGTTTTTTTAATAAACTATGAATTCTGATGTCACCTTAGGATATACGGATTCTAAACTTGCCAGGTTGTGACTTCATTATCGGTGCTAAATAATAATAGTCACTAGGTTAGACACTCACTTGTTTGATAAGTTAGCTTGTAGTATAGTATTAGTGGTCAAGTCTGGTAAAGGGAGTCTTTAAGCCTATTGAAGGTTTTCGTCATAGCTTTAAGACTGCTTTAAGCAGGACCAAAAGCTTAACGTGCCCTAAAATGCCCAGAATGTAAAGAAGTGAGCAATGATTTCGGGGTGAGGCATGTCGTAGGGTCGCGCGAGAGGGAAAAGTGTCAGTTTTGTACGTACATCACATAGTAAGAAATATTCTATGGTAACATTGGTAACACTAACATTCAGTATAGATGTATCAGAGGCAGTGTGCTTTATAACGGGAACAGGAGTAGGCAGCATTATATCGCCCGGAAGTAGATCAAAGTAGCGCACTCGTTTCCGAAATTTTTGTCTTTTTCCCGTCCGCAAGATGCCGCTGTTCGCTTCATCTTCTTCAGAGGTGGAGTTGAAATCAAAACCGTCATATCCACGTCTAAAATGTTACATTACCATATCAACCAACAGTTCAGACTCTGAACGGCTGAATACTAAGGTTCATCATCATCCTCACTAACTGGTGAACACAGTGTTTTAGTAGTAGTAGAGCTCTAAGTGGAGGGCTCGTCCGGGGAAGTACTACCACCATGCCTATTTCTACCGCCTAGCAGCTTGCTGTGTTCCGGATTCCGGTCGATGTTGGTGTAATTACAGACAAACGAGGCGTAACACCAGTATGCCTCAGGTTGATGGACGCAAGTATAGTGCGTCGTAAGGGTGCGTGACGAAGAATATAGTAAGAAGGTACTAAACTAGGTGTATAAGCAAATCTATCATGACTTCGATTCTATAACCGAGACCGACGTTACTAACCTGGCTCCTCCTTTTGGGGGATTTAATGCACAATGGCCGATATATCGTAACCTGAAATAGATAATGTTAATCACTATCTAATTGGTAGGTAGGAACCTTACCTTCTAAATATTTGGAAAGGCCTTATTATTTTAGTCAAATTATTTGATCAAAGCACAGAATACTCATAAACTCAAATTAATACTTGTGTAACTTGACAGTCAGATTAATGCTAGAACGTAATTGCAACTTTAACTTAACACCTTAAGCATTTAAATAGTTATTCAGAAAAACCTTACCTTGTATGCATAGAAGGGGCCATAGGCACGCATGTGTCTTTAAAATGTCGCGGAACAAACGGTTTGGTTTTGAATTTTGGTGGTTTTGAAACTTTTGCTTTTCTTGAACCTGGAATTCAAAGCAGAACTACTTAAACGCAATAAAAGTGTTGCTTTTTGGTGGTGTTTTTTTGCGTTTAGTTTCACCAAACTGATCAGTTCCTAAGAACACTCTGCATTGTATAGACGATAGGGCACACATAGATTATCTGGCTCCCTGTAGATTTAAGGGTTCTAAATTGCCTGCATCAGCTTGGACACGCTGACTGCCAGCTGCCCTGGTTGTACCCATAGAGAAGAAGTTGGTGACGGGGTGCTGCAACCCAGATAGGTACACGCAGTACCTATTCTCTTAATGCGGTTGGGCTTGTACTTCATATCGCATAAACTTTTAAGTTGAAGGTAAGTCGGTCTGTTGGCCGAGTGTCTAGAAACCAGTTAACATTCCATTCCAAGTGACAATGGAGTTGAACGCCTCGTCATTAAGAACGACGTCCTAACTACGACATTTCATCACAGAGGATTACGATAAGACATTTTCTGCAAACTAGAAAACCGCGCAAATTTTTCTTTGTAGGGGCCAGATACCTACCTACCAACTTAAATTCCCAGCCTCGCTTCAAAGAAGTATCTAGCTGACACAAGTGTTTCGGCAGTCTTCTACACTTTCCGAGAAAGGTTTGCTAGGTCTGCATACCGTCGCAACTGTGCAACCATTTTTTTTAATAGAACTAATGAAATAGGTAACTGGCTTTCCTGTGTATACCACAATCTTGATAAATGGAAAGCTGGGTACCTAAGTATATATCTCTGTATGCAAGCAATGTAGTCTATAGTAATTATTAGACTATGTTAGACTTGTCTCTGACTAGCGCTTTTAGACATAGGTATCCCACTCAAAGAGAACTGAGGAGGTGTATACCGCGCCGGGAAATATGCTTCTCCTGTCCAGTACTATAAAATTTTTAAAACATAACTAATAAAACTTACTTTCATCATCAAACGTGAGAGCTTCAATGATTTCTGCAACATCTTTACATTCTGTAACCTTAACATGCTTACTACCGGCTTTCTGTAATTTTGCAGGGCACTTGCAATTTCTGTAAATAAACACAAAGACACTCTTAAGTCGGTAAACAAAACTCATAACAACGATAACTACCAACAAATAGTGCATATTGAATAACTTACGGTTTTTTCTTATTCATTTTAAATTGGTATTTTTGCTTTATTTTTATAAATTTTCATTATAATGATATCACATTGAATTTTACTTTCATTGCCTATTCATGTCAAAACAATGTCATAGCTGTTTGAACGTGGTTTGAATTTGGAGATCCAGTTGGTTGGTAAACATAAACACCACACAAATATAGCCAAAGCTAGAAACTTTGACAGGAATTAAATCTACCGACCGAGTTACTCTAGGAGTATTCTGTGGAGTTGCTGCATTTGAAAGCCAGCGCTAATGCGTAAGTATATTAAATCAATGCATAATGTATGTAGTGAATGTGCATATGTAGGTACCTGCCGTAGGCAACAGTTTCTTGCCGTGCTCAAGTTTTATAAGTACCTTCCTTCCTATGTTTTTTTCTTACTGGTTTTTATGTTCTATTTTTTTCATGAGTCTTCACGCATACTTACCTACATTTAGATTTACCTTGGTTATATAGAAAATAACTAAAATAAAGTACCTACTCTTGACACATAATTATGCGAGTACTTTTTTTATTTATCGATTAACTTTACGATATAAATACTATTATTCTTTAACTATTATTATTATTCTTTATAATCACTATTATTATATTATTATTACTATTACATTCAACTACCTAAGTAAGAAAATTAATACATCGATAAATTTTAACTCTGTTCGGACGTACGCCAGTATGCGCTAATTATCTGATCTTTATCAAACTACCCTCCCTAGACATCCTCAAAGAATCTAAGTGATCTGAGAGGTTATCTACCAGGATTAGCTTTGTGAGGCTGTTTATTCTACAATTTAGTTCTAATAAGTTCTATACCGAGTTACCATAGGTTTCCAAATGGCAAAATATCAATAAAATGCTGTAAGACCGTGGTTAGAACTCTGTCGCCAATTACAAAAAAAAAACTTTCAATGCTTTCATCATATATTAATTATTTTAATTGTACATAAACCTATAAACTCAAAATTTTACTGTTTCCTTTACATCCACGCATTACTTTGGAATTCTGATTTTAGATTATAATATTTTAACCATAAACCAAGCTCTTAAAAACTATAATAATAAGTAATATAAAAATATAGTCAAAAGTCCACCCTTTGGGAAACCCTTAAATAGTAAACCTGTTGTTCATATTAACTGAACATAGAATCATGTAGTATTTCTAAATCTTCTTTCCTTTGCACTGCACGCTTCTTTTCTTTCTTAAATTCTTCATAAGCTGCATTATCTGTTGGCAACTCAAATCTGCAGAATGGACATGAATTTGTCTGAAAAGGAAAAAGAAAAATAAATCAAAATTGATGGATATCTCTGATAATTCCAGGTACTCATATTGAGTCACTGTACATATTGAGCAAATAAAATTGAGGTAAGTACCTACCCAGTCAAGGAACAAAAATCTATGTTCATCATACAAATACTTATCTTTGAATGGGATTGATCACCCCCACAACCAAAAGGCAGAGGTCCTATACCTACCTAATCTATACCTACGTCCCTCCCTATACCTATTAGCAATAGGTACTAAACTCCGAAGCGCAACACACGTCACACACAGAGGACGGGTGACGTGCGGATAACACACAAAATGCATGCGTTGGTAAGCCACTCAACCCGCACCTATCCTCTGTATGTGTTCTGCTTTATAGTTAATTAAATTGTACCACTATAGACTTACATTTTGTGTGATAAAATTATACACAAAATGACTCTTTAGAGACTATGTATAATTATGGCACTAGCAATGTACTATGCCCACTCCTTATTGGAGCCATACAACTTGGTGAGGGTCTCTGGTTTCGGCAACTGTACTTGGATTTTATAATTTATTCCAAATTGGACGACAAGACTATAAAATACCACACAGTGGTAGTTTGCTAAATTTCAGCAAAAGAATACAATAAGTTATTTTTGCTAAGACTGACAAGCAATTTGAAATCATTTTGATTTACTATTTGATTTAAATATTGACTTAGTACAAAGTAATCAGTGCTATATAAATATTTGATGGTACAAAATATTTTAGGACACTGGTCGCAGCACCACAAGTGTTACACATTTTGGATGGTTTATTTTCTAACAATGAAATCCCATAAAATAAATAAATCAATAATAGATCTCACCATTAAAGAGGAAGTATAGGGTATCTTGCACACAGGTATCATATACTTATTTTTCAGTTTACTTCAAAAAAAGAGGTTTCATCAAAGTAGTTTATTAGGTTTTAAAATCAAAATAACTGGAAAAATTCCACCCAGAAGAATGTCATCCAAGAAAAAGTTGAAGTCAGTTTCACAAGTTTTTTGAGCTTAATTGTATTTTGTTTAGTATGATTTTAAAAATGATCTTATTTTATTGTGTAAGTAGGTAGGTGAATATAAGCCACTATAAATAAACTATTGTGCCCTCAAGCTCATGTTAAAGCCTTAATTCATTATCAAGAACATGAAAAGAAAACTCACCTTTGCCAGCCAAGTTAATATGCAAGTTGAATGAAAAGTATGTTGACAAGGCAACTGTTTCACTTTTTCTCCAGTTTGGAATATTTTCAAACAAATGGGACAGTTTTTGCCATCATTCACATCTTTAATAGCAACATCAGGCAGGTTGTTCACAGCTTCTTTGGATGCTGGAGGAGGTAATCTGAAACAAACACACTAGCTATTTCAGAGAAAACTAAGCTCGTATGAGACCCTGACCAATGGTCAGTGATGATTCAGAAAATCGCTGCGCCTCAAGGCTTTTGCCATTCCCTAAAAATTATTATAGTTAGAAAGTTCACAAACATTGGCCATTCCCTGGTATCTGCATCATGAAGTCCGAAGTCTAGCATAAATCTGGCCATATGCAGAAGATGGTCTGGGCTCTCTCCATCTTGCAGCTCTCTCCATCCCATCTCTTCGAAGTAGCCAGCCATTTGTGTAAATAATAATCAATTAGAAAACAATCCAATAATTATTTGTCCCTTTCTGAGCTTTACTGCACCGTGAAATTCTCCTTACAGCGATTATCTAGATGAATTAAATTGAGAATGATTAGCGACTATTGCACAGAATACTTTGTTACATCGGAAGATTTTTGTGGATAAATAGCACAGCAGCACTATACGTTTACGACACAGAATAATTTGTTAGGTACATGTCATGTTTTCTGTGGCTATGGCTAGCCAGCTAGCCACAGAATAGTAAATAAAATTATAATCGTTAGGACACGGGGCTTCCTAAGCTATCGCCATGCGCCATCAGCGGGATTTCTTTCTAGCTGGCTGTGTGATTTCTAGTTAAAAGTAAGTTGACGAATCGGAAAAGGACACCTAACTGAATGAAAAAAAATCATGCATCCACGATCAACCAATTTGGGGGTTTTCTCCCTAAACTTGAGGTTAAGTTAGATATTTTTACGGGGCCATATTTTTTTGAGGGCATACACTGGGGGTAAAATTTTTTGACGCATTTTTCAGGAGTAAAATTTTTTTAAGGGAATTTTTTATGGGTAAATTCTTCGGTAGAAGTTTTGTAACGTAAAAAAGTAATGTAAAATTTAAAATCCGTTTTTATTATTAACCTGTAAATTAGTAATCTGTAGTTTAGTCGAGGTTGGCAACACTGCATGCATTTTATAACACTCTGTGGTGGACCGCTTACCTTAGAGTCCTTTCCACGAAAGAAGTCCCCCAGACGCAGCGCTGTAGTCGCGCAACGGAATGTTGCCAGCGAATAATTTTTGACTTCCCTAAATTGCTATACGTAAACATATTTTGTGGGTATGCTATGTAACTATGTTTTTTCGTACCTAGTGTGTTTATGGATATCCATTATAGTGTACGATGTTGTTAGAGACACTATCTATCTACTTAGATAAAATTATAAAAAATGACAAATGCCTTCAAATTTTTATTGTAATTATAATTATGATCATCAAGTGGGGTTATGCCCGACATACTAACATAACATTGGCAGTTCCTTCTTCACAATATAAAATTGATGATTTTTTTGACGAATGGCATATAGATCAAAATCATCCAACTTAATCTTCCTTGGATGCAGACGACTTTTCCCTGGTGTGACAATTTTTGTTGAAGTTCTTGCAGCTGTATTTCCTTCTTGTAATATTCTTGAGACAGTTTTTTCAGAGATACCTGTAATGTCAAAAAGTATTAAATAAAACATACCTTTACCAAGGTACCTACTTAATTTTAGATTGTGAAAACAAAATATTCAAAATGACTTCAAGTCGCAGTGACGTAACACGGATTTACCTACGAGTCAATGCGTGCAAAAAGCGGTTTTGCGCATATTTTAGTAAAAATGTGCACAATTAACGTAATTAAGCAACGTGGTAAAAATCAATTAGATGGTATCCCTAAAATGTACCTGTCATGGCGGCAACTCTGATACGAACATTGTTTACTGGTATCAGAACACCTTTATTCAGCTGTTCTGCTTCACAAAACTTTTTAACATTCAGTACCATTTCTCGGGCAGCACTTTTAACAACTTTAAGGCATTGTAAACCACACTTTCAACACATTAAAATTAATAAGTTATCGACCGACACAAACACTCCGAACCGAACACAACACTGACATGACAGACAACATGGCCGATCTGTCAAATTAGTTCCTTTGTTTGCCGCGGGACTTCTTTGGTGAAAAGGACTCTACCTTCTTTAGTACCTACCTAATAAAATAAGTAGGTACCTACGTTAGTAATCATCAAATTACCACCTTCCAACCTAATCTTAGTTAATGACCTTACTTAACTATGAAACTACCTGCCAGTTCATCGCATGCTGCCTACCTACATTGCCGACCTATCAGCGCTAGCGTACGGCCTAAGACGCGCTATCTGTCGTAGTATCTGTTCTACGTTATACGATATTCAACATCGCTCAGCTACTGACTAATATCACACAACATGAATAAAGACTAACCTAGATGCTACGATATAGACGTACAGGGGGAGCACTAATATCCCAGACACAGGGAAACCTAGTTGGGAGTTGGAGTTCAGACATGCACACTACACAGTATGTATAACCTAATAGGTAGGTACTTAGGTACTTATATACTTATAACCAACTATTTTGTGTGAGCCAAGTTTGAAGACGAAGGTACCTAAGAAAATTACGATCTAATTAGGTAACTAAGTACCTAACTACAAAAATCGAAGATCTTTTTTATGTAAGTATAAAGTTGGTTTAGTTTAAAGTTTTTGTTATAGGTACCTAACCGTACTCATAGGTAGGTACCTATATGGATTGGGATGTAATTAAGTAGTTGTCGTTTTTCTATGGTCAAATAAATAAACTTATCGCCATCTCTTACAATTATGTAAAGATAAATACTTGCTGCTAACTATACGCAATATTTAATTTTTATATCGATAGGTGATTTTTGTGCAAGCGGGCCTGAATGTATTTAACGAACCCATATATGCATTTAGGAAGCTAGTTAAGTTTAACATCTTGCACAAGGAAAATTAAGCATGTTTACTTTGGTAAACGTGATTTTGCTAAACAAAATTAAATTAGATAGTTGTGCAAGTGGACCTATGTTATGAGTAACGTAGGTGACAAGTATGTATGTGGTGTCTGGTGCATGAGAGAGACGTAGCATTCGTGAGTGGGTGTACAAGAATTTCATTAAAATCAAGGTTTCAAACGTCGTAGGTAGTAGCAGTAATATGTAGTTTGGTAGTACATAAGTAGGTACCTAGTTTAGCGTAGCGATATGAAACCGTCGGGCGCGTTGCCGTCATCATTCGTTTCGTCGTCATCCTCAAGCCAGCACGCAGTCACTTTATTTATTTACGAGCTAGTGGCTAGTCAGTTTCTCAATTCAGTAGGTCAGTACGATAGTGGAAAGTGTAGAGGCAAGACTTGTGATTTGTGTTGTTTCGCAGTTTCCAAAACCGGTAGGTGCCCCGTTAATATGCTAATATTTACCAACCTACCTAGTTTGTTTACTTTCTTAGTTCATCTAAAAATTACCAACAACCAATGGTATCCTGCCAAAGCTTAGGTAGATTATTAGAGAGTATTCTAGGCAGATATAGGTAAGTAGTATGAGTAGGTACCTCCTACCTTAGCTTCTTTCTAAACCGTACCCATAACCTACCTACTTATATGCATAGATTTAAATCTATGCTTATATGTACCTACTAACGGACCCCTACTAGATTTATTATTAAGTAGGTAAGTACTACGTACTACTTAGTCGTTCTGTGAGAACCTCGTGAGCCCTTATAACCATGTCGTTCACCGTCACTTTCTCCTTTCCCAAAATGGAAATCCATCCATACCTATAGGTACCTACCTACCTACAGCGCTGCAGCAAAGTAGGAGGTTAGGAGAGTCAACCATCATTAAAATATGCTTTTACAAACTATGCACGATTAGGTATTTCTGTTAGAATTTGTTAAAATAACCTAGTTTAATTGAACCCTAAAACGGGTTAATACTTATTACACAATATTTTATTTCAGATTATAATTACGATAGTTTAACTGTTAATTTAGTTAAGTGAACAATTCAATTACATGTAACTAAGTATAGTAAAACAGTTGAATTGTATTATCTTATACCTACCTAGTAGGTATAATATTATAAAGAGGCAGAGTTTATGAGTTTGTGACGTAGGGAGGTAATATCGAGATCTCCCAAACCGATTTTGAAAATTATTTTAAGCCACGTTATTTGTGAGTGACATAGGCTAGACTTATTCGTGTTAGTCAGATATGCAAAGTAAGCCGGAGAAAAAACGGTCGAACGAAAACGTTTCTTACGAGAAATACCTATGATTGAGAAAAGTAGTAGGTACCTACCTACTACTTAGAGCTTGATAATGCCTACAAAAGTCAGCATACTACCTAACTTTTATTTTTAAGTCATAAAAAGAAGTTTTTTTATATTAAAAAAATTATTTAAATTGTTAGGTCATGTTTACTTATTGGTCATAATATCAATAATTATGAATTCTTATCAAAATAAGTAGGTAATGTATCCTCTCAAGTGTTTATAACTAAACCTTTCCCTTTTACTGCATCTAATTTGGACGAATGGTTACCGCCCAGCGAGCGACGTGGGCACGGGGTCAGCTAGTAGGTACTATAAAAGTACATACATGCAATCTCAGGTTGATTAATTTAACAAACCATAAATGTAGCTAGGTATATATAACCCTAAATATCGGTAGAAAAATATTGAATCAAGTTACATGAAAATATTAAATTAGGTACATTGGTATCTTTTATGAGCTGTAAGGTATTTAGGTAGGTACCTACCTAATCTTATCTTTATAACGAAGCATAGGTATAAATAGGCGTAAGCGTCAGAAATGAGGAAATCCATAGGTGTCAAGGCCACCAACGGTAAAGTAATAGGTACTTACAACTCGCCGAATTAACAATTCGAAGCCATCACTATTCATCTCATCCAACCTCACCTCGTGTGGGTGTCGTAAAAGAGGACTTAGGGAACATACCAGGAACATACCGGGAAACGCAGCAGCAAATACTTACATGAGTGCATAACATCAATACTGCGGTCACGAAACCGCCGCCTGCCAAACATGGTGACTACGGCAACCCTTCCCTCTCCATGATCCCCTTGGAAATGTCTGGGGAAAGTCCTAAGCAGTGGACTTCTACAAGCTGTTGATGATGATGAAACAAATCAAAATTTATCTTTTCAGATCATGGGCAACGTGATATTCTCACTATTTTGGCTTCTAGTCCTGATTTTCGTCTCGTTCATAGTGGCATTCTTTGCAGCTCAATTCTACATTATTATCTTGCCCTTCACAGTATGCATATCAGCCTTAACGGTAAGAAAACTTTACTTGTCTTACCATCACCATCAGGCTAAAGTCCACACTCGAACTTCAGCCTCTACACAATTCCAGGAAGAACGATTTTGCGCCTTTTCCATCAACTGACTTCTCGCGATCCTTGCAACGTCGTCGAAGATTCTACCATAATGACTAATCATCGGCAAATAAAGGCGAGTGATGTATTGATACCATGGGTGTGGTTTTTAATATGGTCATGGCTCATCATCATGGGACGTTTTACGAGTCGAATGAGAGAAACAAGCTGAATTTTCGTATATATTACTCGTACCTTTCATTTTAGCGTTAAAAAAGTTGTCTCAAAAGTCTCATAAAATCTCGTAATCTCTGCGTCGTAAGTTATTAAATAGCCCCTTAAATATTTATTTTATTCTGTTTTTTTACTATTTGTTGTTATAGCGGCAACAGAAATACATCATCTGTGAAAATTTCAACTCTCTAACTATCACGGTTCATGAGATACAGTCTGGTGACAGCCAGACAGACAACAGCGGAGTCTTTGTAATACTTTTTTAACTACTCTTTAGTATATTTAGATAAACAATACAGAAAAGTGATATCGTTTATTGACGAAATCATTAGATACCTAGTTGCTTAGCTCATTAAGGCCTATTTATTTATTTCAGGGACTCACGGACTTCTTGTTAACAGCCGTACAATTTCCTAGATACTGCGCGTTTAGCATGATGGAGGGAAAAGGATTCCCCTAGAATGTAATTTATTTTCTCCCTCTTCTCTATGGCACCTGTCCGTCTATCGACAGACAATTTTACCAATGTCAAGTTCAATGTTTTTAGTCAAGTCAGTTTAGTTTATCATGTCAAGCTGCGCTGTCATTTGGTGTTGGAAAAAAAGATTTTTATTCAAGTTCTAGGGAAACATTTTCATTGAAATCTGATTGCACAGTGCACTTTTTAATTCTAATTACCACCACACAATGCGCAAGCAATGTTGGTTAAATTGCCACCGAAATTACACAACAGAACTTAAAATAAAACTAGAAAATCAATTAAAATGAAATGTTAAAAATGTTTCTTCCAAAGATCAAAGTAACGGTAAACGGATAAGAAAACGAGTCTGTAACTTATTTTATAGCTCTAGTCACGATGAACCTTTAAGTTCAAAGGAATATTTTTTTATTATTTTTTATTAGTAGTCTCAATGCAATGTACCGTACAGTACATCATTATGGAAATTGATCTAAAGGTAGGGTTCTCGCATCGTCCTATCTTGCACAAGCTACCTCTTGCAACTGTACTCAACTAGTAGTAGTTAAAAAGACAAATGTTTTTTCCACTCGATTGTCTCAATTTCGATGTAGGTAACAAACCGTTAAGTTCTAAGGATTTTTTTTATTATATTTTATCAGTAGTCACAATGTACCGTATATCATTATAGACTCAAATTGATTTAAAGGTAGGGCTCTCGCATCGTCCTATCTTGTTCAAGCTGCCTCTTGCAACTGTACTCAACCAGTAGTTTAAAAGACAAATGTTTTTTCCACTCGATTGTTTTAAGACCCATAATTTCGATGTAGGTACTCTAGGTACCTATACATTTTCCTCTTTATCGTACAGTCAACTGAACTAGAATCAAAACAGATAAAAACTTTAAATGGTGTTACAACGTTACAGTACATATTTACTTTGCAAATATTACAAAATAAGTGAACTCACCTACTGATTTCATGTTTTTTTAAGTATCTGTGATACCGTTTTGAAAGTTACGAGTTATATATACCCTAGTGCAGCTGACTGTACCTACTTTGAATAATATCACAGATATTACAGATATCCATACTTGGATACCTAATGTGTTAGCACTGCTGATTAACTATCGAGTACTGACTCAGCAGTAACTTATTACTTTGTCTGTAATTCTCTTTCGATGAATCGTTTGTCAACTCACTACCTAACGGAGCTAAGGCGTGCAAGAGGCACAAATTCAAAGGTGCCAATTTACATAGAGATTGTTTTATATAAAGATAAAGATAGGTAATTATAGTATCTTCTAATATAAGTCTTAGGCGAAGACAATAAAACTGAGACAATAATTTACTCTGTTGAAGAATATAATTGTTTTCTCAATATATGAGTCTACATTTGTCTTGACCAAGTCGATATTGTCATTACTTAAGACATCTTTTTCATCCGTGTACTAATTACATTTGTAATAAAAAATTATTGATAAAAATCATGTATTTATTTAAAATATCATGGATATCTTACGCCAGGTACAGACTGATGTAAAGTAACATGCAATAAAATGATTTGCCCTCTAAATAGCTACAATCTACGCCAATTAAGTATTAAGTATCGTCCTGACTGACTGACATATAGACGACGCACAACCTAAACCACTGATTTTAGAGCCTTGAAGTTATCAGGATACATATATTTGTCTTCGTGCTTAGAGGTGTACTAAGAAAGAAATTCTCGAAATTCAACCAATAAAAGCGTACAGCGGACAGTCAGTCGGGACAAATATTCTTATAATTGGTATTTCACTTGGGATAACTACTCAACATCAGATGGGATAACAGTTCAACGGCAGGTTGGGTAACCGCTCAACATTATTTTGAGAGGTTACCACCAATTACCCAGTAACCTCAGCTGCTGTTGAGCGGTTAAATAGTAGAACTGGACAGTCAAACTACTGAGAATAAAGCGGTGAGCCAAAGAGCAGAATAACAATGTCAGTCTGTACCCAGCCTTACAATTTTCTTATAAGACAAAGTGTACGAGTAAGCTAAATACTGCCTTATTCATGTTTGTTTTCAGTCGTTAACAGCGTACCTAAAGTATACTTAGGTCCATACGTTCTACGATTGAGAACAAAGATACAAATGGAAACTAAATACATTAAGCTATTATTGCATTGTTATTTTAAACGACTCTTTACTTAGGTCTAAACCCTAAAATGTATTTACATTTACATGAGAATTAAAAAAAAGAAGCTACACAGCTCTTTCATATACATCGCCTCCTTAGCTGTGACTCGTAAAAACTAAGACATAATACAATTAAAATATAAACAAATATAGCACTAAAGAATAATGAAATTAGTTTTAAAAATTATGCATGCTCTTCCGGTAATCGGATTAAACCCGCTTGCACAACGATCGCTCAACGTAAGTGTAGCGAGCGCCTAAACGTTTATCGTCTTACACAAGGAAAGTCGCTATTACGTTTACGCTAAACATGTTTATCTTGGTAAACGAGATTAGCTAAATAAAATTAAATCAGATTGTTGCGCATGCAGGCACAGTACATTGAGGCCTGCATGTGTTAAAAAACTTGACGTAAACTACGTGTCTCTGTCACAATACTACGAGAATTTGTGCCGCGTATTTTCTAATCGACACGCACACATATTCGAATAAAATTTATCCGTCGAACGAATCAATCGCCGAAAGAATAGTCCGCGCTAAACTACCTCGCCTCATATATTTCGTGTAAGTGTGAGTGCGACAGCATTTCACTACACGCATCATCAGAATTATAACACTTTGTTTACCTTCAGATTTTGATCGACTCGCCGTACTTAGCGAGGATTTTTGACCGAAGTTTCATAATTAAACAAATATATTCAATATATACTAGTTCCGCACTATGTTGTATCTCCCGGGGCAATCCTTGACCCATAGTTGAGTATCCTTCGTAGCCGTTTGTAAAATTCTTCCGCCATTTGCTTTAATACGGTGATACATTCCCTAGAAAATTAAAACTATGAACACGAGGCAACTTCTTAAATTTTGTACGTTTAGAAGTTGCACCACGTTAGAAGTTTTTGGAACTTAATGCTAATATGTACATCAATTCCGGATCATGTTTTCCAGGATTGTTAAATGACCCGCACCCGTTCAAAATTAGGTACGTGTTAACAGTGTCACGGAAGAATAAAAATAACTACAACCCAAGTCGGACTTTTTTGTGAGTTATGACTGCATGCGATTTTTGTATGGAGTTATAACTTATTCAAAACGCTCGATAGGGACGCATAACATGTTTCCAAATAAACATTACTCGTATAGCACAAAAAAGAAACCACAATAAAACTCCGACTCGACTTAGGTAGGCTCTTATGTGAACAATGTCTACCTACTCAGTATGAAAATGCGGTGTTAGGCCACCGCATTTTCATACTATAAACTACTAATAAACTTTGGCAGGTTAAAAATAATATGGTTGTTACCTGTTCTCCAAAAAAAGTTTGTCATCTGGTATATAATCAACATTTGCAATTTTTTTCAGCATCGTCTGTATATCTTCGTTCATAGGCTTTTCTTGTTTGAGGATGCTGTAAAGAGAAGATAAGTTTTATAAAATTGTATTAACCATCTTCTCTCCCTTTAGAATTCCTTCTACAATTTTGTCAGACTCGTCAAGTGCATAAATAATTCAAACACGGTGGGTGGTCATGTGTTTTTTTCGGATGTATTAAAATGCTGGTATAATTGCTTAGCGATTTCAAATAACATCACCGGGCTGCTCGCCAGCGCAATATATACGAGTACGAAAAGTTTTATCGACATTGATGCCTAACTTCAGCATAATTATCGATTGTATACCTGTACTGGTGAAACTACAGGCACACGAAGACTTGTTTGTGTGCCTGTACTTGTTCTGTAAGAACATCTGTACACCTCAACTACAGTTGATGGCCGTAGAGCAGTGCATCGTAGGGCACATTCCTAAATTGCGTGACCTGCGATATACTTGTTCCATTAGCAAGTTGTATAAAAAAAATACTTTCACAAGAAGCTCTACCACTAATAAAAGAAATTTTATACATTCTCGGGAAGTTGTTACAATTCCTAATTTGTACAACGATTCGTTCAATATTTTTTGTCCTATTTCGTACAATAACTTATTCGTACAAAGTACTGATTTGTGCAAAATTGATGTTTTCATAATCTCGTTTGTCAGTGCCTCACCTATCAAGTGCATAATGAATGCATCCGATGCGTGCGCACCATTCCTCCAGTTGGTTATGTCGTTCAATTCTTGTGTTGGATTGCTCATTAGCCATCAAAATATACTCGTGACTGAAACAAAACAATAAATGATCATTTTTTAACTATATTTTATTTTGGATCAATATTTTATTAGATACTGTATTAGAAATCATGGTAAATATACATGCATAATAATAATGCAGGTAGGTACAGTTGCATGTCCCATGATCACTCGAACTAGCCATGATTGAACGTAGCAATTCGACCCGTTAACAATCGGGAAACAATCAAACTCAAAAATCATGTTAAATATCCTGCTTCTAACAAAAATCTATCAAATTATAAGAATACTAGCAAAGCGCGCTCGACTTCGCCCGCGTGAAGTTATTTTCATACGAACTTAAAATCCCGCTATACCCGTTTAGGGTTGAATTTCGGGAATTCCTTTTTTAGTACACCTCTAAGCACCAAGACGAATATACCCTAGGCTGTGCGTTGTCTATATTATGTCAGTCAATCAGTCAGTCAATCAGTCAGTCATCAATTTGTCCTGACTGACTGAATCATAGACGCACAGTCTAAACCACTGCCCAAGTAACACATCAAAGCAGTATATCGGCCGACTTAGAGCAATTATGTATCGTTTTGGCATTTTGAGTTAGTTCTACAGTAGCATTAAAAACGTCCATACGGCTACTGTAATGCTTATTTGGGCACAAATTATACGGCTTTAGATCCTATAAGGGTTCACAATAGTTGCATAATAGCGTTACAAAAGCATTACATTAGCATTATAATGGAGTAAAAGAATTATTGTAGCTTTATAAATGTTCACAGTTAGAACATATATAAACTGTACACCATTGCAAAAACATCTCTAATACCACGGCACAAACGTTTTAATACGATAAACGTAATAAAATGCAATTTAAATGGACGCAGACAGATAAAAATGAGTGAGTGGGTGGCATCGTATTTGTTTGGATCAAACACAATTTATAAATCTGGGTAAGTGACTCTTGTTTTTTTCCTGACTTCAAATATTACTGCGCGATGTAGTTTACTGTAAATGTCGATATAAGTTTAATGTAAAATTTTCACGCGCCTTCGATATATTGTGGTTTTGGTTTAAAATGATAGGTAAACATGTGTGTAAAATAACTACAGTAATTGTGTATGCGACAAATTTTGCCTAAATAACATAAAGTATGGGTTGGGTAGCATTAAATTAAGATTCATAATTATTATACAGCTATATCGCTTTCATAAGTACGTCTGGAATGATTATATTTTTGGTTTTAAATATTTGCAAAATGGTGGCGGCCTATAGCAGTCCAGTGAGCCTTTAAAATGCCTTACTAATGCCACTAGCAAGACAAATGCTAACACGTGACAATTTATCAAGCCAGAGACTAGAGAGAAGATTATTGATTAACCACTGTAGTGCCATTGGTTATAAAATGGTTCTATATGGGTTCTCCTGTAGACCAGAAGACTTAATATAGACTGAAATAGTACCATTACTTAGACGCAATTTTGGGGATCCTTGGGCAAAATAATGAAACCCATTTCTGATTTTTTGTATGATATGTTGGCCAAGAGTTGATAAAATGGCTTTCTGGAAGCATTACCTACATAATTATCGATGCCCGTGGGTTATTAAAATGATTATGGTGCTGTCAACAAAATACAAATTATAATGCATAGTTTAATTCCAGTACCTACTTCAATGCCACTCAATTAACAAAGCCTTATTATTGGGTTTCTATACTAATATCTTATTTCAGTGCCATGGACTTTACGCTGAATGCGGTTGCACTTGCAGGACCGTTTCCCTAGAGCGAGACAGCGCTATGCATGCACAACGTAGGTGCCGTGATGACACAACCTGTCAAAAGATTGTTTTCCTTTTAAGAACACTGTTAATTGCCCTTAAATCTACACAAATAAAAAACTTGAAAACTTAAACTACGTTTTTTATTGGAATGTATGCATGCAATAATGGTATGAAATATAGGTATTCTGGTCCGTATCGTGTGTATTTCCCAACGTTGACAGGTCCTATTTGATTTTGTTGACCTACGGAACCTCATTTAATATCACTGCTACTCACGCACAAATTGTTATGAGCTTAACGGATTTACGGAGCATTATAATGGTACATGTTTATGCTAGTAAACAACGTTAAGCATTATATTACTATTTTATAATGCTATTGTAAATCTTAAGGCACTAAAACAGCTGGAAGTTGTATAGCAAATTTACGTGGCATTATATTGGTTAATGCATGTGCTATTAAACAGCTTTAAGCATTTATTTACTACTTATAATGCTATTTTATATCCAAATGCACTAAATACAGTTGAAAGCTGTACAGCTGCATTATAATTTGCTGCTCTATAACCAAAGGTTTTAGAAAAGTATTTTAGTATGTTATTATCCAACCGTTATACAGAGTAAAGCATCATAATGGTGTCAAAATGCCAATATAGAGCTTCCGGGTATTTTGTGAACCTATATAAGAGTTTAAACGGACCTTAAGCTATACAAAAGTTTACTATTCGTTTGTTATAATGCTTTCTGTGTTACTTGGGTGGTCATAAACTTGAAATTTTGAGGACATATTCGTCTCGTGCATAGAGGTGTACTGAGAAAGGAATTCCCGAAACTCAACCCCTAAACGGGTACAGTGGGAGTCAAACTTTGCATGAAAATAACTTTACGCAGACGAAGTTGCGTTTTGCTAATAATACATAAGCATCCATTTACTTTTTTACAGTCCTGACCTAACTTGGATAACCTGTGTTGCGAGTATCAGAAACTACGAATAGGTATCAACGTAGAGATAAACAGTCCAAAAATACACGCCCCTCCAAGACTTTCTTAGAGGTCAACGTAAAGCGAATTACTTCAAAATGGCTCTTATCTACGAAATAAATACTGATATACATTTAACACATAGCCATGTAACCAAATTAAGCTAAGCTTGTACTATGGGAACCTATTTATTGAACACAATATGCAATAGAATGAATCTTCGATGAATGTGCCATGTGAGGTAATGCTTTATAGTCAGAGGTAACCGCTCAACATCAGGTGGGCTATCTCCTTAATTAATTACATTTCCACATAAAACAAAAATAACTAGGTTCTAAGCCACCCAAGCCAGTAATGTAATAAAAAGTTTAACTACTAACCACAATGAATGCATTTTAGTAAAAAAGATTTTCAAGTTATGCGCAAGTCTTTGGATGAAACGAGAGTTTTCGTTTAAATCGCTGATCTCTTGACAGTCATTGTGTTCACTTTCGTATGGTGCAGGCTGTTCAACTGTACTTCCCTCTTCGTTGTCACAAATACTTTCACACTCTTTTTCACTCTGTCTCGCCTTTATTTTTCTTTCAATATCAGGATTTTTTGTGAAATTAAATACAATTTTTGAATTAAATGGTGACTTTTTGGGGTCTTTATTTAAATGAATTTTTATGGGAAGGTTTTGCTCTTTTTCTCGCTCATCCGTAGTTTGTACTTGATCTGTTGTGTGGCTCAATGTTTTTTCTTCTGCAGCATCGTTTTTTAAATCACTAACATGTTCATTCCTTTGTAAGTGTAGGCTATTGAAAAATGTTACTTCAATGCCCTTATTAGCGTTCATTCCATTTGCAGGCACTTCGTCTTTAGCCTGAAAAAAAATTACTTAAAATATCCTGAAGAATTAATTGAAATTTTATAACGTAGTCAATAAAACTTTTACCCTGGTGCTAATAAGCTCGGCGTAATGTTGAAATAGCTACACCGTGTTTTGTCTTTTGCATAGACAGGCAGTTTTAGGCAAGATCGAAAGAGACAGAACACTGTGTAACAATTTTTAGGTTACGCCGAGGTATGGTTAGTATCTGAGTTTTGTACCAAGCTGCTACAAATCCTTTAAAAACAGAAATAGCTTCATGAATTTCCAAAAACATACTGAATTAAACCGCTTAAAACTCTTCAAATACATTTTGAAGAGTTTAAAGCGGCTGCGGCCGAGTGGTTCATTCGATACCCGTAGTGTAGAAACTACACACTACTACACTGTTGTTGATCAAAGGTGAAAAATTAAACGCTAAAATTAGGAAATGCTTGCTTACCTTTTGAGATAATGTTACCCTTCTTTGAGCTCGTAGGTTATATGAGTTGGTAACACTTTTCGGTGTGTGAGGTTGTAATTTACATGAGCTGCTTACACTCTGGGATTTACATATTTGAGATCGTTGGTTACATGAGCTGCATACACTTTGGGATTTACGTCTTTGAGGTCGTTGTTTACATGAGCTGCTTACACTTTCAGATTTACGTCCTTGAGGTCGTTGGTTACATGAGCTGCTTACACTTTCAGATTTACGTCCTTGAGGTCGTTGGTTACATGAGCTGCTTACACTTTGAGATTTTCGTCGTTGAGGTTGTTTGTTACAAGAGTTGTTTAAGTCACTATGATCGTCACATTGCATTTCCTTAGGTTCTTCATAATCATTTGGGCTTTTCATAATTTCGGGAATTGACATATTATCTTCCTTTGTACCGATATCGTCGTCATGTGGATCACTCTGAAAATCTGAATCCAGATCTGAAAATTCAAAATTAAAAACTAAGCATGAGGCAATGTTATATGTACAAGGCCGTGGCCAGGATAAAAAAGATTTCTCCACCAAAATATGTTTAAATCATGTCATGTCATTGCAGTTAAATAAAAGAATTATATAAATTATATTGTAAATTATTAATTTTCCAAAAACGCCTCACATAATGAATGGATGGCTAAACCCTCTTAGAGGTTGAACCTCTACGTTTCAAAACTAATCGGCCGAATACTAAAACGCAACTTAGATTTAATCACGTCTCAAGTCGCGATATTTTGACAGTTTCCAATGAAAAATTCGTCACTTGAAATATGATTAAATCTAAGTTGCGTTCGAGTATTCAGGGGTATGTATGTCCAGCAGTTTACGCTATGCGTTAACTGTCAGTCTCGACCTGTCAAGCAATAAGATGACTGCGAATTGTTCTTGATTTTTACACAACTCACGTAGGTTTTCCATGGAAATATCGTGCGGATGGTCGACAAACGACTCTTGGTTCGCGTTTTGAATATCGTACAACAATTTTTTCAGTGATTCAGATGCATTTTTTACTTCATAACAGCTACAAGTATCTGCATTGTCCTCATTTGTTCTACTTGATTTCTCCGTTTTGCAATCTTTTTCTTTGCATTCGGCACTCATTTCCTACAAAAGGTAGTGGTTTATTAAACTAGTGGACCCCGTCCCCCCCGTCAGCCCGTCTATAAATTTATAAAGATTTAAAAGTAACTGACAAATTTTTTTTTTATAAAAAATTATTAATTCGAGCGAGAATCTCTTAAACAACTTGGCCCAATCACAATCTAAACTTCAATTCAATCAAAATAATTAAAAGTAATATTAATTGTAAACATTTTACATTGAATAAAGTAAAACAATTACCACGAACGTTTCAACTAAAAACACGCCGTAACTGTACATTTCCATGTATTGTGACGGCTGTATGTTATCAGCCATTTTACCTGAAAAAAAATAGTGATATTGATATAATCAGCATCTGCCTGCCGAGTAACACCAACTCAAGATTATTTGAGGATGCCTAAGGGGTGTAGTCAGAGGTACGTTCAAATATTACATTTGGCACATACCCACATTTTACAGAAGTGAGTATTCCATACGTAACAGGTTGCAAGCCCATCGCCGCTTCTAGAATACTAACTGAATATACTATAGAATACTTCACGATGTTTTTCTTCACCGTTTAATAGCTCTGGCATTACGCACATACATTTTTCTTATGTAATTCTTGTTTATGTATTAAGTTATGTTTCATCTCTAAATCTTCTCTTTAGAACTACAAGGGGGAGGTGGCAGCTGTTCGCTTTTATCTATGGATGGTTATGATGACTACGTACTAGTCATTGAGCATTGAATGATGATTTTTTTATATCAATGACAGGCTGACAGTAACAAAAAAATATCGGTGACAGGAGCAATCATAAAATCAAATGAATATCACTACAGTAAAGTAACATATTTTGTCTCTATCTCACTCAAGTCGCTACTTTGCTGTCTATCACACGTCAGTCATTTCATCGGTCCGGTCATTTTGTCGAGTCGCCTTATCCCATTCACACGCATTGCATGTATGCAGCATGCTGTCTCTGTCTCACACAGTGGTCAGCCGATATTCATTGATTTTGGCTGAGTGATGGTATGATTTAGTCATTGATGATTTTGTCGCTGTCACAACACGATAAAATTATTTTAAAATATCGGTGACTTTAACATGTGACATGATATCGGACTCATCTCTCAGTATCATTGTAAACCTATGTATGTTATGGAAGCTTACCTTTCTCATCGCCCGTTTTATAAAGAATGTACGATAGATTGTTGGCCGCGTGAATAATGTTGAAGTTTTCAATATATTTATTTATAATACATGTTGTAGCTTCCTGTAAATCCCTAGGGGCTGGATATTCTTTCTCTTCAAACGGTAGTTTTTCTTGGAGTTTTACTCTAAGAACCTCTTCCATTATTTGAACGAAACGAAACAGCCATTCATCAAGCCTCGTCCTCAAAATATCTTCCATACTTTGACCGGCGACTTCAAACTTAACGAAACTGTTTCGGGTTTTTTTACTCACGTTATTTCTTATAGGGAGCACTACTTTTTTAAAATGCGAGCTATCACTGCTTGTGTTCGATATCATTCCTGATGTAGATGTTTCTTCCACAATCACATTTTCACTGACATTTATTTTAACTGCACTTGATTCACTGGTATTATCGCATGATAACCGACTGGCTGATCTGGACAGAGGTAATATTTCTGTACTCATTATTGAACGTTGACTTTTGTTAGATGATATACTTCTCGTGGGTTTGTTGTACACATCTAGGGAGTCGTCTGTGGTACTGGTTAATCTTCTCATTGATATTATTCTTTTCATACCTATGGTATCTAAGCTGACGTGGCCACTTGTCGATGATGTGCTTGGGGAGCTCATATGAGACATTTTTGAAGGTTTTTGGTTATCATTTTTAGGACTTTCCAATTTTTTCGGAGTTCCACCCAGAAACGTAGTACCACCAGTATCAAATAGTTTGTTACCACTTTCTGGAACCGATTTAGCAGGACTTTGGATGCAATCCGCGTTAAAATGTTCAGATTGGGCTTTTAATGCATTTTTGGTACATACACTAGTGCCAGCAAGTTCTTTGGCTTGTACCGTGGAATTTGAAAGATTTTGATTACAATTATTATTATCTTTAATTGTTTTTGTTCGAGGACCATGGTCTGATTCAGCTGTATCAAAGATTCCTCGAGAAGTTGTTTCACGGAAATCGCGAACATTATTTGCAAGATTAGCTGAATCAATGTTTCTTGGAAAAATTTCAGAGATATCATGATTACCACTAACCTGACCAGCTGAATTAATGGTTCTGCGAGAAATCGTTTCAGAGACAGCTTGAGTATCAATAACACATTCAGTAGAATCAAAGGTTCTTTGCGAATTCGTCTCAGATATATTTCGGAGATCATTAGCATGTTCAGGTGTATCAAAAAATGATCGTAGTTTATCACTGACAGGTTCGGTTAATTTAATGGGTCGTAGATTTGTTCCAGGGAAACCTTGAAACTCATATGCGCATTCAGCTGAATCAATCTTTCTTTGAGAATTCGCTCCAGAGATTTCTCGAGCATCATTAGTAAGCTTAGTTGAAACAGAGGTTCTAAGATAATTCGGTTCAGAAATATTCCTAGTATCATTAGTTCTTGTTGAAGTTGAAGTTCTTCGAAAGTTCGTTCCAGAGATATCACGAGTATCATAAGCATTTTCAGTTGTATATCGCGAGTCATTAGCCAGTTTAGTTGAATCAATGTGTTTTTGAGATACTATTCCAGATATATCTCGAATATCGTTAGCACATTCAGTTTCATCAAAGATTTTTTGATAGTTTATTCCGGAAATATCTTGAGAATAATTCGATCTTAAACTAGGCGTTTCAGAGAAACTGCTACTCATACTATCTTGGCTGGTTACGTTCATTTCCTTAGCGTTATTCGGCACTACAATTTTGACCGCAAGTGTAGGCGAAATTGGTCTAGACAATTTTTTTGATTTGTTCGCTAATATGTCTTTTATGTTCTGCATGGTGAATACATGAACATTTTTGCCATGCGTTTTGTAATAAAAAGTTTCCGTATTATTTGAAATGAGGACAACTTGGATGTTTTGAGAAGCTAACATCAAACATGTCTCAATAGTCATGTGGCAAGCGCTTTCTCCAGTAACTTGTTTACCTGTAAGTAGAACAGTATAGAATGTAAGATGCGAATTTCAGTAAGAAAGTACATTGTAATCTGACAAAGTACATTCATAAGAAAATAACTTTTTATCAAACATAGCGCGCATTAGCCATAGGTGCCATAAGGGTATTCGAATCCACGACCTTATGATCGAAAAGGAGGCTTTCTGCCACTAGAATGAGAGCAACAGGCACTCTGCTGCTCTCCTTTATATCAACAAAATTCGTTTCTCTTTGAGTATTTCAATTTGAATTACCTTATTAATTCAATCAAAGTGATTCCAGTGGAAACTTACCCAATAAAGCCAGACCAAATTCAAACTGCTGGGTAAGGAATCTCAAAACCCTTCGGGCCTGCACATTGTTGCTTTCAGACACGTAAACACGGAGTTCCGAGATAACATGGTGAGGCACCAACAATTGACAATCGGGATCTAAAAAAAGATACATAATATTTTTTTTGTTGAAGCAGCCTATACAACTAATTACCTACTTATTACATATATACCAATTGTAAGAATCTTTGTCCTGACTGACTGACTGGGATATAGACAACGCACAGCCTAAACCACTGGACGTAGAGATTGAAATTTTCAGAGTATATTTGTCTTTGTGCGTAGAGGTGTACTAAGAAAGGAATTAACCGGTTAATTCCTTTCGGTTCCTTAATTAACGGTTTATTAAAAGGAACCAACCTGCAGTCGCCATATTGTTCAGGAAGTTGTAATTTTTAAGTATGACATCTGCGTCTACTACTATGTACCATTTATATGTATCAGAGTATGGAGAGGTCAATAATTTCAGTGGCGCTAAGCTCATCTGCACTGATGTTTCTTCCCAATTTTGTTCATTCTGTAAGATACAAGAAGTAAGATTTACTTATCACCAAATATTAACCGAACCTGGTCATGTAACAATGGACTATCGTAGGTAGGTACGTACATATGCTAGAGTATTATAAGCTAGAAAATTATGGTCACATTTGCAAGGCAATCGCTCAGGCGGTTTTTAACTGTTTTCCGAAAAGGGTTTTTTTAATACTCACTCGGTTTTTTACCTTCCATAAGTTTGTTTCCTCCTTAATAATCACATCTTGTTCATTGCCATTATAACCTAAACAAAAAAAAACTCATAATTAATAAACTTTTTATCATTATCACTATTATTACTCCGATATTGAACAGATACCTTTATTTATTCTTTAAACTTCTGAATACTCAAGAAATGTGTAAAGTTATCTACTTACAACAAGCCCTCATGCAAACCACTTAGCTGACAGTTAAATAAATTTAGAGAAATACAATTTTTTTTTGTTGCAGTAGGTACCCATTTATCAACCATATTGCATGTAGTGTTCCGCCGCCACCAGGTTACGATTAATGTTTATTTTACTATGTATTGTCGATATTGATGCTGAAAACAAGAAAACCGGCCAAGTGCGAGTCGGACTCGCGCACGAAGGGTTCCGTACCATTATCTATAATAAAAACGGCAAAAAAACACGTTTGTTGTACGAGAGGCCCCTTAAATATTAATTTTATTCTGTTTTTTAGTATTTGTTGGTATAGCGGCAACAGAAATAAATAATAATAATAAATATTGGCACACATTCACACAACGCCCTCTAACCCCAAACTAAGCAAAGCTTGTACTATGGGAACCAGACAACTGATAGAATACTTATATACTTTTTTTTGTAAATACATACTTGGGATACAATATAACACCCAGACACAGAAATCATCTGTGAAAATATCACGGTCCATGAAATACAGCCTACAGACAGAGGGACAGAGGGACAGAGGGACAGAGGGACAAATGGACAGACGGACAGACAGACAGCGAAGTCTTAGTAATAGGGTCCCGCTTTATGTGCATGCCTCCAGCTTCCTCATATGGAAAATGCAGATTCTGAAAATGCCAATATTTAGTTCATATTTAGTACCATCATAGATTACAACCATAATTTAGGTGCCAAAAAAACAACGACGCTACAAGCCTTTGAAGGTGTGTTAGCTGAAGTAACATGCCACCAGCTTCCTCATTCAGTGTGGGCAAACGAGTGCTGATAGAGCTATAGAACAAACGCTAGCATTTAGTACCAGATTGGTGCACTAGGTAGCAAAATTTCCAAACCTGCAGCTAAAAAACTCTCTGAGTTATAAGACTTCATCAACGTGTAAGCTGACGTACCGTTATTTCAGCACGCACATGCTGGTTCTCTGAAACGGCTGCAGCTATAGACACGGTTGATATCTCCAGATTCAGTGCACAATTGGTGCCAAAGGTACCAAATATTTGAGGCTTCTAGGTTCAAAACTCTTTGAACTACAGGCTTTTAGCAACGTGTAAGCTGGGGAAACGTTTCTCCAGCTGACACATGCTGGATCTCAGAAACGGTAAGAGATAGAGATTCGGTTGATATCTCCAGATGTCAATATGAATTAGTGCACTTGGCACCAAAATTTTGGAGTCTCTAGGACCAATAGTTACATCACAAGAAGCAAAAAACCATTTAACGGTCAACAAATTCAAACCAGTTTTCGCTTCTATAAAAGCGCGGCGTTGCCGCTCTGCACGCTACAATAGCGAGCGAACATTATGCTTGTTCTCTGTCTGTTTTTATATCTGTCTCTGGATACAACGTGTGTTGCCAGTTCAGTTTTAGTAGGTCGACGGTTTTATTCGAGTCTTGTCAGAACAGGTATTATAGGTACGAGGTACTACTAGATAGGTACTTTATTTTGTCTAGTTTAAATTGGGTTTGTATGTACTCAAATAGTTGATTTGACGACCGATTTGACGCGGCGGCCTGTGACGCAGAAGTTTGCGGGTTCGATTCCCACCTTGGAATAAAATGTTTAAACGAACTGCACATATTTAATACGGGTGTTCTGGGTACTTTCTTTGTTTAGTAAAAAATATGTAGGTATGTATGTAACGTCAGATTTGGAATTCAAAATGGCGGGTGCAAATGATGGTACAAAAAACTGACATGGGGGTCTTTTTTGACTAATTTGGGGGTGCTAATTACGAATATCTGGTCAGATTTGAAATTCAAAATGGCGGGTGCAAAAGATGGTACAAAAAACTGACATTGGTGTCTTTTTCGACTAATTTGGGGGTGCTGATAACGAATATCTGGTCAGATTTGGAATTCAAAAGGCGGATGCAAATGATGGTACAAAAAACTGATATGGGTGTCTTTTTCGACTAATTTGGGGGTGCTGATTACGAATATCTGGTCAAATTTGAAATTCAAAATGGCGGGTACAAAAAATGGTACAAAAAACTGACATGGGTGTCTTTTTCGACTAATTTGGGGGTGCTGATTACGAATATCTGGTCAGATTTGAAATTCAAAATGGCGGATGCAAAAAATGGTACTAAAAACTGACATGGGTGTCTTTTTCGACTAATTTGGGGGTGCTGATTACGAATATCTGGTCAAATTTGAAATTCAAAATGGCGGGTACAAAAAATGGTACTAAAAACTGACATGGGTGTCCTTTTTGACTAATTTGGGGGTGCTGATTACGAATATCTGGTCAAATTTGAAATTCAAAATGGCGGGTACAAAAAATGGTACAAAAAACTGACATGGGTGTCTTTTTCGACTAATTTGGGGGTGCTGATTACGAATATCTGGTCAAATTTGAAATTCAAAATGGCGGGTACAAAAATGGTACAAAAAACTGACATGGGTGTCTTTTTCGACTAATTTGGGGGTGCTGATTACGAATATCTGGTCAAATTTGAAATTCAAAATGGCGGGTACAAAAAATGGTATAAAAAAACTGACGGGTGTCTTTTTCGACTAATTTGGGGGTGGTGATTACGAATATCTGGTCAAATTTGAAATTCAAAATGGCGGGTACAAAAATGGTACAAAAAACTGACATGGGTGTCTTTTTCAACTAATTTGGGGGTGCTGATTACAAATATCTGGTCAAATTTGAAATTCAAAATGGCGGGTACAAAAAATGGTACAAAAAACTGACATGGGTGTCCTTTTTGACTAATTTGGGGGTGCTGATTACGAATATCTGGTTAAATTTGAAATTCAAAATGGCGGATGCAAAAGATGGTACTAAAAACTGACATGTGTGTCTTTTTCGACTAATTTGGGGGTGCTGATTACGAATATCTGGTCAGATTTGAAATTCAAAATGGCGGATGCAAAAAATGGTACTAAAAACTGACATGTGTGTCTTTTTCGACTAATTTGGGGGTGCTGATTACGAATATCTGGTCAGATTTGAAATTCATAATGACTACTTAATCAGCACCACCAAATTAGTCGAAAAAGACACCCATGTCAGTTTTTTGTACCATCTTTTGCACCCGTCATTTTGAATTTCAAATCTGACCTGATATTCGTAATCAGCACCCCCAAATTAGTCGAAAAAGACACCCATGTCAGTTTTTTGTACCATCTTTTGCATCCGCCATTTTGAATTCCAAATCTGACCAGATATTCGTAATCAGCACCCCCAAATTAGTCGAAAAAGACACCCATGTCAGTTTTTTGTACCATCATTTGCACCCGCCATTTTGAATTTCAAATCTGACCAGATATTCGTAATCAGCACCCCGAAATTAGTCGAAAAAGACACCCATGTCAGTTTTTTGTACCATTTTTGTACCCGCCATTTTGAATTTCAAATTTGACCAGATATTCGTAATCAGCACCCCCAAATTAGTCGAAAAAGACACCCATGTCAGTTTTTTGAACCATCTTTTGCATCCGCCATTTTGAATTTCAAATTTGACCAGATATTCGTAATCAGCACCCCCAAATTAGTCGAAAAAGACACACATGTCAGTTTTTAGTACCATTTTTTGCATCCGCCATTTTGAATTTCAAATCTGACCAGATATTCGTAATCAGCACTCCCAAATTAGTCGAAAAAGACACACATGTCAGTTTTTAGTACCATTTTTTGCATCCGCCATTTTGAATTCCAAATCTGACCAGATATTCGTAATCAGCACCCCCAAATTAGTCGAAAAAGACACCCATGTCTGTTTTTTGTACCATTTTTGTACCCGCCATTTTGAATTTCAAATTTGACCAGATATTCGTAATCAGCACCCCCAAATTAGTCCAAAAAGACACCCATGTCAGTTTTTTGTACCATTTTTGTACCCGCCATTTTGAATTTCAAATTTGACCAGATATTCGTAATCACCACCCCCAAATTAGTCGAAAAAGACACCCGTCAGTTTTTTGTACCATTTTTTGTACCCACCATTTTGAATTTCAAATTTGACCAGATATTCGTAATCAGCACCCCCAAATTAGTCGAAAAAGACACCCGTCAGTTTTTTGTACCATTTTTTGTACCCGCCATTTTGAATTTCAAATTTAACCAGATATTCGTAATCAGCACCCCCAAATTAGTCAAAAAGGACACCCATGTCAGTTTTTTGTACCATTTTTTGTACCCGCCATTTTGAATTTCAAATTTGACCAGATATTCGTAATCAGCACCCTCCAATTTGTCAAAAAAGACACCCATGTCAGTTTTTTGTACCATTTTTGTACCCGCCATTTTGAATTTCAAATTTGACCAGATATTCGTAATCAGCACCCCCAAATTAGTCGAAAAAGACACCCATGTCAGTTTTTTGTACCATCTTTTGCACCCGCCATTTTGAATTTCAAATTTGACCAGATATTCGTAATCAGCACCCCCAAATTAGTCGAAAAAGACACCCATGTCAGTTTTTTGTACCATTTTTGTACCCGCCATTTTGAATTTCAAATCTGACCTGATATTCGTAATCAGCACCCCCAAATTAGTCGAAAAAGACACCCATGTCAGTTTTTTGTACCATTTTTTGTACCCGCCATTTTGAATTTCAAATTTGACCAGATATTCGTAATCAGCACCCCCAAATTAGTCGAAAAAGACACCCATGTCAGTTTTTTGTACCATTTTTGTACCCGCCATTTTGAATTTCAAATTTGACCAGATATTCGTAATCAGCACCCCCAAATTAGTCGAAAAAGACACCCATGTCAGTTTTTAGTACCATTTTTTGCATCCGCCATTTTGAATTTCAAATCTGACCAGATATTCGTAATCAGCACCCCCAAATTAGTCGAAAAAGACACCCATATCAGTTTTTTGTACCATCATTTGCATCCGCCTTTTGAATTCCAAATCTGACCAGATATTCGTTATCAGCACCCCCAAATTAGTCGAAAAAGACACCAATGTCAGTTTTTTGTACCATCTTTTGCACCCGCCATTTTGAATTTCATATCTGACCAGATATTCGTAATTTGCACCCCCAAATTAGTCAAAAAAGACCCCCATGTCAGTTTTTTGTACCATCATTTGCACCCGCCATTTTGAATTCCAAATCTGACGTTACATACATACCTACATATTTTTTACTAAACAAAGAAAGTACCCAGAACACCCGTATTAAATATGTGCAGTTCGTTTAAACATTTTATTCCAAGGTGGGAATCGAACCCGCAAACTTCTGCGTCACAGGCCGCCGCGTCAAATCGGTCGTCAAATCAACTATTTGAGTACATACAAACCCAATTTAAACTAGACAAAATAAAGTACCTATCTAGTAGTACCTCGTACCTATAATACCTGTTCTGACAAGACTCGAATAAAACCGTCGACCTACTAAAACTGAACTGGCAACACACGTTGTATCCAGAGACAGATATAAAAACAGACAGAGAACAAGCATAATGTTCGCTCGCTATTGTAGCGTGCAGAGCGGCAACGCCGCGCTTTTATAGAAGCGAAAACTGGTTTGAATTTGTTGACCGTTAAATGGTTTTTTGCTTCTTGTGATGTAACTATTGGTCCTAGAGACTCCAAAATTTTGGTGCCAAGTGCACTAATTCATATTGACATCTGGAGATATCAACCGAATCTCTATCTCTTACCGTTTCTGAGATCCAGCATGTGTCAGCTGGAGAAACGTTTCCCCAGCTTACACGTTGCTAAAAGCCTGTAGTTCAAAGAGTTTTGAACCTAGAAGCCTCAAATATTTGGTACCTTTGGCACCAATTGTGCACTGAATCTGGAGATATCAACCGTGTCTATAGCTGCAGCCGTTTCAGAGAACCAGCATGTGCGTGCTGAAATAACGGTACGTCAGCTTACACGTTGATGAAGTCTTATAACTCCGAAAGTTTTTTAGCTGCAGGTTTGGAAATTTTGCTACCTAGTGCACCAATCTGGTACTAAATGCTAGCGTTTGTTCTATAGCTCTATCAGCACTCGTTTGCCCACACTGAATGAGGAAGCTGGTGGCATGTTACTTCAGCTAACACACCTTCAAAGGCTTGTAGCGTCGTTGTTTTTTTGGCACCTAAATTATGGTTGTAATCTATGATGGTACTAAATATGAACTAAATATTGGCATTTTCAGAATCTGCATTTTCCATAGGAGGAAGCTGGAGGCATGCACATCCCGCTTTAGCCTTTATGTAACCTTTAACCCTAAAAATGGACCAAGTGTCGATTTCTTTTATAATCAGACTCATGGTCTAACTATGCAGTTTCAGCTTTCTTTACTTTCTAAAAGAGATTCAAATTCTTGTGCGCTCAAGGGCCCCAGCATAGTTTAAAATGGCCTAGCCCTCCATACCCAGCTCTTTCTTTTATACAATTTGATTGAACAAGCAGATGGACCACCAGATGTTAAATGGTGTAATAACCAGATGCAAAGCATTGTCTTGCAGGTCACGTTCGTTAGAAACGTGCTCTACGATGCACTGTTTTGCATCCATCAACCTGAGGCAAATAAGTGTTAAGCCTAATTATGTGGTTTTTAGTTACGACCCACCTAATTCAAAATTGAACATGAAGACATATACAATAGTTAAGTATTTACTCCTTATAAATATAAATAATAACTTACTCTCACTGAAACTTTGTCTTCGGACTAACTTTTCTCTTAAGTCAGTTTTATTATGTGAGTGGGTCAATTCATTGTCTCTGCTCCACTTGCCCATTGGCCTACGCCATCTACTTCGAGACGTCCACCTTAAAGGCTGATTTTGTTGTGTATTATGACCCATTTGGAGATTGGCATTCTGCATATTGTTGGGCAGTGGGATCAATCTTGAATAAGCTTCAGCTATAGCAGTTGGTACCAATGTGTATGACTGTGTAGGTTGGTTTTGAGGATTGTCCCAAACTTTGACTGAACAAACAGGAACAGTATTCACCAGTACATTAGAAAGTTGATTTGAAAACTGGTTGTTAATAATCTGTTTGCTGTATATTGTTTCTTTCTTTGGGTGGTTCATTGTTGGGCAACTCTGTGGTTCTGGGCCTCCTAGAACAGCTTTCTCAGCATATGCTATCTGTAGAAATAAACATTTCATAAGTAATCATTTCACCTTTCTAGGGTTCCATACCAAAAGCGTAAACGGGACCCTATTACTAAGACTCCGCTGTCTGTCTGTCTGTTTGTCCATCTGTATATAATGAACCGTGATAGTTAGAGGGTTGCAATTTACACAGATGATGTATTCCTGTTGCCGCTATAACAACAAATACTAAAAACAAAATAAAATAAATATTTACGGGGCTCTCTAACAACACTTTTATAAACAATTTTTCGGTACGAAACCCTTCGTGCGCGAGTCCGACTCGCACTTGGCCCACCTCATGATAAATGGTTAACATGCCAAAAATATGCCTCGAAGATCACGCACGTTATGAACGTGCCTTACGATGCGCTGCTCAGCACCCTTCAATCCGAGGCATACAGGAGTAAAACCTCATGTACCTGTAATTTCCCAGCACCTCACACCCTTCAAACTAGAACACAGTAAGCTGGTTGGCGGCAGAAGTAAGCATGGTGACCTGTGAGGCATTTCTCTGTTATACTAGGTGTTGTTTACCATTCAATGGCAGGTGGGCCATCTGTTTGTTTTGTCAATGAGTCATCAAAGAAAACAGCATAGCAAAAATTTGAAACAAACCTCAGGTTCAGTAATATTCCACACTTTGATGCCAGTCCGTTGGTTTACATAAAACTTGAGACCTGGATGCGATGTAGAGTTACAAATGACCCAAGGATCATCTATGGTAGAAGAATTCACTGTCTTTATGCTAACTTTTTCTTCACTGATACTCATCCTAAAAAATAAAATAAGCCATAATAATTACACATAAATTCTCATAACAGCTGTACAATTTTACAAACTAATTTGAATTTGAATTTAATGATTTAAATCTTCATCTTCTCTTCTCTAATGCATCTGTTCATCATTTGGCAGACAATTTTGCCAATGTCAAGTGTTTTGATTAAATAGTATTTAGTCAAGTCAGTCAAATTTTGACAAGTTGGGCTGTCATTGTTATTAAATAAAAAGATGGTGTTTTTATTCAAATATAAACAAGGGAAACATTATAATTCAAATCAGGGTGCCACAAAACACTTTTATTCAAATTGCTCACACATTACACTAAGAGCACAAGTAATATTGGTTAAAATGCCACCATTATGTTGTGAAAATTACACAACAGAACTTAAAATAACACAAATAAAATTCAACTGAAAAAGTTATGTTGCTTACAAAGATGAAAGTGAGTCCTGCGTTTTAACTCAATGATTTCATTTCTTCACCTTTATGAGTTTCATCTTCAACAGACAATATCACCGGTATTTAGTGAATTATTGAAATTTTTTTTACTCGTCAGTCAAATTCTGTTAAGTTGGGTCATCATCAGTTTTCAAGAGAAAGAAGGTGTTTCTCTGTTTTAAATTTACCCATTTTATTTTTACTAATAGCACTTGATTTTCAACAACAAATTTGGTCAATGTTGTGGATAAATTAAGTTGAGTTCTACATCAGGTAATTAAAAAAAAAATTAGGGTGCTGTCATACGTTATGAAGTAAAAGATGTTGTTACTCATCATAATCTAAGAAATATTTTCAGTGAGGATGCCATATAATATATTTTCATTACAACTGCTTACACTTTGTGCCTCATTCTTAAGCAAAGTAAGCTTAAAAAAAATAAAAAAGCTTATCATAAATTACCTATCAAACCTAATCTTTTTACCGAAAACATAAAATAACACTAGAAACAATTAAAATGAAAAAGCTATGTTATCCCATAAATTACAGAAAATATATCAACTTAAAGCACATGATTTGCTGTCATGTGACATGGCAAGCTTCAGTTTAGTTTAGTGCTCAGCTATAAATTATGAATAAGCCCGGAAAGTGTTGAGTACTTCAATCACACAGCCATATCAGACTTATGTACATGAATACAAATCAAAGATCACCCCATAAAATAGATAAGTAACCTACTTTAAATTGTGGATAATTTTACTTTTACTAGAAACTCAATGTGATCACAAAATCTTCTAAATATCTTTGCCTATCTTTTGTGTCACTTGCTACAGACTAAACTAAGTACCATTTGATGAATGGCTTTAAAACTTTGGTGGTTATTTTGACAATATTTACAAGTAGCTAGAATGCTTAGCAGAACGCAGTCTTGATTTTATCGACAGGTAGGCCTCTTAGTAGAGCTCTTTACATCTTGTACATACATTGTCAGTACATGTAGTACTGATAAGACTTGCAAAATTAACAGCAAAGTTTCGATTCCCACTCCCATAACTATATCGCGGTAAGAAGGCAACATAAATTGTAAAATGATACATGCCTAGCTACGGAAGGACTGATAATCCAACTCTAACCTCTCCTTATCCCTTGATTGTTGGCTGATACGCTATGTCCGTCATTTTAAGTAGGTATTCAGTTGTAAAAGAGATTTTTTACACAGGAGCTCCAGCTGGCTTGGCTTCAGGGGATAATCACTCATCAACGTATACTTATTAAGTCAAGTAAATATTAAATGATCGAATCAAAATACTAATAAAGTATTTTTCTTCACAGAGCACCATGGCGTTATCACTCAATACAAATGTAATGTGCCGTATTTGAGGAAAGTTTGTCCAAATTATCAATAGATGTCGCAAAAATAAGTTAAGTAATTAGAAAGTTTTTATATTAATAATATTGGCATTTTAAGTGTCCCACACTACTAATTGTGTGAGATAATCATTTGCTATTTAATGCAAGATTTTTTACTATTTATTTGAAATTTCAGGCTTTTACAGTCAGAAATCGGTCTCTGGCAAATTGGGTTTCGGTCTTTTTTGAAAACACACGCTGGCAACACTAATAATGTCTACCGTTTTGCTCTGTGTCCGTGTTTGTTTTACATTTTCCTAAAAAAAGCTTTCACATGCTCTTCCCGGTAATATTAGTGATATTTGTACGATGACTGTGCTGTGTTTGGACTCCGTATATTCGGCCTTTGCTGATAAACTACTGCTTTTCCACCTGGACTTGGCTTGTAATTTGGTTACCGGCGATACTTCGATCTCCAGCGATGAATAGAGCTGATCAAACGTGTTGTGTGTGCAAAACTATCTTATGATTACCTATTAGCTACGGAAAAGGTGTAAATTTAAAATAAATATCATAATGGGGACCCGTCACAGTTTTTTCTATGAATGCAGTTTTATAGGCCTTGAGAAACTAAAACATAAAATGCAAAATTTTTTTTTCTACGGCCAAAACTGTCTCAGTTATGGGCAAAATACCGAACGAGATTCACTGACCGCGCGAACGGAAGCGATGACGTCACAATGGCCCAGCGCTAGCCGCCAAACCACTGCGCGCCCCGCGTTTCTGTTCGCGATACTCGTCCGACACGGAGCGTAACGTCACCAAGTGATTTGATTAGGTTTTTATTAGAAGGTTGTTATTTTAATATAACAAATGAGTATTAGAAATAAGGTAGATATCGGTTTTGAGCAAGCGCAATCCGATAATCTACCTAAAGTTGATACCTTCATGGTATTTGATTATCTTAGTAATCATTTAAATTACACAAGCGCTGAAATTCATGGTTGGAAACTTCAGAGGTAAACAAATCTCATTATCAACCTAATCAGAATAACAGGATAATATGTAGGTAGGTACACATAATAATAATAATAATAATAATAATGCTGGACAGTCCACACAGCATCATCTAGCCCCAAGCTAAGCAGAGCTTGTGTTATGGGTACTAGATGACTGATATACTTAATACAATACATTACATATATAGATATTTTTTATTATACATAGAAAACACCCAGAACACCCGGAATAAATATTTGCAGATCGTACAAACATTTATCCCAAGGCGGGAATCGAACCCGCAACCTCTTGCGTCGCAAGCGGACATTCGCCCGCCGCGCCACATCGGTCGTCACACATACTTGGACTAGCCTATAAAATACCTAAAAGTTTTAGGTTAGTCAGCCAGGGAAGTTGTGTTTGTTGTTGTAACTACCTACGCTGTTATTTTCAACATTGGTATGTAGATAAGTATGTAGAAACTTAAAGGTTTAAAGAAAAATATTATGTAGGTATAAAATAAATAAAATTAGACGTAAATACTTAATTTGACAGGAATGTACCTACCTAAGTTCTTTGGACACGTAATTTAGAGCTATGAATAAACGAAAGCGTTAGGTATGTTAAGTTTAAAATAAGCCCTAAGAATTTAAATTATATTTTGTCGTAGGTTATACCCAGATTTATTTAAAAATTATACAATAAATAATCAAGGTCAGGAATACAATACAGGAATGCAATACTTCCTTCTTCAATCTAAGCATTCCTCCCACAAGCCTATACTTGACGTAGTTCTCCATATGACGACCGATGTGGCGCGGCTGGCGAATGTCCGCCTGCGACGCGGAGGTTGCGGGTTCGATTCCCGCCTTGGGATAAATGTTTGTACGATCTGCTAATATTTATTCCGGGTGTTCTGGGTGTTTTCTATGTATAATAAAAAATATGTATGCATGTAATGTATTGTATTAAGTATATCAGTCATCTAGTACCCATAACACAAGCTCTGCTTAGCTTGGGGCTAGATGATGCTGTGTGGATTGTTCAGCATTATTATTATTATTATCAGCTTCCACCTAAAAATATAATAAATTCAGGTATATATTTTTTCTTTTTTATTATATATCACTTTTGCTCGCAACTTCGTTCGCGCTTAGATTTACGTACTTCTTTTTCATTCACTTTGGCTACAGTTTTATTACATGTATAGATAGATATCCTCATCCTCGAGGGTACGACGCCAGAGGCATGGAGCAGGAGTGTGGTGGTACTGTTCTTTAAGAAAGGTGATAACACCCTTTTGAAGGAGAGTAGTTACTAATCGTCTCGCTCGTAGGCTACACGACTTCCAGCCTCCCGAACAAGCCGGGTCCCGAAAAGGCTTCAGTACCATAGACCACATTCATACGCTCCGGCAGGTTATACAGAAGACCGAAGAGTATAACCAGCCACTTTGTTTAGCGTTTGTGGACTATGAAAAAGCCTTCGATTCAGTCGAAACCTGGGCAGTGTTACGGTCACTCCAGCGGTGTCAAATTGACTATCGGTACATCGAAGTGTTGAAAAGCCTATATAGTAATGCCACCATGACTATCCGACTCCAGGACCAGAGTACAAATCCTATCCAGTTGCAAAAAGGAGTGAGACAGGGAGATGTAATTTCTCCGAAACTGTTCACGTCTGCACTGGAGGATATTTTCAAGCTCGTGTCCTGGAATAGGTATGGCATCAATATCAATGGCGAACACTTAAGTCACCTTCGATTTGCCGACGATATAGTCATAATGGCGGAATCGCTGGAAGACCTAGAAACAAGGCTTAGAGACCTCAATATTGTCTCCCAACAGGTGGGTCTTAAAATGAACATGAGTAAGACAAAACTTATGTCAAATGCTCATGTCGCACCCGTACCGGTATATGTTGGAGGTCAGCCGACGAATCCAACTCGGATGGGCAGCGTTCGGGAAATTACGGCACATCTTCTCGTCACAGTTACCGCAAAGCCTCAAGACGAAAGTCTATAATCAGTGTGTGTTACCAGTGATGACTTATGGCACTGAGACGTGGTCGCTAACTATTGGTCTCATACACAAGCTTAAAGTCGCACAACGAGCTATGGAGAGAGCGATGCTGGGAGTTTCACTGCGAGGTAGAATCAGAAATGAGGAAATCCGTAGAAGAACCAAGGTCACCAACAGCTCTCAGAATCAGCAAGTTAAAGTGGCAGTGGGCAGGCCATAAAGCTCGTAGAACCGACAACCGTTGGGGAATAAAGGTTCTCGAATGGCGACCACGAACCGGAAGACGAAGCGTAGGACGTCCTCCTACCCGATGGACTGACGACATTGTTAGAACCGCGGGAAGTCGATGGATGGAAAGGGCTCAAAATCGTTCTTCCTGGAAACGTGTGGGGGAGGCCTATGTCCAGCATTGGACTTCTACAGGCTGATGATGATGATGATGAGATAGAATCTATAACTATAATCCCAAAATGATCCCCGATATCCCGGGAAACTTGTGGGATATTCCCGCATTGGGGAATATTACCGGGAACGGCACATTTTATTGTAGTTAGACCTGAGTACGACCCTGGTTTTAACCCGACTACCGAGGAAGGGTTATTAGAAACTTCACTACTTACATTTTTTATCATTTACTTACTCATTGAAATATACCTAGTAGGTACGACCCTGTATTTTTCTTTAACATTCGTAAACAAGCTTTACTAAGCTACCTACGCACCTGTTTACCACACGAGTAATGATTGAGGATCATTTTGATGTAAGTAGGTACCTCCATAATATACCAACTATGATAATAGTTGGTATATTATGGAGGTACCTACCTACTTACATCAAAATGATCCTCGCAACAAAATCTTGAAGTTTGGCACGAAAGCGGAATTTTGTCATCCCTCTTCATGATAGTGCACCATTTTTTGCGCACTTTCGGGACCTTTGGCACATTGAAAAATAGTTTTTTAGGTGTACTAACTGAAGTATTAGTACACTTCGGTACTATACAGTACTTATAGTTCGGCATATTCACGTAAAAACCACAACACGACCCGCGCAGATCGAGTGAACTCTAATAAATGAATTGCGGAGAGCGCGCCCGCGGGCGGAAAAGATTTCGTGACGTCACACGAGCTATTCGGCCGCCCCGCGGTTGACTGGTACAAAATGTGTAATATCTTCGCAACCAATGGAACGATTTCAATGATTTAAAAAGTATCGTACCTAAACGAGTAAAAGGAACACCATTACATAGATAATATATGCATTTTCCGACTTGGTACGGGAGCTCATTATGAACAATGTGCATTTATGTTTTCATAGCATTCCCAAGTATGTAGTAGTAACCCACCCCACGACTAGAAAATAATATAGGTATATAAGGGTACTGGGTAGGTAGGTTTTTATAGATAAAAGTTTGCCCAAATTAGCACGAGATGTCGCTACACGCTCAAATCTTTGAATGATGCCTCTATCTCCAGTATAAAAGTTACTTTATGCAGAGCACTGAAACTTTTTTTGAGCACAATTTGATTGGGGAGCCAATAATGTACAGCATGATAATGTAAACCCTGTTATGCCGTGCACTGGATTCGAATTATTGGTTGTACATTATTATTATCCATATAAATTGTACAGCCCGTACAATATATGGATGTGACTGTTTAACCATAAAGTAACTTTTATACCTGTTAACCCAGTGTACAAAAAATAAACTCTGTGCTTTTAATACAAAAACGTACATTGTTGTACGCTATAAAGTGTAATCCAAAACAAGATTGAGCACTGTTCCTGCTCAGCATAGTGATATAGATACACTAATACAGGGTGAACTAGGAAATTTTGTAAGTTCCAATACTTTGAAAATTTTAGGTGTGTATCCGAATGGAGCAAGATGCTTAAAATTAAAGAGCTAGAATTGTTTTTTTTGAAGCCGATTACTTGAAAATAGAGAGATAAATTTAGCGTTTTAGGAGCTAAATTGTAGGAAAACACTGTCGTTACCTAAGAATATGGACTAAATTATTCTATGGTCGTTACTACCCTCCCCGTAACTGCAATGACAGGTGACAGTGGGGGGTCACCTGTCCGGTTACAGCCATAGGGTTAAGGAGGTGGTATCCGCCAACGAGAGGTTTTCTCCGTGTTATTTCTCTTTGATGAGTGAGTATAAATGTCCAAAAAAAAAAATATTGCTTATTAAAGACTAAATTTTAATTTGAACAATTGAAATATTTCTAACTATATTATTACTATATGAAAAAAATATCCAAAGTGAAGCAATTTTTATTTTAAATTTGGTTATTTCTTCTAAACGGTATTGATTTTTAGTATTTTTTTTTCACACAAATATTTGTCAAAGTATTTATCACAAAGTGAACAATTGGCAGTTCGAACTAATAATTCATTAGGCTACAAATAATTATTTCTTGAATGCGATATGAAATGGAATGCGCGCAGGTCCCTGTGCGGGCGACGGGCGGCAGTGCAACCACAGAGTACTTTTTTATAGACTTAAGTGCAACTCAGTATGGACAGACTCCTCAAGGTCGTTGGCGAGTACCACCGCCTTAAGATGGTTCGATTCGGGTTGGCGCGAAATTCAAATATTTTTGTGGTTTTTAATTTTTTCTTCGTTCCACAAGGAATAAAACGAGCGGAAAAGTAATTTGCCGCAAATCGTTAACTACTTTCTATGAACTCATGATAAATTCAACTTCGATTCATTGATATTTTTGGAGCATTTGGGAAAGTAAGAAATTTTCTGCTAAAAATCAACATTTTCCCAAACGCTCCCAAAATACAAACGAATCAAAGGTGGTTTTATCATGAGTTCGTAGAAAATGGTTTACGATTTGCGCCAAATTACTTTTCCGCTAATTTCATTGCTTGTGGAACGAAGAAAAAATTAAAAACCACAAAAATATTTGAATTTCGCGTCAATCCGAATCGAACCACCTTAAAAAGAAATCAAATTTTGAAAATGCTATCAAAAGAAACGAATGAATGAGTGAAAGTACAGCTCTAATAATAGACGATAAAGCTGCGGGTATAACCCAAGTATCAAATCTGGATATAACTATTGTGGGGAAAAACGCGATAGTAGAAATTCAAAATCCTCTGACCTTTTTGGCGATGGAGAATATCTGTAACAATGCCGTAGTTTTTTAGTTACAGATTTCATACATCGTTAGGTTTTCGAGCTTAGTCTAGCTGGGTTTGCTTAATCAAGGTAAAATTAGACAAGACTAAAAGTTTAATTTTAAATTAGTTATTAATTCTAGTGATCTTCAATAAAATAATATCAGGGCTCCTGAAGTTTGTATGCTGCTGTTCTTCAGGAATTTTCTCAATTAGAAAATGATCTGAAATCTTGTTGTAAAAGGCCTCCCAGAGCCTTTTCTGTAAGTCTGAATCTCTCATTTCTTGGGTTAAATAAATAGTTGGATTTTTCGCAGATGTACTAGTTAATTGTAGTAAGGTTACCACCAAGGGATCTATAGCCTGAAAAAATTAGAATTGAATGTTATGTAGGTACTTACAGTACTTATAGGAAATTACATAAGTTTTGTAATATTTTCTACTACCAATAGATTAAACTGAATAGGTATCAGAATGAAGATTTCGACGTAAATGGAATTGATTTTGTCTGGAAACACAGCAACTAAGAGTTGTCACTGATTTTTTGATGTAAAGAGCTGGTTATATCCTAGAATCAAGAGGGGGTATGTATAGTGCCTGGGATTAAAATTGTGAGACTGTTTCTGTTTTCCAGAATGATATAGTTTGTTTAGGAAATGTTAGTAGGTAGTACTACAGTCATTGCAACTCTCACTTCATCAGTCAGTGTAAACTGATACTTTAACAATAGCCAATGAAACAAAGGCTAATCCGACAAGCAAAGATTCTTAGTAATACTAATGGACATTTGTAATATATTGGAATCGGTATAGGTCTTCTAATGAAATTGCTTTGGAATGTGTCAGAATCAGGGTTTTTTCAATTTTGTTAAACTATTATGACATACTTCTTCATAGTAAATGCAGTCTGCAAGAACTACTATGTCAAATAATTCATTGACAAGTTCTGAGCTATTATCTCCCCAATTGAATGGTTCCGCTATTGCATATCCTCCCATACTTGAAACTTTTTGTCTATTTTCATTAATATTCAAGCGAAGTAGGGCTAAAGCCTCAGGCAAGTCTGTCAAAGTAACTTGAGCCCTGTAAAGAAAATAAAATGTATTTTATGATATAATCTATATATTGCTGTCATACTTGCTATAAACTTAAAACATACCCACCCAAGAGTCGCAGCAGTGAGCCCAACAACTCCTAGCCCAGAACCTAATTCTAAAACTTTTGTGCCGCTTAGAAATTCTGATTTTTGACTGCTCATGGTTTCTAAATATTTGGCAAGAACTAAAGAAGCATCCCATACCACACAATTTACATCTCCTTCTATTTTTTGATAAAACTTGAGAGTTTTTAAACACACTTCAACATCGATTTCTCTGGGAAATAGATCATTACTACTACGATCGGCACTTGGTTTCTTATGAGACGTCATGTTTCTCTTTGTATAATCTTATTGTGCGATATCAAATATATCAAAAGGTAGATAATCAGAAACACGTTTATTTGTGCGGGCGGGGTAGGCATTGATCAGTACTTCAGTTAGTAAGCAATCTATCTCGAGTAAAATAAAAGTATCTTTTTGCCAGCTGGAACCCAAGACTACGCCAAAAGCCAACCAATATGGGCAGTATTGCCAGCGCGTGTTCCCAAAAAAGGACGAAACCTAATTTGTCAGGGTCCGATTTCGGACTGCAAACTGCAAAGGCCGAAATTTCAAATAAATAGTAAAGAAACTGCACATGTTACAAATCACTATCTCACATAATTAATAGTGTAAATAAATATACACTCATGTCAGTATTATTATTATAAAAAAATACTGATTACTGTAACGTAGAGTGTTTATCGGCTATATACGGTTACTCCGAAATTTATTGCCCCACAAGTTGTGGCCCCACGGCCACAACTCTACTGGCCCTCACAGAAAAAAGTAAAAAAAACATCTGCGCCGCTGGATTCCGTGGCTCCCTTACTACGCCACTGGTTCATAACCAAAGAGGTCAAAGTACAAGCCTAACAGAACAAACCCTAAAAAAAGGTTATAAGTAGGAATGTAAAATAAGAAAAGAATTAGTGAGAACCACCAAATTGCCAAACAGGCGTACGGGTGAGCTCGAAATACTTATGTCGCTGTCTGCCAGTGATAATGATGATAACCTCCTCTATGAGTTCACAGCAGCAGCAGGTTGCGACCCACAGCAAAGTGTTTTTGGTCCCTTCGCCTTCGCTGCGTACACAACAGCTATTTGGAGCCATTAGTAGAGAGATTTATGAAGATTTGTGATACCTACTGCTAAATCTGACAGTACAGTCGAAGTGTGGTGGTGTGAATGAATTTATTGCCTAAATATTCCGTATTAGGGGCTAATTCTAATAAAAGATCGCCAAGATGATTGAAAAAGGCTGAAATGTGGCCAAACTGGCAACGCTGAATATACGACCTGTTAAATTAATGTACACCCCGATAAACTGCATAGTAGTATGAAGTAGGTGTTAACGTACTGTATAATTGGACCTACAATAAGTGAACCCACACGGATTATCTGGGTGTACAATAACAGGCCATTCATTATCTGGCTGCGCGGAATTGAATGCCCGCTTGTAACTTATTGTTAGCTTAAGAGAGATGCTAGATAAGAATTTGGACTAGATGCTAGAGGAGAATTCTCGTAGCTTTCCCTTGTCAGTGTTCAAAAGCACTCTGTGGTGTTAGCTTGACTAGCTCTTTGTTATTTTTTCTTTTAATAAAATTTCGTCTTGGCAACACAGAAATCATATGACTGACCTGACAGTGCGGGCGAATTTTAGTCACGAAAATTATTTTCAATCAAAATGGCTGTGACTACGGCTCTTTTTTGGATTTCTATTGCCTCGTCGATATTTGGTAAGTAAGATAGGCATAACGATAAAGACGTTTTCAATGTTATTCAATTATTGCTTGAATAATTTTGATTCCTTCATTTTATAGGCCTCAATGCTTCGGGTGAACTTTCCATACTACATACCCCTCCCGCCTTGAACTTCATAGGGTCTAGTAAGGCTGCTGAAAGTACTTTGAAAGAAATATACTCCGCATCCTTAGGACTATCTGTAGAAGAGGTACGTGGATACATTTTAATTAGTATTTGAAGAAAGTCTTAAGTCGGTAGGTACTGTATTTTGTCACGCTTTTTATGAGAGCTCACTAAAATAGATTCCTGTTACAGAATTCCGAATGGAACGGTCTTCTTATTACCGACCCCTTCGAAACACCAGAAGCAGTGGTAGAAGTGTACATTGATGGTGTGTCGAGTCTTGGCAATGTAAGTATCTGCCTACAGTTTCATAGAATTTAGCTATTCTGTGAGCTGACATGAGCACATACCTACCTATTCATAAAATATTAGATTTTTCTATAAAATATACACATATTGTCCTCTTCCTGCCTATAATCAGCCTATTAGGGTTAAAAAAACATGTTCTCTTCTATTCTCTACTCCTATTCACTATCTGAACCTATCTACCTAGATAGGTTCAATCATTGAACAGATTTGTATTTCATATTATGTGATTTTCTTTACAGGTTGGTCTGAAATCAATAAACTACCCACTTAAAGTTGATGAATATGAGCCGAGCACCTACAATGAAGTCAGGCACAGAATTATGCAGAGGTTCCCAAATGGTGCCAGTAGACTCGTCAATATCTGCTTATCAGATGTTAATGAGGTAGTTTACTGTAGCTGTAATAATAATGTTAAGTTTATTCAAGAGCAAGAGTGGTTCTGCTTTCTGGTCCTATGTCCACCAATGGATATTTCTATTTGAAAAATTTCAAGTCCTTAAGTGCTCAATGCCAGCGCTCTCAAAGTGAAGGAAAAAATCCTGAGGAAATTAGTATTCTAGCAGTGGTAATGAACTTCCAACATATTACATATGGAATACCAACCTCCTCCTGACAAATTATCTTTCGACCTGCAGCAGGCCTATGCCAAGCAGTTGACGTCTTCAGGCTGATGATGGTAAACCAGCACTTAACAGTAGATATATATAGTAAAAAATGTATATAAATATTCTAGTTCCCATAGTAAGCTATGGTAATATGGATGTTGTGTAAAAATGTCCACAAATATTTATTTGGTTTATATTAATGATTTAATACAGCTTTTAGGTTGTTATACATGTTTAAATTTGATATTACAGCTGACAGCCTATGATGATGTATTTGGAAAAATGAAAGTCCCTAAGGTACAGAAGCAATCACTTGAACACTTAAACCCATCAGCTGAAGAAGACTTTCAATTCCTGAGTGAACTTGCAGCTTTGAAGGCTATCATTGACAAGGTAAAGGCGTGTAGATGCATCAGTTGTAAAAACATTAATAAACACCAATATGAACAAATAAGTATCTAGGTAGGTGAGTGTTCATTATCATCATTATCCTATTGCATTTCAATGCATTGCTGGACATAAGTATATCTGGGCCAGCCAGTGAGCCCAGCCTTAGTCACATAGCTTACTTAATACGACCTTCGGCTTTGACACATCGGTCGTCAAAACCGAAGGTCGTATTAAGTAAGCTAGGCGCGGCGGGCGAATGTCCGCCTGCGACGCAGGAGGTTGCGGGTTCGATTCCTGCCTTGAGATAAATGTTTGTAGTACAAACATTTATTGCAGATCGTACGATCTGCAAATATTTATTCCGGGTGTTCTGGGTATTTTATATGTATAATAAAAAATATGTATGTATGTAATGTATTGTATTAAGTATATCAGTCATCTAGTACCCCAAAACACGAAGCTCTGCTTAGCTTGGGGCTAGATGATGCTGTGTGGATTGCCCAGCATTATTATTATTATTTCTATTTTGTCAAGGTTATTGAGTAGACACTATTGAGCGCTGACCCGAAATCCATGTTTTGTAGATTGACGACTAGCAGTTATTTATTTTACAGTTGCGCCACAGGTATATTTACACAGCGGAGTTTTAGTAATAGGGTCTTTACCGTATTCTCTTAAAAGAACGGTGCTGAAAGGTGATAGAATACTTGTATATGCAGGGTTAGAGGAAAAATCGTGCTAGATCCGTTAAGGGCGTGGAGTACCCATCATTTCTGACCTATTTCTCTATGAAACACCCTACCCTAAACTTAACCCTTTTCGAGATATTCGTCTTTTAATTTTTTTATTTCTTAACTTTCACTTGTCTACTACGGTCTATTCAGTTAACTTATGCATATTTTAATGATTGACGTCCTAAAGCATCTTATTACACAAAAAAAAAACAAAAAAAAATTTAGTAGCCTAAAAAACAGCAATTTTTAATAAAAAAATGAAAAGTCGAATATCTCGAAAAAGGTTAAGTTTAGGGTAGGGTGTTTCATAGTGAAATAAGTCAGAAATGATGGATACTCCACGCCCTTAACGGATCTAGCACGATTTTTCCTGTAACCCTGTATATGTACTTTATTTGGAAATACATACCTACCTACTTTTTAAAATATAATGCGTACAAGCTTTGCTTATCATGAGCTGAGAGGGCGTTGTGTCAATGAGTCTCAATATTTATTATTATTCTGAAATTATAATTTAGCTCTTTGTAAAGTATTTTGCAGCAAATCATAACTACCATCATTTGCAGGTCAAGTCGGGTGCAATTACAGCAGATAACTTTGTTGACTTCTACAACTTCCGTTTCCGCACGTTGCATGCTTTGTCTGACTACCGCGGACCCAACTCCCTCCAGACTAAGGAGGCCAAGAAACTTCTTAGTAAGTTACAATAAATTTTAAGGTGCAGCTGACCTCATAACGTAAACGTGACTAATTAATATTTGAAACTAGTGTGGAGGTTACAGGAATATATAAATTCCTGTTATCTGACTAGACAAATACTAAACTGAGCAGGATATTTTTATAGCTATCGGCGCGTACCGGCTTCGCACGGGTTGTAGTAAGGATCCCTATTTTTTTCATAATATAATATAGGCTATGTCATTTGGGGATAGTGTAGCTTCCCAACGGTGACAGAATTATTCAAATCGGTCCAGTAGTTTCGGAGCCTATTCAATGCAAACAAACGCACGATAGTGCGTAGAAGTGACTATAGCTGTAGTTTGAAAGTTCTCATTCCTCTAGTTTTATTGTACCTATGGTGTTTTTATGTACGTTGTTCATTTTAGGGCTTACTTTGATTATTCTGTGACCATCAATTCCTTGAAACCTGAAATTTGACGGACATAAAGAACATGAATGATAATTTAGAGTCTACCTCATAGTTATTAACGTCGAAGTTTAGACTGTAACTAAAACACTACCCTTGTTATTGTTACTCGGCGTGGCTAACATAGGAATAGTTACGCTGTATTGTCTCTTTTGCTTTTACTGGAACTTCCTATCAACCGAACCAAAAGACCGGTATCTGTTATTATTTTAAAGTTATACCAAGTTTTTGAATAGGTAATAAGATTTAGGGTATGAGATGGATTTGAATGCATGTTCTCTAAAACATTTGAAATATATTTTAGGGCAAGCCCTAGAGGATTTGACAGCGGCTTTCGTGAGGGCGTACGATGGATCAGTACTCGTGACAGCCGTGACCACCGATATTGCACATACTCGCCGAGTTGTACGGTCATTACGTGAAGATGTAAGTTTTTTTACAACTGTTTCTCATTCATTATTTGACGACCGATTTGGCGCGGCCGGCGAACGTCCGCCTGCGACGCAGGAGGTTGCGGGTTCGAATCCCGCCTAGGGATATATGTTTGTACGAACTGCAAATATTTATTCCGAATGTTCTGAGTATTTTCTATGTATAATAAGCAATATCTATATATGTAATGTATTGTATTAAGCACTAGCAGCTCGTCCCGGCTTTGCACGGGGTTTAGTAAGGATCCTAAGTTCTTTGGAAAATATTGTTTTGGATTGTCCAGCATTATTATTATTAATCATTTCACGAGTCTTTTCTTGTGTCTTTCTTTGTTTACTGTTCTGTTATAATAACATTAACCCTCTCCTAAACAAAATATACTTTATAAGGTTATACTAATGATTATAATAATAATAATAATGCTGGACAATCCACACAGCATCATCTAGCCCCAAGCTAAGCAGAGCTTGTGTTATGGGTACTAGATGACTAATATACTTAATACAATATATTACGTATATAAATATTTTTTATTATACATAAAAAATACCCAGAACATCCGGAATAAATAACATAATTGGATTCAGGTGATAACTCCGTATTTTTTCTTAATTTGTACTTATCTTATCAAAAGGAGGATCCGCCTACAGATCCCCCAAACGTAGATCCCCCGTCAGAAAACACAGATCCGCCAGAAAACGTGAGATTATAATACTATATCCGTAATCCGTAAATTTAGAAAATAAATAGTATTTCAATTAGACTACAATGCAGTATTGGGTTTTTTATTATAATTTATCTTCGTTTTTATGTCGCTGTATTATGGGCCTATTGTTAGACCATTCATTCATCATACCTGTTAGTGATAGTGTAAAATTATTCACTTTGGACACCAATAGAGTAATCAATGTAGGTAAGGTAGGTACTTACTACACTGATGAGCCTTGGGCAACTTAGTTATTGCCACCATACCTATAAACATTGCTTTAATTTAGCCTTGTCACTAATATAAACTTTGGTAAGGCAATAGTTTAGTATAAATGATCTTTTGACAGATTTCATTAGTTAGGAAAGGTGATTTGTTTCAATATCGAATTATTTTATGTAGTAGTAGAGCTCTTGTGTAGGGCTCGTCCGGGGAATTACTAGCACCATGTCTATTTCTGCCGCCAATTAGCTTCCTGTGTTCCGGATTGAAGGGCGTGGATGCCGGTGAAATTACAAGCACTTGAGGCTTAACACCTGTATGCCTCAAGTTGATGGACGTTGAGCAGTGTATCATAGAGCACGTTCGTAACAAGTGTGACCTACGGTGCAATACTTTGTCATAGCCGATGGTAACCACTCAACATCGTGTGGGCCATCTGCTTGTTCCATCAGCAAGTTGTATTAAAAAAATAAATTGATTTCAGCCCCCTACGGAACACACAGATGACGGATACTCTGCCGACTATGCTGCTATTTTCAACATCATTCTATGGTTCGGTGTGATATTCGCGTTCACTTTGGTTGCCATCGTATACGCGCTGGTCGACATGGACCCTGGCAGGGACTCCATCATTTATCGCATGACCAGCACCAGGATGAAGAAAGATAACTAAGTTATCTCGAAACAGATTAGTCCTCTTTAGGGACTGCTTAGAACTTTGAAACTTCGAATAGTTCTAACCAAAGTATTTGATAATATTATTCTGTCATGTTCACAACGCCATTGACGATTATAACAAGATCTAATTGATTATGTGGGTACTGTGAATGTGTAAAATAGTGTTGAATTAGTTATAGTTTGTTAGAATTTCAGAAATTATTTATTTAATTGCAATAGTAAACATATACAAAAAATCTTCTTACTATAAGACATATATGTAATCTTCAAATGTTAGGGATATTAAGAGTTATTGTTGTAAGTGTATAGCACGCTGTTTTTCAAATAGGTTGCAATATTTTCCTAAGTAGGTGTATAATAGCCATACAAATTTTAAGAAATCTACTGCTACTTGTTATAAATGTAAATGTCAATAAATTACATTCCCTGCCTCATTTGATGTATGTTTTATTTAATCATCATCATCAACAGTCTATATTACTCCATTGCTGGACATAGGCCTCCTCCACATGTTTCCAGAAAGAACGCTTTAATAAAGCTTTTTTATCCATCGACTTTGTTTATAGACAGGCACATTACAACCAAAGAAAAAAAACACATGGAGAGTAGCATAAAAATGTGTGTACAGCTCAAACATTACAATGCGAACATCAAACAGGACATGGGAAAAAATAAACAGAGTTCTAATATAATCGACTTCCCGATCCGAATAGTACGCTTAAATAATATCTTCAGTCCATTACCTTGGCAACCAACCTATACCAGGAATAGCGAAACTGCCGGGGACTGGGGGCGCCTGCGGTGTTTTGCCGTAGTTACCATGCGCTTGGCAGGCGGATTGGTAACCGCAGTATTGATTTTATATACTAAGGAAATGTTGCTGCCCCATTCCTGGCGTGTTCCCTCAGTCGCCTACAGAAGTCATTGACCTCTTAACCTTGTGGCCATATTTCTAGGAGCCTGGCTGCAATTCCAATATTTACGTCACATTCTCTGCCGAGACCCCAAGAAGTATTTCTAAAGAGATCACATCTACCACTAAAGTACATTTATTTACAAAGAAAATTATAGCTAATACAAGTATTTATAATTGGTATGTACAAAATACATGTGAAACAGTTGAGCTATCTACAGACCGTTGCAAACGATCTGTTAAACCACTAAAGTTAAACCAACTAACCTTAGTCATCCAGAATGGGAAATTTGCACAACTGTACTTTAAAAAAAAACAACAAATTGATTAGTAAAAACATTTAATTCCTTGTATTTTATTTTACAAGTAAATTTTTAGAATTAATAGCAGTAAGTATAGATGTAAAACAGCACCATAATATATAACCTACTATAATATAGCAGACATTTCTAAGGCACATCTTTAAGTAGTCAAGCGCGTATAGACTCACAATAAATAAACTTTAAACTAATAAATACCTTAACATATAAAACGGATCTTTTGTGACCCAAGTTTTTCGTTCATCGTTTTCTTCAAACTCCTCATAACTGTAGTCTTTTTTTTTTTTGTTCTCAGAATATCGGATTTCGGTTTTCGAGCTCGAACTTTTTGTGGAGATACGCTAGTGCCCCCCTAGGCCGCTAGAGGCGCTTATCATATCTTCATACAAAAAATTCCAGCACGCAAACCGAAATCCGGTATCCGAAAAACGAAAAAAACTCGGAATCCGCCTACTGAACATACGCAACAGACACAGATTCGCAGAGTCACAAAGATCCGTCGCTATTACTATAATTAGATATAATTGTTAGTTTTTTAATAATAAACACTAATTTAATTATTTTTATGTACGTCACACATAAATGGCAATGTATTCAATTACAATAAAACTATGATTAGTAAAAAAAATATATAAGTAGTATAAAGTTATTATAATCAATGGCATACAAACTAAGGATTACTCAGTTATATAATTATCTAATATTTTTTATTAATTTTGTTGCATCAATTAATTCTAGCTTTATTTTTTACAATTTTTTTTTACGTTTGTACACATTTATGGTTTATCTCATTTTTAATTTCAATTTGTGTATGCAAGTGTTTGGTCTGTGTAAAATCTGTGGCTAAAAATACAAGTATTTTTTCTTAATTATTTGTATTTATGCTTTTTTTTACAAATATAAGTATGCTATCAGTCATCTGGTTTCCATAGTTTGGGGCTAGACAATGTTGTGTAAAATTGTACACAGATATTTATTCATTTAATTTGTAATCAACGCTTACTTTAGCAAACGTTATTATTATTTTTATTTAAATAAATAATGATAATTTTTCGTTTCATTTGTGTACCTATATGACTGTTGGGTTTGTGTGTAAAAGTTGGTTGACTTTTTTATTGGTCTGCGGTTGTATGTATCTATCGTTTCACGGTATAGTGATGAGCCCTGCGCAGTCGGCGGCGCAGCTCCGATGGGAACTTTTCGTAGCAACGGCGGCAGGCTGGTCGTTCGTCGTACTCGTAGAACTTACTGCGAGTGCTGAGAGGCGCATCGCATACTGCGCAAGCAAAGTGGTGCACGCACCATGCCTTGTTCAACGCCGTGAATACTGCGGAAACAACATTATATTATTAGTCTTCTTTTTCGCGTCGATGGTACAAACTTGTTGTTTTATTATTATGTACTAACGCTATTTTAAATGTTGCGTTACTAATACTTAGCTAAACCTATGGCGTTTTCGGTGGCAGTACACAAATTGCTCAAGGTGAAGGTATTAGGGCACAAGGAGCAATTATGACATGGATTGAGGATCGAACTTCATCACCTCTTCAACATCTTTGATATTAGTTAATTTGATATTAGTATCAGAGTAGTTTAGGTAACATTTAAAAGCTTTTACCGTCTCCTGCGATGACCTGGTTGCAGACATAGCACAGGTTACCGAACAGCTGGTGGTAGTGCTGCTCGCAGTACGCCAGTCCTTTCTTCTCGTAGTGACGATGTCCGTGGAACGGCTTCTCGCACTTCGCGCATACGAAATGCTGGAACACACATCAGCTGTTCAGAGCTCCGAAGACACATCAAGCTTATTTTATACACACACCCAGGTGCGGTCCGAAAGGGAGGGTAACAGGGAACATGAACCTCAAAATCGTACACGTCAAATTGAAAAATCTAAAAATTTACAAAATAAAAATATCAATTTTTTGCTAAAGTTTCAGGCTGCGACCGCGCCTGCATACACCGTAACTAGTAAATACATAGTTAGTTCTTATTCTTTTATTCATCACACAAATGTTTTCGGTGGTGATCGAACCTACACAGAAGGCAGAGCTCCTACTAACTGAGCTCTGAGGCCAGTCAATGCAGGGGAAGACCTTTGCTTTTTCAGATTGATGCTAGAGAATGCGATACATAGAATATAAGCATTACCTCAACATGCCAATGCTTGCCCAGCGCAGTTACAATCCGCTCTTCGATAGGACGACGGCAAGCGCCGCAAATCGGGATACCCATCTTGTCGTGGCAACGCAGACAGAAGAGATTGTTCTGAGAATAAAATGATAGTTTAAGAGCTAAGTCAAATAAACAGGGTAGCGAATTCCCTTCAGTAATTTTACAAAGTACTTACCACGTCGTTGGCCGCGTACCCTGGTCGATTCTTGACCTCCCGCGCGGTGTGGTCGAGTTCCACACTGCAAGTGGCACACGTGAAGTGGTACCCATGGTATACCTCTCCGCGGTAACGTAGCGGCTCACCGTCGATCACACCACTGGAAAAAATATTAAATTATTATGGATCGCTAATAAATAATAGTCACGCAATGCATTATTATCCGGGAATTGGTTACTCCTGCTCGACTTAGTTAGTAGGGTCGTCGCTGCTACATTTTCCTTCCAGATTTTACTATAACAATGATTAATGAATGTGTAACGTGGCTATGACAAATTAAAAAGTAGGTAGGTACATCGCTTTTCCTGTTCGTGTTCAAAAATTAGTAAACCAATGATTTCCCGTACAAAAAGCTCGCCGAATAACTATATTAAATTTAACCAGATAAATGGTGTAAGAAATAATGACAGAAGAAGAGCAAGGATAGTGTAAACTTTTTCACAAACTTCTTGACGAATTTGACCTAGCTGTAAAATATAGCCTGGCACTTGGTACAGACTCAGACACTCCACTTGCCTGTACAAAATCAGGCTGTACAGTATTAGGTAATACACTAATCAGATGGCATGGGACAGATCACTGATCAAACCTGCATCACCATGTACCCAAACCTGTATGTAGTAGTAGTAAAGCTCTTTGTGAAGGGCTCGTCCAGGGAAGTACTTACCACCACCATGTCTATTTCTGCTGCCAAGAAGCTTGCTGTGTTCTGGTTTGAAGGGTGTGAGTGCTGGTGAAATTACAGGCACATGATGCTTAACACCTGTATGCCTTAGGTTGATGGACGCAAAGTGGTGTATCGCAGGGCACGTTCCTAACGACCGTGATCTACGAGGCAATATTTTGCTATAGGCGATGGTAAAAAAAAAGTTTCGTGCTATACTTGCACGCAAAAGGAATCAGTAAATACTTACTGGCACTTATGACACATGTAGTTCTGCAACCCGTCGGCTTTGATCCTTGCGTTGCAAACATGGCAGAGTGCTCGCCCAGCATGCTTGATAAACCCTGCATCAGCGAGTTCAGTGTTGCATTCCTCGCAGCGGAAACACCCCGGGTGCCAGTTCGCGTTCATCGCCTTTATCACTCGTCCGATAACGAATTCGCCTGAAATATAAATCAACTAAGAAAACAAGACTAACTTAACACAACTAATAGATACCTGTCTAGTAGAGTAGAGTTTATAGAGGCAGTCGTCATGATAAAGCTATTGTATCATGACAACTGCTTCTATGCACTTATCTGCATTATCTGAACTTATAGGGCCCGAAAGTTTGATATGTGTACTTTTGAAAAGATGCTGGTGATGGGGCTGATGGTGTCCATTTCATTTATTAAACAAAATCCACAGTTCATAGGTCATACAAACTGTTTCAAACATACATAGCATAAACCCAATAATGGATTTTCATTTAAAATAAACATCATGTAACATAAAAATGATGATCACTAAACCAAACTGCCTATAAAAATGTAATATGTATTTATAACTGAAGCACATTCCTTATAGGGCTTATCATGTGGATGAGACAACTGTTTATATTTTGTTTTATTTAAAATGAAATGAAAGTGAATTGCATACTTTTACTACTTAAATGACATGTTTTCTTCTCGTATCACAAAAATGCTATCTTTGTATTGACTATATGATTTGAGAAACAATAAGTTTCATTCATTTTTTTGGTGTTACATTTGTCCTCAACCGGCCCCTTAACTGGCTTTACAACTTCTATAGTTAGTCAGTCATTAGCATTTATACTCACCACATTTTCCACAGCATGGTGCAAACAGGACTTGGAAATCACGCTCGCAGTACTTTCGGCCTTCAAACTCATAAAAAATTCCCTCAGGGAACACTCTAAAGCATTGAGCACATCTGGAAGAAATTATATAAGATACATAAGTTTCTGAAAAGAATATACAGCTGTCCTCTACATATTGCACAGCTCTTGAATGTGTTCAGTCACAGTCAGCTAACACTCCTTAGAAGTATGATTTATATTATGTACTTACACAAAACAATTTGTATGCCAGAGCTCTCCATTGGAGTTGACAATCTTCTCATTTGTCTCAAAGCCATCCCCACAACGGGTGCAAAACATGTTGTCAAGAGACATTGTTGCTAATCTGTAAATAATTTAAACTTTTTTAAAACAACTAAATTAGAGTAAAAAAATTAGAATTTTTAGTTATTGAGCAGTGCTTTAAGGATAAAACCTTATTTTTTGCAGTAACAGGAAAATTTATTATATATGACCAATGTTCTGTTAGGCATGGATTAATTAAAATTACTAAATACTAGTGAGTATTTGGTAAGTTTAAGCATTGACAAAAGCCAGAAATAGGTCATGAATATAGGTAAGTATGTTTCATCTCAAGGCTACTCAATAAAAAGATACAAAAATACAATTTCACTCAAAATTAAGGTCTGCAATGGAAATGGGAATGATTGTAAATAATGCAGGTAAGTTTAAGATAAATAGGTGCATACTGTTTAAACTATAGGTAAGTGCCTAATGTTTAAACTATAGGAAAGTATAATTCTTGTGATTAATTTGATGGTGTGGGGTATCACAGAATATATGGTAGGTACAGTAATAATGAGAGTTAAGGTTTCTGAGAATGAGTAATCTACCAATAGGTTAACCACTCCCACATAGCAGATGTAGCAGATGTATCTTACCCTGGCATTTTCTCTGTTTTAGTTGATAATAAATTTTATTTATACGTTCTTCAAGTAAACTTCTGTCGAAAAGAAGAGTAAAATGACGCTGAAACACCTAAAAATCTTAAAACTCTAAGGAAACAGAATGATGTAATGGTATCAAAATAGACCATTCATATATTAAATCATTTAGGATCAACACACCTACCAGCTCTTTCAAAATGATATATCACTATTTCTTCGAGGTTTTCTTTCACATTCACACAGCAAAATCAAAACAATAACTAAAAATTGCCCAAGATCTCAAAAAAGTTTAGCATTGTTTACTAAAAAAGATGAGTGGAAAGGAAAGAAAGAAAAGCAGGGAGTGTTGCCAGGTATGGCCAAGTCACTTAGTTGAGTCTGGATAATGTACGGCATGGAATACACAGACCGGGAAATCATAGCCTTGGTAGGAATACGCGGTCAGGCAAACGCAGCCAATACATGAAATTCCACATGGTTTAGATTTTCCAACCGTGTTGGAAATGTACAACCATGGAATGGACCTGGGAGTTGGTGACCATTACTCAGATCGGTCGAACACAAGCTAAGGCTTCGTTTAAACGCAACTAAAAAGACAAGTAGTACCATCCTTAATTTACGTAATTCATGTTTAATTTACGTAGGTCATGCAGTTTTCATTTCTGGCACTTCGGCGGCTGGTGCTGCATCACGCTCGCTTCGCGCGTTTTTTAATTTTTTTTTTTATGTTCTTACCTAACCTATTCGAGTTATATCCACCTTAGAAAGTGAGTGTAAACTAGGCATACATTTTGGCATCCAACTCCATGGTCGTGTATTTTCCAAAGCTGAATAAAATTTTGTACGACCTGGAAAGCACAACCATGGAATTGGATGCCAAAAAGTACACAAATTCCTAGCTGCGTTTTCCATGGTTGTGTAATCATGGCACCTGTTTGTATAGCTAGCGCTTGTACGACCGGCCGGACACTAATTCTCTTACTTGATAGAATTCTATGAGTGGGTGAATGAATTCCAATAAATTGTAAATTTAAAAATTTTGCTAGAATGGCAAATATAAAGTCAGTGAAGGAACTTATTCTAGACGAACACAAGTTAGTTACGTATGTTTCGCTAAGCAAGGAACTCTGTGTGCATGTTAATGAATCTAAAACATTACTGAGATTGGCAGTTGGAGAAATAAGGCAAAAACAACCTGATATCACCCTAAATGTGAACTTTATAGTATCAGGATTACTAAATGACCGTTCTGCAAAAACTTTGGTTTGTTCAGAGACTGATCTAGACGCAGAAAAAACTAAGTTCATGACATTATTTTTTGAACACATTTACAGCGTAAGTCAAGGAGTTTCGGGTGTAAATAATGTTGCTATTGTGCTCGTAAACAGGTTTGAAGATATCCCGCTATGTACAGGCCTAGTGAAAAGTAATTCTTGTACCAAGAGATCATTAGATGAATTAGGATCATTAAAATTAAAAAGTGTGGCAGCTGTTGATACCCAGCCAGTACCTATTCCACTGAAAAAGGTGAAACCTAAAGATTTTCCTCAAAATGGCACCAATAATTTGTCCGTTATAAAAGCCCATACTGCTAAGTCAGAGCCCTTAGTAAAATCTGAGACAACTTCTATAAAAGATGTACAGTCTACATCAAGTGCATCAAATGGAAAAACAGTTAACACTAATGGCAAAAAACCAACAAAAAGCATTGCAGGATTTTTCTCAAAAGCAAATAGTGCACCTACTGTAAAACCAACTAAACCAACCCAAATAAATGGATTAAAAAAGGCAACCGTATCAGAAGAGAAGAAACATGAAGTAAAAATTGAGAAAATGGATGTTGATGATGTAGAAATACCAAATAAGAAAACAAAAGAAGAATCAGCATGTACTTCTAAAGACACCTCAAAGAAGAATAGTTCCCTCAGCAAAATAAAAAAGACTGCTAAAGTGGATAAGAAACGCAAACGAGTACTGCATGTATCTGATAGTGAAAGTGATGAGGACCCATTTGCAGATGATAAACCTGCTCCTCATGATTCTGATGATGAAATTCCTCCAACACCATTAGCCAATACTGTGAAAATAACATCAGGAATACTGAACCCTAAGAAGAGAAGAAAGGTAGTTGATAAGACATACACAGATGAAGATGGTTATATCTTAACTAGGAAAGAAGAAGTTTTTGAAAGTTGCTCTGAAGATGAAGTTGTAGTTAAACAGCCTAAGTATGTTGAAGTTGAAAAAGAAAATACTGAGAAAGTAAATAAAATAAAGATTGAAGTTTCGCCATCTAAAGAAAAGAAAGCAAAAAATACTAAGAAAAAAACTTCCCCACCACAAAAAGGAAAACAAGCCACTATGATGAATTTCTTTAAAAAGATTTAAGATTCTCAAAAAACTCTTTAAATCTCATGTGATCATGTGATCATGTGATGTTTTTCATAAATTGTTTTAATTAAGTACCTAACTAATCTTAGATTAAAACAGAAATCATGTTTTTGTTCATGTATCCTTCAAAGGTATCATGGTAGCCTTGGAAAGGAAAAAAACTCAGTTATGTTACTTATTTTAATAAAATTGTGTATGTGATATGTACAGACATGTTATCTTTTTGTTCCAATAGCAACTACCCAATCCTCATGAACTTGCACATCCACCAAATAGGAGCACTTTGTGTTGAATGTAGATGTTAGGACATCTTGACTGGATAACTGCCTGTAAAAGAAATTATTGGGTACATATTAGTTTTTGCATGGTTCAACTAATAACTAAGGAATAGGTGAAGAAGAGATGGTTAAAACTCCTTGCATTTATATTATTCTAAGGCTGCAATCTGTTATAAAATTCATGGTTTTAAGTAAGTAAAGAAATTTTGAAAAAGAACTACATTTAACTTTAGGTGTATAATTTTTCATCTAAATGTTCTACCCATTTTGCCCTCTTCGAGGTGTATTTTTCCAATTTCCATAGTGCACCCCTACAATGAACATGAAGTTCCATGTTCCTAAGATTTGTCCTAGGTCAGTATTCAGTATCATATGTTTTATTTATATATTTACATACATGCATGGATATGAACGAAATATTTCTACAAAATTCGATGTAACTTGCTTGTAACAAATGGGAATTTAATATCTAATTAAACTTACTGGTTCCTATAATGGCTATCCCAGACAATTCTGACGATGCCATCCATTCCTGCAGAACACAAGAGCGAGGTTTCGAAAGAGGTATCACAGGAGTCCTTTACAATACTATTCGTCAAATTGGCTTTTCCGTCGGAGGACCAATCTAACGCAGTCACCTTGCCGTGGTGGCCTTTGAATTCGTGGATGCAAGAGGACGCAGCTAGATCCCACACTTTAATCTTCTTGTCATCCCCTGAAAGAAAAGAGAAGGTTAGCTAGCGGGACAACGTCATCATCAGCATTAAAAAGTCCACTGCTGGACATAGACTTCTCCTTAATTGGTAGGGTCGGTCGGACCGCAGAGGTAATATTTAGTACACAGATACTGCTGCGATATCCATGAGAGGTAATTGAGGGGTTAATTTGGGCTGGGCTGGGCTTAAAATTAAGCTGGGTTCATCACAACTAACACTAACGTATACACGAAGCAGCGAATACTAACTACGATGTAAAAGTTTTTATGAATTGTGGTCATCTCTGGTGGCAGAGTTTCTGGCCAAGGCCATGGCTTGACGACTGTTAGAACCAGGACCGGTATATAAACGTATACCCTCCGAAGCACGGAAAATCTCAGCTGGGGTCTACCATGAAAAACGATAGCCGAAGTACCGTATTGACATTTTGAGATAAAATGCGCGGCAAGTCAGGCAGCGACAACTCGTCAACGATAGCGACTACTGAGTTGCACCGCAGTTTAACTCAAAACGTCTGCATGAAACTTCGTATAAACGTTTCTCATGGTGAATGTTAGGTTTAAAGACATTTCTCATACAAAATTTTACATTTCTTTTATAATGAGATACATAGAATAAGTTATGTATCTATGTATGTTATAATGTTACCTGTAGAATGTCACTGAACTTTAATCGGTTATGAATGAACAAGCAAGCCTCGACACAAACGCTTATGAATCTCAAAGGGTTGGCGTGGATGTACCCTATATTATGTTAATCCAGAAGTTTCATCTGAATCGGTCTAGAATTAAGCCACAAACATCTAAACTTTCGAATTTTATATTTAGTACGTTTTTAGTCTATATGTTTATATGAGCTGATGTGATACTACTATATTGTCAAAAGTTGCCTGAATATCTAACCTAATCACATGATAGTTTTATTCAGGTCCACCTGTCTGTTCCAACAGAGCGTTTTGTGTCAAATACTTAATGTGTGCCTGTACATTCGGCTAGTTTTTATGCATGCAATAGTTACCAGCGCTGGCTAGAAGTGAGCCGGAAGGAGAGAAGGCCAGTGTCCTCACGAGGCCACGGTGCCACAGCACGCGCACGAGACGCGCGTCACAGACTGTCCACAGGCGAACGCTGCGGTCCGCACCGCCTGTCGCTAGATACGCTTCGTTAGGATGGAACTTTACGCACTGTAACAAACATTACAAGAAAATTTCGGAGAATGTGCCTAAGAATCGTAAGGAAACGATCTCATACCACCATCACCCAGGCATAGTTTAAAAAAGAAAGTTTCAAAAATCTTCAGTTGTAAGCCCTGATAATGTTGAACATACCGACACTGCAATATTACAAGGCTTGCTTAGGTTAGGGCTAGAGGGCTTTTTGTGAATGCTTAGCAACAATACAATACAAATACAAAATATTTTACAAATACAAAATATTTATTTGGAACAGTTAACTTAGTTACATAACAAAAATGAGGTACGATGATAGGCTACAGTAGTTAGAAAACTGTGTCGTAGCTATCAACGCCCGCCTCTTACAAAATATAGATATAAATAGTGTTCCAGACAAAGATAACAATGTAACGTTTAGTGTGGGTGAGGGTGAGTACCTAAGGGTGTGTGTGTGTGGGGGTGCATGGGTCGTGTCGAGGGTTCACCTGATTCACACCAGTCTCATAGGAGTCTGGGTAGCACAGGATAAACCATGTGAGGTGTGGGGGTGTGTGGGTGCGGGGGGGGGGATGTGTGCGAGGGGGGGGGTATGTGTGTGTGAGTATGAAAGTGAATTAAGTCTGTCAGAGTGCGTATGAGTACAGTGTGAATAATGGTGTGTGTTGTGCATGAATGTGGTTGGGTTCTCTTAATAACGCAAGGCTCCTGCGAGACAGGGTTTCATAAGAGAACTTGTGCGAGTGTAGAATGTTGGTAAGTATTATTCGACTACTCTCATCAGGTTCTCTGTATCTATGTAAGAAAGGGATTTAAGCCAGGTCAATAGTTTTTGTTTGCATTTACGTTTAGTTAAAGGGTAAATGTGCAGAATATGGTTAGCCCTATTGTATAACATTGCGCTAATGTAAAAGTAATGCCGGCTCGCAAGCGCCGTTCTCCGAGGTTCGGTCTTGCACACTCTATCCGATCTACGCTTATTACTGAGAGGAGGAGCGTACGTAAGCTCAGAATGTTTGCGTAGAATTGTGTGCAAGATGAACAACTGGCGTACAGTGAGGACATCGCAGTGCGAGTAGAGGTCGGAGGTGGGAAAACGAAAAGGTTTTCGCGACATCACCTTAAGGACAGCTCTTTGTGCCCTCTCAAGTCTCATAAAGGATGTCTTGAATGAACCGCCCCAAGCTGTTATGCAATATGTTAGCAATGATTGAGCTAGCGAAGAATAAACCATTGTTAGTTTTTTCTGATCTAACGCATGTCGAAGATTTTTAAAAACATAAATCAGTTTCCTTGTACGTGAGACTGTTGAGCTAATTTGATGCGTCCAGGACATGAAATTATCCACTGTGATGCCTAAGTATTTGATATAGGGAGTACGTTCTAAAGATATACAGTCGCATGTACGGGGCTCAACTCGTCGGAGGCTACAGGTATGGGAACAAATATTAAAGGAAGGAGGGGGCTGACTTGATGCGTTCGTGGAGAAGGTGATGTATTTTGTCTTGCTAACATTAAGAGTTAGAAGGTTATCCGCAAGCCAGTGCATAACTGTCGCCAATGCTGATTCAGCTTGGCGGAAAGCCGCAACCCAATTGCTCTCGTTTATAAGCAGGACTGTATCGTCGGCATAAGTTACTATTTTACAGCTAGGGAGGCTTAGTCGACACAGCTGATTTATATAAACAAGAAATAAGGTCGGTCCAAGAACACTACCTTGTGGGACGCCGTAAGTGATAACTTCATCCCGACTCACAAAGCCATCGATTACCACACGCTGGGTTCGGTTCGTAAGGTAGCTTTTAAACATATCAAGACAGATACCTCTTACACCAACAGCTTCAAGTTTTCTAAGTAGGATAGGGACAGAGACGGTATCGAATGCCTTAGAGAGGTCTAAAAATATGCCAATGGATTTTCGCTTCTTGTCTAAATTTTGAATAATAGAGTTCACCACGTCCGAAATTACTTATTAACTAGCGAAATGCGCGCGATCTAGTATACCTTTACACACCAAGATACATAAGCCATATAAAGACAAAACCTCTTTCTTAATACCTACATACTCCAAAAGTCAAGTCACTGTAACCGAAAACGGCTAGGTAGATTATATATATTGGAGTTTATACACACCAAGACGAATATACCCTGAAAATGTCAAGTCTCTACGACTAATGGGTAAGGCGTTGTGCGTTGTCTATATGGCAGTCAGTCAATCGGTCAGTCAGGACAATGATTCCTAATTGGTATAGATAAATAAATCTTACAGTAACATCAGAGGTATGTCCGACAAATAGTCTAGCTGGAAACGTCCTGTCTAAGGACCATAGCTTCACAGTTTTATCGTTAGAGCCTGTAGCGATGAACACCCCGCTTGCTGATACATCCATACACCATATAGGGTAGCTGTGACCTCTGGAAATATAAACATACCATATAGTGAAAACGCCGACAACTTCGTCCGTGTGCAGTTATTTTCATACAAACATCAACCCCCGCTGTACCAGTGTACGACAAAGTAACCGATAAATACTAATGTTGGTGGAACACGCATATGGATGTTAAGTGGTAACCATCACCTAACAAAGCATTGCCTTGTAGGTCACGCACTTTAGGTAGGTGCCCTACGATGCACTACCCTGCGTTCACCAACCTGAGGCATACTGGTGTTGAACCTATGTGCCTGTAATATCTAAAAACTAGTATATTTACTATTGATATGATGAGATCACCGGTGATCTAGTGGGGCTGACCTTGCCTTCTGATTCTAATATCGTGGGTTCAAATCAAGGCGCGCATCGTGAGCAAACCAGTTAGTATTCTAGCAGCAGCGATGGGCTTGGAACCTGTCAAGTATGGAATACCACGAAGTACTGTAAAATGTGGGTATGTACCAAATTTAATATTTGAACGTTCCTCTGATTCCCCTTAGAAATCCCCAAAAAGTTTCGGGTAGATATGGTACTAAGAGATTTGAGGAAATATCTACCGTGCCTAGAGATTTTATTATCCCCATATACATATATATATATACTAGATGCCACTCGCAGCTTCACCCGCGTGCCAGTTTTTTCCCGTTCCCGTTATTTTTTCGGGATAAAAAGTAGCCTATGTCCTATTCCAGATTACAATCTATATTTATTCTAAATTTCATCCAAATCGGTCCACTAGTTAGGGCGTGAAAGAGGAACAAACATCCATACATCCATCCATTCATCCAAACATTCGCATTTATAATATTAGTAGGATAGTTGTTTTCTTTCTAATAATGATTTCGCCTCTTACCTGTATATAGCGGCACACGAGTAGTCTGAGAGTCTCCAAGCCCGCATAGTGTTGTCTTCCGATGCCGACAGAAGCACCCCTTCCTGTGCTAATATACTGACGGCGTGGACTGGTCCAGAGTGGCCTCTAAGTGCTAAGCCGGCACCTATTTGCCTATAATTGAAAACTAGTAATTAAATTGGCTCTAGAGTTTCACGACTCATGATCCGAAACTCTCAAAATACTCAAAAAAATATATATATTAATAATAATGCTGGACAATCCACACAGCATCATCTAGCCCCAACCTAAGCAGAGCTTGTATTATAACTACTACATGACTGATATACTTAATGCAATACATTACATACATAGATATTTTTTTATGCATAAAAAATATCCAGAACAATCGGAATAAATATTTGCAGATCGCACAAACATTTATCTCAAGGCGGAAATCAAACCCGCAACCTCCTGCGTCACAGCCACATCGGTTGTCGATTTGTTTTACGTGTTGAGATGAGGTTAGTAGATGCATAAAATAAATTTTATCAATTTATTTTATACATCTACTATTACCAAAGAAAAAGCTCCATTTCTTTATACAATTTTTTTACCATTTTATTATTGAGCTCCCGTACCAAGTCGGAAAATGCATATATTATCTATGTAATGGTGTTCCTTTTACTCGTTTAGGTACGATAGTTTTTAAATCATTGAAATCGTTCCATTGGTTGCGAAGATATTACACATTTTGTACCAGCCAACCGCGGGGCGGCCGAATAGCTCATCTCAGGGAATCGTGACGTCTCGATTCCCTTTCGCCCGCGCGCGCGCTCTCCGCCATTCATTTATTAAAGTTCACTCGATCTGCGCGGGTCGTGTTGTGGTTTAAATTAATTTTTTTTAATAAAACCGCGCGGGTTCGGCGGCTAGCGTTGGGTCATTGTGACATGACGTCACAATGCCTCAGCGCTAGGCTATTCGCGCGGTCAGTGAGCCTCGTTCGGTATTTTGCCCAAAACCTAGTCAGTTTTGGCCATAGAAAAAAATTTTTTGCACTTTATGTTTTAGTTTCTCAAGGCCTATAAAACTGCATTCATAGATAAAACTATGACGGGTCCCCAGTCATTTGATTTGGTCTTTAAAAAATGGAGCAATATTTTTCATCCATATACAATTGTTAGATTAGACTTTTTTACTTTTTAATCAATATTTAATGTTATTCTACATTAAATATTGATTGAAAAGTAAAAAATAACAAAAATGCTCATAAAACCTGGACTAATTTACTTTTGATGGTGACTGTTCAAACTAGTCGTACTTACAAAGATGTCTCCTCTGGTGGCTCATCTTCAGGCATATTACACGCCATCTCTACTTCTGATATATTCTTATTGACTCTCTTCTTGACATTCCTTTGCCCGAGATCCCACAGTCTTATTTCTGAGTTGCTGAATCCACCAACTAGCATATTACAATATGGATCAGTTTTTGCACAGATTAAACTGAAAGGAGAAAAAAATATTAACCGTCATTATGACGTCTGTTTAAAGGAACCGGTAAACAATATTGTTTAGATCATGATATAGAACTGGCGCTTAGATTCACCTAGATTTAAGACGTTTCAAGATGATCCCTGCGGATATTACTGAATAAATGCTTTTTGACTTTGACTTTGACAACGCACAGCCTAGACGGCTGGTTGTAGAGACATGAAATTTTCAAAGTATACCTACTAGTCATGGTGTGTAGGGGTTTACTAAAGGCCCTAAAAAGGTGCAAAGGGTCTGAAGTTCTCGCGTGCGTTTTACTAGATTAAATATAATCTTACTTGGTGTCAGGCGCAGCTACTTTGTACAGTTTGAGTGGTGCGAGCGAGTCCCGTACGTCTTTGATTGCTTCGTACAGATCGCTTAGTTCCTTATCCACAGACGGATACTTCGAGTCATCACATTCACCATTCGTTACATTGCACTTGGCGAAGGCAACTGAAATAAGAAATCGAAATGACTTCAAGACTTTATAATTTACTCGTATTTCTATTTCTCAGCTGCACTTAGGAAAATCACAAAATTTTTATATTTTCCGTAATACACACCCTTCAAACCGGAACAGAGCAACGCTGCTTGATGGCGACAGAAATAGGCATGGTGGTAGTAGTTCCCCGGACGAGCCCTTCACTAAGGACTTCTACTATGCGCAGGGAACGTTCCTAACGAACGTGACCTGCGAGGCAATGCTTTGTCATAGGTGTTGGTTACCACTTAACATCAAGTGGGCCATCTGTTTGTTCCATCAGCAAGTCGTATAAAAATTAATAATAATAATAATAATAATAATAATGCTGGACAATACACACAGCATCATCTAGCCCCAAGCTAAGCAGAGCTTGTGTTATGGGTACTAGATGACTGATATACATAATACAATACATTACATATATAGATAATTTTTATTATACATAGAAACACCCAGAACACCCGGAATAAATATTTGCAGATCGTACAAACATTTATCCCAAGGCGGGAATCGAACCCGCAACCTCTGCGTCGCAGGCGGACCGTCGCCCGCCGCGCCACATCGGTCGTCGACCGTCGAATTATTTATACTATCATAATAACTTGCTTACTAATTGTTTATACATCTTAGTGTAGCTGACTGTACGCACGTCAAGGCTACGTACGAATGAGGCAAATGCAAAAAAGATTACTCAATAAAACGGCTGTCCAATAAAACCAAACTGCCTCGGCTATTCTTCTAAGCTTGGTCGCGCGGAACTAGCGCCTAGATTCACCAAGCTTTATAACGATTGTTTTATGATGTTTAATTCAATTAATTTAAGATTTCAATGAGTTTAAGCCTCTGACTTTGTTATTTATGAATATAAAAACTGATACTAAGTGGGATGGAAAGGAAGAGAGTTATTCAAGAGCCTTCACTTGTTACCCAGTAAGTATGTTTTGTGTTTCACCTTGAGCTTCTTCTTTGTAATCGTCGTAATTGTTTGTGTAGACCATAAACTTATTATCTTCTACCATTTCCTCTTCATCTTCCTGAGAAAGACAGACATTTTACTACTTAGTGCTATGAAACTTAATAAGTATTTATTAATACATTTTTTTCAATACATATATACTTTTGTTGATGACCTACCTTTTCAGAAGTCTAAAAGTCATGAACTATTTCTGCTTTACGTCTGAACTGTACTAAAATCTTTTATTTTTATTGGTTTTGGCATTTTAATGCAAACAAATATTTACACTTTCTTCTGTAGAAATTTCCATTTTAAGCTTTAGTGAGACTGCTCTGATTCAATAGGAAATATTTAAATTTGTATTTTTAAAACTTAAAAAAAACCAACTCAAAAAAAAAAAAATTAAAACCCTATTCCTGTACTCATAATGTTCCTTTTTAATTGTCACTTGAGGGTGCTGAGACTTAGTTTAGTTTATGACAAGGGTTTTGAACTGTCCGTAAATGAAAACATTTGAAAAAAATACTTACTTTCTTATTTTTAGCATCATCAGTTACATCAATGTGAAACCATGTCTGCAGAACTTGGATCAGAAGCACATGTCCATGTTTAGCTAAGTAAGCCTTTAGCATATTAAGGGTGTCTTGTGATAGAAATATATCATATTTATTTGATCTGAAATGAAGGATCATGATTATTTCTTATAAGTAGTAGATGAACCATGAACCACACATACCTTTGTTGTTTTTTTTGAGATCTTTGTTTTTGGCAATATTATTTTAAACTTGTCAAGTACAGTAATGCCTCGAGCAATGAACGAATGAATGTGCCAAAGAGCAGCAGTGCGAGAGGAATGGCAGAGAATTGTAGTGCGAGCCACAGTCCTGACATGACAACCACAATCACTCAGTCAAGAGTGTTACGACCAAGAAGAAGACAGCAATAAAAGTAATTTTCAGTAAGTAATTAGATATAACTTGCCTTTTTTTTAAATTTATAGTTGCAGATAGCTCAAGCTAAATATTCAAATAAAGTTAGGCCAACTAACTTAGGTTAAAAAACAACTTAGGCTAAAAAAGTGCTGGGTGCATAAACCAGAAATGTATTTTAACTTTTGTGGCTGACTGTACCAACTCAGTTTAAAGTATATTTGGCTTGGTGTGACGGTGCGTACTTAGAAAGGAATGTCATAAATTCATATCTTTTAGGGGTATAATAGCAGTTCACAAATGATGCACACAATTCTACTAATAATGTAGTGGCTAGCTGTAATATAAATATTCACACATGTATACACTTTGAAAGACACCTACCTGAAGGCAGCTATGCTTGGTTTTGTTTCAATTTCCTGTAGTGTGAACACAGTGCCAATGTTATCAAGGATCTGATTTATATAATCATTTTCAGGGGTTGTTTCATTGTCTATTGTACCATTTTGTAATGAGTTAAATAGCTGCTCAAGACTGTTTGGTCGATATAAGGCTGAGGGTAGGTTGTCTATGTGTTGATGGAAAGAGAGATCTTTTTGAGGGAGAGTGGCGGAGTGTCTCTTTAAGAACACTTGAGCTGCACCACCTTGTCCACCTCGAAGCATCTCCAGGTACATGTGGCACAGCAATGGACTTAATAACCCAAACAGTTCACTTTTAACTTTCTCATTTTTTAAATCCTTTATAAAGTTAACTAGCCTGAAAATTAAATACGAATTTACAACAAGTTTACAATTTACAAGTATTAAATCTGTAAGTCTTTAGATGCTGGATGTACATACCTGGTGTACTGTACGTCATATTGTCCAGAGTCATTGTTTATGGAGGAAAATAAAATTGAATTGGCTCGACTAGCTTCACATTGGACTATTGAGGTAACGGCCATCTGTTCAGCACTTTGGCTTAGTGCATTCTTATTACTGAATATATCTATTTCCTGAAATAATTTTTAATTATATATGACGGAGAGGCTGCTCCAGTATGGTCCAGCTGGTCGTCCGCGATATCTGCACTGATGACGTCACAGCTGTCTTCATTATGGTGATGACTCATGACCGTCGGCAAAACATAAACCGAGTCAAAGAAACATTAAATAAGCCAAAGAAACACCAAGAACGTTGTCACTGTCGTTTATTCCGCACCAAACAAATCTGGTTTTTACAGTAGGTCCGAACGGTGCGGCGGCTCGAGCCAGACTGACTGCCGTAGAGCGCGCCGCCCGTATTTATGCAAAACACAGCCGCGCGCAAGCTACCTCGCCACTAAGAGTGTTTTGCTTTTACGCGTCTTGTTGTTTTTACAATCAATTGATTAATGACCTTGTTGACCTTAAAATAATGAATCAACGCCTAATTAGCTAATAATTCACTTAAAACTGAAACAAAACATTGTGATTTCAAGTAGCTCCGGCGTCTTGCTGACACCAATGTCGCCATTGCGCCGATATATATAAATTACCTACTTAGTATTTGGTACCTTTTACTTATAAGAATTTCCCTCTCTTCAGGAAGAGCTGAGAAAACCGAAAAGCAGATTTCAATATGATAGATGATGGTTAGAATAATAGCATCTACTAGACTTTCTTGATACTAGATTTAGGTGCCATTGAAGTGCAAGTAGGTATATAAGGTAAAGAAGTCAGAACTAGTTATTTTGAAACTTTGAATACATATACCAACCCATATATTTTAACAGATAAATAGACTACTGACTAGAATGTTGGGGTACCAATGAACTCTCTTTAGCGTAGACTGGTACAATTTATACCACTTACAAGAATCTTTGTCCTGACTGACTGACTGACATATAGACAACGCACAGCCTAAACCACTGGTCGTACAGACTTGAAATGTTTAGGGTATATTTGTCTTAGTACTTAGAGGTGAATTAAGAAAGGAATTCCCAAAATTCAACCCCTAAACGGGTACAGCGGGGGATGAAGTTTGTATGAAAATGACTTCACGTGGACGAAGTTGCGCGCGTTTCGCTAGTCTTCTTATAAAGATCTTCGATCGCTCACTTTACTCTTTCAATCATTATGTTATCTTACTGGGATGGGGATCCCTTGAACGAAATCGCCCAAGTGTAGCAGACAGACAGTACTTATTTTAATAAATATGTGTTAAAAAGACACTACATAGCTTCTCATACTTACTGGATAGTTGCGACGTTCTAGGTATGAACAAACAGCAGCCTTAATAGCATCATTTCTAGTCTTTTTCAGTAGAGACATTATTTCATAATAGTATTTATAAGTGTTCACGTTGTATTTTGTTTTCAATGGGATCGAGTCTGGTAAATGTACAATCATAGAATACACAGCCCGGGAAATCACAGCCAGGAATATACAGCCAGGAAAACTTGCTAAAATGTACACCGAAATCCATGGTTGTACATGGAATACACGCCCCGAACGAAAGCTTTAGGCCTCGTTTAGACGCAGCTAAAGAGTCAAGTTATACCATCCTATTTTGAGATTAGTGTAGGTAGGTCATGCTGTTTTTAAATAATCTCGGTAGCGCAAACGCGAAGGTATCGCTATATAACGGTACCGTTATACGGACGTCATACCGAAATATTAGGATACCCTTATTTAGCGGTTTCTAAGTCTCTGCTATTTTATGCCGTATTAACGCCATCTGTTGGCGACATCGAGTACTACTTCAGTTAAGATTTGTAAGTAAACATGTTTTCATCCCACCATCTCGGAAAGAGTATTTTTAATCTTCAATATCTGAGTGGAAAAGCCGTTTTTATTCTCTAGAGGATAAAGTAAATTGAATTTAGAACATCGTGTGCACTAAGTTTGTGAATTAAAAAAAACATTAAACCTATTTACTGCTACCTCTATGGTGCCGAATATATCATACAGCTTTTTTTTAATTTGTTAAAAACTCAGACTCGGAACCTTCTTGGTGTTCTTTTTTCAATTTGCTTTGTACGCGGCATTTTTTCACGTCATTGTTAAACCTTATATTAAAAACAAGAAACTTGAAAACAAGTGAAAAAACTAAAATGAGTGATTCTAGCGACGAGGAAGTTTGTTTGACGCCAACAGAATTGACTGAAACTGTTAATAATGCGCAAATGAGCTTTCTCCCTCAACAATCATGCGAGAAGTATTTAAAACAGTACGATATGTTCAACACGTGGCGACTAGCAAAAGGAGCCAAAACTTTCTCAGAAAAACGTTTTTTTTTTGCATTTAGTCATTTCCTCGCTGAGGTGGAATGAAAAGTTACGTGTTGCACTCGAGTTCAAAGATTTTTCACCTCGTGCTCTTTTGATTCCCTCGCTAACGCTCAGGATTCTAATTTTGAATTCAATATTTTAATAATAATTATTAGAATAATTTTCAATTTTAGAATCCTTCGATTGCTCGGTCATCAAAATTGAACACGCGGTTAAAAAGCAACTTTGCACTCTTGTATAACAAATAACTATTACCGCCCAACGAAGTGGGCACGGGTCAGCTAGTTATTAATATTATTAATCACCCCTCTGGTATAACAATTCAAACTAAGTACCTATCTACCTACTTAGTTAGCCAGTCACCTCCATAATGAGATAATGATGTGTTAAGGTAGGTACACCCACCTAAATAAGTGTGCTATGCTAGGTATCTACTGGATTGGATTGAGACCTAAATATAGAAACTATCAAGTACCTACCTACTTGGTATGATTCGTTGACACATGTTAGACTTAAATGGATATTCAGAACTGTATTATAGCCTAAGAATATGGACTAAAGCAGATTATAGCCCAAGACGGGCTTGCATTAGACACAAGACATCGACTTGGGGCTCTGATAGATACCTACATAGGTGTCTCTAACAACATGACGCCACTGTTTTGAATCTAGCTTGGACCTACCTACTTTTATTAGCTAGTAGGTAAGATGTCAGACTCAGACGCAGTCGATATGGCTCTACGACTAATTGTGTTTCATATCTTTCTGAGTTGCCTAATATTTTCATACCATGTTATATGTGTCGATTTGAAAAGTGAATTGTTTAGTAATTATGAATTCATAGATTTGACACACCCGTTCGACAATTTAACGGTGTATTGGCCCGGAGTGCAAAAATTTGAATTCACTAAGAAGATTGAAAAGTTCTCTGGCGAAAACGGATCATGGTAGATAATTATACATATTTAGCTTCTAAAGCGAGCAATAATAGTAATGTGACCGATCATCTTATTAATATGCACAAGTAGAGCCGCGTGGCGTTACGATTAGTCGCTTGTGGGCGTAAACACTTAGACGAGTTAACCAAGTGGTCAACTCGTCTAAGCGTAAACAATACCAACAGACGAATTGATCGAGTGAGCGAAGCTAACCAAGATCTCAGCAGCTTGGGCGATTTGCCGTAGTACCTACCTACCTATGTGTGTTATACCGTGTGTCCTAAGTGTGTTTGTTTTATTTGAGTATTATCTACTATCGAACGGGTCCTTTGAAAATAGTACCTACTCAAACCATTAGTCTAAGGTTCAAATACTTATGTATTTAATGAGTTTAACCATTCGTTGATGCAGGTACGCAGCAAATGAATTCGCCGCAGGGGAGCATGGCGGTACACACCTAGATGCACCATATCACTTCTCTTCCACTGGGAACCGTGTAGGAGAGATTCCGCTCACTAAGTTGATAGTTCCTTGTAAGTATGATAAAAAAGCTTGCATGGGAAAATAACCAATGTGTAGGTACCTAATTTAAATAAGAACCAATGGGGTTTCTTTCCTGTTGGTCCCCACTGGGGACGATAGGGAATAACCGACACTTACGGTTAGACTAACACCTTTAGGTACATCTCAGAGTGATAGACGCAGTGCTATGCCAAGTAGGGCACGTACTCGGTGGACGTGCCTATAGTGAAAAAAAGACGCCTCACGCATTGCATTTTCTTCATCGATCTGGCTTTATTGCTTAGACGTTTACCGTGGTATATAAGCACCATACGTGGCAAGAGGGGTAAAGGCTTAGTAACGTGTCCCGCGGTTTACTCGTCTAAGCTTTATTGGTTGCCTATTCATCATTTGGATAGGTTGTGCTAATGACCTAACGGCGTAAACAAGTAGACAGTTTTAGCCGTTATTTTAGTTTGCCTGCTTTGATTTGATGCTTCGGGTAATATAGGTTCCCAGATGGTCGGCCTTAAACATTCCATGTTGTCTAACTGACTACTGATCAACTTCTGTATCTGCCATCTCATTTCAGTCATCATTGCGGACGTGAGCTCGATAGTAAACGATAATCCTAACTTCGTGTTGCATAAGCACAATTTAGATTACATTTTGAATGATAATCTGGGAAAGCCGTTTGTACTTATTTTCAAGTTTGGATGGAGCAAGTTTTTTAATCAAACTAATAAGTACCTGGGCATAAATGAACAGCAGAAAACATTAAATTTTCCAGGTAAGTCGAGAAGAAATCTATTGTTTACCCTGAGACCTGTAGTTCTCGGGGCGTAGGGTTTCGAAGCTAGACTATGTTTATATGCTTCTAATTATTATAAATTTTAGGACTTAGCGCTGAAGTAGCAGAATGGATTACAACTTCGTATAAAAATGTAGTCGGCGTTGGTGTGGATGTACCATCTATGGACCCTGGCTCTTCAACAGATTTTCCTGTACACAAAATATTTGCCAATGCAGGACTTTACAACATCGAAAACATTAATTTAAGCCGTCGTATCCCGGGTAAGAATCTAACAAAAAGCCACGAGGACATCGACGACGCGCGACGCCACCCCGCGTAGGTACGTCAATGAGTAGAACCCCATTATCTCGGACATTTTGTATGGGACAGACGGAGGTGTCAGAGGAAGCAGACCCACGCTTTCTGCTCTACTGTAATAACTTCTATACAAAAATGTATAGGACTGGTAGGCCTCTGATGCGTCGCAGGTCTATTATGATTCTGCTTTACACTCGAACCTGTGAAGTGGAATAGGTACATTCTCTTTTGTAAGGGACACCCGCACAATATTCTTCTTATGATACTTGACCGTATTTCAGAAGACGTATGTAGAAATAACAACAGTCGGCGCGTACTTTTGCAAAAAAATTGCCATTCGCCCAAAAATTGAAACAAACATTAAAACAATGCCTACCTCTTCTAAAGACGTTTTCCCAATAGTACCATTATTATTTTAAATTATTTTCAGAATACGGATGTACAGCTCTCGTAATGCCGATGAAGATAGCTCAAGGCACAGGCGCTCCAATAAGACTTGTGGCAATTTGTCCTACCCAGAACCCTATTACGTTTTAGAAAACGTCTAAGTACCACTTATGTAATCTAAAAGGAAACAAAAAATATAATAAGTATTTAAGTGAAGTTTTTATTTGGAATGTAATTAAGAGCTAATCAGGTATAAAAATGAGATAAAACAATCAACAGCAAAATAAAACATGGATTTTTAACCATTTATGTAATTTGTTTTTACGCCTTTCATTTAGCGTTAACTTTAACTACTATGTAACTACATTTAAGTACTATGCTAATTAGAAAGAAATGAGAATACATTAAACGATAAAATATCACTTTTAGCTACATATAAACTTCTGTTTTGGTGTTCAAATGATTTCTTAGATAGCCAGAATATCGTTTATTTAACTTGGTAATGAAACTACTAATAAAAAAAATGGCACACACCTTAGTAATAAATCATATTGTCGACAAACTTGGAATACGACAGAATGTAATCCGTTTCACACGCGGCTAACCTATATCATAATACTACTTTTAAAAAGTAACAACTTTTACACAAAATCAACTAAACGTAAATATTAATCGATACTTCGATTGTTGCATTAAGCTAATTTGACAGCACTAAAAGTATTGCAGTCTTTTCTTATAAACTGAAAAAAACAAAGATGGCAACAATTTTAACTTTGTCAAATTTAACATTATTTAGCTTTATAATAGTTTAGCAATAACAAAATCTACTTTCATCAATCAACGAGCCCGCGTCGCCTTCAAATATCAGTAACAACTTAACCTACATTGGCAACGGTTCTAGCTCAGTAATCTGTCTTCTAGCATTTTAAAAACACTCCACTCTGCACAAGTTTCTCATAGACTAACTCGTTATTAGAGTCTAGCAATTCCACAGATGGTATATACTCAGCATTGTTTATGATTTTAGCATCGAACGGCCCCTTGTCCAATAATACTTCCGAGAACTGTTTTGAAATAATATCAACGTCCATTTTAGGATTTACTTCAACGCCGTGTAATTCCGCAGCAACAGTAAGCGGTGGCAGATTTGCCCATTCCTCATGTATTTCTCGGGCGTCTGATAATGAAACAAGTTCAACATTACCATAGTCAACATACCTCACTTTGACACGATTCTGGAGTGCACTATATTCCATTATGATTGCTCTGTACCACTTGTTGTCTTCTTTGAACAGAGCGACGCAAGCTTTATTTTTGAAAATACCGTTTAGGGGCGGCATGTTCTCCCCTTCCTCTTGTATCTCATGGAACAGTTCTTCATACACCATAGATGTTTCTGCATCATGGATAACACTGAGTGGAAATATTTTCGAATCATTGATCAGTGTTATGTTGCATTTAAATTCATTATCTGGGTGTTTAGGGTATGTTATATCTTTTCCTGTGATTACAGCACTATTTTTATTTTCCTCTGCAACTATTATGTTCCAATCCTTACCTCTCATAGCGGTTAAATCAAAAAAATCTTGTTCGTTCTCTTCTTCATTTTCATTTGATTTGTTGCTGTTGACTTCATCTTCTATGAAATCGGCTTCATCATTCTCAACAATGAAATCTGGTCCGCCATCAGAGCCCGCAGTCGAGACGACATCGAGAGTGTATTCTAGTTTACTGCTGGTTGCCGCTGCAAATTGTCTGTCTTTTGCTTTGCAACCATCTCTGTATCTGGCCAAGTCAAAATCGACCAAATGATCATTTATCCACAGTTTGTCGTATTTCATATCTATTGGCGTAATACCGTCAACCGTACTTCCTGAGAGTTTAACATAGCAGTGTTTCTCTACGATCAACTTATGTATGTAGTCCAATGTTTGTCTTTCCCATTGATTGCCTATTGGCTGTATACGATCGAATAGGCATTTATGCGCTTGGACCGGTATTTGGTGCAAAGCTATACTTTTCCTCATGTTAGCGAAAGAGCACACTTCTTCATTTCCGTAATCAATGTAATGCACCAAACAGTTGGAAGTTACTTTGTTGACCTCGACTACTATTCCCCTATAGAAGCTATTGTCGTAGTGGTAGAGAGCGATGCAAGGCTCTCCAATGCTCCATTTCATGTATTTTGCCTTTGGGTCCGGGTTTTGATAGCGCACGTTCAGTGCATTGCGGATGAGATCAAACGTACCTTCTTGTGCTAATTCATGTAAGTAGATAACGCCATTGTTGTCTACAAACCTGCAAGTATAACAGTTTTAGTTTCTATTATTCTGTTAATATTATTAAAGCGAACTTTTAGATGCTTGTGGCTAACTACTGAACCGATTTGGATGAAGTTCAAGATACCTGTCCGTAACCTGGATGCGAACAGGTATATTTGCTGGATCTGGATTCTATATGTTCATATAGGCTGCTTTTTATCTCAAAAAACATACAAAAACCGAGTACAAAACACCGAAAAGGCCGTGGAGAAAAACTGTCAAAAACATCAAAGCGCTGAAATATCGATGTTACCAAAATTACCACGCGGGCGAACCCGCGGCCGGTTACTAGTACAAGGAGTAAATAAAACTACATACTTCCATAAACTAAAACTGCACATTCAGACCATGATTCTGATTACGAAGAAAATAATTAAACGCGAAAAAAAATCAACACTTTTACCTCGTTTTTTCGTGATTTCGGCATCAATATCGACCATACATCGTAAAATAAACATAAGCACCTAATTATCTCATTTAAAAACAATAAAACAGCAATCTAAATGGAACACGATCGTCTGACTATGCCTTGCCCTCGTTGCCGGGGGCGGCCGGCTAATGACCGGGCGGAGACGGAGCGCTAACCGCTGATAAAATAAATAGGAACTTCAGCATAATAAAAAAATCGTATTTTTCTAAATCTATGTAACTGACAACCAAGTGGTATTCAATGGGACCTTGTAGTAGGTAACTTTACACGTTCCATGAGTATTCGGAAGTGGTCTTCTTACACCTGGTATAGGTAAACTTTTTAGTCGATCTAGTCGCAGGCACTCCTAGCATGATGTAAGCATTATAGATAAATGTAGAGAATTTGACACTTACGTTGCTATTGCTGTAAATTCATTACATTGATAAGGTTCTGGCGGTAACCACTCCGATACAAATATGCTGTTGTTTTTAAAGTCTACTGTCTCCGGTTCAGTTGAATCTTCACATTCAACAGCTGTTGACGACCCTGATGCGCTTTCTGTTTCCATCTTTGTAAGCAACGGCTTGGTAGGCATTGGTTCTAGTTGAAGCCAATCACGGACTGACCCAGTAACGTTCAGAAACGAGAGCGTTTCTTCTCCCTCCGGTTCATTCTCTACTTCATTGCTCACCTAAAAGTGTAAAACACACATTTAAAAAATGGAATACAGTGAATAGATGCTTTGTTCCAAAATAAACTCTTTTTTTATAATCTTAGAATTCTAGCTGTTGTCATGGGTTTGCAACGTGTCACGTATGGAATACTAACTACTGCAAAATGTGGGTATGTATCAAATCTGGACCTACCCCTGACTACCCTTACACATTCTCGAAGATCCTCGAGTAGGTACTTGGTACTAAGAGGTCGTAGGGGATAGCTACCGTGCTTCGGGATTAAAGTCGTGAAGCTATTTCATTTCCATTTTATATAATCTTAATTGCTCACCTGCTCAGCTTTAATAGGTATGCCCAGTCCTTGTTCAATTATTTTTTTATTGATACAACGCCATTCTGATTTGTCAGGTTCTAAAGCGCCTCCCTGGATAGTGTGGTACACCCAAATTTCAATCGGCATGCTATTATCTTTGAAGTTGCCCAATTTGGTTATAAATATTCTTTGGTAGGCGTCTAAGAGATCCTTTAGAAACTCCTTGGTGATCAGAGGCCATTCTTCTCCAATAGCTGGCATGACTCCGCTTAGGTGACACTTGATGGCTGCAACACCGATGGCGGCAAACTGAGACGCTAGCTCCTTCAGATTTGCCGTCGGTACAGTTTCCACATTGGCAAAATCAGTGTAGAATACCTTAGCGGTATCGTCAGTCAATTCGAGAATGGTCGCGCGCCTCCAAGTTTGCGACTGAATACACATCGTACAACACTTGTCGCCTACACGCCAATCTGACTTTCCTTCAATCTTTTCGTTAGAATAAGTTTTTTGTATGTTTTCAAACATTTCATTGAACATCTCCTGTTGGTGTACCAACCATACATAAATGATCGACGGCGAAACGTATTGTATTACTTTGGCTTCCAGTCTCAAGGGGCCCTTATCCTTCGCAACTAAATCTTCGCTTTCTTTCACTTCGATAGGCTTTGGAGCCTTTTTTTTGAGTATTTTTATTTTCTCCTTCTTTTTGGGTTGCACTGGTTTATCAAAGGGCGATTTGTGTGTAAAAGTTTGGTCTTTAAGATCCTGGGTACTATTGAAATTGAACATTCTGTAAAAAAATTATTGTATTTTTAAAGAATTTATGTTTTAATTATAACTAGCTGATTTTTACACCCGCTTTAGGGATGACAGCTTAATGAAACCTGTACTAAGTTTATATCTATAAGGAACTGTGATAATGGAACCCTTCGTGCTCGAGTCCGACTAGCACTTGGCCAGTTTGTTTTAAAGTTGATCACGCCTTTTTCCTTATTTTAAGAACTATCAAGCAAGATTTCAGAAAAATATCTTTAATGCTCAGACTTTTCGACCTCTACAGTATTATTACAATATAGATAAAAAACTATAATTTAAATAGATTCTTACCCGAAAGTGATGGCGAATTTATATTTCACCATTTCATTATTGATGCACACAACATTTTCTTCATCAGATCTGTCGAACAGTGTAACTCCAATGGAACCGCGATTGCGACTGTCTTCTATTTGCATTTCAAGAGTGTGGTTTTGATATTTCTTAAGTAGAGCTACCGACGTCGGGCTCCACTTCTTATTGAGAGGCGTAATGCCAGCCAAATGGCATTCTGTAGCCTGTGAACAAGTTCAAATATAGGACCAGTCATAACTCTCACAGTACATCAAAACAATAATTTCAGCTTTAAAGCGATCGTAAATGTTGACTACATTCTAATCTATTATTGATAAACTCGACGAAACTTAAAAATAGTCATGCCATGTTTTTTCTTTTGCTAGGTTTCAAATATGATACAAAACATGGTATAACTATTTCAAAAACGCCGAGTTTATTAGTAACGGGGCATGAGATAAAAGTTATTTTCAAATTAGATTCGTATGGAAAAGATTGTGTTCACAATGCCAGTGCTCTCAAACGGTGAGGGGTAACATTATAGCAGCGGCGATGGGCTTGCAACCTGTCACGTATGGACACTAAAAGCAGCAGCAAAATGTGGGTATGTGCTAAATGTAATATTTGGATTAACCCCTCTTAGACAACCTCAAGGAATCCCGAGTCTGTGCTACTTGGTACTAAGAAATCTGAGGGGATATCCAACGTGCCTTATTAGAGCAGTGAGACTGTTTCCTTTTAGAATCTATGAAAATAGAATCAGCTTTAAATCCGGTTGTGTTGCATTTTCGATAGCAAATCGGAAGACGCTGTAAGTATTTGTCTCTTGAATATAGTTACTTACTAGAGCGCGCAGAGTAGTGAAGCGCGGTTGAATAGCTCGCAGTGAGGTCCAATGCACGAACAGATGCAGTCCCCAGTCAACTAACTGTACTCTGATACGGCCGCGCAAGCCGACCTCAGTCACCACGCCGCGAGCCCATGTGCACTCTTCCCTCAAGCCTATATTACTCTCTGGGTCGCCGCTTCTGTACTTTTCCGTGTTTACTACACACGCCATTCCTGTACGATCAAACATTACAAATAAAATACCAAATACAATACAAAATACAAATATGTAGTTTTATTTCATTGAAAGATTATCAATGAGCTCCGCGCTAGGCTGGACGCGTGTATCGCAGATGCTCGGACCCGATTTGACAAAAGTATTAATTAAATAAAAAGAGAAACAATGCGAGGCAAATTTTAAATAAAAAGAAAACCGAAAGATGCAGGACAATGCAACAGGAAAAAACTACTTAGGTAAGCACTAATAAATATACGTAGTAAAACTCAGCTTGTGTAATAAGGCTTATAGTTAGCGTCCACATTTCAGTTTCAATATAGAACAAATACGATTACTTACCCAGTTCTGGTAGAAATATTTTTCCGACATCAACACCCAAACTGTATTCTTGATTCAGCTCTTCGACAAGCCCGTCGAAATCGCGTTCATGTTGTCGCTAAAACAAATAAGATAAGTACTTAATCTTTATATAGGTACATAGTATAAAATGAAGTCGCTTCCGCTGTCTGTTCGCTTAGATCTTTTAAACTACTCAACGGATTTTAAGGAGGGGGTATTCGCCAACTCGAGGTTTTCTCCAAGTAATTTCTCTTTGATGAGTGAATATAAATGTCCAAAAAAAATATATATTGTTTATTAAAGACTAAATTTTAATTTGTACAATTGAAAAAATTCTAACTATATTATTACTATATGAAAAAAATATCCAAAGTGAAGCAATTTTTATTTTAAATTTGGTTATTTCTTCTAAACGGTATTGATTTTTAGTATTTTTATTTCACACAAATATCTGTCAAAGTTTTTATCACAAAGTGAACAATTGGCAGTTCGAACTAATAATTCATTAAGCTACAATTAATTATTTCTTGAATGCGATACGAAATGGAATGCGCGGGTCCCTGTGCGGGCGACGGGCGGCAGTGCAACTCAGACTGTCGGACGGGGAGGTTGTGCTGCTCATTGCTCCGATTCGCGCATGGACGATTTAGTGTTAGTTTTTTAATTTCGTTTTTTTGTAAATCGTAGGTAAGGCACTTACGCAAATTTTTCGCGCTTCACGCTTCTTTATAAGTTTGGTAGATTACTCTTTATTCATTACTATGGCAAATAAAGTTACGTACGGTACAGGATACCTACAGTTTCACAACTATATTTGAATAATAAACCACACAGTAATAGGTTAGCCCCTCGAAGTAGGCGGGAGTAGTCGTATACACCCTGTAAGCATTCGTCGTAGGTATCCTAGGATACCCGGTTGACATAGGCTAAATTATTTTTCAAAAATTATGGTTCCTTACTAAAACCCGTGCAAAGCTGGGACGAGCCGCTAGTATTCTATAATAATTTACGAAACCACCGATATGATGCACGGTCGATGTGGCGCGGCGGGCGAACGTCTGCCTGCGACGCAGGAGGTTGCGGGTTTGATTCACGACTTGGGATAAATGCTTGTACGATTTACAAATTATTATTATTATGCTCCTGGCATAACTGCAAAAAGTCAACTTACAGGAGGATGTGGTTTTCAGATTATTTCAGAAATTATAAACCTTTTTGGTAGTTTTTTGTCTAAATAATTTCAGTATAATAATAATAATGCTGGACAAGCCACACAGCATCATCCAGTCCCAAGCTAAGCAGAGCTTATGTTATGGATTCTAGGTGACTGATATACTTAATACAATACATTACAAACATAGATATTTTTTTATTATACATAGAAAACACCCAGAACACCCGGAATAAATATTTGTAGATTGTACAAACATTTATAATATTATAAAAACTTTTTTAAATTGACTATCCTATCTTGCTCCTAAACCACTTCTAAACTACTTAATACATATATATCTATATATACAAAAAATATAGATATATATGTATTACGATTTTTTTAAATTATAATAATGGAATTTACTCTTGTTTTTTCGATTTTTTCCCTTTATTCTATCGGTTGTGCCCCTCTTGCCCGTTGATTATCGCTCGAAAGAAGTTATAACCTCCATTGGGCCTTTTTACCTCGGAGTTTTGCGTGTGCAAGATTTTGGAAAGTGAGCACACCTACATTATATATACCTGCCTACATTATTAAAGAATATTAGCTATTGCTTGAGCTGATTATCAAAAAGATGGGAATCTTTTAGATAATCAGCTCAACACAAGTAACGCAGTTAGTTAGGTCTTAAAATGTGCCCTTGTATCTGGTCTGTATATTCTGCAATAAACTACGTGAAAAGCAGTTAGCATGCCTTTGTTGTATTTCTGTAAGAAATAAAAGATTTGCACATATATTTTTTTCTTCCTGTAGAACTCCATCATAATTTCTTCCCAAGAGGGCAAGTTAAATCCATGGTAAGAATACTTTCAAGTTATCGAACTAGCATCATTTGATTGGCTGTATCGAATGGGTGGTCAAATACGAATAATGGCCAATACGGTGCTCGATTGTCTTTATTCATGTCCAGACATATACTAGTGCGTATATTTCTCCCTCATAGTGCCACGATCACATAGATCCACATAGATTTATGGATGGTGTAGGAGAATTATGCTCTCTATCTCCTCGAGCGACGGCTGTAAATTATAACGACGCGCTTCAAAATGCAATGCTACCGACAGTCCGTAATATTTAAACTTCACCATATGACTGCGGCGTCGTTGATGCTTGTGATTGTGACAATTTAATAAAAGGATACATCTACTTTTAGCTTTGTTTTCTGACAATATAATAAAAACGAATCCTGAAATAAACTGTTTTATTGAACGCATATTGTTAGTAACAAGTGTACATAATTTGTAAATTCCGACAGGTGGACTCGCCTTGTGTCAGAACTTTACAATTTTATGTAGCTTATGATTATTGGTTCCATCAAGTTCAAGCTAAGAACAGCTGTCAGCGTAACAAACAGTAATCATCGTTATCTTTAATCAGATAAAGAGGGCAATAGAAGTTGTCAAATCGGTTTGCAAGCGAAACTAATCCTTATCACCTATGAATCTGCAAGCGGCATTCAACCTTAGGGTGGTAAACCAATTTTTTGGGCGACTGTACCTATAATTTTTTGGGAAAAGGCTAGAACCTCTGTAACCAGAGCTATACCTACCTGTGTAAAAAACTTATGGATCTTCACCGTGCTTGGAAGGATTTGCAAAAAAAGATATGAGCTTGATGATATGTTTCGGTTACCGTCATCTCTTACAACACAAGATTTTATAAAAATGCAAGGACATCACGGTCAACCTACCAGCCTTGATGAAAACCTTAGAAACCCTTGCCATCCACCTCTCAAAGGGTAAGTTCTGGAACTACTTACTACAAAAAGAGGAAGGAAAGACTTTGTCACGCCTAAATTAGTTGCAGCTTTAGACAGATGTCAATTAAACAAGGAATTCTGTTTATATACTTCAGGCTGTAGCAAAAGCACTAGATCTTAGCTGTGATGATTTCCTGATAAAAAAATCGTCCATTCAACGCATTTGCACACAGAGTAGAAAATATAGTGTAATCTATAAAATCAAATTTTGTTTTAAAATGTGTGTTTGAAATAAGAATCCACCAAATCACAAGTAGCCCTGATATCATAATGTTAAAAAAGTTTATATATTTCAATTGATTTATATGCTTATAGAAAAATGTTAAAAACAGAAATTTTAAATTCGCGGGTTAATGTAAATGTAGACAGATAAAATTTTGTATTTAAGTAAGTCTTGATAGTTTAAAAAGAAATACGGGGTATACAATTCGATTTCCAAAAAAAAAAATATAAGGGACTTATATTCGTCCATATAAGGGACACCCTACAGTACATCAGTGGCGTAGCGTGCCTTAGCGGGGCCCTGTATAAAAATTTGTTTGGGGGCCCTTATGAAGGGTAAAGATTTCTCACAAAAGAAAAAAATCTTAGCACAATATTAAAAGCAATATTGATTGCCATTTTTGACTTTTGTCATTTCTGAAATTTAAAAAAAATTGGGAAATTTTTATTAATTTTAGATGACGCACGTCGGGGGCCCCCGTGGCCCGGGGGCGCCGTATAATTGATACGGCAGATACGGCGGTAGCTACGCCCCTGCAGTACATGGTAGTTTGGAAATAAAAGTCACCCTAGTTGACAGTAGCGGCTTGTGTGCCTTTCTTCACCGGGCAAAATGAACCACTCATCTGATTCCGCGCGTGATAATAGGCAATAAATAAAGCATAAAAACTTGATTATTAAAATATACATGTTGTTTTCTATATTTTTTTGAACTGATATGATGTAAAATGGTATGTAGATGCTGAAAATAAAAAAAGTACTATCAAAGACACAATCAAATCTACGCCCCTGTGACTAGGATATGACGTATTGCATCGTGTTATTATGAATATAAATATTTTTTAGCCAACTTAGTATTATCTTCATATTTATTTACTTATTTTAGGAAGACTTGTGCCTTTATTGACCAGACAAACAAATCATAAAAACTTGATTATTAAAATATATACATGTTTTTTTATACTTTTTTGAACTGAAATTATGTAAAATGGTATGTAGATGCTGAAAATAAAAAAGTACTATGAAAGACACAATCAAATCTACGCCCCTGTGACTAGGATATGACGTATTGCATCGTGTTATTATGAATATAAATATTTTTTAGCCAACTTAGTATTATCTTCATATTTATTTACTTATTTTAGGAAGACTTGTGCCTTTATTGACCGGACAAACAAATCATAAAAACTTGATTATTAAAATATATACATGTTTTTTTTATACTTTTTTGAACTGAAATTAAGTAAAATGGTATGTAGATGCTGAAAATAAAATAATGCTATGACAGGGAACAATCGAATCTACGCCCCTGTTACTAGGAAACAACGTATTGCATCGTGTTATTATGAATATAAATATTTTTAAGCCAACTTAGTATTACCTATGTTTTTATTTATTTACTTATTTTAGGAATACTTGTGCCTTTATTGAACGGACAAATAAATCATAAAAACTTGACGCCCTGTTACTAGGATACAACTTATTGCATCGTGTTTTTTTTACTTCTTAAGTTAACACAAACACGTATTACATTAAAGTAAATATAAATGAAATTATTAAATTAATATTTTAATGAAATGATTATACAATTTTAATTAAGCTTTTTAGGAAATTATTTTAACTTCATAGGTTGAGCTTAAAATTTATAAAAAGTTGTTTTAGTAGTTAGTACATAGTTAGTTATTAGTTATTGTATGAATATTATTTTTATTATTATTTCAAATTGTTATGATCATATGCTAAACGGGCTTAGGGCAGTGGTACGCCATCATACAGGTTTTTCAGTTTGGGTACCAATGCTGTCTAACCAATGAATAGTCATGTATGTTGTTTCCAAATAAATTTCATTTCATTTCATAATGAATATAAATATTATTTTAGCCAATTTAGTATTATCTTTTTATTTATTAACTTATTTTAGGAAAACCAGTGTCACCACTAAAATATTTCTTTTATATTGAGTAAATTTTTAGAGCACGATAATAGCGCGGCTCCTTGCCAACAAACAAGGAGCGCGTGTTGCGCTTTGCGAGCGTAAAAATATAGCGGGGGGCACGCGGTCGGCGCGGGGAAATTATCCCACTCCGCCTGAATCCTCAAGGTCGTTGGCGAATACCACAGCCTTAATGCAGCTTTCATTAATACATAGAGTGACTCAAGAGAAAGGTTTATATGTACAATACATACATATTATACCTGATGTTAAGTAGTTACCATCGCCTATAATAAAGCATTGCCTTGCAGGTCATGTTCGTTAGGAACGAAACCTACAAAACACTGCTCTGCGTCCCTTAACCTGACGTATACAGGTGTTAAGCTTCATGTGCCTGTAATTTCACCGCCACCCATACTCTTCAAATCGGAACACAGCAAGCTGCTTGGTGGTAGAAATAGGCATGGTCCTATCTAGCTCGTCCAGGGAAGTACTACCTACTTCCCTGGACGAGCCCTTCACTAAGAGATCTACTACTACTATACAAAACTCAACGTCCAGCTTGAAAACTAAAATCCACACACAATACTTACTTTGCGGACAAAAAACTTGTCAGGGTTCACAATATGCGTCAGATATACATCATCCAATGATTTAGGCTTGAAATCATTATTGCTGGTGAAAATCTTGGGCTTTTCTCCGACGCTGTTGATAAACGGATACTGAAAATGAAATGGGATAACAACTGTAAAAATACTTAGATATTATTACTTAGGTACTTACATTTAAATGCATAAAGTGAAATAAAGATTAATTAAAATTACTGGATGTGGCATTCAGAGAAAAAGGCAATAGCTCAGCACCTTTGATTATTTACTCAGCACATCATTTTGCTCAAGAGCCAAGCCCCGGTTCTAAGACATTAAATACATTATTCTAATATCTTGCGAATAGTACTTAAAAAAAGACAAAAAGACGGAGTCGACTTAAAAAATGTTTGTACGTGTGTTTGTACATGTATCACACAAGAACTACTGGATGCATGTTGATACAATTTACAGAATTAGTTAGCTTATATTCAAATTGAAAACTTAGTAGGGTTTTCATTGAGTTGTCATCTATAAAAAGGGAACAAACGAAACGAAAAAAACACGAACGAAGTCGCGAGCGGGTCAAAGAATACGTAATAAATGTTACTTACCCTTAGTTTAGGATTAGGCATTTTAGCTCGTTCATGAAAGACGAGAGCGTGCGCAATACTGACTTTGTCAACAAACGTGGTGACGTCACAATCTAGCTTTATGCCGTTACTCAAGTCTATTATACGACGAATGTGAATCACGGCTTGTTTACTGAAAGTAAATCAAAATATTTTTATTGAATAAAACTATACGTAGTTTCAGTAACGTTCAGTACGGTCACAATAACTATAAATAAATAAATAATAAATAATAAATAATGCCGGACGATTCACACAGCATCATCTAGACCCAAGCTAAGCAGAGCTTGTGTTATGGGTACTAGATGACTGATATATTTAATATAATATTATATTACATACATAGATATTTTTTATTATACATAGAAAATACCCAGAACACCCGGAATAAATATTTGCAGATCGTCCAAACATTTATCCCAAGGCGGGAATCGAACCCGCAACCTCTGCGTCACAGGCGGACATTCGCCCGCCGCGCCACATCGGTCGTCAATAACTATTAGTAACATTTTCATCAGACAACAAACACGTGGACGAAATCGCGGGCGGGACAGCTAGTTATTTTCTAAATACGTTCACAAATAAATATGATAGGAACCAAGCTATCATCAATGTCATGGCTGTTTCTAGGCTTAGTCGAGACTTAGCTTGAGACGATTCAAAGTAATATATTTTGAATGGTCTTAAAAATTAGACGAGACAAAACTACTTCCACCGTACCAAGCCTACAAGAATGGGCAACAATCTTACTATCCCAGTTCCTAGCTTCTTCAGGGAGATTGATAGCCCATTTTTACAATAAAGTTATGGTATGATCTCAATAGAACATAATGCAGTTTAAGAAACACTATTTTAAGACCTCTGTTAAATCTAGACTGTGGACCATGTCTTTTTAGGGTTCCGAACCCAAAGGGTAAAACGGGACCCTATTACTAAGACTACGCTGTCTGTCTGTCTGCCCATCTGTCACCAGCCTGTATCTCATGAACCGCGATATTTAGTTATGAGTTGAAATTTTCGCAGATGATGTATTTCTGTTGCCGCTTTAACAACAAATACTAAAAAAACAGAATAAAATAAATATTTAAGGGGGCTCTCATACAAAAAACGCACGGAACCCTTCGTGCGCGAGTCAGACTCGCACTTGGCCGGTTTTTTATTTTAAATTACACATTTAAGTTCATAGGATTTAATATAATCACACTTTGATAAGTTTTGACTAGTCTAATCTTTCACTTACTTGTCAATAATGTTTTGAATGAGGATTGAGTCATCAGCCATCCACTCCCCATTGATAGGTGTACAGTTTGCAAGCGAGCAGTTTATGGCCAGAGGAGGGGGTGTGTACCATTTAGCAGGGGGGAACAGACGCAGACTGTAACATAGCATATTTAGTTTAGATAAACAAACATTTATAACTTCCGCCCTAGAAATGTGTTCGATACTTACTGAAAATATATTGTTTCTTTTGTGTCTGAATGTTATACTATGTTCTTATTTAGAGATTTATCGCTCAGCTGACCTGAGTTCATATCACAACCCAGATTCTGTTTTTATGATCTAGTATAGATCCAGGATTCTTAGCAAGTGTGATGATGATCAATAAATAACTATCAATGTAATTCTGGTTACACTTACTTGTTGATGGAGACTGCCTCAATGCTGCCGAAATCGAAACAGTACACAATGAACTTGGTATGATCTTTATCATTTCTGTCGACGCTCAAAACGCGACACCGCTGCCAGATTTTGTCGACTTTGTTGTACGCCAGATATATTTTGCCTGCAAAGCCGAAACTTGATGATAACTACTGATTTTTTTACAGTTTAAGCTTTATTCCATTACTAATAAAGTCCATTGTGTTTGTTACACTTGTTGTAGTTATATTATTGGTCTGATGAATGATGACCGCGCAGAATAGCAATGTTATTAGGTATATACATTATTTCTTGGTAATCACAAAATTCCCAAACAAGATATATTATAAAGCGCACGTGTGCATGTTGTGTCACATTCAAATGGTCTACACTACGCTGTAGACCATTTGAATGTATGGTGTCATGAGGGTTTGATCGATGACCTACTATTGACTGCTATTTACATCTGAACGCTTTCAAGCTTCGGAGAACAAATAATGCTCTGTCAGCTGTTAAGCCATGACGAGGTCTCTCAATTAAATTTATAAAATGGTGAACGCAATCAGGTGATCGTTTTGACAGCATTAGCTATGTTCAAAGCTATTTGATTACCTAGGACATTTTGAGTGCATTGGCAGTCTGGCCGAGACTGACGGCTTGACAGTTCAGACTCGCCCGGTCAAGCTCTGCTAGGAAATAGCAGGTCGGTAGGAAAAAACGTGGCACTGTCTTGTGTTCGGATCGGAGTCTGTCGATGGTTTTGTAAAGTAATGTGAAGTGTTATTTTAAGGCGATTGATATAAGTATACAATTGAAGACATATATAGATGGCTGACTATGGCAGACTATTTGAGTATAGTTTGCTTCCCTGCTTTTAGTAGCCGAGTGAACATGTAGAAGTTTCACATTTTCAAAATGATCTCCATAGTAACTACCATTTTGATAGCAAAATAGCGGGCTAAAGACGGCCTAAAACGTTACTAGGTTTGGCATATAAGAACTTTCTTACTTTTTACTGTGTCAGTGATACAATAGATCATACATTCTATGGTAATGGAAACATTTAACACCCGTTAGCGTTTGCCTATCTAAACAGACCAATAAATAGATGATAAGAGTACAAATCGAAATGTATGAAATAAATATGCAGACACTAGAAATTTGTAATGAAAAAAGGTGTAATGTTACTCCTACCTTCAGAAACATGGCACATCAAAGGTTTGGGCATGGAAACAGCATTTCGATACTCCCTCAGTAATTCTTTGACTAACTTCTGATCGCTAGCTCGTTGCACATAGAAGTTGTGAGGATCAACAATGTGTGACATGTAGATTAGCTCCTGAGAACCTAAAACAAATAAATAAACATTCATGGTCATTACACACAACACCATCTACAACAAAGCTTACTTATATATTTTTTATTTGTAAATACATGCATAGAATACAATAATAATAATGGTGGACAATCCACACAGCATCATCCAGCCCAAAGCAGAGCTTGTGTTATGTGTACTAGATGACTGATATATTTAATACAAAACATAAAATACATAGATTATTTTTTTATACATAGAAAATACCCAGAACTCCCGGAATAAATACTTGCAGATCGTACAAACATTTATCCCAAGGCGGGAATCGAACCCGCAACCTCCTGCGTCGCAAACGGACATTTACCCGCCGCGCCACATCGGTCGTCAAACAATATCACACCCAGACACGGAACAAACATTTATGTTTATCACACAAATGTTTATCCAGGGTGGGGATCGACCCACAACCTACAATGCAGTAGGCAGAGCTACTAACAAGGGGCCTGTATAACAAAATAAATGATAGGGTACATTTAATTTGTATTGTGTTATTTTGTTTGTACAAGGTGATTCAAAGGCAGCAACCTCGTTCTCTGATCCTAAGGTTGAGAATTCCGATTCGGTTAATTATCAATTGTAATAATCATCATCATCATCAATAATAGTACTTGGTACCACCAGCACAGAAATGCTTACCATCATGTTACGTGCTACAACCTTTAAGGATCGGAACAGAAGGTATTAGTGATATGGACAGTTCTGGCAGTGGCCAGTACTCAAAAATAATTAATAATGCGAAGATCAATAGTATTATTACCTTCGTACAATGGTTTTGGTTCTTGGTTATCCACATATGGCTTAACCTTGGAAACTCCTTGGTATGTATCACCTGTAAACCATCACATATATACAAAGTGCAAAGTATAATTTTGCACGGAGGATGTAGTATAATGCAGAGGAAAAAAGATTATAATAGGACTTCAATCACATATTTCGCGAAAGATCGAATTGACCAAGACAAATACGGAAACACGCAGAGTTTCATAAATACTATAAGGAGTATGAAAGTAGGGTATTGATGAAGATAGTGCAACGTTAAATGTTTTCAAATCAATAAGTACCTACATCTTTCCAAGTAAAAATTACGCTTGGGCACAATATGAACATCATCATCAAGTCTGTAGAAGTCCACTGCTGGACATAGAGACTGCTGGATAAGATCCCTTTCACATCCATCGACTTCCCGCGATCCTAACAATGTCGTCAGTCCAAATTGAAACCCAATATCTGTATTTAAGTATTTGTTTTGGGACTGAATGTTTTAATTATGGTATTTGTAGTTTCTGATACCCACAGACATCTAAGGGAATTCTAATATGGAGTCAGAACTAGAACGTGACTTCTGTTTTACATTTTTACTGACTTTGTATATAGCTCTGTTTAGAAGAGTCACTGCTGCATGAATTGAGTGAATTAACAGATGCACTCTTGCTGCGATAGTTTGGTGCTTGCTTGAAGAAAGTCACAGGCTTTTGGTTTTCCTCTTTTGGTTTCGGCGGTGGAGTTTCTTTCGGTTTTTTCAACTGTCTCACATCTAAAAATAAAAAATATTTACATTTTTATGTAACATAAAATCAGCTTTATTGTAAATAATAAACACAAATAAATAAGTATTATATTAAGCGAAAATCGCGATGTGATTTTATTTTCATGATTTAAACTTCGGGAATACATTTCTTAACACATCTTTACGCACACACTTGTCTCTACAATCAGTGGTTTAGGCTGTGCGTTGTCTTTATATCTGTCAAGCTAAGATTCCTATAATTGGTACAGATATTTTTATCTAGATAGATATTTATTGCTTAAATTTGTTCCAGATATTGGTTAATAGTATTTTTATTTTTATGTTTTTTAGGTTTGTCTAAACACTATGTAAGTATTAGGCTCCTACATCACATGTCCCAAGTATACAACATCCTGTAAATATTTATTAACGGGACGCTGTAGTGCCTCAGACATTATTCAGATTGTGGACTTGTCCAACACTATACAAGTACTATTATTTTGTCTTATGGAGCAATATTCACAATATTTATCTATCTACCTCGAGCCATTTGCGGCGGGAAGATAGGCGTGGGAGGCGGTGGTGGTATTACAACATCTTCGCCTAGTTGTTCAGGAGTACGCAGCTTGTAAACAGACGTGGCATTTCCTTCCAGGTTGATGTAGTCACTTATCAGCTCATTCAGATTTTCATTTACTTTCATCCTGCCGATTAAAAATTTGTTTACTTCAATAGATATTTTTATTAGTGATTGTAGACAACATGACAACATTTGTGTGAATCATGTATTGTTTATTATGGTCTGGGTTTAAATTAGGACCTGCCAAGCGTGACGACTATGGCAAACTCCCCCAAAGATCAGGCCTAAACGCAACAGTGGACTTATTCATAATGATGATGTTTTTTTGTGACTTGAATGTTTTTATTCTGTAGGACGGAAAACTCTCTGGAGTTAATAAAGGTTCTTGAATAGCCACGGATAGTGAAGAGTAGAACGCTCCCCCACCAGACCTATATAGTTAGAATCGCGAGAAATTGGTGGATGAAAGCTAAAAATCGTTCTTCCTGGAAACGTTTAAGGGCGATGTAATATGTCCAGCAGTAGAATTCTTCAGGAGGATAAATAGTTCAATAAAATGTTCAAACATCTCCCAGGTTTCTTGGTACTTACCTAGTACCCTACTCAAGATCCTCTAAGGTAGTACGAGTAAACTTACTTGAGGGTATTGATATTGTCTTCTTCTTTTATCAAATACCAAGGTGCTTCTGTGATCTTCTTTGCATCTTCTAAAAGGACTGACAGGTTCATCTGTAGAAATATACAACAGGTATTTACATCTATGGAGGCCTTTGTGTCCAAAGACACGCTAGGACAGGACTTAAACTAAAATAACGTGAATTTTATTATTAGATATTGTATAAGGTTCTTTTTAGCAATAAAGGCTTTGAAATTGAAATTGAATTTACATCTATTGTAGATGATTTCTATAACGTCAGGGACAACCTAGGAATCAAATAGTTATTTATGTTAAAAATTAAAGCCAATGTCGTGACTCATAAGCGTACATTCTGGGTAGATTGTAATTTTATTAGAGTTCATTTCTTTTAGTACATTAGAGGCATGATTATTAGATAGAATATATTTACAAAATACCGACCCAATGTGAGTTAGGCTGAGAAGATGGTATTGTACTGTTAGCTGCACTAGAATGTACACAATTTGTGACTTTTATACCAAATATACTGTGATAATACCAAGAGAAAGAAGATACATTCTAGTCCGGCTTTCTCACGATGTATTCCTTCACCGTTTGTGAGAAGTAGCATTGCCCACAAATACTTTTCGAATATAAAGTCCATAGCACACAACCATTTTCAAAGAAGGTTAGAAGGTGAGGTTTGGGGACGCTAGTTGCTAGCATTAGCTCCCCTAAACTACACTAAGAAGCAGTCTGTTATTCATTCAATTTACAACTGCATTCTATATATAGGCACCTAGTACCTACCTGTTTGAACATTGTGGTATCAGCAGCTGAACTGATAACTTTCGTGATTTGCTTGGCCTTTTTCATTGCTTCAAACACATCGTTTTTGGCCTTTAGAAGTGATTCCTTTTCTGCAGACTTGACTTTAGACACAGTTTCAATTGTTTCTTGCTTGTGCTTCTGTACTATAGAACAAAGTTTAGAGAAGTGCTGTTCAATGTCGGCTATGATTTTTGTCATTTCTGACTTGGGACCACTTTCATTTTCAACGTTGTACAGCAATTGGCCAATATCCTGCAATCAATTTGCACAGTCATGACTCATGTAAAGAAAAAAGAACACTAACACGCGTTTCAGTGAATTGCTAACGAGTTTTGTAGCTTACCACAGCAGTTTTAGAGAGCCTTCTGAATATTTCATCAACTTTTGGCTGTAAATTGATTATTTGCTCCATGTGTGCATCATTCTGTAAAAGTTTATTTAGTATTTATTGTTACATCATAAAAATGTTACGGAGGATAGAGTGCAGTTCCAATACAGCTCCTCTGCATAACTGATCTAATTCAGCTGCAGGACAAAACAAAAGAACTGAGTGTCAGGAGTTTTTTGTGATTTCTGTTTGTGTTATGAAAGTGATTGTATGGAGAATCCGTGACACGATAAACACCTCTATCGAGCGTAAAAACAGCCGACTCCATAGAAAATCACACAGAAATCAGACACAAAAACTTCTTGGCTCTGCATATGCAAATTTCAAGAGGCCTGTACAATTTCACCACCTGTTTGTGGTAGGACTGTATTGTCAAAGCAGTTGTGTCAACTGGGATATTGTATTTAGCTTACAGTACAAATACAACATAAATCATAGAATAAATAAAGTTACTAGAAATAAATAATAGTAAAAAAAGTTCCTCACAATTTCAGATGTGGCCTTCAAGTTATGGTCCTTGCAAGATTTATCACTGCCAACAAGCAAGCAATCCATGCAAATAGCTTTGGAACAATCAGTGCAGTAGTAATCAAGCTGCTTATCATCATGTATTTTACAATTGTTGTTTGTCTCTGGAGTTGAAGCTGCTAAAATTTAAAAAATATATACATGAGTTAGTCAACCATTATCAGCCTGAGTGATTCCATTGCTGGATATGCCAGAAATACATCTAGGGAATGATACAAACCTATTTTCTGAAGTGCATGGTTTTTGAAAATCACAAAGTTCTTGTGAGTCTTGTTGAAGCAAGTCTCACATAATGCAGTGTCACACTGTTTGCACATTTTGACTGTCAGATTATGGCATTCAACACATTTATCTGCAAATTATAATAAATTTATACAATTTATTACTTTTAAACATGTACACAATTTTTCTTTAATAAACCAAGAAGCTTATAATGTAGATAGGTATATAAATGAGCATTACCTGTTGCTTGGTCCTGTTCAGACAATATACCTTGAACATCAATGAAGTATTCCTCTATTTGTTTTTCAAATTTTGAATCATTGAGCTGCAAAATTAAGAGGTTAAGTTCAATGTTTCTAAAAATGAGAATTCTGAATTCTTCAAATTATTTTGACATTATATTAAATATACTATAAGAGAAGTCTAATCCTGATACTTATAAACCCAGTATAATGATGAATTGGAGGGATGTTTTAAATTACTTTATTAGTAGTAGGGATAGTTTGTCTTTTCTTCTGATGTCAGGAGATAGGGTGGTGATATATTATAGATATATTATTTAGTGTACCATTAGCTGTAGAGTAAGCTCTCCGAGTAGCTGATAATTAACCGAGAACATCTGATACAGACTGGATTTGTCTTGAGCTAGTGTCAGTATATTTCCTGCTTTCACGTCCATACTACGTAAGCATACTTTGCACTCAATGGGTTCCTGGGACTTTGTCAGGCTCCTGATGCAGTTCTCGCAAACGGTATGGCCGCATTGTAGGAACAGCGGTAAATTGCCTTTCAGACAGGATGATTGATCTGCAAAACATATTTCTTAATTTTATAGCGTGAGGTAGAATTGAATTCTTCTATGCGTAAATTCAATCCGATCCCGTCACGGCGGCGACAGCACAGCGCTGCGTGCTCATGTTCTAACTTATCTATGTAGCTAAGCATCACCTACCCGAATTATGATCACACATTAAAATATTTACGGTTATAATAATATTATAGAAAAAAGCATATACGTGAAGCAACTATACTTACGTTTTAAGTAATATAGCTGACAGCAATTTGGACAACTTTTGCGTATTTTGTCGTCCATTTCGTCAACTCAGTAAAACATTGATTTTAAAATCAATGTTCTGTATGTGTGTAATGTGCTCTAAATTGCTCCAGTTCCATATGTACATACACATAAAACTTAAACTAAACAATTGGCTGTGTTCTTTTCGCTCACTATTAGAAAAAGGTTTAGCTTCTCAAAACACGCTGTAATTCTAAAGAAAGAAAGCCTTTATGAAGAAAGCTACTAAAGAATAACAAAACCGCAAAACCTGGTTTCGTCTTGCAGGTCGGCTTTTTTTCCAGTGTTGCCGGCGTTTAACCTCTAAAAGCTCCAGATTCGAAGCATAAATAGTCTGAAATTAAAGCAAAAAAGTACCTTCGTTGAATTTCATTGTGCGTATAGGTATTATCTATAGTGTCTTACGAAATACCTGCAATTCTGGGAATTGCAACTGTGAACTTTTAATATAGATTGACTTTAAGCTCTATATTTTTACTACATAACGGTAGTTCTAATGCCGGCGTCAGACATGTTCCAAAAAGTGTTCAAATATGTGATCAAATAAGCGTTCATCAAGGCAGGGCGTTTGATGCTACTGTCACATATTTCTGTCACGTTCCAGTTTTTTAGCGCACATCAAAGGAATCAAAGTCTCCTCTCTGCTATGTAACCAAGAAATCAACGAAAATCTTAGGAGCGCGTTGTATTCTGCAATTCAATATAGTAATGTAAGATATTACAATCCACTCATTGCGTTTACACTTTACAATGTTTGGTAAAAATACTCTCAATAATACTATATTTACTGTCACATGACTTTGAGTATAATAACACAAAAGTATATCCTCCCTTATGTCATGACTGCGATTGATTGATTGTTAAGTGACCGTTAAAACCGTGTAAATAGATAGATATTGTATAAAAATATAGTTCATATTCTTAGAAAAATACCTACTATGTTCGAGTATGTACATTTAGCACAAAAATGCTAAATTAGCCAAAAATCTCCAGAAGATGTAACGATTCGCAAAGTTTTTCGAAGTCGAGCGAGACCTCAAAAAAATCCAAAGCGGACTAAACGGCAACACTGGTTTCTACTGGTACGGGTAACTAAAAAAACATCAAAACGATGTACGAAGTTTAGTCCAAAAATATACTACGGCTGTGTTACGGGTAGGTATTCTACAACGTTTCAAACCAAAACATTCGAAATCGTACTCCCCGCCTTTTTGTTCTAAGCTTACACTCGACATTGGCAAATTCGTGGCAACCCTCAGCCGCTGAAAAGCCATGTAATAAAAGAAGAAGAAAAACATTCGAAAGCATGAAGCTAAGATTATGTGTGTTATTATGGACTAAAGTGAAGGTATAGTGCGTTTCATCTCATAGTTCCTATGCCGTCATGTTGGTAGTAGTGCAAATAAGTGTTGTCATTATTGTTATTACCCATTCTGTGCTACCATAAAATCAGGAAGATCATGTATCTATGTAGTACCCGCGACTTCGTACGCGCCTTAGGTAATGACTTTTACGATCTCTTTAGAACATTTAGCTATAAATTATATTAATGTAAATTATAAACTTGTCCGTTTTCAAAATTTCATCCACATTACAACTTATTATCTGTTATACGAATAAGATACCATTCATAGCCATAAAGTCATGTCTATGAAAGTCCTAATAAAAGCGACGTATGAAGTCGCGGGAACAGCTAGTTCATAATATATATATTCGAAAGAAAGCAGGGAATTTAAAATTATAGGATTAATGAGAAATAAAATAGAATTTTATTTTTATTCAAAGTCAAGGTCAAAATAAAAAATCATTTATTCAGTAATAATTCCTTTCTTACGGTATAAAATTCATGTATTTTATATAGCACACCGTTCGAAGTCATCCAGTTCGTGAGTTTTTCTTCGAGGACTACTTTTGCGCGGTGTTGTAATTTTTTTCGAAATTGAAGCTGCCACCTCACCTTCTTTGGTGATTTTCGATACTGTTTTTCAGATATTCCTAAAACAAAATTTGATGTTTATTATTTACCTACTTATTTTTTCGTTGGTTTGACATCAGTCAAGCGCTTGAATTCGTTTCAGTAGGGGCATGTAGTGTCATGATAGGCAAACCCTTGATTATTATATCATTAGTGTATAGGAAAGCGCACCAGAAAACCTCTATAAAAAATATATTAACTAGGTAAATTTAAATTGAAGGGAGATAACTCTAGAGAACGCTGTAGGTACATGTATAATCTATATGGGTATTTCTGACTCTGACTATTGTCAGTACTTTTACTTACCGTATTTAAAACATCGGGAGGAGATAGTATAACAGTAAATACAAAAAACCTATTTGAGTTTAGTATAGATGAAGGGCCTAACTAAACTAATGCTGGTAACCCTTTTTACTAACCTGAAATGGCGGCAACCCGAGCTTGTACACATCTCAATGGAATAAGTGGGGCCTCGTTACGTTTTTCTCTTTCACAAAAGTCCTTCCCCTTCAACACCATCACTCTTTCACCACTCTTTAATGTTTTAGGCATAATTTTTTCACGAAATTCTACTAAAATCTTGAAAAACCTGGAGATACGTCTTAAAGCGCCAATACATGTTGGCCCAACGTTGCCGAGCGAAGGCCAATACCAACGTGTAGACGGCATGTTTGCCTTGCCTTGCCATCGCTCGGCGTCGCTCGCCTAGTTGGCCGAGTGAATACAAGCGCCAACGTGTATAGAGGTCATTTGCAATGACTTGTCACCACTCGCGGTCGCTCGCGGTCGCTTGCGGCCACTCGCCTCACTTCGGAGCCGTGTCGGTTTTTTTGCACAAATCAAAGGCGCTTGTCTACACTCGGCCAATCGTGTCCACATGTTTGTCAGCCCGCCATTACGCGTTTGGTGTCGGTTATCGTCGCACGTGTATAATGAAATAATATCGACCGATGTGACGTAGCGGGCGAATGTCCGCCTGCGACGCAGGAGGTTGCGAGTTCGATTCCCGCCTTGGGATAAATGTTTGTATGATCTGCAAATATTTATTCCGGGTGTTCTGGGTATTTTCTATGTATAATAAAAAATATCTATGCATGTAATGTATTGTATTAAGTATATCAGTCATCTAGTACCCATAACACAAGCTCTGCTTAGTTTGGGGCTAGATGATGCTGTGTGTATTGTCCAGCATTATTATTATTATTATTATCGTTCGAAACCAACGATGATGTGTTCAAGTTTGTTCTATTTCTATGAATTCACCACCATCTTTTTTGTCTTTTCTTTTTTTATAACTTTCTTCCGGTATACAAAGACGTAATTAATAAACGTGCTCATCAAATAAATAGCAGCAGCTGCAACAAATTCTACGTCCATATTGTTCGAACCAAATAAATACCGGATAACCATGTAGCTAGTTTGAATGCACAACGCGAACTGACAGCACCCAACGTGTGGGCAGCTTCACTCGTCCAACTCATTCATTGGCCGCTTGCAATAGTTTGCGTAGACTTGCCGAACGTCTGGACGGTAGCACTTGCCTTGCATCGATTTGCCTACGCTCGCGTTGGCGTTAGCTCGGCAAACATGTATTGCAGGCTTTAGCGTGTTTACATTGTTGACAGACAGGGGTGCCAACATTACGGCATAGGAACTATCCGATGAAACGCACTATAATATGTTTTTTTTTAAGTGTCATATTGTATTGTGATTGAAAATTTTTGTAGTTTTTCTTTCTGATTTTAATAAATTTTGGCTTTAATTCAAATTCCATTCCATCAACCATTACTTCTCCCCACCGGTCATTCTCCTTGTGCTAAGGTCTACTATCGACATTACGGGCAACACTCTGTAAGGCCATACAAACATGAACTGAATTTGAATTGAACTACCTATGTACAGCTATGTACCTACTAAACGGGGAGGCCTATGTCCAGCAGTGGACTTCTACAGGCAGTTGTTGATGATGATGATCTACTAAACACTACTAAATAAATAAATAAACACTATTAGCACAGAGTACTTACTTCTATATAAACTGAAAAATAGTAGATAAGTACCTATCTTTTTCATAACTGTCGAGCGAGAGGTAGGTACAAGTATTATCGTAAGGGTTGCTTAAATACCTAAAATATTTTAGAACATTTCTTTGTAGTAGGTACCTACCCTAGGTAGGTATTCAGTTTTTTTTCAAAGATTAATTTTGGACGTTATGCACACAAAAAACAAAGATGCTGCATGCGCGAATTGTGTAAGCCATATTTAGGTAGGTAAGTATAGGAAGTTTAGATTGGAGGTCACGTTCATCACCAGAACTTTTCTGAGCGCGGACTGTTGTTTGCTGTGCGCTTGTTGCTTGCATTAAATGGAATCATGTAGGTAAGTAGGTACCTACCTACCTATCTACAAAGGCCAATGCTTGAGCTGAGCTCAAGCATGAGCGCGGGAGCGAGCAGCATTACGCGTTTGAGTGTTTTCGACGCCACACGCGAGTTGCTTGCAGCGATTATGCAATTCGAATAAAACCACACTCACAGTCGCGCGACCGTGCTTGTTCCCTAAGTCACTAGTCAAGTTGCAAAGCACATTTCGAAATTCATCAATCCTTTACTCACCTTCGAATCTCTTCAATGCCGGTTTGTGCTGGCCGGAGCCTTTTGATTTGTGTCATGCTCACTGTATAAAACATGCACTTTGGTGAATAAATTTTAATGTGGAGACGTTACTTGCGCAGTCGAAATGAACGGATTTAATGTATTTGGATTCATTGTGGTGATATCGTTGTCGGTCACTGGTAAGCAATATAAATAAGGCAGACTCTTATACCGACGACGACTGAAAAACTTCAGTTCTCTCAAACAAGACGTCAGACGGTACCTACAACTATCAGCGAAATCAGGAACGAATCAGAATCAGAAGCGAAATAACCTATTAAATCAATGCTATCAAGTGATCATTAGAGGTATACCTACCTTTATTAGAGATCTTCGTCATCAGCCCTAATAAGTCCACTACTGGGCATAGGCCTCTCTTTTATTTGGGGGTTTGCCGTAGCTACCATGCTTGGCATGGTGACCGCAGTGTCGGTGATAAGTAGGCTATTTAGGTGATAGATCTTCTGGTACGTACGTTTTTTTTGGTACACTATTACGGTATCCTTTGGAGGTGATAAGGAGGGATTCTATTCTAAGCTTAAATTTGCTTTTGTTTTCGTCTAGCTAACATTCATTGATAAAGCTGTTATAATGTCGCTTAAACCGGAAGAATGTATAAAAATTCTCACAATGCTGGGAAATAGCTGGTTACCGTGATATAGTAGTCCACCGATAATCAAGCTAGTCGATGCCTTGCTGTTTGACACTCCGACACCGAAGATCCTCGTTAGGTCTTAACCAAATTTTTATAAAACCAACTTAAAGTTACTTTTCAAATAAATAAATAAAAAACCATCCAAATAGGACTTCATAAGGCGAGGAGATAGTAGCGCCCTTGGTCCCGCTTTTTGGAGGAAGTACCTACTTACCCTTCTAATCAAAAATCCACAAAGACCAAAATTCTAAAAAGTCGCATAACCTGTACAACAAGTTTAGTCCAGATCGGTTGTAAAATATGACCTGTGAGGAATACCACCACTCTGAAAGAGGAAAGCATTATATTGTATTGTATTAAGTATACCAGTCATCTAGTACCCATCACACAAGCTCTGCTTAGCTTGGGGCTAGATGGTCTGTGTGAATTGTCCAGCATTATTAAAATTATTATAAAGCAAATTTAGCAGAGGCGAACGCTCGCTCGATCATTCATACGAGTTAAAATATGCATTTGTTCTAAAAACTTTATGAAATCCGTAAATTGTTTGTAGCTATCTCATAAAATGAAAAAAAAAAAACATAATAAAAAAATTGTATATGGATTTATACACTGAAACTAGATGACTACTATTATTTTTTTCTATATTTTTTCACAATTCCAAGTCTGCCTGTAGTACCTAAATTATAAAAGTTTGGTTGGGTATGTGTCTAATATGGATTTTATAATTTCGTCTTTGTATAGTTTCTTGTCCATATTACCAGACACTTTATAGCGGCAATGTAAAATATTCCCGTAATTTTCACTTTCTTAATGCGACAACGAAATGCAACAGGCATAGGTATCGACTATTTTAACTAGAAAACTCAAAAAAATCCTATAAAGCCTATAGAGATTCAAAAAATCAAATCCTGACGTCTTAGTTTCGGTTCCTTCTTATAGGTAATGTTTCGAAAGGTAGGCGATAATCGATACTTTAGATTAAGATGAGGTGGTAGCGTAATCAGCACCTGTTTATTATGTTAAAACAACATATTCATACACCATAGCATCAGAAATAAAATGCTTGGCACCCGTTTACAGGAGGTTTGGAAAATGGAGCTCGCGCGAAACGGATTCGGGCTGATAGCAACCCGGTCTCGCGGGAACCAGCCCAAGCATTAGACGCCCCAGATCCGGAACCAGACTCGGCACCAGCACCACCGGCCTTCCTCAGTCCTTCCGTCAAAGAGTACCTGGAACTTGGCATGGCTATACCTGGTGAGTAAAACTGCAGCTTTATTTTCTGCTTTCCAGATCGGGTGATAATACTATACTTATCACCATTATACAACTACTCAGAATTAGGAAGTTCCGTCAATATTTCTCATACAAAAAATATAGCTTAGGTACCTACCTAAATAATAAAATATGAAATTTTTCTTTCCTAAAATATGATAGCTATGTCGCGTTACCGACTGTTCAACAACGTTACCTATCTATCTATTTAGACTATAGTAAAACTGTAGAGATCGAAAACTCTGCACATTAAATATGTTTTTTTGAAATCTTGCTTCCTAATAATACTTAAAAAACGCAAAGAGGATCCTGAATTTTATAAAAAAAATGTTTGCTTGTTTGTATACGCATCATGCAAAAACTACTGAGTGAATGTTGACACGATTTGTAGAATTAGTTAGCTTATAGACCAACTTAAAACTTAGAATGGGTTTCATTGAGCTGTCATCCCTAAACCGGGTGTAAAATAGGGATGAAGTTTGTGTGAAAAACGTGAACGACGTCGCGAGCGGGTCAGCTAGTAGTTTATATGAGTTCTTGAATATGGCTATTGACCAACTGTGTTTTAACTACAGAGTAGCGTATTGCGACGCGACGTTTGCATTGGGAGTTTGTGCAATTTTCTATCTAACATTCCATCCATACCCTTTCCACGAAGCAAATCAAGTGATACCTACTTGCCATGGCAAAACAGTAAACAATCAAACATGGACTTGCTAGCGAATGTCTACACTATCTACATTTATCTAATGAAGATGAACGCGTGCAGGCCCAAATGTTATTCAAGAAACTTATTTTTCAAATCAATTACATATTAATTACTCACAAGCAGATGTTTTGACCTCGATAACTCGATTGACATGTTTACGGATCTCATCTCAAAAACCGGCACGCTGGCGGCGGTGAGGCGCGTCTTTAAATTCAAATGTTAGAGCATTTTACAACCAATAGATTCTAATTAAATAAAAGTCATGCTAAGTACCTACATTTTGTTTTTTTATAATGTAACCAAGTGCTTTTTTGTGTAAATATAATCTACCAGGTACCTACCTAAGTAATTATTTACAATAGGTAAGGGTTTATCTCTCAATTCAGCAAACTGATTAAAGTTATTTTTTATCGTACTTACTATGCTTTTGACTGTGTGTACATTGAGAGGATTTTCTTGAATAATGGCAAGAATGCGAGTGTAGTCTAATTAAGGCCAGATACAATTCATTATGACCCTATGAAGCACGTTTGAGAATTAATGGAGCTCGCAAAAAGTTAAACTGATATAATCAATCAAAATAAGATCAATGCCATCACCTATGAACTACGTATACCTACGCAAGTCTTGGCAATGCTCGCGTCGTGATTTCGAAATAGCCATATAGGATGCTTGTTTTTGATTAAAATTCCTGAAATTGGTAAAAACATCTGTGTACGATTATTAGTTACTAACAGGGTCAAAAGTCATTATCATTATTACGTACTTATCTATACGAAGATGATTTAAATAGCTTCTGAGGTCGATAGGCTTACTACTCGTAGCATATAAGTACAAACATCATAACTCTGAGAAAAAACCGTGTAACAAGCAGGGGTTATCAGCCTATCCAAGCTGTAACTTAGGTTCTATTTTCACTATAGAATTCTCTAGGGTGAGTTTTTTCTAAAGAGAACCTTGGTCATGTAGGCAAAACATGTATTGTGGGTTCAATGGGTAAGTGTTAACGTGATAAAGAAATATAATAGGTTGGAGCTGTTGGATCAAAATATATGTGTGCGTCACATTGAACACTTTCTTGCTCCATTTGGTGCATTCCCGTTTTTACTGTCTTCTACTTCCTAAAAACTTATGTTTGGAGCAAGGCAGTTCATTATTTCATATCTTCCTCTTCTTCGGTCGGATTGCTTTCATTCGTAAGCTATGCTAATAAGTTTCACAAGCACCCGACAGCACCAGGAGCGTTGCCCGAAGCAGTGCTATACCTCGACCTCGGACATAGTGTACGATTGTTAACGCAATTAAGAGTTATGCATGATACGAATACTGTATAGGTACTTTATACTGAGTGTAGACAAAGCAAGAGACCAAGGTTGGATTCGTCACGCCTTAAGTAGCCTTGAAAGAGCTGTCCCAAATCTACACAACTTAGCACCGTACCAATATATTTCTAGGTCTTTAAAGTTCTGTGGCTATGGCTACCTTGGTGGTCTAGCAAAGTTAATGTTTGCCAAAAAACTTGGCACTTGAAAATAAATCTGATCTCTTCCAATTCATCCAATTTAACGGAACTTGAAAGCTCAGCAAAACTGTTCAGGATGCCATCCAATCAAATATTTAAAAGTTATTCTTTGACTATCCTAAGTATTTCATGATTACTTTATAGGTACATCTACCTTTTTGAACGAATGGAATAAATAATAATGTGAATGTCTACATTACGTAACGCCAACTAGTGAATGGATTAATTTATGGCAGACTACTAAATGAAAAGTGTTTCTGTGCCCAATGTAACTAAATGACAAGGTAACATCTCATCGTCTTCCAACCCGATGCACATTACTCAGAGTAGTTTCGTAAATTTGTTAAAACTCCGATATCTTTCGTTACTCAAGAAGACTTTCTGTTTAAACAATAATTAACAGTTATAACGTTGTCTACCTACCAACGACTGCCTACGTATTAGTAAAGATACCAACCATTGCATCTATTATAGATGATTTATGCAGCGTCAATCGTGCCTCTATTTATGGGACGCTGTAGTACCTGTACCTACCTATCAGTATACACAGGAATAAACCTAAATAGAATATATACCTAAATAGGCCTCAGCGACAATGGTGTCATTTTACGACAGTTTTGTTGAATAAGTCGTTGTGGTTTACAAGCTTTAGTTAATATTCTGTGTAATTGATAAAATTGCTAATTGCGATGTGAAATTAACGTGCATAGATTGCGTTTGTTTGAGCGAATCGCCATGACATTCTGCACTCGACGTGAGGTCGCCACGAAGGCAGTCGTGTGTGCATAAGAGTACAAAACTGTAGTCATTCAACAATTGAGATGCAGTTATTTATAGCGGCAGGAAACTCGCAGCTTGTACCCCTTGAAAACTACACTTTTGCTCCATTTTAGTTTAAAGGTTTAATTTCATTTTACACGCATATTTTCACGTAGGGTTTTAAGGTTACTAGAAGGAAATAGAAATTACGTTTACCTATCTTATAAAGCTTCTGCGCGGTTGAAATCACACACTATGAACGTCTTCAATCAATCGAATAATACACTAGCTACTTTAAAGTTATTAAATTGAGGGTCGTAGAGGTCGGTTGTTGGATAGTCATTAATCAAGCATCACATGGTTTTATTGGGATCACAAACAAAACTCAGCTTGTTTAAAATTAGCAAACTCGTTTGACTCAGAAACACCTATGAACCAAGCGAAGATCTTTTTGATATTTTAAACTTGAGGAGCCGGGATTTATTTTTCAAATTAGCAGCCTTCAAAATATTACCTGGTTGCTTGAATATACTCAAAGACAGTACCTACTCAAAGTCAGTACCGTTGGTACTGTTACAATAAAATGTCATGAACTGGAACTATGATGTGTTAGTTGCGGTATCGATGCTAGCTATTACATCTATTGTGAAAACGTTTGGACCACATTTAAAACTCAATTTACAATTGATGCGCTGAAGTGATCCCGGTTTAGAATAGGACCTCTCCATAACCTTCAACGGATGTCATAAGAGAGACTCAGGGAACGCACTAGGAGAAGGGCAGCAGCATCTCGTGAGTACTAAGCACCAAACTGCGGTCACCACGCGTGATGACAGTTGCGAACCCCTCCAAATATGTGAAAGCCCATGTCCAGTTGTGGACTTACTTTGATGATGTGATGTGAAATGGCCCACTAGATTACATATTGTAGTATTATAGAAAATACAATGTTATTTGAATACTTAAGTAGGTGCGTCGTTCTGTGTTTAGTAGAGGCGTGCCGTCGCAGCCTCATACAGTTGCGACATAAGTTGCGCCATTCGTTGGTCATACGTAGGTAAGTACGTATTATTAATGATAAAGATAACGGTGCTGGTTTAGGCTGAGCCTGTGCCTCAGCTTACATAAATATACCAAGGTGTTATGACATTTGAATGATATAAACTTCTGTTGCAATTTATAAACTTTTACCCGGTTTCAATAACTTACAAGCGACTATTAGTAGGTATCGCTAAGAATCGTTGCTTGTCCGATAAGCCTTCATCTCATTGGCTAATGTTACAACGGTAGCTTACACTGGCCTATGAGGTGAGAGTTAACAGGTAAAGACCTGTAGTTTATTACCAACGGACGCTCGTAGGATATTGGAACCGGGATTTTGCCCCTACCGGTTGGATCAACGTCATTAAGTAAGGGTATTTAATATTATTATTATGACGAAAGACAATATAGATTTAAAAGGAACTCTGAGGAAACTCCTTTCAACTTTGTACATGTTTTCTATTTGTATTTTTCTATGTATGCGTGTGCAATAAAGAATTAAGAATAAAATAATTAAGAAAGGTATTTTTGGGATGCGAATCATCAGCTGTAGATCAGTAGTAGTATAATAGATTTCCTTCTCTTTGGAACGGGCTAACGTAACTACCAATCAAGCGTAATAACAAGTGCTTTTGACAGCGAATCAGTTTACCACTGGACATCTGGTTATTGTTATGAATCATACATAACATGATGTAGCATGTAATGTACCTACAACTCCATCTTTTAAGCAACAGCTTGTTTTTCATATTACATCACATGTTATGACATTTTCACAGCCCATTTCAATTAGGAGTTCATATCAGTTAGTATTTTCTGAGTCTTCTATGTTTATTTATTTTATATAAATAACAAAATCTTGAGCTCATAAAACACAAAATATTTCTAAAGCCCAATAACGGATTTACATTTTTCGTATACATCATGTATCATAATAACGATTATCACTAAACTAAATTAAATAATGACATAGCTAATATTATAACTTGTGTTGTGTGTGTATGTGAATTAAAAGTAATAACCAATTTTAAGAATCTTTGTCCTGACTGACATATATATAACGCACAGCCTAAACCACAGGTCGTAGAGACTTGAAATTTTCAGAGTATATTCGTCTGGGTGCGTAAACTTATACTAAGAAAATAAATCTTGGAATTCAACCCCTAAACGGGTACAGCATGAGTTGAAGTTTGTACGCAAATAATTTCACGCGGACAAAGTTACGCGCATTTCGCTAAGAGAAATCAAATAATTGTTTTCAAAAAATATTAGATATACTTTTATTTCCAGTAGGTATGCTTCTTTTATACACTGATGTAATTTCTAAATATAGATAATTGCCTGGTTTTATAACAACTTCTTAAGCCTGCAATACATGTTTGCCGAGCTAACGCCAACGCGAGCGTAGGCAAATCGATGCAAGGCAAGTGCTACCGTCCAGACGTTCGGCAAGTCTACGCAAACTATTGCAAGCGGCCAATGAATGAGTTGGACGAGTGAAGCTGCCCACACGTTGGGTGCTGTCAGTTCGCGTTGTGCATTCAAACTAGCTACATGGTTATCCGGTATTTATTTGGTTCGAACAATATGGACGTAGAATTTGTTGCAGCTGCTGCTATTTATTTGATGAGCACGTTTATTAATTACGTCTTTGTATACCGGAAGAAAGTTATAAAAAAAGAAAAGACAAAAAAGATGGTGGTGAATTCATAGAAATAGAACAAACTTGAACACATCATCGTTGGTTTCGAACGATAATAATAATAATAATAATGCTGGACAATACACACAGCATCATCTAGCCCCAAACTAAGCAGAGCTTGTGTTATGGGTACTAGATGACTGATATACTTAATACAATACATTACATGCATAGATATTTTTTATTATACATAGAAAATACCCAGAACACCCGGAATAAATATTTGCAGATCATACAAACATTTATCCCAAGGCGGGAATCGAACCCGCAACCTCCTGCGTCGCAGGCGGACATTCGCCCGCTACGTCACATCGGTCGATATTATTTCATTATACACGTGCGACGATGACCGACACCAAACGCGTAATGGCGGGCTGACAAACATGTGGACACGATTGGCCGAGTGTAGACAAGCGCCTTTGATTTGTGCAAAAAAACCGACACGGCTCCGAAGTGAGGCGAGTGGCCGCAAGCGACCGCGAGCGACCGCGAGTGGTGACAAGTCATTGCAAATGACCTCTATACACGTTGGCGCTTGTATTCACTCGGCCAACTAGGCGAGCGACGCCGAGCGATGGCAAGGCAAGGCAAACATGCCGTCTACACGTTGGTATTGGCCTTCGCTCGGCAACGTTGGGCCAACATGTATTGGCGCTTTTAAATTATAAGGTGCGCCAAACCGGTTCGTATTTTGAAGATGTCCAGCTAACACGATCATCTTCGTCCGTATTGGTTTTATGTAGGAGTGAATTATACCACCTTGCATAAAAATCAATAGCATTTATCACTGTGTAGGTCTCAGGTTGATATACGCAGAGCAGTGTAACCTATGGCACGTTCTTCACGAACATGACTTGCGAGGTAATGCTTTGATATAGGTAAATAGGTAGTGGATGGTAAATGGGTCATCTGCTTGTACCATAAGCAGCTCGTATATATAAAAAAATAGGTAAAGTTTTTCATTGTCAATGTGACAACAATATTTTGTTATCGTCGCTACGGCTCATCCTAAAAATGATTACATAAGGCCTAATGTCGACCTTGTTTGTTTTGTTTTCGAAGTCAGTTTGGATACGGTCGAATAACTTAACACCTTTACATAACGAAGAAGACCTTAAAGTATTGTTTCCGAGACGAATTATCTAGCTTATATCACAGTTACATTCTAATTGATAAAGGAAGTAGATGTAGGAATTTACTTATTCGATAATATTGCCGTTGATATTGATAGTAAACAACGTAGAGGTGATAACCTGGCAGCTTGTAACATATTTGTGTCAATTTAATTTCAAGTAAATAACTCTGTCTGACTAATAGCTGAGCTGAATAAGGCAAGAGGAGGCTCTGTCGTTACTGTGTCTATCAGTGTGTGTCTACATCAGCTACATCACAGTACACACAGTAGCTGCAGCTACAACAAGAAAAGTTCATTAATCCGCTTACCAGCGTGGTGGCTATAGTAGACCATAACTATGGAAAAGGTTTATGCCTAGCAGTGGACATATTTAGGTTGATACGTATCAGTGGCAAAAATGTCTTGACTTGACACTCAATAAACACAAAACCAACAGTGCAGAAGGCAGAGGAACTACCAACTGAACTGTAAAGGCTGTCAAGCCGTAAGCGGATGCATTTCGCTCAAAACTAAGCACAGCTGGTACTTCGGGAACCAGATAACAGATAACTGAGAATACTTATACACATTTCAATTATAAGCAAGCTGATCCGCTCGCGACTTCACTCGCGTTTTTCATACAAATTTCATCCCTTTCTTACACCCTTTTTAGGGATGACATCTCAATGAAAATCATACTAAGTTTTAAGTTGGACTATGAGTTATCTAATTCTGCAAAGCGCATCAACATTTGATTTAGTAGTTTTTGCGTGATCCGTGTACAAACAATCGTACAAACAAACAAACATAAAAATATTTTTTTAAGGTTTTGGTCTTTTTGCCTTTTGTAGTTTAAGTACCTTTTTTTATCATATGAATAAAATCGTAATGCTATTTCTTTCTTTCTTTCTATTACGAGAATGTTCTTCTACCTACCTGCCTATATTTCTGAAACTTGAATTCTTAATTGCAATTATTTGAAAATATAGTTACTCAAAAACAATAATTTACATATACCTAAGTAAAGAGGTCGTTTTTGATAGGTTTGTTATGTCACAGCAAGTGGTGAAACATTGTAAATGTTTACAACTTCATAAACAGACACAGGTACTTAAATTACATACTCGTACCTAACTTACGCGCAACATGTACAATCAACGTAAAAATAAAAGTTTTAAAACTATTTATTGGACGAAATCAAGAAGTTTTTCATGTTATTACTAAAAAGAAAATATGATATGACTCAGAAAAAATAATAATAATAATAATATGCCATGTGCTATTATGCTGAAAGTTCAAACCTAAACCTATAAAGAGACTTGTAATGTTGAATTATTATGATTATGAAATTGATTTCCTTATTAGACGATACTTAAGCAGTGGTTACGTAATATTACGAGCCTATTCTATAGAGCTCGGTTATTATTCTGGAAACGCACCATCATTGCACTAGGAATTAGTGAGAGTCAAAGGTGACTGCATTGCTAGTGGCATATTGAATTTATAACCGTTGGCACCAATTATTACATTGCGGAAGAAAATACTGGAGCGAGTGGATCGATTCGGTACCAATTTCCATGGTTTTTAGCTGCTTACAGCTATGTTCTTAGTCTAGACTCCCAGGTTTTTTTCTATTATTTTACTGTAGGTAAATAGTTATTTTTGTTGACAACCGTCACAACTCAGTTGGTAGCCTTCTACGCTGTTGGTTTATGTGACGAACACAGATATTTGTTTTGTGTCTGGGTGTATTAAATATATCAGTATAAATAGGTAAACAATTATAAATAGGTCTACATGGTTTACCTAACTAGGCATGCAAAAAAAAAAGTTTTATAAGTATATAAAGTTATGTCAAAGTATTACAAGATAAAAATAAATAAAAGGTATGTCAAAAGGTTAATAAATTCACAAGTTAAATATTGATAATAATAGCTTAATAATATACATTTATTTACAAAGAAAATTATGACTAATACAAGTATTTATAATTGGTATGTACAAAATACATTTGAAACAGTTGAGCTATCTAAAGACCGTTGCAAACGATCTAAAGGTAGCTCAACTGATCCAGATCAGTGCCAATCGGAAGCGTTCCCAAAACACTGGCTGCATTGCCACGCTGAATGGCAATGCTGATTCGTTGTGCCAGATACTCACCAGCTCTCGGGTCACGCGTCGCTTCGACCAGACGCCCCGAAAGAATTTTAAAAACCCGGAGGGCCTCGGTACCCCACGGACCTAGAGTCTCGACTCCAAGAGGAGCAAATCTGTAGGCTCTGTCGAGACCTGCATATTTGCGCCTCTTGAGATCCTCGGCAAAATCTGCCGCCGCGCCAGCCCCAACGGATGTCCTTGACAGATGGGAAGGCGCTAGTGTGTCAACGCAAGTAGCGTCCCACACCAAGGGTCTCCCCACCTCCCAAGGGACAAGGGTCATACCGTCAGGTCGTTTACCATCGTCACGCATCAGACCATTCGGCTCGAGAATGGCTGGCACGTTCACGGTGGTAAAGGCCCGCCGGATGATGTCATTAAGACTGGCGTGGCGAGACATTCGACCGGCGGCTCTAGTACACGATAATCCGTGATGACCAAGCTGGTCAACTGCAGTACCGCACTGGCATTGATGAGGCGCACAGCACCGCGCACCCAACCGTAGACAAGTTGCAATACGGAACGTGACAGGATCCATTAGAGTACCAATGTTATGTGAAGGAAGAGCTTGTAACCAATGTCCTGACTCCCATTTAGAAACAGCTAGGAGACGGGCACGATCTGCAGAGCTGGAACACGTTTGTAACAGACAATTCCGTGTCAACTCACACAGAGGCCCGTCCCATTGCCGTTGAGACGAAAGACATGTGGGGGGAGCCGTATTGGGGCAAGCAATATGCCAAGCATTTCGAGCTTCGTCTAGATGAGAAATTTTGAGAGTTATGCCAGGAGTAACCAAAAGAGACGGGGTTAGAATTTTTTGAACCAATGGATTAGTGCTATAGACGGAAGACAAGAAAGCTGGTAGGGCTACACTAGAAATTTTGCGAATACCTAAGCCTCCCAATTTGACAGGTAGGGAGGCCTGCGACCACGCCTTATCATCCAAATAAATATTCAAAACCGATGATAAAGTATTCTTTATTATGTTGTCTAAGCCTTCCACCAGCTCACTGTGTTTCCACAATTGACAACATCGTAAAGAGTATAATAATACATTTTAATCAATATGAACATCATCGTATCATACATCACCACACATAACATATCGTATTTGTACATATTTAACCTATCTACCTTATATCTACATATTTTATCATAACTTTTTCTACCTATAGTAAAGTGCGGGTCTTTACTATAGGTAGAAAACAGAATTTAAGTCACTGACCGACATACATAATATATACATTATCATAATCATTACATTTAGGCCTAGCTTGCGTTTTTGAAATATAACTGTGCTGTATTGTTAGCGAGTAACTCAGTTTATGTTATTTTTAGACTTACTACTGGTCTAGGTGGGTAATTCAAGTATCTATTATAAAATCTCTACGATCAAGTAAAGGTTAGTCTCCGGGTGAAAGTGGCTACAAACTGCAGGTAAACTTTCCTTATAGTTGACTATGACTAGGCTAAGCTAACGTAACTGACGGCACAGAATAGTGTGTATACATTTGTCGCAAATCGTGATCAAGGGATGATTATTTTGGCACGATTCGTTCAATTCAAATTCAGTAGTCATCTTTGTAATGCATAAAAGACGAGGTTCAACCATTATGTATTTGAGCAGTTGAACTTTTACTTGCTGGTTGCTCTCTTGTGCTACGACATAATGGTACAGTCAACGACAAAACTATATTAACACAGAGAGTTTTAGATTCTGTTTTTGCAGGAATCCCACCATTTTAGGGCATTATCGCTTTGATTTAGGTACACTACGTGCCATGCCTGGCAGTAACAAGTTGATTGTGAAACCAGTCACCGAGTTGTACCGTAGTGTAACTCAAAATGATAATACTAAACTTCGTTTATCGTTTTCCCGAGTAGACGCCTCATACAATTAGTATCGTACTGTAGTAGTACAATACCAACTGTGTACTTGTATTGTAATAGTGATGTTGTAACTGTTGGTAGTGGTCTACCAACAGTATTCACAGTTACAAAACCACTACTAACCTATCGATTATTATTTTGATTGTTCTCTGTCTGGGTGTTATATTGTATTCTAAGTATGTATTTACAAAAAACAAGTTTATAAGTATTCTAACAGTCATTCGGTTCCCATAGTAAAAGTTATGCTTAGTTTGGGACTAGGTTATGTTGTGTAAAAATGTCATTTGTTTATTATTTACTAGCTGATCCGGTGAACTTCGCATCACCAACGTTTTTTTATATACAAATCATCCCTGAGTCAGAGGGAACAAAACAAAAAAAAATATTCAAATAGGTCCAGCCATTTTTGAGTGATTTTTATGATTTGATTGATGAAGATGATCTTGATTGATGATGATGATTGATGATCATGATTTTTATATTATTTATATAGATTATCAGCCTAAATAAGTCCTTTGCGCAAATGTGGAGGAGTTTTAGTAGTAGTAAAGCTCTTAGTGAAAGCTCTTGCTACCATCATGCCTATTTCTGCCGCTAAGCAGCTTGCTGTATTCCGGTTTGAAGGGTGTGGGTGCCAGTGAAATTACAGGCATATGAGGCTTAACACCTGTATACCTCAGCTTGATGGACGCAAAGCAATGTATTGTAGGTTTCGTTCCTAACGAACGTGACCTGCAAGGCAATGCTTTATTATAGGTGATGGTAACCATTTAACATCAGGTGGGCCATATGCGTGTTCCATCAGCAATTTGTATAAAAAAACTTGCCATGGTCACCACGCTTGGTAGGCGGATTGGTGACTGACGTTTTGGTGTTTGGTACACGGGGTATCCCGTTGCCCGTCTCCTGGTGCGTTCCCGTAGCCGTATTATACAGCATCCATGGGAGGTAATAGAGGTGTCCTGTTCCAATCCGAGACCATCATGACTAATCTGGACCATCAAGGCTCCTAACGGCATGGAAGTCCATAGTTTCAGAACTACTATAAAACTTTCATACAAAAGTACAAAACTGTCATACAAAAGACTTCAACGCGCTACACTCTGGCTTTTGGTGTTTTTTTTTTGAATATTTTATTATGCATGTAATCTTAATTTTCAATCTCGACTCATCACGCTTGTTAGAGAAAAAATTACTTATATGAAGATTTCATACTGTTTCAGGCAGAATTTACACGCAATAAATTCATAAAACAAAATTCGATATCTGATGATCACGCAACCTGATTTACAGGACTTTTATTTGTTACGTAACATTTGAGTACGTACATATTCATTGTGTTCTACGAAAGATTGATATTTCTAATAGATTTACAAGCTCAGTGGTATAAAAGAATCATACCATACTTCGAGAAAGTCAAACTAAAAAACTACCAATGCCAAAAATACATACAAATAAAGCACAATACTGAACATATTTTTACAAAAAAAAGTACGTAAGTATTCTATTAGCTTTCCCATAAAACAACCTTAGCTTAGTTTGGCATTAAAGGGCACTGTCAATATTAAAGCAACAAAAATAAAAGAATATAGATTTGTTTTTTAATTTGCTATTTTACATGTTTGCAAGGGCTTCTATTTAATATTCAAAATGGTCGTGTGTCCTGAGGATACCAAGGTACTTGTAATAATAAAACAAATAATTATTATAAAATAAACTAATAAATAAATAATAATTATATGCTTATGGACACAACTTCTATCAACTACTATAAGTTAGCACTAACAGTAGGTACACAAAATACCAAAAATGTTTAAACAGAACAAAGAAAACGAATCGTGTATATTAGATTCTTTGGTAATAATGAAGCGTCGAATCTAATTAAAGTATCTGGTTCCCAGAATCAGCACCATTTGTCGTTGGTTATAGAGTTAGGGGGGTAGTGAGAAGATCACTTGTAGGTATAAAAAGTAAGAAATCAATCGAAAATGGCGCCGTCATTTCATAAACTCTCCTCGCACACTAAGAGTGCGTGTGAGAGGTAGTAATCAGCGTCATATTTTAAATTAGTTTTTTGTTGTAGGATATACTAATTAGTTGATTAGAAATCAGAAGTTAAACCAACGCATTTACTGTCTTTTTACGGACCAATACGATTCGAAATTACTAGGTGCAGATGAAGTGAGTACAAATGTAATCGCAAAAGTATTGATTATTATATTATGAATTTTCAGGGAAACCAGGGACGGACTACCCGCTACTTGGCGCGGTTCCGTACACCAACTTCTACTGCGACGAGCAACCATACCCAGGCTTCTTCGCAGACATGGAGACAAGGTGTCAAGGTAAAATTAGATTTGATTAACACCTGTTGTTTGCTTATCCGCTCCTTTTTATGTCGGTCACCCTGTCAGCTTGAGATTGTTATGGTGTTTGAAAAACCTCGTTGAGTATATTCTAATCAATGACAAGTAACGTATCACATATTGTGATCTGTGCTGTGAGCAAGTGTATTTGCCAAACATATTTGAACTTGTCTTTGACTACCTCCTAATAACCTGCTATGATATAAGTACTACTTGGCATGCGCCTGTGTGAAGTTGTAACGTAATTTGCTAAAGAGCCGTATGCCTATTTGTTGAAGAGGCCTGTTGAACAGATCATGACTCTTTCATAAGACTAACTTAGGTACTGTTATTTTACCAATATAATTGCCGCCTATGTACTTACCTAATTGAGTAACAAAATACAAAGAAAAAATAACAAGACCCTTTTCAACCAAAAACACTTCAAATAGCATCATTGAAATTCTAATAAATAAGAGCTCACGTTAGAGTGGTTTTCCTAATTTGACTAATTTCATCGTATCTATAAATACCAATGTTTTTTTTGCTCTTAGCATATTTCATCTCACTGAAAATCATTCGGGGAGGTGGGAGTAGGAAAAAAGAAATTTCTCTTTCATTTGACACTCCCCTATGAATATTTGAAAAAAAAAACCCTTTTATTATACCAATTTAATTAAGATTGGATTATCGGTTCGAAATTATATATACATACACTCTTAAAAATGCAAAGGAAAATCGTCATAGAGATCTTGGATTACTTCGCTCTCCCGATCTATGTTCCTGATTCCAACTACATAGTATAATACTCACAATTCTAATTTTCATATTTATCCAACGCTAAAGTTAAAGATGAGCTGAGGTTGCGATTGACTACAAACTGAAAAAGATGCGAGCTTGGGTGCACTATAAGTAATTGCTTACCGGGTTTTTCCGAGCTTAAATTGAGACAACTTGATTAAACTTCTAAGAATGTGAGGATGTCTAACCTTGTGTCAGTTTTGTCTTTAGTCAAAACGTCCTAAAACAAATGAAAATCTATTGTTTGAATTCTCGATACGACTGGCTGAAAGAACTGTGTAGGTAGGAATCATCATTAAAGTTCCCATTGTATCACATTGTATAGTCCCCGCCCACTCATATTTTTGATAACCTTGGCAGTGCTTTGATGATTTATTTGACCTTATAAAAAGTGAGGTCAATTAATTTAAACAAAAAGTAACCCGGAAGATGCTCTGGACATGATTTAGTGATTTGAAACGTGAGATCCGCCATTTATTGATAGACATCTATTAGCAGCTTTGTAGAATTTATTTGAATCTCATCTAAAAATGCCTGGTTAAAATAAACGAATGTGCTCGAATGAAAATCGATAAAAAGCAGTTGCTTTTTATCGATTTTCATACGCCTATTTGAACTATTATAGTAATAGTAGTGTGAAGAGCCTTACCGAGCTACCTTTTTCTGCCGCCAAACATCATGCATACCTACGATGCAGGGTAGTGCATCGTAAAGTACGTACGTAACGTGCGTGACCTACAAGGCAATGTTTTGCTATAGGTGATGGTTACCACTTAACAACAGGTGGGCCATATGCTTGATCCACCAGCAGTAGAATAAAACCAGCGTTGCTGGTGTTCCGGTAATTATAGGCACATGAGGCTTAACCTCGGTATGCCTCAGGTTGATTTTGGACCATTTACATGGAGGTGGACCATTTACTTATTCCATCAATAGTTGTATAAATAAAAAGTTGTAGTTGCATGCAGAATAATCAATCAATAATCGATTGAAGAAACTTGTATAACGCTTGTTATTTCAGTCCCTGAAGAGACAGTAATTATAGGTTTCGTGAATAATTTATTATGCATGTTTATTTTCTGCAAGAACCTCGCGATTTGTTGCAAAACTGTTAGGAAACTATTCAAGCCGAAAGAATTCTACACCCGTCCTAGTTCTATGGCATTGAGGTAGGTACTTAATGACCTTTTGCAATGAATAAGCGTACTTTTCTGTTTTTAATGCCGATGTCACGTATAAATGTCCACATATCTAATGGATGACTATCACAATAGACTTATCAATCAGATAATGCTAAGGTCAATCAAGAAAAATAATTTAGACTACGCTGTGTTCCAATGGAGGTATGGGATGCAAAATAAAAATAAATTAATAAATATTTATACAAAACGCGATATTAAGCAAAGCGTAGGTTTACAATATGAGCTTTACTATTCAGTTATAGGTACTCAGAGATCATCTTGAATCTTCTTAAAACTAGGTAAATGTCAGCGCCAGTTTCTCGGCTGTTACTTATTTACTTATACATAATATGCTTTCTGATTCCAGCGTGGCATTATTGTGACATCGACGGTCGCCAAGCATCCTTTCTCTGCCCAAACGGCACCATCTTCTCTCAAGGAGTCGCATCCTGCGACTGGTGGTTCAACGTGAGGTGCGCATTGTCCCCTGCACTGTACCAGCTGAACGCACGATTGTACCGACGACGCCGGAGGAAGTCTTCGAGACCCAAACCACATAGAGTTATAGACAAGAAACTCGTTGATGAAATATTCCTGTAAATACATGTTAGTTTAAGTTAGGAGATAAATGTTAAGCCATTTTTTTTTGCCGTTTGCACAGGCATAAAGCTTTTTAAAAAAATAAAGTTTTTGGGCGTGCTTACGTCTAGAAAAAATAAAAATTTATGTTTTGTGTTTGTGATGATGACATGTTGTTTTGACAAAGGTAATATCGTAAAATCTAACGTATCAATCGTATCGTGCATCATACAGTCACATACACTTTATAATTTTTAGAAACATTTTGTGTTCTCATTCTAGGCACCTAATAGGATTAAATACAAACAAATTATTGTCAAAGAAAGGGAACCGCCATAAGTAGGTACTAATTCATTAAGCCCATTTTATGTTTATTCCTTTCAGTTGCATTCATATTTGTGAGTCAATCAACGTTAATACTATAGTAATGGTAAAGTTTACCTAGCTAGATTATAATTGTATCACACTGTTGAACGTGCAAACAAAAGGCAGGTGGTGGATTATACTTTTAGGAGGAGAAATGTAAAACATTCTTTGAATTGTGGAAAGTATTAGGTAGCAAGATTTCGTTCATTAATAAAAGGGTTTTTTGCAAACTGTACATTTGATAAAGAGACTAAGTCTAGTTAGCCAATAGCCACTCGTAGCTACATGACGCTTTATCGGGAGGCTCGTTAATGCACGCTCGTTAATTAACGCACCTGATGTTAAGTTATGGCCACCATTACCTATGACAAAGCATCACCGCGTAGGTCACGCTCATTATAAACGTGCCCTTCCGATGCACTACACTGCGACCATCAATCTGAGGCATACTGGTATTAAGCCTCGTGTGCCTGTAATTACACCGGCACCCTCACCCTTCAAACCGGAACACAGCAACTTTCCCGGACGAGCCCTCCACTAAGAGCTCTACTACTACGCGTCCGAGAGGTGGCGCGGTAGATGAGCCAAAAGGTACCGAAAGACGACGAAAGCGAAAGTTTTTTTTGGACAAGTTTTTGTGATAACACTACATTTGCGTTGATGTTAGTGTTCCACCCTCGATTATCTACAGACAAGGAGAAAAGGAGTAGCTAGCGTTGCTGATCATGGATGTGCGCTTCTGCACCTGCTACAAAAAGTTCTGCAACTGGTTAGTAACCAGCCAGGGTAAACAATATAGGAGCTATCACGACTCAATGTAATGGCTCTATATTCGTAAAGCTCGAAGCCCAGATGGCCCGTCTCTTCTTGTTGACCACACCAGACCGGAATTGTCGAATAAAGGTCACCAATTTAGAGGGCACACCATGCCTATTTTTGCCGCCAAGCAGCTTGCTGTGTTTCGGTTTGTAGGTGCCAGTGAAATTATAATTATGCACATGAGGCTTAACACCTATATGCCTCAGGTTAATGGACGCTGAGCAGTGCATCGTAGGGTACGTCTTTAACGAGCGTAACCTACGAGGCAACACCAACGTAATCTTCAACCAATCAAAGTTCGTAACACCGTACGAACTCTTCATTCTATCACCGTACTTACCGTATTTCAGCGGCCAAGCAATGATGCTCGGACTGCAATATTCCGATATGAAGGGTTGGTTTGCCTGTGCAGTTCCAGGTCCTTTATCGTAGTCTCAGAGTAGGCGGACTAACTATAATGCCCAATAGGGTTCGTCCTCAGTCGACGGGCTCTGTGAGGTAGTGCACTTGTCAAAGGCAGATGTAACTTTTCAACATCAGGTAGACCATTTTAAGCCGCCTGGTCAAGAATCACTGCAGTCTAATAAAACAAGTGCTCGTAGTGTCAAAAATTTGATGCAGTATAACCAAATATTCACAGCAAAACGCAACTAAATCGTTTGACTGTAGTAAAATGATAGGCACATTTGAATCAAATATAATATAATAATATATAATATGTATTATATAATACATAATATAATCAATCTAGATATTTTAACTAGAAATAATTTAATAAGTAACTATGTTTTTTTATTTATTTCTTAGATTCCGGAAGCCCCGTTAGTTTGTCTAAACCACAAACTAACGGGGCTTCCGGAATCTAAGAAATAAATATGTTTAGACGGTGACTAAGTTGAACCCAGCATATAGGAACTACTCTACACTTACTGACCTACTATAATCTTGTCATTTTATTTTATTTAGTAAGTGAAGTAACTATCTACCGTCTATTTTTTGTATTTATTTAAGTTCCGTGTGTGTGCCCCAAATAAACTTAAATCTTTCTTTTTTTCTTTGACTAGTACATAAAATTAAAGTGTCATCATCACAAAATGATAATTATAATGCTTTTTACTTGACTATGTTACGTAGCTACCACGTAGCACACGTAGCAGACTCGTAGCACTACTAGTCTTAGAAATCATTTTAGAATAATTTTTTTACCTGTTACAAAACTGAAAAATGCATAAAATGTAAGTGCTAAATTATATTCGTTATCGACGTTTTGAACGTACCTCGACCTCGTGGACATGTAAAAGAAGAATGTCTACACTTCCTCAATGATCTTGTACAGTACAGGCACGTACCGTGTCTGGAGATACTGTCATGACTCTATTCGAATTCAGCTACATTTTTGGACCAAAAATACTACAATGCAATAGGTAGCTCCGAGGGAAACACTATTTTTATTCCATTATTACCAGGACAATAACAAAGTTTTATATTTTTAGAGATCTAAGAGGATATCTACCGTGCTTTTCGCCAGACTAAAGTTGTGAAGATAGCTTATTTATTTTTCTAAAAAATTAGTTGCCGGACGGTACAGGCTCTATGCTAAAATTTAGCTAAACACGATACAGAGAATGTATCTGGATAGTACGATGGGATGAATTCTTATGCTTCATATTTTTAATAGAAATGAGCCATTCCGAGTGTAATGGTGAAAAGTCCGTATAACTTACCTATTAATTATATTATTCTATTGCTGAAGCAGTATTCCCACGCCAATACCACTGTCCCTAATAGCATTCAATGCTAAAACAATGCTGATTCATGTCTTAGGGTCGCCAATATGAATTGCCAACTGTGCGCTAACATCAACCGTGGGAAGTGAAGTTTTTACACCATGCATTGTCCATTAGTGTAGACTGTAGAGTTGTAGACGTTTTTCAGGAAGTTTTTTGAAGCTGGTTAATTAAAGTTATCCTTTCTGTGTGGAGAAGGGAATAAAAAACACTAGTTCTTTCATCGTCGATCATGAGATTTTTCAAGGATATGTTCCACTACCTTCAAACCAATCATTATTCATGGTTATGAACTCTTTATGGAGCGGTTTTCTTTCGTAAATGGCGGGTTTGGTTCCCGAGGTGTGTATTACAATTTTCCAAATCTTTAAATGCAGTTTTTATTTTTATTAAAACCTTTCCAACATTTCTTTCCATATTCTTACTACATGTCTTACTGTTTAGGATTTCCCCATCACTGACCCATCGTAATGAAGTAACTATAAAACATAATGCATGCTATTGAAAATGGTAAGTTCGTTTTTTTATACGGCTTGCTGATGGTAGAAGCAGATGGCCCACCTGATTTGAAGTGGTAAGTAACCACGTAATGAATAAAGTGCCATACGATGCACTACATCCATTAATCCGAGGCATACAGGTGTCAAGCCTCATATATGCCTGTAATGTCAACTGCACCCTTCAAACCGGAACACAGCAAGCTGCTTGGCGGCAAAAATAGGCATGGTGGTAGTACTTCCCTGGTCGAGCCCTTCACTAAAAGCTCTAACTAGGTACTACCGAGTAGGCTTGTGACCAGCCACCACTCAACTACGTTACTATGACTAGGTAGCTGTTTCTAGTAATTGGTTCGTATTTCTGTCTTATAACAGTTATTTGGCTCTCATGGAGTGAAATGCTTACAGGAAATTGTTTAGTGACCGAGCCTCGCATGCGCAGAGAGAGATACTTACATTGCGAAAAACGGAAGAGTGACCCTGAAAATATGGTTGTAAGTGTTCCTGTCAGCACTTACAACCACTGGAAGTTGACGGCCAGTTGTCTGTCCAAGTGACTTGCTTGATTTGAGCGAGTCAAGTCACGCGGTTCATTTGTTTCGCGAAGCGCGCCACACGCACGCGCTTTTTCGGTTGCGCGTATATCTACGCGGGAAAATAACCGTGTTTACGTTGTACAAAGTGCGTATGTCGCGAGTTTTGGAAATTGAAATATGAGTTATCTATTTACAATGGAGTTTCTAACGCTTATATTTTGCGGTAAGTGCTCTTGGATAAGAGTTAAAATAATCAAAGAGTTAAAAAATCTTAAGGGAATCCACAATTTAGTTTCGTTTTCTAAAACAAATTGAAATATACCTAAATAATATTTAAGAATAATCGGAAGAAGTACTTTATTTTGGTGATAATTTCCCTTATCAGACACCTTAGTGATAAGAGCATGCGGCTACCTGATAGCTACTACATAGCACTGAAAGGTTTCCTTAGCACGGAGTATCTGACAAAACGTTCAGTAAAGAGAGCTTATTTTGCACGCATAGCGCAGAAGAGCAAACTCTATATAGCGCACTTTTTCAGTCTTTCTGAGTGATAGTGGATGAAAGAGTAACTTAGTATCAACCGTCGCATCACCATAATATAATTGACGGAAATATAGACCTACTCGTATTATAAAATAAAGTACTTAATTGAATATGTCTAAAGGAAATCATTCAGAGAAGTTAATCGCAATAATAAAACTTCATTATATGGCCCCAGAAAGCCAAACACATAATAGGTAAACCTTTACATAAATATTTGCCATCGGATAATTATAAATAACCTGATAATTTGACTAATGCCACTATTTGTAAAGCCTATTATGAAATATATTTTAATGCTCATTAAGTTTTTGGCCTCATTTACGGTATATGGTTATTGGTATGTAAATGCAAACCATAAGTTACATAATAAGTGACTATGTAGGTGTTTTTCTCAAAGGGAATCTTAATGTTGTCCATAAGTCTAACGACGTTTATATTCTCGTACCTTGCATTCAGTTTTATTACTTCAATGCCAATGTCTTTGTGGGAAAATAAGTAATAATGGTGCTTGTTATGCGTTTGCTGTGCTGCATAGTTATACGGTAATTATCGTCCTAGCCATTCAACCTTCGCTAGTTTAGTTGGTGCATACACACCAACAGAGGACCTGAGTAAAGGTGTACACTCACGTTCTTCAGTGTAAGTTTGGCCCTTTTTTTGTGTATATTTACTTTTTTATACATACATATATGACACCAGATACAGAACGAACATCTATACTTTTCCTCGGTATAGGGGTCGAACCCAAAACCTACAGCGCAGAAGGCAAATCTATGAGGTCAGTCAAATAAAACTAAGACTTGACTCTGACTGCTTCTTTAAGTCAGAGTCAGGGAGCATTTGTTCAGTAATATCCAGATGTATTTAGAATTGACTTAAAGCTAGGTGAATCTAGGCACCAGGTCTTCACATACAAGCCTAGAAGAACAAGCAAGAAACTTACGGCTTGGTGTTTATTCTCTCCTACCGTTTTTGGCATAAAATAATAATAATGTAAATAATGAAGCTACAGTGTAGTACCAATAAGGCAAGACAGAAAATATATCAAGGCAATCATGCCAAGAGTAGGTACCACAGAAGTTCAACATACAGCACACGCTACGTTTCAACTTATTACGTATACATACATATATTTTAATCTACTGAAATTGAATAAGAGAAAAGCGATCGGAAAATCAGGCCACACAGATTTAGACAGCTGTTGAGGATTACAGTTGCTAGCTTGTTTGAACTTAAAAATTATCAAGGGTTATTTGATAATAAGGGTTTATAAGCAGGACAATTTAAAGTGCTGTGAAGCAGTTTGCGATTGGATACAATCGCGCTGCAGATTTTTTTGATGAAACACGCTGGTATATATAGACTTTGTCTCGCAATCAACTGTTCTGTTTTATTTTGACTGTTGAAACAAATGTATCGCGTCTTGTTTGCGCTTTAGTAAAATGTGGAACAAGACGTGGTATTTTTTGCTTTTTTTATTGAAACAGCGTAAACCGCAATCTATCTTGCCTACATGTAACTGGTATGGAAACTATCACAAGGTTGATTAGAAATCATACAATTTGTATTTTTAAATGTATTTTGTTGCTACATTGAATTAATAACCTTGTAAAATAATGAAAACCGTAACGTTAAAAAAATAACATGCGTAGTTTCTTGCAAAAAAATACATTTCATTAGCTTATCTATGTAAATAAATATTACCTAAAATTTCACACTGCGCCATCTAATCCCAAACTAAGCAAAGCTACAACAGATACCAGGTGGCTGATAAAATGATTATTAGGTTGTTTTTGTTATTTGCTGAAAAATTACGGGTCTGTGCCAAATATAATATTTGGACGTAACCCCCTTAGACCGCACCGTGCTTGGGGATTCAAGTCGTGATAAAGTTGAGTTTTTTTTTCGTAAATATTAACAACCAGTCACAAAACAAACAGCCTATTTATGTTTATCACACAAATTTTTGTGCTTGGTGGGAATTGAGTCCACAACCCACAGCGCCAGAGTTTCTCCAAACTGAGTTGAACTGTGAGGATAGTCAAATTTATATACTCTATCTAATATATTGAAGTAATACTTCTTATGCGACTTCCAACAAGGTTGCGCTAAACGTTTAACACTACCATGGAGGGGGTATGAAAGCACTGTTCTTTGTCATAGCCTGTTACGTTTCGTATATTAAAGATGTTTTACTTCAGTCGTGTGGTCTTAAGCACACTCATTTTTTTTCTTGTTTAACCTTCGGGAACCACCAGATAAGCACCAGATAAGATAAGGACAAGCACCAGAGGAAAAACCACTAAACACCGTGCACATTAGTTGCTTGATGGACATTTCTAAAACCAGGAAATTGTTTTTCTTATTGTCCGCAAGCTTAATAGCTTTCTCTTGCGTGTATTTCCATTTCCGCAATTAGTTATCTCAAATACTTCCAGATACTTACGCTTGATGAGTTACTAAAAACGTTCAAATTACTGCAAGAGGAATACAGTTAATTAATGCAATTATGCACATCAAGTTATGCAGACTGTTAGATCGTTATATCACAGTATTTAGTTTCACTAGCATATATAATTGGCCACAATACAACCAAACGAGCAAATGTTTTGAGTCCGCTAAATATTTTGTAAGAAACTAGTGGAAACGCGCGCGACTTCGTCCACGTATGTTTAGCCTGCGCTGCACCCCTTTACGGGCTGAATTTCAGTTATAACTTACTTAGTACAGGGTAAGGGTAAGTAAGTTAAGTTAAGGGTGTATGTACCCTTCAAGATAAATACAGTCTGAAAATTAAGTCTTTATTTACAGCCATTAGGGTGTGCATTATCCATATGCCAGTCAGTCAATCAGCACAATAATTTTAATAATCGGTATAAATAGATTGTACTTACCTGGATTCTCTTGCAGTAGACTTTAAATGCCTGTGACGTAGGTCCAGCGAGTAGGTACGTAGTCTTGGAATGCGCGAGCGTAGTGACTCAACGTAAATACATCCTAGGAAACCCAAGGTTTCCTTTGCTCCTCCAAGCCTGCGAAGCTTCTATGAACTTCTATGCTTTTAGAGGAGTTAAGCTGGCTATTAGTTTAGAAAGATTACTCGTACCGTTTAATGAACCGCTTTAGAGTGTAAATGCAGACACAGCCCAATACGAGACACATGGGTCGAGTGATCAACCATTTTATCTCTCAAATCCGAAATACGGTAGTCTGGTGAATTCACCGGCAAGCAAGCCGACAGGTCGACATTAATCAATCATATACGTCCACCAATCTTAGACACAAATGCTCGATATAGTGAGAGGCAAATTATCCAATCAACACTATGTCGTCTATGTCGGTTGAAAATGAGAGCCCTGGCATATAGTGTTGTCGCAAGGGACTTTATTAAACTAATCATACGATCGTACTTACTCCAGTGGTTCGCCCCAAACAGTAACCTTCCGATTATCACGGCGTAGTACCAATCCTATTTGATCTATAAAGTAATTAAAACTCAAGCAAATGGGAGCTCATGTTACATTGATTGTCAAATTTTACTATTTTGGTTGTATGCCAAAACAGTTGACTTTATAAAAAATCGCTTTGGAAAGCAAAAAAAGCAAAGCTATCATAGAATATTATTTTTATTATTTACTTTACCAACTTAATATTATAATAAACATTAGAACTTTGTGAAAATCTTCAAAAAAAATACTGCAGTTCTACGTGTATAAAATAAGAGTATAAAACATTAATGTTTTTTTGCCACGAGAATATCACACCTCTTGCGTCTCACTAAGGTGGTTAGTCGCCCACTGCACCACGGACGGTGTTCGTCATTCAGGATGGGTTAGTTGGTTTCGTTTGTTTTCCCCGTAACTTTTTGTTGTGCAACTTGAAGGTCGAAGGTTCAAAACTAGCATTTCTTTTTAAAAACCAACTTTTTATATTTTCTTCCCACTTTCTTTTTACGAGATTGTAAAAAAATATGAACATAGATGCATGTGAAATTATTATATTTTTTATACAAACTATTAACTAATCTGTGTAAAGTCCTAGATCGCGCTTACGAAGTTTTCGTGCATGCTCAGCTTATTATAATGCATGTATCCCAATTCAAATGGGGTCAGTCCTCCGAGGTAAACCAGTCTAGCCAAGCTGGTCTAAATTGGCTATTCGTTTAGATGTATCACTGTGCTTGTCACTAGACGCGTGAGCAATGCTAGTGATAAACGCTCAAATCAGAACCATGATGGTCTGTCGGGAATGGAACAGAGGAGAAATCCTTTAAACGTCGTAAGTCAAATTATAACGTCGAAAGACGATACACACCTACGGATACAGGACACGATAACCGGAAACGGCTAACTTGACCCCTTTTTGCAATTATTTTGTAATATTAAGTGTATCCTGAATTATACTCATATATCAGAGTAAGCACTTTATAATGCCTGTGTATTATATTGTAACCGTGCCTTTTCTTTTAATTAAGATTTTTTAAGGTGATAGTCAATTATCAACCATTTTAGCTAGTGGAGATTTCAGTAACCAATTGAAGGAACCATGTACCTAGTCGTTTAGCCTATTCCTTCTGTGTAGCGTGAAATAAATATGTCTACCTATTTGATATTAGAACGTTAGTTGATTATCGGCGTTTTTTTATGTTGCGGTATTTGTTTCGTTCGTTAGTGATGGCTGTCGTATTTTTTGTTAGAGAAACTAAAATCATAATTTTACATAGATTTTATATGCGATTATCGTTAAACGTAGTAAATTTTTTAATCGGAGTTTTTAAACGACCCATTATGTAGGAAATATTTCCATTCTGAGCCATTAATATGAATTAAGTATTTATATTAGCCATTTTGTATATAAAATCATCGCGTATAATTTATCTAAGTATATACTAATTTTTTGCATAACTTGGCGACCTCGCAACCAGCCCGGTTCCAATAAGTCACAAGCGTCCATTACTGTCATATCAGCCTTTATTTCACTGTTACAGACAAATGGCCAATAAGATGAGTTTATCTAACAGGCAACTACCGGTAGTACTACCAACGGGCGCTCGTAGGATATTGGACCCGGCAATAGTGTGCGTTAATGTCTTTTGTATGAAAAGTGCGCTACGAGAAACTAGGTAGGTACCAAAATATACCGCGTATAATGTAATAATATCTATTTATATCTTTCTTGCATAACTTGGCGACCTCACAAATATGCGAATCATCTTCACCTTTTACTAAAGTAGGCTGGTATATTTACAAAACTGTAGGGACAGTCAGCTGCACTAACATAGATATATAACATAGGTTTCATAATTATATGACATCATTACGGTACATTTTTACACCGCAAATACTCAAGAACCAATAACACTCAGTTGATGAGTTTACTTATTTTTTGAATATTTGCCCTGTACCAGTACCTATATTATATATATACCTGTATTATAATGCTCAAAAAACTTTCAAAAAACGATGCCTCTCACTAACTCCTTTAGACATCCTCAAAGAATCTGGAGTAGGTACTTAAAACTAAGAGATCTGATAAGATATTTGCTGTGCTTGGGGATTAAAGTCATGATACTATTTCTTACTTTTCTCTTTTCAAAAACCGATGTGAACTCGTGAGTAAATTTCCTTTTTTTTGCGTTTTGTTGTTACTGTAATACTGTGGCTGACTGTGTAAAGAATGGTATACTACTGGTTAAGCTGATTGTACCTACGTCGGAAGTGAACGCAAGCAGTAGTTGACCCTACCCTTGGGGTTTACACGTTGATAATAAAGCCAAAAACGCGCATTGACAGTTGAGTAAACTTGTCTGAGCTAGACCATCATTAGCCTGAAGATGTCTATTGCTGAAAATAGTCCTCCCCAATTAGTTTCCAAGTAAAACTATTTTGAAGCATTTTCATTCGCCATCTTCCCATGATTCTAGTAATGCCATGGGTCCATTGGGTAGAAGTGCGTTCTAAGTTTAGTCTTCCGGATAGTCATCACCATTCAAGAACCTTCGCCCATATAGCTCCTCCGCTGGGATTTTACGGCGGTTGTCGGTTCTACGAGATATATGGCCTGCCCATTGCTATTTTAACCAAATTAAACTCACCACTTAATTTTAACGGTATATTTTCAACATTTATTTTTTATTTATTCAAGGACCACAGAAAGCAACAATATTGATATTATGTTATTGAAATGAAATGAAATGAAATGAAATATTGAAATATTTGTTTATTGACACACAACAGGTAGGTAACTAATACATAACAGGGAGACTTAGGTAGGTACAAGTAGATGCTTAAATTATACTATAATAGGTATATACTATTTTATGCAGATGGTAAAGTTTGTGTATAATGCGTTAATGTATATGACGCACTACGAGCCGGACTAGAGAATCTGTGTCCCGGTTCGCAGCGCCCTCGTTGGTATTTTATAGCATGTTAGAATTTAATGCGGGTGTGAAAGTATGTAAGTGTGATTCTGAGGGTTCTCCTGATAACTCAAGTCTCTTAAGAGCCAGGGTTTCACAGGAGAACCCCCAAGATTTAAGTGAGAAGGTGTGAAGGGGGGGTGTGTGAGTGTGAGAGAGAGGGAAAGATAATAGATATTATATACGTATACGTAGGTACTTGTGTAGTTTATACACGCGATGTATGCAGGCATGAAAGTCATGATCAATGAATGATAGAATGCAAATAATAGATAGGTGTGACTTATTTAGATATTCGTAACAGGCTTTCAGTGTCATCATACGTCTTACCTTGTAACCATTTCTTTACAGTGTGCTTACAATTGGCCAAGTTTAATGCATTAATTGATAAAGCTTTATCTAATTGGTTATATAGATGTATAGATAAAAATGGAAATTGATGTTGCATAAATGTGGTTTTGCGAGCTATGTTTACTATGCGATTTATTCTTTTTTTACGAGTGTGAGAGGGGTGTAGTGGAATTTTGGGATGAACTCTTAAAATAATATTAAGTATATAAAGCTGGCGAACCGCAAGCACCTGAGAAGATTTGTACAGGTCTATCGTTGGGTGTCGGTACCGTCTAAAAGTCATTGTTTTTAAGATAGATCTTTGGGTTCTCTCCAGGGTTATCAGATGACTTTTGTAGGCACCGCCCCACGCCTATTATGTTATTTATTGTTTAGTTAGGTATTGAAGAAACCTTTATAGGTAAGTATCATCCTACTCACTTGAAGTAAAAACAATATTGCAGCCCACTGCGTATCTTCAATTTGGATTCGAAACTCCAAGAAACCGGTTGACCTGTAGTACAACGTTGACGCAATTTCTGGTTCTAATATAGCGCCGATGGTTAATAAATAAATAAATATAAATATAAATTTGATTGGTTGATGATCTGGTTGATGTATTTTGTATGTACCTGCTTACCTAAGCTGCGAGAAACGGCCTCAACTTGTGTTCTTTTTACGATGGTCCACTGTCACTGGCTTCTATCCCCAAATAAATCCGAGGCCCAGTCGTACTTTTTTGGAGCTAGGACGAGATTGAAGCTGGAATTTGATTGTTTAAATTGGGCCCGTCTGAAATGTCGATTTCGAATAATTCCATTTGGAGATTGAGGCGATCGAAACATGCATTTCATGATATTTCATTACGAGAGTTATTGGGTCTCAATTATAAAAAGTTATAGGTACAAGGTTGAGGCAATTTCTGGTTCTTTTATAGTGTGCGTTGATGTCTTTTGTATGAAAAATGCGCTAAGAGAAACTAGGTAAGCAAAAAAGTTTGAAAATAAAGAAATTTAATATTTTTGAATTATTGTTGCTATAATATGTAAAAAGTTTTATTATTATTTATAGGTAATAATCAGATATTTACCTATGTAAATTACTGATTATGTCAAGCTACATTCATTTGACACATCCGGGCACTGATGGCCCGGATGTAATATAATGTAGGAACCAGGCCTTTTCGACAGAGTACTTATTATGTTTGTTCACTGTCTGGGTGTTATATTGTTACTACGAGTAATAAGTATATATATAAGTACAAGCTAGGCACCAACCCAACCAAAACTAATTCGAATCAAGACAAAATAAAAAATTCACAGGTAGGTAACATTTTGACAGCCTTCACAGCTTAGTTCGTAGTAGCCCTGGCCTTCTGTGCTGTAGGTTATGGGTTCGATCCCCGCCGAGAACAAATATTTGTATGATGAACACAGATGTTTGTTCTTTGTCTGGGTGTTATATTGTATTTTATGTATGTATTTACAAAATAAACTATTAGTATTTTATCAGTCATCTGGTTCCCATAGTACAAGTTATGTAGCTAGATGATGTTGTGTAAGCATGTCCACAAATATTTATTTATGTTATAATCTTTTATTTATTTATTTAGTTCACTAGCCCCCACACTAGGATTCCCTGTGTTGTGTGTGGCTAGTCTCTTCCAAGGGCATAAGGGTTAGGTATAAGTAAACTTATTACTTTATACACTAAGCTCGTTATGGTTAATATCGTTGAACGGTGAGTTAACGCGTTGGCTACAGACGGCATAAGGTTATTACGTGTTATCAGCATAACTACGTAGCAATATGTAATAAGTGGATGGGCCACTTCACCAACTATGGGTCAGTAAATGCGTATATCTTCCACTTGGCTTACCGAGCACAAATTATCTGCCAGTTTTGGTTCCGGTAAACACTGAACTGTTTTTAATTTTTTTATACTACTGCTGATGGAACAAGCATATGGCCCACCTGATGTTAAGTGGTAACCATCACCTAAAACTAGGCATTGTCTTGTAGGTCACGCACATTAGTTACGCGCCTTACGTCCACCAACCTGAAGTATACTGGTGTTAAGCCTCATGTGCCTGTAATTTTACCAGCACCCATATGTATGTACAAAAAAAATATCATATAAGTATTCTACCAGCTACCTGGTTTCCATAATACAAGCTTTGCTAATTTGGGATTAGAAGGCGTTGCTGTGTAAATGCGTTTCAATATTTATTTATTATGTTCTAGTCCAGCATTACTATACACAGGATGCAATAGAAAAGCAGTTTCGGCCGGAAACAACATATGCTAAAATGAATCGAGTTATTGTCAAGTTGTGAATTATCCTGAGAATGGTGTCGCAGAAGCTAGTTCTGGAAAGAAATGGGAGTGAATAAGATATCCGTTTCCGCGTCAGGCTTATTATTAATCGGAAACTTCGCATGCCTGACGCACACCAATTGTAAGCAAATTATAGGTAGGCGTATATTCTGTGGAGCTGTAGGTAGGTATAGTAAACTATAGGCTGTGGATGGTACGCTTTCTCTTGACCATTCAGCGTGGTCAAACGCGTAGGTATATCGTACGACCTCAGACCTCTGCGGTAACCGCTGTATAGAACCAATTATCTGAATAAAGTATGCATAAATAATTAATTTCTTATTTTAATAATTGCGATTACCGCATGACGAGTAGCAGATTACTCACGGTAAGTGTATTTTGGAACATGCAACGGATAGTGATTTATCTGGAGTTCTGATAAACGGCTGAGGCCTGAGCGCCGGATATCCGTGTCATGACGTTGCAAGCTATTCCGGTGGACAACACGTTGCAAAATTCTTCGAGGATATCTAAAGAAGGTAGTGAGAGGTACCTATGTCCGGATATTAAATTTGGTACAAAGCCACATTTTGCAGTAAGTTGCAAAATGCAAGTTCAAAATGTACCAAATGTAGTATTTGGACGTACCTTTGACTACTCCCATTAGACATTCTCGAAGAATCTCGAGTAGGTACTTAGTACTAAGAGACCTGAAAGGATATCTACCGCGCTTGGATTTGTATGTTCATAACATTTTAAATGAATTTAAGCAACATTTAAATATTTATCTTAATCTAACTTAATATTCTAAAGAGGAACTATATTTTATTGTTTATCTAGTATTAGAGAGTCTATCACCAGGCCGTATCTCAGAACCGTGATAGTTAGAGAGTTGAATTTTTTCCAGATGATGTATTTCTGTTGCCACTATAACATCAAATACTAAAAACAGAATAAAATTAATATTTATCGCGCAGTCGACTCGCACTTGGCCTGTTTTTTAAAAACTGTTTTAGCAGAAAAGGAAAAAGTAAATCTGAAAAATTGTAATGACATGGGTAAAGTCACGGGCATTCGATTAGTTATACCTTAATAATATTTAAAGAAGACACATAATAGCTTTATATAATAGGATAATCTTAAAAAATAATGTGACAGCAATGAGAAAGCCATAAGTGGCTATAAATAAATATTAATGATTATTATATTAATAACAAGTAAATATCACTTTGTGGTTCTGAAGTTATTGATTGAATTAATGCGAAAACTTTATAGTAATTACACTCTAAAAATGACAAATCTTTATGACCAACAGTCTGTGTTATCTATATGTCAGTCAGTCATGTCCGGTTCCAAAATCGCCCGTTAGTATTACCTACTAATAATCGTTGCTTTTCAAATAAGCCTTCACCCCACTGCACTGACTACTACTATCGTACGCTCGTAACATTTATTGGCACCGGGCAGTCGTCAGTACAAACATTCTTAAAGTTCTGGAATCCTACTCGAGGAAATAATTTTTGGGATAATATAAAATCTTTGCGATTTCCTTAACGGACAGTACTGACCTAATCGCTCCCGGAGCAGTTTTTTCTGTATCTTAAAATGCTATACCCTCGGTAAATAAAGGAAGTAGAAGAAAACTGAAAAGTCAGCATGCATCTTCAAAATGATAACTTCAAAGTACCCATTTTAAATGTATGATTAACGTCGTATTTACTCAATCATAAATCCACGATATAAATTAAAAACTTAGATATAAATCGTCTTAGTAGTTTTATAGTGCTTACCGCACTATAAAACTAACAAATTTTTAAAGTTGTTACATCGACATACAAGTTAAAGTGACATTGGGCAGGTCATATAGCTCGTTGAACCGACCACCGCTGGGGAATAAAGATTATCGAAATGCAAACCGTTACCCAGAAGTCAAAGGTCAAAGGTCGCCCCACCCGATGGACCCACGATGTTGTTAAGGTTGTGGGAAGACGGTGGATGAAGAAACTGAAAAATCTTTCTTTGGACACGTAATACGGAAGGTACAACAGTGGACTTCAGGCTGTTATAATAATAAGTAGAAACCGACTCCAGTTGTAAGCAGTACACAATATTGCAAAAGAAAAGTGATAGCTCATAGGTCGATACTCGATAATAAATCGGTGCTGGGCTTTGCATGCACTCGCTTCCGCCTCTCAATGGCTTTGTGACGTAACACTACTGGCTCAATTACAAAATCACTCTCTAAACCTACCTAACTAAAAGTAAATGCTGGACACCCTATTTTATTTTAATAACAAATCTTGTTTGATCTCCCAAACCTATAAAACCCACTGCTAGACTTGCCCGTTCATTTCCAGGAAGAACAATTTTGAGCCCTTCTTTACACCGGTTTTCTGTGATTTTTACAATGTCATGAATCAATGAGGATCAGGGCCGTGATATTAAAAAAATATGCCGAACGGGGCCCTGATTGCTTGCTCACAATATTAGCATGACAACTCACCAGTCTTTAAATCCAGTAGTTTAGCTTTGAGAGATAAACGAACAAGCACCAGCACGAGACTATGAGTGTTCTGCTTTTTGTAAAACAGAACTGGACCACCAAAATGTTCCGAGTCAGGGTATTGTTTACTATATTAGGTACCTACTCGTAGTTCACCTACGATACAGGGAAACCTTGTGAGGTCAAGAATTGCTTACATAATTACGTTTATAACGGAAACTTTGTTACTGTTATGTTACTTTGACCTAGATGAGAGTTTAAAAATATTCTACTGCTAAAATATTGTTCCGCGAGTTTTAAAAATAAGTATATTAAAAAAAATATTATCATATTCCTGCCTTTATTCCACGTTCCCAAAACAGGTTTTCTTTAACATCTATCTTCTATAATTTTACTCTTTTACAAAATAAATTTAGTTCCAGTAATCCATACTTACCTGATTATACTTTGGCTATAAAAAATATTAGTATATTATTTGCTTCATGTAAAATAGGTTAAGGGGTTTATTAATATCTACCTACGTTATATCATATTCTTATAATGATTAATATCTATGTTCAACGCAATGTTTATCCTCGGTGGGAATCGAACACACAACCTACAATGCCGAAGACAGTTTCTAAGAGGTCAGTTGACTTGAATAAAGTGAAAATGTTTACCAATGCCCGGAAGGTGACGCGGTGCTGACGACAATATTTATAAAGACATGACGCATTTCGTTTCCTTTACATCTTTCTAACCTGTTTCACATCCTTTGGTTTATATTTAGAGACGAAAGTATTGCAAGCGCAATCTCAATCATTGCTGTGAAAGGTAATGAATCTTTTAAAACTCTCACTTTATACCTGAACTGCCTAGAATCTTTTTAGGTAAATCCGTGTCTACAATACAAATATAATAACTCTGTACCAAATATCAATCGGTTTAGGTGTGAAAACATAATAAACAGACAGATACCTACACTTGCATAAGGTGGTAGGGATTTACATCTTTAAAATAATAGTAGTTCTGTGGTTGTGGAGTAAGTACTATAAGCATCGTTTACCTACAGTTAATTTTACAAAAATCCAAAACAGCGAGGGGCGTTAAGGGTAGTAAGGATCTAAGTTATTTTTGAAGTAAGACTATAACTCAGATACTATTATTGTAACTAACTCAAAGCTCAGGTAATTGACTGAATAAATAAGTTAATTTAGCTCTAAACTAAGAAAAGCTTGTACTATGGGAACAAGATTACTTTTACCTTAAAATACTTGACAATAGGTATATATTTTTTAATACATATTTTATAATAACACCCAGACAGAGAATAAACAGTTGTGTTTATTATACAAATGTTTATCGTCGGTGAGGACCAAACCCAATTTTTTTTACTGTCATAGCTTAGTTGGTAGTATTCGTAGTAACAAAGGTTAATCGATTCTCTATGATCTTGGACAGTTAGAGATGCCTACCGTGGTTTGGGAGTATACTCGCGAACCTATTAATTTTATTTTCGCAGCTTAAATTTCCTCTAGCAGCTACAATAGCAATACCTACTTTCGTAAACAAATATCACCTTGACTGCATCGGGCCTGTGTCACGTACAACTTGTGACAAAGTAATTAAAGCAACTAATTAGTGTACTATGTGTTAACTGACACAGAATGCATCACTTGCACTGTGGTGACAAATAAAAACTTGAGTTGTGTTGTGACACGTGTTTTATTTGTGTTACAAGATTCTAGTCTATGAACTGTCACTGGATAAATGAAATTATTAATCCACCTAGATTTATTTACGTAACTAATTTTGTGGAAATTTTCGGTAGGTTTTGGATCAGTTGATCAGTAGAGTAGAGATAACTCTCTAGAGCCTTTGCTGCAGATAACTCATCTGTTTCACATGTATTATGTACATAACTATTTTAATACTTGCATAAGCTGTTTTTTTGTAAATAAATACTTTACTGTACATCCGTAGTTTCTGCTTAGTCCTATAGAATGGGAAACGAGAGTTATTTTATGTAGGTATTTATACAACGGCACGGGTAAATTTTCACTTATGCTCCTACTTACGGGGCTATATAGTACTGTATTATGTAATGGTGGCAATACCCAACTTCGTCCGCGTGATGCTATTTTTATACAAACTACAAACCTTGGTGTAGGTACTCTTATAGAAATTAAATCTCGGGAGTTCCTTTCTTATTACACTCCGACGCACCAACACAAAACATGCTACCCTGAAAATTTCAAGACTTTATCTCTACGCCAGATAGTCAGGACAAAGATTCTTATAATTGGTGTTGATAAATTGGTGAATAGTCCTAATAATGTAGTTAGATAATTTGACTGAAATATGGTAATGTTAATTTATTGAGAAGATAATAATTATTTTTACGAGCTTAATAAGTTCATTAGTTGCTGATTAAGATTTCTTAGTTCAGTCAAACGCAAAAGTCCTCATCTTTATTCATAAGGTAATAACGTTCATAGCACATCAAATATGTATAAATCAAATCATTTCACGGTTTTATGATGCGTAGGATATTTTCCTTAATGTTTATATGTAAGGAACAAGATGTTTGTTCTCTGTCTGGGTGTATATTGTATCCTAAGCATGTATGTATTTGCATAAAAAACACGTACCTATATATTCTATCAATTATCTGGTTTCCATAGTAAAGCTATGCTTAGTTGATGTTCTGTAGAAGAATATCCACTAAAAATATTTTTCTATTATATTTTTCATACTGATGCATATTAGCTAGCAATCTCCAAGACAAAATTCTTACCTGAATAATTAGTTAGACTTCTAAGCCTATAAGTTCCTAAGTAAAACAATTTTGAGCCCGCTCCATCTAAATTTCCAGCGACACTAAGAAACACCAGTCCATCGAGAAGAGAGCGTCGTACCTACATTTCGTTTTCCAGTTCGTGGTCGCCATTCGAGAACCTAATTCCCCGGTAGCTGTTGTCGGTTCCACGAGGTATATGGTCTGCCTATTGCCACTTGCTTATTCTGAGAACTATGCCGGTAACCTTCGTTCTTTTACGGATTTCCTCATTTCATTTAATTAGACTTCATAAACCAACAAAAAAAGTTCTGCATAAAGGCAAACATATATTCAAGTTTTTTTATGAAGCACATTGTACACATGTTCAAACTTCAACTGACTTCCAAGATAAGCATGTTAGGTATATAATTATTACAGCGAAGTGTGGGCTAAGTCCATAAAATACTTTCCAAATATTAGAAACCCTGTATCTATGCAATAGTCTGGTGTAGCTTGCTTGGTCATTCCTAACCGATCGACTAAGTTAAGCAACCACTGCTGGTAGCGTTTCCGTGCTTCAGAAAACACGCTATCTGTCCCAGCTCTACGCTTAGCGCATACAAACCTTTATAAGTATAACGTGTAGGTACTTGATATTTGTCTGGATATCGCAGCTCCGAAGGCGATGAACCTAATTTGATTAAGTTATGACTAGCGAAAATGCGGGCGAGTATCTACGTCTGCGTGAAATTATTAGCATACCTACTTACTTCAACCCTCGCTGTACCCGTTTAGGGACTTCAGGAAATCTTCTCTTACTATACCTCGACGCATCAAGACGCATATACCCTGGAAATTTCAAGTTTCTGCGACCTGTGGTTTTGGTGGTGCCTTGTCTATGTCAGTCAGTCAGTAAATCAGGACAAAGGTTGTTATAATTGGGTATAGATAGATATAGATTCAAGAAAATTTGTAACTCTTCCCTAGTTGGTAAAGGGGTAATTAGAGTATATGTAATGGTAGGTACCGATTATAGCCTCCTTTTCGTTTTGCGTGGGTTGCAAGAGGTGGCAATATTTCAGGTCCTGTGAAATAAGGTTAGACACCAGTAGCTTAGCCGCTTCGAGAGTGCACCTAGAACTCAGATGATGTAGGTAAGTGGCACCGAATTTACATTATAATTTATGGGTTGCAAAAGTTTGCATGATTAATCTCTGTTTATGCAATTTAGGTACCTACTTGATGTTAATCATGTTTTTTTAACACGTTAATCGTTAAGTGGTAGATCGTGCCAGTTAGCTGAAGTTGTTTCTTTACAACTTGTTTCTTTGTTTTACAATGTTTATTTATATTTTACACTAACTAAATACAATTAAACTTCCTGCCTGCTCACGATCTATCGTAAATATTATACCGTCAAAACGAGTATACAATATGATTCAATTAGGTATTTTAAAACACCCCCAGTAGGGCTGCTTTCAAGCTATACCCAAACCCAAACATACTCTGCAAAATCAATTCGTTCAGAAACGTCTTTTGAAAATGGACTGGTCTATAAACTATCAAAAATCTCCCCTTCGCCGAACCTCGACTCGCCTCGAGGAGCAGTCGGTTATTTGGGGCTCCTCTGGAACATCGAAGTAGGTTAGATATTAAAAAAAAAGGCTAACGCAGCTCAGTTAAAAATACACGGCCTTTGGATCTCACTTTTCTTTAGTTTTAGGCTAGCTGACACTTTGTGAAATGTCCGTCATTAAAGTAGTAAGAATTTATCCAAAATGTGAATGTTAAAATATCTTTACTCAATAAGAACACCAATGCTCCCACGAGACATTACCTGTATTTTAGAATCAGAAAATACAGTGCTAATAACAAAGTGGTGACAGGTAAGACAGTGGAGTGGCCTACTTTGAGCTGAGTATGGCTGGATTGCAACAGAAGCCAAGCGGTACCCTGCGATGTCTGATATGGCCCTTGGTGTGACTCGGTGTGAGTTATTAGGTACCGGTTCAAATATTTTCCGGTATAGCATACCTAGTATGTCTAACTATGAACAACATAAGTAGGTACTACAAGTGTGACCTATTACCTTAGTGCAGAGGGGTAACCGTGAGCTCGTTCGATAGTTTGCATAAATCTGTACCGTGAGCTCAGATCAAATAGACCCAAACAATGGATATGAGGGCTTCTTCGTACAAATCCGGAATCCGTTATCTAGTACAAAAAAATGGAAATCAATGCTATCTGTCAAGCATGATAGCAAAAGCAATTTTGGCGTCGTTTTTAACAGTTTGCTATCGTGCTAGCGTAGTATAGACAAGGCAAGTAAGATGACGCGTTATGCTTGTATTTAAGTTTTTGTTTAGTTGCCACTCTAAAGTAAGGTGGCCCTAATAACAAATACACGTAATACGATACAGATGGTGTACCTACCTGCATATTCATTGAGGCACTTGAAAGTTATCTTGCAAGCGTCTATTGGTGTTTCAACATGATCCACAAACAATAGAGTTATTAAGGCGAACAACTGTGGACTATGCTTCTTAAACTTGCACCTATCAATTAAAAGCAATTAGGATATTGTAAAGCACCTGCCCCGTATGATGCTTTTAAAACACTGTCTCACGCTGGTCCAGTTATTACTATGGAAATAATGGAGCAATTAATTCCGATATGAGACCTCTCTACGTGTAGGTATACAGAGAACACAATGCATAAAGATGATGTGTGGAAGGTATACTTGACCTAGATACCGTTACATTGCTTGTAGAAGAGAATGTGGAAGACTATCAGCTTACTAATTATATTTCATCACAACTAAACATAAATAGTGTCTTGCAAATAGAAAACAAACCAAGCAGCACGATATTCCTGTCATGTCACTCAAAACAAATCGCACTCTGCCTAACCCTACGAGAAACAGACGTGATTTTATGCATGTATGTTGATTGGTAATATCTGTTTAAGCTTTTGGAGTTACCGTCGTTAAAAACTTCAAACTTCGCTATCAATTTCCGCTTAGCCCATACCTTAATACCTAATCTACGAGCTCTAAACACTTCATTTTGGAAGAAAATATATCTCTCTAAAATCTGTTTGACGGAAAAATATACAGTAAGGTACAGGGTTGTTCATTTCATAAATTCAGCTATATAAAAATATAACAATAAGTATGAAGATAATACATTATTAGATACTAATGCCTATAAAAATAAGTCAAAGCAAAGTTACTCATTAGCCTAATTGGCTAGACTGTAATTTTATTAGGGTACCTACCTACTGTATTTAGTTGGTAAACTAAAAAAAAGATTCTAATGCCACTTTCTTCCATAGCTGTAGGTACAGGTGTTTCTAAAGCAAAGCAACGAATAAAGAGCTTTTGAAAAAAGTTTAAGTTAGATCATCTAGGATAAAACTGGTATATTTTCTTACAATTTACGCATCGTTTGCATTTTTAAAACAACAGATTTTGAGATAGCGACGTACTCAGCTATGTAGCTAGATTGAGCTACTTTGTATGCAATAGGACGGCTGCACAGGAAAACTAGAAAGGAGTTGTTTCAATTCAGTTGGCTATTTCGATGAAATTGGATTATTAAATTAAGTAGGTATGTACCTATCGAATAGTGCTTAGTGCCGGATTCAAAATACGGATTGAAATCCTAGCTTATGATGTCTGATCTCTTACTGCTTTGCATTGGATCTAATCATTTTTGTATTTTCTTTTCAGAACTAGAAAAAAGTTGTCTTGTCTGTTGTTTCTTTATCTGCTTGTGTAGATGTGTGTGATGTCTTAGCATACCTATAGTTATAACTTTTACTGCGTCCGGGCTCTATTGATCGAAACACCTTTTATTTTATAGGTAGTGGTCAGACGTGTTAAAGATACACAATGCTTGGCACAGATCCATTGTTCTGTTCGGTTGCTTGACCACTTGCGGTTCCACACAATCTCACTTAATCGGTAAACAAGACTCGATTTATGTAATAACCGTTTTGAGTCTGTCGTACTGTAGTTGCGATACGCTTTCACTTTAATAACGCTTTCTCGGAATTTGGGCAGATCAATGCTAATATCCCACGTGACATGCCGTAATATTGTCTCGCAAAGGTATGCAGTAACCTCAGAATACTCATTACTGTGCGTAACTGTGCGAGTAAATAGCTAGACAGTCTACGGTTTATGGGTGTCTATGTGGATATTAGAGTTCAGTCGCCTACACTAATAATGGTTAGATTACGTCAATGTTTTTGTTCACGTTGGTAAATTTTGTTATTATTTTGTATTAACTTATATATGTAAGATCTACCAGACGTGATATAAAAGAATGATATATCTTCCAAAAGTGAACAAAAACTGATCTTGAAAATTGTGAAGTTTTTTCTGCGCCTGTACCTTTATTACTCAATAGGAAACTGATGTTTTATTACCTGACTTCATGGTACAGGATGTCATTTTATTATGCATGAATTAATACAAATAAATCTTAATAAATCCGCTCTGCATGTAATTGATCGCTTTTTATGTTTTATCGGTCATGTATCTTGAGGTTTTTTAAAGTTATGACACCAGCAAGTGTTATAATTTTTTTTTTATGCTGGACAATCCACACAGCATCATCTAGCCCCAAGCTAAGCAGAGCTTGTGTTATGGGTACTAGATGACTGATATACTTAATACAATACAATATTACATACATAAAATATCTATTTATATTATACATAGAAAATACCCAGAACACCCGGAATAAATATTTGCAGATCATACAAACATTTATCTCAAGGCGGAAATCGAATCCGCAACCTGCACCGCAGGCGGACTTTCGCCCGCCGCGCCACATCGGTCGTCGTAATAAAACTTGCCTTGTGCTATGTGCTTTACGGGGCCAGAGGATAAATTTCTTTTTTTATTACGTTTTATAATAATTTAATATATCTACTAGTAATCTGTAACGTCACAATAAAATAAAATTGGCATAACATCCTGTTATAATTCGAGTTTCACCTTGACAATGTAGTCTATCTATTTTTAGGGTTCCGTACCCAAAGAGTAAAACGACTGTCTGTTTGCCACCAGGCTGTATCTCATGAACCGTGTGATCGCTAGAGAGTTGAAATGTTTATAGATGATGTATTTTTGTTGCCGCTAAAACAACAAATATTTAAAATAACAATGAAGTTACGAATAAACATACCTTTTTATTATTTAGTCTAGAGTAGTGTTTTTTGTAAAAGAACTCTTCCGAGGAAGTATTTATTTACTTTTGAGTGATGGACGCCGTGCAATGCCATATAGAGCACGTAGGTACTGGGTATGCACAGTGATTTAGGTAGGTAGATAATGTAATTGTTATGCGTAGAAGTAGCCGCCCAACATTAGGTGGTACATCCGCTTATTCTACCACATTTTCTCATAAAAAAACTACATGAAAAGGAGGTGTATAATACAATACTTATTCTGTAATTTAAGCAATCTCAGATCTAAGCTCATCACGCATTGTGCGCGTCCCGCGAAGCGCTGCTGCGTGACCGTCAAGCATGATGCAGGTGACACGAGTTGCCTAATATTACGACCCATTTAGGTATTGTCTTTTATGAGAATGAGAAAATAAGTTACGTGGCGGAAGCTATCTTATTTCCTGTTTATTTAAGTACCTATAGGTTCATTCGAGGGTAAAGGTGTGAATGTAATTATTATAATATTAACTTTACTAAGCGGCTAAGATGCGTTAGCTACTAATTAAAATATTATTTTTCACGCATAGGTATAGTTGTTTGACGCAGTTCATATGCATAGTTACTCTATTTACTACCTACATTACGTAAGGCAAAGTCGATTAAGTATACCTACCTATTCAATGCAGTCTATTATGTCCTTGTACGTTTATATGACACAAAAAGTGAGCCGAGAAACATGATCGGTATTGTGACCGATCGAATTATTTTATCGCATACCATAGACCTTGTGTGGTTGTGAATAATTGACGCAAATGGCCCGATTCCGCCATTCACGACACAAAAATAACACTATTAGCTTCGACCGAGCCATGACATAGAGAACTGTAGAGCAGTAATACGATTTAACTCAGGTAAATCATATCTTTAACATAAGTAGTCCATGCCATAAACTATAGGACTGTTATTAAAAAATTCGGTGTAATTTTGAATTAGTTACACCGTGTTTTGTCTCTTTCGATCTTATTTGAAAATTTCAGTCAATGCAAAAAACAAAACATGGTATTTTGCATACATACATAACTACTTTAATTAGTTGACACATACATTTTTGTAGGCTACTAAGTAGTGGCAGACTGTTTTTTTCTTATTCCGTGTCTGAGTTTGATTTACCCAATGGGACAGTTCATACCCGTATGCCTACGGTTCATACTAAGGCGCACTCGCGGAAGTAGGTAGGTTTGCCTCTGGGGACTAAACGTTTTAATAATGATCTGGTTAACCGATCTCACGGTCCGAGGTCAACAGATATTGGCATTGTCGGCTCAAATCGTGGTTCATTGTCTACTGAATAATCCTGCTTCAATCGTTTACACCGCCGCATTACGGATAGGCAAGGATTTGCAATACAAATGACTACAGAATCTATGAATAGTCATGCTGCCTTCTGTGGGAATTATTAAAGGATTTCTATTGCTGTGCAGCTATCGTTAAATGCAGTATTGAGCTTGCAGTGTGACAGTATTTTTCGACTCCGGTAAATAAGATGAAATCTTTGAAATTTTTTTTTTTATTCAGAATCACGTGTACCTTACTTATTTCTTCCACTAAACAGTTCGCAGCATTTTTGTGTTCCGCTTTGAAGAATATGATGGTAATGGGTGCAGGTGCACCCATAAAAAAAAAAGGTAAAAAAAAAAAAAGTGTGGTTATGCAGTGACATGCGCAGTGCAATGGCACTTCGAGCAGGTCTTCTGCGGCCGTGTTCTATTCATAAATAAAATTGCTGTATAGGGAGATATAATCACATAGCATCAGGTGGACCATTAGCATGTTCGTTCCATAAAAATAAAGTAAGGCCATGGAAAATGGATCAAATGACGCGGCGGCGGCGGCTAGATATGGACTAAGTACCTACCTATACTGTTCTCTAAGAACACTGTTGGTTATAGCACACAGGTATATCAAAAGCCCCCTGACACATCATTGTAAATCGATGCAAAGGCCTGCTTACTTACTGTTGTCTACATCTAGAGTATCGTACCTTGTATGGAATCGAATGATCACTAGGTCGGACAGACAGAATCGAATCTTCGTCTCTTTATAATTGGTGAGCTATTATCTCGATGCCCTGCAGACCTGAGCTGAACTTTGAAGTCGTGTCTGTCGACTGACTGCGGCGGTTGAATGTTATCTGCTTGAAAGGGCGTTGTCATGTTAACCATTGGGTCAAGGTGTTTCTCAATGAAGGGATTTACTTAATTCATCTTTATCTTCGAGCGTGTAAAACATTTTATACCGCAGTATACCGCGTAGAAGAGACTAGTACTGCGATTTTAAGTTCTACTCAGTCTGTTGTGTATTGATTGATGGTTCAGTTTCGAAGTGGATTTTGTATGGAGTCACTACACTACGCTACGCCAGAGAGCGGTCGTGTTGAGAACTCGTCACTCCGGATAAAATCCACTTGGAAACCGATTTCGCAATACTTACACAAAATAAAGTGAGTGGAACTCGAATCGCAGTACTGTCAACTTTTGTTTTTAACTCATACTACATTACATAGGTAAGGTAACATACTCCTGAAGGTAGGCAACGAACTCGTGGTAGTTGAGGTTCCGAACAGGCAGGATGCGGATCTTATCTAAGCCAGTCACTTCTCCAAGGCTTCGCCCGTTTCGAACTCACGATCCAGCCTTTCTAAATATTACACGTTGTTTGACATATGCTCCAATATTATAGTTGTGTGACTATCCGGGTCGTTTGAATATAGTGAAGGTAGTGTACACGTAGTAAATATAATAGTACTGCGAATAGTAGGTACCTAAGAACTATGACTATATAGTGTTCTACTTCTAGATTCAGCTAATAGTAAAGGTATTTCAAGAAGGGCAATTGGCTTTCGTATAGTAAACTATGGTGTTTCGTCTCGTTTAGATAAATATACCTACCAACATCTAGCAGGGTTGGTAAGGGTGTAAACTAAAGGGTTCCATTCCATCAGAATAGCCCTGTAGCGAAACCACGATATCAACAAAACGCCAACATCGAGAATCCAAGTAAAATACCCTAGTGTAAATATCTAAGGAGACCTTAACTTTGTATTGAAACATAATTTCTCATCATCCATCTATTTCATAAATAGCCTCATGTTATAGTACATAAATGAGTTATCGTGCCGTAAACGGTTCATGTTGTAACATTTCAATCACAATGAGATTTATTTCGGTCTGATCAATAAATCCAAGGTGAACGTAATTATAAGATGATCAATCGAACTACAATCTATAATGGTACTTTAAACGAATTAATTTTTAAGAAATATCTATTATATATATACTTACATAATATAAGTAAACTTTTGCATCGATTGTGTGTCATTAATATAGCGTAAGGAGAAACTTAAAGAGAAAAGAAAAACGCTGCGTATTTTAATAACTGACCAGTCGAATTAGGCAAGGGACCGAAAAAGTTACATAAAACATGAAATGCTTACACAATATTTAATTAAATACATTAAATACGAGTTTATGAATAAAGTAATAAAATATGACGACCGATGTAGAGTGGCGCCGGCAGGCGAATGTCCACCTGGAATGGCGACGCAGGAGGTTGCGGGTTCGATTTCCGCCTTGGGATAAATGTTTGTACGATCTGCAAATGTATAATCAAAAAATTTCTATGTATGTATGTATTGTATTAAGTATATCAGTCATCTAGTACTCATAACACAAGCTCTGCTAGATGGTGCTGTGTGGATTGTCCAACATTATTATTATTACCTAAAACCTAAATGCTAACTGATTTCTTCGTTGTCCTATAAATTTCTATACCTACCAATAATAAGAATCTTTGTCGTGACTGACTGACTGGGATATAGACAACGCACAGCCAACAACGAAAATTTTCGGAGTTATTCATCTTGGTGCGTAGAGGTGTACTAAGAAAGGAACTCCCGAAATTCAACCTCTAAGTGTGTACAGCGGGGGTTGAAGTTTGTAAATAGCTTCACGCGGACAAAGTCGCGCGCGTTTCGTTCGTAATTACATAAACTGTAAACGCAATGACAACTTTCCAGTGCTAAGAAACGCAAGATACGCAATTTTTTGCAAAAAAGCCCAATTGATTGGATCCAAATTTTTGTGTCAAAATGAGCCTTCCCACTCATATATGTGGAAGACAAAGGAAGAGGCAGAAACTTATAAAAAACGCAATACTTTGGGTCGCTTTCAAACGTGAACATTCTTAGGTATACCAACAATGCGCTCGTTGCTGACTTGATTAGACCAAATGACTTTGTCTAGGTCCTCTGAGTTCTAAAACAGTATTCAGTGTATTTCGAAGTAAACACAAAGCAAGATTTTTTGGACTGTCCATTAAAAGACACAAAAGAGACCGAAGCGGCATAATGAGAGAATACATTGTGATTAGAATCATTGAGAATACCGGACCATTCCAAGCTATTTGCATGAAGGCAGTAGGACTACCTATCATAACATCGATAGGTATGTTTGAATAAACAAATATTCAAACGAGCAGATACCCAACTCAAACCCAATCCATGTTGCCGTTTGGTAGGTACCTACTTTGAATAGTAATTTAAATCAAATGATCTCCCGGATCGCATGGAAACTTACTGCGCGTGACGGATCTTAAATTCATTGGTTACAATTACACGACGTGAACACGAATAAAATGCGTGATCTGCAAGGCAATGCTTTGTAGTGCGCCATTGCATTTAGTATAAAAGAAAGACTCCTCCGTCGCGTCACGTCTAACTGCAATTTTTATACTAATATAGATAGAGTAACCCATGTTACTCGCTTATGAGTTAGCTATTTACAGGCGAAAGATTTTTTTAAATCAATTTAAATTAATTTTTGGATTTTATCCATTAAAAACCAATTAAACAATAACTTTTCTCTTTATAATATTTGTTTCGGAAAGATCTTTCATTTATTTATACCTGAGAAACCTTTGATCGCTTTGCTCTCTCGATCAATTATTTTCTTAAATATATTTCGCCAAGTAGGTAGGACCTACTAAGAAGTTAGGTACCTACTATTATTATATTAGTTTATATAAAAATTATTTTTATATAAACTACCACGTATCATGAATACATAAAGCTAAAAGAACCTGTCTACAAAAAGTAACCCAAGGCTTAGTTCCTTAGATTATTCGGATTACCTAAAAGTGGCATGTACAGTTTCATAACATCGCTCTAAGCCTAGTTGATACTAGATTTACTAAGAGCTTGTTATACCTAAGAATTTAGATCGTGAAAGTAAATAGATCCTGATGTTAGCCAAAGCTAGCAAGTCCTAATAAACACCAAGCAATTCAAAAGGTCTAATTTACAGCTGCAAGTAATAGCAAAATCGTTTCTGAATACGAAATTGATTGAGACAGAGCGTTTAGTAGCCAATTATGGTGAAATATCTGAGTATTTTATTTTCATATCCTGTTTAATATCTAAAAAGCGTCGAAATATATTGTTAATATTCTGAAACTATGTATGTACGTGTGTAGAAGGTAATTTATTTCCTTGGAGCCCTGATAGTTTAGCTCTCAGAGCGGTGACAGATACCTACAAAGACGCAAGATCCGGTGTCTATCTATATCTGTTACCGGGGGACCATAACTGGCTGTTCTGATTTCTAAAGCCGGAACACTAAAACGTATTATCATAGCCCGATACAGAAAAATAATAAATCAGTTCAATGTCAAGTTGAAAAGTAGTGACCTCGAGGTTCATTGTCTTTACGTACATGAGAAATTATACCACGGAACGTAGGCAGGTAAATTGTTTTAAGTAAAGTAATTACATTTTTGCAGTCCAACCCTGTTATTACTTAAATTACCTACTTAATCGTTTTTTTGTTTCAGTTTTACCAGCTATTGCAACGTCGATCTCAGTATCATCAAATGGAAACAGTCCGAAAGTCAAAATGATAGGAGGAATGATGGTGGATGTACAGAAAGGATTCGTACCAATGACATCAATAGTCGAGACCACAACAAAAAGCAATTATGAGAAAAGTCGGAATATAACTAACGGTATAAACTCTACCAAACTAGCTTTGAATGAGAGATACAGAAGACTGATACCGTATATGACATTCTATTATGCGAATGATATAGCGACACCTACAACGGACAGCACAAGAAATGTCGAGGTAGAGAAAGCCCAAATAATAGAAGCGAAAAATATAGAACATTCAATTCAAAGGCAACCTAAAAAGATATTTTACGCTTCACAAAGAAATATCCCGAGATTTCAGGGGAATAGACTCACTCAATATAATATAGCTTCTTCAAATCCAACAAGAGTATTCTACAAGGACGGCGTACCAGTTTATCAAAGTCCCGCGAAAGTATCGTATAATACTAACCCTTTTTTATCAGATGCGTCTTTCAACGCTGACTATAATCAAGGGAGATTTGGTCAAAAGCAGACGGTCAAATCAGGTGCTACATTTTCCTCGACTAGGAAACCTTTCTTGAATCTGTACAATGAAGAAACCCCGAATGTACGATACTACCTTCCCGAAAAAGAGCAAGCTCCGAAATATAGGCTAGTGCCTTATGAGCAAACGCCACCTGTTAAAGTAACTTTACAGAAAGAAACCATTTATGAAGTCCGAAAGCCTGTTATTGTTTCGACTATGTTGGTGCCGAAAGAGCTTCACGTCAAACCTAGGCCAATTCACCCTCATGTAATTTATGATAATTCTCAGTATGTAAGGAAACAGCCGTCAATTGTATCAGAGAGTTACTACGAGAAGCAACGACCCCGACCTCAACCAGTGGCAGTGGAACCGGTTGTCGAGAGTGGATTCAGACCCATCGCAACTCCCCCAGAATACACTACAGAAGCTCAGATTTACTCTTCTACTCAACGAGAGTCGTCTGAAGCACCAACCTATGAAACGGAGGAACGTCCTCTACAATTAGTCGAGCCAGTGCGTGAAGAACCTGAAGCTAATGACAAGCCGAATTACTATCAGTATGTGGTTGAGCAGCCGCAATACACTACAAAACAAACTTCATCTAACCAAGTCACTTTAGCATCTCTGTTGAGTTCGCTCCAAGTAAACAAGTCTATTCCGAAAACGATTACGAAAGAAAATGTCGCGTCTTCCATTAGGACGCTGCTTCAAGTTTTAAATGTTCTTAAGTCAGAAGAACATCCAAGTGAAGCGATTGGCCCTGTGCTGAGCACTCCGAAGCCGTTTATAGCTCCTAGAGTGGTAGTCGAGCTGAATAAATTATCAAATATTCCAGAATCTCATAACCCAGAACTTAGCGGTCCAGAATTGAACGAAGAACATTATCTAGCTGAAGTTGATACTCCGTCTCAACATTTAGATGGTGAGTGATTTTCTAAATAATTTATGTATATATCTTTTTTTTCAATCTTTTTACCTATACCTACATCATCATCAGCCTGAAAAAGTCCACTGCTCCCCCGAGTTCCCGCCATCCTAATAATATTGTCAGTCTATCGGGTCGGAGGGCTCGTCTACCGGTTCGTGGTCACCATTCGAGAACTTGTAATTCCAGTGATTGACTGTATGTATGGCCTGCCTATTGCCACTTCAACTTTCAGATTCTTGACTTTTTGACCGATTCCCTCATTTCTGATCACGGAGAAGTGAGTGAAACTCTCAGCAAAGCTCTCTTTGAAAATCCATGTTAGAAAAGTACTAGTGTAGGGTTTTTTACTATACCTCTGCAATGTCTGATTCAGATCATCCCAACACCGGAGTCACCAGCCAGCAATTCCCGTTGCCGGTGACGTCTGACGATGAGGGTGGCACCCCCGGTCGTCCCGGGATCGACTATCCCGTCCTCACCGTCATCCCACCAACTAGCTTCAATTGCAAAACTCAGCGCTACAAAGGTTTCTTCGCGGATACTGAAACACGTTGTCAGGTGAGCATATCATCTGACGAAACACGAATAAACTGATAAAAGAAAGTAGGCCACTAAATTGTAGGCAGGCGTTTCGCTTGCATTTGTAATTAAGAGCTCACCCCTTAATGGATATGTCCCTATATGGGCAATGGCCATGTTCGAGTTTGGATTGGGCCCTTCTGTTTCATGAATGCATAATAAAACTGGTTCAGAGTGGATCGTGATAAAAAAAAGTTATAAAATAAGCCAGTTCTTATAAAATAGCTTGCATGGTCTGACTAAGTTGCGTTATAACATAATACAATAGATGTACGCAAACTACATAGTTCACGTCACCTGCTATAACACTATTGCTATAAGACATTGTGCTGTACGAAGCCAACGACCAACGCTGCCGCGCAGAGTAACCTAGAATGTCAAAACGAACTTCCGTCTATCGCTTTACGGAGTAGACCTTCTGACTGTCCTGTTGTCAAATTTATGTATCGATGAAATGTTTTTATTATATTATTCAAAAGTTATCAACCGATTCAATCAGCAAGATTTTATAATATTCCAAAACATCTAGTCTGATTTGAACCCACTACCACTGGCGCTCCGGTAGATAGGTGTAGGTAAACACTATAAAAACGAACTTTGAACTTAGTCTGATAACATTATTTAGTCCGATTTTATTAATATTTTTATTGTTTGTTTGAGTGTCTGGATCGTCGCAGCATACATACCTATCTAAAAATTGCTGAGATGAATAATCGTCTCACACTTAACCAAATAAGGCCGAACATTTCAACACAAACCTTTTATTCCAGGTGTGGCATTACTGTGATCTTAACGGTGGGCAGGCTTCTTTCCTTTGCCCGAATGGGACGATATTCTCCCAAGCAGGTCTAACTTGTGATTGGTGGTTCAACGTGCGATGCTCCTCTACCACGCAGCTTTACGTACTCAACGAAAGCCTGTACAAGTATATTCTGCCGCACACGCCGAAGTTCCCTGAAGATTACAGTGGGCCGTTGGTAGACAAGTAAGTTATAACAGTCACCGTCGATTACTTGTATACCTACTGGAAGAAGAATATGTAGCCCACCCTAACCTTACCTATACTCTCCTTGTATCTTGGGTACCTACTTAGTTCTTTAAGTAGTGTCTGCCGCTTAAAAAATAAGAATGGTTGCCTTTTTAATCTCCTATTTCATAAATGTTCGAGAACCCTTCTCTTTTAAACAATACAGGCTCCATTTACAATCGCTCTAATTAGGAAACGAGGCTTAGCATAGAAATATCAATATGTTGGAACCTATACCTACATATTGATAGTTCTGGATGCGCTCAGGTTACGCTTTTATTCTTTACTTTAAACTCGGGATAAATCCCCTCAAGCTTATAAACTTAATTACAATTCTTCTGTCAACTTCAGGACCTACTTCTAATGTACAAGATTATCTATAGATTATCTCGCTATGATAAAAGAGCGCCTGCTTAAAATAATTAGGCAGATTGAACATTTGCGATTTACGTTACAGATACCTGACGCTGAAATTCAAAGAGATGGAAGAAGAATTCAACAAGAAAAAGAAAAATAAACAAGAGGATGACTCTGAAGAAGATGACGAAGACACTAGTGAGGAACCAGACAGTAGCAAGGAATCTTTAAAGAGTCAGAGGAACACTGTGAGTGAGGCCAGCGTTATTGTAGAAACACCAGGAGACAGCGGAAAAGTTGAGAGACTTAACGATGACTAAATTTAATTTTGAATGCAAAAACCATGTAGAGCTATGCGCTATGCAAGAAAATTTACATTTGGCGTTTGGTGGCATCAAAACGAAACTCACTAAAGGTTTTTAAAACCGTCTTAAGTGTTCATACAAAAACATCTTGACTTGACGATGTCCACTGCTGGATATAAACTCCGCCATCGATTTCCAAGATGAACGGTTTTGAGGAGTCTCTTTTCTTTTTACCCCATTTCCCGCGATCTTCATAATGTCAACGGTCTATCAGGTGCCGGGGCTTTACTTCAACTTTCATTGGGGTGTTCTTCAATGGTTTGATGCATTCCGAATTGACCAGTGTCACAGCATTTCGCAACTTGGTTTTATAGGACCTTGCGCTCATTACTCACGAGTGCAATTAGAGCTGAAAATTTTAATAAGGTATTTACTTATGAAATGGTAAGTTTGTCGTACCAGATTTGGCCAATATTTTATAATTTGTATAGTTGTACATAAGCTTTTGTAAACTGTGATAGTTTAGAGGTTTCAATTCGTTACCTTGATAATGTGTTTTATAGTAGGAAGATAATGAGTGATGAAAGTAGAGGTAAGAAGTTTTTCTAAAATGAAAGTCACCTTAACTCGAAATACGGCTGAATACTACTAGGTACTTACTACCAGTCAACTAGTACTACTGCCAGTCGCTGTTAAGTCACTTTGTCTAATAAATATCGGTTGCCATTTAGTTAAGTTCTGTTTTCCATTTCTACATAATATATCATTTATAGGTACCTACCGAAACTTTTCTAATGAGCTCGAAAAAATATCTGTATTCACGTTCAGTAGATGTGAATACAAAAATCTTTATAAAATCTCAGAGCTGGAAATTGTATGTACAGTCAGCTGCACTAGAATGTATACAATTCGTAACTTACAGAATGGTTTTACTGCGTTCATATTTACAGAGCAAAAACTCAAAAAATAAGTAGGTAAACTTATCAGCGAATTTTACGATTTTTGAGTTTTTACTGTTTAAGACGTTACTATACGCTACGGTTTTGATACCGTTTCAAAAGTTACGATTTGTATAAATTCTAGTGCAGCTGACTGTACCTAGTTGAAAACGACTTCAACTATTAATTCATGGATAATCCTAGTGCCTATAGATACTTGTGTAAAATTATTTCAGAATTTTTTGAATGAATTCGTGTTATTTTTACATTATGTAAGTTGGCCTACCTAATACATTACATGATAATTTTGAATGGTCGGGTAAGCAATAATAACATTCAATTGTCTTATTGATAAATGTAGGTAATTATTTTTAAGTAGCAATGTTATATTACTATGTATGTAGACTGCAAGAGTATGTTATGTATGCATGCTTACGAATTAAACTTGCCATATTCTGCCATGTTTAATTCATTTTGAATTTTTATTCTATGCTTGATTTCAATTTGAAATAAATATAGTTTAGTTTAAGAATATTTATTAAATTAAGTACTTAGTAAGTACCATTGGTTGGTGATAAGTACTTAATGATATGCATACTTACCTAATACATAGAATGTTTAGTAATACTCGTGCAATGTTTGTGTATCTGTACATGACATTAGGTCATAAAATCATTGAAATACCTTCAGAAATAAATTATTGAAATACATATAAGTAGTCATATTTTATTTGATACATCTACAATGAAACTCTGAATAAATGAATGTAGTGAATTTATTTACAGCTTGAAAATTCAATTATTAACTTCTTAAAATCTAATGATTATGTTGAAGAAAACATTAAGAGAGTGAGCAAGTAATGATTTTTAAAATTGTGTTTGACACATGTATGTAGCCTATACATCTAGGCTCAATGCAATTCTTCAGTCAAGCATATTTTCAACCTTCGACATCGACTTTCGACATGTCTACATTGCTGCGTATAAATAACTCGTAGACCACAATATTTTATTGTTTTCCAAAGCACAAATAAGTAGAGCAACTACCTATAATTAGACGTCAATTCACATTTATAAGCGCTATATTGTTCTGAATCAGATAAGTAAGACCAAATTATGACTATTCTAATTTACCTGTCTATAAGATAACATTGAATAATACAAGTAGGCGATTATTTCCATAGTGAGTTTCGATAAGTATAGGTAAAAGTACCACACAAATTATCAAGTGTCTAATTAATTACAAGGTTTATAATAATGACGAATGGACCGTTTAGATTGGTCTATTTCAAGCTAAGTTAGGGGTCATCTTCACGAGCGAGAGAATCGCGGCAATATTATCGTCGTGACACGTATTACTATACATTGCATCGTCGCGATAAGAGGAATCACCGTGTGGAGACACGTCCTAAGAGTGTATAAAATTACGTAGCACGACGATAATATCGCCACGATTCTCTCGATCGTGGAGATGGCCCCTTAGTGTTTATAGTACTTATGTTAAGTAATATTTTGTTAAATTCGTAAACACTAAAGTTAATTTTGGCTGAGCTCATAAGGAGAAAGTATTAAACAAATAATATGAGCTTATTTTTGTAACTCAGTTGACAGTTTTGAAGAGTGGTTTTGCTGTAATAAATTTTACATGAACGAGTCTAGTTTGTGTTAGGGGATTTCCCAGACATATGCATTTTCAAAGATAAATTAAATAATTAGGACCCCACGCATTTCATCATTGAAAACTTTATACTTACCTATTAATTTCATTTTTACAAGGTATGGAGACATGAACGGTACCCAAAATAACTAGAACTTCGTTTGTTTTTATAGCATTATACGAAGTGCTTTTTTTCTAGAACACGTGGTGTTTATTAAAAATATACTTCTTAACTGATAGATAAGTCATAGTTTCGTACAGATAATGATGGATAAACAGCCACTTATACTGAATAAAACACGTCTGGTATCTAACATTTACCTAAACACATTATTGAAAGGATTATATACTTCGATAAATTACACAGTGGTATAGTATACATTACATAGTAGGTACATACAATGCTTACTCAGACAAATATTTTATACAAAAATATAACTTCAAAGTTTACACTATACTGACCGCAAATCGTATTAAATCGTGTCGTTTATATAATTGGAATTTTGAACACGTAATAAGTCCCAGATTTTTTCCTATATTTACCACATTGAAACCATACATCAAATTATATTTACACTCTATTTACATTCACATCGTTTTTCCATCCATTTTTAGCATCAATCACAAGCTGTTGCCAATTCAGTCTCGATCTCTTAATTTTATAGTAAAAACGTGCAAGCAAAAAAAATACATCACTTACCCCATTTAGAGAATGGAACAACTATACATTATGATCCTTGCACCCGAGCCAATCGGCTATCCACTGTCAGTGTTAGGTGTTACCGTGATCATCCTAGTACAGGGATGCTCAAACAGTTGACCGCGTAGCTTTTGAGACGATCGGAGGTTCCGAAATGACTAGACCATTAGACAACACATAGCTTTCATGGGGGAATTTTATGTGAAACGACTAGCCAAACGTCTTGCCAGCTTTTGAATAAGTATTTTGCAGAGATCCAAGCATCAGTGAGTCCCAACTCAATGTGTGCCAAACTCCTTTTCAGTAGTGTTCTCTCAGACCTTGTCCAATCATTAAAACATTACAAGAAGCACATTTTCGATAGGATTCAATTCTGGAGAACACAAAACAAGTAGTTTTGATGCCGAAAATATTTGACTGATCGCCGACACAATAAGCCTGAGCACCCCTGTTCTAGAAGTAAGCTTCGACAAAACTTGAGACATTTATAACATTTTGTTTAAAATTTATTGTCTGTCGTCGATTTCATTCCTACCGGTTCATTATTTATTCGATTCGCAAAGTGCAAGGCTAGTTCAAAAGAATAATTATATAACGCGCGATCACTTTTACACATTACAAAACATCGTAGGTATACCACACTTAAGCCTACGTTACACAGGGTACCCCAAAATACGGTAAGTAGGTACTGAAATACACTTCAGTAGTGTTAAGCCGTAAGCAAGATAGGCTCTTCCTAACGTAACGCCTAGCGTTAAAATGAGATAGCTCACGGGGCTGCATTTAAATTTTTTATTACATCATTAAAATTACCCTGGTAAATTACTTGTATAATAATACATTAAAATAATAATAAATGCACAAAATCGTGCGTTAAAATGGTATGACTACCTACATCAAATGCACGTTTTATAGACATGCTCTAAAAATTGTTGCCAGTGCAAGGTTGGGGTCTGGTTTATTTTACCCGACACAAGATTTACAATTTTGACGTGTTTCATTGAGTACCTACTCAAGATAGGTCTTTTAGAGATCTTATTTTTGTAACTGTACCTAGCAGGCTAGACAGTGAATGAATTCTAGGAAAAATAAAGCCATCTTAGCGCCTAAGACGACTCATATTTAGATGAAACTAAAGAGATTAGGTATAGCTCAAGATGTTAAAAAAGTCAGTGACGCCAAAGTTACATCCATCGGAAACAGTTATACGTCATGTTGTTCTGTGTCGGGTAACGTTTGTGATGGCAATTTGTTTGACATCACGCATAATTATTATGCGCCTAGTGCAGGAAAATTACCTACAGGTTCGATCTCATACAAAGCCGATAAAGAATGCATTTTACAAGAACGCACGGGTCATTTATGTGATTGTTCAGGGAGCACAAGTCATAGATAGTGTCGGGTGGCGTTTGTGATGGCTTAGTGCTTGATGACCATCTGCGCGTGTTTGAGGCGCAGGTGCGAGCGCAGCGTGTCGATGCGGCTGTAGGTGGCTGGGCAGTAGGGGCACAGGCTGCGCTGAGCAGTGTGCGAGTGGTAGTGATGCCAACGGTTGGAGACCTCCTTGCCACAAGACTTGCAGCGCCACAGAGCTGCACTCTCCGCCGCTGCCACGAACATGCTGTGGTACGAGTACTGGGAGCCACCGCCACCGCTACCGCCACCGCCACCACCACCACCGCCGTGTCTCATCGCGCGCTCTGCAACATTACCCCATTGCAGCGCGCCGTACGAAGCGAACCTCCAACTCTTACGACTAGATTACGACACCTAAATAACAGCGAATAGCCGTGCAACGGATATAATGCGAGTTCGGAGGGTGGGACAACTGAAACTACACATTTGTAACCACAATTTAATGTAAAAATTAGTAATAAATACAACAGATAAATGCAGGAGTTTGCAACATGTTAAAATTGCATTAAATAACATCAAACAATGTGAAAATAAAAATTGCATTAACTGCTTGCATAAAACAAAATTATTTAAATTAAACTTTAACGGAGGCATCAAACCAAGACATCAAAACTAAATATTCATAAACAACAAATGGTTCATAAAATTTCATGTAATATAACAGGACTAAATAAAGTATAAGTCGGATGATAGGTACGCGATTTGACACCCCCTCTATTAGTATTACACTATTGTGATATACGTCACTATAACAAATTGGCTAATGTTATCAAGAACAAAATAAACATAACTAGACCATCGCTATCCTGAAAATAACCTTAGCTCGTCCTGCACTCCATTGATTCAAGTGATAAGTTCACATCCTTGTGATACAATTGTAAATTTTAATATACAATAAATTGGAATATTCAATAGATTGGCCAAATAAGTGACTAGGTCCACAAGACCTCAATTTCATAAGACTAAATTTAGAAATTCGTTAACCTTATGTTTAAATTCCATATGGCATAAAGTTAGCTTTCAATTAAGTCCAAAATGGTCACCATTATTAAAATTATTAAGTTGCATACTTTTTGAAAGCTGAAAAGAGATCAAAGTGTAGATATTTTCTGAGCCAAACGATGTGATACTCCAAAATATTCTGGCCAGACACTATCATAGTAGCCTAACCTAAAATATATAAAATAATATTCTATGATCTATTCAATCGATTTGCTATAGCAAATTCAATGTTTAAAATTGGTCTCGAGTGATAGTAATATAAAATGCATTCATGATTAGATGAAGCGACTGACGCGACCGAGCGACAAGTGCGAACATAATGCTTTCTTCTCTTACTAACTTACCCCTATCGACAAGTTACTTAGGATCGACGACTCGTATATCGTGAAAATGGACAGCGAACATGCAGCGTATTATTAGTTGAAAGTAACTCGCCCAGAAGGGCAGACTCGACTTTGCAATGAGCGGACGTCGGGAGATCCTCGCAACGACTGATTGATGCCCGGACTGTGGGCTATAGGACCCGTATCGGATAGCTATGATCTATTTCAACAATACACGATAACTTGCGCGACAATAAATTATTAAATAGTACATAACTATTACGATTGGCAGAGGTAAACAAGCTAATCTTAATAATATTACCAGCTATAAAACCTGTACATCACCGTAACCCAAACAGACTGTATTTCACTAAGTAGAAATAAAAATAGGAGTAGTTCACTTAAGTGTTTATACAAATAGGTAGTTACTCTCTTGCTGATAATTATTAATTACCGTAATATTTATTTTAAAATATCCTTTAGTTTGGTTACGTAATTAAATAACTAGTAATATTGCACTGAGTATGAAATGCTATCAAATAATAAGCGCCCACATTTTACGATTAGGTATAAAAATCTTTGTCTTAAAGTAAATATAAAATCTTTGTGTAAGAATTATGTTTGGTGACTATCGTTAAAGAGACGTAGGAGCTCGTGCTTATTTAATTAAGTGGGCCCCTATATTCAATAGACAATTGTATAATCTAGCTAAGTATGAGTTATGACTATTTCAAAAATTGCACAAGTGGAATTGCATTTTCACAGCTAATAAACGAGCACTAACGCCACAACAAAGTGAGAAAAACTCTCGGGTTTACTATGGATTGCTCTCTATATCAACAGCACGCTCTTCGCGTCTCATATTTGGTAGGCAAGGATCAGATTCATATAAATTGTCTCTTATAGGTAATTATTAATTATTTATGTATTAGTAAAATTTAGATCTCGGAAAAATTAAGATAAAATCTCGAGTGATACTGTAATCTCTAGACTTGAACGATCCATGCTCAGTGTTCCATTGACCAGGCAGTTGACGGATGCTATACGCCTTACGTTTAATGCTACTAACCATTTAAACATTTATATATAATAGGAGTCGAATCGTAGCGCGTTAACACTCTGGTTCTAGCACCATTCCATTTTATCACAATTCGGTTACCGTACCACTCTAAAAGTTTAGCTAAAAGTTTAACAATCTTAAACATTAATTGAAAAATACATACATAACGCTAGATTAGTCTCAACCGTAGAATGCCAATATTAGTTAGTAAATGCGCAACCTCGAAACGTTTTATCGCACCGTATCTTACATTAAATTTATTGATTGATGGAGGTGTGTTGACCCCAAGCACCGATCACACGAGACCGGCAAGCGCGCGTGGGCCCGGCGGGTCCCGTTATTCACAACTAAACACTAAACGCCTACCATACAACATTATATATTATAAAAACACTTCAACAGCGCGCCATTTTAAACATTATTATCAAAATCAACTCATTATAAAATCAAATCAATGTTACTAAGATGAATCAACTCAAAACAAACAACACAAATAAAACATATTATAAAGTTATATAAATATAAAAGTAAATGAAATCAGACAAATATAATATTTCTAAGTATAAAAAAATCTCCGTAAATAGATCAACTAGTCTAGTATAAAAAAATCTTTTCGTATGTTTCCTTAGGCGCTATCCTTTTAAAACATCACAAATCCTTAATAATTATCCATCCTGCAAAGGCCTCATAGAGTTACAAATGCATCTACACTGAGATTCAGTCAATATTTATATGTCGTTGACTCACGACAGATCACAATCTCTTGCCAATCCCCAAATATCTTTTCGCCGATGTAATTCCATTCCAACCATAGGATTAAACATAATAACATAAATACAATTAGCTACAGGAAACTCATAATTTCCTATCTAATGAATAAATATAACAAGAAAGTGTGAGCCCGTACCGGGCCATTGCTAATAGCCAGCATCGCTTCGCGGTCGCACCGCTACTCGATAAAATGTATATTTCTTAATTATCTTAAGAATCCTATCGATATCATATAAAAAATAATATGGTAATTATTAAATTAACTTCATATTATTGCTTTTGCCCGTTCCCGTATAGCGATTGGTATAGAAAAAAATTAGCTTATCTATCTATAAACGCTTCGAGTCATTACTTCAGTAACATTGACACAATAGGTACATTCCTTATGCGGATTCTTATAAAAGATCACACTGGGGCAAGTCGTACGCACAACCGAGACAATACTAAAACGAGGCGGCCGCACGAGCGTGCCGCTCGATAAAGGCCCTTTAAGTAATAGCACTTCAGCTTAATCCTAATTAGGAAGCGGGTTCGACGCGAGACGGTCGGTAAAACGTTTGACACATCAACGAGTCTAGTCTTTACTGGCCTAGGGGACAACGCTCACAGAGCGTCGACGCCGAGCCAGTAGACGGCGGATCAGTCGTAGGTGGCGCCGGCGTCCAGGTGGTTCGCAAACAGCGGCGGCGGCGCAGGCGGCGCGACCGGCTCGAACTTGCGCGTGTCTGGATTGTACGCGGGGTGTTTGAACTTGCAGTGCGTGCGCAGGTTGTCGGAGCGCGTGTACGTGGCCCGGCACAGGGGACACTCGAACCGTCCCGGGAAGTGCACGTGGTAGTGGTTCCGGATGTGTGTCACCACCTTGCCGCACAGCTTGCAGCGGTGCAGGTTCAACGCGCCCGCCACCCGCTCGAACGTCAGCCGCATGTGCCAGCCCTTCGAGCCTGCAACCAGCCATGCCAAACTCACTCTCTTTCACCCGAACACTCCCACCTCTCCGCTCTATCTCCATCTCACTCTCATTAACGCTCTCTGCCGCGAGCACGACTCGACGATGATCTCTTCCCAGAATAGCGTGATACATACTTGTTTATTGAATGAAAGAGTAACAGATTCAAAGTCCAATTTTAGCACTATTTAAAGCTTGGATATTGGGTACTGTTACCGCTGTACTATGCTTTCCTAGCACTATTTAAATATAAGCTTTATTACCGAATACAAAATTTAAAATATTTGAAATCAAAATTATATCAACAAAATAGTAGATTCAATGGAGATTCATGCAGAAATGAATCAATGATACGGAAGAAATGGTGTTTGTTATTTTTCGTGTTATTAATTTTGCATGTAATTTTGTTAATTACTGTCACCAAGCCTGTATGCGGAAGGCGATTCATAAAGAGAGAAATAGGTCTGCTATACATAAATAAATAAAGCATGGAAGAGGATGAAATGAAAAGAAAAGTGGTAGGTATAAATAAAGGTATATTATATTTGCAACAAACACACAGTAACAATTAACTTACACAGTTGAATGTTTTGTGTACGAGAAATAAATTAAAGGTAAAAGTTAACTTACTAATCACAAAAGAAAATTATTATCAGTCATAGAAATTACCGACTGTGATTTACTACTTTCGTAATCCACCTAACAGGAACAATACGAGATCATAATTTGAGTTAATACTTAGGTAGATCGATAGTACATCATCTATTCGTTTATAGACACCTCAACTGACTACAAAGCGGATCTTTGTGGTTCTGAATTGGGCTGTTACATCGTTTAATTCAAGTTTCTTGCAGTGTCCTCTGACGAGTCACGTGACTAAGCTACGCAGAACGCATTTCATGAATTTTCGTCCTGCGCGGTTCACGTGGTTCGTCTGTCAGTGGAAGATTTGTTTGTAGCCAATTAGTTATCCTCTCTCGTGTTAGTACCCACTACTCCATTCCATTATGGAGTTGACTTGACAAAGATTCCAAACACAATAAAAAAAAAATTCAGGTTGTCAAGCCATCGAGCAGTATTTTAAGGTAATTTCTTTCACACGAACATAATTTCAATCTAAGTTATTAGTCAAATTTGGTAAAATAAAGTTATGATCATCAAAAATGCAGAAAGTAACCAATTGGTACAGCAGACTACATGTATAATTTGGACAAAGAATCCTTTATTCAGAGCCACAAATAAATATATTGAATTTGATATTATAGAACATTTGATTTCAGCATTGTGGTTGATAAAAAATTATAATTTAATTAAAATGTACATTGTACTGAAATCGTTTAATATACTTTATTTCGTCATGGGCACTTGGTCTTGCAGAGAATAGTAGAAATTAATTTCAAAGATAATTAGTTAATATTGGGGTTTAAAATGTATCAGCTGAGGTGAGTATAATCCTATATATCAGGATCCATATGGAGCCATGGTAATCTCATAATCAGCAAAAGCTGAGGCGACAGGTACATTATTAATACATTAACAATTAAAATGTATCACAATATTTGTTTATTCATGAGAAGAAACGTTATAAATGTAAAAGCGAAAACGATTTTGATTTAATTTTAAACATAAATTACTAAAGTTTTCGCGTCCAGCATAAAACTTTACATATTTTTATAATCTTTTAATCGATTATAGAACATATTGGAAAAATCTATTTGGGCAATAATAATACCCCACAAAAAGTAGGTACCTCTATTAATTTAAAGTATAATTTTTCCATCAAGCATTATTTATTATTTTTTGCAGTTTGTGCAAACTACACTACCAGGGTATACTAAGCTTCAAAAAATATTTTAAAGGCTGTAGAACTAACGATCAAAACTACTTGCTTGATTAGCAACTTAAAAATCGCCGATAATGCAAAAATGAGCCCTTAAAAACCCGTAATATAGTTTAAGAGTATGTAATAAACGGTTCACAAAGATTTATGCTGGGCGTTAACGAAATTTTCAAAGTACACTAATGAATTAAACCGAAACGCTTTTCATTGATAACAAATGTTTACAAATAATTGAACAAAACAAACAAAATCACACCACACACCTTATGACTAAAATTATAAAATGGAAATTGTTAGAACCAATTAAAGAGAAGTTCGTGTTAAATTGTCTATGGAGAAGGTTAGTCATGTTAGTGCGTGAAGACTTGCTATAGTAATTAAGCGCAGAGTTATACAACACGAAACATCATCACTGGTATCTTTAGACTAACTTGTTAATTATCCCAAAACAAACTTATAATCATTTAAGTTCAAATTGAAAAACCTAACTAACCTAACCTTAAACTTTGATTAAGTCAACTCATATTTAGCCTTGATATTAGCAAAATTATCAGACATCAAGGCAGAACAATGTTTCATACGGAGATGTCTTTTCAAGTTATCAGCGCGAGTCAGCGTGATAGGACAGAGTGGGCACTTATGCTGTTCCGGATTGTGAGACTTCATATGCTTTTTCTTATTATTAACAAGTTTCCCGCATATATTACACGGTTCCGGGACGCTGCTCGAACTCTGAGTGAGCGCTAAACCGAAAGACTTAACTATGTTCTCGACATTGGCTAGTTTCTGGCTGCGCGGGTACAGTGGTTTTATATTCTCTTCATTTTCACCTGCAAGATATGCAATTCGTTTACAGCGGCGATGTTAATATCATGCTGGCTTTCCAAATCCAAACGTAGCGTAGCAACCCTATTAGCTCAAAACTATCGAACCGATACTCAAACCCACGACAACACCGTTCCTATCCTACCACTAACAATCCTTACATGCAGTCTTACAACTAGAAAACAATCGACACACGTTAGGAGGAAGTACGAATTTACAGTTGCTTATGTTACGTCGTATCTTAACTACGGAACTTATCAAATTAAAGTAGGTAATAAAAAATTGTAAACACTGCACGACCTATGTCCCTCAGGGGCGCCAAATCATCACCAGTACGAAATCTTATGACACCGATTCTTCATAATAAAACAAACAGAAATTGTAGTAAGCGTAAAGTAAAGATTGAGAAGCGATTATGATAGTGCAAATTAGGGTGGGATGATAAGCGTACAACATCATGCGGCTTTGTGCTTACGTCATGCGTTTCTGGCGGCGATCAGACATTGTCTAGCAATAAAGTTACAAATTCAAATGAAAAACGTTTCTTATTATCAGAATTAAAACTTTAATCTGAGATGGGCGGAATAATTTAACACTATTGCTAGATATTATTTACATACTAACAGGGTCAATGCAAATCAAATAAAACTTAACAAAACAATTTGGAACAGCCTTGCACACATTGATTTCAATAACTCTTTATTTTGTTTTGTTCAAAATGAATTACTACATGTGTTTGTGCCAGCCTGTTACAATCGATTATTTATTTAGAAGTTCTTGTCAATTGTGTAGTCCAGAAAAAAACATTTCAACACTTTTATCTAGTCTCAAAATTGACAAATACTACATCTTTACATAAAGAAACAAAATAATTCAATGACCACTAACTGAATTAGTTCTCTGCTGATTTGAAATGCAAAATATCGGACCTTGAAGGCCATTTCTGTATCGGATAGCGTTTAAACACGAATGTAAGACATGCGCTTGCGCATCTTTAAATTGAATCATACTTGTAACAGTAGACGAGATTAATACTTTTTGTACCTAAGTACTGAGTTAGGTTTTTTGTAATTGCGAAGAAACGCATTCGTGCGAGCGCTTTCCGCTTGACTGAAACATGAACACTATTATAGGTTGGTGGTCATTTAGTAACGGGTAAGCACTCACCATCTATGGTGTCTGTCTGGTCCGGTTGAGGCTGCAATATCTGGTCGCCATCGTTACAATCATTGCCGAGCTGATGTTGGGTTAGCATTGATGCCATTTCTGTCATTCCCATTGCCTGGAACATTGTATTTACCCTCCTTAGACAAGTCTAAGCATGTAATTTTTAGATGAACTGATACTCAAGGTCATTGCCGTATCAATAACTGTACATTAACGTATCTTGCCCGCGTGTTTTCAGACTGGCTCGTGCCTAGTATGAATTGTAGTTATATCAGAAGGGAAACAAAAACGAGCTTGTGTAAAATAACACAAATTAAATTCATATAGTTTATTAACCTGAAAAATAACTACGTTTGACGTAATAATTAGAAAATAGTTTTCAGCATAAATCTTAAGTATAAAGTAATATGAACAATACAAAAATAAATCTATCTTTACTGTAAATGCAGGAATATGTCATCTTTAACAATCATAAATACATACACCATTATATTACATGTATTTATACCTCTGCGGTAGGTCTGGTTGGATAATTAGGCACTTAAAATAGTCTTAATAATATAAGCGATTTTGTATAAAAACTGCTATCAAGAGCATGTATTATTGTTTTTCAATTGGCTCCGCTTATCACAAAAGTTTACGGATTTTGATTTACTAACATATTTCGTAGATAAAACGAAAATTATAATGCAGATTGATCTAATGAGATCTATTATTATTATTTTTTTTATCACAGAAAATAAATAAAGTTACCTAATAGATATTAATTGACTCTAATTATACAAGTACGCACCGTTATTATAATTAATTGTTATAAAAACAATACGTGTTTTTTATACCAATTAGCTTTTTAAGCCACTATACACGATTTAACCGATAAGAAAGACATCGAGTGATTCACGTCTCCATATTCTGTGCGTGTTCGCGGTCTCTACAAAACTTATGAGATTTGCATTTATCGTGATGGTTGACTATTTCCAATCTAAAATTCGCGTTGCCTTCTATAAACGATGATCTATTAACGGAGAGCTCATGAGACCATTTCCTACAATACGTGCAGAACATTATATTTTTCGTTTCATCATATTTCAGCCAAGGGTACGATTCTAGCCAGTTCGAACGGAATTTTCCTCCTTTTTTAGTGGTAAGTGAGTGTTTTTCGAGTGCTACAGTTTGGTGTGGAGTAGCAAGGATGGAACCAAGTATGGTGTCTTGCGGCCGGTTTGGGCGGAGGTCCAACGAATCTTCTTTTGAATGCTTTGCGTCGTTCACATGAGTCGTGCTCTTCTGCCAACAAAGAAGGAAAGGATCTGCTTTACAATAACGTCTTGAATATTTTATTAATTATTCAGGCAGATCATTTCCTTCCTGTCGACAGGTTTTGATGACACAGTTATGCAATTGAAATAATTAAAACAGAAGAAAAAGATCGTCCGAAAATATATGAAAGTTGATTGGCGGGAACACGTTTCTTTAGAATTGGAAAGAGTGCGGATGTGAATTTAGAACGTGCCATTTTATGGCTTGACATACTTTAGGCTTGAAACACAAAACAAGACTGTCTTAAAAGAAACCGAGTAATTTGCGTAGTTTATTGTAATGAGTACGCAGAAACACTAAGTTGTAAAATATCATAGCAGCGCTTGAAAGGCTAACACTGGGAATTTTCTTTGTAACTTTGAACTCTCCTTATGCACACAGAGATTTTAACATTATTTATCCGAAATTCATCTCATTGAGCAACGTTCGTTTGACTTCTCAGACTTTTTTCATGTTTTTCATTCAAAAAACGATCACCCAGGTTTCCTATAGACGAAAATAGCACACGTTCTGACAACTCTAAACTACGTCCGAAGGTTTATGAAGGTACATCTTTAAATACATCTACTGGAACTTTTTTTGGATGGACTACTGTTGCTGTTTGTACTGCTGTCTAACGACTCTTACAGCAATGGCGAGTGCAGAAGGCGCTTCGGTTAACTGAAACATCTTGTAGTCATATAACCGGTTGTATTTAAAGTTTACCTGTATGTGGTCGAAGTGCGGGGGCGGGTGTAGTGGGGCGGCGGGGGGCGGGTATGCGTCCTCTCGCTCCTGCTTGACGAGGGGCGAGCGCACGGCACGCTGCGGCGCATGCGCGGGCGGCGGCGTCGACGGCTCCGATCCAGAGCCGCATGACCCGCCCTTCAAACCGCCTTTTATTAGGTGACCCTGGAGTAGAATCTATTTTAGTGCCAGGACAAAAAGTTCTACATCAGTATTGTACAGATATCTTACTACTTTCCTTGCTTCCACAAGTGACAATACTCAATATTTTATTCCGACCTTTGAAAATAACAGAACCGTATATACGAAATTATACTTGCAAATTTTCGGTTGTGTAGGGAAGCAATAAAGAAAGAAACTACAACAATTCAACTTCTACTATTTCTATATCAAAAACACATAAATAACGGATTAGGAAAGCGGTAACTGCACCGTTTTACGAGAACACCCGCTAGTAAGGTTGAATATCACGTTTTAAAAATTTACTGTTTCTAAGGAAACCAGGACGCATATTAATTATGTTAAATAGTGACTTGTGCTGGGCTCAGATAAATCTCAAGTTCAGATCATTTGACCTGGATTCCAAATATCAAGAAAAATATATAAAAACTTACTCGCGCAAATATATTCAGAGAACATTAAAGTGTTCCCAAATAGCAAGGGCAATATACTTTTTTAAGGTCCGACCAGTAAAGTGAGTCTATGAGTTGAGCGTTTCGATGATACAAATCCGGTGAAGCCTGGGTACCTCATAATGTCGGTAAGATAAGTCCATATCATCTCTAGGCACTGTGGAGTTCTTCCTCCGTCTCTTCTCAGGCGGCAAGGCGTGGTGTGGTGGATGCGTCGGATGCGTGGGATGCTGCGGCAGCGGCGGCGCCGGCGCAAGCGGCGTGTGCGGCGTCGGTGGGCAATGCGCCGCCGGCGGGGTTGCGAACGACTCTGATCTAGAGAGATTCTCTGCACTTACTGATGGCGTTGGTCGCTCTTCAGACTGTAAAGGCCACATATGAATAAGTCCAATAGAAATGCTATGTCGAAGATGTTTGATTGTTTCTCGATATTTTGCCACAGTTGCATGCGCTATTATCAGGGGTCAAACTATCCCGTTTAAAAAATTATAGCATACACAAAGTAAGACTGTTAAAAATTAAAGAAATTACGTAATTAATGAAAAGTAGGTCTGGTTTTAACCACAGGTACATATTTTGATCCAAATAACGATGTGATCAATTTCAGTTTAAAGAACTTTATTAATCACTCATATAGAACTTCGCAGTTCACTTAAAATGAGCTTAAAACTATGGTAGATTGTAAATACAGCTAAGGTTGGTAGTGTAACAATAGATAATAATTATTTCAATAAACAAGGCAAAACATTTTTACATAAAATAGGTTGAAACCAATGACCCAAATAAGATCTTTATACTTACTCAAAAGAGAAAAAAAAAAATAATAAAGTAATAATAATAGTATATCACTGATATTGTTAATTTAGAATAGACTTATTTCGCAATAAAAAATTATGAACGCACAAGATTTTAAACGGGGTTTATTAAACGTTTTCCGCACTAGCGACCGCTTACTTACAGTATGAAGCGAGTGCAAAATCCCGTTAGTTTTGAAGTAAATAGCTTCGGAATTATATGAATTACTTGTATCATTGTCTAATAGAAATATATAATTTGAACTTTAGGTGAGCTTGATAAAACTAGGTTTAATCATCAAGGGGCCTCATTAAAGATAAGTGTAATTTAAACGCGATCGACATCGTACGGGATAAGAGATCCGTTGACGAAGCGTCGACCGTTCTTCACAGTGAATGCGAAAACCCGTTAGTTTTGCAGTATGCAGCTTTCGGTTCTGAATTAACGGCCCTGCGATATTGCAGTTATTCCACAAAAAGTAACACAGGTTTTTTATAGGAACAGTACTGTTTTAGAGCATAAGAAACAAACTAGTTTTTCTCAACAAAGTCGAAAGAGCAGAATTTCGAGGTTGAGGTTGATAATAAAGACCTCGAAATACGAATATTGAATCTCAACCAAAACTGAAATTCGGATGTCTAGAAACATAAAAATATCAATAAAAAATAATGAGATACACTCACCTTAGGATTAAATGTATTGGTTTCTGTCAAACCTCTAACTTGTAAGCTTTCAGCAGTTTTTAGGAACATTGGTAGCCGGTTTTGGCCAACATTCACTTCGCCCTGAAATTTCAACATACTATAAATAAAACATTCTAGAATAAACAGTCATAAAATACATACATGAATATTGACAAACAGAAAAGAACCACAAAAGATACCTTATACATGAAATCCAATAATGATTTCATCTCTGAGTAGCGAACATCTTTTAAAAATATTATCGGATGTGGATGATTGTTCTGCAGGAATATAGTCTCGAAGTACGGTGAGCACGCAGATAATATCGTTTGATGTGCCTAAAACAAAACAACAATAATGAAGAACTGCCTATGATTATTTTTTTAAGAAAAAGTAAACATATTTTCCTAGCCGGGCTAAGATGTGTAACGTGAGAAATATCGCAGTTGACACGAGATATTTTGTCTAATTCTAAATGTGTGCCAATGCGCACATTTAGAATTTGTAGACAGGTAGTAGTAGAGTTCTTTGTGAATGGGCTCGTCCGGGGAAGTACTACCACCGTACCTATTTCTGCCGCCAAGCAGTGACACTCATATTGCTGTGTTCCGGTTTGAAATTTTAGGGTGCCAGTGAAATTACAGACAATATGAGGCTTAATACCAGTATGCTTCAAGTTATTGGACGCAGAGTAGTGCTTCGTAGGCACGTATGTAATGTGCGTAACCTACAATGCAATGCTTTGTTATAAAGGTGATGGTGACCACTTAAGTCACGTAGGCTTGTTGCATCAGCAGTAGAATAAATCAGTTTTTATTTGAATGAGATGAGTTTTTGGCACTGACATGTTAACCATAGGCAGAAAAACAAATAAAGAGATAAACGAGAAGATAACATTTTGTCGTATTGCACATCTTAGCCCTAATGGTACTACTAGGACGTCTGGATCTCGCGAAGATTGGAAAAGGCCTCGTTCTATAAACATAACCCTGTCTTCAACTCCAGGGCTCCTTCAACGTCATACATCAGTGCAACTTAGAGCTATCAATAATATAATGCACATATTTACTCTTATATATAATATTTTGCTGGTTCACCAGGGTTTAGCGGTTATCTCTGCCTATTATAGCGGTTGCCTGTACTACCTTACAGAGAACGGGCCCTATATTGCATTGTCTATATATTTCTGAGACGTAATAGATTAAGCCTTATGCACATAACTATACCGGACCGGCACGGCACCCACATACCCTTCAACTAGTAACACAGAAAAGTCAAAGTCAAAAAGTATCTATTCTAATCTAGGCGCCAGTTCCTCGCGAACAAGCCTAGAATAACAGGCAAGGAACTTACACCAGTAATGCTAGCACCACTGCTTTGGAGCAGAAATAAGTAGTGGGTACATCTTCGGAAGAACTCTTTAACAAAGAGCTATACCTAATACTCTACTAGTATGATATTACCTAATTTCGTGAATGTACTACTATAGTTACAATGTGGGTTATTAAAATAACAACTATTCTGAATTTATGACTTAATTCTGCTGTATGACTAAAAATGAAGTAATATAATATGGGTTACGCGAAGATAATCTAAACATTAGGTTGAACTGTTGTCTTACTGTTTTGGCAATGACAGAAGGCTTTTATTTTCAAGAAATAATGCAAAGCTCCGTGAAGGTCTTTTCTATTCTCTTATACCTTAGCTAAGTATTAGAATTTTGGCAATGCTTTTGTTATTCAAATACGCTAAGACAAGGAACTAATTTGAGTATAGTTTTAATTATTTGTTACCTATTACTAAGTTTAGTTAATATTCTCAGAAGGCTGTCAAAATGGTATAACTTCTGTGAAAATACCTACATTTTGAAATTTTATGAATTTCTGAGGGAGAACATGAATACCTACGTCAAATGTGTGTTAGGTCTCACATATTCGAATGAAAGTACACTGACTGACTGACTATCATAGTCTGTCATGATCTACCCGCGATGCGGTGTCCGTATTTTTACAAGTCGGAGTAAAAATATGCTAAAAAAATATTCCAAAGAAGCAGCGTCTTTGTAGAGAATCAGCCAACGATGGCTGAAACTCTGTCTACTCAAAGTTTAGACTTCGACTCGGATATTTTTGATATACCTACTTGCCCAAGCGTAACATTTTTACAATATTATCAGATTTCGATGTATTTTGGCCACGAGGAACCTAGCTCTAAGATGATTCTAAGTGATCTTTACCATTTCAATTAATAAATGTCATTTCAACTTTTTGCCTTTATTGACCTATGAGATGGTAATTTTTCAGGGTTCCGTACCCAAAGGGTAAAACGGGATCCTATTACTAAGACTCCGCGGTCTGTCTTTCTGTCTGTCTGTCACCAGGCTGTAACCTTATGAATAGTGATGAAATTTTTACAGATGATGTATTTTTGTTGCCGCTATAACAACAAATACTAAAAAACATAAAAAATAAATATTTAAGGGGGTTCTCATACAACTAACGTGATTTTTTTGCCGTTTTTGTTATAGACAATGGTACGGAACCCATCGTGCGCGAGTCCGACTTGCACTTGGCCGGTTTTTAAGAGTAAAACAGGGGATGAAATTTCATATTGAATTTTTACCCTAAAGTTAGATGAACACTACTTGTTAAACTGCGAACGCTGTCCATTAAAATGGTGGATGCGAGAGTTAATGTATTCCTAATACTCTTATGGCCAAAGCCTTTCACTAGGGCAACCAGATGCAGACAGCGATGCATGTTAAAACCAAATGCATAAGCATAATTTATCAGACATTCCTACCAAACTTTCTTTTCAAAGCTTTTAGGTAAGGCCAGAAACTTTCACTCATTCACATACATCTCAAACTTCCTGAGCTTTGATCTATTTCATAAAGGTCAAGTTGTGAACGATAAGACTAATCAAAAAATCTACTAGTCGTTTTTTAAACGTAAGGGAGTGATAGCTTGGATAATGAATAGTTCGTTCATGACCGTTTAATATTTAGAAAGCAAGAAACAGTCATTCGTAAACCATAAGCCTAACATAACGTAAAAGTTAGTTAACGTTTATAAGAACGCGTAAACGTATTTTAATAAAACTGCTCTCATTTTAAACAATTTTTCAGTTGTGCCAAAATACTGATAGTACAATCGGCTGCACAAGATGTACATCTCATAAATTATGTCTCATTTGATCACAAGATTCTGTCCCATTAGATCACGCGATCAAATGGAATAGAAAAATTTACAGCGAAATAGTGTCGAATCACGTGATGAAATTATACCAAACTTTGAATTAACGTTTCTGTAAGGATTCAAAGTTTGGTTTGATAAAATTAGATCACTACTCGAATACATAAGCTTACAACTTGTCTATCCCATTAGGTCACGTGATCTAATGGGATGGGACGCGATCATTATAGTGTGATTAAGTAGGACATACCTATTCAGTATTGTATCACAGTATTATAATAATGTATGTACACTCTTTCTCTCTTCTTGAGTATTTTCATTAACAATAATTATTGTTCATTTGAACACCATTTTGAAATAAAAATTGTATGCAGACGACTTTTACTTCTACTTCGTGATTGAAGTACTTACTTCAATTCACTATTAAGTAATTCACTATCTTATATCTAAGAAAGAATAAAGACTTCACAAAAAGATGTTACATAGTATCATACCATGGTTTTCGTTTCTAAGCATAGCAGATAAATTAGTTTGGTGAGGATAGGTCTGTAACTAAGAACCTGTCTGTATCTATCAGAAATATTTCATATATTTTTAAACAAACAAACATTACGAAATTGATAAAAAATGATTGCAAAAATGTACTACTGAAAACTGAAGCAACATGCACAGTTACCCCAAAAGTAGTCAATTAATTACTAGACAGAAAAAGTGGCTTAAAGTTTGCAACTAGGCTTATCTATATAATCTATCTTAGTTTATTACCCTTGCTACAATTTAACACAACTCAGATGAAAGTTTTCAAACTAGTTTTTTTACACCCTGCTTAAAATTAAATAAACTACTTTAAGAGAAAAGTATCTAAAAGTTTGCAACTAGGCTTACCTATCTATTTTACCTGATTAAATTTTTTATAAAAAACTACCAATATATATTTTATCTTACTTTACCTAAAAGCAGTCCAATAAAGTTTACTTTTATAAGAGCCAAGCAAAGAGATACAAGGAAGCAAGAACAGCTACATAGCTGTCTAGATCTAGACCCTAAAACCTGCTTAACAGCAGCTATAAAAATTAGAAAGTTAAAATATATGCAGTCTTTTGCAGACTCCTTTCAACCTACAAAACAAATTGCATTTTATTAGCATAAAAGTTTTGGCTTTCATAGTTAATTGTTGAATATAAATGGCTAAAAAGTAGTTTCAGAAGTTATTGACCTTAGATTTTGAATTTTGAGGAATGTAGGTATGTGTGAAGACAGATTTTTTTATTACTTGGGACCCAGTCTAAACTAGATCAGTAACAGATTTCACATTTTTTAATCATAGTAGGTACCTTCAAAATAACTTCAAATTAATGTATGCACCATGACCATCATATCAGTCGAACTATGTACACTGCTGGACATTTCAGCTTCCAGATAAATTTTCAGAGAGAATTATTGGAACCTATGGATTTAATGCAATCTATACATTATCATCAGTTCATCAGGAAATTCGGGGTTGTGGTTCTCATTTGAGAAACTACTCCCAGCAGTTTGTTGGTTTTACAAGCAGTATGGCCTGCCCATTGCTCTTTTAACATGTTAATTCTGAGAGCCAAGATGACAACCTAGGTTTATCTAACGATTTGTTCATTTCTGATTCTCTCACATAGTGCAACTATTTGTAAAACCAATATATTGACATGTAGATTAATAAGTAGGAGGTCTAAGTTCATAGGCACTAGTAAACCTCAAACCTTAGTAAAGAACAATGCTTAATACTTATCTAGTCAATGCTTAATCTACATACTTAGCATAATAATTGTAACTTATTAAGTGACTTTCCAAATACACTTAAAACCTATACTAGACAAAAGGAATTGTGATTTTTGTACAAGAATGACCTTGCTTAAACAGCAAATATTTCAATAAACCTTGACTAAGGTACCAAGGTTTTGGAGTAGGTACCTACTTAATGAAGAAAAATATGTTTATGAAAGTTGCCTCTGTCTACCTATTCATTATATTCATCTAGGTAAAATACAAGATTTAATACTGACCCTGGAATTAAATAATCATTAGCAATATTTTGACATAGTTTAAATGACCTGACAGTGAATTTTCTATGTAATAAAAACTTTTATATCTACACAGGTATAAGTTTTAACTACATACACTGTCTCTTGAAATAATCAGATTATGATCTATCTGCCCTTATCTAACCTCAGATTTTTCTCTTAGTAAGGCATAGAATAAGGACAAAAGTCCTCATTCTATGGATTAAGGACGAGTTTATTCTTCTCTTCTTTATCAGTTACTTCTTTCTTACACATTTCATCTTTTACAAAATCCATCATCATCTTTTCCTTGGTCTACTCTACTCCCGTAGTACTTGTCATCATAATTATGAGGGGGCTCACAATAGAATCCTACCAATCAACACCACTTCATAGTGAAAATAAATTACATAGAAAATTCAACATATCATAAAAAAAAACTCCTAAAACATAAGTTAGTAGGTGCATAATTTGTAACATCAGTTATAGAATAAAATTGCAAAAAACTGTTGTTATTTGCTACAAAACTGGTATTGTTAAGAATATTCATATTTACTATTTAAAACTATGCCATTGATAAGTGTTATTATGTAATTGTATTACTCATGTTTGTTTACTATAAGACTGCATTTTGTTGTGGCATAACAATAAATGCTTGCACTCACATGCAAGCTGAATGTCAATATTTACATACACTTCCTACAATGTGATATAACTTTTTAATGATGGTCCAAAAACAAACTTATGTGACTAAATAGATTTTTATGATGGTTATGTAAATAATGAATCATTTATTTCATAATTATTATGAAAATATGTACAGTTTCATTAATGAATCCCTCCCGAATTAAATACTAAAGTAGGTAGGTAGGTAAAGTATTGAGTAATTCAGAATGGTTTCAGCACACAATACTTAGTTTATCTAGGTTACAAAAAATTTTACCTTAACAGTCTCTCCATCGCAGGCAAGTGTGACATCGCAAAGGGCCTCTCTCTGTAGTAGGCTTGCAAGAACATCAGTCAAATTGGTTGGATGATTGTTCCAGCGTAAGCAGAATTGCTGGTCCATTGTAGGAGCTAATGTCAGTGACCGTGCTGCAAAAACAGGCACATAAATAAACACATTATCTACCCATTGCTATGAAAAAACACATTTTAAATGCAAACTCAAGGCTATCCTAGAGCAGTAAAATTTAAATTTGTGGAGACAGTCGAAAACGAACCTAAATTTGTAGCACTTGTAAGTAGTAGGTATTTAAACAAGTGGTAATTAGAGACGTGCGCCGGTTATCAAATTTACATTGAGATACTAGGCATGTGCAAAAAATTGGCGGCCATAGGGCCTAGATAGGAGAGCGGAGATAAGTGACATCAGCCGCTCGAATTAATGGGGGCCGCGGGCAGCAAGCTTACTGTACTCCACATTGACAGTTAGCCCGCCGACACATATCTACTTGTTGCATGCTCTAAACAACACATACACATTATGTAATTTAGCTCCAGAAGACGGATCGCGGGGCCACCGACCCTACGGGACACGGAAACCTCTAGCCGCCTCTAGAAACGAGTTTAAAAAAGTAGTACCGCTGGCCAAAAAAATCGCAACATGCTGACACCGTTATAATCGCCAACTTGGATGTCCCAGTTGCTAGGTCCACACGCGTGATTTCGGGATTTTTAGAATGCACCACTATTTGTTGTGTATCACAGATCATGCCGCGAGTCTAGATATAAGCATCTGCAGATGTTTGGGATATGTAAACGCGTAGTTGTGTCAACTTTGGCTATTCGTAGCGCCATTTGCCGTCCCCATAACACAGAATTAGAAGAAATTTACTATGAATATAACACATTTTTTTACTAGAACTCACAATAAATCACTAACACTAAAACAATTCAATTCTGAGACACAACGATTCATTATTTCCTAACTCACCATTTGCAAAAATTTTGCCATCACAAACGCCACCCGACCCCTACCTTGCACTGTCTTTTTGACCACACACACATCTCGATTTCCGTGTTCACTCACGGCCTTCGGAATATCTTTCAACATCAATCGGCCAGATTCGCAACACGCGAACTTCATGCGTTTCTCCTTTGTGGCGCGAAATTTAAGATTGGCAAAATGATGTTTGATAAATTACTAGTTTATGTTGCTTTTTATTAGTAGTTATTCAAGAAAACATAATGCGTGTTCAATTGTTTTCAATCGAAAGCATTTGGGCTAGTACTTACATCAATAATAAATAAAACAGTAAAAATAAAGAAAGGTTATGTTTGATGCGGAAGCAGTCTGAGCGATAAAACATGCCATTCACGAATTTATGTTAGGTGTTTAACTATTACCTACATGATTGCTGATAGCAGCAATACTGTCCCTAGATAATTATAATAAAGAAATTTAGTTCTTGAACAATGGCCTTGACATTATTATCAAAAAATTCGCACATGTTTGGTTTGCTTCCACTGACATTTGAATACTTAGCGCCATCTACATGAGTTGTTCTTTGATTTGGTACTTTTAAGTTGTTAAAATTTTTGAAGAGGTGGCGCTACTAGTACTGATATGAAAGTAGAGTGGAGATCGTTCACCCCGGTTCTATTCTAGCTAGTAGGTACCACAGAGTACTTTTTTATAGACGGGTAGGTACTAATAGACCGTACGTTACGCACCGCACCGTACATGCGCGTAGGTACCACCTACGCAGACAAAGTTTTTTGGTGCGCTATTAACTTTTACCTACTTAAGTTGAAATAGTAGTAGGCACGTACTTACTTGGGTAAGTAGGTACTTAGGTAGATAGGTAGGTACCTACTTATTGTATTTTTTTAAGCTACTTGCAAGAAATAAAAAGGCTTTATTATTTGTTAAGAAAGTATTTTTTTTATTATTATAGGTAGGTAGGTACTTACAAGTAGGTAGGTACTTACCTACTTATGTAAATATTATTTATTCACAATAATCTAAGTAGGTACCTACCTACCTACCTATTTAAGTTTTCAGATTTCCCATAAGTTGAGTGGTACAATCACCAAAGCATTGCCTTGCAGGTCACGCACGTTAGGAACGTGCCATAACATGCACTGCCCTTTATTTTCTCAATGGGAAAATGCAAAGAAAATGCCTTATGCTTTGGCTACATTAGCGGGCTATGGCGAATATTCGTGTTAACGCGATAAATGTGGCCGGGTTCATCGTGTCATCGCGTAGTATTCGGGCGAAGACGATGTAGTATCGGGGAGCTGTCGGTAAACTGGCGCGAATCAAAGGGATTTGTCGCGCCAATATTCGCTTAGGTGGCTACATCTACGTCATTTCAGTATCGTTCAGACTTTGAAGCGAGATGGACGTGCATTTAACTTTTTACACTATGGAGTGGAGTAACGAAAAAGTGTTAGAATTCATTCAATTTTATGAAACTGAGAGTATTATATGGAATTTTAGTGACCCCAACCATAAAAAAAAACACTTGGTACATGATGCGTGGATTCGAATAAAAAATATGCTCTGTTGGCCTACCACAGAAGAAGAAATGAAGAAGAAAAAAGATTCATTGATGGCATACTACAGAGCCCATCTCAATAAAATTAAGAAATCGATTAAGTCGGTTTCTATGAATAGTAGTCATCCACCATCTCCTCTTTCTTCTCTTTTTTATATTATTTCGTAAATGATACTCGTACAATTGTAATAAATAATAATTTACTGACATATAATGCAAAGCCACTATTTCCTCCATTTTTAAATTACCGCCCACGTCTCGGCCGCACAACAAACTGAACAACACAATCCGGCACGATACATCGCGTCAACTCGACACGAATCTTCGCCCGCCTTAATGTAGACAAGAACATCGCCTATACCCGAACACGATGTTTTTGTCTCGCCAACACGATACGAATCTTCGCCCGCTAATGTAGCCGAAGCTTTACGCATTCTTTTTTCTTGGGGAGAGTAGGAGTCTAGGAGTGAATGTCGGGATCTCCGTCAGCTGCAAACACAACCGACAGCAAACCCACCGATGTTCCTGCACTCACCTCATCAGTGCCAACGCATCAGCGAACCATTCGTCGCCTGACAGATGATTCGAAATGTGTAAGTAGGTAGGTACCTACATTATAGTATACATATATACCTACTTAATTTTACTATCTTTACAATGAGGAATAAGTAAATAAAAAAAATAGCAATTTCTTTGTCTAACAAAAATTTGAGGTAGGTAGGTATTCATACCTAATAACAGTTGTTGCGATGTCATGATTAAAATAAGTTGGAACAGTTTTTTATTAATTTATTAACTGTAGACATTTTTTCACATTATAATCTATCCCCAAACTAAGCAAAGCTTGGTTGTCCCTAATCTCTATTTCGAAGCTCCAGGGAGTGACGCTTTACGTATCGAAAAACTATCGCTTTGCTTAGATCGAATGCTTCGAGGGTCGAGCGCTAAAATAGCGAATGCCGATTTATCGATAAAGGTAGGGTGACTTGGTTAGTTCACGACCACTTAGTGGACTTGCAATCTTTGAAGTAACATAATTCCTAAAAATGATGTTATTTTAATTCAAACAATGCTTGGAAGTGATAGAAAAAATATCAAATAATCGAATTATCGCAAGTTTTAATAAATTTTATGGCTGTTAGTATTAAATAATTAAGGATTTATCAAAAAGTGTCGTTTTTTCAGTTCTCGACCACTTGCGGCCAGTTTTCGTCCGGTATTTTCATCAGTTGTCGTCCACTTAAATGCTATTGAAAAAAGAGCATTAGCTCAATGGTATTAAGGTCGAAAATAAAAAGAGTAGTGAAAGGTTCTTATTTATTTGGTAATTTCACAAAATTGACATGCATAATCATTTGACGCTGCTTCTACATAACTCAAATTTTTAAAAATAGTACACTTGTGATGGTACCAACGCACGCATTTGTCACAACCGATATTTTTTTCTGATTCGTCTTCTACATCGCTAATCAAATCTTCGTAGCATTGGCTACATTGTAAAACAGACTTTTTAGAGGTCACTATTGTTTTCTTCTTTCTGGGTATTTTGCTTGCCTTCTCTTTAGCTTTTCTTTCTTTTACCTCTGCTCTTAACAGTTGTTTCCGATTCTTGTCTTTAGCAAGGTTTTCTTTCTCTTCATCCTTCTTTTCGTAATATTGTCTCCACGAGCTGGATGAAATAGCGCTCGGCAATTTAGGACCCTTGGGTTTCTCCTTTGGTGCTGGGGGTTCAGGAAATTGCAGGTGTCTCGCAAAAGCATGATCAAATGAGCAGGTTGGAGTGATCTCTTGAAGCACAGGGATTGGTTGCTCATGTACATCGGCTGATACCGTGAAAGAACGACATTGATTTTCAGGTTCAGAGGAGTCATTAAGCGGGTTATTCATATTCTGAGAAATTTCGATTTCTTCAAACGGCACAATCGAGATATTGTTTAGCGATATAAACGATCCAGCCTCAGGAAAACTTATATTCTCAATATTTTCTTCAGCAATAAATTGTTGCAGCGTTGCATCAGTCGTCAGTTCTGCAGACAATATATTAATACTATCTATGTTCTGACAGGAAGGGATATCAGAAACTTGTGGCAACGTAAGTGGCTCCTCGAAACTTAAATTTTCTGGTGTGACTGCGGTATCTGCAGTGTGGACTTCGACTGCAATTTCTTCAGCAAGTATACTGTTGCTCAGGTTAGATGATGCAGAATTTCGCGGCGTCTTAGATTTAGAACGGCGATTTACAAGGAATTTAGTTTTAGCTTTGTTTATTTCACTGAAAATTACGTTCGTGTCAATGTTGTGTTTTGATATATTTTCCTGCAGGAACGATATAACATTAGTGGCAGTGTCATAGTCCTTTGCAGATAACGTCTTTTTGTTTTGGTTAGAATTACGAATTTTCCGTATAGTGTCTTTAACACATTTCGTGTAATCCACAGCATCTTCATTCAAAGGATATAATCCACATTTTCGGAATCCATTTACTATTGCATCTTCCAGGTCAATTGTCGTCAAAGTCGCGTTTAATATCTTGCAAAAATTTATTTTCGTTATGGTTTGGTTTACATTTTCTGCTTGCCAGTTCCTTACTGTTTGTTGTTCTTCCATTCTTGCTTTAGCGGCTTAAAAACACTTACATCAGCCGGCTGTAGGATATGTGTGGTGTTTGCTGGTAAAGCATAGAGAATGATTCCATTTTCTTCACAGAATTGGCTAAGCGATAACGTCATATGTGACTTATGTCCGTCTATGAAAAGAATAACAGGTTTTTTGATGCCCTGTTGTGTTACCCAAGTATTGAAACTATTGCAGACATATTCATAGAACACATCACTTCTCATCCAACCACTCTCTGATCTTCCAAGTACCCAAGATTCTGGCATACTATCGACAAGAGCTTTAGGTGGTCTTATATACGGAAACACCACTAAAGGAGGACAAACCTTACCACTTGCCGTAAATACCACCAACACGGTAATATTTTCTTTATCTTTATTTTTTTTAATCATATAAAGGTTCTTGTAACCTTTAGGCCCCAAAACTTTACCGCTTTTTGGGCACAGAGAAAATCCTGTTTCATCACCGTTGAAAATCCTAACTGGGTCTTCAAATATATCTAATGCATCTATGGATTTAATATATTCCCTCACGTCATTAAACCAACACCTTATACGAGTCTCGGTGATTGCTGCTCGTGCATTATTGATTCCCTCTGCTTCACGAACACTCACGTCAGGGTGACGCCTCAAAAATGCGTAACACCATGTATCTCCTGGAATGCCATCCTTGAAAGGGGTTTTGATTCCACTATCGCGGATTATTTTTGATACGCTCTCGAGTAGTTCTTTTTTATTTATCGGAAATCCACATCTAGCCATATCCAGTACCCAGCTTTTGACTTTTTGCTCACCTTCGTGACCTAAAACTGGGTCTGGGCCTACTTTGGGTTTTTTGTGGGCAGAAACTTTCCCAGAGAGTCGATCATGGACAGTTGTTTTCGGTACACCGTAAACCCGACAGGCTTCTCTTATACCCATATTTTTATTTCTTATCGCTTCTATAGCGTTATTGAGGTCGTCTTCTCCGTAATCAAATAGACGTCTGCCAGTCTTTTTCTTTGCTATCCCCACCTGTAAAAAGTATTTCTTAAAATAAGGTGTAAGTAGGTACCTACTAGTAAGTAGGTTTACTAAAATTTACTACGTAACTGCACGTTTGTAAAATTAAGTAGGTACCAGTTTATGCTTGTCTTTTCTTTTCATTTGAATATGAGGAGCCATCTGTAAAAAAAACATGCAATGCAACACCATTACCAAAACCAACCATTAGTATCCAGATGCTTAATAATTAGAATTAAAAACTGCAATGTCTGACCAGTTTCTAGTGGACGAGAAATTGGCAATTCACGTCCAGAATTATATTTTAGACAACTCGGAAAAAAGAATTTGGACGACAAATAGTTAGCTCACGACCAATAAACTTTTACTGCATAACATTGGAAAAATGCGTGTTCGTAAACTAAGTAGTTCACGACCACCAAAAATGAGATTTATTCAAGTTTTTTGTATGAGATAATGAAATGTGGTCGTTAGGTGACCAATTCCCGACCACCTTAAAAATGCTTTTTTCAAGTGTCTGCATTTTAGTTATTTTTACACATTTTTCTGGTCGCAATCTAACGTGTAAATAAACCATATCCTAAAGATCAAAATGGCATAGTACAGCATGCCACACCATGCAGTATAAATTGGGAAATTTATAAAAAAGATTGGTCCGAAGCAGTCATTTCCCGACCATGTGGTCGAGAAAGGATGAAAGCGTAATTTTAGTAGGTTAGTTTGGCGAACACCCATTATATTAGTTAAAACCATACATTTTTCAATCAAATTATGCACTCGGCATAAATACATGGTTTTTTTTACATCCCAAGCCACATTTCGATGCGTCAATCTCAATAAAAACTAGTTTTACTTACGTTTGAAAAAGTGTCCTCTCACTATTTTTTGTGTACTTTTGCGCAACAAATTTGATAGATCCACTATGGCTCTAGTTTCGAGACTCACTGAGGGGCATTACGTTGTCACAGGCAAAAAACAGTGTGACATGGGGAGAGGGAATAGACTGATGTTTCGTTCAAAAACAAAACGAACGCGCGTATCAGTCAGTTTGACTATTTTTAACGGTTTTACGAAAAAGTGGTCGTGAACCGACGGTGTTCGGCTATCTAACAAGTCCACCCTACATAATATAGGTAATGAATGCACCACGTCGTCGGCGCGTCGGATCGTAAAACCTGTGGTCTGGTTTGATCTTTCGCTCTGATTGTAATATTGAAGACACGAATAAACTTGACATTCGTAGCATAAGCGTATCGTGTTGACGTTGGAATTACCTACCTACCTACTACATTGAGCGGCATCGATATTTCAATTGCGGAGTGTTGCCTGGTTGCCGCGCAATATAACTGAACTGGGATGTCGGTATGATATTATGTTTACGATATGAATGCCAAATTTGTTTGTGCTTAAGCAAAACTAGTTTATAAAAAAACTTACCGTTATGGGATTAGACTATCGAACACGCTCTAGCGGCTCTACTGCGATAGAAGGGTCGGCCTTTTAATAACTTTGAATACCTAGCTTTGAATGCTGAAAACCATTCTTCTTTGCTTTGATTGTAGTGGCGCTACCTACTACAAAACGAAACTCACTTCTCACCCTCACTCAGTTGTCATATTGTTGGTAGGTAGGTATATTAACTTAAAAACAATCTAGCGAAGTATGGGTTAGTCGATAAATTCTATGTACCTACCTACCTAGCTGATCTATTGCACCCTAATGTATTTCAGAATAAGAACGTCTCATTACATTGCTAATAGACACTGTAATTACGTACCTACCTGCTAATATGTGTTATGTCTACCAACTTACCTACATAAACCTAGATAGGTATACCTACTACCTACCTAAATGTTGTACTTGTGCGATACGAACTGTAGGTACCTAGGTAGGTATCACAGCCTACATAATATGTAGGTACCTACTACGAGTACTGTCAACTCAACTCAAGCGCGTGTGTATCGCTTTGTATCAAAGGCGTGTTTGTTACATAGGAGGTATTCTAATACCTCCTATGATATATAGGTACATCATCCTTTGATCATCTCTAGATGATCTCTAGTTTGATATTGGATCAGATGCTGGAACATCCGAGAACGCACAATCGGACATTAGGAGAGTACAACCAATGATCATCTATCAAAGTCTGCAAGTAATTTCGACTGTACCTACATACCTACATTTACCTACCTATTTACTAAAATATACCTACATGCAAATAGTATCATTTCAATAATTTGATTCATGAACCAAAGATTTCAAAATGATTCTACTAAAGTTGTTTTTTTTTTGCACCCTGTCCTTGATAATAAACGCCTAATACCTTACCGTAGTACCTACACATGCACCCCCTATCATACCCACACACACCCTCATAAGTATACACCACTATCTGTTTTGCTTACTTTTTATTTGTTTTCCCTTATTGTAAAATGTAAGTGGAACTACTAGGCACTTTCTTCCGGAGGAGGGCGTTTATGTCTGTGACACAGTTTTTTAACTTCTGCAGAGAAACGATGACACATTTCTCAAAATCAACTTTATGTAGGTACAATGTTTGTGTTCCTAATAAAGCCTCTTAATAAATTATTGTTTATTATTATTAGTACTTAGGTCAGGCAGCAAAAGCTGTCTTACTATAATATCTAACTACTGAAACCAAGTTTATATTAATCAGTATGGACAGTCCAACGGTTTAATAGGTGCTGCAGAGCGCGGAGATAGCAATCGGATTGGAATTTTGCGTCGTGTTGTGAACAATCTGTTCATTACCACGATGATGAGAGTGGCTGTCCGTGTCACTCGGTAATGTAATGCAGTGCAAATGAGTCAATCTCCACGGGGCCGGGTGGTCACACAACACCATTAGGTAATCGATTCGTTCTTAGCCCCATCGATGTTTATTTACGCGCGTCGAAAATTGCGTAGTTCTAAATCAATTTAGATTTTCTTAAAAAACTGTTAAGGTAGGTAGGTAGGTTAAGTTACAAAGAAGAACAGGATCCTGTCTTAAATCCATTATTGTTAAATGTAGGTAGGTAATACCTACTTTAATTTAGTTTTGTACAGAGTTTTTGTTTGGTCGAGCAAGTTGGCGATCGATAGTTCCTTTTGTTAGATCGGTTGAATCCCTACAGAATAGTATCTGTGCCAATATCCTATGTTTTCAGGTGACGACATCAACACCTGCAATCTAACAATGACGTGAGTGGAAAGTCGACCAGCAGCGCACTTAGTTTTCCAATCTAAACAATAGAAATTCAACGGGTGCGCGGCCCACGGGACGCTGATCTATCTCTATGTAAATTATGCGGCAAATAACACCGACTTGGAGCGAGTTGTGCTCATCAGCCGGCACGTGGTAGGTAGAATGAGCGGACGCGACTGCGACGCGACACATTTTTTTATCGCGGCCAATATACTCCGAAGGCCAAGTTTGAAGGTAATATAAGCTATGAATTAGGGAATCTGGTTCAAACTAGTTATACTAGTTTGATGCGCCTGGTTCAGTGTTTTCTAAGGATGTCACTGTATACCTAGTACATCTGTCTCGTATTGGTGTACATAATGGTAAGGATGGTACTACGTAGAGATGCCTTGAGTTTGCTCATACATTAGATACGGTCAGTCATAAAAAAAGATTTCTGGTTTTTATAGTTCAGTTATTTCAGTCAACCAGCACATTTTTGATCTAAATATTTAATAAAATCTGATGTGAGCCTTAACTAAATATATGCAAACCGAGATACCATTTCTCTGCTGAGTTCAGAGAAAAATGGTGTTAAATAACTAATCTACTTTTGTTGCTGACTGTACTAGGGCGACGGACCAATAGATGAACATGACTCTTATGTGCCCAAGTACAAATATGAAAATTATATCTCTACATGAAGTAAAACCACAAAAAACTGAATGTAGAGCAGTATATCTAGAGGCATTGAGAATGTCCTGACCTAGGTACAATATTAAATAGGTTCACTAGTTGATAGGAGGAATTGAATTTTGACAAACTTTTCAGTTGGTTAACAATTTTTTGAAACATCAATTAGTTCTGTATTTCATAGATTGGATGGTTTTTAATTAGAAAAATATGTTTTTTTGCTAAACTTTATTTTGAATATTATGGCAATTAATTTGGTACTTACTCGATGACCTGTAGAGATATTCATCTATTGGTGCCTTCACCCTACTTGTTGAATTCAAGTGGTCTTACATTTCATTAAAGATTATTACCCTAGCATTGTATTGCAAAAAATTCAATAACCTAAATTAGGTAATAGAATACTTTGTGAATTTGATGTTGTATCAGTAAAGATTATGTTAGACCACCATTTATAAGCCTTTGGTTTTTTATGAAGCAGGGACTGTTTCATACCAGTCGTAATAGTCAATGATTTAATCTAGTTGAAGAACTGCTAAAAAACATTACGACTGCTTTATTACGTTCACCGCTTCTTAAAAAACTAAGGCAATAATGACAAACACTTACCTTTTCATGATGACTGGAACAAAGATTATTTCGCTTTGGCTTATGCATAGGCTTATTTCGACATTTAGTAGGTTATGTGGAGTGTTTTTCTTCATTTCGGTAGTCTTCGTGTGGCTAGACGCTCTAGGTAGACAAGTTATTCGGTGAAACTCAATTCGCGATGCAGCGTATGTAATCAGTTTGTTTGTGTTCTGCGTTGGACACCTTATCTACTCAGAAAATGTATGCTAGCGTAAATGGTTTATTTTTATATAGGTATTTGTATGAAATGAGGAGGAGGGCGGAGGTATCTGTATGGCGGAGGGTTGTAGCGCGAGCCACAGTCCCAACATGACAACCACGACCACTCTGTCAAGAGTGTTACGACCAAGAAGAAGTATGAAATGAAAGAATACAAAGATGTACTTACGAATGTAAGTATGTCTAAGTTATGTAGGTGTGCAGTGTACTAGTAAATTTCTGAGGACACAGGTCTAAGTACCTACTGTTGGTACCTACTGTTTGATCTAAGATTTGGTTAAAACTATGAAGCTTGTTATATTTGCATTGTGATCTAGATTGTAGCATGATATAATGATAGCATTAATTACCTAACCTCTTTAGATTCCAATTTAAGGGGGTTATAGTTATAAAGACAAGATGTTAAGATGAGTGTATGGAGTGACAAAGATGGAAAAAAAGGAATAAGTATTCTTACAGAGGTAGTTTAAAAGTCGCAGCAATGATGACGGACAAGTTAAAAAGTATTAGCTAGTACTGATTAGCGTGGTATGGGCATGTTATGCGGAGAAAATAGTGTATTGGAATGGATGTAGATAAACGTAGAGGTAGAGCAAAAAAAGACGGATGGACTGTGTGAAAATGCTATGAGTAAGAAAGGAGTGAGAACCGATATGACGAATGATAGAAAGGACTGGAAAAGGTAATACACGATTGTCACCTGTGTAACGTGAACTTTGAGCAGAGAATTCTGGATTTACAAATCTTCGTGCATGAAGATGCCACGATGCCACGATGCCAAGATCCATTGCTTGGGTATGTTCGGGCCTGTTTGGACTCAGCTTTTTGGTGGCTCATGGTACAGATAATGGCATGACAAACTATAGAACTCATGGTTACCCCTCAGAAAGACCATGATGGTTAAAAATTTTAACAGTGGTAAGGAAAAACCACCTTACTCTACTACATAAAATGACGGCAAAAATGTTTGTTAAAAAACCCTAAATCAACACTTTTTTTATTTTCTCACATTTGCGAGTAATTCTTTCAAATTTATGTAACTACTAGCTGACCCGTGCCCACTTCGTTGGGCGGGCGGTAAACATTTTTACTTACAAATCTTAACTAAGTAGTACTCGATGTTGCCAACAGATGGCGTTAATACGGCATAAAATAGCGGTCGTTTGCAGTATCGCCCGCGTGGCAGTTTTTTCCCGTTCCCGTTATTTTTTCGGGATAAAAAGTAGCCTAAGTTACTTCTTGTTACATCAGCTATCTACCAGTGAAAGTCCCGTCGAAATCGGTCCAGCCGTTCCAGAGATTACCCGGAACAAATGGACAGACAGACAGACAGACAGACAAACAGACAAACAGACAAAAATTTAAAAAAATGCTATTTTGGAATATGTATCGCATAAACATTCATATCCATGTAGTAAAAAGCGGTTATTTTAATATTACAAACAGACACTTCAATTTTATTTATTTGTATAGATTAGAACAGTGCGCGATTTCATAGCTTGAAGTTATTTTCTTAAAAGCTTCAACTCTTCTTCACTTAGGAGTCGAAATTAATGACAAATATACTTAGCCAAACTCTACAAATAGTGGCTTAAGTTGTGCGCTGTCTAAAAATTCATTCATTCATTCCTTTCATTGGGATGTAAGTAAGTATTAACTTTCTTTCAGAGATTCGTTTTCTGTCATCTTTGGAAGCAACATTGTATTTTCATTTTAATTGTTTTTCTAGTGTTATTTTAAGTTCTGATGGGTAATTTTGGTGGTATTTTAACCATCATTACTTGAGGTCTTAGCACAAGTGTGAACAGTTGAAATGAAAGTGTGTTATGAGGCATCCTGATTTGAACGAAAATGTTTCCCTTTGGTTTTGAAGAAAAACGCCATCTTTTACTTCAAAACCGATGACAGCTGACTTTACTTTTTTTACCGACTCGACTTGACTAAAAAGAATGTATTCAACCCACTTGACATTGGCAAAATTGTCCGCAAGACGGACAGATGCCACAAAAAAAAAAAACTTTCTTCTATATGACAACCCACTATAAATTTGTTAATAATAATAAAATTGACAGTCAGTCAAGACAGTCAGAATTAGTTTTCTGTCCATAGATTGTGTTTAAAAATTATTTGTCCGTATTTAATAACATTTTGAATGGTCCTATAACATTGGCGGTAATAAAACGTTAAGTGACTATGTAGGTAAGTAGGTATGCGAATGCATGTTTATTGGACGTAATTGGCAAGCCAAGGGTTCATTGTTTGAAATGAGTACCTCTAGCTTTGTGATTGTAATTTGAAAGATAGCAAAAGCTGTCATTGCTGTCATGTCATTGAGGTAATAATACACCACATATCGTTAAAGTATGATTGCTGACAACTTAAGAAGGTTCATCAATCTTTCTACGGTAATTACATAGATAGATAGGTTTAATTTTAAGTGGAAGGGTAGAGATATAGGGATGACGACTGATATATTAAGCAATAATCATTCACAAGTTTTGATTATGGAGGAAGATGATATTCATATCACTTCGTATCGTATCTCGTTTTAATTTTTAAATATACCTACCAACCTTTCTTTAGAGTTCGTTAACTCTGTCTAAATAATGTAGAGCTATTAACATTTTCAAAATTGGCTTACCGTATTATAATCAAATGCTTCATTATCGATGGGTCATAAAATTTAACGTCTGTAAAATTATCATAACAAGTCATAAAGGTAATAACCGGCAAGGTCCTAGATAATCTAAGCATATGAAACTCTTCGTGTCTGACTAACAGTTAACATAATTATGGTAGAGCTAAGGATAGTCAATTGGTATTGCTATCTATTGCCATTCTCACCTGTATAATAAAACTATATCGACAAGAGTTAAGCCACCGTAACTTCTATCAAGCCGGGATGAAGCATGAACTGCGTTTCTCAAGTACAGACCGAGGACCTCACCACCTGCTTGGGAACTGGTTACCAATAACAGCTGAAGATTACTGCAGTTTTTTTAGATCTGGCTGCTGCTATACGATGTAGAAACAGGGCCAGAGTAAAATGATGTCGGTAATCCGTAATAGAGAAATGGTGAACTTTATTAAGTTCGTTGGATATTAAGTCAAACCACCAAACTTTCTCAAAAAACTTTTAACGAGTAAATAGCTGACCAATAGCATAACCTCTGAAGATATTGACCTCACGTTTAACCTTAAGGTTTCAACTTGTTTGAACAAGGCATGACTGATTCAATGAATTTCGAGAATAAGAGGTTTGGCTAAACTCTTGGCGTTCTCCAAAGGTTGTGAAAAGAACCAGACCATGGAACACATAACCCACTCCTATTCAAAATCTTGAAGCGTCATTCCTCCTGAAGCCACAATCACATTGATTTATATTCGTTTAGTCTAAGTTAATTTAAGTTTTTTTTTATCATAGTAGGTATCTAATTTTTGACTCTTATTTTTTTAGAGTGCATATTGTTTTTTACTTAAGTTTTCATAAGAATTAATAAATGGCATAACTATGATTGTTTATTGATGGATATTATGATAAGATTGCTGTGTGTGCGCGTGATAATACTAAGTGATGTGTAATTGTGTGTAATAGCGTGATATCGCGCATCGAAATCGCAAGGCAAAGCCACTCGCTTGTAGAGCTCCAGAAACCTGAAAATAAACAAACATATATTAGTTAAATCATAAATAGGATACATACATTTTAACTTTTATATTATGTGTAGTTTATCATTTTAGCCATCCAAAGAGGCAGCCAGCCTCTTGGGCACAATTCCCGCAGTCAGTGATATAAATTCTGTTTTCTACCAATAGTAGGAACTTGTAATTAGAAAACCGAGCTATTTTATAATGTGTGAACATAGTATTTTTTAAATTTTCGCGATCGGAACACATATTGAACACTTATATTACACGGGTATTTATCGCCGAAACTAAAACGTCGGGAAAATAAATAAAAAAGGTAATACGCGATAAATACCCGTGTAATATAAGTGTTCAATATGTGTGAACATACTTGTTCAATATTTGTGTAAAGTAATATAATCTTTTTTACCTAGTGTTCGATTTGAATTAAATATTGTTATTATATTGTCGTTACTAATAATACTAGAGTCGTGGACCGATTCCGCTTCGAAACCCTTGCATTGTATTTGCCTCTATGTGTGCAATCTAATTTTACAAGTTATGATAAACTTTTCATATGAGATGTAACGTCTACTTACTCTTCCAATGGTATTAGGTCCGCGTTCCTATAGTTCGATGGATTAATAAAGGTAACAGAAAGGCATCTAGGCAATCAGCTACAAAGTGATATGCAATTTACATATCATTCTTTGTATCAGTAACATTATTACATCGATCGCAAACTGATGTACCTTGAAACGTTGTTCTATTTTATGCTCTAAAATGGCAGCACTTTACAGTTTCTTATTAAAACGTAAGTAGTTATAGAGTTAGAGAATGTACTGATTTAATATATGGCATTGAATTGGAATAATAATCACAATCAACCAAATAAATATTACAGAGTACTTACATGAAAAAACCAAAGATTTTAACTTTGGGCATCCCTAGTAAAGTTTCAAATAGTTTCCTTATTTTTTAGGGAAATTATCATATTAAAAAAAAGATTCCGTAATTCTTATTTTAAAAGGTTACGTTAACGTTAGCGATTCCAGTTTTAAATTCCAAGTTTCAATACTATTTCGGCCATAGCGTTGTCAGTTATTTAATATACAAGTCTGTCCGTCTGTACAAGTCTGTACAATTCATCGACTTTGATACCCAATGGTTAGGTCGATGGTACAATTACTCTATTACTAAGTTAACAAGAAACCTTTATACAGTTGGATCTGGGTGGAACTTTGTCCATATCCTTCGGCATTTATGCAATTATTCAAAATAGTGAAGCTTTGAAATCCGAATGTAGTAGTCTCCGAAAAGCGGAGGCCGTATTTTATTTGCCACTTAATCTATAACATTGACTGTCGTACTTTTTATCTATTTTCCTCTATGGTATTGGCAATGCCACACCCGCACGCAACTGACATATTCCCACGTTCTGGATTTTAGTTAAATGACAGGCGATTTCAATTCGGCTTCACTCTCCATTGTTTTGCGATTTATGGTATTCATATCGTGGGCGATTTCAAGGAATCAAACTTTAAATCTAACTGTTCATCGACTTGTTTTTTTAACTTGCTGACGTAACAAGCAGAGCGCCCTCCTGGTGTTAAGTGGTTAACATTATGTACACGTTCATTAGGAACGTGCCCTACGATTCAAACCGGAACACAGCAGTTTGCTTGGCGACAGTAATAGACATGTTGGTAGTACTTCGCCGGACGAGCCCCTCACTTAGATTTTATATCAAAGTCAAAGTGCCAATTTATTTAAATGTAGGTACAGATGTGTATTATATTTGGTTCAACGTAGGTAATTCTTCCATGTTATGGCATGCAAAATTTAAATTGACAATCAATATTATTAAAATTATATAAACTTTATATTATGCACAGCAAATTCATCATAATTTATTGACAAACATTAATTTTGGCGTTGCTATCTTATCACATTCTTTGTCTATCCTGTAAGGTAAGATAATTTATGACTCTCACACTGTTAGACCTTCAAGGACAAAAGTGATATTTAATACCGTTTATGAAATGGTCGCGACGGTCAACATTTTTTAGAAAACTAAAACTTTACCCTACATGAGTCACTCACTTTTCCCTGACGTTTTAGTCGATGTGGTTAATTTCGATTGGAAATGTAACCTCGTGCACTTATGAATTTAACATTGGCTATCGACCACAAAATGGTCTTTAATCATTTATGTATCAATTGTTAACGGACTAGTTTTGTGGCAATTATTTACTTTCAATTGGATTACCAAAGGCTTTTCTGGTGTAACTGGGCATTTAGATACAGGTCACCTGTAATAAACTGAATAGATACACACTTATCTTTCAAAGTCATATCACAGCTTACAACACACCGCATGCAACACTCACAACACACTCGTTCGGGGAAGTACTACCACCGAACCTATTTCCGCCGCCAAGCAGTAATGCTCGCATTGTTGTATTCCGATTTGAAGGGTGCCGGTGAAATTACAGGCACATGAAGCTTAGCACCAGTATACCTCAAGTTGGTGGAAGCATGGTAGTGCATCGCAGGGCACGTACCTAACGTGCGTGACCTACAAGGCAATGCTTTGACGACCGATATGGCGCGACGAGTGAATATCGGCCTGCAACGCAGCCTGTCCGCAACGCAGTCCTGGGTGATGGTTACCATTTAACATCAGGTGGGCCATATGCTTGTTTCACTAAGAGTAACATAAAAGAAAAATAATCTTATTTTTCTTACTTACTTTTTCAATATAAGTATTTCATTTTATGTACCAAATAAACTATACTTACCTACAATAAACATGAAAACTGTTGTCGAGTTCACTAATGTGAGTAAACATTTATTGGACACGCTTACATCTGTGTGGAGCTGACTGCACCTATAATAGTTATGAAGGAATTCTTTGGGATTACCTAATCCATTTCAGGCAGCATTCAAAATATTATTGCGAATTTTATGTAAAGACACTTTTTTATACCGGGTGTACAAAAACCTCCATCTTAAAAATGGGTTCAAAGTAACTCAATAACTACTTAAACAACTTAAATAAACAACTTGTTCTATGGAAACAACCAGATGCTCCTTTACACTTTAAATCTTCAGCTTTCAGGAGTGGTTTTATTACACAGGGTATACAAAACATTACTAGTTGATACTTAGTTATAACTGAAAGCCAAAAGAAAAAACAAAAAATAGGTAAGTAATTTGGTGCTTACGTTACCCTATCGATAAAGTGTAGGTCCTACATCCACCTACGAAGTCCTACACTGTAGGATTTGGTAGGTGGATGGTCCATAGAAAGATGGCGCTGAATTCTAATGACCCAAGTAATAAGTCCACGCCGGAGCGCATTCCAATCACAACTTCTATTCAACAATATTAGGTCAGAAAAAAAATACATTGAGTCGAGTATTTAACTTTCATGACTCATTCTTAAGTTCATTCATTATTTTTTCTGTTAGTTTTATAATTTAAGTAGAACAAGTTTTATAATTGAAAATCTAAACTAAATATAATATTTAGTTATAGCTGTATTGCAGTGTGTAACGTAAATAAATACTTTTGAAAATAACGAATTCAGCGCCATCTGTTGACACCCTAGTTCGCAATTTATTATAATTACTTACCTACACAATGAGGGGTTTTCATTTTGAGATGAAAAAGTACACCTAACTTAATAGATGGCGCTGATAAGTGTCTTGCAAAAAAGTTAGTAAACTTGCACAAAACAGGGTTCACATGTTTTATTTTGCTTCCATTCTACGAGTAAAATTTTTTTAATTCTTCTTCTTTTCTCTATGGCACCTGTCTGTCATTCAAAAGACAATTTGTCCATAAAATTTAAGGCAGTTTCTGTCATCTTTGGAAGCAACATTGTATTTTTATTTTAATTGTTTTTCTACTGTTATTTTAAGTTTTGATGGGTAATTTTGGTGGTATTTTAACCATCATTACTTGAGGTCTTAGCACAAGTGTGAACAATTGAAATGAAAGTGTGTTATGAGGCATCCTGATTTGAACGAAAATGTTTCCCTTTGGTTTTGAAGAAAAACGCCATCTTTTTCTTCAAAACCGATGACGGCTGACTCTTTTTACCGACTCGACTTGACTAAAAAGAATTTATTCAACCCACTTGACATTGGCAAAATTGTCCGCAAGACGGACAGATGCCAATAAAAAAAAAACCCTCATCGTATTATTAGGTGCAAAAATCTGAGCGAACAAAAGCATTATTACATAAAGTAAACACCTATAAGCATATGTACGGTTTATTTACCATTTCTGCTTAAGTACCTATTTATCTAAAAAACTAGAGCGTCAAGTTACGGCAAACATCACAAGTAGATGACTATATTTCAACAAAGTTTCGAAAGTATTAGAATAGGAATTCGAATAAAGTTGTACGTTTTGGTAGACATTACAAACTATTAATTTATTTATTGAAGTTGTAACAAGAAAATCCCCCTGATGTTAAGCAGTTACATTTACCTATGTGTATTACGCTCAATTTTCAGGAATATGTCAGTAGACTTATTTAGGCTGATGACATACATATTTAATAATAAGCCTAATTTAGGCTTCTGAGGTAATTTTTTACTTTTTTTGGTTGACTATCTTCGTTCTGAAAATCATCTACTTCTGACGCTAAATGTACACAGGCACTTAATATAAGAAGGTCATGAGGTAACCTTGCGCTGTCGATTACCAAAACTCAGCAAAACAACTACCTGTTGTAATTTTACATAGTATAGGCGTAGCCAGGGTTTACACAGAAAGTTCAGGTCACTTCAAATAAGTTAAGATGGATAGATTATATTTACTACTTAGGCTGACCAAATTGTGAGGGTGGAAAAGGTGCTGGGCAAGCCTTCTCCATCTAAAATCATGTCCCAGCCACTACAGCGTCCCGTAAATACAGACACGATTGAAAAATTTACCTCTGACGATGTATTTATCTACAGTACATGTAAAGAACTGTTAATTACTACTACTGCAAAATGTGTCAAATGTTACTACAACGTTTCGTTGACTATTTCCTCTAGACATCCTCAAAGAATGTTGAATAGGTACTTGGTACTACTTAAAAAAAGGAATTTGGTACTAAGGGGAAATCAAATGTGCCCGGGGATTGCAGTCTTGAAGTTTTTTCTTTCTCTCTATTTATATTTAAGACTTCACAGCTCAGAAAGTGATAACCCTGCCTTCTGTGCTGTAGGTTGTGACTTTGATCCCCATTTTTAAAAATATCGGAGTGGGTAGCCTGGTTACGCCTAATGACCTAGCTAAATTAAAGGTATTACTTTCTGATTTTAGTAGTATCACACAGAAAACTTAAAAATTAGCATAAATTAGGTACTAGCTAGTTTGTATTTATTATTTTATATAAGCCCTTGAGCCAAAGTGCTAATCTACTAATACCGTCGTTATCTATTATTAAATTAGCGCTTTGGTTTGCAGAACCTAAGTTATAAAATTATTGAGCAGTATACTGGGTGTAAAAAGATATATCCCCAATATACACGGATCAGTCAGCATAACAAATATTACATAGATTTGCCCAATATCAATGCATAATCGCACCTACTTGCATCTCGAAGGATGTTCAAACAAATATGAATTCCTCATGATGATATATATCATAATGTATAATAATATACGATATATGTAATAATACATGTTTGAAACCGTAAAAAGTACATCACCAAATATACTATGTAGTTCCGGTGATTAATTCTAAAAGTCCGTCGCGTGTATGTTTTCGGAAGCAATCTTTTTACACTTTGTATACTTATAGTAGAAATAAGTTAAATAAATGTTAAGTCTGATCTAATGTAATACTAATACATACAAGAAAATGTCTAAAATGCGGTAATCTTATTTGCTATTCTATTTTAATATTCGACATTTAAATAATAAATATTTACATTTGTCCACAAATATTAATTATTTAAATATTAATATTACATATTTAAATCAATGTGAATATTTATTTTGTGATAGTATTATTCACATACACATTAGTATTATGTCTAAAAACGAATTACCTAATAATGAAGTGGTAAACTAAGCCTAAATTAAGTAATTACATAGTTTTAAGTAGTAGTAGGTATATGCGTAATGATTCATGCTAGTTCAACTTACCCTTGGTAGTTAAATTCATCCGTTCCTCTTGGTTTGCAGTCAATCAGTACCTGAACTGCACGCTGATAATTTTGGTATGCGGCTAATTAACCTGTGAATTTCAGTACTCACTGAAGTGAAGGGTCATGAATTACCTACGCCTATGTATGCGTGTGTGGTTTGCGTTTACGTAATAGAGACAAGTACCTCTTGTCTCGGTTGTGCGACCTATTCGTTACATCGAGTACTAGGAGAGCATGCTAGACTAAGAGCTTTCAGTTACTCACACAAATGTAAAATGAAATCTGTGAGAGCTACGAGTGTATGTGTAGGGAGAAATGCTATATAGATGTGCGTGTTTTGATGTAAGGCAATGGACACACAAGTGCAACTTTCGTGTCGAGTTCTTCCTCGGTGACGTAACGTCCACAACTTGAAGTCGGCGTTTGTTTGCCGTATTTCCGCGTAGTTTGAATGAAAAGTAGTTTTGTGTACAGTATTATACAGTTTTGTTAACTGATGAAGTAGTAAGTCCCAGTGTGCCTGAATAATAACATGATACAAGTATGTTTGAGTGTATGCAACAGTATCTGGAATCTACTTACGTTCGCTTCGAAGTTTTCTGTGTGTTGGTTATCTGAAAGAATAGAAAACTTTTTATAAAAGTAATCTTTCAAAAATATTTTGATTAAAAAGACTAATATGTTAAGAAATTAATGAGAATTACGAAGACATGAAGACCTTCACTTAGCTGTGAGAGAATGTAGGCTAGAAAAAATGGGGTTGGTAATCATTTTATACTCGTATGACTTCGAGGGGCGCACTAAAAATTTGTTGTTTGGATGTGAGTGGCTTAACTTAAAACAAATTTAGTTCGTAACGTGGATGCAACAGGTTATATAACATACAAGCTAATATTTATTCTGCAAAAATTACAAAACACAAAAATTACAACATGATGGAAAAAATCCTGGAGGAAAAGCCGCCAACGAAGCCGCAAGCGTCTCCTAGTATAAAAGCATTTTACTTGATTTTACTTGACAAGATTTCTCAAGGTATTAAAAGTTTTCTTTATGAAAAATGATCGGTGGAACGAATGCTTACTCTGTTAGAAAATTAAGAGAGCCGATCAACACGATTGGATTACTTACTCAACACTGGCTATACTTTCTATTTGAAAATGGTTTATTACTGAAAGCCCTAGAGAGATGGGATTCATTAAAATAAACCTAAGTTAGTTATGGTAAGTTATTTCTAGCAGTTTAGTCTTAAATGTTCTCTATTTAAACAGATGGTAAATTATAAGTTTCAAGGCTTTCAAGAAGTTTTCATTACGATAGTATCTACATAATTATCAATTCCTTGACCATACATATTAAAATCTGCCAAAATATACACAATGCATCAATTATTGTGGTCTATGACCATTACGGCTTTTTTTTGATAATAATAATGAAAAGATAAAATGTAAACTAATAGTTTTAATTTGATTGTAAATTAAAATTGATAAATAGATTTACAATAAACATATTAAATAATTGAGCTATTTGCAAACGATATAGAGATTACTCAACGAATCTAAATCAGTACCTACATAATAGGGTAAATAATCAGAAAGTTATAAAATCTCCTATTCCATTTTTGTGCAAACTTTTACCTACCGTAAATGTTTTGTTAGAAATACTGTGTAAGTAATCTAATTCTTATTTGGTTTCTGTTAATAAATGGTTTTCAGGTGCATTGAGCACTGACAAACAGGGAATCATGATTGTCTATTGTTTCGTCGGTCGAGCCCCGGTCAATTTGTTCCATTGTTACAAAATATTCCCATTGTAATATGATAGTGAAAACACACCCCATTTTTATGAATTTTAAAGTGTATTTTCATTAAAAAAGATATAATTTATTCAATAACAATGGTGCTTTATTTTCAGCGTGCTTTTTTATTATTTGCATTGGGATCACGCAGTATTAAAAAAGGTTTCTGCCCATGACATTATGCGCTTCCAATGACTTAAAAAATAATTCACAGGTACGCGTTAAATGTTCGGATTAATTTATAAGATGGCGTAGCAAGGCGACGTAGCTGCTACGCCGTAGCAGCTGATTTTTTTTAACTGGAAATCTTCATAGATCTCAAAGTGTCTGAGGTAATAGCTACCGTGCCTCCTACAGAAGTTTCAAAACTATCACTGACTTCAAAAACCAGTTGGTAGTAGCTCTGCCACTGTGCGGTAAGTTGTGGGTTAAATCCCCACTGAGGACAAGCATTTGCAATTACCAAGTATGATATATACATTTTATAAGTGCTATATCCACTATCAGGTTCACATAGTATTGCTTTTTTAAGTTTTATCGAGTAACATAACATTTTATGTGATATGTAGATACATCTCAATTTATAATCCCAGTGTGCATACGTGACAAAAATAACAATTTACATTACCGGTTGATATCACTGCTATTGTGAGTTTAATTGACGATTCTCACCCCATGCAGGCTCTTAATTAACACTATTGCGTATACAACTTTTTTATTAAAAGTTATTGTGAGTGTAAAACCAAAACATACAGTAAAAATGTGAATGGTTTGATATTTAGTGGTTTATAAATCAGTACACAATGAAACTGGAGATCCGGCCAGGCTTTGCACAGGTTAAACACAGACAGCTTAAATCTTTTTGTTTACGTGAAAGTGGCTATGACAAAAAAATTGTATAGGTACAGCCGCTAACCGGTTAAGGAATACTATATAAATGAATGAACAAAATAGTTTAGCGAACTGTGAAGGGCTGTTTTTAAAAGAAAATAAAATAAAAGAAGTTATTTCACGATAGGTACGGTAAATATACCCTCAGATTTTTAAGTACCAAGTACCCATTCAAACTAGTAGCTTGTTCAGGCTTCGAATAAAACATCCATCATTTACCATGGATGTCGTAAAAAGGGGATGAGAGAACTCATACTCACACCTTAACCACCTAATTTGACATTTAGATAATGTACGCGGTTTGATAATTTGCAATTTATTTGTTTAACTAATTTGGCACGAGTCATGCAGCCCCATTCATGGAACAAATCCAATGTTACACAAACACAACCCTCGGATTCGACAGATGTTCTTTGTTATGCAAATACGTGGATGTGTCCCCTTGTTGATGGCCGCATACCGCTCAAGGCTATGACTCCGTACCTGTAACTTGCTACACGCTAAATGGTCAATTATCAGACTCTCCTGCATATCCACTGACACAAAGGCTGTTCGGATTCAGCCTCCAGTCAGAATTGAACGAGATATGCTCTTGCATCAAAGATTAATGCATTTTGCAAATGATTTTGATACAATCACAATTTGAATCACAAATGTGTAAAAATGCTATGAAACCTTAGAAATCAGAGGCCAGATTCTCGCATCGAAATATCATGAAATACAAGTTTCGATCTTATCGGTATTCTTCGATAAAGACATTTCAGACTCATTCAGACTTTCATTTTTTTTTTTTTTTTTTTTTTTTTTTTTAATAAATAAATTTTGAAATTTATTTATTAAAAAAATAAAACTTTGAAATTCCTAAAACGCCTTCAGGTTTTGTGTTTTAAAATTTCTGCCGTTGCTCTACATTTCTATTGAATTGAAAGCATACCTACTGGTGGTTTTCAGTTTACACTTATCAGCATTACATTTAACATATACGATGAATCACAGGAATTATCTTCTAAGTAACTTTGGTGATGGTGGTTTTAAAATGATATAAGTAATCTTTTTAATTCTACTAATGTGCCTACAAACTTTCCAAACTTTCTTGAAACTATAAATTTGATTACTTTTAAGAATAAAACATAATCATAAGTATAAATTAAAAATTACAAACCCACAAAAAAATACTATTCATCAACTAGAAGAGACCTAAAGACTTTCATACGGATGATAGTGAAGCGCCCATCCGAAAAAACATAAAACTCATCAAACGAAAGAAGAAGGAATAGAAAAAATGGCTTCAAGACGCTAATTTCTAGTCACGGTAGATATCATGGGCTTTGAGTTTTTTTATCAAATGGTAATAACAGCTGTTAAATCCATTTCAATCTTCTTTATCAATAGCTCTTAAATTAATTTATACAGGTAGATTGAATCACAATACAATCTGTTAGTAATACAATGCCTTGGGGTACCTCCTGTGACATGCAAATCTTGGTGATAGTATTAAATCCAACAGAGCAGAGTGGACGAGTCGATGTGGTCAAATTGATGTAACTACCTGGTACGTGAGCCGACTGGTAGTTTACTTTTGGCACGAGTTTCTCATCTTGTATAGAGAAGTAGTATAAAAAAGCATGCCTGTGGCCTCGTATCTCCAAAACAAATACCCTAATTTCGATGTAGTTTATCAGCGGTATTTTTTGTTTGTAATAAAGATAAAGATTTTTTTGGCTTGAAGGGTGCCGGCGAAATTACGGGCACATTCCTTAGGTTGATGGACGCTGTGCAGTACATCGTAGGGCACGTTTCTAACAAGTGTAGGCGATGGTAACCACTTAACATCAGGTGGGTTATCTGCTTGTTCTATCAGAAAGTAGTATAAAATAACAGAACTCAAGTGTTTTTTAATTTTGTTAAACGCCAGTTCTCAAACAGTGAAAAAATCACCGTGTGGCTTGCAACTTGTCAACTTGTGACAAGTTCTTTCAAAGATATCCTTAAAAAAATCTCGAGTAAGTTGTAACTAAGAAATCTAAAGGCAATATTTAGCGTGCTTGAGAATTATAGCCGCAATGCTATTGTTACTTGTGCTCAAGGTACTGTACACAACTGACCATCCAGACTTTGTTAATTCTATTGCGAATTCCTTTGTCGCAGTTCCCAATTGCAACAAACGAACTGCAGAAGTTGATACCGCTCGCGACATCGGGATACTGATTTCACATCCTGATTGGCTAAATTAAATCAATGAGAGGAATCCTAGATATACGGGTAGGTATACACTCAGCTTTTGTAAATAGGTTATAAGTAGATTCTACAGTGAACATTAACATTGTGCCATCACCTAAAACGAAGATACCAAAACTTAGAAAATAAACCCACCTGTCAAAAACGACACCAAAATTGCCGTTGCTATCGTGCTTGAAACAGTTTTATTTTACACTTTTAAATTTTTTTGTACTTCTGCTGCCGCTATAACAAAAAATACTAAAAGATTGAATAAAATAGTAATAATATACATTAATGATATATTTAAGGAGGCTTTCATACAAGAAACGTGATTTTTTTGCTGTTTTTATCATAGATAATGGTTACGGAACCCTTCATGCGCGAGTCCGACTCGGACTTGGCCGGTTTTTTTTTTCGATTCAGATGCGGTTCCTGTATTTTTTACGTGATCAAAGTAGCCTATGTTGTTAATCCGATTTCGAATTATTTTTATTCAGTTTTATCCAAATAAGTTTTTGATTGAAGGAGGATTGACTCATAAACATAGAAACACTAAAACAACTACAATTTCGTATTTATAATATTCGTATGATAAATACAATTTAACCACATGGCTTTCTAGTGTCAGCTTTATTACTAAAGCTTTTGGTTTTATCCCTAGGACTACTCATACACGGAAAAAACGGAGCAATAGCAAAGTACCAATTTGGCTTGGTTAATTTTTTTTGGGCTACTTATAACTAAGACTTATTAAAAACGCACAATAAAGCTCCAATAGCAATAGTCCAATATTGAAGGTTCTATAGAACCTTCAATATTGGACTTGCTATACGAAAATGTTTTGCCAAGTCAAGTTTGAAAAGCCGTACACCATTTCTCTAAGTAACTCAAGGCACATTTCCAGACCCTATAACTTCGTTACAGATGGGAGCAAAATGCTAAAATTAAGTTACAGAGCGTACCAATATACCCCTACGTATTTAAATGTGTGTTGGAAGCCTGGCACTGCTATGAGTCATAAATGCTGTAGAAGTAACCTCAAATTTTGACTAGCCTTACAGCTCAGTTAGATATAGCCTTACTACTTACTACCTACTACTACTTACTACCTTCTGTAGGTACATAGACGTTTGCTGTCTGTCGTTGTATTATATTGTATTCTAAGTATTTACAATTAAAACGTATATAAGTATTCTATAGTCGAATGCAACCCGAAAATGGGTGAAAATTGCCTGAATTGAATGATAATATATCTGAAGAGCCTGTAGCAGAGAGTGCTTTGCACGTACTACGGGCAAACATTTGTGTGATGAAAATACATGTTTGATCTCTGTCTGTCTAAAAATGTGCATAATTTTTTTTTGTATGAATCCATGTAAATATGAATGCGAAGACTTGTACACGTAGTACCTACGCCATTCGCGACTTACAAAACAAGAAACGATGACAAACGCACTTGTTTTTACCTAAGAATATGGATTCTATGGTTTTTACCTACCAAATTAATATGGCATGCTGCTCCGCCAAAAACGATCGCCATAAAACGTCTCTCGCTTTTTAAGAATTAAGGGCTTTGAGGCGACGATTCGCATCAGAGACTGATTAGGGTGAACACAACGGTCATTTTACCTATTTAATCATAGCTATAGATATAGATTGACAATGCATAAATGTTGTAATTATTCTATTGCAAAATATGAGGGAATTTTGCTGATTCATTTTGCACTGACAATGGGGTTGCCAGATTACACTGTTATTATTCATTTCATATTTTATTTAAGTACCTCTTGTTATATATAATGAGGGCCTCGTTAAAATAATTGTATTGTATTCTGTAAATGTGATTTTATTTAAATGAACTTTGCTATGTTTATGATAAACGGTTTCTATAGTACAAGCTTAAATATTTATTTCACATGTGGATATATAAAAGTCATAGAAATTGGCAACACCAATTCCTACCTACTTATACCTACTTATTTAATTCAGTGCGCGTCTTGTAAATGTAAAGTACTCGTAACAATCGGACTCGTTGGCTTCGATTCAAAAAATCAGCTCTCAATCCGTCGGTTGGGAACTAAATTTAGCACGTCCCTAAAGCGAATAACGTCTAAGCTGTAACCTAGCGTCTGGCCTGGGTGAAACCTGATAGTTAAACTCTAGTGTCATCTACGAAATAGTATAAAAATATCCACGATACCACCCATTCACACCAAGCGTTTTTAATTCTACATTCAGTAGGCGAAGCGATGCTATAGGGGGACACCAAAACGCGGGGGTCGCCGGCCGGTGAGGGAGAAAGCCACCTCACCACGGATCTACTACTCAAAAAACAATGGACCCTAGTTGACACGTATCCTCAACTTCTAAAATGTGAAACTCATTATCGCCGTCTGATTTTCCTACGATCTTTAAGAAATAAGTGAGTATTGTATCTTCTATCCTACACCGTTGGCTTCTTCGTCACTGACAACCACAGGGTCAAACTAGAATGATGCGAGAAACTAAGAGATCTACTAAAATTCATAGTCGATGAAAGATTGAAGTTGGATAGCAGACATCGCGAGATCTCAGTACGGGGAGAACCACTACTATTCGAATATGGATGGATGCCTTCAAATCCACTTAGGTAATTGCGTTCCTAATAGCTTGGTTATAACCGATTAGATTCGCGCATTACCAACAGTCACTTACCTATATCATCAATGACATCTATTAATAATTAACTCAGTGGTCCAATGGATAAAAAAAAGAAATATCTTCACGACTTCAATTCTCAGGCACGGTAAATATCCCCTTAGATCTCTTAGTGCCAAGTACCTACTCGAGTCAAAATGTCTAAAAGTGGTAGTCAGAGGTACATTCAAATGTTACCCACATTTTAGCAACGATGCACAGATATTTATCGAGATAAAATTATATTCTCAAAGGTTTGTCTGGAAGATTCTTAATTACAGTGAAGATGCTTTGTAGAGAAGCCAAACACGTGTCGATAGGTTTAGATTTTTTAGATTATAATTATGCTTTTACATAATGAAGCTCGCAGGTTTTAATTAAAATATTAATTTCATGACGACCGATGTGGCGCGGCGGGTGAATGTTTGCCTGCGACGCAGGAGGTTGCGGGTTCGATTCCCGCCTTGGGATAAATGTTTGTAACATTTATTCCAGGTGTTCTGGGTATTTTCTATGTATAACAAAAAATATCTATGTACGTAATTTATTGTATTAACTATATCAGTCATTTAGTACCCATAACACAAGCTCTGCTTAGCTTGGGGCTAGATGATGCTGTGTGGATTGTCCAGCAAAAAATATATATATATATATGTATATTTACGTGTCTATTTTATACTTTTACAATGGACTTCCGCAAAGATATCATATTTGGTACATACCCACATGTTACAGTAGTTGGTATTCCATACGTGACAAGTCACAACCCCATTGCCGCAGTTGGAATACTAACACTAAACAATATTATTTTCAAAAACGAACAAAATTACAATATTTAGTGCAAATATTTTGTTCTGAAAAAGATTTTTTTGCTACAAAAAATACATCTAAAAACTCCTGTGAAATATGAAAAACAAGCTTTTGCCAGTACTCGTTTACTACTAAACAGTTATTTTCCTATTTGAAAACTACCTTAACGACACCCAGAATTGCAGTGTAGCGGAAACAGCAATTACGTAACCTAGGGGCACACGGTACAAATAGAGATGAAACTCAGAGAAGCCAAAACTAACCACATGCACGACCTTTGGTAAGTCTGTACTGTAAAGTACTGCCAATCACTACCCGCGTCATTAAGGCCAGCGCCCATTGGTGCTATGCGATAACGCGGTAGAGGATTTTAAAGTCAGTGTTCACTTTGAAGTATCCAATCTATACCAATTATAAGAATCTTTGCCCTGACTGAGTGGCTATAGACAACGCACAGCCTAAACTACTGATCGCAGAGACATTAAATTTTCAAGGTATATTTGTCTTGGAAGCGAGTATCCTAAGAGAGGAATTTTGAAATTTAACCCGGGTCCACACACCTGTACCACTACAGCGGGGGTTAAAGTTGGTATAAAAAGAACATCACGCGGGCGCTTTTGCTAGAATTTATATTTAATTTTTTAAATTGATATGAAAGCACCTCAAAAAAATAATATACTGACTTATCCATAATTCTCTGCCGTGCTATATATCCACCAGTTTGCGCTGGCCCTTACGCTGAATATTTACAATGCTCCGCCCCGTGATTACGTAATAAAAGCAGGAGCGACTGCATTAACAGCCCAAGGTGAACTATACCAGTCGCTGAACGGAGGTGAAAGGGCAAAATGCGGGAAATACGCTATTTTAGATTGCTGATTGTTAGGACGGCAAGTCGGCTCGACTGCTGTTGCTGCGTATCAAAGCGTACAAAAGTGCTGCGGACAGCATTGATTTAGTTTGTTGCAAGCCCGTCGCGAGATACGTAGTAGGGGTTAACTCTACGCAAAGTTAATCTTGTTCGACGCAACAGACGTCTGTGTGTATTATTATCCCCTTCGTTTCAAAGCCAAACCTTATGGCCATATGTCAAACATAATCAAAGATCCGAGTAAGTAAAAAACCGGACAAGTGCAAGTCGGACTCGCGCACAAAGGGTTCCGTACCATTATCTATAATAAAAACAGAAAATATATCATGATTGTTATATGAGAACCCCCTCAAATATTTATTTTATTCTGTTTTTTAGTTTTTTTTGTTATAGCGGCAGCAGATATACATCATCTGTGAAAATTCCAGAAGAAACGCTTACTCTCTTACTCTACTTACGGTTCACGAAATACAGTCTGGTGACATATGAACGGACAGACAGACAGACGGCGGAGTCTTAGTAATAGGGTCTCGTTTTACCCTTTGGGTATGGAACCCTAAAAAGTACACTGTGTTCGGAAATTACAATCGTGCGCCTATTTTGGCATTTACATGTAATCTAAAATGTAATGTAATGTAATTTATCTAAAATGTAAATCCGTTATTGGCTATATGTTTAAATCTTAAGTATTTTTATTGTTTTGAAAGAGCTGTGGATTTTGTTTCTCATTAAATAAATAAATAAATAAGGGATCGCACTAGAAGATAGGTGGCAACATCTCTTGAGTACTAAACACACTGCGATTATCAATCCGCCTGCCAAGCGTGGTGACCATAGTAACCGCCCTTAAATAAAGGGGAGGCTTTGTCCAACAGTGGACCTATTTAGGTTTATGACGTTACAATGTATCGCATTACATAGCATGCTCTGTTTGTTTTTTGAGACAAAAGAACTCTCGTACAAATCAAGTATTTTAAGTAACAAAAACGTGTATTTTTGTAAAACACTATCGGATCTCGTAATACATTTGCCTAACAAAGTAGATAGAGGGAAGAAATATATGTATATACAAGTAGGTATAACTTGTAAATATGTAGTTAGATAATCAGTAAGTAATCTCTGATGAACTGATTCATCGAGCCTCAATCGAAATGCCAATCAAGCATGTCAATTATATCCATATTCCGACGACAGAACTAGCTTGTGCATTCGGATTAATGACTTGTATCGACGTAATAAGGAACTGAATCGTGCTAATCAAGGGATAGACGTGTGTGCTGTTAGAATATAAAGGCCACTTTGTAGCAAAGCGCGTCGTAGAGGCGTAGCGGTCTCGCCAGTTTGGCTTGGTTTATCGTAGAGCGCTCGTAGCTAGCTGTAACCGCGGTCATGGCCATCCGTGAAGAGCCTTGATTGCAGAGCTTACTTACATATACGACTATCTACGTTTAGAACACTATAAAATGTTTTTACGCTAGATCGAGTGTCTAAATACTGCACTTACGATACAAAAACAATTTTAGCACAAATCTGCAAAATGTTGTGTTTTTTTTTAATATTTATTTGGGTAAACAAACAGTAGCACAATATATATAGCTAACTTAAAGTAATATACAAACAATTTAATAACTGTGAAACCAACACCGTTTACCACAGATTATGTTAAAAGTATTACTATAACTTTTAAAAGACCCATAAGTTTTACAAAATATTTTTTTTACGATAGATCTGAGCTTGAGTCTCCAAATAATGTACTTACAATACAGATATAATTTTAGCACAAAGCTGCTAAATATTGCGTTTTTTTAAAGGCTCACAAGATTTACAAAATAAATATTTAAACACCTCATTTATTTGTACATTTTATAACCTTCGTTTGCTTGTCAGATAAATTTTCCGCTTCAAAGTTCTCGCAAACTAGATCGTTTACAGCGGAGAAAGCGGAGTACCAGGAGCCCACGATCGAAGGGGTGGTTGCGTTTACACGTGCCGCACACACACAGAGTCAGAAGCTTTCACAATATTCACACTTCCACAGTTTGTACGACCTCTACACGAGCTGACAACACACACAAGCGTCGATTACCATACACACCGATAAAACTCACAGGCTTCGAATCTGTGAACAATTTACAGAGGTGGTAGACTGGAAAACGCGTTTAGCCGGAAAATATAGGACAGATCGATGCATTAAACTTTCTAAGCTTTTTGCATCGTTTCTTAAAGAGATTTCCTCAGATTGTTCACAATAAAGGCTAATTATTAAAAAAAATACCTCTTTAGACGCCTGCGGGGTAACATTTACAACACACAGTAAGCGGGAGTGGATTCTCAAAGCACATTGGCTTTGAAATGAAAACCTCAGTGAGGAGGTCTTGACTTTCTTTTATAGCAAAAGCGAAGTTAACGACATTCTAGCTGCGTTTCAGTATTTAATAAATAATGTAAACCGACGTTGTGGGTTGTGACACTCAATTAGTAACTCGATTTGATATTTTCTAAGTAGCTGTATTTTTCTCTAATAACGTTTGAACCTATTGAGACGCTTGAGAGCTTTTGATGAAAATGTATTTCTTTACACACTGTGTCGATTGAAATTGGCAATTCTTGTATTCTTTCAAAATACAGACAAATATTTTTAAAAGAAAAATAAGTGTTTTAAAATTTTTTAACTAATAATTTGTGATATTTTTGAATTGGTAGAACCCTAGCTGCATTCTTTTGAGACTTTTCATAATATACCAAAAATAAATAGTAAAACTACTATCGCGATAGAAAGATCTTTTATGAAAATTAAAAGCCATAAGCGAATTGCCAAAACAACAAATTAAATCCCTTTGTATTTGATTTAATTGGGTTTGTTTAACGATATGAATAGGTATATATAGACCCATGTCGGTCTTTCAGTTTACTTCTTTACGCTCGTGCCCTAGAACTTTCAATTTTATAGCGCCACCCTCCCACAAAGCCCCTAGGAACAAAAATCGTTGCATGCCACCCTGTCCCGCTGTCTGTTAATATTGACACCCTACATTTCCATTTGAAGTGCATTGATTTTTAATTTCAGTTGAGATGATCTCCCTTGTATTTCATTAAACAAAGTTTTGTCTCTGTACTATTTTTCGCAAATACCATGAGTATTTAAAATAAAGTTAATTGATATCGTCTCAAATAAAAAAATAAGGAGAAACTGTTCAAGCCTTACGTGTGTGTATTTTTTTTATATAACTTTATACGATAAATATCCCTTTATATAACTTATTACTAATTTGAGGATCTCTAAGGAAGGAAGATTTCTAAGGATATCCGTCCGTCTCCAAATTATAGTATTTTATATACCCACATTTTAAAGTAGTTGGGTATTCTATGCGACAGGTTGCCTAGTGAGCATTTCTTACGATAAGAAAATTAAAGCTCTTAAATTTTCTAAACGTTATAATTTTACCATATCTTACTGATATACATTTTTGCAGTAGAGGCATCTCACATTTCTGGCACGTTTTGTAAATATCAATGTAACTGGATTCCTGCCAGAATCAAACTTATCTTTGTAACTTATTCTCCGATGTAAAAACGGGGTGTATAATTTTGGTAAGGCTCCAAAATTGGTGACTGTCTTCAATTGTATTTAAGTGAAATTCCGTATGGTTCTAAAGTGGGCAGTATTTAAATATTTTCAAAATAATTAATAGGTACTCGATGATTTATAGAGTTAGTTCTCCTGTACTTTTAACCAAGAAACCCTATAGCCATGTAAGATCAATGTAAGAAAACAATATAGTCAGAAATATATTATATAATAACGCTATTTATGAAGAAGCTTTACCGACAACTGATGTTACCCATTCCATTCGTGGCCGCACTGAACGTTACAATAACTTTCTGTGTTACGATAACGAGCGATCAAGTAAGCTACTCTACGAGCCGCTTCCGGGAAGTAGTAATATGTAACGGTTCACAACAAATACACAGTCACTTAGGCTGCCAGACATGTGAAATTTAAAACGCTTGCAAAATCTAGCCAGTAATGCTATCCAAACAGAAATTGGCTACATTTTGCAAATCTGACTAAGAAACTGGCGACCCTTTTTTCATGTACCTAAGTATCCTCCTTTCTGTTATATTCTACTGCACTATAAACTCCAGTGAGAAGAGTCCAGTGAGTTAGATTATTTATTGAATACTGTTAGTCACACGTTGTTTTTCTGGAAAAAGACGGCGGAGATTTCTTCAAAACCTAAGATACGTTTTTATAATACTTACTGATGGAACAAGCTGGCCCTCTTGATGTTAAGTGTTCCTGTTGACAAGGCTATGTAAGCACACTAGTACCTAAATTAAGCAAAAAATCACGAAGCACGCCCTACCTGAGCCATTTTGGGCCCTGCAAAGCCAGAGTGACCATGAATAGAAACGTGAAATAAGAAGGATTGATAGGATTTTATACTATGCATGTCAGTAAGGATATCAGTTATAATTTCCTATATTTGTATTTTAACTTGTGCATAGAATTCGGTGAACCCACATCCCAAAAGTTTCAATTGTGTGTTGTGACAAACGGTAACTGCGTTCCGCAACAAAATTAACAAGTTGAGTTACAGTTAACAAGCTCCTGTGTTTGTGTACTCTAACTAGCTAGTTTTTACGTCCGCCAGACAGACGCAAAGAGAGTTGCACAGAGAGCAGTAAAAACATTCAGACCGCAAATCTATACCAATTATAAAAACCTTTATCCTGACTGACTTACTGACGTATATACAACGCACAGCCTAAACTACTGGTCTTAAGAGACTTAAAATTCTCAAGGTATGTTTCTCGAGGTACGTAGAGGTTTATAAGAAAATGTTAATGTTAAATTTTAGTCTCTCAGTGTGGGGTAACGGAAAGGGTGTCACTTTTTTTGATATAACTTCCTGTTGGAACGTGCAGATGGCCCACCTATTAGGTGGTTACCATCACCTAATATAATAAACATTATATACCCTTTACGTTTATTTCGTTTACGTTAATTTAGATATTGTTTTGTGTTGTGTAAGAGTCAGCAAATAAATATGTTTTCTTTCTTTCTTTTTATCTTTACGGTAATCCTCGCTTTGGCCGATCATCACATATTTGAAAGATACAAAATAAAATAACCAATAAAACCAGACAGAAACAAGAGGTCCAACGAAGTCTTTTGAGCTGGTCTGACACGAAAATGAATTATTTGTCAACTCCTTGTTCATAGTGTTCACACCTTACTAGATATATACTATAGCTAGAATAACATAGCTCTGAGTTGTTCAACCTTTACAGCCTCGCTAACGTAATGTTTACACAATTACATTTTCCATTTGACCTCAATACTGATAACTCATTTATAGAGCCCTGAGTTTCAAAGCGTTGTTGGTTTTGTAGCAGACGTGCGGAAGACAACCAAATTAATATTTTGACGTTAAATGAAAGAGATGAGACCTCATGTCTTCAGAGGAAGTTCAGAGGGAGATTTGTTTCTACGACTATATGTTGGAACAAGAAAGAAGACGGCCCACCTGATGTTAAGTGGTAATCATCATATAAAAGCATTGCTTCGCCGGTCACGCACGATATCATGCACCCCAAAAAATAATATTGAAATGGACTCAAGCCGTATTACCGATTTGGTATGGCAGGCACCCCGTATGATACGAAAATAATAAACAACTGTATCATATTTTCCAATTATTTTTCACCAATATATTTGTGTAAATAGATATATCTCATGAATTATATCCATCGGTACTTACTGAAAATAACATATAACAGTAAATAATACCTACCGTTTAAGTATTATTTGTTACAAGCTAGTCGTAGGTTATTAATATAGGTAGGGACTAGATAGCTATGAAAAAATGCCCGCGATTTCATCCGCGTAAAGTTATTTTCATACAAACTGCAACCTTCGCAACATGTTTAGGGGTTGAATTTCTTTCTTAATACATCTTTACGCACCAAGACGAATTTACCCTGAACATTTCAAGTTCCTACGACCAGTGGTTTAGGCTGTGCGTTTTCTATAATGTCAGTCAGTCAGGACAAAAATTCTTATAATTTATATAGAAGATAAATTCTCTTTATTTTGTAAGTAGATTGAATTGTACTGGCAGCTCAACCGCGTTCGATCCCCGATTAAGGACAGACTTAAATTTATTTATTTACTGGAGCTCCTTCAATGCTGGTCATACCGTTTACTTAAAACTTGACAAAACAGTTTGCTGTAAGTTTAAGACAAATTCATGACCAAACAGCTGTTATATAAACGCTATCACCGTGCTTCGTCTTTATCGATCTAAATATAAACTTCCTGTCGATACATAAGACAAAACACGGTATAACTGTTTCAACGTTACGCCATTTTTAAAGCTAGTAACATCTTAGCGCATCTGCACTAGAATGTTTTAATATCATGTTGGTATATTATGTAGTATCGAAGCGAGAGCCATGGAAATATGTATCTATCGGTAATGAATGCATTTTTCTGCCTTCTGGGGTAGAAACATTAAAACTGGGGGGTTCTAGAGACATGACTCTTATCAAAGAGTTATCCAAGAGGCTTTATGAGACCAATCGAGACTATCGACCCAAGTGCTAGTGCTTACCTTGGCGATCAAATTCTTGTTACAGACTTATTTACTAATGTGTGCAGTAGATATGTTCAATATTTGTATGAAAATAATTATGTATAATAATAATAAAACAGGCCTTTGTATCTATTATAGATGGTTTATAGGGTCAGGGGAAACTTTTTCACTAATACCCCTATTTACGAGACTGTAGTACCTGGGACAGGGTTTTAGCTGTACGATAATGTCGTAAATAAATAGTCTAGTATATCATCCATCAATATTACTTTACCAGTAAACAAGAGTCAAACAGGTTTCAAGTTCACAAGTGATAAAAGTAAACACGGGGGTGTAAAAGAACCTTCGAAAGTTTGTGAAAGACTCAGATTTCTTGTTTACCCTGCGCTTTGCCTTTAGCAGCCCTCTTATCCGGATTTCCGGGAATGGAGAAAAAGCTTGGCTGTTGTTTTACGATACCAAATGGGTTCTGAATTTCGGTTTCATTTTGGATCTCTGTTATGTATGTGATGGAATATTTTTTATATTTTATTAGTTTTTATGGTGCTTACCTGCACTTAAGGAAATCACAAAGATTTTATATAATCCCAAAAATTATTTCCTGTGAGATTCGAGTGGGATTTGAACCCACGACCTTTCCTTTGATACGGGGATGCGATAGCCAACTTCGCTACCGAGGTTTCAAATGACTCGACGAAAGTAAGATTTGGAATGTTTTCATACGGTACTGTAGCATCCCCGTATCAAGGGGAAGGTCATGGATTCAAATCCCACTCGAGGAAATAATTTTTGGGATGATATAAAAATATTTTTTATATTCCTAAAAATAATAAAAATAATTTTTTCTTACATTTTACACCTCGCGGCAGTGGTTTGCGCTGAGGTGGTTAACATTAGGTGCTCCCTTAAGAATATGAGACATACCTATTAACTTCACTTTTTAATTCTTTGAGTAGTTGTAGTATTTGAGGGTAGGGTGACATTGTTCACTCGACGACGGACGCGTAGACGGCGGCGATGGCGATAACGGAAGACGTTCGATACCTAAAAGATCCTACACCTGTCAATATGGGAAGTCATAGCTTAGTCCACGATTTTAAGCTAAGGATTAAAATCATTCGTTTTTTTACGTATTTCTCGATCTACAAATCGAAGATAAATATAGTGTTGCAAAACTTTACGCAGCAAACAACCTTCAATAGAGCTGACATGTATTTTGCGAAACGGTAAGCAACTTACCACAAGCACGTGATGATGTCCATCGACAATTAGGTGCTGTCGGCTAACAAACACGTATGGACTGACCACGTGAGAAACAATTCACTTATAGCCTTTTGAACTGTGTTGGTAGTAGGTACAAATAGTATTTTTAAGATTTCTCGAATAGACCGCTGGTAGTAAATGTTTTTTGTATACTTGTTTAGCTACGCTTCTGTGGTTTATTTCCAACCAACCGGTGCGTCGAATCTGCTACTATCTGTCATACAAAACTTACCTACGTTTCTCATGGCAAACCTTTTTTAGTGTATGAACATATTTAGGTAGCAGCATTTTATACGATTGGAGTGACTAGTTGATACCATGTTTATCCCATATGTATTCTAAGTGGCCCCTGGTAAAGCCACGGCGGCCGGCGGGCTTAAGAAGTAAATAACAAAAAAAGATTTTGTAACAAACTAAATGTTCTATTCTCATTTTTGAGTCTACTTATAATTTTATTCAAAACTAATTAGTTCGTCCTCTAGTCTGGTCATAGAGTTGTATATCTTAATTTTTTCATGTGCTTCAAACAAAACAATATTTTTAATCTTCATTGTTACCATTGAACTCATACAGTCTAAGGTAGAATGGACAACCTAAAGGCATAACACAATTGGGCATTTAATTCAATGCTTGGTACCTGGCGCTTTATCGATATCATATATAGCTACTGCATCAATTGGCTAAACGGTCGAGTAAACGTGGTGCCGAGCATAAATAAACACACAGCTGTCATATCATATGCATAGTTCTGACTTCACTAGGTTTCCCTGTGGGATTCAGTAACTATTGCTATGGTAAGTACCAACCAGTGCTCTTGGGTAACCGTAACTCTCGGGTCTACGACAAGCGTAACTAAGCAATCAATGCTTCAAACGTAACTTTTTGTACTACAAAAGTGGCGTTTGGCAGCAGTGTTTGCCTCGCAAGTCTCGTTAGGGCCGTTTATATTTTGATGATGATGCAAACGTGTGTAACCGCGGCGGAAATAAATCTTGTACTGTACCTCTTGATTGCCACAAGCTGGACATTTCCCCTGTTATCACATAAAAATGGCCTAGATGGCCTATTCACGTATATTTTTTAGATGAGACGAGATTGAAATTAGAATTTGACTATCAAAATTGGGCCTGTCTAAAATGTCAGTTTGAAGAATATCATCTGTAGATTGACACGATCAAAAGTTGAATTTGACGATATTTCGTCACGAGAATTGGGCCGGTTTCAGTCAATAACAATGCGATGGTAGAAATCAGCTCTTTCATGAAACCTGGTATTATCTTAGTATGATCTTCTAACTATACGTTTTATATTATGAAGCTTAAATTCTAAAACGTTAAGATTTTTTTAAACGTTGAGAAGGTTTTATCATTTTACTTAATGTTTTACTTGATCGCTACAGTGTAGAGTGCCAATTTTTCAAACCTAAAATAAGTCTATACGACCAACGCACAAAGTGAAAACATTACTAATGCTGTATGAGATTTATTTGCGTCTAGCTCCATATAGCTAAGAGGCTCCACAGACGAAGCAATTTCAGTTGACTTGACGCAACTATCAACTCTTGAAAAGTTTCTTTGTAAAAAGATGACAGTTTCCGCTGTTACCTACATCTGTAACTAGATCTGTTATAGCAGCGCAGTCTCCTGAAGCTATATGAAAATCGTCATAAGCAGCTTTTTTGAGTTACCAGTAACTATATAGTCCGTCTCCAGAGTGCCTACTTTACAAAATGGATAGTTATAGTTGGCAGAGCTTGTGTAAATCATACAAGTGAAGTGGAAGCTCTACCGATTCTCGATTTCGAAAGTCTGGCTGGCGGATGGAGGAAACAGCATATTACGTTATTCAAAGTTTTGTGAATGGAAGTTGGAACGAATTGGGGACTAAAGTACTTACAAGCCAACTCACTCGATTTCTAAACATAGTTGCTATACATGAAAATATTCTTTCGACATGCATATTTCTGCCGCCAAATAGCTTGCTGTGTTGAAATTAGTGAACTGTCATCATCATCGGCTTGTAGAAGTCCACTGCTGGACATAGACATCTCCTATAAGTTTCCAAGAAAAATGATATGGGGCCTTTTCTATCCTCCGACGAGCTATATGGCCTACCCATTGCCACTCAACTTGCGCTGAGAGCTGTCAATGACCTTGGTTCTTTTCCGGATTTCCTCATTTTTGGTGAAATCATCTCCCAGCATAGCTCTCTCCATAGAGCTGTAGGCAAATCCAAATGCCAAGAGCAAAAGTTAAAAAGATAGCTCACCATTTCAAACAATAAAAAAACCCCATGAAATAAGATATATTAATTAGCTTGTTCGAACAATATCAATACAATATCATATATGTACCTTTACTAAGCTAAGCGATAATACCTATAAGTTTGTAAGAATGTTTACCGTGGTTCAAACCACAAGACAACTTGTGTACAAGTTTATAGTTTACGTAAGCAAGTTGACTTGCGTATTGGACGCGAGCCGCGACCGTCAAACACGACAATATCTTTGCCACATTATAACAAAGTTTGAAGATAGTTTGTGGCATCACCACATTGTTGCGGTTACTGTAACACGTCCATGAAGTCTTGCGAATATTTTGTACTAACTATGACTTCATGTAAACTGTGATTTGCCTGGTTTGGTAATCAAATTTATCAGAAGTATATTTTCTTCACCAGAAGATAGGCAGCAGCATTTTTTTTAAAGTTCATCGACCTGCCTGCCTAGTATAGTGAAACGGCATACGGCAAACTTCCTCAAAATTCCTTTGTATTTATTACATATTTACAAAATTACTTACTAAGGTGACACCTAAAATTACCTACTTACTGTCATAACGAGTCATTGAGTACAAGTACCGCAACACCATTAATATTTGGAGGCCATGCAAGTTTTTGTTACACCGTGGGAATCAAACCATCTTTTTGTTTCAGCTGCCAGTATACACACCGTATTTCTCGTTAAAACATACGAATGCGTAGCTGTGAATAATCACTCATGTGTAAAATAACTGCAATCCCAGGGATAGACTTTGAGCGTAATTCGATTTACATCCATAGGGAGGTGTGTGTACAGACAGACCGACACTGACTGTGTGTACGTAACATCAACATGGCGAAGTGGCATGGGTCAGTGGAGCACATGTAATGTTACGGTACTGTGCGATGGCCGAGAGATATCGGGCAGTATCTATAAACGGGGATGAATCGCGGGGGTTTGAATCTTATATAGCCACATATAGTTTGCTTATAATTCGTAGTTATTTATTACGTTTAGCAGTAGTTTTTTCAATTTCAATTTTCGAATGAAGGATTTATATTTGTTTTTTTTTTTTTTGTTTATTTTTTTTTATCACGTCGGGGTCACCACTGTTGAGCCCCTATCAACTACCTATAATAAGTCTTTTGTATTTTACACACTTTCAATAAAATAGTCACTTTTGATTATACCAAACTGTTTATTCAATTATTCCCAAGAGGTTACACACGCACACCTGATCGGTAGCCGACAGGGACTGGCTCCGATCGCACTCATACTTCTCGTTTACACACAAAACTGCTGATACCACATTCATACATACAGTGTCCCTACATATTCAACTGAATTTTTATACCTGCTTTTTATAATAGATTTTTTAGTGAAATAAAATCTGTAGAAACACCATTTACCTATAGCAATAAAAAGTGTAGTCAGAGCATTTCTATAGGACACCTCAAAATTAAACAAAAAACACATTTTTAAGTAGATCTTATAATCCATCCGTGTAAGTTGATAGTCTGACAGTAGTGTCAGACTATCAACTTTTCAACATATTTTCATACACGTAGAAATCTTCTTGTAAGTCTTTCAAGACGATTCTAACAAATGGCTGATTCTGTAGCAAATAATGTAATGTAGCAACAAGTGTTTACCCTCTCATGCTGTTAATACGAGTACTTTATATGATTTTCACATCGCTGTTCTTAGTTTACAAATAGGCTTCATGCACAGCCAATAAGTACCAAAAAGTGATATAATTTGAGCCCACTCATATGATTTCCTTCTTAGATTTAATAATAATGCTGAACAATCCACACAGCATCATCTAGTCCCAAGCTAAGCAGAGCTTATGTTATGGGTACTAGATGACTAATATGCTTAATACAATACTATATTAAATACACAGATATTTTTTATTATACATAGAAAATACCCAGAACACCCGGAATAAATATTTGCAGATCGTACAAACATTTATCCCAAGGCGGGAATCGAACCCGCAACCTTCTGCGTCGCAGGCGGACCTTCGCCCGCCGCGCCACATCGGTCGTCGAGATTTCTACTATAAGTATGTATTCTCGTATTTTTCAGGAGCTCGGACGAAATTGAATCTAGAATTTAGTTATCAAAATTGGGCTTATCTGAAATGTCAGGTTTAATGACTACTATTTGGAGACTGACACGGTTAAAACTTGAGTTTGATGATATTTCGGTACGAAAGTTGAGTCTCAGGGGAAATATTTTAAAAGCATGCAAACATGAATTATCTAGTTGCAGAAATCAGACTAACTTGGGTTAAAGAAAACAACAGAAGCAAAGAACCTAACATATTTTTAGGGCACTGTTAGACTTACTACCAGCTTCCCTCCAAACTTCATTAATCTAGGACCTAGTTATTTTGGTTGTGCATTGATTTTCAAAACTAATTGAAACATAATACTCATCTTTAGCCTAAAATAATAAGCACTACGACGAGCTCCTGTATGCTTTCTGGAAATATAAAAGGAAGGCTTGTAAAACAGTAAAACTTACGATGATGATGATGGGTAATAAGTGTCTGATGAACGTGCAACCTTTCACCGCGCCCACCCATAGACGCACCGCGCAGCAGAAACAAAGTTGAAACTGTAACTTCATCAACTCCCAAGTAAGTTTTCTCTTCGCTTCACAAAACGTTTATATCAATTTGCTCCGGAAATATTAAATAAATGTCTTGTATAAGAATGCTAGTTTGGTCCTTCCTCAATATTGAGGATATAATTTCTCGGTGAAGTTTTTATTAAAATGATTTATAGTCTGTACTATATTTGTTTGTAAGTTGGTACCTATATTATGTTGGTAGAATGGTTTGATTGAATAAAGGTTACTTCGTGTTCTGTAATTGAAGAGTGTGTTTTAATAGGTTATGGGAAATAAAAAACTTTAGTGAAATACAGTTGCAAAGTTAATATTTTACTCAGCAATGGCCGTAAACTATGTGCAAAGCATCCCGAAGCTTAAGGGACGAGAAAATTACGATGAATGGAGTTTTGCCGCGGAAAACTTGTTGGTGCTTGAAGGTACGGTGCACCTAATTAAGCCGGTTACCAATCTAGATGTTAAACCCGAAGAAGACGCAAAAACCAGGGCGAAGCTAGTTTTGACCATCGATCCTAGTCTGTTCGTGCATATTAAAGAAACAAGTAGTTCGAAAGAGCTGTGGATGAAGTTGAAAAATATGTTCGATGACTCAGGCTATTCTAGAAAAATAAGTTTGCTACGCCATTTAATCTCAATAAGGCAAGAAAGTTCTAGTTCCATGACGGCATACGTAACTGAAATGGTGGATACAGCGCAGAGATTAAAAGGTACAGGCTTTGCTATAACGGATGAATGGATTGGCTCATTATTACTAGCAGGTTTGCCTGATCAATTTTCACCCATGATTATGGCCATAGAACACTCAGGAATTCAGATAACCACAGATGCAATAAAATCGAAGCTAATCGATATGGAAGTTGCGAGATATACCGACTCTGATTCCAGTGGCGCTGCATTCGCTGCGAAAAAAGTGCATTTCCGAACGAATTACAATTCGAGTACAAAAGATGGCGGACAAAAACAAAGTGAAAGGAAAATGATAATATGCTACAAATGCAAAATGAGTGGACATTTTAGAAATCAATGTCCGTTATTAAAGAAAAAGGAAACAAATGCTTTTAGTGTGGTTTTTCTGAATGGAAATTACAAGAAAAACGAGTGGTACGTTGACTCCGGCGCCAGCGCTCATATGACGGCGAATAAAGATTGGATAAACAATGCAAACTTTTCCGCAAGTTTATCAGAAATTACTGTGGCAAATAATACGACAGTTCCCGTCGTGTGTTCCGGAGACGTACAGATATCAAGTAGCTACGACTATGACATCACGATTAAAGATGTGTTATGTGTACCAAGTTTGACAACAAATCTTCTATCAGTTAGTGCATTGATAAGTAATGGAAACAGTGTTGATTTCAATCAAAGTCATTGTTACATTCGGAACAAGAAAAATGTACTGGTAGCAACTGCAGAATTGACTAATGGTGTCTACAAGCTTAAGATGAAAGAAGCAGATTGTAGATTAGCTGCACCAGCATTAGTGAATGCAGAGTTGTGGCACAAGAGACTAGCACATATTAACAGCTGTGATTTAAACAAAATGAAGAATGGTATAGTTGATGGATTATCTTTTCCCGCTAGTTGTGATATGACTAAGAATAAATGTGTAACCTGTTGTGAAGGCAAACAGATAAGGCTACCATTTTCTCATTCCAACCAGAAAAGCACTGAAACACTACAGATAATACATGCAGATGTATGTGGTGCTATGGAGACCAAATCTATTGCTGGCTCGCAGTATTTTCTTTTATTCATAGATGACTACAGTCGTATGACTTTCATATATTTTCTAAAACAGAAAAATGAAGTTTTCAAAATATTCAAAGAATTTAAAGCTGTGGTTGAGAAGCAGACGAATAAGAAAATAAAAATATTACGCACCGACAATGGTGGTGAGTTTTGCAGCAAAGATATGGAAAGTTATTTGACAAAAGAAGGAATTATTCATCAGAAAACTGTAGTGTATACACCAGAACAAAACGGTGTTTGTGAAAGAGCCAATAGAACTCTTGTTGAAAAAGCTAGATGCTTGCTTTTTGAAGCAAAGCTTGATAAAAAGTTCTGGGCTGAGGCTGCAAATACAGCTGTATACATAAAAAATCGATGTGTCTCTTCAAGTTTGGTAGATAAAACACCATATGAAGCGTGGTATGGGAAGAAACCCGATGTAAGTAATGTCCGATTGTTTGGATCAACAGTTATGGTACATGTTCCAAAAGAACGTAGATTGAAATGGGACAGAAAAGCAGAACAACATATACTTGTTGGTTTTTCAGAAAATGTCAAAGGGTATCGGGTTTATGACCCAAGAAAAAACAATGTAACTGTTAAAAGAGATGTAATAATAATGGAAGACAAAACTTACACAGAAAATCAAGAGGATGACAGTATGATCTGGGTTCAGGAAGAAAAAACTAACCAGCCAAGTAATAATAACCAAGAAGTTACTTATGAAAACAGAGATTCAGTGGGGGATATGACACTGGATGAATCTCTGAGCAATTCAAGTTCTAGTACTTCAGTTTACACAAATGCAGATTCAGATAGCGATGAGACGCTAACATACTCTGATGCTGATACAAATAATCAGCTAGAAAAGAGAGCTAGGAGACCTCCAGAGCGCTATGGTCTGAATGCTACAACAGGGTTGGATGGTTTACCAGTGACTGAGCAGATTGTTTTTTCTGATGCAATGAGTGGACCTGAAGCTGAACAATGGAAACTAGCCATGCGAGAAGAGCTGCAATCATTCCAGTACAATGATGCTTGGGAGCTTGTGGACATTCCGTGTGATGTGTCAATTGTGCAGTGTAAATGGGTCTTCAATAAAAAACTTGATGTGAGTGATAAAGTCAGATACCGTGCTAGACTTGTGGCAAAGGGTTTCACACAGCAACATGGTATAGACTATGTGGACACTTTCTCCCCAGTGGTGAGACATTCAACACTAAGAATGTTATTTGCTCTTAGTGTACAGTGGAACATGGACATTACACACCTGGATGTTACTACTGCTTTTCTGAATGGACACTTGAAAGAGAACATTTATATGTCTATTCCTGAAGGTTTTTCAGAAGGTACAAATTGTAATGGTAAAGTGTTAAAGTTGAAAAGGGCTATATACGGCTTGAAACAATCTTCTTTTGTCTGGTATGAAAGGGTAAAAGATTTCTTATGTAACTTAGGATTAAAAAATAGTAAATATGAACCCTGTCTGTTCCAAAAGAATATTGGTGAAGTAAAAATTATCGTAGCTGTTTATGTTGACGATTTCTTGATTTTTTCAAATAATGTAGAAGAAACAAATAAGCTAAAAACTGCATTAGGTCTTGAATTTAAACTTAAGGATTTAGGTCCAGTAAGACGTTATTTAGGTATGAGGATCAATGTCAATAAAGAGTTGAATACTATAACTGTAGATCAGCAACAATACATAGAAAAAATATTGTCTATATTTAATATGTCTGATTGTAAACCTGCAGATACTCCAATGGAGTGTGGATTAAATTTAGAAAAATCTGAAACATGTATGAAAAATATACCTTTTCAAAAGTTAATTGGTAGTCTTATGTACTTAGCAGTGCTAACTAGACCTGACATAAGTTATTCTGTAAGTTATCTTAGCCAATTCAATAACTGTTATAATGAAAATCATTTTAGTTATGCTAAAAGAGTATTGAAGTACTTACTAAAGACTAAAAATTATTGTTTAAAGTATAATAGAGAAAATGTAAATTTGGTTGGTTTTGTTGATGCTGATTGGGGCGGTGACCATTTAGATAGAAAATCATATACTGGTTACTGTTTTACCATGTGTGGTTCAGTAATTTCATGGCAAAGCCAAAAGCAAAAGACAGTGTCTCTATCAAGCACTGAAGCTGAATATATAGCTTTATCTGAGGCAACTCGAGAAGCTGTATATTTAAGAAACTTAGTATATGAACTCACTGATAAGAAATATGTAATAAAGATATTTTGTGATAACCAGAGTGCATTAAAGATAGCAACAAGTCATCAGACACATAATAGGTCAAAACATATAGATGTACGATTTCATTATGTAAAAGATGTTATTAAAAATAAATTAGTTAATGTTGGATATATTTCAACGCAAGAGATGCCTGCTGACTTGTTAACAAAGGGGCTGATTTCATGTAAACATAATAAATTTCTAAAAGTGTTAGGAATTGTAACAAATTAAAACTTTGTGTTACTTTGTTAAGTGGGGGTATTAAAATGATTTATAGTCTGTACTATATTTGTTTGTAAGTTGGTACCTATATTATGTTGGTAGAATGGTTTGATTGAATAAAGGTTACTTCGTGTTCTGTAATTGAAGAGTGTGTTTTAATAGTTTTTAGGCTCTGCAGACAAAGTTACTATTACAGCGAAACGCAACTAGCTATTTTCATATAATTTAAATAAACTGAACCGTATTGTAGGGAGTTAAAGAAGTATGTTTTAACATAAGAAACCTAGCAGTGCATTTTTTATCACATAATTAATTGGAATAAGCAGATGACCCACCTGATCTTGAGCGGTTACCTCTTCCTTTGCGATTATATTACCTCTCAAAGCATGTCCATAAAAGATGTATCTTTTGTGGCATTACACTGCAGCTGTTACTCCAAGGCGTAAAGGTGTTAAGTCTCATGTGCCTATAATTGCACCGGCACACATATCCTTCGAACCGGAACACATCAATGCGAGTACAAGCTTGGCGACAGAATTAGGTACCTTCAGTAGTACTTCCTTCTATGAACTCTCACAAAGGGTTTTCTACTCTACTTACCTAATGTACCTATAGAGTCAAACCTTTTCATTTTCAAAGGCAGCGATGAGAATAATTTAATTAATACATTGTGCTAATTAATTTGAACTTATAGGGTACCGTGTGCTAAAAAAAATAGAACACAGATGACATTATGTTTCAAATCAATGTGCCTACTCAAAGCATTAGCCGTACCTATATAACTAATTTGCAATCATTACTGTAAGAAAAGGGTAAAAATGAACTTAGAAAAAAAATATGAAGCCGAACGTTAGTCATACAAATCCTAAAATAAGTGAAATAATGAGCTATACGCACTAGCCTTTTCCCTGGAAACATACGGCCTATGTCCAGTAGAAAGGCTGATAACGATGATTTTTGTTTTTACAATTTATAGGTAAACGATGGTGAGTAAATAGTGACTAAATGATGACGAAACTTAAGTAGAGTTCAGTTTTGATAAGAATACGTGGGCATCTTAATGCAAATCTGGAATCCGTTACTTAGTACAATCAGCCAAGCACGAAAGTAACGACAGTTTCGGCATCGTTTTTGATAATTTGCAACCGTGCTATAAGAGGTCATGGTATATGGGGGGCGGTTTGCAAAAGAAAAAATACTCATTAAACTGAGTTGACAAAATATAAAGCGGAAAGTGCTCAAATTGGTACGGAACCAACAAACTCCGAGTCTTATTCACACTTAACCCTTGACTTTATTTAAAGCATGTTGGTTTGGCTCTTAAATATTTAAATATGTCTGGACGGTATTGAATCGAGGCTAACTTGACGTGAGGTTACAAAATAGATTTGCCACACATTCGATTAAATTTTTTAATAATTTTGCTTATTTTCTTGCAGATATTTTTAGTGTTCTGTACCTTGAAGAGAGAGCCTTTATAATATATCTTTATCACTGTTGCCTATCAAATCCTTTTGTAACCGTAGTGCAATTAAAAAACATTTCTATGAGCACAGTACAGTACAAAATATATGGCAGTAAATGTTTGGTAAAGAAATGACAAAAATGAAAAACCTCGGTAGTTCTGATAACACAAGATAATTTGCAATGGCCTCTTTATATATTCTTTGTTCAAAATGACAGCCGTTACAGCTCAGTTGGTAGTTAGCCCTGCCTGTTGCACTGTAGGTGGTAGGTTTGATCCCCACCGTGTACAAACATTTGTATGATGAATATTGATATTTGTTCTCTGCCTGGGTGTTATATTGTATTCTAAGTATGTATTTACAAAAAAACGTGGGTATTAAAAAAAAGGTATGTATTCTATCAGTCACCTGATTCTCATAATACAAGCTATGCATAGTTTGGAGCTAGATTAATATTGCTTAAAAATGTCAACAAATATTATTTAGAAAAAAAAGTTGTTCCAGCGCTAATATAATTGAAGCAACGAAACTCTTACCGTAATTACCCTAATAAATGCAAATCAACAACATGAAAACCGCCGCTATCTAAGTTTTTACACACTAGCCATATTCCAATCCCTTTCATTACGCAAGACCTCAAAGCTTGTGATTTCTATACGTCGCCGTTCGGTGTAAAATTCAGCCTTCACCGGTGCAGTGTAACTATATTATGCACCCTATAGCCTAGCTGTGTAGAGCGGCGCGTGTAAGCCAGGGTCGTCACTTGCTCCTCTTTCCATCCCGGTCACCTCCCTCTCGCTCATGTTTGCCTGGTACCCGTTCGACCTACTGTAAGCCCCTGTAAGGCAACTCCGGACAAGTGGGAACGTGACGCAACAATTCAATAACATGGTAGGTACCTACTATTCAAAGTGTTTATTGTATTGAAGGTAGCACCTACCTCCTACATATTACTTATTATTTTGCATTATGTGATATAATTCAAAGCGAAACCAATATGACAGTAAGGTTTATTTGCCGGCATTAAAAAGACGATAGAGTTCATGATATAATGTTGAAAGTGTTACGATTTTTTTTTAATTAAGTTAGCTGCCACTTTTTGTGTTTTATAATACTGCCTCGGAACAAATAATGTTGTCACTTCTGACATTATAAGTACCTATGCAATTAACATTTTTTTCTAAGTTTTTTCCACCTTATAGTAAACCATGTTATTAGCGAATAACATGGGCTGCCCGTGTGAAGCCATTTCAGCTGCTATAGTTATTTATAATAATGTGTAATTCTTCTAATTAGACTTTAAGCTCTCATTAGTCACCCCACTCAATGGGGTAGAAGCGAAAACTAAAAAAAAATATAAATTATTTATTCAAATCTAAACCTGGCACATGGCAAGCAACGATTGTTAGAAATACTAACGGACGCTTGTAAGATTTGACACCAACTCGTTGATTTTAACTTGATTTTGTGTTGCAACTTTATACGAGGAAATTGCTACTTAGTTATTTGCGATTTCACGCCACAGGTGTTTCAGTTTCTAGAAATTATTTAAAATAGAAATATAGTTTACAGACAGACTGAACTTCAAGATGTGACTGAATACCGACGAGTATGCGTTAGATCTAAGCAACGACGGTAGAAGCCATGACAAGTCCTTATGCGGCATGAAAAACTGCACTCTGTGGATTTATGCCGGTATTTCTCTTCAAATCGTATATGAAGTATAAGAGTTTATAGGTTCTTGTTCAGAGAAGCCGTAAACAAAGACACCTAGAGGTGACCGCTCCAGGTGAGAGGCAAGTAAAGCCGATTACACACGGACTACATTTCTCTCTCAGGGTATTTTCGCTCGATTGTACCCGACCAGGTTTTGCGAATATTCCGTCTGCAGTATACGCACGCCAGCTGTAAGTTTTCCCCTGTACATTTTCTTTGTGTACGTGTGTGTATCGCTTGGTGAACCACTTAGTGAATCAATATTTTTTCACATAACTAATGTGAAAATATATTGATTGCAAGTTACCTACCTATAGTTATCAGACTGGTTGATCGAGATTTAAAAATAATGAAGCAATGGAATTAGATTATTCCTGGTAGGGTCATGTAGGAGAGAAAAAATCCTATTCAACACGGTACCTAGGTAGCGGGTTTTCGAAAACGAATACAACTAATATTGACAACAAACATTTGTGTGATGAATATAGATGTTTCTTCTGTGTCTGGGTGTTATATTGTATTCTAGGTATGCATTTAAAAAAGTATATAAGTATTCTATTAGTCCTCTGGTTCCCATAGTATAAACTATACTTACTTTTGGGTTAGTTGATGTTGTGTAAAAATGTCCATAAATAAATTTATATATGTTTAAAAACCGGTTTTCTGGGTTATTAAAACATTTAAACCCTCAGCATAATTATGGTCTTTTGCAGGCCTGGTCGTGCTGCAATCGGTGCCTAGCTTTAAGATGTTTCAAAGTTATGCATGTGATTTGATTGCATAAATGCTTTTTGACTTTGACTTTGAAATAAACATTTGCCTCATTGCGGAAACAAACAGTAGGTCACGTCTTTTAGTTGACAAAACAAAATTATGACGATGTATACCAACTTGAACATTTTGTGTTTCAAATAGTGCCAGATACTACGCCTATGGATATTTATAGGGAACAATCAATACCGAAGACATTTACAGGCGTTTACGTTGAACTGTAGACTGGCCTAGTATCGGTTACGGAGAAACACTGTATTATTTAAGACTGGCTAATAGAGCAAGGTTGCTATGTCTTTTTTGTTGGTGTTGCTTTGAGCATTTTATTTAACAAAATATGTTACGCGGGTACTCATCGTGCATTACCGTGAAATATAAATAAAAAGATAAATATTGGCTCACATATCATACAATGTCATCTGCTCTGAAACTAAGCAAAGCTTGTTCTATGAGAACTAAACTAATGATGAAATACTTGAAAACTTTCGTAAATACAAAATAACACTACACCAAGATAAAAATAATTCCTATGTAGTTTTTGCAAAATATTTACCCTCAGCGAGGATTAAACCCATACCCTACAGCGCAGAAGGCAGATCTACAACCAACTGTTTTAGCCCTGACAGTTTTCGGTAGTGGTCAGCATGGTAAAGAAGTTTTTAAGCCACTCAAAGATTTATGTTAGCCATAGGTTTTTTAACTGGGGTGCGTCAGAATAGAAGAATAAAAAAAATAAACAGCAAAATATATCAGCAAGTCTGTAAAAAAAATCAAATTTCTACAGACATATTCGTGCCCTAATTAGATTTTCCAGTAAACAGCTTCAAAGGGAAATTCTCGAAAACAATTGTATTTTAAGTGATTGCCTCTTGAGAGCGATCGATTTAATCGAAGCGAAGATTTGTGCTGTAAAACTTTGATCCGTGGTTGTGACGCTAAAGGCTGGTAGCGGATGATCCAGGGCTGTCAACTAAATCTGTCTACCAATTATACAAACAAAATTGACAAGGTGAACGTAACCATGATCGTTATGACAGTTTTAGCGATGTCTAACTTATTTAACTTCCCATTTTACAATCGTAATTGAAGGCCTGGTGCGTACTAAAACAACTAAAAAATATATGGTGCGTCTATTCAATATACATTTCAATAAAATGAATATCGGTATTATATGTGGAAATTATTGCGAATAACAATTTTACAGAAACGGTAGATGAGGTGGTGCTATTACACTGCGGTTAAAGAAGGCTTTTTAATAACATGATTGCTAAATAAACGTCTAAATATTTATAAAGACTTTATAACGTAAAAAATAACAACACGTTAGAAGTTTTATGCTTATCTTAGAAAGGTTAAGTATAACTATAAATTTATATTCTATTCTATTGTATTCAAGATCATGATTTTAGCTAAATGCAGAATTTCATAATTCATTTGACCGACACTCAGGTCATAACTATAGGTCTGCAATATAATTTTAATGCTGTTTTAACACATAATATAGAAGCATAAAAAACAGTTGAATTAACATAGCTATTTTCATCTGCTTTCGATAAAATTATCACATTTTATATGTTTTGGCAGCCCTACGTGGTGTGGCGTCTGACAGGCGCAAAGGGGCGCGCTTACAAAATTCACGAAACAATCTAAAATGCAAATCTGGATAAACTCTGTAATAGTGCAAATAGCAGCAGAAAGTCTCGAAAAGACACAGTTTACTATTTTCATGGTCACTTATCGTTTAAAAAACTAGTTTTAGTGAAATTCAGGAATCAGAATCAGAAGATATGGCTATGGTAGGTCTTGATTGATATATTTTATGATAGGGTTTTTATGGCAACCTTTCTGGAGCACTAAGCAACTGTGGTCTGGCTTGATTCGGGTTTGATATCTGCAGTGGTAGGACAAATCTTTGCATGATTGATGAAAAATTATCTTTTTCTTCGTCGTATGTTTTGTTACTGAAGGTCGAGTTACTGAAATACTTGAGCTCTAACGAGCTGTTGCCACGCTGTCCTATCCTCGGTTTAGTCTAAGGGCAATGGTGACAGGTAGTCCACTGATAGCCTTTATTTGATCCGACCACCGGCTTAGTGATCGGCCGCGAGGTCTATTACTATCAACTTTCCCAATCACAACTAGTTTTTCCTAGTTATCTGGCTATTTACGAGCTGTGTCCAAAATATCCAAGAGCTCGTTGGTAACAGATGACAGATATTTCACTATGCATGACATCTTTACTATCATTACTGAGTTTATACTATTTTAGTCTGGCTTGTTCAAAAATAATACAGTAGAATGCGTAGTGTGCATAAAGCTTTACCTACTAGTAATAAGGATTACTCAAATGCTATTTTAAAATTAAGAGAACAATCAATTTTAACCACGATCCGATTCATTTATGAGATTAATCCTTAAGCTTCAATTTAATTAGCTAATAAGCGACACGAATGTCCATTTGCTCCCACATTTCATTTTATATGAAATGCAACAGATAATTTGCTAAGTACCTAGTACAAAACAAATGGTTGCAAACCATAGGATATATGCTAATGCCCATGTATACTATCTTGCTCTCTTTTCGCAGCGTAGGCGCAACCACTATTACGTTTTTTTCTATCTCTACAGAAAAGGTAAGATTTAAACTTCTTTTTTATAAAGGTACTCCTAGTATTTCTGCGCCGGGGTACCTGAATTATCTTCGGTGCGATGATCTTATGGCAAAGTTGATGGTCTTTCGACACTGGATCAGCATGTAGACGATGGACACGGCTTTTAATTTGTCTTCTATTTTCATTATATGACCATGCTACGTGTTTACTTTCTGGCTAGCTTATCTCAAAGCCATCTTAACTTGCACAGAAATGAATCAAACTGAATACATTTTATAGATAAATATCCAAATGAGGGCAAAATATGTGACTCCCTAGTTGCACCATCAGCATGATTATTGTAGAGACAAAATTATAGTAAAAAACCTTAGCACATTAGATATAATGTCACTTTGGTCTCCAGGGTACCATATTCTGGCACCGCAATGCCGGGTAGGCACTTACATTACAATGCATTCAAGCTGTAAAACTATCAGAGTTCTTTTTAGGGTTCCGTATTCGGAAAATAGAATAGCATTCCAAAGTAGCGGTTGGAGTCTCCGCCCATGGTAGTCCCAGTCCAGTCCCGGAACTTATTTGGACTAAAGATAGATAGCGTATTAATCCGCTGAGTAAAATAAAAAAAAATCTCCTCAACATTCCGCCTATATTTCGTCATCATAACGATCTACTTGAATTTCAAGTACCTATATACCCACCTATTGTTGGTCATTGGTTTACCGTGCGAGTTAAAAGTCAACATACAACCTACAGATCCAGCGTGTGCCGAAGATCCCTCACGCTTGACTGGTTCTGTCTTAAACAAACTTGGATGTATCCGCCTACCCGTGGTTAAAGTACAGCCGGCTAAAAACATCACTGCGATAAACTTTTCTGAATAGATTACTCACAAAATGCAATCAACAAATAGATTCATAAACCTCATAAACTTTCCTCGATCGGCAGTTGAATTCACTCAGGTTTTAAGGTCAGATATTCGTTTTCAACTAGTAATAAAGTTGTAAACATTTTATTCATGGAACAGACTTAAAGATTTTATGAATATTGTATGTGATAAAGAATATTTGAGGCCAATATAAGTAATTCACAACTAGATAGGTACTGCTTTCGTTCGTCATACAAAGCGCATCAACGCAGACTTAAAACGCAGATGCAGATCTACATATCCACATCTACATACTTATTTTATGCTACTAATTTCGTTTTTCATAAAATATCAATATTGTTTTAGCATGATAAGGTGCCTTGTTCCATGCAAATGCACGGAGGAAACGATACCTCATTTGTTACACTACTTATTATATTCTTTTGACAAAATTTAATAAATTTATTTATATATGCTACTTAATTTTATCATACGAAAAAAAACAGCCGCAATACTTTTATCTCAAGGCATAGTAGATATTCTCTTAGATCTCTTGGGGCTTAACCAAGCAATACTCAAGATAATTTAAGGGTCTAGTCAAAGGTAAGTACAACATTTTATACCTACATTTCGCAGTAGCTAATATTCTATACGTGGCAGGTTGCAAGCTCAACGCCGCTGCTTGAATACTAACTGATTAACTCACCGATTAACAAAATGTTTTTCTTCACCGTTATAGCACAGGTGAATGACGGATGGGACGGGAATGAGATGGAATGACATGACAATAGTAAGAGACACAACCGAAATACAAAGCATAAATAGTACAAAACACACTTTATATTTCAATCGAATAAAAATACAGAAAACCTTTGTAAATTGCGGTTATAAAAGATTTGACAATCACTTTGAGTTAGGTCTAATTTTCAGCTGATAAAGTGAGAATACGTTTCCTTAAAGTGGTCTAAATGTCTAATTACCCTGGGTAATTAAATATATAAAGAACCATATTCCAGCAGTTTAAATAAAAATGTAGATTAGGTGTTAGCCATTATGGTAAGCACCTTGGTCTTGTCTGTTTTGTAAGGCCATAGTAGGAGCTTGTCTAAGCATAGTAAGATTGGTTTATCAAATTTGACTTCGACAAATGTTTGCAAATGTTTGTTTTATTGAGATTATAAAAAACGTCATAGCACAACACAAAACGCACAGCCTAAACCACTGGTCATAGCGTCTTGAAATTTTGAGGGTACCTATATTCGTCTTGGTGCGTAGTGCACTTTTACGAAAGAATTCCAAAATCCAACCCCTAAACGGGTACAACCGGGGTTCCAGCTTGCATAAAAATAACTGCACGTGGACTTTTTTTTATGAAAATAGTGAATATAATTAAATTTAAAAACAATTAAAAATCCATATTTGCCCTAAGTAATTTATGGATAAAACGAGTTTAAAATTTGTCTTATTATTTGTTTTGAATTAAAATTAGTAAAAGACAGAACTCACCTGTAATCAAAACTGGGTTCGACTGAGATGAAACGCCAGACAACGTAATTCTTATACCGAGAGTAACCTACCTACGCAATATTGTAAAAATATTATATTGATAGCATAAAATAATAAAAAGTACAACAGACTCTACTTGTAGCTCTTCTCAGAAGCTTTTATATAAACGTTTAATGGTAGATTGTGTCTGAATTTGGATAAAACATTTTATAAAGACAGATTAACTAATTTATTTTAAAATAATAAACTTAAGTAAGAAGAAACCGATAAAAAACAGAAACAGCAACACGACTTTAATTCCTATTTTCTTAGATCACTGCAGTACTAAGTAGTAACTAATCAAGATGGCGTTTGGAGATGCCTTAGAGGGGTAGTCAGAGGTATGTTCAAATTTTACAATTAGCACATACTTATATTTTGCAGTACTTTTTATTCCAAGCGTGGCAAATTGCCAGCCCTTCGCCGCTGATAGAATACTAAACAGATTTTTCACGGTGTTTTTCTTTACCGTTTGAGAACATAGCGTTGCGCATATACATTTTTTGAATAGAAAAATCCGTTGAGGTACAACCCGATTCTAATATTTTAGATCATCATATAACACAGATAGTAGAGATATAGAATAAAGAAAGAAAGTCTGCTTTCAGATTTTAGTATAAGTTGTATCTAGCTAGTAAAATATGTTGTTACATTGCAATTTGGCTAGACCATACAAACTCTTATGCTTTTCTGCAGTTTTTCCGCAAATAGTTTGATTGTAAGTATTAAATACCAACGGAACTTCCAACGCATGGTCCTACACGCACTTGGCTGAACGGTTGGTTCAATGGAGTTCCTTTAGAGTTATCCTGAAATTCGATAGTGAGCCTGACTTGAGCTGGAGCCAAACCATTCTGCGGCACATCCAGAATTCGCACCCTTTGTGTCTTAATTACTCACAATCTTGTCTGCTTTCATTCTACTATGGAAACCTCATTAAAAAAGAAAAAAATAGCATCGATTTTAATCACCAAGGTATTCCTTCAGATATTTTAGTACCAACTACCTACTCGAGGTTATTCGAGGATGTCTAGGATAATCAGAGGTACGTCAAAATAGTACATTTGGTACATATCTACCCACATTTTGCAGTAGTTAGTATTCCTGCAGTACCTTAAAAAGGTTGAAGCTTGTATGAAAATAGGTTCACATAGTTCTACACACAAGTCCTATAAAACTAACGTGTTCATCTTATAATATTGTATGAAATATCAGCGTTACTGCCACTCAACGCATAACCAAATTAGTATGTTCTAGAGCCCTTGATAAAATGTTAGGAAGGCATGAAATGTTAGAAAGTTAAATATAGTTTTAAAGTAAATAATACGAGATAAGTCGTGTTTTTAAATACATTATAATTATCGAAACAAATGAAATCCATCAAACCAAAAGAGTTTTGTTTTTCCCCAGTATCATCGGATATTAATTTCATTAAGAGCCCAGATTATTATCACAACACTCATATCAGGGATTTAATAAATTGAATTGTGAAGTAATAACATTATGCTTTGCACAAATTAAGTGTTAACCGCAGCCAGAATGACGTTTAATTTTAAACTATCGACGGGTGCGAGAAAAACTGATTTTCATTTGTGCTCGCGGTAAAGGGTAGGCGCGGAGTGGCGGTGTTGTATGTGGGGGCGCCTCCTCCTCCGTGGGCTCTGTAATAGAACCTCCTAGTGACTTCTACTCGCCTGGTACTAGTTGGCATTGATTTAGGGGAGACATCCCTCAGCTTTTCAGGACAATTTCCATGTTCATTATTGCAAACTTGATTGCACACTCATGTTTTAACCTTTTGATAGTATATCGGCTTTTTACACTTTAGGTAGAGTGTAAAAAACCGAGCAACTATTTACTTGACTCTAGGTTGTGGGTTCGATCATCACCAAAACCAAAATTTGTGTGATGCACTAATGTTTCTTCTGTATATGGGTATTGTATTCTATGTATTTATTTTTAAAAGTATTCTACCAGTTATCTGGTTCCCACAGTACAAGCTTTGCTTAGTTTGGGGCTAGATGGCGTAGTTTGAACGTCCGCCAATGTTTAGTTATTTATCCCACGCATAAAAGTTCATTTGTATTTAGGTAAATGAAAAATATCGACTATTAAGATTTGTTTAAGATTGATGTAATTCAATTTTACCACCCTAATCAACTAAAATTGACAAACTAAACTAAACTTTGGCAGGAAAGTCACCAATAACGTCAATTATCTGAGTATGAATGATAACACTGAGTTCAAGTTCGTTTAATTTAACTATACAAAATATTGCGGCAGCAAAGTGCTTGAAAACACACGCCGCCGCCGGTAACTGATACATTACATTAAATGTACTGTTTAGAACCTAATTTTATTCCGCAAAATAGGTCAAAAATATGTTTCATATTATATATATTTTGTTCCATTAACCACTACCTCAATTATTCATAATAATATAAGTAGCTAATTATGTATATATGAAAGTAGGTTCGATTTAAGGTACTTTCAACATATATTTTTTTTTGTTTCATGTTAATTTATATTAAATCAGTTAATACATACAGGTTTTATTTATTATGAACGAAAAAAAAAGTATAAAAATTAAACACACTCTACAAAAAAAAAATTTAAGTCTCCGCACTCTATCCCTAACATCTTACAACGGTTGAGTTTCACGCGTCACCTTACAATAATAATCATGAAGCGCTTACAAATTGAAAGAGAGAGTTGGGGCACTGAAACCCGGTTTCCCACATTCCGACGATAAAAGGGAAAACCATTTCAACTTTGAGCCGCTCAACGAGAGGGACGGATATAAGAAACAGACAGGGGTGCGACAAGGCGGAGGATAGATATTGTAAGAGCTCACCTCCTCATCGGTGCTGGTAGCCTAGTAGAAGGTTACAGGGCGCGTAATGTCGTAGCGATACGGAGCGGGCGCTAGGGGCGAGCTACAGCTACGGCTCGACAACGCGGACTGCATCACATCGTATGCCTGTGGGGGTGGTGCATTCTGTGCAAGCGAGACTGCAGCGCCGCCCACTCACCGAGTGCCTCACTTTCCCGCCCTAATAGTTTCTGTTAACTTCCCAAACTTACATCTATTTATTGCGATTTCCAATTACACACCCGATTGAACTGTTTTAAAGTTTTAAGGTACGTATGTCCTAGTATGTGTATCCTCCACTCTTTAAAAACTGGTTTGTTTTTGGAAGAAGTTTGGTCGTTATAAGAGATGAGTGTTAGTTAGTCAAGCGCGACGCGAACTGAAACTATAAGTAATGATGATATTTATGTATCGGCTTCTTACATGATCATCTGATTTCTGCTGGGCGGGCCCGCCTACGAACGGTCGCCACGGTGACCGCCCGCCGACGCATGTCTCGCGTCTCTCTTTTCTATACAATAACAATATCTCATTAGACTGTCTCAAGGATATACAAGAAAGATAATATTTAAAATGCTAATTTAATGTGTGAAAATTTAATATAAGTATTTTTTAAAGTTCAAGTAGGTCCCTATATTTGGTTTTCATTCCAAATCAAGAGTCATATTAAAGATAAAGCCCATGATCATGTATCTATGCAAGAATTCCCGTCATAATCAGAGCTTCGAACTGATAGGAACATGGAGTGCAGCTCACCCAAAACATATTATCCTACTAACATATCTATTATATTCATGAACGCCATTGTCTTGAATGCTAAACCTATCCATTAGACCATACATAAGATCCATTTGTGGTATCTACGTCCGTGTACGCTCTACCAGCAGTCGGCAGTTAAATATTTGGTAAACTTCAGTGACCGTAACACACCAGTTGTAATCTCGATGAGAAAATTGGCGGAAAACGATAGAAATGTACATCGTACTGAATGCTAGTTTTTTTTCCCCGATGTCATGTTAGTTTTAATTTGATTGGCATGTTAATTTGATTGGCTTACTGTTCTGGAAAGTTAGGAACATGGGATTGTGTTTTTTGTTCACATAACAGGCTGTCTCACAATTCACAAATCTAAATAAAAACATATGACCAGAACTACTGAGTTTAGTTCTGAAACTAAAACCTTCTCTTCTTTACGGTGGAAAGTACTTATATTTTACTTATCATCAGGACTGTTGTCTACTTCCCAAGTTACAGTATTAGGTTTCGCACTCAAGAAACAAATACGCAAATACCTATTTACTTTGCTTTGTGTGTTTCATTTTTCTAAATTGCATTTGTTTGGATTGAAATAAACTCTTTTTATGAATAGAACATTTTATAAATGAAAATATGCCTGTCGGTGGTAGAATTTTTCTCAAAAAATCATGTTTGTTGGTTCTTATACTTTTAAAAACTTATTACTCTGAGGATGTTTATTCTAAAAAACGATAAAAATTGTTTCTTCTTATTTTTTTAAGTTACACTGATTGAGATTTATATTTATAACATGTTGTTAATGCTTCAGCATTTAAGCACAATATCGAATTGGTATTTATTGTTCTTCTGGTGGAACAACCAGACCATTATCTTGTAGATGTTACGTGTGTTAGGTATGTGCCCTACGATACACTGCCCTACGTCCATCAACCTGGTGGCATACCGGTGTTAAGCCTCATGTGCCTGTAATTTCACCGGCACCCACATCCTTCAAACCGGAACCTATCATTGCAAGCAAAACTGCTTGGCCAGAGAAATAGATACAGTGGTAGTATTTCCCTGGACGAACCTTTTCACTAAAAACTCTACTGCTATTAAACAACCACTAATACTAGAGACAACCATTAGTAACAAACTGTAGACAAATTTAAGGTTACAATTTATGATAAGTAAAGTTGTTGAACTTACTGATGGTAAATTATGCTTACCCACGTCTAAGTCTATAGATAATTATTATGGGCTTGATTCACCTTGGTAGTTACCACAGAGTAAATACAGCAAAAATAGCTCATCCCCAAAAATATTAGTCCACCTTTTTACGTAGACGGGTAAAGTTTTTTTTTTAGAATACTATTTCTGCCTACCCTCCGAGTTCTATTGTGGGATATGCGATAGTTGGTCCACTGCCCAAGGTTATAAAATAACTCATACCGTCCAACGCAGCGACTACTGTGTTTTGAAGTTTAGTTCCAACAACATTAAAAGAGTTTCTATACTGCTTTCTTAATTTCTCATTATTTTTATTATTACTATTATTAGTAGTTGAGTAAGAGCTTTTTATTTATCAACTATTCTGTACCTGCTCTGTGGCTGGCATGAATACCTGGTAATACTTACGTCGAGTAATACGTAATTTCCATAAAGAAAATTGACGATGCGTGAACCAACTGATCTTAGAGCGGAGAAACGTGGGACATGCAGGGGTGTAAAGAGAATGAATTATGATTATGAGATGATGTGCGATGGTATCTCGATTTTGTGCTACATTAGGTTACCTACCTAATTTTTATTTACTTAAGTTATAAAAACCGGTAGGGTTACATTTTTGTATAAAAAGTTCATTTTCGGTGGTATTTATTGATTGATTAACTGAATTTATATACGCTAGTTTTGTCTACTGTCTCCGCCTTATTAACCTATACTTAATGTATAGGTTAATAACTTTGTAGATCGTGAGTTTGATTTCTGTCAAAATTAAACGTATTTTTTCCATGAATGAGTATCAAAATGTAGATAATATAAAAAATGTTTGGGCTACATAGCGCTGTGTGAAAATTGACACCAAGAACTGGTTTTAAATGCCTTTTTAAACAATAGCGCATGTTTCTGATTCTTACTTCGAGGCATTTCACCGTCGTGCACCTTCTTAATTAGTTTCATCATAATCATGTCTACTATGATGGTAAAATGAACAGCAAACCATTGTGTTGTTCTCGCATTCGTCGAGCCTAAAGCAACTAAAGCTCAAAATTGAACTTCAACGAGCAATCTCTCGTCAATGTCGATACATTGTCATTGATTTTAGATTCGCGCTACAATAACAAACATCCTCCTATTCATAAACCGCTAGGGTTGTCACTAATTTATTACCATGATTGTGGTCCATAATCTAGTTCAAGCCATCATAGTTTCACCCAGTCAATAATTGGGAGTAGATATTATATAATAATAATAAAATATATAGATATTATATAAATATAAAAATTTATTTATATAACTAATCCTAATTCTTTCGTTATAATAGCTCTAGATTTCTACGAACAGTCTGTTAGTTCTGAATTTAGTCTCAACGACCAGTCGCTTGGGATGTGCGGGTTGCCATAGACAACCCGCAATTATGTCGGCACATATAGACAACTTGTCTACATGTCAGTCAGTCTGTCAGGACAAAGATTCTTATGATTGGAATAGATATCTGAGTTTCTAGGGTGTATTTCTCATAAGTCGTAGAGGTTTTAAGAAAAGAATTTCGAAAATTTGACCCCTAAACAGGTACTGCGGTAGTTAAAGTTTGTATGAAAATGATTTTATTTTTTAAATCTTATGTCAAGCACCGACGGAGAATTGAACTCATGACCCTCCTGTTGATACGGGGATCACTAACCAACTACGCCATCACCTCTTAAAACACCACATGATAAATAATTAATACGGTACTTCTACTACTACCTACGGTGGTTTGATCTACAGTTTGAGGATATAAATATTATATTCTTAAGTACAGGTAAATTACTATTAAAACTAATAAAATATGATTTGTCATTAAGTGACAGCCCTGGCGAACGTTCGATGATGGGTAAAGCACGCACGGTTCCCACAAAGATTCTGGATGTGATGTCCGCACGAGAGCGGTTATTACCGACTGAAATTAGTCTCTGATCAACGCCCGCGGCCTACGCCGGCTTCTACGGCGTAGGCGCTCTACACACACTCTACGGACGACTTCGTCCGGTAATCTGGATCAAATGATATAGCCTAAGATTGATTTGAATGGTAATTTTCAAAAATGGGTTTTGGTAATGCTTTACTGCATTGTTTTTACTTGTACGTTGCATAGGTTTCATCATCATCATCAGCATAAACGAGTCCTCTGTATAGACCGCTTCGTTTTGAGACTCCTCCGCTGCTGTGCATGGTGTTGGTGTTAAGTTCTGTGTTGTTTCCTAGTACTATAAATTCTACCATACTGTATTCACTTTATACCCACTTTGTAAAAGAAAATAAATGAGTTATTATTATAAGTATTCAGAAGGTGCATTTTAAACATTGTTTAAAATTAACCATGCCATTATTTGTTATTACCGTTGGTAAGAGTTGGCATAAGTTGAAGCATTGTGTAGGTATCATTTGAATGATTTTGATGAGTAATGAGTATTATGAGTAATGATTTTGATGAGAGTTGATGAGTAGGTAGGTTTTGAACAGATTATAATTGTAAAACAGGACCAAATATAACATTTTACTTAGTTTAAGTTCGTAAAAAAAGTAATTTCTACTGACATAACAACGTATAGCCTAATCTACTAATCGAACTATATTTAGAAAGTGTGACCTTGCAGTATGCTTGGGATTTTCCAAGACATAAGACAATCATTTGAATGCCTGTGACTTTCTTCGAAATACTGTGGATTATTGATTCCTCGTGTGATAACACCCTAACGACACAGGTCAGTTATGTTTGTGAGCTTTGAATACAACCACCCGCAATTCTACATCTAACGGCATTTAATCTTGCACATGACATGACACTCTAGAGAACATATTTTTAAATTATTTCAAGAGGCGTGTATTTGAAGGGTTATGCAAGCAAAGCAAAGCAGCTTAAAGTTAATTATATCTCGTTAACGGATTGCTCGTTTTCAATAATAGAAACTCACATATTTTTCTTACGGGTTTGCTTTTTATCAGTTTAGCAGATAAAAATTGTTCTTCTGGGTTTACTAATTTGTTTTATTATACTCATTTTATTCATCTATTTAGCATAAACGAATCATATCAGCATTTAAGTTACACTGCGCGGAACAAGTTATCCACGCCGCTGTTGAGTTGTCGCTGCCACGCAGTGTAATTCAAATGTCAACACAATACGCAAACGTGAAATTTATTCTTGCTTAGTTTGAATCAATGATACCCATAAATATAGGGTCGGTGCAAAAAATCCGTCTCGGTAAATAAGAGCTTACTTAAGTATTGAGCTCTTATTTTGTTGTGATAATTAGTGACGTGGTTAAACTGAAAACTGTTTATCATTTTTTTCTCACTTCGTTAGTAAGCAAATTTAGCTAAGTATATATTCACGCAGACAGCTTTTAGCTATGATTTTATATGTGACCCTGTGTCATCTAGGGCTATCATTGATCGAAGGTGCTACCCAAATTAATATAGGTCGTATTCGTGAATCATTTCTTTCATGGCATTGCATTAAAATGATCCAACAGGGGGCTACTGGCTCTTGGCTGTCACCGAGAGAAGTTTCGATCGACGCGTCACTAATTGGAAAACGACAATCCTATTTCGATGATTACGCACCTCGATTCAATCACGTTACCTCGCCTGTAATATCGTGTTTGCGATGTTGATGAGTTGTATTGTTTTTGGAGAATGCTGCTGTAATCGAGTAATGGGTAGATATCGATTTATGTATCGATGTAAGATTTTGACACGGTGGTTTTTGCAGTAGGTACTCTTGAAAACAATAAACAAAATTTCGTATTGTCATTTCAAGTTATACTGCTTGTCGTGGTCTCGTCGATAATCCATTCTAGAGATAAATTACCGCGCTGCCTGGCATGCCGCGCAGTGTAAATTTATATAATTTTCAAGAGTTAAGTTTACTCGAGTACTGTATACTCTAGTACGTTTGGTTCGTTAAAATATGCTTATTAGGCTGACATGATTTGCATTATCAACTACCAAAGGCACTATCAATATTATTTACTGTATCACTTTTCTGATTAATTTACTTCTGATTTTTGAAAAAAAAAAATCTGTATCATAATGGAAGCTCCCACATTTGTAGAATAATATTTTTTGGTAACAACGTAAAATAACCTACATTGTGGATAGATTTTTATGATATTAGATTGTCACAAATTATGTACGCTAATACAAAATTAAAAAATTATAGTAAAATAAAAAAAAGAAGCTCAACTCAATTACTGCGCCCTTACTTAGGGTATATTATTATCCTTAAGCTAAACAATAACTAAGCAATTTTTTTAACGTATATATGAACATAATATGCAATAAATAAATTTTTTAGTTGCACGGGTCTACAAAGTCTAGGTCTAGTCTAGTTACAAAATATATCCGAAATAAACATATTATTATCAATAGTGAACTTCTTCAGGTGTTATTCGTACTTGTTTCAGGTATAGGTAGTAAAATTCAACTCTGACTTATGTGAGTCCTGTAATATTAGTAAATTGGAATTACATACAATGGTTCAATAATGAATAACCAGTTATCAGCTATATGATAACATCGGAAAACCATGCCTGGAAACTCACGCAGGTACCTCACCCTGGGGAGCCATACTACTATTATTAGCTTGTACAGTCAATTTCAGAAGTAATATCATATCTTTGATATAAAAATGAAATAAAAATATATGTAATTTTTCGAATGAGGACAGCAAACCATCGATGGGAATCAGTTTCGTCTGAGAACCAGCGCTACCTATCATTCATGGATGGTTGGTAGCATTATAATAATAATAATAATAATAATGCTGGATAATCCACACCGCATCATCTAGCCCCAAACTAAGCAGAGCTTGTGTTATAGATGACTGATATACTTAATACAGTACATTAATACATTAGAGATTGGTTTTTAATACTGCCATGCTAGAAGAAGTAGACATAAAGGGATATCTTTATTTTGCACGAGAAAAAGAGTAGACATAATTTTGTCACGTTGCACATCAGGTCCTGCAGGAGATGAAAAGAAGCCCCCTTAGTACACAACATAGATACAGTGGTCAGCAATCCGCCTGCTTGCCTGGTGATCACGGCAAATCTTCCCAAACTTATTTATTTTATTAGCTTGTACGTATTTCATTGTTTTATTATATCAGGGTGATATATTGTACTCTTTATGTATTTACAAAAAAAAGAATTCTATTAGTTAGGTATATGTTACCCATAGTACAAGCTTTGCGTAGTTTGATAAACAAGTTTTATGAATGTACTAGACTAACATTGTATTCCAATCAAAACACCTCCAATCTTCCACTAGCTGTAAAAGGATTTCAATTTTCCAATTAATAGAGTCGCTACTTCCGCGCGAAGCAAAGCGAAGTGAATTGGAACCAATCGGAAATGTGAAAATCAGCTTTGTAACTGTAAAATAACGTAAATGTTGGAACAATGTATTAACATTTCGTTTCGAATCAAACACAAAACCATTTCAAAATAGCGCGATTGTGCCGTAAGAAAACTCCTGATTAGTACACTGATCTTCATAATATAATTAATTTTAAGAATCTGTATTCTTACTGACTGGCATATACAACGGACAACCTAAGCCGCTGATTGTAGAGACTCAAAATTTTCAGTGTAATCATAATGCGGAGGCTTGTATCAAGAAAAAAACCCATAATGGGGTTGTAGCGGGGTTGTAGCTTGTATAGCTGCGAGGCCATACTATGAAATACGTGATTGTTACCCTTCAACATCAGGGGGGCGATTTGGGTCATTCATTATGCATTAGAAAAATTGCACGCAAGTGTAATTTTCCTGATGCCACAAGTGAATAATTAAAGATTTTCTGACTAACGCAAAGTAACCAACTCAGGAACACCAACGTATTCATAATTAACTGAAATATGGTTACGAATTAGAGTGCACTAACTCTGTGGCCACTCGAGCACTACATTGGATTCTAATTTGACTTTATTAGATTTGAGTGACATTTAAAATTCTAGTTCAAATTAGACCATAAAATTGGATTGTTTACCACCGGCGCCGCGCCGAAGAGTGTTAGTAATGAGTTCCGACGATTGCCAGCTCAAAATGCTTAAACGCCAGCGCGCCAGACTGCGTTCCAACTGACGCTATCTAAGAAAGTTTTCTATTTGACACGTGTCTACCATTGTATTTGGAGCTATATTTTTCGTTTTAGGTACTTGTTACAAAACCTTAGAAACCTAAAACAAAAAATATAGCTTTCATATTAGCTGAATGTAAAATACCTTCAACTAATTTCAACTAAGTTATGATCTCATGTGTATTTTTATGGTAGCTGACTTTATCTGGATTCCACCTTGAAGTAATTCTGAGACTTTTTTGTAAAATGCGTGCATTAGCCGCATCTATTTCTATGTAAAATATGTAAACTTTACTAATGTCATGCATCCCTAACTAAAACCAAAAAGTGTAAACTAAAAATAATTCTGCGCCAGATCCAACCATATATGCTACAGTTGGCAACATGGGCTTTGAGTCGGAATCTCTGTTCTAACGCCTACTGTACTTCATATTACCGGGAAACGCGAGCCACTTACACGTCAATTTACTTTATTAGACTGAGCTTGAAACCGTCTGTGCATCTGAATTATATATAAAAACGTTGCCGACTGACAATCAACGCATTGTCTAATCTAAGTTTTATGTACTAGCGATCAAAATATAGCATCAAAATACCTGTGTAGAGTGGACAAACTAAAAAAAACTGAAATCCAACATCTAAGCTAACAAAGCATCTTATAATTATATTTATAATTCATAAAAAAATACAATTTCAATTTTCTTTTTTCATGAACTTCATAAATAATTCTACGTAAGTAATGCTACGCTGTAGACTCGTAGCGTAGAAGCGTAGACGCCGTAGCTTAATACGAATACTATCGCATAGAACCTCTACTCCTGGTAATGAAAGCTCTTAAATTAAAAAGCTACCTATAATGAGAGCCGTACGCTAATGAAAAACATAAGATATGTATTTGTAATTTTTTTTAAACTTGTGAACGTATTTACACAACATCATCTAACCCCAAACTAAGTATAGCTTGTACTATGGAAACCAAATGACTAATAGAATACTTTAGTACTTTTTTTTAAATCATACATTTTCGTGGTTGCCGCGCTGTGTAACTCGGATGTTATGATACATTTATGTTTGCCATCAAATTTGCTCGTGCTTAGCTCTCTGCAGTCAGTACAAGACAAACCTTAAGAAAAAACAAATACAATAGAAGAATACTATCGAACTGTGTTTGAAAGTATCGTTAAATACGAATAAAGTCGGTCTTCTGTCTACCGGTGCAAAAAAAGTTTTTTCTGTACACCAATGACACATCTATACACCATTTCTGTTATTCCTGCTTGTAGCACCCGTAGCTTGCAATTAAAAGTTTATACTCTACGCAGATGCGATGGAGTGATCGGTAGAGCGGACCTGTAAACGACTCGTTTATGTAAACACGCTTCTAATTGGATCAAACCGGTTTTTCTAGATTACTTAGATGAGTAATGTTCTAGCTGCGCATTCGATGAAAACACCTTCGTTAAGACGGATGTGTTTACACTTACATTTATTTTAGACACGTTGTTTACTTTACAGCTTGTTTTAAATATAGGAATAGCTATAATAAACGTTTACTTTACTTTGAACTTTAGTGTTAGTAGTAGTTTTTTCTTATTATGCCAAAGCAGGCAGACGAGCAGACGGGCCACCTGATGGAAAATGGTCACCGTCGCCCATGGACACTTGCAACACCAGAAGCGATGCCGATGCGCTGACGACCTCTCAGAAAAAGATTAACCCGTTTCTTAAAGAATTTCATATTATAACTCTGCGGGAAGACCGAAGATGGAAGCTCATTCCACAACTTACTCGTGCGTAGCTGCGTTAGTAGAGCTTTTTGTGAAGGGCTCGTCCGGGTACAATTCTTTTCTTACCAATTTATAATCTATGAGCTGAGCATTCAACAAATTACCTGGTATGATAGCTGCAGAAAGTTATTGCGCGACGGACAACTTCAAAGTGTGAACGCAACAATAAGCTTTTTGCTCTCATTTTTATTTCAAATTCAACTTTATAATCGGCTTGGCGCATACTAACAGAACTAGAATTATGTTGTTGGGATATTTTCAAAAACAATAATCACAGAGCATTGGTATTTTAGCGGGAGCGATCTCACCTTTTGATAGGTATGTATGTATGAATGTATATTATATAGGTATGTATGAATCCAGTCTTGCACCAATGGATTTTTCTATTAGGAAAATGTATATGTGTTAAGTGCTCTCAAGCGGTGAAGTACATAATAAGGAAATCAGCAACAGACTTGCAATCTGTCACGTATAGAACTACTACTGCAAAATGTGGGCATATGCTAAATGTCAATGTGTAAGTCAAATCAAGTAAAGAAACGTCTTACTAATAAACTGAGCGTAACCTTGAAATAGTTACACTGTGTTTTGTCTTTTGCATTGACAAAAAGTTTCAAACAAGATCAAAAGAGACAAAACACGGTGTAGCTATTTCGAGGTCTTGACGAGTTTATTGGTAGTAGGGCTAAGTGCTTAGCTAAGTGAATTTATGTGCCAGTTCCTCGGGACCAACAAATTACTTACAACTTAGAGTCTAACGTATTTTGTATGATTTCAAAAAGAATACAGTAGTCGTTAGCTAGCACCTAGCATACACAAGCCCGTCTATAAAAACACACCATAACAACTCCGGAACAAATCGCGTCTTTAAATCAGATACATAAAACGTTCCTCATCTAAAACGTATAGTTTACAGTACCTTTAAACAAAGAGCATTAAGCGGAACAGTCTCCTTAAAACAGCGCGCGAAGAATGCATAAGGTTTTCATGTCGGAGTGTATTAAGCCGGCAGTAGAACAAGGCTGAAAGAATTGGTATGAACTCAGGCTATACTAGGCATTGATAAAAGAAAGTGATGGCTAATTATCAAATTTGCTGCACAATGAAATAAGAGCGAGTGAGAGGGAGAATCAAAGTACAAAGCAAATGCAAAAGCGAGTATAAAACAGTCAGCGAGCTATGCAAGCACGAGTGAAGAGCCTCCTCTATTCACCGACTTTCTACATTCTCAACAATGTCGTTGATTCATCGGCGGGTGGCAGGGTACCCGTCCTTGACTAGCATGTATCTCTAGAACACACTTTTACAGGTGTACTTTTAGTAGTAGTAGAGCTCTTAGTGAAGGGCTCGTCTGGGGCAGTACTACCACCATGCCTATTTCTGCCGCCAAGCAGCTTGCTGTGTTCCGGTTTGAAGGGTGTGGGTGCCGGTGTAATTACAGGCACATGAGGCTTAACACCTGTATGCCTCAGGTTGGTGGACGCAGAGCAGTGTATTTTAGGTGACGTTCCTAACGAGCGTGACCTACGAGGCAATGCTTTGTTATAGGTGATGGTAACCACTTAATATCAGGTGGGCCATCTGCTTGTTTCATCAGCACGTTGTATAAAAAAAAAAAAAAAAAGTACCTGTAAAAATGTATGACTTAAGTGTGTGTGTAAGTGAACTGTACACATTCTTTCTAAGGTATAGGTAATGTGTCAGCAAAAGCGTTCAGCTTGAATTTAAGATGGAAATTGGTTGCTTTGAAGGTACCAAAACGTTGAACCCAGTGCTTTAAATGAATCCTACGTAACAGTAAGTGTTCCGCCGAAATATTCGCCTAGCGCCTACATTTTTCTTAGTTCAACATAAGCCACCTAAAAGCAGACATGATAAAATTATAAAACATTTTAAAATAAAAGCACAAACGTATTACTCTAAGATTAAACGCTCAGGTCAAATTTCGCCTAGTCAGATATAATTAAAAGTCTTTACGATGGGCGAGAACGACGCTGTAAAGTGGCAAGGAAAATTATATGGAAAACGCGAACACGTCACTAATGTCGTAAACTATGGGAAGCATCCGTGCAAGGGCATGAATACACGCTCGAGCGTTCCGTGAAAAACATTTAATTATTTAACCGACGAAATACACCTCCATAAATAAAATAAAATTATACTAATGAATAAATAAATACTGACATACATCTGACACAACGTCATCTAGACCCAAACTAAGCAAAGCTTGTACTATGGACCCCACATGACAATAGAAAATAATACAACACCCACTATGCTATCACACAAATGTTGTTGAAGTGAATAGAAAAAACTGCCATACTAAAAAGACAAAAACTAAATTACAATTAACGGCTTAATTATAGGCTAGTATCGCTAAAACAATATCTTTTTTTAGAAACTTTATGTGCAGGGTCTTCTGATGAATTGTTGGCGCGGCGCTTTCTGGCTACCTACCTATATTTTGAGAGCATCAGATGTAATGTGATCAAAGGTTGCAAATGTTGCAATTGACGGCTAACTGACACGACTATTTTGTCAATGTCAAGCCGACGAATGATTGAATAGCCAAAGTTTCACGACTCGAGTGTGCACGTCGACATTTTGGTTTAACACACTTAGTTTTTTATTTTATCAGGATATACCTTCTCTATTTCTTTTATATTGATTAGTTAATCAATATAAAATAGTTATATGTATTTGTATTTTTTGATGTACTAAGTTATACCTCAGAAACTATTACGTAATTTAATTTTTATAGAATTATTTTTAACTGGAAGGTTACCTTTTTTCTGATTCTTTTTTTTATTTAATCTATTGTTATAAGTTAATGACTACAAACACAAAAGATCAAACATAAACAATGTTAAACATACAACTTAAGGGTTCCGTAACTAACTCTGAAACTATTTTAAATAAAAAGTATTTTATTATAGTAGTACCAAGTATAGAGCGTGACACTAATTGGTTAAAAATAAAAAAGCTAACGAGTTACATAAGCACGGATAAGGGAACAAAATTTTTTTTTTTAAATAAAGTTATAGAAAATAACAAAACGGATTCGCTGATATAAACCAGCCGTTATTTTGACGGTCACCGTTCTCTACGTACATCACCATGTGGTACCTGTCTTGATATTAATGCTCATATAACGACTTATGACTGGTTGTATGTCCGCATAATTCAAACAAAACTTTCTGTTCAAAATTTTTCCTTAATTTAGTTAGTTCTAGTTTTGACAGTAGATTATTTTTTATTTCAGTTTGAATTATGGTGTTGTAAAAACGAAATTCACTTGAAATGCTAATGTAGGTAATACTTTTTTTGGTTAAATATTTAAATTAATATTTTAATATTTTAATTATCGTGGTTGGTATTTTATGTTGGAAAATCTCGATGGCTAGGTTTGTTCTGCTCCACAAAACGATAAACAATAATTATATAAAATAATGTAATAATTATATAATAACAATAACACTGCGAGACTCGAATATAGCATAGCACAACCAATAACGAAAAATAACACTGTATGAGGTACCACTAATAGAATTATACTTTATTAACGTTCGAAAAAGGTCTTTTGCAAAAACCAACGCTGAAATTGATATCAACTCATGTTCCCGAACAAAAATTGGCCCTCTATGCATATTTACGCGAACTATTAAAAATTGATCAATGTGCATTTGCATCGGACCGCACTACACGTGTATATACATATAACATATACATGTATGATTTGCACTAGTCCTTCCTAATAGTACTGACATATTGATATTATGTACTAACGTGTTCAAATTACTAGTGAGTATGACAAAATAATAATACTAAGGTCGTCAAAGTATTATCCAATCTGTCCACCGGTTCGAATCGGTCACAACCTGGATCTGGGTTTGAAATCTAGATTTACACTAGTGATTCGCCCTAGATTGAGCTCTCGCGATCCAGCCTATACCCAATGTTTCCAGGGCGTTTACTCGAAAAAAACAATAAACGAAGTTTAGTATTGTTATTTTGAATTACACTGCGTGGCATTTCTGTTGCCGTTCTAGTCAAGTTATTGCTACCGACTTGCCACGCAATGTGATAATACGAAGTTTCGTTTATCACTTTCCGAGTAAACACCCTGAACTAAAATTTAAAGGTCGTAATATTGGTTTAAAAAAACTTGTTGAAATGTATGAACAAACCACTCTTATATTTATATTCTCACACCGGTAAATTTACAACCTGCCCACATATATAAACTGCTCAATAAATCGCAGGAATCGAATCCACTGTTGTCTCAGTCTCATCCGCTGCGTCACAGAAGTCGCATGTAAGTACCTTATAGACGAATAAACCAAGTAGTTAATGGTTTATTCGTCTAAGGTAAGTACGCAACCTTGTAAGTAACACACACACTCTACATAAAATCTCACAAGATGTATCGATCGAAGGTCTCGACAGAATACCAGCGCCTAGCTTCCTCACAGTAGCTAGGCATCATGCTGAGTCGAAGCCCCCTTGTACTGCTGTAGTACACAGAAACACGACTCAGTGCTCAAACAACGATCTTTTTTCTATGTATCTTTCTTTTTTTTATATCATAGTGTTTTTGTTGGTTTGTCTAACCAATGTCTATGTTGATGTAAATAAGATTTAATTAGAGCTGCGGTGACAACGGTTTTTACGTTCTAGTAACACACATGTATATAAAAGTTGATCAGTAAGCCGTATATGAAAATAAAATAATCATAGTGCGCATTGAATAGCTTATGTTAAAAGATTTTTATTGCTCGTCTCTCACAAAACGTTGTTCCAACTTCCAATAAAAAGGAAGTAGAAAGCATTCAAATGTTATTCATTACAAACACAACTTTAATAGTTTTTTTCCGTCTAATGCATTTTTAATTTAGTACCTAGGTATCCGGGTACCCAAATTCACATTTGCAGTCGCAATACGACGCGTTGGTTCCTTTTACACCATACTCGGACGCGATCGTAAACACTTTTAATTATTTTGGAGAATGCCCGCCACGAAGAGAGGTATATGTAGGTAGCAGTATAGTCAGAGAGACCGCAGACATAAACCAGCGGGAACTGTGCTTTCTTTTCCTTCCAACCAGCGCTACTACACGTTAGTGCCTTGTATAAAAGTGTTGTAAAACAAACGTAACCCCAGCTCACCTTCGAACAAGGTACTAGGAATATGCCCTCTTTAAAAAATAAAAGTCTGCAAACATCTCCTCTATTTCCCCACAGAGCTGAAAAAGTGAGATTTTACACTCATAAAACTTCAGAAATTCGTGGAAACTTTGCTAGCTCTTGCACTTTGAAAAGAGGGTATCTAATTTCTTTTCCTTTACCAATCGGTGTATTCACCTAGTATATTTTTATTGTGTAGCTTAAACATTCTAAGAACATGCGATTACGTAACGCATAAGGCTCTTTACCCAATAAAAATGAATGGAAAGGTCTGGTGACTTTATTACGATTTTAATCGGCTCTATTCACCGGCGACGTTTGCGTCACGCTATAAAAACGCAGGCGAACCGCACTCAAATAATCTCACTACGATGTGTGGTGACGTTTTTAAAAGAAAGCAATAAACGGCAAATCTGTATTTCCTCGGATTTAGATCAAGCGCAGTGTGTAAGCGCCCTTACGGTTAATAACCGGAATTAGCTACTGAGTGTTTAAATACCAATAAGGCCTTTTTTCCGGATTCAGGATATGATTTTACTTTTCGAATAATAAGTATAAATAAAGAAGGTTAAATAGCAAAGGTAAGCCATTGTTAAAAAAGTCTCATACGTAGAATTCAAACTTTATCAAATGAAATTGCGCTGAAATTGTCTGCGCACAAAACGTAGAAAACTTCGCGATAGCTTTTCAAATAAGTAACTAGCTCGTGTTAATGTTTTGCTCTTTGTGATGCCGCTCGACGAGGAGTGTATGTATGACGGGATGTCGAACTACTTTTCGAAGTTAATTTGTGCCTTCACAATCCTAACTTCAAGTGGCTGAGACGCTTGTTGTGAATGAAAAATATTCGTCTACGCGCGCTTTCAAACTGTGCGGAACATATTAAATCTCGTAGATTCATTCCAGTTAAACGTATAAGCGTATCGTATTTTTCACACGTTATTTTTTATACAACTTGCTGATGGGACAATCAGAAAGCCCACCTGATGTTATGTGGTTACCATCGCCTATAACAAAGTATTACCTTGTAGCTTACGCACGTTAGAAACGTGCCCTACGATGCACTACTCAGTGTCCATCAACCTAAGGCATACAGGTGCTAAGCCTCATGTAGGTACCTGTAATTTCACCGGCACTCACACCTTTCAAACCGGAACACAGCAAGCTGCTTGGTGGCAGAAATTGATGGATGCAATGCAATGCCATGTAGGGCACGTCCTCGATTGACGTGCTCTATGACGGAACTTTACTGTTACAGGCAGAAGTAACCAGGCCATGTCTTGGTTCCAACCATCTATCTATACTATAATATACGAATCTATATGAATCTTTGTCCTGACTGACTGACTGACATACCTATAGATAACACACAGCCTAAACCACTTGCTGTTGATATTTTAAATTTTCAGGGTAGTCTTGGCGTGTAGAGGTGGACCATGAAAGGAATTTCTGAAATTCAACTCCTAAACGGGGGTATAAAGGGGTTGAAGATTGTGTAAAAATAACAAAACGCGGGCGAAGTCGTGAGCGTTTTCACTAGTTTTCTCATAAAAAAAACATATTCACACTGAAAATCTGAATATTTGAGATTCTCAACAAAAGAAGCTGTACTTGAAATACGTACCTCGGGTATTCGTTTGCGTAATACTCACTGCAGGACAAGAGCACAACAGGGTATGCTCTTTGTCTAAACAGATGCGATAGGAGGTAATGAAATGATGCCTTCCCGATTCAGTTCGCTTATCCGTTTTAGTTTCGCCTGTGTAACCTGTTCTGTTTGAATTCTTATTAAAATCCTTGCGAACTCGACGTTTCATACGGATAAGATAAGCGGCCAATTTTCTTTATCTCAAACTTGTTTTTATTTACTCACGAATAGGGCGGATGTTTGAAAAGAGTTTATTCAAAATGTTGCATAAACATGATTGCAGCAGTAACTTTGTTGTGAAGATTTTTCAAAAAATTCTCAGTTTCATACCTAATAGGCAATATTGTTGAACATTTTTCAAACATGAAGGATGAGATGTGCTATCAAAATTTGATTCGGATTTGCATAAAGATAAGCACGATCAAAGGATTCCTTTCAAAGTGGTTTACCTTGCGAACATATTTAAGTTTTCATGAAGTGAGGAAATGGAAAATAAATTGGATTTGTTTAAGTTTCCTAAAGGCATATCGACTGTATGCTGGTTGCGGTCCGAATTTTGCTGTGGCCTTGTATTGTTTATGTATCCATGTACATGTATTACACATGTATGTACAATACAATCACATTATGCAGTGACCGGAATTGAAGCATTTTCAATACACGTTTCGACTTCGCCAAGGTATCACAACAATTGAACCAAGAATTAATACTTACAGATCCGGCATAGACCCTACTCTAGCCGTCGGGTCTTGCATCTCAACTGACTAGTAAGGTACCTAGAGGTCTTGCTTTTTTAGTTTGCTACCGCTACCGCACCGTTACCGCAATCGGTGTATCGAGGCCTAATAGCCCACGCACGTATCTAAATGTTTATTTTGTTCCTTGCTAGGATTATTGAGCTCATTATTATTCTAGCAACGAAGTCGGAAGCTTAGTACCACATTTTATTTTTATTTAAATTGAATAGGTACTTGCTTATATTACTCGGGGGGACTACGTGTCTCTTTGTATAATATGTATGTCGTCGGGTTAAGTGGATTTCTTTGGTATAAATAGATGTAAATAATCATTAGATATCCGATCAATTAATATTTACCTATGTAGGTACAAGTACCTATATGCTGTATGTATTTGTTTTTATTTTTTTAGTAGTAGTAGAGTAGTAGTAATGGTTTAACAGGGAAGTGTTACCACCATGCATATTTATGCCACCACGCAGGTTGCTGTTTTCCGGTTTGAAGGGTGTGGGTGACGGTGAAGTTACAGGCAAATGAGGTTTAACATCTGTATGCCTTAGGTTGATGGACGCAAAGCACAAATCGTAGGACACATTCCTAGCAAACGTGACATGCACCGGAATACTTTGTTATAGGTGAAATTATTCCTGGGTAGAAACTATTATAATATATATTGGTTTCAACTATTACACTGACTAGAGGAGATAGACTATTAGTTTACCTGAACCTATGAACTTATAAACCTGGCATAGCGTTCGTACATTATATCAAAAGCAAAATATTGTGAGCAAAAGTAGCAAATAAAATAAGATTCAAAGCATCTCTGATCTAACACCTGAGATGAAAATAATAACACGATGCACAACATGATGAACTTTTAAGTACATAAGCGTATATTTAACAAGCAGACAGACCTGATACAAAGAGAAAATACATTAACATAGCAACTTCTCGCTTGCCCGTGAGGAGTTTCAAACATTTCACCGTAACTTTTCTATACGCGAAACGCTATTGAAAGCTTTCAGAGATTATCACACGAGGTGAAAATATGCGCTCAAGGATTACCTCGGACTGAGTATTAAGTTGTTATACTCATAATGGACGCTTATGAATCTACTTATCTATCTACGGCGCGCAATATTGATGCAGTATCGAAGGGTTAAACGCACACATTTACTTCATTAGTTTTGGAATTGTCACTACAATTTTGACGTCAAAACTGGCGTCCGCTGCATACCATGCTGCATACAGTCGTAAGTTCAGGCCTTATTCTATGGCCGTAAGTATGCTGGAGCTATTGGGGCTACAATAGTCCTTACTCTAAGAGGCTACATATAAATAAAAGTACAAATATTTTAACTAAGATACAACGTGACATTGAAATAAGTAACACCTCTTGTAACTCGAAAACGGCTGGACCAATTTTTATAGTTTTTTTGTTTTTGGATTAATCTTTGTCCGGAATCGGATAATAAGTAATATAAATAATAATAAAACTAATGCGGAACGAAGTTCACGGGGTCAGCTAGTATTAATATAAAAGTACTCTGTGGGATACATGGCGACACAATGATCCACATCACGTCTAGGTGAAAATATAGTACTTATCTCAGAAGAGGCTTTATTTTATGCATATGAATTTCTAAAAATAATAAAAAACTTTTTGCTACATATTTTTAACTTAATTACTTATTTTTATTTTTAGTACCAACTTAATAATAAATTAAACAGGAGTGTGACATTTTCAGGTGATTTCTTTGTCAGAGACCAAAACCATTAATTGAGTTTAAACTTGACCCCAAAACAATTAATTTTGTATAATGTTTTTCCATATAAAAATCGGCAGTTTCTGAGAGTAGGTGGAATAAATAAAAATTTATAAAAATAAACTCATTATTATGACGAATATTCCCTTTTAAAGAAACCTTACATAACCCCTGACGTCCTGATACTAGGTATATAGTCTCCAAAAGAAAACGGTTAAGTAAATGATTCTGTAAATTTTGTAGTTCAATAAAGGTTCTAAACTAGTAAAAAAGTAACTAATAAACTAGTAAAAAAGTGTTTTTTTTCATCAATTTTTTCAGTCATTTTTTCAAAATGCAGAACACTTTCTACCATCCGAAGGCAACATGTGCCAATTCACCGCTGCAAGCTTATTAAAAAGTCTCACGTAAATGTGTTCACACTACAACAGAACTGAATACAAAATAAGGAAATAAAGAACACAGGCAGCTCTGTAAGTCGGAGTGCAATATCGTCGCTGAGTGACGGCTGCGCTTGCTTCATAGCATCTGCAAATGGCGCCCGATACTCGGCAAACAACACGCCGATTGCTTAATTAATTCAAAACATCAACCACATATTAAACAAGTATTACACCTCCTTGTTGCTCATTGGGAGCACAACACGTCGGCAAACATGTCTGCACAGTCATCCCGCAGCTAACTAGATCTTTGAGCGCAGTTTGGACTTCGGTTGATCGTGTTTGCTTACTGCTCACTAGTTAGACTGTGAATTGCGGATAGCTTCTTTGTGTTTCAGAGTCACAACTTCACTAACTAGCTGTGGGTGACTGATTATGAACTAGCAAAATTTAACCTTGCGTTGCGTCCTTTCAGAAACATTTAATTAAATCCTAGGAACATGTATTTTATATAAAAAAATCAAGCGTTATATTCGATTGGCTAGACATTAGTATGTTTACTCCAAAACAGTCTTTGAAAGGACACAAAATAAGTAAGTTTTAAAAGTAATGATATAGCGGTCGATAGATAAAACTAGGTATCATGTTATTGATTAATTGCGTTATAAGTTGTATTCGTTTCAGTTTTTGTGCTCTTGAAATTCTTATGAGAGCGTTGTGCCTTGCATTTTGTGCTTCCCATATATTTAACTGCAAGTTCGCATCAAGGTCTGGTCTTCCGGATCTTCGCATATTCTGATATTGGGTTATTTTATTCAAGGGCATACTTTTACATGGGGATGAATATTCGTCTAATGCATTAACACACGGTATTTGTACACCATCTTGAGGAAGAGCTGTTATTTCTGGCAAATTGTGGTGATTACTTCTCGTTAAATCTATTTCATTAACAGTTTCTTCTTTTATCTTATGAAGTTCTTCCAGTAACAATTTTAATTCTTTAGCAACCTTCAAGGAACTTTCGGTTTCTGTAGTTTGATCGACTAGTGGTTTTTCAGTCACTGCTTCATCTTTGGTATCCGTTTCAGCTTGATTTTTATCGCCGTGATAAATTATTTTATCAATTATGATTTCAGGATATCTGTGTAGTAAATTTAGCTCAGTTTCAGCGTCGTGGGAAGCATCTGCTGGACTATCTTGTACTACGGCAGACGTTCCAGACCTGGATGTTATCAGTTCAAATAAGTTTTTGGGCTCAGCGGTGTCCGATGTCTTGGGTTTCGTATTATCTTCTGCTGTGAAAGATATCCCTTTATAATTATCGATTTTGTCACCGTTCTTTTCAGTTTCAGAGTCTTGTAAGCTAATTGCATGCATAATATCTGTAATGCTAACTAGGTTCTCATTAGTAATCTTTGTGTTTGGTACTTTTGCTTTATTATCTTTTTCTGATTGCTTTTGACTTTCTGGTGGGTTTATGAATATGATTCTGGAGTTGTTTTTATTTATGTGGATATCTTTGTTCTTGTTATCAGTGTAACCAGCCTGGCTTGTTTGCTTTATCAACCTATCCAAAGTCTCATTTAAAGTTTCTATACTGTCTTGTTGACTCGATGGACTGATAGCACGATACACGATGAAAACTGGAAAAAATAATTAATATATTTTTATTCTGCAGATAGCTCTTGCAACTTAAAATGATTGTATTAGTTGTATTTTTTTGTAAATAACTTAATAACGGTTTATTACGGATTTACAGTCTATATAAACTACTAGGTAATATCAAACGTATGGTAAGTATCTACTTAAAAAAATGGCTAGATTTAAAAACATCGTCTTTTAAAAACACAGAGAAAGAAATACCTAAGAGGCTGTGCTGGTGATATAAATAAAACTAACGCTATCGTATAAACATTACGAGTAATGCACTCGCATCGTCATGATACACAGTATTAAATAAATACATAAAATACTTTTATTTCAAGCACAAAACTCATGTACAACATGCCACAACAAAATAATTATTTAAGGTAATAAGTACTTACATAATAATAGCTTCATGTTGGATGTCGATCTGATTAACACTAAGCGGAGTACGAGTCATTATGGGCTCATTGTGATTGGTTATTAATTAACTGTAATCGCATTAACTACACGTGGTTTTATATGGATGTTATACATTCGTTGTGGATGTTTACGCATTTCTTACATCTAGCGTAATAGATGTAATTAAAAATGGTACTTCTACGTACGTAGGCTTCATTAATTCGTTCTACTTATTTAAAACTGTAGTATTTACGTTTGTGTTGTTTTTTAGGGTTCCGTACCCAAAGTGTAAAACGGGACCCTATTACAAAGGGTCCGGTGTCTGTCTGTTTGTCTGTCCGTCTGTCACCACGCTGTATCTCATGAATCGTAATAGTTAGAAAGTCGAAATTTTCAAAGATGATGTATTTTTGTTGCCGCTATAATAACAAATCATATGTAACTACCTACTAAAAAACAGAATAAAAAAATAATTAAGGCGACTCTCATACAACAAACGCGATTTTTTTGCTATTTTACGTTGGTACGGAACCCTTCGTGCGCGAGTCTGACTCGCACTTGGCCGGTTTTGTTTACGATGGATTTCAGTGCGGTTAAGTTTATCCTTATCTTATTATTCCACTGCGTAGTTTATTATAATAGTTAGTTCATTCATTGTCATTCAGTATTCAGCCAAATATCAGAGGCCTAATTCTCGTAACAAAATATCGTTAAATTCAAGCTTCGATTGAGTCAATCGCCAAATAGTGTTTTTTAAAACTGAAGTCTAGACAGACACAATTTCGACTGTCAAGTTCTGGTTATATCTATATTATATAAAAATAAATATCTCTTTTATTTTTGAGAACAATCAGCTACAAAAACAGACAGCATTTTTATGATCTAACTATAAACTTAATAATTTTGTGTGACATTATGGAGAAGATAAATTACAGTGCAACGAAAAAAGGGTGTTTTTTGCATGATGATTTTTGCTTGTGATACTTTTTAAAGCTTGCGTTACCACTCAGATTTGTTAAATGTCTTAAGTGCGATAATTTCAATTATATACGAGATAACAAAACTAGTGAATAATTTACTCGCCTCCTATGACTCTAAAGAACAACAGATAAAACAAATAACAACGAAACAAATACCTTGGTCAATGATATTATAATATAAAATCTATATATAGCAGCAGTTGGATATCATCTGCAGCATCTGTATATACCATACGTGACAGGTTGCAAGCCCATCACTGCTGCTAAGCACTAACGTTTCCTCATTATGTTTTTCTTCACCGTCATTTGAAACACTGGCTTTGCCCACATAAACTTTTAAATACAAAATTGTATTAGTGCACTACCGGATTCGAACCCGCAACTTTAGGTTCAGAAGACGGGATAGCGCCCACTAGACCATCGGTGTTCTATAACAATAAACAATTTTTAATTTACCCTGTTAGTTTACAAGTGATTGGAGAAAAAAGCAATCTTCGTTATCGGCTGGAGTCGGGTCGGCACCAAGTAAATAGCGGCAATGGTCCTGCATTTCAATCGGAAGCATTTGTATTTTATTGGGACAGCCTCGCTCTGAGCTCTATGTTTTATTGAGTTCATTTTAAGCGATCTGTCTGTACCTTGTATTGGTTTTGATTAAAAATTCATACACTAAAAACTTACTAATCTAAAAGTTGAACGTTGTATATTTATATCTATTTAACGTATTTTTAGTAGGTATATTTAGTTTTGTTCTAGCGTACTCATAAAATCTTCTATTCTTACTTTTAAGTTTTATATCACATATATTTTCTCAATATCTACTTTGTGTTTGTACACCTACCCACCACTACAATCTGCTCTCTCTATTTTGTAAGGTTTACTGGAAGTAAACATTTTTTAGGGTAAGCTGGCCTTTGTACATGACCGCTGTATAAATTAGTGTGTGTACAATTTGTGTGTTCAATAAAGAATAAATAAAAGTTTTCAAGAGAAAAGCAAATAGGTATATTCAGCCAGTATATTCAGTAGTACCTACCTAGTAAGCTTGCTTTTATATGGACAAAAAATCTAATGAGGTTGAATTAATGTTTAAATTTTTCCATGTGCTAAATGTCATGTTGGCAGACGTTCGACAAGAAATTTAGCAAAGCAAAACCAAATAATAGATAAAATACGTTTATACATATTATTTGTAGATACTTAAATAATAATACTTAAGTAAGTACTTAGAATAAAATCAGGTTTTGCATCATCTTCCATAAAATTTTCGCTGCGTCAGCATAAGTATTTTGGTACCACCGTACTGTTGCAGATAGGCAAGAATAATTAAAACATACTTTTTAAGAACTTAACATTTTTCAGTATTGCTTAGTGACTCGACTGAGCAAAACTCTAGAATAGTAATAGCATTCTGTGGCAAAGCTGGAAAATCCAGAAATGACAAATCTATCACACAAAATTAACCTTATTTTTATTTTAAAGTCTAAGAGTAATTTTGTTTTCAACTCCAAATTCAAATAATTTTGTTTTTGTATCATTGCATTTAACTCCTAGTTTGATTTTTTTAATAACTTACGGTTTCATACTTCACCTTAGTAGCCCTGGAAAAAAGCTCAACCTGTATACTTTTTTAATGGCTTGATGTGCCCTTAAATCCCTTACAAAGCATCCTAAAAGATCTAGAATACTAAAAGAACTAAGTGACTGTATGTCTGGGTAACAGTTAGTGTTATAGACGTAATGGCTTATTAATACAGGCTTTTTCATGGAATGTTGTTCTGTGTCAGGGTGTATTTACAAAAAAAATGTCGTCAATTTCTATAGTAAAACTTATTTAGAGCTAGTTGGCGATATGAAATATAAGCCTCAATTTATATTTTTCTTGAAATCGCATTCAGATAGATTTTTGTTTATTTTGGCATTCAAACTTTCAACTAAGTCTTAGGTATGTAGTATGGTAGTACCCATACAAGTAAATAGCACGTTGGTATATAAAAATAAGCTTGCGATACCAATTAATATTCTGGCGAAATGTCGAATACAAAAACCCGCTCCGTCCGTTAAGGTGGATGGACCTATAAAAGATTCGATTAGAAATCCATTAACTTTTTCAATTTCAACACCGGCACTAATTTCATTGCAAGCAATTAAGAGCTGTAACTTACAAATCTCTAGCCCAGTCTTTACTTTAACATTGCTAAGATTTCATCTAAAAAACTTTTTTTTTGAGATTTTTTGTTTCTTATGAGTAAGTTACTACCATTTATATTACCTACGATGTTTCAGAATATGTCGTCACTTTACTTATGTTGAAATGTTGAACAGTTGGTAGACACACCTGATAATGAGCGGTTATCTATGTCTATGAGTATAACGATTTGGAGTATCACAGATTACGTCCACCACCACCCTTGGTAGACGTGCGTGCTTTCTGGGACATTGCGCTGCGTCCATGCGTCACTGTTTGACAACAGAAATAGGTACGGAGGTAGTACTTCCACGGATGGTATCTTTTACAAAGAGGCTTTTACGTTAAAATGTTATTTTAGACACACAAGATTATTGTAGCTCCATGTAGCTCATGGAAAACATAAATTTATTTAAGCCAGAGACTTTCGAAATGAATACCACACACAGGTCCAAAAACTTTGTGCGGCCCGGTCGAAACATTGGCAAGCGGTCTAGTCGGCATATGGTTATTTGTCCACAAGCGACGGTTGGAATAATTGAGGTGTACATTTTCACTTTGTTCCGTTTCCATTCGATTAAAACTGTTGTACCTCAGTTGTACACGACCTATTCGTTGTTTACTAAACGATTTGAACGGTTCGGCGGTTCAGCCAACCAGCCGCGTGAACTTTTTGCACCGATTTTATGAATTCGATAAACAATAAGAAACGAGTGAACAGGAATGGGGATACAAGCAACACACGCTTTAAGTAATGAGTTTTTTTATGTATCCTTTTAACATTATTTTATAAGGATATCTTGGAAGAAACATAAACATGAAACTACTTTGTGGATAGAGGTAAAGCGGTTTTAAAAACAGCTATTATTTTGTTAGTTACAGGGTAGTTTCAAATAATATAGAAGAACAAAATAAAAATATATATACGTCAGTTCGTCTAGAAAAAAACTAGCGCTAGAGACGGACTCACATTTACGGATTCACCAGAAGAGGTCAAATTAAAGTTTTTGTAAACAAAAACCCTACCTAAGAAGTTAAGATGCTTCGGCGTTCACGCGTTCCACGCGTTTTTGATTTTTCATAGGATACATCACTGACTCACTTACCACATACTTTATCAGTTGTTTTGCGAAAGGATTATGCGCAAAACGACACGGCAAAATGAATAGCAACTAGCCAGACTCCGAGTTTACGCAAGACACTTCAAGGTTTTTTCAAACCTTTAAGCAGTTTCTGTTATTTAAGCTGTATTTGTCGTCCATATTGGCTACTGAGTCTAGCAAGTCGTCCGAGTACATTTTATGAGCATCTAATAAAAACATTTATCGTGTAACAGTAAAGAAGCAATCAGTCTGTCGGATATTGGCCTGCTGGGTTCGTAAACACGTGCATTTTTATGTCCGTTTGTAGTTACCGCAATTCATAGATTCCGCAAAAGTATAATAAAAAGTCGACATCTTCCAAAGCACTATTTATCCGTAAACTCAACAAACCTACATGGTAACTAAATATAGAATATACTTAAATATATATTTTATATATTCATAATACGACTTGCGTCAAAGTCAGTTGATAGTAACTCTGCTCTCTGCGCTATAGGTTGTGGGTTCAATTCCTACCGAGAATTTCTAAAAGCATTTATTCCATGGAATCAAAGATATCTTATAGCTAGGTAAATCTAGGTGCTAGTTCCTCGCTGCCAAGAGAGGCCTATGGCGAGCAGTGGACTACTACAGGCTGTTGCTGATGATAATGATAACACAAAAAATATATGTACTTATGCTCATCATTGCACACCACAATGGTTCAAGGAGAACTAAACACACACCCTATAACCTACATAAAAAATAGCACTGTTGAAATAAGTTTGCAGTAAATACAACACAGCAATACAACTTATGAAGAAATTATAACCCAATAATCATCCAGTTTTGGAATCCGAGGAATACCCATATTTCTCGGATTCCAAAACTACTAAAGGGTGCATTCCAGAAGGCGTGTAATGCAGGATTTTCCGCCTCAGTGATCGGTCTCTCTTAAAGCTCGGGGTAGGGTTGCCAGCTATCGTTGTTTTATTTAAAAATTTGATCGTTTTTATTATCATGCATTTGATCTACTGTGCTCAGTTTACTGGAAAATTGCTTCTGGTATTAAAAGTACATAGCAAAAGTCACAACTCAAAAGAACCAATTTTTTTTAACTTAGAGTCATAATTTATTTATTTGTATTATGTACAACAAAACTGATAAGTACGTATACGTACTTACCTATTCTATCAGTTATTATGGGTTAGATGGTATTACATAAAATTACAACAAATGTTTATGAATACATTTTTACTTAATTGAAAAAAGAAACTAATTAGTATTAGGCTATTATTCTATTATCCTCAGTAGACATATCCTCGGATCTTTTGATGTCACTCAAGATTATTTTGTAATTTTTAGCTAATGCATGAAATGTGTTTTTATTTCAGCAACCCCTACCAAATCATTTTAACACTACCGTACTTTACATTCCTGTAAGTATTTACTATTTCCTTTGTAGGTCCTTAGAATCTCAAGCCCTCAATTCAACAATTAGGTAGGTACATGGAGTCTGAAATAGTTGTGCTAACAGCAACAATGTTCTGTTCCCGTATTAATTAATAGCTGTTTGATTGTTTGTTGACTAACGATTAAATCCTGCCAGCGCAACGGTAGGACAACTTGTACGAGTACTTGTCAAATGTAATGATTTCAGTAGTTGAAATGTGGTTGCGTAAATGCATGCTACGCCCACAGTTCCTATGGCTAAGATAGTAGTAGTAGAGTTCGTAGTGAAAGGCTCGTCCAGGAAAATATTACTACAGAACCAATTTCTGCCGCCTGCGTGGCGGCAGAAATTGGTTCTGTAGTAATATTTTCCGTTCCGTTGCTGTGTTTCGGTTAAAAGGGTGTGGGTGCCAGTGAAATTAAAAGCACATGAGGCTTAACACCTGTTTGTGTCCATTCCTAACAAATGTGACCTGCGAGATTATACTTTGATTTTGCAGTTTAAAAAAATACCGAACTGAGACTGAAAACGGCGGTATACTTCAATTTTTGATTCCGGTGATTTTTGATCCAGACTCCTTCTACATCCTGCTGAACACGTATTAATCTCCCTAGTGAAATACGCGCGACTTTGCCCGCGTGTAGTGGTTTTCACCGACGAGTTTACCTTGAAAATACAGCGCAGAAGGCACTACACAGATAGGAAATATCTACTATCTGAATAGTGGCTCCCAATACTAGAACGGTAAAAACTGGTCACCTACAGCGAGATGTACAGAAATAGCCAAAAGCAACAAAACGCGTATGCACCTACTTACCTCTATTATCTCATCTTTAGCATCCTCAAAACTTCATCTATATTGCTGAGTATAGCCTCCTCGTTATTTGTTTTTCACATACCTCGCACCTATTGGTATTGTAAAGATCGCAGGACGTCGGTGGACGAAAAAATTTAAAACTGTTCTTCCTGGATATGTGGGAGCCGTGTACCCAGCTGTGAACTTTTTCAAAGTAATGATGATAATATTGACGCAATAGAAACATCAAAATATAGGTTGTTTTGTTATGCACCGTCATAATTCCATTTCAGTTGTTATGGCCATGAAACTGGTTGGAAATTGTACAATACAGCGCGTCAGTTATCCCCACAGAGGCGCTCCGGGCACGTGCGTCCCTGCAAAGGTTTGACCAGGCATTACTCGCGTATGCCAATATGTTTGTAGCTCTATTCGCCTTTGTCAATAGAATTAAGGTTAATGCGATTGAAAAAAACCGTAAAAAAACTTGCTATGAATAGTATAATGTGTGATTTTATGGATAGAGGTAGGTATGAAAGATGACATGGATAAATAAGAAGTGAATATTTATAACGTCTGACAGAGCTATGCTTAGTTATTTTAGTGGTGGAATTGGTAAGGAAAAATGTTTACAAATATTTAGATATGAGATTTGCACTAATTGAATGAGAAACTGCCTTATGACTTTTATCCCCAGGTACGGTAGATATCCTCTCAGATCTTTTAGTACCAAGTACCTACTTAGGAGGTACAGTATGGTAGCAAGCCTACCAGTAAAGACAGTACCAATTGTCTGTCAGAATTGCGGCTGTGACTACAGTTATTGAACCATTTTTTTACGACGACCGATGTGGTGCGGCGGGCGAATGTCCGCCTGCGACGCAGAAGGTTGCGGGTTCGATTTCCGCCTTAGGATAAATGTTTGTACGATATGAAAATATTTATTCCGGGTGCTCTGGATATTTTCTATGTATAATAAAAAATATCTATGTATGGTATCAAGTATATCAGTCATCTAGTACCCATAACACAAGCTCTGCTTAGCTTGGGGCTAGGTGATGCTGTGTGGAGTGTCCAGCATTATTATATTATATTATTATTATTGGGGCTCGAACTCCTAACCTACACTTAACAGAACTACTACTAACTGAGCTGTGAAGACACCTCGAAGGTGATTTGGACCTATGTTTTCGAAACTAGTTTCGAACAGATGATAGGTACGTACAAGTATTTTCGTCCTCTATGTATGTACCTATGTATGTGGTTTAAAAGATAAAAATGTTCTCAGAGAAACATAATGTGTTTTCTAGTATCAAGTTTTATCTTACAAAGCCTGAAGTCTATCTAGAATATCTCAAGTCTACACGTACAGTCACCTGAACTAAATTTTTCAACTCACTTCACTTTGGATTTTTATAGATTATAGATTTTGAAATAACTTTGTGTTCACGTCCTCTATGAGGTAGGTCATTGTTCTGCAAGAGACCACCTGATGTAACGCGGTAGCCTTCGTGACTATCTGCTTCTCATAAAAACTCACCATTTCTCATAAGAAAACGTATGCCTCAAGCATACAGCAGCAGCGCGTCGAAGAGCACGTTCTTAACGTGAGTGTTGATGCTTTGTTTTGGGTGTTGGTTACCACTTAACATCAGACGTTTATTATACTTGCTGGTTTGTGGAAACCAGTAAGCATAATAAAAAAAAATTAAAAAAAAATCGTGGTCAGTACGGAGCTGGTACGTGTGAAAACCCCAAAGGATTCCGAGCAGTTTTCTATAAATATCCACAATGCACGCACTGTCGGACATTGTCGGTGTGTTATCACCTGAACAATACTTTTGTGCCCTTTGTAAATGTGTCGTTTTGTTTCGTTTTCTTTTCTCGTTCACAATCTACACAATACGTACACTGACACGATATATAAAACAAAACAAAATATTTTTATAAAATATAGATTCAACAACGGTTAAGACCTCAACTTTGTCGATTTTAACACTTTAAATTTTATTTAACACTTAACATTCGCTTTCTAACACATAATCAACATATGGGCACGGTAAAAACCACAGTCTCTGCCATTTTAACTTCGTTCATGTTTCTAAAAACGGTGAAACAATGGCCTAACTTATAATAGTGTGTTCGATGCAATTGGCAGCTAATTTCTTGTTTCTGAACCAACTTTATTGTGTCAAAAATTTAATCGGATTCCTTTGTTGTACCTATTTTCTTCGGTGAATGCAAAATTAAAAAGTACGGAACGAAACACCAACTCGTGCCAATGTGCTACTTTAGGTGCTAGGTTTTAAAGTTAAGTACTTATCAAAAACTGGTTCCTCAGCAGCAAATGAAAAAAAACGTGTTTAATTTTGCCGAATCTTCTGTTTCGAGATTTGCCAAAAAATGCTTTGCCAGTCTGTTTGTCTGTCTGTTCTAGCCTAGGTGGCATTTTTCAACCGATTTTAACAAAATTGACAGACAAGTTCCTTGATATAGTTGATCCCGATTCTTGATTGTGGGGAAAAATATTATTATTATTATATGGACGGATTTTAATTTTGGAAACTGGGAAAGTGTCAGTTATTGCTTGGTTGCAAGGGTTCCCGAGGTCCACTGTTCTCACAGTGTTACTATGTTTCCGTTTCTGTTCCAAATACAAATATTAGTATTTTCCACCTACATCTATTTTTCCCAACATATTTTCAAATACTTATTCAAAAATAAAACGCAGTGAAAATATTCACATCCTCAAACGAAATTAACATCCAGCGGGTGTGTCATAAAGGTAGTATATTAAAGTACTCGCTTAGGCATATAATAATATCGCAGAGAACCTGACACTTAGAGGGAAATTATACTAGAATGCCGGATGAGATAACAAACATACTTGCAACGGGATAAGTGAATGAACGAAAAATATATATTATACGATCGAAAAGAATGAGATAAATACAGTTATTGAATGAAATGAGTGGCTTAGGCAGCGAACTATTTTCAGACTCAACTATTATTATGATTGTTTTTTCATGAGATAAAGTGTTAAGCAACTATATGACTAACTTGATATTTAGCGATTACTTCGGCCACATTATTATCATCATCATCATTAGCTTGAAGAAGTTCACTGCTGGACATAAACCTCCTCTATACGTTTCCTAGAAGAACAGTTTAGGGCTATTATCATCCACCGATTTCTTGTGATCCTAGCAATGGTATCTGTCCATCGGGTCCGTCCATCTTCTGGTTTGTGGTCGCCATTCGAGAAGCGTTATTCTCTAGCGGTCGTTGGTTCTACGAGCTATATGGCCTAACCATTGCCACTTAAACTTGCTGATTCTGAGCTATGTCGAGAACCTTGGTTCTTTTAGGGATTTCCATGTATGTTTTATAACGAGATTGACGGACTTAATATACACTACTCTTGATGTTACTCTCAACAAACGCGTCAGAGAAGCAGCGGTGCGAGAGGAATTGCGGAGGATAGCTATATGATCAATTGCCCCGATGTAACGATCGCAACCACTCTGCCAAGAGTATTACGACCAAGAACCAAATACACGCGCTGTAATATTTTCCCTCCGACAGAGATCCGAATCCTTGGCCACGTCTGTCCGTGGCGCAATAAAACTCCTCTAGTTATGCCGTAATATGCATATGTGATGAACTCGGATATGACGGTTCTAAAGTGAGCTGAATCACGCATACATTCCCATTTGTCTATGATATTACCTTGAACATATTATTAGGTTACCATCCCATTATTAAAATTTCGAGATGCGTTGTATGATTTTTCGTAGCTTGTTCGTAGCACTTTCGTAGCACCATTTTGTTGGTAGTTTTGGTATAGTGCTAACGCTGATTTCGATTCTTTTGCTGCATTATTTTTACAAATTGTACGTTACTAAAGCTATAAGCATTTTTATTGATTCAGTTTATTAGAAAGAGCAACAATTTTGTGAATTAATCGATTTAGTTTATAGTTATAAATAATGCAACGTTGCAACACCAGAATATATACCGATGTCTATTTTGTGAGGTCGTATCTATAAGCGTAATGAAAATAATGTCATTTTTATTACTTTTAAAGTAAATGCAATCGCGGGTTCGAACTAATAACGGGGTGCATGGTAAAACAACGCACAACCCAAACCGCTTAGAATATATTACGGCATTGGCCATCAGTAATATCCATTCGATAATCGAATAAAAGATGGACGCGTGCACTCAACGCCGATACCAGGCGTAGTCACTGCAAATCAGCTTGCGTTGTGAAATGAGCTCTAAACCGCTCCTCATATTGCAAAATTTAGATTACATTGATCCGCGAATAGTTAAAACACAGACGAAATCTGCAATACCACATGGTAGGTTTTAAGTAACTTGTGGCAAATGAAATTGGACTAACGCGAACTAGTTTTAAGTTACATTATCGCTTGCGTATTTAAGCGTCGCAGAACCACTGTGGTAGGTCGATCCCGTACTACGCTAATCCTGGTAAGCAATGAGAGTGGTATGAGGCTGTTTTGCGTAATTAGGTACTGTCATCTCTTCTGTGTCGATACATCGAACGTTGTTTTTGCGAATGGTATTAATTTCATAAATAATAAAATGGCACATTTGGGACGGTGAGTGCTCGCGGAATGCACTCGACAAATTGACAGATAGTGATAACCGCAGTTGGTAAAGGCTTAAATACAGGCTAATGATTGTCCGATTGATGCTTTCAACTCGTTATAGCTCCGCACTCTTCAGAGTTTCCATTCGATTTTATTGAATAGACTCTTGTGTCTCAAATCAAACGTGTAGATGGAGAACATTCAGCTTTGACTTGTTTTTAACTGTAACTTTACATTATGTAAAGTTAAATTTCATGGTTTCTAATCACTAAACACTATTGTTAAGTGACTAGAAACAATGAAATTTGCACTTTTTGATCATTTCCGGATAGCGTCTCGCCTTACAGTTTTCTGCAACTCTCGCAAAATGTTTTTCCGGCGCATTTGTTAAAAAAATATCAAGGAATGGATTTACCGTGCACTTTTATGCTTTACGATAGACATTACTAATAAACGCTGATACATAGCTTAGCGGACGAGTAGTAAAGCCTCTGAGTTGTGTAGAACTATTGAAAAATAATAACCCATTTAATATTGTCAAGCAAATTAATATTTCGACGCTCAATTCTAGCCTAAATAAATGTCGGTTAACGTTTACATGTCGGAATTGTGCTCGCGTTGATTTTAATATAATTAAGGACTTGTAAATGGATAATGATCATTGTGCCATCAATGATGCCGTTTGTTAATGAATTTCAGTCATGATATTACATTTCATGTTTTCATAACATGACATGACAGCTAATGATATTCGTACACATTAAAAGATCAATTGTCATTGTTATTGTGAGTTTCCCTAATTTCACGTGGTAATTATATAATAATGTGCCTATAAATTTGCTATATGAGCTCATATTATAATTTATTAGTTTTTATAGGAAATCCCCAACTTTCCCAAGGGGGGATTTGGGAGGGACGTGGGTTCAAATCCCACTCTTGGGTATAAATTTTGGGATAACATAAGCACTAATAATGCTGGTAACTGCTGTCAGTAAAAGGAAGATCTAGAATTAATAAGTCGCTGAAAGGGATCAAGATGGTTTAAAACTATCAAACGAAAGTGATAAGTGAAAGAGGATGACTTGCAATGAGGAGTTCGACGATGCGAGAAGAAGTATTGTCAAAAAGCATTTATTTAAACAAATTACACTTTAAAATGACTTAGAGCTAGATTAATCTAGGCAGTAGTTCCACACGAATTTCATATATTTATATTCACTTTCAAAGTTTTTAGCACACATTTTATTAGCGATATTGATTAGCCTCACAAATCAGTTGGCAATAGCCCTGTTTTGATAGTGGGGTCGATTCCCAATGAGGATAAATAATATGCGATGAGCGTATGATGTATATATAATTATAAATTGATACTATTATTATATAATTCGTATTTATTTTATTTATTACAACCACCCAACAACCGAATCAAATAAACATTAATGAACGGTCCTATAAAATCGTATTAGTGAACTTAATTAAGTGTTTTAGGATACATTATATTTTATTATGCTGAATGCTAAACGTAATGATTGTTAATACAGGCATAACAACATTCTGTAAAAGGTATTGAGAAAAATGTAACAATCATTGTAGTTGTTTTATGATTTCATACATTAAAAAGAGAAACGCACCAGGCTACTGGTCGTAGTGATTAAAATTTTTCAGGGTGTATTCATACTGGTGCGTAGAGGTGTACTAAGAAAGAAATGTCCGAAATTCAACTCCTAAACGGGTACAGCGGGGGTTGAAGTTTGTATGAAAATAACTTTACGAGGGCGAAGTCGCGCGCGTTTCGCTTGTACAGAATACAAACTTTATTAATATTTACATGTCCAAAAGTTTTACAGATAGAGATTATTGTCTGCCTGCCTAGAGGATTAAAAAAAATGTGGGACGCTATCCTACCCGATGGACTGACGGCATTGTTATGATCACAGGAAGTTGATAGATGGGAAAGGCTCAAAATCGTTATTCTGGAAACCCTAAAACCTGGAAACGTATGAGGGAGTTTTATGTTGCCTTTTACAGGTTGTTGTATGAAGCTTAAAATAGGATGGTAATGGTTTTTGTGGGCAAAAAATATACGTATTATGGAACCCTTACAGCTCAGCTTGAACTTGCCCATTTTATTTTGAACTCATGTAGATCGCTGCTAAATTCAATCAATGACTGAAGTACTGATCAAATAGATGCGTCAACACGTTTGATGAAGGTAGGTACAAGGTAAACAGCTACATGTTTGTAACTATCCGTTCGGATGCACGCTAATCAACTTCATTAACATTATTGCTGTTCGAATTTCAGTACTTTATTACAATTATTCATGTTTGCAAAAACATACGGGTATACCATATTTTGTTTTGTATTACGATAGTGAATAAATATTTTTTATTTTGAAAAATACATTAGAAAAGAAGGAAAGAAATAGCTTCACGACTTTAATTCCCCGGCACAGTAGATACAATCTCAGATCTTTTAGTACTAAATACCTCAAGATTCGCTAAAAATGACTGATGGGAGTAGTCAGAGGTTTGTCCAAATAATACATTTATTATAATATATACCCACTTTTCACAGAAGAGTTAGCGTTGGAAGCCCCCACCCAATGAACCGAGGACATTGTAAAGATTGCGGGAAGTCGGAGCATGGCCAGGGCTAAACATTGTTTTTCCTGTAAAACCAACCCACTACGGGTTCTTTTTGAACGGCTCGTTAAGGGAAATACTATCACCATGCCCATTTCTGCCGCCTAGCAGCGTTACTGTGTTTTGATTTGAAGAGTGTGGGTGCCGATGAAAAGACGCATGACGCTTAACATTGCACGCTTCAACTAGCGAGACCTGCAAGGCAACACTTTGTTTCAGGTGATTGTTAACACTATGGTGAGCCATCTATGTATTTCACCAGCAAATCGTATACAAACAGCCTATATCTGGCGTCTACTATATAGGCGGTATAGCACTGATAATGATGATGATGATGATGATGACTGTGTTAGAGCTTTGTACTTTCCTAAAGTTGCGATTGAAAAGGTTTTCTATCCATTTTTATTTTAACTCAACACGAATGAAACATAGAACTAGATTTAAATGGAATCGTTTGCGGGCAGTAAATTTTGTACAAACAAATTAACGCGAGGTGCAATTGGGAAATCTGAACAAACATTGGGAACAAACTGAATTTGAATTTTGACATACCTATTTGTGCGCACGTGTAAGGTTTTATTGAATTTGTGGTATAACCTTTCTGTTTTTACCTTTTTTAGATTTTTACAAATAAGCTTAGGTGTGGAATCAGGAAGGACATATTTTTGTTCTATCAACGAGTGAGGTATCAAAATAACTTGGATGTTTTTGTGTCAAAGGAACTTCCAAATAGTACATTTTGATTTTGACAAATTTATATACATTAATAGAAATTAAAGCATTATTTTCTACTAACTGGTATTGAGAACACCGTTTTTAGTCTATTATAAATATCCGCTAGTGACCTGAATACATCTGACCTAGTTCAATATAAAAATATAAGTGGGCTCTCGACAGATTAGGTGCTTATCGAGATCATTGAAAGATAATCGGTTTAGGCGCATAAGGTCCTACTCATAATGTCAAACCACAACAAGAGTATGTGAAACAACATATGAAATAGAAATAGCCTCACGACGTTTATCCTCAGATACAATAGATGTTTTAGTAGTCAAGCTTTTTTTTGTGAAAGGCCTCATCCGGAGATGTAGGTACTACCACTGACTGTTTCTATTTCTGCCGCCAAGCAGTGATGCTCGCATTGCTGTGTTCCAGCTTAAAGAGTGGAGGCGTCAGTGAATTTACAGGCATATAAGGCTTAACACGAATATGCCTCAAGTTGTTGAATGCAGGGTAGTGCATCGTACGACCTAACGTGTATGACCACAAGAGGGCAATCCTTCTTTTGTTTTTTGATTATGGTTATCACTTAGCATCAGATGGGCCATATGGCCCATACATTTTTTTTAAAACGTGGTTTTGGAGTAAAAAAAAACGAACATTCAGATCTCTTAATACTTACAAAGTACCGACTCAAGAATCTTAAAGGATAATAAAATTACCTAAACGAAAATAACTCATAAAGTAACCTAAAGTACTTGAAGTTTTGTGTATTTTTTCTACTTTTTATACCCACTTTACAATACTAAACCATTAAATACAGTGAGTTTGGTTTGTTTGCATAATATTATTAGATTTCAAAGATATTTTAATTTTGGTAGTAGATTTCGAAATGAACAAAGTATCGCATGATGCAACTTTGATAATTTTAGCCCATCACATATGCAAAGGACGGACTACACAAAAGTAGACGCGCTGTTTGTATCAAACGAGCTCAATATTGAATTCGGAGTTTACGAAAATGAGAGGTGTCCGAGAACAAGCGACTCGAGAAAAAAGAACTAAGTGAAATTTTACCTTTCTGCGACGAAACGTACGAGTTGGGGAACAAAAACTATTAATGTAGAGTATTGTGGAGGCTGTCACGGGCGGGTGAGTCGCTGGTGCGTTTCGTTTGATAATTTCCGTGTACAGTGGACTTTAATCGAATGAACCGGCCTCCCTCCTCGGTTACCACCCGAGCCCGCGAGCGCAATAAAATTGTGTGCCTCGATTATCGCGAGTGAAGCGGGAAGATTGCGCGTTTTGGTACTGACACGGTACTGCAAATTGTGATGAACGGCCTGCCGGGGTCATTTATGTAAATGGCCTGGTTATTCCAATGTTTTTATTGTAGCCGGATAATTTGTTTTTGCAAGTGCTTCAAGCATAAATATTTAAAAGGAATGGAATGAGTAACCATGATGAATCTGCAATTTTGATGAGAACAAGATTGTCTACAATTTTAGAAATAACTTATAAGGCTATGAAGACAATAAAAGCCAATGAAAGTGTGGCAAGTATTAACGCCAAATTAACAATTGACAAAAAATGTTGAGACATGATTATAATCCCTAAAATACTAGTTAGTTACACCACTTATAACTCAAGAACGCCTGGATAATTTTTTATGATTTTGTGTTCTTGGATTTATCTCGAATAGGATAATAAGTAATAAAAATTAAAAATAATAATAAAATAACGAAGTTTGCTGGGTCGGCTAGTTTTCATATAAACTTCAGCTCCTACTGCACCTACAATTCATTTAGAGGTTAGGTTTCAGGAATTTCGACCCACTAAGACAAACAATACCCTGGAAATATCTAGCCTCTATGATCAGTAGTTTAGGCTGTCGTTGTCATATGTCGTATCGTATCGTATGTCCATAAGTCAACCAGTTAGGAGAAAGATTCTTATAATTGGAAAAGATTGCTATCGCTGTAAGTGAAAAGTGCTATACGTTTCAAGAACAGTTTATTATTTCATGAACTTTGAAAAAAAGATAGTACGACTTACCATGCCGGCAATTTACCAGTCTGAGTGAAAAGAAAAATGAACATCTTACTTACAAAAATAATCTCTAAGCATACATAGTCAACTGCCATAATTTTCATCCGGAAAGCTCACGTGAACCATTGCAAGGATCCCTTTGAACAAATATTGTCATCGCTCAGTTATCTGTTTACCGAATAAAACAATTAAAGCGAGCCAGGTCTGCGTCGAAATTAAGCCCTGCGGCCGGGCGTATCCGTCGTAATAAAACGCATGCAAAGTTTTTCTTTGCGTAGCAGCGAGTGGCCGCAGCAAACGGAAACGAAGCAACAGGCTTGATTAAAACACGTGTTTACAGAACGCACACGGACACAATTATACCGAGCAGGAGTGCTCACTTGCATAAGAGACCTAGTACACTTTTGGCGAGAGATATAAAGTAACCTGAATATTGTATACTCAAAATATCTACGTGATATGACAGCACTCAGAATAAGCAAGCTGAAGTTGCAATGAGCAGGCCATGTACCTTGTAGAACCGACGAACGCAGGAAATAAGGTTCTTGAGTAGCGACCACGAACCGGAAGCTTAAGCGAAGGATGAGATGTTTTTCTTTCAAAATTTTTGTTATTTTTTAGATGATTAGATAACCTAGCCTGGCTTACATTAGAAAACATTAAATATATTGTTTTTGTATGATTATCTTATCTTATCTTATCTTATTTATTTGCATTTTTTTACAGATATTTAGCATAGTGCGCGAGGTTCTTACTAGAGCGCTATTTTAGAAATCTGATATGCGGAACCGCACTCATGTCATGTCACTTTATTTGGTTTGGGGAAACGATATTTTGTGTGATACAATATTGAGAAATACTCTCAAAGACCGTTTATGGGCAAACTAGCTGGACAAAATCAAACGTGTACTATTTTAGCAGTAGCTTACAACTGAGGCTTGCTAAGATTTTTTTTGAAATTGCAACTGTTTTATAAGTAAACTAAATATTTCAAAACATTTTGGTGTAGACGTATTTCAGGAAGAAAATTAAATTTTTTTCGCCAGGGATTTCTACATAAGTGCCCAAAAGTCTAAGGTCAGAAGCATTTTCTCAGTATAAGAATCACAGAATCGACTTCTCAGAGGACGGGCTCTGTGAGATAAGTCAATCGTTATAGAAGGTACTCGCTTTACATCCATACAGTATAGTTACTTTTTTATCAGAGAAAAGTTCCAACACTGTTTGTCACTCAGATTTTTGCTGTACTTTCCTTGATCGAAATATGAAATGTGACACCTTATATCATCTTCTAGATCTATAAATCCTTTTATAACCGATATATCGAGTAAGTAAGCAGGTTATTATGGCATGCGACGAATAACCAATAAATGCCATACACGAATGGGAAGCAATATCCTTGCCCGCGTCTCAGAAACAGCGTAATATATAACTCAGCGCATTTTTACGTCTGTAAATTATAGTTTTACGATCGAAAATCATTTTTATGTTTTCGGAGGAATTTAATATCACGCCAGCTTCGCCAGCGCATTCGCTCTTTTATTGCGCTGTAATTTTATTGTTTTCTCAATTTTTATTAACTATCAACCACCTACTTAGCTTTTCACCATAGAAATCGATAATGTTTTACTTCCCCTATGATTACGCGCCTTACCTATACGCATACAAATCACCTTTTATAACAATGAACAGCTCAAGACTAAAGAAAAACTTATATTGTATTAAGAACTGAATTTACAAAGGAAATAGTTTCATACGGAAAATTACCTATTAAAACGTTGAATGCACAAGGGTGAAGCATCTTTTTATAAAATTCTTCAAAGGAGTTTCGTTTTTAAAGCTTAGCGGTTAATTCACTCTTGTATAAACAAAACAACGCCAACGCCTTGGTTCTTTATTCCGCATCTGAAACTAACAATGTTCTAGGAAACCTTTTGAAAGATACACTATTACCTTTATCATGAAGCAATCTTTTTCTATTAATTATTATGGTTTTTATGAACGTTTCAATGACTTTGCAATAATCCAAATAAGTTCCGTAGCATGGTCGTAGAACAGCTACGCCGTAGACGTCGTTGTGTCGTAGTCGTATGATAGTACCTACCCAGAGCATCATAACATAGGTAAAAAGTTTATTAATATTAAAATAAAAATATATTTATACTAAGTTCAGTATCATAGAACTTATGATTTTATTCCTCCTGTAAGAATCTAAAAAAGTGGCGCCTCTCTTTTATGATGTACGACGTAAAATCATGGCGTAACTTCGCGTAATATATCAGGATCTCTGTCAGATAAATAAGCACTCGAAGCACGCAATGTTTACTTTCTTAGTGCAAAAGACCTCCATAGATATCGACTCGTTTTGTAAACAAAGCCTCACGTAAAAAACGGTTTTCCTATACAAACGTCACTAAGCAACCGTATCCAAGCAAAGTAAATATTTGTAATTCAATCAGTCAGTGCGGAAAATCAAGATTTTTTATTTATTTTCAATCAATTTATATGTAGAACAGTGTTTTTTGTTCTCATTCATTAGAATATTTAGTTATTAACAATGAATCCGAGAACAATAGGAATTGCCCCAAATCCAGACTGTTTGAAGGGAGTGGTAGCATGCCAGTGCGAACTAGGGCGAGAGAAGTTACTTACAGCACCGCCTTATAAACGCATGTCTTCGCCTCCAGGAGATGAAAGCAAATCTCGCTACCAGACTGCCCCGTGTGCCCGAGACCTCGATCAATACAAATGCCCCATCAGCCACATACTCATTACCTTCAAATCCCCACTGCACCCCAACGAAGTGTTCAGCAAAGTTTTCCCTGCGAATACCCCAGTAAAGTTCGTCAAACGTAAACTTGCGAAATTACTTTCTGTGTCAAATAATAATTTATTACTTACAAAGAACCGGAATGTTCTCAAGGAAACAAGTTTACTGTCTGAATTGAAAGCGGACCCTCTGGGCAACTTGATTATCGATGTGTTCACTAAAGATTCCGAGGACTTTGCACTATCCACGATTCCTAAAGAGTCGTACGTTCATGAGCTTCTTCACGCGGTTATTCCTAAAAAGAAAACAATGCCCTTCATTGCGATCAAATTCAGGGTACGGAATCAGAACGGAATATTTACGCGATCTTACCATTCTATTATGAAGGTGCATGAAATAAAGAAGAATCTTGGGGAATTGTTTGGAACTGACCCGGATAACTTAGTCTTACTGAGAGGAGAACATCCTCTTAAAGATCGGATGGCTTTGATAGACTTGGATTATGACAAGTACGGAATTGTAGAAGTTGAGCTCTTGACGAAAAATAAAGTGAAGCTAAACTTTGATAAACTTTATAAAGAAATACCCGTGAATGATGTACTGAGTGTAATGGTACCATTTGGAGGCACGGTAAAGCAAATCAACGTTGAAATATTCTCTGAACCAATGGATAAGCCTTATTTAGGAGGATATAGAAATGTTCGTACAGGTAATTGAGGTACATCATATCCATTAGAAATTATCAGAATCAGATGTACAACCTAAGTGATAATTTGTATCTACATATACTTAAGTTTAATAATTAACGATGTAGGTAACAAATTAAGTTCAATCTAACGTGAAATACAATAACAACCTTTTCTGCATATCGTTAAATTTAAAAAAAATCCTTTCTTAGATCTTACGACAGCACTTGTGGTGAAGTGGGAGCGACCTTACATTCTGTTCCTAAAGTCGTGAGTTCGATTCCGCGGCTGTGCACCTATATATTTAATATTCGAAAGAATGTGCATAATGCCAGTTAGTTCTCACACCGTTAAGCATCGTGAGAAAACCAGTTTGTATTTGGCGATAGGCCTGCAACCTTCACGTATGGAATACTACATCAACTACTAGGTACTTTGTAAAAATGATGATGTGTGCCAAATGTTATTCTTGGACGTACCTCTGATTACCTCCATTGGACATCCCCGAAAAATCTTAAGTCGGTACTACTTAATAGAGATTTGACGGGATATCTATGTGGGAAGCTATTTCGTTGTTTCATTGCACACCCCTAGTCAGCGAAATAAATAAATATACACTTCAAATTCCAAAGCTTTACAAGCAGTGAGTTAGTTTCTAGACTGTGCGTTGTCTATAGTTCAGGACAAATATAATTTTAAAAAATCCGTTTTGATTTCCAGATGCTGTATACCACCATGCTTACACACAAACACCGCAGAAGCCTGAGAAATTACCACCAGAGAAAAAATCGTGTAGGGACACTCAAACCGCTGAGGAACGAGAGAAGATTTACGTAAGAAAAGATTCTAACCTACCTATGGCTTATACCGGTCTACAAACATATTGCTTTCTTATTCTACGCCATTATGTTAGATAAGATCTAAAAAGTTAGATAACCACAGCAGCGCCCTTGAATTCGAGAAACGCCAATATTGAACAGACTATTTTACGGCAAACACCCCAAAATGGGGGAGACAAACCTGGTATGTAGATCAGTAGATTTATTAAGGCTGATGATGATACTGAGGTACCATTCTTAAACGTGTATGACTAGACTAGCTGTTTTGTCTGCGACTGTATTAAACGCAATAGCTCAGAGATAATCTAGCTTGCCATCAGTGAAACATTATTTTTAGAATCAGTTCAAAGATAACTACTGCAAAATATGGGTACGTCCCACATGAACTATCTGGACGTACCACTGACTACCCCCTTAGACATCCTCGAAGAATCTTGATTAGGTACCTACTTGTTGCTAAGAGATTGGAGGGGATATCTTGTCTTGGGGATTCAAGTCGTGATGCTATTTATAAGTATTTTTTTTATAGTTCAAAGATTACCCTCCTACAAACTTACAAACAACTATGAGTTTTAGAGATTTCTGTAGCCTGTTTGTTTGTAACCATTTGCTCTACGTTAAAATATATATTTATTTTTCAGGATACAAGTTACAGTCGTGCGACGCAGATGAGCAGCGTCCAAGTGTTTATTCCCAACGTTACTGACAGAATTGTGGTCCCCAAGCCGTATGAGACCTACGAGGAGATGATCCGGCGGCTCAATCACAACCACTATGCAACGATCATCCAGAGGGCTTTCAGGCATCACCAGTTTCGACAGAAAATTGAAAGATGGTTAAAGGAGTGCATGTAAGTTCTAGTTTAGTGATTATCGAATTCAAGCATAATTTTCTTTGACAGATAAGTTTGCAATAATTGCGTTTAGGAATACGCATGTAAGGACTTAGCTGTACAAAGCTTACAAAGCTTTGATATCCCTTCAGGAGTATGCACTGTGTGTGGGTACAACATTCGTTCAATTTAATGGTTTAATGCTTTCAGGGAAAGAATAGCAAGAATGAAGGAAGAAGATAGACTTGAACGTGAGGCAATGGAAAGACGTTTACGCAGAGACCTTGTGACCAAAACATTTCCTAAAACGCGTGAGGATTTTGACCAACTCTACGCTATGGTAATTACCGATTTTTTTCCCATTTAAGTTTTGCAAGTTGGTTTTCGGAAGTGCAATATGTGCACCTAAACATAACAAACACTTTTTTCAGGTTGATCGTTGGAAACACGCTGAAATAGCACGGATTTCTAGGTTACACGCAAAGGGTCCAAAAATAGCTGAGTTCACATTGCTACTCGACAAGGAAGTTGAGCTCCTCAGGTGTATTGAAGCTTACAGAGTCAAAGTGAAGGAAGACAGTAAGAAAATAAAAGAAAAACAATTTTTAGAAGAAATTTCAAAGCCTGTTGCTTGGTACGGTCGAGACGGCAAGCTTATTACAATGGAGACAATTGAAATACAAAAAGCGAGGAAACTAAAAGAGCTTTATAATGCTTTTCTTCGTGACGATATGAACGTGAAAGAGCGTATGGAGCTTTTAGTCGACATGAAGTTTGCGTTACAAGAATTTCGGCATCCTCTTGCCGAAGAAATTATAACTCTACTTGATAGAGAGTGCGACCTCTTAGTGAGAAGGTGTAACGACTACCAGCTTGAATTTTTGAGACGCAGAATAGCGACAAGTGTCTTCCAACTGATCAAAACCTCGGAGCTTAATTCGGGTGTATCTAAATGCAACGAGTGGCGAGAGTACAGAAGGATGGAGAACAGCCGTCTCCACCTGTGCGAGTTGTGCCATCAAGTGAAACCGTACATCGAGTTCCCCCTGAATGCAAAGATGAGTGGCTTTCTGATTTGCAAGTCATGTTCTTGGAAAGATGTGACGGAGCGCAGCTGGATTGATATGACACCTTACAAGTTTATCCTTCGAGCGGTACAGCGAGACGAGCGCCGTCGCAAGTGTTGGGGATCTTTAGCTTTTGTTCTACTGGAGAAGGATGTATTTTTCATTGTGGAGAAACTGTGGCACACGCACTCTGCGATAAGCGAGTGCAATGACGTCACAGAGCTGAGATTATGCCGCTGGCACGTCAACGAAGACTGGTCTCCGTGGAACTGTTTTCTAGTTACAGTTCAAGAGATGAAAGCTCACTTAAAGCTCGAGATACCAGAGGATGTGTATGACGAGGAGCTGGTTCAGAAGGTTCATAACAAACATAAGCTGGCAAAGGCTAACTTCGAGCAGTTGATGGCTGTCAACAAGCGGTTCACGGAGGCTGGTGACTGGCAAGGGATCAGAGCCCCGGCAGTCGCTCGTGTCGAGGCCGTGGACAGAATATGAAAGATCTACTGATGAAGATATGTGAAATAAAGAATCCATCTAACAATGAGATAAGGAATATAAAGCATAGTTTTAGAAGTGTTGTATACTGTATTGTTACATTACTGTATTGTTATGTTATGTTAATTGAATTATGTTACATGAATTTCATTAGAAACTTATACCTATTCATTATTTTCTTATACCTTCTTACGTGCTTGTACAACAGTTTTAATATGTGGCGAGGTGGTTGGTATATTTAAGGTTCTAATGGATAATTGCTGTTTTTGGCTAGACTATTTCTAAGTCGTCTTTTAAATCTATAACGTTAATTACGTAGCTTTTCTATTGGCCCTTTGATACTTTGACATGTAGATGTAATGCTAAAATTTTTACCCATGTATTACTAATTATCTTAAGAGTGTTATCCTCGGAAAGGTAAATAAATAAAACATAATAATTAAATTGTCTTCTTTTAATAATTACACGTAATACTTTATAACATAATTACACGTTACATACAATAATATTTCCCAAGATATCAAACTCTCGTGATCTAAATCAACAATTTTATCAAACACAGTGTGATACAAGTTAAAACTCCAAACGAAATGCAAGAGCAACTACGCTTAATTTTACGAAAACGAGTCAATAAATTACGTAAATATAAAATTTATAGGCAATATAATATAATCATAGCTGTACAAATAAACAATCTTCTAGTCCCTAGGTCGAGATAAAAAGACGCTGCACGTGCTAAAATCTTATACCTTGATCACACGTGACAAGTACATAGGTACAGTGACAAGACCGTACTCCAAGTGGCCGCATGCTCAGTAGATATCATAACATTACCGAGTGCTTATGCAGTGAAGGACTCTATTTCACAAGGACGAATACTTACCTCAGCGCTGACTCGCTTTCTCATAACGGCAACTTAATAACACGCACTGGCGCGGTGCGTACTCGCCATTATACTTACTACGTGTAATCAAGGAGTTACAACCGCAAAAAAAACAGTATGTGATAAAGCTTTGGTTACACGTAGCGCTCTAAACACAAGTAGACTTTAAAAACTACGCGTAACCAACGCCTAAGTTATAGAACGTGCAACAATCTAAACATCGTCTATTTATCCACGAGCTATTTAATAAAATCCAAAACCTATGAAATGATTTCTCAATAATATGCTACATTTACCTAATCAGTACTATGTCAACGTAAAGGACTTACAAATTAGTAAAGCTGTCTGAAAATGTTATACGGTAACAAACTTTGTGTACTCTCTTTAGTAAAGCCCCGTTGAATCGACGTGCTAAGATAACTAGTTATAAAAGAAATAAAAAATAGAATCTGATTATACTATCTACTATAGGCTGTGTTCACATGATCAATATGCATTGGCTACTGTTAGCAGACTATTTGTATAAAACATATTAAACTTTCGTCCTCTCGGTGCTAGAAGGCCTAAATTTAATATTGATCGTGCAAACACAGCCTTAAACGCCTTTTAATAAAGCGCATCCACACCCTAAGTTACATTATGTTAAGCACACGCAACCTCTCTTCGCTCTTTGTAAAATAATTAAATTCATATGTACCTGTAAAAATAATATAAACATTTTATTTCATAATACAATGCTTTTCAAGTGCAGTGAAGTAATACGTAAGTAATTTGCCGTACCTAAGTATTCGAATCATGTTCTTTATCGAACGATCAGTCAGTGTGAACAATATTGTTTGTACAAAAAAGAGCGTTTTTTTATATTTATCGTACAGTTTAGATAATTTTAGAAGTCAGAAGTGCAATATATTCGTGAGCCATTTTAAACCACTGCGATTTTTTTAAATCGTGTCTTAGCAAGTGCCTACACCCCTCAAAGAGTGCTTGTGTAAAGTTTTAGACTTACATGCCCGTAGTTTCGGAGACTTCGTGGACTGCTCCTTTATATTGTTGAAGATTTAGGATTATCTGTTTATTACTTAGCGACATTTTGCGTCATAGAACATCCCAGTTTTAATAAAATGTGCGCGTAGCGATAGATTACCTCAGTTAAGGGTTGTCTATTATTTACGTGAGTTTTGCAAGAATCATTGTAAAAAATGTTTCTCCACTAAAACATGGCTAAAAATCATAGATAAATAACATTTATCGCGGTTTAATTATGTACTGATAAAATAATTCATTACCTATTAATAAATTACAGGTCGAATTTGCCAAAATTGCCTCACGTAATGAATGGATGCCCCTTATTAGACACACCTACCTACAGTAACCTCATGTGAACGGCACTTCTTATTTGAAGACAGAGTGCTAGTATTTTGCAGCAATAGCTGCAATATACACAGAATACTCTACGTTCAAAACCCTCAAAACGATTTAGTTCTGCGGCGGCTGTTGCAATACATTCGAAATATAAAACTCACAAACACCGCTTGAAGTTTTGTTTTAAAAATTAGGATATTGAACCAACAGAGCTGTGTTCCATTGTTTTATAAACACATTTAGTGGTAATTGTATAAGTGTTGTTGCTAACAAACTTAACTTCTGTTGAAAGTGTCAAATATGACAGATTTGCTATAGAAAATCTGTCATTATTGGACACATGCAACAGGAGTTTGTTAGTAACAGAAGATACACAATCAGGGGGCAGATCTTTGCCTAGGATTGCCTATGAATGAAGCATTGATTGATTGATTAGTGGCACACGCACAATAAGACGCGAATTGCTAGTGTATGTTACTGCTATGTATAAAATACAAAATTAATAGAGGCAACACACACCAAAGTATAATCTATGTCGAAATATTACTAATAGTGAGACTTGAAACTTGCAAGGACCTCTTGACATTAGATGACGTTTCAGTTGGTTACGTGATTGTAAAAAAACGTGCAAAATCTGAAGACTACCTCTTATTTATCGATCCCAAAATCAGAGATTGACCTAAATTAATTCTAATCTAAGCATAGATAATTTCTCTCGCTTGTGGTTTACTAACAAAGTGTGAGCACGTACACTAAAATTGTAAGTTCAATGCTCTTTGATATTGCAAGGCACAACGCAGTAACTCGTTTCACCTATTGTTTTCAATATTCATTTTACATTATCTGAACGGGCTGTAGGAGTCCCTCGCATACCCACAGAAGGTAGAGACCTCGTGGCCGTCAGAGTAAACGCATAACGCGAAGACCTGTACTAGGTCTATGTTATTATCACCTTTTTTTTGTGTTATGCAAGCCCATTTTCCAAACTATTTTATCGCCTTCACAAAACAAAAAGCGCAACTCAAGACAGCACTGCATACCCTGTATGAAGTCTCGACTATTCTTCTATCGCCTGGTACACGCATATCGTGTTTACATACAAAAATCACACCCAACAACACACAAAAATGAACCAACATTTTGAGAATGCAATATTCTGAGAGCAAAGGCTGGGTAGTAGAAAGTCAGTTCTTCAGTCAAGGTATGTTCCAAATGTATGTAAGAGTAAATTCTATTATAATTTTATAATTGTTTCAAGATATATAATGTAAATTGAGTATTGAAAACAGCCGCTTACAAACATGATCCTGTTATTACTCCCGCGATAGTTACTTAGAACTTACGCTTGTTACATTTTGATTGGAACTTTGGTGCGCGCCATCGCATTGATGGTTTTTGCGACAAGCTTTTTGGAGATATTTGTACTAAAACTCAGTAAGTAGGTTTCAACTAATCTGCATTATAATCGGACCTGAAGGTATATCTGCTCAATAATTTACTCACCAAGATACTCTATAGAGAAATGAAATCACATGTTTGTTTTAAACACTTTTATAAATTACATTCTGAGTAAAATCATGTCTGCAACATGCTTCGAAGGTATCTCCATAAAACTTGACGTATATCGATCTTAGTCACTGCCAGGCAGCGTACTCTACCATTGTACAAATATAATTTGATCATAATTCTATTATCAGCAGCGAGACTAGCCCAGCACTACGCGTAAACAAATCTCATATAATCGGTCAATTTAACCATAACTACACTAAATTTAACAAACAAAGACCGAACTAATGTCACTAGCTAAATATATGTACAGTAAAGAATTGTGCCTCAATAGAACAATACTCTAAATAATTTTTCACCCTCTCGGAGTATAATACAAAAAGTGCAAGACAATATTCACATAAAAAGAATACGATACCTATTTTACACTTACATACACCTTATATATTTTTGCACTTTTATATTGCCAGTTCATTGGCTTAAACTCGGAATATCTCAATTTAATTAAGACTTCATAACCCATACCGCGACAACTCAAATAACAGTTATATATTTACACAGATTATTAGAAGGAAGAGATAATATTACAAAGAGAAGAGAGAAAGAGATATCTACTAACAGCTGTGCAATTATACAACCACCACCTAAACTTAGGCTACATTAGTACAAATGGCATTCATAAAATCTATTGCTAAATGGTGATTTTTATACAAGGATAAAAGGGGAACGCGTATTCACAATCTTATTACGAGAACTGGCCTCTTGCTATTTAGAATCAAACGCTCCAGACAACAAAACAAGACTACGTTACTTATTTCATTTATATTTAGTAGTTTTGACATGTTTGATATAATTGATAAGTTAACAAGATATAAATATAATAATTTGTGATAATAAAAATGTTTCCAAACACGAATAAACAATTTACTAGGGTTAACTTTATTTCATGCTTTTCAGTGATTTAGAAGTTGGTTTAATTATTTAAAATTTTCATTGTGATTTCATCTGAAATTTTGCCCTTGTAAAACTCGCTGAGGGACCCTCTCAGGTAACTTTTTTTTTAACGATTTATGTGGACTTCGAGGTTACCCTTCCTTACAACGGAGATACTGTTTCATATACATAAAAAAAATGTCAACATAATAATCTTATTTTTTTGAAGGCGGTTAAAAACAATGCGGTTGACCTTACAAAGGGATAAAGAGGACACATTAGTTCAACGGTAACCATCAGCCTCCATTGACGATGACATTCTATCGGAGCTGGAGGTACTGTAGTTATGGTACTGGTTCAAACTGTTGAGAGACATGTCCTGGGGCATGTCTGAAGGGGAGGTTTGGTAGTAATGCGCTTGGTAGGGAGTAGCAGTATACGGCGCAGCCGGTTGGGATGGCTCCTCTAGCTCTTTATCGCTCGTCTCCATGAACTGAATTATCCGATGCGTCGCTTTCACGTGAGCAACTATGGGAGCTTCGGCCTGAAATACAGATAAAATTGTTTTACTCTTTTAATTTTAATAATAAACCAGTGAATTATATTTAGTAGTAGGGTTCCTTGTGAAGGACTCGTCCAGGGAAATATACTTTACAATATCTATTTCAGCCGCCACGTAGCGTTGCTGTGTTCCAGTTTAAGGGGTGTGAGTGCCGTTTTAATTAACATCTGTACAACTCAGATTGATGGGCACATGGTAATGTATCGTAGTAACACGTAACGTATGCACGTACCCAACGTACATAACCTGCGAGCCATGGCTTTGTTTGATTCCCGCATAACCAGGCTTAACCAGGTGGGCTTTCATTGTTTCGCCAACAACGCGAATAAAAAATCGTATTTTTTGTTATAAGTGTACAGGCTCACAATTTACGACGGACAGATCCTGATTTCTTAGTACTCAAGAATCTTTTAATAAAAAAAAATTACCTACAGAGTGATCGCAAGACATATAAAACATTCCACACTTGTAGAATATATTCAACTATCATAATCATTTATTTGCAATTAGTTTCTTACTACTAAGATCTTAATAAAAATAATAAATCAGTTTGATGTAACCTAGTCTGAAGACGAAATAATCAGTTAGAGGGAAATGGTTTCCCTCGGCGTTCGAGGAAATTTACTCTCAAGTAGTTGTCGATTCACCTAGAATGATTACAAGGAACAATTAACACAGGACATATTTCAACATCAGCAATCTACTCTTTTATTTCGTTCAAACATTATTTCTATTGAATTCTTCAATTTTTGTGATGTTTATTTAGACGCCAATTGCATAGCAAAGTACAAGGTGCTCTCGTAATGAAATGTATCGAAAGTGATGGTCTCCTGACAAGTTATAGCCAGAACTAATACTCACGCTAGCAGTAAGCGTCAGGAAGGTGTAGTATTTGTTCAGCGTGGGTAGGAGAGGTGCGTAGGACGGCACGCGCGTTCTGACCGTTGCTGCGTGCGCGGGCGATACTACCGCCATGTGACCCAGTAGGAGCGCAATGTACGCGCCGATCATTGTATGCTCCATGTGGGTACCCGCTCGAGCCAGCACTGAAATGTAAGGTTTGTATGAGATAGATAAATTCTTTATTGATTACCACAACAAGTAAAATAATACACATTTTATACAAATTAAAGTAAACAATGCAGTAATACAATGGGCGGCCTTTCGCTAAAAGCGATCTCTACCAGGCAACAATTCACGACTAGTAGAAAAGCACAAGGCTCCAACCGCGTGAAGCTATTCTCATACAAACTCCTGAGTTGCTGGGCTGAGTTTCGGTAATTTCTTCCTTAGTACAGCCCTGTCGGGGTATCCAAGGCAAACCTACTCTGAAATTATCAAGTTTCTACAACCATCCGTTTAGGATGTCAGGTATAGTAGTCGAGTTCTTAGTGAAAAGCTCATCTGGAGAAGTTCTTTATGCCTATTTCTGTCTTTGAGCAGATTGCTTGTTCCGGTTTGAAAAGTGTGTGTGCCGGTGAAATTAGAGGCAAGGTTAACTAGAACAGAATTTTGCTTTGAATGCATCATAAACTCCCCAATTATCGTGAGTAAAATCAAAGAGCGTTATATTAACTATTGAAAAAAAAACCGATACTTACATTTGGCGACTGTCTCATCAATATCGTCTTGAGATTGCTTCTTTTTGGCACCATCGCCACTTTCCTTCTCACCGTCCAGCAGCGCGTCGGTATTTTCCTCGGCCCGCCTATAAAACGTTACAAAAATATTATACTTACATTATAACGGTTGTAACTATGCTATAACAACAGAAAACACTATTTTGAATATCCTTCCTACTTAATATAAATGTATGGATTTTGTTACTCTTTCACGCGAAAACTACAGGATCCTTCATCCTTAATGAAACTCTACAACAATATAGCTCGTAGATCAGGATAACACATATTATGTAACTTGGTCAAAATATAACGATAAGTGTTAAGTAAGTCGGCGGACAACGTCGCGTGCAAAAGCTAGTTGTAATATATATTCAAAACTCCCGCGCGATCCAAACGCATAAACGACGTCAATATTTAGTTCACGTGATTAGAATGTACTTTCTCTAAACATACAAGGTTAATGACCTGCCCTATAGATAGAAAAAGCGCGCTATTTATAGCAGTGACGATCGAGGTGAACTGACTAGATCGATCTTATCTCATGGTGGCGAATAACGAAGTTCGTGGATACGAATGTGAACCGGTCTTAGGAGATTAGTAGTAACTGGTAAAACACGCGCAACATCGCCCGCGTAAAGTTATTTTTATACAAACTTCAACCCCTGCTGCACCCGTTTAAGGGTTAAGTGTTGGAAATTCCTTCTTTAGTACACGTCTACGCATCAACGCAAATATACCCTGCAAATGTCAAGTGGCCTACCAGTGGCTGTTCTTTGACTGTGCGTCAGTCAGACACAACAAAAAATATTATTATTGATTTACAGTTGCGAAAATAACTGAGTACTACTCGAACAAAACATTATCAATATTCTACAGATTATGTTTATTCAAGTAGGTGTAGTAAGGCTTATGATCCAGGAGTAAACAATTTGAAAGCAAGAGCCTACAATTTTTTTTTGAAAGAAAGTCTGATTTATTTTATGAGTGAATGTTTGCATAACAAACGAATAAGGACGTCTATTAGACGAAGATAAAAAGTAAACGACTTCTTGTACACATTTTCTCGCTTCGTCGTTAGATTCAGTTGTTGTTGCTTCAGTTCAGTTGCTTGTGGCAGTGATTGAAAACTCACCTAGCCAGGTCTTCCCGCTTGTAGAACAGATCGGAAATGAGATCTAACGAAGGCAGGCTCCGAGATATAACGTCATCATCGCGGTCTACTCGGATCCGCACGCTAAGTAGCCTTTGTGTGTTCACGTCATTGTTTTGTACCAAGTTGATGAGAAGTAGTAGCACCTGGAAATAATGTACTATAGTTTAGTACAATAATACAATACATATAAAGCTTATCATGTTTGAGGAAGCCCAATGCTGGACTGCCTCAATCATACATTTCCAGGAACAACGATTTTCAGCCTTCTCCAGCCAGATTTCCTGCTATCTTTACAATATCGTAGGTCCATCGGTTATTATGGCCTGTCCCTTGCTACTTCTAAGAGCTATTGGCGTTAGTGACCTTGGCTTTTCTAAAGAAAAGAAATATAAGGAAAAAACATTATTGTGTTCATAGTACAATTAAATAAATACTTACACAAACACTGAATTCGAAATTTCTTTTGTCAGGTATAAATGTTCCTTGATTGTTTAGCATGATGAGGCATATCTCCATTAGAGACGGTTGATCACCAACGACTTGAGCGCCGATTGAAACTGAGATAAACAGACAAAATTAATAATTCGGACGAAACTGCAACCTCGTATCTTATAATATGTTGCAATAGTTTTAAGTTTACCTTCATTGGTTCTGAAGGAATGCGAAAGGTTGACAAGCACTTTGATAGCCGGTAACGCTGCGTCCAGTAATGCGGTGCGAAGCGGGCTGTTGAGGCACGCTTCGCCCGCACACCGCCGAAGCAAGCCCACCACAGTACGGGCGCAACCTAACGGTCCGTTCACTAGGTATAACTGGTTGTCTTCGTTTTGCTGCGTCACCTATAAAATGCAAGTTGATTATATAATTAAACATAAATACACGACAAAGTCATTGACGTACAGGCGGTAGTTCCGCCTTAGAATAGGACCCTTCCATCAAATCGTGAAGTCGTAAGAGGCGGCTAAGAGAACGCACCAAGAGATATGCAGCAGCATCTCCTAAGTACATACCACCGACACTACGGTCCCTAATCAATATGCAAACTAAACAAACTAAGCAGCTAACCTAATTCAATATTGCAAACCTTCCAAAGTGTCACCACAAGCTGTCCAAACAGCTGTGGGGCTGTACCCGTAAAAGCAACATTGAAATAATACAGCGATTTCAAAATAAAGTACTAAGGGGCATTGTTAATGCACCTTGGTACGTAAGAAATGAAGATTTGCACCGGGATCTCCAAATGGAATTTGTTAGTAAATTTGTTAAGAAATCTGCAGAAGCTCACGAACGAAGACTTCACCACCACGTGAACGTCGAGGCCATCCAGCTCCTCGATAACACAGACATAGTGAGAAGACTCAAAAGAACTAAACCTTTTGAGCTAGTGTAGTGTTTATCCTAATATTGTGTAGTGTAATAATAGTTCTACTTTTAATGAACACAAGAACAAAGTGTCCTCCCCTTAAATAGAGACTGTAAGAAAAGTGCCAATGGACACATTCTTAGTATAGTACTCCTATAAAAATAAGTCAAAGCAAAATTACTCATTAGCCTTATTGGCTAGATTGTAATTTTATTAGGATACCTACTGTATTTAGTTGGTAAACTAATTAAGGAAAAAAAAAACCCTAATTCAATATTGCAAACCTTCCAAAGTGAGGGGGAGCCCTAAGTCCAATATTGTACTGTAGGCTTATGACGATTAAAACCCTACACCAGAGTTTTTATTTCTTGTGTGCCTACACTAGTAAACAAGCTTTTGCCTCTGCCTTCATTCGCGTTCCTATTTAGAAGACGCTATGTGTGGGGTAAGATTTTAGATAAAGTAGGATTACCCAGCTCCTACACAACGTTTCTTCGTAACGTCTTTCCTGGGTAGCAGGGAGCGGGTTTCCTCACGGTGTTTTCCTTCGCCGTTTAGAAGAAATTGCACAGTAGCATTGCGCATTTATTCGATCCAAAGCGTTATTAGATTATTAGGTAGGATTCCCGGTATCATACGTGTATAATAAATTAGAATCATAATTTTGGGCATATGAAATTTACATGACCTTAATGATAGAGGTCATTCAAGCCAGATCAATATATAGCTTTTTATTCAACTATTTGTTAAATGATGGTGCAACGTTCCGTACTCTACCTATAACAGATTTACTTACATTCTCAAGGACTCTCATACAGCGATCCGCTTTCCGTAACACATCGATGTCTGGCTCCGTCCAACTAGCGGCCGGCGTTTCGAGCCGTCCAGCGCAGTCGTGAATGGTGCGGACAATGTGATCAACACCGCCTAGGTTCCGCAGCTCTTCTTTGAACCATTCACCGGCGCGTTTCGATGTCAGGGATAGCAGAGTTTCCATTGCTAGATGACCGACCTGAAGTATAAAAAATAATTTAAGTACTATGAGTTTCGAATCTACCGGATCTGTGACTAAACACTTTTAAAAAAAAAGAAAACAAAATTACTTGATGTCGAAGGAGTCGCAAGAGTGTCATGAATTGGAAGCGTTATCCTTCTTTCGACTCGAGTACTACGAGCACTGCCAATCAATCATCAAACGAACACAAATTCAATCAAAAATCATAAGATATATACTTGATTATTTATTTACAAAAAAAAATTATAGCTAATACAGGTATTTATAATTGGTATGTACAAAATACATATGAAACAGTTGAGCTATCTACAGACCGTTACAAACGATCTAAAGGTAGCTCAACTGATCCAGATCAGTGCCAATCCGAAGCGTTCCCAAAACACTAGATATAATTGATCGGCAACCAATATTTTTTCAATTATCTTCGTGTTCCGGTGGTTATAAATCGTAAAACATGGTCTCAAGGTCCCGTTGAAATTTTCGGAAATGTGTATGATGTTCACTCACCGTGATGTTATCAAGGTCTAAGTGCTGAGCTTTCCCTTGACTTTTGATTTCGGCGCATAGCTCGCGGACCCTATCTTGAGTCTTGGTTAGCTGCACAGATGTCAGGCCGCAATCGTCAAGGGCATTTCTAATGGCAACAAGAAACACTATTAATAAAATACTGTAGGATAGAATATGAAGGTTATAACTATCCAATAAGTAACCATGCTAAACAAAAAAAGTAAGATAGTTAATTGATTTATGACTTTGCGTCCCAATCCATTGTAAAATTATAAAATAGACGATTAAATAGTATTTCTTTTCTTTTTTTCTTTCATAAATAGTACTATTAGTCACTTCTTCACTTATAATTAAAAAAAAATTGGATTTCTAGATTTTTGTTTAAACCAAATTCGTAATGTTTTACTGCACTGCATATGACATGAATTCAACTGCTTCAATTACAAAGATTTTATAGCACCTAGGTGCAATCCAAACGTTGATATTTGGCGAACTTGATACAATTAACTGTTTAATGTATCTAGTTGACCGACCCGGTGAATAATTGCAAAGGACACATTATGTCCTTTGGACATGTTATGCCCGGTTCCAGTATCTCGGATATTCAACGGACTTCCAATGCGCCTTTTACTGTTTTATATCAAAACCATTTCACAAAAGAACAGTATGTATCAGGGCTTACTTATGTGATGCGTCTGATTCTAGTAGATTCAGCATAAGCTCTAGCGATTCTCTATCCAGGTCCATGTTGAGGCGGTCTTGTGACAGCACAAACATCACCGTCGCCGTACAAAGTCCAAGGCTCTGAAAAATAAATAGGTAGATAGCTTTATATTGATATCTACAACAAAGTAAGCACCTGCCTACATAAAAACGGTTTTACACTTAAAAGTGAAGAGTATCTGAGTAATGTAGTACTGCTTGTTATTTTTCTATGGTAATACATTGTACGCCGTTATCGTTAAGAATAGTAGTAATAGTATTAAATGTTGATGTTTGTTCTATGCTTGGATACCCTACCTAATAGTAGTATTTCTATTTTTTCTTCTCGTCGGAGATACCTCAAAGCCTATATACTAAGCTTAAGATACAAGGCGAAAATCTAATCAGAGCGTGTTACTACTGATGACTTATGAAACGTGACGTGGTAGATGATTATTTATACAAACGAACACGTAACAGTTCACATAATACTCCTGAAGATGTAACAGGATAACGTATACGTCTTGGGTATTATTACACTGTAAGTGCCATGATAGACCAACAAATATTTTCCAACATTTTGCCCCATCGCGTAATAGAAATCGAACCCAGAACAAGTCCAAACCGACCTTTCGACCGCCAAGAGGTCATCTTGTTTTTTTAATAGATATTTTCATACACCTACCTATAGGATGACAAGGCTCTCGTAAGTCGACTGAGAACCGCTTGACGAAGCATAGAACATGCACCTCTACCCGATGCATTGACGACATTGTAAAATCGCGGGAAGTCGGTGGATGGAGAATGCTCAAAAGTTTATTTCCTGGAAGTGCATGGGGTACTTATTTCTTTGTTTTGGTGAGGGAAGCCTTTGTTTACTAGCACGAGTCTTCATCAAGACGATGATGATGTAGAATGACAAATGGAGCTATCATTCCATTTGTCCTTACCGACCTTACAATAAACATAATATACTATGTAGTTTTCATCCTGGCCTAGTTCTCTGATTATTGTGAAATAAATTTCATACGAACTTCAACCCCCCGTGAACGGGTTGAATTTCAGGAATTCTTTTCTTACTACATCTCTACGAACCAAGACAAATGTTAGGTACCCTGAAAATTTCAAGTCTCTACGACCAGTGGTTTAGGCTGTGCGTTCTCTATGTGTCAGTCATTCAATGAATCAGTCAGTCAGGACAAAGATTCTTATAATTGGTATAGATAATTTCTGGCAAATCACAGTTAAAAAACTACAATTACATCCAAACTTAACTTATGATTATACTGTAGTTTTTCTATTTGGTGACTGTAGTAGCGTGTTTCTGTAACATTACTGTGACGTCACGCATGCTATAAATAATCTCAATTGTGGAACGCATTACATTCACTACTGGTCCAATTGTAGCAACCTTACCTTCCTTCTCTAATGGCGCGGGTTCAAGTCCGGTCGCGTACCTGTTTTTAGGGTTCCGTACCCAAAGGGTAAAACGGGAACCTATTACTAAGACTCCTCTGTCTGTCTGTCCGTTTGTCACCAGGCTGTATGTTGCCCTAAAATCCTGTCCCAGTCATAAAATAAAGGGGAGAAACGTTGAACGTGACGATATACTGACCGGATAAATCATCTACAAAAGATGCAAAAACATCTTTACTTAGATGCTTTATGCAGCCTTATATAGGTATATTCAATAGAAGAGTCTTTGTAAGTACCTGGTCGTCGGTGGCGTCGTGAAGCGCGCTGAAAAACTTCTGCACTGTGCCGTGCGCGCGTAGATGCATGCGAAACGCGGGCGCAGTACATTTGCTCGCAAGCGTGATCGCGGACAGACAACGCGTCGATATCGGGTTGGTATCCTATAAAAAACAAAAACGATAAGTAAGTTTATAGTGACAAGGTACGGTGTCTGTGGCGACATCTAGTTGTAAAAACGGAACTAAATTATAGTCAAAAAATACCCACGGTATTATCTTGTAATGAAAATTTATTTCACTCACACTGGATTTAGCGAAGAAATGGCAACTTTGGTTTACATTATAGCTATGATGGCATTATAAAACTTTGGGAGTGTGCTGGACTTTGCACTTAACAATCTAGAAATGTTTGTCTACTTTTGTTGCTCTCTGTACCTTACCATAATACAAGACCCTCAACTAGCAAATCATGCAAGCGTTTGTCCCGCCATCACGGGAATTAGTACACACACGTTTTGCACCTTGACTGGTTAATGGTAAGGAAAATAGAGGCTTTACCTGTAATGTATCGAGGAGGTATTCCACATCATCATTGAACTCTTGGAACTCTCCAATTTCTTGTATTTGATGTGCTTTCTTCACATTTCTTACAACTGTATAGTACTGAAAACAGAGAAGACTTTGTTAATATTATAAGATTATGACTTATAAGATAAAATAATAATTTTTTAAATAATTTTTCTATAGTTTAATTAATAATGTATTTCAGTGAAGTACAATTATAATGAGATGGATTGGATAATTTCATTAATTGTTTTTTTTTATTTATTTAAGTATTAATAGATTATACTATTAGGGACTCGCCCGCCGCGCCACATCGGTCGTCGAGTCGAATTGTTTAAAGTGTCAAGCAATATGACCCTAATAAGAATAACAATAAGAACCTAACTAACTTACATGGGCGTTTGTTTATAGTTTATCTTTATGACTTTGCAAAGACAATCAATTTTCCTATTCCTGATTATGGTCTCGTAGGACTAGATTCTCCTCATTTTTAAGATGTTTCAACTAATAGTTAGATCAAAAAACCAGAAGTTTGGTCTTTTGAGTAATAAAGATCATAATGCTAGTCATTTTAGTTCTCACAACTGTTGTCACAAAAACTTGCGTGTTCGGTTTAAAAAACTTGAGATACGAAATAAATTGTATTCTATTTTAAAAGTACCTCTTTAGCCTCCTTAGTGCACTTGACACTGGTGTATGGTTTGATAGTTTCAGCAGGATCATCAACTATAGGGTCCGGTGCACGGTAGCGAGTCACTTTGGTCAACTCTTCTGAAACCTCAGCCACTGGATTTGGTGATACTGCTGGTGTCTCTTGAGGTTCTGGTCTAGGAGTCTCATTTCCTTTCTGTAAATTGTTTTTACTCTAAGTCTTAAAGCCCGAATGTTCCGGAAATCTCATTAATAAATAGTATAAAGATTTAGAGATGTCAAATGCTTAGATTGATCTTTTTTTAACTTTTTTCAGTACATATCAAATCATGTCAGTTCCATCTTGCCCTTCTTATCTTAATTACTGCCAATAAATACTAAGCTACCCATGCATTCTGGCAGAGCATGTTAGCCACATCTGAGGTGCAGCTAACAGTCTATGAAATAGACTAACATCAAGCCAATTAATTTTTTTATTTAACTTAACTCTTGAATGAGAAACATTGCAGAACCTTGACTTTGACCTCTCTGGACCTTGACATGTTTGGATAGCCGATGACATGCTAAGAAATACTGTATAGTGATAACAAATCAATACAGAAAAGCTAGCCAGATATTAAAGGCATTATACAACTGTTGTTGTTGCCAAGGTCACTTGTAAAAAACGATTCATAACTCAGACAGATAATTGATATTGATTCAATATGCACTTCAAGAATAAAATACCTAATTGTAAATAAACTCAAACTGCACAATGTTGAAATACTTTATAAATGCATTATGCTGATAACTATTTATACCTAGTCTAGTTCTAAGATTACACTTACATCATTTGCCCATTCATGTTTGTAAAGGTGACGTCTCTTTCTCGCCGGCAAAGGTGATGGATTGTCATTTACCAATGACTTACTCTTAAATATTGAACCTTTCTTCTTTGTTATAACCAATTTCACACTCGGTTTATCATCTAAATGGTTGTCAGTAAGTAAGTTAAGCAAAGGCGGTTTGAACACATTATCTTGGGAATTTTTCTGAGACTCTTCTTCATAATTTTCATTGGGACAGCTATTGTAGGCAGAATCAGAAGATTGTGTGTTTGCCTGGAGGTAGCCTTGAGCCTCATTGGTATTTGATTCTGGCTCCTCATGACTCATTTCTTCATTGACATCACTAGGCAGTTCCATGTTATCACTTTCAGAAGGTGCCCTTTGAACCTTACTCACATCTTTTTGAACTACCCCTTGCTCGGGACTTGAATGTTTGATGTGTCTATGTTTCTGCTTTTTATGAGGTTTTCTATAAGTTTCTTCTTTTTTATTAGTGTCACTGCCAGACAGAATATCTATCAGATCATCCTTTTCTAGATGAACTGGATCATGTTTAGGCGAAGTAATCACTGGAGTCTCAGCAATATGTGCTTCAAGCCTCTTCTTTCCTTTTCTTGTTTCTCTTTTGAGGTCACTTACAGTTTTTATAACAAGTTTAGGCACAGCCCCTTTTGATTTAGTTAGGGCATCCAAGTAATCATCAGTTTCACTGTAATTTATGTTTGGTCTATTTCTTCTAGACCTTCCTGATGTCTCTGGTGGTTTAGGCTCAGGTTGAGGCTCATTCGCTTCTAACCTGGGGGATTTATGTGATGGACCAGTAGAATCCAGTCTTGCAAGTTGAGATTCAATATCATCTACTACAGCTGGTTTGTTCTTACATTCCTTTTCTGGTTCATGACTTGGTGAAGCCAGTGTTTTGTACAAATCATAGACATCAGACCCTGGAGTAGGGGAAGATGGCTTTTTTAGAGGTTCATCATCACTATTCTTGTGATGACGTCTGTGAGCCTTGTGCTCTTTCTTGTCTTTTTTCCTTTCTTTTTTGATATCAGTCAAACCAGGACATTTTATAGTAATTTTTAGACCCTCATGTTTCGGAGAACACATCGATTCAACGGCTGGACTTTTCTTAATAGGGTCAGGTCCAATATCAGAGTGTGTGTCAAGAGAAGAATGCCTGTCTGATCCCGGTGAAGTAAATCCTTCATTAGAATCAGTGCTTACAATTCTTGAAGTCCCTTTAGATATCCTGAGTACTATAGGTGGTGGCTTACGTTCCTCATTTGAATCTTTACTTGTTGAAGGGCTTGCAGCATCCATTTTTGTAGACATTGGACTTGAAATAATAGGGCTTGCTTTTGGTGATGGTACCTTAGGAGTTGGTATTTTAGGAGAGTATATTTGGGTTGATAATTTAGGTGGAGGTAGAGGATCATATTGACTAAAATCAGGAATAGGACTATTACTGCCATCCTCAGCATAATTGATTACTTTATCACGATTTCGCACCAGATATCTTTTATTTGGTGGTTTAAGATTGGGATCTGGTGCTTCTTCTTTTTTGGCAGCCTTCGTGGCAACACTTTTCTTAGTCCTAGATTTCTCAGAGGAACCACGCCAGGGAATCTCAGGTGATGAGGAGTCTCTATTATAAATTTTGCTTCTTTTGCTGTTTTTCCTTTCTCTGCTACTATGCTCAGGGGATAAAGGAGCTGCAGACACTGGTGGTGCATATGTGATTTGTGGTACTGGTGGGTAGGCTTCAGCATTTCTGGATTTAAAAAATTTCTTCGGTTTTGGTGGAGGTTGCTCTGTTTCCACTGCTGGAACGGTCAGGGGACTATTCTGATCTTGTACTGGTTTCTTCACAACATTACTAGTATACGCTGGAAAAAAAAACACATTGATCTGTGGCTTGTTCATTATCTACCAGGTAATTATAAAGCAAAATGTAGGAACCGTAAATAAAGCGATACTACGAAAACTTTCACTTTCCTATAAGCCACTTTCAGAGATGTAACATACGAAATTAGTAAATAGTCTTGAACTCGAGATAGGACGCTTATCAATAGCATGACCTTATGGCATAAGGTGCTTCAAGTGCAACAGATAGTTAGGTAAAGGAATTTACTCTTACCGTAAGGCGAACTCCTGATCGACGTAAAACTGGTGATTCCCCATTTGCCTACGGTTCCTGCTGACCGAGCTGCTGTAGGACAATTACTGTTTTCTCTAAATAGGGCACTGTCAAGCGGTACGGCCACGCTGCCGCTACGGCCCCTGCCCCAGCGCGACATTCTGCTATTCTCATCAGATGATGACAAACGCACCAACTCTCCAAAACGAACTCTTCAAGTGTCAAAGAAAACTGCACATGTCGTCCTTGCACGTACGGTATACTTATTACTCCACCACTTATTTCAAACACATTTCAAAACATTGCTTCATTTATTGAATGAAATGAAAACACTACTGGAGATAACACGCCCGCCATTTTTACGCAAGCTAAGTACTTTTATAGGGCACTAAAATTGTAATATCCTTATATAAGTGGCGTGTCACGTAGTATCCATATGCGTTAACCAAAACTCTTTGAATTTATGAGGTAGAAAGGTTTACGATAAATTTAACACTACCTATTGACAATAATAGGGCACAAACTGCGATGTTGTCATCTCATAACACAAAAGACGCCATATTGGTTAGCTAAACAAGGTTTCTGAACTGCCAGCCAATAGGAGCACAGGAAACGAAACGCGTAACGAACCATAGACAAAAATGTAATTGTGTATTGTTCGATTTCAAAACAGTGGTCCGATCCCGCGACGACGCATGGTACAGTCAACGTTAAGCGCAAGTAATTAAATATCTATATTTATATATTTCATTATTCTAATGTCGCAGCACAAAGTAGGTACCTACATACTTTAAATAAACTCGGTAGTCACCATGCTTGTCAGGTAAATTGTTGGTAACAGCGTGTGTTGATGTAATACTGCTGTTTCCTTAATCACCTGACGACATCCACATGAGGTAAAGTGTATGTAACAAATGTAGAAGTGGATGTTAACAAATGGCACCGCCCCGCCACCGCCGCGCCGCGTCGCCGCGTCACTTACACGTACTTAGAACGGATAGGTGGACAAAGGCTGGATATTGCGATGACTAAGCTTAGGTTGGCAAATTACTTAGCAAAGTTTGGATGTGCCACTTGCGGTGCGTGTATAGGTACCGTTAAATGTATAGTAATTTAGTGTGTATAGACTTTCTTATTATGAACTCCGTATTCATACTTTACTGACTGTGTGGCCTAAAATAAATTAATGTTATAATAATTACCTAATAATGTTGCTTAATTTCATTAACTTCTACTCTACTTATCTCACACCGCATCCCAGGCATTACTACGTCGCGAATAAAGTGGTATTTGATTATTATTATTCCTTTAATTATACAGCTATTCGTTTAGTTATATGGGAAAAGGATTTCTGCCAAGTTTTTTTGGAGATGACTGTACCTACCGTTTGTACCATTACCAAAGACAATATAATGCACAACGTTAAGACGCAGGACTTCCATAATAATAACGATAATAAAAAAAACTTAAGAATCTGACGCGATAACTAACTCATACTGTTATCACCTTAATAGCAATGACACAAATGAATTTAGATTAAGGTACTTAATGACTGGAGTGTCGACTGTACGTTTTGGGCAGATTTTGTTTTGGTCTCTCATGTCGATTGACCCTAAAATGGGCGAGCTGTCAAACGTTGATTACAGCTGACAGCTTTTTTGTACTAAGACCTATTGAGGCTCGAGTCTGTGTTTACATTCTACCAGACAAGTGCTTGCATCCTCATAATATAAACCTTTTTGGTGCAACCTCTTTTTGATAGATCTCCTAAACACCATCTAATTCAACCTAAAAATTATCGACATCAGTGGGATTTTTTTAATAGTGACAAACTCGGGAAAGTTTTAAATTAGGATATAGAAAAAGTCTAAGTGTAACAAGGCAAGGATAAAATTAAACAGTATTGTCAGATGTGACAATACTAGCTTATATATTTTTTATGAGAATAAACGAATTTATAAATTATCATAAGCTATCGATATTATGAAACTTATTATAGACTTTATTTTTAAATGATTGCGGGTTATTTTTTGGTTTTTGACGTTGCTTTGGTAGAATATTTGTATATTACTGTAGCTTTTTGGTTGCAAACTTTGCAAAAATTATACGACATTAGAGAGATTCACCTAGCTGTACCTACCTATTTACTTTCGCAACACGCTGTAACGCTAAACAGAAAAATACCTAATACCTACTTACCTACATAAAATAGGAATTACTTTTACAACAACAACAAAAAAACGAAAACAGCAGTTACATTCGTAACTAGCTTGCTGTGTTCCGGTTTGAAGGGTGTGGGTGCTGGTGCATGTAATTACAGGCACATGAGGCTTAACACCTGTATGCCTCAGGTTGATGGACGCTAGTGTTTTGTAAGGCACTTTCCTAACTAACGTGACCTACAAGGCAATGCTTTGTTATAGGCTATGGTAACCACTTAACATCAGGTGGGCCATATGCTTGTTCCATCAGCAAATTGTATAAAAAAAAGATATCTAGAGGAGGTATTCAGAGGTATGTCCAGATATTACACTTGGTACGGTTTCTACAAGCCCACGTTTTGCAGTAGGTAGGTACCTACCTAGTTCGTAGGAGGTAGGCATTCAATGTTAATTTTTAGGGTTCCGTACCCAAACTGCCGCTATAACAACAAATACTAAAAAACTGAATAAAACAAATCTTTTAGGGGGCTTTCATACCACGTGGTTTTTTTTTTATAGACTAGCGGCCGCTCGCAGCTTCGCCCGCGTGGCAGTTTGTACTCGTTCCCGTTATTTTTTCGGGATAAAAAGTAATAAGTAGTTAAGGCCGCCCATTGTTTTGCCTAATTGTGTATATTTCCTGTACCTATTATGTTTCTGTGTGGTGAACAATAAAGAGTTATCTATCTATCTATCTATCTAATCCAAGTTTTAATCTATGTTTATTCCAAATTTCATCCAAATCGGTCTACTGGTTAAAGCGTGAAAGAGTAACAAACATCCATCCATCCATTCAACCATCCATCCATACTTACTAACTTTTACTTTCGCGTTTATAATATTAAGTAGGACTAGCTGTGCCCGCGACTTCGTCCACGCGGAATTTAACAAAAAAGTCATTTAGATATTTTTTTTGCATTTTTGTTTTCAGTTCTTTGTTTCAGTGCTTTATTGAAAAATTTAGAACATGCTGTTTTATCTTCTATTTATAAGCATGCAAATAGTCACATCTACTTCCAAGACTTGGGTAGGTCTTGGTAGGATCTGAGCACACGAGTCTAGGTCAAATTACAGCCTAGCTAGGTTGCTTTTGTAAGATGGCTCCCGGACTACTGCTTGAGGTGGACAAGTCAGATAAGTCGGGATATCGGCTTGCTTGAGGTCGAGATGTTGACTTTAGATAGGACTTGGGCCAGACCTATTATTGATCTATACCTATGTTTTATTACATCTTTAGAAATCTGCTGGTAGGTACTATTTTGATCTTGTATCTCGTTTTACAGATACCAGCAAACCCGTGAGAGAACATTTGCAATTCCTGCAGATAGTAAAGACTTATCTGATGATAATGCATACACTGAAAAAACTAATTAACAAAAATAGTTGAGGTATATTAGAAATAACAAAACTTCGATTGCTCTTAAACAAAGTATGATTATATGTAAACCAGTTGATTCAGCTATAGCGTACAAAACAAGTAATGTTACTTAAGTTATGCTACGTTTTACAAAATACCATGTTAATAGTGACTAATAACTATTTTGGTGGTAATTAACACAACTGGAATATGTTAAAATTAAGCTACCTCCTGTTCATTATTTACACGGCAGTTTGTTTACCGACACCCAAACTTTTTAACCAATCGTTATGTTATGACCAGTCACAGTCGAATAATATTTACTAAAATAGTTTGCTAATAAAAACAAATCTATTTTGTCTAAATTTAGTCTGTTATTTTGTTATTTGACTTGTTGTTACCCAAATTTCGTTGAGTGCAACGAAACGTTTTTGCTACTTTAGCACGCGCACAAATAACGAACACGTTCAATCCTGCTCATTTTTTCTTTGATGGCGGCACTGACCACGACGGTGGAGTTCTAGGTACAAGTTTTTGTTATTTTATGTATTTACTAAGCGAGAAAATACTAAAAAACGGGATGGACACTATGGAAACGGACGCGGCTGCCAATTTTACCATAGCAGACTACCTGAAGTCTTGGGGTCTCGAGATATATATTGAGAAGTTTATTGGTGAGTACATATGTACATTAATACTGTTTTACTAGTGGAGGCGGTGGAGTTTTTAGTGGATAAGCTTCTGGCCGACTCGGAGGCCTTCCTCTGGCTAGTCGGTGCCACCGACCACCTTCTAGCCAGACGAAGGCCCACATTGCCTTGCTAGTCCATTTCCTCTTGAAAGCAGCGAAAGGTTGTATTTTTCCACCTTTAAAAAGATATAGATTATACCTACCTACTCTGATTTATTAACACATTTATGTATGTATTTATAATATTGCATCACCCTAGCAAATCTAGTTTTTGGGTTGCGGAGTATGCCAATTTGATATATGTGCCTACCTATGTATTTATTCCACACTGTCGTTAGATAACCTGTAGGAATAGGTAGGCACCTCACCTACTAGCTATTTTATAGCACTCCTTTATGGTCGTGACTTCTTTGTCTAAATAAAGTAAAAAATATCAAGTAGGTACAGTCAAATGTAAACCCATTTTACATTGAAACATTGCTTTATTGCACAATTTATAACAGATTCACTTGAAATAAAAATTTAAACACTAGTAGTAGTAGTAGGATTTATAGATTGTGAGGATAGATTTACTGATATGTTTACTTTATTGTTTTAGAAAACTCCATAGGCCTGGAAACACTTCAAATGTTGTCCGATGCAGACCTCAAAGAACTTGTACCTATAATAGGGACACCGCGCCAAACATGGAACACATTATTAAGTTGCTGAACCAAATAATGTCAGAGGCATTTATGTTAAATCAGATAGATGAAAAAAAAGTAAGTATAATTTCTGCTAATTAGTATTACCTGATTACTGATTTGAATCAGTTGAGCTATTTTTAAATCTTTTGCAACGGTCTGTAGATAGCTCAACAGTTTCACATGTATTTTGTACATACCAGTTATAAATACTGCTGTTATTAGCTGTAATTTTCTTTGTAAATAAATGTATAGTAGGTATGATTGTTACTATGTACATACATGTCTTTAAATTAACATTTCTATTAAATTTAATCTTCTTTGAATGTGCCAGAGTCCAACTCTCTCTTAGCTGGTTTTTAAAAAATTTTCATCCTTACAGTTGGATGGTACAAGTGTAACTGTACCTATAAACAATACAGGGAGAAAATAACACATAGTTGGTGCCTGATCACACAGAAACAAACATGTTGTAGAAGATATAACCGATACTGAAGATAAAGTAATGTAAAATAAATGCGATCCATGGAGCACTGTCGAATTTTACTGGCAAGTCACAACAAAAAAAACAAGAAGTGCTTGAAGACTTCATCACTTATGTAACCAGCCCAGCTGAGATAGCAGAAACTGTGACTAGGAAAAGGATTAAACTAATGAATATGAATCTCCAACTGCAGCCATTTATTTTGGTGGTTGGATCATCCAAAAATACTATAGCGGCAAGATACGTCATTGTTAATAATATACAATATGAGATGCCATCACTAACCAAAGCAGTGGATGCCTGTTTGAAAACTATATTTGTCCTTAAGGTTAAACGAGTCGGTACGTTGTCCATACAAACGCTGTAAGTGTTTAATGTCTACTATTTATTAACGTGCGTCCGAAGTTAAGTTTTATACTGAATTATCTTGCCATTATCTAGGTACGTTACCCTATATACTACGGTAAAATCAGATTACCTTGAAAGTTACAAGCGTTACAAGATTTACTACTAATTCTTTCGACGCTTGTAACTTTCAAGGTAATCTGATTTTACTGTAGAATATAGGGTAACGTACCTAGATAACGGCAAGATAATTCAGTATCAAACTTAACTTCGGACGCACGTTAATAAATAGTAGACATTAAACACTAATAGTATAATAGTAGGTAATAATAGTAATAATAGTAGGCATAAATACATGTGTAGTAGCTTAAGTTTTAATATTAAAAATGTGCTCTCAGAAATTGTAGAAACAGCCAAACAAGGTAATCCTGTAGCTAAAGAAAAACTTTTATCTGTTGTAAAGTCTCCAATTAATAAGCTTGACACTGAATTTAAAAGATTGAAATACTGAGCGAAATTAGGAACTTATATACCACTGAAAGAACATTTAATATGTTAACATTTGTAAGATATTTTAACTTGCTTGTTGCTGATTTTGTCCCTACTGGCGATGCTTATTGCACACTCTATATAACATTGAAACAATAAATACTTAGTTTTATGACTGTTAGTACAGTCCTTGCGTATAACGAAAATATAATTGTTTTTAAATGCACATTACTATCGACGGTTGATTTCGATTATCATTTGAATTGTTTTCAAGTAGAATATCCTGAACTAAAAAGAACAATATATATTTTTCGTGATTCTTTATTATAACATGTACCTAATATTGCTCGAATTGGTAAGATATAATAATGTAACACAGAGAGTTTCATTGTAATTTGTTTCTCATAATAATTATACTCACTTAATAAAAAAAAACTTAGTTTCTTTGTTAGTTTTAATTTAATATGTACTTTCAAAATAGTGGCCGACCTATAACGATTACCTAATATTTATTGTTAAGGTGGTTAGTTTCGATATGGTAGAAATTTGTAGAAATCTGTACTAGTACCTACATAAACTGTTTTGTAACTGCTACTAAATTGTTTTGTTTCTTTTTTGTGGTTAGTGAATTGGCGTGTTATCATTTGATTTACTGTTGTTAATTATTTTGTGATTTTGTGTACAGTAGTGTGTGTTATTTTACATTTTGCTACAATATGATATTTATATTTGCATTTTAAAACGATGCAGCTTAAAATGATGAGCTTCAAAATGATAAACATAATTAGAATTGTTGACGTCAAATTAACTTTGTTATCCTAAAATGCATATATAAATATTTAGTAATCGCAAAATGTAAAATAGAACGCAATACGCAACACGGGTAAATCACTAAATAATTAACGACAGTAAAACAAATGATTACCTACCCGCCAATTCACTAACCACAAAAAAGAAACAAAACAATTTAGTTAGCAGTTACAAAACAGTTTATGTACTAGTACAGATTTAAATCACGTTACGAACAACATAAAATGAGGCTAAAAGTAACAAAACACGTTATGTTACGAATAGCACCACGGTTAAGTTAGTTAACAGATAATTTGGTTATAGGTTACAAAAAAAGGTGAGGTAATTATAAGCAAATCATTGTTTGGTAGCTACAAAACTATTTACTAAAATCAACCACAGTGCTTTTGCAAAAAGCAATCGGAGGTTTAGTAATATATCATCAAACTGTTTCACAGTTAATACCAAAACATAAAGCTTTCTATGAACAAAATGTTTTGCTTCCATCAACATTACATTGACCTAAAGGCAAATAAATGCTTTTGTTTATAGTTACAAAAATGTTAGTTTAACATTTATCAAAATAGTTTGGGTAATACGGTAACAAAACCGGGTTTGTCTACGAATAGCAGCAGTTATGCTGTCACTACTTCTTGATTACTAGTAATCAAATTTTGAGTTACACATTACAAAAGAGTTTTTTCAGTGTATTTTGTGCCGCCTACAATACAAGAGCTGTCTACATTCCAAAAAGTGACACCGAAGATGAATACTATCGATGACCATCAATCTGAGGTTATATATTTGGAACAGAAGTTTGAAACTGAACTTACATGAACATGATTTTCTAAAAAAAACAAAGACACATTGAGTTGCCAATGAAAGAAGTAGTAGAAGATGTCATATGTCACTGGCCTACTTGGGCAAATGATCGGCAAAAATTGTAGCCAAAAGTGACATAAATATTGTACCAATGCAATTGTTATTTTTGCCTCAATAAAGACCGCTAATGTTTTAAATCCATGCATTCACTAGAATTACAATAAATATACATGCATATAAGAGATTAGTAGTTATGTTTTTGTTCGTGGTCATCCCGGCCAAGACCAAAGGCAATGACGTTGATGATAATTAGTTGTGAGCATTGTTACTGCTTGCTTTTCTAATGAGTTGTTTTATAATTATATCTGTTTTATTAAACATACATAATTTTTTTATTTTATTTTTTTATTGTAGTGTTTGCCTGTGGAATGATTTTTTTTTCTCTTGGAAAAAAAATCTATGTGGTAAAGCTTTAGCTCTTATTCTATTGTTCTCGCAACCATTTGGTCAATATCGTCCTGAAGTACTGTCTAACTCACTGAATCTAGGTGCGAAAAGAAAGCAATCCACCAAACTGCTTACAAATATCAAAAACAGAAGAGGTCCCAGATGTATTAAGAAGCATTCGCTAATGAATAGTCAGTAAATTGAACCAATTTATTTTGCATGACAGTAAAAAAAATCTGTTTTTATTTTTTGTTTTCATCCCTCGGGTGGTTTACTCGTCTAAGTCCCTCGGTCAATAGATTCCAACAAAATATTTTAAAAATATTTTTTTCTGAACTTTAGCCGTAGAGGCTGTAGCTCGTTTATTTTGAAAAATATTTTAAAATTAGATAGGTAGTCGAAAATAAGTCTCTATGCTAAAACAAAACAAAATAACTTTAGATCTTAGGGACTAGCTAACACACTAGTCTGCGGACGCTTATAGATAAATTGACACGTTTTTAGAGCATAAGAGGTAAAATAAAAGAGCTGGCTTTCAAAAATGTTTTTCTAATTTGGAAACTATGCTAAAATTAAAAAGTACCAACAATGGATAATTGAAACACCGAAGTTTTAATAAGCCGGAAAGCAAAAGAAAAGAAAAGAAAAGAAAGTCAGACACGCGTTTACCTAAACTTTCAACAAGGAATATATAGTAGGTATCTAATTAGGTACGGCCTAGGTGTGTTCATGGGGGATAATAAATTTGTCAAGAATGGATCCCATTGTTGTGGCCATAAATAATTCACGATCAACAATCTCCAAATCCAATTTTATTCTGCGTATTTTACGACACGGCCTGGTGCGATGAGTATTATGCAAGTCGTGCAATTTTCTTCCCAAACTTTATTCTTTTTTTATGGGCGTCTATACTTGAGTAATGAAAAACTATTAAAGTGCCCGTGTGGGGATAAAGCGAGGGTCGTTTAGACCTTCCATTTTTATTATGGCCCGACGAATGGTGCGGCTCTATTTTTACAACCCCGCCAATTTCATGAGCTGCACTAAAAGATGGCAACAGCGGCGTAGGAGGTACGCGTTGTACAATCGCTAGGTACTACAGAGTATTCATGTGGACTCAGAATGAATATAACCTACAATGTAACAAAAATGTTTAGCCGTTCTAAATATTTAATCCCGACTCGACTGACACAAGACTTCTGCTTTACAAAAAGCAATTTAGGCTAAATATATGTTGTAATTTATGGCACGGGGAACCCAAGTATACAATATCTAAGCTACGATTTGAATTACTAAAGATAAGCCATTAGAACCATCTGCGATCTAAAACTCCCAGTGAGTTGGTACCTACTCTAAAACTGCTCAGCCAACGAAGCAGTATCGATTTCCGTGCTACTTCTGCAGCTTCTACAGCAAAGAGTGCTAATCTGTGTAGAGATTTTATCACCGCTCTTTGCTCGGCTGCATCTTATTCACACTGGAACCCTCAGAAATCTGGGTTATTCAATAGTATAGTCGCTGGCCCACACCACCATTTACTTGCTAATTTATTTTTACCTCTTACATTTTGCGAAAGCTTTGTGTCTGCGTGCTGGTAGTGAAAGGGTACGAGATATTTGTATTCGACGATGGAGATTGGTAAGTCTCTACGCAGCCTAAACGTGGAAAAATCTAGAGCCCTAGACGGTATTCCAGCATTACTTACCTACTCCTCTAAAGACTTGTGTGTCTGAGTTATCTCTAGCCACGCCCGCCTCGGTAGGCTCTCTATAAAGACAGGTCAAATCAATCAAGTGCAGAGAGAAAATTAAAGTTTTTTGACAACACGGCAATCGAATTGCACGACAGATAACGATAGCGGTGATAGCCTATTTTACTGCATCAATTATTGCAACTCCTTTTGTTTATAAGTAGTTATAAATAAATCCTCCAGTCGTGTATGGGGTACTGCTCTGAACCTTGGGATGGCTCTGCCATATACTAACTTGACGGCCTGCAAACCTTCAGAAGATGAGTGAAAAGGCTCATAAGGTAGTTACAGGCACACGAAGCTTAACACTTGTACCTATACCTCAGATTGATGGACGCAGAAGTCTACCCCACGATGTACCAGCGATGAAGAATCATCGTAAGAAAATGAAGATCACCTTATTATAGGTGATGCTTAGCACCAGTTTCCCCACCTCCAGTACATCATTGGATCCTCAGATATACAGACAGGCCACTCATAACTATCTACCTGCACCAGCGCTATTCCTCATTTTTATAATAGGGAGAGACTAGAGAGTGAATTCGTTACTGGCAGCTTTTTCGATTGCCTACGACGTTAGATGATAAATAAATAATAAATATTGTCATAATTCACACACTCTAGCCCCAAACTAAGCAAACCTGGTCATATGGGAACCAGATAGCTGACGTAACACATATATTTTTTGTTGTAAATACATAAGTACTTAGAATACATATAACACCCAGACACAGAACAAATATCTACGTTCATCACACAAATGTTTGTTCTCAGTGGGGATCGAACCCATCACCTGCAGCCCAGAAGGTAGGGCTACTGGTAACTGAGCCGCGACGGCGGCTTTTACTGAGTTGAGTTTGCCTATGAATTGTAAAAAGTCTATCTATAGAATGACCCAAATAACTTGAAACAAAAATATCTCAGGAAAATTGGTTACAAATTTCTTACATATAGATTAAAAAAAATGATACAACAAGCCGTAATAATGTATTAAATAACCAAGAAAACATTAACTCTGTTTATGTGCGCCCACTTTTTATCGTGGCCAACGATATGGCTTTTTTATTTTTATTGCGGACGTGCTACCGTCTACCTCAATTATTTATATGGTCTAATAAAAGCTACATCTTACTAGTCTTGCAGCTATATACCTACTTTGTATATAAGCAGTACGCATACAGTTATAGAATACCTCTTGGATTCCAACCTGGTAATAAGTTAACCGACTTTATTGTAACTGATACAGGAAGCTTGTTATTCGAAAATTAATACCCCAACATGTTCATAGCATGTGATGTTTTTTTAAATGAATCTTATTATCTACGAGTATCCTCCGAGTACGAGTTCGAGGAGTACGAGACTCCTTGTTGAAGTGTCACGCAGAGCACGTTAGTTTAATTTCTATTTCGAACATGTTGCGTGTTCTAACTACCCCCTCAGACATTCTCGAAGAATTTCGAGTACGTAATGTAAGATACTAGACTACTTGAGACATTTTTGCAAATGACTTTTGGTAGAAGTTTCTGTAATTGTACTGGCAATACTGACGGAGATTGACGGTAGTCTGCTTGACAGACAAGATGGCCGACAGTCCGACGTTCAGTTAGGAAAGAGCGGTAGGAAACGTGGCAGTCTGTCTTGGCATCGGGTCGGAGTCGGTCGATAGTTTTGTAAAGTAAAGGAATGTGATGTGCTATAATGGAGATTCATGTAAGTACTTTTTGTAATACGATTTAATTAAATGGCAGACTATTTAAAATATTGGTTTGGTTTTGCTATCCCAGTATCTGGAGGGAGTCCCCTTACAGTATTTCGTTCTAAGAGATCAAAGGGGATATCTACCGTGCTTGGGGTCATTAAGTCATGATGCCATTTATTTTTTTCTATTTTACTACCATCGATGGTAGCTAAAGCTTAGCTTAGCTTGATGTATGAGATATCCTGATAAGTAAGAAAATAGGTCTACGCATCAATTGTCTATTGACAGTCGTTACAGCTCAGTTCGTAGTAGCGCTGCTTTGTGCGTTGTAGGTGTTGGGTTCGATCCCCACCGAGAACAAACATTTGTGTAATGAACATAGATTTTTGTTCTGTGTCTGGGTGTTTTATTGTGTTCTAGGTAGGTATATATTTACAAAAAAAACATATACTAGCATTCTATCAGTCATCTAGTTCCCATAGTATAAGCTATGCTTAGTTTGAGGCTGGTGTGTAAAAATGTCCACAAATATTTATTTATTTATCGTTGATAATTTATACTGAGTCAGCAATAACTTTTTTAAATCGCTCCTCTATTTACAGGACGCTGTAGTGCCTGGGACATGGTGATAGATGGTACTCCATCTCTCATCTCTTGCTCTATTCCGCAGTACTTATGTCCTCATGACTCGATGTTTTACTTCACCATTTGAGAGCACAGTCATTGCGCATATAATTTTTTCGAATAGAAAATATATTCGTGCACAACTGGATTCGAACCCACGACCTTAGGATCAGAAGGAAAGGTCGCTTCCACTACACCACCGGTGCTCTATACCGTTATCTTGATAAACATAGTAATATTAGGTAATGTTCCCTACCCTAAAATAATGCATTATGTATGTAGCAAATTCAACAATGCAATTTCGTTTATTACTTTTCGACGATTTTCCCATTACGTCCCCCTTGGTTTCGTGTTATAAATTACATAAACTTACGACTCTATATAAAAATATATAAAAGTTGCGAGGGTATCGAGATGGGAAAATGTAACCCAGTGATGAAACCCTGATTCGTGATCACTCGATTTGGCTTACTTACTGATTGTATACCTGAGGTAAGTTACCAGGGGCAAAAGGTAATGGTAAAGTATACTTTGAAATACCTCCTTTTGCTTCGTATCCAAGAACAACTCATCACATTTTGTACCAAACATTGGCGAAAGCTTTAAGTATTAAAAATCTTCTCTGTAATTATGACAATCTGCTATTTTTGACCAATACTTTTTTGATAAGATAAATAACGCTTTTAGTTAATGAGTAATGGACAAACAGCAAACGGGAATAAATAAATAAGATTTGTTTCATGCTGTTTTTTTGTCAACATGTTCCTGAATAATAACTAAGATCAAATACATGTACTTGATCTTAGTTATACTGTGGGTATACTGTTAGGCGCTGCAATGTTATAGTAGTACATAGGTCAAATAAATCAAATTCAAAGGTAGGTAGTCATCAAAATAATATTTTTTTTTGTACAACTTGCTGATGGAACAAGCAGATGGCCCACCTGATGCTACTAACTGGTACATACTTAACAAAGTAGTCATTACCTCGTAGGTCACGCTCGTATGGAACGTACCCTACGGCGCACTGCTCAGCATCCATCAACCTGAGGCATACTGGTGTTAAGCCTAATGTGCCTGTAATTTCACCGGCACCTAACGCCTTTCAAACCGGAACATAGCAAGTTACTTGGTGGCAGAAATAGGCATAGTGGAAGTACTTCCCGGACGAGCCTTTCACAAAGAGCAGCTCTACTACTATTAAATCTTAATATCCTAAAATATCTTAATTAATTTAGAAAAAGTACCAATTTCATTTTATTAAAACTCAGAAATGTCGATAAGCAATTCAGTAGAATCGAGGTGTCTTGAATCGAGGGATTGATTAGCTTTGCTTAGGATGGTGTCGTAAACTAGGCTGTAATGCACAGGGCTAATTCAAAATTTACGATATCATAAATCAAGGTTGTTTGGCCGTGTTGTGACAAAGCAGCACATGGTGGTATTAAAATGAACGGACTTTGATGCAATTCTAACATGTTTTTTTATGAAATTCATTGACATTGTTGTATGGGAAGTAAAGAAAACACGCCTTGCCTCTTTAGTAGATGATTTATACCGCGGCAAGGGCCACTTTTCATTTATACCATCATCTACAAGACAAACTGTCTATACCTACCCGGGACTGAATTTTTAGATGGAGTAGACTCACCACCTACAACCAATGGATGCTTGTGGCTTACCACAAGGAAAGACATGGTCAGTACATGCTAAGCGGGTCCGCGGGTTTTCTTACGATATTTTCTATCACTGTTTGCGAGCACTCGCATCTTAAATAAATAAATAAATAATGCTGGACAATCCACACAGCATCATCTAGCCCCAAGCTAAGCAGAGCTTGTGTTATGGGTACTAGATGACTGATATACTTAATACAATACATTACATACATACATACATATTTTTTATTATACATAGAAAACACCCAGAACACCTGGAATAAATATTTGCAGATCGTACAAACATTTATCCCAAGGCGGGAATCGAACCCGCAACCTCCGCGTCGCAGGCGGACATTCGCCCGCCGCGCCACATCGGCCGTCAATCTTGTAATGGGGTCCTGTATCCCAAGAATATAATACTCTCTTGCCTGTATCCGTATTTACAGAAAGACCCTAGGACGGTACATTATGCGTGATGTGTGATCAAAGGCCCATTTCTCGTTACGAAATATTGTCAAATTCTAGTTTCGGTCGTGTCAATCTCCAAATGGTATTCTTTGATAGTGACATTTCAGACAGTTCTAATTTTGGCAATCAAATTATTGTTTTAATCTCATCTCAGCTAAAAAAAATTACGAGGATTGGGACCCTGGTTAAAATTAGACGACCGATGTGGCGCGGCGGGCGAAAGTCCGCCTGTGACGCAGGAGGTTGCGGGTTCGATTCCCGCCTCGAGGTAAATGTTTGTACGATCTGCAAGTATTTATTCCGAGTGTTCTGGGTATTTTCTATGAATAATAAAAAAATTCTATGTACCTACGCAATTATATTGTGTTAAGTATATCAGTCATCTAGTACCCATAACACAAGCTCTGCTTAGCTTGGGGCTGAGGATGCTGTGTGGATTGTCCAGCATTATTATTATTATTATTAAATGTTGTCAGCCTAAAAGCCAAAAGCTTTCTGGGTATTAACGGCTTGTAAGAGTGATCTGGGGCTTACTTGGATCTCTTTACGTTATGTTGCTACACCCTCGCATTTCAAGAGTAAGTAGGCAGCTGATTCTTCTTCGGAGAGGCAGTATTTGCAGAGTGGGCTGTGTGGCTCCAATGCTGTAGATTGTTCAGTGGACATTGCCCTATCAAGTTACCCACGATAGTTCTAAGATTCTAAGGTTTGCTGCTCTTGACTGTTTGCAGTCAGTAGTTTGTTTCCAGAGAGCACAGTAATTACAGGCACATGAGGCTTAACACCTGTGTGCCTCAGGTTGATGGAGTGTATTGCAAGTTACGTTCCTAACAAACGTGACTTACAAGATAAAGCTTTGTTCTGACAATAAAGATAAAGATAAATTTATTTTGATAACAGACGTTACATAAACAATTTTATAACAGATTGGCCTTATATAAAACCAATGGTAGCCACTTGACATCAGGTGGGCTATATTCTATATGCTTGTGCGAATTGTATTAAAAAAAACTGTCTAGTATATAGCGCACATGCTTTTTTTGAATAGCGTGGAAGGTGAAGTCTATGGCAAGATTGTCTAACGGTAGCGTAGTTACTACCAGAGGAACATAAGTTATCCTTTAGGGTAGTAGGAACAAGTAAAATAAGGTGTGTTAGAATTTACATGTTTTACTTAGGTAGGTTACAAAACATACAAAATTTCATAAGCGGAAAACAAACTAAAAACATTTTATTTTGATTGTCTGCTTCTTGAAATTATACATTCAAGATTGGATCGAAAAATTAAACTAATTTTTCGTATTATTTTTTCAGTGATCTACACAAAGTATTGTAATAATAAAAGCGTTACAATGTGGATCAATAAATTCATTGCACATATTTGTGATTTTTTAGGCAAACCTCGAAATTGAACTTTTTATACGCAGTAGGCTCTACGGGTAAATTTTGAGAATTTATTTTTATTGTTTGGTGTCATTTTTGTCTGTTTGTAGGTGAAATAGCTTACGGTACCTATACCGTAAGCTAAGCAGCCCCTAGGCTGGTGGTGTCCAGCATTATTATTATTATTATTTAATTTGACGAAATTTTTTTCCGGTTGCGAACAGAAACTTCATCTTTTTCTTCAAATCAATGACAGCCTGACTTGACGCCAGATTTTGACTGACTTGAGTAAAAACTATAATATATTTCACTTGATTCTAGTCAAATTATTTGTCTATAAAAAAAAGACCACAGGCAAATCTATACCTATTATTGGAATCTTTATCCTAACTGATTGGCTGACTGACATAGATAACGCACAGCATAACCACTAATCGTAGAGACTTGAAATTTTCAGGGTATATTTTGTCTTTGTGTGCAGAAGTGCACTAAAAAAGGAATTCCCGAAATTCAACCCCTAAACGTGTACAGCTGAGGTTGAAGTTTGTATAGAAAGTACTTCACGCGGACAAAATTGCGCTCGTTTAGCTATATATTGACGTTCATTTGACATAGCGCAATCTTGGACAAACTGAGCAAAACTTGTATTAGGGATTAATAACACATTAGTATTGAATCAGACATGAATGCAGTATTATCTTGAAAAGAACCTAGTTCATTAAAAATTGTAGGTAACTATTTAGTAGGCTACCGTATATTACGTATCCCTCTGATCAAGAAAAAATAAACGTGGAACTACAGAATATAAGATCCCCTCAGCCATACAACGATGCGACGACAAAAACGTGATGTAAATCAGAATGCGGGCGAGCATTAATTTTATTTCTTTCACTCTTTTGACATGTGTTCCCGCCTTTATTGCAATGGCCGCTAGAAAGAACGATTCCCATTCGTCGATCTCCCCGCACTTTCCTTTTGGGACAGCACGCGCATGCGATTTTAAATGATTCAGCGCCATCCCAAACACGAATAAACCTATCCCTTCTCGCAAAAATAATATGGCCGCGATCTAGCCTGCCTTATTTCATACTAGCGGCCGCTCGCAGCTTCGCCCGCGTGGCAGTTTTTTTCTGTTCCTGTTATTTTTTCGGGATAAAAAGTAGCCTATATTTTAATTCAGATTACAATCTATATTTATTACAAATTTTATCTTAATCAGTCCACTGGTTAGAGCGTGAAAGAGTAAAAAACATCCATCCATCCATCTATCCATACTTTCGAAATTTCGCGTTTATTATATTAGTAGGATAAATAGTTTCAAGTTTGTTTCTTGCTTATTTTTAGTGGAGATTCATGTTATTTGATATACGCTACGTTTTGCTACGCCGTAGAGGCTCTACATCACTATGGAGGTACCTTACCTACCTATTAATGTAGGTATAGTGCATAAGTGCGCTACGAACTCCTAGTATTTTGTACTAAATAACCTGCTAAGAACCAAGAAACGAAAACCTGCTAATAACTACCTGGTGGACCACAGAAGACATTCTGAAGATCGTGGAAAGTCGGTGAATGGAAAGGACTTGAAATGGTTTGTCCGGATAACATAGGGAGGAGAAGTAAACTTCTTCAGGCAGACGATGGTGATTATCAAATATAATAGATCCAGGTAGATAGTTGATCATAAGACTGCAATCTGCTAAAAATAAATGAGGTGGGATCTACATTACGTCACCACAAAACCTACTTGAACTTCGAGTACTTACCTACACTTCATAGGTACCAATATTGTTACCAATATTTTTTCTTATCTATATACCTACCTAGCTAACACCGTGTTTTTTTAAACGATTTGAGAAAAGGCTTATATTATGACTAACACCTTTTGAAGTACCTACTAAAGTGTTTTCAGTATCACGAGTTCTGAGAGGATATCTAATACAAGATTATCTGATTAAACAGATCATCCGATCAAACCGATTTTAGGCGGCTACAGCAGCAGAAACCCCTCAAAAGGTGAAAATATGCATCTCTCGGTAATGGATACATATTTCTGCCTTTTGGAGAAGAAACGTTAGGACCATGGGGTCCAGAAGTTTGGCTTTTAATTAATGAGTTGTCCACGAGACTGGTGGATGTGACTAGTGACCAAAAGGCTGGCGCTTACCTTGGACAGAGAATTAGTTTTAGCTAAACTAATTCTCCAGTCCTTCTCCAAAGATTACCTCTTTTTGCCGTTGCCATCCTTTTGGGCACACTTCCTGCGGTCAGTGATATAAATTCTGTTCTCTACCTATAGGTTTAGAACAGAATTTATATACTTACTATACTAATACGAATTTTTATGCTTACTTACTATAGTAAGGACCTGCAGTTAGAAAACCAAGCTATTTTATAATGTTAGGTATTAAATATTTGTGAAAAACAATATGCGTTTACAACTTTCTGATAAAACAAGCAGAGTGATCTGTGATAATACTAAGTTTAATTTGTAAGGACTTACCCTACTGGAGTCATAATTTCATTGCTTAGTCAGCCTAATCCACAAGAATAAGTCGCAGGTTTCTTGAGGACTTTTTTTCACTGTTTCGTAATTTCTGCTCTATTCACGCGTTGCTACACACACAGCCCCACAGGTGGATACTTAGCCAGTTGTTTCGGTACACAGACATTGTGATCGATGCTCGTTTGACGACTGCGTGCATTTTGGTTTTGCAATTACCTCAAGGTGGAGAACCTTTTGGAACTAAGCTTAGTGGGCATGACAGGGACGAACTTAGAACTACAGCAAGCTTCATACTATACTCAGTAATATTTACCTAAGACCGAAAATCGAACAGATTACAGATCTATCAAGTAACCACTAGTTATTTAATAAAAATTGCTCTCTCCATTTCTTTAACTAAATACATACTAGGTAGGTAGGTAGGTACTTATAAAAATCTGTTTAAAGATAAAATTGTTTATAATAATTTTCACTCAACCTAAAGTTGTCTAGAAGCTGTTAGAGATTAGATCGTCTATTATAATTCTAATTGACAAGTTCTAATTCTTCTGATTCTTATTCCAGTTTAATGTGAACATTGTTATGTCCTTCCTTACCCTACTTATAAACTCGGTGTTACCTCGAAACAGTTAGGTACACCATGTTTTATCTCTTTCGATCTAATTTGAAAAACCTGCCAATGAAAAAAAAACAAAACACGGTGCAACAATGTCAACATTACGCCGAGTGAATTAGAGTTCTCTAGGTATCTATTATTTTCTATACAGTAGGTACTAGAACAGTCATTACAATTTGAACAGCTCAACGGTTACTACAACCCTCCCTGTATTTAATTTTGCATTTTTCTGTCGTCGCAACAAAGGTTCATTCAACCCTTAAAGGGTTTATGTCTTTCGATAATCACAAGCATTGTTAGAATAAGTTTATGACACAAATAAAGTTTTACAAAAGCAACATTATGCCAGACTCTGAAAAAAGCTTGTGTAATTTTGTGTACCTAATGTGTGTGAATAGGCCATATAAATCATGGAACTGACAAGTGACAAGCTGACAATAAAAGCTATATGTTGAGGTACCTAGGTAGTTAGGAAAGGTTACTAATAAAAATAAAACTCGACACAAGCCTTAGCTACCTACCTATTTATCTACTTTGTCAATTAATCCACCTACTGCTCTACTTTGCAATGCAGTCAGTTACACTGCGCAGCAAACAAGCAACACTCCTCAATTGAAACATACCTAGGTGCCATGTAATGTTTTTCAGGATATTGAATTAGGTAGAGTGAAATGCTCGATAAGGGTAAGTTTTATACCTACCTTGTTTCAAGAAGTTTACAGCAGCGCCATCTATGTATACTAATGCGCCAGTGGGAGAGAGCGCAAACAAGATTGAGCTTTGTAAGCTCACCATTCGTGTAAGTAACGTATATGTTGGCTAGATGGCGTTGGCAAGTTAAAGCTGGGTGCCTTTTCTACTTAGTTCGAACTAGTTGCTGTAGATGGCGCTATATGCAAATACGCAATCAAATAACTAAAACTTATACTTTTACATTTACGACCATCAAAAGTTCCAATATCTTATCCAAATATTAGGCATAGCATAGGTGTATAGTTATATTGTGCCAAAAATTTGGGTGAGATGATCATTAAAAGTATTAATTAAAATTAGTAGGTACCTACTTACGTTATTCATTACGTACCTATTATTAAGTACAGTTCTTAGTAAGACATTCCGAGTTGAAGCTTTTTGGGTTTAAAAAGAAACAAGAACCTTGTATGTGCTAATTAATGCAAGAGTTCACCTATTTATTTTATTGGAAACATTTTTATTAAAATCGTCCCAACACCGCCTATTCTGTATTCTAAGTGCCTTGGGTTTGTATGGTCTAGTTCTAGTTATTGAGGCCTGTAACTAAAAACACTAATAAGAATAAGTAGTGCGGGTATAGTAGGTATGAATTAGGTACCTTCTTATTGTTTACTTTATCAACAATTAATATATAATACTTACAAATAGCTGTTTATATTGTAATTCTAACTAATCTAAGCACTCAGATTAATCTCGGGACGTGGTTCTCATCTAACATCCCGCATTAGCTAAGTAATTTTATACTAAACTATGCTGGGTGGACCCTCCGGTACCTATTCCCCTTGTTTAATCACATTAGAGGTCCCTCGGCTGGACTGAGGGCAGGGGATGCCCCATGTTAGTTTACCTTATTTAAATAAGGAATTAGTTTGGGCAGTTTGTGTGACACTATCCTCCCATTATTGTATTCCCTTGGGCCTTCCTTCGCCTTTCGTAGTCAATTGTCAACTGATGCTGAGTCCTCTGCATAGAACACTATTACTCCTAGCGCTTAGTAAGTTTGTGAGATTAGTAAACTAAATTTATTTACAAAGAAAATTATAGCTAATACAAGTATTTATAATTGGTATGTAAATTATATTTATAATTATAATTAGTAAACTAAACGTTCAAAAATAAAAATAAAAACAAAATATGTTTATTTGGAACACAAACAGATGTATAAAAACACATGAAAAACGATGATATCCGCAGGAGTAATATACTGTATCAACGCCCTTCCCCGCAAAAAATATTGGGTTTAAAACTACCTACCTAAGCGTTGGTTTGCCTAAGGAATGAAGAACTCTCAATTGTCGGTCAGGCAGTCGGAAAAAGATTCTTATCATCATCATCATCATCTTCCTGCCTTTATCCCACTTTATGTGGGGTCGGCACAACATGTTCTTTTCTTCCACTCTCCTTTATCAGCAATCATACCCTCACTCCTTTCTCCTCCTCCTCTCACTCCTTTCTTAGCCACGTTATCTTTCACACAGTTCATCCATCTTTCTTTGGTCTATCTCTACTCACATTATCCATCAACATTAATGTTCAGGAAAATATTTTTATGAATTTGGTATAAATAAGTAGGTAGTTTAGAGTTGTTAGATACAGGTAAGTACCTTCTTTTTTTGTTTAAAGATAAAATAACCGAGAGCTAAACTTAATCTTATAGCCGACGCTACACCGAACTTTTGAATAACAGGGTAAGAACTAAACCATGATTAGTACCCGGAATTTTACGATTAGTTTCAGCAGAGTAATTACACGGCTGCTGTGCGGGTTACGGCCGAGAGGGGGTGCGGAGAGGGAGGGAATGGACGGTAATGGAACTTGAGAGTTCACTAGCTGTTTACTACCTGCAATATACTTAGCGCACCCTATCAAAGCAATAATTATAAGAGTCTGGTATGAGGAGCATCGGTGGTCTAGTGGGAGTAACCCCGCTTTCTGATCCTAAGGTCGTGGGTTCGAATCTGGACGTGCACTAATAGATTTTTCTGTTTCTGAAAAATTTATGTGCGCAATCTCAGTTCTCTCAAACGGAGAAGGAAAACATTGTGAGCAAACCAGTTAGCATTATAGCAGCGGCGATGGGCTTGTCACGTATGGACAAAACTCGGTGTAGCTATTTCAACGTCACGCCGAGTTTATTAGACTGGTTTAAATTATAACGCCTCTACGATCAGCGTATTGTAAACTGTAAATTTATCATGACTGACTGAACACAAGAAATGCTTAGTGTATTTATGATTTATGTGATAAATCTATTTAATATTACTTCACAATAATTAATAAACACCCGTGGCTTAGTCAGCTCCGCATGAATTGACCATGTATTTCCTATGGATTAGGTTGACTATGCTATGGGGATGAAATAGGTGCTGGGTAAGTCTACACTATCAAAAAAACCCCGTCCAAAGCACTACAGTGTCCTGTGAATAGGGGTAGGAGTAAAAATTGCCTGTGACGCTGAATAAATCATCTACAATAGATGCGGAGGTCTGTTTAGTTCTACTAGGGCCAGGGTAAGTAAATAAAAAACCTTAGATTAATAAACCAGCTGTCACTCAGCTGTGTATTGGTCACTGAAATAAAACGAGCTGTTGTGGTTTTACAAAAACTTTATTTACGGTTATCCCAAAAAAATCCTTGATTGAACTAGGAAATAAGTAGAACCTACCTATTTCTGCTGCCGAATAGCGTTACCTACTTTGTTTGGTTTGGGGCTCATTTATTAAAGTATAACAACAGGCAGGTATAAATAAATGTAACGAGTGTTACAATAACAATATAAATTGAATAATACTATTATTATAAGAGCTTTATAGTCCCCTTTCACTCTTCATCTAATGCCCGGTTTCGTTTATCACTGCAGCAAGGATAGCAAGAATTCAGTCATCAGCGAGAAAACACGGCGAGAGATATTTACATAGGAGCACTCTCTTACTTCACTCTGGATAACAATCCTGTAAACAAAACAAATTGGGATTTTATATGCTAATGTCAGTTTCTAGCTAAGCCAGTCAAATGCATTTTTACTATGCTTGTAATTGACTAACCATTTTTTTAATCAATTTATGTTACGGTTCAAAGAGCTAACAATTTTACCAATATTGAGGTAAGTAAGTACTATGGTAGAATAGCACCTACCGATACTAATATATTGGTTATTAGAATATCTAACCATACTTATTCTTATATCTCCTAAAACAATCAACCGGTAGTCTAGAGAAACTTAAATAAACGTATAGAATATTGCAGAAAAACCTTTATTTTGAACTAACTGATTTTATTCCATCCCTAATATCTGATCGAGTTCACGTGATTTCACTCAAAATTTCTACCCTAACTCACCCTCTGAAAAACAACCCCTCTCGTCACAGCATCCGCCATCTTTTACGACTGTGTACGAAACAGACGGATGCTTTAAAAGGCTAAGAGAAAAAGAGACAGGTAAGACAGGGGTGCCACAGAAAGGAATTAGACATGAGCTGTGTTGGGTGTTTGGCAAAGATAACACCGTCGCAACTGTTGAAGTAATTTAAAGTGTAGTTTAAGAAAGTACGCCAAAAGTATTGTTACGTGGCACGTTTTTTTAGATCAACACCATTTTGCATTAAAAACTCAATCCTTGGTACTAGTACTACTAGTTGCATCGTGTTTTGTCTCTTTCGATCTTATTTGAAACTTCGTGCCAACGCAAGAGATAAAACACGGAGTAACTATTTCAACCATTTCAACGTCGAGTTTATTAGTAATATAGTAAGTGTACCTATTTATATACTACTAAGACAATCATTTTCAAGACAATCAAGGCACAATCAATTTTGCCACTAGAAAGCGGAAAAAGTGGCGGACAAACGCTGGTGGTTCTTAACTCATACTTCAAGACAATACTACAATAAAAATCAATAACCAAAAGCCAACGCTCTTCATTCTACCATCATAATATGACTAGCTGGTCCGGCCTACTAACGAGTCTTTTTTCTCTATGTCACGTCACGTCACGTCACAGATACGGAGGACTATATCCAGCAGTAGACTTCCCAGATATTATCTGGGAAAGTTTGCCATTTTTGCGCATGACAAGGTTGCAGTGTCGGGGTTCAATATTTAACTCAATTCATAGACTGAGCATTGAGTTTCAAACCCCAATATTTTTTTATTCCTGCTTTGATTTTATTTTTGTGAATCTACCCTCTAACTAATACGATCAAATAGCAAGAAGTTACGATCTCGATAACGAGAGTCATAACTGCTAGCAGGAAACACTTGAGTGCTTTTTCCAAAGGGTGGTTTGCTGGTTGCGTCTACGTTAGAGCTACTACGATCATAAAGAAGTCAAAAGCATCTATTCTGTGATAGGTATTCCCAGGATTTTTTTAGTAATGAAACACCAGTTCCACGCAACCAATACCTTTTTCTGCCGATAGGCTGCTTGTTGTGTGTGGTGACATTATAAAAAAAATCAATAAGAGTAAAAACAGAAAAAAAGATATAAAGATATTACAAAAAAATTGTTTCGTACATTATATTAGTTAAAGTAGTTTTAGTATACCGCTTTCCGGCGACATCCCAGTACAGAGGGGTTGTTATACCCCTGGTGTCGAATACCTGGGTAAAGTTTTTAACAGCGACCATCCCTATCCCTTAGCAAGGGGGGTAGAAGACTTCTGTTTTTGTTGACAGGCACATAAGGCTTAGCACCTGTACCTCAGGTTGATGAACGCAAAGCAATGCATTGAAATATCAAGTCTATTTATTTATTTACAGTTATTTTACAGATGTCAAGAAACGAGTCTGATTTTGACTATTTTGATTCCTAACCTGTTTTTGATCTTTGCAGTTTTGATAATGGCCAATAAAAACGCAACAAGAAATTTAAATTTGAGTTGGGTCATACAAATCGTAAGACATAATTTCTGCAATTTTAATTAAATTCGCTGGTGAGAAAGTGGGGTGTAATAAAATACCTTTGCTATGGAGGCACCAATATAACCAAATGCAGAGACATACAAAATAGGGGAAGTTACAACCCTAAGCTACGTGAAATAATTTGATTAAAATGCTTGTTAAGCACGTTTTAAATCATCATCATATCAGCCTGAAGAAGTTTACTGGACTAGGCCTTCTGACTCCTGAGATTTACTTTTTGAGGAAGCTTGCGAATGTCAAGATGCTACTTACTCACAACAGTTAGTAAGTTACTAACAACAGTTAGTAAGTTACTAACAACAGTTAGTAAGTTACTAACAACAGTTAGTAAGTTACTCCTTGCCCCTAGTAGTCCAGACTTAGAATAGGATCCTTTTATTATCTGAAAGTCGTAACACGCAGCTAAAGGCATGTACCAAAGACTAAACAGCATCTTCTCCCGAGAACATATCGATACTGGAGTCTCCAATCCGCTGACCATGCATAGTGACTACGGTAATCCCCCCAAATATGGAGGTCTATGTGCAGTGGACTTACCTATGTTAATTATGAAGTAGGTAAAAAGATAAAGATTAAAAGATAAAGTACCTATAAGTATAATGATATCTGAAACCTCTATACTATACAAATAAATATATATTTGTGGATATTTTTTTTATACACCATCATCTAGCCCCATACTAAGCCAGCTGACTGATATATGTTTTTTTTGTAAATACATACTTAGAATACAATATAACACCCAGACAGAGAATAACCAAATTCTCGGTAGGGATCGAACCCACCACCTACAGAACAGAAGGCAGAGCTCCTACGAACTGACAATATGTACCTACATATACCTATTTTATACTGTATAACTTGGTCATAAAATTAATCCTTATGGGCGAATGAGGTACTTAAAATGACACGTGTGCATTAATTACTTATTTAGATTAAGTACACATGGGGTGAAATAATGTAGGTATTTCTTAACTATGATATAGCTTATTAAACAATGCGGGTTTTAAGCTATTAAAATAATAAAAACTTAATTTATCTGTGTATATAAATAAAAAATTAAATTATAATTAAAAAGCCAAAATAAATAAATAGTAAACAGGTAGGTGTGTAGAATCCACTGATGGCTCCTGAAACACAGTAATGGGTGTAGTTAGAGGTATGTCCAGATATTACATTTGGTACAAGCCCACATTTTGCAGTAGTTGGTATTCCATACGTGACAGGCTGTAAGCCCATTGCTGCTGCTAGAATACTTAATGGTTTCCTCACGATGTTTTCTGCTTGAGACTTCACTGCTTGAGACCACTGCACATTGCGCACATAATGTTTTCAACAGAAAAAAATATTGGTGCACGACTGGATTCAAACCCACGATCATAGGATCACAAGGTGGGGTCACTCCAACCAGATCATCGGTGCTCTTATAAAAAAAATATGTTATAATATTAAATGTATGTAGCCTGATTCACAGAATTATGTACATTATCGGATTTTATTTTGCAAAGTTTTACGATGTGGAAACTATATTATTGCCAATCACCATCCACCACAACTTAAATTGCCACAATTTGTAAAGCAAACTCCAAGACCACAAAAAGTAATTTTCTAACAAAAACACCGTCTTATTTTCAGATGAGCTCAACAAAGAGAGGTCGCCATCAAAGACAGAACATATATGGAAAATTAACCATGGAACTATGTTCTAGATACCTTCAGCGACAAAAGTGGATCTAAAACTTCTGCTATTTAATACAGTTTTACGAAAGAAATTATGAGGTTCATCATCAAGGCTGGTGGACACAAGATTGTGCATCTTAGAACACGTACCTAACGTGCGTGACCTACAAAGCAATGTTTTATTATAGGTGATGGTTACCACTTAACATCAGGTGGGTCATATGCTTCCGACAACAGTAGCATAAAAAAAATTATTACTTCGATTTGCAGATAAGTTAGAAACACGGTGCACAAAACTTTGATAAAAATTGGTTTTGAGAATTATTTAAACGTATCAAAAATATTCGTCTACTTTTACCGCTGACAACAGACATTCTAAAACTTATGCACGTAAATTTATACAATACTTAGAATTTGCTTCATCTGCGTGAGTTTATTTTCATAAAAACTTCAACCGCTGCGCTGTGCCCATTCAGGAATTCCTCTGCATACACCTCTACGCGTCAAGACAAATATACATCCAATAACATAATCTAGAACAAAGAAAACAAATATCAAACATCAGCCAACAACTGGCTGGCTGTAGTATTTTTCTTGATTCGTGTAGCAAAACTTTTCGATCATTCTTTATGCTGATATATGCTGATCTGCTGAGCTGCTGCGTGATCTATCAACGCACAGCCCAAACCACTGGACGGATCGGGCTAAAATTTGGCATGCAGGTAGATGTTATGACGTAGGCATCCACTAAGTAAGGATTTTGATTAATTCTACTTCTAAACTTTGTCAATTTTAAACCGATCGGGCTGAGACTTTGAATACATAAAGTTACTATGATTTTATCCCGAAAAAATAACGGGAAAAAACTGCCACGCAGGCGAAGCTGCGAGCGGCCGCTAGTCATTCATAAGCCTTCCCATAATCAAGGGGTTGGCCATTGTCACCACGTAGTCATGCAGGAGGCTCTTCTATGTTATGTGTTTTAGTGTATTTTTAAGTGTAGGTACCTGCTGTGATGTTTTTGTGTGTGTTGTATCATATTTATTCTATTCTATTCTCTTCTACTGTAGAATGTAAAAAATTGTTTCAGCAACACGTTATACGTGGTTAATATGAATATGTCACGCGTACCCGTTCCCGCTTATCTTCTTCACTATGACCAAACCACACTATTGAACGCCGCAAAGTCAATTTTATTTTTTCGCTTTACTGTTCAAACTTAATCCTTACTTTTATGACGCGCCGGCTTCTAAGAGTAGAACGTACGAGCTAGTTAGTGTGTCAAGCATTGGATTTTAAGAAACGGTGGCCGTTAGATAACTGCCGTTGCATAGCTAAAAATCACATAGTGCTAGGTCGAATTGAATTGGTTTTAACAAAAACTAAAAAAAATATTACTTAGTCTCTATTTGACCTAGTAAAGTACTGTAACTGTGTCAAATGCAACTTTTTTGAACAAAATTAATACCAATCTTATTTTAATAATGCAAAAATAAATATAAAACTGACAAACATTCGACACAACGCCATCTAGCCCCAAACTAAGCCAAACTTGTACTATGGGAACGAGGTAACTAATAGAATACTGAAATACCTTTGTTTTGTAAACATATAAGTACGAATACAATATAAATCAAGAATAATCTATATCTATACCAATTATAAGAATCTTTGTCCTGCCTGACTGATTGACTGACTGACTGGGATTTAGATAACGCACAGGCTAAGCCACTGGTTGTAGAGACTTGAAAATTTCAGAGTATATTTGTGTTGGTACGTACTAAGAAATTCCCGAAATTCATGTAGTTCATTCATGCAGTCATGTAGTTTAGAAAACACGCGTAAACTAGTGTGTATATAGCTTTAGCTCGGTAAGTGCAGAGGTAAGTAATGCCGGAGCCAGGACTAGGCAGCTACCCTTTAATGGTGTCGTAATTGTGCGCTGAAATTAAGTGTTGTTTTTATGGTGATTTCTCTACTACTAAGATTAATTGAAATAATCTGTACTTGTGCGGAGGTGATCGTATTTTCTTCGTCCAGAGAGTATGAAACTCTTTGTGAAAGCGTTCCGGAGAAGTACAGTCAGCTGCACTAGAATGTATACAATTCATAACTTACAGAATGATTTTATAATATTTACAGGGCAAAAACTCAAAAAATAAGTGAACTTAAAAGCTAATTTTGAGTAATGTTTAGGAGTATAGTAAAAAGTTTTGATACCGTTTTAAAAGTTACGAATTGTATAAATTCTAGTGCAGCTGACTGTACTACCACCAAACTTATTTCTACCGCCAAGCAGTGATGCTCGCATTGGTCTGTGTGTGTGGTGCACCCGTATGCACATGGCGCAACACTATTTCTCTTTAGAGTTATGAACGCAGTTCAATGCCATATAGGGTACGTTTTTGGTACACGTGTTCGTTGATGCAACTGTTATAAAAAAAGGTACCATCTACCCACACGAAGCACTATGCCTCATCTTTTATAATGCGGACAATGAACGAGTGGAATTCGTTACTGATGTCGGTTTTCCCGAATACCTATAGTTTGGACGTATTCAAAAGAAGAGTAAAATCGGTAACTTCAATCAACGAATCCTTTGATATCAAAAACGCTCGCCAGTGAAAAACTCTAACAAATAACTTTAAAAAACCTTACGAAGCTGTAACTTATGCTAGTAGAAAACATCTATACCTGACCCTGTGGGGTTAGCGAATATTTATGGCTCCAATACAAGTCCCGACTTCAGTGCGCATGTGCGAACTTGGTCCATGGCCGTAAACGTGCTCATAAATTACAGACAACTTTGTATGTAGGCTGTACATCTTGCCGCCAGCAGTGCACTGAAATGTAAAAATATTTATTAGCAAGACCCTACTTGCATAATTGAATAGATAGGGTCGATACATTTACATAAACAAAAAAGGCATTAAGTTTATAGGCCACAATCCTTTAAATTCATGCATACACATTACTGATGACACTGAAAAAAACCAAACGTAATAAAATATGCTTATTGGAATAATTTTGCCATTCTTTTACTAAACTAAAGTAAGTTTGTATAATAGACAACTTTGATTGCTGTGTTTTCAAACCCCCTCAAAGCTTGTTAGAGTCGTTGTAGCTTCATTTGCAGAAGCTACGCAATATGAGCCACTAGCAGTGACCATCTGACGACCGATGTGGCGCGGCGGGCGAATGTCCGCCTGCGACGCAGGAGGTTGCGGGTTCGATTTCCGCCTTGGGATAAATGTTTGTACGATCTGCAAATATTTATTCCGGGTGTTCTGGGTATTTTCTATGTATAATAAAAAAAAAATCTATGCATGTAATGTATTGTATTAAGTATATCAGTCATCTAGTACCCATAACACAAGCTCTGCTTAGCTTGGGGCTAGATGATGCTGTATGGATTGTCTAGCATTATTATTATTATTATCTTCATAGTGGCTGTGCAAAACGATTGGTAAGGAATGACCAACTTAGCTGCACCACAAACTTTTCATATCGTCATGGAACAGTCTATAAACAAGTCAATTGCTGGACATAGACTTCTTCCATGCTTGTGCATGGAACGTTTGGCAGGTGGATCTGACCGTAGGAGATGCTGTTGCTCATCACCTGGTATCCTTTAGTCTCCTTTTACCTGACACCTGCCATAATAGGGTCTGTCACCTGACAAAGGAGTCCTATTCTAAGCTGAGATCACCAAGGCGTTCCACCATGATTTCCCTATGAGTGTGTTAAATAGTACTCTTTATAGGACCATTTTAACTTACATCAGAGGCAAATCTGCTAAATAGTACTCCATATAAGACCATTCTAACCTACATCAGAGGCCGAATCAAGTCAAGTCTCAGTGCGATTGTTAAACTGAACCGTGACAGATTCGTTTATACAATAACCTTAGCATGATAAAATAAATGTTATCGAATCTGTCCAAACGGTACGATTCAGTGTAGGTCTTGAACTGAATGACAGTAAAACGTGATGGTATATCCCCTGGTTACAAGTAGAAAGGTACCTTCTGTATTTTAGTAGTAATAGGCCACTTTGTGAAAGGTTCGTCCGGGGAAGCACTACCACCAGGCCTACTTCTACCGCCAAGCAGTATTACTGTGTTCCGGTTTATAAGGTGTACAATATTCATGAAATTAGAAGCACATGATGCTAAATACCTGTATGCTTAAGGTTAATGGATAAAAAGAAGTGAAAAGCATGTTTCTATAGTACGTGCTTTTTATAGTACCAGCATTGCTTTGATATAGATTGTTACCACATAGCATCAGATGAGTCATTCGTTAGTTCCATCAGTAAGTTGTACAAAAAAATATGGCTTTGTAAGTTGTACAAACATGTTTATTGTCAACAAGTCTGATTGGTATAGTTAGTCCTATTATTTGCTTTCAGAGATCCACCCACACAATGTTGAAATTGTACGTGATATAACGAGTTGGACAAATGAGTTGGTTAATTAAACCCGAAGCTCTAATCGATCGCACTATCACGTTAATTTGACTAATTTTACTACGTCCTATTCGAGCTTTCGATTTATAGGGCACGTGGCAAAGAGACGAGATGGAATGTATTTTAAAGACTTCTAAAAAGTTTCGTTGTTGTGCAGGCGACATTATTAAATAAATAAAATCTCACACAATCTGCAAACTGAGTTTGTATCTTCTATTGTATTTATTATACAACAGTTTGACTGACAATAAATGTATCTAGGTTCATGACACAAATGTTTGTCCTCAGTACCTCAGGTACAGTGCAGAAGGGAGAATTACCAACTAACATGCGAGAGCTAGTTGAGGCTACATGCTATTGAAATGTGCACCAATATTATTTAAGAAGAAGATTAACAAATTGACGATTGCCTGTGCACAACCTCTATGTAAAATTTTCATAGATTATCGCATAAAATGGGCCTGACAAAACAACAAAGGACCAACTGACTACATAATAAAACTGTAGCGCTGTCTATCTTTACAGCGAAACCGGAACGCTCCAAGTTCCTCTCTACATTAAAACAGAACATTATCCTTTCTTCGAGGCATCCATAAAACCTTATCTCGAGAAAGCAGCGCGGGTCTGCAATCTACATAGAGCTGATAATGGCAAAACCAGCAAACGCAGAACCTCCAACGTCCCTTCCACTGGGGTGTTTCAGGGCGTATAATGAAAACGGGGGGTCTGGATCCACTGGCCGCGATATAAGTAATCTTGGAGAAGCACATTGGGGAGTTTACGAGCACGGGCGGAGAAGGCTTTTATATTTATTAAGTAAGTTGGGCTTTTGGCTGTATTAATCCACCTTTATGGAGGGGTGCCTAGGCGCCTGCTGACAAGGGGCGCATGTGAAAATTACCTAACACTTACCCAAAGTAACACACTCAAAGGGTTTTATGTAATTTTAGTATCTATGACCGTAAGAGTTGGCCGTTTTCTACGTCTATTAGAATAATTTATATAGTTCGTACAAGTAAAGTTGATTCTTTATCATGTAGGTACCTACTACGAGTATGTATAACATATATTGTTGTTATGTATCTTCAATACGGCCAATGAAAATGTTAGGTACATGTTTGGGTTATTGTATTATTTTTTAGGTTTTGGTAGGTATTGCCACTCGAGTGGGAGGTCTGCTTTAATAATATTTTATACCGACATAAAAATTCTTTGTTTTAAAAACTCAACTAATTAGCCGACTTTATCTCGGAATTTCGTAGTTACCGTAAAAATACAGGTTGATTAATTATAAGCAACGTAACCAAAGTAGGACAAAACATACATCATGCTTATATCATTTCGCCAAAACGAGATCTTTTAGTAAAGTGCTCGTAATTGGGATAGGTTTTGAAGCAATCTAAAGTTGAAATGTTATATCTGAAAGATCACGTGAATAACCATTTCAAGTAGTTTTTTTTAATAAAAAATAATATTAACCATAAACAAATATTGGCAGACATTTTACACAACGTCATCTAGTCCCAAACTAAGCAAACCTTTATATGGAAATAATAATTAATAGCATACTTACATTAAATAATAAAATAAAAATATTTCCTGAAAATTTCAAGGCTCTACGGCCACTAGTGGTTAAGGCTATGCCTTGTCAGGTCAGACAACTGTCACAGCTCAGTTGGAAGTAACTCTGCCTTCTGCCCATAAGCGTTGCTTAGTTTGGGGTCAGATGATGTGTCAGTCCGGAAAAAGGTTCTTATTATTGCTATAGATTAATTTAAGTGCTAAGAACGTATTTCACGATTGGTTTTGAATGAATCACCCTGTACATAATCCTAAGCTTGGTTCACAGCTCGCACCGTAACACCGTAGTGAGGTGGGCACTGTACGTGAGCGTTATCATATTTTTACGATGAACGTGAAAATGCACGGTTTTATTACCTTACGTTTTTATTTGGTTTTCTAGATTAGAAGTGGGTGAGTTGAGGTCACGGGAAAATGGGAAATTCCACAGATGGCTGGTTATATTGTGTTTTGAAATGTTCCTTTATTTTCATTACTGAACTATTTTTGGAGACGCTTCTGATTTGCACTGTTTTGGATCAGTTGAGTTATCTTTAGATCGTTTGCAACGGTCTGTAGATGGCTCAACTGTATTACATGTATTTTGTACATAAGTTTCAATTATAAATATTTGTATTAGCTGTAATTTGTAAATAAATGTATCCTATATTCATAGTTATGTAATTTACAAAGGTTATATTTATAAATGTGTACATGATCTACTGATTTTTTCACTATCAATGCTTGGAGATAAAGAAGGTCCTTGTGATTTTTGTGAGCAACATGAACTTGATAATTATGTTTGTTTTCTGTTTGGGTGTTATATTGTATTCTAAGTATCTATTTACAAAAAAGACATATAAGTATTCTATCAGTCATCTGGTTCCCATAATACAAGGTATGCTTAGTTTGGGGCTAGATGATGTTGTGTAAAAATGACCAAAAATATTTATGATTTTATTTTCTTTTTATTACTTTGAAGAAGTTTTATCTTGTTTTGTTTTATGCATTGTCAGGAAGTTTCAAATTAGATAGAAAGAGACAAAACACGATGTAAGTATTATAAAATTATACCACGGTTATCAGTAATCTTGGGTAACTATAGTCTACAGTTAGTATAGAGTTTTTAATTAGTTTAAAAGTTATTGAATACTGTGATGTAGGTTAAATTAGCAGAATAATTGAAATGTACCAAGATAGTTAACAAAAGTCATTCATTTGTCCTTTGGACTTATTTATTTATTTTATTTAAATATTTTATTCTGTTTTAGTATTTGTTGATATAGCGGTAACAGAAATACATCATCTGTGAAAATTTCAACTCTCTAACTATCATGGTTAATGAGATACCGCCTGGTAACAGACGGACAGACAGACAGACAGACAGCCGAGTCTTAGTAATACCCGGTCCCACTTTACCCTTTGAGTACGGAACCCTAAAAGACTAACATAAAATAAAGGGTTATAGTTTACCAGACCAATTTAACTAACGTTGAATAACTTAAAAATAACTAATCATTGCAGTTATTCATAAGATAACACATAATGAGAATACCCTTCTTATCAGTGTCTGTTTTAAGCCAACCGTTTCAAATCGTTAATTTTTAAAATAAGTAAGTCAAGTACCTACTTTAGTATTTTTTATACAACTTGCTCATGGAACAAGCAGACCTACCTGATGTTAAATGGTAACCATTAGCTTTAACTCGGTCAACTAAACCGGTACCAACCACGAGTATACCGAGTATACGAGTATACAACTACGATAATACCCTACCATCCTATCATTGTATAGAAGTTCTGAAATGCTTTACATTTCAGAACTTCATATGGTTACCATTTAACATCAGGTGGGTCTGCTTGTTCCATGATAATGATGAATTAAATGCACGAATCAAATACCTATATGTTTATCTTTTGTGTTTTTTTCGGTGTCTGGGTGTCGTTTTTTATGCTAGTGTTGGTGAAACAAGCATATCGCCCACCTGATATTAAGTGGTAACCATCACCTATAACAAAGCATTGCTTTCGTCGTCATCGTCATCAGCCTAAATAAATCTTCTGCTAGACATAGGCCTTCTCCATATTTGGGAGGGTTTGCCATAGTCACCATATACTTGCCAAGCGTGATGAATACGGCAAACTTACCTAAATATTACTGATGTTACAGACTAACTTGAGTAAGTATGTATTCTAAGTAATATACCAAGAAATTTTGCATGAATTCTATTCTATAGCTATATTGAATGGATTCCCAATGAAAAATAAACTGAGAAGTATTTTTTTAACTCTAATGCAACTTTTTCTAAAAATTTTTACATTGGTAGACAATTAGGCTATCTTGTAGACCTACTTTGCGCTGTGGGCCACCACTGCTAAGGCAAATATCTAGTGCCAAATATATAAGATACATAATCTAAGTAGGTACATAAATCGAACATGATGAAGAAAATTCGGGACAAAAGAAGCAAAACAATCTGCGCAGTGACGCGTTAAGGAATCGCCGTATTTATAGTCCCAGTTATTGTTTGAAACGTCTAAGTCGTAATTCCGGGACATAAAGCAGGCCTCACTTTGGGCCCCTCCAGGGGGTAGGGGGTTTTGTTCCCCCTATTGCCGGGATGCTGTTTTTCCCGCGTGAAATGGCCCGTTGGAAATTGTTGTTTTATGGAAGTTTTTAGTAGTTAACTTTGGATGGAATTATATCTAAGTATGTAGGTAGGTGGTGCGTTTTAGTACATAGATGAGGGAAATTTTAACGATAATTTTTTTTGTTTGACCTAGTTGAAAACAGAATGAACGTTTTGCAACGTTTTTCAATTTAAAATACGACAAAAACGTTGGCACATTATCAGTAGTATACTTAATACTAAAAGGCTTCAAACCCGACCTACACAAAAATATTCAAAGATCCCAAAGAAATATTAAAACCGATAAAATCTCAAAATAACGACCTGTCACAAAATAATATACAATGAAATTATCTTCAACATTTTTAAAGTTGGAACGCGTTCGTTCCTCGTGCCTGATTGGTGGGCGGTTGACAGCTGGTTGAAATACGTCGGTTCGCCTGCCTTCGCGCAGCGGGTGACAACATGGTGCCACTAAAATCTTTAATGAAATTAAATTCCGTACGTTTTGGACTTGCTCGTAAATAATCCGAATCAAATCCACTGATTAATGAACATTTAGGAATGTAACTTGAATGTAATTTTGTTAAGTGGAATAGACATGTGCCTACTATATTATCTGCTATTTTCACTATGTATTATTTTCATGTATTTACATAGTAACTTATCTTGGAAAACTAGATCAAACTGAACAAGGCGTATACCCAAATATAGAGGCTTCTATCGAAATAAATGGATAAAACAAACACCAATAATCAAAAACAAATATTAAATAGTTTAAAAAATTAAAAAGGGATAATATTAAAACATGTTTTGATAATATTAAGCAAACATAGATAATGGGAAATGAAAAGGTTCTATTATTACTATAGTAACTTAACGTATAAAGATAATGATAAAATCTATTAATTGTCTATGGAAACTAGGTACAAAATTGGTGTTAGGGTTAGTATGTGGTTTCACTAGTCTAACCTAAAGGTATATGAAATTTTGCAAAAGATTTGTTACATTAAATTTGAAGTTAATTTAAAATAGTACCATTCAAAATTCAACCAATTCAACACTAAAATGTACATATAGAACACATTTTGTACGGAAACGTTAAATATTGGCTGAATAAGTCTTCGAATGCTCACGCGATGAACACTCCTTCCGGACGCAACACACTCGCAAACACATTGTATTTTCGCTCCTTCTCAAACAATAGACGTCAAAACTGTAAAATCAATACTGAGAACTCACTACTGTGTTGTATTTACCTACTACTTAGTTTCAAATATTTCAATTTACATATTAGAAAGATATTTTAACAGGATTTCGAATAGCATCGCAATGAGTAACATAAGATTACTGGCATGCCCATAACAGCTATAAATTGGACAGCCATCTACCAGACAGCTTTACGACACATTGCTTACAAATCACTACAATATATCTGTTTAGACAACCCTATACTCGGATACTTCATAGAGCTAATGTTATAGATAAGGCCATAGATTTTAGAAGACTAATCCTCTTTAGAATGTTGTACCTTTCCCAGTATTTTATATAATGTGAAATTCATTTATTTGTGGCCTAAAATAAAGTACCAAAATGGCGCCTACCACTTTTACATTTGTTGTTTTGTTATATCTACCTTAGTTAGAACGTATTTAATACTGACATAATAACTCTGAAAAATATAGCACTATGTAGGTAACTGAAAGGTAAGTTAGATACCAACCCAACCAACATTAATTAGAATCAAGGCAAAAAATGGTTTTGGAAAGGTTGTATGAAGTGTTCTTCTGTGTAAGTCTGTATTTGTCTTATCCATACCATTTATAAATTACATAAAAGTGTGATTGTTTCTCTTTGAGGACTATAGCTGCTCGCTCAGAAACGATATTTGAAAATTCGCATCCGAAAAGGTTGGAAAATTTGTTTCAAAGTTTGCATGAAAAAAATGTGGTCATTTCACAATCTTGCCTCAAACTAAGCAGAGCTTATACTTGTGTATTTTTATTGTAAATACATACTAAGAATACAATATAACACCCATACACAGAACCAACATCTATGTTCATCACAAACGAAGTCGCACTTCCACTGGTAAGTAAAGTAAGGAAGTATTTGACTCATTCTTGTAACTATTTATAGTATAGAACTAAAGGTCAACTTACAAATACAAATAAGACACAATTATTTAAAAAAAAGTGGCATATGAGGTGAAACCTATGTGCCTCAGGTAGGAAGCAGAGTAGGGTATTCATTATCCTGACGAATCTGACCTGCGAGGCAAAGCAGTGGTTATATTATGGCAAACACTTAACATCAGGTTATCTGCTTGTCCCATCAGAAAGTTGTATAAAAGTAGTTAAAGTTTTTTCACCCAAAAATATAATTTAAATATCAGCTAGTGAGAAAACTTGTATTTTTTACTTTTTGCATTGCATTCGAGAGGCTTTTGAATTAGGTACCAAATAGTGGTCAATTGATAATTTTGGACTTCTTTTAAGGTTTGGGATTTTATGGTATAGAATGACATACACTATGGCTTATGTCAAAGATAGGAGGCATCTTAGCACTTTAAAAGCATTTTGGTTATAACGGCGTATTGGATAGGCCTGAGGATTCAGTTACAACAAAATTACAAGTTTATGGCCCACGATACTTGCCTTATGGCCACACTTTTGATAATAGGGCTGTTACACCATCCAACATTTTTGTATTAGTTCACACAACGTTGTTCTGTATATAATTGAAGTCTGAACACAGAAATATGAGCAATTATATTTTTTTCAAGGAACCCTTTGGTTTGATCTAAAGAGTATGTTAGGTTTGGAGATTTAAGTTGATCCAAGGAACTCAATAACACGATCAAAACTCAAATTTTGTTACAAGAATGGGCCTCTGATGTAAGTTTATGAAAACCTAGGGTCACTAGGCCATCAGGCTCCACTCTGCGAACATATTTGGTCTTGATGTAAAATGAACTTTCAGATATTAGATACTAAATTAAAGTCAATATTGTTGAAAATCGTGTAGATAATAATAAGTTGTTTGGAACGTTCCCTACAATGTTTAGTTGTAGGCGATGGTAACCACTCAACATCAGATGCGCCATCTGTTTCTTTCATCAGCAAGATGTATAAAAAACAAATTTGGCGTCAGGAAGTGTATTTTTAAGAAAAATATTTAGGCATTAATTTAGGTATAAATTTTTCTAGGCTTGGTCGCAAGGAACTGGCGCTTAGATTCACGTTTCCCTGCGGATATTACTGAATAAATGATTTTTGACTTTAGGTTGTGCTCAGTTGGGCGACTGTGGTACCCCTACTCTCATACGATGCACTAAACAGTTGGTTTACTGCTTTGATGATTTACTAGGTGCATTTCTTGAGAGCCTCCCGGGTATATTACCTGTGTAAATGTTTGAGATTAACGGAAAAGGATAATGCTACTTGTCCTCTTATTCACTAAGAAGCTATTCCAGAATCAAGCAAAATAGTGGTGGAGCAACTTGAAAAATAAAACAAATATGTGAGAAAACCAAATTGGTAAAAGTTAGCATTTTGGCCTTAGAATAAGAATATATTGCCTTGCTTATAAAAATCTGTAAGAACTGACCAAGTGCGAGTCGGACTCGCACACGAAGGGTTCCGTACCATTATCTATACTTTAAAGGGCAAAAAATGACGTTTGTTGTATGAGAGCCACCTTGTATATTAATTATATTCTATTTTTTAATATTTTTGTTGTTATTTGGTACGTAACCCTAAAAAAGTAGCATTTGTATTCTATCAATTATCGGTTCTATCAGTAAAAGTTTTCGCTTAGTTTGGGGCTAGAGGGCGTTGTGCTTATTATTACTATTATTATTATAATCTTTATGTGTGGCATTAGTATCAGACAGTTCCAACGTAAATTTTAAACAACGCATTCAGCAAGGTTTATTTAAGCAACTTTGAATCCGAAGAAAAAAAAAAAGATGCCCGTTTGCTGAATCACAGTTGGCTGTCATTGTGCTTCTGCCGAGGCTTCTTTATAAATAAGGAAGTTGTCTAGGCCAGCTTAAAAGCCGGGAGAGGTACTAATTTTGTGCGCAAATTAGAGAAAGTGGTTTGCCTTGTTAAAATTGCATAATATTGTATACGAATAAGTAGCCGCTTAAAACAATCAAGGTATACGTATATCACTTTAAAGAGTCGTCAGTTTTGGCTTCAAATTTATTAGCGTCAGTTTGATTTTTTGTTTCCTAAAGAATGACTTATCCTTAAAAAAAAACCTTTGCGAGAAGCACAAATTTCAATTTTTGTGAGTTATATAGTATACCAGCAAAACACAGTTCCAAAAGATCGTAGAATTTATTTCACGGTACCGGTAATTGTTTTAAAATCCACTATCTGTAATTGACACAGACCGATGTTTTAAAGTCCTATAACTATAAGCCATTTTGTTATTAGTTTGAAATATCAAGCAAATACCAAACAGATTAACAAACGATATCAAAGCAAGTAAGAAAAAGAGCCATGGTGTCTTTGACAGAAGAAAGATAGAAAATACATTTATCTGGGACACCCATAGCACATAAACAGCACAAACAAATCAGAGAGGCAATATACAAATAGATGGGTTGAGTAAGTAGGTTTAACCTACAAGCAATACTAAAATAAAAATAGGTAAATTGAGTAGCTAGGTGTAGTAATAAGATAGGTTTTTGTTGGTACATTAAACAGTATTAAATATCTACCTACTTAAAAAGACTAGGTCTACCTACATAGGTACATACACAGCACACACACCACGGAGCGCAATAGAGTTTGCCCGTAAAGAAGTGCATACATGCGTGAGTCAAAATAGGTCCCATCTGATAAAATGGAAGCTTATCAATTGGGCCATATATTTATTTTCTGCTGGTATGAACCAGCTATTTGCGTTTAGCTGTGGATAAGATGTTGTGATTTATGAAGACAGTATATACAGGATCTGTAAGTAATCCTTAATCCTTACTTTAAGTGTTTCCTTTGGAGTCTTCTCATTTTAAAGCGGTTATGGTTAGAATAATTTAAATATTATGAATTGCAAATTTTTAGAGATTCCGGTAGTTTTATACAAGGTAAGTCGCCTCGATAAGTAAATTATGGCCCCACGTTAATTTATGAATTTAGTTTTTAATTAATGCATGCACCAGTGCAGCTCAGATAAGCATAATACAGTCATAAAAATGTCGGTATTTTGTTAAACTTGAAAAATAGCGATGACTTCAATCTTCTTTTATATTTACCTACCTAAAAATTGTTTTTAATAAAACTATAATTATTAGCTATCAAACGATAAAAAAAAATTATACTGGTTTTATAAAGTTATGATTTGAAATTTAGAATGATTACGAAATTCGCATAAGTAGTAAGGCCGTCGTGAAAAAAGCAGTTGCTATTAGAGTAGCGGCGATAAGCTTCCAACCTGTCACGTATGGAATACTACTGCAAAATATGGTAAGTACCAATATTTAGGTGTACCTTTGACTCCCCCTTTGACATCTCAAGTAGGTAGGTACTTAGTACTGCTGAAAGATTTGAGGGTATATCTACTTTGCTTGGGAATTAAAGTCGTGATGTTTTTTATTTATTTATTATTCACAATTTTTCAACGTGGCAGGTGTTACAACGAAATAAAATTCATCATTCATATCTCAATCTGAATATAACGCGCCCATAAAACCTTATTTTCAGCGATTTCAGTATTTTTCTTGCGACACATGCGTCCCGTAGCATAGACTTTACGATCCAATATTTTTATGCAAAGTAGGTCTCGCCAAATGTTCCACGGTCGTTGGCAAAAAAAGCCACGTTCACTGGCACCGTGGAACGTAAAAAAGGATCCGATGCGACAAAATAAATACACGGAGGCCACCCTTTTTGTCCATTAAACAAGCTTTGCTTTTTTTCTGCTTCCATAAAATGTGCCCCAATAAATATGTAAATTTACAGGAAAAAAACGTCTGTCCGAAGCCCGAGTTTCACTTTCTGTTCAAGTTAATTGGTAGATACAATTGAGAGGGCCGCAATGCCAACGACCTTTATCTCGTTGCAGTCTTTTTGTGTCATATAATATGTAAATGAGTTCATTGTTGTGGAGGAATTCCAATTTATGAACGGGCTGTGTAGAAGCAAATATTTGTACTTAATGAAAAATGTGATTGTTTCTAATCTTTTCAAATACATAATTTAAAATACAAAAAATATTTGCAGACATTTCACACAGCACAATCGTGTGTACCTCAATCTAAGTAGAGCTATGGGGAACAAATGACTAATAGAGTACTTATTTTGATTTTGATTAGAAAACCAGTAGCGCTTATTATAAACCCATATTTACTTGGTGTGTAAGTATAAAGACAGTGTATAGGCATTTGCATGTATGATTTGAAAATCTAAAGAAATTTCATAAAAAATACCCCAGAATGTGTACTAAAACGGGTTGAAGTCTGTATAAAAAAACTTCACCCCGACAAAGTCGAAGTACAATTTTAATAACTGTAAATTATACATAAGCAGCTTACTTCTTCAACTACGGTATATTTATATATAACTAGCAGGTTCTGTAAGTAGGTACAGTTTGAGTGTTATGTGTCATAATCGGTCCCTCTCAAGAAACCCTTTTATCTCCCCTAAGTTTAACCTAACTGCTCTTATGTGGGTGCTCCCCTTTTTAACTGACATTAAAACTAAGTAGATTACGTTATTTTCAGGGTTCTATGGCGGCATACTCAAAGCTAAGATAGAGGTAATTCTACTCAGTTCAACTGCATGCGAAGCTCTACGTACTACCTATTTCAAGCAATGAACATATTATATTCTATTCTACTTATTTATTATCATATTTTTATGTTGGCTGGCGTTATTAGTAGCACTGCTTTCTGCGTTATAGGTTGTGAGTTCAATTCTCATCGAAGATAAGCATTTGTGTAATAAACATAGATGTTTGTTCTGTGTGTGGGTATTATTTTTTTATAGAAGGCAGAATGACATTAGACCCGCCCTGCGTGTCATGACGCGTTAGAAGGTTATCGGTCCTAAGCTTTTTGAATAGATGTGAATATACTAGAGCAGTCGGTGTAAGTCTGCTACTTCTGTCTTTATCTATGTTTATCCCAATCAATGTTAACTATCTCAGACATTTTGTTTGGGAGTTCCGATCAAAATATCTGAGATAGTTGACGTGGGCCCGCGAGTATTGATTCTAGTATGATTCCGCCTAAAAACAAACCTGAATCGATCTGCCCGGGTGAGGGGACAACGGCATGCTTGTCCCATATGGGTCCTGTCCCGTTTGATACAAATGACTTGAGCTAATAATTAATTAGTTTGCTTTGCATTAGAATTATTAGGTATGATGCTCATTATTTTGTTTGCTTTATATATTCTGTTTGAGTGATCTAATGTTTTAGTGCAGTTCATATCATCATAATAGCTTGAATAAGTCCACTGCTTGACATGTCCCATAGAAAACACGGTTGAAAAGTTAAATCTACTGTCAATACTGACTGTACTTATTTATGTTACGAATACAGCCTTATAACTATTTTTTATCCAAACAAAAGCCAAGAAAACCAAAATACCTGGAAGAAGACAGCTCGTTTCTCGTAATTTATGCCTGACGCCAAAAAGCTTTTTGAAACCGCAAACGATCGTCAAAATGTTCGTATCGATACATTTTTCCCTAATGAATGGTATTGATCGCACGCGGCCATAAGCGCGTAATTTACGATTGTACAATGTACACTGATGAACACAAATGTAAGAAAATATTTTATTAAACTTAAATTCTTGGAAATAGCTTATATTCAGATGTAGCTTAAATTATAGGATTTGTGTTGGTTTTCAATAAATAAATTAATAATTTGACAAAAGACGGTAAAATGATCGTTGTTCTAACCCTTTTCTATGGAGGTTTATAACCTACCAAATGTTTAGTTTAAAAGTCGTTATACCTTCACTGTGAAAATGTCTAAGGTGTCCCTGTACTGTGTTTATCTCTCTGAGACATCAAATTTCATGTGCCGTTGTTTTCATCAGCACCCATGCCCTACAAACTGGAACACAGTAATGAGACAATTCAATGCTTGGTGGCAGGAGTATTAGAATAACATTTATTTATGTGAACTTTTTACAAAACTCACTACTACAGGTTCTGAGGTAAGTATTCACCACTACCTATATCTACCAACTCTGGTATCGTGTCTGAAATATTATTACGATGGAGTAGATTTGTCTAGTACCTTTACTATAATTCAGCTTAATTAGCCTTATTCACAGAAAATACATATTTTTACCGCAGTGGAAAATGAATGAATGAATTAAATTTTGATGTACCTAACAATAATAACATAATATAACAATAATCACATAGTAATAAATAAAAAATAAAAGCAAAAGTATGCTGTACCATGGTAAATATTTTACAGTATGTACGTTCTATTTCCAAACTTACTTGTTTCTTCGACTGTATCGCCGACCGCTAGCGTGCAACGAAGGTGTGTTATTTATACCCCCTTTTTTATTTATGCCCCCTTTTTTCGCAGCTCGTAACGGCTGGCTGTAAAGGGGACGTTATTTTAATTTCATGATTGGAAAGCTCGATTGGTCGGTTATGTGACTTAATGAGTTTATAGGGCAATGAGTACGATAACCGTCGTGGGATTCAACGATTTGGGGCTTAAAGGTCACTTTACTTTTTTATTAATTGACTGTGACATTTTGGTAGTAAGTAGAAACAAACAAGAAACCTGTAGCCATTTTTTATGTTTTATCTCCAAAGTCTTTAAATTAAGCATCATAGTGATTATAGCAGAACAACGTTTATTTCTATCTAAATCTTAAAAAGCTTTTAATTTTGAGACCAAAATCCTATGTTTTTTCCACATTTAAATCGAAAATAACTCAAACCGTATCTTCATAAATAAAGTCCACTTGGGCGTCTGTCTCGGTAAATGAGCCAGACCCTCGCGTTCTCACACAATATTGAAAAATATAAATCTTCACCTCACCCCGCCCGCTATCGATCCATTAACTTCATGTTTTTTGTGCGCAACTGTACATAGGGGTCTGGTTAAAGATACAGAGAATTGTAGAGAGTACGAGAATTTTTACATATATATACGTAACTAGCGACCCGTCCCGGTTTCACACGGGTTTTAGTAAGGATCTCTAATTTTTGGAAATATAATATAGCCTATGCCACCCGGAGATAGTGTAGCTTTAGTCTGTATTCGACTATCAAAAGATTTGGATTATGAGCTATTTATAAGGTGTGCTGATCTAAATACTAAATGTAACTAAGTTATTCGTGAAAAAGGGTTGAATGGACTTTTTATCTTAAAATAGATATCTATTTGTAAGCATACTGTGACTACATTGTAGGTAAATCCCTCACACTTTATTTCACACTCATATTTATGAAATATACGGTAGTAAAATATGCGAAGAAATCCTTTTTAAGACGAACAAAAAGCAAAAACTTTGCAATGAAATTGATTTATATCTGCCGCCTCAAGCGGTAAATGTACTAAAACGTTTTTTATTCTATATTTTTCGCAACTTTGTAGCGTCACATAATATACTGAGTCAATAAAAATATGGCGTATAAAATCACAAAGAAAACAGCGTTTTCAGAAAAATAGTTTGGATGAAAGGAAAGTATAAGGACGTCGTAACTTTGAGCATAAAGCTTTTTCAATGGAATCTATCGACGGAATTGTTAATAAAGATATAGAGCGATGTATTACGGGACATTAGCGACAGTTTATGGTCCAAATGATGGCTAGTGTGAATGCACCCGTAGGAAAAAGATGATGACATTATTTGGTGCAATTTATCAAACTAATGTGACGCTGAGATTTCACTCGGCTTTTTGTGTTGAGCTGACTCAAAAATAAAATGGCTCTATTATTCTGTTTCATCAGAATATTTTATATATTTTTTAACTGTTTGTGCTATACTAGGCATCTTATGATAGTTACTGACAATAAGATGGTTAAACTTCATATTAAAAAAAACTTTCTTATTTTTTTCTGCCTGTTTGTAAGTCACCGGAAAGCAGTGCAGTGGTGGTCTCAAGAGTCAAAAGACAAAAAGCATTTATTCAGTAATATCCACAGGGTTTCAAGATGATCTTGAAACGTCATCTAGTGAGAGGTACCCCACCTTCTGATCCTAAGGTTATGCGTTCAAATCCGGATGTGCACCAATGGATTTTTCCGTTCGAAAAATTGATGTGTGCAATGTCAGTGCTCTCAAACGGTGAAAGAAAACATCGAAGGAAACCAGTTAGTATTCTAACAGCGATGGGCTTGGAACCTGTCACATATGGAATACTAAAAACTGCAACGTGGTACCAAATGTACCTACTATCTAAACATATCTCTGACTACCCCCTAGACATCCTTGATGAATCTCGAGTAGGTGATTGGTATTAAGAGTTCGGAGGGGATATCTACCGTGCTTGGGGAATAAAGTCGTAATGCTATTTCTTTTTTTTGTATGTTTATGTTATAAGATCCACCGGATTTGAATACAGACATAAAATTTCGGGCGGGCGACAGTACCTACTGTTAAATAGTATTACTGTTAGATTTTTGAATAAATTGCAGTCAAAACCAATCTTAAAATGTGCCGGACCTAAAAACTAGTTCTGTTACCATAATCGCTTGTATAATTAGGTAGTTTTAATATGTTCAAAACATAAATAAAATAAATATACTTTAATTTCATCAACCGACTCTACCATATTCCAAAAATTTACATATCTGTGATCTCAAAATATATATAAAAGGCCCATTTTAAGAGCCATGTAAAATGCGCAGCTAAAAAATAATTCTACGGTACCTATCTCAAACCGGCTATAAATGTCTTCGACGGGATAATATTTTACGATGGCTTATGCCGAGAGGCGGGAAGCCTTATCTCCGAACCTACACACATGTGCTCTGACAGCCAAATTTATCGACTTAAAAATATCCACCAAGATTAAAACGAGATACCATCGACCTAAACCCCACCCGACGCTTGAGTAAAATATTATTGTTAGGTAAAGCCGAAAGGTTTTATAAAGAATATCTGCTGAATATTTGTAGCGGTTTTATTTTGAGAAGTTTAGAAATCTGATTTGATTAATATTATTAGTCATATTATTATTAGCAAAACGCGCGACTTTGTCTACCTGGGTGCGCAAACTTGTCATAGCGAGTACTTTGCCTACTCCAAGCCTTCCAGTGGTTTAGGCTGTTGTTTAGATTATGTCTATGTGTCAGTCTGTGAAGATAAGGAATCTTCTGAATTGATTCTTGAATTGATTTAGATTTCTAATGGATGATATCTTATTTAATGATTATACTTTCTTAAACGCATCAACATTCTATATAAATCATATACCTAAGTAGAAGTAAGTAATAATAATAATATTGCAGGAAAATCCACAAGGTTTCAAGGAGAGCTCTGGGGTGTGTTTGTGAGGGAGTGCGTGAATGAAAACTGTGCTGAATGTAGTGTGTAGTGGTAGTCTGTACTGGCACGCACTCGCTCTTACTATGGTCTCACCGGTGTTTTTTCACATTTTTTAAAGTCATCAAACATATGCTGCAGTCGTGCTTCTGTTTATTATGACACCATTGCATACAAAAACACATATTTCTTCAAAACTATGTTAGAATTGCCACTTTATCGCAAAATATTACTTCTCAAGTAAACGATAAAAACGTAAAATAATTTGAAACTTAGCCTACTGTGATGTAACGTGTACTGTGATGTGTGTAGTAGTAATATGTACTATTAAGCAACAAAACAAAAGAAAATCGTCTATCGTTTTATTTAGGTATGTCTGCTTCGTGAATTGTACACTTTATCACTTAAAAGCCCGCTTGCACAACGTCACTAAATATATTTAACGAGCCCCTAAATGCATTTAGGAAGCTAATTACGTTTAACATCTTGCACAAAAAAAATTAAGTTGCCATTACGTTAAACATGTTTATCTTGGTAAACGTTATTAGCTAAATAAAATTAATTTTAATTTGATTCTACTATTATGACTCCCAGCTTGCTTTAGAGACAAAACACAACCGTATCTTGTATGCCTGGACCTGTTTGGCCACACTCACATAGGGAAAGGCAAATACACTCATATTGTAGTAGGTAGGTAAGGTACCTATAGTAGGGAAACGTTGGGAGTTGATACAAAGGTGCTCATAATTGGCTACCTATCTACTAGGTTTCCTAGGATTAGGTAGGTAGTACCTACCTAGATTCTAATCTTTTGTTCGTTTTTTGTACCAACTTCTTATAATTCTAGTTCCTGTTTATTGTTAGTACTTATGTCATGTTGTTTATTTTTCCCTACTTATTTTTTACCTTTGTTTGTATGCCAACCTATCTACCTCTTTTAAATGTATTTTTTCCTTATGTGTATGTGTGCTAAATAAACGTACCTATATTCTATTCTATACCTACACGGAAATGCACTCAAGTGGGTAAGTGAGGCATTGGTTGCACATGTTGTGCCGCCATCACTGTGCTAGCACTTGAGTTTCTCTTTTGGCCCCACCTCCTACTCGATAACTTGTATAGATGTCTTTTTGATAAGTTTTTTAAGTAAATTTAAAAAAGACTGAAACTAAAGCACCACATGTGTGACTAAAGACATATATCGCACTATATATTGAATTATGTTTATGTAATATACTCATATAGTATGTAGGTAAGTATAGGTATATTTATATATATGTATCTAAATATATATATATAAGTATTTTTATATATCTATACCTATTATTATTATTATAAAGTTTAGTCTAATATCCGTAATAAAACATGCACTTAACTCCCCCCAATCTCATATTATGTTCGTTCCTGTCCATCCAAAGGTTGCCTGGTAGAGATCGCTTTTAGCGATAAGGCCGCCCATTGTGTTACTGCATTGTTTACTGTATTTTTCTTTATAAAATGTGTGTACTTGTGGTAATCAATAAAGTGTTATCTATCTATCTATATACATTTGGCAAGATAGCCCATACCTATACTTAAAATTATTCGACCTTATTACCTTACCTTACTTACTAACTATATTACATTTCATGTACAGTCAGCCTAGAATATGTTAGTTTTGTAACTTTGAAAATGATTTACCAGGATTAACTCTTACACGGTGAAAAGATCATGAAATAAGCTGAAGAGTTTACTTATTTTTTAGTATTTTCAATGTTACTATTTAGTGTAACGCTGTGACACCACTTTTAAAGTTATGAATTGTACAAAATAATAGTGCCGCTGACTGTACATGGAATGTAATGTGATTATAATGTAAGTAATAAGGTCGAATAATCTATACTAATATTACAGAGGTAAAGTTTATGAGTTTGTGAGCTTGTAAAGTGTAATCTCAGGATCTACTGAACCGATTTTGAAATTTCTTTTACCAATAGAAAGCCACGTTATCTGTGATTGACATAGGCTACATATTAATCCGAAAAATGAAAAGTAACATGATTAACACCCAACGAAGTGGGCACGGGTCAGCTAGTTTTAAATATATGGGTAATATCTGGCCCACACTTACTTATACGTACTTATAAGTAGCCATTTGAATACTCTAATGGCCTTACTTATAAAAATTTGTCAAAATATAATCAAGTAGTGCCGTCTCTTATAGATGACTTATAACAAACAGTGACAGGAGACATTTCAAGCAGTATTTAAATGTAAATAATGTTTATAAGTACGGTGGTTAGTTTTAACCATTCGATATATCCTGAAATTTCTTTATGAACTCTATTTAAAAAGATTCTAAGTAAAAGATCAAAAGGGTTTGTTTGTTTTACTGTAACATTGCCATCTTGTTTTTATTTCTATGAAAGAAAACTCAAATACAATACAATATTTTCCGAAGCTTCAACAAAGGCATGTATGACGTCATTGCTACCGTCAAGGCAAACCAGTTGTATGCATCAAAGACCTCGTATGTACCTGTATCTACCTGTATCTATGTATAGAAGATTAACGCGGTGAGTGAATCCGTAGGTACATAAAATTATTACATTTTTAAAAGCCACCAAGGTTTTAAATTATTTTGTAAGAAGGATCACAAAAAAACCGTAAGAATCAAGTCATAAGTATCTTGTTTGTTCTTTTAGACTAGATTGTGTGAAATTGGCATATAGATTCATGTCGTTTTTGAGCATAAAGCCTGTTTTATGCTACATCAAGCCCTGCCGGTCGTGCCTGTGTTGTCGGCCAAATTTGAACCCTATTTATAAATATAAAAAGTTGAATTTATACACTTCAGTGTTCGTACTTGTGCCACGGACGGGTTTTAGCCAGATGTGTTCTATGCAGTCAAGAATTAAGTAGTTATATCATTATATAAAATAAAGATTTAATTCAACGGCCAGCACGGACACGGTCCTAAGGAAGAACAACTAGTTATTCCGTGCGTTGAAGTAAGACACTGAGAACAAGTCAGAACACTGTACTAATCGTATAACAGTTATTTTTTCAAGCCTCTAGGATTCTAAAACTAATACTTCAACCTGGTCATTGACATTTAAAGTAATCAATAAGTTACACAGGTCACAGTTCTTCATTGCTGGTTTTCTCATTAACGATCACAAAATAAACATTTAAGAAGTCTGGTTGTTTTTTTTTTAATAGTAAGAAAAAATACTAGTAGGTATTCGACACATTTAGCACCGAACAATTCTCACCGCACATGTCTCTCTCTCACCTACGGTTACTGGGTTTACTTATTTAAAGGATAATTTTCACCTGGTTGGGCTTATTGGTGAATAAGAAGACACCACGTGTGTTGGACGAAAACAATCTCCACTTGAACATGCACATTTAGATATTTCACCAAACAATTTTGCAGTAAAAACTGACTTATCTCCGTTGTGTTTGAAATCGAACTAAATGGTCGTGGACGAGAACTGGCCGCAGTTATACGAGCCTCAATAAACGAAACCGCATCTATTCGAACCATGGCACAGCTGACTTGGAATTTAAAACAGGCTTTATGGCCCCTGGACCCCTGACCTGGTTTCACAGTTCCAACTTTTATAAGAACGTAAATTTTTAATTGGTGTAATCATTTGGAATTTTGATGTTACGGCGACTGGGTAAAGAAGGGATGTTTGGTTAATAATAACAGCTAATCAAGACGGTTTTTACTGAACTTTGAATTTAGAAAAGGTTGAACCAGCGTAATTTTGTCTGCTCAAACTTGTATCGGTAAACCTGACAGTGGACAGTGTAAATCTTTGGACATTGTGATAAATAAACATGCACATAATAAGATAAAATAATAATTTGGGCTTACCCTCGCAAAAACCTTTCAGATTTAGTTATTACTCATGGTATCAATGGCTCAAGATAATAATAATTTGCTGGAATCGGTATCTACTTATGTAGCCTTATCCGCTGCTTTTTATGACACTCAAATACAGGTGAATAGTCACAGAGCGCAGAAAAACAAGCAATGTTTCAGATTCTGACTACACTTATATCAATGAATGCAATACCAATCGAGAAGCTTCTGATTAATACTGATTTTGATCAGAAGAGCTATCTCTAGATCGTTTGCAACGGTCAACAACTATCTGATCAACTATCAACAACTGTTTCATATCTTTTGTACAAACCCTAATACTTCTACTTGTTATTTTCTTAGTAAATACATTTAGTATTCTAGTATAAACATTCTAAACTTTTAACAGAATAGCTAGATGTCAACGATTGATATAGATTTTGAACATTGACTCTGAGCTAACAGTTAACCGTCCTATTATTGACACCTTCACGTAACCGCGAAGTGCCTCAATAGTCGCCGACAAGTCGCTCAAATGTGAACAATATCCTAATATTTGAGGGCAAATACCAGACTAAAGCATGAATACTCTCAATATTGGAACTTGGACACGCTAAGCCAGCCAAGTGATGTAACAACACATGCAAACACAACGTGTGTATCCGACTTATTAACAGATCCTCAGCTTGTTTTACTAATAAGGCCATAACAGCGTATCCTTCAAAAATATGTAGACCGACATTGAACTCTATGGAGTATAAATATAAGATCTTCTATCAAATAGAAATAGTTTTTAAATTGCATTCAGATTATTCGACCAGCGTTTATTGCACCCAAAGGCAATTCAGCTGGAGTTAACGTTTGACTAATTTGTGAAGTTATAGACGCATCGTAAAACATCAATATTACTGATCAGCTGATCGAGTTGATTTCGATTACGAAAGTAACAGTATCGATATTTTGATTCAACTAAGATTGTAAAAGGGAAAGTTTGTGTGGGCAGTTGGTTTATTAGTGCAATGGCAAAACATATTGCAGTGTTTAAACTGGGTGTAGTGAAAGCGCACAGGTCACTTGTTATTTTAACTAAGCTAATGAAACATGCTAAAATTGAAATACTAATATAATCACCACCATAAATAGCCTAAATGAGTCCAATGCTGGGCATATACTTCCCTTAAATTAAGGTAAGTTTACCGTAACCATCACGCTTGGCAGGCAGATTGGTGACCGCAGTGTTTGTGGTAAATACTGAAGATGGTGCTGCATATTCTCTGGTGTGTCGCCTTTTACAATTCTTCTATTCTATGGGTTCTATTCTAGATAATTCCGGTCTAATAAATACTTTTACTTAAAATATAGTTTATAAAAGTGAACTAAATAGCCAACACCAACTTACCTTATTTTATATTCTTCCAAAATACTATTTGGTAACTTGTGATCATGCGTGTGATCACAGAATTCTATAGCAGAATCTGCATTTTAGCACTTTTCCATATTTCCGTAACTATTACTGTCTACCGTTAAAAAACTAAACACTTAACTTGTTCAATAAGTTTACTCAGACTGAACTTTGTCGTAGTGTTTTAAAAAGCTTTATAAACACTATAAAGTTGAATTTATAGATGCTAATATTAGCTTTTAGGTGTTGATAAAGCTTTGTTGACGTGCAAAGCAACAGAAATCGAAACTTCAACTGGCTTTAAGCTTTTAAGGTAGCCTTCAACTTTGTTTTCCCTTTTCGCGCACAAACAATCCCTATTGCTCATTCTAGTGTTATGCAAAACACCAGTAGCAGCTTATAAAAGGGTTTCCGAAAATAAATAAAATGCAAATTGAGAGTGAAAGCCAACTGGAGACATATTGAGGGCCTTCACGCTTTCTTAGAACATTTTTTTCCCTCTATTGTCGAAATAAATATTTACGTTACAAGATGCAAAAGATGTTTTTACAAGCGCTACCGAACGCTTTTGTTATTGAAAACAACCCTTTTCGCAGTTTTCGGTCCCTTTGAGCTTGCTTGTTGAAGAACTGCTGTGACGGGTGTTAAAAACAAATACTGTACGGATATTAGAGGTTTTGGGTACAGTGTAAATTGAAATTGAAAGTGGGTTTCAAACGAGAGTACCTTGTAATTTTTTTTATACAATGCTGTTACCTAATAAATAAAATATATAATTAAACTAAACTTACCAAAACTTGTAAAAAGAAAACCAGATTCTGATGTTATCAGATTGAGAAATGATAGAATACTTAAGTACATTAATAGAACATAATAGCAACGTTTTACCTGAAATAAAACGTATATTTAATACTTACCTTGCTAAAAGCTTTATAAAGCTTTATATGAGAGCAGCGTATCCGTTTCCGTCGTATTTCAACCAGTTTTTATACTTTTAAGCCTTAAGCTTCCGGTCAAGTGGCGCCACCTGGCGGCCGCGCGCAGTTTTGCTTCGTAAAATGTACCGCGCCATCTTGAAACCATTGGCTTAATTTCACCAGGCAGAGATAAAAGTGAAAGCTTTTAGCAAGGTAAGTATTAAATATACGTTTTATTTCAGGTAAAACGTTGCTATTTATTACTAGACCGTTGCTAAAAGCTTTATAAAGCTTTATATGAGACCTGTTTGTTATCGCCTGGTGTCGCCACTTGTAAGAAATAGGTGGTAACCTAGCGCCAATGTGACATTAAAATATTTTACAATAGTAAGTAGGTAGGTACCTACTAAGAATAGAAAATTAAAATTTATGTTTTATTAACTTATTAACACATCATATATTGTACTTGATATGTAGTGTACAGATCAGTTACTATCGCTGCAGTTATTTACAATAACTACTTGTAATTGTAATGTGTAATTAATGTGTAATTACTTGTATAAGATCAGATTTTATTATAATCAGAAACAATGAAAGTTTTTGTAAATCATCATGCTACTAACACTTTATTATTTGAAAGGGTTATTAAGCTCAGTTATTGCTTCAACCGGACGATTTGTAAGAATGGAGTGGTACTTGCTTATAACCTATCACATGTGAATGTGCTGGTACCCACCATCTGATTGATAAACCCCTCAGGCAAAAAATTTGTCGGGAAATAATATTTGATCCCACTTAGTAGATATCGTGGATCTAAAGTACGGAAGTGTCATGTAGCAGTCTCCCTATACAACATTTTGACCTAGCTTGCTATGACGGTGCGTAATGCGGCCTTATGTTATACTTGACTACTGTAAATAATAAGTGAGTAAAGCCTTTTATTCCACTTATAGTTTCTTCTATACCTAAATATACTGGAATTAGAATTATCAGTAATTCTGATAATAATTTTCAACGGAATTATTTATAATAATTACTGCAATCAGTTTTGAACCGACTGTCGAATAAAGTGATAATATCAGTAGATCTAATGTGGAATAGGATCCAATGTGAATACGATTCATCTTGAGTTTAGAATTACCAGTAAATAGTGTAATGATTGAAACCAAATTTATATATTTTGGATATTAATTTTGAACTATTGTTAGATCCAATGTGGAACAGGATCAACTGCAAGTAAGATTTATCGCAAGGGCTGATCATATAAGTGTCTTCCTGAGTTATGTAAAGCGTGCGTGGTGCGACTATTTTAATAAATGACAATAGAATCATTTGAAATATAAGTAAGTTTGTCAGCGTCCCAAACCGGAAACTTTTTTAAAATCAGTTGTATAACTAAACGTAAGAGTCTAAGAGACAAGCGTCTGGGTCATCATAACTCACAAAGATAAATTTAACATATGCAGTACTACTAACGATTTCACGCCACATGTTATCGAAGCATACATGAGCTAAAAATATATGGCAGTATGGTATGTATGGTATATGGCAGTGCGCGGCAGTAATTACACCAATTGGTCTGTATTTCATATTTCTCCTCGTATTCCCACACTTACAGTGAATCAACGAAAATCCTGTAAACTAGATTTTTCTATAGAATTTTCAACTAACAGTAAAAATGCCACAGCTTAGACTTTGAGTTTCGCACGTCAACATGTAATTTCCCATGAGGAAATATTACGAGGGATATTTATGATAGTAAAATGATGTGAGCTGTTATGCGAGTTAGTATAGTTTCGCAGAACACTGAACGCACCATGAAATAGTTCAAGGATAGTTGTACTATCCTCACGTATTTTTTACTAAAATAAATCTATTTGTAAAATTTATTACATGTTCATAAGATAATAAAGAGAAGGTAGTCTACACTAGATTGCAATATGCGGATTTAGAGTCGGACAAGTCAGTGTTTGAAATTTCGCCACTTAGCAAACCACACCGACCGGTAATAGATACCATACTGGATAGCGATGGCTTAAAAATTATCAGCATGATTTGATACTTGCCTAGAACATTTTGGACAATCATGATTACCTATGAAATTATTCATGTTTTAGTAAATTTTCCCTCCTCGGAATTGTCCTCGGAGTGAATCCTTTTGTCACACTGTGCCTAGGTAAGTGCTTGGTGCTTGGCTCTGACTAGCGTGTATAATGGCAGGCACTAGGTTTTTTTTTTTTTTTTTTTTTTTTTTTCAGAAAATGCATTTTATGAATTTGGAAAAATCAGTCTTTGAAATTGATCTAATAAACTGATAGCTTTTTTAGAAGCGTTTCTTAAATTTATAGTCTATACAATTTTAATAAAGTATGTATCTATTTATCTCAATAAAGCATGGCAACACTTTGATGCGATTCACCTAGCTCTAGCACAATTATAAGTTATCTTTATGATTTCATGGAATAAATGCCTTATGACTTTGACTTGTGATCGCAGAGATTCACACGATTAACGATATCAATAGCTAACCTTTTGTCTTAGCCATCCAACTCGTTCGGTAAAAACAGTATCTTCAAAAAATTATTTTGGCATCTGGTCAACAAAAATAAAGTATTTTCAACAAATTCTTTGTATAAGGTGTAAAAAGTAGCTATAGGACTTTACTACCTTGAAGTACGCTCGTGAAAAATTCACTTTGTATAATACGCCAGGTTTTTGTACAAAATCCGGAATCTTTGTTATACTTATCAGGTAAAAGGCTTGGCAAACAGAAATAACCATGTAGCGCTTTGGGATTATACTAAGGCTAATAATGGCTGAGAAGAGCCGAAAACCGGGCTCAGTGGCACGTCTTGGGAGAGGCCTACGTCCAGCAGTGGACTAATATAGGCTGATGATGATGATGATGATGATGATAGGCTGACCTATCAGACTGCACCACTAGAAATAGAAATGACGAAAGTGAAAGCATTGTACTGTAAGTACTATGCTTTTAAAATGTGTAACCCATTTTTTACAGTGTGTAAAAAGGGTATGCATAAACAAGGCAACGCTTATATTCAAATCTTATTTTAGTGCTTTCTTTTCATTGAGAGTGGAAGTGTGTTAACTGGCTTTCTTGTTAACATTACGAGTAACAACTATTACTAGATGTTATATGTTGGTTTCTAACCCCGCTCGGGGCCAGAGCGTACTTGGGACGCTTTTAAAATGTTTAAGGCACGCGCCACGGGCGACGAGCCTCTTATTATAAAATAAAACTATGCCAGTGTACTTACAGTTTTCAAACTGAGCATCAGAGAGTTGACCCTTGTATTGAAAGTGGTTATGGTGACATCAACCCCGCGAGGGTGTACTTGATACACGTATGTACGTGTATCAGGAGGCCAGGGTCATTAAAAGTTTAAAGAGTTCCACGCGATGGAACACAGTTGTACAAACGCCTTACCCCCGTGAAGGGCGGCTGTTATTGGTTGGCTTTCTCCTGTAAGACACCACCAAAAACTGATAGCCAAAAATTAGATGTGCTCGATACAGGTCTTTGCGTACATTAGAACGCCAGATTAGTTACAACTTCATTGAGCTCCACACGATGGAACACATTTACACAAACGCCTTACCCCCGCGAGGGGCGGTCGTTTTTGGTTTGGATTTTCTAGTAAGAACCCACCAGATATTGATGGCCAAAATATGAGATGTACACGATACAGGTCTTTGTGTACCTCAGATGGCCAGAATAATTACAAGTTCATTGAGTTCCGAGCGATGGAACACAGTTGTACAAACGCCTTACCCCCGCGAGGGGTGGTCGTTATTAACTTCGATTTGATTTCACCTTCGAGAACACAGTTCTTGTACAAACGCCTTACCCCCGCGAGGGGTGGTCGTTATTAAAATCGATTGGATTTCACCATCCAGAACCAGTTTTGACTCAGAAAAGATTTGCACCTTTTCCAGGTTTGCTCGCACTCAAACACCCAAGTAGGTAAGTACCGAGAAATGTAGGAATTGTACGGGAATTCTACTCAGTGACGCATTCACTTATGCTTGTAATAACATCTTTATGTATTTGTTACTTTTAGCTGAGTACCCGCAAACTTGTTAAAAAAGATCTCGTAAAATTTATGAAAATAATAAAGAGCAAAGTTGAAGAAAAAGGTTTCTCTTTGCTAATACTTCAGATTGACGCTTACATGGAAAGCCTAAGAATATAACAAATGCAATACCGCAGTATTTTTGTTAAAAGATTAATAAATTAAAAATTTATTTTATACAAGCATAAGCGAGTGTCAACTGACGTAAGACGTTTTCCCCTTTTTGTTTGTTTCCAGGTCTATTATACCTGGAGTTTGTCGGCGGGGAATCGAACCCCGATCTCCCGTGTGACAGGCGGGGATACTTACCTACCACTATACTACCGAAGAGTATGATAGTACATCGTTAGGATATCGAGAATATCTTAATTTCTAAGGAAAGCACTGAACTTCAGATAGCTTGATAAAAGTTGTTGTAACTTTAACATTAACAATCTTTGTAAATACAATGCCTGTCTAGGAAGTTATTTCACCTGTAAGCACCATACTTCAGCAAATAAATGATTCGATTTAATTTCATTTTATTTCATTTATATTTCCCCAGCTAACCACCCAAACTAATTATAGCCTCAGCATGACATTTCTATTCGTATTAACAGACAATAAAATGTTTTGAGGGTTCGAACCACGTTGTGAGGTTATCTTACGGCAAAAACAGTGGGAGTTCCATTTTTGGCTAGATTAATAGGCTCTGCTGGAAATACTTCAAACCCGAGCTATGGCTGGTACTAATTGTAGTAGGAGCCATATCTTGTGGTTAATTTGTTGCAAAATAAATACGTTTGATATTTCGCAAAGGCTAATTTACTGAAAAAAATTAAAACTCATCTTACTGAAAATCGAACAGGTTTGACTACAATAAAAATTTAAAATTGTTACAGATGCTAAGCCTGTACAAGTAAACTGGTTAATTTTAAATCAAAGACACGTGATCACAACGAAAAAATCGTTAAAAGAATCGATCACGCACAACTATTTTATAATAGAAGGTACTCACGATTTATTCCTTTGCACAGTATGAAGAGTACAATATCACTTTAAATAGATTAACACTATAAGGAAACAGATTTAAAATATTTTTAAACAACTGTCGTCGCAGAGATAGCTGCTGGACACATGTTGCTTCGACGGAAAACAAAACGCCAATGGTTTCAAGATGGCGCGGTACATTTTACGAAGCAAAACTGCGCGCGGCCGCCAGGTGGCGCCACTTGACCGGAAGCTTAAGGCTTAAAAGTATAAAAACTGGTTGAAATACGACGGAAACGGATACGCTGCTCTCATATAAAGCTTTATAAAGCTTTTAGCAACGGTCTAGTAATAAATATAACACTTATGCATAAAATAAATATCTGTGTGCATTGACACAGTCAAATGCTTGCTACCAATTGAGCTATGACGACTGTCAATTGTAGGCTTAAGATCAACACTTGATAGTAAGGCTATATAAGATAAGTTTGATCAGTGAAGCCATCTATAAATTCATTGCATCTGCAGATAGGCCCACTGTTTTTATATCGATCGATCGATCAGTCGATTTTAAATTACATTTAAAATAAATGTTATAACCTTAGTTTTTAAAAGCTAAATGCCAAGGCAGGACACCTAGCAAGGCGAAGTGATGACAGACTGAGTAGCATCCAAGAACTGGATATATAATTGTAGGTCGTCTTGTGGCAAAATGGGCCGACGATAGAGAGACCTGGGGGGTAAGCACGAACGAATTCCACTTTCGTATCGTAACGGTCCGTAAACCTAACGTGAATTACGTTAGGTTTACGGACCGTTACGATACATAGTAGCACGAATGACAACCGATTTACTAATTTCCTATCGAATTACGTTACTTTACGGACCTAGCTATCGTTTACTTTACGTACGTAATGCCAAAAGTGTTCGTGCTTCCAATTTTAGTTCTCTTTACGCACGATAGAGGCGCTGTGCAAAATCTCATACATTTTGGTAACGTTAGCGTGACACTAGCGTCACGATAGCCAGTTCGTGCTTAGGCCCCAGGGTAGAGATAATTATGATAAAATACCAAAAATGCCTAAGTAAAATTCATCCAAAGAACTTTGAGACTACCTTGTAAACTGAAAGCCGTGTTGGCTTTTATTTGTAAAATAAGTATTAGTAGGTACCCGAATCAATAATAGTAGTCTAAGATAGTAGAATACTGCATCTATGAGGGCAGGGTATGCGGTATGTGGTTGCAGTATGCCGGTCTGCGGGTGAACTAAAGCGGTTTGCACTTTCCACGGTAGGCTGCATTTGAACGATATTTATCTGTAGATAGCCTTGTAGATCTGATTGGCCAAGCACACCATTTTTTGGCATACAATGTTCCACACGCATTTTTAGACTTACCTGGTTCCTGTATGTTTTAAGTGTTACCGACATTATGCAGAAGCTGTATGCAACTAGGCTGCCTTACCTACTCTTGGAAAGCAACAGCATAGTGCTTTAACGTGCATACGTTCTATGTTAATACCACGTATTGATGGAACAATTAAATGGTCCACCTGATGTTAAGTGGTTACCATCACCTACAACAAAGATCACGTTCGTTAGAAACGTACCTTACGATGCACTGCCCTGCGCTCATCTCTCTCGTCTATCAACTTGGGGTATACAGGCTTACCTAGGAACACCTGGTATTGCATAGGAAGGCCTGCGCCGGTATAAGTGAGCTTTTGTTTTTTTATTTTTGCGTTGTATTCCGTGGCTTTCCTAGAGGATATTGGATAGCTCGACTAGGAACCACCACCCGTTACTCAAAAAAAGCCCATCCGTTGCGAAAATCAGCCTGCTGAATTAATACCTGAAGCCCAATTCTCGGAAATAATATCGAATTCTAGTTTCTATCTCATCTCAATCCCAAAATATACTGGCTCGACAGAAGTTGGACATCAAATAATAATACAGCAGTAGCTAACTGCACTGATGATGATGATGAACAAAATCGATGATTCATAGCCTAATGACTACGATCGATACAACGTTAATATAAGCTGTAAGTAATAAAATCTAATCCCAAACTTTATAGACTTGACATTTTTGGATCAAAAATATCCTAACGATTCCAAGAATGTCACCGAATCTCCATACGTTTATCTATAGCTAGAGCAGTAGCTGGTCGGTATAAAACTTTACGACAGGGATGCGAGACGCCATAAAACTTGAGATAAATCCAATCGGGAACCGAGGAAAAACAATCCACTTCGTACAAAATTACTTGGGATTGGGAACGGGTGAGACGAATCACTGAATTACGGATTGTATTAAATGTGTGATGGCCTTCGCAACTGGCACTCCCATGGTTTTTGCCATGGAACACGAAAGTCCACAGCTATTTAGTGACGTAACTCAGTAATGTGTTCTAAAATTAATAAAACCCTGAACTCCGCATGATAATAGTGATAAGAAATCACACTTCGATAGAACAGAGAAAGCATTAGGTTAGACTGAAAGGTAATAAGAAAAAAAACTTCACAGGCATGAACCAAATCACGGAAGTTCCAAGATTTGAGGTCAACAACATTAGTATAATGAATTAGTATTTGAATCATGCATTAATGCATGCAGTAATCTTTAGTCCAAACTATTGATTATAATTATTTTCATTGATAATTATTAAATAAATAAATATATATGTCAGGACATTTTTTTTTACACAACATCATCTAGCCCCAAACTAAGCATAGCTTGTACTATGGGAACCAGATGACTGATAGAATACTTATATACTTTTTTTTTTGTAAATACATACATATAATACAATACAACACCCAGACAAAGAACAAACATCGATGTTCATCACACAAATGTTTGTTCTCGGTGGGGATCGAACCCACCACCTACAGCACAGAAGGCAGGGCTACTACAAACTGAGCTGTAACGGCTGTCAAATGGTTCATAATAGTTTACGAGCATCCGTTGGTCAAATCGTCATCCTCTAGAAAAAGTCTGGTACGCTACGATTTGATACTAGTAATGGATTTTAGAATACAACATCCAGGCATAAACTTTTCAAACGGTTGGTTAAAGAGTTTGTGGACTGAGATAAAATACTTTGTACTGTAAGAAACTACACTTCCTTCACTATTGTGACCTAACAGGTAGGTATTGACTCCTGCTTATAATGTACGCCATTACTGTCCGATGGAGGTGCGACGTCGGTCTGCAATTAGCGGTGCACTTTGCAAACAGCCGAGCCATCGCCTCACAAAGTGTACAGGCAGCAAATTAAGAACTAATACTTTCAGAATAGCTTAGACCGAAGGCACGTTGGCACGTCGGAATGTTGGCATATGCTACCGAAAAAGTTTGTTACTTGCACAGGTATCTTCATAGATTTTCTAGATAACCGAATACTCTGAGTGGCGACCCCGTCACTGAGCTGTTCCAACTCTGGCTAATTCAAAGGGTACCTAGACATTTTATGTTATGGCTATGTTTGATAAGCGTTACAGTCCTGAGTTCTTATAAGTTTTTACATCGTTGGTTCCAATTCGTTGCAGACTAAAAAAAACATAAATAAAGTGAAACTTATATTTACAAAGTTCTATAATATGACCGCATATTTGGATAGAACTTTGTAAATATAAGCTGAACGTAGCTTAAAACTTAGGTCCATTAAAACCAACTAAATAAAGTTATCATTAAAAAAAACATATACACCTATAGAATATCGTATAATAATAATGCTGGACAATCTTTACAGCATCATCTAGCCCCAAGCTAAGCAGAGCTTGTATAATGGGTAATAGATAACTGATATACCTACATACATAGATTTTTTTTGACATATAAAATACCCAGAACACCCGGAATAAATATTTGCAGATCGTACAAAAAAATATTCCAAGGCGGGAATCGAACCCGCAACCTCCTGCGTCGCAGGCAGATATTCGCAAGCCGCGCCACATCACTTGATTAATTATTTTAATCAGTTACAGAACAAACCATGATTCAAAAACATTTAAATGTACAGTTACATAATAAAATATGATTATACAAACAGATACGAATACTGAGTGTTATGTTAATTTTCTGTCGGTACTCCAGGTCCGCAAGCTCTGTGTCGGCTCTGCAAGTCAACAAAACAGGAATGTAGCACGCGCTCGCTTCGCTTGCTGATGGTGCACAGTACAACTAGATATAACAAACTGTACGTTAAACTTCCGTATATGATAGTAGTTATTTAATTAGAGGTACCTACATTGTACAGCTATACTTGACTTTATCAATACAAATAAAGCATGATAAATAATTAAGTACTTTATTCGCAGGCTCCGATGGCGTAGTTTCCAAGAACAACTTCAAGATCTTTGAATCCATTTACTTCTTACGATCTTCAGTCGTAAGTCCGTCGAGAAGAGGTCTCTTACGTTTCGTCTTCTGATCTTACTAAACACGCGTAAAATTTTTGCTCCAAGTTTTAAGTCAACGTACAAGACCCTGCTACGTTTTTTCTGTACCAATTAATTTGTTATGTCATCAGTCTAAGCGAATCCACTGCTGGACATAGGACTCTCTCATATTTATAACAATAATAATATTATGATAACAATCATTATTCATTGGCGATATTTGTGCCCTCACACTAGGCCCCGGCTGAAAACAAGTGCAGCTTTGTACACCTTGTGTTATGCTTACTGTTTTATTTTATATCTATCGAGTTTTTTATTGTTTTGTTCTGTGGCGTAAATAAATATTTTACTATATTTTGTTCAATGCTTCATATTGTTAAGACAGGGACCCATTTTATTTCTTTTTTTGAAGGAAGAACATCCAGCGAGGAAATGGAGGAGTATGGTATGGAGGGTATGGTATCCGGTGAGGATTGTTTTAGAAAACTAAACAGTACTGCTTTTTGATCGTTTTTTGTATTAAAATAACAATGTTTAGAGGGTTTACTAATAAATTTGACATTTGTGTTAATATTTAGATTATATTACGCGGCTTCGATTTTTCAATTGCGCAGTTTTTCGTGCATTGTAACTCTCACGATACGCTTACGTTAGAGAAGTCAAATTTGTTCGTGCTTTGTCTTCAGGTAGCAAGGCCACACTCCGCAGTTGACGGTGCCACAAAGTGTAATTCAAATGTTTTAATTCCTTCGTTCCCGACTATCTATCGACCATTAATGTTTACGAAAGTAGCCTCACAGAAACTAAATTGTAAAGTTTAACGTCAAGAGTTTCAAGACGTGTTGAAGCTTTGTTTTTAACCGACTTAAAAAAAAAGAGGTTCTCAATTGGGTTGTACTTTTTTGTTCTTATGTTTTTTATCACAGTATTCCCTGATTTAAAAATAATTTGTAAATGTAATTTAAATGGATACAATGTAAAATGAAACCATTGAAAAAATTGTTTAGTGGTTTGGTTTTTTAATAATTTAAAGTATCAAAAGCTAATAGTAAATCAGGTTCCATGCGTTTTTAAACACATAAAAATTCAATGTTTATTAAAAACCAATGCAAAAACAAGAAACTATTAAAGAAGCGTATTCATGAGTATTTTTGAAAACAAACATTGTGATGAGTTTACAAAGAAGTGGTGGCAAAATAATTGTACACTAAAATAATTTTGTTGGCTTGCAACACATCTATAAAATAATTAAATGAACAGTGGCTTCATCATTAAACCATTATAACAAAAGCTCACCATTAAATGTGAATAAACACAGCCTAAGAGGTTTTGCCGCGTAAAAGATAACATCTCTTTCGTTCAAGACCTTAGGATCACATTATAATAAACACTTGCGAAAAACGCGCGACTCTGGCCGCGTGAAGTTATTTTTATACAAATTTCAACCCCTGCTGTACCCGTTTAGGGGCTGAATTTGAAGTATTCCTTTCTTAGTACACCTTTACGCACCAAGACGAATATACCCTAAAATTTCAAGTCTCTACGACTAGTGGTTTAGGGTGTGCGTTGTGTATATGTCAGTATAGTAGAGCTCTTTGTGAAAGACACTCGTCTGGAGAAGTACTATCACCATGCTTATTTCAGCCACCAAGCAGCTTGCTGTGTTCCGATTTGAAGGCTTAATACCTGCATGCCTCAGGTTGATGGATTCTGAGCTGGGCATCGTAGGAGACTTTTCTAATGAGCGTAACCTACGAGGCCAAACTTTGTTATAAGCGATGGCAACCACTTAACATTAGGTGTGTCATCTGCTTGTTCCATCAGCAAGTTGTATAACAAAAACAGTCAGTCCGGATAAGTTCTCATAATTGATATAGTTTGCAAGGTACTGGGTCTAAAACTATAATGTTATTATTAGTAAAATTAAAATTCAGTTTATTCAGTCTATCAAACATAGAAAGTTTGAATGTCTCACATTTGATTTAATTAGTATGTATTTGAATTTTTGCATGCAAAGAATGAATATGTATTGTATCATTTAAATTTACGTGCTTTATTACTGTATTGTCAACAGCATCAGTTGAAATTACGGTCCAAAATCTGCGTATAAATAAAGGAAAAAGGATTAGATATCTAAGACAAATACATATGTTTAAAAATATGTTTTTATCAATACAATTGGCATCTATATTTGATCTTCATATATACATGCTTCTTTCATACGCCTCATTAAATTGGATTAACATCACACATAGGCCTAATTCTCATAAAGAAATATCGTCAAATCTTAGTAAATAGACGATCGGATCGTGTCAATATATGGGCAATAGAAAACAGTAATATTCTAGACTCCTCTATCTACTTAGTTTAGATACGAAACAGTAATTGACCATCAAATAAAATAGAAGTACTAGTGGTAAGAGAGTTCATATATTTAAAATAACAGAACATCAAAACATAGTTTCAAAGAACACCGAGCTTTCTTTTTTTATTCCATTAATTAAACTAACATATTGTATACACATTAAATATACAATTTAAATTAAACAACGCAACGCAAGTGCTATAAAACCCTGACGTTTCTGCGTGTGGTCATTATGCGCAGAGCATTCTGTTGGGAGCCGAGGTCGGGTACCAAGCTATAGTCCAAAACTAAGCTGAACTGTATTATATGTATGAATAGTATGAACATCGCGAGAGCAACAAGATCTACCTATAGCATTCCAGTGGTCTACAGGAAGCTGCCCCACTTCTGATCTTAAGGTGGATGGTTCGGGAATTTTTGTATTCGAAAAAATTACGTGCGTAATGCCTCTTAGGCGACGAAGGAAAATATCATGAGGAAACCAGTAGCGACGGGCTTGCAACCTGTCACGTATGGAATATACTACTTATAAAATGGGTATCTGCCAAATGTAATATTTGAACGTACTTCTTTTGATTACTTCTCTTACTTTGCTTTGTTATAGGTTATGGTAACCCCTTAACATCAGGTGAGCAATCTGCTTGTTTCATTAGCAAGTTGTATAAAAAAAATTAATGAGTGAAATAATTGAGTTAGTACTACTTGGTACTCAAAGATCTGTGTGGATATCTACCGTACCTGAGGATTCGTAGAGTTGTTTTCTGTTTGTGTCTACCTACTATTTAATCGATATAGCTCTCAGAATCAGTAACTCAAACTTACCTAGCTATTATCGTGGGTTCTAAGAAACACGTTCTTGATACTCTATACTTTAGTTACTCTAAGACATGTGAAGCCTACTTTTAAATATCGCTATCAGAATATTTAAATAAATATGACTTAATTGCGTGTACTTTACTTTATAGAGAGAACGAAAAGGCTTTTGTATTTTAAAACCGGAACTGATTTTTATGTTAATTATGATTTATTGTTATTCCCGAATAAAAGGTTTAAATCCTTGAAATTTTTAAATTAATTGGATTTAACTTTAACCACACATTTTATAAATTTTAAGTTCTGATCAATTTGATGACATTCCGCCAATAATCATTTAGTTAGGTAAAATAATATAAAGTTAGAGAAATATTTTTTATTACAAAACCAGCTTAGGTAAACCCAATACATTTACTGCTTTCTTATAGTAAAAATACATTTTAAACACTTAATTAATTCAACAGATTCCTAACAAATAAAACCTCAAAATTAAATGAATGTGTATCTACCTGCTGTCTTATTTTGATTGCTTTTTATGAGCGTAGCTACCTGATCAGTGAGTTCTCTCATAATTTCCAAAGAAATTTACGAATTAAAATCCGATGCATCAATCCAAAAATTACTTATCCAACCGAACAATCGTCGATAATGGCCAATAACTGAAAGCACAAAGCGTCATTACCTGCAAACGATGCGTAAATAATAAAAAAAAAGCTGAAGAAATAAGGGGTCGATGTTTCCCGGGGCAAGATGCGCGACGCGAGCCTTCGTCAGCGAGTCAGCGCAGCGTGTGGAGCGGCCTTAGCTCCGCCCGCCCAGATGCCAGACCGTTCCCCAACTCCGCCGCGCGAGGCCGCATGGCCACTCGAACCGTACACCAAACAGTGCACATAATTAATTTACAACACTGTAAAAGTGATGATACTAGTTTATCGACTATAAATCTGTGATCGCGTGTCGCAGGTAAGTGGTAATTGCTTTTGAATGCCGCTTGTTTGTAGACAAACAGAAAAGTTGTGAAGTGAACCCTTTTGTGTTGGTCTGTGATTTTGACGGTTCAAACGCAGTTTAGCTAAGGACTTGTGTTTCTTTTCATGTGATTGTTTATCGAGTTTGACCTTAGCCGCGAGTTTACTGTGAGACTGTTGGTTTTCTATTGTTAGCGATACCATTGCTAATTCACATCCGCATCTTTAATTATTTACTTGGACAACCTATCATTTAAAAGGTCTTTAATAACTAAATAACTTGTTTTCAATTTAGTATAACATCATACAGTTTTAAGAATCTGACAAGATTTTAAAATATTTAAATTTATTTGATTTATCACAACTACATAAAACTAAACTTACTTTATTTTTATATTGCAGTAATTATATACTAGATAAGAATAAGTAATTTAGTCAACATTTTATAATTTATATTTAAATGTAAGTGATGAATTGAATGATAAATTGAAGGTGAATATAGCATTAATACTATAAGCCAAGGCACTATTGATATTAGTGCGATTTTATTTATAGTGTTAACCGGATTACGAATTAAAACCAGGCCATAATCTTGAGATAAGCCTATACTTTTTATTTCATTAAGTAAATATAAATGGACATACATCGCTTTCTAACTAAATTAAGAAAAGATTGTGATTTTGGATAACTTTTGGATAAAATTTAATTTCTAATATAGCTCTTATATGTTATGTATTATAAGGACATAAGCACTATACAATATGATAAAGACACAAAGCAAACATCATTATCTAAATATATTATCTCATAGTTTAAATAAAGTTTTTACTAATTTCGACGGAGGCCTAATTTAAAATTTTAAAAAACATTATTTAAATAAACTGTCCCCATTAAGTAATATTAAATAAGTTTGTCATCATACAATATAAACGTTCGTTATTTTTATTACACCATTAAAATGAAAAACACCATCTTGCTTTTACATTAAAAAAATCAACGAATACCTGGATTCGTTTCAATTTAATATGAATATGAGTTATTCTTGAAAACTAATAAAAAATACGTCGTATTTACCGGTTAAACAAACAACAGGTACCTACACTGACCTAATTCTAATTAGGATTGCCGTACAGCGTGGCATTGCAGCCCCTGTTTTGGGAACGCTTCCAACCGGCTCTAATTTGGATCAGTCGAGCTATCTCTAGATCAATGACCGATGTGGCGCGGCGGGCGATGTCCGCGCGACGCAGGAGGTTGCGGGTTCGATTCCCGCCTTGGGATAAATGTTTGTACGATCTGCAAATTTTAATTCCGGGTGTTCTGGGTATTTTCTATGTATAATAAAAAAATCTATGTATGTAATGTATTGTATTACGTATATCAGTCATCTAGTACCCATAACACAAGCTCTGCTTAGCTTGGGGCTAGATGATGCTGTGTGGATTGTCCAGCATTATTATTATTATTAATGGTCTGTAGATCTGCTCAATTGTTTTATATGTATTTTGTACTTACTATAAATACTTGGTATTAGCTTTGATTTTTTCTAATAAAATTGCATTATTTTTATGTTAGTTTATGAACTTCATACAAAAGACATCAACGCGCTACCTTGAATTGATCCCAAATTTTAGTTTTATACGAATTCTATTATTTTGTAGAGAGGAAAAAATAAAAAAACAATTAAACATGGACATTTCCTATACTACATAGCCTCAAATGAAATAAAGCTTGTACTATGAGAACCAGATACCTGATAGGATACTTATGCATACATTTTTGTAAATACATACTTAGAATACATTAGTTAGGTATAACACCCAGTCAGAGCACAAACATCTATGTTCCTCATACAAATAGTTATTCTCTCAACTGTCAGTAGTAGTAGAGCTTTTGGTAAAGGGCTTATCCGGGGGAAGTACCTACCACCATGCCTATTTTTTGCTGAAGTTTGATATGTTCCAGTCTGAAGGGTGTGGGTGTCGGTGAAATTAAAAGCACTCAAGGCTTAACACTTGTGTGCCTCAGGTTGATGGACGCAAAGCAGTGTATTGTAGGGTACGTTCCTAACAAACGTGACCTACGAGGTAATGCATTGCTGTAGGTAATGGTAACCACTTAAAATCTATTAAAAATATTATTATTATATGTATGTAAAAACCTAATTTTCTCTTAGACAAACTCTTTTAACTAAGTATGCTAGGCCTTTTACAACTAACACGTGCCATAAACTGATCAATATGCAAATTGAATTCTCTGAGTTACTCTTGATAAAATGTGCCTGTACCTTGTGTTTATTCCATCTATCCATCATGCATGATTCGCTAAATGAATGACACTAGCCGTAAACGTATAATAGCCTAGCATCTCGATTCACCCACGTGTTCACTACATAACTACACGTTTAAAATTCAACTTTGTTGTGATAAAGATAAAGTTCACAGTAAAGTGTACATGATATTCGTAAGATAGAATGTGAGTGGATTCAGAGACATGTAGTTTATTACGCCTCAACATAAAACTAGACACCCAAGTTGTGGATTAGAACGAGAAATCCCTGTTAGTTGCGCAATGTAGGTAGTAAACTCATTTTGAAGGCAGGAGGTCAATTTTTAAACGTCCACTTGAGTAGCGTTTACGATTTGTTGTTATTGTGCTACAGTTTTATATTCGAACGCTTGGGTCGTTACGAATAATAATACATACCTATATTCATTTGATTCGAAATATGAATTCTGATTGATGTTTATTCAATTGTGTTTATGCAGGGTCTATTCAAAGAGTTTGGTTGTTTTTTGAAGTAATACTTCTAATGCGACTTCCAACAAGGTTGCGTTTAACGTTTAACACTACCATGAAAGGGGTATGAAAGCACTGTTTTCTCTTTCCCTTATAGCCAGTTACGTTTCGTATATTAAAGAAGTTTTACTTCAGTCGTGTGGTCTAAAGTACACTCGTTTTTATTATAATTTGGTAGTTACATGTTTTAAACAAATACGCAAGATACTACTACTCATAATTCTAACGTAAATAGGGAGAAGGGGTATAGAATCACCTTGTACCTATATTAAACATACACATTCCTTATCTGCATTAAAATAAAACTATTTTACAAAAATAAATATAGCACCATAGTCTGTTGTATAGAACCGCTTTGCATTTATTTTTCCTGATGCTTGAAAAAAAAACGTTCAGAAGAAATAGATAAACACTGTGGAATCGATACATTTCACACAACACTACAAATTAAGCAAAACATGGAACCAGATGACTGATAAAATACTTGTACCTACTCTTTTTATAAATATAAAGTAAAACAATACAGCAACCAGACAGAAAACAATGATCTATGTTCATCACACAAATATTTATCCTCGGTGGAGATCGAACCCACACTATACAGTGCAGAAGGTAGAACTACTATCAACTGAGCTGTATGTCAATCAATTGAGTCATAGTGGGTACTTACATACTTGCAGTAGTAACATTAGAAAGTTTAACTACTATGCCTATTTTTGCCGCCAATCAGCTTGTTGGGTTCCGGTTTGAAACGTATGGGGCACCCCATACGTTTTAAACCGGATAGTAGTGAAATTAACGCACCTGAGACTTAACATCTGTATGCCTCAGCTTGATGAACGCAAAGTAGTGCACCATAGGGTACATTACTAACAAAGGTGACCTGCGAGATAATGGTGATGTTTATCACTTAACATCAGGTGGGTAATCTGTTTGTTTCTTCAGAAAATCAGTTAAATACAAAAATATTTTGATGCATATCAGTGCATCGTAGGGCACATTCAACGTGCATCGTAACCTACGGGACTTTATAGGTTTTTTGATAGGAACCGCTAACATCAGGGGATTATAATAATTATACGTTTATTTGATCATAAAAACGACAGCTAATTACATTCCAATCCATGTACCTATGAATACGGTACCAACAAAAACTTTAAACTCCACAAGATCTTCAGTTTGTTCCTTCTGAAAGCCGTATAAAAACTAAAATAAAAACAACTTACTGCAACATATACATAAAACACTTTAATTTTAATAAGGATTGAAAAGTATCTCTGATTCTTATGTCGATTAATATTTTATTACAGTTTGATACTGTAATGTTACTGAAGCCATACCTATTGTGATTATTTATCATAGTTACTTACTAATAAATGATAGATACTTACTAATAAAAGTTTTATATTTACAAAGTAAATAATAATAATAATAATAAATTTATTTATTTCCGTATCCAAAGTTACATTATTTTAACAAGGTTGGGGCCTTCTTTTAAGTAAAAAATACTTGTGACAGAAAACCCCGCTCTTCAATATCCATAGTTTATGGTTACATAATTTGCTCAAAAAGTACCTTCATGAAAAGATTTTTAATTATATCTAAATTGTGTGTAAGTGAGTGTGTTAAATGAATGTGTTCCTACCTTATGTTAAGTATAATATGTGTGTGAGAGAGATAAAATAAATAAGCATGCTGGGATTCTCCTGATAACACAGGTCTCTTAAGAGTCCTGGTTTCACAGAAAAAACCACATGATAACTGCAGTTTGTGTATGTGAGTGTATGAGATGTGTGTATATGATTGTGCGTGGGGGTGGGGGGAGGGGGGGGAGGGGGGGAGTGTGTGTGTGTGTGTGTGTGTGGGAAGGGGAAGAGAGGAGGTGGGGGGGGGGTCCTTATGTCCAGTATAAGCCGTGTGTATATAAATTTAGTGGGGTTTTTGGATGTGCAAATTTACCATAGACCTATCAAATGACATATTGCAGTAATGCCTCAGTTTCATCGTAGGTTTTAGTATGAACCCATTCAATCAAAACTTTTTTACAACTGTAGTATGGTTTTGGGTGAATATTTAGAAGTCTACTTGCGAGATTGTATAGATGTGCAGACTTTCTAACATACTGGTTACTGGCAAACGTGGTCTTAGTAGCGTGTATCGAGACAACCTTATCACTCCGCCTTCGCTTCTGTGTGTTGCGATCAAATGGTAATGTTTTATGCATTTTGAGGATAGCGTGAATGATATAAAGTTTTCTTACACTTAGTACCTGGCTAGTAGAATAAAGTAAGTTTGTCGGGTATCTATAGGGTCTAGAGTGCATTACCTTTATTAGTGCCCGTTGAGACCTTTCAAGTTCTAAAAATTTGGTTTTAGCTGCTCCACCCCAAACAGGAATACAATAAATTAAAATCGACTCAGCCAAAGCGATATATATTTTTTTGATTAACAATGTAGATGCTATGTGTCTCAGGATTCTAAATATCCATATAAGTTTTCTAATTCTATTACTCACAGCTTCGATTTGTTGATACCAGGATAGTCTTTGGTCGATCATTATTCCTAAGTATTTGGTTGAAGACACTTTATTTATGATGGGGCAATCGCAGTCTTTACCATGATCATTTCCAGAAGTAGTATGAATTTTTAAGTTGTAGTTAGCAGGTTGAGATCGATTATTAATAGAGTAGCACATAAAATTAGTTTTAAGAATGTTAAGAGTAAGTAAATTAGTTTTAAGCCAGTGGGCAATAACACCAAGCCCAGACTCGGCGTCTCCCTGAACCTTACTCCATGTAGTGTTTGAAAAAACAAGGGCGGTATCGTCCGCGTATGAAAATATTTTTGCTTGGTTAATTTCTAGATTACATAAGTTGTTTATATATATTAGGAATAAAGTAGGTCCTAAGACGCTTCCTTGTGGAACGCCGTAGGTAATATCTGTAAGGTCACTAGTATATTTTCCAATTTTAACTCTCTGTTTCCGTTCATGTAAGTAGTCTTTAAACAGAGCTAGAGGTTTACCCCTTATTCCAATATTTTCAAGCTTTGTCAAGAGAATTGTGACATCAACGGTGTCAAAAGCTTTTTTGAGATCCAAGTATACAGCTAAGCATTTTTTCCCGCGGTCCATTTGTTCAATAATATGTGAGCTTAGTGCTGTAACTGCATCCTCAGTAGATCTGCCATTTCTGAAACCGTATTGTGAGTCAGCCAATAGCTTAAATTTATTTAGGTAGTTAAGTAGTCTTTTGTTTATAAGTTTTTCTATTACTTTTGATATAGATGTTAGTACAGAAATGGGTCTATAATTATTGACGTCATCGATATCACCTGTCTTGTACACTGGGGTTATATTTGATACCTTTAGTTGCTGCGGAAAAATTCCGTTCTTAAAACAGAGATTGGCTAGGTGAGAGATAACTGGAACAACTTCATTTCTAGCAAGTTTTAAAAATGCTGTTGGAATATTATCCCAACCGGGTGCGCTATTCGATTTTAAATTCATCAGAACATCGTGTACTTCCCCGGGGCTAGTTTCCAAAAGAACAAACGAGTTAACTTGATAGCTATGTATTTCACTTGGGGGCAAATTTTCAGCAATAGGTCTAGTCAGGATTTCTTCCGCCAATCTTTTACCTATATTCGCAAAGTAGTCGTTAATGTGGTTGACTGATTGTCCAGGTGTAGTTTTGATATTAAGTAGTTTTGTGTTATCTGATTTGTGCTGATTTAGATAAGTTATAGTTTTGATATTCTTCCATAGGTTTTTCGAGTTATTTGACGATTTTTCCAAAAGGTTTCTTTCATATTTTCTTTTAAGTTTTTTTAGTATGTTATTACAAAAGTTTCGGTATCTTTTATAGCTAATTTTTAAAATTTCATTATCAGGATCTAGTCGAACTTTTTTTTGCAATTTATTTCTGTGTCTAATGCATCGCAATAATCCTGCGGTAATCCAAGGCTTGATAAATCTCTGACTTTTTGGAAGATTTATAGTATTTGTGTTATCCAACAGAGACTCGGTAATTTTATCAATAAGTAATTGAATAACATTATTTGCATCGTCACAAAAAAGTAGCTCTGCAAGATTTTTAGTTGCTAGACTTATCAGTGATTTGTTGAAATCAGTGATAGTTTTGGTAGTGATACATTGCTTGGCATAGTTTTGACATGATATATTTAGAAATATTAGCAAGTGGTCCGTAACAGTAGTATTTAATACAGCAACTTGAGCAGATTTACGTTCTTCAAGTTTTAGCATAACGTGATCAAGGCAGGTCGTTTCCCTAGTTGGAAACATATGACCGGGCATTAAACCATGCATAGCTAACATATTAAGATAATTAACTCGATTGTTGTGGTTACCTGCTTGATCTGTTTCTTTTGCAATTAAATTTATATTAATATCTCCAGTAATTATGATGTTTTTATTTGATTTTATAGATTCCAAATACAGGTTTAATGAATAAATAAACTTATCCGCATTAGCGTTGGAGGGAGATCGGTATATGCCTAAGATAGTACAATTGTAGGTATCAACTTGTATGCAGGATGCATGGTCTAATTTAACTTCTTTGACATTAGTTACAATAATATCATTTTTCACATACACAACAACACCATCGTTTTGATTAAGATGGTGAGTTGTTGCGTAAGAGCTGCAATTAGCCAATGATGGTACTGGTTTATCAATGCTAAGTCGACATTCAGTCAAAATTAACAGGTCAGGATTAAAGTTCAACGTACTAAGGTTAGTGTTTAAATCTTCTAAATTACAGTATACACTTCTTATGTTTTGGGAAAATATTTTTAGATCATTATCTCTAACTTTAAGATTTTGAGTGAGATCTTCTATATCACACTGCAAAGCATGTGCCGATTTAATGCCGTCTATTTCATTCAGATTAATAATAGAATTATCCATACTGAGTTGCTATTAAAAGTCTGCAGGTGTGTATAAGTTCATGGTAGAGGTTTGAATACTGTAATATTATTTGGTTCTTTAAATCTAAGTGATGTACTGAAGGTATATAGCAATATATTTCATTAGGTGGTTTAGGCCCAGGGACAAAATATACTGGAAGAATTGGTCGGTGTAGTGTATGTTTTGGGGAGTTGGTAAGTGTAATGTAGTGTGATTTATTTGAGTGTAAACTTACAAAACTAATTTTCAAGAAAAATAAAAATGACAAAAAACAATGAGAGCCTAGTGGCAATACAGTGAGACAGAGCAAAACTTTAGTAACAAGTTTTGGTATATAAGAAAAAACATGGTGAAAAACTCGCTTTACTAGGCCTAGTCATCGCTCCTGTAGCAGACGCTGGACTTGCGCTTCGGTTTTGATTGGGATAACAGGAGAGTTCTCGTCTTTTCTTACATATACTTTTCCATACGCAGTCCAACAAAACTTATATTTAGACGATTTTGCAAGATCTCGTGCCAGGAAGTGCAAGCGAGACCCTTTGGCTGTCAGTTGCTCCGATACAAAAATCGGGGTGTCTTCCGATGTACGGAAGCCTAAATGCAAGGCACGCAGCTTGTTCTTATGTTTAGTATTAAAGGTTTTGGTTGATTTTAAAATGTCGGTTTTCAATAGTGTGGAGGAAGTTTCCACAATAATCGGGGTATTGGGTGCACCCTCCTTTTTTCCACGTACTCGATAGATGTCCTTAATGTCACTTTTGTTGAGCACACTGCCAATATTTTTAGATAGGCATAGGACCATTTCAATTAGGTCTTCCTTTGATTCAGAGGGCTTTTTCGGAACATTTTTTAACTCAAAGTTCGCCTTGCGACTTCCCATTTGTAGATCCTCAATTTTGTCCTCCAACACTGTAATATACTTTCCATCTTCCTGTATTTTAGTTTCAAGCTTCTCAATCTTTTTCCTGTAATCTTCATTTTGCGCTGTAAGCAGAGCAACTGAGGATTGGATGCTACTATTACTTTGCTGGATGTCTTTCAGAATTTTCTTGAACTCCTTTTCTTGTACAAGCAACATAGCCCGCATTTCCTCTTTAAAGTTGCAAAACTCTGCGCTGTATTCATTTGTCCGTTTCCTTTTTCCACGCGTGAATCGGTTGGGTGGAGTTTCAGATTGACCAATCTGGCCTAACTCCGAGTCGGAGACTGATCTGTCGGCGATATTTTCCATGATACAGGCTAAAAGGTACCGTCTATGGTGCTACTACGTCAATGGTACCTACGGCAGTGTAAAAGTAGGTACAATTTCTTCAAACCAGACTAGTTAATAACTGCAGGGTCGGTGGGGAAGACAGATAGTATGTCGTAGCAGTTACGCCGTAGCGTCGTAGAGGGCGCGTAGCACACGAGTTTGGTAGTCTTTTATAAATTCGCCGCGGTCGTTCACGTTCTCTTTAGCTCAGTTGGTTCAGCACTCGGCCGAGACGCAGACAACCGCCTGTTCAATTCCGGCAAAAAGGAAAAAGTGACGCTCACCCAAACCAATATCCGCGAAGTGTGGGGGCTCCAGGGGCGCAGCACCAGCACAACAAAAGACCCGGGGCACAGTCCCAACAGTTCAATGACAATCAAAAATACATTATCCACACGTCCGTTCGGTACGAGAGCCGAGAGGCAAGAGGAGTAAATATCTACTATTACTAGAGAATCTTACGTAACATGGTGCAGCAATAAAATGTACAATTTAAGTGAAACAGTACTTTACCAACCTACCATGAACTTCTCTCTTTGCGTTGTACGTTCAAACCAGTATTTTGTCTGTTTAGATAACTGGAGTAACAACAACCGGCCCCCGTATTACGTAACATATTAGGCAATCATTGCTGTCAAACTGACAGCACTGATTGAGACTGTAAGAAAAGTGCCAATGGACACATTCTTAGTTATCAATATTTCTATAAAATTAAGTCAAAGTTAAATTACTCATTAGCCTAGTTGGCTAGATCGTAATGTTATTATAGTACCACAATGAATAGGTGCAATAATCTAGCAAAAAAAAAAAAAATTGCTGTCAAACGCCTTAATATTTGAGGCAAAAGTAACGATTGACTACCTTGGCCTAAGAAGGCATATACGTTACCAGCGTAAACTTGATCCTATCTGCCATTAAAGACATCCCCTATAGGGGGAGACCGTTAGCTCTTAGAACACGATTGCACGCTCTTGCAAACTGTCAAAAACGACGCAAAAATTGCCATTGCTATCGTGCTTGACAGATCATTTTAGATTTTTTGTACTAACGAATAATTCTGGATTTGTACGAAGATGCTCTCGTATTCATAGTACAGATCTGTCCGGGCCTGTTAGGACTGAGCTCACGGCACGGATAATTAGACAAACAGCCAAACTATTGAGCAAACTCACGATTACCTCTCAGGTTACACTAGCAACCACTATCAATACCTATCACGCATAATACGTATCATCAAATTACATTATGGTACAAGAAAAGGAAAACTAGTCGCGGAAACCAGTCTGCCAATTCCAATTTCCAACCAATTTTCAATTATTTAAAAAAAGATAAAAGATAAAAAATGTTTATTGCTTAGTCTTCTTACAATGTAACAATACAATTTTAATATAAGTCCGTAAATAATCCTTTAAATAAAAGTTTACTTCATAGTCATAATGATGAGTTCCTCGCTCTAACTAAGCACAAGCTTGTGTGTAGAAACAAGGGCTCTTCCTCTGGCTAGCTAATAGCAGTCTAGAACTAAACAATACGCAAATTGTTTGATGGTGAGATGGTTAGCAGTGACTTATTTAAATTGTTAGTTCAACTAACAGTACTGTAACTATATCTAAATGATGTAATACTAAAGTAGTAGTAGTATTTGTATGTATATTTCGTATCATAAATTCTATATAAGAGGTCAAGTAAGTACCTTGTCGTAACACAGTTATATCTAGCACAGACTGCACGATGTTTTGTAACCTATTAGCTCATACATACTAGTTCCAATTTTATTTATTCAGATGACATGTATACTGTTAATAAGTACACTTTTGTATTGATTATTGCAAGATCTAGTTCAAAGTAGCTTTATCCAAGCACTCAGTTTTAAGCTAAATATGTACCTTTTAAACTGGAAATAAAATTATGTTTATGTTTATGTAAAGATAGCTCATTTAAGCATGTTGCAAAACGGTCGCAAGTTACGTATAAAAGCGCCGGATCATGTATCTTGCAATCTCAAAAGAAAATATCAGCACAATCGATGAAAATGAAATACTCAAACACGTGCTTTACCGAGGCATAAAACTAATTTTATACCTATACCGTTCTATCATTCGATTAAATCGTTGTTTTATTTAATCAATAGCCGTAATAAACTATAGGTAATTACATTAATGTAGTAAGTGTAAAGTACAAGATGTTTTGAAAAAAATCTCAATTTAAAAACAGTGAAACTACGAATTCTAATCAATATCCAATCAAGGCTGGGTAGTAAACTTAACTAAGCGGGAAATTAAGTTAGACGACCAAGGCAGGCTACTGTCTACGTATAGGTAGGTAATTGCTTAAGAACTGTTGTGTGTTGATACTACGGAGCGGGAGTTTTACTGCTCGCCTAGAGAGTGATAATAACTATTGAGCATGTAAATGCAATATTAATAATTCGATTCCCGCCCTGGGATAAATGTTTGTACGATCTGCAAATATTTATTCCGGGTGTTTTGGGTGTTTTCTATGTATAATAAAAAATATCTATATATGTAGGTAGATAGATAGATAGATAGATATATTGATTACCACAAGTACACACATTTTATAAAGAATAATACAGTAAACAATGCAGTAATACAATGGGCGGCCTTATCGCTAAAAGCGATCTCTACCAGGCAACCTTTGGATGGACAGGAACGAACATAATATGAGATGGGGGGATTATTGATGTAAGGTATTGTATTAAGTATATCAGTCATCTAGTACCACACAAGCTCTGCTTAGCTTAGGGCTAGGTGATGCTGTGTGGAGTGTCCAGCATTATTATTATTGTTATTAATAAAGCTAAACGATCATGGTTTTAATCAATATTTTGGACAGAAACTACAAATAAATAATAACACAACGCCATCTGACCCCAAACTAAGCGAGGTAGTAGTAGAGCTCTTAGTGAAGGGCTCGTCCGGGGCAGTACTACCACCATGCCTATTTCTGCCGCCAAGCAGCTTGTGTTCCGGTTTGAAGGGTGTGGGTGCTGGTGAAATTTATTTATTTATTTTATAATCTTAGGAAAACTTACAGCTAGCAGTAAGTTACAGCTAGCAGTAGTTAGTAATAGGTACAGAAATATAAAGTATGATGAAGGCCAATAACAAGTTTCCACAAATAATTAAAAAATAGGATATATTATTATTTTAATTATAGGCACATGAAGCTTAATACCTATATGCCTTAATGGATGCTGAGGAGTGTATCGTAGGGCACGTTCCTAAAGAGTGTGACCTACGAGGCAATACTTTGTTATAGGCGATAACCACTTAAAATCAGGTGGGCCATCTGCTTGTTTCATCCGCAAGTTGTATAAAAAAATATCTTGTATTATGAGAACTAGATTTTTATATGCGTTTTTTGTATACATTCTTAAAATACAATATAACACCCAGACACAGAATAAAAACCTTTCTTTCTGTTTCTGTATTTTTTTAATACCTTGCACCAATAAAACATGATTTTTTTATTGTAATGTAATATATAAAGTAATAGTTTAAAAGTATAAAACGCATTGTTTCTCTATAGGTATGAACAACTGCACAGATCGAGGCGCCGTCTGTGAAGTCATAAATTGCTTTCTATATAGGCTCTGAAGACAGGCAATTTCCTAGATACAAAAACAATGCCTGAAATAACAGTAAATTAGTAGCATCCTCATTATTTATAGCTTTGAATGCTTATTAATATTTTAAATACATACTGGCATACTAATACGAGGTGGTCCTGGAATACAATGGGAAGTATTCTCCACCTCCCATAGATGTTGACAAAGTCAAAAGGTATTCATGCGATGAAATCAAAGTGATCACTTAATATATTTTTTATAATGTTGGACAATCCACACAGCATCATCTAGCCCCAAGCTAAGCAAAGCTTGTGTTATGGGTACTAGATGGCTGATATACTTTAGGTAATACAATACATTACATGCATAGATATTTTTTATTGTACATAGAAAATACCCAGAACACCCGGAATAAATATTTGCAGATCGTACAAACATTTATCCCAAGGCGGGAATCGAACCCGCAATCTTTTGAGTCACAGGCGGACATTCGCCCGCCGCGCCACATCGGTCGTCATATAAAATACAAAATAGTTTTACAACTAGGTGAATCTAGCCAGACTCTCGCGATCAATATAAGTGAACCAGTTATTTTCTTATGGGCTATGTTAAAGTATGAACTTTTGAGTCTATAAATCGCCTGTTCTTCAGGGGCATGTTATTCCTCGTAAACTTACAAGGCGACTGTAAAACACCCTATAAACTACCATGTACTCTGTGACAGCTAACTCATACTAACTATCACTTATTCTGTGTTTCAGTCGTAGTAACTATTAACGTCTTCTGTGGATTGGTAATAGTAACTAGTTTTATTCTGTGTCTTTGTTACCGGTTAAGCTCGTAATATTAGGCTGATACTTAACATAGTCCCGTGGGGTCCCGGCAAAGAATAGGGCTTCTCCATCACCTCCCGTGGATGTCGTAAGAGGCGACTAAGGGAAAAACCGGAAAATGGGCAGCAGCATTTCCCGAGTACATAACATCTATACTGCGGTCACCAATCCGCCTGCCAAGCGTGGTGACTATGGCAAATCCCCCCCCCCCCCCATGATGAACACGACAATGAGACGGCCCCCAGTTCCCGGCAGTTTCGCTATTCCTGGCATAGGTGGCGGCCACGGTAACGGCGGAACAGGGGGTGCTAAGAATCACCGGCAGAGATCCAGCTACCAATCCCAAAAAAGACCCTTGGCCCTGGTAACATACAACGCACGCACACTGAGGACCGACGAGAAGTTGATAGAGCTGGAAGAAGTAGTAAGCAAGCTGCGCTGGGATATTATAGGATTATCAGAAGTCCGAAGAGAGGGGGAGGACACGATAATTCTGAATTCCGGCAACTTGTTCTACTACCGGGAAGGCGACCATCTGTCCCAACATGGTGTCGGGTTTCTCGTCCACAAGTCCCTTGTTAACAACATCGTAAAGATCGAAAGCGTTTCGAGCAGGGTGGTATACCTTATACTCAGAATCACCAAACGGTATTCGCTTAAGGTCATACAGGTGTACGCCCCTCACTCGCAGCGCCCAGACGATGAAGTGGAGGCTATGTATGACGACATTTCAAATGCCATGCAAGCCTCGAAAACACACTTTACGGTGGTAATGGGGGACTTCAACGCGCGGCTAGGTATTAGAAACGGCGATGAACTGAGAGTGGGGCAATTTGGATTTGGACAGCGGAACCAACGGGGCCAGCGATTGGCCGACTTCATGGAGAAGGAGGGACTCTTTATGATGAACTCCTTTTTCAAAAAGCGGTCGTCCAGGAAATGGACGTGGCTGCACCCCGGTGGACACAAACGCGAGATAGATTTCATTTTGACAACCAAGAAGCAGATATTCAATGATGTCTCTGTGATCAACAGGGTGAAAACCGGCAGTGATCACCGCATGGTAAGAGGCTCATTGAATCTCAACGTTAAGCTGGAAAGGTCCCGTCTGATGAAATCTACTCTTCGCCCAAGTCCTGCTCAAATCCAAAACCCCGAGAGCTTTCAGTTACGACTTGAAAATCGCTTTCAATGCCTCGCTGAATGCGAAAGTGTGGACGAACTAAACGACGGGCTGGTGGAAATTGTCCAAGCGGTTGGGTCAGAGTTTTATAAGACCCAGCGCACAAATAGACCTCAAAAACTCTCTGAGCACACCTTAAAACTTCTGGCGGATCGCAGTGAAATGAGACTGCAGTCTTCAGTGGATATGTCGAAATACAGAGTGCTCAATAGACAGATCTCTAAGTCCATGCGACACGATTTGCGTCTTTTTAATGCAACAAGTATTAAAAACGCAATTGAGCGCAACCAAGGCTCCAAAGTGTTCGCAAAAGATCTGTCTATTGGGCAAAGTCTGTTGACGAAGCTGAAGACTGACAGCGGCAATATCGTTTCCTCAAAGCCAGAGGTTTTACGAGAGCTCGAGAAGTTCTATGGACAATTATACACCTCATCGCAAAGTCCTGTCGCAAGCACGACTAGTGATGCAAGAGCCCGTTTAACCCGACACTACACGGAAGATATCCCGGACGTCAGCCTGTACGAGATTAGAACTGCTCTCAAGCAGCTTAAGAACAACAAGGCACCGGGGGAGGACGGAATAACGACTGAGCTTCTGAAAGCGGGCGGAACGCCGATACTTAAAGTCCTTCAAAAGCTCTTTAATTCCGTCATCCTCGAGGGTACGACGCCAGAGGCATGGAGCAGGAGCGTGGTGGTACTGTTCTTTAAGAAAGGTGATAACACCCTTTTAAAGAATTATAGGCCCATCTCGCTGCTGAGCCATGTCTATAAGTTGTTTTCGAGAGTAGTTACTAATCGTCTCGCTCGTAGGTTAGACGACTTCCAGCCTCCCGAACAAGCCGGGTTCCGAAAAGGCTTTAGTACCATAGACCACATCCATACGCTCCGGCAGGTTATACAGAAGACCGAAGAGTATAACCAGCCACTTTGTTTAGCGTTTGTGGACTATGAAAAAGCCTTTGATTCAGTCGAAACCTGGGCAGTGTTACGGTCACTCCAGCGGTGTCAAATTGACTACCGGTACATCGAAGTGTTGAAAGGCCTGTATAGGAATGCCACCATGTCTATCCGACTTCAGGACCAGAGCACTAATCCAATCCAGTTGCAAAAAGGGGTGAGACAGGGAGATGTAATTTCTCCGAAACTGTTCACCTCTGCACTGGAGGATATTTTCAAGCTCGTGTCCTGGAATAGGTATGGCATTAATATCAATGGCGAACATTTAACTCACCTTCGATTTGCCGACGATATAGTCATAATGGCGGAATCGCTGGAAGACCTAGAAACAATGCTCAGAGACCTCAATATTGTCTCCCAACAGGTGGGTCTTAAGATGAACATGAGTAAGACGAAACTTATGTCAAATGCTCATGTCGCACCCGTGCCGGTATATGTTGGGAGTGATATCATCGAAGTTGTTGACCACTATGTTTATTTGGGTCAGACGGTCCAACTAGGCAAGTCCAACTTCGACAAAGAGGTCAGCCGACGAATCCAACTCGGATGGGCAGCGTTCGGGAAATTACGGCACATCTTCTCGTCACAGTTACCACAAAGCCTCAAGACGAAAGTCTATAATCAGTGTGTGTTACCAGTGATGACTTATGGAACTGAGACGTGGTCGCTAACTATTGGTCTCATACACAAGCTCAGAGTCGCACAACGAGCTATGGAGAGAGCAATGCTGGGAGTTTCACTACGAGATAGAATCAGAAATGAGGAAATCCGTAGAAGAACCAAGGTCACCGACATAGCTCTCAGAATCAGCAAGTTGAAGTGGCAGTGGGCAGGCCATATAGCTCGTAGAACCGACAACCGTTGGGGAATAAAGGTTCTCGAATGGCGACCACGAACCGGAAGACGAAGCGTAGGACGTCCTCCTACCCGATGGACTGACGACATTGTTAGGACCGCGGGAAGTCGATGGATGGAAAGGGCTCAGAATCGTTCTTCCTGGAAACGTGTGGGGGAGGCCTATGTCCAGCAGTGGACTTCTATGGGCTGATGATGATGATGATGATGACTTAACATAATAGGAACCTTTACTGCAGTAAGTAATGTGAGATGTCTCGTTAGTTTGACTGCTGTTTTAAGAACTTAAAGTTAACATAAGGAAGTAGGTACAGTCAGCTGCATTAGAATGTATACAATTCGTAACTTACAGAATGGTTTTACAGCGTTACAATTATTATTTACAGGGAAAAAACTCAAAAAATAATCGAACTTATCAGCTAGTTTCAGGATTTTTGAGTTTTTACTGTTTAAAAGTTTACAGTAAGATTTGGATACAGTTTCGAAAGTTACGAATTGTATACATTCTAGTGCAGCTGACTGTACATGCCTTACTAGGAAACTTTTTTTTTCTACTACTGCTGGTGAAACAAGCATTAAGCCTACCTGATGTTAAGTAGTATCTATCACCCGTAACAAAGCATTGCCTTGTAGGTCATGCACGTTAATATTTTTTTGAAGTAGGTAATACTTCATATGCGACTTCCAACAAGGTTGCGTTAAACGTTTAACACTACCATGGAGGGGGTATGAAAGTGTTCTTTCTCTCTGTCTCTCATAGGAAGTTACGTTTCGTATATTAAAGAAGTTTTACTTCAGTTGTGTGGTTTTAGACCACTCGTTTTTTTATTTTACTTTTAACTTCTTACTCGCTTCTAAAGATATTTTCCATACAAATTTAGATACTTTTTTAACCTCATGGGGCTCGAGTTTCATTCGTCGTTTGTGATTTATTATTTAAGATATTACTTACCTATTATTCAAGATATTACTTAGATTATTATACAAGACTCTTACTTACCTTCAACCTCAAATTAAACCTTATTAAGTTTCAACATGTTCAAATTATACTAGATAATTATTTTTTTTAAAAAACAAACAATCAAATTTTTTTTTTAATAAACAAACACAAAAAAAATCTGCTATCCATAAATTTAAGACGCAGGTATTGACTTTTTGCATGAAACAGCTGAAAAAAATAATCTAGAAATTTATTTTAGCCTCTGAAGTTTTTGGAATTTAATACACCCTGTATAAACAGTAGCTTAGCCTTAACATTATCACTACATGTAGATTAATACCTACTATAGTACAGCAACCCAGCTAAAACTAAATATGGCGAAGAGTTTAAAAATAAAACATGCACCACACATCTGACCCTCATCAGTCTTCCGTTTCTGGGTATATTCCAATCACGTTCCGAATCCGACAAACACAAAAATGGTAGCTCTTAGGAACCCCGCAAGTGTCGCATCTTAAATAACTCGACTAAATAAAAACGCAAACTCAATAGCTTAGAAATACAACAAAGCTGCGCACACTTAAATTCGGTCGCGTTATATCTTACGCTCCGCCCTAAATGTCGAAATGTGACAGTAGCCAACATGGCAGAGGTACAGAGGCGGATACATTTCGGTGGTGCGGTGTAGGCGTGGCCGAAAGATACCGGCCCTTCGCAAATGGCGCCTAATTCAACCAATAAGATTTGGCGGAATACGTTCCATTTTTGAATTCTTGTAGGTTGCTGGGCAACCTTGTGAATTATTTGACGTTTGGACGTGATTTTAAACAAATCTACTTCACCGGTTGTAAGGTTACCCTATTTAGGTATCACTGTTAATGTGGTCCTACCTACACATTTTTTTATATTTTGTTCCATACGCTGTCTTGCGTATACCTACTTTTTTGATTTATTGAAATAATAAGTTTTAAATAAGTAAATATGAATATAATAAATAATAATAAAAACTTTTTTTAGGTTCCTGATTATTTAGGTAGGTAAGTAGGTAAAATACAGACTAAGTGCCTAGGTACTGTATAAATTTAAGTAAATGCCTAATCCATAATAATAAAATTACCTATTAAGGCAGTGGATTTGAGGCTGATAATGATGATAATGATAAAAAGGTAGGTAATTAATTCGGTGTACTTAATTAATTTAGGTGTTAAAGTTCCTAATTAGGTGTATCTTGATTCATTTTCTTGATTTAACTTAATTAAATAAAAACCTATCTGAAAGATAGTTTGGTAAATATAAATTTCACATAAATAACTTTTATTTTATTAGACAGCTTTTTATGTCATAATTTTTTTTCTTTTATAATGATTTTGCATAGCCCCCAACACCGATATTATTACGATATCATTAAAATTTTACTATCTATAAAATAATATTATGTATATCTGACATCTATCTAACCTAATCGTTACTACATTGAAACCCGGCTTTGAAATTCAACCTTAGAAAGGTTACAGTACCTTTTTTATTTTGCCTTGACAAAATAGTCAACCATGTTTCAAAGAGATGTCGCTACTTCCGCTACTAAAAATGAAGAGGAATAAGTGTCACCGCACCCTAAGAGATGGCGCTGTTTTGGGTTCGACTCGTAGCTACTACGGACCCGTATAGGAATTTTGTACTAAGTTAGAAGGAATATGTGAGTATGGTATTCATTATGTGCTTTAAAGAATATTGCGTAAGATATTTTTATTTATATACAATTCTGCTATTGTTGTTAGAACTGGCCAACTTCTTAAAAAAGTTTGGGTGGCGTTTTGGATGAGGTAGTAGGTAGGTAGGTACTTGATCCTTCAGCATTATGATTTTGCAAGCGAAGAATTCTTTGTCATAAATAGGTATTTATTATGTACTAGCGGCTTGTCCCGAATTTGTAAGGGCTTTAGTAAGGAACCCTAATTGTTTTGAAAACATAATAAAACCTATGTCACCCGGAGATAGTGTAGCTTCCCAATATAGTGAAACGGTTTTTTTTTCAAATCGATCCAGTTGTTTCGGAGTCTATTCAATGCAAACAAACAATCAACATTTTCCTCTTTATAATATTAGTACTTAAAAATAAACGTGCTTAAAAAATAATTTTACTCGATTAATTTTAAATTGCTTAAAATTCTCTATCATGATGAACATGGGTTTGAACTAGTCTGTCATACATACATAAAAGAAGAAAAGAAAATAAATAACTTCACGATTTCAATACCTAGGCACGGTAGATATCCCCTTTGATCTCTTAGTACCAAGTACCTACTCGAGGTTCTTAAAAGATGACTAATGGGGGTAATCAGAGGTACGTCCAAATATTACATTCTGTGCGTAGGTCTAGGTACCTATATTTTACAGTATTTGGTATTCCATACGTGACGGGTTGCAACCTGTTTCCTTTCGATGTTTTCCTTGACCGTTTGAGAGGACTGGCATTACGCACACGAATTTTTCAAAAGAATAAGCCATTGGTATTCACGACCGGATTCGAACCCGGGACCTTAGGATCGGAAGGCGGAGTCACTTTCACTACACCACCGGTGCTCTTGGTGTAGATATATTAATAATTTAAGCATTAAGTTGCAGTAATTTAAAGTGTTTGACATTTCTAAGAATGTAAGAAGGCATTGAAAAGGTGGTCAGAAACCTAAGAATAAAACCATTTTAAAAAACTATACCTACTTACAGTAGGTAAGTATTTAGTTGGTAAGTTCAGGGGAAGTGCGGGCAAAATGGCCCCCTAAGAAAATAGCTGATATTTATTTTATTCTACTACTATATTCATTTCATATTCTATATTTTTTTTACAAACCTTGCCTGAGATTATTACCTACCTTACCTACCAACCGTAGTATTTCTTTATGACATCCAAAAATATCTACCTATTTTATTCCATTAAAGGACCAATGGCAGCTGAAGCGAAATTTTACTATGAACTTCTAACATCCTTATTTCTTATTCTGAAACTGAAGTAAGAAGACTTATGAAAGTAAGATACCCAAACTTTTTCTATACACCTACAAAATAAGTGCCCCAATCTTTTAGCTTACCAACCTACTATCACCCACCCCTCAGTACCAATAATTTCTGCCTCACTACCAACAGATCCACCATAGCTATAGCAGAATAGGTATGCAAACAAAAGATACAGTCAAGATTTATCTATTGTTTCCTCTAGATCTTATTTCAATCGGTATAGAGAATATTTTACATTGAACGATGATAATGATGAAAGTAGGGTGAGGTAGGGTGGCATCCTATTGATCGTGGCGGCCATTTTTGTTCGGGCATGCGCTCTTCGTTTTAGTATTTAACTCAATTAACGAATAGATGGCGCTGTTCACCCGTTGGTTAAATTAGATAGGTAAGATGTAATCTTGGCCAACCAATTGGGATGAATAAAATCGTAGCTTGAGCTTGAGTACCGTGAGGTTACTCGTCACAGGCCCTGGCAGAATACCAGTGTTGCACTGTGCCCCACACCGTGCGACTAATACTGAGCCAGGGACCTAATTGACCCCACCACACTTCTACTGCTGTTCTCTTACCGCCACTTATTTCAAGGTAGCCTGGGTGGGTACCTACCTTCTGAATACCAATGCCTACCTTTTGTTTTTTTTATTTTTTCTATGTTATTTTTATGTGTACTTAGCAAGGTAGGTACGTTAATGCAGTTTTAACTTTACGGACGTATCTAGGTTGATTAACGATCATAGTTGTTAATAATAATAATAATAATAATAATGCTGGACAATCCACACAGCATCATCTAGCCCCAAGCTAAGCAGAGCTTGTGTTATGGGTACTAGATGACTGATATACTTAATACAATACATTACGTACATAGATATTTCTTATTATACATAGAAAATACCCAGAACACCCGGAATAAATATTTGCAGATCGTACAAACATTTATCCCGAGGCGGGAATCGAACCCGCAACCTCCTGCGTCGTAGCAGGTGGTAGGCTTACCTACCAGTAAAACAAAACTGTCCAATAGTCTTACACTTATGTAGGTAATTGATAGACAAACTACGTGTAGTGAATTTCTAAGAAGATAAAACTGTACCTCTTCAAACGAACTCTTCCTGGACCATTAAGGAAAGAACGCGCAGATAGCTTAGAAAATACCTTTAACTATTTAGCATAGGTTCAATACTTGAATACCTGACTCATCATCATCAACAGTCTTTATAAGTTCAGTGCTGGAATGCAGTGCTTTTATAAGTTCAGGCCTCCCCTATGCGTTGAAGGTTGCTCAAAATCGTTGCAGGAAGAACGATTTTGAGCCCTTTCCATTCATAGACTTCCCGTGATCCTAGCAATATCGTCAGTCCATCGAATATGAGGGCGGTCTACGCTTCGTCTTTTCCACTCCAAGTTGCTGATTGTGAATGATGTCGGTGACCTTGGTTTTTCTACGGATTTTCTCATTTCTGATTCTATCTCGCAGCATCTACCTGGCCCAGTCACTAGATAGTAATGGTGCAAATAAAAAGAAAGAGAAGAAATAGCGTCACGACTTTAATCCCCAAGCACGGTAGATATCCTCTCCGATCTCTTAGTACCAAGTACCTACTCGAGATTCTTCGAGGATGTCTAAGAGAGGTAGTCAGAGGTACAGTCAGTTGCACTATAATGTATACAATTTGCAGCTTTCACAAGCGTATGTCAGCAAAGCAATGAACTCGTACATCTCAAAAACTAAAAAAATCATGAAATTTGATAATGACCTCACTTATTTTTTGAATAAATTGGCGTGCTAATATTTTTAGCACCGCTGTGAAACCATTTTCAAAGTTACAAATTGTATACATTCTAGTGCAGCTGACTGTACCGTCTATATAGTATATTTGGTACATACCCACATTTTTCAATAGTTAGTATTCCATACGTGACAGGTTGCAAGCCTGGCTTCCTAACGATGTTTTCCTCAACCGTTTGTAAATAGGTAGGTACTATCATAGATAGCAAGAATTGTACCTAGTGGCTCAACCTATCTGGGTGAAAGTGAACGATGCACGGTCCAATACTTTCAATGCATAAAATAAATATAAATCATCAAAGACTAACTTATCTATAATCTTATACTTAATTTCTGTAACAGCATTCAGGTTGATAATAATTTATTGTCAGTTGGTAACTTAGCCGTTATCACCATACGATGCGCATTTTAGCGTCGACAGCATCAATAAGGCAAAAAACTTAAAAAAAAAATTTTTACATTGTCAAACAGAAAAGCACCATCATAAAAGAAGATAAACAAAGAAGCGAGTTTAATCTCATTTGTCAGCACAAATTATAATACCCAATTCAAATTGAATCAACAATTAAAATCCAAAATAAAAATTAAAACTTTCAAACAAACACTGACATTTTTGGTACAACTCCTATTAGTATGTTTAGGAGTTTCCAATCTAATAACAGTAAATAATAACAATAAATGCTGGACAATCCGCACACCATCATCTAGCCCCAAGTTAAGCAGAGCTTGTGTTATGGGTACTAGATGACCGATATACTTAATACAATACATTACATACATACATATTTTTCTTACATAGAAAATACCTAGAAAACCCGAAATAAATATTTGCAGATCGAACAACAAACATTTATCCCAAGGGGAATCGAACCAGCAACCTCCTGGATCGCAGGCAGACGTTTGCCCGCCGCGCCACATCGGTCGTCAAAAGTAAATAAAGACAGCACAAACCATACCTACTAATAAACAAAATGCAGTTTAAACTCCGAGGTAGGTTTTTTCCAGAAATGAAAGTAACCATATGCGTGTATACAGAACCTTTACATTATTTCCTTTGCAAGTAAAATATTTTCTTATATCACAGTAAGGGTGGTTTTATGTCCGTTATGAATAACTCCCGAGGGTCTGCCCAGAGACCTTTGGCGTCCTTCAGGGTAATAGGAACCTTCTGGTTCTTTTGTTCGTAATACCAGCGAAATATCAATGCTATTGTTACAACTGGGCTGTTTTAATATTTTGTGCTCAAATATTATTCGATTACAGATCTTACAATTTTCCTTTGTCAAACGGCATTTCATGGGAACATATAGATCACTTAGAATCGTCTAGAAAGAAGAACTAGGTACCAAATCTATAAAAACAAGAAATTGAGTGCTTTGTTCGTGCTGTTTTTTGTGTGATTCTATACAAAATAATATAGCATGAACCTCCAGTAACGGTAGAAATGAACCGGTTAATATGTAGGTGAACATTGGGCTTAGATTAATCCAAGGGGGTCCCAAAGTTAGTTTCAAGATGTAACCCTTTTCGCTCGGCGGTAGGTCGCCATAATTAAATCCTCAGATGGAGTGACATTAATGCTGATGCCGGGACCGGAGTTAATGAGAAGCGGTTGCTTTGTCAAAATCTACGAAAACCTTAATTAAACCAATATACTGATACATTATTCTCTAGAGATAAAAACTTGGGAGTAAAATACATTCAGGATTATAGTGTGTAATCATTATCATTGTCATCAGGAAGAAGACATCTACAGCATAGTACTGGCATCAGTGGTTGACCTACCTTTGACATACCCAAACTGATGGCTATATAAAGTACCCCGTCAAGGCATTTCATGTAAATGAGAATGAGCTTCACAGGAAGCTTTCATGAGATCAGAAAAAACGCCCTCGACGACAGCTATATAGGATATAGTTTTGCAATGTTTGTAGTATTCTCTTATATTTGACGACCAATGTGGCGCTGGATGTTGCGGGTTCGATTCCCGCCTTGGCACCACACTGGAGCTTCATTATTTACATTACTATTATTATTTTGTAGCAGGATCATAGAAAAAAATAGTAGGAACCAAGCTTTAAGTTTCTTGCCGGTTCTTTTAGGCTTGGTCGCGAGGAACTGGTGCTTTAATTCACCTAGATCTAAGACGTTTTAAGATGATCCCTGTGGATATTACTGAATAAATGCTTTTTGACTTTGACTTTGAGGTATTATCTGGGTTGGAAACATCTCTCAAAAATAAATAAATATTTTAAATAAGCAAAATATATTTTATTTCAATACTTGACAATATTAAACACTGAATTCGACAAAAGTTAATTGATTCAGGCGTGACTTTGCACAAGTATTGTAAAAGTAGAAGATTGTCAAAAGAAGAAGATTGTAAAAGTATAAAATAGGATTAAATGTACGTAGTACTATTCCGTCCGCATATATATAATATATTTTATCGTCCATTTTATACTTTTTGAAATCGACTAGTTTTCAGAGCTCCGAGTAAAAACTGTTAACTATGATTATGAAGTATAGCCATACTGAAACAAAAAAATATATACTTGTAAATTCAATATCATAAAATTTCAAGGAGTAAATCATGATAAAATTTTGATCTTGACCTATTCAACCTTCTGTCATTGTGTTTGGGAAAAACGGCCGCCACTTGAATTGATGCCCATAGAAAAGCCAACAAAACCACTTTGCAGGGTGCTTCTTCATTTTTTTAAGCAATTTACTGTCTCATTTCTAGAAGGAGGTCTCCCACAAAATATTCTAATAATTTTTGGCGATTTTTGACCCAAATTCTTCTCTTGAACAACTAGATTAATTTTACTTTAGGTTTACTATTAGGGCCAAAGCCCACATAGGTTGTGGAAAAGATGTTATAGATATGTTAGAAATCAGCAATGTGTTGAGCCAAAAAACCATCTAGGCCAGAGGTTCTCAACTTTTTAGTAATGAGGGACCATTTGGTACTGTTTGGCATTTGTATCATTTATATTATAAGAGGTGTAAATAAAACTATTTGAAATCAGGTTTTGGCTCAGTTGGTATTAAGGGGTTTACAGTAGTAGAAGCCTCTTGCACTGTACGCTACTACTAGTAGTCCTCTGTGATATAAGGACCATTTCGGGTGCTCTCAGAGACCACTAACGAACCGCGGACCACCGATTGAGAACCACTGATTTAGGCGGATAGGATGTCCCTATCAGCAATAGTAGGAGCAACCTACGAACCAAGGACCATGGCTCTGACTGGATACTGTCACCTTAACAAGCACATGTTCAAGTTAAAGCTCTCCGAGACATGAACCTGTACGCTCTGCGGAGAGGCGGATAAATCGCCTCTTCATCTACCAGGAGAGTGTGGACCACAAACTCAAAAGCATAGCATCCATCTAAGAAAACACACCCTTAGCCCGGATGAGCCACAAAACCCACCCCTACGAAAACTGCCCAGTTTCTAATAACTGTAAGGTTTGCGGTGAACTATAAACTGACGAAGGGTGACACTTTCACAAGTGGCAATTACAATAGTAGTGGTACCAAAACTGTACAAATATAATTAAAAAAATAGTAATAAACAACAACTTACCGACAAAATTAACCGCTTTTATGATAAAATCCATCAAGGGGAACGGACAATCCATATTGATTATGGCCGATACCCCATTAATTATTAAATATATAATCAAAGTGGCGAGTTCTCCCAGCAAACAATACAGGAATATTGATACCGCTGTTTGATTTTCCTGAAACGAATAAAATATTTTAGTGTCTACAAACTCTGATTTATGTATTTTAGCTTACTAGAAACAATAACTGCTTTGGCAAAATCCTACGCCATCTGCCATCTCTAAATCTAAGGGGTACCTATTCTGGGTTCTGTCCAAGAGTAGAACAAAATTCGCATCTCATGCTTAGATTGTTATAAAAATAGGTAAGAAAGAAAGAAAGAAAATTCATTTATTTGGCTCTAAAAGAAAAACAAATAAACAAAAAAAAAGTAAATTAAAATTAAAACATCCATAAACTACAATACAAAATAACAAAACTATTGCATGGGCCAAATTGGTCTCTGTCTCAGCATGAATGTTGCATCAATCTTGCTGAGGTTGATGCAGCGCTAGTTTTCAGACGGAGTTGATGCAGGTGAGGACACGAACATCGAAAAAACATTTACAATAGGTACCTAATAATAAAAAAAAAAACAGCATAAAATACCTAACCTAATAAAAATTCTACACTAACAATATTAATAATAATATGCCTAGAAAATAAACTTAGACTAAATGAAAAAAGGAATAAGAAAAATAAAAAATAGTAACTAAATTTCATAAATCGTTTCGATGTGCTTGAGTTTCGCTCAGAGGGGTGATTCTGTAATGGCGGCTGTACACACTCGGCGGCGATAGCGTCTCGCCGTGAGTCTCGGCCGGTGAGGCTCTCGACGAGAGCACACCTGTACACACTCGTTTTTCATCAGTACTGTAGATTCCAGCAGTAATAGACGTAGGACTTGCTGCTGCCGTTTGCCTTTGTGCTGTGAGCTATTATAATTTGATAGACATTTACCACAAAAAGAAAATTAAAAAGCCATGGTGAATATCAAATCTGCAATAGAAATTTCAATACGCCCCCTTGTTTGCACCCAGGCATCGTGGATAAATTGCTTGTCCTTGTGTTTTAGATCCGTGGAGTCCCATAACACGGGTTTCATCTGATAGTACTCCAAAAACTTTAATCCAAGTTCGTTAGACCACATAGCGAAACGCGTCCTCACACAAACACAGCCAACAGGCAACTAAATAACGAGTGTGTACATGGTCGCTCTCGTTTTCCTCGCGAAACCCAACGAGATCCTTTGACTCGGGCATAAAAAACCGACAAGCGACCGAGACCGACCGAGGCGAGGAGCGAGAGAGCGAGACACGACGAGAGCCCCATGTACATACTAGCTCTCGGCCTGTCTCGGGGTGTCTCGCCGAGTGTGTACAGCCGGCATAAGAGTTGTTGTTGCTAAAAGATTCCTATTTCAAGTGTCAAACTTGACAGGTACGAGATACTCGTAGGTAGGTACTACTGTTTAAAATACTAATTTATGATGAGTATTTTTCTTCTTGTCCGATAAAGTAAGAACACAATGATTAGAATACGGTTAAAAGTCCTTACCGTAATCGCTCCGTAAATCAGTACGATGCTGGCGACGAACAACCCAACTTGTACCGCAAGGGCAACGTATCCAAAATAGCCAACGATCTTAGACAAGACATTATTTACGCTACAAGTCGTAGCTGAATAAGTTGTGTAGGACATGCCTGCCATAGACAACTAAAAACAAAAAAAAAAACAACAGTATCAGTACTACCTAAGCGTATATTTTATTCTCATCGGCTTGCCTGATTGTCACTGCTGGACACAGGTGTTCCCCGTTATAGGGCTCTTGGATATCATGCCAAAACTACGGCAACGCCATCTGTCGGTTAACAGTGACAATTCGAGGTCGTTCGTGTCATAGCAGTTGACATACGATTCGCATATAAGTTACTGAACGTTTTAGATAATTATTTTATTTAACGCGATAAGAAATAATTAAAAATATATTATGAGCCAAACCATCATTTAGTGTGGATTCCAAAATATTTATGCGAAGTTCTTTAGCGGAAAATCTGTGTCGGAAGGTAAGTAAATACACGAAATATGAGATATTCTTTCAAATTAATTATAATTTTTACTACGTATTTATTTACAGGATTATCGTATTACTAATAATGTGATGATCAATGAATTAACAATTATAGGGCTTAAATTATTCCAAAGCCATCATGTTCAGGAGGTTATCAATATACGAATTATTAAATCAATTAATTATTAGTTGAATAATAATTAAAAGAACCATACATGCAAAGAAATGGAAAATGAGGATGTAGGTATTTCTTTATCAAAGAATCATAAATAATGAAGGAATAAGTATTGTTCATTGAAATAAGATTCATTGAACTGCATTTTTTATTTTGATATTATTTATTTATTTATTTATTTATTTATTTATTTATAGACGAGCAGCTATGGCTGATGTGTCTATATCACACAGTGTTGGATTTTTGATTAATTTTGGTTAATTTTTTTGAGCAGTGATTTATTGGTTAGCATCCAGTTATCAAGTTTGTTTTTAAATGCATTGACGGACGTTGCAGTCACAACTTCATCTGACAGTGCATTCCAGTTATGCACCACTCTATTGCTAAGAAAGTGATAGGCAGCAAGTATGGTAGTAGGGTCACGGGCTATTTTGAGCTGGTGCCCACGTAACGGCCTTTGATCATCTTCTCTTCTAAGCATGTTCTGGAAGTTTGGTAAGTTGTACTGACAGGTCATAATCTTATATGTTTCGATAAGATCTCCTCGAAGGCGTCTATCCTCGAGAGTAGTGAGGCGTAGCGCGAGTAATCTTTCCCCGTATGATTTGCGACGTAGGGCTTGCGGAATCAACTTGAAACTTAAACACTCAACTTGAAACTTGAATATTAAACAACTTTAAGATTTTCTTTCATTATTAACAATGGGTATGGAATTTTAAATTAGTGACATATTTTTATTGGCGAAAACCTATTTCATGCTTAGGAAAAAGTATGAAATATTGAACCGATAATAATTTTATTTATTTAGTTATTTTTTATTTCATCGTTTTTCATCTGTAACATATTATAGATAATAAAACATAAAAAATAATTTGCACGTGATTCTTTGAAAATGTTCATGCGAGAATTAAAATTAAATATGGTTAACATTCTGCATGTTTGTTACGCTATTTATTTGTGCTGGTATTAGTATGTGTATATTCATGTTGTTTTCTGGTGAACCTAGATCGTACGGTACGAAGAACAGAATGTTCCTGCAAGGCTGGTTTATCGGTTTGAGGTTGCGATCTTTACACCCCACAACACAACAGTATCTCGTACCACCCATCTATTGTTTTTAGAGTACTTTTTTAACTGAACGTAACATTATTAATTGAATTAAATAAAGTAAACCGTACATAGCTGTAGGCACTCTGACGTCCGCGTGTTGCTTGAATCTGCCACAACGCGGCGCCACTAGAGTTGTCCAAGAGCCCTATACTGGGGGGAAGTTTCCCGTAGTCTTTACGCTTGGCAGGCGGTTGGCAACCTTAGCCACCCCTAATACATCCACGAGCGGTGATAGAAGACCCTTATTCTATGCTGGGATCACCACGACCACCAAGTTTTCTTAAAGACTCGTAATCTACTACACTATTTACAAATAAAATAAAAGGAGAAGGCCAAAAACTGCCCCAATCATTTTATATTTGAACTAGCGGCCGCTCGCAGCTTCGCCTGCGTAGCAGTTTTTCCCGTTCCCGTTATTTTTTCGGGATAAAATCATAGTAGCTTTATGCATACAAAGTCTCAGCCCGATCGGTTTAAAATTGACAAAGTTTCATACAAACTTTCATCCCCTATTTTATCCCCTTGGGGGTAAAATTGTTCAAAATCCTTTCTTTCATAACATTGACCTGAATGCCAAATTTCAGCCCGATCCGTCCAGTGATTTGGGCTGTGCGTTGATAGATCACTATGTCAGTCAGTCAGCCACCACACAGTCACAGTCACCTTTAAGTTATATATATTACGATTAGGCTATGTGCCTGAATAATATTATTTAAATAAAATTTCGTGCCAAGTGTTAATATAAGAAAGGTTAATTTATTAGTAACTGTAGTCACCTCCGGTACCTACTACAGTCGATAGGTCAGGTATCGTAAATAATATTTTAATCTCTGCAAAATTAACAAGGTGGGTATAACTACCTTCTTTTTCGCGGTTGACGCTTTATGTACGTTTGACAGATTATGTAGAAGAAATTTCGTTGAGTTTTAGTTGCAGCTTGGATTCGGTTTTTGCCATCTTTGGAAGCATCATAGTTTTTTTAATTTTTTTTAAATTTCTGCCACCAAGCAGTGATGCTTGCATTGCTGAGTTCCGGTTTGAAGAGTGTGGGTGCCGGTGAAATTACAGGCACATGAGGCTGGGTATCAGTATGCCTCAAGTTAGTGGATGCAGATCAGTGCATCGTAAGGCCCGTACCTAACGTGCGTGACCTATATCCATGCTTTTTTTATAGGTGTTGGTTCTCACTTAACATCGTAGGCCATACGCTTGTTACACTACCACTAGAATAAAATTAGAAAGTTTTCTTGTATCATTTTAGGTTCTTAGGAGTAATTTCGGTGGTATTTTAACTTCTTAAATTGAGGTCTTTGCACAAGTGTGAGCAGATGAAATTAAATAAAAATAATAATAATAATAATGAAATTTGTTTATTGACATAAAGTTTTTGTAACAGCTTCCTATGAAGTTCCTGACTACTGAGCTAGGTACAATGACCTGTGTTACAGAAGTCAGTGTCTTCTCCCATTATTGGTACATTATTATGTGAAATAAACATTGGTATAACCAAGCAAGTAGAAGGCACATTTTATAGTCCTCTTAAATGATAAATATATTTAGGTATACCTAATACAAAGTAAAATAAAGATAAGTCAAGTATCCCAAAGAGAAAAAAAAACATGTTAAAGGTTTTGAAGAGAAACATATTTCCTTCAAAACCAATGACAGCTGACTTTACTTATACTGACACGATTCATCCACTTGACACTGTGGTACCAAAAGAAGAAGACGCCTATTAGTATAATACTCTGTGCCATATAGTGTACTAGGTTCATTCATTCCGTTTATAGGCTTCTTACCGTGGTGCTTCTTATACGAATAACTTTTAAATCCCACTATTTAAGAAGCATTTACCGTCTAGAGTTGTCAAATTTGTAAGTTCAAAGCCTCCGAGAAAAACCCATAGAGACAGGGAGTAGGCTTTAAGAAAACCTGTAGCTAAAGCTCAAGAAATGGTACCGGAAAAGAAAAAGAGGAAGACTACAAAAATAAAAAAGTTCATAAGGCAGAGAATTTAAGAAAATCCGTTGTTGGTAGGTATTCAAGAAGTAGAAGGTACCAGAAAGGCCTATCTACAAAAAGAAATAGATGCCATTAAAAACATAACTTGTAAAAAAACCAAGTCAGTTTTTTGTGTCTTGGTTTTTTACAAGTTATTTTTTTGATAGCATATGGTAAAAAAAAAGCCAAAGTAGGGTGTTTTATGTATTCTTAGTACTTATTATAAAAAAAAACATGTAGGTGTTCTATCAGCTATCTGCTAACTACCTATAATATTAGATTGGGGCGTCGTGTGCGGTGTGTAAATGTGTTAATATTTATTTTTATTTTTGAAGTAATACTTCTAATGCGACTTCCAACAAGGTTACGTTTAACGTTTAACACTAATATGGAGGGAGTATGAAAGCACTGTTCTCTCTCTTTTTCTCTCATAGCCATTTACGTTTCGTATATTGAAGAAGTTTTACTTCAGTCGTGCGGTCTAAAGCACACTCGATTTTTTCATTCGGTTATTCATTCGGTCATCCCAATATTTAAGTAATTTGAACTTGCACGACTAAATGTTAGGTTATACCTAAAGTTCCACAAAAGTCATAAATCAAGAAATCTAGTAATACCTTAGGTTTTTACCCGTTCTTCTAGGCTTGATCGCGTGGAACTGGTGCCGAAACTCAAGATTATAATGAAAATATGCCTGAAGACGAATCAATGCCTTTAGACAATCTACTTGAAAATATTGTCTTACCATGCATAGAACTGCGATGACTACTGAGCCCCATTTCAGACTAATGAAAAAACAGCACTTCTCTAACTTCGGAAGAAAATCTAGTACACCCATTTTCAAAAATTAAATAAACTGAACACTAGCTGTCTTTATTGTAATCTGAAAGCCACAGAATGTCTGCTAAGAGTAATCATATTCTGTGCACACAATACTGTTACTCCTTGCTCTGTGTATTGTGACTGGCTGTTACCACAGAGTACTTTTATATAAACTGCTATTCCCGCAACTTCACCCGCGTTTCATAAAAGTTCTCTATAATGTTCATAGAATTTTTCACGACCGATGTGGCGCGGCGGGCGAATTTCCGCCTGCGACGCAGAGGTTGCGGGTTCGATTCCCGCCTTGGGATAAATTTTTGTAAGATCTGCAAATATTTATTCCGGGTGTTCTGGGTATTTTCTATGTATAATAAAAAATATCTATGTATGTAATATAATATTGTATTAAGTATATCAGTCATCTAGTACCCATAACACAAGCTCTGCTTAGCTTGGGGCTAGATGATGCTGTGTGGATCGTCCGGCATTATTTATTTATTATTTAATTGGCGAAACAGTCAAATCTAGACTTTAACTCTGACTTAACTACCAATTTCAGCCTCTTTCGGGGTTGTTTTAAAAGCACCTGATACACATGTTTTATTATTTTGATAGCGACTGGTGGCCTAGTGGTAGCTTCTCTGCTTTCTAAATGTACTCTAATTTCTATATAAAAAAATGTATCTACGGAAAACATTATCATCATCTTTCCGTTCTTTTCCTACTCCTTCTCCCTAAGTGGGGTCGACTAACAGGTTTTCTTCTTACACATTTTTCTATCAGTCGTCATCTCTGTATCTCATACTCGTATCATCTTTTACGCATTCTATCCATCATTCCTTTGGCTTACTCTTATTTTTATAACCATTCATGCATAACATTCTTCAAGTTTCTTTCTTCCGAAAATACCGTAAAAAACCGGCTTAGCTAGCTCGGCATGTATTGACCATGTCTTTTCTATGGACTAGGCTGACTAAGCTTTGAAGATGATAATGGACATAGTCAATGGACATAAGTGTGCTAAGCATCTAAAATAGTAAGCTTACTCCATCTAAAATACTATCTTAGACATCACACAATAAATCCAAAGGCCTGTTAAATTACTTGTTTATCATTTTGAATGTTAAATTAAGTACCCACCCAAAGTTTGACACAAATCTTCCCTTCTCCTCGCACATTTTTTATGGGTTGTTTTCAAAAACCTTGTCACACAACCGTGATTAGGTACTTATTCTAGCAGCAGCGATGGGCTTGCAATTTGTCACGTATGGAATACTACTAATACTACAAAAATTGGGTATGTATCAAATGTAATATTTGACGTACCTCTGGCTATCTCCCTCAGACATCTTCGAAGAATCTCGAGTAGGTACTTGGTATTATTAAATTTGAAGGAATATTTACCGTATCTGGAGATTAAGCAGTGAAGCTATTTCTTTCCTTTTCTACATTAAAAAAGCAACATAGGTAACTTTCAAGTTTCATGATTCTAAGATAACAGTGTAAGGCTGTGGGCTGATTTACAGTCAGTCAGTCAATATCTCGACTATAGAGGAATATTTATGAAATAGAAAACCCATAAGAAAACTATGAAGAAAACGACCACAGACAAAATTAATTAACCTATCAAGATCAAACTGAAGAAAGAATACAACGCAAAACGAGGCGGTATTTGTTATGATCTCTCAAACAAGTATAAACTCCTTAGAATATTGTAATTGGGTACCTACTCTAAACTATCCCAAGCTAATTTTATGTAATAATAATAATAATAATAATGCCGGACGATCCACTCAGCATCATCTAGCCCCAAGCTAAGCAGAGCTTGTGTTATGGGTACTAGATGACTGATATACTTAATACAATATTATATTACATACATAGATATTTTTTATTATACATAGAAAATACCCAGAACACCCGGAATAAATATTTGCAGTTCGTACAAACATTTATCCCAAGGCTTTTTATGTAGACTGAAATGTGAGGTCCTAGCTTCTGTAAAAGATTAAAAAACCTTACAGATTTCTCTGACACTACCAAATCTATATGATGAACCTGATTTCTGTGAATAGATCTTCTAGAGAACCTCCTACCCTCCCCCCCCCCCTCCCTCCTCTTCTAGAGAACAGTCTTTGGGCCGTTTACCATCTTGCTACGATTCTTTAACTGCAGGTTTAATCTTAAAAACGATGGGTGAAGTTTAGTATTGACGTTTTGAGTTACCTACACTACGAGGCAAAGAATATGGACTAAAAGCATATTCTATGCTACGAGGCCTCGGTAACTAGGTATTAATAATAAATAAATAATAATAAATATTTGTGGACATTTTTACACAACATCATCTAGCCCCAAACTAAGCATAGCTTTTACTATGGGAACCAGATGACTGATAGAATACTCATATACTTTTTTTTTTGTAAATACATACTTAGAATACAATATAACACCCAGACACAGAACAAATTGTGTTCATCACACAAATGTTTGTTCTCGGTGGGAATCGAACCCACCACCTACAGCGCAGAAGGCAGGGCTAGTACGAACTGAGCTGTGACGGCTGTCTGTGTATTGTTTTCTTACTCTTTGATACTCTGAATTATTTTTTTTATTTCAGGATAAAAATAAAATAAATGCAATACAATTCTATTAAAGTTATTTTATTTTTATTTATTTAATTAATAAATTAATTAGAAATATCAAAATAAGTTACATGTCGTCTCTGTAAGAGTTTATTATGATGATGAAGTAACTCCACACTAAAACAAATAAACATACGATCAGTAAATTGTTCATAAGTAATCGTTCTAGTACTATAGGCTAGAACAATTGTTAACATATTAAGCCAGACAAAAAAAAAACTGTAAATAACAATAGTTTTTAGTAATAGTAGAGCTATATAGTGGAAGACTTGTCCGGGGAAGTACTACCACCATACTTAGTTCTGCCGCCAAGCAGCTTGCTGTGTTCCGGTTTGAAGGTTGTGGGTTTAGGTGAAATTAACACATGAAAATTAACACCTGTATGCCTTACATTGATGGACGCAGGCAGTGCTTTGTAGGGCACGTTAACGAGCGTGACCTGCGAGGCAATGCTTTGTTATAGGTAAGCACATGTGGTCCATCTGCTTGTTCCACCAGCAAGTCACATAAAAAAAAAGAAACATAAAAAAAAGAAAAAGAATTTATCTAAGGAAGTACTAATTAATGATTTATTTCTATCATCAAGCTGGCTGGCTCATTTATTTCTAACATTGCTGTGTTCTGATTTAAAAGATATCGGTGCCAGTGCATCATCACGTTAAACTTTACACATTTACAGTAATAAAAACAAAGGACACTTCCTCATTGGGCATGCTCTGTAAAAAAATGCGATTATTGTAAGAAGATGTAACTGCTTAACATCAGGTAGATCAATTGCCTATTCCATCACTACTTATAAAAACTAGGAAAAAAAAAATTAGAGAATTCAATGAAAGCTTAAAGGTTTAGAGCTGGCTCAGCTCAGCTAAACCAAACTTAACTAAAACTAACTCTATATAATAAGATAAACTTACAGAAACCAAACAGTATTAAGCATAAGACATCACTTGGGTTTGTACATTTTGCGAATACCATTTGCACTGCAATCATTATAGCGAATACCATCGCTAAAACAGAAGATGCGATCCCAAAAAATATGAACACATCCGCTGTTATGGGGAATGACTGAAAAAAATACACATTGTAAATCGTCATGCCGTAATAGTCCCGGTATTTTTATACCTCTTCATCACCTGTTAATATTGTAAGAGACGACTAGGAGAAGATAGAAAAAAATCTTGCCATAAAAATTCCCAGAAGATAAGCGAAGCTGCTGGATAGCACGAATAGGTTCACCCCAAAGAAAACCCATTTAACGACTGAAAGCGGGCCGTGCAATTTCCCTGATGATGACTCATACTGGTCCTCGCACGCTGGCCAAAGCAACATCCTGATCTCTTGGCATGTGGCAAACTAGAACAAATAACACAGTCAAAATACAATTAAACCAACACTGAATGAGCTTTAATTATAATATAATAGACGAACTTTATCGAAGCTGGTAACTAGGGGGCTATGTAAAAGAAGAAAAACCTCTATCAACGCAGAGATATCAATTACCATGCTCCAAATATCAATGAGCAGACAAGCCACTTTAAGTTTCTTGGTGCAGAAGCAACAACGGTTTACTTTGGGCAGGAAGTTAAATATTCCACCCATTTTGTTTTTATACTAACTCATAGGATGGAACTTATTCGTAACGATACTATATATTTATTAATTTATATTGTTTAGACGGTTTCAGTCTATTTATTTTCTGTTTACAATATTTTTACAATATACCTTATCTGTCTTTACGACAGTCACAACCACAGAACACTGTAACTGTCATACATCTGCAAGAAAGAGAATGAAACTGTTTTTGTTATAGTAACTGAAACTTTTTAGACCCAAGCTTAGAATAAGAGCTATTATTCTAAGGGTCTATCAAGAATAGATGATTACATTTGTGGCTTAAATGTATCGAAAGTGTGGAGGCAACACTCCGCAGTCAAGTTATACAAGTTACAGCACATGACGCAGTGACGCAGTAGTTCTAATGACAGGACAAGACAACGCCGCGCCGCGAGCGTCTCATTATTTCATGCTAGGCCCCTTACAATAATAGTTTATATTCTACACTAGCTCCCCTAGCTCTAAATAGGTATGTATAGGTAGGTTATCAATATTTATGGGCATTTCAGACACACCATCTAGCCCCAAACCAAACCTTGCACTTTGTAGTAGATTAGCGTGAATTTCCTTAATCTAAGGACATTCCTAAACTTCCTTTTAACCTTGTTGCTATTGTGTAGTGAAATAAGTATATAGGTAATACTTTCTGTTGTACAAGCCTTTGTATTAAAAAAAACACAACTATTTCATCAGCAATCTGGTTCCCATGGAACAAGCTTTGTTTCGTTTGGGTATGCGTGAAATGTCCACAAAATATATTGGCATGGTTCGATAAAAGTCTAAAAAACTTAATATAAAAGTATTAGACAGATGATTGAATCAAAATAGTATTATTCCGACACTTCAATCCTTATAAGTTCAAATATGTGCGTGCAACCTGCAATAAAATATTACTTACTTACTATTTTATACTTTTATAGTGGACTTCGGCAAAATCACGTCTTAATCAATTAACGACCATAAAATAGTTAAAAACGAAATTCAGACGGCCAGTTTTATGTGAAAAATAAACAACAAAGTTTTTAAATATACTTTTTAAATATTAAATAGCGTTTACTAGATTATGGAAAGAATAATATCACACTCAACACTTGGCACCGCTTATTGTAGCAACCAGAATAAGTTTTGTCTTTATTCTTCGCTTCATTTCATTTCCGGTTTAGCTTACTTAAAACTTCATTACAATGAAAACTAAGTCTTGCTTCTGTAGGAATGAACTACCATTAAAAAGTAGATCCACACTGAAATTAAAAATATAAATATAATGAATCATACCGAATAAAAGCGATAGAAGCTTAGTGTCTCTGTATTATGTAAATAGTTTTGTAGTGGTTTCACGTATGAAATCACCCAAACGTGTTATTATATTATGTTCTTGAACATCTCGATGTTTAATTATAGAACGTATGACAAAGATAAAGTAAATCCACATAATCCAAACTGAAATAAAAAAAATATTGATCCATTCCGCCATGTGAAGAAAAAGTTAAATATAGTCGTGTACACACTGAAATGTTAATTACTGTTTTTCTAGAACTGGGTTGTTTAGACTATGGGTTACTTTGAGTACTTGTGTCTAAAATTAAGTTTAAAACATTAAATTTTTAATTAAAATTTCCTTTCTATACACCTCCATGCACTAAGACAAATATACTCTAAAAATTTCAAGCCTTTTTGACCAGCGGTTTAGGCTATACGTTAAACAGTCAGTCAGGACAAAGATTCTTATAATTGGTGTTGGTATAAATAGATTGTACTCGTACTGATTAGTTGATTTAAGACGCGAGTGCCTGCCTTCTTAGCAGAGAAGAATGATCATTCAGATTTTCCTGATATTTAGCATATTTTTTTTATTGCGATGCTTTATTTAATGTTCCATGACCATATCATGTCTTGGCTATGCCTGAACAATGTTCTAGAAAACAGAAATCAAATTATACCATAAACTTAAACGAGCTCTCTTCTTTAAACTTAATATGTGTACTGGTGCACTGCAGAAAAAACCCATTGCCACAATGTGTCCACCAAAATAGTACCTATCATTATAAATCGATCAAAAAATACTCACGCATTATATCAAACAAGGAGAATATAAATTCGAATATAGGAAACGCTCCCCCAATGGATATACATGCCGATATATACAGCATTGCATATATAAATGATAGAGTTATTGAAACAATACAAGACCATACAAATGCTTTTGCCGCTTTAGCCATCGGTTCCTGAAAAAAAATTACATTTAAATTGTTATACTATAAATTCCCATGTTATGAAGAGCTATATTGGAAACGTGACTACGTGATTTAATCAGAAATTAGGAAAACCGTAGAACTAAGATCACCGATATAACTCTCACAATAAGCCAGTTGAAGTGGCAACGAGCGAACCATATAGCTCACTCGTAGAACCAACAACAGTGATCACGACCCGGAAGACAAAGTAAACAACGCCCTGCCACCTGATACTGGTGGAAAAGGCTTCCACTCTCTTCTATGAGTAGTAATGTCTGTATTCATTCTTTTCTTGCTCATATCATCTTTTATACAATCCAACCATCTTTTCTTTGGTCTAAATTTACTTTTTTAACCGTCCACATCCATACCTAACACCATTCGCGTTATATGACTTTCTTTTTTGCTGAGACCACTGGCCATAATCACCGCACCTTGCCAGGCGGATGTGACCGCAGTATTGGTATACAGTACTCAAGAAATACTACTGCCAACCTCTTGGTATATTATCTTAGTCACTTACGACGTCCACTGGAGATGATGGAGCGGTCATATTCTTTGCCGAGACCACGATTGCCGATAGTAACCTACCTAGATAGTAAATATACCTTTGTTACTGTGACAAATATCGGTATGTACCAAATGTACTATCTGGTTACCCTTAGGCATCCTCGATGAATCTTGAGTAGGTACTTGGTACTAGATACGATCGAAGTGCTTGGGGATTTAAGTCGTGATGCTATTTAGTTTTTTTTATTATATATTTATTAGGTTATTAAGTAATATAGTTGGTAAACAGTATTTAAAACTCACGTGAAAAATCCTAAACAAGAAGTAAACACTGCAGAAAAGAAAGATTGCATCAGCAACCAGCACAACCCATCCAACGTATTTGACTGCCGTCACATACTGAGACGAGTTTGGATCTTTTTTGGTTCGTAATACCGGTTCAGTTTGGATTTTAGTGGGACCGAGACATGACGGCCCGAGTCCTGCGTTTGCGCCGAATCCAAAACTCAACTGAAACAATAGAGCGATAGTGTTATATCACAATAGTTGTAAATTATATTTTTTATGAGCTTTATGATTTTTTATTTAATAATAATTTAGGGTGGTAGTTGTAGTAGAGCTACAGGCTAAAGGCTCGTCCGGGGAAGTACTACCAACGTACCTTTTTTAATTTCCAAGCAGTGATGCTCGCATTGTGTATTCCGGTTTGAAGGGTGTGAGTGCCGCTGAAATTACAGGCACATTGAGGCTTTATACCAGTATGCCTCAGGTTGGTGGACGCAGGGTAGTGCAGCGTAGAGCACGTACCTAACGTGCGTAAACTGCAATGCTTTATTATAGGTGATGGTTACCACTAACCAAGAGGTGGGCCATATGCTTGTTCCATCAGCAGTAACATAAATTAAGGGTTTTATATGTACTAACTGGTTTTTTATACGATTTCAGCAGCACCCACATCCTACAAACCGGAAAAACTGTTACTTTACTTCAACAAAAAGAGATATAAATATACTTATCGGTTATTTTAGCTGGAGGAGCCCTATCGGACCAAAAAGAATTAGCAAAGGGCGTAGTACCAAAAACGATAAAATCTAGTTATTTTTTTACATAGTCTAATTCTGATACTGTAAAGCAATACTTACAATATTATTTAAATTTATATCTACGATATCTGGCCTTGTCGCCGAACTTGTGACAAAACATGATACCCGTATCACGTATGAGTGTCTCACCACCGCCCAGGATAGCGCTGGACTTGTTACCTAAAACAATGAACAGAACTGTGTATAGCAACTATTATCGTACCACAAAACAATTGGCAAACGATAAATATTGCCTAAACTAACGTCATTAACCGGACTAACTGAGACAGGCAATTTTTATCATGTTTAACTTTAAGCAGTGAATGTGGATCATAAAAATATATACAGTACGCATGTTTTGGGAAAAACTACTTTTGTTAGTATCTATTAATTGTTACTGTTATTATTACTGTATAACCAATGATTAATGTATCAATTAAATCTAATTATTAATTTTGCGTTTTGCCATTCCTTGTATTTTACAATAAAATATTTTATTTTCCTATATCCGTGTTATTCTGTGAAACAATACAAAAAACTTTTTAAGCAAGTAAATTCTCAAAATAATCTGCCCTACCTTTGTAACTTGGTTTTCTACAAAAACAGGATTATTAAAAAGTAATTACATATAACTTTTACCCCTACCTAAATTCTAGTAAAAGAACTTTCTACTGGAAAGTATTAAATAGGAATACACTGTTTAAAATTGTGTTCTTACTAAGGAAATTACAAATTAATAAAAGCATTATAATATTAGGCTATCTGGCGACTACTGCAAACGATCTAGACATAACTAAACTGAACCAATTGGAAGCATCCCTAAAACGCATGCCAGATTACCATGCCATCGTAATGCGCTGAGCCACATACTCACTAGCCCTCGGGTCAGGCATCACTTAGACTAAGACACCCAAATAGAACTTTAAAAACAAGGAGAACCTCGATACACACTGAATCCGCACACCTAGAGTCTCAACCTCAAGAGCAGCAAATGCGTAGGCTTTGTTGAAACCTGCATATTTGCGCCACTTGAAATTCTTGGCCAAAGATGATTTTTTGCATTGGTATAATCTTGACGAGTGAGTAATACTAACAAGACCAAGCACAGCGATAATAGCGGCAGCAGTTTTCAAATCTGTGACACATCCACAACATTTTTCCACTTGGGGTAAATTATTTGGCATTGTGGATAAAATACAATATAAACAAATCAAAAATCATTCAAAAATCTCTGAGAAAAACAAAACTTAGAGAATATTAACCTAACTGAATTGGCAGTACTTGCCAATTTGACATTTAAAGACAAGAGAGCTGTCACAGAGCAAGAAGTAAATGGATGTACAAAGAACGAAAACATTTGTTTTCTATCGTCTTTAGGTACAACATAGCGTTTTCATTGTATTTTATTTTAAATTATTTTGTGTAATTTCGATGGTATATTATCCAACATTATAGTTGAGGACTTAGCTCAAAGTGTTACGTGACAGTTGTTTTGAACGAAAATGAAGAAAAAATGTGAAGTCGACTGCTTAAACACGGCTTAAACCATAGAATAAGGACTTTAGTTATTATTCTATAGTTTATTTTATTTATTTATTTATTTATTTTATCTTCTATAAATATCTAATGACAGATGACTTTACTTTCTTTGCTGACGTCTAAGAATATGGACTAAAGCAATAATTAATTAGTCTTGTTATTCTATGGCTTACGTGATTTGACTAAAAACTATTTATCTTCTTCTTATTACTGGAACATTGTCTATTGCTTCATAAACAGATACTTTTCTTTTCAAATAGATAAAGTGCTTGGGAATGTGTGACGCTGAAGCGTAACTGAACAATAGCGATCGCGGAGGGCATTTAGCCGGTATTAGGTTGGGGTAACAAACTCAAGGGCACCACTATGGTACTCGGCTTGGACCAGGGGGAGAGTTTAAATCTAGATTAGGCCTCGAGAGGGTGGGAGCTAACCCCGCCGGCGGGGTCAGTAAGCCCGTAGAGTGTTTGCTTCAGTAATGTTTTACCATGATATCATTGGTTTACTCTGTTCTAACTGGATGACTCCATGACTAGACGCTAGTAGCGGAGATGATCTTGAGAGACAGATTCCATAAAAAGAACAGAAGTACACTAACTTTATAAAGTATCAATTAAATTTTTTGATTATGTTTTCTTTATGGTGTGGTGTGGTTGTATACAAAAAGTACACATTTAAAATCACATAACATGAGAGAACTTCTATTAGTATTTTAATAGTAGTAAATAATAAATAAATAAATAATGCTGGACAATCCACACAGCATCATCTAGCCCCAAGCTAAGCAGAGCTTGTGTTATGGGTACTAGATGACTGATATATTTAATACAATACAATATTATACATAGATATTTTTTATTATGCACAGAAAATACCCAGAACACCCGGGATAAATATTTGCAGACCGTACAAACATTTATCCCAAGGCGGGAATCAAACCCGCAACCTCCTGCGTCGCAGGCGGACACTCACCCGTCGCGCCACATCGGTCGTCATCGTCATCAATAGTAGTGTTTGTTATTAATAACTATTTTATGTTGTGAATGTGCTAACTGTAAATATCTAGGTACTACGCCCTCCGCCTGTTTTAGACTTTTCACAATGTCGTCGTTCCATCAGATGGAGATATATTTTATGCTTCGTAAATACGTGCTTCAGAATACGAGCTTGAAATAACTAAGTAGGTTACGTAGGTCAACTTTTAAAGGTAGAAACTAATTTAGCTAAAAATTCCTCTGTTATATGTGGCTTAGTCAGAAGCTCCGAAAGCGGGGATTTCAGCGTTATTGCTTTCCGCCGGAGGAAGGGGGCCTCTTAACAAGATTACATTGGAGATAAAATGCTGTAGATAATACCGACAGAGCCGTAAGACGGGCGCTAACAAAATTAAAATTCAACGAAATAGCGCCACGAAACAATGAATTATTTTGAGCATCAAAAAGCTAATAACACACTGACAACAGTTTTAAAAAATACGTATATATTAAAAACATAAACATTACAGCAAACACACCGTTTCTAATGCCATAGATAGAGACATAAAACTGTAAAATAATGTAAAGAGACTTGCTACTTGTGGTGTTTGGAATATACTAACTACTATAAAATGTTAGAATGTGCCAAACATAATTTTAGACACTCTTTATACATTGTACCAAGTTTACAATAGAATAAGCGGTTTAATTATTATACTATAACCATCGCCGAAGCATGCTTAGGAGGTCACATTCATTATAATCGCGCCCTACTGTCATGCGCCCTGTGTCCAACAACCCGAAAAATAATGAAAGCGAGCTATAAGGGGATATCTACTGGTATCAAAGTCTATGCTCCTATTTTTTCTATAACTAAAGAAAGACAAATATTTTCTTATGTATTCTTGTTTTTTAACCACGAATGAATAAGGTGCCGCCAGTAGGTACTAGTATCGATCGCCGCATTCGCTTGTTTCAAATTCAATTCACAGAGTGGGAATAACAATAAAACGGACCGTCGTGTTTCTCCTGATACCACCTGAGACCCGGTACGTGGGATGAATGTACACGAGCCATGGAATTTTAAACTTACTACCACGGCAGGTTAGCTGACACATAAATACAGATAGGTTTTAGGATTCTTTATAAGAAATAAAACAAAATAAAAGAATAACTGATTTTTTCAACTTGCAACCTATCTGGACTTTAAAACTCCGTCATCTATGTACATAATCCGTGTTTTATGGTTGACGACCGATGTGACGCGGCGGGCGAATGTCCGCTTGCGACGCAAGAAGTTGCGGGTTCGATTCCCGCCTTGGGATAAATGTTTGTACGATCTGCAAACATTTATTCCGGGTGTTCTGGGTGTTTTCTATGTATAATAAAAATATCTATATATGTAATGTATTGTATTAAATATATCAGTCATCTAGTACCCATAACACAAGCTCTGCTTAGCTTGGGGCTAGATGATGCTGTGTGGACTGTCCAGCATTATTATTGTATACTTGTCAAGCGTGATAAAATCTCGAGCGATAGCCAGGGGTCCAAATATTTTATGTATTATCAAACACATACAAAACTAAAATGGTATAATAAACTCAATGCACAAAAACAACTCACACTTGTCAGGTCTGTTATTTATTTAATGATTTTGTTATAACAAAAGTAAATCAAGATATCGTTTCAAAATAAAATTGGGAAAAGTTCACCCACCGAACTGAGGCGATAAATAACAGTTGTTTCCACGAAGGGACACCCGCGTATTCGTTACATCTCTCAGACGCGGGCTCGCCTACCAAGAAATGTCAAAATATTTCAAACAGTCTTTTTTGTAAATATGAGAGGCGGACCGCAAACCACTCTATGATTATGTCTCTATTTTTACTGCCTGTAGAGCAAAAACACGCCTCAGGCTCAAAGTCACGAATTGCAATATGGACCTTGTGATAAATCTTCACGAATCCCAAGTTTTATTTATTAAGTTGTACGGTGTTTTTACGATATAACGCCGCGGGAGCGCTCATTACAGCACCGCCTTCGCCAAACGCGATGAAAAAACTTTTCCCGACGATATCTCCTTGCAACATTAATTACAAAACTCGGCAAGTTTATACACGAAACTGGGTACATTTTTACGATTTTCCTTTACTGAAATGAAAAGGGACGGGTCTAGCTCCGCCGGTGCTGATAAGAATACCTATATCGAGAAATATGAGCAGTAAAATATCACGTAGAAAAGCAGGTCTTGGAGTTTTATGTCGGCAATTCGGGGCGTTCACAAAAGAAATGCTAACGTCGATGCGGACGTGACGCTGTCCCAACCGACCCTACAAGCCGAATGACTTTCTACTATATACCTATATACATTCTTACTGCTATATATCAACAGCTCATTGTTATACGTAAACATGTTTGTTGGCTTTGGAAATGAGCGTGATATTTGCAGACTCAATCAATTATCCTAAAATATTATTGACGCTATTCTGATAATGCAATGTCGTAACCGCAAACATGAACACAATTATGTATTGTACATATGCAAGCTAGTATATAATACGTTTTGAAAATAAAGCTCTCCAATAAAATCGAAGACAAAATTGCCTGTCACAACGCAATCGCATCGAAACCGGTAGTGAAACGACCCGCGGCATTACCATAATCTGATACTTTTTATTCAGAAATGCTTTTTTGTTTAGCTTTTAAGTTCTTTGGGACATGCTACAAATATATATGCGTAGGCGTAAAATATACTACGTACCAAAAATACTAATAAAACCTTTTTGTTAGGTATACCTTTTAATAAAACAAAAAAAGTTGCCCACAATCAACGAGCACAGTAGAAAAAAGATATATCCAGGTTTTTTATGAAATCATTTGTACGAAAATCTAATTACTGTAGTGGCAATCGACAGACACTCTCCTTGAGGGCGTATCTGATGAATTTATGTTACTATAACTCAGTCGGACAGCTGTTTCAATAGGTAATTTAGACGTTCTGGCAACATTGTCGTAATGAGAATGAGGGGTAGAAATACAAAGAAGATGATAGTTCAGAAAAACTACTAAAATATGAAACCTGTAGAAGAAAGTTTACTTTTTCTGATCTGTCATTTATGCCCAGTTTGTATATTCAAAATATAGTAGCAATAATGATCGTAGTTTGTTAGATATGTACGGTCCGTTTTCTAATCCCTAACACTTTATAACGGGTCTATAAGATCATATTATCACTGTCACTTTCATGTCAACAAATAGAGATGGCCATACGTTTATCAACTATTTTAACTAAAGGAGACTTTAGGGACTTATGAAACACTGATAATCACTAGAGACTTGCACGTGATTGAAAAAATTGTCGTTATTATTTTTAAGCTGATTCAAAGTCTCAACATTACCTAGTTATCTACAGAAATATGTATACTGAACCAAGAAACACTATCAAAAGAAAGCGTGAAAACAAGTCATTATATTATTTTTTTATTTAATTAGGCAATTTTACTTTGATCCCTGATACCCCTAGATATAGGGTCGGCACAAAAAATCCGTCTCAGTAAATAAGCTCACTACTCACATGAGCTCTTATTTTGTTTTGACAATTAGTGACATGGTTGTAATTAGGTTGAAATTAAAACTGTTTATCATTTTTTTCTCACTTCGTTAGTAAACAAATGTAGCTGTCTAAAGTATATTTTCACGCGGACAGTTTTTAACTATGATTTTGTATTTGACTCGTTATCTAAGAGGATTATTGATCGAAGCTATTTTAGAAGTTAATTAGGTGTTATAAAGCTCATTTTGCAAAGAAAGTTATCTCTAAGTAACACGTCTCCGGCAATGTAGAGGATGTTGAGTTTATTAGTTGGTGAGTGATGCACTCTGGTGGGAGGAGTGGAGAGCGAGGTTTATAGCTGCCTCCTTTTAAGCTTACCCATGTACTTTATCGTAAAAACTAGTTGAAAGCACTTCTAGAAAACGGTAGTGGAAGTTCAAACAAACTTGTAAAAGTTTTGAATAAATGATATTGGGCCATCTGCGGTTTCCATTAACCGAGTGGTCGGTAAAAATATAAAAACCCACTTAATAGTCAAATACATTAGACTTAAATTAAAATTACAGACACATCAGGCTTAATACTAGATATAGATTCATAGAAATATGAACTTGTAAATAATTATTTAAGATTCCAAAAACATCGTAAATGTGAATAAATGTTACATTAAAAATAAGACAGAGAAGTAAGTCGGTATTTTTATATCTACACCTTCGTGTTATTAAAAGTTAAGTAAAACATCCAAAAGGCGGTCTTCACAGTCCCTTCTTTAACATTAAACCACATTCAACAATAAGCAATATTTAACTTTATTGTAGTGCAGTGAGAGTTGGTTTTTCACTACCTGTTAAAACCTTACACAGCGTTTCTCAGTCAATATCCGCGCTCCGGCTTAAACGAAAAAGCTCATAATATACACAAAATATGGCCTTGTGTGGCAGTTTGTTATGAAGTTTATAGTTGAGCCAACACGGTTCTAGATACATGCTTATTGGACAGATAATATGCACCAATAATAATCTCTCATCTATCCACAAATTTATAAATGCAAGGAGTGCCTGTCTGTTTGTAATGTTTTGCTAAGCAATCAAGATAAGTTTTGACACAGAGTTAGCTTGCATTTTACTACCCGATTTACTTACTTTTAGCTTACTTTTTAAGCAGCTACTCGCACAACGTAAAAATTTACCCCATCTTAAGGGTAAGCCTTCGAAAGCTATATTGTCCTTTGCCAGTATCAATTTCGTCTGTCAGTGACAGCATTTAGCACGTGTATAGCCAGACAGGTCTACTAGTACTTATATTCATCTATAAGCAATAAAAAGTATGAAATTCTTTGTCCCGACTTATCAGACATCGCACAGTTGTAAAGACTTGATGTTTTTTTGCTTGAGGTATTTGTCTTGATGCGCAATAGTTAAGAAATAAACTTCTGGAATTCCACCCCTAACAGAAAGCAGCAGAGGTTTATGTTAAGTTGCCTATGAGTAACTATACGTGAACAAAGTCACATGCGCTTCCACTAGTAATGTTATAATTTAGGAGATCAAACCGAGAAAAAAAAAACTGACAAGTTACTTCACAAAAAGACTAGTGGATTTCCGCGTGACTTTGCTCACGTCAAGCTATTCTCATAAAAACTTCACCCCGTTGCACTTTTTTAGGGGTAGCATATCCAAAATATTTTTTTAGAGATAAAAATAATTTATCTACATATTATCAACCAAGTTTCTTACTTCGAAGAGACTTTGCTCATGCTGAACTGTTTTCATAGAGCTTTCAAACCTCGATGTATCCCTTTGAGGGTAGATTTTCTAACTTTATTTTATAGAACAACCTCACGCCATTATATAAATATACTATCTAAGTTTCATCCTTCAAGAACATAATAATATGAATACGACGTGCTATGGTTTTAAGTCAGTCAGTGCCGCAATGGTTTTATATATATATAAGATAGATTGATGATGATACAGTTTTACTTTGTTTATGGTTATGTTTATAAGTACGTTTGTTATGAACGCAATAGGTAATGTGGAACATGATGTCGGAATGTTATTAGATATTTTTATTAAAGCTGGAGTCGTAAACTAGATCATACGGAACCGCTTTGGCTTTTAGCGTCAGTGACATAATTTTAATTTGTGATGTGGTGAAAGAGTTAATGCGCTTTTCTTAGTTTTCTTGTTTATCCTGGTAGTATTTTAAGTTTTATGTTCCATAATAATTAGTTCGATTCGACATGTCAAATTTTAAGAGGGTACTAAATGTTATTTTACAACATCTTGTTCAGCGTCCAAATCTTTTGGACCAAAAGTATAACGCATAAAATGAAAGCAGGTAGGCGTGTGGTGAAATACTGAAACATTAATCTTAACATTACTGTGACAGCCGTTACAGCTCAGTTTGTAGCAGCCTTGCCTTCTACGCTGTAGGTGGTGGGTTCGATTCCCACCGACCCCTAACATTCGAGTAATGAACATAAATATTTGTCCTGTGTCTGAGTGTTATATTGTATTCTATGTATATGTTTACAAAACAAAATTATAAGTATTTTATCAGTCATGTTAAAGCTAGATGATGTTGTGTAAAAAAATGACCACATAATACATATTTTTTTGTTATTTATTAAAAAACTTTATAAGCTTTAGTGGAAGCTTGGTAATAGTTATTTGTTATACAAGAGCGCAAAGTTGCTTTTTAACCGCGTGTTCAATTTTGATGACCGAGCAATCGAAGGATTCTAAAATTGAATCACGAGCGCAGCGAGTGATTCAAAATTAGAATCCTGAGCGTTAGCGAGGGAATCAAAAGAGCACGAGGTGAAAAATCTTTGCACTCGAGTGCAACACGTAACTTTTCATTCCACCTCAGCGAGGAAATGACTAAATGCAAAAAAAAAACGTTTACAATCACAAGATAGGTACACTTTTATTTCAGTTTAGGTATTAATTACTACATTATGACAGGTAAGTATTACAGAATAATCTTTAAATTATAATAAAATAATATATAATTAAGAAAATTTTAAAGTAACGTTGCCGAAGCAAATTGAAAAAAGAACACCAAGAAGGTTCCGAGTCTGAGTTTTTAACAAATTAAAAAAAAGTTGTATGATATATCCGGCACCATAGAGGTAGCAGTAAATAGGTTTAATGTTTTTTTTAATTCACAAACTTAGTGCACACGATGTTCATAATTCAATTTACTTTATCCTCTAGAGAATAAAAACGGCTTTTCCACTCAGATATTGAAGATTAAAAATACTCTTTCCGAGATGGTGGGATGAAAAAATTATTATTTGCAGTAAGTGCTTGGTAGCGATAGCACCGTATTAGAAACATTCCAAATCTTATTTTCGTCGAGGCATTTGAATCCTCGGTAGCGAAGTTGGTATCGCATCTCCGTATCAAGGGGAAGGTCGTGGGTTCAAATCCTACTCGAGGAAAATAATTTTTGGCATAATATAAAAATCTTTGTGATTTCCTTAAGTGCAGGTCAGCACTATAAAAACAAATAAACTGCTTGGTAGATATTATAAGCCTGAGGGTATGTCTACCGTACCTGAGGGCTGACGTGGTCAAGTATTTACACTCTATTTTCATCTATTTTAGGAAATGGATTGTCGTCACAAGCATAATAATTTATGATATGTTAAATCCATGTTTTTGTGGTAAAGAACCCTACTCGTAGTAAGCTGTTTCATACTCTTACTCAATTTTGTTGATGTTTTATTAAAATTACTGTTGATTTTATTCATGTAAATAAAAATCCTTCAAACCAAAGTTTCTATTCTCTTCAAAGGCTCTCAAATAGTTTCAAACATTTTCGGTCACTGCAGGAAGCGTATAAGATAGAGTGTTGTGGTGTGTCGTAAAATGTTCGTTTTATGGAAATATAAGATCCTTGTCGGAGGTACAAGCGTGCTTTGCCCTTACCGTCTCTGGAGAATGTAATCTCTTAGCTAAGAATATACGACCTCTGTGTATAAGTACTCGTACATAGATAAGCAAAGTGGTTCAGAGGTTTAACTTTTCATATTTAAAAAAAGTTTGTTGGCATTGAGATTGACACATCATTCCAACTCATTATATTCCACATCTTAGTTAAAAGCGATGCATCTTAGTTAGTGATGTTTAAAGTGATCTGCGTTTCTGTGGCTAGTCTTTAGTCTTCAAACAAAGACCTTTAAAAGTAATTAAAGTAGAGTTAAAGTTGTAGAAAAAGGTTTAATGTAAATGGCCCAAGCATTAAGTGGACTGTTTTTTAGGTGAAAAAAAATTGAAGAAACATATAATTTTCTAGAGAAAAAGTATGGCTATTACAGTTTAATACAGCTATGATAAAGTAACTACGAGTACTTATGTAGTTCCCAATTACAAGAGTATTATGAATGATCGTTTTAGCCAATGCCTATATAGCGCCATTGATATGGTCCTATTATTGAGATTCAAGTCAATTTGCTCAAGAAACTGCATATAAATAAAAGCTTTATCCGAAGCAATGAAATTTTGATTGCGATCGAATAGGCACGACTTTAGCAGACGAAAACTGGAAATAGCCCGCATTACTTCCGAATTCTCGAATGCGGGCGAATCGAATCGATAGTCGATACCAATAAAACAGCTTCGATTCGCGAATACATAAAACGTAGGATTCGAGACTTGCGCTCTTTATGTAAAGCTAGGAGAGAAGGGTTCCCAGTTTTATTACCAAGAATTTGCATATAAAGTAACCATTGAAGAAAAGCGATCTCCGTTTTGCTTCGCGTATTTTTTTCTTATTCATTGTTGCGAAGGCCGCGGCTCACATCCCTTTTTATGGATCGTGATGCTTTCTTAGCGATTAAATAAATAATGGTATCAACACTTTTTTTACAATCTCTTTGGAGCTCAATAAGATTGTAAAAAAAAGTCTCTGTATTTTGGTATTAGATTTTTGAATCGTAAATCTTGTCACTATTAGCTTTATTATTTTATTGTTATTATTTGTTTTCTTATTTTCAGATTAATGGATTGGCAGTCAAGGTGATAATGGATTAAAATTGGTAAATATTTTTATATTTTTATACATTGTCCGGCCGGTCGTAAAATCCCGAAGTGGTGTATAAAATATGCTAAATGAAAATAAAGTGACCGCGGGGCGTTTCCAGCGGTTCTCAATAAAAATGATATTTAATTGAAGTCGATAACACCTCGTGGTAAGATGTCTAATAAACAGTGTTTATTATTGTTGCGTTAGGTCTGCAAGAGACAAGATAAACTTCGTATCTATATGACTCGACTCGTTTTATTGAGCGTCATTATGCATTTGTAATTACGGTTAAAGATTTTTTTCTACAGCACATTGTCGCTACTTTCACTTCATTTCGCATTATAATATTGATTTATTTAGGTTTTGGTAGGCTTAATCATGCGACAGCCGCAAGAACTTACAATAGATTTGATTGAAACTTTCAACATGGTCTAAAATAGCCTATAGGCTTTTATCTGGGTACTTATTAAATGAGATAGCACATGGGAAAAAGCTTGTTATATAATAACATATTACATGCGTAAAACATTATATACCTATCACTGTTGAAACTAAAACAAGTTGCTTACGTATCAATAATTTGAAAAATGTATTAATATATTTTCATAGATGTGTCTGCTTTTTTCGTTAGTTAGCTCAAGAGTTAGACTAGAATTTTTATAACTTATCTGGAATGCAGACGCCAGCTTGAAATTATGCTGAAATAAAAGTTTTATAGGCAAAGAGATTTAAAACCTGAATTCTGAATTTTGTTGGAATATCATTTATTAAACTGACTTCAAAATTAGTTTAATATTTTATATCTAGTAAGTGTTTCTGTATGTTTTTGTTTTATGGCGTAATGAAATATTTATTTTGTAAATATAAAAAAAGTTTGAAAAAGATTAGCGTTAGTAACCCAATCATTCCTTTATTTAGGACATTATTATGTTTAATGGACAGTTTCATGTTTAGTACATTACACATGGTAGGGAAATAGATATACCTCTAACTCCAAACATATTTAAATTTAAAAATATAAAAAAAAACATTAACTTGTGCACTATCCGCTGACCGCTGTAGTATTTTTTCCAGAGAATACTGACTAGCATTTCGTCAATTACGGCATACGAATACAAGATTTTATTTATACCAATAAATTTTACAACAATACTTTTATACTCCCCGGACTAAGACAATATTTATATTAATTTTATTTGTGTAGTAAATTGCTTTGCATGCACAGAGAAAGTTAAACAACTGTGTTTTAGAACAAACAGTGTTCAGACCATGGTCTATAGATTTAAACCATCAAATAAAAAAAAAACCATTATTGTTTTCCAAAAAACATAAAATACTACGGAGTTAAAATGATTATTTTATTATTACAGCAATAGAACACGTCTGCCAAAACTAGGTGGGTTGACAAATAAATTTTACAATATAAAACAGACGTACACTCACCTCACTCAGTGTAAGTCAATAACAAACGTGCAGATGATTTTTGCTTACTAGGTACCACTCGTAATAGTTTAAACTATGGTCTTCACTAAACCAAGTTTATCGTGAAGACCAAAGCAAAGATTTTAAAGATTAAACAAAGATTTACAGGTAGGTAGTACAAACTGTAAATTTAATTATCGTGTTTTCTAGCAAAGCACCAGGCTAGCGTTTTAAGTCGTCTGAACGGTGGTGTAAATATGATGTTGTACCTTTTAAATTTCTGCCAATATCTTAGTTTTGTATTAATTGATAATATTAATGAATATTAATTGTTTACACTGAATTAGGGCACTGGTGACCCGTAACACAGGTATCCATCCTATCACCTGGGCAAAACAGTCTCAAACACAACAGGTACCTATATAAATAAATGAGTTACATTATTATATGTATTTTGTTTTAAACAAAAAATGTGTATATTTTAACTTCATTATTACGCTATTTAGTCATAGTATGAACAAAGCTTGCTCAAGAAAAGTATTGATTAAAATTTAACCCTGGTAGGTATATCCTGCTATAGCCATAGTAGGTCTATGAAAAGCCGGCAAATCAACAGCACACACAAGCTTATTACTTAGAATTAAATCGAAGTAATAATAATTAGTGTCTCGCAAATAATCTTAAAACCTATTCAGTGTCAACCAGATTAGAAGCTGAGATTAGCTGTTTATAGCCACATGGTAAGATATAAATTATGGCGGTGCTTAGGTACTGGCGGTACATTATAGACGACTGGTGGAATTCTTGAAGTGTCGTTTGCGCAGGGTTATTGCAAACTTGAACTCCATAAAACCTTTTAGAAGTCTAATGCTGATTTTTATACTAGTCGAACACATACATGTAGTTTCAAATCACACACGTTCAAGTAAAGTTCAGAATAAGTCCGTCGTGAGTTCCAAAATGTGGGTAAAAATAGCAGATTTATGTAAATACTTGTGTGATATGATCTACTATTTTTTAGTAACTTGATTATTTTTTTATGAGAGAAAAATATATTCTTTATGCTCATATTTTTAAAGTATTTGTCAAATATTCTTCCACAATGTTGTGAGTGCGTTTTGCGCTATGGAGATAAAAATTGCGTCACAGTACAATGGTGTTTAAGTGATAGTTATGGCAGTTTTATAGGCAGTTAGATTTATTTTTATAGCTCTATTTGTTTTAATACGTTTTTCGCGGCAAGAGGTCAACTGAATACTTTTTTCATACATTCATTATAATAAGAGCTGTAAAATGCATGTTCCCATTAATTTCTACCCTTTTCTTTCTATTTTGAACCAGCTGTTACAAGTAAATTAGTAAAATAGAAGTACTAGTAGTCTTTGTGAGGATTTACTGTGTTCCGGTAGGAAGAGTGTACCTGCTGAATTACAGGCACGTTGAGTTTAACAAGGATGGTGAGTTACGTAAATGTTTGTTCTGTTTCTGGGTGTGTATAATATTCTAAGTATGTATATATTTACAAAAAAAAGTATATTATATATTTTATCAGTCGCCTGGTTCCCATAGTACAAGCTATGCTTCGTTTGGCGCTAGATGATGATGTGTAAAAATGTCTAAAAATATTTATTATTATATTAACTGTATGCTCAGGTTGATGGATGTAAAGTACCTACCTAATGCACCGTAGGGCAACGCACCCTACGGTGCAGGTATCTAATGAGGTAAATAATGCTAGCTTTTTGGGCATACTGTCTGCGGTCGGTAATTTCGGAAAACAGAGCTATAATCGAATATGTTTAACATTTGTGTGAAATAATGTTAGAAATAAATAAAATCTCACATATGAATCAAAATAAAAAATATTTACTAGCAGAAAACTTGATATTCATTTGTTTGAGTTCGTGTTGATTAATAACCTAGTGACATAGTGAGAACTACTCTATAATTTACACCATTGCACAATTATATACCAACAAATTGATTATGCGATTTTTATAGGTCATTCTGATGTGAACGAGTAGGTATTCAGAGTCTGTTTTATGGCTTGTAAAATAGGAGTTTAGTTCGTGCGGATTATGTTTAGTGGGCATGCTGTAATAAGCAGATACAGTTTACGACATGTATTATGCTACTAATGCTACTTTCTGGTCATATTAAACGTATGTGACTTCAGTTTCTTACACCAGTCATAAATGCGGCTGAGAATCTAGTACTGGTTCAACTCTTGCGGTTAAAATAGTTTTCATATCTGTAAATATTACAAGACCTAACCAATCTGATTAAGGTTCTTGTTTTTAATACTTTTTGAAAACGCAGAAACCTTGTAAGCCAGTATTCTCTACAGTCAGTGGGATTCTACGAGAATGTGATATGATACTGTTATGAGTGACTAGTAAATATTGTAAAATCTTTGTGTGTTAGTAAATACTATGAAACGTATAAGATAATCATGTTAATTTTGTTATTTTAATGTAATAATTATTTTTTCGTTTGCAATTGACTAAGTAAAATAATAAAAACTTAATTACCTGCTGATTACTACTACAGAAAGTTATTGATTAAAGAAATAGTAAGTTCAAGAGAAATTGTTATTATATCTTAAATAATATTTCTTCTCTTGATGCCTACTGCCTAAATTGGATCAAATATAGGTGTTTACCTAGCCCGTAGATTTCCAATGATCCGTTTATACGAGGGCCGTGACAAGGCGTAGGATGGCCCAGCGGTCCTAATCAGGAAATATAGGCCCATAAAATACGGTGGCGGACCGAACTAATCAAATTGCTCAAATTACTGGAGGAAGGACTATTTAATGTGACTTACAAGCTTCCAGGTAATTATAATCTACGAGATACGGGTTTCTACGACTTGCTAAAATAAGTACTTAGGTATTTACAAAATAATAATGATCAAAAATAATCGTACGTGATTGATATCACAAATAAATATAAAAAAGTAGACCCAGGCACTGAAAACATCCCTTCAAGTTTTTTGGTACTCAGGAAATACTACTGTACATTGGCTGGTGTGACAGAACCCTTAGTCACCTCTTACAATATCCATGGGAGATAATAGAGGATTCTAAATATAAGTAAATTTAATTTATACTCATAACTTGGCGTGAATATCCACGTAAAAGCAGTTCCCCATTTCTCTAACTTATCTTAAACTGGCCCCGTTATCTCAAAACAAAGGTCTCATCAAAAATTCAGCACGTGACTCTAGGGTTGTATCCAATAAATCAGTTTTACAACATTCCCGTGTCATTTCAGTCGTCGAACGGCATAAAATGATAATTTTACGGCACTCCCCTTCCGTCTACAGACTTTACGACAATTGTGAAATGTATCGACACTTTGGATGACACCTTAGAGGTGGACCGATGTGGAAACGAAGCTGAAACATTAAGTTTCCACTTTTCGTAAGCAATAAGGTTCATAGTCGTTTAAATTTAATACACGGCAAAGACCAAATCCATTGAAAACATATGGTACCATTTTCCCCTCTCTCCAGCTTCGCCGGTGATCTGATATTTTAAGATAGGTGCTCTGAAAGTCATCAATCTTTCAGGTGATGGTATAGTAAAAACTTTGAATTATGGGACGTTAAACTTTTAAGTTTTGGGGTATAAACTTATTCTATTTTATTTTAGAATACATTATACTGCAAAATGTGGGCATGTGCCAAATGTAATATTTATACGTATCTCTGAATACTTATTCCTCCTTAGATATCTACAAAAAACCTTGAATACTTACAAGAATTCCAAACCACATTTTACTCAGCCCATATTCTATTATTACCCTATTTGAATTTGAATTCAAATGCACGTCTTTACAAAATGAATGTTAATAATTGTTTTTCACTTGTTCGATATTTAATTTCCATAAAATTACAAAGGTTTGTTTCTGTAAACAATCACAGCCGTAAAACCGTTTAGGCGTAAACAATAATTAAACTCAATAAAACGAACAATACCATTAACATAACCATTCATTGTTACAAATTAACGAAAACTTCCAATGGAGTAAAATAATTTACATTGAATAATTACATTGAATGAGAATATTTGTTTGGTGTGTCGGCACTTTAAATTATAATAATTTATCATAGTGGGCATTTCATAAGTATAATATCCATACTATATATCTCTAACAACTCTTATTAGGCGATTTCAAGTGTTTTGAGCACCAGTCAATTGAAAAAAATATTTACTGACAATTTGATAATACAAAAAGTCACAAAAAATAAATAGTTAAATACTGTTTGTTTCACTAATACCTAAATTAAGATAATTTAGTATCTTGTTGGATAAGTATTAGCACCCAACTAGGATTTCCTCTTATCATAAAAGTTTTTTGTAAATAAAATACTAAAATCAATGAGCAAGTATGTTAATATTCTAGCCTATATTCAAAAACTTACAAACAACAAAACACTCTACATAGTAAAGCAACGATCTCAAGTACCTAAGTCCCTCCCTCTAAGTGCTTAGACCCTCTTACACCCTCTAAGTACCTAGATAGTAGATGTACGACGTGCCATCAGGGAACCTCATTAGGCGGGCACCCACCGGGAGCTCGTTATACGATTCTCTAATGGGTGGGCTGTGAGGAAACATTATGGTTTGGTCTTTGTGGTGTGAAATCATAGTTGCAAGAGATAAGGGGCAAAGGGCAATGAGAGGGCGATACTTGTAATTTATTGAAATAGTGTTTGAGTAATTATATTATTATTTTTTATTAAAATTGTGGTTCAATCTTCACCAAAAACAAAGCATTGCCTCGTAGATCACGATCTACGTCCATCAATCTATGGCATACAAGTGTTAAGCCTCATGTGCTTGTGATTTCACTGACACCCACATACTTCAAACCGGAACACACCAGCGCTGCATAGCGACAGAAATAGGCACGGTGGTAGAACTTCTTCGAACGAGCCCTTCACTAAGGCATTACTTGCAGTAAGCTCATAAATAGCATGAATAGTAAAGGATCAAATCCTAAGCTATAGTTATTTATTACAAGTTAGTTATCGCGTCCTGCACTAAAAAACTTTTGACATATACGCACTTCCGTAAGTAACGAAAAGTAGGCAACTATCTTTTATATATTTAAGAACAAATATTAAGATAACAACAGTTAAGATATATAACACTAGTAGCTTGTCCCGACTTCGCACGGGTTTTAGTGAAAATCCCTAACTTTTTTTTAATATAATACAGCCTATGTCACCCGGTAATAGGCTATATTATTCAAATCGTTTTAGAGCCTATTCAATGCAAACAAACAAGCAATCAAACAATCAAATCTTTCCTCTTTATAATATTAGTATAGACAAGTATTGAATTAATGTAGCTTTAATATTTTTATTGATTACCGCTACAAGTAACACATTTTATACGCATTAAAATAAACAATGCAATAATATAATGGATGGTTTTATAGCTAAAAGCGTTACCTACCAGGCAATATTTGAACGGATAACACGTGTTCTCGATGACGTCTACATTTTCTACGAGTTCAATAATCATTATCGTGATATAGTATGAACTTTTTAACTTTATCATATTTTATAGGTCACTGTGTCATTTAAAAATCACTGATGATGCACCAGGGGAAGGTTAAGTTTATAGTGGCAGTTTATAGCAGTAAAAGTGAAACGGTAGCTGTAAAGTAGCAATTGTCGGGTTCTTAAGTTCATTCCAGACCTTGATAGACACTGAAGTGTAAACTTACAGGCACACTTTTTTTTATTTGGTTCTAGATAAACTATAAACTAAGCAGGTGCAACACTTTTAAGTTTTACTATTCTATGTATCCATAGAAAAATCAAAGTTACCGGAAATCACTCTTAGAATCAAATAAACTGGCATATACATAGTTCGTGGAACCGAAAACCGCGGTAATCACATGAAGGTTCTCAAATGGCGACCACAAGGTGGAAGACAGCGTATGATGCTCTCGCTCACACCTGATAGACCAACGATATTGTAAAGCTCGCGGAAGACGGTGGATAGAAAGGACTCAAAATTCGATCTTCCTGAAAATGTCTAAGTACCTACAGCAGTTAACTTCTACATATTGATGATGATGATGAAGATACTGTATTATGTCTATCTTGCACCGGTATAGGTATAACATATATATCATTAGAATTGAGCAAGGTTCCAGTAGAAAAAATATTTTTTAAAACTAGTAAGAAATAAAATATATTTTCATAATCAGGCAACCTTATCTTATTATCATTCTTGAAACTTATCTTATTCCAAATTTATTATTTCTACGGCTCCTTAACAAAATTCTCATCCAATTTCAAATTCCTCATCTCCAAGGCTCATCACGGAGTTTTAATTAAATCTACCATCTACCCTCGTTAGGGAGAGGGCGTAATGATACGGATTAAGACGTAAAGATCAGCCGATACGTCATAACGGCTCATGCATCTATGGATGGGATCACAGCGGGAGTTAATGACGGCGTCCTAATTGATGGTACCACTGCGTATAACTAAGGTTTAGGTGTATTATAGCTATGTATATGTATAGCTAAAGATATCTTCAACATTTTGTTGTCTTTATAACAGCTATAACGTTTTGCTAGTAGGTAGGTAATTAATAAAAAAAGTCCAATACCTACTTGTAAAAAAAAAAAGTTTGGCAGTTTTTAATAGGAAGCTGAAAAAAGGTTTTGTTTAAACATAAAATAGTTATCATAAACGAATACCGTCAATGATAGTATCGGCTATTACTATCTGCAGCAAAATTACGTCACGCCACCAATACAGACAGACTGGGTCACGCACACACGCGCCACTCACTAGTATGGATTAGCGCGGGCTGCCGAGCGAGCTAACGTCACAAAATGGTGGCCGTAAAACAAGTGAACAGTGAGTTACAGCCCGGGGGGAAAAAGGTGGAGGTAGGTAGGAGGGGGGAACGATGGCCCAATCGCGTACCGCTGAGCGAGCGCCCGCAAAACACTCGCCAACTCTGCTCTTTCTTTTATGGCGACGTCGTTTTTCTTTTTCGCTTTTTCCTGATTTTTTTGTCTTGTTTTGTTTGCTTTAGATACAATGTTTGTTTAAGTGTTTCCTTCGGACTAAATACTTGAATAGAATGGACTGAGTTTAGAGCTTCAGTTTATGTGGGAAGTGTCAGCCAAATGGTTATTTGAGTGGATTGAAACATTATCTTTTAAGCGTTAAAGAAAACAATGGGAAATCATTATTTTTTCAAATGAATTTCTAGTTACAAATTATAAAATTTGAAGTAGGTACCTAGGTATTGAAATAAATCATTTTAAGGGTATTTAGAGTAGATAAATATAAAAAAACTTAATATGTAGAGTAAATAATATAAAAATACGTAAAAATACAAGATCAAAGAGATCTTGAACTATATTACCTGCTTATTTGATGCTTACTCAGGGACGCTACAAAAAAAGGCGGATTATTTTTATAAAACTCATTCCATCCCAAACATAAACAAAATAAAACCATCCTTCGTTTAATCCTACACGGCAATAAAAAGTTAAAAGTTATTAGGAGCGGACTCATCGGGAAAGTTGCAGTGTAATAATTTACTTAGAAGTTAAGACTAGTGTTGGGAACGGGGTTTCCGTTTTTATTTATTTGGAATAGTAGTTTATAAACAAATATACAAAATAATACCCATGTCTACATACTTTTTAAAATACAATTATCTCGTACTGACTGACGAAGAATTTTTTTATAATTGCCTTTCCTTTGTTTTATCGACTATTTAATAAAATTATTTGAACTTTTTTTTCTAAAATATATTTAACGTTTCTTTGGATTTGCCTAAGTAGGTACATTATATACAATAATAAGCAATCTAGATTCTAAGCATATTCAATGTTTTTAGTTTGCAAATGTGTGGACATAAATTCACTAAGGTAATTATCACTAATGCTGTCATTATTTTGATTACTGAATAAAAAAACTAAGAAAGAAAGAACGATTTTATTCCTTTTTTTTATTTTTACTTTAAATAAAAAACTATTGTGTTAGTATTTATAGCTTAGCAGTATTTTATTGTGCATGTTGAAATAATTAAATGTAATTCAAGACTATCACGAACACAAGGGGCGGAAATGAAAACGTGTTATTTCTTCGCCAAAGAACTGTTGTTTTAACTAGTTTTGCGTTTATTTGTTCTGAGAAAGTCTATTAGAAAATTAAACAATTGAAGAAATACTATCTTCAATGATTTTTATGGTATATGTTCATTACGTCTCATATTAGTCTGAATTTATGAAAAAAATAGTCTACTATGCTTTTATGACAATTATTTAAAATCCAGTTTGTTCAGAGGTTGTCTGAAACAGATCGCTCAAAGCGATAAGACCTCCCACTCTTCGTCGTTGTATGAATTAGCTAGATATTAACTTTTATTACAGTAGTTATACAACAAAGTATTTTTTAGCTATCTATCTATCTATCCATTTATTTATCTCTGTAATGATGACGGTCCGGAAAATACAGTTTATAACATCCCTAGTTAAGACGGAGTCACGTCTTAGCGTCTTGTAATACCCCCACTGACATATTTATTGTTTTTGAGGGGCGGGGGTTGTCTCCCTTCCCTTTAGGAACATAATCTATGTCTACGGCTGCAGTAGATATGTTCTACTACAAAGAGATAAAATCTTTGGACAAAAACATCTCAAGTTTATTTCTTCAAAATGTTTCAAAGAATATGGTAGGCACAATATAGCTGTTAGTAAAATATCGTTATTTTTCAGAATGGTTTTGTAAAAGGTTATTAATTTATTTAAAAACCAAATTTATAGTACTTGATCGTTATCAACTTCAAGGAAGGCGAAAAATATTTTAAGGTTTAATTTGCCAAGAATTTTAACTTCTTTAGTATAACCTACACGTAAAAATGTGTCCACCAGGCAAAATTTTTAATGACTTCGTAAATGTTTAAGAGTAGTCAGTGGTACTTTTACACGGACTCACTTCTTAAAGTTGTTGTTATTCCATAATAATTGACAGATTGCAACTTTGGTGACTCGGTCACAATACCTAGGAAAAAAAGTCATGCGGGTATTTTTATTTCTCTTGAATCCATGTAAATGGTAGCTTGCCTTATGTGAGTGAAAAATATTGAACTTCAACCAACTTGAATCAGCTCAATCCAATTAATCCCAATTCGAATAATGTTCAAAGTTAAGGACTTCACATGAGATTATTCATATCGTGAGCTGTTTTACGAGCGATTCGTACTGAAATTACTGTTAAGATAAGTATGGTATGTACGATGGTAACTGTACATTTAAGGGTGTGTTTATACAGGACTGAGGAGTAAAATTAAAAAGCGGACGCCGAGATCTTGTAGGGTTGGTAAACATTTATAAAATCTCAACACATTTTTTATTGCTATAACAAAGTCAAACGCCAAACATATTTATTTAATGGAATCTCAAAGATAATTTAAAAAATACATGTTTTTTTAAAGATTGCATTATTTTGTGAAACGTAACTTAGGTAAGCTACTTTCTGCGCAGTCTCCATTGGGATAGGTTCCCTCTATTCGTTAACATGGTTGCATTTCTAAGCGCTCCAGTGTTTGGAGATATATTTAACTGTTGGTCTCAGCTCTAGAGATTTTTACGCCATGACGAAAGCCTTGAGGTGTCCTAAAATTTCGTAACCAGAGTCTACTACTAATCATGTAGCTAAATCAATTAAAAATATATGAGCGTCTCAATATAATCAAATATAGATTTAAATGAAACAAAAAAGGAATGAATAAATCGATAGTGTATTATAAACCAAATAAAACTAGCAAAATGGTGATTGTAAATTTTCGTAGACCCTCTACGAAATGTGCTACAATGAGTTATTTAATGACCATAGAACGAAGTCAGTGTTCATTTTCCAATAAACTATTTACAAAGTTATAAAACTAAATAAATATTTTCTCGTTCGACAACCCTGGGAGAAGCGTGGGGAGCCGGGGTCAACGACCGCCGCCCGCGCTTGAAATACGCCTTGCAATATCTGGTTCGGATTATACCATGTCTGGACTAAGCTTTATAAACCTTATTAAAGGAATAACTTTCTTGGTCGGTATCAGAAATCCAGTTTTGTTTTCACCATAAAAAGATGAGGTTTACGACAAACCATAGGATGGTCTCCCGATGGACTGATGTCATAAAGGTTATAGGAAGCTCAAAGTCTGATAAATAAAAAAGGCTTTGATCAAGGTAATACATTGAAAAGGTAAGTACATGTCATAGAGTTTTTCTTATAGGTACAACTTTTTGATAAAACAAACAGATGGCCCACTTGATGTTAAGTAGTAATCGTCACCCACAAAGGATTATCTCGCAAGTAATGTTTGTTAAAAAAATGCTCTGTGATGAACTGCTCTGCGTCCATCAACCTGAGGCATACAGGTTTTTAGCCACATGTGCCTGTAATACTTCTTGAAATTATATTGATTAAAAATTAGAAGATTTTCAAAAAAATATGCAATATATATTTAGTTTTGTAGGCTACGAGTAAAGTAAACTCTCTTATAAACCCCTAAAATCATTATCTGAACAATAATGTTGCTGTAACTAGTAGGTTTTTAAGAATTAGTCTATTCTATTATTTTATTAGCTTTGTTAAATTTATCATTGGTTGAATAAATATTCAGTAAACGTTTTATAGTCTTCTATGATAATTATTTAAATTATCGAAATACTGGTTTCTAATCGTGTAAGAATGAAGTTTAACCTCCTATCCCGGTTTAAGTATTTACATTTTAATGGAACCCGAATAATAAATTTTATGAACTGAATATAGTTTAATCAATTAGTTTAATTTATGAGACTGTGTGAATGTAAGCGGAACAATTAAATTGGCTTAGAATTCTTGTAGAAAGAAAATTATAACAGTCGGTTTTCTTTTTTCATTATAAATAACGGCTGATAAGTGTTATTAATACTGAAATATGCAAAGAACGTTGATGGATATCTTTGATTAAATATATCTATGAAATGAGAATGTTTTTATAATTTTTAGAAAAGATTATGTAGAAAACTAGCAAAACGCGTGCAATTTTGTCCCGTGAAGTTATTTTCATAGAAACTTCCACCCATGCTGTATTCGTTTAGGTGTTAAATCGAGAATTCCTTTCTTAGTACACCTACTTTATACTTTTTCTACGCATTAGGATGAATACCTATGCCCTGAAAGTTTCTAGTTTGTATGATTCTAGGTTTAGGCTGTGCGCTGTCTATATCTCAGTCAGCCAGTCAGGATAAAGATTTTTTCAATTGGTATAGATGTAAGATTTCATGTTTTGTATTTGAAAATATCGTTCGTCTTACTTTTATTCATTTGTGTTCCATTATTCAGGAATTTTAACATACTTTATGCAAACGAGCGGATCGAACCTGCGTCTATGGTAACGTGCACGTTGGCGATCTTATTCATAATTTTAAGAAATAGCCAGATGACGCGGCGGGTAAAGGTGCGTGTACCCGCCACGCTGCCACCACGCGCCTTAGTATTTTATTACAAAAAAAAACGTCTAAAAGAACTGGTTTTAGCCTCTGTGGATGCAAGTTAAATGCATGTGTTTGACCTTAGGTTTGATAAGTGGCCACTGGTCAATAATCAGGATTCTACTATTATCTCTTAGAACTGTGCATTACAGCATTGTTTAGACATTATAAAGAAACAGAAAATTTAAGAGGTGGCCAGTGGTCGGGCAAGCAACGCGTTTGATCTCTAAAAATGATGAAACCTTGTATTGTACTTATACCTATAATACCTCTTCGTTACCTTGAATTGCCCTATAGAGCCTTATACATAAGGAAAGATTTGTAAACCTGAATTGACGCATACAGTAATACATAAGACGGGATCTGAAAACCAAAGTTATCAAAGTCGACTTCGTAAAGACTAGCACGCTTGTACAAACTTTTTCAACTAAACTTTACTAAGAAAGTTAGCAATACTCACACCAACATACTCATCTTAAATGATAAATCAATAGTTCACTAAGTAGACCGAGGTTTGAGCAGGTTGAATTGAGACGTTACAAAAACCACAAATGCTAAACTGGAGCCAGTCGTTCGTTATATTTACATAGCTACTAGCCTATAAATAAATACTGGCTCGCTCGCACACACGTGCACAATATGACGTTGTTTTAAGTTTATTTTATTTTTAAACACGCCAGCGATCGTGAGCGAGCGGCCTGTAATTTCGCAGTGTTCGCGGTGTGTAGGCGCTTACGCACGCTTGGCCAACATGGCGGCATCTGATTCGATACTCCTTTCATATTTCGAATAATCGAACATTTTGAAACCATTCTCGCGGTTTGAACACGGTCTACCGCAACGTCATCAACCCCTTATCGCCGGTCTTGGACGTTGAATTCATAAGTGGCTCATGTTATGTTTATAACTTCATATAAAATTATGACTTAGTTATTGTGCCAGAAGAATTAGGAGATTTATGGATTGGCAGTGAGTAATTTTTACAGCCTTTAAAATTATTTACTGGCTTGTGAATTGAATTTCATAGTTTAATGTTTTTATTGACTAACATTTTAACTTTTATGTGACTGTAACGTTTACATAAATGTTCTACTCGTAGCACAATGTGGAAAAGGTGATATTTGCATTGCAAATTGATGATTTGTTTTAAATGCACTCACAACTTCAATGGCCTATCATACAATATCGTAACATCGTACAAACGTATATCTTAACAAATTTTTTATTCACACTACAAGGATATAACATTGAAGCGAATATTATTTTACCTGCAAAGGACATGGTCGTTAAACGAATAATTACTATTGTGTAGTTCTTAGAATATCGTAAGACCATCTACAATACATTACAATGAATAGATCATATCCGAGTATTGCACATTCTACTTCTATATCTTTATATTCTACTTAAACTACATGCGCCTGCCACGGTGGCGCGTGCTGTTTTTTTGTTTAAACGATTTATAATAATTTTTTTAAACGTAAACTAGTATGCGTAATAATGCCTAGGGTTCTGAAATTATTTATATATTTCTAGCAGTTCTTTTTTCTTTATTCTTAAATAGTAGGGAACGCCAACCTGGTCCCAAACTAAGAAAAGCTTGTACTGCAAGAACCAGATAGCTTATAGAATACTTATGTATATTTTTTAAATACACCCACCCAGATAACACCCAGACATAGAACAAACATCTATGTTCATCACACAAAATAAACGTTTGTTCTTGGTGGGGATCGATCTCACAACCTACAGCGGAAAAGTCAAAGCTTCTACCAATTTATTTGTGACTTCTTTCTGTTTTTTTGATAGAATATTTTAAAATAAAATGATGTGAGAGGCAGGATCATTATTTTATCGTATAATAATATTCGTGTATTATAATAATAATATAGGATTTTATATACGACAGTTCCTTGTATACTTTTGTTTATCTAAACAACAACCTAAATAAAGCTTTTAAGTTTATATATATTTTAAATTAATTGAACTTCTCCCCAGTATAGTATGTAATGTACATAATTTAAGATACAAAAATGTTAATTGTTTTTGTTGTGCATATTGAACTAGCAAAACGCGCGTGGCTTCGCCCACGTGAAGTTGTTTTCATAAAAACTTCAACTCCTACTATACCCGTATAGGGCTTGAATTTCAATTTTTAGGGTTCCGTACCCAAAGGGTAAAACGGGACCCTATCACTAAGACTCCACTGTCTGTCTTACTGTATGTCTGTCCATCTGTCACCTGGCTGTATCTCATGAACCAGAGAGTAGAAATTTTTCACTGATGATGTATTTCTGTTGCTGCTATAACAACAAATACTAAAAACTAGAATAAAATAGATATTTTAGGGGGCTATTATACAAAAAACGTGTCTTTTTTGCTGTTTTTACTATATATAATGGTACGAAACCCTTCGTGCGCGAGTCCGACTCGCACTTAACCGGTTTTTTTCTTAGTCGGAAATCTTCACGCACCAAGGTAAATATACCGTTTAAACCGTTTATGCCGTCTAGTCTCTACGTTCAGTGGTTTAGGCTATGCGTTGCCTATAATGTCAGTCAGCCAGGACAAAGATTCTTATAATTGATGTACTTGTAGGTGATCAAACTTTAGAACGTGGTTATACGGGCACGACCTCGTTGATGGGTGGCCTTTCATTTGTTTTATTTATAGTTATGGTTCAACAAGAAGGAATTTAGGTGTGAAGTGCCACTGGAAATCTATAAGCTAACGGAGAGTGGCTATACTGTAGCATTACGGTTATAAAAAGTACTTACAGTACATTTTATAGCATAAAATATTTTAAAAATAGGCATTTTATAAAAAAACATTTTATAAAACGCCATTTAGCAATCTAGTAAGCTTAAACAATTTTATTCTTTGGAAAACCGACAGCTGATAGAATATTTACTCACTCTTTTGTATGCTAACTGGGTTGCGTCCATGTTTATTTTTCACGTCTCTCAAATACACAATCAAAAAATTTAAAAAAAATACCGAGTTATAAGAATATTATGTTTTGTTGAAAAAGTAGGTCTTAATAGTAAGGGTTTTATTTCACTTTGGTTTATAATGTATCCTTATGTACATTAAAAATGTTACTTCTTAAACTCTCGTATTGTAGTTTTGTAAAAGAAAATAGTGCGTATTGTGTATGTTTTAGATAGTATGCCTATTTTATAATACAACCGAGCTTCATCCACATTATAATTCACCCGTTATCTCGTATAACATAGCCAGGCATTTTTTTACATAAAATCTCGATAAAATGATCTATCCCACTTTGAAGTTGGAAGAAGAATGAATGAATGAAAATACTTATTGCACACACTGGACAATTAGAACGATAGATATTCAAGTCTCTTTCAGACAATCTTTAGATGAAGAGAAAACTTATGTAATTCAGAATACGGAATTCATCGCAGACACTTAATATACCAAGTCATAACTTTATTCTAAAATAAAGGCATTTATCAGTGATATCAAAATAAATATTTAAAAACTTGTATGTGTATGTTTTCTGCATAACGGATGGTATATGACGGTTGCCGTTGTTTCAGAAAATCAATCAGTCGTGATCAAGTGTGTCAAACAGTATCTACTTCAATCACCACGACTGGAATTCGTGATCTCGATCTATGCAATGCTTCGTGTAACACGCTTTTGAAAATATATTCCTGATTACCAATGTACTTGTCTAGTTTCATATAAAAAAAATAAAGTAATAGAACAAGCAGATGGACCTGATGCTGAGCGGTGACGTGGTTTAACATTTAAAGTCAATAATACACACATACATTCGTATGCGTTCAACCTTTCCCTTTAAAATTTGTTTTATCAATTCTTTCCATTTAAATAAACCTCGTACTTATAAACGGTATTCAAATTTAAATACTGCTATTAATGTCAAATAATGCCATAAATATTTAATTGCAAATAATTTGTAATGGTTAATAACAAATAATTTGTAATTAAACATCTGTACTACATTTAAAAAAAAAATCTTAGTGAAATGTTCTGTACCTATTTATTGTTGAAAATAATAAACTAATGTGTATGTTTGTCTTTGAAATCGTAACATTAATAATTAGGAAAATAGTAATTGTGTGAATAGTTAGGTTTACATACATAGAACAAAGTAGGAAAGTCGCAGAGATTTAAGGTAACACGTGAAATAAATTTACAGTATTAAAAGCTGTAGGTACCTACCTTTATTTTATGTTTAAAACTTGATTTCACTTGCCTGACTCAGTATAAGATATTTTCCTGTTCAGTGCATACCTACCTTGGAATGGTAAAATTTTTATCGCAAACCCGTTATCGTTGCCGATCATAAATCTGTTTTCAAATCGCGAGTCACCATTGCAACAAGACCACAATTCGCGCTCACTTTAAACGAAATCAAACCGTTCCATATAAGCCATAAAGTTTAATTTACTATAGCAGTGACCTTTATTTAGAGCATTTGAGTTTTAGTAGAGTTTATTGTCGCATTGTACCTAAGTATTTGCCAATGCACGTAAAATTCTAGGCGAGGTTCTCAAAATGCCAGACTTATTTATGGCTCGAGACCTTCGTCGGCACTCGTGTCGGGCGGCAATGCACTCGGGAACTTGGTAACGAATCTGACAATTACACAGATTATATAATGTGTATGGCACAGGTTCATTTTTAAAATAATTTATTTGAATTTATTTTTAAAAATGGAACTGAACACTTCTGTTGAGGTATATTTTTTCTTGGCTATATTTTTCAAAAATGGAAATTAAAACAAAACACTTCTGCTCTACTTTCTTGTCTTAGGGTCGCTTGTACAGCAATCTGATTTAATTTTATTTAGCTAATCACGTGTAAACATGTTTAGCGTAAAAGTAAAAGCAACTTAATTATCTTCTTCGCTAAATATGTTTAGTGGTCGTTGTACAAGCAGGCCTTGGTCAGCGTTAGATGTATGCATTAGTGCGTTTGTCAACGAGGTATTTTTAAATAATGTAATTGATTCTACGAATAACTTTGTTTTAGACCTTATTGTGAGTTAGCATTTTATTTTCAGTGCAAGTCAAATACACGTTTATTTGATGCACCACAAGTTGTCCAAGAATAGAAAGTATAATAAGTTAGTATAATAAGTAAGTACCGGATCCGGATAAGTTGAATATTTCCTAGGTAAAAACGTCTGCGGAAACCACTATATTCATTACATAGTACTATAGAGATTTATACATTAAACACTAGATTAATTGTGTTTATGGGTACAGTCAATAAGCATTTATAGCTTTCTCGGCTTGAGTCAATTACTTTGGATTAGTAGTAGAAATAGCTTTCGTGATGACCGCTCTTTTATCCGACTACTTTATTGAGGAAGAGTATTTCTTATTATGAGTTCAACGCTGAATATTAGAGTACCTAAGCCATTTTGAAAAGCTTTATTTGACCTAATAAGTGCTTGAAGACAAAGACAATATATCTAATAGTAATAATAGCTGTAGCAGCACAAACGTTATAGTTACTCTTAAATTGTGATACAAAATTGTGATACAAATAGTAGCGCCTAAAATGTATGAAACTGAAAGGTAATTTGTTAATGAATATATAACAATACTAGCAGCCCGTCCCGGCTTCGCACGGGTTATAGTAAGAATCCCAATTTTTTTTAAATATAATATAGCCTATGTCACCCGGGAATAGTGTAGCTTCCCAACGGTGATAGAATTTTTTAAATCGGTCCAGTAGTTTTGGAGCCTACTCAATGCAAACAATTAGACAAACAAACAATCAAATCTTTCAAAAAACAAAATGTGTTATAAAAAATATATAACCAATAAAATCAAACTTAAGACCATCAATTTAAATAATGATTTTTGATACTACCTATTGTTTTTCAATATATTATATAATATAAGGTTGATGTAAAGGATGTCATAAAATGAAATTACTCGGTATTAAATAAGAATGAGAGTTAAAAATTTATCTATAATAGTTGTTGTTTGTTTTTTGCACAAAGAATACTCACTACATTTGTACATAATACAAAATTTAATTTATTTTCTGATAACGATTGAATATTTTCATTATTTCTTATAATTCATCCGAAAAACTTCATAATGCAGTTATAATTGGTTATGTGGTTTGTTTATAGAATGGTTACAGTAATTAAACAGAGAAATTGGTTTGATAGCGATAGAAATTGGTTTGATAGCAATAGAAATACGTGTTACAACACAATAATGCCCGTTAATGAAATGTAATCAAGCGTTAAATTAAAATCTCTAGGTTTATCAAACTGCGCAAGAAAACGGTAGAAATATTGTGTAATACTTGATTCAATAAAGATTGTACAACGAAAACATGCAGGGTAATTGGTAATTAAGATGAAACAATTACTAATTATGTTTCACAATTGCTAATTATAATTGAATAATTGCTTTTAAAGATTAAAAAACTATGTAATACTCGTTTTCCAGTATACCTCCTTTTACTTCTGAAATGATAAGTTCCAAAAACATGATTTGTAGAAAATCTTTGTCTGCGAATGTCTCAATTTAGAAGATTCTCCAACCGCAATAGCAACTCAATACAAGATGGCGGCGAAACCGCAACCATTTATTCATCAGGGGATGTCATAAAATGGAATTACTCGATCGGATCACAGGCTGTCCTAGCATGATTACTCTGAATCAACATAAATCATTACCCGCACCCGTCTAATTGCACTACATAGACATATCTCTATAACTGAGACGATAAATCAAAATTTTGTTTGTGCGGGTAGTTCGGCGGGTGAGCACGATTTATGGTAGGTTGGTTTTCTATGTCGTAAATCGTGACTGAAACTTTCGGGCTTAATGGCGCGGTTTAAATTTATAAGATGGAATTCGTGTGACGGTCGCTAGTTTTTTCGGAAGTAGTTTTTTTTATTTTGTGGATTATCGCAAAAAATACTCTTTAACGCAGTTTATTGCAATAAAAAAGTGAAATTTTTTTTTTTTTTAAATGGTAATAAATTTATTGTGTTTTCAAAAATTAAATTATGTTTCCGTAACACTAAATCCATTTTATTTTATTTTTCGACAAATATATTAGATGCAATAATATTACTCTTTGTATAATAGGAATAACCTTATAGCGTAATTTCCAGGCATGATAGATATCTCCTCAGATCACTTAGTACTAAGTAGTACCGATTCTTTGAAGATATGTTTTACTCCTAGTATTTCATAATGCATTTAGAAAACATATAGGTAAGTACAAAAGTACCTATGTAAAGTGTTTCAACAGAGTTTATCGCCGACTTATCAAAACCTTTCAAACATTCTCACGGGTGTTGAAATCCCTCTATATTCGAATAGTAGTTTTATACCTGTACGCAACCAAAAAGCAATAAATGGGGCTCTAAACGTGACACTTACATATACAAGATAGCCTGTTGGTAGATACATAGCTGATACCGCGTCGTCGCCTGTCGTCGCCTCTGCTTATATCGAACCGGTACAACCGGCAAGCGACCCTCTATCGTGACAGTAAAAACTTAACTATCCGGTAACACGAACTCACCTGAATATAAATCACAACAACTGGTAACGTGCTATCAAAATATGTAAGACACGGCCGCCATTTATAAAACATTTCCACGTTCGCTCTCCGAGTCATAACTTTGCTAAATTATCAGAAATCACGCACTGAACCGCTTCGTACGAACTCCAAATAGCTACTATAAACGTAAAAGCTAAAAACGAAAGTTACTTTACCGCAAAACACAAAATATTTAACCAAAGAGAGTGATAACAAAATTATGTAAATTATACCCTTTGATGGAAACACTGCTTATAACGAGCAAAGGACCGAGACAATGCGGGCAATCATTGTTTTTTTGTCCAGTTTGAACTGGTTTTGGAAAATCTTTGCAAAGGCGCTCCTAATTTGTATAATGCGTGTCGATAATTTATGTAAAGGTTACGCAAGTTTGAGCTTTTGTTAACGTCTACTTTCGGTTTCAGCGTACTGATTTGCATAAGGGTGCGTTATGCGTACACAATACAGCGGAGTCTACTTGGACACCCTTTAGCGAACAATCCTTTTCACTTTTAAAAAGGTCTTATTGTTGACATTCTGTGTGTAATAAATAAATCAAGCGCAAATTTATACGGTCTGGTGCATGTAGCATCGGACAACAATGTTGCCGACCGTTTCTTGCGAAACTCGTTCATTTTATGTAGGTAGGTACATAAGTAATGGGCAGTATATAATGTGTTAAATGCGCTGCAAAGTATGAACCGTGTTTTAAAACCGTGAGAAATAACCATTTGTATGATGTAGTATGTACTAAAGTCTTCAAAAATGTTAGTCTACGACTGTAATAAAAATAATGTTTGAATAGCTAATTTGTATAATAAACAATGAACATAAACTTTTGATTATGTGGTCATTGATGGTAAAATGGGTGAAATAAATGCCAATAACACACGTCATTATGGCGTGTAATATCGTTTTACAACTTAAAAGCAATAAATAAATTGACTGCCGTTTGTGCATTTTATTACGATTTAAAAGTCGATGAGTGTTTGAAATGAATAATTGATTTACGCTGCTTGTTATTAACGTTAATTTGCTTCTAATTGTTAAAACTTACCACTCAAATTAAGTTTAAAACGGTTAATACATTTTTTCATAGTAAATGCATCAGGGCTTACTTATTTAGCTATAAACAAGGCATTTAATATGTGTTTCTATTTATTTACTTATTGTGTAAACAATTTTTTGCGTTAATTGAAAATGATTTACAGGGCGATAGAGCCTACTTTTCAGTCTATGTTCCGTTTTTATGGGGCCTGGGATAGGATCTTAGTGGAATATACTTGCTCACCTTATTATAGCCTAGTCAGGCATAGGAACGGGAAAAATATGGCCAATAATAACTGCTATGGTCAATGGCAATTTTCTTGCTGTCTATGTCCATTTGACTTTGACAAACTTACACAATCTTCAAAAAACAACAATAACTCAAGTGACATATTTTTTAAGCCGTTCAAATTCTCCGTCATGCATTAGTGACAGCTAGAGCCAGAAAGGAGAGCTTAACGAAGCACGGAACCGCTCAATAACGCTAGCTCATCAAAATAGTTCAGTGTGGAGGTCAAATGATTACAAATGACCACGCTACACTGCGAACAGTGTTTTACTGTGCATTAATAAAGACAAGTGTTTGGCATGGACAATGGACATAGGAAGTTGGTACTAACACAAGGTTTACCATCGAGGTCATTCCAATTTAACATCATGACGGCTTATGAACCGTCAACCTGCTGTAGTGAATAATATCTAAACAATATCACTATTTCCATCTATACCTATTATAAGAATCCTGGCTGACTGACTGAAATATAGACTACGCACAGCCTAAGCAGTTGGACGTAGAGACTTGATATTTTCAGAGTAAGATTGTATTGGTGCGAAGAGGTGTGCTAAGAAAAGAATTCCCAAAACTCAACCTCTATAGGGATACAGCGAAGATCAGTAGTAGAAATATAAAGTTGATAGTAGAAGCTATTTTACAAACTTCAGTTAGACAATAGCTTACACTTTTGACTTACTTTTTTCCAAGCCTATTTCGCCTAGTAAAATTGAACTTAAATAATATATTTTTTACAAAAAACAAAGATATGGCCTACATGATGTTTAACGGGCTACCTTTGCCTATACTAACATTGCATTAACTTACAGGACATATCTAATCTGAGTCCTACGTGACATTGCATTACTCAGAGACGTAAAAAAATTCTATCACATGTTTCTGTGGATGCACCATACACAGCATCACTTCTAGGCAACAGGGATAGAAAACACAAAACTGTAATCCCATTTTTTAGACTTTATTTAATTTTTATTTTAGAACATTTCAGTGGTGGTTATCACTTAACATAATCGTCTTTTACAGCAGTCATTCAATAGGGTAGCCCACGTTAATGATCGTAGTTTTCTACTAATGTTTAGTGTTTAGCCGCTTAACACGTGTTAATAACTAATAAAACTGTTTTAATAGTACATAAAAAGCTAAGATTTACAACAGATAGCTAACTTATGCATTATGATTGCTTGACTATGACTCGTGCCTACTTTAAGAAGTATAAAATTTGAAGTTTCATTGCCTCTCGCCATAATTATTCAAACCGAATGTGGTTGTAAATGTAATTATGAAATTATTAACTTATTATGTTCGGGGAAATGGTTTTCTTTCTAAGTATTTAAACCCTTATAAAGTGAGGTATAGTAATGACTTTATAAGTTATAATTTTGGAGTTAAAATGTATAGTTCTTGTCAACCTTATGATTTCGTGCTATAAATAAATACATAAAATCATTTTATATTAAATGTAGGATGCACTGAATGTAATATAGAAATATAAATTTGAATTCTAAACAGTACGCTTATTTGCTGAAAGAAAAAAATACTAAAGAATAAAAATATTCTCAAGTCATTTCAAAAATGAAGGCTGTAGTTGATATTCACAATAAAACCTATTCCAAACAAAACTAATCTTGACACAGATATCCACTTAACTTCATTACTGAGATAAAGTGAGGTCTTTTTATAAAACTCTATCGAAAAGCCCAACATTTCCTTCAGATATTCATAACGATAAATTATTCGACTCAGCTTTCGATATTCCAAACACCACTGGCTGAATAGAACAGGCATAAAGAAAGTAAAGGCTTGTACATGCTAACGTGTAAATATACAAAACTGGGAATTCCTAAAACTAAAGAAAAAAAAATACAGTGAGAGACGCCTTTTGACTTTTTCCAAGGTTCATAGTTAAGTGCTTTTGTGTTTATCATCATCACCCTATGCTATAACAAAGAGTTTTTGAAATAGGGTTGATACACTTTCTCATTCTATTTCAGCTGTTATCATAGTCAGTTTTTCATACAGCCCATTTTTATCTAAATTCATAGATGTAATAAGCTTATAAACTTAGACTTCTGTTGGCATCATAAATACGGTACTTGCTATATTGTAATATTAATACAATAAACATTTAAAATGATTTATGATTTCTCCATATGCATTTAAGCTTGGTATTCATTAAATCATATGTTTAATGGCAAAGTGTGTTCGGTTTGCCAAAAGCCCGGTAAATCGTCACAAGATTATCGAAATCCAAAAACAGAAATCACCATTGTGCATAACTATTTTTGTGACGCAGCCAAATGTCTAGTCGGCTGAGATTCGAGGTACGGTTTTAGTTATCAATGCCAGAAAAGAAATTTACACAAGCTAATGAAACAACATGTTTACATAATGGAAACAACATTCTACAGCACTTAGAGTCCCTCGTAACGTCTCGGTAACGAAATATGGTCAAATTCAAGCTTCGATTGTGTCAATCTCAGAATGATATTCTTTGAAACTAACAATTCAGACAAACTGATTTTCACAACCATTTTAGTTTTAATCTCGTCTCAGCCCCAACAAAACTAAAGAATTGGGCGTCAGATTGTTGCCATTGTATTATTTCACTGGATGAGAGAATTTCAAATTACAGAAAAAAAACGGAAAAATAGTTTTAATATCAACCAGGCATATTTTATAAATCTAATATGTCGAACGTCTTGACCAGACCCTGATAGTATGGAATGCCCCTTAGGCGTGGGAGCGGCATCTGTGCCCGCCTGATCTGGCAGGCACAGTCGTAAACTACGGAATTAGTGCTCCAACAACTAACCGGGGAAACAAAAACACTGTTTAAATATAGACCTGGTATCCTCTCAGTATCCCTTCGTGCTTTGGGAACTATGGTATGATGAGAGGCAACAGATTGTTTTAATGATTTGAAAAAGAAAATTTAAGAACTGGAGGTTGCAATATATTGTTTTTCAATTGCTATTATCCTACTGTACTAAGCTCTTTTCATTTTATTTTACTAATACGACTAATTTTTATTTGACAGTTTACTATCACCAATTTTTTAAAAATGGTTTCCCCTGCGTCGCTAAATATTCAAAATGCGTAGAACTCGTTTTGAAACAATTTAATAGCAATTTCAACTATTAATACATGAACAAATAATTTAATATAATATAACACTAGCTGACTCGTAAAATAAACTGTCATAAACCCGACATAATATTCTGAGGCCCAACTCATTATTTTGGAGCTGAGACGAAATTGAGACTAGAATTTTACTGTCGAAATTGGGCCTGCCTGAAATGTCAGTTTTAAAGAACCATTTGTAGATAGACACGGTTGAAACTTGAATATGTATTGAGGATATTTTTGTTACGCGAATCGAGCCTCACTCAAACACTCATTAACCTTTTGAATATAACTGTGTGTATTTTTTTCAAAGTTCTACAAGATAGTTTTATCATAACTCCTCATATTTTAAAGGTTTTGAGGAAGTTGTAAATTATTGTTAGTAACACAAAAGCTTCGTAATTACAACATTTCCCTAATTTATGAACGGGTTTTATTTTCTGTCGGTTTAATTACTACAAGAAATAAATTAATGTGACAGCCTCAAGGCTTCATGAGTTTGTCACACGCGCTGTGATAATTATTTAAATTTTAATACGTAACCATTTTGTAGTACCCAGTAAATTGATTGTAAAGCTTAGTTTGTGAGTAGTACCAGAGGAGTGAGGGTCCCCTCTGTAAAAATACCGAGAAATACGTGTTTGACAAAACATTCAACAAATCTGTACCATACTGCGATTGTAAACTTTAGATTTTTATTAGGAATGACATAATTACGCGCAATCTAGCGTTATCTATACTAAAGACTGAAGTAAAGTGAGAACTAGGTTTGTAAAAACTGTGTCGTTTTCGATTTAGTAACATTACAAAAAATAAACATTAAAAGGTAGGTATTTTCATGTGATGATGTCATATGTGTCAAAGTGAACAATTTCTAACTAATATGAGTAGGTATGTATTTTATTAGTTTTTATAGTGCTTACCTGCACTTAAGGAAATCACAGAGATGTTATATCATCCCAAAAATTATTTCCTCGAGTGGGATTTGAACCCACGACCTTCCCCTTGATACGGGGATGCAATAACCAACTTTACCACCGAGGATTCAAATGGCCCACTCGAGGAAATAATTTTTGGGATGATATAAAATCTGTAGGTATGTATTTTTCATAAGGTGTCAAAAGCTTAGTATCTTATCAGCTCTAGCAGCAATGTTGGTATTAAGTCTATTTTAACCACGGATGAAGTCATGAGTGGAACAGCTAGTGATATATATACCTACCTATATATATAAAATTATTATTTACTTTTCAAGCTAAGCCCATATTACATGGCAATTTAGTAAATACCTAACCAACAGCTCTCGAACTAATCTAAAGTTTTCCCATCACATCAAATTAAAAGACAGTGCACCCCTATTCCACTTAGCTTTTTGCTTTTTAATAACCATGTCGCTTATTTTAGGGTTGTTTCAAACGGGAAAGGGTGGCGCTTGTGGGAGTGTGAAAGACGATGTTCGGGGTTCTGTGTTCATAAAAATGTACCTAATTAATGTAGCTGTTTTATATTATTTTACTATCAGTTGTTTTAAGGTGAAAAATATTGACATCTTTGTTTTAAATACTTTAGGAAATAATGAAAATCTTCAGTTGTATAGTGATATTTAAAAAAACTTTTGAAACCGACTTTTACTTGGATGACACATTTTTGGGTGGGATTTGTTCAGTCAGATATTTTAAAACTAAACTACTAAACTCATTTTGATGACCTTTAAAAATATTTATTAAAATTAAAGATTTATAGATCGGTTTTTTTTTTTATTTTTGTAACTCAGTTTTAAAGGATGAAAATACTCTGCTACTAAAAATAGAAAACCCAAAAAAAGTAAACCAGTGGGTAGGATATTGTATTCATAGCGGTGTTGCCAAAGGTTTTAGTTCACATGTAAGGGCAGTTTTAGGGGAAAATCTTTATGAATAATGTATATCAGAAATTTAAATTTGAAAGTGTCTTCACGGAACATTTCCCCGGAACTATGAGTTAGCCAAAATTATATCCGAGATAGGGGATAGATAGGGGAGCTTTTTTATTTATGTAATATTTTGCAACTTTTTGAATCAGAAGGGTGGATCCCTTCAATAAAGGGTGGGTCTTGAATGAGTTTATAGTCCTCTGTAGATAAACATATCAATTTGTTAGTGTTTTGTTAGTGGAATGAATATACTCGTACGTGGCACAATTTGTAGGACGATGCTCAGTTGGCCTGATGACTCCGCTGGTCACACTTGAGAAACGATTGAGAGTGATTTTACGTTGTCCAGTTCTTAAATTAATGAACCCTGATTGGTGCTGTGTCGTATTTTCATCAGGATAACGGCGGTTTGATTGGAGGTTAGTTATGCAAATTATTACCTACTGTCTCAGTTTGCGAATTTATTTATCCTATACCTACCTAGTATCTATGTTTATAAAACTCCATAACCCACCACACTTCAATTGTAAATTTATTAAGTTTGTTTTCCTATAGGAGCTATTAAAAACTATTTTTATTTTTCAACATGATTATTATCAATTAAAAAGTCTATTAATGATTGCACTTATATGTAGGTAAAGATATTTATATTATCTCAAAACTTATCTCCTCGACTTAAACCCACGACCTTCTCCTTATTGATACGTGGATGTGATAACTATTACGCTATCGAAGATTTAAATGACCCGATAAAAATAAGCCTTGGGATGTTCCTAATATGGTACTTTAGCGACCATGGTTCCATCTAAATGCTGGACGCTGTATAAATTTTTGGGATAATATAAAAAATCTTTGTGATTTCCTTAAGTGCAGGTAAGCACTATAAAAACTAACAAATTATATATGCGTACTAAATACCTTGTATATTTTACAGTAAACCTAAGGTTAATAAACTGTCTGAAGATCTTTGTTTACACATTTCTCTTCCTAGTTCTACTCGTATCCGTCGACCACTTCCGCATAGAAAAATATAGCGCAATCCTTTACGCGACTTTACTCGCAATTTGATTGAAATCCGAGCGAATAAAATCGATTTTCCCCCAAATTGAATAGTCGTAAAACATAGGTAGCAAGTTTTAATGCTCGAATTGTTTACACGGCGGCGTCACAAGTGTAAACGATTGTCGATAATTGATGATTTGATTTACAACATCACCAAACAACCGGTGTTTGGGCGATCTCGATACGAATAGCCTTTGAATGGTGCATTACGTATCTTACGGCCATCTATCTCTCTGTTCGATGTTTATGACTCTACGCACCAACTTGATTTGAATTATTGGCTGGGATATGATCGTATTAGTTTACAATTCGCTTTTATTACTAGAAACAAGGATTCATAAGTATACTGTGGATAAGTATTTTTTATAATGTATCCATATTTCTGCCGTTTAGCAACCTTGCTGTTTCGGTTTGGCGTGGATGCCGGTGAAATTAAAAACACATGAGGCTTTTACAAACACACCTGTATGCCTCATGATGGACGCAAGTCTGGGCATTGTAGGGCACGTTCCTAATGTACGTGACCTGCGAGGCATTGTTTTTAGCAATCTGCTTGTTTCCTCAATGTTTTGTACAAAAAAACGTATATTTACTAAATCATACAAATGAATTGTAAGATCCTTACCTTGTACCGAATACTTCTTTTGTTTATGTGTCTAGTAAATAATTGAATAGTTCTTAGTTAAGTCAGTACCAAAGTCTTTGGTTTTGAAGAGAATGATTGCGTTTTTCTACAAAACTAGCATGCCAAATAGTAAGTACTTTTTTGTTTCAACTTGTGATAAGACCTCAAGTAATGTCGGCTAGTGCAGGCACTGTTTGCTACGGTAATACTGTGGTTTTTGATTGAGTAACAACTTAGCATTGGAATTATAGAATGGTAGTGTTTTGTTTCATACCTGCTTATAGAAAAAACCAAAAACAACAGAAATATGTAGGAGCGAGTGGGTGCATTACCTACCTATAGGAAATCATTAAGAATTTACCGTAGCAGCACGCCTCACATTAAAGCATGCAGCCTCCAGAAACAATGGGTTAGCCAACAATGAATTGACTAATATTCGCATTGAACCATTAAAAAACCGTAATCAACCGATTTAAAGTTCAACGTCCATAGCTTTACGATCCACTATGCTACAAAACGATACACAAAGAAACGTTGTGCACAATTTTTGCGGTAGGTTAAGGCATTGTTCCTCCTTCCGTAAGATTTTATTATTTTTTATTTAGTCACGCTTCAAAAAGGCTGCTGTGTGTAGAGAACGTTACGCAAATGTTGAACTCGTATGCAAAGAGGGCCTACCAATGAACCGTAAATAATCGATGCTTGCGACAGACGTCATCAACTTAACTGCTGGGTTATGCCTACCCAATATTTGGAGGCTTTGGGTTGCCATAGTCACCAAGTGTGGCAAGCGAATCGAACTACATTATCTCATCGCTCTAACTACTGGACCGATTTGCATGAAACTCGTAGTAAATTTAGTCCATAAGCAAAGTTATTGACAAATATGTCCAGAATTTTCGTAGTTTAGCGATGATAACGTAATAAATAGACATACCCTTTCACATATCTTGGTATGAATCATAAGAGCTGGGTATAAAATCGACAATTTAAAGTGAAAACAAATACTAACTGACACATAATTCGTTCGTGATCACAGTTAAAGTTTATCGCGTGTTCTTTCAAGCATTATTTGACAGAGTTGATGTGTTAAATTGCGATTAATAGATGATTAGACGTTCGGGTTCGGTTTATAGCGGTCTCGTAATAAATTCCGTTTATTGCGTATCAATCACATGTACCCTACACACTCATGCCTAGTCACTTGTGATTTGGACAAGCTTGAGCGAACACATTAGACCTTTTAGATCGCGAAGAAAAAATAAAAAAACTTCTAGTTGAGAAATAATCACACAGTAAAAATAATTTGACGACCGATGTGGTGCGGCGGGCGAATGTCCGCCTGCGACGCAGGAGGTTGCGCGGGTTCGATTACTACCTTGGGATAAATTTTTGTACGATCTGCAAATATTTATTCTAGTTGTTCTGGGTGTTTACTATGTATGATAAAAAAAAATATCTATGTACGTAATGTATTGTATTAAGTATATCAGTCATCTAGTACCCATAACATAAGCTCATAACAAATAAGCTACTGGAGCTCATTTGCTTTTCCTGCAGCATAATTCTGTCTTTTTCTTAGATTGACTGTCTCTCTTTCACACAAAGCTCCATTGCATAACCTGTGGTATATCTCCACGCGCCGTAAACTCAACACCATTAAAATTTGCTTAAGTCGCTATAAAGGAGTGTCGGTCTTTCGGACGGGCATGCCTTGAGTAAAGATTATCTCATAGCAGACTGTAAATATTCTAAGTTACTGCATTGCAGTATACGCTATTTCCAACTACGTATATCGTAGGTCAAATTTAAGCTAAATATTAACCAACCAAACCAGTTTTTTTTAATGTGATAGCTGATGGAAAAAACACCTGATGTTAAGTGGTTCCCATCACTTATATAACAAAGAACTACCTCACTGGTCCCAATCGTCAAGAACGTTCCCTATAATGAATTGCTTTGCGTCGATCCACCTGAAGTATACAGGTGTTAAGCCTAATGTGTCTGTAATTTTACCGGCATACTCACACCTTTCAACCCAGAACACAGCAAGCTGCTTGGCGGTAGAAAGAGGCATGGTGGTAGTACTTCCCCGAACGAGCCCTTCACTAAGAGCTCTACTACTTCAGTGGATTAAACCTTACGCAGTTAGTGGTTTAGTCCAGTGATAAGCCTTGTACCTACCTATACTAACCAGCCTAATTGTTACAGAATCTTATCCCAAGCATACCAGCGACTCATGAACAGGGATATATGGGAGAATACGAGTAAAAAGTTGGCCCTGACGCTGAATAAATAATCTACCACTGATGCAAAATCCTGTTGGTTATTGCTCACAGCTTCGAATGTAGTAGCATTACTTTTTACGTACCTACGTGGTCTACGGGCATCAAATCATCCGAATTTTGTATTTTTTTTTATTATTAGGCGAGTTGCTTTTGTTTCTACAGTGCTGTGAGTGTCAATCTGGTACTACTGATTGAGTGCATGTATCTTGGGCGGGTACTACACGCATAAGTATGAAATAATTTATGAGTAGATCTGTTGCCAGCTGTGCAGCTTAGCAAGCTTGCTTAAATAATAATTTATACCTTTACTTAGTGTGTTGTACCTATAATTATGTTGTACTTAAATATAACCTTAGATAGTAGGATATTCAATAAATATCTGTAATTTTAGCACTAGCCCGGGAAACACTACCACCATGCGTAATTCTACAGCCCAACAGTTTGCTGAGTTCTGGTTTGAAGAGTGTTTCTGGTAAAATTACAGCCACGTGAGGCTTACATGTTTTTGAATGCAGAGCAGTACATTGTCGGGCACGTTCCTGACAAACGTGACCTGCGAAACTTTGCTTTGTTATAGGTGATGGTTACCACTTAACTTTTTTGTTTTAAGCTCAAGATTTTTTTTTGAAAATACATTTTTAGAATGCAATATAACACCCAGAAAATATATAAGAACAAGTCAAGAAAATTCCACAGTTGTTGTATAACCTTTTTGTCTTAGGATCCATGATATTCATAATATTCGTTACGTCCATAAATAATCCACTATTGGGCAGAGAACTCCCCATTTGCTTCAGAGTGGTTTTCTATAGTTACCACTCTTGGCAAACTTGGTGACCGCGTCGGTGTTTAATTCGGATGATGCGGCTGCCATTCTCTTAGTGTATTTTAGTCGCTTTTTACGAGGTCTATAAGAGGTAATAGCCCCTTCACTACCTATCCTAAGGACGAGGCTTCTAATCTTAGTAGGTATTACGAGTAAACGATAGGTTTCGTGAGTAACATCCATTCACAAAACATCAAACTGTATTTCGCTTATGGTACAGTTTGGAACACACGCATTGAGCTTATGAATTCAATGTTTCTTTATCATGATGTTCGTGCACTGAAAGCATAATTTACCATTGCAAGTTTACTTTTATGGTAGTATACCTAATAAGTAATTTGCAAATGATGGCCGAACCTTCTCAATTCTCTCTCTTTCTCTCTCTGTCTCACACAAACACACACATACAACTAATTCAATTTATAATATTAGCTATGTAATTATTTAGTTTGTTTTAGTAATAATCGGTTCTATGTTACATGATGTATAAGAAAAATGTAAATCCGTAGTTAGTATGTACGTATGAAACATTTTGTATTTTATATGAGCTGTGGATTTTGTTGAAGAAGTAAAATTTTAAAATCGAAATGACATTTTTTTTATGTCATAAGATTACCAAAAACGAATTGGGTTCCGGAAAGAAAGAATTACCTCCATGGGTTTAATTCCCAGACACGGCAGGGTATATCACCCTCAGATCTTTTAGTGCCAAAGACCTACGTAAGATTCTTTGAATATGTCTAACGGGGTTAGATAGAAGTACAATAAATTACGAAATAGAATTTGATGTAATTACGAAATAGAATTTGATGTATCGTAAATAGGTACCTACGTGGTAGGATTATTGATGACTTTATTTTAAAAGTATTTTATAAGCAATATTTTAATATATTTTTTTGTTTCAGATCTCATCAAGATGGTATGAAGAAAGAAAAGTAGTTTGAACGTTTAAAAACGTTGCCTAAAAAGGTAAGCCTATACTTAGATTTTGTTACTCTTACATAAATACAATATTACTAAGACCCTTGACTGGCTGAAAACGTACAGCCAAAACCCCTGGTTTCAGAGACTTGAAGAAATTTGGAGGGCGTGTTGTGTTGTCGAAGAGTTGCAATACTTGTGTAAACACTATTAAGGTCCAATTTACATTCGTCAAGGATATTGCCGAGTTCTAAAATTATAAATTATCGCGACTATCCAATTTGTTTCCTTTGCTATAGGCACCTACCTTCACATGTAGGTATATTTAATTAAGTATCAGCCAAATAAGAACGAACTTTTTTAAATTAGCATTCAGAACATTACAAAATAATTGAGAAAGTTTTCTATGTGGGTACTAAATGATAAATTTTAATATGGCGTCCTCAGATAAATACATTCTTGCGGATAACGTTAGTACACGATAGGAAAATTAAGTCGCTCTACATTTTCATATCGCGGAATAGGTAGTTGCATATAAAAACTCCTTGCAAATTGAACGCCCCAATTGTCTGAATAGATACGTAAACTTAGTAGTACCTACCTACAGCCGAATGTAGAGCCAAGGTAGAGTAGAGCGGGTAGAGCCAATCCGGTTTCCAAACCACACCCATATCTACCGGACCATTATTCCGTCATCATCACAATGGTCAAAATACCTACTTTAATATTATAATATCCGCTCGCACTAGGAACCGACATGGCATCGCCGAGCTTTTTACTTTTTTATTTTTTCCAATCCCCTCAAATGGAGAGAAGTCACGCTGTGATCAGCTTTGTACATCACTAAAAAGAGATAGGTATAATCCACTTGTCTCATATGACCAGTGAAAGATCAGCTTAGAGCAAGGGAGATAGAAAACAAACTAACATGGCGTCGAAAGGACGGCGTGGCAATGGCCTGTTGAAATTCTAAAGTAATGCACACAAGCTAATATTGCTGATGTGTGCGTTAGTATCTTCGTATTGATACGGAGGATGTTCCAGAATAGGGATAACCAACATTTGGTCTTTGTCATTGTAATAGACTTTATTAGCTTTTAATTTAAACTTAACTTAACTTTAATTTTAGTTAAAACTTTAATAACCTTAGGATTCAAACAACCAACAAAAAAAAATTAAGAGGAAGTTGATTTATGACAAAAATTGTATCTATTTTATATTAATCTAATACAAACACTGAAGAAGTGTTATGGCAAGGCAAGTGATGTTAAACTTTCTTCATTCGTTCTTAATTTTTAAAATAATTCAAAAACTCTGTATCACTATCTGAAAGTTAATGTCTTCTCTTGTTCCATTTATTTTCATTTTAAAATACAAAGCAATTTGCCAAAAAAAATTAGGTATAGTATGCTAAAAAAAAATGTTAAACGAAGGTGCTCTGTGAGGTAATACAATTGTTGTGATTGTAGGTAAAGATAACCGCTTAACATCAAGTTGTTATACCAAAAACCTTCCACAGATGTTGTAAAGAGGTGAATAAGGGAACTCTCAAGGGGGGATAATCTGCATCTTCAGATTATTTGAAAATCAAGATGGAGAAAACTTATGTTTAGAAGTAGGGTTATTTAGGCTGATGATGATGATGATCTTAAAGAAACAGCCCTCAAATACATTTGCAGACATCTTAGATAAAATAAATTTAGGAGTATTCAGAGGCACGCTTACCAAAAAAACCGCTTTTTTATGCTACTAGGAGGAGGGGGGGTACAAGCATTGGCCCACTTGATGTTAAGTGGTAACCATCACCTATAACAAAGCATTACCTCGTAGATCACGCATGTTAAGTACGTGCCCTATGGCGTTTGATTTAGTTTCTTTGAATATTTACCCTATTTACACAAGTGCGAGATCTCCTATGACCAGTATTTGTTTTACTTAAAATGAGATTTCATCGTATTTTATAATTAATGTATCATTTGGAAACGCAATAAAACATTTTGTATTTACTTCTCTCCAAAAGTTTGTAACCCCTGACTTTCACGAAACATTTTGCTTCTAATGTCGTGGTAGAGAGGGCGCTTTCTTAAATTTTTATTTAGTGCAAGCAAAAGTCTTATTATTTTTTACAATTTCGTAAACATTCGAAGTCAAGGATTGATGATTCAATTATTTTACCAACACTATTCAATAATGCTTGTTAAAATCAAATAGTTTAAAATAGTGCTCAAAAGACAAATAACTCTTTAATAAAAGAAGAATTATTTTTTAAGTACTAGGTGAAAAATATATAAATAGCTGAAAAAAAATAGTAATAATTTTTTTTTAACTATTTATTCGATAAAACCAAACTAAAATACCTTTATTACTTTTATTCCACCTCAGCATTCAAAAAAAGGTGGTCTCGAAATTCTACAGATGTAGGTATGCTCTTGTCATGCGCAAACGTAAGCTTTGAGCTTAAAGTTCATAAAAGTTCATCTCTTTTTCGATAGATGACGCTATTTACAATCAAAAAATGTTAAGTCAGTTTTAGTAGAATGCTTCAGGAGCTATAGAAAAATTAGTTTCAATGATAGTTTAATCACAATAATTTATTTTGATTTTATTTTAGCATCGTAGTCGTTCTGATAATGCAGTGGTAAAACTCTGTTTACACTGTTTTTTTGTTTTATTTTACAGATTCTCACCTACCATGCACCACCCTATTAGGTATTGCTACTTATTTAAGGGCTAGTTTCATTATGATCATCATCGTCATTTGACGACCGCTGTGGCGCGGCAGGCGAAAGTCCGCCTGCGACGCAGGGGTTGCGGGTTCGATTCCCGCCTTGGGATAAATGTTTGTACGATCTGCAAATATTTATTCCGGGTGTTCTGGGTGTTTTCTATGTATAATAAAAAATATATATATATGTAATGTATTGTATTAAATATATCAGTCATCTAGTACCCATAACACAAGCTCTACTTAGCTTGGGGCTAGATGATGCTGTGTGGACTGTCCAGCATTATTATTATTATTATTATTATCGTCAATCTGAACGTTGGTTTCGTATAGTCAGATTTACCTAAATTCAAAACCTAAAATGCAGCAGAAGTGATAAATTGTATGCATAGTTAAATATTTTTTTATTTGGTACGCTACCTTTTCACATTTTAAACAGCAAAAAATATTATGCAAAAAGGGTTTACACAAAAGAATACCAGAATTGAGATCAAGCACGAACAACAACCTAATTTGAATTTCAAACAAAACGTTTGTTTACCATTTAAAGAAAGAGCCTAAAAACGGCATAAAGTGCGCAAGAGTTTCTAAGAAAGACTATTTGACCCAATTTTCTATTACATATTCAAATTACTTTTTTTTGCAAGCAAAGAGAAAGCTGTGTGACATAATTTTGCCAGTTCGCCTTTTGATTTAACACGTGAAAGTAGTGCTGTGCTCAGAAAAATGAATTTAATCTATTTTGTTATAAAATTTAAAAGTTTTGCAATTGAATTGTTTTGTACGTGCTTGTGGCATAGCCCGAAGAGTCTTGAAACACATCGGTGGCGATGGAAATTAGATTTTACCGGGTATGTTATAAAGTTCATAATACCATTTTTTTTATTGTGGTGATATTTTCCTGTGTATTTTCATATCTTACCAGTTTTTACAGTCTTACGGATTATTTATGTTAGTAATAGCTTTTGCGCGCGACTTCATCCGCGGACTTACTAAACATTTTTAGAGTAACAAACATCCATACATCCATAATATAAACTTTGTATATATAATGTGTATAATAATGTTAAGTAGGATTCTTATTCAGTTTTATTTTTATTTTAGTTTCCCGTTTGTAATTACCATTTAGATTTTAAATAAAAGGCCCGGCGAGTCTTCTTGTGTGGTCTTCGTTAAAAATTGAGTTGGTTAAGCCTACTTGCGTAACTCGTGTTGGTTCTGTGGCATTAGGGTCATTGAGACCTCAAATGTTTGATGTAAATTTTTTTTTTAAATAAATCACATATACACGTATCATGTCAACACCCTACATAATGATTACTGGCAGATAAAGCCCTTCCTTTACTTAGTACTTGAGATTATTTGAGGATATCTAAGGGAGATAGTCAGAGGTACATCTATACTCACTTTTTGTAGTAGTTGGTATTCCATACGTGATAGGGTTCCGTGGAGTCCCGGCAAAGAATAGGAATTCTCCATCACCTCCCGTGGATGTCGTAAGAGGCGACTAAGGGAAAAAACCGGAAAATGGGCAGCAGCGTTTCCCGAGTACATAACATCTATACCACCAATCTAACCACCACCACCAATCTGCGGTCACCAATCCGCCTGCCAAGCGTGGTGACTATGGCAAACCCCCCCCCCATGATGAGCACGCTTCCTGGAAACGTGTGGGGGAGGCCTATGTCCAGCAGTGGACTTCTACAGGCTGATGATGATGATGATGACGTGATAGGGTGCAAGCCCATCGCTGCTATACCTTATTTCTTGTTAATAAAATACAATAGATCACCCAAACGTTTATTTTCGGTGGGGATCGAACCCACAATCTACAGCGCAGAAGGTAAAGCTACTACCAACTGAGCTGTGGTAGTCAATATTCATTTACTGAGTAATACGGTACCAGCGCAATAAGCCATTGTTTGAAATAAGGATTTTCCGCCTACCTCAAAAGCTTACCATTCAATAAATCTACTTCCAACTACTCACTCCTAAAGACTTCTCAAAGTCCTCAGTCTTATTAGTACTAATGAGGTAGTAAAGTCGAACGGACAGACAGACATAACTTACTGGTTGTGACGGAACACCCGCGTAGCGCCCAGTGGCTCTGGCGTACCTACTGCTAAGTGCATTTTAAATTAGCAGAAGCTACTTGTTGCCTTTTTAGCTTTTTTTAGCTTTTAGCTTACATTTTTGTTCTGGGAAGTAGGTAATTGTTTTAAGCCTGGATGAAAACAGGTTCATAATTAGTTCGAGAGATTGCTTCTTGAATTGCTTTACTAGTATACATTTATATAGATAATGCAAAGTAGATGTTTTAAGATAAATACAATATATTTTCTTAAATTTATTTTTAGGATTTATTCTTTTATGATATTTAGGTAATTCGCAGTAGGCATGCCTTCTGCACTGTAGGTGGGTTCGATCCCCACCAAGAACAAATATCTGTGTGATAAATAATTTGTCGTTTTAGTTCTTATTTTACTAAAGTATCCTCATTACGACCCTGAATAATTCCACCGCTAGACACAGCATATTAAAAATTGAGCATGTTTTGCAAAACTTCAGAAAATTCGATCTATTATTATTTTTATATTAAGTAATATAATTACTTTATTGAATCAATAGAAAAACCCGTAGCCGAACAAAACACCGTAACCATTCAAAGAAAAATGTCATAAAACTCAAAATAAATATATTCCAAAATCTTTAAACAGAGGGGACAAAGATGTTTTGAAAACGCAATCAATTTATTAAAATAATTCCTTCAGATTTTTACGACTACCCACAATAAGTGGGGTGTAAGTGAATGCGTGTACGGAAACGGGAAAATCCGCGCAATAACACTAACTCATAGACCACAGTCACACCGAACTGTAAGGCTGCATACCTTGTTGATGACACTAAATTAATAATGTTATTTTACCTAAACCAGCTCACTAGTCACATAAAACATGTTGTACGCCCTAGTTTTTAAATAAATTATAGTATGAATGATAATGCTAAAAAAAATTAAATTAAAATGTCTAAAGGATCTTCTTAGTTTCTCTCTACACACCATAATAAATACACTCTGAAAATTTAGCCTCAAACTAAGCATAGCTTGTACTATGGGAACCAAAAGACTAATAGTATACTTATATACATTTTTCTTCTGTTAATACATACTTAGAATACAATATAACACCCAGACACAGAACCAACATCTATGTTCATCGCACAAATGTTTGTTCTCGGTGGAGATCGAACCCACCACCTACAACGCAGAAGGCAGGGTTACTACAAACTGAGCTGTGACGGCTGTCAAAGGTGGTATGATAGACAAAAAAAATTAAGTCTATGACCAGTGGCTTAGGCTGTCCAAAACCACGCTTATAACGTATATTGAAGTAATACTTCTAATGCGACTTCCAACAAGGTTGCGTTAAACGTAGTATTGAACTACCATGGACGGGATATGAAAGCACTGTTCTTTCTCTCTTTCTCTCATAACCAATTACGTTTCGTATATTAAAGTAGTTTTACTTCAGTCGTGTGGTCTAAAGCACACTCGTTTTTTTCCTAACGTTTCCCACACCCCATTGTGACTGCGGTCATGTAGTTTCACGAGCCCCATGCTAGATGGCGCACCGCGTACACAAGTAATCCATTTATTCTCGGGGCGCGATTTATGTAGCTCTAAGAGCCACCGCTATATTGTTTTATGTTATTATTTATAAATATTGGAGCGTGCTCATAGCCAGAGTGAGAGGGATTTTGAGATATCTTGTTTAGGTACATTGGAATTACAGTTCTTTTCCTATTTTATAAGTTTTTTAGTAGGCACAATGTAGTTGATTTGAAAATAGTTTTTGACTCTTTTGTTTGAAATCACGACTATTACTCGTAGTACTAGTATTTTGCACGCTCATAGAATTAATTTAGGACAATAATTATAGTGCTAATATAACTTATATTTTTCATAAATTAATTATAGTTACCTACTGATTACAACATAATCAATGAGTGTTATTACAACTCACAAAGATTTTGTTTTTTCAGTACATTTTTTTTTTGTAAATACTTACTTAGATAGGAATAGCACCCAGATACAGAACAAACAGATGTGTTAATGACATAAACGTCTTTCGAAAAAAAAATTTGTTTTGTGCTTAACACAATTTTTCACATAGTAAAATTATAACTTAATTCTTGAGTACAAAACTTGGAATTCCTTGACGAAAGACGTTGCTTGAGAGATTATTCTAAGAGAAATATTCTAAGTATGCGAGTGAAGTAATTAATCTAAGGTACCAACAGCAGATTAGGTACTTACCTAACTGCATATTAGGTATAAGTTCTTACATAACTAAAATATCAATAATTTATGAATAACGAATGTTAAGAACTGATTAATATAGTATGCTTTTATGATTCTGAACAATATTAGTAAGAATAGATGTATGTTACAAGTATCAAGTTATATTATATATAAAAAAACTAGTAGGTATACGAGTAAATTAATAACAAGGAGATAATAACTCGTAACAACTAGATTTAGAGAGCATATATTTTGCGTAAGTAAAATGTATTATACCTACTAACCTAAATTCTAAATTTGAATTTCAAACTGATATTCTTCAAAATAGTTGCATAAACTTTAAGGTTCGTTTTGCAGCTTTGCATAAATTTGAGCATTTAATTCTGCTATCTGTACTAAAGTCGGGAGGTATTTGGAAAGTTCTCGACCCCGTGGAATTCTGCGGATATAACGTTTTAATTGGATCCCCGGGAGGTTATTTTATTATTGCCGCTCCTCCGCCGCGAATTCCTTATTCATACGCGCAGGTGGATTCATTATCGTTTCAAGTAGACGTTTCAAATACATTTAATTTTAAAGTAAAATATTCTACTTTATAAATGTAAAGATCGCAAGGAATAGGTATGGAGAGAGCTCGAAATTGTTCTTTCTGAAAATATAGCTCTTTTTAAGGTAAAACGGGACCCTATTATTTAGACTCCGCTGTCTGTCTGTCTATCCGTCTGTCAGCAGGCGGTATCTCATGAACCGTGATAGTTAAAGAGTTGAAATTTTCACAAATGATGTATTTCTGTTGCCGCTATAATAACAAATACTAAAAAACAGAATAAAATAGATATTTAACGGGGCTCTTATACAAAAAACGTGATTTTTTTACCGTTTTTATTATAAATAATGGTACGAAACTCTTTGTACGCGAGTCTGACTTGCACTTGGCCGGTTTTGTTTATACAACTTACTGATTAAGCAATGAAATGGTCCACCTGGTGTTTAAGTGCTAATCATTACTTTTAAAAAAACACAGCAGATCACGCACGTTGGAAACGTGCCCTAAGATACATTGTCCTGCGTTTACTTGAAGCAACGATCTCTTATGTACCCTTCACTAATAGTCCTAAACTTATAGGTATATGTTCAGAAGTGGTTTTCTTAGCCTGAGCTGATGATGATGACATTTACATACAAACCAAACCTTATTTTCAAAACTTCAACATATTTATCGAATAAGATATTTACACTGTATATACGTATATGCCTTTATATACAAGTAATGTCATGGAGAAAGATGAAATTTGTTTTTTTATTGTTACCAACCTAGTTATAACAAAAGCTTTCACAAAACAAAAATGACACTTTCCTAATCTCAAAAATAAAAGCTTTAATATCATCTTGGATAAGAATACCTTTTCAAAGTTTTCCTCTTGTATCTTGAAATTGTTCTGAACCCGTCATCTATTACCCTTAGGAAGTTGAATGAAAGAGTTTATTCGATAGCATCTGGGTAACAAAGAAAGTTTTTACAGTCCAAGTTGAACAGTAGATTCGATCCGATCAGTTGGAGTTTCCAATTTAAGAAAAACGGCAGTAAAACCTCATAGTATTTAGGTGGATAGTTATATAGTTTCCTAATTATTTTGCTATTTATCTTAGGTTGAAAGAACTGGCAAATCATATAAATTGATTAGTAACATGTATTTAAATGGGTATTTCAGAAAATCAGTTAGTACTTTGTTTAAAATTACTTGGCCGCCGCGAATTTGGGCACTTGACAGGGATTTGAACGTTGTTACTTAGAATATAGAGACGATGCTTGGTAAAAGACCAGCAAATTTTTATTATTGGGCAAGTACCTACTTCTTCAATCAAGCGTTTTCTATAAAATTATTTATCCTCTAGTCTTGAATTTCTGAATGGTTTCTATTTCAAAATAGTAAACCTTCATTTTACAGAGAAAACTAAAATGTTGTAAAATATAGACCTAACATGATTTTATTACAATTACCCTATCATAAAATTTACAAAATACGAGGAAATTGATTTATGTTTGCTGTTTGATTGGTAACATAAACTTAACTTAATACTATTAAATTTACGACGTTTTAATTGCCATAAAATGACATTGTTTGGTCGTTAAATTATTATCACATTGTCAATAACTTGTAAAAAAGTTGATGCTTAATTAAAAATACCTACATAGGTTTGGATTGACATGTAGGAGCTATAAATATACCCTAAGGATTAGATGCATGAACGCATGTTCGAAGTTCATTCACCCTAAACATCTGTTCTCACATTTTAGTCACAGATTCTATTAACATACTTCGACACTTGAATTCTAATCGAAAAACAATTAGAGATTTACCAAGAGCTGAGTTAGTTCTAAGTTATAAAATGATATTTGTGAGTTTTAAATCTTAGCCAGTGTTTTTAAAATTACGTTAATTTGTTTAAAAACCCAGATATGGGTATAAAAAATACACAAGGCTACGCCTTTACCTGAATCAAGACCGTCCTCCACGCGTTAATAATAGGGAATGACACAATGAAGTAGGTAGACGTCAGTCGCCATCTTGAATTTCTCGCAAGACACGCTCTTATTGGCTGATAAAGCAACATGGCCGCTACCTTTATTGTCAAAGATTGGTTATTTGAACAATCACTACCAACTGCCTGTTGAGTTAAGATTGAAACATTATAATAATAATGTAATAATAATAATAAAAAGCAACTTGATGCTTATACTAAATTGACAAATGGAATTTTTATTATGTAGGGCGCTTTAAAAATAATAAACAAAACAAGACAGTTTTAGATTCATTCTATCTGCGTACTGACATGTAAACGGGACACTTCAGAATGACTTTTTCCTTTGACTTTTTGTAAAAGTCAAAGGATCATTGCCTTTTAGTTTTACACTGCATTGCAATCTCATCGTTTATTTTTACAAAAGTTGTAGAATTCTCAAGATTTATCGTTTTCACCGCTCAGCGCATTCAAGATTAAAGTTATCCGTCCAATAAATTAAAGGCATAAAGCATATTTTCACTAACTTACAACTTTTAACGGTTAAAATTAAGGTCTTGGATAGGATGCTTTAGTCTGCAAGTTATTCGAATAGTCTCAGTTTGCGGTATCTATCTATCTCTAGCGTTGAGATTATACTGATCCAGCATTGTTTTTGCATCATGTACTAAAAGTACATTTCACTTAATCTTTCAAGCGACTTAAGTCTTTCGTGCCCACTGATAAAGTTCATATTATATTGAGCTCAGAGGGTAGTTAAGTCTGTCTTGTTTTAAGATGTCCATTCGTTCAGAGTGAGTTGTTTAGTTTCTAGAGAGATAACGTTTCCGGACGAGTTGGAAGCTGTGGTTGTGATGTTTTTAGCTGGAGTTTCAATAATACAAACATAACATTTTCATTCGTTGGCATTCCTTCGGCAAATAACAGTTTTAGCAAATCATTATGAAAAAATAATATAAGGAATATGGGAAGCTATAAAGCTATCTATAAAGTATCTTCCCATCGAGAATATTGTAGTTTTAACTATACCTTACCTGAGAAAACTTATTGGGATACTGGATACACGGGTATTTTAAGAACTCACACCTTCGTTTAGTCAGTGTCAGTCGAAAGTTAAAAGTTGCATTTAGAAATGTGTCTTTTTAAGATAACGGTTTGCCAATCACAAAGTTTAGGAGCGTAATGAGCCATTAGTGCCTGCCTGTGATGATGTCTGCGTGGGCGCAACATGATTATTACACTATGTTGACACGTGCTGTGAAAAAAAAAACTATGATATTTATGCGTCAAATATTAAAACATCTCCAGCTTAAACAAATATCTTAAGCAATAAACAGTTTTTAATCAAACCGGTTTAGGTTAATTTTTTGTTAGGATAATGAGCTAGGTCAAGCAAACCCTAATCGTATCATATGACGAGAACGAAAATAATACCGCCCAAGTAGGTACGAATCGTAGTCAAACACTAGAGTTTTTTGATCAATTTGTACCTATCTGTTTTGTTTTTTACTAAGTTTTTATTTCTTACTAATGACGTTACTTTTAATTTAAATCTTACTAGCACAAAATATACAAAAGTAGATGCACAAAATTGATAGCCACATCCCAACCAGCAGAAAGCATGCAATGACCTCAGGTAGCAAGTTGGAAAACGAGTGGTCACTGACCTCGTACTGGTCAGCTGACGGTTGAGTGCGTTTTTTATGAAGACTGTGGATGATTGCTTAAACACCGTTATTAAAGTAGCCAAAAAAGTTAGTGTGTAGATAAATGAACAGAATAGGCTTATAATGTTGGCACCCTATTGGTACGGAACTCTAAAACGAAACAACATGCTGTTTTCTTCATTGTCGTTGCTGGTAATTTCGGCAAACAAGCAATTCATATTCATATTGTGACCTTTTGTTCGATGTTACGCAATCTACTCCTTTCTTCTTTTGTTATTGTATTGTTGAGCGAGACAAAGATTTCACGTCTATTCTATTGACGTTTGTCAATGATGATGCAAATGAAGCGAAAGTTTGATTTTCGAAAAATTCTGCTTATAAATCATGTTCTATGCCAGAGAAAAGTAAGTACAAAAGACAGATGCTGTTATGGAGGTTATTTAAAGTCATCACGCTTGGCAGGTGGGTTAGTAAACGCACATACAAGTATCGCAATCATGCAGACTGAAACAAACAAATCTATATCAATGATAAGAATCTTTGTCATGACTGACTGGCATATAGACAACGCACAGTCTAAACCACTGATTGTAGAGACTTAAAGTTTACAGGGTATTTGTCTTGGTGCTAAGAGGTGTACTAAGAAAACGAATTCCTGAAATTCAACCCCTAAACGGGTACAGCGGTAGTTAAAGCTTGTATAAAAATAACTTCACGCGGGCGAAGTCACGCGTGTTTCGCTAGTGTAATTTATAACTATTACTACTATACAAAAAAACAGTTATTATAAATATAACCAGAGAAACATCGAAACCTTCGCAGCCGAGATGATTACGGCCTGTAAAAATAAACCCATTTTACCTACTTAGCCTTATCTCGAAATAAAGTCTTCGCTGACGAGGCTCTGTAGGGAACGACCGATTTACATACGAATGTTAATAACTTGAGTTTCGCTTCGACACCGGTTTGAATAAAAACTTGAGCTCATTTTGTAGGCGGCTTTTTTTGTTAATTGTATCTCTCTAGATTATCATATAAAGTAAGGTAGAACACAGAATACCGTAGAGTAACACATTAATAGAAAAAGAATGTAAAACTTTCATGGATTTTTCTAGGCCGTTTACGCTATGGTACCTGATTTAGTTTTCTTTAGCATTTTTAACTACAATTTTATAGAACTAGCAAAACGCACACAATTTCATCTGCTTGAAGTAATTTTCATACAAACTTCAACTCTTGCTGTACCAGTTTAGGGGTTGAATTTCGGAAATTCTTTTACACGGTGTGTACTGTGTAAAAGAATACTTTTCTACGCATGAAGATTTGGTATAGATTATTAATGATTTCGCTCACGTACAGCTAGTTTTTAATTTCAAGATTTCTAACTTTTTTATTATAACACTCGCAATAGGAAAACCAAAATAAATAAATAAAAATACACACACTCACCAACGCCTTTTAGCCCCAAATTAAGCAAAGCTTAGTTACACGTACCAACGTAGAATACTTTGAAAATTTTAAGTCAACCAGTAATTAAGTAATATAACAAATGTAACCTAATTTAGATAGTTCATGAGTTTATTGAAATTAATGTGACAATTTTATTTACTAAGGATTCAAAATACAGTTAATACTGTATTGTTTAAATCAATAACATGCCTAAAACATAGTACAATCTATAATATATAAAATTGCGATAGCTGCTATACTATTTAGATATACCTTTTACATCGTAATATAACATTTTGTGTGTATATCCGTGAAATCAAACCGTCAGGGTCTGCAAACTTCATGAATCACAATATCCCGGAAAATATAACAAGGCGATTTATATTCCGGGATTGTTCCGGGCCTTTCGTGTTTTCTATATCGTGTGTGCTACCCCTACTTTTCTATCGATAATCGGTCGTGTGTGTTACCCTTATAACATCTCTATAGCTAAGTTATACGTGGCATTTAGGCTTAGATAAAAAAATAAACAAAATATTCAGGAATATAATAATATCAAATCACAGTTTCTAATTTAATTATAATTTGCTAGGTAATTGATTTAGGCGTAGCTTTGCGGAAGTTCATTGTAAAAGTATTAAATAGTCAGATAAACAGATATAGTAATATTCCAGCAATCCTATCTCTATTAATAATGCAATAAGATATCTTATTGAGTTTCAATTTTGTGTGTGCCCTTCGTAATTACGCTTGCAAGTTTTAATTAATAATTATATAAACTTTATTGCAGGTGCTGTAGGAGTTGCATATATACAATTACAATTAATTGAACTTATCGGGATTGATGTGGCGAATAAAACTATTATATATTTATTTGTGTATTTTATACTTTTTAATTATTCTACGTTACGTGTCTTAAAATATAATGTTTACCTGGATTACGTTGTACTGTATAGGAAATGGATTGGTTTATAAAAGTAAATCTAATTACAATTCCCTTATTTTGATAATTCAATCACGGAACACAGTTGCATCCTGCCCAAATGCAAGCTCCGAATGTCCAATGAGAGAGAATGAAGAGGGGGGACCAAACAATTTCTATAATAGAAGCGTCACCCCGAAGACAAAAGGTTTGCGTAAGGGACGCATTATTTTTATGCGAGACGTCCACTGAATAACAAACCGACGGTTTTTCTACGTAAAATATCTTAATAAAAACCGGAATAAGGCAATTATATTCTGATCATGCGCCACTTCGCTTCCTTTTTACCGAACTGTTAAAATTTCTGTTCTGATTTACACCCGAAACGAAAAGATTTACGATTATTTAAAAGGATTTTTACTACTTGTCTTTTATCTGACGGTGAGTGATTAATGAATAATCAAACGATAAAATTGAAATAAAGTGACAATTTTATTGAACAAATGTAAAAAAAGATGCCAAAAACTTGTGCTCGTAAATTTAATTGAATCATTCATTCATTTTTGCAAACAACAGTACGCGTATTCTTGAGGTAAGCTACGAAAAACCAACTGACACAGCCGAAATAAAATAATAAACTTATTGTGAACAGTCGCAACCACAAAGAATTCTCGTTTAAATTCTCTCATGAATACACGAGTTGCCGAAAAATAAATTCTCTTTTATAATAGACATTTTTATATATCCTTACATTTGTGCATTCACTTCAAACTTAATTAGAGTTTATAGAGCATTCCTTCCCAATTTTGTTCTCTGACGCACGCTGAGACTTATTCATTGGAGTGAGGGCGTTGGAAGGGGGTGGGAAAGGGGGGGAAGGTGGCCCGAAATAGCAAATAAATGAGACGAAAATGTAAATGTTGCGCTTCAAAGATGAAAAGCGCGCCGCTTTCTCGTTCTTGCTAAGCTCATCGCAAATGTACCAGAATTAGAGCCCCGACTGAAATAATTTTCAGGGCAGATGTATAACAAGGGTATTTTGGAATGGTGAAAATAAAAATGCTTTATGTGTTCACTAATTAAAAGGAGCGTGCGTATTTTTGTATTACAGTTTTAAGCATAGAATTTACTAATGTTTCTTTGTTTGATGATTTTACAAAGATTAGTGTATAATAATAATTACAATCAATAGCAATTTATGATCACAATAAATAAATAAATAAATAATAATGTTTGACAGCTTGTTACGTTTTTAAGACTTAGCCACTACACTGATCAAAATAAAACTAAGCACATAGATTGCATTCTTAAGACCGACTTTTGCCCGTTTTTATCTACAATATCAATATGTATAAGATTTAATATAAGATAAGATATAAATATAATTTTTAATTTTATAAGATTTTACATAAACCTATAAAAGCATTTTTGGGTGACTAGTTCAGACAGTGTCACATTTTGTCTATGATCTTTGCATAGTCAAGGCTAGTTTACTAGTTTTAAATAAATATCTAGTACCCGTATAAAACATACAAGTGTACTATCAGTTAAACATACTATATGACTGCGTCATCGTGGCTATCAGACAACAAAAATGTCTTCATTCCATTAGTGGTAGAACATTTACGTCAAAGATATTGTTTTCTTCAATAAGTTGGTTTAATAAAAGTCCATAAGACACACATGTCCTGGGATTAAGGCCATTGCGGAGTCCCCTCACGGAAGATTTATCTAATGCAATATGTTACTTTTACTGATAAAACTTTGGGAATATTTGCTGTTCATTTTTGGCATCTGAACATGTTACGATTACGTCATAATGTTAAATTCAATTTAGGCTGATGACGTAACGACACGTTACGTCATCAGCCTAAATCATAACACAAGCTCTGCTTAGCATTATTATTATTATTATTAAATAAGACCACCGCTCCCTTATATTTTTTTATAGTCATCACGTTTGGTAGACAGTGTTTAGCTCATCTTCTAGTACATTCTCTTATTTACCTCTTACGAAATTCATAGGAAAAAAAAGAGATTCTATTCTATTTAAATACGCATACTCTATAATTTCGAAGCATCTCAAAATCAGTTTAAAAATATGCCAGTGCTCAATCTATTGTGATCTCCTTCCAATGAACAGATGGAAACAGACAGCGACACGTCTAGTTTGAAAGGAACGCATTAATTATTGTGTTTCATTTGTTCAGGTATGTTCGACTTCGTTTAGTTTTCATGCGTAGATATTGTTACCTTCATTTTAAAAGTTACTTGTAGCGAGTTAAATCTAAGAATCAAATTTCAAGTACAACACGCTAGCTAGTGTTTATTTTTATTTTATTGTATGTACCTAAACATTTATGCATAAAATATGCACAGTGACAATATGCACGGGCATGAAGCCTAAGGTATCAGATTGCACGACTCGCTATCAAGTCGTAAAGCGGGAAAAACAAAGAGTCTTCTCGCCCTAAATTATGACATTCAACCATAAAGGTTTGCTTGATGCACTTACATGTACTACCTACCATGTCAATGTGGTACAGTTGTGTTAAAAATATTTAGAAAAAAAACAGACAGCACTTAATAACGACAAAAAGTCTGAAAGTGATATGTCAATATTGGTGAGATAAAAATTGGAAGATTTGTGAATTTTAGTATAAATACAACAACCATAACGTTTTTCCTACCTAACAAAAATACATACTCATAGAAGTAGTATTGTTTTTTATTCGAATAAGTTCTATATAGCTTGTATTCTCAGAAATGTGTATCGTTGCTTTTCTTTATCACTGTACCTATGTCACTTTTCCCATTTACATTTTTATGCTAAAACGCTTTCGCAAGCACGAAATATGAATACTGCAATATTTATAGAACAACATGTTTTGAGAGTAAGCTACCAAATAATATTGTTATTTAAACGATTCCAGTTGTTATTTATGGTAATTTCATAAATTTTTAAGAGATAAAGCGTTTATTCACCTTCGTCCAAATCCATATTTAAATTTTGTATGTTGTTGATTTGATTTCAAAGAACTCTCTAACATTCAAATATTATTTTAACCACAAAAGGTTTTGATAACGGATACTGTCTGTGTCTGTACCATTATTTCATAAAAAAAGAGTATATTCTATAAAACATTGCTTAGTTGTCATGAAAAAGTAAACTGTATTACGACGGAACAAGTTATAGAATTTGCCAAACGAAAACAATAATTCCGAATTGGTCTAAAGTTAAATCTCCAGTAAGACGTGATGATACGGCCTCTAATGTTTCAAAAACCATATCCAAGAAATTTTCTCACAAACTCGTTATAATAAAAAAGTTATATAAAAGAAAAGTAACATTCTGAAAGAAACCTCTAGCGTGACTAGCTCTGGCGTGACAAAACTCACTCCAACAGAGTGAACTATTGTGTTGATGTAAAATTATTACTAGAAAACACGGAATCAAAGTGAGATAATAAAATCTTTATTGGAAATAACATATAGACACCTCCTTATTATAATCGCCATACACAAGTATGATACTTCCTCAATAAGTAGATAGGTACCTACGATCATTGAAAGTTACCGAGACAGTTGTAGTTTTGTGGCAAAATCAACATCATCATCAAATTTTTATACAATTTAGATGATGATGATTTTCAATTTTAGTATGTATATAAAAATAATGATATAGAGTGTAGGATATAAGATATACTAAATAAATATAAAAAACAAGAATAAAAGAGGATGATGATAATGAAAATGATGATTGAACCCTATAAAATGATGAAAATCAAAACTTATATGAAAATAGGTTCAAGCGAGTAAAGCCACCGGAGTTACTAAAGGTGTAAGAAGGTGGAAAAAACCTTAAACAAAACAAAGTACCTACATAATGCTTTCATAGCTGCCCTACAAAGGTATAGAAGGTTCTCCGTAATAGGCAGGTTGACATTGCGGGTTTGTAACAAGTTTTAAATATAAATTTGTACATACAAGTCCTATCTCTAAGTGCATCGTCACATCCGCGCGGTTACGACGTCCACAGAAAGATCACTGATATTGCACTTCTGAGAACTGGAGACCGATGCACTGAGTTTTTGCAACATTTCGCTGTACATACGTATGTAACTATATGGTGAGAATGAGCATTACGTGCTTAGGTCTACAGGTTTTACCGAGAACTTTTAAAGTTATAAGCATGTATACCAATAAGTTTATATAGTGTAATGAATCACACTTATATTAATTTTTTTCATGGATTTTTTCTTTTCTCTCCAGAAATGTAACCAAAAAACCATAATAGTTTTTTTTTTTTTTTTTTTTTTCATTCTATAGCTAAACGTTTGACCGCAATTTCACCTGATGTTAAGTGATGACGCAGTCTACGGTGTAGCACGTTAGCACGTTTTTTGTTGTGTAGTTACGAGAATTAAAACATTGATGATAACTCAACAATTACATTACTTAAATGCTTAGCTAAAGTAAAAAATAAACAGGTCTTTGCATATACCTACTGTAGGTGATTGACCGAACAAATAATCCAAAGGTACACGACCGGATTTGAACCCATGACTTAGACTTGAACATTAGAAGGCATGGTTGCTACCACTAGACTTCTAGTGTTCTAGATAAAATTACTCCCTACTATTTTTTTTCCAATTCCAACTCTGATTTTGGTTTCACATTAATGTAGTTACAACAAAACGTATGTGTTCGTTACTAAAGATCTATCAGATTACAAAATCACTTACGTTTTTCCGTATACCGTATCGAAAACAACACCATAAACAATTGCTCGAATAAATATTCAATATTTATATTGTTTGTTCATGAAAATGAATTAATTCGTCCAAGTGGAAGATGGAGGACGCTCTTGAATTCATCGGAGCCCCGTAAATATTTTATTGCCGAAGAAAAAATGTCCGGACAAATTAAGGGGAAATATTGCGAACAGTTTTCAATCTTATACTTGTAGCTTAAGTGGAGCGAACGATAAAAATAGAGGAGATAGGGCATCACCGGTTTAAAGCAAAACATGTGACTGTCCTATTTCATTGTAAAGGGATTTTTATATATTTTAATAGCAATTAATTATATTCGAAAAACGGGAAGTTACCCATATAATTATAACCACTAACCAAGTTTATTGATAATTTTTACCAGTAAAAGAATGCGCGTGACTATCAGAACTGAATTTAAGAGATCCTTTTCTTAATACAACCCTTCGCACAAAGACGAATGTATACCCAGCAAGCTAAAAGTGTGTTCAAAATGTGTTTGTAGAGACACTATAAACTGGACGCAGAACCAGTGGTTTAGGCTGTGTAAAGATATAATATAGTATAAATTCACCATCACCACCATCTTTAAATCTTAATTTTATTTTAAAATTTGTTCAATTATCCTGCTTTATACCTACCTAATTAATAATAAATCCACTCTTATTTCGTTTTGAGCCAGCGATGCCTCGTTTCCTTTAGCTCTTGTGAGCATATAATACTGAGATTTCTCCAGCTCTTTACTAGAAAGGCTCAAGGCTCACACCCATTTTCTAACCCTGCTAATGGAAGCCCCGTAGTGAATCGATACAGCCTGTTTTGTTTAAGTATACCCTACTTGGTAGATGTAGTAGGGTCGGGAACTTTCCAGAGGCAAGACATGGTTTGTGCATTCCGTTTTTTTTTCATTTATTTATCCTTATTACTACTACTTAGGTTACTGTAGGAGCTGTATATTACCACTATATTTTTGAACATATAAACATGCTTTACATACAAGAAGCTTCTATTTAAATTAAATGACTCCACAAATAAAGAATGAAATAAAAACGCTGTCGTTCACAGTGGGACCTGTCGACATCATTATCAGAATACATATCAACGCTTAAGAATTTTTAATTTACCGCTACGCGGTCTTGATGAAATTTAAAATAGCTTGTTTGAAACGGATGCATATTTTAACATTTTCAATAATTGTGTTTTAATTCATTAGTAAAGATAACGATGAATGTAGGTTTATTTTCTTCTTAAATATTTAATCTATACTTCTATACTTATATGTACTAATATAATACTTCCTTTGTCCTGACGACGCACAGCCTAAGCAACTGGTCGCACTTACTTGAAAGTTTTGGGGTATATTCTGTCATGATTTGGTAAAGGATTTTTTTTAATTCAACCCATAAAGTGAGTAAGTAATAATGTTTGAAATTTGTAGTCGTACGCGTTCTTTAAGTTTTTTTTATAATGCAACAGATATTGTAAATTTTAATTTACGACTATTTGGTGTGACTCAAAAGCCTCTTTATTTTACAAAGTTGTAGATACAAAGAAAATATTGTTTCCAGCAATGACACTTTTTATCTGAAAACGTTGCAGTAAATATCCATAACATACGTGCCCTATAAAGCTCACAGAAAGAGGACTCATTATTTTTTAAAGTTTAACTACGCTGTAAAGTTCTATAAATGCGTGTTACCAATTTATCGTAGCTATTTGTGCAACAATAGCTACAAAGTAAAGTTGAGAATCGAAAAGCACTGCCTTTTACATTGATTTTACAAAGTCATATAAACTGACCTTTAGTTAAATGAAAATAAATGTGATCAGTATGGCAAATAGGATAACGTAATCGGTACGCGTTGGCTGTAAAACGTCGTATTTGCACAAATGGATTTTGAGTGCCGGCACTTCAAATGAACACCGGCGTGGGCTTTCTTCTTTGCAACTTTAACTATAGAGGAAAAACATAAAAGTTGTACAACCCACTAAACCTTATAAAATATAGTTTGAAAGTAAACTCGGATATATAATTATTTTTTCAGCGTTTCTACAAGAACACCAATTATTATGTGAATCTCATTGTAAAATCGACTCTATTGATAACTGTTTAAAGTAAATTTTATATGATGATTTCGTTTGTTACAGGCGTGTAGCTGGTAAGGTTCGGGCGCGGCTCCCACGCGGTCGACCTTACTAACAGGTGAGGCGGCGACGCCACACAGAACATGATACTAAGGTTTGGATTTGAACTTTATTTCATATTAGTTAATGTCTCTTTTTGCTTGCACCTAAGAGCTTAAAGCCGATTGGATTTTGATAAAAGGGTTCCCGATTAGTTTATAAAAATGTATCTTATTTCACGCTTTGTTAAGTAACTTCCTTGTTTTTTATTGAGAAACTAAATTTGTTTTCTGACAAAGAGTGTAAGATTATCCAACATTAAATCGTTTGCGTGGTCTATGAAAGTCTAAATCTTTTCAAATACTTTCATGGCTGTAAAAAGACTACTCCTAAAAACATCAAGCGGTACCATCAATACCAATAATTAATATCAGTAATAATTCCTGAAAATTTCAAGTGCCTACGACCAGAAGCTTAAGCTGTGCCTACATGTCAGTCAGTCAGTCCAAAGATTCTTATAATTTGCATTGATTTAAGGCTTAGAGAGTTAGTTCGATACCTTTGAAGTTTCCAGAAGAAGTCTTATTATGCCTGGTATAGCTTATAGTTTTAAAGCTAAAGTCAGAGTACTTAGTGAAACCATATATTCTGCTGCTAAATTCAGCATAGAAACTATCCCTTTATCTGTGATGTGCATAATCTATCTGCATCCAAGACAAAACATGAGTCAGTTGAACCACCCACTGCATAATTTACATTTGTATTGCATGTTACTTCTTGTCGTTTTAATCATTACTCTTACAACTTGCCCCATACAGTAGATACCTAATTGTATTCTAAGTATTTACTTGACTTTGTTTTTGAGCAAAAACAAATCCCTTTAAACTTTATTTAATACTAGCTTAAATAACTAGTTTGTATAAGAAATAACTACCTCGGACAAAGTCGCCTGCGTTTCGACAGCTTCTCAAGCAACGTTCCGTCAAAATAGGAAATAATTGATTTATTTTCATAAAGCACATACGCAAGGGTAATAAATACACACATCGTTTTTTTCTGATCACTAATGCTTTATTAGAAATCGCATAATACGATTTCACAATTCAATACTAATCTAGTAGATGGGTTCTTACGCCACCTGCAAATATAAAATTCTTTTGACCCACCCGCTGTCATATCAATTCGAAGCTTTAAATTTATAGTTTTGCAAATTACGTTTTAATCCAATTCACAACAGAGTTGCGATTGTGTTATTCACGTTGACATTTTAATTTAAAGGCAAAAGTGTTTATTTTTACGTAATAAAGTGCCTGAGCCCCAAATTTTATGACTTTTTCGAACAAAACTTCCACGCAAAGAGTTCAAAATAGTTTATGCTTAGTCATGTTTTTGTATTGTTGAACTATTTGTATTTTAGCACAAGAATAAAAGATTTATCTACAGGTTGATTCCTTTTGAGTTTATAAATATATAAATAGCTCTACTTTAATCCCCAAGCACGGTAGATATCCCTTCAGACCTTTTAGTAGCAATTACCCACTCGAGATGCCTCAATTATGTCTATAGTCAGAGGTACGTCAAAGTATTACATTTGGTATTCAGTTACATTTTGCAGCAGTTGGTACTTCATCCGCCGCTGCTAGACTAACTGGTTTCTTCACGATGTTTTTCTTCACCGTTTGCAAACACTGGCGTTGCGCGCATAGGTACATTTTTTGAACAGAAAATCTATTGACACGCTTCTGAACCCGAACCCACGACCTTTGGATCAGAAAGTGGGGTCACTTCCACTAGACCGGTGACGTCGCCATTATCTTCAACTTTTTACATTGCATACCCGACAAAACGCAAAAGGTACATTATATACGTACTTATTTGTTACGAGCCCGCCAATAAATTTACATAGGTATTGCACAGTAAAGTTTCCTTGACGGAATTTGTTGTACGCATGAAAACCATACCACGCAAGCCCGATATCATAGTCCGAAGATATTTCAGTGCATCGATCGGTGCCTATCAGTGCTTATATCGTCTAAACGATCTATTCCGGCCCGGGTAGCGATTACGAATCACAGTATGTCCTTGGCGGTATATGTGAGTGATTGGAATAGCAAATGGTGGGACCACCGGACTATCGGCTCACTAGGTACCTAGCCAACGTATTGGGATCCGGCACGAAATTGTACAGGCGTATACTTTGCTATACAGGTCACATAGTGAAGTACATTGACTGTTTATCTTTGATCTGTACGTATATGCCGTATCAATTATTTGAATCTCCTTGAAATTTTCCTTTGACCATGAAGCTGAACCACCTAGCTTGAGCAGTACTTATGGAAAAACAAAATTTGAGATTGACTTTCAGGTACTAACTATATAGATTTTTATTTTATTTTTTGTACTTATTTTCTACTTCACCTTTGTTTCTGAATTTGTTATTTTATGGGGTTAAAAAACCAGATAATTTTTATTTTTATTTTGGTTTATTAATTTTTTTATGAATTATTAATTTCATTTACTTATAGTATCCATAGAACAAAAATAAGTCGACAGATTTAAGTTCATCAGCTTACTGCATTTCATTGAAGATGGCAGCACTTTCTATGCGTAGAAAGTACTACTCATAGAAATACGCAAAAGTTTTCTGTCTTTGTTTAATTCGTTAGTAAGCACACGGCATTTTCATAAAACTTGTATGTATTAATAACTGCATATCACGAGTATACCTACCATGGCCTTAAACCGAATGATACCACGACATACTCATACTCGTATACAGTGGTAAGTACATTCACTAAGTTGTTTTGACATCTCAGATTTGGGCCGTCGCGCCGTCGTCGCTAAGTCGCATTTAGAATTGCAAATGAATCGGCCGTTTTCTCGTGTCGTAAACCCAGGGATATGATCCAGTCAGTTTTCGCGCCATTAACCTCTTGGACATACCCTCCCCCTGTATAAAGTATCGTTATTGTGTTGTGTCTTTTTGCAAAACAACATGTTGAGATTGATTTGACAGACCGCTTCTCGGTAATAGGTATACTTTTTCTTCTGATTTGAAGGGGGTTTGATTCTTATATCTGTTACTATCTGAAACACGTGTGTTTTAATTCTAGTACTCATAAATAAAACCTATGAAAAAATATAATTAAAAAAGCCGGTATTTTATCCGTCCAACCGTGGAACAATTCTGATAATACTTGCAGCACAGATAACGTAACTTGACAGTTTGTAATAACCAGCCAAACGAGTCCTGTCACTGCGACTGTCCAAAATAAAATCACCAGATTATGCTGGTCCCTGTGTGAGTAACCTTGAGTGTGCTTATGCGATAGAGGGTAGGTCTAATTAATTTGGAGATAGGCGCAACCGTCTGCCAGTGCCAGCGGCCTATGTTTTGGGATTGAGTCGTAAATGTCAAGTCGAGTGGCCTCTACCATAGTTCTTTTAGATCTTTACTGGCACTTGACGAAGAGAAAAAAGTTGAAGCGTCGGATTAATCCAAGTTTTGGCGAGAAGTTAGATGAAATGCGACTTCAGAAAGTTTTCAAATTAACGTTGGCGTTGGTTTTTGAGCCATTCAGGCCGACCAAGGTTTATGTGGAGACTTGTCAAACATTTTGTTAGGTACGAACTTTTATATGAATTTGGTTAATTATGAAAAACTTAATTGAATTTAGTAAGACACTTCATTAGGTAACCAAACCTTAAATCTAATGAATTGCCAACGCACACTAAACCGAATTTTACGACCGATACGTACAAATAACCTAAAAAGTCTTGTAAACATGTTTTTTCATAGGGCGGGTGCTCCCCTTAAGAAATTTGGAAAAAAACCTCGTGGAGTTTGGCGCAAATCACCTATTTTATGTAAACTTCGTGACTACCCACTATATCGAATGAGTTAGGAAGGATTTACTTATGATTTATTTTCTAGTAGGAAATAAAATTGTAGCAATGTACTGAATGAGGCGGTTTGTGGGTCGGGTTTATAAATAAACTGGCTTGTGTTCAAAGTTTAATGAGCAGCGATGATTTAAGTGAAGTCCTCTTGTTAGTCACGCATTGACTTGGCTTAAATATGGTGAGTTATTTATAATTACTTCCACAATTTAAGGCCTTTACAAATTTTTACATCGCTCAATTGAAACACAATGAAAAATTCAGTAGAAACTAAGCTACAGAAAATCAGAATTCTCAATTTTGGACAGTATTATAGCAATAAGTTCTAAGTTTAAATTAAAAAAATATAGTAATTATTAAGCCAAGTTAATTTAATAAAATATGAGGCGGTATGATCTTATGACTTTAGCCTGCGAGATGGGCGAAAATTAAAAAAGCCAAGCAATTAGCACAAATTAACATGTTTCAAAAAGATTCGTGTCCAATAAGGTTTAACTGTGCTGTGATTGGCCACGCCTAACCTCGTTTTTAGCTAATTATGTCGAAGCATTGTGCGATAGGTAATTAACATACAAATTTATTTACAGAAAAAGCAATATAACTAAGCTCAAAATACATTAGCGCCTAATTATTTTAACGAAATTTGTATAATATGGGCGTGTTTCTGTTGTTTTTATTAATTGAAAATATAAGAACATAAAATGCTATTTACATTAAAATATTCATAATTAAACTCATCAAGAGTAAAAACAGGTACATAATGTATAGGATTTAAATAAAAAACTCTAGAAACCAATTATAAATATTCAACATTGGTATTTAATAACCACTGAACTTTGACTAAATTATTTTTATTTTGAAATGGTTTGTAACCGTTGTAGGCACCTATAGAGTGCCAAGTTAGAGTTTTCTTAGTTACTGTTTTATGTTACGAGCCCGTTTTGTGGTTGGTTTCGCATAGAGTCACGCCCGTTCGCCCGATAGTAACATTTATCTCACACTGACCTCACAACTCAGTAGTAACTCTTTTCTGTGATTTTGGTTGTGGGTTCGATCCCCACCGAGGACAAACATTTATGTAATGAACACAAGTTTGTTCTTTATCTGGGTGTTGTAATTTATTTTATATATTTACAAAAAAAATATATAAAGATTCTATCTGGTTTACATAGCACAATTTATGCTTAGAGCTAAATTATTTTAGGTATAAATTTATCATTTACATAATATATACCTAACAGAAACGGAAACAAAACAACCACAGCTTAGGGCTCTGGTATATAGAAGTAAAATTGTATGTAAGTCTATTATTTTCTGTGTTACTGCCATTTTAAACCAGGCAGATGTTTGTAATTGACGACAAATCAAGGTAATTATTTTAATCCAATTATTTGTTGCAGGTTGCCTTGCCCTTTTACGCAGTCGTCGCTTGCGAGTTTACGACAAGGTGAATATAAGAAAGAGGTTTTAATTTACTTTGAAAATGATAGTGGAATAAAAACTTTTTTGAAAATGCTTTAAATGTTTTAATAACTTTGTAAAAAGACTATAGTTTTTTCATACAGGTTGAGTTGTTTTTCACCTTGAAAAGATTTCCATCACTTACTCACTTTATAATTATTTAATTTATTAATATAATCAATCATAATTGTATTCGATTTCAATATTGAGAGTTTCTGTAATATCTCTAAAGATATAATACAAAAGGAAATCGTTTATATGTGCACAATTTACAATATAACTTATGTGATACATATTATAATAAATATTTTTATAGTATTTCAATTGTAAGACAAAGAGTTCTTTATTCATTTGACACACCATTTTCAACTATAGTAATTATCGATTCCAGTACGACAAATCAATTTAGTGAGTAATTATATTGGAAAATCGTCCACAAAAAAGTGATTCAGGTCACGACCCTCAGCAGTGAGGAGTACGACGCGAGGAGGAGGGTTATTGCAGATATCACATTTAATTAATTATTTTAAGTCAATAAGCGCATTTCCCCGTAAAATTTATATTTATCAATAAGAATAAATATAATATAATAAATTAATTCTGGTCGTCAAACAGTCACTGATTATCAGGCATCATTCAAAACTGCATAAAAAAAAACGTTTTAAAAAAGTATTCTGCATCTCTTTCTATCTCTACCTTAAAAACGAAGAGAGAGCGCAATTTCCGAGTTCAAAATTCTTGCAGTATAGCTTCGAGCAACGAAAAGCGGGTCTGTTAACCTCAATCGTTTATTCGATCAACGGTAGATGTTACAGTTAAATACATGTATGTAAGTACAGAGAAGCTTTGAGATCAAACTCGAATCTCAAAGCTATTACCTAAAAGTACAGGTAATACCGCTTCAGTATTTTTTGTTCAACACATTCTGATATCCTTTAGTTTTTTTTTTGTTAATATTTCATGATATTTAGTAGTTGAAAAGCAAGACATATGAGAGGTAATCTCACAGGCAATGCACTGTTCTGCGTTCATCAACTTGAAGCATACAGCTGTTAGCCTCATGTGCCTGTGATTTCTCCGGTATCCATACCCTTCAAACTCGAACGTAGCATACTGCTTAACGGCAGAAATGGGCATGGTGGTAGTACTTTCCCGCAGAAGCCCTTCACTAAGAACTTTACTTCTACTAAGTACCGTTTACACTGACTTTTGGAGACTATCACTGGAATTTTGAGCCGTTAAATGTTACCTTAAGTTTTAAATTCTATGTAAAGTATTTCATGGTAATTGCAATCGATATACTAAAAATTAAATTATGACTATAAAAAGCAAATAACCAAAAGTACTGCAAGCAATTGTTAGTATTTCCCTTATAAGTTTTACAATTCAAAAATAATCAGAATTAAAATTGAGTCTGAAACCTCGCTCTACTTCAAAAACCCAATCTCTTTTATCTACAAGCTATTTATTTCTGATTTTCACGTTAGCAACGCAGCCGTTTGCGCAACTCCCGCGCACATGTTCGAGATAAGAAAGCTCACTTTTATGCCAACATTTACATATAAAACGGGTTGGTTGAGTACCGGTTAGCGTTTTAAAATTTAAATTCAATTCAAATTTTTATTCGGTAACTTAATTTATTCTAATATTGTATGCATTTAAGATCTCCTTTTTTAAGTATATCTGTATCAATTTATGCGTAATATCTGTTCATCTTTGGTTTTCTGTAAAAGGATTGAAAAAACACGACTTATAGTAGGTGTTTTTCATTTGGGTATGGTTGAAAAATTCACTTTCAGTGTAATTTTGTAGTTGTCATCATAATCGTCATATAAACGTTAGCGTTACCGAATAACGTTATTTTAATATATGAAAGCATAAGTGCCAAATTACTTTAAAATGTTTTCGAGATTACTACTATAATGATTAATACATTTTTTTAGCTTTAATGAATTTGACACATTGTTTTCTTTTTTATTGGATAAAAATAAATTGGAGAAATTATATTACACTTAGTAAATCTTGTCGTTAAGAAAATACTTCACTGATAATCTGTTTTCTGTGTAAATGTGCCTTATCCACGTTTACATGGCCGACCATTGGCCTGGAGAGTTTCCTAACGTAAATATTTATAGACGGACTGTGGACGAACGCAGTGCGGGGCGTCTGTCTCGTCTACCCACACTCGTAAAACAACGAGCTAAATAGTAAGATAAATAAACATATAAAAGAAAGCACAATGGTGTGTTCTCTATAATTTTATCTCAAAAAAACATCATGAGAATTTGATGAGTTTAAAGAAAATATCAATGAGGTACACTACAAGCTTGTTCGTTAGTAATTTGACCTGGAAGGTTGAGACTAGAATAACTATGTTACTTAATTAGGTATGTGTCTAGAAAATTGTGTAGTAAATGACGAGTAAGAAAAGAATAGAAAATTTATGTACGGCTCAAAGAAGAAAATGAAAGGCAAAATGTACATAAAGTATGTCAACTTCACAGAATATGGGATGAAGGCGTGAATATGGATGACAAGAACAATAATTTTGTTAGGACTTGCTGATGGAGCAAGCAGATGGCCCACCTGCCGGGCTAAGATGTGCAACGTGAGATATGTCGCGCTTGACACCAGATATTTTTGGTCTTCTATGAATGGATATTTTAGAAATTATAGATAAAAGACCCAAAACTACGCTAGTGAATTAGCATTAAGTCTTCATTTGACAGAACAAGAAAATTTTTGGACACTGCCATGTTAGCGCAGGAAGATGTAAAGAGATATCTATATTTTGAACGAGAAAACGAGAAGACAAAATTTTGTCGCTTTGCTCATCTTAGCCGGGCTGATCTTATATGTAAAATAAACAGTGTCATCATACAAATAAAGAATAATATGCTTTCGGTTTAAGATGTACAGTTCTTATTTACCCCACACTCTGAGTTCATCCTATATAGAGGCACCATACAGGCGCGTACTTGTTCCTATGTTTGTTTCTGTCTCTCATCGAGTCTGGTTGTTTGTGCGCTGTAGATAATGTGACTTTCCTTTTGGGATTTGTTTATATGTTCCTATCTTTCTCGTGACAGAGATATGTCCGTCTTAGCTGTTAAAAATACTCGGGGCTTCGTAAATGAATCATGTCAGTTGCCTTTCTTGCTCTCTCGCTTCCTCTTGCTGTATTTACTTTCAAAGTAATAAGGTCTTTGCACTCTTTTAGATTCGGAATTAAATACAAATGACTTATAAATATTCCAATCATATTCGTTTTTGGACAAAAAATAAGACTAGGAAACTCATTTTTAATACGAAATAACAAGCTAAAAATTTCCTTTTTATTAAACTTTACGTAACACAAAATTCTCAATTCGGTTATATTTTTTTTCTCTTCAGCACTACGTCATTTATAAACCAATGTTTTTTTAATGTAACTTGCTGATGGAACAAGCAGATGACCCACCTGATGTTAAGTGGTTAATGATGTTATACTGTAAAATTGTACCTGACTGATGTTAAACTGTTAAAAAAATAACTGAAAAAAAATAACTTTAACTAAAAATCATCTAAGTAAGAATTGAAATCAGTTTATTACTTACAGTTTATAGATAATCTTTAAACCACAATCTCATCCGATGGTTATTTGATAAGATAAGCGATGTATAACACTTACCTACTGGAAATATTTATCTACTTTTCTCTTGAAACATCTAAAGTCTTCGAAAAAACAGATGTCTATCACAAATTCCATACAGATTGGACTAGAATAAATTCACCTAGCGGGTTTTCACCTTGAACTAAAAGTCCAGCGTAAATGTATAAGTCAAACACAAATCCTTAATTTTACATTGCAAAGCGACAATATAATCCATGTTATTAGTTCTGTTGACATGTTCACAGACGTAGTTAATTTATAGCTGCCATTCTTGAACCATATCCTTTGTAGTACACCAATTACTAGTTCGCGACACTGTTAGTGTGGGAAATTAGGTACAGTATTTGTTATTAAAGTTATACAACTGTATTGTAAGCGTTTAGCGTTTTGTGGTCGTGTTTTGAATTAGTTGGGCTTAAATTCTGGAGCATTTCTTTCGTTGATTCGTATTGACACCCACAACACAGATTTTATCTAGTGTCTATGTATGATATTTTATCAAAGGTAACCACTACGTTACTCCCTTCAGCGTAACACTTAGTATCCATTTTTATTTTATTTTTTATCTTTAAGTTTTCTAACTGTACCTACCTCATTTTAATTGTACTATAGTACTATAATAGCTAATAATAAGTTTTATTTTTAACCGAGTTCAAAATAAATAGGAGATTCTCAGGTTGGTTGCGTCCTTCAATTGTAAGCCGTTTTGTTTTTTTTTATTTGAAAGTATGTAATTTCAAAATGATTCTCTATAAATTTGGTCAAAATTGGCTCAGTAGTTAGGTTATCCAAGTAAAAATTTATCAATATTTGGAAATACATAATTATAATTCACAAAAATGATTTTTTGCTCTCCTAAAATACATGTAAAATCGCTGTTTTCTCTCACTTTATCCACCATGATCAAGAAATTGTATTTTGACAATTCGGTTACTATTAACATAATGGAATGTTAAGTTGGCATGTTACAAGATTTAGCGTTACGACGGCATTATATACGAGTATGTTTTTCCTTTGTTCAGCTGATATATTTTATTACCGTGTCTTGTGTAAACAAGTACCCAGAGGTGTGAATTGTAAGCAAATTTATTGGTTGTACGATGCATTGTTCCGTTCATACAAAATGAAGGGTGCAAAGGGGATGGGTCTACTTGCATCAGGCAAAGTGTTACTTGAATCTTGACAAATGACCTCAAATTGATCCTTTTGCATTGTTGTAACATTTTATAGAGATATAAAAAAAGTGTTGGGGTAATATTACAAAAATGACACGGTTCCGTAGAAAAGAGCTAGGTCAATTTAAAATCCACTGAAGTAAAAATTATTCAAATCAGTCAAGTGAAACTAACGAAAATATTAAGTGATTGATTCACTTAATATTTTCGTAAATAAGTGAAAAATAAGTCTTATTGCAAAGTCTCTAAATTCAACTAAGATTGAAGCCCAACGGCCTTGCCTTCGACAAATGCTATAAAATTACATAATTTAATCTAGTAGGTACCTACCTAGTATTATTTGTGGTGAAATTAACAGACGATAAAATTAAGTTTATACTCACAATAAAATGTGAGTTGCCGTCATAAAGTCTCGCGTTTTTTATTGGTACCGATGGTCGAGTGACGCTTGCAGTTTGGTTAAACGGCAGTTTATAGCTATTTTGCCTCCATTAATCGCTTTACTACGCACCCGCGCCTTTCGACAACCCTTTGAGCCGCGTAGGCGGTTATTACTCGGTTTGTACGGAAAGTTACGGAAAGTGAAATTAATCGTTTTATGGCATAGTTGGTCAACTTACTGGGAGTTCTATTCTGTATTATTTTAAATTATTTAGCTATGTAGAAACGGTATAATGTAACTTTCTAGTAGGTAAATACTAAATAACATTTTGTTATTAGGTTGGTTATTAGGAAAAATGATGCAGTTCAAATAAAAGGTTTGGAGGAGGAGCAGAAAAGAAAATTATTTGAAAATAACTTGAAAGCTAAACAATAGTAGAGTGATTGTTTGCTTGCTATCCGCCCGCCTACGAGAACATAGCGTGTCAGTGTTGGGTCGGCGCTCGGCGCTAGTTCTGCCGCCCGACGCTAGATGTCTGCGAGCGGATGCGCGCGTGTGTGCGCGACCGGCACACCGACATACGCGCCGCCACTCCGCGCTCGACCGCGCCGCAGACCGCGCGCCTCGCGTACTTCACTAGCCCGTCGTTCGACATACGACTCGCGACGACAAAATATCCGCGCTCAAATCAACAAAATAAAAAAAACTGTTGCGTCACCTCCTATCGCTAAAATCGACTTTCCATAACTTTTGTGCACCACGAAAAACTATTTCCACCAGTTTTACAGACTTTTCATAGTTCATGGACTTGACACTCCGGAGGTTACGTTATCATATCAGTGACCGTTCGACGAACCAACACTAGTTTTACAATTTTCCTCCGAGCGGGCGAAGATCCCTGCGAGTTTCCGCCGCGGTCAGCTCTCGTCCGGCCGGCTCTAAATCGGGCTCGCGTTTTAATTTTCATGTGCCGCTGCGGCGTGTGGGACGCGTGTTATCGCGGTGCAATGTGCCCGCGACGCGCGTGAACCCGCCGCGACTCTCCCGATCCCCCGTGGCTTGCCCGGCCGCCACCCTGTACCCTGACAACCATGTCGGGGGCCTCGGCGCGCCCTGCGATGCGGTGGCCGCGTCGCCAGCGCCCGCCTCCGGCCACTCAGCCGGCCCGGCCTGGTGGACCATGATGAACGGGGTCGGCGGCGCGCTGTACGAGGAGGCGCACGCGTCGCCGCCAGGCGGGTCACCGCCGGCCGCGCCCGCCGCCGCGCCGCCCTCCGCGTCCAGCGCCTCGCCGGCCAGCGTGGGCTCCAACCCACCGCAGCCGCCGCTGCACATCCCGGCCAAGCGCTACGACCCCGAGCCTGGCGTCATCCGGCACGCGCAGCAACCCTGGGGCTACCCGCCCGATGCGCCGCCATCCTTCGAGCACCAGTACCCCGCGGCACCCACCTACTACAATCTGCCCGTGGAACGAGAGCGCAAGTCGGCACTGCCGTTCTGGCCGGCGGGCAGTGGAGAGTACAAGCCGTACGCTGACGGGGGCTGCCACCAGGGCTTCTCGCAGCCATGCTGGAACTACCCGTATGGTGCACCGCGTGGGGACCAGCCGCTGTCGTACGTTGGTGGCGAGGAGCGCCGCACCGGCGTCTCCGAGGCATCCGGCTTCTCGCACGATGCATACGGCCTCCGAAACTACGCTCCAGAGTCTGTGTCCAGCGCGCCCTACCCGCCTCCAGGCTCTTTGCCCGGTTAGTATTACTCATGCATTATTTATGGAGTTCCTGGAACCCGGCACTCACGTTTTCTGACGTCCGGTCGAACTGTTTGTAATCTAAGAAACTTATCGAGATGCAAACAATTTGTGCGGCATAACATTTTTCGTTTATAAACAGATAAGTTTTGTACCCGGAAACGTGAATTTCAGGTCTGGGAAATCTAACTAGAAACTTATTAAACTTTTCTTTTGTTTAACGTTTACAGTGGCAGTCCTGTGGAGCTGAAGCTGATAAAGTTAATTTGTAAATAATTATTTCTTATGAGTTTGTCAACCTTGACCTGTCGGCGGAGCGCCACTTGCCGGTAGATGGCGCGCGGCGCACTCACACAGGCGTGAGTTGCGTATGTGTGGAGCACGCACACACGGATGCCCCCCGCTGCGAGCTCTATGTGGGTGTCATATCAACAGTTCGATGCACACTATCATGGCTGACTGCATTGGTTTTTCTTATCGAAGTCGACTGATTGGTACGAGTACACCCTGGTTCATAATGCACAATCATAGTTCGTCAGATCTATTCAATCCAAGATTTTTCAACTTCGAATGACTCATTGCTCTGATATTTCGCTGTAACTCAACGTTCTAAGTAGCATTTCGGTATATGAGCCTACTCACAAAGATTTCACATCATCCCTATAAAGTTGTCATTTTTACCAACAAAACATGTAAGAAACAAGTATTAAAAATAGGTAAATTTTAAAGACATTATGTCGGTATTGGTAATCGTAATGTAAAATTATCCTTGTTACCAGAAAATAGACTAAAGCCACGTTAACCTGTCGGTCCTGGCTTAGCGGTCGGTAAGTCATAACTAAAAACAAACGTTGGCTAAAATCTTATACCATCATAATGATGGTGCTAAAAAAAACAAAAGTAAATTGGTGTAAAATGTCCAACTAAAAGGAAGCCACCAAACGCACAAATCAAAACATTTTCCCACAGAACACCATAAATTTGATGAATGAACAAAACACGTGCTACAAATGTTTAAAAACGAACCGTAAGCACCTTTTTATAGGCAATGTAAAACGCTATACAACCGACAATAAATTAAAGTTTACGTAAAATAAAGCAGTCAATAAAAATGTATAACTAATAAATAAACACGATACCTGAGCGTTAAGACAATAAACTGATTGTGTAGTGGTTGTAAACCAAATATTGCTGCAATAAACATATTATAGGTCGATGAGACGATAAAAGCAGGAGACTTGGTATACTGGCTACCGTGGTTCCGTAGGCCGTGCTTGCATATCATTCGGACAGCTGAGCAGATTCGTATCATCTTTATGATTCATAAAAACAACGTCACACGTGCAATAATACAAGTTATTTCTTCTTCCCAAATCGCGATAGAAGTCATAATACTCATAATTACTGGTTACAACCGCCATGTCAATAGAAGAGTAATAAAAAGATTCATTCATAAACCGCTAAGCGCTAGTTCACTTTCGATCGCCAACCCATAAAGATGGGTTTATCGCGCCTCTGTTACAGCAGAGGTGTAACTTGACATAATTTTGCGTAAAACGCGCATATAATGGCCCATTAAAAGGAAACAATTGTTGAAAAAGTTATACGAGTGTTCACGTCAGTTTATGATTGTGTGTTTACCACCTGAAGTTGACATTGACTTTGATTTGTACATTTATGGCTTAGTAAACGACTAAACGGTTTGTGGAATAGCTCCATTAGTTACTACCTCCCATTAATTTCTAGTACTTGATACTAACCGTGTCTTCATGATACGTTTATGTTTCTTCTTATTGTGTTACATGATTGAGGGCATCAACCATTATTTTCAGTATTGGCAAATAATTTATTTAAAATACTATAATTTGAGTTTTGAAAATTTGTAACAACATACAAAAGAAACTTTTATTCAAATGTGAGCCCTATTCTCTTGAGTTAAGTGCTTAGGGTAAATTGTTCAACCCCAAAGAATCTTGGCCTACGAAATAGACAAAGCTCGCTGTCGGGTGGGTAAAGTTTTATGGTCGAAGAGAACCCGCATTTTTATTACCACTGATCGCTACCTATTCCCTCATAATTGACAACTCGACTTGTCATTATGTTCCTTTTTAAACAATTGGTCTTTGCTTTGAACAAGAAAGTACTTGCTTGGCTTTAACTTACTTTTATTAAACATAATAGTATCGCAAAAAGTTTTGCATATTTCATCTTTGTTTGAAAAAAAGAAGCATAGTTTTGATCATAAAGTATAGGATTTTACAGCAATTATTTTTTAAATAAAACTAGTACTGCCTACTCAATCATTCATCATTTTGTTTTAGTAAATAAGTAAGTAAATTTATTTTAATTTTATAGAAACACAGTTTTATGATTTTTACGAAACTAGCTCAACCATAAACGACTAAGATGTGGTGGAAATAGTAAAAACGCAGATTGCATAAAAAGTGGGGTTAGCTACACACGTAGGCAATATTTAAATATTGCGGTAGGGCAGTTTTACGGACTCTGCTTAGTAGAATAGCTATCTAAGTACTTACTCACATTTCTTCACATAAAAAATAAACAAGCGGTAAAACAGAGATTTATTCATACTCCCACAAGTACACGTAAAATGCGGAGACGTTCAGTATTTCGAATAATGTTCGTTGTTTGTTCAAACCAAATGTCATGCACAGAAACAAACAGACATATTTAGGACATAATCGCTTGAACCCATTTGAACCAACATTATTTGAGGAGTAGGTAATACTGAATTTAGAAAATAATCAAGAAACAACAAAGGTAGGTAATATTAAATATGTAAATAAGTAAGTAGTTACTACAACATGAGATATTTTAGAAGTGAACACCTATAGCTAGCAAAACGCTGCAGTTTATTCTGTCACTGACAGCAATTCTTACGACACGAGTCATTGCATCCATCCGCTAGACAATGAGGCATCTATTTCTCAACACCATTCAACGCTCATAAGAGCACCGTTTTGAATAATAGGAAATGGTGCAGTTTGTTGCACGCATCGGCTATTGAGAATATCGTGGGCTGCATACAAACTTTATCGTCGGTGATCTCATCAAAAGGACCGGTCGCATAAATCGCGCTATGCGTTACTTCTAACGCACCGTACCAGCCCACAATTGTTTCTATGAAGGCGACATGGAAATAGCTCGTAGTTAAAAATGTAATGCAACGCAGTCATGCTGCTTGCAAAGTGTTCCGTGCAACCTAATTAACGCGCTGCCGAGCGGCAAACAGAGGTCTTGGAAATATGTCAAATGAAAGCCGACCGACTGAGTCATATTTGTATTTCTCTGTATAGTATTGTGTCGCGATTCGAATAAAATGACCATTTAAATAGCTGCTTTGATATTTGAAACAAATGTACTCGTGCCAAAAGATTATTTAAGCGTTTGACATTGTGTTTGTTTATATATCAATGATGTTGCCTGAATCTAAAACAATGCACATACTTTCAGTGAAGAAAATAAACTTTATTTGTTCAGGTTCCCTATCGATGTCCGTCGGCGTGGGGGTCGGCTGCGGGTCCTCAAACCCACTCGATTGGACCGGCCAAGTAACGGTGCGCAAAAAGCGCAAGCCCTACTCCAAGTTCCAGACTCTCGAGTTAGAGAAAGAGTTCCTGTTCAACGCATATGTTTCCAAGCAGAAGAGATGGGAGCTTGCGCGGAATCTTAACCTGACAGAGCGGCAAGTGAAAATATGGTTTCAGAACAGACGAATGAAGAACAAGAAGAACTCGCAGCGGCAGGCAGCGCAGGCCGCACAGAACAACAACAATAATTCGAATGCGAATAATCACAACCACCACGCTGGACACCACCACGCACCGCACCATGTCGCGCTGCACCACGCCCCGCCAACTAAGCACCATCAGTGACCCGCGCCTTTCTCTGGGACTTACCCTCTTCACCACGGTATAGCCAGTTAAATCGAAACGAGCAGGATAGTTCCAAGGGACAATGTGAGGATTGTGGTTGTACTTAAGGTTTCGTGAGGATTTCCATCCGGATGGTTTCCTGACAGACTCTACGAGCGTGTTTGCTATACCCGTACTGTACGTAATCGCGTGGACGCTTCGTTTGCGCCGTGCGCACCGAGTCCCAGAGAATCTCATACTAAGATTATTGTGTTGTCGATTTGTGTATAGTATTAATTACGATATGTTCTGTAATTTTAACGAGACTAAGTAAATGAGTAGTTAACGATTCCTGATATTATTGATATCTAGATAATAGCGCTGAATATGTATTTGAAAGTCTTTTTAAGTACGAACTTCAAGGTTTTGGAGACGTCACCGATAATTAGTTAGTTTATTGGAAAACTTTGTAAAATATTTTGTGAGACTGCTTATTGTTGTATTCGTATCGCTGTTCGAAGGTGGATTAGTCATAATCAGTTACTTTTTTATTTTCGTTACCAAATTGTTGAATGACTGGTTGCTTTGGTGGCAGTTAGAGAGATATCTTTTTGCAAATTGTAGGTACGATATTTATATGAATTAGATAAAGTGCAAACATTAGCGGTTTAGTCTTACTACTACCATCAACATGTCATATTTTTCTAGTAAATATAAGTACATTAGCAGTTATTGGAATCAGATTATGATCAAATATTTATTACTGTTTAATTTCTTGCATAATTCGTAAATTTTGTTATTATAAATTATGGATTTCTGACAAAGCTTTAACTCGGTTCCAGTAGAATTATACATTAAGTTACTGTTATGACTTTTGATATTGAAGTTGATGTTATAATCAATTAATTAGGTAAATATTGGGCAAGTGCATTAATTTTGTCCTATTGATCATTTTACTGTTCGCTTTAGCCTGTCTATTACTTTATTTTTGTTTTAGTTGAATATTTTATTATTTATTTTTATACAGGAGTACTACAATCTATTTAATAATTGTATCATGCTCTACATCGAACGAATAATGTACTATAGGTACGTGTATAATATTATTGTCATGGAATTTCCTAGAGAAGTTAATAGTAAAATCATCTGTCTTTAGAGTATCATCTTTATAATATCTAGCTACTTACATTTTATATTTATCTAGGTGTATACCTATTGAATGTTTCTATTGTAAACTTAGTAGTTTACTCGTTCTATTCTTAAATCTGTATTGTCCCGTAAAATACTTTATAGTAATAAAAATAGGTGTTTTGTACAAAATGGCGACCTCGTCTAGGTGACCGAATTTCTATGTAATTGAAAATACATTGATGTTTTCTGACCTAAGACGGAAATAATATAGACATCTATTGAACAGTCACAGACTAAACCTTTTTTGTAAATAAAAAACCATTGGATTGAATGCAGTAATTTTGGTCTTAACTTAAATGTCGCAAACATTTAGTAAAAAAGTATCATTGCTTTTGGATATATACATTTTCGCTTCTCTTAAGGACTTATATTATATCCAGGGAGGTCTACCCCGCAAAACAAAAAACAAAGGTCCGTATTGCGTGCACGGCAACATGGTAATCACAGTTGTCGCTAGCGGTTCTGGAGTCCCTAACTCAAAATATCAATACGGAACTTCGTTTATCGTTTCGCAGAGTAGACCCCCAGCAGTTTCAGTAGTATCTACATCTAGAGCCCTACCTATTATTGTAATAAATAAAGGTCTCGTAATTATTATATTGTACAGATAAATTAAAGTAGTTAATCACGCCAGAATATGTGAGGTTTTGTTAAGATTAATGTATTATTAAACATGAATGTGCTCTCGACAGTTTTTTGACGAATTTAGAAAAGAATGTATGAAAGGGAAAAAATTAAATACTTCGTCGTGTCCTGGTTACTTTTTCTTTTGACCTTTTGTTTTTTTTATCACAATGTTTCTTAATAAAAATCCTTCAAGCCACTGCCCCCTACTTTATAATAACCATATAACCAAGCTTGCTGTGTTCCGGTACCAGTGTAATTACAGGCACATGAGGCTTAACACTTGTATACTTCAGGTTGATGGACACAGAGCAGTGTATTGTAGGGCACGTTCCTAACTAACGTGACCTACAAGGCAATGCTTTGTTATAGGCTATGGTAACCACTTAACATCAGGTGGGCTTATGTTATGGCCATATGCTTGTTCCATCAGCAAATTGTATAAAAAAAAAATAACCATAGTAACCATAATAATAATAATAATGCTGGACAATCCACACAGCATCATCTAGCCCCAAGCTAAGCAGAGCTTGTGTTATGGGTACTAGATGACTGATATACTTAATACAATACATTACATGCATACATATTTTTTATTATACATAGAAAACACCCAGAACACCCGGAATAAATATTTGCAGATCGTACAAACATTTATCCCAAGGCGGGAATCGAACCCGCAACCTCCGCGTCGCAGGCGGACATTCGCCCGCCGCGCCACATCGGTCGTCGAGGTCGTCATAACCCTTCCTTTCCAACCAGTTGAGTAAAATGAAGCGTTTTAATCGAAATTCCAATCACGTGTCTCTGTGTGCAGTGACTTGTCTCCTAAGCGGTGCCAGTAGTTGTAACCAATTAATCTGTGACGCGAAGCTTGGACACTAGTCACGTGTCGAGTTTTTTTTTTAATCGACAGGTAGTCGCCACGCAGTAAGCATGAAATATTTGGTAGTTCATTCAAAACTAGGCTTTATTGTTATATAGTAAAGAATCTATATTCTAATGAGTAGTCGTCTGATTATTGAGAACATCTCTGGAAAAAAAGCCAGTAATACGTTTTAAGATTTTCAGAGCTGTTGATTTTACAAATAATCAACTTTAAGAACAGGTTTCTAGAATTCAAAATGGAGAAATAAAATTTGAACTGTTTGATGAAAGATATGGTCTATATGAAAATAACTTTGTGGAAAATGTAATATTACCCTTGCTTGCCGCTGCCGTGGTATAGGATTTAGCTCTGTATTTTGCGACTATTAGGGTTTTGATTTCAATGTGACTGAAAACTGTGGTAGTAGAGTAGTAGTTAGTAGTAGTAGAGCTCTTTGTGAAGGGTTTGTCCGGGAAAGTACTACTACCATGTTTATTTCTGCCGCCAAGCAGCTTGCTGTGTTCCGGTTTGAAGAGTGTGGGTGCCGACTGCCGATGAAATGACAGGTACTTGAGGCTTACCACCTGTATGCCTCAGGTTGATTGATGCTCAGCAGTGTATCGTAGGGCACGTTCGTAACAAGCGTGACCTACGGTGAAATACTTTATGACAGGCGATGGTAACTACTCAACATCAGGTAGGCGATCCGCTTGATCCATCAGCAAGTTGTATCCAAAAATAACTTCAATACCCACACCCGAAACAACTTTACACGTTCCTAGAGTATTCGAAAGGGTATTTCATTACACCAGGTGCATGGTCTTTGCAAACAGTATATCAAGTCGTAAGAATCGAACCTGCAAATACCGTGTATTGTCTTTTGCATGAACAGGAAGTTTCATGCAAAATCAAAAGAGACAAAACACGGTGTAACTATTTCGAGGTTACACCGAGTTTATTAGTAGTAAGGTTTTAATTTAGGACTGATTTTATGAACCTTTTTCCGAAAATATTTTATTTTTTAAATCACAGTCATAGGGGTAAATATTAATTTAGTAAAATTACAAGTAAGTATCTATTATTTTGAATAGTCAAGCTAGGAGAATCTAGGCGCCATGGGATCGAGCCAAAAGTGGCTTCGGAAGACGATAAACGATTCGTATTGTCATTTCAAATTACACTGCGTGACATACCAGGCAACAATGACAAGTTGACTATGTAACGTAACCGAGTTACTCCGTAGTTTAACTCAAAACGGCAATTAGAAAAATCATTATTATATTTTAGAGTAGACCCAAGGCTGGAAGTACATAAATAAAATGAAGGTACAATCCCGCCCTGTAACAAAATGAAGGTATCATAGGCTTAGGTAGTAGCCATAAGATTTTAAAATTGACAAAATGCTGCAAAATCATATTCATGTAAGAGTGTAAGATAGCGCCATCTAGTGACAGAGAAATAAAACAACCACAGAGCTTTATTCAAAGCTACTTCTATGCTTACATTATTGTGATACACAACTTGTGTGACGTCAAACAACGCTTTCGTTTTTTTTTGTGGCATCTGTCCGTCTTGCGAACAATTTTGCCAATGTCAAGTGGGTTGAATAAATTTTTTTTAGTCAAGTCGAGTCGGTAAAAAAAGTAAAGTCAGCCGTCATCGGTTTTGAAGAAAAAGATGGCGTTTTTTTTCAAAACCAAAGGGAAACATTTTCGTTCAAATCAGGATGCCTCATAACACACTTTCATTTCAATTGTTCACACTGCTATTTTGACAGATTTTAATCGTATGCTTACCTAAGGATATTGACTAAAGCAGCTTACGCAGTTTCGTATGTGAGTAGATATCGAGATATTATATAGTTTGTGCGAAGTTTTTTTAAATAAATTAAAATAAATTGCATCACTTGAAACTCCAAACATGCTAGATAAAGCAAGGCTCAGATCTTTTAATACCACGTACCTACTCGAGATTCTAAGCCTAAGAGGGTAGTCAGAGGTACATCCAGATGTTATTTAATTATACATACCCACATATGCAGTAGATGGTATTCTATACGTGACAGGTTGCCTCTGCTAGAATACTAACTGCTTCCTCACGAAGCTTTTTTTAAAGGCTTTTTTTTCCAACATAATATAATATAATTATGGCCGTAGCGCTTTGCCTTTCCTATAAATAGGTATTAAAGGTAGAACTCATACTAAAGGGCTCGTGCGGGGAAGAACTACCACCTCTATTTTTTGCCGTTGAGGAGCTTGCTGTATTCTGGTTTGAATGGTGCGGGTACTGGTGAATTTACAGGCACATGAAGCTAACACCTGCATACCTCAAGTTGGTAGACGCATAACAGTTCATCATAGGACACGGTTATCACAAATGCGACCTTTGAGGTCTTTGTTGAGGGTGATGGTAACCACTTAACCTCAGGTGGACCACCTATTTCTCTCATCCACATGTCAAATAAAGAAAAGGTGACTAGAGAAACGCGCGTGACTTCGCTGGCGTAGTTCAATTTTATGCAAATATCAAGCTTCAATGCCCCGTTTTAGGGGTCGAATTTCAGGAATTTCTTTGTTAGTACATCCTTACGCTCATTATTACCTAAGCATTCAAGTCTCAAAGACTATTGTAGTTATAGACAACAGCTTAAAACTGTCTATATTTCAATCAGTCAGGGACAGAATCTTATATTAATAGATTGAAGTCAATGCTCACACATACATAAAAAGATAAACAAGTTGAGCAAACGGTATTATGGAACACTAGAGAAACACGCGTGACTTTGAGGCATGAAATTATTATCATATTACAAACTTCAGTCCCTGCTGTGCCTAGTTAGGGGTTTAATTTAGGAAATTTCTTTTTTAATATACCTCTATCTGTAAATTTCAAGTCTTTACGACCAGTGGTTGCTGAGCGTTAATGTCACTGAGTCAAAACAAAGATTCTTAACATTGGTATAGATTTCATGGAATGTGAAAAGCAAGTGACGAGCTTGCTTATCCACCTATTTATATCTAAAAAGCAAACGTATTTAAATTTAAGACCAAAAAGTTAAGTTGAAGTAATACCTTGCTGTTGAGTCTGCTACATAATAAGCCAAACTTATTACCCAGCTTACAATATAATACATTTAATACGAAAAGGAAATTGGTATCAAACTCAGTCCCAGCCAATAAGCGAGACTACAAAGTAACCCAAGTGTGGTATGCGGCAAGGATCTACCGGTTATTCTTGAGCCTGCCGCCTCCTCCCTGATTAGCATATAAATGAACCGATCCAAGACAACTTTATACTACGCTACCACTATAATCTGGTCTATCTTGCCTCCCCGCACAACTATAAAAGGAGGATGGAAACGGAAATACAGGAGGTCGAACTCATTGGACGCTTCAAAGTTTAAAAGTGGTACTTGGCCCTATTGGCCTCTTGCTTCAAAAGTCATCATTACTTTTCTCATTGATGGTTTTTCCTGATATCGACGGCAATGGTTAAGCTACAAAGTAAGACGGCAACAGAAAGTAATATATCCAATGAAATCAGTTGTTTATTGTTATTAAGAACTGACTTTAGTATGTTAGTATCAGGATTATCCACGAGTCTAGTTTATATCTATAGGTATCTTCAGATTTTTGACCTTTATGCTACCCTATAAGGTTTTTGTTCGTGTTGAGTTTTCAAGGATTTATTTTATTTTGTTTGCTCTTTGTATAAAATAGAGTTTCAGAGAATAATAGGTTTTAAAAGGATGGTAAGTAAACGGCAGAGATTATAATATATACATATATACTTTTTATTTGACGTACCTCTGACCATCCTCGAAGAATCTCAAGTTGGTACTTGGTACTAAGAGATCAGAGGGGAATTGAATGAATCATGATGCTATTTCTTTTTTTTTCTCAAGATAAAATACGCTGTAGGTAAAGTGGACTGTATCACATATAATTTGGATATTTTACAAAATATCATTTTGTTTGAAATTGCCAGATACTCATAATCTTTTCTCTTTTAACACTGTTTCCACACAAAAACAGGTTTAAAAGAGGCAAAAATATAATTAAGAAGCTAAAGACACACAACCCGCTTTAAACCTTATATTGCAACCGGTTTTACTTTTAAAATACCAATTTAGACGTAAAATATTTTACCACCATATTCAAAATTTCAATTTTATCGTCATATCAAATAACAAAAATATTATATTATATTTAATTAGATACCTTACTAAAAATAAGAGAATTCATGTTTATGTATGTGTGCGAAAGATGGCAAGTATTAATATTTACAACAAATTTAATATTAATATAAGCAATCTATGTTAATGCTGTTATCTATCTAGAGTTTTTTTATATAGTTTTCTGATGTAACAAACAGGTGGCCCACCTGATATTAAGTGGTAACCTTCGCTTATAACAAAGTATTGTCTGGTAGGTCACGCTCGTTAGGAAAAACGGCAGCCCAAAAACAAGTTCCAGGATAAGAATTGAAAAGTAGTTGAGCTCTTTACAAAAACAGCTTATCCGAGGAATTCTGTAATTGTAATTTGAATTCGAATGTAATTCGATATAAGGTTTGGATGCCAGAGTAATCACTAACACATAATACTTGACACATTTATGTCTCAAAGTGACAGACACAGTGTGATGTCATATATTTAAGTTATAGGTTATGGCAACCGCTTAACATCAAGTGGGATATCTGCCTGTTACACATGTTTTTTTATGTCTTGTTAATGGAACAAGCAGATTGTCTAGAGCATTGCTTCGTAGGACACGCTCATTATAAACGTGCCCTTACGATGCACTACTCTGCGTCCCTCAACCTGAGGCAAACAGGTGTTAAGCCTCGTGTGCCTGTAATTACACCGGCACCCACACCTTTTAAACCGGAACACAGCAAGCTGCTTGGCGGTAGAAATAGGCGTTGTGGTAGTACTTCCCCGGACGAGCCCGATATGGCAAGTTCTCAGTAAACGCGAATCTTCTATAAAGTACTGTAATCACCATAGGTAGAGATATGGGCAATCTGTTTGTTCCTTCAAAGTTCTCACAGCAAAGGAAGATACGCTGCCACTAAACCACCGGAGTTCTATAAGTACCTAAAATTCTCATACCAAAACCATTCCGTAAATCCACATACCTCGACTATACTCGCGTTCGTTTTATTTACATTCAACGCAAATTGAATCCTTGGTACGGAGCCAAACCACAGCTAATAAAAAGAATAGCTAACTCAACGACTCAATGACGACCAATGTGGCGCGGCGGGCGAATGTCCGCCTGCGATGCAGGAGGTTGCGGGTTCGATTCCCGCCTTGGGATAAATGTTTGTACGATCTGCAAATATAATCTGTATATGTAATGTATAGTATTAAGTATATCAGTCATCTAGTACCCATAACACAAGCTCTGCTTAGTTTGGGGCTAGATGATGCTGTGTGGATTGTCCAGCATTATTATTGTTATTATCTCATGGGTACATAGGGGGTAAAAATATTTGTTCAGTAATATCCACAAAAATACTCTTGAAACATTTAAAGCTAAGTAAACTAGTAGTAGTAGTGCTTTTTGTGAAAGGGCTAGCCCGGGGAAGTACTACTACCGTACCTATTTCTGCCGTTAAGCATGCTGTGTTCCGGTTTGAAAGGTGTGAGTGCCGGTGAAATTACAGGCACATGACCAGCATGCCTTAGGTTGGTGGACGCAGGGTAGTGCATCGTACCTAGGACACGTACCTAACGTGCGTGACCTATAAGGCAATGCTTTGTTATAGGTAATAGTTACCACTTAACACCAAGTGGGCCATAAGCTTGTTCTACCGGTATTAGCATAAAAAAAAGGTCTAAGCGCCAGTTCCTTGCGCCCAAGGTTGTGGGTGCCGGTCAAATTACAGACGTAATATGAGGCTTAACATCTGTTTGCTTCAGAGGCCTCAAAGATGACATAAAGGATACAGTTGCATATTTTTACAAAAAAAAAATGTTTTGGTTAACCCAGCTATTTACAATGAACTTTGTTCCAGCTCGTACACATATCCCGGGCATCCCGGCAAGAGGGGGGAGAGATTCGATTTGCCTAATAGGAGGAGAGAGAGGGAGGGTTCACTCAATTACGCTGAGTGAGGCGAGGTGTCCCGTAACGCTATACATAATTACGTTATCTGATAAACGGTTTCCCCAATTTGTCTCATCTAAAAATTTACTTTTTTCCTTACAAAAAGAGCTGTTTTTAGAGGGAAAAACAACGTCTACGCTTTTGAGCTTTTTTATTGTTTATGTGTTTGGATGAAAAAATATTATAAGCCCTGTTTATAAATCTTTTGTCCAGATTTTAAGAATTAGGTAAAAGAAAACATTTGATAAGAGTAATGAAAACATGTTTAAAAATAAATAAATAGTTTTATAATAATTCGTAGCACAAAATGATACGTAAGAAGTATTTGCAATTCTAAATCTGGTTTTTCATATCTGTATTAAAAATAATGTGTAAATTATAAATCTAGAGTCATTACATTCCAGTAAAAAATTAATATGTTTTCGTTCTCAAATAATGCATCAATTCTTAATTAACGTTATATCTACCAAACAAACTTAATACTAAATTGGAATTTATAGTTTTATCTGTTTGTATTTTCAAAGCCATTTAAGTATACAACGCGCGCCGTTGTTCTTTAAGTCCAATAAAAGTTCTACAAAAGTTTGGTCTCAGCAAAACTTGATCTGCCATATTCGATCGACGAATAAATGTATTGGAACTGCAAAATCTCCCTTCTTTCGTGCTTCCATCCCTTTCGCTCCGTCAGAGCGCCTGGCACGTCCGGGGGCTATAACGTCGTTTGATGTTCTGCTCTCCAATGCTGGCGGTGGTATAAAACAAGATGAACGTACGACTGCGCTTGGGGCGACGCCTATATTGCCTAAACATCTTTAGTGTTATACTTCCGTGCGAAGTGACCTTGTGTAGACGTAGTGGTTTTGTATAAAACGATAGATTTATTAAAACTCGTAGATAGGTCTACGGTTTTGCTACGGACGTAGAGCTTGCTACGGCGTAATTTGGACGATGATTATTATGGGTAAATATATTTTTTATTGATAAATAAAACTTTATTTTTTTACTAATTGTTATTTACAAATAAGTAAATTGCTCATCAATATCTTTTGGTTGGCTTTGCTAGAATGATTTGTGAAACTTCCATACAGTAAATTTGTTGGGCACACTATTTTACTCATTTCCAATCGACATACCTATTTATATATAAATATAGTTTTGCATTATACAATTTTTACTTATTTATAGATATTTGGTATATGATTCGTATGATTTTTAGATAGTTATCTAAAAAATATACTATTTAAAAATTTCCTAAGCAAAAATCCTAATTATGTTGATAAAGTTGAAGTAGACTTAGTAGATAAAACTAATAAAATAATATCGCTATTCTCAAGAATACCTTCATTTGCAATTTTATGCAGCTCACCGTAAATTAAACTATTTATATATAAAATAATGTTTTTTAACTGTATCAACAACCAAATAGAATTGATTTGCAATCGCCAGCCATGATTTTTTTCAACGCCGCGCCCCTCCTTACAAAGTCACCTCCTATAAAAATATGCAACACACCGCGGTACGTTACTGAGCGGATACCAATTCTATCAACAACCTATAAACCACAGCCTTTCTTTGTCTCGCTTCTTAACGCTATCGGGTCGGAGAGCGAGATAGAAATCTACAAGTTTAATGGGCCGTTACGTGAGAAAAAAATCAGTCATTCGCGAGTAGATACGCGAGTGATAGTGTCAAGACGGAAGGACATGGTGCATTGTGCGGTACCGGTGTTATCATGAGGACTTGTTGCTGGGAGGCACGTGAGTACCCGACACTAATCAGCATCTCATGTTACTGGCAATGTAGAAGACTTCAGACTGTTCGAAATTCAAATTTTCTTTTGACATTCAACTGTTTTCTATCGAGTTTTCAAGTATTCCAGCACGAACACATTGCTATTAATATGGTCCCTACATGTCGTATTTTTTATCTATGTAACGTGTTTTTAAAAACGTGTGTCATGGACGCGTGAACTCGCCATGGTCGACTGACAAGCACTGAAGGGAGTTACAAACCGGTTCTGTATATAGCCTATAACATAGCTGCATATAATGTGTGGTGTTCATTGAACTAATAACTGGGGACATGGTAAGATGAAGATTATGTTTCATTTGAAGCACTCAGATGTTTTGAAACCGACGGTATTTGTACATTATTTATACTACAGTTGTCTTAATTTTCTTCTATGGTTTATAAATAAGTATATAATAAGTTTTTTTTACCTTTCAAGGAAAGTAAAAAAAACTGTAGACTTCTCGTCAACAGTTTTTTTTTTGTAGAGTTCTCTGTGAAAGTATTTCCATGGTATTTCTTTCTGCACCAAAATAGTGATGCTTGCATTTCTGTGATCCAGTTGGAAGGGTATGGGTGCCGGTTCAACTAAAGGTACATAAGACAACACTTTTATATCTCAGAGTAATGGATGAAGTGCAATGTAAGCCGTGTTACCGTTATCTATAGTATAGACTACAAAGGTAACCTCTCAACATCTGGTGAGCCATCTGCATGTTCGATTACTTTCTCGCATAAAATTATGCGCTTCTTCTATAACAACAATGGTTAACAAACATTACTAAATAGCAAAGATTTTTATATTATCCCAAAAATTATTTTCCTCGAGTGGGATTTGAACCCACGACCTTCCCCGTATCAAGGGGAAGGTCGTGGGTTCAAATCCCACTCGAGGAAAATAATTTTTGGGATAATATAAAAATCTTTGTGATTTCCTTAAGTGCAGGTAAGCACTATAAAAACAAATAAACTATTACTAAATAGTTTTAAATAATATTTAGCCTCCTCAACAGCATTATCTATGGAGTTATTAAAGGTACACGGGGCTAGTAGAATCAAAAAACTTGACAAGAACCTTTGTCATGAAGTAGAAAAACTGATTAGGTACCCACTGAAACACATAGTTCTTCAGTTTAACTTATAAAAGAGTTGTGGATGAATATAATGCGTTTACTATAGGTACTTATTTTAGGTATAGATTAGTTATAGTAAAGGGCCCAAATCGTTTTTCCTAGAAACGTATGGGGGCTATGTCTAGCAGTGAGCGTCAACAGGGTGTTGATGATGATGTTGAGTTAAAGTCTTTAAAAGTATTCAAGTGTGCGCGCCCTGCCTACTTGTCTATTGTATACAATATGGATTCTAGGGGATAATAAATAATTCAATAAATATATAATAAATACTCGTGGAAATTTGTGGTCATTTTTTTACATAACATCATCTAGCCCCAAACTAAGCATAGCTTGTACTATGGGAACCAGATGACTGATAGAATACTTACTTATATACTTTTTATCTGTAAATACATACTTAGAATACAATATAACACCCAGAGACAGAACAAACATATGTGTTCATCGCGCAAATGTTTGTTCTCGGTGGGAATCGAACCCACCACTTACAGCACAGAAGGCAGGGCTACTACGAACTGAGCTGTGACGGCTTTCAGTTAGCTAAGTCAGTTCAGTTAGTCAAAGTTCTGTAGTCACTTCGACTAGAACTAATAAATTAAATCTCTACTAATTATAAGAATCGTTGTCATGACTGACTGACTAACTGACATAGACTGATAGACTACACACATCCTAAGCCACTGGTTGTAGAGACTTAAACTTTCAGGCTATATATTTGTTATGGCGTAGAAGTGTACTATGACATACACACATTTATGTTATGTAGGTTAGTAGTATAAAAACTGTTATATATTGTTTATACGTTTTCGTCCGTGTTTTTTTTTTTTTTTCTCTTATTTTGTTTGTTTTTATTTTTGTTTAATTATTAAGTGTGTTCTGAATTGTGTGTGTTGTGTTTCCGTCACAAATAAACGTTTTTTCTTTCTTTCTTTCTTTCTTTCTATGACATGGTATTTCTGAAATTCAGTCCCTAAAGGTGTGCGGCAGGGGCTGAAAATAAGACACAACTTCACGACTTTAATTGCCAGGCATGGTAGATATTCCCTCAGATATCTTAGTACTAGGTACCTCGAGATTCTTTGAGGATGTCAAATGGGTTCAGAGACACGTCTAGATATTACATAAGAAACATAAAAACAATTTGCAGTAGTTGGTATTCCATACACGACGGATTGCAAGCCGATCGCCGCTGCTAGAATACTAACTGGTTTGCTCACGATCTTTACCTTCACTGTTTTAGAGCACAGGCATTGCTTTCCTGAAGATTCATTGGTGCACGACCAGGCTCGAACCCGCAACCTTAGGATCATAATGCGGGGGCGCGCTTACACATCACCAGGGCTGTAAAAAAATAGTTTCACGCGTACTAAGTCGCGCGCTTTTCTACTAGTCCTACTAATATTATAAACGCGAAAGATGGATGTATGGATGGATGGATAGATGTTGGTTAGTCTTTAACGCTCTAACCAGTTGACCGATTTGAATGAAATTGAGAATAAACATAGATTATAACTTGGATTAACATATAGGCTACTTTTTATCCCGAAAAAATAACGGGACAAAAACTGCCCCGCGGGCGAAGCTGCGAGCGGCAGCTAGTTAGTAATAAAACACTTGTTCATGAGTCAGATGTATTGAAACGCGGTGATTGAGCGAGATAACATCTCCGTTCAATCACCCCGTTATCGGCCAAGTTCGATACGCAATGTTTCAATCGATTGTGTATACATGAGAAAATCAGAAAATCGATTAAAAGAGCGGTTTATTTTCACGTTTTGCTAACAATTATAGACATTGAGGTTTTCAAATTATTTGTGCTAAGTTTAATTATTTATTCTGTCTTTATTAATTACTAGCGGTCCGTCCCGGCTTCACACGGGTTTTAGTAAGGATCCCTAATTTTTTTGAAAATGTAATATAGTCTTTGTCACCCGGAGATAGTGTAGCTTCCCAACGGTGAAAGAATTATTCAAATCGGTCCAGTAGTTTCGGAGCCTATTCAATACAAACAAACAAAGTTTTCCTCTTTATAATATTATATTATTATGATTGTACACAAAAGTAAATGACATTCAAAATTAAAATTAAGCATAAAACATAGGCAAGCTAACACCTAAAAAAATCTTTCAGCAAACCTTCAAAGGGAGAGATAATGCAATCGTGGATCCATATACAAAAAGACAAATTATCTATACACAAAATTTTAAATAAATTAGAATAAACCTACATACAGTCAAAGCTCAGTTCATAGTAGCCCTGCCTTTTGCGCTGTTAGTAGGTGAGTTCGATTTTTACTCAAAACGAACATTTGTGTGATGAACACAAATGTGAATGATTACACTGAGAAGATAAAAGTCGTGAGGTTATTTTATTATAAATATTATCCTTTTGCATGTCTTATTTACTTGAGTAGCAATTTAAGATTATTTGAAGATTTTCATGATAGTCACAGAAACGTTCAAATATTACATTTCACACATACATTGCATACTGACAGGTTGCAAGCCTAATGCAGCTGCTAGAAACCAATTGATTTCTTCACATTTTTTTTCTTTACTCGAAAGAACTGGAATCGCGCATATTAATTTTTTGAATAGAAAAATCCATTGGTGCACGATTTCAAATTCATGATCTAAAGATAAAAAGGCGGGGTTACACCCACTTCTAGAACGCACGTTTTATCTTATTTTTTTGTAAAGAACAAACAGCTTTAGTTCACTGTACGTGGACCTATCTAACATCTTTAAAATACATTTCATCTCAAGAAACTTTCACATTATTATCATAACAATACCTGACGATGCTTTGGAAACTATGCGTTTAAACATTCGATAGGGCTATTGTTTTTTTTTATTGATGGCAAAGCAATGCGGCTATTTGCATAAAAATGTCATTCAAATTCTTGTTCGACGGAAGGTTGTCGATGAAAAAAGATAAGAACCGATAAAGAATTTTAAATTTGAAATCAAACAAGGTTCAATACATATATTATATAAATATTCATGGCCTTCTCAAAACAAGTTTTGAGTTGAGTTGAAGATCGGCTATAATATTTCAAATTTGACAAAACGTCTATTATTTTAGTTGTGATATAATTTAAAAAAAAAAAAGCCTTGCCTTTCAGTTTTAAATCACTTTTCTGTTATATATTATTTGGAGCTGGATGGTGCTGTGTGAATTATTTATTTATTCGTACATAAAAACGTTATAGATTTTATTTGAGCTCTTCAGATGGTACATAAAATACATGTGTATATAAAAAACTACTCAGGGGTAAGTCTAAACATTACGCACGCGTGGTATTGTACTATGGAGGGGTAACTACTCAACATCAGGTACTTAGATGATATGCGTGTACTCATTTACTGGACCAAAGATAGCATCAATTATTTGTAACTTAAAACATTTACCTTAACTAATGAAAATTTGAATAATTTCAACAAAAACGAGAGGATTTTAATTACAATTTATTTTATTTAAAAATATGAACGTAATATTTATATTGTAGGTACACAAGAAATTATTCAATTCACACGCACATAATACAGTGTGTAAAAACCATCTAACGAAAACTGAAGTTGAAATCAGTTTCTTTTTTTTATACGCCTTGCTGATGGAACAAGCAGATGGCCCACCTGATGTTAAGTAGTAACCATTACCTATACCAGAACGTTGCCTCGCAGGTCACGTTCATTAAGTACGTGCCCTAGGATACACTACTATGCGTTATCTGAGGTATATGACTTATGTATCTATCTGTAAGTTTGTAAAGCTTAAGCTGTTTAAATAAATAGATAAGCCTCATGTGTCTATAATTCCATCGACACCCACACCCTTCAAACCGGAACACAGCATGTTGCTTGGCGGCAGAAATAGGCATGGTTTATCAGGAGTTCTCTTTTTACACTCTGTGTATTAGTGTTGAGTGTAACTCTCATTTATATGTAAATTGCTTGATGTGAAAATACTTATAATATACATGCTCGATGCCCACCCAAGGTGTAGGCGAGTAGGAACATGGTGGTATTTGGATAATTGCTTTTTTACTACAAGTTTTATCTAAAGGTTAAAGGTAACTTTGTAATAAAATATACAGTATTTATGCATATAAATACCTTTTTAATTGAACTGTAGGTTAATGGATAAGCTTGGAACCGAATTATTTGAATCACCTATTTTTATTTGATAAAACTATTTATTAATTATTTAATTGGCGTTTCAGTATACAAATTCAATATTTGATACGATTCAGTAGCATATTCATAGCATATAAGCCAACTTATTATTGCTTAAAACTATATCCTTGTCCTTGTCTGTCGCATCTAGAGGATTCGATTAAATCCCGAGATCCCGATCCTTAGATTCGGGATCCCGGGATCCCGATCATAATTTAGTCCCGAAATTTTCGGGATTAAATTTAATGAATCTCGGGATTTTCGGGATTGATGAGACATTGGATGCGTTGTTATTCCTAAGATTTTATTTTCGTGGTTTAAACCACGAGTGTAATTTATAAAATTTCTGGTCAGTTTAATTTAAAAATATAAGTACCTATAAACATTGATCTATTTAGCATATATTCTTTTTATAGTTTAACTAAATAAGTCTAAAGTTGATTTTTTGAAGTTTATTGTTAGTTTCATAAATTATTTACAGAAGTGCCTAGTTTGTTTATTTTATAAGAAGAAAGTATAATTTTGTTAAACCGCCTTTCTGAAGATTTAAAACTTAAATAGGTATTCTATGTCCTCACAACACTAAAAGTTAAATGCGAAATTGATTTTGATATTTTTTACGTTTGCTACCACTTTTCTTTACCAATACAATCCCGGGACTATCCCGGGATCCCGAGATTAACTGTAGGGAATCCCGTAATCCCGGGATTAGAAAATCGACCGGGATCGAATCCTCTAGTCGCATCCCAATGGTCAGAAATGGCGATAGTTTATGCATTACTTATTTTTATGTAACATGTATATAAATGCAATGCAACGCCACTTAGAGCTTATTTCATGTAGAATTTTTTTTTTCATAACAAACAGTAGTGTCATATGATTAACTTGTAAGAAATATCAATGTTTATTCTGTAGATCTTTCTTCAGTCACAGTCATATAACATTTAATTTATTCAATCATAAACTGCTTCTGGCCTCCAACAAAGCTCTATACTTTTTGTAACTATCCTCTTGTACAATAGAATATTTCATTTAGAAAGTAGGTCGCGTTCTTCTTAACCCACTGGAACAAAAAAGGTTTTATTCTCATGCAAATTGTTAGTAAACAGTCCGAATACGTAAAACTTTTAGTCAAAATGTGTTTTGACTTACACTGTAACGGTTGGTAGCCAGGCTGTAAAATCTTATTTTATCTGTAGTTTTGTGTGAAATCAGTGTGATAATCTGTAATGACTACAAGTGTTTACAAGTTTACAAGTGTTTTTTATAAACAACTCATGATAAAATCTTATTTATTCTGTGGTGCTGTGTGAAAATCCTATAGAATACTTTATAGTCCATATTCTTAGGAAAATCCTTAGTAAAATCTGTGTGATAAACTGTTACGTGTCCCTTTTTGTGGTAGTATCTGCGTTCTATCCATAGAATAGTGAGACAGTCCTAATTTTATGGTTCTATCTAGCGTTTAAGTGCTTAAATTAAGGGTAGTCTGAAACCTCTCAGGCTAAATGGAATGACAACTTCCTTATAACTGGAGCTGCAGAATGATGGGATAGATTCGTTTTCTGTCATCTTTGGAAGCAACATTGTATTTTCATTTTAATTGTTTTTCTAGTGTTATTTTAAGTTCTAGTGGGTAATTTTGGTGGTATTTTAACCATCATTCCTTAAGGTCTTAGCACAAGTGTAAACAATTAAAATGAAAGTGTGTTATGAGGCATCCTGATTTGAACGAAAATGTTTCCCTTTGGTTTTGAAGAAAGTGCCATCTTTTTCTTAAAAACTGATGAAGGTCACGCACTTCAAGAACATGCCTTATAATACAGTACTGTGCGTCAACCTGGGGCGTACAAAAGCCTCAGTGCCTGCAAATTTACCGGCATCTACAACCTTCTAACCGTAATTTAGTAACGCTGTTTGGCGGTAGAAGTAGGCTTGTAGCACTTCCACAGAGAGCCTTTCACAAAAAGCCCTCCTCATTAGAGATTATAAGTATTGTAGAACCTTAAAAAAAAAGAAATTAGCTATCTTGCCTTGTTTCAAAATAAGCTACAATTATAACTCACGTATATATTCCCGAGATCTTAAGTTTATGAAAATCCTTGAGCTATATTAAGCTTTGTACTATACCTATAACATAATGGTAGTAATGACTATACCATAAAAGTGCATTGATGTAGGTACATACCGACATTCTTTATATCTTTAATGTAGGCATCTAGGTATATAAAATTGACCTTTTCAACATTCAAGTCGTGGAATAAAAAGTGCAGATGTTTCGATACCGGTGTACATAAGTATTTATAACAGGTTTTAGTTATGTAGGTACGTTAAGAAACATTGTTGTAAAGTATGTGGGATGTATTGAGAAGGTAGTAAGTTATTGTGAATATACAATTACCTTCAATTTTAGTAGTTACTTCATCATCATCAATAACCTGTTCCTGAACACATGCTTCCCCCATATGTTTCCAAAATGGATTTTGAGCCTCCTTTATCTACCAATTTCCTACAACCTTAACACTGTGGTCAGTCTATCGGGTAGGAGGGCATTAAACTTCTTCCGGTTCGTGTTAAAAATTCAAGAACTTTTATTCCCCAGCAGTTGTCGGCCCTACGAACTATATGGCCTGCCTTTTGCTACTTCAATTTGTCAAACCTTTTGGTCTGACGCTACTATTGATAAAATTGTCACTTTTTTGTCAAATAAATAACCAATCTCGTATTACGGAAACCAAATAACTGATAGAATATGAATAATTTCATTTCTTGTAAACTCACACATAGAATACAATATAATATCCAGACACATAACAAACATTTATTATTATTGCACAATTGTTTGTTTTTGGTAGGAATTATCTGACATTATTTCTTCAAAACGTTTGTGGCATCAAAACATAACTAAAATTTACAATTGCGAACTTTACATACTATGTAACACAGTGTTGCAGAGTAAACCCAGAATGCAGATCCATTTATCCAGTCCGTATCAGAGGATTTACATGAAACTATATACTTGAAGTGCAATCTCTTTATCCTTTTGCCTGCTTTGTATTCCATGTCGTTTTCGAACAAATATATTGTTCATACTGTGTTTTAATATACTATGTAGTTACTTTGTTTTTATGTAAGTATGAATAAACTGGGTAGTGGGTAGGGAAACGACAAGACATTTTGTCTTTACCAACTCTGATAAATTTTTATTCATAATTTTTATAAAGATAGACACTTGAGTTTTGGATCTCACAGAAGAGTATTGTTATTTAAAAGTTCTCTCCGTTTAAAACATATTCTAGTTTTTCATTTCTAAAATAACTTTGTAGATTTTAATCAAATTAAAATTTAAAATACTGTGTCTTAATGAACTTATCACAAAAAATAAACGAACTTATTGTGTTGATTTATTAACTTATTACGTCCATTGTATTCCAATAAAACATCTCCAATGTTTTATATCAATTTAAATTTCAATATACATTCATTGAAGGAGCCAATACATTTCCCATCTGTATCTATTATCTCATTGCTTGTCCTATATTTCATAATTTATTCAATTGTCTTTCGACATAGCATCAGCGTTTTTAAATTGTTTGATAATAGTAATGTGCCACATTTTGACAGTAAGCAAAGAAAAAGGTATATAAACTTTTGTTTCAATTGTTGAATGTATCAATGTTGTATAAAATTAATTTCTTCTTTACCCTATACCGCCTCATACTGGGCAAAGGCATTTAAAAAAACAAGCAGAATTGCGTTGTTGTTATTGAACAGAAATATTCGGTTTATTGAATTTCAAATAATAATGTAAATAACTTGATATTATAAATATTATTTGATGCTAAAATCATAATACAAAAAAACGGTAAGAACCAAGCTGTAAGTTTCTTCTGGGCTTGATAACGAGGAAGTGGCGCTTAGATTCATCTAGCTTTACGACGTTTTAGGATGATGCCTGTAGATATTACTCAATAAATGCTTATTAACTTTGACTAAGAAAAGTGAGACTGAAATAGTCACTTTAATTGGATTTTCTAAAAATCGTCCTAATTTGGTAAGTTTTTATGGCCAAATGAGTTTAAATAGTCCAATTATGAGAATATTTTTTTTAGCATGACTGTCTGTAGACAACCCATAGTTTAAATCACTAGCCAAAGCACTGCATCTTGTTGCTTAAAAGATATCTAAAAACGAAATGTCTGAAATTCAGCGTACAGCAGGACTTTAAACTTGTATGAAAATAATTTTACACAAAAAAGTTGCGCGCGACCCCACTGTTAAATAAATAAACATATGTGAATATATTTACATAACACTACGTAACCTAAATCCAAGCAATAAATTGAAGCATGGGCATTAGACCACACTCAATGTTTTGCTTTATCATATCGAGACTAAAAACGCCACTTAAGGTTAAACAAGTCGGTACGTTGTCCATACAAACGCTGTAAGAGCTTAATGTCTACTATTTATTAACGTGCGTCCGAAGTTAAGTTTGATACTGAATTATCTTGATAGAATAACATACCTAGATAACGGCAAGATAATTCAGTATCAAACTTAAACTTCGGACGCACGTTAATAAATAGTAGACATTAAGCTCTTACAGCGTTTGTATGGACAACGTACCGACTTGTTTAACCTTAATTTACTTTTTTAAGTGGACAAGAATCCAATCTTGCTAATCCAGTTAGAACTAATTACCTAAGAGATTGGCATGAATACCGCAGTCACTCTATAGTCTAGACATTTAGAACCATCTGGGATTCCAAGATATCTTTAACGAGCACACAGAGAAACAGTAGAGCTATTAAGTGCTTACTAGTTGGTCTTAGCTTTCAGTTCTAGTGTTGCTACCTAGTCTGGTATAGCTACATTTTTCTATCAAATCAGAAAACACTTTAGTAGTTTTTGTAAATAAAAGTAGATGTTAATCAATCGCCTTTAAAGAAATGGTACACAGTGAGAGACAAATTACTAAACATATAAACCATGTCGGTTGAAAGTGAAGATTAGGGTACAATCAGGGGTGGTTGACCCAATTTCTCGATATTTTGTATGCAAACGATGTACCCTCATACTTATCAAAAATTTTATAAATAGAAATTTATAAATTGATTTAATAATAATTAAATAAGCTTTTATAAATTTCTATTCATAATTAATTTATATTTATTTATTGCATGAAATGAGTCATGTCACTATCACTGTTTTTGTCATTACTTACCGATAAGAGATGGTAATTGGTTTAAACATTATTTATCTTTTGACAGATTTTTATAAGTTAGACCAGTAATGTATACCAAATTGTTATCGAGCAAGTAGAAAACTACATTTTAAAGGTCGATACTCACTGTAAGCCTGTCTGCCGTCCAACCTTTTTAAAAGTCCGCCGTAAAGGTACATACACACCTGCAAACCGGACATAGCAACCGTCGATAATCTGATGCAAATGGCAAGCGTGCACCGCGCATGAGCAATCCGTACATCCCATCGTAAAACTGTTACTACCACCCACCCCCTACTCCCGTCTGCTCAGCTCTTTGTTTTTGGTAATACCTTCGAGGGAACTAACCCCGGACTAGTCTAAGACCCCTTTAATGGTGGCATTCTGCGGCGAAGCGGAATCTTCCTTGAAGGGTTGAATTTTATTAAAATATGTCGAGTGTTTATACCTAATTTGGGTAGGAATGTCTGGTAGTAAAATGAAGTGCTTTTTGGTATTTGAGGATAAATATTCATTGTGGTATATGGAAAAACAAAGTGACATTAGACTAAAAGTATCATAATAATTATTGGTATTAGTATTTAAAGTCACTAAAGCAATTTAATAATAATAATAAAATTTTATTTTCCAAAAAATTATGAGTTAATACAATAAACCTGTAGTAAATTTAAACTAGGGGTACTAATCTATTTTACACATTATATTAGCGAAGACCAAACTAAGCGATATGCTTGTATCTTGAAGCTTGTATCTTACTCTAGAAGTAAGATAAATCATAAAATAAGTACTTAATTACGTAGCCGAATTACTATTGAATATAGATATTGGTAGGTTTATTATACTAGTTATCTGAACGAAGCGTAAAACTACCCCACTAAGGACCAAAAGCCTCAAAGATGGGCTTGAGGGGATTAAAAACGATTCCTTACACTAATCTAAATCTAGCAAGTAATGGTACCTAGACATTTCAATGAGTAAAGGGCTCATCTGGGGAAATACCCATACCCATGGTATGGGGAATATCATGACCATTTCTGCCGCCAAGCAGTTTGCTGTTTTTCGGCTTGAAGGGTGTGGGTGCAGATAAAATTACAGGCATATGAGGCTTTCACACTGCTTTTGTGTTGTGCACTGCGTCCATAAACCTGGGGAATACAGGTGGTATTCCCCAGGTTTGTGGACGTAGAGCAATGCACCTTAGGGCTCGTTTATAAAGAACGTGACTTGCGAGGTAATGCTTTGGTGATGGTAACCATTTAACATGAGGAGCATGTGCTTGTTTCAAATATATATATATGTATGGATAAGCATTTGTGTATAATGCCTAATGTTAAATAAATCAATACATTTTGTAACAACACGTATGCCTTTCAAAGTTTAAGAAACGTTTCATTATAAATTTCGTTTTGTTATTCCGAAACCGTACTCAAGTAGGTAGGTAGTAAAGATCGGTCGCACCAGGTAGATTTTAAACATACGTCGAAAGGTTTATATATCCCTTCATAGGTATATGTGTGTAACGACAAGGGTGTCGTAGCAGGGTATCCATTTTCAAGGAAATTATCAGGAAATTTCAAGTAGTACACTGCAGGACAAAATAAGTTGGATTCATCATTTATTTTTTATAACTAGACATAAGCAGTTTTTTATTTGTCTTATATTTTGAGAGTTTTTAAATTAATCAAATGGCGACCACGAACCGGAAAACGGCGCGTAGGACGTCTTTAGGACCGTGGGAAGTCGATGGATGGAAAAGGCTCAGAATCGTTCTTCCTGGAAACATGTAGGGGAGGTCTATGCCCAGCAGTGAACTTCTACAGGTTGTCGATGATAATGATGATGATTTAAGTCAAGCTTTATAAAGCAGTTTAATTTTTAAAGAATCCATAGAAGAGTCCATATCAATTATATGAAACTTTGTTCTGCTTGATTGACACATAAACGCATAGCCTAAAGCGCTAGTCCTAAAACCCTTTGACTGCCCTCACAGCTCAGTTGGTAGTACTTTTACCTTCTGTGGTGCAGGTTGAGTTTGATCTCTACCTGATGAAAGAAATATTTGTGTAATAAACACAGATTCTTTTTTTGTAGACAAATAAGTATATGAGTGCTTCATCAGTTTTCATATTTGCATAGTACATACAAGCTTTGCTTAGTTTGGAGGTTATAGAGCGTTATGTGAATGTTTAAAAATATTTTTTATTTTTTATGCTTAAAAAATTTTAGAGTATGTTTATTCTGGTGCGAAGAGGTGTAAGAACGATTTTTTTAAATTTTTCTCCTAAAGGGGGTAACGAAGGATGAAAATTGTATGAAAACAGTTCCACGCAAATCAAGAGCGATATTTCACTAGAAGAATACTTTTAAATAAGTATTTTAAAACTCACTCTTCATTATTTTCTACTAAAACATATTATTATCTTTATTAATTTAGTATTCAGACATAAAATTAAGTTTATTGAATAGCAACAAAACGTGTTTTGCTAATCAAATGAAGTTATTATAATATTTAATTGATATGACATTTGAAACCCAAATTATACTCAACATAAACTCGTCAGATACCTACAATAACTTCAGTCTAAAACGGGCGGCCAATAATCTGTCCTGCAGTGTAAGGGTGTGTTCGGCATACAAATTGTGATTGTTTCAATCGATCCACATCATGTGAAAGGCGTTCGATTGCTTACTAGTGTGTACCGAGTGTATTGCTGATTTTAGGTCAAAATGCGTTTCAGCTTTATTTAAACTAAATTTTTGTCAAGAACTGGTAAAACTTTAGTGGTTCTATACCTACTTTACCCTACTTTAGTGGTGGTTACCAGCGTCTGTTTTTCCTGATCACTTTAATATGGATCTTTTTAAAAAAAAGAGTGAATAAGGCGTCTTTTAGACCGTCCTGTTTCATCCTCACTTACCACCAGCTGAGATTGAAGTTAAAGGATAGTTTATCACAAAAAAACAAATTTCTCTTATGTATAAAAACAAAAATCGTATTCTTAATAGTACTGATGTTTCTACTAGCTAAGGTGATCGATAAATTGATTGCCATCTCTTTTTGTTGGCATAAAAGCGACAGTGACAGAAACATTTTATCCGCAAAAATATGTTAAGGTATATAAGAGCCTTACCTTATGTAAGTTTCTATAAACTAAAAGAATACAAAAAGACTCAAACATTACCAGCCCATATAATATTAAACAAAAAAGTTGTGACTATCTCATTGACAAACGACGCACAGCCGTTGATAAAACACTGGTGATAGAGACTTGAAGTTTGAAAGATTAGTTAAAATGGGTTTTTTATCAAGTAAAACTGATAAATGCTTAAATAAAAGTTTTCGAAAGGAACATTATTCGAAAACATTGAATGTATCGACAGTACTCTTTAGCAGCAGTCAAAAATTGAGGATAAAGTTTTTATGAAAGTATCTGCAAAATGATAAATACCAGGGGAAAATAGGCTAGGATAAATACCAGGGGCTCTTAATTGCCTAACTCTTTACAAGGGCTTTATGAAAATATAATGTTGTCGCTGTCTTTTTTATATCAATAAAAAGAGATGGCAGCATACCTATCGGTAATTATAGTTAAAAGAGCTACAATTTAAACCAAAACTCGTAAACTTGATATTTTCAGGGTATGTATATTTGTTTTTGGTGCGTAGAGATAAGAAAAGAATTAACCAACCACTAAACAGGCAGGTAGTGTTCAAGTTTGTGAGAAAATAACTTAAAATATCGCGAATAAAGTCGCGTGTTTCGCTATTATGAATAAAAAAGGTAAACACACCTTTTTAGTAGATTATCGTGTCACAAGTACTCTGTCGTGCAACTATGTGGAACAGTGTCGCACATTCCGAGAGTTCTAGTATTTACGTTGACAGTGTATTTTATCTACTTTACATCTAAAATACCTATTCTGTCTGTAATTGTTGTTATGTCATTTTATGCGCTATTGTGTTGGTGTTTGTCCTTTACAAAATCTCTTTACTATCTGATAAAAAAGAGAATGAAGAAATAGGCGCCACTGTTTGTATTTTCGGTCGTTTTTAGACTTTAGATCTTTAAAAAAGATTTAGTATGAATGTTGAGCTTTGTAAAACTTGTTTTGCTCTTCCGTCCTTTTCTTAAGCTTGTTTTAAAAAACGAGAATCAATCGAACGATATATTTTTTTAATCGTTTCTTTCGAAGCTTTCTCTTCTTATCACCGTTCATCGCTAACCACAGATTAAAGATAAAATACCATAGCTCCCCCACTGCGCCTATAGGACGCAGCGTCAATTAAGGCGCAACACCCAATTGTTGATCATTAGCCACTAATCCGGCTCATATTCAATCAATACCCAAAACTTTACTCGCTCACCTCCCCGCCTCTCCCCTCGTCGCGCGACATTTAATGACACCCGTGCAACGAACCCGACGAGCTATAATAGCCTCTCTACCTTCCACACAAGGTCCTCACTCCCCTGAACCCGCCCACCACGTTATATAGCACCGAGGATCTATAAAAGTTACGTCTGTAATCTAACATAAAACTCGGGCCGTTTAGATGCGAACGCGGCCACGGACGACACATCTCGGTTCGCTCCGTACTTTTACCGAAATATGATGGTGATTTTTGTGTGAATGTACGCTGTTTTCCGTGTAAAATCAAGGTTAAATCGGTTGTCGTCGGTGTAGTGACGCGGACGTAACCGGCCGCGTCGTTCCGTGTGCACGCGACGTGTTTTCTGACGAGTCTGACGTTTCCAGAGCTGGCACAAAACAAATGTGAGTACGAAATTTGAATATTCAAAGTTGGAACGTGGTTGACCCTAATTTAAAAAATAGAACCGCTGCTAATTTGCTTCTAAAGTTGCCTTATTGGCGTTTGAACGACTCGTTTTCTTGCCGGTAAGTAACGCGGAAGTTGAAGAAAATTTCAAATAGTGAACAAAATTTCTATAAACTTTTGGTGGATTTCTATCGTGCTATATAATATACGTATTTCTATTTACCTAATACATCCCCACCTAATAAATTACATAAATTATGATATTTTTTATAATTACTAATTTACAAAATGAATGTTTTATTACCTAACATGGCATAGGTAAAGCTTTCTGTAATTACTTTTAACATGCTTTCAAATAACCATTTGTTTTTATTCTTAGTTATGATTTACACAATTATTTATATTAGCTAAGTATTTTCTAAGTTAACATAACTATATTTTTTTGATAGTGAATCTACTAAGTTGCTGTATGTTACGAATTGCCGGTTTTAAGGTTATAATCGTGTATGTGTTCGCTAAAAATTAAATTACTTCTGTTTTTAAATTACCTATCAGTATTTTTTACGTTATGCTAACAGCCTTACTCACCAAATATCCCAAAATAAATAAAGAAAACATTTTTAATACACCATTTTTGTGCAAAAACATTGTCGTGGCGCCATCTTTTAAACACCCTGCAAACTTAGTAACTGACGATTTCTATGGAGCTTTATTGCAACATGGCCAGTGAATTCTTTTATTTCTTTCTCTTTTCCCCTCGCACGTGGTACGTGTCTATCCTTTTCTCACTAGTTAGAATTCCAATCCTACATACATTATACATTAGCAACTGAAAACCAACCCTTTCGCCATACACTAAGGTTGCAGTTGCAATGAATTCAAATTATCCTACTGTTTTCGTAGCAGTGCTACGAGTGCAGTTCGAAATATGTTTATCTCCCTCGCACAGGTACTGGCATCCTGCTTTGCTGCGTGTAGTGTTATATGTAGATATCTCGTTCAACTGGAGATAAACAGATGTCTCAAGTGACAGTTTGGTGAGATGTTAATACTATAGAAGGCGAAGTCCCACCATGATGAAATAGGCGGAGCGTTTGACACCACGGGTATACTATCACAGTGGTATGCTAAGGCGAGATTATGGCGGGTTGCATGGGGGCTACTTTAAAATATGCTGAACTTATTTAAAGGACGACGTAATTATGTCTTAGAAGATAACTTAGTTTAACCGTTCTATACCTATTTGTATTTTTTATAATTTGTGATTGCAAGAAAAGGTGAGTTCAAAGTATTTTTGAGTGTTAGAGTTGATAGTTTTTATATCGTTTTTTTGAGTTTCATAGTTTTACAAAAATAACTATAAGCTTACTTAATAATTATTTTGTACACATTCGCTTTCACTTCCATTAAGAAAATATTAGATAAGATAAGAAAATATTAGTTAAAGCAGATTTATAGTTAGTAAGTTCTTTATTCGTTTTTTTATTAATTAAAAAAGTAAATTACTTCTACTTTTTATGTAAAAAAAACTATATTTCACGTGAATACTTGAGCCAATGGTTTATAAAATTTAAAAATACAGTAGATTTATTTAAACACGTAAACGGTTGTACAAAAGATATTATTACACTTTTTAAGTAAATAACTGAAAAACGAATGTGAGCATAACGGGTTTATTTATTAAGTGATATTTCTATTAGACGGGTTTTTCATATACAACACTTAATTTATTAAGAAATATATTGCTTTATCACCAAGGAAATTATTAATTTACTCATTTGAAACCGGGTAATATAGCATGTATAAATTGACATGCAAATACATACATACATAATATTATTATGTAGTAAAAATATTAACCCTCTTTTTGACAGTCAGGAAATAAATTATAGCACTCAGTACCTACTAACCAAACCACACTCATAATTTCATCACAAGTAAAAATGTTTACCACCCAAAGAAGTGGGCATGGATCAGCTAGTTACAGGATATAAGTGTTGTAATCTATCTAAATATATATAACTCAAAGGTGACTGACTGACTGACTGACTTATCGTTACTCTCCATCCTAAGGTTGCCTGGAAGAAATCGCTTTCAGCGATAAGGCCGCCCTTTGTACTCTGTTAATCTAGATTTTTAAGCTATCCTTGTGTACAATAAAGTGTTATCTATCTATCTATCTATCTATCAACGCACAGCCCAAACCACTGGACGGATCGGGCTGAAGTTTGGCATGCAGGTAGATGTTATGACGTAGGCATCCGCTAAGGATTTTGATTAATTCTACCCCCAAGGGGATAAAATAGGGGATGAAATTTAAACAGGAACGGGAAAAAACTGCCACGCAGGCGAAGCTGCGAGCGGCCGCTAGTAAAATATATATTTGTAAGTCAATAGATAAAAACCTTGTACATACATAAATAAGTAAGTACATAGGTAAGTAGGTTTTTATCCAAGTATATAAACGTCGTCAATATCAGCAAGTACAGTAGGTAGTAGTAGTAGCCTTTAGTGAAGGAAAGTCTGGGTAAGTGCTACCATCTACCATCATGACTATTTCTGCCGCCAAGCAGCTTACTGTGTTCCGGTTTGAAGGGTGTGGGTGCTAGTGAAATTACAGGCACATGAGGCTAACACCTGTATGTCTCAAGTTGATGGACGCAGAGTAGTGCATCGTCGGTGACGTTCCTGACGAGCGTGACCTGCGAGGCAGTGCTTTGTTATAGGTGATGGTAACCACTTAACATTGGGTGGGCCATCTGCTTGTTCCATCAACAAGTGGTAAAAAAATAAGCTTAAAACCTACTTGTGCCTAGGTATGGATACAACTACCCCTATACCCGGAAATACAACAAACGTCGCATTCTGAAATTATATTTATCATCGATTCTTGTCATTTTTAATTAGGTACCGACAACATAAACAGAAATAACCCTAATATTTTATTTACTACAGGGTGTACAAAAGTCCTCTCGAAAACATAAACCTTCCCCTAGAACTCCATTGCTGGGTCCTGAACCTTGTCCACTGGAGTATGCTACCATTTGTAAAACGAATAACAATGCTTGTACCTACTTCAGTATCTGGTAATACGATAAATCGTGCAGCAAGACTAGTGAAACAATCAAAACTGAACCTCCTTCAAAGTAAATGATTTCTTTGTCTTAATATAAAAGGACCATGCAGAGAAATCTGAGGGGTTATTCTTATTTATCCCCTATATTACTTAACCCCAGTGTGAACCAACGGGAAGTTCTTCCCCAGTTATTTTCACTAAGGAAGATTTTAGTAACATAAAATTTATTTTAAAATCAGTTGGTAAAAATATCATAATATGATTATGAATTAACTATGTTATCAATAAAAAAAATACAGTTTTCCAGTGCCCATTTTACGGGATGCATTCAGGATCGACTGAGCAGGACCACCAGCTGCCTTAAACTTTGGCTCATGAAGGCTATTTAACCCTAGTATTGGTAAATATCAAGTCCAGGGCTAAAACAAGCTCCATAAACTTGGGTATTCTAATATGAAAAAGGTACTTCACACCATGACAAATTTTTATTCAGCATATCATACATTTTGTCATGATATAATAATATAATAATAATAATGCTGGACAATCCACACAGCATCATTTAGCCCCAAGCTAAGCAGAGCTTGTGTTATGGGTACTAAATGACTGATATACTTAACATAATACATTACATACATAGATATTTTTTATTATACATAGAAAACACCCAGAACACCTGGAATAAATATTTGCAGATCGTACAAACATTTATCCCGAGGCGGGAATCGAACCCGCAACCTCTGTGTCTCAGGCAAACATTCGCCCGCCGCGCCACATCGGTCGTCAATATATACCTATGTGTGTAAGAATTCCTTAAATTCCTTCATAGTAACTAGTTACTAGAAATAATTGACGGGTGTTTTTAGAATTCCGTACGTATTTTTAATTTTTTTATCTATTAGAGCCTAGTAAATAAAAAAATCATTATGCTCAACCTTATCATCACGCTTAATGCTCAATTTTAATGCTTAAAACTCTTGAGGAATCGTCGTCATCGCCATCAGGCAGTCTCCCCCTTATTTAGAAGGGGTTACCATAGTTTTAGCATGTGTATTAGGGACCGGTATTGAGCGTTCAAGAAATGCTGGTGCCATCGTTAATTTTATTATTATTATTTGATTTGTTGCTGGAATAAACAGTTGGCCCACCTGATGTTAAGTGGTTACCATTACCTATAACAGAGCATTACCTCGCAGGTCACGCTCATTATAAACGTATCCTTACGATGCACTATGCTCTGCGTCCCTCAACCTGAGGCATACAGGTGTTAAGCTTCGTGTGCCTGTAATTTCATCCTTCATTCCATCTCTGCTTCTGTCATCCTCCCAGCAAAATAGAAGAGTTTTATTTTTGACGACTATAGAATATAGAATAATAGGTTTTTTGTGAAGAGCTAGGAAAGGAGGAGCCGGGAAAGTAATATTACCATGCTTATTTCTGCCGCCAAGCAGCGTTGCTGTTCTGGTTTTGAAGGGTGTGGGTGCTAGTGAAATTACAGGCAAATGAGGCTCATCACCTCAGAGTGATGGAAGCAGAGAAGGCATCGTAGGATAATGCATGACCAGCAAAGCGATGTTTTATTATATCGTCGATCGATGTGGCGCGGCGGGCGAGTGTCCGCATGCGACGCAGGAGGTTGCGGGTTCGATTCCCGCCTTGGGATAAATGTTTGTACGATCTGCAAATATTTATTCCGGGTGTTCTGGGTATTTTATATGTATAAAAAAAATATCGATGTATGAAATATAGTATTGTATTAAGTATATCAATCATCTAGTACCCATAACACAAGCTCTGGTTAAGCTTGGGGCTAGACGATGCTGTGTGGATTGTCCAACATTATTTATTTATCGTCGTTACCTGGTGGGTCATCTGCTTGTCTCATTGGGGTCACAGGGAGGTCACGTGGAATTTTTGAAATTTGATTGTATAAACACTTTTTGACTTAAACTTTGAGTTAAGTCATCGTGATCATCATCAACGTGCTGAACTTCACGTTTTGAAAACTTATAAGAGAAGCCTATGTTTATTAGACATGCGCTTCTCCTATAAGTTTCTAGGAAGAACGATTCAAAATCGATCCTGGAAACTTAAACTCTTCCCTCCTACGATACCTATACCTCGATCCTAACAATGCCATTGTTCCATTAGATAGTAGAGCATTCTATGCTTTATCTGCCGGTTTGTAGTCACTACTTGAGAACCCTTATTACCCAGCGGTTTTTGTTTCTATGATCTATATGGCCTGCTCATTGCCACTTGTTGGTTCTCTTTACCTTAGTTCTCAGGTATACGGCTTTCCGCATATCTAATTCTTTCACGTTGAATAGGTACTCCCAGCGTAACGCTTTCCAAAGACATTTCACCTTTAAGATGTCTGGAAGAGATCGCTTTTTAGCGATAAGACCGCCCATTGTAAATTATCTATTATTGCCTACTATTGTTTCTTTGTTTTATTCTCTAGCTTGTAAGGTGTACAATAAAGAATTTTCATTCATTCATTCATTCACCTTCTTTTCATTTCACCCGTCTTTCATTTCACAAGAAACACATAACTAGTGCCAAAAGTTTTAACCTTATCTATGTAAAAGCAAAAAAGATTTTCATTATGATCCAGTTATAATTACAAGAACTAAGTACATTGGTCTATGAAAAAAATCTACAAAACGTGAACCTTTTTTAAATATCTGCTTGTACGAGTAAGTGCGTGGTAAAAAAAACACGGTGGCATAGGCTTTTTATTTCCAATAATATTATATATTTTATTTTTTGATTACAAATTATGTAACTGAAAAAATTTAGGTAGAAAATTAAGTAGTACAACTTTTCCGATTTTGTTTATGACAAAACATCACAAGCGACGAGGGCCGTATACTCAAAAAGTTCTAAACTCAACGTCGTTAAGCTTTTATTACCTTGTGACTAACCAGTCGATTCAACAACATGTTCCAAGGAGCAAGCTTTTAGTTCCAGCGTTTTCCATCAAATCAGCGGCAGCACTGTCAATGAAAATTAAAAATAAATAAGCTTTTATTAAATAATGTTGAACGTTATCAAAAATTACTGTATTTTTGCTAATAAAATCCTATTTAATTAAACAATAAAGTACTTTTAACGGTATTGGTAACAGCGCCATCTAGCGTCGAGTGGCAGAACTTAATCATAACGCCCACACGCAAAAGCTCTCCCCACCGAAAGTAAATACATACACACACATGTAAACTACCTGAAAGGGAAACTAGAGGTATGAAGTGCGGGACGAGAGGGGACAAAATCCAATTTTGAAAACTTTTTTCCATTTATTTTCGAGTCGTAAAGTAGGTATATTAAGTTTGTTACCTACGAAAACGGTCTTATTAGAGAAATATTATTTGTGCTTTAAATACATTATTATGTAGCGGGATTATGGATAAAATGGGTATTGATTTTTATGTTAGTATTTACTGTAGTACAAACTATTTGAGAAACATTTATTTGTTTATGATTTGATTGAATAAAAAATAAAAACATGCTTACCACATTTTTTAATTTAGATTATAGTTAACATGTAAATAAATTACACGGTGCGACAGGATAGCAGGTACCTACTTCTAAAAACTAAAACATCCTAACACTATGCTACTCATTCAAATTACCGCTGAAAATTATGAAAAAAGTTTAAAGAAAATTTAAAAAATATTTTAAATTTTCGGTTTTAAACAGTTTCCATTAATTTTAAATTTATCTGGGGTCAGTATAAGATTATTTTTATATAACTCATATTACTATTCATAATATTATCAGAACCACTGCGTTCCTGTAGTAGTAGTCTGGTAACGGTGTTAAAAATCGCTAGATGATTAAAAAGTTCAAAAAAAGCGCTCCTGTTGATACAGAATTTTAAGATGTTAAACAAAATTTGAAACTATATGAAAAAACCGTAAAGAATAAACCGTTTTACCTTGATTAAAACCTACATGTAGTAACTATGTATGAACTGTTAGTTTCAAAGAATGTTAACACAGATGTCACAGAGTTTATAATATTTATTTAGTATAAATATTTCATGTCATAAGTTATATTAAATATTAAGTATTATTAATATTGATGGGGTTCAGTTATAAACAAAAATAATAAAGCATATCACAAATCACTCTTCAGCCATCACAGCTCAGTTCGTAGTACCCTGCCTTCTGTGCTGTAGGTTGTGGGTTCGATCCCCACCGAGAACATAATATTTGTGTGACTAACGTAGATTTTGTTCTGTGTCTAGGTGTTTATTGTATTATATGTATGAATTTACAAAAAAAAAGTATATAAATATTCTATCAGTCATTTGGTGTATAAACATGTCCGCAAATATTTATTATTTCTATATAACCCATAATACCATGCAGAACACTATCAGAACGACTCCGCTTCTATAGATACCACATTTTAGAGTACTAAATCTAATTTGAAATTCATTATAATAAACCGTACAGATTGAACCGTTTTACCTTGATTAAAACCTATAAATGTAGTAGGTAACTGTGTATGAACTGTTTAGGTTTTAAGGAGAGTGTTTCACACTGCTTATAATAATTATTTAAAATAAATGTTTCACAATGTTAGTATAAATGTTCATAAATTAAATTGAAGTAGTTTTGAGAGTAATAAACAAAAAAAATCAAACTAAAAAACTAACGTTATTTTTGTTTTTACCACCAAAATGAACGGGTAAAAAATATTTGAGCAAAAACTAGGTACATCAATTATGACATGTCGTTCCCAATTTTTTTCCAAACCGAGCTGAATACATTTTTTACTACTAACCAACGTCTTCAAAAAGCCATGTTAAAAACAACTGCACACTGTGTTCCGTAACTGCGGTACACCGTAAAAACTAGAGCAAAAACCCATTGTCAAAACCCATACCTTTTTGTGCAAAAGGGTTACAGTTACAATAACATAAGGAAATCGTTTATAGGGCAATATAAGTGTACAATAGCTACGACGTTAGGCTTACTAATGCTCTATAAAAAATATCCAACGGTATTGCGTTAAAAATGTGGACCAGTTGTAATTTTTCACTATAACTGTGAAGTCTTGCGTGCCCAATTAAAATTTAATGTGAGCGAAGTTGAAAATTGTGAATGAGGCGTTTTAGTTGTGTAGTGAATCAAATGTTAGTGAATGATATAAACACAAAGTTTTATTAATACAGTGCCGTGTGATTAACCATTACGTCATTAATGATATCAAAGTGTTATGAATCAATTTGTAAACAGTTATTCAGTTTTATCCAGTTTGGGTGGTAAGTCTGAAAATATAAAACTTACACTGATAAATAAGTAGATAAACCTAGCAACAATAATAATACCTATCTTTATCTGTACTACTTATAAGATTTTTTGTCCTGACTACCTGACTGACTGACAACGCACAGCTTAAATCACTGGTCGCAGAGATTCGACATTTTCAAGGTATATCTTACTTGATTTATACAAGTGTAGGTACTAAGAAAAAAATTCCTGAAAAGCAAAACTCCCTGTTGAAGTTTGTAAGAAAATAGTTTCACGCGAACAAAGTCACGCGCGTTTCCAATACGCCACACACATTTTCAACACTCAAAATAAATACCCTAGAATTACGCAACGTAAATTAAAACATTAATTTAGCCTTGAACTATTTATCATTAGTAAAAGACAGCAACAGTTTAAGCATTTATTTCAAGACTAAAAAAGTGTTTTAGACACAGTGAATACTTATAATAAGTTTGTTAATTCCGGAACAGTTTCAATGGTATATCAATAATGGAAAAACTATGATAACTACAGGAGTCTTTTGACTGTGTCACAGCAATCAATACCAGCCTCCTTAAACTAAGGTAACAGGTTTCAAACTTATATGCAACGCTCATGTTCATACTACTACTGGTCACCTATCCAAATAATGACCGCGCAAGGCTTAACTTAGTTGGCTGGTAAGAAATTACTACGTTTCGAGCTAATTAGCAACACAATCAGATGTTTTTTTTTTAATCTACCACTTTCATACGAAGCTATATTTGGTAAGGTGCTCGACCTACCACATAATAGACCCTAGGTATCAAAATAAATTTACTGCAAGCCGATTTACTGTTGACAAACGATTGTCCGCCAAAATCCTTGCCAAATAAACAGATAGGTGCTGATTTTGCATGCAAATCAGGCTGTTTGTGTGGCAGACACCTACGATGATCACTGACGAATAACTATGAGCATACAAAACATTACAAATTGGCCTATGACGTCAGGTTTAACTCTTTACCTGCTAGGTATTATTATTATGTAATATAAAAAGGATCTATGATTTTACTTTTATACTAGCTGACCCGTGCACACTACGCTGGGCGGTAAACATTTTTACTTGTTAATTTTTCGGGTTAATATGCTTATGACACTCAAAAATAACGTGGTTTTCTAATTTTCAAAATCAGTTCAGTAGATCAAGAGATTACCCCCTACAACCTCACAAACTCACAAACTTTACCACAAAATATCATATAATTATAGTATGGATAATAACAACTTTAGTTTTTAAGGAATCCTATTATCTCTACTTTTGACTTATTTATTATCTATTCCAGTTTTATGTGTAAAATACAAAAGGCCAAAGAACTCAGTATTCTTTTACGTGAACTTGTTTAATGATTCACGCTAAGCTAATATATAAGCTATCGACGACCGATGTGGCGCGGCGGGCAAATGTCCGCCTGCGACGCAGAGGTTGCGGGTTCGATTCCCGCCCTGGGATAAATGTTTGTACGATCTGCAAATATTTATTCCGGGTGTTCTGGGTATTTTCTATGTATAATAAAAAATATCTATGTAAGTAATATAGTATTGTATTAAGTATATCAGTCATCTAGTACCCATAACACAAGCTCTGCTTAGCTTGGGGCTAGATGATGCTGTGTGGATCGTCCAGCATTATTATTATTATTATTATTATACGTTTGAAATGAGATCCTTGTGATATTCCTCTAACTATAATTAATCGAACTAATGTATTCATAATAGGTAATTCTTAAACTCCCGTTATTGTAATAATAACTACTTATAAATTAACATTGAAGCTAATTTTCTAGTAATTACATACAATGTTGCTTGTTGTTATGTAAAACTAAGCACAGGTAGGAAACTACAGAGACGAAGGGCTTTGGCTTCTCACGCGATATGGCGTGCCGTCGGCCATTGGACTGAAACTCGCCTACACAACGCAAACCCAACCTCAAAAGCACTGATTGCATACCGATCAGCCCTTATCCCAATCCAATAAAGTTCATAATCCAATAACAATGACACTTTCTAGCTGTGAAAGTATTTTCGGCTAGGCCTTGTAGTGAAAATATAAAACAAAACTAGAATTAGCGCAATAATACTTATTTTATTCACAAAAATGAATGTTCAACAACAAGCCTATTCCACTTTCAATTGTTACGTTACCTATTTTTGTACTAATTTACGTGGTAGTTTCTAGCATTGATACGTCAAAAAGGTAACCATTTAGATAAAATAATTTACATACAGCACCCGTATTAGTTCATAAGTGCTTACCCCTTACATTAAAGTCGGTATATAAGTAGTTATTACGAAAATAGGTCAGCCAGTTTAACCTGTGTAGCCAACATTTTTGTGTACAGTGTTTTGTATCGAGCAAACGAAGCGAGTTAAAATATCTGAAGCAACTTGGATCAATCAGTAGGTACGTAAGATAGAGTATGGTAAGTCAATAAATTGTGCTATCGAAATAAATTTTTAAGACAAGTCAAAAGTAATATCAAATAAAAAAAAACAATATAACGTGAGCTCTCGTTTGTTGAGTTATCAATTTCTTTGCAGTTCAAGTATAATATGTTACAAGTTAGATTGAAACAGCGATCTCAGTTCAGCAGGTCTACTCTTAGAAACGATAAACAATGTTTCGTATTGTCGTTTTATTATATACTGCAGGGTAACTCGGTAGCTGTCAAAAATCTAGTTGACGCTGCCTGACATACCACGTAGTGTACTCAAAACTTCAATACGAAATTTTGTTTATCGTTTCTAAGAGTAGACCTACAGGACGAAACACTAGTTAAATATGAACCAGTAGTATTAAAGAAGCGACGACCCTCGCGTGTTTCCAACAAGTTATGTAACGTGACACTATTCGGGTGTTCGTCTAATTTGTTTACTTTGAAACACAAACCGTTCCTTTTTGGTATTCACGATGTAGTAAACAGTTATTTGATGCGAGTTAACCCCGAAAACTTTCTCGTATCACGAGTAAATGTTGGTATAATATTATGAACAACTATTGTAATCTTAGAGCTAAAGTATGCAACGGCTTTTGTGTATCAAAGGCCTAAGAAGTATACCTTTCAATTCTATAAAATAACATGCATAATAACAAAACAACTCAGCATTCACTTCAGAATGTCGATGAACAAAATATGAATTTGATATTTATTTTTATTCCATAATATAAATAGCACCCGGACGTCTTACTTAAATATATATTATTCTATCTAGGTACGCATTAATTTTCATCAGCAATAATATTTTAACATTATCTTGTGGTCTTAAATTTATCCTTATAATTATTTTAAGCGACGAAAATATTCAAAATGGGTGTTATTGGTTTGATTTTTTGATTGGTTTGACTGTTCAACTTTCAAGTGTTCACAATACAGTGAACAAAGCACACACTCAAGAATTTAAATCGCTTAAGTTTCAACGAAGTAGAAAGGCCTAAAGGTGACCTTTAAATATTTTATCTCGGCTCCACTTGATTGTCGACCCACGGCCCTTCCAGTGCCTTAACTTACCCACCATAACCTGACACTTCAACTCTCCCCAAAATGTAAAGAAACAGAGCTCAAACAAGTAAATCCGGAACTCTTTTATGGGTCTTCCAAAGATGGACAGTTAAGTAAGTAGGTACGAGATTGGATAGGTAGACTTATCCCAAGTAAAACTTGACGTTATCCCGAAAATAAGACTAGAGGTACTTGAGAGTTGGATTTATAGAGGTAGGAAAATATTTTGTTGCGTAAGTGGTTCAGTTTTGTAGATTGGGTCTGAAGTGGCTTCAAAAATATGATTAGCTAAGTGAAATAAAACATTCTTAAGTTTAAAAAAAACTGAAAATTGTATAATATCGTTGCCCATGTAAACAATCTGAACACAGCAAGAACGTAAAAAAAACTGTTGAAATAAAATGAAAGTTCAATAAATTCTTTATGAAAATACTGTGATGTAAATTTTATCCTTTATGAATAAAATAGTGTTTGCTTGTAAAACAACAATAAAACCGTCAACACAATTGATTTGGGCTCTGAATTTCATTTAATACAAAAAACTACTTCAGTGTAAACAACATCACAAACTTTGACATTTTCGTGAGTAAACAAGCGTAATCGTAAAAAAAACAACCATCTAAGAAATCTTTTTTAAATAACACTCACAGAATCTCTTGTATTTTTTACTATCTAGCAATCAAACCATCATCCCTCTCACTCCATCGGATAAACAGCCTCATTTGCATTGACCCGGAAATCATTCCCTTTTTGCAAAAAAATCCACGAGAGTAGTGTTTGTAAATTTTCCCTCTGACCTACTTGTACATCTGCAGGACCAGATAACGCTGCGCCGCCTCGTCCCCCGTTCTCGCATGCTGATTGCCTAAAAGGGGGGTTCGGGATGTATATTGGGGGGTCAGGATAAGTTGGTGAGGTGGGCTGACATGGATCGATAGTGGCTGGCAGGTCGCCCAGATCCGCACCCACATTATTGTTATTGCTAACCGGCATCGTCTATGTGCTTCCGCCATTGGTTCGAAGCCTAGTAATAATCTCAGACAAAGATTTTGAGGAGTTCAATATTGTAGGTAAGAGTTTTAGGTCATCTGGGCTTTGATTCAGCTGTGAAGTTTGCTTGAAACAACCTTTTATTTCAACTCGAAGGTATTTTTCTTCTGCTCCAGTGTATTTTTTTCATTTTGTATCGGAAAGATAGAATAAAGCATTCTTTCCTAAAAGCAAAACGGCATATTAGCATAACGTCCTTTAAGCAAATTAACCTAATAGCAAATGTTTACTTCTTGTTTTCTGCAAACAAAGGTTGAATTAATTTACCTGTTATATTTTAAGCACAAAGTTTTACTTCTAGATGCGTGATATACTTATAAGCGTTATTTACATTTTGATATTGCTTAAATATCTCTTGCCAATATTTTTCATAATTTGAACATTGTTTATCTTTTGACAGATTTTTATATGTAATGTTATTAATTGTTAAAAAAAATATTAAATTAAGTTCCTATATTAATAAGTTGGCTAAGTACCTACTTGTATACTATGGTCTATAAAAAATACTTATAGTAAGAAATAAATAAATAAAAATATAGTTACGACTAATACGAAACACACATGAAACAGTTAAGCTACCTGCAGACCGTTCCAAACTATCTAATAATAGCTCAACTGATCCAATTCAGTACGAATTGAGAACTATATTTTAATCTTACACTATAAACATGTTAAGGTAAAAACAAAACTGTCTATTAAGTGTCTATATTTAATCAAATATATAAATAAATTTTATCACAAACGAAAAATTCACAGTTTTAAAGAACGTATCTGACAAAAAAGTTGTTTCAAAATACTGTTACACATGTATTCCAGTCTATAATAAAACCAAAACACAATATAAATTATGAATATAACCTCAATAATAATCGTTAACCTCAAGATGCCTAGATAAATACATTTTTATTAAAGAAATTTTGCTTACAAATGAAGTGAAATTAGTAACAAGTGTCAAATATTTCAGAGTTTCTTTGTGGTTAGCGGGATACTTGCCGCTTCTAATTCAATTGGGAATTTATTTAAATCAGCGGACAGTTTTCCATTTATGGTCGTCTTGGTATTTAAATCTAATAATCGGAAAGATTAGGATGGATACACCTCTAAAATATATTGAACTTAAAACATGTTTGCTTACAAAAACAATAATTCCTTTCAATGATCATTTGAATTATTAAGTGTTAGTTTTCGTGCTTAGATACCTTCCTAAACACGAAAAATACATACCTACCTCGGTACCTAGTACCTACGCACCTGCCTATTTATGAGTATAATTACATATTCCTAGAGAAAGCGAGTACTTATATAGTCGATGGAAACTCGGAACTGGAACTGGAACTCGGAATCGTTCTTCCTGGAAACGTATGGGGGAGGCCTATGTCCAGCAGTGGACTTCTACTGGCTGATGATGATGATGATGATGATGATGATGAGAGAACGTTAGATCACTGGTGGTGTAGTAAGACAGACCCCGCCTTCTAAGCCCAGGTGGTGAATTTCAGGGTTAAACTACTTAAAATTCTTCAAAATAAAATTTAACACAGATATTACTTGTTTAGAATACAAGTGGATACAAACGGACATGAACTAACTTTTATCTAACACATTTTTTATTGTTATTATTTCAAATTTCTCCCCCCCCCCCCATTTCCTCCACGCATTCCGATTCTTAGCTTTTTTCAGTCTGACTGAAAACAGTCGAGCTCGTCCCGCCAACTCCGTTTGGGTCCATTTAAGGAAAATTTCCGTCTGGAGGAAAATTGGGCGGCTGAGTGCAGCCGGGTGCTATTTATTATATTTGTTAATGCGGGATGCACTAATAAGTTTAATACATAAATAGCAAAACTCCAGGATCTATTATTTACTACAGGCTATTAAAAGCTTGATACAGTTTGATAAAAACCCTGTTAATACCCACCTGCTGACTCGATTAATTCACTTGCTCACCAGAAAGCTATTATCGATAGCGTATAGTAATTAAACCGATATATACGTAAACAAATAATACCGTGAAACGAAATGTATTTCTTGATACGGTCAGCAACATAAACCCAAAAAAACAGATGAGATATAAGTCAATTATAATAGTGAACGTCCGTTTGCGACGCAGGAGGTTGCGGGTTCGATTCCCGCCTTGGGATAAATGTTTGTACTATCTGCAAATATTTATTCCAGGCGTTCTGGGTGTTTTCTATGTGTGTGTAATGTTTTGTATTAAGTATATCAGTCATCTAGTACCCATAACACAAGCTCTGCTTAGCTTGGGGCTAAATGATGCTGTGTGGATTGTCCAGCATTATTTATTTATTTATTTATTTAGCGGTCCGTCCCGGCTTCGCACGGGTTTTAGTAAGGATCCCTAATTTTTTTGAAAATGTAATATAGCCTATGTCACCCGGGGATAGTGTAGCTTCCCAACGGTGAAAGAATTATTCAAATCGGTCCAGTAGTTTCGGAGCCTATTCAATACAAACAAACAAACAAATCTTTCCTCTTTATATTAGTATATATAGATATAGATAATAGTCAATATACTGGGTGTAATAAGACCACTTCCGAAAACTAAAACTTCGCGTTCAGACAATGATTCTGAAAACAAGAAATTAAAACCTCATGTTATACAGAAACATATACATCACCCTGTATAACATATACAGGATTTTTCCAATGAGTTATTTCCAGGGCCACTGAGGTGAAGTCTAGCCGTGAGTTATCGAATAGACATGTTAGGAGTTTCGTACTCAAGTACAAAAAATGTATACAAAAACATTTATTTTTGTTGTAAAATGTTTTGGAAAAATTTTGAGAAAAAAGTTGTATACATATTGCATAACATAAGACTCCGTTTTGTCTCAAGCCTTTTGGTATAGTTTCTATATAATACTTATTAAATTTAATATTTTTTTATCTTGCTTACTAAACACTTATTTTATCGAAAAATAAGTAGAGGTTATCTATATATTATCTTTAAGACATTCGTTAGCTATGTCCTTATAAGAAACAGGTGTGATTTTAATTATTATCACATAAAATTATGTAAATAATTAGTACTTAATTTATTTTATTACCTAACTAGCGGCCCGCCTTGGCTTCGCACGGGTTTTAGTAAGAATCTCTAGTTTTTTTGAAAATATAATATAGCCTATATCACCCGGGGATAGTGTAGCTTCTCAACGGTGAAAGTATTTTTCAAATCGGTCCAGTAGTTTTGGAGCTATTTAATGCATACCCTCCGACCAGTGGTTCAAGCTATGCGTTGCCTATATGCCAGTCAGTCAGTCAGTCAGTCAGTTAGGACAAAGATTCTTATAATTGGTATTTGGTGGTTTTGATCCCCATCAAGAACAAACATTTGCGCAAAGAACATAGATGTTTGTTCTGTGTCTAGGTGGGTGTTATATTGTATTCTAAGTATGTATTTAAAAAAAGTATTTAAGTATTCTATCAGTTATCTGTTTCCCAAAGCACAAGCTGTGCTTAGTTTGGGGCTAGATGATGTGTAAAAATGTCTTCAAATATACAACGCAGCTCTTGATCTTAATGTGGATATGTTTAAAAATATCAACGTTACCACAAATAAACACACGCTTCTCTAGTACGGTTGGTGCGCTTGCGTGACAAAGGAAGGTAAACACATTATTATTTAATTCAAACGATTTAAATTCAGTAACTTAGCGTTTGGTTTAATAATTTTATATTTGTTTGTTTGGGCTTTATTCTAATATTTTTTGTATTTTTATTATTTGTGTGAGTTATAAAGTGTTAGAATTGTAGTTTAGTTGATACTATGTACCTACTAACAAAACTTGACCTTACAGCTTAGTCAGTAGTAACTCTGTCTTCTGTACTGTAGGTTATGAGTTCGATCCCCACTATGGACAAACATTTTTGTGATGAACATGTTTGATCTCTATCTGGGTATTTAATTGTATTTTAAGTATGTATTTAAAAAAAAATCATAAGAATTCTATCAGTTTTGCAACTACTGCGTCAATATGTGGGTATGTACCAAATGTACGTATATCTGGACGTACCTCTGACTATCCGCCTTAGATTTTCTCGAAGAATCTCAAGTAGGTACTTGGTACTAATAGATCTGAGGGGATATCTATCGTACTTGAGGATTTAAGTCGTGATACTATTTATTAATTATAATTTTTTACGGTGAATTCTATTCAATCTACAATTTTTGTGTCAGAATGGGTGGTCTACACTCAGGTCCATCCTAAAAAAACATACCCTGCCTCAGGTTGATGGACGCTGAGTAGTGCATCGTCGGTGACGTTCCTAACGAGCGTGACCTACGAGGCAATACTTTGTTATAGGTGATGGTAACCACTTAACAGCAGGTGGGCCATCTGCTTGTTCCATCAACAAGTTGTATAAAAAAAAAAAAAAAAACATCATAAAATTATGTTTTACAACAGCACAATTTTATTAAAAGAAACAACGGGAAATTTACCTATAAATTTAATAGAAAACCGATACACAGCAATTGTCTACCAGCGGGCTCTCAATTTCTTTCAGCTAATAAACTGAAGACTGTTGTAGGTATTCTATTAGGGCATAAAAAATATTTTTGCAACAAGGGAGTTTTTTGGGGGAATCTCATGTGACGACATAAAAAACATCTCTTAAACTTGTCTTGTATAAATTTATATACAATGTGTTCTGTAAATGAAATAGTAAAAATAATTTAGATAAAAAACTTGATCATCAAATACTTTTAAGATAGAAAATAAAAAACAATGCATGACAAACTCTCTGCTGACAAGCATGAGTGATGACTTTTTAAAGGTGCTGGCAATCGTCAAGTTATTTAATGAATTTTAGTTGAAATTAGATAAATATCACGCGTGATTGTGTAATAAAACAAATGTCAAACCGCGAGAGATAAATGCTGCGCGGGAAGGGTAGAGGAGCATGTTCCCCTGACATAGGAATGCTATTACTGGCCCCGTTTATCGAGATGACATTATCCTAAAGTGCAATTCAATTAGTATTTATGTCAGGTTATCTACTAATAGGCTTGGCGCATACTGCGCGGTATCGTCAAACTGTTTAATCTCTATCCAATTATATTTATTGGCTAAGTTTTAATAACAATATAATCCGGAAATGGTTAAGGTGACACTAGTTATATCGTTTTCTATAAAATAAATGTTGCAGGGTGGTTTACTCCACAATTTGACAACGTACGTCCAAAGTTAAGTATGATATCAAATTGTCTTATTATTATTTATGCTTGTAACTATATTTAATAGTATAAGATATGAGAACATGCATTTAGCCTCGCCGATCCACGAGTTCAAGTCGGCGACTAGCGTCACCTTAATACAGTAAATTGTTAATTATGGTTATACAGTGTCATCTTTGACCGTCTTTAGTCACATTGACTTGATAGCGTTGAGCCATCGTGTGACCATTTCTATGTTCAATGTTTTGAATTCTCTGTACATATCTTACATGCCATAAGTAATGATCAAGATTACCATTTAGTATTTTTAATAAAACACGGGTAAAAATAAATATTTAAACTACGATAATCTTCAAGCACGATAAACATCTGATCTTTGATACACACTCGTTAGTAATAAAATGTATGCAACGTTTACATCACAAACAGAAATATGATCTATCTAAACTAACACAATAAAAAGAAGATCATCCAAATGAGAGAGTCAGTTATTTAGGTACAAAAATTACACATTACAAAAATTATACAAAAAAATAGGTACTAAAAAAACAAATGAAAGGCCAGAATAGGGACACATTAGTCTGCCTTTCCCAGTGCGAATATAGTCAAATAGATCAATAATAATAATATTCAGCCTCCCAATAATACTATACTCATAAACGTTGTAAGGGAGTAACGATGGTTCTTAGTCTCAAAGTTTAGCTTATACTACTTAGGAAAAAACCTACCTAGATAATCCAGCATCCTAGATAATCCTAGATTTTAGCGAGCCCGTCTACTAAGTTCTAAAAATTATAGGTACGTTTAAAGTGTAGTTTCGTTCACTTAACTTCATAGTCAAAGTCAAAGTCAAAACTCATTTATTCAGTAATATCCGCAGGGATCATCTTGAAACGTCTTAAATCTAGGTGAATCTAAGCGCCAGTTCCTCGCAACCAAGCCTAGAAGAACCGGCAAGAACCTTACGGCTTGGTTCCTACCGTTTTTTTGTATGTTTTTTGTTGTATGTGTGTGTAGTGTGAGCTGTTCCTTAATACAATAATGTGAAGTATGAATAACAATGACGATAAATTCATTAATTTAATTGAGTATTGTGGGTTCCGACTGCAAATAACGCCAGTTGATTTTATTCATTTTACATTGAAGTAAAGAGGATAATTTGTTGAAGAGTGCTTTTATATATGAACATTATTAAGGGTCTGTGCCAAAGGTAAAATCTTAAAGATGACACACTTAGTTATTAATAAAAACTGGCCAAGTGCGATTAGGACTTGCACATGAAGGGTTCCGTACCATTATCTATAATAAAAAACCCAAAAAAATCACGTTTGTCATAAGAGAGCCCTCTAAAATATTTATTTTATTCTGTTTTTTAGTATTTGTTGTTATAGCGGCAGCAAAAATACATCATCTGAGAAAATTTCAACTCTCTAACTATCACAGTTAATGAGATACAGCCTGGTGACAGACGGACAGACAGACAGACAAACAACGGAGTCTTAGTAATAAGTCATAAGTCATAAGCATTTATTGTTAAAGTCAATTTACAGGTCAAGGTCCATAGGTTACAGCTACCTACCTACCTACTCACTAAAATGTAACTTGCCTTTTGCTTTTGCCTACACATTTTTAGTACTTAAACCTAATGTAATGTAATAATGTTTACAAAAATACCAATTTAGTGAGTACCTACCTACCTACTTAAGATCTAATATTCCTCCAAAATTAGTAATAGTAGTGTTTTTAAGTACTTGTGCCTACCTACTTTTTTAAAAGCATGTTAGTTTTAGAAACATTGTTACCTACCTATGTTAATTTTATGCCTTAGAAGTTGTTTTTACTACCTACTATAAGACCACAGAATAGAGGGGACTCTTCTAACACAGGTTATTATAACTTAACAGAAGAGATCCCAACCCGATGTATAATGTTTACTGTAATAACAATAAAAAGAATTTTGATTTTGATTTTTTGATAGGTTAATAGGGTCCCGTTTTACCCTTTGGGTACGGAACCCTAAAAAGTAAGTAAAGTTACGTTCATGTCACAAACAGCAACTCATAATTTTTTGAGAATATCTAATGGGGATAGATCCAATTATTTATCTCAAAATTGGTACTAAGAGAACTGAATATTTTTCAAAAAATTATGAAGCTATTTTTGTATATTACCATATAAAGATAAACGCCAACTTTTATAATAAGATCCAAAAAGTCTGAATACTACTAAAACGTCTACTTAAAATCTTATAGCCATCAGCCTAAATAAGTATAATGATGGGTATAAGTTTTCCCCATATTTGGGTGGGCTTACTGTAGTTATCACGATTGGTAGGCGGACTGGATGACCGCATTGTCTATATAATACCTTTCATTCTCACGACACCCATAAGCGTGATGGAGGAATTTTATTCCATGCCAAGACCACCACAGCTAAAAACATAGGTACTACTAAATCCTTATAAAAAAAATAAGAAATAGTAGCACAACTTAATTCCCCAATCACGGTAGGTTTCTCCTCCAATATCTTAGGGCCATGACCTATTCGAGATTCATCAAGGATAACGGGTAGTCAGAGGTATGTCCAGATAGTATATTTACGTACCCACATTTTGCAATAGTTTGTATTCCATACGTGACAGGTTGGAAGCCCATCGCCTGGTTTCCTCACGATATTCTTCTTCACCGTTTGAGAGGACTGGCATTGCGCATATAATTTTTTCGAACAGAAACATCCATCGGTGCACGACTGGATTTGAGCCCACGACCTTAACATCAGAAGACTAGTGAACACTCCCACTAAACCACCGGTGCTCTTGTTATAAAATTCTTATAAAATATTATTATATCCCAAAGAAAAAGTAAAAATAGAATGCGGCAAACAGACGTTTTTCACATTCAACCACATACATGTTTACATTTAAAATAATAACATAACAATTAATTAACGTTTAATATGGATGTAGTCTGATGTTTCAACCTGAAATTATGTTGTTGACATTATCCAATTCTGTAAAATGCGGTTTTCAAGGCCTTTAAATGTACTTTGAATCTACATATAGCAGAATATATTGATCTGACGATAACATGCAGGTAGTCAATAACGCCCACGGCGTAAGATTCTATTCTCCTTGTAGCATCGTATCATGAATATTGATTATACAGCACCGGTATACATTACATATCTCTGCCTGTCTCCGAAGGTTATTGACTCCTCTCACAATGCATACACTGTTTTGATTGAATGAAACATGCTCCGTCATACGAGTACCCTCAACAAGCCCACAGCTTGTCATATTCTTTTTTAAAATGTCGAAAAGTTCAACGACCACCCATCAGATAACGGACCAATCGAAGATTCAAAAAGGGAACGAGTTTTCGGAGCGTTCTTTTTAGGCATTCAATTTAATTTACTATGACACTGATTTTCCATATTATGAACTCAGCGCTCGAATAGAATTTTTGTTATTTAAATTTGTTATTTTTGTTACAGGTTCCGGCTTAGTGTTGATGAAATCTCCCGCGCAGGTTGGTCGTTCAATTATAATTTTGATGAGAATAGCTATAGAGATAGTACGAGATTCAGTTTTAATCCCCCCAAAAAGGTCTTAATTAACGGGGGGAAAGTGGTCGGTTGAAGAAAAGTCCGAGACACCTCGCGTTTCATTACCATGATCCCTCGGCCTCATTAAGCCGTCGGTGTTGTATAAAAAGAGACTTTATATAAGAAGTTAATTCGGCATCACACCTGTCGCGGTCGTAACTTTTCCCTCAGGATGGCTATACAATGAAGCTTGGCCCATCCAAGCCAGTGCTATTATTTTACCTACGCCATTCATCGTCGGCATCGTCAAAGATAGTATAAAAATAAGGGCTTCATTATTGAAGTTTGAACGTTCGATTTTTAAAAAAGGCGCTGCTATTGGTTGGATATTAACGGCTGTGATGCCATAAAAATTGGATTTGATGTTTGACAGCACGATTATGACGAAATGGGGTGGATTCGAATTGATTACCATTTGTCTATTCACACCTGTGGTCATGTATCGTTTTTAATTTAAAACCAAGTTTAATTATCAGTAATTAATCTATTACATACGCTTTTAATGTAGATACATTATTTAGCAGAATTAGAGAAAATCAAAACTTTTTAATTTTTTCTTCAAGAATTACTTACCAATAAAGACTTCATTTACTTATTTCGTTTGATTAATCATGGTAGCTACTTAGGCAGTCTGACTAATACGAGCTATTAAGAGGCAGTTTTTATGATTGTTAGTTGTTAAACTGCCTTAGCAAATTGATTGATCCAATCTCACAGATAAACCAATTGGGTAAAATTGCTTACATGATACAGTGGCTTATCTTTTAACTGAGATTAATAATGTTGTTTTTTGTTGAATTTAACAGACTGTGTAACTGATTTCCTCTTCAATTTTTTTTCAGTTTTTCTACAAAACCTCATATCTAAAAACGATGTACAGAATCAGTCAAAGTTAAAGTAAAAAAGCATATATGTAGAAGCAACAGTTTTAAGCAATTAATCTTAAAACAACAGGCAAGAAAATTACGCCTTGGTTCCAACCATTCTTTGTAACAATCTTTTGCAATTTTATAATATAAATAGTAAAGTAGTACGGTGCCAAAGTATAAGCAAAAATACTTTTATTTTTTCACTTATTCTTTACAAATAATTCAATTAAAATGTGAAAGTAAGTGTAGCTAAAGTGTGATGGATACCCTCACTAACCCTTAGCTAAGTGAATACTTTCTGGAAATTTTTACGCGAAATGTTCCAATTCCATTTCGGTAAGAGACTAATAATACACTTTTTTCCTCTTTTTACTTCTTGCTTTCACCCTTTACTGTTATACCCTGGAACTGGAAGGTATGGAGACGTCATACAGTAAACAGTATCTTCTTAATGTTCTACATTTCTCATTACACAACATGCAACAGTATCCTATTCAAAAGAAAGCTAAAAACTAGTATAACAATTTATGTAAGATAATGTATTATAACATTAAATTTGAAAAATACTATTTTTCTAAGTAAAATATTTTTATTTATGTGACTTGTTGCTGGAGCAAACAGACAAAGTTGTTTGCTAGAGAAAACTCAAATTGTCAAGCTGTTAACTTCTGTAGGGTGATGATAATGATGATAACCTCCTAGCAATTATGTGATGATGGTAATTTAATAGAAATAAATGGTTTCGCGAAGGAAAGACATACGAACAGATATGACAATTTCCACGGCAGAAATTAAATGGTAATTTTTGCGGTTGTACTTACAGAACCATAAAGTAATTTTAAACTTGAATTTATTAATTGAAACATTGCAATATATGATTATTGCAATGTTTCAATTAATAAATTCAAGTTTAAAATTACTTTATTGAGTTGTAAAATACGCATTTACAACGCGTATATTACAAGTCAATTTCAATACACGTTGCGTAAGTACTGTAGTATGAAGGCCGACTCCATTCCTTCTTATTCTGGGCTAAGAAATTGTACAGACGGACGGACACAGGGTCAATTATTTAGATTGGTGGCGGCGACGGACTGACTCTTAGGTATCTACTACGTGATGAACACTCGCTACCGAGTATAAAAATAAACTTAGAGAAATATCTATTTTAAAATTGACTTCAGAACGGTGGACTAGCATTTCAACGGCCATGTTGTCGGTTTTAACTGTGAAAATATTTACGGTCTATCAAAAGTGTATCAAGTCTTAGCCAAATTAGCATTTATTCTTTAAAATCTTAAAGATCGTAACTTTGGACTTCTAGTTTAGTGAATTTAGGTAATAGTTCCTTGCGACTAAGTTTAGAAGAATGTGCAAGAATCTTACGGCTTGGCTCTCACCTATTACCAACAATTTTGAATACAATCTTCTTTAACTAATAATTGTCTTACCTTATTTGCTAGTAAAACAAATGTACTTAATATAATGAATGGGTGTGTTTCTAACTGCTAGTTCTTAAAGGATCTTGAGTAAGTCATCACCACCATCATCAGCACTCTAAAAAAGCTAGCGTAAACCTCCCCTATATGTCCTCCAGAAAGAACTATTTCCAGGAGTAACGGACGTCCTGCGCTTGAGTAGGTGAGTCCAAGAGATCTATGGGGATATGTAGGGGGGATATATAAATAATACTATGAAAACCAGATATGTTTGACGTCATCACGTAACAACGCTGTTGATGTCTGCTATTCAATTAAAATTATGAATTACTAGTTTGTACGACTTTGCTACACAATTTCCTAAACCTGTCTTGTAGTTGCTATCAGGTTTGATCTCAAAAAACAGGTCTAAAAAAATGTGTTGGCAGTGTAAGATTGCAAGATAAAGATACAGGTTTTTTTATGTGACATGTTGATGGAACAAGCAGATGGCCCACCTGGTGTTAAGTAGTTACCATTACCTATAACAAAGCTTTGCCTTGCAGGTCACGCTAGTTAACGTGCTCTATAATGCATTACTCTGCGTCCATCAACCTGAGTCATACAGGTGTTAAGCCTCGTGTGCCTGTAATTACACCGGCATTCTTCAAACTGGAACACAGCAAGCTGCTTGGCGGCAGAAATAGGTATGATAGTAGTACTTGCCCGGACGAGCCCTTCACTAACAGTTCTACCTACTACAACTAAGAATTTTAAAAAAATATAAAGTTTTCTATTAGATTGGTTCAGTGGTTTATTCATGAAAACGTAACATACAGACCCAAAGTTTGGCATTTATAAATGGTAAGGATATAAATTGATGGATGAATGAATGGATGGATAAATGTATTAAATCGTATAGAACTAACTACAAACGCGTATCTAGTAAATCAAGGCAATGCCTCTGAGTTCAATCTTTATTTTCATCCATCTAAACGTAAGATATCAAATAAACGAACCATTCCAATGCTTACGAAATCAATGCTTTCGAGCGTAGGTAGTGTAAGGTAGCCGAGCTTACGTAAAAATTCCACGTATGAACAGCTTTTGTTCTACCGTTTAAAGTTATAAGCGGAAGCGACTTTATATTACATCATTATGGTCATCATTAGTTTAATAAATCCTTTTGGTGAGCATATTTTTCGCAATGCATTTCAAGAACGATTTTATTACTTTTTATCTTCTCGCGACTGTACAATTAAATTTGTCATAGTACCTAACAAACCTAATAATACCAACAACTATAAAAGTTTATTTATTCATCTTGTATGTATAGCAAACTTTGTGTCAGCTATGTTGTTTCGATCATGGCAACAAAACCAGTCATCACGCTTCGCAGCCAGATTAGTGATATTAGTGTCGGTATTTAGAAGTCAGGAGATGCTGCTCATCTTCTCGTACTTTATCTTAGTCGTCTCTTACGACATGCATGGGAAATAATGTATAGGCTATATTCAAAGCCGGGACCACCTCGGCTGTAAAAAATAAGGTAATAGCTGATAATATAAGTGTAATATAAGTGTTAAATTAATTATGAACAATGTATTATATAGATGGTGCAGGTTAAACGTCGGAGGCCCAATTCTCATAACGAAATATCATGAAATTTAAGTTTCAATGGGGACCCGTCACAGTTTTATCTGTGAATGCAGTTTTATAGGCCTTGAGAAACTAAAACATAAAGTGCAAAAATTTTTTTTCTACGGCCAAAACTGACTACGTTATGGGCAAAATACCGAACGAGGCTCACTGACCGCGCGAACAGCCTAGCGTTGAGATATTGTGACGTCATGTCACAATGACCCAGCGCTAGACGCCGAACCCGCGCGGTTTTATTAAAAAAAATTTAATTTAAACCAGAACACGACCCGCGCAGATCGAGTGAACTTTAATAAAATAATGGTGGAGAGCGCGAGCGCGGGCGAAAGAGAATCGAGACGTCACGGTTCCCTGACATGAGCTATCCGGCCGCCCCGCGGTTGGCTTGTACAAAATGTGTAATATCTTCGCAACCAATGGAACGATTTCAATGATTTAAAAACTATCGTACCTAAACAAGTAAAAGGAACACCATTACATAGATAATATATGCATTTTCCGACTTGGTACGAGAGCTCATTGTGACCTAATTTTGACAATCAAATTCTAGTTTTCATTTTGTTTCAGCTCCAAAAAAATACGTGATTGGGCCTCTGACATAGGTTAACTTGTACAAGTAAGACATTCTTTCGTACGAGTTTTATATTTACCCGCTGGAAGCTCATACCTTGTGCGTTTCACAAAACGTACGATCCAATACTTGAAAGTCAGGTCGCGTTTGCTCACTGTATATCAACTCTGTCGACGAGTTTCAACTCCTTTTCATTATAGCTTCAGAAGCTTTACACTTATTACTCGACTCGGGGTTTTAAGTGATTTTCTTTACTTAATAATATTTTGCTATAGCAAGGCGCCTTTTGCCCGTAGTATTTTAAAATGAGCCAAAAAGAAAAAAATATGGTTTTTCAGCAGAATCACAAGAACCACTTTAGTTTTACAAATAAATGAATATAGTTACAAATATTTTTTTTTGTTTTTGGAGTGTTGTGTTTGAACTCTTAGCTCAAAAGATTTTTTATCAAAGTCAAAATCATACATATAGTTTTTCAATAAACCTTTAAATTTACATACGTTTTTACTTTCAAAGTTTCGGTTCTATAAGTATTATTTTGAAATTCACATGAATTTACGTTAAGAGAACCGTTCAGAAAGCTATAAAATTAATTACTAAAAGTTGCTACTTGATGTAACACATAAAAAAGTGGCTTATGACGCAGTCATGGTAGGCATCCCCGCAGTTTCAATTATATTTAAGTCGCCCACTAAGAAGCTAAAAATAAACCTTTACTACGGTAACATTATTAAAATTGAATACATTGTGATTTGACTGGGTAAACTGCAAATTGAATACAAACCTTATTTTTCAATAAACCCGACATTAGAATCCTCCAGTCGATATTAATAAAATTATTTAAATTCATTTATGACAAGGTTTCGTGTATTTGCATGGAAACGATACTTTGATCTGATTATGCAGACATAACGATCGTTTCCACTGAGTGAACCTAATTTGCAGTGAGCTTTATTTAAATAGAAATAGGTTTGGGATCCAATCCATCCATCTTTTCCTACTCTTCTACTTCTACTCTTCTTAGCTTACCGCTACTCTTGTATCCATCCATATCTAACGCTCTTTTCGTTAAATGACATTCTTCTCTTCCCATGACATGTCCATACCACGCTAACCTATTGCTTCTCATCATTTCAGTCACTGGTAATAAGAATTATCTTATCGTGAAACGTAAAGTCTTTGGTATCAATTTGTATTTTAATGAGATAATTATGTATATTATTAGGTATTAGGTTACAATGTATTTCATCTACAGATTTTTTGCTTCCAATCAATACTAGGTATTATCATTATTAATCAATAATAATAATTGTCGGTCACTCAATATAATATTTTATGCAAATCAGTTATCAATGCTCCAGCTTACCAGACTTAATGGACGTAAAAGGTGCGAGTTCGATTCACGTGGCAAAACCAATATTTGCACCGTTTGTTACTATTTGTTTTAGGTCTGGATACTTCAATATCAGTATAAGTTTCTGATATCTAAAATTTAGAAAAGCGTCGTGTGAGGACAAAGCTTATAATATTTAAGACTTTTAACATGAGATAAATAAGTATTAGCAACCATTCAGTCATCTAATTCTATAATTATTAAGCTTGTACTATTGGGATCAGATAACTGAAGAAGTATTTATAATTTTTATACTACACGTTCAATAGAAGTAATAAGAAACCACGCACTATTATTTTATTTAGAGAAATATTTTCTCGTTATAATGTCTAAGATAGCTGTATATAAATAAATACATTAATGCAACATTTGTATGATAATTCCGATAGTTAACCAAATGAGCTTTTGGGATTACATTGTAGGTATTGAACGAATCCAAACGATAGCCAATGAATAATCGACCTGATGTACAGATAGGACACACCCCTTAAAGATATTATTTTACGACAGTATATCATAAGCAGGTACTAAAAGGTATATTGTATAATCATTGGTATTAGTATTACTAAATAGAAATTTAATAGTGGTAGTAACCACCTGCGGTATCGCTCGCATGTTGGAGGTAATTTTGTTAGCATCAGTATTTAAGCGATTTTAAAGGACTTTTCCTGCGTATTAATATAGAGCTATATTTATTTTGAGTTTGATCTAAATTGAAAAAAAAAAACATTTACTTGTAATAGACGGACAAGACACGGGACAAAAAAACAGGTACATATTTGGATACAACACAATATGAAACAAACACCATAGTCAAAATCAAGATATAAAATATATATAATTTTTTTAGATAAAATGTAACCTATATGTTAATCCAGATTACAAACTATATTTATTCCTGGTTTCTTTCAAAACATCCAGTGATTAGGGAGTGATTGGATTACAAACAGTCAAACAACTACACTTCGCATTTTTTATATTAGGATAATTTCTGGTAGAATGTAAATTCGGTAACTTGGATACCTGTTTCAAATTAGGTAATTTATAAATATCTTAAATTAACCTATTAGTGTAATCAGGTTTTGTTTTTTATCGAAACATTTACATTAATTAAAAATTCTTTAAATAATATAATGGGTAACAGAGCACGGAGATATCATAAAAAAAAAACATTTTAGAACAAATAAATAGGATTTTTCCCAATTACAAAATATAATCTTTGACAAAACCTAATTGAAAAACTCATAAAATTACATCTCAAAATATTCTTACAAATGCATTGCGTCATTACACTACCGAATAGATAGTCACCATAAACATACCAGAAAATAAAAAGTGTATAAAACTTTTTCGTCTAAAATCAATGACAGAATTATTCAAATGGCGCATGGCAGGGTCTAATCTGAGAGAACCGAATTAAATTAACGTTTCGGTACATTGCCGCTTTCCAATACCTCCCTCGCTTCCTTCCAGGAGGTAATGAGCCCCCCTCTCCGCCTTCATCTAGACAAGTAGCAATCGAAATAAAATTCACTGGCCACAAAGCTGGTTGGTGTGCTCTGTGAATTCGATTACCGGCCAAGGAGAAACATAAGATAATGTGATGAATATAGATATAGGTATAGTTTGTTTAGCCTAGGTTGTATAAAATGTTATAATTATGATATCAGGTTTCCATAGTTCAAGCTTTGTTTAGTTTGAGGCTAGAGAGTATTGTGTAATTTGTCTATCAAAATGCGTTTCCGAATCCGAACTCATTTGGCAGCTTTAGCGACCATAAGCACTGAAGCTGGTTTGGTCAAAGTCAAAATGCATAAGTCTCATATACATACTTGTCTTAATAAAATTGATCAGTTATTTTGTTTTCAATCTCTGTTAATATCATAATTTACCTATTCAAAAAAACGTAAAAATAATAACTAACTTGCAATGACGTAAAACTCTTGAACAAACTCGTAGATTGTGGGCCACTTGTTCTGCGCTGTGCTTTCGTTTTATAATATTTAGATTGGCACTTGTCTAGAAACAGTGAACTAATTAGTATTGCTCTATTCTAGTGATTAGATAGTGGCCTAATTGTGTATCGTTGTATAACTGAGAACCTTATCTATACCAATCTATACCAATTATAAGAATCTTTGTTCTGACTGACTGGGATATCGTAGAGACTTGGAATTTGGTCGTATAGAGTATATTTGTCTTGGTGCGTAAAGGTGTACTAAGAAAAGAATTCCCAAAATTCGACCCCTAAACGTGTACAGCGTGAGTTGAAGTTTGTATGAAAATAACTTCACGCGGACGAAGTCACGCGCGTTTCACTAGTTTGAAAATAGGGTTTTTAGTACACTTACTACAAATACAAGTTGGTTTCATATAACTTGAATCATTTGATTACGTTACTAAAGTATGTAAAAACTAGTATTTCATAAATATTCATACATAATCGTCTTGATTAGCTACTGGATAGTTACTATTAATGAAATAATCTTAGTGATCTTTATGGGCGTTACTATGTAAGGTTTTACAAATCGTGTATATTTAAACAACCATGGGTAAATCATTGATTCATCCTAAGATATAATTATTTGATAAGTTTTATATTTTTATTAGAGGATATATTTTAAGCAATAAAAGACCCAACGCCATAAGCATTTCTTAATTTTAAATATTACTTAAAATTTGACTAATCACTTATTTTTAACCGCGTTACAAATAGTAATCGTATAATCATTTCTTTTCAAAAGAACAATTTATAAGTAAAGTTTAAAGTAAGTTGAGTTTAATGATATTCAGTCACTCATATGAAACCAGAAGCTTAAAATGAGATAGATTGCTGGGCGGGAAGAAACCTGTAAAATTGTTCTAATTCAGTTTCGAGTATTGTAGATACTTCAGTTTGAGTGTTCGTTCTCCAACGCGTTTTGACCGATGCTGTTTATTTCCAAGTACTGTTCCGGAACCACCTTCTTTACGAGACTGTTAGCCTGGTCTTGAGATATTTGCTCGACCAACCTGCACGGCCGCAGTAAAATCCTAGTGCAGTGCATTTTTAAAAGGGAACGCCCCAAGGCTGGATCTTTTCATTATTTTAAATATTCAGTGACGTGCATGTGTCCCGGCCTCAAGTCCCATGTGACGCCCGCAGTGCTTCTGGATCGGTGAGTACGCTTTCACATAACACCCGACCCTTTTAGTATTCATCAGTTTACAGCGCTTTGTCGAACACGGTCTAGCATAATCATAAAAATTAACCGTCCCCCACTCAAAATTAAAGTTATGCCCTATAAAAATATTCGCACAACAAACCGAGGGACCCAATAGCCTCATTAGTTACCATCGCTGCTTTTACGAAACTCGTTACGTAGATAATTTTCGTCCTCGGACCAGCATTAAGCAGCGCGCAGACTCAGTAAACGGCTCGACGCTGTCTGACGTTAAACACTCCCAGAGGCTTTTCTGTTTGTACAATTATTCCCTGAAGCAAACCCGCTGTTGTAGCCTACAATTACCTTCCATTCAGCCCAGAGGCGAGTTGCGGAAAATAAAATGAAATTGAAGCTGAAAATAAAACAATCGAGGTATCCATGCATACCTCCAATTATACCGTGCGCCGTGTAGCCTTTATTTTCGTTGTAGGTACGTTTTGCAGATATAATTTGCAGCGTAAATTGTGCAGCAATTAATACTGTCTACTACGCATAAAACAGATAAATATAAAGTTCAGTTGCAAATACCAAATACAGCATCATTTCACCGGTCTGTTATATTTGTGTGGGTAACATTTTAATAGTTGCTTCAAAATTGCGCGACAAATTAACATTGTATTTGACTGCGCTGTAGGTACACTTGCGTTCATACTATCAACTTTTTATTTGACGCGGTAATATTTAAAAAGTTGTATCCTTCTGGTTATAACTTTAAATTCAGAGTGAGCTTATGCGTACATCATAAGCTTCTCAAAACGTAAAATTTATTTCGGCCCGGGAGCGTTGGATTAAGAACCGCCTTAATCCTTTCGGAACGAACTTAACCTAAATCATAAAGATGGAACAAGGCGTCTTGTACAGAGTAAATTCAAATATTATCCTTTGAGAATATTATGGAGGTATTAAAACAGCGCAACGTAGGCGCGCCTTCCTAAAAAGACCAGGTTCAGTTAGGTACAGATATAACAAAGCCCACATAATATTATTATAATAAAGCACCGTTTATGTTAACAACACAGCTATTACTAAATTAGCATTTAAATAATCTTCGTATTATTTTTTAGAAGAATACCACTACTAATTTCATAATTGTAAAATTAAGTTCAAAAAAGAAACAAATGAAACAATACTTGCCTCACATCAAAAATCTGTAAATATTTTTGTTTCTTATACGCATAAATACCACTTAAAAGCGTGTTACGTTTGAATAACCACCCACAAATCTTCGTTATGATGTAAAGGAATGTGATGAAAAAAGAATGAGCGCGACAAAATGGTTGGACTGCAAAAAAAAGCTGACAGAGTGTCGGCCATTTTGGAAACAGGTCGGGAGGGGCGGTACGGCGCGGCGGCGGCGCGATCACACACTTGATTTATTCGCCGCTAAGATTCGATGGTCGACAAACTAGTGTTCATGACTGTACTAACGTTAAACAGTTTAATGTGTTTGAATTTTCAATTTGTTTTGCTGTAGGTAGTACTTTGTTTTAGCCTTTGCAATTTTTTCTGTTATGCAAAAATATTATTTGATATTTAGTTTAGTGAAAACTATTTAGAAGATGTAAATTATACACCAGATAATTCTGATTTTAACTTGAAAAATATCTTACAAAACCTTGTAATATGATTAATTTAAAGAAAATATGCATAAGTTCAATTTGACCTACGAACCTTTTTTTACTGAGTAAATTACAATACATTTATTGTATGTTACATGCAATAGAGGCATTTGTAGGAAGACGTACAAATACAAATATTTATTTTTCAAAAAAAAAAGAGTTCACAAAGATCAAAGTCGACTCTATCTCCTGTTTAAGTTTTTAAGAAAACTCTGTTACTATAGAAAGTGCATTTTTCTATTTATGTATACACAACCTTATTGTTCGGTGTAGGTTTTATTTAAATATAAAATAAATCGATCCTACTAAGCCAACACACTGGTCAAATAAAATATGCATAAAACTAATGAAAGTTTAATGCACCTACATTGTATTAATTAAAGTAAGTATGTAAATGTCCAATCCGCACCAGTATTCCCAGATATTTCTTCTGCTGACTCTACATTGTAACGAACAGCTTACCGAATGAGATCCTCGTTTGTAATTCCTTATGACGTAACAAACATTTTTATCACAACCAGTATTCTCCCCTAAATCATATGTGCTAAAGCTCAAAGTCCTGAAAAAGCTTTTCAGCTAGAAGGCGCGCAAGCAAAATGTTTAGATTGAGTCGCAACTTTGTACAATCGAGATTAGTCGGGCTATGACTGCACCGTCCCTGTCTTGCGCAAAATAAAGATATCGAATTTCGATAGCGCCTTCTCTCTCCCGCAACTGAATTATTTTGATATGTGGTATAAAATATCAAGGTGGCTAATCAAGCTACTTGATTTTATCATCAATGCTCATGTAAATGAAGTGTATCTTTAAAGGCTTACTTCATTTTATTGTTGATAGGGACCAGTTACTTAGTAGGTACTAAATGATCTAAAGATAAATTCAATGGACATCTAAATTCCATATTTTAATATCTCTATTTCATTTTTATATTAAGGTAAAGGCATGATCATAATCAGATTCCACATTTTTATAATATGACGATAGAACAAAAATGTGGCTATTAGATCAAAATGCTGGGTTTTATTTGATAAACACGTATCAGATAAACCCAATCAACGAATAATGGGACAGCCCTAATCTAATCCTTCGTTTAGTTCATGAATTAATTTAGAACTAAACCCTGATTAAACCTTCATCTGTCCGGGAGAGGTACATTTTGACCCTTTAGATCTCATCAATAAATTTTGATGTGGACCCACTCTACGAAACATGACATTGTCTTTTTAGGTATACGTATTTGTTACCCTAGTTTAATCCAAGAAAGTAGTTTCTATAAAACTAGCCGCAAATTCAAAACCAATAAAAAAAAAACTCATCACAATTTTGAATTTAGATTGTAGATATAAAACCTTTTTAGGTAAAGAACTTTGAATGACCTTCCGCTCCAAAAAAATAAAGAACAAGAAAGCTCCAATCTCACTTTCCTTATTATCTACTTTTTCTGTAGCAAAATTCCTCAGTTTAAGACATTTTCTTTTATCTGAAGCGCCATTTCTCAGGACATTGTAGAAGGTTTCACTTGAACGACATTATTTTGAGAGTTTAGCTACGGTTGCGTAATCACAAAACCTACGTATACTTTTAGAGAAACTCTATCTCCGCTCACTGTTTTTTCCTTAGACCATCTTTAACCATTGTACTTTTAATAATGTACCTACCTCTTTTGAACAAAGTCTCACCTAACATTTATTGATAAATTGGATTACTAAACTAGAATGCGCGTGAATTCGCTAGTACGTGAAGCTTTGCAAACTTCATCACCTGATGCACGCCTTTAGGAGTTGAATGTTTAAATTTACTTTAGTAATCCCTTTATATGTAATTTTGTCCCAAGGCCACTGTTGGCGGTTCTATTCTATTCTATTCTATTCTATTCAAATTACGTCAGTCAGTCAATCAGCGAAGATAAAGGTTTTGTAATAATAGATTTCAGGTAGAGGTTTAAAGATCTTAAATTATACATAATATTATTAAATACAGTTTGGTTTATTTTTAAACTACCCTATTATTTTCTCACGTTTCACCTTAATCATCTCTCTGCAGGGTTTGTCTTTAACCCGGTAATTTCACAATTTCACGCTGAGACGGAGATGATGGTGTCTCGTTTCCGGGATTTCGTCCTGCCTCCTCCGGTAATGTCTTGGAACAAATTGCTCGACCACATGGAGGAATAATTATAATCATTCTGTAGGCTTCGTGAGAACTATGCGTTTCGTAGGCGGAAGTAGCTGGTTCAAATTCAGAACTATTATTTTAGTAACGGTTGATGAACAAGGGTTGGGCTTATCGCTGGCCATAAACAATCACAATAGTTTTATAAACAACAGTATTTCATCAGAATAATTCACTGAAAGTTCATTAAGAAGTATTAATGTCAGTTATGCCTACTTTACGACAAAGAAGTTATAGTTGCTGGTAATATTTGTCTTGTTTTTGTTATCTCCTACAGGCACAAAGGCGCCTCGAAAGAGATCCTGGCGATAATTGTTTTTTCTTATCCGTACATTCTCCCTAACATTTTCAGTAAGCGATAATAAAAATCCTGTCCTTATAACTCGGCCGCAAGTTCCACAAAACTCTTGTCAACGAATGGACGATAATCCTACGCTTACTCCTCTTTTCTTCAGTAAAAAAACTTTTCCTTTTGAATAACCCCTCATTTTTCCGGCAGGCGACCCCTCTTTATTCATAAGCTGCTGACGTAACTTTGAGATCCCTAAATGAATGGTTGTTCGTTGTTTTACGGGTCTATTTACAATGCCTCTGCTTGGAAACTTCAGAGATTTGGCCACAAGAAAAAGTGAAGAGATTTCGCCATGAAATTATATGACGCCTGCTAAATTATTATCTCCAAATTTCTTAGCCTGATTGACCTAGTTTTATTGAGTTTTATCTTTACTGAAGTATCTCATCTTAACTATATTTTTATCAATAAGAGTGCATAGGTTTATTGACACTGAGTAGGAACTGACTTATTTATGATATTTAAATTTTATGATCAAAGAAGTCTCCGCATTACAATAATGTCTCCATTTCAATTAACTATGTTTTATTCATTATGATACATGTCAATTTAACGTTTTATTTATTTTTATTCATGTTACGTATAAAATATTGATACTTATAAATATATGAAGGAGTATGTAAAAGGATGTTATTAATTCATTAAAACGTACAGCAACAGAGAAATGCAGATGCATGGCGCCTTAAACAATGTTGCTAGATTTAATTCGTCGGATATATAAAAGTAGTTATTTTGTTGAAATACATCCACTGGGATACTGGGTACTCGACATTTTATAAGAAATAGACTTCAATTTCTGTAAATTAAATGATTACCTATCAATAAACTCATAGTTTTATGGTCGATTTGCTTACAATGTATGAATATTTAAAAATTATACACTTATCTTTACAGCAGTAAGTATGCGGTTAAGATACAGATCTGGCTAAAATTGATTTTGAATTTTTTAATTGGCTCAGGTTGATGAACGCAGAGCATTGCATTATAGGGCACGTTTTTGACCTGCAATGTAATGCTTTGTTATAGGCGATGGTTAACACTTAACATCAGGTGGGCCATAAGCTTGTTCTATCAGCAATTACATAAAAAAAATATACAAAAAGGTCGATTTGATACGAGTTTTTTAGACTGCGTATCTTTTGATAATCATTATGCAAATAATAAAAATAAAAATAGTGTAGTCTAGTCGAGTTTTATCTAAGGACATGTTTTAAAAGAATGGTGGCTGTTTCCTTCTAAACTTCTAAGGACAGGTTTCGACCATAACAGGATGTCGTCGTACCAAAATTGTATTCCAATTGTTTAAATCTTATGGTTAAAATAACAATGCAGGGGCATGAATAAATTTAACATATTGGCCGTTAGCGTATCGTGTTGTCGATAGCTTGCGCGGTATCGTACACTGAACTTCAGAGTGTTGTATGATTGTCACGCAGTGTAAATCGGTTGTAGGTACAATACGTTACGTTACAATTATCAAATTTGTATGCGCTTGGCTTAGAAAAATAAATTCAAAATGGAGAATGGTTTGTTTTATAAAAAACTCGAAAACTTCGTCTAAGGACTACGCTTAGGTAATCCGTCAGTCAAGACGTGGATGTCATAATATTATCATGGTGTCAAGCTTACTTATAATGACGTTATGGCCTGCCGTGGCAAGTGGCGCCAGTATACCAAATCTATTACCATTTCTAAAGGAAGTGTAAAACTGTCTGTTTTTTTACACACAGCACAATCGCTGGGCTTCGTGTAAAATAGTTTTCGTTATAAAATGACATTCATCTCGCTTTATGCAGATACGAAGGTCGTAAGGCTCCGAGTCGAGAAGGAAAAATTTGAATTTAGATGTCGCTAGTCGCGTCGGTACCGAGATCGTGAGATCCTTTCTTTTACGACGCTAGGCTAAAATGCTGTTCTCGAGTTTGGCTGAAAACTGTGCAGGGTTTACGGAGGCGGAGTATTCGAGAGCCAAATAGCCACCTCTCGGGCGAACGGTGCGGGCGGCCGTTTGTGCTGGAATGACTGGGTCTTATTAAGGATGGCAATAGCAATTTTGTTTGTTTACAATTGCTTTGAAACATGACTATTTAAAGTTAAACTAAGCTACAGCTATAATTTTACTTGGCAAATATTTACTTCGTTAAACAAGTGAATATTTTACAAATAACTTACTTAACAACTATTGTCAACTATCGCAAAGTGTAATCATCATTTATTTAAACAGAATTATTTCTAATATTTTGAAAGAACCATTAAGCCAAAACTTGTGTTTTTGTCTAATTTACTACTTATTTATTCTCCAATTTGCTAACCACTAGTTTTACTGGACAAGATAAAGCCATTGGAAACAAAAACTATCTTTCTCCTTGCCATTCAAAGGTTGATAATAACAAAGCAACTGAGCAATGACTATCACTACACGTAATACTTACCATTATCGGACCCAAGAGGAAGCTTGCTCAAGTCCGTTACATACAAATGCCTTTCATTAACTTGTCGATGTTTCGTCCGAAATTCTCTGCGGACGGAGCCATTGTGTTTTAAGCTGTCTACAGCAATGCACCAAACTGAAATACAGAAATTTAAACAGAAACGGTAGGTACACGAGTGAGTATATATTTCTTCCTGTTATGAAAAGTGTAGGTGTTGCTTTTAGATTGGTAAGATTATAGGTTAGCCACGCCCACGATTAGTTTAAAAAATACATAAAATAGATAAAAAATAGTTTTTTGAAAAAGTGGTTTAACTATTTTTTTTTCCTATTTATTAATTTACCAAGTGCTTGGTAGTTTTATATTCGAGCTTTGAAAATTTAACCAATAAACAAAATAATATTTGAAAGTTTATTTGACTAAATTAACTGATCCAATATCTTTCAGGAGATTTCCCACGGCAAATATAAAATACTAGTAAAAAACAAATCCTAAATCCGAATTCATATCATGCCTTATCAGAACGGTTTCCGTACGGCTAAACCCGACTACGGGTTGCTTCTATAAGTCACAGCTTATAAATGTAATACCAGCTCATACAGTCGAATCTGGATCTATCAAATCATGTTATCACGGTCACTTTCACGTCAAAAAAAAAGAGGCAACAAGTGTATTGACCATTTTAAAGCGTTCATAGATTATTATAAATAGAATCGTGTGTTTTTATCACGACCCATAACTCATTGTCTAACAGTCTAGTGCTTATCTGCACTTATGGAAGTCACAAAGATTTTATATTATCCTTAAAATTATTCCCAAATATATTACCAAAAATTATGTCCAAAAATTTTAATTATTATAAAATTATGAGGGGATAAATTTTGGGATTATATAAAAGAATTATTTTTAGTATCTCAAAATGTATATACCAAGTGATATTTAAATCCAAGAGAGGCTTTTATTTCGCTATGACTAGTGTAAAGTAACCTTGCTGTTCAATACTAGGCTGTGTCATACCGCGCGTAGCTTCCATACGTGCAGCTGTGCCGAAAAGGTCTCATTTACTTTACTACTCCAATACCGGCGTTATCTCAGTTCTGATAGGTTTTGATACGTGGTTTATTAAAAAGATAAATTGGGTTAGAGCGTTTAGTGGGAAAGGAGCTTTATTTTCGTCTATTTACTATTTTATGTGGCAGAGTAAAAAAATACTAGAAAAGGTAGCTAAACATAAACCAAAACGTATCCTTATTGTAATATTACGTGCCTCATCATCATCATCATGATCAGCCTTATTATGTTTACTACTATACTGGGTACATACTTTATAATTATTATCAGTCTGATTATGTTCCTAATATCTAAGAGATTTGTCGTAATTGTAGATCATAATCGCAATAAAAGTAACTAACTGATAATTCACTACATAGCTAAAATACGAAAAGAAACGTTAATTTATATATCAACAAAAACAAACCAATCAAAAAATTTTCTATATAAAAAAGCACTAGTTTGAAAGATGATACCCTATCAAAAACAAAAGTTGAGGCGGCCGCTGAAGCGCTTATGCAAATATAAAATACAATCTCCTTGGAATCCAATCTACCAGCCGACCTCATCAATATTCCGCCTGCTTGTTATTTTCCTCGAGGCTTTAAAACAAAACAAAAGATCCTCTGTTATTTAACTCGTTTCCGATACGGCGCCCGTTCCGTCGTATAACAAAATTTCCTTTACGAATAAGTTTGTGAGATCTCATTTGTCTCAGAGATGGAAGCCGTACCGGGAATAACAATAGGTAAATTTATGTAAATGAGTACCATTCTACGCAACAAAAAGGAAATGAACCTACTGGTGTGAGCGTTTTGTTTGATTGTCAAACGGTTTGGAGACGTTTTGAAATTACGCTTCTCGTGTAAAGAATACCTTTATATTTTATGACTTATTGCTATATTGTTTTCAAATGGCAGTTGCGTTGGTTGATATCTTAGCTTCATGAGAACCATTCGGTATATACATCTATTCACGTAAAAGCACATAGACTATAAAGCATATAGCTTTCTAGGTACAGACAGTTCGTTGTCTGTTAATACATCTAGCTAAATCAGCTTAATGTTTTTCTGTCTGAGTGATATAACTTCTGCTTCGCTAGTTTTGTCTATTGTGCAACTGATTTTCTTTATATACAATCTGGTATCTGTCTGTCACAGTAAAACAGTAGAGATTTGTAATAAAATAAGATGGTTACTCTCTTTTGTCGTAGATGTTTAACCAAGTCTCATCTGAGGGCATTATTCAAATTTTTTAACGTAGAAAATATAATATGTTTAACATATAATATATTTTTAATATATATCGTGTTGTAACACGCAAATGTGTAAAGTATCAAATAAACTCAAATAATACCTGCTAGTAGATTTAAACCATGATAAGATAGTACTAATTAAAAATTATATTTTCATGCCAACCCTGCAATTTACCCTAGTTACAGACAACCCTGGAATAATAGATAGATCGCCATAGAACCCGGGCCTGTCACGCGTTCCCTCGAAATTAGGGTCTTCGGGTTACTGTGACCGTAGGCGAAGCGTATCGAGCTCATTACCGACATGCCACGCTTATAGAGCGGCATAATGAGAGCATATAGAACGACGTAATGAGCGGCTTGGTTTATAAAGAATATAATATTCCAGTCTCATATATAGAGTTGACATGCAATGTTATTTTTAGAAACGTGTAGGTTGTCGGTTGAAGGAAAGTATCATCATAGCAGGTCTCACAGCTCAGTTCAGCTTTCCGCGTGGAATTGTGGTTGTAGGTTTGATCTCCGCCACGGTAAAACGTTTGTTCAATATACATATTTGATGAGTCTTGGTGTTATATTGTATTCTAAGTATGTATTTAAAAAAAATATGAGTCATTTGGTTCCCATAGTCATTATATGAGTCATTTTGCGAAGTTTGAGGCTAGATGGCATTATGTTAAAATTTATGCTAAGGTACTAGCGCGCGCCACTTCGACCGCGTGAAGCTATTTTCATACCAACTTCAACCCCCGCACTGCGTTTGGAGGTTGAATTTCAGGAATTCCCCTACTATACTCTAAAAATTTCAAGTCTCTAGTACCAGTGGTTTAGGCTGTGCGATGTCTATGCCCCAGTTAGTCAGTCAGTCAGTCAGGACAAAGATTTTTATTATTGGTTTAGACTAATTTCTATATATTATTTTTATGTTTATGTATAAAATATTTGGTCATTCATTCACGGGTTCACCCACCTCTAATTTAATCCACTCTCACTTTAATAATAATTATTTGTACAGGTAAACTTGCCTATAGTAAACATGTAAGTAATTACATTTTATTTATTGTATACAAGAATAAAATTTATAATTTTTAGGAATAAAAGAGAAACATTAAGTTACAACCTCACAAACTACAGAAAAAACCAGCGAGTTTCAAAGTGTTAGAAAAAATACAGCTCACTTGAAAAACTCTATGGTTTTATTTTTGTTCAGTAATGAAGGCTTACTTTTACGGCGTATAATAAGTACCAACTTACAAAAGTTGCTCGAACAAATTTTCGTATAGCAGAATATTTTTATAGAAGTTTTATATTGGATGTGTCAAAGTTCGAGAGCAATCCGTCTTGGGCGCACAAACAGAGCTATTATTTTCATTGGCGTCGCGTTTGCGTAGAATAATACCAACTTTGTTGCTAACTTTCACAAGAAAACAGTTATGAATGACATAAATAAACACTAGGATAATTTTGCATTTTGCCCTAAATTAAGCTAAGCTTGTATTTGAATCAGACAGATTGAATAATATTTTTTTTGTAATACAATATAACACGGAACAAACATCTATGTTTACCACACAAATGTTTGTTTTCGGTGGGGATCAAACCCACAACTTAAAGTGCAGAAGAAGAGCCACTACCAACTGAACTGTATGTATATTATTATTTTCATAGAGAATATAAATAAATCAAAAACCTACGTAATATTGCTTCTACAAAGAATAATACATACCTATATAGGCGTGCTTGTTGGTACTACGACGAACAAAAGTGGCTTGTTTTCAGGCGGGTGTTATTACATTTTCCTATTTACTTATGTAGGTAAGTGCTCTGGAGCGGCATAACGCAAGGGTTCTTTTTCATTTCCGACATAAATATAAACGTAGGTTGTACCTACCTCTTTTACTTTATTCATCTCGTGTCGAAAGTGGAAAAACCTCGCAAAACTTTCATTGCACGCGAAGCTTACCTACACGTGTGTGTCACAGTGCCGAAATATCTGCCAATTTCATTTCTCCGCGCTCCTCCCTAGAGCGTAGTAAACACCACCCCCCTTCCATTGCTCCCCACCCCCTCCGTGTTTGTCCAACTGATACTCTTCAAGATACACAACCACTTACAAAAGAACCACCTTTCCTCCCAAACCGTTCCAGTGCCCGTACAAATGCGGGATAACCTCTTAATTACGAGAGTTCTTTTCAGAATGGTTCTAAATTTTAAAGTTGGACTGCAGGTTCTGAACAAACATCATGATGAGTCTAGAAACTTCTAAGGATTGGATGAAAGAAGGTAATTTCGTTACGAATGTTCTGTTTATTTAATACCTCGTAGGTACATTGAAACAGTAAAATATTGTCGACATAAATTATATAGAAGAATGAAAATCAAGTGAAATAAAATAGTTTGAAGACGTAGCGTGAATACAAAACGAGGATAAACGTAAACAAGTTTCTTTAATCCGAGGCAAGGACAGTCAGCCAGCTTTATTTTTGAATCAATCCTTGAAATCCATTGTGCTGATGATATACGATCAAATACTGCTATAATCACATGCTAAAACCAATTTCTTTGAAATAAATAGTTCTAAACTATATAAATACATCATCTATTGCCATCTCTTATCAATAGGTAATAACCAATAGTGACAAGACAAATTTTAAGTACTATTTCAATTTAAATAAGTAGTAAACATGGGGGGTTAGTAATCCAAGCAAAATATTCGATTTCTTAAGATATAAAACAAAACACTTGTCGTTTTTTTATCATAAATAGGTTATGTGGTTTTACGCAGGCTTCATGTTATAGTATCTATGCCGAAGTGATAAATAGAAAAACATTTGAGTACATAGCATAATTTTTATAAATCCGGGGTTAACTAATGATAAACAATAATTTATACACAGGTAATTATCGTGTAATTACCTTTTTATTTTTTTACCTTATTTACTTTTTCTTGGGTGTTTTCATGAATGGCTCAAATAATGAAAGCATGACTTCGTCCACGTGGATATAATCTTCATACAAACTTCAAGCCCTGCTTCACCTAGGGTACTCAGAGGGGGAGAGGGGGTCTTAGTGGTCGAATTTCAGCAACTAATTTTGGAGTATATTTCTACGACCAGTGGTTTGGACTTATAATCTTAAAAAACACATATAAAAATCTTTGTCGTGACTCGTGACCGACCAACTGACTTTTTTTTATATACGAATTGCGGATGGAACAAGCAGTTAAGTGTTATGTGTTACCATCACGTATAACTCTGCAGGTCACGTTCATTAAGAACGTGCCCTACAATGTACTGCTTTGATTTCATCAACCATGCACACAGGTGTTAAGCCTCGTGTGTCTGTAATCTGATCGGCAGCCACAACCTTCTAACCAGAACGCAGCAACGTTGCTTGGCAGAAATAAGCATGGTGGTAGTACTTCTCCAGCTAAACCCTTCACTAAAGAGCTCTACTACTACTGACTGACTGACTGATGCATAACTAACCACTGATTCAAGAGACTTAAAATTTGAAATGTATACAAAAAAAAGTTTTTAAAATTCAGTCAGTGCAACACGAACGAAGTCGCGCGTGACTCCACTAGTTGCTATATAGATTGTCAAGCAACAGAATTTCCACTTGACTGCGCCCTCAACACGAGCAAATACACGCGGGTCCATGTTCAAACAATCAAGACAAGTTCGGTCCCTATTGGACGCGACAAGTGTAGACTCATTAACTGTGTTTGTGCGTACTTAATTTACGATGTGTGAGTTGCGTTGGTTTGGTCCCTCTAATTGGTCAATGACGTATAGTTACAGATGATTGACATTTTCATTTGTGCGGGATGCCATGTAGAATATCAAAAAACTTTTTTTTTTAGGTAACTTATTGTGCCCTACTGCTGGCCAAAGTTTTCGCTAAAATCTTCTGTTTTTACCAATCTTGATGATTGTCTTACCAACATATTTTCAGACGTCCTGGATGTCGCCTTCCCTCCTCAGGCACCCAATGAGTTCGAAAAACATTTCGAACTGATTTACGATTTACTTTTACTTACGATGACATTCTTTTGGATGGGTTTTTCCAGTTATTTTGATTTAAAACGAAACTACTGAACTAATTTTAACCCTAAAAGAGTGCAACAATATTTTCACCCAGACAAAGTCACGCACGTTTTGTACAATTTATAAGTAAATTATTCAAAAGGTAATTATTTAGTGCATAATAATTTATATCAGCTTTAAAACGTATGCGAGCTTACAATAAGCAAAACTACTTACCTACCGAGAAGATAATTCCGCTTAGCTCAATTTTCCTGAGCATCATCTAGTTTTCCGCACTAAAACTAGTTACCTACGTTTACGCTCTAAGTTAGAATGCCAACCATTTGATTCCAACTCCTTAAAACACTGTTAAAAGTGGCTGAAACTTTCCCTGATTATAACCAGCCCAATATGAAGTTAATCAAACCACTTAATTAAACACACTCGTAACCCTGAGCACTTATTCAATAAACTTTGCTTGATATGGCTTTGGCACAAAACTCTTGGACAGCGTGTATTCAGAACAAGGCCCCAGGTTAAAAAATAGTGGCATTAACAAATATCACTTAAAATAATTTTTGTCCTGACTGACTGAAAGACATATAGACAACGTAAAGCCTGAACTATTGGTCGTTGAGACTTCAATTTCAAATTCAACCCCTAAACGGCACAATGTGAGTTCAAGTTTGTATGCAAATATACTCACAAGTTTTGCTAGTTTTAATGCCCCATATTTTACCAGAAAACCCAGGTATTTAAAAAAAAAAAAAAAAAAGAAATATAACCAAAAACCACGAAATACCTACATTATTTTGTCGTATAAACGACAGTAAAAAAGCCATTCAGTCAAAACTTGTTTCTACAAAATATACGAGCACAGAAGACAACGTTTGCTAATGTAATGTTTTGGTAAAACTACAGCAGATCCCGCTTTTATTATTTTCGCAGAAACACAGCATTTAAAATAAAAAAATACAGTATGCATGCGTTATAGCATATAAAAATACACAAAACAATGCCGTTCAAGTCATTTGACGTAATTACAGGATTTTTTCAACGCTACTTATTACCACATTTGAAAGGTTAAAAGCTTTTACATTCATTAGACAGATTCTAATCTAAAAAGCAAGTTAAATAAAAGAGGGTAATGCCCATTTTGCATTGAAGGGGTTTGAAGTAAAACACAGCGATCCGTTGTTTCTGCGCTATTTTCGTTTTATTTTTGTTGAAAAACAGAAAATACTTGGCAAAGAATCCTGGTACGCTTCATTTTATCCAATAGAGGGTTTTAGCAAGGCGGGCGGTATAAAATTTTCTCGTGAAAATTCTTTGAGGAAAGCGGAAAATGTTGATTCGGCAGTATCGAAAATACTTTTTCTATGGGGTATTGAGATACGGTTCTGTAATAGAAAGGCCCTTGTTTATCATGTTTGCGTTGGTAGGTAGCAGTTTTATAGTAGACCTAATATCCTACAAGCATTCTTTAGAAATACCTACTTCGGGTCTTTGCCAGTCAGATAAGTCCTCAACTCATTGGCAAGTATAAACTGTAACTGTCACATTAGCCAATGGGATGAAGGCTTATTCAATAAACAACTATTCTTAGGTTTAAAGACTTTATTTCTCACAAGAACTATAGTTCACTTAAGGTGAGATACAAATTTAAAAATAATTATTTAATTTATGTGGCTAGTGCCAGAGCATGCAAAAACAAATCAAACAACAAACTCGACAAACTCTCAATCTTCAACTTGTAGGGTACACTGAGTAAGCACTGATACTGGCCGGCCGAACTGGCATTTCAGAATATTGATAGCTACCCTCATTTTACTGCATTTTGTTGACCACACTACACCTTATAGTCCAAGAGATACGTTTAACTTTTTTCTTTTACTTGTGTTGGTTTTTTAATTTTTATATTTTTTTATTGGTATTATGTTTTAACAATAGATTATAATATTTTGTCTAAAGAGAAACAAACAAATAATAATATGGTTAGGTTAGGTTAGTAACCAATTTTTCAACATATTTTAACTGATTTGGATCAGTTAGTTACCTTTAGATCGCTAGCAACGGTCCGCAGATAGCTCAACTGATCATATGTATTTTGTACCTACTAATTATAAATACATGTATATGCTGTAATTTGTAGATAAATGTATTAAAACTAAGTTATTTTGTTGTTATATTTTTACTAAATTTATTTTTAATTTATGGTTTTAATTTGATCATGATTATCCGTTGTGAATTACGTTATATATATTAAGTTATATCAAGTGTTTATGGTTTCTGAATTTATGATATGGTGTTTTAGTTTCTTTTTAAAGATATTAATACTCGCACATTCTTTAATATCATTTGGCAGTTTGTTGTACATCTGAGCTCCCTGAAATAATATATTTTTCCTTCCATATCTTTCCGTTCTTGGAGCGCGCACGTAGAGCTTATTTTGATTTCTTAAGTTGTATTTATATTTTTTTACTGTCAGTGTGATATTAGACTGTATTGTTTTATTTAAAATCTTTTTTACTAATATACACACGTTAAGAATGAAAGTCTGTGATAGATTCAGAATATTCGTTTTCTTATATAGTATTTTAGTAGGGGTTAGGTAGTCGTAGTTATGTAATCGTTTAATAATTTTATTCTGTGTTATTTGTAAGTTTTTAAGGCTGGATTTAGCTGCTGATCCCCATACTTCGATAAGGTACTCTAGGTGGGGTTTGACAAGACAGTTGTATATTGTATTTCTTATTTTTGGGGGTAAACAGTTACCTATTCTACGCAGGGCTCCAGAAAGCGATACTAATTTAGAACGAATTTTGTCAATATGCGGCTTCCAGGATAGCTTGTCATCTAATAATAATCCAAGGTATTTTTCTTCCGTTGATTGGTTAATTTTTATATTATTTATTGTAAGAGGGGTGAACACAGGTATTATTTTATTTATGGCTGTGAAGACCATATATGATGTTTTTGATACGTTTATTGTAAGGAGATTATGAAGAAACCATTCGCTAAGCACATTCAGATCTTCTTGGGCTTTATTGATAATGTCGTGTATGGACTTACCAAAATAAAAGAGACAAGTGTCGTCAGCGTACATGGTTATATACCCAGTCAGCCCAATTTGGTTTATGTTGTTAACATATATAAGAAAGAGTAATGGCCCTAATATGGAGCCTTGTGGAACGCCGTATTTTATGGTTTTGGGGGTACTCTTATAGTCACCCAGTTGAACGATCTGCTGTCTATTTGTTAGGTAGGATGAAAGTAATTCATATGCCACTCCTGTAATGCCAAGGTTACTTAATTTTTCTAGTAGTTTAGGGTGGCTGACAGTGTCGAAAGCTTTTTTTAGATCTATGAAAATTCCAAGAGATATGTTTTTTTTATCAATGTTTGTTTTAATCTTAGTTATTAAATCGACAGTTGCCGAGAGGGTATTTGATCTCTGCCGAAAGCCGTATTGTTCTTCTATGAGAAACGATTTACTAGATAAATATTTATTTAGGCGAGTGTAAATTACTTTTTCATAAATTTTTGATATTACAGGTAGTACTGAGATGGGCCTATAGTTACTAGGGTCTGTTTTTGCGCCTGATTTAAAGATTGGGCTTACTTTTGCTATTTTTAATTTATCAGGGAAATTTCCAGTTTCTAGGCACTTATTTATGCAATCAGTAAGTGGTTTTACCAGCGCATCTTTTATACATTTTATGACCTTGGTACTGATTTCATCAACACCAGTGCTACTATTTGTTTTTAGGTTTCCAATTATTTTACTAATTTCGTGATAACTGCAGGGTTCGAATTGGTTTAACGTGGTATTATGCGTATATTGTTCATTGTACATAAGTGTATTACCAGGTTTTTGGTGATAATTATTAGGGATGTTGCTGGCCAGTTCAGTACCAATAGAACAAAAGAAATTGTTGAGGAATTCACATATGTCTGTACCATCAGTTATAGATTGAGAGCCTGATACTAATTTGGGAGGTATACTATGTTCTTTTATCTTGTTTGCAGCTAAAGTGTTGATCAGTTCCCACATTTTCTTTGGTTTGTTGTTGCATTTCATAAACTCATTACAATAGTAAATATTTTTATCTGAGCTGATCTGTTTCCCAACCTTATTTCTTTCTTCAATAAATTTATTTTTAAGGCCTTGATTTTCTTTATCCTTTTTAATTTGTTGCCAGAGCGAGTTTCTTCGGTTTATCATCTCAATTACTTCTTTGTTTATCCATTCATCTTTCGGTAGGTTTAGTATTTTAGTTTTCAGTATATTATTATTCTTCAGCAGTGCTTTAATAAAATATTGTAGATAGTTGTAGTTATTTTCTTTGTTTGTGTACTGAGTTTCATTGATTTCTTTGTATAAATTCTCATAGTCAATGGCATTGTATTGAATTCGCTGTTTTGTGGGCGATTTATATTTTGAAAGCTCTAAGTATATCTGCTTGTGATCAGATGATGATGAATCCATGAGGGCAAACTGGAAACTGTTCTTGATTAAATCGGTAGAAACATGATCTAGAATTGTTCCCGTCGTTACAGTTTGCCGTGTAGTATAGTTCTTATCTATTTTGTTTAGAATTTCATATCCTGTTTCTTCCAGGACGTCTAGGTATTGTTTTACTTCAGTATTATTACTCAGCAGATCTAGATTGATATCACCGAATACTAATGTTCTCTTTCTCATCTCTAACTGTCTTGAAAATATTTCCAGGAAATTTGTGACATTTGTACTCCCTGGTTTGTAGATTGCCCCTATGTTTAGTGCAAATTTGGGAAGATACACCCACAAGTAATGGTTACAATCCTTGTAGATATTCTCTGTAGTCTCGAACGCTATACTGTTGTGTATATATATAGACACGCCGCCTCCTCTTGAGTCATTTCTGTAATTATAGATGTGGGTATAGTTGGGAAGGTAGTGTAACTTTGCATCTTCATCCGACCTTAACCAGGTTTCTGTTATAATAATTATATGTACTGTCGAGGGAATTGCTTTCAGTACAACTTGAAATTCATCAAATTTTCCTGGTTTTCGTATACTTCTTGCGTTTGTATAGAAGAATTTTAGAAATGATGGACGAGATGGCAGGTCTTGATATCGATTTGGTAGGTGATGTGTTATATTTATTTTGTTTTCCGAACCTCCAGAGATGCTAGCAGAGCCCTGAGGATCGAAGCTTCTTAGTTTTTTGACATGTCGTTTTTGATGATAGTGGGTATTCCTTTGGCATATTTTATGCGAAGGTCTGCTTCACCATTTTCCTCACGGCGCTTCAGTTCCGCAATTAGATTCTGCATATAGCTTCTTTGCGCCTGCGTTTGATCTGAGTATATTTTGATTGGGTCAGAAAGCTTAGATTTATTTTTTAGCAGGTGTTTGGCTGCGTCTGGCGACTGAAAGATAACTTTGATTGGTCGCGATTTTTCTGCATTGTATTTACCCAATCTTATGGTTTTGAGCGGTTCCGGGCAGTCATGATACGCAGTTTTAAGGATTTTATGAACTTCTTCAGTATCGTGGCTATTTCGCAAAGTAAGATTTTTGTCATTTGTTTCATCTATCCCCACCATGACAATGTTCTTTTCTCGTTGGAATCTGTCTTGTATTTCTAGGAACAAGTTATGTTGTGCTGTGATGGACGGTAGATGCATGGTGTTTGTTCCCTTTTCACTGTTCTTTAGCTGGGATAAATCCTTTTCAATAGACGCAACTTTTTCTTGAGTTATTTTGTGTGCAGATGTAATATTTTCTACTGCTTTGTTAAGTTTTTGGTATTCTGCCTTGAGATTTTCCGTAGTTACTTTGATAGTTTTTACTTCTTCTTTAATTTCTTTAGTATCTTTATGTATCTCGTTTATAGTTTCGTTTTGAGCTTGAGTAGCTTCTTTGAGAAAATTCATAACTTCTGTGCGGAAATCAGCAAAATCTTTTCTGGCATCATACTCTGAGCTTCGCTCTTTTCTTTTCCTTTGGTACTTACTGATTCTTTGTTCTTCTTCGTTGTTAGACAAATTTGATGTTGATCCACCTCCACTAACACTTTCACTTATCAGCAAATTACTGGGTGGTGGTGTTATTCTTAACGACCACTAACGAACGCTTACAAGTTATTGGAACTGGGCATAAAGCCAACTGTTATTTTTTTAAATAACTGTTTTTAACTGAAATAAGAATAAATATTTCATGACTTCATGAATACCCAGGCACTGTATAGTATAGTATACCCTCAGATAAATTTTGTTTAGACTTAATTTGTTTTTAGTGTGTTGGTTGCGCTAACTTATGTGTTTATTGATTTCAATTTAAAAAGAAATAAATCAGTGCAAAGACACGTGGAACCGATCTACACTATTGTTATGGTCATAATTTATTTAAACTAATTAATTACATAATTATTTTTATATGAGAAAAAGAAAACATGTAGGATTACACTAGTATCTTCACTCCGACATTTTAATATCAGAAAAGTATAAAACAATTTACCAATTTTACAATGGGGTGAGAAGGGGTGAGTAAAACATTCTCCAGCAACTACATCAACCTACGTGAATTCTTAGCTCTGATTTTTACGATTTTGTGAACGGTAAATGACGCTTGTACAGATTTTTTATATATATTTTACTTGTGACCCGCCTCAGCTTCACACGGGCTAGAAAACCTAGATACCTACCAATTTTTTATATAACCTGCTGATGGCCCACCCGATGTTAAGTAACCACTTAATAGCCTATAATAAAGTCTACACTGCATTGATTTGACGACCGATGTGGCGCGGCGGGCGAATGTCCGCCTGCGACGCAGAGGTTGCGGGTTCGATTCCCGCCTTGGGATAAATGTTTGTACGATCTGCAAATATTTATTCCGGGTGTTCTGGGTATTTTCTATGTATAATAAAAAAAAAATATCTATGTATGTAATATAATATTGTATTAAGTATATCAGTCATCTAGTACCCATAATACAAGCTCTGCTTAGCTTGGGGCTAGATGATGCTGTGTGGATCGTCCGGCATTATTTATTTATTATTGTAGGTCGTGTACGTTAGGACCGCGCCCTATGCTGCACTGCTCAGCGTCCAACAACCTGAGGCATACAGGAGTTAAGCCTCATGTGCCTGTAATTTCACCGACACCCTTCAAACTGGAACACAGCTAGCTGTTTGGCGGCAGAAATAGGCATAGTGGTGGCTTCCCTGGGCTAGCCCTTCACTAAGAGCTCTACTACTACTAAAATCTATAATTACAGTTAAATGTATAATCACTATTAACTGTAATTGTATCGCATTTTATCCGTTGGTCTAACTCTAAATATATTGGGACTGCTGCTGCACAGCAAATTTATTATAAAAGTTTTATGACGGCCACCGTTTTTAGGAAAGAGTGATATGTCGTCATTAGTTGATCGGGTCCGTCCATCCGGCTTATGGTCTGGGCCTCAGGGGTGTAATGCACGACCCGAATATTATAGGAAAATGAGGGGTACAAGAGGGTACACATACCAAAGTGAACCTACTTTTAGATATCTTATTATTTTATGAAAATGCAAAAAATATAAAAAAGGGCAGCGTAAGCTGACATTTGAATGAAAATAGTTTCACACGGTAGAAGTCGAGCACGTTTCCACTAATTTTATATGTAAACAAAATGTTAACGATGAAAAAAATTGTCAGTTGTATTGCTGGGGCAACAAAAAACCGAGCAAAATACTGGATTTCGTTTATGTCAGAGATAATTATGAATAATTTTTATAAAACTTAGGTAAAAAAGTCCTCAAAAAATACCGCAGTGTACATAACCCTGACAAACCAATGACTCGAAGCCAATTTTGCCAGCACTTTGGGTACACGCCTCTACACGTTCTACCTATGTAGCTACATTACACGTTGCTTCGGCCAAATGACCCCATTATCCCACCCTACCCTTACCCCAAACTCAAATATCAACTTTATACGCAACTGTCGTAAAGTCTAAAATTGAGAACACGGGTTTCTAATGAACAGGCGATGTCGTCGTTCGAACAAGAATCAGATAATAACTTACGTATTTTGTATGAGTTGATTTTGGCTCTATTGGGGATTATCGAATTTCAAAGCGAAGTGAATAAATTTTGATTCGAATCATAAATGAATTTTATCGAGGAGTATTTGAAAAGAAAGTTTGTATGTAAATGTCGAATGTCGAAATGTTCCCCGCTCAGTATTCAAATGATGCACGGATTATATCTAAAAATGTGTCTGCTTTTTGGTGGAATTCAAATGAATACGTAGGCAGGTAAGGTATCCATTGCGTGTAGATTGGTATGCTGGTATTGGTGATGTTTAGAATAGAATAACCATTTTCTCGAAAACCTACTATCATTTTTATGAGAAAAATATCAGGGGGAGTGAGGTAGTCAAGGTTAAACTTAGCGTTCGTTTTAAACAAGAAATTTAGGTACTTTAAAAACATTTAAGCACACATAGGTTGTTACGCCAATAGCCGATATCGGACCGCGGTAAAGAAAATACTTTGATCGAAAATCGTCATCATCACATAAACCATAGTTGTTACCATAGTCACCACGCTTGACGGGTAAATTACCACAGTGTTAACGCTGTCCATCTGGTACATTTAATTAACATTGAAGCCCTGTAATCCAGTCAAACCAAGTAATACCTAATAGCTTTTAATTAAAACAATAATTTAATTTTACTGCATGGAAGACAAAACGTAGCATCAAGTAAATTAGGTTTACGTCAGCACATTTTTACTCTAATACTTCAGATTTAAATGAAATTGGTTAGCAAGAAGTCGATGTATTTGAAGGCTGAAAATTTCCTGAAAACGCATAGGGGGCCTATGCCCAGCTGAATACTTTTTCAGGCATGATCATGTTGGCGTAAAACGATTATTTAGTACAGACAAATAATCTAGGTAACTACAACACATCATCACTTATCATCAGGTGAGATTGCGGTCAAACGTTAACCTATAAACTGTAAATAAAAAAAAAACACCTGAAATATGCACATAAGTTACATAGGTAAGCACGGCTACAAAAAGCTTTTGTTTTAAATATCCTATACTTGTATTTAGCTACTCCAATAACTATACCAAGTGGGTACTACAAAACTTTAAAACTTTACGTGCAACATTTTACGTACCATATTCCAGAACAAAGCAAAACCAACTTTCAAATCTTACTCATTAGTTTTTACATCAACTCCGCCGTGTCTGTTCAAAATGTCCCTAAGGCATGACATAAAAGCTTTATACATATACATGCATGTAGATATGTTGAATACGTCTCGTCGTACGCTATTGAAGGCAATCTCCATGCATGCTTGAGGTAAAAGCATTGGAATTACCTACCTTCCATTCGAGCGTACCACCTGAGTTTCAATATTATCTACAACAGGTTATGTCACAGTTACTATTACCGGTTCAATTCAAACGTACTAGTAAACATCTCGGTTTAATGCAATCGAAGATATAATCTTGTCACTTTTATGATCATTTAATATAACAGCCTAGAAACCGGGTCCGTCAAACGTTTTTTGTTTAGATACAAATTACGTTTTTGGTAATAGTAAAAGTTTTAGATATCGTCAAAATAATTGTAATAGGTACCTACCAGTTGTGTTTTTAAGTTATATACTCCAAAAAATGTATGTTTTCTTTCTCTTAACATTTTGTTTTTTTTATACTTACTTTTGTCTTTTATCGACGACGAGAATAGTAGGTAACATACGCGCGTGGATTTGGTACAACACATTGTAATTTTAAAAAATATATCATAGGTTGTATCCACCTATACTTTTATAGCAGTCTGCACTATTTGATGTCTCAGTTGTATTGACCTCAAATAACCCTGTTGGCTGAAAAATACTAAAAGCTGAACAAAACTCGTCACATTTTTCATATGATTGTACTTATGCATCCAATCGCAATGTTATATCCTCAGACCGACATTCACGACGGGTCATGGCCGCTTAAGGCCCTTGAAAGCGATTAGGTAGGGGTTTTATTACACAAACTAAGCGGTGAAAGTTTCTATGACACTTGGTAGTTGACATAAAGTGGATTAAACCGAGTTACGTCCCAAATTAAATGAAATCAAGACTTAATAATAGTATAATTTGTAACGAAATTAGACGGAGTGTGCTGCGAACTAAAGATAGGATTTGAATATATATTTTATTACTAAAAGGAACATTGTGAAAGGTAATATTTTTTTCTTACGCACATTTCAAGCTTCTGCTCCGCGTTTTTAATATTCGTTTAACGATCATAGAGTTGACGCTGATTGTCAATGAATACTCAGATTTCTGACTTTAAGTGCCAATTTACAAGAGATTTTGAGCTGTAGAAAATATATTTTGGCGCTTGTAGTAGAAACATACGTGACAAGAGAAAAAACATAGATTACAACGATGATGAAACTTTCAGAAAATTATCAAAATATTATGGTTCTTCTTCTTCCAATTTTCAGTTTATACATGACAATGTCTCAAGCTGGCAGAAGTTATTGAGATAAATTATATTCCTTAAGCTTTGTTCAAAAGTTTACAACGGAATCCTCGCTTATCACTGAGTCATTGCCTAAAATTAAAGCTTGATCGTGGTACACCCAACCGAACTCGTAAATCGTAACGAGTACATGATTTATGAGCATACACTACGCATGTATATTTAGAGCAACAAAAATTATATCTTCAGTGCGTTCGCTACGTAAGATACGGAAGGAAAGCATAGACAAAACAAACGTGCTCTATATTTTATGATCTTTATAAACCTCATAAACTCATACCTTAATTGAAGGTTTGTTTTTGAGCGTAAAATCGACTAGGTAATGCTGTATTCGATATAACACGATGAGTTTTTTATGTTTGTGTACTATGTATTATTATTTATTTGCAGTATTATAAATAAAACTTTTCCCAAAAAAATAAGGAGCACCCATCAAGATAAACAACTTAGTTCATGTAACTTTTCAATACGAAAGTTTAGTATTACGCAAGTTGTAAAAAAATCTACTATTCAATACAAAAGTTCATATGGATTGGTTAAAATATTTAAAACAGTATTTTTTTTGCCTACTCTAAGTAATTTTTTAAGGAAAAGTAGCCCATACTGATAATTTTCTCACTGAAATTTTCAGGAGTAGTATTATTACAAACATGTTATAGTCGTATAAATTTTACTTTCCTGCTATGTATATATTTATTTTCTTTTTCATATGGTGTACCAACATTATCTATCGATACCACTTATAACATTTTTTGTATAAACTGACTAACGTTATAGATATCGTACAGCCTAAGCCACTGGTGGTTGAAACTTGAAGCTTTTAGGATCTTGGTATGAAGTGGAGTATAAGAATGAAATTCTAGAAATTCAATAGTTGCAGCGGGGGTTGAAGTTTGTAGGAAAACTACGCTGAAGGAAGCGCGTTCCTTTAATACTGGTATACATTATTATTGGTATAATTTTGGTAACCAAAGAGCTTCGTAAACTCACTACCAACGCTTTTACGAAATCCTTACAGTAAAGTGTCAAATATTTTTGAACGAAAAGTATTATTATCTCCCACGCTTACTCAATTCAAATCAAAGCTTAGACATTTTTATCTCATGCATGACGTTATTGGTTAGGTATCAGTATCCAAGTGTTGGGTTTGGAATTCTATCATTGGAAATCGATACTCAAATCATCACAAATTAATAGAAATATGAGATGATTATGTAGATTACATAGAATCAAATTATATATTCACATTTTTACTGAGATAAGCTTTTATCTATATCCAACATAAGAATCTTTGTCCTGACTGACTGACACATAGACAACGCACAGTCTAAGCCACTGGACATAGAGACTTCAAATTTTCAGGGTAGGTAAATTTGCCTTGGTGCGTAGAGTGTACTAAGAAAGATATTTCTGAATTTCAGTCTTGAAACGAGTAAAAAAGGTTAGACGTTTGTTTGAAAATTACTTCACGCCAGCGAAATCCCGTGCGTTTCGCTAGTTTTATATAAATATTATTTAAATAAGGCTTAGATTTTTTGGATTTTTTGACGGGCGGTGAATTATTAGTGAGCGCTATTAGCGTAGCAGTAGTCAAAAAGTACAAAACGCTACCGTAATATTTTGGTAATAAAAGATAAAAAAGAATCTATAATTAAGTATTTGTAGCACTTTTAATAGGTATTCAAATTTTGGAAGATCCTCTTCTTTTATCTATATTTTGAACTTTAGAAAAATATGAGAACACAGTGTTAACAACCTTTGATCTAGAAAAAACAGTGCTTAGAATTTCACCGTCACAATCTTGTAAAAATACTTTGCATGAAGTTATTAAATTTATTTATTATGGCAGTGCGCTCAGGTGTTTATCCTGACACTAACTCATGTATACATTATGTTTTAATTATACCTACATGCGGTACAGTCATACTAAATCTGTCAACACTTCGTTAAAAAGTAATTTTCCATCATAATTACGATTATGATGATATAAACATAGGACCCCACAGAAACACGTTTTCCATCTTTTTGCGATTCAGTTGAATCACCTTGTTTTATGGCCAATTATATTGAAAACTCCCCTGTTTTTCTTTCCTATAAATAAAGCGACGCATAATTGCATCCCTTGTGTTTTGGTAGGTATAACTTTTGGTATTTTTATCTGGCCAATTTTATTTTTACAGTATTTTTATTTAGTATTAATTCAGAATACATGATATTAATATCTTTCAACTACCTACCCTCATTTTTGTTCACAAGATGTTTTGTTGTTTGTGTGTAATAAATGCGAATAAATAAAACAATAGTAGTAACAGTTATTCAAATTCTAAGTAAACTAGATTGTCAATTACCTACTATAGGATACGACTTCAGTTTTAATAAATGTTTGCGTTTATTTTCGAATTCCAAGAAAATTATACGAAGTTTTAGCTGCGGCAAGTATTTTAAAATCTTACACTGCACAGACAACATGTTGAGTGCAGCTCTGAGATTGTATTCTTCACAAATACATGTAGACGTGATGATGTACTCAGAGCAATAACCTACCCCACACAAAACTGAAACATAATAGAATTGAGCAATTTGCATCACCAACGCATGTTGCGCAAAGGACAATATCCATACAAAATCATTCAAAACACAATACAATCATTGTCTCTGCTTAACCCTTTTTTGCATATTACAATTTTAACGACTTCCTACGAAAAGTAGAGCAAAAACTTAAAAACCAACTGAAAAAATTAACGGTTCTTACCTAGAAAGGGTTTAAACATTGCGGTCAGAACTGTATTGAACAATCGGTACAGTTACTGCGAAGATTTATGGGTTGTAAATCATTTGGAGAAAAAAGACTGTGACGTCATAGGCTGTAAAGATTTAACGGCTACGATCAGCTGAGGTGGAGGTCGCAGCGATGACCCGGAGGTTTACGTGCAAGGAGGTGTTTTGGTTGTAAATTTTAATTGCTTTTATAGGTGGCGTACGCTTGCAATGTTACTGATGAATATTTAAAGATTTTTGTTACGTTCGCGCAATTTTCATAATATTTTATATAAATAAATAAATAAATAAATAAGTGTTCCTGTAAAAATACAAAAAGATTGTACCTATAGTGGTTTTTCTCATACGGGTTTTATGTTTTGTAAATACGAAAGATGGAAGATTTTTTTTTACTATCACGTACTTTGACGGTGTACAGAAGATCAAAAACCGAAGTTCAATTGTTCCAATTATGTTTAAAAAGTTTGATTGTAAAAATAAAGTATTTTCCAAAAGTCAAAAAGCAAGGCATTGATATTTTCTAAACTGCAAGCCTTCGTTATTCATCTCACAGTTCGCTTAACAAGCACAATAACATTTCAGGCCGCCTATACTGATAACAAAATAGGGCAGCTGATAATTCAAACTTTCTACGCATATTAAACTTGATAACAGGATCGATAAGAAACCCATTGTTTTGAGAATTATCAAGATCTCTGGAAATTGAAACAATCGAGATTTGAGATTGAATGTTGATTAAAAGACCTAAAATTTCTATCTTTAGATATTTTGCTAAAATATACCTCTATCTTGATGTACAGACTTCTTTTATAAACGTCAAGCTAGAAACTCATTTGTACTGCTGTAGCAACATTGATAGTTATTTCTAAGAGAATATGAGAGACCATAGTTGCTTAGACATAATTGAACCACTTTTTTACTTATAGTTCATCTTTTATTTTTAAATTAAATACACCTATCTAAACTTTGTCATAGTGTAAAGGGTAAAGCAGGTACATTTAAGGTACATTCAAGGTTTCATTTGCTTTTATCTATCCATACTACCTTCCTAAAAACAATAACTCAAAAAACCTGTAGTATACTAATTTTCATTTCCTTCAGGTTCTTTTAAGAATAGTATCTTATTCGTTTCTTTTCTGACTACACACATTTTTACTTTTATCATAAAAATTTTTTTGTAGTGCCTAGTACACTGATTGTAATACTGTTGAGTGAATCGATAGTGGAAGTGAAAATATTCTACAGAAAGCTATTAAGGCCACGTAAAAACCCATTAGAACTGCTTTATCGGTAATGCATCTATAAAAGTCGCTAGTGTAACCGACCCGTATAAATTGGCAAACTAAACAATAGCCAATGCAGTTTCGCTCCACATTTCTTCGCGGTGTGTTACTGTGAAAATGAAAGAAAAACATGCATTTTTATCACAGTTATGAGAAAACCTCGCGGTGGTCAACACGTCTATGTTTTAATTAAACCCAGACAGTGCCGGGTGTCTAAATTTGTTTTACCTACTCGTGGCACGTGTGACCCGAACTGTGTGGACGAGTTCTGAAACGTTTGAAAATCCACTCAATATAATCTGGTGAGTGGCCGCGAGCATAGCTAGCGCAAACGCTACACGTAATGCCATCTATCCGACAAATAGATAAATACCATGAACGGAATCATCAACGCAACCTATTACATGGAACGTCAACACATAAAAGTCCCACACGCACAAAAGTAACCTTAAACAGTGCGTGAGTGTGCGTAGAGCTTTCACGCACACAGGGATGGGGTGAACTCGTAAAAACAACCATTGAAAAGCTTCGGCCGTCCGCCGCGGGGTGGCGCTGTTCTAAAGGTTCGTATCTGGAGTGGGTGATTTCAACTTTGAGCATTTGGCGCTGCCGTGCACCGGGAAAGTTTTAAATTAGTTTTCTTATTAGATGAGGATGCTCTGGTTGGTTGAACTCAACGGCTTATTGGATTTTGAGAGGTAGCGAATGAGGTTCAATATTTTCGTTTAAACCTTAGCTTTTTAGCTTGAGTTTAAGAAGTTATATCCTATTGAGCTAGATATCTATCTAGTTTAGACTAAATCTTGCAATCTTGTTATTATCTAACATAGCTTTTTCATAGTTATTCTCTACAAAAATACTAATTTTAAATCACAAATAATCTAGATACTAATCTATTTGTACGAATAATTGTTTTACCTGAGAATCATTTTAAAAGGTTATTTTCAATAAGTGCTTATCAAATTATTTACAATGGCAACAGAAATACTTCATGAGCTTATTATGGCTATGACGTTGATAATTTTGAACTCAGTTTAAGATTTAAAATGTCCATAAACTTTTATGCCTTTTCAAGTGGCACTCTTGAAGCAATAACTTTTCCTTTCAATAGAGTTATCAGTTCGATGATAGGTTGTATAATAAATTACTTAATGTTTATCTTGAAATATTTTTACAATAAAATATAGATTAAAACGTACAAAGGTTAATAAGCTTTAACTATAAAATTAAAAAGGCCCCTTAGCACTTATTTTAATTATTATATTAATAAAAAATAAATTATAGAAGTGTTACCTAAATGTCATTGTTAGTGTCAAAAAATTTTTGTTTTATTAAAATTACAAAATTGCAACCTGTAACATATGGAATACCAACTACTGTAAAATATGGGTATAAACCAAATGTAAAATTTAGTAGTACCTCTGGCTAACCCCCTTAGAAGTCCTCAAACGAATCTCGAGTAAGTACTTGGTAAGAGATCTACCGTAAGGGAATATCTACCGTGTCTGTGTCTGGGGGGGGGAAGGGGGGTTAATATTATCTCAAGTGATTATTTATTGAATGCACATGAAACAGCTGAGCTATCTGCAGACCGTTGCAAACATCCCCTACATTTTATTATTAATATTTATACAGAAAATTGTTTTAATCTAAAAATTGCTTAAAAATAGCTCAGCCACTGATTTTCATTATTTATTGGTAAGAGATGGAAATAGTTAGTCGTTTGACAGATGAATCTTCACCTGATTCAATTGACAATACGGTACTCATTATTGATATAGGGGATAAAATTCTTACTAGACCGACTGTGGAAGATATACTATTCAAATAGGAATGAACCTAGGTATCTAGGTACTGTAAATAACATATCTGAATCGAAGGTGTGATCTTTTTTTATTGACGATTCCTTTGAATTTATGAAAAAAGCACCTTTTTATATAACTATTTAGCGAAACGCGCGCGACTTCGTCCTCATGAAGTAATTTTCACATAAAATTCAACCCCCGCTATGGGGGCTGGTGGTTTTGGCTGTGCGTTGTCTATATGTCAGTCAGTCAAATCTCCGCTGTGTTTTATTATGTTGTAGCCGTTGAAGGCCCCTTTAACGATGCTTCAAGTGGTTTGAATACGTCACAAAACTGGTGGCAAGGGCTCTGTAATACGAGCTTGAGTCTGGTATTGAGTAGGCGTTTAATAAAGTTTATACAGAATAAAGTAATTTAGTAAAATGATGTATTTCTAAAGTGAATGTGCAAATTGAAAGTCTTTCATAGTTGTGCCTATTTTTAGTTATTATTTAGGCACTAGTTTACATAAAATTATTAAACTTTAACTTAAGCATTTGTGTTTAAAAAATATTTGTATATAAGTGTGTCACTTAGCCCAAACTAAGCAAAAACTTGTACTTTGGGAACGAGATGACTGTTAAAATACTTATCCATTATACACAAATACTTATCCTCGAGGTTCGAACCCACAACTTAGAACGCAAGAAGTAGAAAATATCAAATATTGCTAAATGTTAGCACGCGTCACATGGAGTATGGACTTTCTCTGACGCTTAAAAAGGTATATTTCATATTTAAGAATGCACATCTATTCCTACTTTATATAAGTAGGTTGTTACGTATACTAAAGTCTATGAAATATATTAAATAAAATTAATGAAATAGTAAAAGTTGTGAACCTAGTGGGTTAAACTTATTAAGTTGTAAGACTTTCTGAAGTAAGCTTTGTTCACAAAGTTTTAATTAAGAAGCAGCTTGATGGAAACCTATTTTTGTATAAAATATCCTTTCAACCTAAACCTAGGCGGAGAATTTAGTCAAAGTTGAAGTTTTGCCATCTCACTGCGGAACGCCGATAGAGAGTGAAGTCATCCGTAACCAGGGTTACCAACTCGTTCAAAAATAAAAAATAATCTTTACATGCACTACTTGATATTTATTACTTAGAATTTTTATTTTTAAATCTGTTTTCATTAATTCATCAGGCTGTAAAAGTCCACGAAGAGCAGTTTTAAGCCTTTTCTATCCCTCGACGTTCCGCAACCCTAACAATATAGTAGGCCTATGGGATCACAGGGTAAATAAAAACTTTTAAGTCTTAAAGATTTGGTATTCAGAATTATTTGGTTGTTTTTAAAAATAAAACTGGTAAATCTATAAGCCTGAGTTTGCTAAAAATAAACCGATAAATTAAGAAACTTTTAGTGTTTTTATGGACGATAATGTCACTTAAAATACTTTGTTTCTTAATTAGGTCAGTGACTAAGTTGTAATGATTGATGGAACATGTTGGTTTTGCACAATTTAGTTTGAGAGTTTTTGAATTGATCCAAAACATGTTTTAAAGTAATTATTTTTCATAAGCTCTTGACAACAATTACACAGGCTGAATTAAGTAAATTACAAGTTTTAATTTAAAAACCACGTTTATCAAAAGTATTTAAACATGTAATAGTAAAAATACAACATTACGCCGGAGGCCACCAGGGTTGACATTGTTTTTCAAAAGTTTATAGCAAAGATGCATATAACATAAAGAATATTTAAATTTATGATTAACTTAACAACTGTATTCTATAGTCATTTATAACTACACCACATGCATCGATAATGTTTCAAATATGAAAATATATTTTAAAAAAATATTAGACACGCTATCAGTTGGCAACCCTACCGAAACCCCCTTTCGCTACCCGCTCTCATCTAACTTGCTCCATTACCGGGGTCTTCCATTCGTTCCAATTTCAAATTTGAAGCTGATGGCACATCTATGGTACCGCAGCTTAGCTCACTGGTAAGATTGAGCGACGCAAATGGATGGATGTGTAGGCATATTTATGAATACACAAGCGTACGAAGATAAGCAAAGTGCTCGGAATTTTGGTTTTAGAAGAGATTCTTTATCATTTATGAGATAATTTATCCACGATATATCCCATGTAAGCACTCGTAAATAAGCGAATAAACAGTCACTTAAAAACATGTTCGATTGTTGGTTTTGGTCAGCATGATGTTAGTTTACTGATCCAATCATGTTTTACAATCTTCAAAAAATCTTTTTAAGAGCACTGGTGACGTTTATTTTTTACTAGTGGCTTGTCCCGGCTTTGCACAGGTTTTAGTAAGGAACCCTAATTTTTGGAAAATAAAATATAGCCTATGTCACCCGGGGATAGTGTAGCTTCCCAACGGTGAATTTTTTTTCAAATCGGTCCAGTAGTTTCGGAGTCTATTCAATGCAAGCAAACAATAAAATTTTTCCTCATTTTAATATAAGTATAGAAGCATACATTTATTTCTCTTTGAATGACACCAACAAGAGTAATACAAAAGATAATCTAAAATTAGGATTAGACTTTAAATGCTGAGAGATGGTACCTAAAAGTTTTGGCTTACCAAAGGCTTAATGATAAAACTTATGCCCCGGCATGATCTAGGTTGGTAATTTATCATCATTATGAATTTCTAGAACTCGCATAAGAAATTCTAAATAACTAAGTTCACGTGAACCAACACAGTATTTTTTCAATTAAGGCGCTACATTTTAGTTCATGCACCGCTGGATTCCTATGAGCTTTGTATCGTGAGTATGGGCTGAACTTAAAAATAATTCCTTACGGTTTCAAGGCACGTTCCTCCGTTATTTTAGTCTGGCCAATTCCCGCCGTCCCGTACGAACCTGTTTGAAATCTGAAATTCTGGGAGAAATAAAACTATGTATGATTTTTTGCTGGTGCCTAGACTAGAATAAGTAATGCTTAGGGCGTATTGTGTTGACTATAAACTGTTATAAATGAAGCTTGATTAAGAAATTACCATAAAGATCTCTAGCCGCCTTATAACAATTTGTCAAAAGATTTGTCATCTCTTACCAACAATGACACGGATTGCCGTGTCATTGTATTGTTTCTAACATAAGTAATATTTAAATTGAAGTAGCGTTTGTAATAAAGGGATATGTGCTTAGATTTTTATTTTCTGCTCGTATTATAATAAACAAACTATTCTAACAACCGTCGCAGCCCAGTTTGTAGTAGCCCTGGCTTCTATGTTGTATGTAGTGGGTTCGATTCCCACCGAGAACAAACATAAGTGTAATGAACCTAGATGTTTGTTCTGTATGTATTTACAAAAAAAAGTATATAAGTATTCTATCAGTTATCTGGTTCCCATAGTACAAACTTTGTTTAGTTTGGGGCTAGAGGGGTTGCGGGATATGTGCCGATATTTATTTATTCATAAAAATACTTCACTCATAATCATCTTCGATCCTCATAATTTTAAACATTGATGTAAAACCTTTACCTAGAATAACACAAAGGCGTGGCTTGAAGTATTTTTAATTTGTAGCGATTTATGACTCCTGAGCGAGTTCATGACGACGTAAGCTAGTGCTAACCCCCTCATACGTCATTCGTTGTTGAAATACAGACAAAGTTAGTCTTGTCACGAAAGTAGCTCTACGTGCTGTGGATACAAAGATAAAGATTGTATGTACATTTTGTTGTGCCTATAAAATACTCGTGAAACGAAAACACAGTGTCATGGAAGTACAACTTTCAATTAGAATTATGAATGAAATCAGTAACTAACTATTGAACTTATTTGATTGTATTTTATTTTTAACTGATAAAACCTGATAACTGAAAAACTTGCTGATAAAACCTGATGTTAAGTAGTTACCTTCACCAAAGCATTAACTCGGTCATGTTTGTTAGAAGCGTGCCCTACGATGTACTGCTCCACGCTCATTAACCTGAGGAGTGCAGGTGTAAAGTCTCTAAAACGCAATGTTTGTTATATCACCAGAAACAACACACTTCAAACCGGAAAACAGCAAGCTGCTTGGCGGTAGAAATAGGCATGGTCTTAGTACTTCCCCTGATGAACCCTTCACTAAGAGTGCTACTACTACTGCTATTGCTCTTAAACGGTGAATAAAATTATCGTGAAAAAACCAGTTCGTATACTAATAGGTATGCTAATAGAATAAATGATAGGTTTGACACCTGCCAGATATAAAATACTAACTACTACAAAGTTAGCTATTCTACCACGCAGCCTAACAAAAGTTCATAATAAATTCACACCGATCATTTCAAATGCGCCACTGAATTCTTCGCATTACATTATCCCGTCTATCTAAAAGTAAGGAAAAAGAAAACCCATAATTCTTATACCAGCCAGAAGAAAAACACGGTTCCATCTTTTGCTTTCATCTTCGGATGTCATTTGTTTTGATGGGCGTCACCTACACGCTAGGGTTGCGCAGAGGGAATAAGTGAACGAAAACAAATCATTTGGTTCATTTTATTGAAGTAAACTCATGAACAGTTCATGAACGCAATTCATGTGCGTTAGAACTGTTACTTTCAAAAATTTTAAATCACTCATTTACACGCGTACATTTGCATTTATCTGTTAATATAATTTGCTTTTTGGGCGTTACCTCATCGAATACCTACAAGCCAGAACTGCGCAAGGTCGTGCGCAACTAATGAAATAAAACAGAGATTTTGTTAGTTGGTATTCTAAAACACTTCCGCTTCTATTAAATAAATAAACCGTTGCATTAATAAAAAAAAACAACGAGTATTCAGAACGGTTATTAATTCATCTGGATGACAGTTTATGCAACTGTCATCCAGATGAATTAATAACCGTGCCTTATTTTAAATGTTAATAATAGTAATTGTTCTAATAATAGCATCAATTCTAACTATAATAAATAATAATAATATTTTTACCAGCCATCACCGTGAATACGACCACTGCTGGACAAAGACATCCCTTACGCATTTCCAGTAAGATTTTAAGCCTTCTCCATGGATGCGGGAGCGTCTTTTTATCTTTTGGTTTGTGGTTGCTACTTAAGAACTATTATTGCTCAGCGGTTGTCAGTTCTACAGCACTTTTTCTCTTAAATACTTCTACTACAATTTGTAAGAACTGATGTTGCTGCATAACTCAAAATTAAAAAAAGCTTTGTGGTAAAAAAAGGTTTGAGTGAATGATACTTTATGAAGTAGGTATCATTCACTCAAACCGAGTTCGCAACTCTAGTATGCAGTTATCCTTCTTTGCAAATGTATTCGGTGGCACGGATGTGCGCGCAATATCAGCCAATATGCGAATGTAGGCGGTAGACAGGCGCCCAATTTGTACGGAACAACAACGGAACATTCTCCACGTGGTATTTTACTCTCTTATAATACCTTCCTACTCTAGTAGGTTATTTTTTTAAAAGAATTTTTGAATTCTTGTTTTTTACGTTCGCTTATTTAACTAAATAAATTTTGGCAAACATTCACACAGCACCCTCTAGCCCCATTCTAAGCAACGCTTATACTATGGCAACCAGATAGCTAACAGAAAAAATATGTATTTTTTTGTAAATACCTACTCAGAATACAACCTAACACCCAAACACAGAACAAACATCTAAGTTCATCACACAAATGTTTGTTCTTGGTGGGATTCAAACCCACCACCTACAGCTCAGAAGATAGGGCTACTAAGAACTGAGATGTGACGGCTGTCATACATACCATGTACCATTTGTACGTACAGTCTTATTCATAATAGCCCTTAAACGCTCCTTTAGACAAAATAGTTGATAAGTCTTTTGCAATCTCTTTATTGGCAGAAAAGTGATAGTGACAAAATGGTTTCATAGTCGTTTTCAAAAGTCATAGATTATGAATAAGATATAAAGGTCTACGTTCTATTTTCATTGTGCAAAAATGTCATCTAAAACCCTTACCAAAAATAATTCTGATGGGATCATGGTTATATTCTCAAACTCCTCGAATCTAAAATCAAACTTCTTTTGAACGTTGAAAATTTCATTTACTTATCAGTCCAACATCATAAATGCTTTCGCAGCCCACAGCGACCAAAAGAATTACCGAGATAAAACTTATTTCCATCCCAAACCTTCGCATTTTAAAAACAAGAACATTGCTGTGTAGAATGTTTGGTCCATTTACATGTGATTTGGGTGGTCCACACGTCAACTTCAGTAAACCTACCTAAAATGCTGCATCAATTACGGAAAGCACATGTCGTTTTAACATACTTGCGATGTACGCTTCACAGTCCGTGCCAAATGTCCTGAATGCCGATGCTGAGCGAATGAACCAATAAACTTCTTAATTTAATTTAACTTATTACAATCTGTCGGTACCATAAACAAGTCTCGTCCGTTGCAACATTGTAGGAGTTATGGAATCTCTGTATGAAATTCCATCATCTTGATTGCGCTGCGTTCTGTTTCATAATAAAGACTGTAAGTATTATTGTCATGTGACAAACAAGTTAAACGTTACCTCTTATTTGTCTGTTTCGAGAAGTATGCTTGAAATGTTATACAATGTCAGCAAGGTAGGTAGGTTTAGTAGTAGTAGAGCTTTCAGTGACGGCTTTATCCAGGGAAGTACTACTACCATGCCTATTTCTACCGACAAGCGGCTTGCTGGTGTTCCGGTTTAAAGGCTGTAGGTGAGGGTAAATTACAGACACATGAGACTTAACTCCTGTATGCCGCAGGTTGATAACGATGCACTGCATTTATCAACCTGCGGCATACATGAGGACACGTTCATAATGAACATAACCTGCAAGCTAATGGTTTGTTATAAGTAATGATAACAGCTTAGCGTCTGGTTTTCTCAATAACTGATAGTTTAAAAAACTTGACCATTAAAAAAAGTGTGATCCACGCAAACAGGAAGCCATAAGCCATATAGTAATTTGCAAACCAATCTTACCATGGTACCACTAAAAACTCAACAAGCCGAGATATCCAAGACAATTTGATGTACATAAATCAGTTTGATTAGTATCAATTTACAATCTAATCTTGCAATCAGATGGTATAATGAATATCAACCTTAATTAGTATATCTGCTTTGTATAACTCGCACGCAAAATACGACCATAATTTATTACAAAAGTAACATTCTAATCAAAAAATCGTATTTGACATTAGGTAGCAGGTATTTAAATATGGATTATTTATTACCATAGGATGTTTTAAATATGTATTAAATAACTACCTACTCGAGCAGTAACTTCTATATAAATTTATCTATTTAGGAAAAAATCTTACAATGACAATATCTATTGTTTTATTCAAGGAAAAAGCTAAGGAATCCCACACAATTTCAGTCGCATCAAGTTTTTTTTTTACAAGCCTCAATCCCCACTGCACCCAGACAGGTGATGAGCGGAGGCTGCCTTTTAAGTTTCACACTTTCTACTTTGAGATCACGCAAATATTTTTTAAGCAGTATGGGAATTGAACCCGTATTTTTGAGTGCCAATTGGGACAGAGTTCAAGCGCCACAAAGGTCAAATAAAAAGAAGATGGTCTGAGTTAGGTACTTTTAAAAAGAAACAACTTGCCTAAACTAACATTTGCATGGCCAACATCAAGTTTCTCAAATATCGACAGCTGCAAAATATTTTTATAAAAATAGTTGGAAGCATCGTCTGGAGGACGCCCGAAGTTTCGTTCGGGCTATTCCATGCAAAATGTATTTGGTCCTCGTGAAATTTGTATCAGGGGGAATAGTTTTGCGTCCTTCGACGAAAATGTTTGATATTTTTGCTATATTTGTAGATACGAATTCGGGTTTCCGTGGATGTTTGTTTTATTAAAGCATTGGAAAAGTTCTCGCAAAATTGGAGAAAGTCGGATAGAAACACAGTTGTTGAATAAGATAGAAAATATATTACATAGATTGGACTGCTTTTTTGTTTCATTGTTGTTATTTTTTGGTATTGTGCCTTAGCTTATATTTCCATAATATATCCAACCAATATATTATTATTTTTGTAAGATTCCTATCTTTAAGACGTTTTAGAACGGTCCCTGAATACAATACAACTAAATTAGTAGTAATAGAGTTCTTAGTGAAGGATTCGTCTAGGGAAGAACTACTACCATATTTATTTCTGCCAAGCAGCATTTCCGATCTGAAGGATGTGGATGCCGGTAAAATTACAGCAACATTTTTTTTTTATACAACTTGTTGATGGAACAAGCAGATGGCCCACCTGATATTAAGTGGTTACCATCACCTATAACAAAGCATTGCCTTGTAAGTCACGTTCGTTAGGAACGTCACCGACAATGCACTACTCAGCGTCCATCAACCTGAGGCATACAGGTGTTAAGCCTCATGTGCCTGTAATTAACATGAGGCTTAACATCTGTATGTCTCATCAATTCGGCACGTTTGTAATGAACCTGACCAGCGAGGTAATAGCTGTAGGCTAGCTAATGATAACCACTTAACATCAGGTGGGCCAATATACTTGTTCCATCAGCAAGTCGTATAAAAAACTCCTGCTGAATTTTATTATGAGTTACTGACACGCGTATTCTACCTAGCTATCCGTTTATTAAGAAAGTTTATGTAAAAACGAAAGTTTCATTTCATAGTTCAACACCTAAGCCCCACAAAACCACCAACTTCCTCACTACCCAAGCAAAATCCGTAAAATTAAATTATTTACCGTAATATTTTCCCCAAAGTTGCCGTGAAAATAGCGTGAGCCTACGTCGTAGTAACAGCAAAATGTAGCAAAAAACGTGTGTCGTGTTTTTCGACTGAAACAATATTTCATCTCGGCTTCTACGGTTGCGGGGCACGCCATGTATTTTAGACTTACCCTTCAAATCAACGTGAATAATTTACGTGTTTTCATGTTGTACCTTGGACCTAGTTGAATTGTTTTATAAATTACCTCGTCGCTCACATTTTTGTGAAGTTTTTATTGGGAAAGTTTGTTTCGTGGAATTTTTGTTTGTGATCGGTGGGTGTCAAATATTGCCAGGAGCTAGCTAGTTATTTTGATTTATTCATTCTCTACTGCACATTTAAAAATAGTGAGGCACGGCTTGATAGAGTAGAGACATGTAATCTAGTAACAAATTTATTACGTATGTCGCGACAGTTTGGCAGTCAAATGTCAGGTTTTGTACTAATTTTTTCAACAGTAATTACTTACACGTTTAGTTGGTAGTAGTTCTGCCTAGCGGTCTATAGGTTGCGGGTTTGATCCCCAACGAGAATAAACATTTGTGTGATAAGCACAGTCGTATGTGTAAGTGTTTATTATTATTTACGCATATTGCCATCGTGCTACGAGTTACGTAATAAAGAGGCTGATCTGTCGATTTTAGATGTGCATATACAGCTAGCAGAAACAACATGATTATAGTCATATTGTCCACAACCTGGTTCCGCCATCCCCGTTCTATCATCGGACCACCAGACGTACAGGGACGAGACACCTGTTTATGATTGACATTACTTCCATCCGCACCATACGCTTTGCCTCAATTCTTATAATGCACACAGCAAAGGAATGGAACTCGTTGCCGTTGTCTGTTTTTCCGGTCACGTATAATTTGAATGTTTTTAAGAGAAGAAGATTACCTATTCACATAGGTAATCTTCTAGGTAAGCGTGCTACACAGTCGACAGCATCATCACTTAAGATTGCGGTCAAACGTTTGCCTATAAACTGTAAAAAGAACGTGGTTTTTACCAATAATTACATTACATAACATATTGAAAAAGCATAGGTACCTATTTAGTATTTTAATAAAATATTGTATGTAATTAGGAGTTTTGTTTCATCTGCCATTTTTAAACGCAACCTTGTTTTAAACAAAAAGTATTCAACCTACGCGGCAATTGGCTATTGCTTTTTTCAATCAAACATTTGTATGCAAAAACCCGTAGCATCTCCCCATCAGCTTCAAAGTTAACGTAAAGAATATCCTGTTTCGTTCTTTAAATTAAAAAAAACTTTCTAGGATAAAGTTTTGCTTTTATTTTTTATACAGTAAAACTCGAACGCATTAGACGGCTAACGTTGCGAGCGGCCATGACGTGTATTATGATCTCATAGTACCAGCAAGCATGTAACATTGTTTAGATATCATAAAATATTGAACTGTAATGACGACACAAACGTAATTAAATCACCAAAAAAATACGTCTTCTGGCATCATTTTATACGATTGTGGCCAATTATTGTATATAGCTGTTGCTGTTTTTAAAGAATAAGAAATAGAAAGATCTAACAAAATTAGTAGTTGCGACCTGATTGCTTAATGTGTTTGAGTCCTTATAATAACTGACCAAATTCTTCAACGTTTCTCGTCAAAACACGGTGTTGCTAAAACGTTCTCATAATGATAATCACGTCAGAAATATGTCCGCGGGGTTAAGTTAAACTAACGGGAAAGTAGACTCTATGGCATGGGTTAGACAGTATTACATTAATATTCAGTGTCTCATCTACCTCGGAACTCACATGACGTCAACACGACAAGATGCTTATGCCGCTTGCACACGAAGGTAATAGGGTAACATTAGAACACATGAAAAGGATTTACATAGAAAACAGACTACAAATTGTCGTGTTAACGCTGTTGCATTTATTTGTAAAATTGCCCGATGGCTCCTGGGTGGGAAAGGTGATTAAACTCACCAGGGCTTATGTCAATGTATGGTTGCACATTCTAGAAATTTTTACCTAATGTTCTGCCACCAAGCAGTGATGCTCGCGTGTTCCGGTTTGAAAAGGTGCCAGTGAAATAACAGGCACATGAGGCTTAACACCAGTGTGCCTCAAGTTGGTAAACGCGGGGAAGTGCTTTGTAGAGCGTATCGGGTTATTCCCGTTGAGTCACACCCTTTCAGTCACACTGTGACACAATGGGACGAAAAAGTTTCGTTGAGTTACACCTGTTACACATTGCGACTTTTATTTTCCCATTGAGTTACACTGTTACCCAACGGGGAAAAAAAAGTGGCGTTGTATCACAGGGGTGACTGAATGGGAGTAAATAAATAAAATATGTCGCGTTAAGTCACACTAATTAATTAAAGTTAAATTCTTAAATTCTTTATTGTACACAAAATGTTTACAAAATGGTGAACACAAAAAACATGTACAAAAGCGAGCTTAATCCTAAAAAGTTTTCTTAAAAAAATTATAAAAAATTATATGAACTTTATTAATCAAATTTTAAATGAATTTGTTAATTCTTGAAACATTTTATTATTTGAAGAGAATTATCATTTTATTCTATGAGTATGTGAAATTTTAAGAGTTAATTATTTGGACATTTTTACACACATTTTATTTATTTTCATCGTGGCAACCTTAAATATCTGTTTTTCTCTGCAATGGCAACCTTTAAATCTACTCAATATCTAATAGTACTCATTATCTTAGTATATTTATTTTCATCAATAAAACTGTTTTATTTTTATACTTTTATAATCAGGTGTGGCTTATTGGGAAAAAAAAGTTTCGTTGAGTTACAGTGTTACTCAACGGGCACGTTTTCTTCCCATTGTGTCACACCCTCGGTATCAGTGTAACTGAATGGGAATAAAAAATTCCCGTTGAGTAACACTGTAACTCAACGAAACTTTTTCGTCCCATTGTGTCACAGTGTGACTGAAAGGGTGTGACTCAACGGGAATAACCCCACGTATCGGGTTATCTAACGTGCGTGGCCTACAATGTAGTATTTTGTTATAGGTGCACTAATAGATTTTTTTTTGTATGTATGTGCGTAATGCCAGTGCTCTTAAACGATGAAAGAAAACATCGTGAGCAAACCAGTTAGTATTCTAGCAGCGGTGATTGGCTTGCAACCTGTCACGTATGGAATACCAACTACTACAAAATGTGGGTATATGTGCCAAATGTAATTTGTGGACATAACTCTAACTACCCTCTTTAGACATCCTCAAAGAATCACGAGTAGGTACCTACTTTGTACTAAGAAATCTAAGGGGATAACTAACATGATTGGGGATTAAAGTTGTGATGCTATTGTCCACAAAATATTTATTCTGATTTGATTTTGCTATCTATATAGTCATTTTACTATTTTAACGTTCTGCGATCTAGTCCTATTGCGACAGAGTTGGCAAAACAGTCGTTTGTATTTATATTTTTCAAGTTTTATGGGACTTCTTACTTACTTACTTTAATTACAGGCACATGAGGCTTAACACCTTTATGCCTCTGGTTGATGGACGCAGAGCAGTGTATAGTAGGTTACGTTCCTAACGAACGTAACTGACAAGGCAGTGCTTTGTTGTAGGCGATGGTAACCACTCAACATCAGGTGGGCCATATGCTTGTTCCATCAACAAATTGTATAAAAAAAAACTTGATATTGTGACTATAGGTTTACTATGGCATGGGCTAGTCTCATATTTTGTTAACCGGATGAGCTCGATGCCGGTAACTAAAAACTCACTTTGTAGGCGGTAGGCATCTTAGTCATAATTATTTGGTAAGGCGTGGCTTGAATTTGCGATTTAGGCGGTGTTCATTTTAATCAAAGATTTTTCGGTTTATAAATCGAAAGAAGCCCAATGATTTTATTAGTCATGGCTTGACTTAAAAAATATTGGCACGAAAGCATTTTTAGTCATATAGTAACTTAGAAGAACAGACAAAAAAACTTACGATGTTTCGTATCGTTTTCTTTAAATAATGTAAATAATGAAGCTCTAGTGTAGTGCCAATCTAGACAAAGGCTGACATAGGCCTGCTACACATATCTCCAGGTTCAACGACCTATATCCACTGATATCCAGAAACCGTCGTCGTGTGTCCATCAGGTATTTTGGTATCATCGTCATCAGTGTAAATAAGTCCACTGCTGGAATTAGACCTGCCTCAAATTTGAAGGAGTTGGATATAGCCACCACACTTGGAAAGCAGATTAGTGACGCAGTGTTGGTGTTTAATGCTCAGTAGATTCTGCTATCAAGGGTTCTATTCTATACCGGGACCACCGGCGGCAAAAAACAATCTATTGAATACAAGATCCATGATTAAGTGACTATACGTGGTCGCCTGCTACAACTAGACCACCAGTGTTTTTAAATAGACACAATATCTTTTGATGTGGTTCAGTATCAGTATCAACATGAGTATTGATTATTTATATTATATTCTGTAGGGTTTGATGTTGTGTGGGTGTTGGTGGGTAGACAACAAGAAAATACACAGGTTTTTTGTTTAAATTTATTATCTCTCTAAAAAGTGTTTTAAAGTGAAAGTAAAACAAACGGAAGGTGAAGTCGGTGTAATCCAAAGTAAAACCTTTGAATAATCACAATAAACAAATATAATTGTAAAAAAACAATACAATTGAAAAGAACCATAAGACAGTAAACACAAAAAACAGTAGCCATGGTTGACAATAAAAATTTAAACACCTTTTAAAGTAATGTTTACCTGTTTGTAAACTTTTATTGTTTCCTTTTTATGAATACAAAAAGTGAAACGTTTTAGGAATGATTTGAATTTTTTGTTGAAAGTGAAAGCTAACACGGCCGTTTTATGGTTTTTTAAAAAATTGTTTACTTGTAAACTGCTCCAAATCAAATCCGATCAAAGACGCCCAAAAAGAATACCTATTGTGTTTATTTGACACACGATTAATTTACACTTAGTATCGGGAAGATGATTAGCCGTGGGTTGCAATTTTGTACGGTATTGGAACTGTACAGCCAATACTCTAGTTGGAAAGTAGAAGTAAAATCAGCCATGTAGTTTCTATCCTAGTTTAGCAGCATGCAGAACCGCTGACGCTCGTACATTGAGCCATACGATACACTCTGCCAAGAGCAACGAGCAAACTTGTGAACATACCGACCAATGTACACGCCACAATTATCCACTCTTTATCATAAAGCCTCACCCGGGCCTTCAATGCAAATACTTGAAACTTATGCTAACAGTAGAGATAAACCACCCTTTTGTCTCCCTTGACTATAAAACAGAACACCAAAGTTGGAATTTCTTGAATTACAGGTCTCTGTATGAATATTCTAGAGAATAGCTCGCTTCTGTTTTTAGTCCTTAAATTTGCATAGGCGTTGACGAATCACCTGTTTATATTTGGAAAAGTTACAGTAACCTTATTTTTTCTAATTATTGCATTAAGAAAACTAGAAATTATAATACCGTACTGTCGATGTCATAAACACTACTTTATTATTCGTACATGTATCGTTATAAAATTTAGTAAATGCTAATAATTTGTCAATCATTATAATGATTATGGAAAATACTGCAAAGTGTAGTTAAAGACAAATCATGTTTTTCTGAGTTATTAATAGTTATAAAAGTACTGTCGAGTGTTTGAAACCCCGCGGTTACGTTTGCACCATGGTGCAAACGTAACTGCAAAAAAACCGCAAGGTTTTTTTTGTCAAACCATTCAATAATACATTTTCCCGGCTTTGAATTATGTAAAATGGGTTTATTTTTTAGATGTGTGTCTTAATTCGGCATGTGTTAGCAGCTGATAAAATGCATAAACATTCTGAGGCTATTTTACAAAGGATAATTTAAGTTTTTTAAAGTTAAAATAAAAGTATTATAACTTTTTATCTTGCAGAATGGAACGTATAATATATTATGTTTACGACTCAATTTTTTATTATTTTGTTAATTAATTTTCTTTATATATCAAAAATGAATTGACGGTAGTTAGTTTCCTAATTTGCCTAATTTTATTTTTGTAATATTTGTAAGTTCTACGAAGGTGAGAAATATAGTGAAGACAGCTTTTTGGCGGAACGAAGCTCGCGGAGTCAGCTAGTTTATAATTATTGCAACGTAGCAGCTAAATTGTATTTTTGCTAATCAGGAATAAAGCAAAACAATAAAAATAAATGGCATTATTTGATAATAAGAAATAGGGTAACCTTCGTATTAAAATTTTACACACTGTTTTTCACAGTTTAGAAGCAAATTGAATAAAAATAACGAATTTAGCCCCCAGGCTTATATGTATTTTTTATACATCTATTATAAATATTTACGCTTGCTATAATTTTATTTGTACACAATCTTATAATACAGTATACTCAGATAACAAATATAAGTATTGATCACACAAATATTTGTTCTTAGATCGAAATCACATATCAGTTTGTAGTATGAACTGAGTTGTAAGGTCAATCAAAACAATAACTACATCAACCCATATTCTCCAAGAAGAATAACATAGCCCTAATGAAATGTAACAAATCAATAAAGCTCTAAGAATGAACCTATCAACAAAGGCACAAATTGTCTGTCTCGTATATTATGTACAAGTATTATGTACGGATGTTTTAATCTTCATTTGGACCTCCCAAAATAAGCTTTCTCGGATGCTAGTCACGAAAACTCTATATCAAGAATGTAGATTAGAAAAACATGGTAATACGATGGGAGCGGAACTGAACGGTAATCTGAAACAAAGAGATTACACATTAGCATATTAAATCTTCTAAATATATAAATCTATCGTGTGGCTGACTGACTGGAAATTAATTTTAGTAAGTTCATAAGTAACAGTATTAAATCGCGAAGAGTGGAAGGAGGTAGGGGTGGCCTATGCCCTGCAGTGGGACAATACTGGCCGAAAAATAAATAATAAGTACATAAAATCCTCATCATCATCATGTAGTAGTCACTCTGGATATATTCCTCTCCAATACAGTCCGGAAACCCGATTTGAGTCTTTTTCATCCACCAACCTTCCGCGATTATAGCGATATCTTCACGTCAGTCCTTCGAGTGGGTCCTTTTCAATTTGCTGATTCTGAAAACATAAATGAAATAATACTTGATGAAAACAGAATGTGAGGAGTCAAGTGCCTGGTTTAAAGATAATGGCAATCATATTGATTTTTTTTATTTAGTTTCTGAGTGTTTTCTATATCAGGCCACTTTAACTATTGCAACATCCCCAAGTTATGTCTGGGCTCCAAAAATTTTACCTAGCCCTAAGTACTGACCTTGTTAAACCTGCATAATAAGGCAATGTATAAATAAATTAAAATCGTTGATTAGGTTTGAAAAAATTACATGATTTAAATAGAGAAATTTACCAAACCAGTTGTTCAAGATAATTTATGTTTAAAAAGAATGTGAACCTACTGACGAGTTGATCTTACGTTCCTAATTAAAATTCAAAAATAATTTCTTCATCGGCATGTTGCATCAAGGCAAGAATCTGAATAGACAGAAACTTTTAGTAAGGTGTAAGTTAACATAATCAAGCGATAGACCTCCCAAGTTACAGTGACTGTTACACCATCTGTGGTTATACACAATACCCCCTACCTCATGATTATACTCCAGAGCAAGGAATCCGTATCACCAATACATACCATACCAATAACCTTCAAACCAAGCTTTTAAAGTTACTACTTGTTTATACTGGTTATGTCACGTCACGTCATTAGTCTAAATAAGTGCTCTAAGGAGCGCATAGAATTCTCCCGAATTCAGAGAGTTTTTAACTCTTGGCAGGCTTAATGCTTAGGAGATGCTTCTGGCCATCGGTTAATGCGATCCCTTAGTCGCCATCCGACGTCCATGACGACATCCATGGAAGGTAATGGAGGTGTTCTACATACGGCACGGCACGGCACGGCTCTTTTTATTCGAATAACATTGGTTTTTCATGCATAGTATTTTATAAAAAAAGACCTTTTATATAGCCAAAACTATATGGTCACCGCTCATGACACATGACATAAACATCATTTACCTTATCTAAGGTAACAACGTCCTAACATTTAATTTAATTAAAATACTTTACTCATTTTGTACACAGTGTTCATGCGTGACAGGTCAGGTTACAATGCGAGCAATATACCTCGCGAGCAAAATACACCAAAAGAAGTTTTTACCAGTGAACCAGATTCATTGCTCTTGAGTATATTTGTTCGATAGACGCGAACCGTAACGAACGGACACGGAAATGTATCTCAATTCTAGAGATAATGGTCCACGAAAAATTATGAAACAAAGAAACTACTACGATAATTTTTGTCAGAAATATGATGGAGTACGGTTGAGATAGAAATCTTGTTGGATGAACATCTATTGAAATGATCTTAGTCACATATTTTTATAATTCCTATAAAAAATGCTCACAGTATTAATTTCTGTTATTAATAAACTCGACGTAACGTTGAAATAGTTAGGTACATCGTGTTTTGTCTTACATTGCCAGGGAGTTTCATATAAGATCAAAAGAGACAGAATACGGTGTAACTATTTCGAGGTTACGCCGAGAAAAAACTCATATCAGTTAAGATTTTAACCTCTTTGAGTTCAAACTGCGTTCCTTAAACTAACTCTTTTTAAACTCTCTGCAAGTAACGCACAGCATAAAACAAAATTGGGTGTTTATCGAGCATTCCTCTAATAAAGCTCAGTGATATCAACTTAGACGATTTCTATGTAAATGTTACAACTCTTGCTCTTAAGCATGATATTTCTTGACGGATTAAAGGAAAAAAACGAAGATTTCACCCTTGTTTACATTTATTGCTTTGTTTTGGTTTAAACTTCTAACAAACAAATAAATCGCGTTGGTGAGTGAGTAAACAGAGTAAAAATAAACTGTTATGTAATGAATTTTGAAAGTATGAACAGAAACACAAACAAGTCGATAGATAGTTAAAAGTAGTGACAAACAGAATTACTTCCTATTTCTTATTATTTTTAACTAGCAAAACGCGCACGACTTTGCTCACGTAAAGTTATTTTCATACAAACTTCAACCTCCGCTGTACCCGTTTAAGAGTTAAATTTTGTGAATTCCTTTCATAGTACACCTCTACGCACCAAGACAAATATACTCAGAAAATTTCAAGTCTCTACAAACAGTGGCTTATGTTGTGCGTTCCCTATATATCAGTCAATTAGTCAGTCAGTCACGGTAAAGATACTTATAATTGGCTTAGATATAGATAAAAAGTGAATTGAAGATTCACTGATGGAACAAGCAGACAATCCCACCTTGTGTTGAGTGGTAACCTTTACTTATAACAAAGCATTGCTAGGTAGGTTACGTACGTAAGCGTCCCTACGTCCATCAACATGAACCATACAGGTATGTCTCATGTACCTCAGTATACAATCCTCTTTGAAATTCACAAAAATTGACATTTAAGCTATCTAAAGACCGTTATGCGATCTGTAGACAGATGAACTATCTCACCTATATATGACAAAATCGTCATAAAATTATATCGCTTCATTGCGTTCAAATTAGCAATAAATTCAATCTTCTTTTGATGTTTCTTGTGTTTAATAAGAACGTCGAAGAATTAGCTGAAACCTTTTCACTGTGATTATTTTCGCTTCGTGAATTTCAAGGTGTTTTCTCATTTGTATACAAAATGCCCATTTAAATTTCACAGACGAGCGACTTCACTGTTGCATTTTTCAGCGATAAAAGTAAAACATTTCTGTTTTTATGTATTTTTTTAGACACACAGAATTATTACAACTTTTGAACTTTATTTGTTGATTATCCATCGTGACGTTACTAATAGATATATAGATAAATAGAAAAGAAGAAAGATAGAGTATAGTAATACTCTATCTTTCTTATTTTCTATCTACTTTCGTAGCTTACTGTAATACCTTTTTCATAACCTTCTTTTATCCTGTAGAAGTCCATTACTGGAAATATGCCTTGGTCAATTATATTACATACAAACTTTGATCACAAGTTAAGAAATACGACGGCCTCTTGAGATTCTTTTTATCAACCATTTTTAGATCAAAGAAATCAAATGTAATATCTGGAAGTACCTCTAACTACCTACTTTAGATATCCTCGAAGAATTTCGAATAGGATTTTGATACTAAAATATCTGAGAGGATGCCTACCGTGCTCGGCGATCAAAGTCATGATGCTATTTATTATTTTTTAGATCAATTCAATATAATCAAGATACATCTCATAAATAAAAAGCCCAAATTACAGACAGGTTACCAATTACATATCGAACCGTGTTAACTAAATTCTCATCTCAGAAAGGCTCGACCTCAATCAAATAAAGTAGTGTTCATAAAATGAACGCAAAAAAGCTCGTGCGATTTTTGACCGCACGTCTACTCGACCCTTTCAAGGGCGGACCTAACGTGAAATTAGAAGGGAAAATAGGACGAGATAATTGTACCTTACCCCACCGTCCTCACCCTTTCCCCCGCAACCCTCGTTACAGTTTAATCTGTTTAAAGTTTTATTTTGCGAAGTCAAATTGAGGCGATTAGCAGCTTTGACTCTTCATGGGTTGTTTGTGCCCCAATTTAAATGCCTAAACAAATTAATTAAAAGTTTTGAATATTTTCTGTAAAATATTTCTAAACCGTAACAAATTGTCAATTATAAGTACCTACTATCACCTATTTCATTTATACCGCTGTTTTTTATTGAAAAAAGCCTCCAATTTAGTGACAGAATTCAAAAACCTGATTGCTTAATATTTTCTAAGTAAATAATATAATTTAAATATTAATGTATTTATTTAAATTGGTAATATAGCAGTCGGGAAGAAGTAATCTAACGAACAAGCCTCAGATGGTATACTTCAATAGTCACAACTCATTTAGAACTATCAAATTATGTAAATCTTATCATTTTGATTTGAAACTCCATGTATTTTGATGCTCGAAGCCAATTGCTTTTCTAACGAAATTGACATTGAAATATCATGAGACCAGATCAATATGTAAATCGGTTAATATACCTGAATTTAAATACAAAATATCTGCTTAAGCTTGTAATCTTTACTCGTTTTTTCAACCCACTGTTTTATAGGTTACCTATAGTTTTTTCACATCGAAATTACACCTAATCATAACTTAAATAATTTTGATTAATTCTATTTTATATGTAAATTATTCATTCCGCCTCTTAATAATTAGCGTTTGATTAAGTTAGTTAAACAATTTGGCTTGTTAAATTTTTTATGAATATACAACGTGTATTTTTTCGAATGGGGGCGACATCGCTCGTTGGCCATTGGTTTTCAGGTTCAATGAACTGATTACTGGCACGCGTGAGAAACATCCTATCAATAGCGCCACGCACCAGAGAAATATCGATTTTGAAGTCATGTCGGGTATGTTTGACCTCTGACATGAACCAGCTTAATCGAAGTCGGGAATCATCATCAGCCTGAAGATGACCAATATATATTTATTTATTTATTCTTTATTGTACACACAAATTATACAGACAGTTATTTTACAGCGGTCATATACAAAGGCGAGCTTAACCCTAAAAAGAGTTTGCTTCCAGCAAACCTTAGTAGATAAAGAGAGCAGATTGTAGTGGTGGTTAGGTGTACAAACACAAAGTAGATAATGAGAAAATATATTATAATAATAATAATCATTTATTCACCAAAGTAAAGTGAAACTTATAAATAGGTACGTTACCGTAGGTTTCTAAGTACTAATACTAACGTAAAATGAACACTAGCCCCCGCACTAGGATTCCCTGTGTCGCAGGTGACTCTTCTCTGACTCTGACAGTCTCTTCCGTGTTGACAATAAGTTGGTAAATACCTAGGTAGGTAATATGTGATATAAAACTAAAACGTAATAATAGAAGATTTTGACTGGTCTCACAGCTCGGTTAGAAGTAACTGCCTTCTATGTTGTAGGTAGTAGGTTCGATCCTCACCGAAGACAAACATTTGTGTGATGAACATAGTTGCTTGTTCTCTGTCTGGGTAATCTATACTAATATTATAAAGAGGAAAGATTTTATTGTTTGTTTGTTTGCATTGAATAGGCTCCGAAACTACTGGACCGATTTGAAAAATTCTTTCACCGTTGGGAAGCTGCATTATCCCCGTGTGACTAGGTTATATTATATTTTCAAAAAAATAGGGATCCTTACTAAAACCCGTGCAAAACCAGGACGGGCCACTAGTATATTGTATTTTTAGTATCTAAAAAATATAAGTATTCTATCAGTCATCTGGCTATGCTCAGTTTGGGGCTAAATGGTGTTATGTAAAAAAATGTTTACAAATAATGGCTATTTTTTACTTATTGTTATTAAATAAATATTGATTGATAAACATGAGGAGTCAGAGGTCAATTCATAATTATAAAATATACAAGTGTTTGTTTGTCTATTTGTTTGTTACATTACATAACTAAACCATCGAAACAGTTTAAATAACATTCAAGATAGAGATTCCAAATTTACATATATTCTAGGAACATACTTTTAAATTTTAGTCAATAGTTTTTTCATACACGCAATAAATACAAATATCTATCATAGCTTGTCTAAATTTTTTTTGAGTGAGTTATATTTTATTTTATCTTCATGGGTTAGTAGGTACACTTGTAAACAATTAATGTCTTTTTAAATCCAAAACACAGTTTGAATACGAAATTCAACCTAAATAGAAAGTCTCAGCGGGAACGTTCCACCGCATCCCATATCATTTCTTCAAATGCATACAGATGCGTCGGCCATCATATTACCTACTATCCCACACTTGTTTCAAGACGTCCCTGTGCTCACAACATCCGTCTCCATCCCGCTCATTAGAATACTCATCTCTCTATCTCACGTGTTGACGCTCCCGGTACCAAATTAGGGCAATACGCATGCGCGCCGTGTCAATGTCAAATCAATCTTTGTAGGCTGATGCAACCAACCATTTGGACGAACCAAATAGTTCTGAATTAATTAACTCTGTGTTTTTTGTTACAGATACTGGAATTAATTAGAGGTCGAGACTTTAATTGGATTGTAAGTAACGTTTTTGACGTTTTTCAATAAAATGTATAATTAATGTTCTATTACATGTTGTGAGATGATAGCTCTATTATAGTAGGTAGTTTAGAAGTAAGTAGGTATTTATTAGTTAGGGAACGTATTTTATCAATGTTGTAGTAGGTAAATAGCGTCATTTTTGAATTCAGGGTTTTGTTGTTGATTTTATTTTACATACCATTAGGTTATATTTGAGTAAATAAATGTAGTTTTAAACAGGCAATACAAATTTGTTAGATACCGAATGTTATAGATATTGGCAGATATATCACACAAGGCAATTAAGCCCCAAAGTAAGTACAGCAGGTCTAATCTTAAAAACGATAAACGAAGTTTCGTATTATCGTTTTGAAGTACATTACGCGGAATGTCAGGCATTAAAAACTTGACTGTGGAACAGCTATACCAAGTAGCCCCGAAGTGTATTACAAAATTATAGCGCGAAATTTCAATTATACTTTCTAAGAGTAGAACTGCTGCTAGTACCTACTATGAGAATCAGGTGACTATGAGAATACATATATAAATACTTTTCAGTATAATAATTATTTTGATAAATAAAATGTATTTTTTTCTTGCGCCGCTTTAAGCATTAGCGGCGAAAGGCTTTCAACCTGTCACGTATGGTATACCAACTATACTGCAAAACGTGGGTATTTACCAAATGTAATATCAGGATATACCTGACTACCCCCTTAGACATCTTCAAAGAATCTTGAGTAGGTACTTGGTACTAAAAGATCTCAGGGGTTATCTTCTTAAAGTCATAAATCTATTTTTGTTCTTTTCTTTCAACTTCTCTAAACAGAACTAACAACTAAAAATTTTCATAACTTAGATTTACATAAGTTCATGTCGCCAGGCAAAGGACAAGGTCACCATTTTTAGGGTTCCGTAACATATTACTTAGACTACGCTGTCTGTCTGTCTGTCTAGGCTGTATATCATGAACGGTGATAGTTACAGAAATGAAATTTGATTATGTATTTCTGTATTATAAAACAGAATAAAATAAATATTGAAGGGTCTCATACAACAAACTTGATTTTTTGCCGTTTTTACTATAGATAATGGGACTGAACCCTTTGTGCGGGATTTCAACTCGCACTTGGCCTATTTCATACCATAATGTTGCAAACCATAACTAAACAGGTTTCTACGAAACTAAAACCAGTTAAGTACTTACCTGTATGACGGCCTATTCAGCTCCTGCTCAGTTAATAAAAAAGTGCGTGCTGAGTATTTTTTAATATATTGAACTAAAAATAATATATAAATTTGATAAAATAATATATAAATATAAAAGCTAGATTTAAATGATTTTATTCAAATGATGAGATGATGACAGAGATACTTATTAAAATAGCTTTTCAAAGGAGTCATTCTAACATTTCATGTTAGAAATGTTATTTCAAATATTTGTATTTATAAAATTTCTCCGATAAAAGAAATGATAAAGTGAAAAAGATCCAGTTTAAAACATCGAACTTCTATTGGTCGTCCAAATAGTGCCAATATTAAATTAATATCAACAAATATTAATTTTATATCGGCATAAACTAAGACCTACATTACTTTATCATTCTATTGGAATCGTGTGATCGATTTATTCATAGTGAATAACAAAGTTTGGTCCTAGACAGACTCTATCCAAATTTATACAGAACCCGTATTTCTATAGATACGTGCCTTTGAATTCAAATCGACAGAGAATAAGGTTCTACGGCCGAAGAATTCAGAAGCGGAAAGTCAGTAATGAATTCTTAAAAAGTTTCACATCAAAGGTAGGTACAATATTTGTAAGCATGTCTTAGAACCTGAAAGGCAATAGATATAGATAAGATTTGATTAGAACTTTCTTTATCATGTCCAACTAGCGGCCGCTCGCAGCTTCGCCCGCGTGGTAGTTTTTTCCCGTTCCCATTATTTTTTCGGGATAAAAAGTAGCCTATATGTTAATCTAGATTACAATCAATATTTATTCCAAATTTCATTCAAATCGATCCACTGGTTAGAGCGTGAAAAGAGTAACAAACATCCATCCATCCATCCATCCATCCATCTATCCATCCGTCCATACTTACAAACTTCTTTTTATAATATAAGTAGGATGAAATTAGGGCTACTACTAGCATAATCTAGTTCTGCCGTCAGCAGTGTTACTATAAACTTTATAAAAAGTAATAGATATTTTTATCTTACTTTTTTATAATCCATGAAAATTTGAAGAAAAACGTTTGTGGAGGGCTTGCGTCCGAGAAAGAACAACCACTGTGCCTTCTTCTGCCATCAAGCATTGTTGCTAGGTTCCAGTTTGAAGGGTGTGGGTTTCTCTGAAATTACAAGCACATGAGACGATTTTATGTCAATTAACAAAGACCGTTATGATTTTGATTTTAGTTGATAAACTGTTTAAGACTTTAAAATTATTTTGCTGACCGTACATACTAAAAACAAATTAAGTTTAAAATTCCGTGCTAAAAATATTCGAAGATCTAAAACACCGGGTTCCTGGTATTCTCTAGTTTGTTAAATATTTAGTCATAGACGCCTTCCATATTTTTATGAGTGGCAAGGATCATTACTATCTTATTACGTACAGTGTCGGTCGGGCAACACATCCAATTTCCCGGCTTCCCATTTATTGATATTGACTCTGTGAGGACCCCTCGTGAATGCTTGTTATCTAGGATATTTGGAAACTAGATGTGGCATCAGTATTTTTAATATTGGCTGACATCTCAATGTCAGACAACGCCATCTAGCCTCATATTAAACAAAATAGCTTAGTTTAGGTTAGAGCTGAATGGCGGTATGTCAAATGTCCCACACTTTATTTTCACTTTTTGGATATTCGTCAAAGTTTCGCATAGTTATAACTGGGGTTATTTTAACACACAATCAACAAAACAATATATCATTTTCAACCTTGATTCTATGATTATTAATTTTGTTAATTTAAATACCTATACTTCGTGATTTCATCAACATCAGGAACGTAGAATCACACTGTAAATTTATGTCGCATATGTAATCGTTTTATCTTTTAAAATCAAATATTAACTATTTATTTACAAAGACTATTATAGCTAATATAGGTTTTTATTGGTATGTACAAAATATATATGAAACAGTTGAGCTACTTACAGACCGTTGCAAACGATCTAAAGATAACTCAATTGATCCAGATCAGTGCCAATCGGATGAGTTCCCAAAACACTGGCTGCATTGCCACGATGAATGGCAATGCTGATTCGCTGTGCCAGACACTCACCAGCCCTCGGGTTATTAATTGTACTGGCATACCAAGGTATGAACCTTGGTACAGATACCTTGAATAGACCAAGGCTCTCGACTGTATAAAACGTGCCTACCAATAATAGTAATATTGCTAAAACTAAACAAAAGGCAAACATATAAAAAAAACATGCTAAGTGCAAGTCGGACTTGCACACGAAGGGTTCTATACCATTATTTATAGTAAAAACGACAAAAAATCACGTTTAATGAATATGGCTCGCCAGAATTGTAGACTTTCAGTTGATATCTATGTCGTATCCAGTATCTCTAGACCCCTGGTCATACTCGGTGGTATCACTTATTATCATCAAACCTAACACCCGGATAAGTTTGAACCAATACGTGACTTGCGAAAAAGTCATTTCAATCCCCCGTAATTTGGTATTTTTGTAACCAACGTGCGTATAAACTACCCAATGATGTGTAGATTCTGAAACATGTGACCTTTGGTGTCCCATAGGATTACAAATTACAGGCACATGTGGTTTTACACCTATATGCCCCAGTTTAATGAACGTAGCCAATGCTTTGTTATAGGTAATGGTAACTACGATCAGAAGATCTATCTGCTTGTTTAATCAGCAAATCATATTTAAAAAAGATCTTTGTTAGGAAAAGGTTCTATCGTGAAATAATTTTAATTTCTATCACCTAAAAAGTCCCATTAAAGCTCTCTCCAAAGCTCGTCTAAAGCCACGAGTATGAAGTAACCACTCAACATTAAGTAGAAAATCACCTTGCTTAAAGATTTTAACCTTGTTGCATCATATATTCTTAAAAAAAATTCTAGATTTAGACTGAACTTGCCACGCAGCGCTTATCTTATCTTATTATTAAACCAATTGTCTTATCAATGAAGATCTTGATATAAAATCAAATCAGCCATTTATATGCTACTTGTACATAAAGTACCTACATTGGTATTTCAAAAGGTCACATTGAATATTTGTAAGGCAGAATCACACCAGATACGAACACAAAAACAGACGAACCATACTCGTGACGTCTGTTCTAGTGTTATATCACTTCTATATAATACAAAATGTATGGTTCCACCTTAAAATAAGTACAACTAGATTATTATGTATAAACATCACGACAATTTCATAAGCAAAATTAGAAAAATTACGGTGCGAGACAGATTGATACTTTAATATAATAATAATGCTGGACAATCCACATAGCATCATCTAGCCCCAAGCTAAGCAGAGCTTGTGTTAGGGGTACTAGATGACTGATATACCTACTTAATACAATACATTACATACATAGATTTGGAATTTGTCAATAATAACATGTATCTGCAAAACTATTTTTTATTCTGTAGCGAACTTGAGCTCGCCTATCGATCGATTTGGAGAGGCAGTCCAAGTTGCTACATTATGGAACTTTCTACATTTCTACAACTCTGTTATTCGGGTTAAGTGTCCCACCTACTTGTCGAACCACCCGGAAACTTTGGGATATTAAACATGACTAATAATAACAACTAAATATATATTTGTAGACATTTTCACACGTGTCAAAAACAATGCAAATGTACGTGAACCAGATAACTGATATATTTTTTTTTAGTAAATTCAAATCCAATATTGACGACGTTACTAAGATTGCAGAAAGACGGTGGATAGAAATAGGGCATAAAACCGTTCTTCTTGGAAATAGGGGAAGTCTATGTCCAGCAATGAACTTCTACATGCTGATGATAATGATGTCGAACAGTCAAAATCAGGTTCCATGAAGTTAACAAACCACTACTATATTAACATTTTCACTCATAGCAGCTAGATAAGTACATTTACGTGTCTTCTACACATACCTACACATATTTGGGCTATCCTGTGTGATTAACCTGATTACTTGGAATGCTGAATAAATTAACTTCGCCATACCTACAACAGTACTCCTGGATTAAATATAATTCGTAACAAAGTAGAAGGTCAAATAAATTTAAATTAGTATCTATATTTTAGTGTACAAATAAACTGATACTAGTTAAACAACGTACTTATATTTTTAACAATAAAATTGTCAAATTAGGTTGGATATCAAAAATTGCAAACTATCTGTGCAGCGCCTTGTATGATATTATGACGGCAAAACTAAGTGCATTCCATATGATTTTTATTAAACCGTCCCAAAGTCCCAGAGAGTGCACACTCATTTACATATATTTAATTATGTAAACATGCCGCGCCAGTTCCGAACGGAATTGGAACCTGTCTGTCAATGCGGAATAAACGGAGCCAATCAGAGATAAATAACATTGGGTCCACCGTGGCTCATTTCATTTGCATGCCAATGGCAGGGGGAGGGAGACGACAGGTAACAATGGCGGTCTCACCTTACAACTGGCATGCCAGTGTCAATGACAGATAAAGTACAGCGTACCCATTACGCAGGTATTTAAAGACTGGATATTAGGTGGGAATGTTATTGAGGGTAGGTACTGTGAAGTTAACGACACTATCCATCCATAAAACAGGTAAAGATGCCATCCTCAAACTATAGGTATTATAAATTTGCATACGTATTGTAAGGTCTGCAACACTAAATGCTTACCCTCCGAGGTAAGTAAGCGGGATAAAATAAAACGAAAACTACGCAAATACGAAAGGCCCATTTGCTTAGATAAGATTTACCTGCCCAATGTATTTTTCTAAGGCTCTCTCAAAGAAAAGCTATTTGGTTTTCTAAATATTCGTACTGGGAAAGTTCACGACCGCTTAGGTGCACTTGAGACTCGCTGAGACCAAAATGTTCTGCACCGCTGGATGGCGGATTTTCTCAGAAAGTAGAGTTTAAGAAACTTATTTTCCGTCGAAATACTTTACGGAAAACATTTTGAATACTTGATTAACGTTTTATGCTAGATGAAAGAGGAAAACCGAGACAGAAATTCTCCGATAATTCATAGTTTGCCATTATTTTCATGGGCACAGAATATCTTTATGATAATGTAAGATTGGCGTCTAGCGTTCATGCCAGTGTCTTCATCTTTGCCGCTGATATTTATTATAATTTGGCCGAGTGGCATCATTATGAATATTTTCCGGGACCTTTTGCCTTTCAAGATTCATGCATAAAATAATAGTTGACACAAAATAGGACAAGCACAAGCAAGCGTATTATGAATTCACATGACTAAGTTTATATGAATCTATAACATTAGGTACAAGCACATGAGGCTTAACATCTCCATTCCTCAGGTTGACGGACGCAGAGGAGTAAACTGTCTTCATAAAAACGTGACCTACAAAGCGATGCTTTGTTATAAATAATGGTAACCGCTTAACATCAGTTGGGCCATCTGCTTGTTCCATCAACAAGTATTATAATTGTAGTATTTCTTAAGCGGTAGGTAGTTACTCTAATCAAATGTGTTAATTGTCTTGTACCATAAATAACATAAAAATTTATTCTTGAAAAAATATTGAATCGTATAATAAGATAAAGATACAAAGATATCTTAAGATCAGGTTCTTTAGTCCCTTGTATAATACTTCGATCGTTTGATTCCGATGGTAGCCAGTGTCAAAGAATAACAACTCTTTATAGACTTGCTTGTTAGGTTTATTGCGTCGTTGGAACTGTCGTGTCTTGATGTAAATAATGTCATTTGACTGATAAATTGTTAGAAATGGTGTTGATGGGTTAGTGTTAGAATAAAAAAGTGATTTTATTACCACATCTCTTTTTAATAAGTGTCAACTTATAGATAAATTTGTGATAGTAATAACGTTGGTATTTAAAAATATATTTTTAAGTATTACATGGTTTCTATAGTACAAGCTTTGCTAAGCTTACGCCTAGAGAGTGGTTTGTGAGAGGAATTGTATTGTTTTTTCTTTTGTTGTAACCATTGTTGGCTTATTCCCGATGCCCTCATTATTTTGTTCTCGTTAGCAGCGGGAACTTTCAAAACAACATCCCGTTGTCCCCATAACGCCAAAACCAACTTTACTCGGTTGAACGTTACACTTAATAATAATAATAATAATGCTGGACAACCCACACAGCATCATCTAGCCCCAAGCTAAGCAGAGCTTGTATTATGGGTAGGTACTAGATGACTGATATACTTAATACAATACATAACATACATACATATTTTTTATTATACATTGAAAATACCCAAAACAAATATTTGCAGATCGTACAAACATTTATCCCAAGGCAGGAATCGAACCCGCAACCTCCTGCGTTGCAGTGCCACTTCGGTCGTCTTGCATAACAAGATTTCCAAAACCATAAAATCTGTTAAAGAAGTAACTTAGTTGTTGTGTATAAATAATAATATTAATATTTATTGTAACGCTGTGACACTATTATTACATAAAAGTTACCAATTGGTATACATTCTAGTGTAGTTGACTGTACCCTAGAAAAATAATAATTATAATAATAATAATAATAATGCTGGACAATCCACACAGCATCATCTAGCCCCAAGCTAAGCAGAGCTTGTGTTATGGGTACTAAGATGACTTACATACATAGATACTTTTTATTATACATAGAAAACACCCAGAGCACCGGGAATAAATATTTGCAGATCGTTCAAACATTTATCCCAAGGCAGGAATCGAACCCGCAACCTCCTGCGTCGCAGGCGGACATTCGCCCGCTGCGCCACATCGGTCAAGAATACGATAAATATGAGCACTAAAAAATAGGTAGGTAACCAATAGCTTTGTAACCACGAACCGAAATACTATGGCCATTAGGAGGACTATTAGAGTATTATTCGATGGACTGACAACATTGTTGAAATCACAGGATGTCTGTAGACGAAGGAGTATATTTCAAAATTATTTATATTATTATTATATTATTATTATTTAATAGTCAGAAATAACTATAGAGTGATTTAATGTGATGAGTTTACAACAGTGCCACATCTGTATTTTTACTCATAGCTCTAGGTTATTTGGTTCAGTACAAAGAGCAATTCAACAAACGCTATTGAGTAAGTACGTGACCTATGGATCCCTTCCCTGTAATCCATGAATTTTATTCTTTATAATTAATATGCATCCAAGTAGGAAAGAAGCCTCCTCAATAAATGTTCTATTGTTTGAGAACAATGCAATAATTAACTTTTTCAAGGCTGTGATATGCTAGTTTTACATAGAGCCTGCTTTGCGCTGCGGCTGTCTCTTATGTTAGGTAGTTACCTACCTTAACTTTAAACTAATACGAGTTATATCAGAATATTTATTTAGAGGCAAGAAGCCATAAAAAAGATGGGCAGGTGAGTACAGAAAATACCTGAAAATACTTAAAACTTGAAAAACACTGCGTGTAAAAATGATTCATCAAATTACCATTATCAATGTTACTGTTTTGGTTTTTTTTAGTTGTTTACTTTAGTTAAGTTACTTTAGTTGTAACTTTAAAAAAAGTAACACTGCGATCAACATTCCACCTGTCAAGCGTGGTGACTATGACTGAAAACCTCCCAAAATATGGGACCATTAGTGGAGTAATTTAGGCTGATGATGATAATATTAGTGATTGTAAAATCAAAGGAAGCCTTATATCCAGCAGTGGACTTATTTAAGTTATGGCGAAAACAATGTACTTAACCAAAATAAACCAGGAATAATGATTAAAATGAATATTGAGCCAAGCTAAAGAGTATGTTTGCCAAACATACTCTGCCAAAAACCTTTAAGTAAATACACGAATCCACCCAACAAAATAACCCAAACTAGTTCATATAAAATGCAAAATATTTGCGAGACACGACACGAGGTGGGTGTAGGGAGAGCACAAATAGGCGGAATATAGCACATGTTTTATATTATTGAGGCTCCAGTGACGTGTGTGTTTACCTTGTTTACACGGGAATATGGTGTTTGGCGAGCAAAATAAATTACCTCACAAAATATGCCTACATATTATTTTTGTACATTGGCATAACGACAATAAACGGGTCGCGGAAATCCATGGATGGATAAAGCTCGAAATCGTTAGTCCTGGATAGAGAGTTATGTCCAGGAATGGACTTTTTCAGTCTCATGATGATGTTAACTAGTCGAATCAATTGGACATTGAAATTTACACTTTATCATACCTAGTTACTATAATAATTAAACCATGCTGATGAATCGTCAATGAAAAACTTGTTTTCAACTTAGAACATAAAAAAGTGTTGGCACGAAAATATCGCTTGCCTTGGATCATATTTCTCCTCAAAGTTAAGCAGTCAATATTTCAGCATGGGATTTATAAGCCAAAACGTTCAAGTAAAATGCAAGATGTCTCCGATACCAATCTCCGTGGCTTTATGTAAATAATATTGAAAACCAAAACCCATTTTGCAGTCTACGTTTTCTATCTTGGAAAGTATCGATCCGAGCCGATCTAATATAAAGTCAAACATTTGCATTCCAATGGTTCGAACGCCCCAATATCTTTCATATAACATTGAATAAAAACAAGACCAATGTTTGGACTTGCGTCCCTGATTATATTTGGGCAAAATATTTCTCGTATCTCGTGTACACAGCATAATAAGTCTCTAGGGCCGGCAAATGGAGGAAAGGAAAACCATCTAAACGAAACGTAGCGTCTTGTACAGTTACATTTTACGTGATCCGAGTGGTTATGTATGAAATGGAACGGACAAGGTGAAATCTCTTAAGCTGTATTAAGGTGAGAAGGTCTCCCAAATGGATTCTATTTCGGTCTGTTATCTTCGCATATCGCCCGCCGGGGACCATCGCATGTGACTTAGAAATTGAAAGTCGATGGGTGGATAAAAACATAAAAGGAAATGTTGACGGAATTGAATAGGCTGACGAATACAAGGTGAATGTATTTGTTGACACCGCAGTAATTAGAGCGTGTCATTGTAAACATTTCAAATGAAGAATAATACGAGCTTGTGTTAAAAATACCGCAGTCTCTGTTTTTATTTTCGTTATGAGGATATCTGCAACAAGCTCACGATTAGTATGGAAATATTTCGTCCCCAACGATTTGAATATTAATTTATCGGAAAAGACAACCGTTACGGACGAATTTGATTCGCAATTTTAAACAAATGGTTCTCGCAAGAATTTATTTAATCCAAGTTCCAAAAACTGATGTTGCGACACTACAGTTTTGCAAAGAAATGTCGTCTCCGAAGAGAAATCTTTGTCGTTCAAAACCAGTTCTTATGCCTTCTGTTTAGAGTTGGATAACTTTCATTTTTGCCTCAGTATTTTACTCAAAAGAATTTCAAAGGAAATGCAACTTTATTCTTTACCTAGTACGGTGAAATGTAGCTTGTGTCCTTACTGTAAATTTGTGCGCACCGCCCGTAGAGATGGAACCGCTGAACGACGACCCTTATTTATGTCCACTTGAAGTTTGCCGTAACTACAGCCACATTGGGACGCGTTTTTCTCCAAAACACGTATCACTAGCAATTGAGGGCAATCTTTTATAATTAGCATTTGTAATCATCGGGCGATGAACTTGGGATTACCATTCAAGATACACCTTATCTTGATGAAACTAAGATGTTGGAATAATTATGATAATATCATGTTGTCTAGTTTAAATTTTTCTCATCTTCACTACTGTCTTAATTGCAATGTGTTGGAACTTGTTAATGAGTGAAAATTCTCAAAACCCACTACTTGCTATATGATAGTTCTTCAGCCAGTTTAAAAGCAGCAGAGCTCTTAGTGAAGAGCTCGTCCGGGAAAGTACTAACACCATGCTTATTTCTACCGCCAAACAGCTTACTGTGTTCCGGTTTGAAGGGTGTGGGTGCTGGGTCTAACAAGCGTAACCTACGAGGTAATGCTTTGTTGTAAGTGATGGTAACCACTAAACATCAGATGGGCCATCTGCTTGTTTCATCAGTAAGTTGAATAAAAAAAGCCACATTGAACGGAAAGATGGACACAACCTGGAGCAACTCATAGTCCATTTAGATGGTCTGACCAATTCCGCTCATTGCTGAACACAAGCAACCCGATGTACTTTACAATGCCAAGGATGAGCACAAATGGCGGACCATCTATCGTCAGAGAAATGATAACTCCTGCATTGGGGGAATCACGACCTTCAGTAATGAGATACACAACGCGAGGAGAAGGATTATTGATTTCTCAACTACATAACTTGTATAATAAGTAGTAGCGTCTGACAATTTTATTTATTATCTGACACGGTACTATTTAACTCCAAATTCCGCAAAATTTTGTACTATTGGGTTTCAGATAGCTGATAAAGAATTCAAAAATTAAAGTACCTACTGTTTTTGTACTTTTTTAAATTATGTGTCATCACAGAAATCATCATTTTAGGCAGTCATCTGGTTCCTATAGTACAAGCTATGCTTTAGTTTGGAGCTAGATGATGTTGTGTAAAAATATTTTTTTAAATATTTATTTTATTTACATATTTATCCTAGTAGGTACGTGTCGAATTCACAACCCACAGAAGGGAGAGTTACTACTTTCAATGACTTTTTTTATGTCAAAAGTGTTTGCGATTTAGAAGCATGTGTGATATTGAATTCTATATTATTGTTTTTTACCTTATTTTTTCAATAAAAACTGGGTTTTCGGCACGGAGATCAGGGATCAGGTAAAGATAGTGAATAGGAAGGTACAACCTTTTCCCAATTTCTTAAACAAAAGCCTACATTACGGCTGAAGGCCCGGGTAAGCTGGGGAAAACAACGGGAGAAGGGAAATTATCCACCCTAAAGGATCTTCTACACGTGCTGACAGCGATGTTATTATAGTAAGGACTACTCGCCAAATAGCTGGTTTAGCCGTAGATCGTATAAAGTATCGCGGTTGCTAGCAAGGCGCCGGAACGTGTGATAGGCCCATCAGTTTAAACTTTGTCCCAATGTTGAGTTTCAACCTCGCATGGTTTGTCTCGTAAACATTTCTGTAATTTCCGTTAGAAGTTTTTGAGTTTTACTCCTATCTGGTTTTGTAAAATTAATTAAGTTGTATGTTATGTTAACGCATGGCTTATTAACTTGAAGGCTTTTGCCATAGTATTTTTTTCATATTTATTTTACAAAAATTTGTTTAACCCAACATTTTTCTAAATATTAACAATATTTGGAGATTTTTGCTATAAAAAAAATAAAACAAAAAACTAGGTAAATTAAGCCTAGATTCAAGCCACCGGCAATGTATTTCATTTGTTTATCTAAAATACCGTAACCCTACACAGCTGAGGCAAGCTTAAAGGGTTTTTTGGCTTAAGACTTGGCCCAGATTGCGTAGCTCCTTCTTCCTCGTTTGATTACCGTTCGCCCTTTAAAAGCCCTGCATTTGAACAAGGATGTAAGAAGAAAATGCTTTTACTACTATTTAGTAAGTACAGATGATGCTTACCTACAGCGCCAGAAGTGACTTTGTACATCACGTCTATCTACCGGAAGCTTCTTTTTCTAAGGCTTTGTTTAGACTTTTAGAGACTTTTTAGGGTTCCGTATTCAAAGAGTAAAACGGGACCCTATTACTAAGACTCCACTGTCTGTCCGTCACCAGGCTGTATCTAATGAGCCGTGATAGTTAGAGTTGGAGTTCACACAGATGTATTTCTGTTGCCACTATAACAACAAATATTAAAAAATAGAATAAAATAAATAATAAAGGGGGCTCTCATACAACGAACGTGGTTTTTTGGCATTTTTATTTTAGATAAAAGTACGGAACCCTTCGTGCGCGAGTCTGACTCGCACTTGGCTGGTTTTTGAAGTAAAACTTCTTTACGGACGCTGAACTTGGGGAGTAAGCTGGTGAATGCGTGACGAGAGCGTTACTAAAAGTGTGATCGTGCGAGGCAAACGAAAGTTGAGAGGGAGATATATAAGTTAGTGAAGATAGAAAGAGACAGAGAGTTGTGTTTCGTATATTACTGAAGAGGCAAAACAGAGAGGTGCGAGCACACATTTTCTTTCTCTTTTTCTCTCATAGCCAGTTATGTTTCGTATAAAAAAGAAGTTTTACTTCAGTCGTGTGGTCTAAAGCACGCTCGTTTTTTTTTTAAATTGATCTTGCAAGTACTCATTTATTGTTTGCATTTAATATGTATCCAACACAGGTTTAACATTGATACAACGTTATAACTAATACAGCGAGGAAACGGGTAACTGGGATCACAAAAAAAATACCATGGCGCTCAATAGCGTGATCAAATTAGTCGACTAGGGCCACTAAACATATGACGAAGTTATTAACCAGAAAAATTATAAACTGGTGCCTTAAACAGATAATTTAAACTCAATATTATTAAACTGAACTTTAAAAATATAAAATTACGCCCTATAAAAGATGTAAACAGGCCCTTGCATCGATTGGAAATAATTTAAGTGCCAGGAACAACTTTTTTCTTGTTGTAAGAGATCGCACTTGTCCATAGATTAAGCTTACCTCCTATATTTTTATGATATAAATAGGTGCATATCATTATCATAGTTGAGAGTAAAGCTATTATTTGCTATTTCATTAATTTTATGCTGTTTTGCGTTGGGCTTAATTATTTTATGTATGTACTCACTGATTTGGAATTTTACCACATCAACGTGAAAACGTTATCTAAACCTCAAAGGATTAAAACGTGCCTAATATTTTCAGCGACGCGTGTCTCTATTGTTCACACTTTCATAAACTCGGTATATTCAGGCCGTATGAATATAATTAAGTGGTAGATATTTTGCCTTATCTGGAAACCACCTTATCAGATGAATTTAGAACTTGAATTAAATTTATTGAACTAACCAAAACTAGTTTTCATTGTTATAAATAAGCGCGATATAAACATTTTGGATATATTTTGCATCTAGACTATAAAGTTACTATAGGAACCAGTTAACTGATTATGTACTGTATTTTTGTACAAACATCTATGTTCATTACACAAAACTAATGTTCTGTCTTGTACAGTCACCTGCACTAAAATGGTTACACTTCCTAATTAAACAGAAACAGCCTCACGACATTTAGCTCCAGACACGATATCTATCCCCTCAAATCTTTTAGGCCTACTATATAGTACCAACTCAGGATTTTTTGAGAATGTTTTAGGGGGGTTGTTAGAGCTACAACCAAATATTACATACATTTGGCAGATACCTGCCTTTTGCGGTAGTTAGTATTCCATACGTGACAGGTTGCAAGGCCTTTGCCGCTATGTTCCTAATATTAATTGAGTTTTTTTTATATATTTGATTACTTTTAGTATCACATTTAATAGATCTACCAAACAAGAATGCTAGAAATGAGGTTAGATTTTAAAATAAAAACGTGCAACCATTTTAGTGCAAGAGACTGTATCAACTTATTATGCATTTTTTGTTTTTATTCAGCCCATTTTTTTGTATACCAACTGTTTCAAAATTGTCTCAACTTACTCAGGTAAAATATTCTCTTGTAAGGCTAGGTATACATTCTAAAATGGTGTGATAAATATGCCGCTGTCATCCCAATGCGCCAAGACATTGTTTGGTAAGTGCACTCCCTCGTCCGATAGTCTCGACTCGAGATATGCCGACGGTAATGCAGCTATAGTGTATAGGGACCTTATACATGATCTCATGGGATTTGTTCACGGCGGGACTGACACAAGACTGGAGAATATAATTTATGTATAGTTTTGTTTGTGAAAAGGTGATCTTACAAGCTGGTGGTATTTGTGTCCATAGCTTTAAGAATTAAGTGCCTGTAATTGCACTGACACTCATACCATTAAAATTAAAATAGCAATTTTAAATTTTATTGACGGTACAAATCAATGAATCTGATGTAAAGAGGTAACCACCTGTGACAAAGTATTACCTCGCAGGTCACGTATGGTAAAAACGTGTCCCATACACTGTATACAGGTTTTAATACTTTTATGCCAGAAATTTCAACCGTTCCAAAGTTCGAAGTTCAGTAATTTTACCAAACTTATACAGTTTTGCAGACTTTGAGTTTTTGAAAAGCTTTTTAATAAACTAACTGAATTAAGCTTCATACTTATTTTATTTGTACTTAATTTAACTTTCACTGGTAGTTAAAAAAAAAACATAGATTAAATTATTGTCCATTGGATGTTGACAAATACCAACTTAGCCATTTTAAATCTACGTTTTAACGTAATGTTTATAAGTGTGGGGGTATGTAGGTAGTTTACTCTTTCCCAACTTGGGTATAATGACTACACAGATTTACTATTGTTCTATTTTTAACAAGACCCACACAATTACAGATCAACCTTCTAAAAAAAATACTGTTTTGTCTTAAATGGCAAACCACAGTCCAGTTATAAGGTATCTCTGATGTAACTTTATTACTACGTCTGTTCAAAACTGGCACAAAATAAATACATAGCATTAAGTAGCGTTGTTCTGTACAGGGCCTTATTTTCCTGGATAAAATAAACGCTCGCTTGCTCTTAACGGGTACCTCTGGTACTATTATTTGTAGACACGCGTAACATAAGTTGTATAGGTACTACTACATCAAATATTACAAAGGCAGGTGCTCTGTTTTCTCAGAAGATTGTTGCTGAACTTTAAAGCTGCCAAAAAAAATATTAAAGTTTGCCAATTTTTGTATCATAATTGATTACGAAAAAATGTAAAAAAATATTTTTTTATTACTGGGTAAAACATAAAAGTTATGACATAATTAAGACAAACATTTTTATTTCTATATCCATTATCGATAAGTTTTGTATATTTAAACTCATCTATAGTATTATTTATTATCCATACAAGTAAAAGTAAGTCAGCTGCTCAAGAATGTTAACAAAAATGTAAACATATTTTTTAAGTATTAGCCATTTAAATATTTAAAGTGCCACTGTACCATTTTGAAAGTTAGAAATTGCATACATTTTAGTGCAGCTGACTATACAATCGGCTTTTCTATCGACTGTCCTCATTAGCCTGATAATTTCTGTTTTATCTTTTTAATTCTAATTTCAAGCGAAGAAATAAAATTCTTAAAAAATATTTTGTAAATGAGTAACAATGAAAGACTGGGTTTCAAAAGACTTCGTATCTCAAACTGTTATCGTCCGAGAATAACATCTTAACATTAAAATTATAGCTTGTAGTGGTGACCATTCCCAGTCGTCTGGAGATGCAATGGTTGTTCTGTTCTAAATTAACTCTTCTATGCAATTGAGACATGACATGACACGTGTTTGTAGTATACTTTATTTTAATAATTGTGCACTTAGCGTAAAACAGAGAGGATCATAGTTTTGGATTAAAAAAAAAATAATATAAAAAAACTTGTTTATACCTTAGTAGAGTATAGTTAGAAAGAAAGAAAATATAACACAAAACATTGACTATTGACTGACATTAGACTATTTTACATCACCTTAAAATAGAAAAAAAAACTCATCAACGTTCCAGATAAAACGGTCCGTATTTGCATATTTTCAATTAACAGAATTTCCGAACTCAGCATCTGACACGTCCGCACAAATTGAAGCGTGGAATTCATATTTAAAAGGGCCCCAAAAAAGGGGAAAGCTAACCCTATTGTGCCACCCTCATCAAAAAACTGGGCCAATGGGGAACGGTTGGTCGGTCACAATAGATTTTTTCCTACCAATCAATATGATTTCACAAAATGGCCGCTGGGACGACATTATTTTTTGTACGGTTTTAGAAAGCTCGTGATAGTTATAAAAAGTTATCTTCTTACCTTCGTCACAGTTGCATGTTAGCAGTTTTTTTTTTATAAAAAAACGGTTCATACTTTTTGATTGCAAACATTGAACGCACAGTTTGTTAAAAACTTGTACGACTACAGTCAGATTAATCAGATAGAGAAAACACCTATGATTTAATAAATTAATAAAAGAACTTGAGGCTTATTTTGAAACTTAAGCTATATTTTTTAATGGTCATGCTCTGTAGAACTTTATAAAGTAGGTACCTACTTCAAGAAATAAGCTATTCAACTGACTTATTACAATGTTATTTTATAATGATGTTTTATTGTAGGCAAGTTGCTAATTACTGTTATCTTGATACCAATCTATGAATACTGTGTTTTATAAATTATTGTATTAATTAGTTGGTGTATAGTTTTACTTGTTCTATTTTTTTCACATAGAACGACGTACCGGCTTAAAAAATATGTTTGTTTTTGAATTTTTATGTTGAAAATGTTTAATGTTGCTAGAATTTACAAATACGTACCTACCTACGTGCCTTGTCATGGGATGGTGTAGAAATTTAGGTAGGTAGGTACGCAGTAAATTTTACAAGCAATCAATAGCTATCAATATTTCACAATGAATTAATTCACATAAACAGCATCTTGACAGACCCACATTACAGTAAAGATATTACAAGCTAATAACAAAATCCCATCACATTATTTACTAGAATCGCGCATGCTCACGCCATCTATCCAACGCACATAAGTTTCTAAAGTTTATCGTGCTTAAAACGTCAAAGTGTGCATGATACTCGTTTATAAAACGTACAGGGTTTCACACACACAAGCGCTGTAACCGATACGTATTTACTTCTACAGGCTCGCATGTGTTTGTTGGCTACGTAAACTCTGTGTAGGCGTTAAGCGTAGCTACACAGTGTCGCTACGCTCTCGTACAGGGTTTAAATGTGTGCGATTCGAGTGCTACAGTATTTAGGATCGCTGTGTGCGCAGCGTCATGCCACGTGAGTTCTACTCACACTTGCAAAAACTTTGTTTCAACTTTAAGACTACTAGCGACATCTAGGTAAAAACTGCTGAACAACGATGTTACAAAGCTTCTGAAAAAAGCCGTAGCAGAACTTAGCTTACTTTAATAGTTCATAATATTTTTAAGTTCTCGTCTTATAGGACAGAATTTTTATATACTGTATATTTTACTTTAGGAAACTAGCCAGCTTTGTTTTTGTTACACAATAAAAGTAGAGAAAAAATCATATATAACCTAAAATTGAAAATGTCAAGACAATTTTTCATGGTTTCGTATGACACAGTAATTACTTGTTATGTCATTTCAAATACGTATAACATTCTGTGACACAAACTCTGCAACCTCTAATTTTAATATAAGCAGTTCTTTATAATTGTTTATTAGTATTCATTGACATTTTAACAAGACCTTGAAGTAAAATAGGTAGTTATATAACAACATCGTTTTATAATCATTTAGAACACAATGTTTTTACCAGTTATCTATACCCATAGATAATCACTTTAAATCGATTTACGTTTATTCATTATGTTACGTTATTATGTTTTACGAATAATTGCTCAAAGGAATGAGTCGTATAGCACTTTAATAATTTGACTACCTAATACATTTTTACCGCTTATTACGTACTCGTAAGTTATGTAAATAAATTTTAGTATATTTTTTTGGCTACCACATTTATGTTGGATAAAAACCATCATTAGCCAAGTGACATTTACGTTCCTATACACGTCACCCGTACAAACGTTGCTAAAATAATATTTTCATCAAATACTTCAACGGTTATTTGTGACTTAATTTTGGGTAATTATTTTGAAGGCATGTAGGCAGTATTAATATTAATTAGTACTTCAAGGACTGCTGGTAGTAATTTAAATTATAATAGAACGCGTTGTGAACATCCTTACATAAATCGAAACTAATAGTATAGGAACGGTTTTAAAAACAATGAATCATCATCATGCGGGAAATATCATCATGCATAATTTTTTAATTAAGATACCATACCCATGAATAAAATATAATTAATTAGATACCTACTGAATTTGAGTTGAATAGTTTATTTGAGTGGGATTTTTCCTAGTTATGCATAACATTGACACTCGAAGTCGGTGCGGTATATAGCTATTATGTCACTGCATTTTATTGCTCAACGAACTCGGTCAACGGCCTACAGCGAGCCTCGAACATTTGATTGCATCACACAGTTTAGTAGCAGTGATGGCGCGAATTACGTTCCATTCTTAATGAAGTTTGTCTAACTTCTTAAGTTATTTCTGCCGCGTGTAATGGAGCGTTTTTGTAAGCTGGCCTACAATGAGATTAGTGAAGTTCATTGACTTCAGACAAGGGGAATGGAGCCTGACCTATCACATATCAATGCTTATAGAAGCGAAACTCACTAGTTTTAATTATAATGCATAAACTTATCTGCCGCAATTCGACACCGTGTTAGGTTCGCGCTATAAAAGCACCGGTTGATAACTTTACCTATCTAATTTTTGCCAACATTTTTCAGTTTTGAAAAACGTCCTGTGTAGTTCTGGCTTAAAATAGAACCTCTCCTCCACCTCCAATAAATATAAATATTGTAAATGACAACTAAGAGACTGCATCAGAAGATAGCAATATCTCCTGAGCAGGTATATAGCACCAAGACTTCTGTGGCTAGGTACCAAAGCGCGGTAACTACTGTAAACATGGTGATGGCGCAAATATAGAAAAAACCTATTATAAGAACCAACAGTGGATATTCTTAAGTTAATGGAACCTAGATTTACCTAGATTTACCTAGATATAAAACTATTTTAAGTGATCACTTGGATTCTTTGGAATAAATATAGTAAATATCTTCTTTTTACTTTGGCTTCAATAACAAAACATACAGGGTAAATAAAAAAAACGAGCGTGCTTTAGAGCACACGACTGAAGTAAAACTTATTTTATATTACGAAACATATCTGGCTAAGAAAGAAAGAGAGAAAGAACAATGCTTTTATACCCCCTCCATGGTAACGTTAAACGTTTAACATAACCTTGTTGGAAGTTGCATTAGAAGTTTTACTTCAAAAAAACCAGTTACAAAAGCCAGGGTTTTTTTACTTTGTTTTAGGCACTTAAAGAGCGAGTTACAGTTCTACACGATTGTAGAATTATTGTTACTGCCTGTACTAAGTGGTCCCATATGTGAGAGTGAGAGCGAAACCTAGGCTAGCAATATTATCGCGACGTCCCGTGGTAGCAGAGCAGGTGCTCGTTATTGGCGTTTGTCGGCCGCTTGTTTGAACTTTTGAAGGTCGAAAAATAAACATTTGCGTCGTCTCGCATGCGATGAGTGTAATGATATCACGAAAAGAGTTTCATAGTGATCCATCAGTTTTCTTTGAAATTCAACGCTATTTTCATATTTGTTTTTCTAGAAAGAGTTTTATTTTAGATTGGTACCACACTGGAGCTTCGTTATTTTTATTATTATTAATTTTTAAGAGAATTATAAAATTGTAGGAGCCAAGCTGTAAGTTTCCTGTATGCTAAAGGCTTAGTCACAAATAACTGGTACCTAGATTGACCCAGCTTTAGACGATATTACTGAATAAATTACTTTAGCTTTGAGCTATTATACTATATTGTTTATTTTTTGACGAAGAATGTATGTACAAGTAAAATTGTTGATCTTATGTGTATCTGCGGAATTTGAATCAACGCCTTACTGTTTCACAATCACCAGTTATTATTATATTTTTTCTCCTTGGTCGTTTGACCTCGTCAGTATAGGTTAGATTGTTGCCAAAGAGGTTTCACAAACTAGGTAGTAAATAATATTTTTTATTTTGTAGACTTTTTTCTAGTAAATATCGTTTTGTCTATTATTATTATAACTTTATTTATACAGATTAGGAATGCTTGATAATATACACGCCACGCCTGACTTTTTACCGATGTGGCAATTTTATACCATTTATTTAAAAAAAAACTGGCCAAGTGCGAGTCGGACTTGCGTCGGGTTCCGTACTATTATATATAATAAAAACGGGAAAAAAATCACGTTTGTTGTATTAAATGCCCTTAAATTTTATTTATTCTGTTTTTTAAGTATTTGTTGGTATAGCGGCAACAGAAACACATTATCTATGAAAATTTCAACTATCATGGTTCATGAAATACAGCTTGGCGACAGGCGGACAGACAGACAGCGGAGTAGGGTCACATTAGGGTCCCGTTTTGCCCTTTGGGTACGGAACCCTAAAACAATATACCAACGACCTTTGTCCTGACTGACTGACATATTGTAAACAATGCAAAGTCTAAAGCACCGACTGGAGAATATAAATTTAGGGTATATTTGTCATGGTGTACTTAGAAAAGAATTTAAAAATCGACCCCTAAAAGTGCAACGAAGGTAGAAAATAACTTCACGCAGTCGAAGTCGCGCGCATTCGCACTAGTATTCTTTATAAGATCACTGACCTTACGTGTGACCGCAAAAGTTCCAGTATCAAACGCACGAACATTGAACAACGTTTCGGTAAGTTTGCCACTATTGAGGCCAATGTGACTTTGCCTGAAAAATCGATAATGAATTTTCAAGAATGCTAAGCACTGTGTTCGTCTGAAAACTGAACGGGCGCCAACTATGTCATCATAAATAATATTTAAGAAATTCAACGTGCATTTTCTGTAGGTTCAAAATCTACTCTCTTTAATCCAATATAATATACTAGCGCACGTGACTTCATCCACCTGAAGTTGTTTTCATACAAATACTCCGGCTGTAACTGTTTAGGGGTTGAATTTCAAAAAACGTTTTCTTAGTACATATTTACGCTTCAAGACGAATATAATCTGAAAATTTCAAGTCTTTAGCACTAATAGTTTTGTGTATTGTCTAAATGTCAGTCAACCAGTCAGAAAACAAACAAATAATAAATTTGTTCTTAGAGAAAATAGAACCTACTAACATTGCAAAAAGTTAAGCTACCCAACTGCAAGGTCAGTATTGAATTGTTTTAGTAATTGTCGTGAAACCTCAAGACTATTCTTGATTATCATTTCATATAAAGTAAATTATTATGGAACCTTATAATATATTATTTAAATCTATAAAGGTTGTCTGAAAGAGATCGCTTTTAGCGATAAAGCCACCCGTTGTACTCAGTATTTATGGTTATTTCTGTTAAGTTTTTTATTTATTGTGTACAATAAAAAGTTAATCTATCTATCTTTAACTATTATAAGACTGACTGACAAAATAGACAACGCACAGCCTAAGCCGCTAGTTGTAGTGAATTTTAGAATTTTTCAGGGTATATTTATATCACTGCGTTAAATTAGACTAAGAAATAAATTTCAAAAGTCAAACGGGTACAGCTGGGGTTAAAGTTTGTACAAAAATAGTTTCACGCGGACAAAATCACGTACTTTTTCACTAGTTTGTATAAATAGCATTATCTTTTATTTACTAGGCCAATGACTTATTTACTAGAAGTAATAAATATGTTTCATTATGATAACGTTATATAAGAATAATTTCCATATTGTTGTAAATTGATAGTTATTAAGTAGTTCAACGTATTGTAAATCTAAATTATTCATAGATCTGGTATTTATTTATATTATACAAGTTACAATGTAGCAAAAATGTGTATTGTGTAATGCAGCGTATTTATGAATATATTAAAAGATATAATAACATTCTGAGCCAGATTGTTTATAATAATTTTAGATAGTTATTTATTTTGTTTTGTGACCCCAGTATCGATGATTAGTACCCTGTTTTCACATTGGGGTCACCGGATTATTGACCCCAGTGTCGGAACTTTTGAAAATCGGATGCCCATCTTTTGATTAGTTTCCTTAGCTTATTTTATTTTTTTTTCTTTCAAAATATGTATATTTAAGGTTTTATTCAAACCCAAATGCTATTACCAAAATAAATGGAAACAAACTTACACTCACGAGCTTATGCATTTTAAGTATAGTAGATAGTATAATTATTTAAATAAATTTGCTACGGGTATGATTATAATCTCTTCTGAAAAATTTCGAGTATGCTCAATACATTTTTTAATGAAAACGTACGGTATGGCTTAAGTTATCTTCATCGACAAATCTGCATAAACAATACCGTGCTCTTGCAATGACACATCGCAGATATAACGTTCATCATCAGCCTAAGGGAGTGAGTGAGTGATTGAGTGAGCGAGCACTGATAAACATAAACTTTCTTTATATTTGTGGGTTTGCCAGCTACCATGCAAGACTGCAATATTGGTGGTACTCAGTAGATTCTTATGTCAATCTGGTGCGTTTTCTTAGTCGCTTTTTTCGACATCCTTGAAAAAAGATGGAGAGGTCCTATTCTTAGCTAGAATCACTAATGCAGTTTAAATTCGTGATGTAAAACTGAAAACATCTTAATTACCAGAGTTGGTTTCTGGATTAACACAAGTTTACCAACGCAAGTGTGCTGGAAAGTGTGCTGCGCTCTAATTTTCTGCATTTTTATTTTTATCCATCTTCCTTATTTCTTTTGTTCTGTGAGATGTGCCATGTTATTAGCCTGGGACTGTAAATCTTGGCCACCCAATACCCACCTACGCAACACGGCTCAATCAGTATAATTTAGACATAACAGCGGTTTCTGAGAGAAGGTAGAATTTCTCATTTCTTTTTTCCTTTGATGTTAAGATAAAAATAACCTCATTATGTTTCTCAATTTAGATATTAGGAGATATGCTAATTAGGAATGTCGAAAGATATTATTATTTAAAGTATATAAAGTATTGTATCCAATTAAATCTACTTTTATATAAACGGGATAAGGGTTTTTGGGTGGGGGTCACAACCGGAAGACGAATCGTAGCATAGCCCTAACTAATGGACAGGTAATATTGTTCCAATCTCAAAGAGTCTAGATTTTTTAATTCATAAACTTTTACGCATCAAGATAAAATTTCAAGTCTCTACGAACAGCGGTTGTACGTTTTGCGCTACTACATGTCAGTCGGTCAGAAAAAAGATACTTATAATTAGCTATAGATTTGGACTGGTTTTTTTTATTATAATCAGCTCATGCAAATGAGGAATTACGGCATAAGTTCAACCAAAAGAATACTAGCAACAAACCTTGAAATTAATAACCAACCTTGAACAAATAGTTTATAAGTTACAGATAGAATAAAAATAAATAAACGATTTTTTTCTTGTAGTTTTTGGTTGAACCTTAAACCTTTTGCCACATCTTTTTATTATTTTTACGTTATAAGAAATAAAATTTGTAAAAAATTACGTATATAAATGTCAAACACCCACTGAAAAAGTATATGCCCTTATTACATTTCAGAAGGTATTGTTTGCATTTGGTAGAGAGAAATCGTGTTCAAACCGAACCGGGTTTGGCTTTATCTGCCATTACTCTTTGGAAAGAGACACTAAATTACTTGTAATTGAACCGGTGAGGCCGCAATTACACAGAAAGATTGCTGGCTTTTGTCATGTGCGATTACATAATAGTGCAAGAAAAGTCATCTACAGTTTTGTGCTAGTTTTTACTAGCTGTCAATTACTACTATTGTTCAAACATCGTATAAATTCGACTTTTATTCTACCGTCATATAGTTTATATTCAGTTATTTTATAAGTACTTAACTAAAATTCAGTGCTACATATAAATTATTATATTCTTACCATTTTCTATATTCATACTTTATATTGCTTTATCAAATAAGACCACTTTATTTATTTGTTAGTTGACACTGTTTGACAAGTTTCTTGCCTGTTTTTCTAGGCTTGTTTGAGAGAAAATGGCACCTAGATTTATTTAGTTTTAAGACAAATCTAAGTGTTCTCTAAGGTTTCAAATAATAAATACCGTTTTGACTTTGACTGGAAAACTTGTTTAAATAAAATAAATGAAACCTGTTATTAACAAGATCACTGTTAAATTTTGAAAAAAAGGAATGAAATAGCGTTTAACCGTCTATACGTATATTAACGTATATCTAACCTATTTACAGCGTCCCGTAAATAGAGGCACTATAGAAAAAGTCACCTATTTATCATCTACAATAGATGCAATGACTTATTTACTATAGCATCTTTTTACTCTAATATGTTTGTACCTACTTACATTATAAAAGTAAGATGTTAATTCTCAAGACGCAATATACCTTAAACTTTTTATAAGGCGGCGCTGTCGCCTGTGGTCGAACCACAGAAACCGGCTTATTATACAAATATGACCTATTTACAGGTTTTCTACATAGGTGAGGATCGAGTTGCACTTATTTACAGTTCAAATAATGTTTTTTTATCATACCATCAACATAAAAGCTGTTCCTAAGAATTAGGTACTTTATATGTTACTTAATTATTTTCTAGCAGTGATTTTGATTTGATAAAAGTTATTGTAAAACTAACAGCCGTCTGCGGTTGCGTTGATGTGGTAACTAAAAAAATCTATTGCTATTTATTATCTGTCTTGAATTTCCAAGTTTCATCAATATCGGTCAACCCGTTGCGTTGTTAATTGAATAAAAAACACCTACTAACACTTCTACCAACTTTCGCATTATATTTTAGGCATGTTTGTGTAAAGTTGTGGCAGAATTCATGTATATGTTAATGTATGTATTGACCCTAATAACTTTATTATTTAATTTATGGAATACACGGCCCTGTTTTAAAATTATCACCACTGTGTGAAAGTGACTTAAATAAATTATTCAAATGTTTCCTTATATACTAATTCACGCATAGCATGCCACTGATAAAAACTATCGAATATCACCGTACTAACTAAAAAAGCGGACGCTACAAATTAAAACATTTTTCCTTCTCATATAATTACAACTCATATAATTGTAAATTAACAAATTTATATACGTTTCAATTATATCCATCAGATTAGAATTGAAAGTATGCGTTTTGTTATTTTAATCTGATCTCAGCTGTCATATTTTTGAAAATAATATTCCACGCATTTATGAATCCGACACCGCCGTCCCAAAGTGCAATTAAATATTCAAACCAAAAAGAGCCCGCCTAAAATACTAACCCGATAAATTTCCATAATAGCTTTCAACCTTACGTATCTATCTAAATATCCCTTATATACTTGTACATAGACGGGCCCGATATCAACCATCTAATTAAGAAACCCTACATATTCCACTGCGTAGGTACGTATATAAAAACTCATTAATCCACAGGAAGTCGGAGGGTCTCGGTCGATTTACGTAACGTCGTATGTCTCTTTCATGCATGTGCTAAATTGCATCAGGAAAAAGAGACAGGTATTAAATAGGCTGGTACGTCCTTCAATAAGGCTTTGTAGGGGGAAACGAGTTTCCATCGAATGCTTCGGGACCATGATATAAATATTTTTGATTTACTTTTGTATGAAGCGATAATCATTTTGAAATGAAATCAAAGTTAATTAAAAAAATATGGAAAACTTCCGTAAAAACCTATTAATGTCATAGTGGTTAGAAAACATTAATATAAGTTATTATTATGCAGGAAAACTTAAATTACTACACATTTAATGTCCCGTGTTAATTGTAATTAAACAAAGTAACTATCAATAATATCTAATACATTAATATGTATATTACACGAAGTATTTATTGTATGTTCCAACAATGAACTTTTGGACGAATTTCTGCCCATTTCCATGAACATCCTCAATAATCTTCGACAGCTACCGAAAATGTCAATATTAAAATAATATTAGCGAGTAAATATTGACAACTTTAGTCTTTTATGTTTTATTTTTCAATTGGTTTCTTATATTTATCACCTTTTTAATTACGTTACTCAAAGTATTTATTAGAATAGGGATTGAATGAAGCTCTTGTTATTTGTACAGTAATCTTCCTAAACCAAGAATTTAGTTTCCTGAAAATGTAAGTGACTACCATTTTTATTTAACAATGGGTAAAAATTATGTTTATACTAGGTACTTTAATTATTGGTTATCTTTTTACAACTCGATAAAGTTTTTAGTTTCTTTAAATAAAATTACTAAAGTACCTACATATAATTTTAAGTAAGTACATTGATTTTCAGTTTATTTCACCTACCAAAATACAACAAATCGGAATGATAGTAAGTATTTATGGTTTAACATGACTACATAATTAAGTTCAATTTAGCTAAATCGTATTTTATTATGATAATTTTGAGATGACATACTTAATATTAAAAAGACACCTCTTTATTTTTAATAAAAGAAGAAAGAAATTAATATTTTCGTTAAATAAATATGTAATCGTTAATAACTTGAAAAATAGCAAGTATTTACAAAATATTTTTTTATAATCACGATAGCGAAAGTCTTAGTAACCTAAAATGAGCACAAACAACTAAATTTTCACATCAGTTAAAAACTTGATATTTTCAAACAAACTAAATCCTGTAGTAATAATAAAAGAAGGCAGCATGGTCCCGAAGAATTCGGTGCGGTAAAGAAAAGCCTCCGACGATTTTGGATAGATGGCGTTAGGCTGCTACGTAATGGCTTCCCGTATTTGCCTCTGACAATATCTCCCAACTTTCTAATTTTCACTACTTGGAAACCTTTTTAACCCTAAACTAAACATACATTAAATGCAGCCGTCTTACAAGATCTCACTGGAATAAATTTGAATACGAATTTATTCGATATATTGGAGTGTTATCTCAACGGATAACTGAATGGTAAATATCCAAAAAAACCTCGAGCCTTGTTCACAAAAAAACATTTTGAGAGACCACACAGTTAATTTTGAATTTTGAGCACGTATAAAGAGAAACTTGGATAGAATACTAAAACGACAATCGATTACTTTGCGAACAATTTACTTTAACTGTACAGAAGGTAATATTAGATTTTTTCTAATAAATTTTCTAGCAGATTACCTACAAACCGATACTACCTACTTACAAATCAGCAACAATCTAATAAGAGTAATGATATTGGAATCCTAGATTATTGGAGTTATGCTGAAATACGTAATCTAGTTGAACTCTTATTACTGGGGGTCTATTCTCAAAGTAAACTTTGATACGATTTTGCGAGTTTGTAAAATGTGTTTTGTTGAGACCAACATTTTTCTCGGCGTTTCTAGATCAAATAGTGTTGCATAACCAAGGGTGGCTGGGCTTGGCATCTATCTGAAGCGTGTCCCGCGCCTGCGTACTACCCATCCTATTTTGTTAGTAAACAGCTTCGTTGCGTGGTCGATAATATTTTGTGCACAGCACAGGAAATAATTTGGCTCGATAATGTAGGGTACGAACGCAATGGCCCGGGGTATATACCATGAACAAAGATAGCGACTCTTGATGGCAGGCCTTATGTATTTTCCTTGAGCATTACATAGTCGATTTTCCTACTGCGAAGACAGATTATCTTTAGTATCTTTGACTGTTAACGCATGCGCGTTCTTTATTTGGGACCTCGTGGCCTCGCAATTTATATTCCAGTAATATTTTTCATGAATATTATCATCATCTTTTCTTTCTGTTATCCAAAATCATGCATACCCATGCAATCTTTCGATTTTGGGAACCAGAAAAACATGGCATTACGTAAATGTGTGTAATTTAATTTCCAAGTCAAAATCTTTTATTAGAACAATCATTTAGAGTAGAAACGAAGCCCAGGAAAATGAACGATAAAATTATTTTTCAAAATTCTGTTTGAAAAGCTTCATCCACAGCTAACAACATAAAGCCTACGTAAAAATATATTACGTTATAATAAGGTTATGCAAATGGATTGCTTTTTATCAACACTCGTTCACTTTGAGAAAAATTGCGCTTCTCTTCGCTTCCTCTCAACGTTGATTGAAGTCATCAATGTTTGAGTTCTGCTCTCATACGTTTACCACTGAACTTACTTCTAAGCACCTTATTTACAAGGCAGTAGAGTTGATATTTGAATGACTTTGCATGGAACTGGAGGATTCAAGACCTGGTTTTTCTAAAAATATAAATACATAGGATATCTTCAATCAGTGGTCGTGCTAATAGTATTTCTCAGCGCGTGCTGAAGTTAAACACATGGGAATCAAGATGAATTTATTGAGAGTAAAGCCAAGATTTGATGTGATGGATGATTTTTATTGAGTAGACTAGTTTAAGTATGAGATCGTTTTTAATGGAAACGCGACTTCGTCTACGTGAAGCTATTTTCATACAAACTTCAACCACGTAAATCAAGCACGTTAGTCCTAAAATACACTAGTCTACAAAGCAATGCTTCTAGGCAGTAGAAATAGGCATGATGGAGTACTTTCCTATACAAGCCCTTCACAAAGAGCTTTACTACTACGAGTAGCCACTAGACTGATTTTATTTCGAAGAGATAAGAAGTAAAAATCTGAGATATATCTGATATATTTGAACTGATAGATGCATAATCTGACTATATTTATGCTTAACATAGAGTTAAATAATTCAACTACAATTTTTTCTCACCAGTTATTGTGGGAACTATGCTTGAATTAGATAAAGTTATCTCATTGGCGCCTAAAGGACGACACGAGTACTTGAAAATCCATATAGATTTATAAGTATAGACAAGAGCGAAGAGTCGATCCAAATAATTGTAGTATTTGACTTTGACTTTACGAATCTCATATTTCTGTGTCTGTAATATTTGTTCATGCAATAGAATTACAACTATCTAAAATATGCGTTGAAAAAGTAAGGTTTTGTGTTATTTTGAAATACGTGAGCTTAAGGTGAACCAATCACATAACATTTTAATAAGTGCTCATTTCAAAAAGGTTTTAAAGCTTCCACAATCAGTTATAACAATCAATGTTGTGTCAAAAAAGTGCTTGGATAAAGTACCTAATTATAACCCATTTACCTTTTTTTAGGTTTACAATAATAACGACAATGTTATCTTCAAACTAAAATGAACAAAAATCAGGTTTTAGTCACCTAAAAGCTCACATCAAAGTCGTTGAAAACCATAAAAACGAATGAGGCGAGTATAATTTGTGTTCACTTCAAGCTCCAAATTTATTTGTTTTAGCTACCAACATTTGATAAACCTACCTAAAATTTAGACGAATTATGAAGTCAGTTTATACAAATGGTGCCCAGACCTCGGGTTAAATTAATCCTTTAAACCTGCGTCGTTTTGGGATGGGACGAACAAACATTGTTTCACGAAATATGTACTCACAAGCCCACCAAAATAAGCTAAAGTTTCGCTTCCTCGGTGTTCCGTAACAAACAAACATTCGACCCTCCTGAGGGGGGTGCTACCCCCAGAGGGTGCACTACCTTCATTACGCAAGACTTACTAAAGGTTCCACGCTGCACTGAGCTCAAGCTAAAATCGTTTGAGATCTGCATGCGAATTCCCAAATTTACTAAATCTCGATTCTATATTCCAAAATGACATTGAATCTTTGTTCAAACGAGTGTCTTCAGACAAGATGAGATTTTGATGGAGAGAGCGTTCGATTTGCGATGTCGTGACTTGAACTGCATTTGATTAGAACGTGCTCCGTTTTGCTAATTCTACTGATTTTAAATTTTGATTAACATTTCGGTTAGATACACGGGCTTTATAGAATACTACTAACTCGTAATGTAATTTTACCAGTTACTTTACCATTCTCTTTAATAGGTAACCTAAGCATCTTAAAAGTGTAATTTTGTACTAGAAATATAAATTTAAATTAAAACTAACTCACAAAACAAGCTCTTTGCTTATCTAAGCGTTATTTCTTTGTGAAATACTTAAGTACCTAAATTCTTAATTACAATTTTAGCAATATCAATAACTCTAAGTACCAAGAACTAAGAAACAATATACCAAAAGTAGTCATAATAACGTTTATTATACGAATAGCCCCGTGCGGTAGAACTACGGACAGGTTTTTCTTTCAATATCCCGTCGCTTTTATAAAACACGGCCGTCGGCGGCAAAGTATCGCTACATTATTTTCACTAAAGAAGTACTCTGACTTAGTAAATTTATTTTATTTATTCATCTAGCCGTACATTCTTAAAATTTTTGCCGGAGTTTTAGAATAATCTTTAATTTATAAATAATAAACCACAATTTAATGTTGAGAACGGAATCAAAACGTTATGTACCAAGCATAGTAATGTTGTTTATTTAAATAAACCAACGATTTCAAAACTATAACTGTTTTGTATTGAGTTATAATAAATATCATAAAATGATTTCAAAAAGTGTGCATTATATTTTGTATACTAAAATCATAAATAATTCATTAGCATGAGTATTTCATGTTATCAAACTATTAATAACAGTCGATTAAGTTTACATTGATTTCTAATTATCATTTAATTTAACTAATAACGCAATGAGTTCTGACAATAATATATACTTACAAAGGAATATTTTAGCTTAAATGTGACGATAAAATGGAATTTAGTGTTATGATTATAAGCAGAAGTACCTGAATAAACATTCCAAGGAAATATACATAATTTTATTAACCTAGATGTTTAATCAAATCGGAGTTCTTATTTTTCACTTCATATTTGTATTCATTGAACAAAATATTGAAACCAACCTTCCTATGCTTTCAGTTCGGCAAGGTACACCTAGTCATACTATATTGAATGGTAGAAAAGGGAAAATTTATTGAAATAATACTGAGAATAGGAAAACCTTTTTGCCACCTCAGACCCAAGAATGATTTTCTCGAATTTTCTAACCGTAGCTGTTTTCGCTCAGCATCTACCTCCTAAATGTAGCTTTTATTAAGAACGTCCAGACGGTACGGTACATTTGGTATACATGCGGAACCCTTGAAGGTATTTGAACCCTCTCGTACGTACCGCTAAACAGGTCTGAGTGGCTTTAGCCGATGAGTTTGGTTCAAGTCATGGAGAATAAGCGCTTCACAAAACTTCAAAAGAAATACCAGTTCAAAACAAGCATCACCTTATTATTAAGATTACTTACATACTTGTATTTACTGAATAAAAAAACACGGTAGCAAAATTAAATTAAAACAAATAGAAAAATAAGTTACATTAAAAAATATATATTTTTTCGTAGAAAAGACATGAACGCATCGTATATAGCAAATATACAAAGCAACTGACAGAATAAATAAAAAAATATATTTTATAGATTTGTAGTGTAGTATCGTTAGAAATACTATTACGCAGCTTAAAATAATGAAGAAAACGGACGTCCTTCTCGATACTGAAAAATTACGTTTATCTTGCTGGGGTTGTATTTAAGGTCTAATTCATATTAAACAGACATTTTGTGTTGAGCTTTTAAAATGTTTGCTATGAAATTTTCTTAAGCTACTAAGAGATGTAGAGGAAATAAAACGGTCATTTCTACACGGGCGTACTTCTCCAAAAGTCTTACCAACCTTTGAATTTCAAGGAAAAATAGCTACAAGCTTACTACTGAGTCCATTTATTCCAACTCCTTAGTGTAAACGGCTTTATACTGCTCGTCTAGTTGCTCTACGGAGGAAAACGTCGAACTTTACACAAAATGTCTTGAAAAGTTGCTCGCCGTTTAAATGGACCTATTTCTTATCGTTCTTCCCTCTATTTGCATTTCTTTTATAACAGAGGAAGCTCAAAATGTTTTCTTTAGCTTAAATTCCAGGTATTTTGTAACTCGAGAAATTAACTTGTTTCAAAGGAAATAATTTGGTACGGTAAAAATGTTGCGATTGTGTAGAAGTATTTTAATCAGCATGTTTTACCAGTAAGGAAACTCGCGTAATAAACACAGCTAATTACTTGCAAAATTACTTGATTTCCTGCACCCAACAAATTAAACGGACCCGAAATTTAACTTTCCTCGAAACAGGCATCGATTAACAAAATAATTAGCCAACAATAATTCCAGCATCGTTACGTCTTGATAAACCATACACTCGGGCCATCTGTTTCTTACCCACAGTCAATACCTAGTGTACACCTATTACAAATTTATATCGTGCTTCCTAAACGCCTAATTATAACCTCTATTGCTAAACATATAAAGATTATTTTCTACCGAAAATGATGTACTGGTTCAAAGAAGGGTTAGCTTCTTGTTGTTCTGTTCTTAAAATTAATTTGGCCCTCTTGAGACTTCACTCGGCTTTTGGTCCAGATTAAATCTATCTCAAGTTAATGAAATTGGTATCTTTACAAGATAGAAAGCTGAAACGAGAGCGAAGCGCGTGGATAAGTCTTTAGATTGTCTGTTTTTGTTTGCCAAGAAATAATTAAAAAGGATTAAACTCTTGAAACAATTGAAGTTAAAATTTATCCATGTCTAGTGAATTTACAACGAATTATAAGCATTTGTATTCTAGCAGTGGCGATGGGCTTGCAACTTGTCACGTATAGAATACTTACTACTTCAAAAGTTAGTACTACTTGGTAAGCCCTAAAAAATCTACTTTGCCTAGAGATTACAGTCATGAGGTTGTTTTTGTTTCTGTAAAAACAATCAAGTCTATTTCAATAACGCGCAAAATTATATGGAAGGCGAACAATAAGAACAGATGAGATATTACCCACAGCGGGTAATACATATTACAAATTAAAAAAAAAACATTTTGATAATTTTAATTTATCACTATGAAATAGGATAAATATTGTAGCATCCAGGCATCGTAGATATCTTTTCAAATCAAACTCAAGATCCCCTGAAAATATCTACAAAGTAGTCAAAGGTGCGTCTAAAGACATTTTTAGAGTATACTAACAATTTGCACTCATTGTTATTTTATACGATAATTACTAAAAAACAGTATGTTGGAACAAAACAATAGTTAGTATTCTAGAGTTTCTTATGAAGTGTTTTATTACCGCTTTAGAACATGTCGTTATGCATACTTAAAAAAAAACTTTTAATTTAACCGGATTTGAACTTACGACCTATAAAATAGGGTGGAGTCGCCGTCACTGGACCACCGGTGCTCTTATTTATTTTTAATTGTTTTTTCCACCTTATGATAATGCTTCTGGGCATTGTCTGTAAATATATTATATTTACAGACAATGTATCATAATTTTATATCAATGATCAAATATTTCGAGAAAATTTCGTTTATTTTGATGTTGATCACACCATTTCCAACTAGTTTTTCCTCATTCCGTCTTTTCCTCCATCACATTACGAAAGGACCCGAGGAAGATTCGGTCGATTCCGGAACCTTGTAATGAATAAGGGTAGCAACGGGTAATACCTATTACTTTTCCATCTCATTGCCTTTAGATAGATTGGTACTCAGAAGACTGGCTTTCTTCTAATACAAATTATTCTAGTTATTCATACTTACCATTTCAGTAAGTTAACGGTGGAGGAAAACATCGTGAGGAATCCAGTTGGTTGCAACCTGTCCCGTATGGAATACCAAGTTTTGCAAAATGTGGTGTTTACCAAATGTAGTATTTGGACTTTGGACGGACCTCTGACTACCCTATTAGACATCTTCGAAGAACCACGAGTAAGTACTTGGTACTAAGAGATCTGAGGGGATATCTACCGTACTTGAGAATTACAATCATGTTGCATTTTATTTCAGTATCTATTTTTTTATTTCTATATCACAGTGTTTCAACTGCCGAGTCTTATCTCTACTGCTGGGTGTTTTATCTTCACATTACGACAAGTATTTTTGTTTACACGGACTTTTGCTACAAAGATATACTTAAATTTTGTTGTAGTATACTATTTGATTGCAAAATTATGTCACGGAGTAGCAATAAGTTTCAAATGGCAAATACTTCACAAATAATCCATAGAACACATCAACTGATTTCACGCTAGATATAAAAGTTTATTGTAAAGCTGTGATACAATTTGAAAGATTAGTAAAAGCAAATTAAGTAAGGCCGTATGTACCTACGCGCTCAATAAAATAGTTAAACATAAGTGGTAAGTGGTTAGTTTTTCATAAAAGTGAAATTTTTTTAAAGAAAAATTTTTATGAATGTAAAATAATTAAATAACCATACTGAACATTTACCTTCCTAATAAGCAATATTCACACGCTGGTATTTTAAATTAACATTCAGTGGATACCTACACCACGTTACCGAGAAAATCAGATGCAAAAGATCCGAATTAATACGATACGTAAGATAAAAACTGTGAATTTATTTGCAATACAACGACTTTAACCGATCATAAAATTAACTTTGTATGTTCATGTGTCAAGCAGGTGGCCCTGAAAAAAGATTATGGCTACATTTACAGTGAAATCGTGTTTTTGTGGTATATGACCATTGACCATGCACTAGGCTCACTGTCAGATTTATGTATTATAATACATAATACTTTTGCTTAGCTCATAGATTTATTCGAGGATTGTAAAGTTTTCGCAATATGTATTTTTTATTTAATTGTATATTGTATGTTTATTCTCATCGATTACTTTTCGTTTAAGGGTATACGTTAAAGTAGGTCTCATAAAAATTTAACTAAGTTCAGTTTGGTAATCGGGTTCTCAAATCAAAATAACTGAAAAAAGTCCACCCAAAAAATTTCATCCAACTAAAAGTTGAAGTCTGTTTCACAAGTTCTTAAAACTTAATTATTGTAGAATTATTCCATGTTAAGCCACATATTATCAACTTATAAGAAACCGGATACTTGTGTTATACCGGTACGTACCGGTATGAACCAGTAAGCTGGCACTGTCTCGCAGGTATGGTCTGAGTGTCAAATAATTTTCGCTTTACGCTAAGAGGGTTTTAACGGATTTTTAAGATTGCGATGCATTTAAATGCAAAATAATCTGATACGTTTCGATTTAACCTAATAACTTCACCTTATTTATAAGGGATATAGAGTGGTTATTATTCAAAAATATGAAGAAGTCGTATAGTACGCCATACTTTTTTAATTCAGATTAGTTTAAGAATCAATTTGAATGATTCACCTCTAACAAATAAACAAAACATATAGATATTATGTAACAGTATAGCTCAAAAACAACTTAGAAATAAAAACGCCGACTTAAAAACTTAAACTCAGCATACTCATGTAAGATTTTGTGATAATGTATCTAGGTACTTGAATCCGCTTAAAGCAAATAAAATACAAAAACCAGCGTCCATTTTTAAATCATGTTCGATCGACGTTCAATTTTAAATATGGTGCCGAGTGCACCGAACCCTATTCCGATGGACTGATACATTCGCCCAATTTAGATTGGTCTTTGAGAGTACCCATATTTCCGGATTATTGTAAGGTTTAGTGAAGGATTGCGGGAGGGGTGGGGGCTATTATTAGGTTGGTTGGCGCAGCTCAGCCCTTAGTGGGGACGGCACGGTAGAAACACGCGAGGGATTGTCGATGTCAACATCTATCATACATTTTATGAAGGCTTGAAAAGAGACCGCTTACCTACATGCACGTTTCATCTACTTTGTCTTAGCCAATATTTGAGACATAATTCATAAAAATATGACAGGAGGTATAAACCCAAAAACTGCGATACGGTCAAAAAGTGTATTCATAAAAACGTTTTTAGCTGTTATTTATATTGAGTTCAATATTCTACCTGGGCCTTCTTTTATCTTTCTTTAGCAACATTCAGGTTATAATTCATAAAAGATGACAGAAGGTTTAATCGAAAAATTGCAATTACGTTACGCATGAAATAATATTATATTTTTATAATTTGCTGCTATTTTTGCTTTATATCAACGAGTTTCTGGCATCATATTTTACAGATATGACAGTTTATATAATGACGTGATGTTTCGCCACGGTGTTTAACACCTCTTAATATATCATCGCCCAAAGAGTTTTTTTTAAATAACAAATCAGGATTTTCTATCTTCTCTACGAGTCGAATTAAATGTGAAATGAAACATTGTACAATGTTTCATTTAATTTTATTTTCTGTTTTAATAATAACTTTCTACTAATGAAATAACTTTTAATTTGGCAAAGATATTTCGCTAAAATATAAAGCAAGTCACGCGTGATCTGTGAGATTGGGACATTCCTGAAGTTTCCCTCAGTTTTGATTAGCCGCAGCCCCGAACTAAAAGCCCGTTATCAAAACTTTGGCGCTTAACTCCAAAATGGTTCTGGGAAGAGACCATCTTATCTCGCCTTCATATCCAATTCGCATATTATCACAAATCCTACGTTAAATTGAGGTTTACGAATTTTCGAACGCGGCTGTGCATGTCGTTGTGTAAATACTATCATATCTTACACCAACTCTAGCTGTGAGCAACATCGTAAAAGAATAGTTAGTGCAAAGAAAAAATCACTGTGAAACCAGGCGTTCAGAGTTTACAATTCAAAAATTTGAGCACGGTGAATGCCACTTTTAAAAGTTACCGTACAAGATCAGGGACTGGATGGTAAAAGTTTGAATCCCTGCCCAATTTGGAGAGAGACTATTTGCATTTTTTGGCTTACTTCAAAGTTTTTAAAATATTTTTGCACTTTATCCTCCAAAACACTGTGATAAAAACTTCTAATCTTACTCTTTTAGATCGCTACACGTAGACGTTTTTTATAGAAATGTGTGAGCCAGATACAAAGTTGAGAATGCTATATTCTCACTTAGCATAAAGACAAGTCTGTAATCTAGATAATTTTTTCGGTACATTTTAGTACTGGTAATTTACTTGTTCATAGCTGAAACAGTCACGTAAATCGTTTGAAACGCAACGCGTCCGCTTGTCGCGTGTCGTTATCATAAGATAAGCGGTTACCAACCTCTTGTTTCCGTTTCGTACCAGTCCCACTCTTATTTATTTGACAGTCAACGTCTATGCTATGAAATAACAGAATAAATATCCAATCTTGCTGTACAATAACTACATAACTCAACCCGTAGGAAATACAAGTAAACACGCTGTAGGGATTTGATAAGACGTTTGTTTCTGAATTACTTCTCTTTACTTTGGTGTATTTAATTTCCTTGCGGGGTGGAAACAGTTGTTGTATCAAGCCACATGTCAACACGTCTAAATTGTACTATCGGCACCCCACAGACACTATTGCGTAGCCTAAATGTCAATTGCTGCCGCGTCTTGGTGTAATCAACTCTTTATTACAACGAAGAAAAAGGCAGGATAATAATAACAGTATAGGCAACGTGTCAGGCGTAGATACGTTCTATTTGGTGTAATGTTTGACACGTTTCACAAATATTGTGCTACAGACTCTGCAAATACGTGGAAAATGTTCGTATGAAATAAACGTAGGGGTATAACTGTGTAAATAACTCGTCGATATAAAATTACGAGTTGTTTCAAGCGATTGTCTCTGTCGTCGACAAAAAGACACGTACACGAAATGTCACTTGTATACTTTATCCCTCGCTCTGACGATTTTTCTGTTATTGCCAACTGTGTATTTTTATCAGAGTTTGGCTATTTGGCGCTGAGCTCAGTTTTATTTCGGCTACACCTAGTAGTCACAAAGAGGTACGAATATCAAAGTAAAATGTACTACACAATGTACGTGCTACATGCTAGAATTGATCAACAGCAGAGTTTTTGTTTCTGGTTTTATGTGTATAATTAATACCAACATTAAAATTCATTTTCAACACCTACGGTGTTAATATCTGTTTAATTATTTTTTAAGGCAATCATTTTAAGATCAATGTGCATATCATTTTATACATCTACCTACACAATTAAAACATACGTGCGATTTGTTTTAATGAAGGTAAACTGTATTTACTTCCTTTTTTGTTAACTCCTAAGAAATTAATAAAACAATTACAGAGTTCGCCAGTACAAACAACTGCTATAAATATGATAGACAACTAGTGGCGTTTATGTGACTGCTAGACTACAATGTTTCATATTAAATTTAATGTATGCACACTTATGTTTTTAGACAAGAGTAACACGATACAATTCGTCTTCCAACATCTAACCAGCTTCGTTGAACACGGCGTAAAGAAAGGAATAACAAATCACAGATTTATGAACCAAAACCATACCTTGTATTGTACTCTCTCCACTCTCACTGACCACTGTAATAAATCAATGATTCTAAATAAAAGAAAACGATTAAAGAAACACCAAAGACAAAGAAATACGATTATCACAGTATGCACGAAGCATCTTTACTATTTCACCTGTAATTTTGTACTGGGATACCTTCTCGCGCAATTGTTGCAACACGGAAGGGTTTGGTAAAACTTTTTTGTTTATGCTCTAAATTTTTATGACCATAAAAACGCAACAAAAAGTGAACTTTACAATAATTAAACAATACACTTTCAGTTTCTTTATAAAAGCGACAATAGGAAGGAACCAAACAACGCAAGGTGTTTTTTGATGCCGAAAACAATAGATTGTTACGCAACTTTTGTTCGAATGAATGTTAAGTGTTTTTTACGTGTGGAGCATAAACTTTGCAAGTGATAGACATTGCTTCCAGTCATTCTCGGAATGTATTGCAGTGAGTCGGTTAAACCTAAAAGCAAAGTTTTTTGATAACAGAAAAACAGTGTTATTTAAATGTGTTCGAATTTTATCAGAATAGATAACTTTGGTTGTGTACGATGCATTACACGCCGCCATGATTTTGGAAGTGCTACTTTGAGCAAAGGTAAAGTTGTTTGTCACTGGCATTTATTTATTTTTATAATAATAATAAATTTATTTATTCGAATCAACATAGGATCATTTTGTTAGTGAAACTTAAACATCTATTGTTAGTATTATAATTATTACATCTATTTAACCAATACTCAAAGAAGTATGGGCTGTGGGGTTCCCACAGCCCATACCTAACCTCAGACCAGACCTTGGTACGTACAAAATTTAATTTTTGGTCATCCTACGATGGGTTAAAAAAACAAGTTCTTTTTCTGTGGATAACATATCTTTCAATATTGTTTCACAATCACATGCGTCTTAACAAAGTATAAGATAAATAAGGATTTGCAAGTCATTTACATAACATAGCAAGATAGAATAGAAATGGCATGATAGACATATTTCTTGATTTTTATCTCTCTTTGTCACTGGTGTTTGTTTGCGGCGATATGTTCAAGATTTTGTGACTATCGGCGTTCATAAGATTAGTCTGTTGTATAAATTAGAGATCGGAGGACATACGCATTCCATTAAACATAAGCCTCCTCCATAGGGTGTGACTTGGCAAGAACATCCAAATACCCAGTGCTCGATGATAATAAAGAATAACCTAATGGACCTCCAACTTCTTATCTTAAATGTTTTCTTTATCGAACCAAATGTGTCCAAGAACGTACTTTACACCACTTTCATGTCTAGTTGTACACTAAGTTTTATCAGTAACATATCGTATTCAATTTTATTTAAAACTATTCCAAAGTCCGCAACTTTGTAAGCATAGTTTTCATAACAAACTCTAACCAACTCTCTTAGGAACGAAATTTCTAGTGCAACCCCAAACTACTAAATGAAAGTACAAAAAAATGTCGATCTAAGGTAAAAATAATACAGTAGTATACCCACCACTTAGTATTATTGTCTTGTCCAGTCATGGGAACCAAAGAATCTCCTATTTTCTGTGAGAACCCACGCAGACATGCCCTTAATTTGTCGATCGATTGGTAGTGGGCTCAGGTAAAGGATACAAGTACATACCCACCAGGTACAATTATGTACGCATGCGTGTAGGTATTGGTATAAATTAAGGAGTTAATGCCCAAAGGTATGTTACATGGGTGTAATGAATACCTTCGATTGTTATTGGTTTTGAAACTGATTTTAACTCAAATGTTTCAACTAATTTAATTTAAACGTTTTTTTGTATTTACATAATAGATAGATGTTGTATGTGGGATTTTAATTTTATATCTTATTTTAGTAGGATTCAGATTATCATTTACATAATTATAGCCACTACTTGCTTTTTAAACCTAACTTTTAAAGATTAGTCAACGCTTTTGATATAATGTTGGTGTATCCAGTTTCTCGGACGTTTTGTTCGTGGTCTGTATTTAATTGGGGTCGTCACAGTCCCTAAGACTGAGAGGAAGTCCCATGTGCCTGTAATTAAGTCGGCTTTCCTTCCCTTCGGGTCGAAACCAATTATTTTGCACCAGAACCGTTTGGCGGCTGAAATACGCGAGAGGGCTCCACCCTACTTTATCTAAGCGAAGCGATCTTTTCTTTAAATTATTTAAGAATAAATTATGGAAATATTTTATAAAATTTTCAAAAAAATTTTACGTTTCTTTCGTAAGCACTGTGGCGTGATTCCTAATGAGATTCTATCAAAATTAATACAACCAACATTAGATCATAGGCAAGCATTCCACAAGTTTAACTAATAAAAACTCAAATTTATTACATGAGAGACATACATTTTTCAGTCGAGAGTCAATTTAAGATGTAGGTTAGCTGCACATGAAACGAAATTTTGAAAATTATAACCTATCAATGTTTGCCAAGCATGACATGTGGCTCGAATTTAATTAGGTAGGTTATTTTTTAAAAAACTTGTGTGTCTACACAGCGTTGGTATAAAATATTGGTTTGCCTTGCCAGTTCTGTCGTAGAATGCCGCTGCCAAATTGGAGGGCCGCCAATAATACATTAGACTCACAGAAAAGAAGCGGACTTAGTAATGATTAGTTATTTATATACTTCCGTAACTTTGGTATGTTATGTGAGGAAACTTGTGCATCTCCAGATTGTTTGTGATATTGAGCATCAATGACAGGAAAACTTACCGAATGAATAACATAAGTCTGATTTATAAAGGACTCAAGCTATTATGAAACTCTGTGCTCTATTTGTAGGGGAATGTATACTGCTCTATTGATCTACGAAAACATGTATAATGATGGCTTGTACAGTCGGCTACACTAAGAACAAATCATAACTTTCAAATATTGTATCGCCACATTACAATTATGTAATTCACCATCTGAGTTAGTATTAGTAGCTTTGCCCTTCACACTATACAAAAAACGATATATATTATTAGTATTCTATTAACTACCTTGTTTTCATAATACAAGCTTTGCTTCATTTGAGACTAGATGATATAAAAATATCCACAAATATTTATTTTATTTTATTATTTACAATTCAGATAATGACCAATTTATTTTTTGTGTAATTTCCTATGTTAGTGAATTCTGTGGCTTCATTTTTAAAGAGATGATTTGTATACATTTTTGTGCAGCCGATTGTTCCGTATAGTAACAGCATTTTCATAAAAAAAATCTTAATCCGTGGTTAAATTATGTGGATTATAGGTACACTGCGGTATAAAGACGAAGTGCTTGCGGACACGATGACTTAGAATTTAGGTGCAAAATAAAAAAAATATTTGAAATCCAGTTTAAAATTTCTAAGGGTACCGTTATACCAAATCAATTTATCATAACTACGCAGATAAGAAAAAAAATAAGTAAAACCAATACTCTTCAGCTTAAAATACAATACCTACACTAAATTCAGTCAGAATGTCAAATTAGTTAGATTGTGAAATAGATTTCAACATACATTTACGCTTTTATTCAGGTAGTGCTTTATATAGTTACATATACTCACGAAAGTTCGTAGCCACTATGGGCACCCTCCTAAAACTAATTGGCTCCGCGCCAACACAGGTTCTTCTATGTTTTAATATAGAAACAAATAATAAGGCGCCTTGTTACTATTTCAAACTGAAAGCGCTATTGTTTTCAGATTCAGCTAACAAGCTGCCCTTTGAGCTTTGGATCTTGTTAACTGAAATTACTGTTGTTTATGACTGAAAATAATTTATTAGAAACCATTATGTGCTGGATATAGAATTTAGAATAACTTGCTATACACTCGCGCAGTTTGTTTTATGAAGTAAACGATAATCGGTGTGTTTCTTATATCGTAAACCTTATAAGTAACCGTAAGTGTATAGACACTTTACGGTCAAAGAAAGGTTTATCTCATAACCCTTTTTATAAAAAATCTATACATGAACTAAAACATCTAAAAAGTTTATGAAACGGTATAAACTGTTTTGAAAACAAAGTGCTTCCCAGTTAGTATCGAATTCGTAGTAAAACGAAAACTTTTGAATCTATATCACTACATTGTTCTGCATAAATTTCAAAATGCTTTTATCTACCTTGTAGTAAGCTAAAATGATAGCAATTCGCATGCTCTTACTGTTAGCAAAGAAAATCAAAGCGCACAGATTTGCTCAATCCAACCCTCTAACAATAATTGGAAAAAGCTTTCAACTCGAGGTGCATACCCCTATTCCGGAGGGGTTGATCTGTGGCATGAGAATGTAGTGTATTTCAGAGATGTTGTTGCATTTCCTGCAACCGTAAGTAACGGTAGCAAAAAAATATAAAAAGTAATACATATATTAAAACATAGATAATTTATAAAACCTATAACACCTTGTAAATGCGACCTTCTGTAATTAATATCCTTTCTTTCGTTATTAAAAGAAAAATTGCAATGGTTTTTATCAGCATGATCGCTATCGTCACAAGTTTACCGCTTGTCAACGCCTCCCCCATATCCAGGAGGCTTGCTTTAGTTACCACGTTAGGCAGGTTTGGTAAACAACACGTCGGTGATTTAATATTCAGAAGATACCGCGTGCTGCCTATTCCTTGCGTTTCCTCAGCTCCCATATCTGACATCTAAAGGAGGTGGTGGAAGGGTTTTATTCTCAGCCGGGACAGCTGGTCAACCAGCATTACTAACCTCATCATCAGCCTAAAAAATCTACTACTTAGCATATGCATTATGTATATATTTCTATGGATATCAGTATTGAGCCTTCTTTATACACCGACTTTCCGTGATCTTCACAACAGCATGGGTTCATGGTATTTATGTTGTTAATATATTTTAATTCATGCAAAAATGTAATTGTAAAAACTTATCATCCGTATAAAGTTACTAACTGCCACAAACTCAGCCAAAAGAAACTAAGAACTTTTCACAGCAGGATATTGCCATACCAGCGTTGATGTCATCGTCTTTTTTATATTCTGTATAAAAATATATTATTACAACAAATATTTCTGTTACACCGAGGCTAAATCAATGATATTATGTAGCAGGAATCTCTTTGGTGTCATAAAAACTGGCAGAATACACACCTAAAACAATATATTCATTACCGTACGAGACATTACATTAATAAAAGCAATTTTATCAATTAAGAAATAACTTATTGTAAAATACAAGGAACAAAGATGAAAAAAATATTTTTATTTGTCTATTCAAAAATATGTTATTGCTTTTAAGTGAAAACGTAACTGGAGTATAGTACTTCAATAAGTATCATGATATAGCCCACAATTTACATATAATATGTGTGACATTACTCGGATCGACAAAAGTAAATAAATGAGGCGTAGGCAGGCACTGTACCCAATCGTAAGATTACAAAATAACGCCATTTACCGTGTAATCCTATGTGAATAATCTCACAAGATACAAAGTCAATGGTTTGTGGGCGTGCGCGACATTCGTTGCTAGTTTTATTTACTAAATCTGACGTTAAGTAAAGCCTTGGGTCATAGAACCCGTTTTGAGAATATGCCGAAGGTATTCCGCTCGTAAACATGTCGAATTTATTATTTTATCGATACCGGTTCAGTGTTGGTGGACAGCGAGATAACCCACCATCGTTCCAATTATCTTGAGGTCAGATTAAGATATTCCAGAGAGTTCGTTAATTAACGCTCCTCAGAATCCAATTACATTGAAATAGAGAGCGTTGTTATTTAAAAGTAGAGGTATATTTGACTAAAACATAGATAGAAAAACAAGGAGGGGCGGTTTTCCAAATTAAATTCACTGAAAATGTAGGTAGCGACAGTACAATCTCATTAGTAAGATAATCAAATTTACATAATGTTGTTGGTTGTTTTTTTAGATATGTAGTTAATTAATACTGTATATTTCGTTTTTGAGTAAAATACATCTACAAAGTGTAATTTTATACAAAACGGCATTTTTTTTTCTGTCAGTCCATTTTACTCTTTTCATTCGCAATCTCGGCGCCCCATCACGCCATCTCGTAAGATTACCGTCTGCTTAAAACACGAAACAAACCAAAAAGTAGTTAATGAACGTTGAATTTTATAAGCCATTCCTGTATCCAAAAGCCGAATACTCAGTAAGGTCACACGGGGGCTGTCACATAATGTACACGATTTATTCACACATTTGCAAGTATTTGGCGCTACACGTAATGCAAAAATGGTGTTAATATTGCATTTTATGTATCGAGAGAGTTCGTTTTGATTAAAAATATTTGAGCGAAAATCTTTTCATATTTTTAAGGATATCTGGGGTAGGCCCGTTCTACGAATTTATGCTTTGACAGGCACTCGTTTACAGCTAAGTTTATTTGTAAAAAGCTGTGGTCACCGCCCGCTCCGGAGTTGATCTCTTTTGTTCCATCTGCCCACATTTATATGAGAAAATCATCTATAAACTAACCACTTGAGAAAGTGGTTCATACCTAAACAATTTCAATACTAAATCAATAGTATAGACGACTTGCCGTCTATAAATTATGTATGGGTTACTTATTCAATTCCCTAATAGAACAGGTATACAAACATCGAAAAACACGAACGTTCGAGGGAGGCGCATGGCAATAACAAAAATATTTACGAAAGCTGGAAGCGAATAGAAAGATGTCCCTTAATGTAGACCCAGATGCACTCCACCTATTATTTGTCCCCAGAAAGGTTCACCTTGGAAATATGAAAGCGTAATATAATGCAAATTTCACGGTCTGAGCGTCTTGACACTATTTTTCCTCTCTTATTATTTTATCCAAGGGCACCTTTGGGGACGATGTTTTAAAGAAAGATAAGAGAGACGAAGCTGACGCGTTCGACTTATCGTTTTTCGATGTGACCGGATACAAATAGGCTACACAAAGAGGGTAAACTTGTCTAAACGAGCGAGGGACGGCACCTGAAATAAATTCTTGCTGCCTTCACCGCTTGATAGAACTATCATGACTATGCCACGGAAAATAAATCTTCAAGCTGGAAAAATAAAAGCAGTAAGTTCTAGTTTATTTTTCCATACTATAAAATAGGTAAGTAAACACTTGACATTACTTGGATCTTGGGGAATCATGGTTCCTGGGAACGTATAGTATATAGGGAACAAGGGAAGACATAGTTTAGTAGTAGACTTCTGTGTTTAGACGTAATAAAAATTGAGGCACATAATATTTGAATATTATAAAGTGTAAACATTTTGTTCAGGCGACTGTACAGCTTAGATCAAAACCGATATTGAAACTGACACACTGACACTCACGTGCAACTATGAGCTATTAAACGGCACAAAATGGAAAGTTTAGCGCATTCGTATGAGTCACGAGTCTGTAGTACACTGACTTATAACGTCACAGATTACGACACGCTCGTAAAACAACGTCCGTCCATTGAGTAGAACAATAAAACGCGATTTGGATCAAACGGTGTCACTAGCCCGACAAGTTCAAGTGCGCTATTAAGTTGCACAACAAGCCATAAACGTTTGAAATAAAAACGTAAATATTCGCGCTCGTAAAGTGTGTATCATTTGTAATAATAGCGGGAGATTGTTATTTTTATACGTATCGTTTGGTCGTAAATGCCGTAGACGAGCAGCAGACGGGTTTTACTGCCCGATGAAGACGAGCCCAGGTGATGAGGTGTTATAGTCTATCTGGACGAAATCCTTCCGTTTGTTGCATTGTAAATGTTCGTCTCGAGATATGGCGAGTCGCACATGTTTACCGACTATAGATATTCAGAATATAGTAGTATACTTTTATTGCATACGTATTCTGAATATCTCAACTATGGTTGAAAGATTTAAGCATTGCAATAAATGCTTGTTTTACTGTCATATCTTATTCATCGCCTCTTATCCTTTCGCGATGGAGTCTTTAATCGTTCAACATCGTTTTCTCTATTCAAAGTAACTTTTAGTTTAAATATTTATTTTTAGTATCAAAGGTTTAAAGTCCGCGCTGGTACCTGTTTAATAAAGGATCTCTGGATCGTTTCCTATGGATATCGTGAGAGGTAACTAAAGAAACGTACCACAGGCCCAAATCCGGTAGCAAAATATCGTAAAATTCAAGTTTCAATCGTGTCAACCTCCAAATGGTATTCGAAACTGACATTTCAGATAAACCCAATTTCGACAATCAAATTCCAGCTTCAGTTTCGTTTCAGCTCCAAAAAAATACGAGGATTACATCTCAGGAGTTATGTAACAGTATCTGATGTCCTGTACGCCGATACTATGGTCACCGATCCGTCTGCTAAGCGTAGTAACTATGGCAAACCTCCCTTAATGTGGGTACCTAAGGCTTAATCACATTGTATTATACATTGCTGCGCAGCAGTGGAATCATTACGCTAATAAAGTATAACAAATTAGCACATCCATTTTCACATGCATGTATATGATGGTAACGTATATACATACCTACATATGATAAGTAATAAGTATTAACAATTTATGTATCTGAGTCTACTTAAATTGAGAGCAATGAACTTTTTGACTAACTACCTACTCGTAGGTTTGTGTTAGTTAGAGACACGTTTCCGTGGATCTATTCTCGTTTGGAATTAAAATAGAATGTTAAAAGATTTAGAATGTTGCCGAGAATGTGTCATTTAGTTACTTTAAAATCTTGTAGTGTGAAAAAACCTACGTAGTTTATTGATATCGGAATAGCTAAGGTATTTTTAATCCAACTTCTAAAATATTTTCTTTGCGTTTCGTAAGCTTACAAAAAGCGGATTGAAAAAAATATTGCCCAGTTTTGGTTGTAATGAGGCTTGATGAAGTTTTCACTACGTATCGCGCGCGCATTCGCATGCGTAAATATATTTTTATACAAATCTCAACCCCCTGTAGTCCGGTAACGCTGTCGAAAATCGCTAGGCAATTATACCAGCATTTTAGTCCGTTCGAAAAAAAAAGAAAAGAAATCTTAACCCCCTGCTGTACCACTTTAGGGGTTGTAGGAATAGTACACTACGCAAAGACAAATATACCCTAAACAAAGTCAAAGTCAAAAAGCATTTATTTAGTAATATCCACAGGGATCATCTTGAAACTTCTTAAATCTAGGTGAATCTAAGCGCAAGTTCCTTGCGATCAAGCCTAGAAGAACCAGCAAGAAACTTAGGGCTTGGTTCCTACCGTTTTTTGTATGTGCTTGTTACAAAATAATAATAACGTAAATAATTAAGCTCTAAAGTGGTGCAAATTTAACTAAATGCAAGACAGAAAACATGCTAAGGCAATCATATATATATAATTTTTATCATACATATACATAACTTTTAAGTTTCTTGGACAAGAAGTTGTGGGTTGTCTCTGTCAGTCAAGACAAAGATTCTTATATTTTTATAGATTTTAAGGTATTTCAAAGCACACGTTCATATATACTATGAACACCACTAACTGCAGAATTAGGTCTTGTCTTGTATGCAAAATACAATTATGTTACAATTATGCCAGATAGTAAATAAAAAAATAATTGTGTGTAAGGCTAATGGAATAAATATTTTATTTTATTCTTCATAAAATCCACTTTAAATTTTAAAATATGGTTATTATTTTTTGTATACAATTTGCTGATGGAACAAGCATATGCCCCACCTGATGTTAAGTAGTTTCTTTTTTTACTGCAATCCCTTTTCAGTCCTTGGTTCGAAGACGTGTACTAAGAAAGGAATTCCCAAAATACAACCGTCAAACGGGTACAACGGGGGTTGCAGGTTGTCCAAAATAACTTTACGCGGACGAAGTCACGCGCATTTCGCTAGCGATACTAGTATCTTCATACGATTGAATATGTTTTCTAGAATCATACTCTTATCTATAAACACTCTTTAAAAATAATCAAAGCACTTTTAAAAACAAACTCAGCATTGGTTTCTCTGCTTGAAAGCTACAACAATTCATACCTACACAGTACGATAAACTTATAACGAAAATAACTTAAGATACAAAAAACAGAAACAGTCCCATGACTTTAATCTCCTAGCACGGTAGATATACCCTCAGATCAGCCACCAAGTAGCACTCAAGATTTTTCGAGGGTGTCTAAGGGTCTAAAGGTACGTCTAAGGGCTGTCTAAGAGGTACGTCCAAAAATTGCATATGACACATTTTGCAGTAGTAAGTATACATACATGACAGGTTGCAAGCCCCTCGCAGCTGCTTAAATACTAATTGGTTTCCTTACAATGTTTTCCTTCACAGTTTACGCACTGGCATTGCGTCTATAAATTTTCGAATAGAAAAAATCCATTGGTGCACGATTGGATTCGAACCCATAACCCTAAGATCAAATGGCAAGGTCACTCCCACTACACCACTAGTTGTCTATAATTTGAGGTTTTTTTACAAGGTTATTTAAAAAAAACTAAATAATCGGTCAGTGACTTAAATTCTGTTTTCTACCTATATTAAAGACCCGCACTTTACTATAGGTAGAAAAAGTTATGATAAAATATGTAGATATAAGGTAGATAGGTTAAATATTAGATGTAAAATATTTGTATATACTGAATTACTTCCGTTATAATAAAATAATTTTCTACATTCAATTTTTTGCTACATTCTTTGGTTTAAAAAATATTATCTTGTTACAGATGCACAAAGAAAATGGATGACGTGCAACAAAGAAAAGCCGTAAGTTCTTATTTCCAGTGTAATATCGAGGCTATGCTGAGTGGACCCCGGAGCCCGCTCCGGCCCCAGCTTGTTATTTTTCTGCTGAGCTGAACTGTTTTTAAACAGATTGCTTCTTTGTATACTAACAAGGGTTTCAAAATTGCAAGTTGCCATAGGATTTTTTTTGCGGGCGCTGGCATTACTAAAAACCTTAAAACATCTGTAGGAAACCTTGTAACGTTGTGAAAAAAGTAGGAATGAACCGCAGAACATCTGTTTATCCTACTAATATTATAAACGCGAAAGTTTGTAAGATATGAATGGATGGATGGATGGATGTTTGTTACGTTTTCACGTTCTAACCAGTGGACTGATTTGTATAAAATTTGGAGTAAATATAGATTGTAACCTGGATTACATTATAAAGCTACTTTTTATCCCGAAAAAAATAACGGGAACGAGCAAAAACAGCAACGCGGGCGAAGCTGCGAGCGGCCGCTAGTGATAATATATGATAACGTTTTAAGTAAATAAATAACTTATATAAACCTTATTTGCAAAAAATAACTTATATTAAACTTGTTAAATGTTCGCTAGGTATTTCTTATATAAAGTGTTAGGAAAACGTAACTAACCCTTACAACAAAAGTAATGTAGACAATTAAAAACCTCTAAGTCCGAGATACTTCTAGAGTAACTACATCTCAAGGTACAAGCCTACATAAAGTATTAAATATCTCTTGCCAGAACACAGCGGCAAGAAGCAGAAAGGTCTGTAAGTACAGTCGCTTACAAAATAATTCCGTATAGCCTTATGTATGTACCTACTACAGGAAAGCACGCGACCTCGCGCGACTATTTTTATACATATTTTGGATAGAAACGGGATATTTACCATGATTTTTGAGTTTGATTGTTTCCCGGTATTTTGGCACAGTTACATGCGCCATGATCACGGGTCGAACTATTCAAAATATTGATCAAAACCATGATAGTTTAAAAAGTTATATTTTTATACAAACTTCAAATCCTGTTGCACTTAGGGATTGAATTTCAGATTTTTTTTTGTCATTACAACCTTATGTGCCAAGAAAAATATGAACACCTACTCTAAAGATTTCAAGTCTTGTGTTGTCTTTAGTCAGCCATTTAGTCAAGTGAAACATTTTTAAAGCTATTAAAAATACAGTACATTAATAAGTTAGTGTAGATACGATATTTTTGGTTAAAAACAGAATATTTATCATATTTTTTGAGTTTGGTTGTTTCTTAATATTTTAGCAGAATTGCATGCGCCCACAACACTGCGCATATAAATATCCCGTTTCCAACAAAAATATTGATTAAAACCATGATAGTTTTAAAAATGTAGATATGAACTAAATTATTACATAGTAGGTATTAGTGATGATAATATATCGTGGTTTTGTTGCCCTAAGCTTAATTTGCTGTCCTTGCTTTAGTAGTCCTGTCACTGTCACTTTCATGTAAACAGCAAGAGATGGTAACAGACTCAACGGCCATTTTAGCTAGTGTAGCCAGAAGCGAACAATTTAAATAAGACCACACAAGAGAGCAGACCTATATTATATAGCTGTCAAATATTAATTTTTAATAGCTACATTCAACATTCATTTTGTTTGTATTCTACATTGTTTGTAGTCCGTTGACTACTTAAAATAAAACTTTTAATTTTATTGCTATTTGTAGCAATGTCATATCATTTTATAGAGGCGCTTACTTATACAAAATCACATAAAACTAAACACGTCATTTAGACAACTATAATGTTCTATTAGGGGCAATTTAAACAGCTCTTACGATTTTACGATTTGAACGTTGTTTTATGACGAGGCACGCGCCCGACTTTGCTCGTAAAAACCTACGGTCACCTGTTGTGTGTTATCCTTACAGTGTGTCAATAAAATTTTGTCAATGGCCGACGTTTTAATGTGCCAATTATGGCCGATGTTTCATTCAGCTACAGTTTTACGACGTGACGTTCGAAGCGCCACTTGACTTCTTGTAGTAAAGTTCCCACGGGGTTATTTTTTCGGCCGTAAACGGGGAATAAAACTAAACTTTATCCCCAAACTATCATAGCAGCTGATTTTAAGTTAGGTTTATTTTTCTTGGCGTTTTTTTAAACTCCTTGACAACTTACGACTTTTTTCTTTGTATAATACTTTTTTATATTTTAGTATACAAAATTTGGTCGTGGCTGTACTCCTGAATGTTAATGACATGGTGCCTCACAGGTACGGTTGGCCCATCTTATAATAATTTTTGTCCGTGGCTGTACCTTCCTTCTAATGTCGGTGAGCTTATGAATTTATTTTCTTCTTTGCTACCCAGTTTTCATTTTTTATTTTTTTACAAATTGCTTCCTTCAAGTTTTCCGTATTAATTTGAACGCCTCTGAATTTTTGGCTAGTTTCATAAAGCTTTTTTAGGTGAGTAGGTACAACCTACGGAAGCATTCTTTAATTTATTTTGGTATTTGGTGCCTTAGGTATTTATAAAAATCAGACAGATTATAACTTTTGATATCTCTTACCAACTGATAACGACAAACCGTGACAGGATTTTATTTTATGGCAATTTTTTAATTTTTTTTTCTGGATACCGTAGGTAGGCAGGTACTTAAGTAAATTTTATAAATGCATAAGTTATTAATAACTTTTATAAGGCTTTTTTTTATTGTTCTATCTACCTACTATACTTACCAAAGTACCTACTCCTTTTAATCCCTTTATACTTAGTTAAATATAACAAAACCGAGCCTACCTTCCTATCAGCTCCTACAAGGTAATTTGCGAGCTATAAATAATACCATCGTCTTTTATTGCCTACTGACTGATCACTCAGCATTACTTTTTCTCAAAAATATTTTGGCTAAAAGAAATTCAGCAGATTTCATAAAAATACACGTAGTCCTACGCCATAATCCATAACTCAAATGACTGCATACGTCAGGAATATAAAGGAGGTTCTTATGCCGAGCCACACCTAAAATAGAATGGCGGCTTCAGTCGCTCGGCAGCCGGTATTCGATTGGCGTGATCTGGAAAATACTAGTTTTGTCTCTCCCACGTTGACCAATCAACAACACGCATTTTAAAAAGCCAATTTAGAAGACATCTTGGGGGGTTCTCTTATCTCTCTCATTACGTATGCGAGAGAGCGAGCTGCAGCACGTGTCGATGTAGTAGTGCGTGATTACGTATTCGCAGCGTTGCTTGTAGAGGGCGCTTGTTTGTAATGTAGTGCAGCCGCTGTCCGCTAGATGGCAGGAGGACAGCTTGTTCTAAATTCAAGTGGAAGTCAGCTGTTAATAATGGGGTCTTAATGGAATTGGGTTTCCAACAATGTTCTGAAAAGGAATGGACCAGATTGTTACGAGCAAGCTTCCCACTTGATTTGATTTAAATTTATTTTAAGAATCTTTACGATTAGATTTTTGTTGTTTTTAAGAAAATTTAATTAAATTATAGGCCCGAGTAAGAAGTAGGTATTTACCTACTTACCTATTTTTATAAAATTGTAGTAGTAAGTACTTTGTTTTACGAATTTTACAATAATGTTTTAATAAGTTTTTCTGGAAACAAAGTGCCACAGAATTTAGAAGGACTTCCTTATAACTACTACCTACCGTCCAGGAAGATGAAACAAAGACGAAAAAAAATAAATCCTCAAGTTTTTTAAATTATATTTATAAATTTAATATCCTTTGGATTCACTTTTGCAAAATTTATTAATTTTGCTGTACGCCTTATTATATACTACTATACTTACTATACACTTAGACCACCTAGCGTGATTATAGTCAATACATACACAAATAATAGTTCAATCTCCCAATTACAGTCTGTTATAGGTACGAGGTAGTCAATTGGCTATAAAACGATTCTTTCCGATTATACTTACTCGCTTCTAGTCTGGTAAATCGATTTAAGCGTTCCAAATGATGAAATCGATTGCTTATGGCAACATTGTACCCATGCACGTTTATGCATAGATACATAAAGTACAGCTTGTTTAATCGTAGATATATTTTGTCGTTCACAGACCACAGAATTGAAAGTCAAGTTTCGTTAGCAAACATTGGTAATGTCTTAACTAAAATTAAGCTTTTTTATTAGATTCAATATGAAAAAAACACGCATTACCATCCCACATTTTGGTCGCGTACCAATGAATAGTTTTTACAATAAGTCCATATACATGATAGCACTTATCTAAAATTACTAAATGCAGCTGGAAAGTTGAGTTATTTTTCATGCACTTTGTTTTATATACTTTAGCAGTCAACATTATTCCAACGAAGTTCCAAGGTTTTTCTCCCTTAAAAACTAAGACAGCTATTGTAGCTTTGACTGTGGTTTATGTGAGTCGTAACATTAAATAGGTGAGTATGATCGGTTATTATGGTCAGTATCACCACATCAACGACATACTCCGCTAAGCATACTCACTTGGTAATCAATTTAGAGTCTAGGCTCATAACCACTCATAGGTTAGAGACACAGACATAGATTAAACAAGAACCCACAGAACAAGTCTCTTCACTTAGGTACTGATGTGTAGATTAAACGTTACGGAACTATCATTGACGACCGATGTGGCGCGGCGGGCGAATGTCCGCCTGCGACGCAGGAGGTTGCGGGTTCGATTCCCGCCTCGGGATAAATGTTTGTACGATCTGCAAATATTTATTCCGGGTGTTCTGGGTATTTTCTATGTATAATAAAAAATATCTATGTACGTAATATATTGTATTAAGTATATCAGTCATCTAGTACCCATAACACAAGCTCTGCTTAGCTTGGGGCTAGATGATGCTGTGTGGATTGTCCAGCATTATTATTATTATACTTATCTCAAACAAGTAAGTACAGGATAGTTGATTGATTCAGGTGTGACTTTGCGAAAGTCCATTGTAAAAGTATAAAATAGACGGTTAAATTATATAGTACTATCATCACTTCACGATGAGTTCAATTTACAAGTTTTCAATTTTTCGTTGAAGTTTTCGGGTTGAAGTGGCGGAATAGTATTTTCTATATTTAATGTCTATTTTACACTTTTAGGTGAGTGTAATGTGCTTACTAGTACACAGCTAACTTTAGTTGTGAGAACACTTGGTTACAGACCATTTTAAAGCACTTGTTGTATCTTGCGTGCCCTAGTGAAATGCAATTTTGGGGTGCGCTGCTAAACTCAGCTGGGTTACTCTATCGTAGATGCCTTATCCGGCTGGCCGAGCGTTGCTGTGTTCTGATTTGAAGAGTGTGAAATTAGTGAAGAAATTATAGGCACATGAGACTTAATACTTGTATACTTCAGGTTGATGGAAGGAATAGTGGGCGACAATCACGGCAATGCTTATTATAGTTGATAGTACATACCACCTACTTAACATCAGGTGGGGCATCTGCTTGTTCCATCTACAAGTGGCAATCTAAATATGGCCTTGTTTTCAAACAATTTATGGCGCCCTTGCGGTATCTAGTCCAGTCTATTTCTGTGGCTAGAGTAGATTGATTAAAAGACAAGGCTCTTGCATGTGATTTCATTTGGTATTTAAATTTATCGTCTGTGAAAGTCTCTTATGAATAATTATATGTGATAATTTTGATATCACCATGCAGGCTAGTGCGAATAATCTCCTGTTCAAAGTGGATTTTGCTATGCAGATAGTTAAATTAGAATTCCTTGTCAACATTGCCTTGGTTTGTATTTCCGGGTATCAAAAGTAAGAATGTTTTTAAGAACAGAGTAAATTAATCTTCAAGGAATAACAAACACACCTTTAACCTTTCCATGGTCAATGGTTAGTTTATTTATAATGTTATCTATTAACAAATTTAAATTGATTTAATTTCACATTTTTGTAATGTATTTTCATTATTTAAAGATTACATAAGCTATAAAATTTTAAATTTTGACAAATATAATTCACAACTTCCTGGTTTTTGTATATGGTGAGTTTACTTACTTATTGAGCTAAAAAAGTTAGTGCAGCCCTGTTAAAGTTTCCTGTAATGTTCTAAACCCATTTCAAAAGTGCTAATTGTAAACAATTTGTATATTAGTTTAGTTAACTGGCCACATCTCTCTTTTTAATTAAGTAATAATAAGTGTATCTTAGTATAAATTATTAATATAAATTTTAAGGATACCTAGTCAATATTTTAACAATACATTAAATTTTGTATTATATACACCGTACTTGTGTTCATGTGAAAAATGAACAGGTTTATTAAATTAAAATAATTACTAGAACTTTATTATAAACATATATTTAAATAAACAGTGAAATTTTATTTATTTCTTCACTAGCACGAGTTTTAAATATGTAATTATTTAAATTAACACCATTATTTTTAAAGCTTATCTTCATTTTAAAACAATTAAAAGCTACTTTATTACTATTATTACTTAAGAGGTGCTATTTTTATCACGGATACGTGACTACTTGGATAAAATCTATGAAGAAAGTAACTGTTTTCTAGCATAGTAAAAGTGAAACCTAGTAACGCATTTGCAACACTCACACGGGAGCAGAGCCTCGGTTGTAGTATTTTAGAAAACATTTTTCCAATATAGTTTAACCTACATACTTATTCTACCTTCTCTTTATAAAGTGTTATTTACCCAGCTTATTACATTAGGACTTTAAAAAAATTGTGTTAGGTATATTTTGTTCTTTTAAAAATAACCATTGACGTATGTAAAGTAATTGGACGCATTTTAAATCTTTTAACACATCGTAAGCATAAAAACAAAACATAAAGTACAAGGTAAAAAGAATAAACAGACATTTGTATTTTTTGTTAATTATTTATACCTGTATACAGCGTCAGGGGCAGCGTCAGAGGTTAAACTCATGCTAACGGAACGCTATATAAATCTAAGGCATTTTCTGCATTACTAACAGCTTAATTCACTAAAAAAGACATATCAAAAACAATCACTACATTGTTCGAGCGACTAGTATTACGAAAATAAACTTTTGTCAAAATATATTATGTGGTCACAACCAGATATGAACCCGCAAATACAACAAAGATTGTCGAAGCAGCAGGGAGTGAAACTCTTTTCACCCGGTTACCACCACCTGCGCTATGGAAGTCTCCAATCATGTGTTGAAGTATAGAGCTCTTAGCAAAAAGCTTTCCCGGAGAAGTACTATCACCATGCCTATTTCTGTCGTCAAGCAGCATGCTGTATTTGAAGGATGTGAGTAGGTACTGGTAATTACAGATTACAGGCGCATAGGAGCACTTCACTGTAGGGCACGTTAATGAAGAACGTGACCTGCGAAGTAATGATTTGTTAAAGTTAGTGGTAGCCACTTAATTGCAGGTGGGCCATCTGCTTGTTGCATCAGTCGTATAAAAAAAGTTGTAAGTCGTATAAAAAACTACAAAAAATATTTAATTCATCTGTTTCATCTCAAGATCGTTAGTTGTGCGCTTCTGCTGCAGATTTACTATGTCGTGAGGGCAACATCCTACCGTGGACTTCACGCTATGAATATCTCAATTCTGTAGGAATACGGATACCAAGCATCTTTCTTAGATAATATTAGCCTCTGCAGACTTCCCAATTCACCTTGTTGAAATCGATCGACGAAATAAACACATATAAAAATGGTTTTAACAATATTTGCATTACTTATTTCTTGACCAATATTTATGTGGTTGGACTAAATAGACAAGAAGTAGTAATAGTATTACTAAAGGGCTGATTTAGAGTAGTCCTACCAACATGCCTAATTCTGCCGAAAAGTTTTGGTTTGAAAGGTGAAATTACAACCACATGAGGCTTATTGTTTGCCTCACATTGATGCACGCAGGGCTGTACATTATAAGGCATGTTTCCAATGAGTTTAATTTGCTTTGTTATAGGAGATGGTTACCACTCAACATCAGGTTGACTATCTGCCTAATCCGTCAGCAAGTAGTATAAAAAAGAAGTTGGTAGTTAGCATGCCATAGCGTTTGTGCACCAGCTAGCCTCAAAGCTCAGTTCGGAACGGAGAAACCAGAGGTTTTCTTTGTCTAGGTGCGATTATGTATTTAGTTATGACAAAAAAGTATTTCAGTAGGTATCCTAATAATTATCTGGTTCCTATACTTATTACAAGCTTTGCTTTACTTAGTTTACTTAGGTTTGCTTGTGTGAAAATGTCCATCAATATTTTATTTATTAATATTATTTATCTACTGTAGACAACTTATACAGCATCCTGGGCTTTTTCCTCATGCGTGAGAAATGGCCATTACGTGCAGAGCTTACTATGCTACGGATTTCCTTATGATGTTTTCCTACACCGATGAAGTGCACCAGCATTTTACACAAACATTTTTTTGCGTATTTGAACCTGCTACGTCATTATTAAAATTGATTGTTACCGCTAGACTACCGGAGCTTAGCCTTCGATTAGCAAGTTATCTGATTAACTTGATAATTCATTAACTTAATATAAATTCTTGTAATGCTTAGATGGAGGATAATGAAGTCATTTACATAGACCTAAATAGCTATTTGTTGTTTATTTATTTTTATCTATTTACAATAGTCTTTGATAAACATATGGGCATTTAAATAATTGTAAAATTTGCATTTACCTTTTAAGCCTATTTTTTTTAGGAACTATTTTTGGTATACCTACATTTACAAAGGAACTTTTTAATAGAAAAATGTATGTGTTTAATTAGAATCAGGCTATTTTTACCATTCCTAAATTTTAAGCGTTATCAAAAACAAAAGAGTGAGTTTCATCGCAAAATTACTTATTTCATGTTTTAGTAAAGTATGTCGTCACTAATAGTTTGTAAGAAATAGACAGAATGAGACAGCCAACATTCATTACTTGTTCAACAAGGATACTTGGAAATAAAAACGCGGTATAAACACTAGGACACAACAGAAAATGTAAAACAATAATGCCCTTAAAATATAGTTTTTACAATCATGTTAAGTTACTGGAATCTTCGTATGTAACAAACCTTTTTCAAGCTGCAATTCCACAGCATGCAAATTTCAACCGTATTACGTAAACCATTCGGCAGGTTTTAGTTTATATTGTGGTTTGCGTGAGTACGCAGAAGTTGCGAATTCGTATTCAAAAGATACCTAGTATCGAAGTACGCAATAATCGTAAAACGAACAATTTAAACTCGGGTTTTGTCGAGTTTCGTATATTGCTGTGCCATTGGATTGGCAAATAACCAACGTAAATAGTAGATATAAGTAGATAAAGCTGAAACTGAAGTGCGACCTTATGAAAACTGATTTTAGAAAGTGCATAAAACTAACAACCTACATTGATTGTCAATCTTATACTTATTTATTCATTAACGTCATCAGAAACTCACTGTATACATACACCTTTTTATCTAAAATTGACCGTGTTGGTCCCAGCATTGATTCGGAGCGTTGTATCACCCCTTGTGAAAGATGTGAAAAAGACCAAAGAACCAGGGGACAAACAGTAGCATTCTCCAAATATACAAAACACTACGTTTACCAATTTGCTCTGATCAATCGCGAAACCTCCTAAATATGGAAGAAGCCTCTGTTTAGGCTTGGGGTTATTAGGCTGTTGATAATAAACCTAAAATTTGTGTACTTCATAAAAACATTTTTAAAATACAAGTCTTGTAATATTGTTTCGACACTTGTGAACTCGTAGATACATGCGTCAAAACTATACCGTTTATGAGAAACTTTGTCCTGATTGACTGACTGACATGTAGACAATTCACATCTTGAACCACTGGTCGTAAAGACTTAAAAACTTCAGAGTACACTTGTCTTGGTGCGTAGGGAGGTTACTAAGGTTACCCTTTAGAGATAAGATTATATAAATTTATTTAGTATCCAACTAATATTTAATAAAAGCGAAAGTTTGTAAGTATGGATGGATGTTTGTTACTCTTTCACGCTCTAACTAGTAGACCGATTTAAATGAAATTTGGAATAAACATAGATTATAACTTGGATTAACATATAGGCTACTTTTTATCCCGAAAAAATAACGAGAACGGGAAAAAAACTGCCACGCGGGCGAAGCTGCGAGCGGCCGCTAGTAAATTTATCAAATCTTATCTCTAAAGGGATGCAGCAGGGGTTGAAGTTTGAATGAAAAAGCTTCACAGACAGAGTCGCTTTACCACTTATAATATAAATATCACATTTCATTGATTTGAATAGTAACATTTTATTATTTAGCGTTATGTTGTCAACCCGTTATGGGTATCTGAAGCCTGTTTGTTAGGCCTTGATTACTGATTTGGTATTAAAATATTTATGTGGAAGCTTCATAATAAAAAACATATAAAATGTACTTTTGGTTCTTAACCTTTCCTCTTCGCTTAAATCATTGACATACTAAAAATATGACATACTAAATTGAGTAACGTTACAGCTTAGTTGTTAGTAGCTACTTTTTGTATTGAGGGATGTAGGTTCGATTCCCACCAAGAATTAAAATCTGTTTTATGAAAAAGATTTTCATTCTATATTTCAGTTCATCTTCTTTATCATAAGGTGTACATATCTACAAAAAAACATATATTTATTTCACAATTTTTCTTAGTTTCAACCTAGATGATATTGTATAAAAGTTAAGCAGATATTTATGTATTTTTTTTTATATATCAGTTAAAACACGATACACAAAAATATAATGATAAAAATTACTAGGGAAATCGCGCGAAGCTATTTTCATGCAAACTTCATCCCCTGCTCAGGATTTTAATTTTAGGATTTTCTTTTTAGTACACACCGAAGCAATAAAACTAAAGATTGCCCTAAAAATGTAAGTCTCTGCGGTCAGCAATTTAGACTATGCAATTAGGTCAGTTAGTCAACAAATTATGTTTTTATAAAGGATTATAATTAGGAAGGAAAATGAAACCCATAACAGTAAATAAAAATTTAATTCAAGACAAAAATTAATAAATAATGCACATGTAACTGGGTTATAAGCATAGTTTAGCATTTAAAAACATTAATACAACTATCTATAAATTAGAAAAACACTTTGAATAAACAACATTAATAAATACAATTTGAATATCACAACATCGAAATAAATATAATTTATAAGAATAACGGGTTATTTAAAGATTTTAAAAAGGTTCACACGAATGCACTCACATAATTTTACGAACCTAATATCAACTGTTGTAGGAGTAAGATAAAATGAGTTGGCAGGGTCTCCAGCTTACTATAAAACTATGAAAATATGAAGCCTGCTCATATTTGCAATGAGAATAAACTAAATTTATTATTGGGTAGGCTGTTGTGTGTTAAATATGCTGATGAGAGTGCTTGAAGCCCTTACATGAATAGACGCGGTCCGGGCGACTTCTGAAACAAGAGCAACATAATTATTATTATAGAAAACATAAAATACGAACCAAAACTACGCAGAACTGTCTCTTTTGTATACCTTATGGGGGAGGTATTATGTTCATTTTTAAAGAGTAACAGTTCCACATTGGAGCGACGAAAATGCTAAGATAAATGGAAGTCAGTGGATAGACAGACAAGGCTCAAAATTGTTTTTCCTTTAATTGTTTACAATTTCAACTTATAAGTAGAGCATTCGTATTTTTAGTAAATTTGTTGAATTCACACTATAAGTAGATCCGTACTCACTATTGTACATTTTTATATCGTTTATGATTTTGGAGGAACTAATATTTTGCCCTAGACCGCCAAACACAAGTCTTGGCTGGCAAGTCGTAAAACTTGTGATCACTGACCCTGCACCAGTTAGCTGAGCCTTAGATGCATGCTTTACTTACGTACTAAGACTTGTACAAACAAAAAGTGACTGAATATATTCTACGTGTAGTTATTAAACCATACGAACCAAAAAGTTTTTAAAGACAATTTACAATACATTTAAAGATTTATCACACTCACGTATTTCGAGATGGTGTTTTAAATGGTGGCTGATTTAGATCTTTACTGATGATAAAAATCACTATGCCTTATATAGTTGTAGATCTTAAGAGGTCACGTTTGTACTCGATGTTTATGAAAATCTACATAAATTGTATTTTAGAGTCTTCCACTTTAGATACCCGAGGTGCTACTGTTTTGCGCTGGTTTTTTAATTATGTGAATTGTGCATTTAACCTATTTATTTCATTGTGTCCGTTCACAGTTAATTATAATTATCTTTATGATAACTCAATAGTTTATTTAAAAGTGAAAGATTCCATAAATATAACAATAAAAACTCTAATTACATGCATTCATTTAATAAATTTGCACATTTACGTGTCGGACCAATTAAGTTGGTAAAAGGTGAGAATTATTAACCCCATAGCACAAAGAGTACAATAACCCCCCATCTCTTCAAAAGGCTTGATATAATCTTGAATAAGGTGTATGGCTCCTGGTCGTTGATATCGCACATCACAAAACAGATTGCTTACTCACTGAGTTTTCAACATCACTATCGTTGAATTTCGATTTTTTTGACGTGGTGTTTGAAATTTGTAGGAATAATCATAAAGAAACGTTTACGTTTGTGTGTGTTCTTATGGGGTTTAGCCATCGTTACAGTAGGTACTATTGGAATTTAGATTACTATAAGTGAAAAACTAACATTAATATGGTACGTCTCTCGTTTTTAGTATGTGAAAATATACCATTTTCACAATGTGCCACTTCTTTATCCAACGACTGTACTATATCACGCCTCCGCGTCTATTTAAATATTTTAATTATCCACGAAATCCGTGATAAGCTTAACATTGCGTAGTAAAAACGATATTATAAACCCTAATTAAATTTTTCAACACGTGCTTAGTAAATTATTTTAGTTGTTTTTATTTCACAGCTTCTTGAATTCATTTATATTTTTGGGTTGACAGATTTAAAGGCAAAACGACTAGTTAAGCCAAATAATAATATAATATGAAAGTAACTTGATTGCAATGGGACCAACCATAACAGCTGGATAGCAAAATAACCGGCCAAGTACATAGGAAATACTACATAGTAAACCTGCATACATAGCAAAACTGCTAGATTGCAAAAGCTCTGGATAGTCGACTACAAAAACCTTATAGCCTATTTTTGAATGTTTAGTTAACTACACTAAAATGTACAAAAGTTTGTAACGTTCAAATCAAGGTGTTTAATGTGAAGCGACATTTTTTAAAATTACAATACATACGGCTTAACATCTGTATGCCTCAGGTTGATAGGAGTCGGAGCAGTGCATCATAGGGCACGTTCATAACAAACATTATCTGAGAGCAATGCTTTGTTTTAGGTAATGGTAAACACTTAGCATCAGGTGGATCATGTGCAAAAAAATCGGATAAAAATTGTATGTTTTATAATATTCATGTTGGTCTCCGAGGGTTCCACTAGCTAATGACTGATAAATTTACTGCCATATCTTTTCTGGGATAAAAGTGGCACTGAAATAAATTAAAACTATAAGAGAATTATAATGTATTTTTATATAGAAAATATATTTTCCCTAAAACTTAAACCCAAACTTATATTTCAACCGTTTGACCCAAAACTACATAGGTATCTACCAACATGAGATATCGGCTAAGAAATTCGTCTCAAACATACCTGATGTGTACGAAATGGAAAAGATATACAATAAATATAGGTAGGCACGTATTATATATGCCGGTCGGGAACTGAAGTGCAGTTTGGGAATACCGCACCGACTGATATGCTATAAAGAACTAGGGTTCGCGCACAAGGGGTACATCGGATATTTTTGTTGGCAAGGTGACAATTTGTTTACTTATCATTCTATTGAAAAACCAATTTTTCTTATCGTAACTATTCATCCGTTGTACACTACTATCTTGCTCTTGAAAATAGACAGCGGTTTAGCATAATTTAGTAGGTAGGTAACACTATCCAGACATTTGTAATGTTGAAAACATATTAAATCATTAAATTTACTGTTATAAAATACGTTTTGGTATTCTGTAGTGAATATATTATTTGAAATCATTTTCAAACGAAACCTTACAATATAGAACTTAAACTTGAATTCTGTAGGTCTGATCTTGAATACAATAAATGAAGTTTTGTATTGTCGTTACACTGTGCAGCAATAACTTGACTGAGGAATAGGTTACCGCGGTTCCGCAGTGTAATTAAAAACGACAATACGAAACTTCGTATATAGTTTTGAAGAGTAGACTTGCTGAACCTAATTTTCAATCTTTATTCCAGATACTTACAAGTATCATGGTTATTTTTTGCATATCTTCAGATATATCCTCGGAGGTATTTCGAGCAAGTTCTCTCTTGTATTCCATCCAGGGTCAATAAAATATGTAGGCAGGCGCTACGTGTGATCCCATCCCTCCGCTTTTCCTATAACAAGAAAGAATTTTTCTATGCATTTATTTTGTCACTGAAAATTCTTAAGACGGCTCTTTGTATATTTTATATGATAACAAGCTCTCTTGGGGGACGAATTGTGCTCAAGACATAAGCTGTAAGTTTAGTCTCAAGCTTTTTTAGCTATAACTTTATACCGAAATACATATTCAAGCTTTACTTTTATCTACCTGCCAAACGGTAAATAATATTTAAACTATTACTAATTGGCAATAACAAACAGAGAAAAAAACTTTCTGGTAATTTTCAAAGTAGGGCTATCGTTTGTAATATCAATATGAATGTCTTAATCACGACCAAAATCAATAACACCAAAAAATCATTATCACAACCTTACTTTTTTTTGCTCTTTTTAGTTTTACAAATATGTGGATTCAAAAAATAAGAGATATCTCAGTCTAGTTATATTAGTCGTTAGTAAAAATAAGGCACTGAATTGATTTCAAATTTGACGTAATGCTATTGTCATCATAATGATTTTGGCACGTGCCATGCAGACAGCCCGCCCACCCATACAGTATTCTATTTTTAGTTCAACTATACTACAAACTCGTACATAAAATCTTTACTCAACAAAATACATAAAATTTGTACAAAGCTAAGCTCATTAAATTGGCCTAGGTAAGACATCTAGTTTAAACCGTTTTGATTTAAAATACTTAATTCATGCATAAATAACTTTACTTCTTACTAAACTCATCATTGTTGGAAATCAATTGACACAAAAACACATTATTACGAAAATTTAATACCAATTTTCGTATAAACACAATAGTATAATGATCCCAGACATCAAGCACCCTAGTAGATAGTAGATTGATTTGTTTCCAACGACACAATCATTTTATTTATTAGTGTGTATGTAGGCGTAAGTCACGACTTTACAGGCTCAATACTTTTTTACATTTTATCGACTGTTCTTTGGATATGATCTTATTTTAGAAAAATCTAATTTAAAATATGGCGGTGTTTCACCAAACAAACTAGCTAAATACCCAAATTATCAAAAATATACATGCAAAAATGTGTCAAAGTGATTATTATTTTTAAGGCTCATAAAAGTAAAATAAGTTTCCATTTTGAAAACGGACGTTACGTTTTACAACAGTGCTTCTTTGTCTTACGGGAATACATCTTAGTTCCATGGGCTTCATGAGTAGGCGAGATTGCAGTCAAATACTAGTCGTAACCTATATTTTCAGTTTGGAAGGTATTGTTTAAATATTATCCTGCAGAATACAAATTCAAAATAATACCGCGACAAAAAGTCGCGTCTTAAGATTCATGTCTGCCATTCAAGTTCATAGGGCAAGTCACTAGATCGCTTTGTGGTATGCCATCAACACACTGTTTTATTGCTATAGTCAGCACCAATTATTCGATCGACTGAAATGTTTCAATTGATTTAGTGGTAACTACTTAGACTGCATTTAGTAGTCTTATGATAACTGACTGTGAAAGTGCTATGATAGCGAAGTAATTTTGTATATGAATGTATTTGAGTCCTAAAACTATGCATTTTAAAGTCTGGCTATGTCAATGTCTATGTATATTTTTGTAAATAAACAAAGCTAATTGATTCACGTTAAGTATTAAAAAACCTATATAGTATATGTAATTTATAAGAGAAATCAGAACGAACTAAGCCTAAATAAATATTTTGTAAGACACAGCTTGGTTCACTTGCTGGTAAAGTCTTTTTCACTCGCATATTTTGTATCACGGCTCGCTGTACTAGTTTGCAAAGTTTGAACTAAAAATATACTTCTTAACATAAATAAGGTACTACTGTATGCATGAGATATCTTGAGAAATTACGTTGATACAAAAAAGAACCCCATTTCTGAATACCTGGACCCGACATCCCCTTCAATTCTTATAATTTATTTAGGTTAAAAGGGCTGCATTCCTTATACAAGCGTACCCAATTTATAATGTAGATTTTGCGAAAAACAAATATGTTAGGTATCGAAACTTCTTCAGCCGGAAAATTATGTGCATGTTATTAAAACATTTCAGCGGCCTCTTTGCTGAAACTTATACCCACGTTTTAAATCAACAAAAGAACTTTTATGAACTGTCAAGCTATAAACAAAAAAGATCATTTGTTTTGCCAGAAGCATAAACAAAACGGATTTCCAGTAAAGAGTATTTGACAGAAAACGGGTTACTTTGAAATTGCTGTCTCATTAGCGAGAGTCCTACGGCCGCTGTCGTAAGTTACCGTCGACTGTGGGTAGTAAAGTACGACACTTGATTGGCGGTAAACATTGGCTCTTTGGGCATAACTTACGGGGTAGGTTTGGGGGGATATCGCTTTCGACTTTCGTACGGACGTATCGGAATAACACCACTGATGTATGTAATGTTGCGGCTGCTCAAATTAGCTTTATTGGTAGAAGAGTCATTTTGAATTGATTACTATTAGCTTTACAGAAATAAAGATGTTCTCAAACTACAATTTACTGTAGATAAACACGTAGGTGTGATATGTTTATGTACTTCTTCCTTCCTTTCATTTTTTGGTGACTACGTGCTTCGCTACAAACAGTATAATAACACGATAGGCACGCGTGTATAAGTTACTAACCTTCTTCGCTCAGCAAAACACCAATATTACCCAAGAAAATGCTATCGTCTGAAATCACCCTTTTAAAAGGGTAAAAGCATTTCTAAAAATAACTAAAAAACGCTAACCGTCCCAAAAGCCATCCCCGACCCACCGAGAGGGAACGGGAATTGCTTCGTCCCGAACTTTCACATCTACCTAGCGAATAAAAGAAAACAATGGTACCTATACTTTCTCGATTTGTAGCGCCGAGGAACTTTAAACCTTATTTCTTTACGTTAGCAACTGAAATGAGACGGAGAAAATCCAAATAGAGAGATTAGGGGTAACTTGAATGTCACCTAAAATGGCTTTGGCAAGTGTTGCTCAGACGGGTAGGTGCTTTTATTTTAGTGAAAATCACATTCTGCCAATGCAATATGATTTTCAATGGTGACTTTATTATTTCAGGCTTTTAATAAGATAATAATAAGATGCCTAATCTGTTTTTATAGTTCCAATGCGTAAATACCAACCAACTCGTTATCAAAGAAAAAATATAATATTACTTAATGTTATAAATAACAAAAAATCTACGCAGTAAGAATAAACAAAAGTATCTTATTCTGAAAGAGAAAAAATAAAAATATAAGATTAGACCCCATTTCACAGTTAAAATTGCATATTTCATTACACTTAAGCGCTTAATTTTATAATTCGCACAAAAAGTGTATAAATTAAAATAATTCCAAAGAGGACACCGCCCTTATCAGGGACCGTCAAGTACCAAGTAATGATATTTCACGGGAAAAAGATACGAAATGGACTTAGTATTTGCACATTTTATCTACGTTGATAACGTGTCAAACGTAATCTTAATCTTTTGAGATACCTTCGGGCTTCATGTGTGTTCGGTTCGGTTCAAAACAGGTCTGATATTATGCAGAGCAGTTAGATACTGATTTTATGAGACGGGCTTGAGTAAACGCCTTTCGATCCCTGCCCGGCACCGTATACGTAGGTAGGTGAGGCTAAATATAATTTGCTTGCCTTCCGTATGAAAAATACTCATCATAACGCACTACGTAATTTATAAAAGCAATCGTTGTTTGCTACATTTAAACCTTAGCATTGAAATCACGTCTATAACCACATGCCTATGTACTTGTTGTATTTAAATACGGTTACCCAAACTGAAAGAAACTAATTTATTAATATTTATGAGAAAACATTGAAAAACCTTTCACTTTTATTATTGAAACATTTACATAAAATATAATTCAACCTTTTTAGGGTGTCAGAAACAAAAACTTCTTTAGGAGTTTCTCAATTTATTTAAACTCTAAATATGACGAAACGGCCTTCACACGCGAGCTACAAATTAAGCTACTGAAGAAGCGAGCCTCGATAAGGCAAAACCCCATTTCATTTCTCAATATTCAAACACAAATCTCCGCGGGTACAGTATACATGAAATATTTACTACAAATGAATATGAATTTTTAATCTGCCGCAGGGTTTTTCGAAAGGGCGTTCTTTCTCTTGAAATTATTAACACATAATAATATAGCTTTATGGTTTCTTTTAATGGAACTTGGGGCTATCTGAGTGGCTCGGGGTTCCAGATACGGCCACTATAACACTTGATGTTAATGGACTTTCCAAGATGTGCTATAGTACGTACCTTTGTAAAAGTGTGAGTATATTTACAGCCAAGTGACTCGATACCTAGGAATTTCTTGCATTAGCTATCGAGTTTCACTTCACTCATAAACGCTATCAGATATATCTTAACTGGATTGTTCAAATTAAAATAATTATTTATTGATTTTTAAAACGCATATCTCCAATGCTAATTGATATGGCTTCTTCACCGAATTTTACGGTACATTTCTGTTTGAACGTTTAATCTGCAGTATTTTTAACCAGCTAAAAGCACATAAAAACGCTTCGTTATACAACGTACCGCTTTATGCTTATAATTAACACTTTATTTAACACGACTAAAATACCGGTATGTTTTGTTGTTCTAACATCTATAATTCAGAGCTAGTGTGGCTCACCACACAAATGGATCTTGAAAAACAACCAGTTATTTTGACAACTGTTATTGTAACTAGGTCGTAAATACATGGCTCTACAAGCGAAATTGTTTCTACATGCGTTGAGATACAGTTGAGTTTGCTATAGGGGCTGTGGTGAAAATGTAAGATCTTCTTTGTTAATAACGTTAGACCTTAATTTTAATTTGGAATGAGCTTTTTATAGAGGACTCTGAAAGAAACGATTTTTCATAAGTGATGAGGCGGCACTGATTGCGTATATTGGATAAATATTTTTGTGAAAAGCTCTTGGGGCACGGTGAAAAATTTTGTTCATGATAAATTACGGACAAAATCCACGTGGACACGTGTAACTAATCTTTCAATTATACAAATAGGCCCTTGTGTGTTTAATAATTTTTTAGATGAGGATCAGTGTAAAATATGGCTTAGCAGATATACTTTCTCAATTAAGTTATTTGTAGACTGCTGTGTAAGATTTTTTTTTCCAAAAGCTCTACATATTGATATGTCTAAGTAACCAGTAAGTCTAGATTGCGATAAAACTAGGTCTCAGTTAGACTAGTTGATCCACGATTCTGATAATGTATTACTAGTGAAACATGCGCGAATTCGTCCACATGAAGTAATTTTCATACAAACTTATTATTATTATAATTATAGCTCTGCTGTATCCAGTTAGGGATTACCTTACAGGATTTTATTTCAAAGTAAACATTTGCGTATTTAGTTCAATTTACCCTGAAAATTTCAAGTTTCTACGACCAGTGGTTTAGACTGTACGTTGTCTATAATGTCAGTCAGTCAGGACAAAGATTATTATGTTGGTAGGTATTGAAAACAATATTGTATACAGTTTCTAAGTGAAATATACTAAATTTTACAATTTCTGTTATCAAATGAAGCAGCACGTAGGTAATAATCTTATTTTATTCAAAACAATTAGGTATTTAATAATCCTACCTCTTAATTTAATTACCATTTCTTGTACTAAGGTATATATTAAAACATGTAGGTGGGATTATTATAAAAATATAAAGTAAAATTTGAACTTCAAATTAGCATTTTAATATTCTTGAACTCTTCACACACACATATTGCTAGAATTTACACGGATCGGATTGTCAACGGATGGCAATTGAAAAACCATAAAAATACTATAAAACTTGGGTCGTAAAAGAATTGTAATTCTCGTGCACATTTTAACACGGTACAAATGACCGTCGGTATTCTACTGATCGAAATATATAATTATAATTATAGAGGAAAGATTTAGGTTTGATCGTAAAAATTAAATTGAAGATTTCGTTAAACTTTGCTTATAGAAAGGATTAGAAAATTGATTTTATTAGTAACGTATTATTTTTTGGGAATCGATGTTTGGTACTAGTTTGGGTAATAAAACTCTTTGATAGACAACACCGCATTGATTTCTTTATTTTTTTTCTGTCAAACATTTTTATTTATTTACCACCCTAGCATAACTTTTTATATAGCTTGTGAATGTTTTTGTCAGGTTTGGTTAAGATAAAATAACAACCGAAAATCTGTACTTATTGCTTGTTGTAAAAAGTTTTCATCCAATATCTTTCAGTTTTGGTAACTTACGAAATGTATTCGGTAGAAGTGATGAAAGTTCGTCGCCAAATAGGTGCGTCTAAAGTTAAAGATAAAACTTTAAGATTTTATTTAAAAACTTGTCCGAGTTTATTTAAAACTTTGCTCATAACGAGCCGCCCGTCTCTGTGGAATTTCTAAAGAAATTTTGGAATATTTTAGATAGCATTTTACGTGAGAATTTGGACGATTAACAGGTTTTTAATGAGTTATATTTGCTTATGTAAAAATACAACAAGAAAGTTTACATGATTCATTGCATTGTTTAAAAGCTAAACTCCAATACATAGATCTTTCCGAAAGTTTACTTAACAAGCTTGAGCTACTACAAAACATCTGCATTCGGTTCATATTTGGGTTACGTAAATATGAACATGTCTCTGAATTCCACACGAAACTCAAGTATCTCCCTATTCGTTTTTGCCAGAATGTACATATTTTGTCTCTTTTGACGACCGATGTGGTGAGGCGGGCGAATGTTTGCCTGCGATGCAAGAGGTTACGGGTTCGATTCCCGCCTTGGGATAAATGTTTGTACGATCTGCAAATATTTATTCCGCGTGTTCTGGGTACTTTCTACGTATAATACAGATTTACATAAAAGTAGGTAACTTATAACTTAAAATATATGTTATTGCCTTGTTTGCTGAGAGATGATTATAATCTAGATCTTTACAGTAGATAAAGAAATCTGTATCGTATCTGTACGATTACAAACAAAGTACAGCTTCGGTTCCAGTAGATTTAGTTAAAGTACATTTATTTTATAACTTAGTTACTTAGGTCGCAAAATAAAAAAAATAGAAAATAGAAGTTGTCAAGATTCACAAAAAATAATATGACTAAAATTCTGAATAATACTTACCTAATTAAATTTGGTAGAAACACATTGTAATAACTCAAAAACATCTACATAGAATATTAATTATCGTAGAAACGTGTATGAATTTATTCATTTACCTTCTACGTTCCTACCATACTAAGAAATCATTTTAAAGTCTTATTTAACTTGTATGTCCACTTCAAAATTCCATCATCATCAATTTATAAAGCTCATTCAAAACAAAACATCAATCTTTAATTGAACTCCAGTCGATAAATTACCCAATTTCTCACCTGAATTACTAACCAATCCGTAACCAAGGAACATTACCGACCCTAAACCTAGCAGTTTCCATTAGTTTGATTAAGAAAAGATCCCATAATACGAGAACATGTTTGGTATTTAACTTTTAACTACCCATACACACATATCCACCCGAGTAGGTGCGCTTCCGTCTTCGTACCCAAGAGGTAAGGAAAACAATTTTAATCTCTGAACAAGTCGAAGTGAAAGTTATTGCTGAGGAAATAAGATTGGTTTTCCTTTGTAATGGGTTGGGATTTGTGACGTCATGGGTCGAGGATATCGCGTATCGATTGGTAGCGGCTCAAAGCCGATACAACCGCTTCTATTTACGCTCTTTACCTATTTATAAAGCTGGTTATCTGACTGCGTACCTGCGTTTGCTCCAATGCCATCGGTACTATGCAGATCTAATATTTATAGATGAAAACTCCCATTCTAAGATAAAAGGAAATGAATATGCTAGAATATAATTTTTAAAATAATATTTGATTTGTTGAATGTTTGTTGTTTGTCCCACGTTATCTCGTAATACTCATGCGAGTCTCAAATGTAGATGACGCTGTTTCTCTGCCGGGAATCCTCTTACTGAGAGTTCGACGACACGAGTGCATCGATAGGACTCAGGACGACTGTTTCTAAATGACAAAGAGGTCTTCAACCTCTGATTTTAGTACGTGTAAAATTAGATTTTCTCTTTGCAGACAACCACTTAATATTTTCAAAATACTTTCTGTGTATTCTGAATAAGTGGCAGAGTTATTGTGACTAGGCCAAATCTAATGGTTTATGAAACTGTTATTTGAAATGGCACAGACGTTTGTTCCACCTGTTCTGAGAAAGAATTTATTTTATAGCGGTAGATACCATTTCCCTTCGGTCTAAAATTAATCTGAGTATGTTGAAGTGTCGTGCAAAACATGACACGTGCCGGCTACTTTACTGACCATAAACTGAAGCTGTTAGAGCTCATCTTTCTTCTAAACGACCGCTGAGAATTGTTTATTGTGTAAAAAAGCCAAGTTGCATTCGAAAACTCGCTGGATTAATGACCAATAATATTTACGTCCGTGTCTTTTTAATTTATGGACGTCAGCGCATCGGTTAAACCAGGCCTGCTGTTTCATCAGACCACATCGCTGTCCTATTTACACCACCAAGATTGTTGCTTTGGAAATATACAGGCCTATGTCCGGCAGGGAACTTTTTAGGCTTATTGTTATATTGGAGGTCAAATTCCGAACAATATTAAGTATTCATCTTTCAGCGCAAGCTTCAGTCAATATTTGCACTGACATTCGCGTAAAGCTAAGCTGAGGAAGAATTACGCAACGCCCCATATATTATTAAAGTCTGCCATAAAATTGTTGAGTTACCGATTCGAGTGACGTTTACTGTCGAACAATCGGCTGCGGTCGGTGAGTCAGTCGGCGCCCGGGGCTTCGAGGACGGACGTCGAACTACGCCTACAAATCGGAATATATCCCGTATAGCAGAGAGCGGCTAGATCACTTCATGGGCGTTACCCGGAAACAATATGAACCACTATATTTTGTACAAGAGGTCACTCGCAGCTTTGCCCGCGTGGCAGTTTTTTCCCGTTCCCGTTATTTTTTCGGGATAAAAAGTAGCCTATGTCCTATTCCAGATTACAATATTTATTTAAAATTTCATCCAAATCAGTCCACTGGTTAGAACGTGAAAGAGGAACAAACATCCATCCATCCATGCATCCATCCATCCATCCATCCATCCATCCATCCATCCATCCAAACATTCGCATTTATAATATTAGTAGGATGTTAAAATTTTATATTCACACACTAGAAAAACATACGCGAATTCGTTTACGTAAAGTCATTTTCATGCAGAGAAACGCTAATTAACCTTAACTTAAAGGGTATTAAGTTTTAGGAATTCCTTTCTAGAAGTAGGTATACATGTACGCACCAAGATAAATATACCCTGAAAGTCCTGAGTCCGGTCTTTACAGCGAGTGGCTTAAATTATGCACTGTCTATAAGTCAGTCAGTCATGCAGTCAGTGAGTCAAGGCTAAGATTTTTAAGATTGTTATTATACGAACTATAAAAAATTGCATTATTTTTGACCTTAATCGACGAATTGGCTAACTAACAATCAAAAAGTGCATGTATATATACAGATATATAATATCTACCCTGTTTTAGACATAGTTTCTCATAAATAAATAAACTAAATAGTAAGTACATGATATTGGTTATAGACTCACTAGTCACCAGAGACAATATAATGTAGTTGTTCAAGTATACTTTTAAAACTTAGCATAAATTATTATGCCAAAGCTTATTACCCAAATTAAACTATAATAATAAAACGACTACTCTATTCTTTAAGTACGTATGTGAATTTTAACGCAACGGTATGGAGTATCACAGCTGTTTTAATGTAACTGTGGTAATCCGATGTTGTTCAAACAAACACTTGTTCGCAGCACACGTAGACAACGCCCAACGCGTGGGTGTAAAGTCACGTTTGAATCGAATTCATTAATAACTTATACCTAAACTGGTGTAGGTAACTTACCCAATACTAGATCAACAGACTTTCAAACAGTTAAGTTAAAGTCAAAAAGCATTTTATTCAGTAATATCCGCAGGGATCATCTTGAGGCATCATAAAACTAGGTCGTCCTAGGGTAAATCTAAGCGCCTTGTTCTTCGTGGCCAAGTCTAGGAGAACAAGCTAGAATCTTACGGCTTGGTTCCTACCGTATTTTGTATGATCCTTTTATGAATCTCAGTATTTATGAAACAGTAGATAAGTAACTTGCTTTGTCATTTCCGATTGTAACGTAAAGCAACGTCTTGCGCAAGACTTACTGATGGAACAAAGAGATTGCCCACCTGATGATAAGTGGTCACCATCACTTATAACAATGCATTGCCTTGCAGGTCTACAATGCAGTGCTCTTTGTTCATCAACCTGAGGTATACAGGTGTTTAATTTATCATTTATTCGGCATCATTCTAAGCAGAAAACAGCAAGCTACTTGTCGGTAGAAATAGGCATGGTGGTATTTTTTCCCCGGACGAGTCCTTCGCCAAAAGCCAAAAATATTTATGCTACGCTTAATTACAAAATTAAATACGTTATTGTATGGAAACATGCTTGTCTAAATCATAATATTACTTTGATATTACCTAAGGACTAAGTAGGCTGAAAGAGAAAAATCTACTATCTTATTAATATAAAGAAATGTGATTAAATCAAGAAATTATAGCTCTGATAAAATCCCTTCAATATGGCATGTCTCGCAAACCCTAATTAAATATGCTAACATATTCCCTTCCATTCCGCATATTATTTCATCTACTTATATGGTGTGTTTAATTAAAATGCCTCGCTGTGTTGTGTATTCAGAATTCCACAGATATTACTTCTGAGTAACTTTATTAAAATCTCAATCGTATTATAAAAGGTTTAATTTAAAACGTTTTTAATCTGATACTTAGTTGAAATATCGTACCAGTTCCGCTACCGATGGTAAGCTATCTACGTTTAAAAAACACCTAAAACTAGCTAAAACAATTAAACTGCCATAAAAATGGTTTCCCACGGCGATCATTGCAAGCTCTAACGATCACTGTATACGAAGATAAACACAGTTCTCGTGCCGATGGTAAAAACACATTTTTGTTACCATTTTATGACAACAATTACGACCGATAAAACCTGCAGCGATTATTCTCTTTAGCAATTCTTGTGGTCGCGCTGTCATCAACCCGTGCGCCTCAAGTAGCCCACAGAAAACTTATCTACTCCAAACACGTTGTTGTAAATCATACTTTATTTTATAGGCGATAAAGTTTAATTTCTATTTCACGAGGTGGCAGGCAGCTACCGAAAGTAATTCCGCTTCGAGAACCTTGACTTTGTCCGCTATTTTATAATTATGTATTTAAATAGTCAATGTTTAAACTTGATAGCTTTTCTACCGTGTTTGTTTCCTTAGTTTTTATAGAGAAGGTACTTCGGTGTTATTGAACAGAGCGTTTTTACGTTGCTTGCGTTGATTTTTTAATTACCTGTTGTTGATATGTATACAATGTGGTATCACGCTTAAATTACTACGTGAACAGTAAAAAAGGTAGTAAATCTGACTTAATGCATTATGAATTTACTGACGCGATGAAACAATCCAAACGAGTATCAAATTAAAGCGTTATTTTCGTCGGGGTGGCACGTACAAAATGCGGGAAATTTTCGTGTCTGGTTACAAATTAAGCCAATTTCTATTTAACACTTCAGTAGCAGATAGCTACAAATAGTACAATAGGGTGTGTTCACAATGGTTCGTGTTAAAATTTGTGTGGAAATGCAACCAATTTGGCGGATGAAACAAGGGTTACAATTTGTGTTGATAGTTGTTATCTGTGATATCCATCGGTAGGGTTTAAGGTAGCGTCAGCAATAAATTTTATGACAGTAACTAGATGGCATATAAAATAGTATAATCGCAAAATAATAAAATGTGTAATTAATGCTACGGCGTAGACCCTCGTAGCAGATTTCGTAGTAATTTCTCTTTTGTTGTAATAAGCAACTTTTTATATTATCAGTCTTTTACTAGGCTAAACCAATTATTATTGTAACACTGTTTTTGAACCTTTGACCTCAAATATGTTCTTTACTGTAGTATAAATATTTATCATAAAAGTTCTTATATAGAAATACTCAGATAAGAGCCAAAAATATTAATGAATTTATTTTTTTACAACATTCATAATCATAGACATTCTCCGTTTTTGAAGTAGGTTTGTCTAATGAAAGTAATACACTAAGCTCGATGATATGCAACGTCTCGTTCCGCCTGCCGCCATTTTCGCCGGAAGCTAATATAGCAGGTACAGTCTGCCCTTTCAAAATACCGTCTGCATGTGACATTTAGATAATTTAATATTCATTGCGCTTTACCGAGGCAGTTATGCTTAAAATGAAGCGTAAAGGGCGAAGTGACAAACACGGATTTGAGAGAGCTCGCGTGAAAATAATTATGAAGGATGATGGAAATATGAAGAGTTTTAGTGAGCTTTTCTTGCATACTTTAGTTTAAACAAGACAAATAAATTCAAAGGTGTAATGTTGATCAATGATGGAAAACCAGATACATATAATAAAATACTGGGAGTAATAAGAGCAATCTCGAAAACTTTGAAAGATTAAATACCCATTTTGTTTATTTATATCAAGATTATAATTAATATAAAATGTTATACTATTGGTTAGATTTTATGTTATATAGATAGATTGGAAAAAAATATGAATAATCATTAAGTAACATTAATTTTTTGTGCAAGAAACAAGCTCCTATAAACAATTTAGTTACTTAGTAATTTACTTGGTTAAAATGTATAAACTTTTGTTTTTTTTTTGCTGTCGCTACTATGTTTCATATTCGCCTCACCGTCTATGTTTTAAATGAGATGGTCTCCAGACCTATGTCTGACTATTCAACCCACACCGTATTTTACACAACATGGAGTAAAACAAAGAATAATTTGAAAAATTCAAAACACGCGACTTGTCCACGCGAAATCATAATTTTGTTAAAATACGATTCGCCAATACAGCATTAAGAAAATAATCAGTTGTCATGGAAAACCGTAAACTTTGTAATTATATGCTTTTGAGTTTCAAAGAAACGTCGGTAAATTTATCAACGCTGAATATAATGAAATTGGCATTTGTCGAGGAAATTGGACGTTACTAAATTGGAGTTTATGATATTGTTTTTGTAAATAAACAAAAGTATTATTTATTTGCTGTATAATAATGATTTCATCGATTGAGTATTTATTTTGAAAGTGGTATATCACAATACATAGTTTTTACTTGATGGTCTTGAGATAACATGTGACGTAGGACAATAGGACATGCTTTATTAGGTAAAACAACTAAGCTAACAGAGGTTACCGCTCAACTTCATTTTGGTCCCGCCTGCTATAATATTTATTTTGAATTCGTTCTGAAAACAAATACGATAAAAATTATCTATACGTAATTTGTAATATTATGAACATTAAAACAGAGCGTAAACACAATGTAACACATGTAAAATTATAAAAAACTCAATAAACATGTAGGTAAAAATAAAATATATATATTTATTGCCCAATATCAAAACTAGGGTGCGTTCCAACAGGCAGAACTCTTCTCAAATGGGTTGAACTCTTTCAATTTCGCCAGGGACAACCCTCGCAATATCGACCAAAACTTAGCTATTTTATTAACAAAGTTTTGAAAACCGTAGTAAAGAAAACCTCAAATAGCCCATGAGGATTAAAAGTGTCCTTTCATCATCATTATCATTAGATAGTGAGCTTAGTGTTTTTTGCTAATTCTATATAACACTCGGTTTTTCCCCTAAGCCGATGCTTACACAAACTATTTGCTTAACTATATTAAAAAATATTAAAAAATAAAAAAACAATTGAATGTAATTTCATAATATTAATGTTAAAACAGATTTAAGGGACGTAAAATACGCGCTCAGGGCACAACTGACCTATGCGGGGACGGTAACCACACGTTTTACGACTTGCCATCCGGAATTATTGCCTTCGGCCTGAGCCGGGTGCTATCAAGTGTTCTAGTCACTTCTGTAGATTTTATGTTTATGGTAATGGTTTTGTAGGAGATAATAACTGTATTCAAAAACAATACCAGAACTACTACAGTACTCTTGGTATAAAATAACGTGGCGCCAGCTTTGACCTGACCCAAAATACATCGTGTATATTATTATATATGACAAAACGCGTGATTTCGTCCGCATGACATTATTTTTATGCAAGCCTTACTACACCCGTTTAAGGGTTGAATTTCGGAAAATCCGTTTAATAAACATTTTTACGCACCAAGACGAATTATGTCCTCAAAATTTCAAGTTTCTAAAACCACTAGTTTAAGCTGTGCGTTGTCTAGGTATATGTCAGTCAATCAGGTCAAAGTCCCTATAATATTATAAATGCGAATGGATGGATGGATGGATGGATGGATGTTCCTCTTTCACGCTCTAACCAGTGGACCGATTTGGATGAAATTTTCAATAAATATAGATTGTAATCTGGAATAGGACATAGGCACTTTTTATCCCGAAAAAATAACGTGAACGGGAAAAAACTGCCACGCGGGCGAAGCTGCGAGTGGCCTCTAGTTTCTTATAATTGGTATAGATTACTACATTAACATATTTTTAAGTAGCGTTGCTAGTGTAAAAATCTTACGAAAATACACAGCATTGTCGTTTACTATCCAAATGTCACGTCCGCTGTCGACAATCGAAATTCCTAGACGGTGATATATGTATAAACATAATGATTACATGAAAAGAATGAACAACGCCTATGCTATCATACTGATGCGTGGCCAAGTGTCACGTTCAAGCGTTAGAGCATAATCTTCGAATTTCTCTTGTCTAGAAGATCTTGTATATAAAATACAACATTCACTATAAGAGGGGTTACAGACCAGGCGTATTTTGTTTTTTTTTTTATCAGAGACGAGTCTGAATAAGATATGTTAGGTTATTTTGTTCACTGTACAGTTTATGTTGTGGTGGTCTGAAGAAATGTTTCTATCTCTTTATCTAAAAAATCAAAGTGAGTTTTATTTGTGCATGTATACGCTTCGCAAAATTGTCTAATCTGTACTCTCTTTTAGAAGTGAATGACATTATATAGAAAATTATGGTTAGTGAAATATTGTTGTAAAATAACCGAGATTGTAATTAAACGACCGATGTGGCGCGGCGGTTGAAAGTCCGCCTGCGTCGTAGGAGGTTGCGGGTTTGATTCCCGCCTTGGAATAAGTGTTTATACATCTGTAAATGTTTCTTCCGGGTGTTCTGGGTATTTTCTATATATGACAAAAAATATCTATGCATGTAATATATCGTATTAAGTATATATATCAGTCATCTAGTACATAACACAAGCTGTGCTTAGCTTGGGGCTAGATGATGCTGTGTGAATTGCCCAGCATGATTAATATATTATTATTATTTATCAACTATTACTACTATAATATTACCATGTATAATTAACCTCATAGTTCAATTGGCTCTGCCTTCTGCACTGTAGGTTAAGTTTTAAGATTCTTATCAAAGACTAGACGATAGTCCTTGATGAATCCTTGAATCTATAAATGTTATAGGTATTTATTCTGTGCCTAGTTTTTTTAAATGTATTTTTAGCTATACATACAGTTGTACATAAAATGGGTATTTTACCAATCATCAGGATTCCATAGCAATGCATTTCAATTTCACTGTAAATGACAAATATGAGTATATACTCATATTTGTCATTCACCAGTTAATTCATATGAATTAACTGGTTTCTTAAACTTAGCTTATTCCGAGACTATTGGGTTCATAGGAAATATCCGCCAATATTTATTAATATAAGTAAAATGACGCCAAAGGTTTTAATAGGCTTATATACAAAAACAACCCTCCAAAATGCGGTTGCTAACTTTATTTTGTAATTAACATAATTAGATACACGCTCTGCTGTTTCATAGCTCGGCTAGCAGCCACATTGTTTATTAAGAAGGACGGCCGAATTAAACTAAATTTCACAACGGCACAAAACAGGTGCCAACTTAAAATTCTTACTGTGTAATTATATCGTCGTAAGTACGTGTACAACCCTTTGACTCATAATTACAAAACAAGTATTCTGCTGCTATAACATTAATGTAAATAAATGTGAAGTCAATTATGTCTAACCACACGCAATGGTTATTATTTTTATTTATAACTATAAATATAGTAAACTTTTAACTGCTTGGAGTAGGTATTTTGTTTTTACAAGTATAAGAATCTTTGTATTGACTGACTGACTGTTATCTTTTAGTGAAAATTTGAGTAAAAACAGACATTTAATAAAGAAAAAAGGAAGGTTAAATTAATAAAAATGGAACTATTACAAAATTTTTTTGTAATTTTGGGTTTGTTTAACTTAACGTACTTACTCATTTTTTTTTGTGGCATCTGTCCGTCTTGCGGACAATTTTGCCAATGTCAATGTGGGTTGAATAAATTCTTTTTAGTCAAGTCGAGTCGGTAAAAAAAGTAAAGTCAGCAGTCATCGGTTTTGAAGAAAAAGATGGCGTTTTTCTTCAAAACAAAAGGGAAACATTTTCGTTCAAATCAGAATGCCTCATAACACACTTTCATTTCAATTGTTTACACTTGTGCTAAGACCTCAAGTAATGATGGTTAAAATACCACCAAAATTACCCATCAGAACTTAAAATAACACTAGAAAAACAATTAAATTGAAAATACAATGTTGCTTCCAAAGATGACAGAAAACGAATGAAAATAGCGTCAATTTACTAATGACAGCAGAAGCAAAGAACACAAAACAGTTTTTATTTTTATGCTAAACTCCTTGTCGAAGATGTCAACCAATCAAATCTCGAGGAGTTATTTGCATAAGGAGTTTGTATCAAATATTTTTTTTACGCAAAGAGGTTGTATAGCATTGAAAAGGATGTCGAATATACTGGTGTTTTTTAAATTTAAACACCATGCTTTTTATTAACTTTTAGGGAGGGAATGGTACTAAATGTTTTTGTCACTGTCAACGTCATTTTCATGTCAAAAAAGAAAGGAAACAGACTTATCCGCCATTTTTGTTAGTAAAGCTTTCTGCGACTATTATGAACAAGACTACAGTAATTTTTTAAATGTATTTGTATAAATGCGTATAAGGGTGGTTCTATTAAGAAACAAATGTACCCCTATAAGGGTGCAGTAAAGTTTGTATCAAAAAAGCTTCACCCGAGTGAAGTTGCGTGAAATTCCACTAGTTTTAACACAATCTGCTTCAAGAGAAACATTCTTAGTTTTTTGGCATGAATCCTATAAAAACCTAAAATCAAACCGTGTCTTAAAAACTCTTTTCGAACGAGCCACATTTTCTTGGACACTTTCCACAAATTGATCTCATTTTGTATGCATTGCAGCACAAATTTAAAAATAAGGAAAAACCTTTATCAAAATAGAATCTCTTTATCAAGGGAGATATGGATTTATAATATAGCATTTTGAAAACACCACCCATAGTAATATCTTGAATATTGAACGTAAAGAAGAGTATATTAGCATAATCCAACTAAATTAAAAAAATCTCGGTTCATCCCTTCGAAAGTTGCAAAAACCTTGGCATCAGGTGCCACAAACTGATCCCTAAGAATGGTATTATCTGAAACATATTTCCCGAGTTGGGCCCCTAGGGTCGTACAAGTCCCCACTCTGAATAAATTACTTATCTGCATGGATTTTTTGTTTTGCTTATACAGAGAAAGGCTTACAGAATGAATGCTGAAATCGAATGAAAATTATGTTAACTTTTACTCCTCAAATACGAAAGCACACAAATAACAGACAAGTGAGTTGAGTTAAGGTTAAAATTACTTAAAATGGTTTGTTGTGAAAACTTTTATGGAATTGGGCAAAGCTTCTGTGGCAAATTTTAGAAATATAAAGAAACCCAGCCGTCACAGCTCAGTAAGTAGTAACTCTACCTTCTACGCTGTAGGTGGTGGGTTCGATCCCCACCGAGGACAAACATTTGTGTGATAAACGTGGATGTTTGTTTTGTGTCTGGGTGTTAATTGTACTCTGTGTATGTATTTATAAAAAAACATATATAAGTACTCTATTAGTCATCTGATTCCCATAGCATAATCTATGCTAGTGGATGTTGTGTAAAAATGTAACAACTATTTATTTATTTCTGTTTTTCTAGTTCAAGGATGATTCAGTCGTGTATCAAAGACTAAATTACTGCTTAGGTGTGGCAAAGTAGTCTCGTACACCCTTATAGAAGATTGTTGGGGTTACGTCAGCCAGAGGTCAAGAGTCAAATACGAGTGTTAGGTCGGACCGGAATGCTTTTAAGAAATATATCTGAGATCTGCCGAATAAATTTTGCGATAAAAAGGAAGGGCTGGTAAATTGTACCCGTTTCAAGTTCATACAGGACGATGAAGTAAATATTGGAGGACCAGCGCTATAGTTGTGCAAGCCGCTATAGCTGATGTTGAGCGGTGATCTAATTTGTATCTTTACTTGTGTACAAAGTAAACTTTTATTAAGCCTGTATTGTGTCCGCGCACTATTTCCTTTTCAGCAAATTGACAATATTCTTAAGTATTATTATATAAAATTAAAGTTTTGCTTTTGTGAATCATTGGGTTCTTATGAGTAAATTTGTTTTAATATCTAATTGTCTAAAAAAAAAATTCAAAGTATTGTTTTATTATTATTTGTATTACTTGTTGGTGAAATTTACTTATAACTACAACTCTAAACCGTTTTACCTTTTGGGTACGGAACCCTAAAAACGAGCAAGTCTCACTGCATGAAAGTAAAAAAAAAGAAACATGTCAATTGTCAACGTTAAATACTCAAACAGCTGCCTGTCTCATATTTAATGTTTGTATTACATTAACTTTATTCCTTTACAAGTAAAAAGAAAAATTATCCATTTAAATAGCATGATAAAATTTTATAGTTATCTAAGAACTGAATTAATTGAAGATTAAAAAATCGTAAAAATGAACTGGATTGGAATGTACACATTTGGTAATAAATTATTATCGACAGGCCTACGGATAGTTCGTTATTACTTGACTTTAACATGTTTTATACCTTTTATTTTGATATAACTGTATTGGGAATTCACAGGCAAGACTTTTGAGGTTATGATTTTGAATTTTATAAAACGTTTTGAAGCTTACACTTATAGCATCTATGTACTATAAGTCTTTTTCTATATTAAAACTCATATCAAACGAATTACATATACTAATAGAATTATTTATACTTTTTATAATTTGTAATGGGTTAATTTAAAAATACGTGATTGATTTTATAAATTTTTTCACCTTTATCAGCTAGATTAGGCTTTTTCTATGTTTTCTCTGATTTGTTTGTGAGCTGTAGGTTCATAATAAATATTCTTATTTTCTTACCCATGCAAACCCGGATAGGGTAATAGTAATCAATAAAATTACAAGTATCACGTGAATCCAGGTAAACCTAAGCGCAAGTTCTATGCAACCAAGCCTAGAACAGCCAGAGAAAGGAAGAAAATAACTTATACTTAAGCCGTTTCTAACACGAAACAATCCGTTTACAGAACAACTTGCCAGCCAAAACACATTAGGGTGGTTTCCAATTTAATTTCAAGTCGCGAAAAATAGGGAATTTACATTACTAGGGGTATTTTCTTTTCAATTTTGCTATGCCCTTTCGTCCGGGCCTTTGACCGGGCAGGCTGTCTAGACATATTTGCACAGCGGGTGATAAGAAGCTCTGAAAATTGGCGATTACAGCCGCAAACTCAACGAATTAGAACTCAAAATCGATTTATTTGAGTATAAACGTTTGTAATTTTCAAACTGGTTAGGCAGTCAACTTAATTTGACGACCGATGTGGCGCGGCGGGCGAATGTCCGCTTGTGACGCAAGAGGTTGCGGGTTCGATTCCCGCCTTGGAATAAATGTTTGTACGATCTGCAAATATTTATTCCGGGTGTTCTGGGTATTTTCTATGTATAATAAAAAATATCTATGTATGTAATAAAATATTGTATTAAGTATATCAGTCATCTAGTACCCATAACACAAGCTCTGCTTAGCTTGGGGCTAGATGATGCTGTGTGGATTGTCCAGCATTATTATTATTATTATTTGAGTATGAGCGTTTGTAATTTTCAAACTGGTTAGGCAGTCAACTTAATTTAGAAACAGCCATGACTTGATTGACATTACTTATTTAGCTACGTTACTTTGTGTATAAAATGTTGCTGCGCTTAGTGAAAGGCTCGTTCAGGCTCCAGCTCATACTGCCGGCATTTAAATAAAGTAAACTTAGCATCAGTATAGTAAAGTTAGAATTATAAGTTCTCTAAAGTTAATTAACAAGAACGTGTACCTAGTTATCTATATTAATATAATATTATAAAGAGGAAAGATTTGATTGTTCGTTTGTTTGCATTGAATAGCTCCGAAACTACTGGACCGATTTGAAAAATTCTTTCACCGTTGGAAGCTACACTATCCCCGGGGACATAGGCTTTATTATGTTTTCAAAAAATTAGGAATCCTTACTTAAACCCATGTGAAGCCGGGACGAGTGAGTGGGTGTTTAGCTGTATAGTATTATAATACCAACCACTTTATGAATTATTTTCTTAGTTGATACACTCTTACATACTAAGGTGTACCCTGAAAATTTTACTATCAACAATACCTACTAGTGGTTCTGTAAAAAAAAAACAAGAAAGAAAGAAAGAAAAGTTTTTTCCTCATGTCAAAAATCACGATCGACAAAAAAATGTAATAATTCAAAGAACTTGTGTGCCAATTTTCATCAGAATCAGTTGAGAAACGCGGCTTGTAAGCGACATACAGTACAGATATATTGACAGCCAGACAAAAGCATTTCTAATTTCAAACATTGGCCAATCTCGTAACTGAGACGCTTCGCTCGCTTCGCTTGCTCGGTCAATAAGCAACGCACGACCTGACTGACTGATATCCTTCGCCAGCTAGTGGGTCAGAATAAATTATTATAATAATAAATGTATTTTTTTTTGTTACAGATGAGAGCTAGGCTGGATTATGGAATGTAAGGTTGGTCAAACACTGTAATACTATTTACTTAATTATAACATACTTAAATATGTACTGAAGATTTTGAAGTGAATTAGTTAACAAAGAAAATTTTGTTTATGAGTAGGTACTTATGCGCTACATAAGTTAGGTATTTTATTTTATAAGCAACCAAATTTTTTGTAACCAAAATTTAAAAAAAATCTAAGTAGTAGGTATTGATAGTTCCAAACAAAAAAATTACTAAGTTAATACATTCAAAGGAAAAAGGAAAGGACGACCGATGTGGCGCGGCGGGCGAATGTCCTCCTGCGACGCAGCGGTTGCGGGTTCGATTCCCGCCTTGGGATAAATGTTTGTAGGTACAATCTGCAAATATTTATTCCGGGTGTTCTGGGTGTTTTCTATGTATAATAAAAAAAATCTATATAATATGTAATGTATTGTATTAAGTATATCAGTCATCTAGTACCAATAACACAAGCTCTGCTTAGCTTGGGGCTAGATGATGCTGTGTGGACTGTCCAGCATTAAAAAAAAAAAAAAAAGCCAAAATCTAACAAAACCATTAATTCCGCACTACTACCTAACGTTAATAATCTATATTTTTTTTTATTTGTGTAGTCATAATTATAGCAATAATTTAAATAACATTTATTTTATAGTTTTTAAATTCAGCATCAGTAGTTCTAAACCACCAGAAACTTCAGTGTTAAGGGTACAGGTGGAGCTGTAGTACAGTATAGCTTAATCGAGCCGGGGAGAGTTGGCATTAATCGGAGGCTTTACGAGGGAAATCTGAGCCGCAGACAGCCTTTCTGTGTATTGAGTTTGTATGTGGAGGGTTTTCAGATAAAACTCGATTTGTAATTTAGATTCGGGCTTGTAAGTTATTTATTTCAGATTATTTAGAAAATATGAAACTATATAAAATATTAAAGGTTTGTTTTTGAAATAAAGAAATATTTAGGTACATGTATCTAAAATTAATAACAGTAAAAAGTTAAATTATGTAGCTTAATTATTGATCTTTTCGTCAATAATAAGATAATGTCCAAAGTTTTTTAACTGGTAAACTAACTTGCGTATTTTATTTTAGTAAAACTTAATTGTCCTCTTTTTAAAGATGAATACATATTTTGGAACTATCTGAAGTTTTAACCACTGCAAAAAAAATTGAATAGCAAAACATGATTTGGCTGCAAACCATACTTTGCGTATCCTACTCACACATTTCTACAGCGAGAAAAGTAGTAACTGGAATCGAAGGAGTTCGTCCAAACTGGAAATATAATTTTAAAGATGGCCGCCATTCTCTCGCTACCCCTACCCGTCCCCCTCACCCCGACGCAGCCTAAAATATTATGCACCCAAAATCCATTGTCTGTTACCATGACAACATTCCGCTCGATACTCGAGGCTCGAAGCGGAACAATCATCACCACAGCTGTCTCTTTCCTACTCGTGATATTGCGATGCTGAATCCGGATTTTCGTGATTGTCGCTCTCACTATGGCTGTGTGCCAACATGTAGGGTTGGCATAAAACTCGCTAAGAGCAAGTGGTCTTGTTGGAACCGTTGGGTCGAACAAGAAATAGTACGCTATGGGTATATGGCAGGTTTGACCTATATAGCTTGGGGGCATTTAGGAAGTACCTTAAATACATCAGGGTGTAGGGAAAATTTATGTAGAGTCGGAAGTTTTGCTATGTAGAGAGTTATGGTATAAAAAGTTTGGTAGTAAAAACTTACCAGTTTGTATGAGACAATTGGGTATCATGAAATCAGTAGGTACTTGTAATACTGCTGATGTTTGTTTTCACGAAACATTTTTTTATTCATAAACTTCCTTCGGTATCTGCTAGGAATTCAACTTTACAGCTTTTTTAGTAGAGCCAATTTTTTTTTATTATCACAAATCACAATCACTGTTTGTTGGTAAGAGATTATTATTTTGTTTTGACAAACTAATACTTTAGAAGAAAAACTATTCTTAAGTTTAAAAAAACAAGGACTAAATTTCTCAAGATAACGTCACTGAAGCTACCGTGCAAATGGTAAAGTAAAAATAGAACAAATTTCAAATAAAAATTAGAAAGTTTTTTGAGGCCTCTCATTGGTCAGTTTCACAATATAGTGCATTTTTTTCCTTACCTTAAGGGTGACTTTCTCTTTTTTGTTCCAGTTTCGTCTCTTCCTTGTTATACCTTCAACGCGGAAGGGTTTGTCTAACTTTCACTAGTAAAACAATAGAGTATTGTTGTTTCTCAAAACTGTACCAAAGATCAGTAAAAAAATTGTTTAAAGCAATAAAACACCCTACGTTCAGAGTTTTTTTTTCATATATCATCAAAAGGGAGACAAAATAAAATTTATTTTAATTAATTCCCTAGTAAAACTAACTAGGTAAACCATTTTACAATCTTTAAGTAAGTATTATGAGTATAAAAAGATGTATTATCAAATACACAAATAAAAATAACTATAATTTATTGTTTACTATTATTAAATCAAATGATATTTACTCAATATGAAGAATTTTTATTCTTAATAGCTAAATCTCTTCATCAAGACAATTTCATACTGACAAACTTACAACTTAATACACACAAGTAAACTGGAGACATAAATAAATAAACTCAAAGTTGGTTTGATGTTTTATTAAGTTTTCTTTTCTATATTTCAAAATGATAAAAAGTGTGCTTGCTTGCTACCTGGAGCTCTTTTAAAGCCCAACTAATCTCTAAATAACCTAACAAGTTCAGCTGTTAAAGCACAGATGGCGCTTCTATAAATAAAAAAATAGTCAGGTTAACAGGCACTACAGGTTCTATCAGAAGTTGATTTACAAGAAAGGCTTTTGTAAAAACTAGATTTAAAGATGTAAAATATATTCTTTGTTACATTTACAAGGATTAACTAATAGGTAGTATTTGATTCAGTACCTTGAATCTCACAGACAACTATGCCATAGTTTTGAACATGCATACAATTTATCTGGTATAAAGTTTAAACGTAAGTTTCATACTCCATACCACCTTATTCTATTCATCAGTAGAAGAACTTAAGCTCAGCTTTTCCTCTCAAATATAATGCAACTTTAATTCCTTGCTGAGTATAACTTGGCTCACGTTCCGTCAGTGGTAGGAAGCTATTTAAAAGCTATAAACTGAAGATTGCCGGTATCCACCGCCTTAGAATATTCATGCTGTAATGTAGGTGGGTTTTTGGGTGGAGAATCAACTCGGCTCTTTGAAAGTGATGTAGGTATTTTACCGTTAGGCTTTTAGTTCTAATTTAAAAATTCTAGGATATATTTTTTTAAGGTAGGTAACTATGTCTAACATAGTTTACATTTGGACATAGACCTCCCATACACATTTTCAGGAAAAACTATATAATGCCTATCCATCCATCAACTGGAGAAAGCTTTAAGTAGTTTGCTACTAAGTACTGTTATATTTTATTTAATCATATTTTATATTTTATTTAAATACAATATATTCTACAATAGCATGTCCTGCCTATTTATACTACGGCAAAAACATGAATCATCATCATGAATTTCAGAGTACTTTTTGCTTTTCTCGTTTATTGACTTACCTGCTGGTGGTCTATCAGAAACTAAGCAACCCTGACTTGTAATCCTAAGTCGTGGGTTCAATTTAAGGATACCAATAGTTTCTTCTCTCTAAAGTGTTAAGTACACCATGAAGACACCAGTTGTATTCTAGCAGCGGCTATGTTCGAAATTTAATATCAACGCTTGCCTCTGACTACACCCTCATACATGCTCAAGGAGCTTGAGCAGGTCCTAAGTATTGGATCTGAGATGTCTACCATGCCTGGAGATTAAACTGTGCTTATTTCACTTACCGACACCATTGATTGCAATATAATATACCATTGTTTAGAAGAAAAAAATATTTTGAAGACCTTGGTTGCGTAGTGACTGTGTGCTGGTTCGATTCCCAGCACGAGATGGACGTGTGTAAGGTTCGCAATGTTGGCTCTCTTTTATGGTGTATCTAATTGTAGTAGGTTCAATGTAGTACTAGACTTCGCTATAGTATTTTGTAAATTCATCCTAAATGATTTGTAATACTGAACCCCCATATTAAGCGTTTAAAATTGTATTCAAAATCTAGGTATTAAAATAAACTTGAGCCAGATAAATTTTGTCGAGACTTGAAACTTCTCAAAGCTCTAAAGGAATTTTATTAAGCTTGCCCAGGTTTTAAGTAAGTACCTGAAACTCGAAAAGTGTGATCTAAATTCAGGTGTTTAAGGTTGATATTCCTGATCAATTTATTCTGACCGTACTTGTAAAACCTAGCTAGACGTGAATTCTATTCATACATAAGAACTTTGACCCTTCGATCTTAGAGCTCTCTGAGGTCTAGGGGATAAATGAAAAAGTTTTTCAAGAAAATATTTATTGACGTTTATCGAAAGCTTAAAATAATTACCTTTAAATATTTCTGTTATAAACTTAGTTCAAAATATTAAATTTACTATTAAACTAAATTTTCTGATATATGTATACCAAATTTTTAATGAGATGCTATTGTAAATTTTGATTATAAGTTATAAGTTCATGATAAGCTATAACTTTACAATATGTTCATGTAACATCATTAAGTTTTTATGTAGGTATGTTTATAATCCATTTTTTACAAAAAAAAATTACAAATAATTATTATCAAATAACAAAACAATGTTTTTTAAGTACTTAAATAGATTAAAAATATACAATTTACGTCTAGATGGTACAAAAAAAATTAATAGTAAAATTAATTCGTACCTTAATTTAAACTAAATTCATTAAAGATACTGATTATATAAACTTATATCTAAGCATATTTTAAGTCACAACAACAAAATACATGATGACGAAGACTTGAAGACTGTTGATCGCTGGCTGCATCGTGGACCAGTGTCATCCTCTGTTACGTATACTGAAGGTATACCGGAAAGAATGACGCACTCAGGATACATTCAGTATACGTACAGAAGGCGACACGTTATCTTCTCTTCTTATCACCAGCAGTACCTGAAACAGAAAATAGAATTCTGAAGCAAGAAATAAGAAGTTACCTGATTTGTTTTATCTGTTACGATTTAAATGTAACTTTCTCACACCATATCGAAGTCCCTCGCAATATCCTAAAAGCTCACCAACCGATGTAACTCACGGCCCGTACTCCCCGCTCCTGTGGGAACACCACCTATAAAATAAAGCAACCGATTTACAACACGCCAGGGTTTTCAAATCGAAAAGGGTAACACTGATAGCACATAAGTTCAGCTATCGTAACGCGAACAGTAAAACTGGAAAGTTATGTGCCACCGTAAATATGTAACCTTTTCAGCGGTCGTGCCTATCATTTGACTCGAAATCTATTGTCTCCGAAGACCAATGAGACTCCGCACAGACTTGCGAATTCACGCGATTGGTTTGCAAAAATATTTTTGCAACTACAAACTTAGAACCTTCGTTTTTTTACAGTTTGCTTTCGAGCAACAGTCACGAGCAGCTCTTTGTCCACTGGCTATTGTTGCACAAAAAGGGATAAATTACAAAAGTTCGACCACCACTCGTAAAGATAACTAAAGAATTTTTGTATGCACGAGGGATTGAATAGAACGACATGAAAGGGCGTAAGGGGGTTTTATATTCGTAATTTACGACGCAAACGTCACACCGGGCCTGCATTATTGATTCCGTTGCACAAAGTTGTCTATGCGTCAAAATATTCAGTGCGAGAGGAACCAGCGAGGTAAGGTCGTAGTCGCGTGGAGGTGAGTGGAGCGCGCGAGAGTAAGAAGCACGTGACTTACCGGTCCGGTCGGTCAGCTGTTCGCGTCGTCCGGTAAGTAAACATTGACGGATGACGGATGGGGTTGCGCGAGTTGGAGGGACGTGTGAGCAGGGTCGGCGTCGGCGGGCGTCTGCCGGTCTGGGCGTCGGGGCGCACTCCCGGCCCGCCATCGATTGCCGCCCTCACCGAGTCGGCGCGCGCCGCTCGACCGATGCAAGACTTTCATTACATACCTACGCCATGATCGTTGTTATTTGCACCCCGTAATGTTTTTTGATAGTTTGTTTAGGCCTCGCGACGGTTGACATTATGGTTATTTACATACATTTAGATAGGCGTGCGACAGCTTATTATAATATGGGCATGTGTGGTTGCTGATAAAAAAGTCGATACAACTTTCTGGACGCCACCTGTTTCTGTTATCCCGGTGATTGCGCCCCTCATCCTGCGGCAACTCTCTGCAGTTTTTAATACCGGCATGGTCGGTTTTCCCGGACTTAGGATAAGATTGTAGTAATTTATGTGGTAAGGCTGTTATTATCTTGTCTTGTTGGAACTTAAGTGGAGGTAAACATAAAGTTAAATTATTATGATAGATAATAAGTTTTATTTAACCCAACTTTACTTTAATAAAAATATAAATTTATAGTTGTAATGTTTTAAGCCTGAAATATTGTTATGTATGTTAAACCACGCTAAGCCCATTCATGTTAGGAAAACAGCTGATTCTTTTGTCGGCCGGTCTATTTTAGGTTGTGTCTACGAAACTACTACGATGCTTGACTGAAAGTATGCCCTTTGTTATTTTTGGATTATCGTATCGTAATGCTAATCTTTATTGTTTTTATAATTATTATCGAGTAAAAATAAGATCTAGTCTTATTATTGTAAGTAACTGTCAAAAAAATTGTATTTGTGTAGCATCGGTTAGGATCCGTGCAATTTTGTCAATGTGATTGTAATTTTTTTTTTATGTACAAATAAGTACTTTCTTTTAGTATTTATATTGAAAGTTAGTAGATCTATAGAGTATACTTACTAACTGACTTACGACTGACATAATATCAATTGCAAAATCTTAGTCCTGACACAATAACGAACAGCTTTAGCCGTTGGTTGTAGAGATTTGACATTTTCAGGCTATATTTGTTTTAGTGCATAGGGTAGGTAAGTAATTTCTGGAATTCAAACCCTAGAGGGTTGCAGTCGGGGTTGAAACTTATATAAATATACCTTAACTAATGAAAATACACTAAGAAATGTGTTTACACAGTAAACTACATTGAAAACAAGTTTTTACTAAATAAAAAAATACTCATAAAGCAGTTGAAGTATCAGAACGTTGCAAACAATCTAGAGATAGTTCAACTAATCAAGAACAAAACGGATATCTACCGTGCTTAACCACCACGTTAAAGTCGTGAAGCAACTTATATTCCTTTTCAATTATTGCAAAATCATTTTTATTTTTTTTATTATATTTTATGCGTAACGCTGTTTTGTAAAAAACAAAGTCTTTTTTAACCATGCACAACGCCATGTTATTGTTTTTAACCATGCGTTAAAAGAACAAAGGTAGCTTGACATGAACGACATTTAAACGGACCAATTTTCCAATTTGTTAAACATCTGTTACTATTTGTCGTGTCCACATAAAGTTTATTGGTGTGCAATTAATTGGTAACATGTTTTTTATAGATTTGCAATTGATTATCAAATTTTACGAAAAATCTAAAACTTCGAGTAACTTATACCAGTTTTTCATTTTAAGTCGTAAAGCTAAGTTTAAATTTTTTTATTGAATAACATGAATAAAAAAAATTTTTAGTAACACGTCTTTTTTTTCTAGAAAAGTTTCTTGTCTCGACATCTTTTAATTTTATTAATTAAAAGACCATTGAAAAATGTGTGTATTCAATTAAATCTATCACTAAGATTACATTTATTTTTAATTTAAACATAGCTGCACTGTTTTGGTATCATAAGATAAATGGAAGTCTATTTAAATAATATATTCCAAATCATGAGCTCATGAGTGTATAGGAATGTACCAAAAAGTAATTCCTGGAATTCAACCCTTAAAAGGCAACATCGAGGATCGAAGTGTTTATAAAAAAGCTTCACTTGAACTTAAAACATGATACATAAAATAAGTAAAGGCCAATTACGCTGGCTTAGAATTAGCATACATAAGCAAAATCACATCCGTTAGGCCACTACTACACGTTATGTAAATATGTTACGTCATCATCATCATCTTCAGCCTGCAGAAGTCCACTGCTGGACATGTGGGTCTCCGTTAATTTCTAAGAAGAACGTTTTTTTTTAATATGTTACGTACAGATACTTGTTATTGATAAGTTTTGATTTCACCGTCAAAACCAGGAAAATCGCAAATAACTCTTGCCCATAAGAATCTCACCAGCCAGCGCTGGTTACCTGTTTTCTATAAAAACTCAGTCTATGAAATAGACCGATATTGCATTACGCTCCATGGGATACCCGTTATTTGTTCAGAAATCAATAAGCTTATTTTGTCCCGGTTTAAAAGTAATTACAGATTTTACCTTAACTGTTCTTTGCGTATAATTGCGAAAGGGTTAAACACAAAAAGGTACAGGTAAACCTATTGTAGAGTAGTGTTAAGAACAGAGGTAATAAACGTTTGGTTTTATGCTTTTGTCTAACAGCCAAAGTAATTTATAACGGTGTTTAGATTTACTTGTAAGGCATGGTTTTAGAAAATGTCTATTCTTTTTTATCTATTTGGCTTCACCATCTAAAAATCACCTAGATTTGTATACCTAGTTTTTGAGACATTTTAAAGTGGTCCTCGTAGTTTATCCATATTTACAAGAATTATAATATTTGTCCTGACTGACAGACACATAGATATCGCACAGCCTAATTCACTAGTCGTAAAGGCTTGAAATTCCGAGTGTATTTCTATTAGTGCGTAGAGGTGCATTAAAAAAGGAATTCTAGAAATCCTACCCCTATAGGTAAGCGGGGGTTGAAATTTATACAAAAATAACTTCACGGGGACGAAGTCGCGCGCGTTTTTGCTGAATATAATTTGACTTTGACTTAAAAGGTTATGGCGCCAAAGGCACATGGATTACCTGATTATCATCACCTGTAAGTATTAGTTCATAAATCATGCACGTCAGAAACGTAGGTAGGTAGTAGGGGACCACTGGCCCGTCACAAACCTGAGTGATGTAAGTCTTAAGCGACGTCATCATTAATAAGTCCACGACTGGACATAGGCCTCCCGATATTTGATAGGGTTTGCCATAGTCACCACGCTTGGCGGATTATGACTTAGAAGATGCTGCAGCCTATCTTCCAGTACACTCCCTAAGCCTTGAAGTATTACCCTTTAACAGGAACACAACAATGAGAGCATCACTACTTGAAGTCAGAGATAGGTACGGTGGTAGTACCTCCCCAGATGAACTCCTTCATAAAGACTACACTGACTACCACTAAAAAGTACATGATTTTTTGGTAGAAGAATTTGCAGTCGTTCGCATAATGATCTGATGCTGTCCATGAGGTCTGAACTGAACTCAACTTATGAAAGAGTATTCTCCTCCTTACGACCATACTCCTCTATACTCCGTACGACATCAAATGAGAGTTACTTCTACCGGTCCTTAGGAGCAGGATCCAAGATACTTCTTGCAACTAACTCGATTGTTGTGTTTTAAAAGACATGATGATGGTATGTATAAGATTACTAGGAAATATGAGTTAAAGTTTAAGGCAGTCAATGAAAAACAAAACACCATGAATATTTTGAGCTATTAATTAGTTTCATTGTACTTTTACCCGAAAGTGTACTAATTAATGGTAAATGAACGTAAAACGCACAAATCTCTGGGTGCCTTTTTCGTTTTTGGAATGGTTTAATTATGAAATCATCTTAGACATTTTGTTTAAGGTGATAGTAGCACGAGCTGAAAGTAGAAAGAGTTGTGATGGGAGTTTTACTACGTAATAGAACCAGAAATAAGGAAAGCCGTAATTCGTTGATTCTTCACCAAGGCCACCGACATGACCCTCAGAATCAGCAAGTAGCGATGGGCTGGCCATACGGCTCGTAGAACTGACAACGGCTGAGAAATTCAAGTTCTCAAATGGCGAGACCGGGAGATCGAGACACAAAGCATAGGAGGTCCATAGACCACCGATTTTGTTAAAATCTCGGGAAGTCGGTGAATCGACAGGGTTTAAAACAGTTGTTCCTGGAAGTGGATAGGGAAGGCAGTCCAGCAGTGAAATCCACTTCAGGCTGATGATGATGATGAACCAGTTTAGGGCCAGTCTATTATACTAAGTTAATATTATGGTAGGTTTAGGCCTTTATATGGCAGTGGAATATGATAGATACAAAACCAAACAGTGAAATATCACAAGAAGTGCTATGTAATTTGGAATAAAATCTCGTGGAGGTTTTAATGCGACCCAGTAAAATCAAACAATACTATTGTTGAACCTTATTGGCAAAGCCTTATAGGGGACCTTATCCTACGGTTATTCAACATCTACCATTAGTAGATTAATGCCCATTTAGAAACCCAAATCTTAACTGCTACATCACCTATCAAAGGATAGTATCAGAAGTTTGAGTATTGATCCAACTCATCCTTTACCCAACTTGCAAAATAAGTGTAGGTATATTGGTTAGCATCTTGCTCAAAAAGATCCTTAGAAACTGCTACACCATCTATAGAACCACACAAACTATACTCACTGCCTCGTAGCTCACATCCAAATGACCAGATTGCCTCAACTAGGGGTGGGACTGAGAAAAAATGGGGTGGCACCACACGCAGCCCTGCAAGCAAAAAATTAAGATTTATTTTTATATTCCCATTTGTAATAGTAATAATGGAGGTATGACTGTGAACGTACTCAGTAGCGGAATAAGTGAACGCTGAGTGGAATATTGATGTTCTAAAAATAACTTGGTCTCCTGACATAGGTTGTGATTCAAAATTCGTGGAAATCTCATGATTTTCTACATTCATAGATTTCTAAAGTGTGTGCAATAGTTGAGAGTTAAGGTAGGTTTTTTTATGATAAATATGTTAAGAAGATGGCCCCACACGAAGTTGCTAAAGGAGTCATCAGAAATATTTGTAAGCTCCACTGTAAAACATTGTTGCTTGCTTTAAAAACTTTATTTATATTAACTTGATTCAAGCACTTATAATAATTTCCAGTATCTGTCAAAAAATTCTACCTCAAATGCATTTCTGAAGCTGAAATTAAATTATGAAAACTCATATCCGTTCTAAATATGATCGTGGCCTTATATTAAAAAACTAGTAAACGCGTGTGACTTTGCCCGCGTGAAGTTATTTTCATACAAACTTCAGCTCCAGCTGTACCCATTTGGGGGTTGAATTTAAGGAATTCCTTTTTAGTACACCTTTACACACTAATTGATAATAATAATACCCTGAAAATTTCAAGTCACGACTTGTGGTTTAGGCTGTGCATTATTTATATATCAGTCATTCAGTCAGGACAAAGATTCTTATAATTGGTATAGGTATGACAAAAATAGATTAAAAACTACCCGTTTATTACATTCAACGATGCTTTATTAAACAAATCAGGTAGTAGTAGTAGTATCTACTGAAATTATAGTGTAAACAAAGGTTAGTTATGTATCTATATCTAAGTATAACTAACATCATAAAGCATTAACAAGTTAATGAAGTGTCAAACAAATTACCACCTATCACGTATTTGCCCGTCTGAGTATTTGCTCGTCATATAAATTACTACTTTATTTAATTAAATGTATTTAGCAAAGACATGATTAATATTTATAAGGTAGGAAGAGGTGTTTACTGTGAGTGTACCACCTCTATAGATATTTTAATCACCTACATAATTATTATTTAGGTATATTGCTTTTACATGTGTATGTAGATACCTAAATAAGTCTTACTTTCTGATATTATCGCTAATAATAAGTAAATCAATGTTCAGTAAATTTCTAAACAAATTTAAGAAGTAAAAAATATCTTATTAGATATTGTAAAATATTTATACTGCTGTGAATAAAGGAATTAGTGAAGAAACGTGCCTATTTTATATTTAAAAACACATAAAACTTTTTCAAACAGTAATAGATAGTAAATGATAGAAAATAAATTAAAAATAAATAATTAAACTTACCCAACAATAACAAAACAACACCGGCTTTTCACAGTTTTTACTACTTCTAACTAACAAATTACTCATTAAAAACAAAGAAAAAGGTATTTTTTAAATTATTGAGCATTTTAATCATTTTATTTGTGACTTTTTCGGATATTTTTAATGATTTCTTTTTAACTCTAGGCCTAAACACAACAAAAGCGGCGGTGAAGAGCCGACGGCAGCCATATTGTGGCGCTGCAGTCGCGTCTCGCCACACGCTCATTGGCTGAGTGACGTCAACCGCGCCATGACAGTCCTCCATTGCTACCGACTGGCAACCCAACCATGCCTCCCATCACGCAACTATATCACCTATTACTGGGTAATAAAGTCTATTATAGCTGCGGTAATAACTTGGTATATTCAAACACGCGCCTAAGCTCGTCAGTCCGCATTCTTGCGTTGTGAATTATCGCTTTGGAAGCTTTTAGGATGCACCCTAATCGGGCAAGGGGGATCATTTAAAATTCAAGTGAAGCAGTGATAGGTTCGAAAGATTTTAATTGCCTGTTGATCTTTGTTGTCTACTTAATTCTGAATTTAGCTGCGCCATTAAACTGGTTTGCATATTTAAACTTTTTTTATTATAAAATTTAAGAAGCTCCTAGAACATGAACGCGTAATTTTTTTTTATTAAATTTTAGTAATAATGCACTTAAATTACGAGTAGCTTCTTGCTTAGTACCTCGTTCAACTTACTTAAACAACAAGGTAGATGTAATATTAAGGCTGCCTCCATAATAACATGACTAGATGGGTCGCAAAAAGGAATTTATGCGTCTACCTTTACAGGCTTTGTATTTTAAATGGTTGGTAGGTACTTAAGGGTACGCAATAGCCGTAAGGTATTGCAATAATTTATCTAAATTGTTTGAGTAAAGTTTTAATTTTTGTTTAGCTTTTTAAAATAACTATCCATTGTACTAAGTACTCCACAGAGTGAAAACTATATCTAGATTTTCATTTTAGCTATAGTTATAAGTAATATGAAATGCATAATTAACAACATATGACCAAACACATAATTAAAAGAAAATTCTAACTGTAGAATACCAACATTAATTAAAACTCTATAAAATTTACTGCCGTAACGGAATTTGAATAAGTTAAATCTACTTTAAAACGGAAAATAAAGGTTAACTGTAACTCGATCCCATTACTATAATTAGTTGGCCATGAATTAAATAAAAGTTTGTCAAACCCCCGTGAAAGCGTTTTATTAATTTTTCATCGTATTCGAACTGTCGAAAGTTCTCATTTGAATATCGTTAGATATAAATTAAATGTCTCAGCAATTATACTAAATCGTCATACTCATAACTTTACAGGCGTTATTAACATAAAATAAAGCAAGCCTTCTTCGAAGAATGACAAAGTTAGTTTACAATACGAGGTACGCTTCTATACCGCAAAATAGAGAATAACATATTTTACTTGCGTTGTTTCAGAACCAAAAAGTTCAAAACACGAATTTATGCTTACAGTTTTGTACACAAAACTCAATGATTTTCGAGTTTACTCATATTTTTCTTCGAACAGGCACTGCTTTTACTTTCTATTATAATACATATATTATTTTAAAGACTATTCGTTATAAGAACCGTGTATCGTGTATTTGTGACGTCAAAAAGTACTTTTTATTTTTTATAACGTTTTAATATTATAAATGTAAAATTTGAAATTGGAATAAAAGCGTTACGAGGGGTGTGCAACATCTGCCGTGCCCTTTTATTTATGTGATTAGTTCAGACATCGGTCCAGTATGAAACTGTTTTTAATATAGAATCGCAAAATATTTTTAATAAACAATTCGGTTTTAAATCTGTTCGTGTTGTTATGTTGCGAGATTAACTTGCCTAGTTTTTAAATGCTATTGCTGCTATTTATGTGTAACATAAATTAATTGTAAATTATAATTAACTCAGATTAGGTCTAATAAACAAACTAAAAAATTTTGAAGTAAAATATCAAATACAAACTGAAAACTCTTAAAAATATGTTGAATTTTTATCAACTGGCGATAGATTAAAAAGGTTAAAATGTTCACTATCAGAACGTGAACGATGAAATACATTCAACATAGTAAACGTACAAGCCAGTACCGCAACTGTGAAAGAGTCAATAATTCTCAAGTTTCGAAATGTATTAACCGTCTCTTTTTATAATAAAAATGTAAAAATATAATAATATTATACATTTTTTTTTTTTTTTTTCGAACGGACTAAAATGCTGGTATAATCGCTTAGCGATTTCCGACAGCGTTACCGGGCTACTGGCGAGCGCAGAAGGCGCTACGCCATTACAAAATTGGTTTTGTTAAAATTTACGTAGAAAAATATTTATTGGTTTTAAATTAACTTCAGAATATTGATGTTATCTTATGGTGAAAAATATAAAAATAGTGTTTTTGTTAGTGAAAATACGTAAATTTTTACTAAATTATTTGATTACCAATTTTCGTTTTATTATAATGTCAAGTAAGTTTTTATGCATTATTAATTAGTAGAACCACACGCGATCTCACTTACGTAAAGTTGTTTTCTGCACCTTCTCTAATGGCTGAATTTCAAAGAATATGTTATTTTTTAGGCAAAAATATAAAGGTACCCTGAAAGATTCAAGTCCCAAAGGCCAGTGATTTAAGCTATGCATTGTCTATATCAGTTAGTCAGTACAAAAAATTGTATAATTGTTATTACTTGCGTCAAGTTATTTTTAAATAAAAATTACCTTCATTGCATCCTTTAAGAGGTTGTTTTTTTTTCATATACTACACAATAATAAAAATATACCCTGTAAATGTTAAGCCTCCAATACCAACCAGATTTAAGCTGTGCGTTGTCTATTATGTCAGCCAGTCAGGACAAACATAATTATAATTTGTTACAATTAATCAATAAAATGTATGTACCAATGAATTTGTTTCTATGAAAAGTCCCGTTACGTGATATAGTAAAGTTTTGTTAATTTCATTGTTTAGTAAGTACCTACATTCTACGTGTATGACAATCCGTCTCCGCTGATGCATGTGTGCATAAAGACAGGTAACAATGAAGTTGTGATACTGCTTGCTGCAAGTCTACTATTGATCGATATCTTTGGTGAAATGTTATGGGGTAAGGTTTGCCATGTGTGAGAGTGGGGTCGACGTATTGCCGCCTTCTAAAGTCAAGTGGGTGAAACCAGTTTCGTGATAACATTTACTGCAAGACTTATCACTGAGGTTTTGTTGTATCAGCTTGTGAACTGTGTATCTCATATTGTCAGCAATAGATGCATACTTGTTATTTGTTGGAATTACTAGTGAAATTGTTGTAAAAAAATAATTGTTTTTTTTTAATAATATATCTATTGACTAAGTAGCTGCTTGGAAAAAAGAGTAACTTTCTTGATTGTTACGTCCATGTTTTCTCTTAAATAATTTTCCTACCTACATAGCCATAACCACACCTAACATAATCAGCACAAAAATACCAACGAAAGTAACATCTTGAAGCCAAACCGCGTTGAACGAACGAGGTCAATGCACCTACTATTTTTGAACCACGCTTAATCCAAGGGAATAGAGTCGGCAATCGGGGTGAGTGGTATCAATGTAGACGATCAAAGATGCAGATACGTGTGACGTGTGACGTAGTGACATGAGTGCGAGGTGACCTTGAACTGAGATTGACGGATTCCGGCCTTGCAGGGTCGCCGAACTCTAGATGTAGGTTATTCTACTTACTCTACAAAGGTATCTAAGACACGATGACAAGATCCTATCGCACTGTGAAATATTTAAAAATATACAACGATAAGTTTCGTGACTTATGTCATGCAGCCGGTACCCTCGATAACTTTGAACGTGATACACCCTGTCGAGGTGACGTAGATAGTAAAGGTAACTCGATCTACCCCTAAACCTTTCGACTAAAGCACTTTGTTGATAGTTGTATAGATGCTTTTTTATCTAGTATTACAATTAGGTATTTAAAGGTCTATACTGCTAATTTTAATGAAATAATGCAAATGCACGATTTTATTTCTTCACGATAGTTGTTTTAAAATGCACTCATTGACGTAAATGAGTGTGATTTTAATTTAATTGATGACATTTAGATATAACATATTTTTTTATTAACAATTTACATATTTTTAAGAAGCTACTCATATAAAAACCAGAATAAATTAATCATCATATCAAACTTTTTAATAACATATTTTATTTTTTGCTATAGCTAGATGCGGTTTAGCTTAAGATATGGAGATGGAAAGTAAATAATTTAATATGTATTTCAAAATGTGGAGCGTTTATCACGAGTTCAATATCAGCATTTTATCCACTTGAAATTGCCTACTAAATCATGATGTAGCTACCATGTACATGAAGTTTACAGTAGTTCAGCAGAGCATGAATTCACGGGCCGTCCAACCGAGCGATAAATTATTTATTAGTTCCAACAAAGCAGTCGTTTTGGCCAAACAAATCGCGCTCTAGTACATTGCATCTGATTTAAAACACAGGTATTTGACCGAGTGAACACTCGCACTGTAATCATATTATTTACGACAGTAGAGGCGACGCTCGAGTCTCTTTATTGGCATGATTAGTTTGGATACTCGACAATGTACGAGCAAATTTTAAGTGCATAACAAACGAGTGCTTTATGCATTCAGTGACTGCTATAAATACATTGTGTTTTATTAATTCAACTATTTTATTTGCAATCATTGACCGCAAATTGAGTGAGATGGGATCGCGTTAATTAACAAAATCTTGCCACAGATAAATAAATCAGCACGCTCAAAATATCCCAAGTTTATTTCAGGCTGATTGCTGACACTGATGTCTTACATAATGTAAGTCGTTAACTGCGCTGTAAATTTGATTCGCCGTCAACAGCTCAAGTGTTTGACGTGAAGTTACTGTGGTGTCGAGATCTCGTGGTACCTCCTGCAGTAAGTACTTGTCCCTTTGCCAAATATCCCAGCTGTGGACAGAAGCGTCGCGAACTGAATACTGATCAGATCTTCGTTATTGTTTTCGTTTTTTTCACTTTCATTCTATGGGTATCGATGTATTGAATTTTTCATGTCGCTGTGGAATTGGAAGTTGTTTTAACCGGCACGTCCGCCTATTTATCGGAGGACACTTTAGTTAGAGGAAGTGTTGCCAATTATATCGACTCGGCGGCGACATTAGCATACATTTCGCATCCAATTGAAAGGCCGTTTATAGGCGTTCGAATGGCTTTTATGTGCTGAATAAAAATAAACGAGTTTATATTCAAACCATCTTTGAAATCAGCTGGCGTCGACAACGTAAATAAACTCTCTTAAGAACATTTTGAACTAAATACTGAGTGAGAAACGTCAATGCGTATTTTGAAAATAAAATGACTGAAAGTTACATTGAAATCAAATTACTATTCCATTGTAGACTTTTATCCATTTACCAGTAATAAAAGCTCCAAACAATGTCAAATAAACAAGCATTTACATGACAATATAGATACGAAATCACGTTAAGCCATAGAATGACATCGACAAAAAGCACTAAAAAGGCCAATTAATAGAAAATTTCAAGGATCGTGACTGTTGCCATATCACCTTTAAAATATGCGACATAGTCGAACCTTGAAAATACGAAACAGGTTTGTCTCACTCCTTCTCATGTGAAAGCATGGAACGGTGAAGAGAGAAGCATTATGCAGTCCGTATCTAAAGAGCATTTTGTAATAGTAAACTAGATTACTTTATGGTAGCTGCAATGCACATTTTTACGAGGGGCGAAAAGGGCTCAAATCGATTGTAGGTATTCATATCAGAATTATCAGACTCGCAACACGAAAATACAACGGCAGAACTGAAAATAACTCACCTACATACGGAAAATGTAAATAATTGTAAATATTGCTTTGTTTATACCTACGTTACCACGTCCGTAAAAGCTACAGCAATAAGTGTTCATTAGAAAATGTAAAATGTACGGCTATTGACAAATTTATAAGTAATGTATAAATAAATTTAAATGCATTTATTTTATACAACTTTAGCTTCTGATCTACGCTACAGAGCACCTGTGTTTATTAAACGATAAAATCCATTAACGGGTCATCAAATTAAAAAGAATGATAGTCATTTTAAATCACGTTTTTAGGAAAAATTGCCTGAGATAGGGATCTGAATTTACTGATACAGTAGAATGTAAGTTCAAACTTCAGTCATTTTTAAAACTTCACTAAAGCATTTTTTCTTTCATTGGAAAATGGATCGTATAACGATTGAGTTTTGAATTAATTTCGCGCCAGAATGTTTGAGTATTTGTGTCGCTTTTCCAAGTTAAAGGAACTGATGTAGGACGTGCAAATAAACACAGTATTTTTATCGTTGCAAACCTTTATATAGTTGCGGTCGATTTCTCCTCTTTATCTCCTCAGTGCGGTGCTTGCTTTATCTTGAATAAGGAAAGGTGTGCGTTAAAGGACTTTACTGTACTTGATTGCATTAACTACTTGTAGCTTAATCTTATGCAGTAGCAACGGAGAAAGAAGGAAGCATAACTACTGGACCCTTAATCAATGACCCTGCTCGTGTATTTTTTGGACCTGAGACGAGATTGAAACTAGAGTTTGTCGAAATTGGGCTATTGGGATTTGCATTTTTAAAACTGACATTCAGATAGGCCCAAATTTGACAATAAAATTCTTGTTTTAATCTCAGGTCAAAAAAATATTTGAGAAAATAGGTCTGTCTGAAATATCAGTTTCGAAGAATACCATTTGAATTTGATGATATTTTATAACGAGATTTGGGCCTTACGTACAGTTATAAAACAGGCTAGGTATAAAAATTTTGAGTACCTTCTGTAACAATTCTCTTACAGTGCAAAGGTCAAAAAAACTATCCAAAAAGTTAATCTTATGATCTTGGCTATTGTGTTAATAATTGTATGCTTGCTTTTGGTCCGGTTTCTTTGGTGCATCTTATATATTTTGCTTTAAAATAATCTGACATCATGACAGACTGAGGGGATGTCGGCAAAATGGTCTGCGGATATTTAACTGCAACTTTTTTATTTGAACAGTAACAGTTTTTCTTTGTCTTGCTGATAGAACAATCAGATGGCCCACCTGATGTCTCAACTACTCAACTCAACTAGTCCGGTCTAGTGCCGAATGGCATGCCAAAAAGGTTCTACCTCAGCTTAATTGCTGCCTAACAGGGTAGGTAGGGTAGGTGTTAAGTGGTTACCATTGCCTATCACAAAGCATTGCTTCACAGGTCACGTTTGTAAGGATAGTGTCCTATGATACACTGCTCCGCATCCATCAAACCTGAGGTATACAGTTGTTGAGTCTCATGTGCCTGTAATTTCATCGGCACCCGTACCTTTCAAACTGGAACATAGCAAACTGTTGGAAGGTGCTACCACCGTGCTTATTTCATTATTTCCCTGGACGAGCCTTTTACTAAGAGCTATTATTGTTTCTTATCAAAACAATTTTTTATTACTAAGGTACTTTTAGCCAATTGTGTTTCGACTCCGATAACTAACAAACTGATCTATGTTTTTACACTTTTCAAGTGGTGGAACTTTTTACTTCGAGTCTCAGTTCACTTTTAGATGTTTAAATTATTATTAGATGTTGTATACTCCTAAGTAAGGAAAATAACGTTATAATTTGCAGTTGAAATATCTACGGTTGTCACACTCAAAACAAAACTGAACAGCGCTTCGGGATGAAGCAAGCGTGTTTCTGCTACAGTTACCTAAATATTAACTGTCTATACTGTGGTTTTGTACACATGTTTTCAAAATCCGGGTTTCGATGACTGGAGTTTAAAATAATAGTTTTCTTATTAATTTTTACTTCCATTAATCATTTTAGCGGACGATTTTACTAAAGTTCAAGTAAAAAGCAATACCACTGGTCTGACTAGCTGTCAATTTTGGTGTCAAGCAAACACTCATATCAAGAGTCATTGTTTTTTTTACACCTACGGGAAACACATTAAAATCCGGATATCAAAACCTTACTTTGCACCTTCAGTAATATTAGCTTAAATGCCACATAAATTGCACTGCGCTGTGGACTTAATACACTTGAAAAGCTATTAAAATGAATAAGTTATGTTACTTCCAAAAAAATGCTGAAAATCAACCAAAACGTTTGTCAAAGTGAATGGGATATTCTTTTAAAGTGAAGCGGGCTATTAAAATGCCGGTTAATGTGCTGGTGAACTTGAGAATAACTGTTATCGTTTGATCACGCATACTGGTTTTATGATAGCTCTTCTAAGTTTTATGAGCGTCAAGAATAAGGTAGAGTACACTAAATCTACATTCACACGTTGTAAAAAGATAATTGGTTAAGCATCCATGTTAATTGCTGAATTTTGCATACGCAGTCGTAAAACTCACCTAACAATTAGAATTTTGGATAATTTGGAAAATATAATTTTCTTATCTTTAAAATAAAAGTGCGAAACGGTTTATCTATGGCATATTTTAAAGTTGGTGTAGAAATTAAACTTGAGTTTAATTTATTGTTACGCTAACGGTAAATATCTAAAAATAAAACAAACTAAGTAAAAAAAGTATAGAAGTAAAAAAGTTAAATACTATGACTGAAACTTATGAAAAAAATAACACAGCGCGTGTTTTTCCTAAAACTTGGAGCCCCAAAAAAATTGAAAGATCTTATCGTGTAGTTGTAATTCAAATTAGCTCTATAGAAAACTTGCACATTTGTTTGTTCTAGAGAAATTTTTCGATTCGATAAAAGATCGTAAAACACTGCCCCTTGTGTCATAAAATCGGCTCAGTTTTTGTCACGCGAATCTAACCTTTAAACTCAGGTGTTGTGTAACTTGTGATATATTTTTTTGGTTGCATTGTTTTATGTCTTCGGAAGGGTTACCAAGTTACGTAATGTAACAATAAACGTTTTGAGGGTAGTAAATTTTAATAGAGCATAAATTTATGACCAATTTGTGGAGACATTTACAGCTGATGAACGAAAAACGTGTAGGTATTTTTCGTGTCTTTGTTAGAACGTAAATCTTTCAAGATGACTCACAATATTGGAGAACAATGTCAAGCTTCATTTTTACAAACAAAAGCCACTACTAAGGTAATTTATTTGTAACTTTTAAAATTATAGTTTCAATTAATTGTCACAAATAATTTTCTGCGGATAGTAGAATAATATTAGTTCTGACAATATCAAAACCTTCCATATTTGTATTTTCTAGTGACAGGAAAATCTTACAGTTATTTTATGAAAAGCAGCCTATTCCCAATACACAAATATCTATGATTTTATATGAAAACCATTTCGAAACACACAGTGTACGTGGCAAAAAAATGCCACTAAGCCAATATATTGAAATTGCAATACAGACAAGGCAAGTTCTTTCATTAGGGTTGGAAAATAAAAACAATACAAGTGAAAAGGGTATCGGATACTGTGCGCATATTTGCCAGAGAAAATTCCCTATTATGATCCCTTCCCTAAAGTCAACTACGTATACGTACAGACTCGTGTAGCAATTGTCTGCCGACCGCTACATTAGTGATGTTACTCTTATCGACAACAAATTAACAACTACAAATAAATATTATACAATAACACAACTCTTTAGAATTAGCTCAAGCAAGATTTAAATATTTTTATCCGGTCGTAATCAAGGATTGAAAATGTTCCAAACGATCGTCAAGTCAATAAAAGTCACATAAAATATTAATTTATTACATCAAAGTATCTGGAGATTGCTACAGCTGTGATGCGGCATAATTATAGTTGCTTTATCGATATTATTTTGGCGAGATGTCACATCTCTATGCCACCCGCGAGCTCCCACACATGCTCAGCAAACAGAAAGGGCACACAAACAGACGCGCTTATACAAAGCTTAAGGTACGTATTTAGAGACATAGTTTCATCCGCGACCAAGAGTGGAAATTTCAATAAAAATGCAAATTCTTCCCGAGCAATTTCCTTCTCACTACAGCCGCCTCAGTTATTGGGTCCTACCGCATTATGTGTGGGTTTGGTTCTTCATAATCTACCTACTGAGGTGGATTATCTCATATGCATTGTGGCCATTTACTTGTTAATTTTATACGCCATCAAATTACTGTTCCCGCACGCGCAAGAATGGATGTAATCCTTTGGAATTAACACTTTGTTTAGTCAAAGACAATTTTGTTTTGTATTTCACAGAAACGAGGCCCATTTTTGATGTTATCTGATAATTTGATAATTTGCTTTTCTTTAGGTGTGAGTTTACTTGTATTAAAACCTACCGACGATCGAAAATATTTACCTATTTTCTGCGTAGCTGATTTGAACCAGGGGCTTAAGAAAGATTTTATCAATAACAATTGAAACGAAATGGATCGAATCTTTAATTAAAAAGATAAATTTTCCAGCGCCACCGTAATCACCTTATCTACCTAATTCGCGCAATAAAAGCAATCGACTTTGAAATCTGCATAAATACAGCGTTTTAAAACTTTCCGCTTAGTTGAGACACGGCTTGGGGAGGAAAGGGGTGGGGGCGAGTGGGGCAAACAGGGCAGATTAAGGACGTTGGAGCGAGGAAAGAATACACAATTAGTTTGTAGCTACCTGCTGCAGATAACGTATCCAGTTTACCGAGATCCGCATCGTTGCTGCTCTCGGGTCTTACCTCTATTCTACTTTCTGCCTCGCATGAAACGTAAGGTTTACCTTACGCTGGTCGGCTTAGGGATTTTAAAAACGTGGATTTTAGCCATGACCGAAACTGTGGGGCCCTGGATCGATCGGATCTACCTACCATTGTTGAAAAATCAAAAGTAGGCAGTTAGTATTCAAGTACTTAACATGCCTTGTTGAGGGGATGCTATAATGGTTGTTTTGATAGGCGCGATATCTTTTAAATTAAGTAGGCTTCCTTTTGCGTGGTGATGGTGGAAGTTGGATGAGGGTGTCCTTTGGTGTTCTTGCACTCTAAAATAGGCTTGAATATAATTTTGAATATTTTTCCGGAGTAATGTCGTTGTGCAATAAGCTATTATTGCCACGGGGTTTTGGTCTTTCCGGTCTTGAAAATGTTTTGAAAATAATAAGCTGTGTTGTGCTGGGGTAAGAAAATTATTTAAAATAAGCGTAAAACATCAAATTCTAGTTCGTGCAAAACACGTCACTTTATGATATTTTCTTCACACGACTTGCTGATAAAACAAAAAGATGACCCACCTGATGTTAAGCAGTTACCACAACATTGCCTTGCAGAGCACTACGATGCACTGTTCTGTGTCCATTGTGCCTGTAATTTCACAAGACGAGTTTTAAGTAATGATTTAATCAACACCAATTAGAAGAATCCGTCCTGACTGACTGGCTGACTGACTGAAATACAACAACGCGTAACCTACACCACTGGTCGTAGAAACTTGGAGTTTTAAGGGTATATTCGTCTTGGTACGTAGAAGTGTACTAAGAAAGGAACTCTCAAAACAAATCACGTTTGTTGTATGAGGGCCCCTTTAATATTTATTTTATTCTGTTTTTTAAATACATCATCTGGGAAAATTTCAAATCTCTTACTATCACGGTTCAAGAGATACAACCTGGTGACAGACGGACAGAGAGACTAACAGACAGACAGCGGAGTCTTAATAATAGGGTTCCATTTTACTCTTTGGATACGGAACCCTAAAAACAATAATAATAATGCTGGACAATCCACACAGCATCATCTAGTCCCAAGCTAGGCAGAGCTTGTGTTATGGGTACTAGATGACTGATATACTTAATAAGTATATTACATTACATGCATAGATATTTTTTATTATACTACATAGAAAATACCCAGAACACCCGGAAAAAATATTTGCAGATCGTAAAAAAATTATCTCAAGGCGGGAATCGAACCCGCAACCTCCTGCGTCGTAGGCGGACATTCGCCCACCGCACCACATCTATCGTCAAACTACGTAACTACGGTCAAGTCGCTTATAAATGCTTGAAATGTAGAAACACCATTATTGCGTGTGTTTAAAAAAAAATCACAAAAAATTAAACATGACTACAAAGTGACTTAACCAGGATATAGCCATATAAAATTGCGAGCTCATATAACATTACATATAAGAACCCTATGTTTGACTTTTACTTTACAACACCCAACAAACCGCACATACCGATTTCATTATTATCTACACAATAAAGTCGAGAATCGCACGTGATAATGGTTCAGTAAATGCAAATTTTATGTAAATATTTTGCGTTTATTTTCAGCGTTGTAGCAACGAGATAAAATTCGCGGCCGTAAAATGATGTAAGTACTTGAGGAAGAAAGAGGTTATTGTTGAACTATTGTACCAAATAGTTCGCATGTTAGTTAACTTGGGAGAAGGTACAGTCGTCTATATTAAGATTTAAGTCCTGGGAAGTACTACCACCAGCAACATTGCTTGTATTTGGGTTTGAAGGGGTGCTGGTAAAATTACAGGTACCTAAATGAAGCTTAGCACTTGTATGCCTCAGGCGGATGGCAGCCACCACTAATGGTGGCTACCACCACCACTAGTGGTTACCACGATGGTAACCACTTCAAAACAGGTAGGCTGTCTGCTTGTTCCCTCATAACATTGATAAAAAAAAACTTTCTACTAGAGGAAACTGAAACTTTATTCGCGTGGTGCTATTTTCGTTTAAAATTAAACCCTCGTTGCATTTAGGGGCTGAATTTCATGAATTTCATGAAAATTGAAATCATGTGTTGTTTATGTTAGTCAGTCAATCAGTCACGATAATTTTATAGTAGTTTTAAGGTACACGTCTAGTAAAACTACTACGGTTCTACCAACCGTTTGTGTGTAGTTTCTTTTGACGATAACTGTACATGCTTTTTGTTGAAGAATTATGAGTTAGGTATAAAGTTTGATGGGTTCTGAACGTCCATAATTGGATAGCTACAGTTCAGGCTGGTAATATATCCGTTTTAGTGCTGTCTTTATTAGGCACAGCCGACCTACTGCAGGAATCAATGAATGGTGAATCATTACATGCATGTTTAAAGTTCTAACCTATTATGTTAGTATACTTCGTAATTATCGATACTTAGTAATTGTACTGTAAAGAAGCTGAATGTATAGATAGGTTATGTACAATTGTACGGGAAAGTACTAACACTATACTTATTTCTGCCACCAAGCAGTTTGTTGTGATCTGGTTTAAAGGGTGTGAGTGCCGATGAAATTACAGGCACATGAGATTTAACATCTGTGTACCTCAGATTGATGGACGCAGTGTAGTGCATTGTAAGGTACGTTCCTAACGAATGTAACCTACGAGGCAACGTTTTGTCATAGGCGATGGTGACCACTTAAGATCAGGTGGATAAATGCCATAAAACAATTGTCCACCACGTGACGACATGAGTTTGCCAACGAGTATAAAATACTTTGTATAGTAGTTGAGACGATTTCGTCGTTTCGGAGCGAACGAAAATTGTTTATAATAAAAATGATAAAAAACAGCATTGACATTTTAAGATCGAAGACCAACAAAGTTGATTGACATCAGGCACGCCATCAGGAACGCTATATGAATGCGTGTTAGGCATTTCTGTACCCTGAAAATTTCTCTCAAGATCAGATTTTTCAATGACCTCTTTTTCTTTTGTATCCTCCACGATCAACGGTTGTGCCTCGTCTATACGTCATCAATCAGTCAAAATTATAATTGATATTTTGACTTTTACTAATACTTTTGATAAATACTTGGAAAATAAGTTTTTCTAATAAAGTCATAATTTACAGAAAAAAATGGTCTAGCTCGGTAACTTACATTGATGTAAGGCATATTTACTTGTCTACCAAAATTTTAATAAACTTGCCGTTCCACTTAATCCACCTGTAAATTATTTACTTATTTGCACCAATAAATTTCTTAATATTGCCACCACGACCGCCTCCCTCGCAATAAGGCAGAGCTGAACTCAGGAAGGGTCACGTGATTTAGTAAAAGTACCAAAATAAAACTAAATATACAACCGACAGTGTTATGTGCTGTCTTAGGTTCTAACGCGAATACCTCTAGTAATCACCTATGCTTTTTTTCTGCTGGTGGAACAATGCCCCACCTCATGTTAAGTGGTAATCATCACCTATCAAAACATTGCCTTGTAGGTCACAAACGATAGGTACATGCCCTACGATGCACTACCCTGCGTTCACCAACCTGCGGCATACTATAGTAGTAGCCTCATGTGCCTGATAATTGACGAGCCTTTTCACAACGAGCTTTACTACTATACTGTCTGAAGTAGTAATGCAAATACTTTGAGCAATCATCTATCTAAATGGTTATTGTACAAATATTACCTTACTAGTGGCTAGAAATTTTGAATAAAGCTGTAGTATTGGCAATAATCACATTAAAATATTAAAATATCCAATCCATATTCTCCCATACCCATCCTAAGGACTTAAATTACTCTTTCGTATTGCGTCGCAATTTGGCAATAAATTCAGTTAGGGAACGCTTAGAGTACGGAAAACTCAAGACATTAACACTGTTTTATATTACTTTAAGGGTGCGTTTACACGGCGCAAAAGACAACTAAACTGTGGAATGAGTCCTTGGTTACTTACGACTTAACGATAATACGATATTCGCTTATCGCTTTTCAAGAGTGAACCTGCAGTACTGAGGATTAGCGCAACTCTCATTTTTGAGTTATATACGTAATTTTTAGACGCAATTTACCCGGTAGCTATAAATTGCCTGATTAGCTGCGCACGTTTGTGACCAATTATTTAATATATATATTTAACAAATATAAGTAGGTACGATAATTATTACATTTGAATTGTTGAACGTTGTTACCTTGAGTATAAAGACGATATTCGGGATAGATTTTCTCGGTCGCGCGGTCATTACGCGAAATTTTTCGCGCCATGTAAACGCACACAAGATAAAAAAATAAACCCATCAGATATCACAATTCCTCTACTTTGCATTTCCATATAATATTACCCATTTATAGGTAAAAGCATAATGAAATAGCATGATTATCTTTGAATCGCCGCAAATGAAACTACAAAAATAATTACTTGGCAAGTAGTATGTTCTGGTATTTATGCTGTGGGATTGGAGTTCTGTATAACAGGTTCGACTGCCCTGGACATCGAGTTGTATTTAAAAGAATGTGTTAGTTGCCTATTGCAATATTGAGAACTATTTACTACCGTAGAAAATATATTGTCTATATAGGCTGTAAAAATTTCAAATAGATATACATTTCTGATAGACCCAATTTTGACAATCAAACTCTAGTTTCAATCTCGTCTCAGTTCCAAAAAACCCAAGGATTAGACTGACATATGGACAAAGCACAGCCTAAATCACTGTATTGTCAAAACTGGGACTTTTAGGGTATTTTCCTCTTGATTTGTAAAGGTGTTTTTATCTAGAGGATTTCCGAAATTCAACCCTTAAAGGAGTCCAGCGGGGATGGAAGTTTGTATGTAAGCAAATTCACGTGGATAAAATCGGCTGCGTTTCGCTAGTGACTGATAGAAAAGTATGTGTACTTTAAATATGGTTTAAGCCTACGAATGTTCGAGCTATGTTGAGCAAAATTAAATTTCAATTGTAGCAATAAAGTCAGTCCCTAAGCACATTAGCGGCAGCTTAAAGCTCTAGAGAATAATCTAATTTAGTCGCTGTCTGTCTAGTTATTTCCGTCTCACTTGACCATTTAATAAAGATCTTTCAACGGTGGCTTCATACGGGCTTATTATAATACTTGTTACGAGTACAGCGGTTCAGTATAGCTTGGTTATGGAATATGCGGATGCTGAGTACCTTCAGACAATGGGTGTGTGCATTTTGTTAAATTGCGAAGAAGCTTCGAGTGGTCTCGGGCTCTAGGGAGAACGTCTGGTCTAACACCTCGCTTAAACTAGAAACTTGTAGGTATTTTAAGAATAAAATGGTATATCTTTGTGGTTCGAAAAAAAAACAAATTTGTATTGAAATTACAGGCACACGAGGCTTACCAGTATGACACATTAGTGCATTGTTTGTATGTCTGTTACAGGTATAGGTAATGGTTACCACTTAACATCTGGTGGGCCATAATTCTTGTTTTCCCAGCAAAAGCATAAAAAAATGTTTTATATATGAAGTTTCTGTTGGAAATTAAAATTAGGAAAAGTTTTTATTGTTTTTCCTGATCACTATAATGGTGTCTTATAGACGATTTGCTTTATCGTTGGCTTCATCGTCACTTACCATCAAGTGAGATTGAAGCCAAACAATAATCTATTAACACTGCATTCAATTCTCTCCGAAACTCCGAAAAACGATAAAAGGATTTGAGTATTATCATTTTGAGTACCTAACACTGCGTGGCATGCCAGACAGTTACAACTTGACTAAATAACGTTTACCAAGTTGCCCTGCAATATAACTCTAATTGTAAAAACAAAACTTCGTTTATCGTTTTTCGTAGTAGACACCCAGCCTTTCACACTGCTATCGATTTTAAAACAAAGTTTTAAGAAAAATCCTAGACCTTTTAGCATCGCAATCTCCTTTCAGCCCCTCAGTTACTAAGCCCACATTAGTATGTATAGAAATATAATCTGCCAATGCATTATATACCCTGGATTATTATAATGTATCACATTTTACAACGCAACATAAAAGTCGGAGCGACCATTCCTCCCTCTGAAATCTACCTACTTCATGTTAACCGCCTGCGGGATAAGACCAGGTCATTGTAAAATGCGATTTATCTTCATGACCATAAAAGTCATTTTTGTTATGACTGAGCGCCGCAAAATGTATTCTGATTATGCACTTTTGCGGGAAACGATACGTTTTAGCAACCGCAAAGTTTTAGGATCACATAAAATACCGCTACTGTATTTTTTGCGCAAATAGATAACCAGCTAATTCTTAAAACATTCTGCTTTTTTTTACACGACTTTCTAATAGATTACGTGGAATAAGTGGCCAACCTGATTTTCAGTGGAAACCTTCATCTATAACAAAGCATTGTCAATCAACTCACGTACTTTACTAACGTGCCCTAAGTGCACTGCGTCTAATAACCTAAGGTATACAGATGATAAGCCTCACATGTCTATAATTTCACCAGCACCCTCACCCTTAAAAACAGAACACAGTACGCTGTTTAGTGGCAGAGATAGGTATGGTGGTAGTACCTACAGCCTCGGACGAGCCCTTCATGGTGAGTTCTTACTAACTCTTTTTTTACCTCAATAAAAAACATACTTTTATAATGAATAATAAGTACACTTACAAAGAAAATTTCACTATTCTGCAAAAGGTACTTATACTAGACGCTTATACGTATTAAACTTAAACTGTAACCCATTAAACTTAAAATACATTGAGATTCCCCAAGGGAACTGCTTATGCAGAACAGGAGAAACTGTGTTGAAAGGCATAATTTCTAAGAGTTATGAGTACTGTTTCAGAACTCGTTGTCATTGAAGTGACCAACATAATTGCAATGATGAGAGGATTATGTTTGAGATTTGACCAGGTGTTCTGTCAAGACCAAATGGGGTACCTACTGAATAAGTACAAAGTTTTATTCCATTGTTCATGGGTCGTTAATTTTTTACGGACGCTTAGGATTGGTACGATTAGTTGAGCTATCTATAGATCATTTGTAATGGTCTGCAGATAGTTCAACTGTTTCACATGTATTTTATACGTACACCATTTATACTTGTATTACTTTTAAAAGGTATATAATTTATCTGTTATAAATAAAGCTATATCAGATAAAGCTAAAAAAAAAACAAATCACTTCACGACTTTCATCCCCGGCACGGTAGATATCCTCTTTGGTTTTTTAGTACCAAGTGGTACCGACTCAAGGTTCTTTGAGGATTTATTATGGGAGTAGTTAGACGTATGCCATTAAAACACACATTACCGTACATTTGGCACATACCCATATTGTGTAGTAGTTGGCATTCCATGAGAGAGATGAATTATGATGATGATGATGATGATGAGTTGATTTGTTGATGATTGTTGATGAGAGATTACAAACCCATCGTCACTGCTATAATACTAACTGATATCCTCACGATGTTATTTCACCGTTTGAGAGAAAAAGAGCGACCAGATTTGAACCCACGATTTGACTTGAACCATGACGATATAATTTCATTTACCACACGTAACTACGTCACACGGACTTGAAGTACACACATCAACAAAATCGCAAGACATTATCCCATCTCGTTATTATACCCATTACCCTTGATTATTGTCCACACAATTGCACCACCATCCCTATACTCGTACTACCATTAACCAGCTCTCATAACACTATATCTGCTATGAAATATGCGTTTAACTGTACCGAGGTGACTTCACCACACCTCCAAGCGATTATGACTTTTCGCGTATGGTTGGTAAAGGTTGAATTCGCATGAGTTGGTTTTAAAATGAAGGGTTCTAATGTCCGGTCTTCGGTCGACTCCCGCTTGACCATAGGGGTAATTTGGAAGCAGACAGCAGACTCATTTACATCACAATGTGAGTCGGATCTCGACGCGGGGAGGGAGGTTTCCGTCCGTAGGATAAGCCAATGTTTTGTATGTATATATGTGTACCTTCGTCTAAGTCACTGAATAGCTGAATATTAATTGTTCGTAGAAAACTGTTGAGCTATGGTGAATATTCATGGGTTATAGGAAAATCATCCTCCATAGAGGTGACTTTTAATAATTAGGTAGATTGTGTGGACGAAGAGAACTTTAATAAATTGTTTCTCTTATTTGTCTAGACGATATTGTAATCAATTTTTGCAGTCAATTGAGAATTTTCTTTATTTCGACGTTAATGCCAGCGTACTAAGTTTTCAAAGTAAGCTCTGTTTTCTTAAAGTTGCTCTTTTTCTCCTTAATATAATTGGGTGGCGTCATAAAAGTGTTATTTATAAAGCCTTTCAGAAGTTTATTTAAAGTATTTTGCAGTGAATGGGTTTATTTACTTCGAAAGTGTTTTTAGATTATTAGATATCAAAGTTATGTATTTTATAATCTCAAAATAACCGATAAGCATGTTTGTAGATTAATAAAAAAGTTCCAGCTAGGTGATGTGAGTAAATGGCGTTTTAGTAATTAGACGTTCAATTATTTAAGTAGATTTTTTTTTCTGCAGTATTATAACGACGTGCTATTTTTTAAGTACCTGACGTATGCGCCAATAGGGTTGCTGCTAGCCATTTAAAATTATAGTAGCCTGATTTTAATTTTTGGTATACAACTCTGATATAAAAACCCATTTTGTACATTATTCTGTGTGAATTCGTCGCGGTTCCATTAATAAAATATACCGCGTAGAGTCGATTACGTCAAGATGATTCTAAAGGGCGCCAAGACACGGAATGAGTTGGAAATATTAATTTCGTGTTCGTATAGTGCACTTCAACGTGACATGCATCGGATTTTCTAAGCCAGCAAACAATACTTAAGTTCCCCAGAAGTTAGACTTTGCTATGCAGTATCCCAACTGTAGTATTAATTTAGAAGGCACAGTGGAGTGAGAAAGAAGAATGCAAAACAGTCTATACGCAGATAGTGACGAGCAAAGCGAGCTATGAGGCTGTTTTTTTTATTTGCTGTGATACTATGATTGCAAACAATTTGCCACATACATACTAGTTTCAAATTTTAAGTATAATACACTAATCATTAGTTTTAAGGATACACCTAAACAGAATATGTCGTGATAATACTGTATACATCGATACTGTAAATGCAAAGTTTATAACGACTGGCTTCAAAGCTCTGGAGGTAGTACCTCTTCCTTCTGCGCTATTGAGTGTGGGCTTAATCTCCAACGAGGTAAAAAAATTGTGTTCTAACTATGTGTTTACAAAAGAAGTGAGCTAAGCGAGTACTTTTAGATACGAGTGTTTATCGATAAAGAAAGGTAATTTAGTTTTTTATTGACTGGGTTCACAGCGAGTGGAGTGACTCTTCTTTCTGCGATGTAGATTGTGGGTTTGATCCCTATCAATAACAAACATTTGAGTGATGAGCAGCATAGATGCTTGTCCTGTGTCTAGGTATTACATTTTATTCTAAATATCAATTAAAGGATACTAGTATTTTATCAGTTACGTAGTTCCCTTAGTACAAGTTTTACTTAATGTAGGGCTAGATGGCGTCGTGTAAAAAGGCCAGAAATATTTATTTATTAAACGATGAAGTACTTAAATCTTAAACGTTTTGTGTATTTTTGTAGACTTTTTTTCAGAAGTTGGCATGGCCTTTTAAAAATAAAAAATCTATGTTTGTATGAAGAGAACTTACTAAAAAATAAGTTTCCTGTGGCAATAAGGAACCCAGACAAAGTTCTAGGTATACAGTTAATGCAGTAGTAAGTTGGATATTGTGTTGTATGGTACTGAATACAAAATAGGCTGAGGCATGCAATATCCTATCTAATAAATCTATTGCTTGTGGGTTCAGAAAAATACGTAAAAAAAAATGAAGTAGGTTTACGATTGTATACTCAAACTATGGTCTACCTTTCAGATGATGACGTAACTATTACACTTTTTTTAACAGTTCTTTGGCTACAGCTTTAACTGATGGTAAGTCACGATAGAGCTAATGATGAAACAGAACGGTGTAGAAGACACCTATTTATTATTGCTTTAAGGTGGTTCGATTCGGGTTGGCGCGAAATTCAAATATTTTTGTGGTTTTTAATTTTTTCTTCGTTCCACAAGGAATAAAACGAGCGGAAAAGTAATTTGCCGCAAATCGTAAACTACTTTCTATGAACTCATGATAAACTCAACTTCGATTCATTGATATTTTTGGAGCATTTGGGAAAATAAGAAATTTTCTGCTAAAAATCAACATTTTACCAAACGCTCCCAAAATACAAACGAATCAAAGTTGGTTTTATCATGAGTTCGTAGGAAATGGTTTACTATTTGCGGCAAATTACTTTCTCGCTAATTTCATTGCTTGTGGAACGAAGAAAAAATTAAAAACCACAAAAATATTTGAATTTCGCGCCAACCCGAATCGAACCACTTTAAGAGAGGATCAGATTGAGGTGGTCAGGGAAAATAAATGACGGCAATGAGAGACAGCTGTCACAGTTTAGTATGTAACATCCCTGCTTTCTGCGCTGTTGGTGGTGGGTTCGATATCTACCGAAAAGAGACATTTGTGTGATTAATATAGATGTTTGTTCTCTGTTTAGCTGTTATACAATATGTATGTATTTATAAAAAAAATTAAGTCTATGTATTCAGTAGTAGTAGTATTCAGCTATCTGGTTCCCGTAGTAAAAACCAGCTTTGCTTAGTTTAAGTCGCTGTGTGAACGTGTGAATATCTATTTATTTAAAAAAAATGAGTTCTACTCCTGAGTGGAACACAAACCTGGAACTAATAAAGTCAGCATCACGTTGAAATACTTACACAGTCTTGTGTCTTTGATTGTTTGAGTTTGATTGATGTAATTTGAAGTCAGAAAAATGACCGAATAATATAGACTTTTAATCCAGGTGCGATACAAACGAAGCCGTGACCGAATAATATAGACTTTTAATCCAGGTGCGATACAAACGAAGCCGGTACCTAGTTAGCTACGCTACAAGAAATTGTGGTAGGTACGGTCCCAAGGCTCAAGACACCCGGGTTGCTACGCAAATCAGTTATGCACCTCATCTCCTGTTGATTCATAATGCATCTGATCACACGAAGTTTAATTACAATTGTTAAATGAGACCTGGGGCCGTACCATCTTATCTTATTGTGATTAAGTTCAAACAAATTCGACGGCATTCCATCGTGATACGATTGATATTATGTAATTGACGACCGATGTGGCGCGGCGGGCGAATGTCCGCTTGCGACGCAGGAGGTTGCGGGTTCGATTCCCGCCTTGGGCTAAATGTTTGTACGATCTGCAGATGTATTCCGGGTGTTTTGGGTGTTCTCTATGTATAATAATATAGTCATATCAGTCATCTAGTACCCATAACACAAGCTCTGCTTAGCTCGGGGCTAGATGATGCTGAGTGGATTGTCCAACATTATTATTATTATTAGTAATTGAGGTCATCTAAACCGGAATCGCAGTAAGTCATAATGGTACAGCCTATAATGTATGCAAGAGCCAGAAAGTCCACCTGAAGTTAAGTGGTAACCATCATCTAGCAAAACATCGCCTCGAAGGACACGTTAGTTCAAAACGTGCCTTGCGATTCACTACGCGTCTTAACCTGAGGTACCTTATGTGTCTGTAATTTCAACAGCTCCCATACTCTTCAAACCATAACTACAGCAACGTTGCTTGGCGACAAAAATAGATAGGTTGTTAGTCTTCCCCGGACAAGCTCTTCACTACTACATAATTCATAATGAATCTGGCCACATGTAGTTGAATTACAATTGTTTAATGAAACCACTCAGGTGGTCGGCGTCACGTTTCAGAATGTTTGCTAAATAACAAAACTTCATCCCTCACTGTACCCGGTTAGGGAAGAGTTTTGGGATTTTTTTTCAAGTTTTTTTTATACTACTTGTTGATGGAACAAGCAGATGGCCCACCTGATGTTAAGTGGTTACCATCACCTATAACAAAGCATTGCCTCGTAGGTCACGCTCGTTTGGAACGTCACCGATGATGCACTACTCAGCGTCCATCAACCTGAGGCATACAGGTGTTAAGTCTCATGTGCCTGTAATTACACCGGCACCCACACCCTTCAAACCGGAAGTACCAAGACAAATATTATAACCTGAAAATTTCAAGTCTCCACGACCAGTGGCTTAGACTGTGCGTTGTCTATATGTCAGTCAGTCACTTAGGACAAAGATTCTCGAAATTGGCATAGATACAACTGACTATAACTAACCAAAGGTTCCTTAAATCTAGGTTCATCCTACAGCATGAGAACAACTTCGCATCTTCACAGACAACAATGTAGCGACGACCTTCCTTAATCAATGCACATAGCGTCCACAATCACCAGTAATGGTCTGATATACTGCCTGAATGCAGTATGTAAACTTAATTTGAAAACGTTTACTGAACATCCAACCGTATCCAGTCTACATACGGTCTATATCTGATTGCAAGGGTAAAGTACAATATAATAAGCCTTTAGCCGAGGTACAATGCGGATGCAATTGCTATGTCCCTTGCAATTGAACGTGGGCCCCGACTCGCATTGACTTGTATACACATATAGCTAGGTATATGAGGTTGGGATTAGTCTGCGTTTGCTATGTTCCTTATATTATACCTAGCTAGCTCCGTGTAACTTTGGAACAGGAACGTGTTTTGTTTCTTTCGATCTAATTTGAAAATTACGTTCGATGTAAAAACAAAACACGGTGTAGCTATAATATCAAGGTTAAGAGTAAGCGTAGAGTGTGTTAGTTATATGTCTACTTTATTACTTATAAACTCGGCGTAAATTTAGCATAGTTACACCGTGTTTTGTCCTTTTTGATCTAATTTATTTTTCCTTCTGTCAGAGCAAAATACCAAATTTGGTGTAACTATATCAAGGTTACGTAGAGTTTATTAATAGAGTGCGTGCTTATGATTCGTAGATGTAGGATATAGTCTATTGCTTTTATACTAGTGTATTTATTCTAATTCAGTATCATCAAGTAGCAGGGCTTTAGTAAAGATCTCGTCCACTGAAGTACTACCACAATACATATTTCTGCCAACAAGCAGCTTGTTTTTGTCCCAGTTTGAATAAAGCTATAAACACCTGTATGGATCAGATTGATAAAAGCAGGGTAGTGCATTGTAGGGAACATTTTTAAGTGCGTGGCCTACGAGGCAATGTTTTACCAAGTTACCACATAACAGTAAATTGTATAAACTTATTTCATAAGTTTCGTCCTACACTTTGCGGTCACTAGACGTGAATCGTTACAGTAATATTCCAATTCAAAGGGACTAACACAAATAACTGTGACGTTTGTACCGTGTCGTGTTGATATTTTAATTACATAAGATAGATAGATATATTATATCTTTATTATCATTATCTATTAATATAATCTTATATTATACATTGCGCAATATCTATATCTCGAAAACGGAGTGTTGCCTGGTTGCCGTGCAGTGTAGATAACTCGAATGTCAAATATATGCTTGCTAGACCCTCAGGCAAAACCAATGCATTTTTAAAAGTTCTTGGTTAGTATTTTTCTTGATATAAACTTAAGGCTACGCCATGCTACGCAGTGCTACGAAATCTACGAATGTAGGTCAAGCAGAGTCGTAATAAATTAATTTGTCAAATAAATTATATCAAATGGACCGTTTTACTTCAACACGGTTAGAATCTGCTCTAAAATTTTAACGTAAACAAAATTAATTCATAGGATAATCTTTATTTATAGCAAAATTTATTTATGTTATTGCAATATTAGAACAGGTGTAGTGACATGTGTTTTAAAATAAAAACATAAGGAATTAGATTTAAAAAACGCATTTAAAAAAAAATATACTGAGATTTAAGTAAAACCTTTTTGCTAAAAAATAGTATTATTTTTAAGAGTCCATCCAAAGTTATTTAAAAAAAGTTTGTGACTGCGGAAGCCAAATGTAAAACATTCTCATAAAACACGTAGAGTAATAAAAACGAACAAAAAACACTTCAAAAAATTATAAAAACAAATAATAAAAGTCCTACCGAGACAATAGTTCTATAACAATAAGACAGGAACATAAACGACAAAGACGAAAAAGGCACAATAAACCATTCAACCCTTTCGTCAAAATATGGACTCAGCACTTCCTTATTGCGTCATAAATAAAAAAAACAAATCTTTTGAGGCAGAAGGTGCCTTTTTTCTGTAAAATTCGTCATAACCATCGGAAGATTAGTCACTGTCGCGACGTGTTTAACAGCTCATTGAAGTGACCTTGAATCCAACTTTGTACCTAAACACGAAATAAAAGGAGACATACTGAAAACAGCTGAGAAGGTGCACATTTCAAAGTAAGAAAAGTTTTAGATTTCTTCGCAGTTTACTTTAAAACTCTTTACGTTGAAAGCTTCAAAGGAATAAGTTGGAAAGTGCTAAGTTTATCTTTTCGCAGTTCGTGTTTGTTTGTTTTTCTAATTTTATGTATATTTTGTTACCTAATATTAGAAATAGCTATGTAGTATTGTATGTTGTATTCTAAGTATGTGTTTATAAAAAATATATAGAAATATTTTATATTATGTTTTCTTGTTCTGGTTCTGGTCCCACAGTACAAGGTTTTTTTTAGTGTGGAGCTTATATGGTGTTGAAGTTTATAAAGTAAGAATTTGAGTGATCCCGTTTAAAAAATTGGTGACGTACAAAAAGTGTCATCTCTATAAATACTAATTAGTAAACAATTATCTTAAGTGTTTTGAAAATAAGCGAGATACTCTATGCTATTTATATTTCGAACGTAATTTAATGTGAACGTTTGTTTAGTCAGAACAACAAACCTTACCGATCACCAAGAACATTTTTGTATATTACGCTCATTGCAAAACGCCACATTACGTTCAAGATTTTAGGTCAAACTTCACCTGGTACTTTAGTAATCGAGGTCACGTGGGACAGGCAAATTTTACTCAAATTATGATATAGAACGATATAAAGTGGTCCTTTTGATTTTATTGAGCAACTATTTGGCTTTAACTTAATCTTATCTCAGAATCGATAAAATACTTCACCCCTACTTATAAATAGTAAATGCAAAATATATTTAAAGATAGTATATTCTTAATTTTGCTCGATAATATACCATCAAATAATTATTTGCATAATACTATTTAGAAAGTTGTTTGCAGATTTTATAATCTCTAGATTTCATCGTTAATCCAAATCAATATATAATTGTTAATGTGCTTTTAATTCTAATTTCTTAAACCAATGTTACAAAACCAGTTCGACTTCGATATTGATACAGTATTTAAATAATTTATCAATAATATTAATAACTTATTTTGATTTATACACCAACTATTAAAGTTTTATTAAAATCAGTTCACGAATTCAAAACAGATATTGAATTTATGAATTTGTATGAGGAGCCCTCACATAAGTATGATTAACCCATTATGTTCTTATTCATATTGATCGTCGAGTGTTCCTTTCATTAAAACCAATAGGTCAATTATCATCTCTTTTTGTTAATATGAAAAAGACAGTGACAAAATATTTTATAGAGCCGTTATAACGTATCAGGCAATATAAAACAGACCAAAATACAGTTTACATTATTAGTCAATGAAATGCGAGGCTCTTTAAGACTATTATCTACTCTACTACTACAAGAGTAGACTAGAATCAAGTCTACTAAAAAAAATGAAAATGAATATAGATAAATGTTTGTACGATCTGCAAATATCTATTCTGGGTGTTCTGGGTATTTTCTATGCATAATAAAAAATATATATTTATGTAATGTATTGTATTAAGTATATCAGTCATCTAGTACCCATAACACAAGCTCTGCTTAGCTTGGGGCTAGATGATGATGTGTGAATCGTCCAGCGTTATTATTATTATTATTATATCCGATAGTCAACGATTCTTAATACTAACAGATGCTCGTAAGATCTGTTAAGACTGAGCAGGCTATGCCAAGTTCTATAGTATTTATTGAAATTCGTTGTCTCGAACAAAGATATCTTAACACAACGTTGTATTTTAGTATAATAACCAAGTCTGGGACTTACCATGGCTATATTTGAAAAGCTGTCACAGCAATATGACGCTACGCTCACTCCCCCTTGTATAGGCGAGGAGAAAAGTGGCTGACCGCTTACTAATGAGAAATTTTAGTCGAACAACCTTGCTTTGCTGAGAAAATTATACACCGTGATTCAGAAAATGTTTCGTTATGAAGAAAGGGGTTGTAGCTACAAAAATCAATAGTTATGTGGGGTAACATTCTAGTAGAATCTCTTTTTCATTTTTTTTTGTACATTTGTTCAACAGAAATTCTGGCAACTGTTTATCAATTTGCTGGTAAAGAATAAAAACACGATATTTATTTTCCACTTTCTTAAGATAAATTTGCGAATGATTTTCGCCTCGACATTACTATTTGAAACTAAGTATAAACTTAAATTGGGGTTCACTTTGTAGGCAAACTACTAAGAGCAGTTTGTACCTACTCATATTTAAATTATTATTATTAACGAATCAAGGGTTACGGCATAAACATTTCATAATTATATTTATGGCGTAACCCTCAAGAGCATATTATGACATTCAGTATTTTGATTCAGTAATCTGTGGTATTGATATATCTTAAATGAACGGTGACTTATTCTTTCTAACAAAATATTCATATTAGTTATATTGTTTTTATGTAAGTAAGTCTGATAAGATATATTAAAGGAAAATAACATGTGTCATAATTTCACTACAATAAATAATAATATCGTTAAATTATATATTTTATTATATATTTTATTTATCGCTCTTAAGCAGTGAAGAAAAACATCATAAAGAAGGTTTCTTTGATGTGTGTACCAGCAACCTGTATGAAATACTCACTATGCAATATATAGGTAAGCGCCAAATTTAATATTTGGACTACCCTTTATGTCAAATCTATAAATCTAAAAGGTCATAAGAGATCTGAGAGAATATCTGTTATATTATATGCTAAGTGTTTATTTATAAAAAAAACCAAAGTCATCTAGTTCTCATATCTCAAGCTATGAAATAGCTTGGGGCTAGATAATGTATATAGTTTGAAGATGTTCATCAAAATATATTATTATAACTCCTGTGGCTGGAAATTAAACTGTTTTTCTATGAAACACCATGCATACCTAGTTCATTCTTAGTAATATATGACAATTCACCTCGAATCATACAATGACCTACAAACAGATAAGAACATAAAAGACACAGGTAGCTTCTTTTAATTAAACTGTTTTCCTTTTATGTAAACACATTTTTTCGGATAACAGACTATTTTACGAGACTCACGCGAGTAATGAAGTAATAAATTTCATGAAAAATGGCTTAATTCTTTTATTTCGTCTTGTTGTAACTCTACTGGGCAGTTTTCATGCCTTTTTATTGAAATGACCCTGTAGAAAGATAATGCTTATATTACTATTGAAAATTTAAGTTATTATGGTAATTATCCCTTTAATGATGGCGTCACAGTACTTCATACAAACATAAAAATAGTAATTTAAAAGTCCTTGCTGACTGACATGTCATTAAGACCACCCACGCTTTTTGTTGGTTCTAGACTTGGACTATATTAATATACTACTACTACTGTACTAACTAGGAACAAATTTCGACAAATTCTACCCCTAAACTAAAACTTAACTTATTGGTGCACGACCGGATTTAAACCCACGACCTTAGGATCAAAAAGCGGAGTCACTTCCATCAGACCACCACCGGTGCTCTCAAACGGTGAAGGAAAGCATTGTGAGGAAACCCGTGGCTTAGTTGCCTCCGCAAGTATTGACCATGTCTTTCCTGTGGATTAAGCCAACTAAGCTGTGAGGATGGTATAAGTGCTGGGCAAGTCTACTCCATCAAAAAATCTGGTTCCAGGTACTACAGCGTCCCGTAAATAGGGTTATGAGTATGAGTGAAAAAGTTTCCCTTGACGCTGTATAAGTCCTCTACAATAGATGTTGTTTTTACTTTTTACGTAGATTATAAGTATTGACTTTTAACCCACGTACCAAAATTAAACAAGTGATTGTACAAGTCTATGACTTTCATTAACTTTTCTATAAATTCAGTTAATTGAAATTCCTATGTAGATTGGTGTCTTTGCTTCGAGAATTTTCGCCAAATTCAGCCATTTGAATCCCCTTCTCGGGATCTTAATTTTTAGATCTCCCTGATGGGAAAACTTTAGCAAATTATAGTGCTGAATTTTGATTATATTTCTGTCACTTAATTACTTTTTAGAATATGGGTTTTCAAGGTATACATTAAATGAAAATGACTGTTAGTTCGATGAAATTATAACTTTAAAAAAATTGTTTTCTTGTCTATTAACAAAGCAGTGCATACCAAAAATTTTATTAATAAATACATAATCTTGGTGAAATTTCACACATTGCATTTTAGCCTCATTTTATATATATATTTTGACAGCCGTCACAGTTCAGCTGTTCATAGTAGCCCTGCCTAATTTATATAAAAAAAATACTGAAATTTATTTAAATTTACGTTCTTGACACTGGCAATCTTACTTGTCGAACAACAGACAGATGTAATTTAAAAGAAAAAAAAGAAGAAGTAGTAACTGTACCTACTTATCTATCTTAATATACCTACTATTATATTCCATAAATATTTAAACATGGTATCCTGTTTCCTACAAAATGTCGTCTAGAAAGTTTGCGAGCGATTAATTTAGCCCAAACCGCTTCGATCGTTGTTTCGTGGCACGATCCGCGTTTAAAGTTAACTGATTAACATTAACCCGTAGGTACGTATGTACGGGTCATTTAACCTGTAGTTTCAACTTTTCTAATTATAGATAATTGACGGTTAACGGAAGTAGTTTTGGTGATTAGAAACGTGATGGGTTTTGATGTAAAGTAGGCATTGTCTTGTCTAGCTTACAAATCACAGTAATATTATAAATATGCCTGCCTTCACAAACTCAGCAGCCACAGCTCAGTTGATAGTAGCTGTACCTTATGCGTTGTAGGTTGTGGGTTTGAGCCACATTGAGCAGAAATATTTGAGTGATGAACAGTTCTGTGTCTTCTTCTTAAATATGAGATCAGCTCTTGTCGGGGGTTTGATGCAGTTTTCTTCATTATGCTTTCTCTAATGCGACGTCTTTGACCTACTTGTACAATATGACAGTAACCTTTTCCTTTATTCGGCTCATGTTAATTATTCTTGGCCTTCCTCGGATGTTACATTGTATTCTATGTATTTATTTACAAAAAAAAAGTAGTTTAGATTGATTCTATAAGATCACTTGTCTTTATTTTCAAAACACAGGTAAGAACTAAAACAAAATAGTGGTATGTATATATAATAATATTTAAACATACCACAAAAAATCAAGTAAAAAGCAGTTATTAATAAAAACCATGAGTAAAATAACCACCATCAAATAAACTCTAATTTGTCTATTTTCTATAACATAACTAATCAAGCTGCGTGGAATGATAGCAGTAATAAAGAGCAATAATTTGTTATTGCAATACAATCAATTCAACTAACACAATTTACTCCCGAAAATAGATAATTTATTTCCATAAAACCCCTAGTATATAGCATGTTCGTGCAATATCATTTTTTTAACCCGTCTGGTCGTTTTTTCCACGTGCGTCCACTCCCATGCCTGCTTATGAATAAATAAATGGCGAAACCGGGCCCACATTGTTCAGATGTTATTCCCTGTGTTACTCTAAATTTGCCTTCAATGCGAAACAAGCTTTATCGAACTTGGTTAAGGTTCAATACCGTAGGTATGCATCTATTAAGCCAAGCTTTTAAAAATCAGGAATTGGCGCCAGACCGGCCTCAATTCCTTTTTAAACCTATCTTCTGTAGTATCTGAACTTGTATATTTTTTAAAGTAATATTCAATTTAACATACATTTGACACAACGCTATCTAGCCTCAAACTAAACTTAACTATACTATGGGAACCTTTTACTGATAGAATACTTTTATACATACTAGTTTTTGTTGTAAATGCATGCAACATAATATTACACCAAGACACAGAACAAACATCTGCGTCATCAACTACCTATGTACCTCACTTAAGAGTTTGTCGCGCTTGGCAGTAGGATTGGTGATATCAGTGTCGGTATTATGTACTTAGAAATTCTGCCTATCCCTTGGTGCATTGAGGCCTGATCTCTTACGACATCAATGGAAGGTAATAAAGAGAACCTATTCAAAGCCGCGACTACCACAGCAAACAACTTCTGTGTTCATCACACAATTGTTCTCAGTTGGAAGCTACAGCTTACAGCGCCGAGTGAAACTTCCTTAAAAAGGTTATATTTTTTTAGTCTATGCCCAAACTGCGATTCCTTGTATTATGGAAATTAGTACAATCATTCACGTAGTTAATCAGCCATGACGTTTTGTATTGTGTATTTACCTGATCTGCTATCGCACCATCTCCCCTTTATAACTTGTAAATACCCAGCTGTTTAGGTACACGATACGACTGGTTAGATATTAAATTTCGTATTTGCTACTTTTTAAGGTTCAATAACCGTTATATAACTGCTGCTAAATTTACCGGTAGCAATCGGAATTAAAAAGTGTCTAATATCTGTGTTTTCAAACTGTGAGGAATACTAATGTGAGAAAATTATGTTTGATAGAATTTCACGTATCTGATTATATTTCTACGTATTTTTTAGAGCCTGTGGTGTGTATGGTAAAGACAAAAGAGAAACACGTTTGAATGCTTGAAGTGATTTCAGTTACCCAAAATATTGTCTTACTAAAAACACTATTTATTTATACTCTTTAATCTAATAGCTATATATTAAAATAATAATTTATAGGAGTCTTTGTACTGACATAAATAAAATACACAGTCTAAACCATTGTTTGAAGGCTTAAAAGTTCTAAGTTACGTTCTTGAGACGTAGGATTGTACTTAGAAAGAATTCCCGAACTTAAAGCCCTAAAGATTTGAAGCAGTGTTTCATGCAATCATGTACCACTAGCAGTTTTAAAATATGTACGACGAATATATATTATAAAACGTGTTTGGGAAATGAAAACAAAATACCTTTTAGCCTGAACTTTATTACTGAAAACTGCGAATTTAACTAGACAATGGAGTTGGCATTGCTATAAAAAACGTTGTTTACTGCTAAAATCGTCTCATTGTGATCGAAACCAATGAACTTCGGTTCGTTAACTCAATCGAAATTTAAATTGAAAGATTTACTGACTCTGTTATCCAGTTTATTGATTCTAATTGCAATGAACCTTTTGCGTTGTTTCGTTTGCAAAATCAGTTTTATTTACGCTATTTTACCGCCCTTTACACCTTTTTCTCGTAATACTGTTGATATCATAAAATATTTTATTTACGGCCATGAAAACAAACGAAGGAAAACTACGACTGCCAGTACCCACTAGTCACACCGTGGTTTGTGATTTGCATGTTGGTGGACGCAGGGTAGTGCATCGTAGGACACGTAACTAACGTGCGCGACCTACGAGGCAATGCTTCGTTATAGGTGATGGTTACCACTTAAAATCATGTAGGCCATACGCTTGTTCCACCAGCAGTAGTATAAAAAAATAGTTTCTACAAGAATATTATAGTTGTAGCAGGTTCTACAATCATTGTTATATGACTGTTACCGATGTTTTAAAGATAACTTTTTATGAAGCCAGGTTTATTGAACCGCTAAAGAAAGAAAAATAAATATTTTTAAAATCATTCTCTGAATGCTGTAGTGCCTTCATACTCAGACACTAAAAATGTTTTAAACATTGGTAAAATAACAACAAAATAAAGTTAAAAAATACAACAGCTGTTATTCACAGACCGCAGCTAAATAACATTCAGAGTCAATTGAGAGTCATTTAAAAACAATAGATACTAAAGTTATACTAGAAAATAAAATATCTAGTATCTAAAATAACCTTGTTACCTCATCCTGAGCTATCGCTAAACGCAGGCTATAAAATATGGGGAATTCGCAAGTTAGCTCAAACACTCTTTCTCATAAAATATGATTGCCGACAGTACCCGGCCTTTCGCATCATGGCGGACGGTCGTAAAGGCTGTCGTAAAATAAGTAAAAAACCAGCCACCGGCTACGGTTCAACTTCAAAAGCTTTAAAAGTCCGACGAAAACTTTAAATTGGTTTTCACCATCGACGCCAAAATGCGAAAACTAGTAACGAGATTTGCTAAGGCTAAGTTTTCACTTAATAGCTTGACTTGAAGTTGAACAAAGCCCATTTGAAGGTGGGATGATCTCAAATTAACATTTTCTAATACTATTTTGGTCTCACAGTGGTGTTGTGGTGGAGCATTGAGGCTCAATTCTTGTGACGAAATATCGACAAGTTTCGATCGTGTCAATGAGCAAACTGGTATTTTCTGAAACTGTCATTTCGGACAAGCCATTTTGATATCACAAAATTCTAGTTTCAATCTCGTCTCAGCGCTTTGTAGCTCTATAGCGCTCATATAGCGCTCTTAAACAGTGAAGGAAAACATTATGAGGAAACCAGTAAGTAATAGGTATAGCAGTGGCGATAGACTTGCAACCTGTCGCGTACATTTATTACTGCAAAATCAAAATGAGAGTATGTGGCAAACGTAATATTTAGACGTGCTACGTCCTCAGATATCCTCAAAGACTCTTTAGTTGGTGCTACTTGGTAGCCCCTAATCTAAGGGATCTAAGGGAATATCTACAGATGTATGGGGATTAGTCGTCAGGGTTTTTTCTGTTTAATTTTGGTGTCATATTTACAAACGTTTTTTTAACTAAATTTAATTTTTTAGTCTGACAGCTCACTAAGATACTACTTGAAAAAAAAACAACATTTAAATATAAGTCTACTCAAAGAAGTAAGTATACTTAAAGATGACTAAATACTAAAATCATTGAGGGAATTTCTACTGTGCTTGTGGATTAAGTGGCAATAAAATCTTATCTAGTGTTACTTTAACTAAGTTTCGTGTCAAACGTTTTTTTTCTGTAACTGTTGGCACAAAACTGAGCCAGTTTGAATCACCGTGATAAGATCAGCACTGTCAAGTCCCATTCATTTTAAATGAATGATTGACCTGCCTCAAGAATCATGGCTTCGTAACTAGGCGTATTCCGGGTGGGGCTAAATAATAAGACACTCCCTATGTCTCACCAGTGGTGTAGTCGCAGTGACCCTGCTCTCCGATCCTATGGTTGCGGGTTCGGATTTGGTCATGCCATCATGTATTTTTAATTTTGATTTTTTTTGCTAACAATGTCAGTATAACAATGATACACCACCCTGCGTTCATTAACCTGAGACATACTGGTATTAAGCCTCATGTGTCTATAATTTCAATGTCAATTATAATCTGATATTTTTAGACATTCTAAATTATACTGGCAACACGAATAGATTTTAAGCAATAATGCAAGAAGGAATGTATAATTTGAAATATTTGATCGCGGCAACACTGAAAATAGTAGCACACGATACACTGCAAAACTGTCCTCTGCAGTATACTCAAATCAACATTGCATTAACAACCTTAAACGAACTACTCAAGGCTTAAAATAAGGTGTGCATTTTTCACACATGTTTTACTTGACCTGTTATTCCTGTGAATGACCGTAGAATTTATTTTTAGACAGTTTAATGGTCGGTTATCGCGTCATAATGTAGCTGGAGTCTGCTTGGACTTTTACGTCTATAAGTTAATTGAAAGGCGCCTAGTATGACACAAATCAGTCACTAATAGACGATTTATTACATTGCGTTGATAAACAACAATGTTTTCTATTATTTAGAGTACTATAACGGAAGCTTAAATCATATTATGAAAGGAGATGGGTCTCATTAAAACTAGAATACAATCATCTTAGAATTACGACTCCAAAATTAGATCTACGCAATTTATGGAATACGTAATATATTACGTATAGCATAAGTTGATACAGCCGATTTACAATAAGATCAACGATTTAGAATCGTTTGGCTATCCGTTTTTATAAAAGTTTTAATTCAGGTGTGTCAATTTGTTTTAATTATAGTTTGTAAAAGTAAATAAATTATAATTATCGTCAACATTTTTCTAACCATAAACTAAGTAAAGTTTGCACTATAGAAAACAGATAATTCTATACATTGTAAATACATACTTAATAAAAATACTTAGTGGCTTTGTGAACAATAGAACCTTGTGAAGATAAACTTTCACTAATAATAATCGAAAAGTATGCTTGGCGACAAAAATAAATGGCGATAGTACGCCCCCAGACGAGCACTTTACAAAAAGCTCTATTACTATTACTAGGTTTTTAGTTTTTCGATATAAGTATAGCAATTTATAGGAAGGCTTATTATAAAGCGGTATTAAAATGTAAATTGCAAGTTATAACAAGCGTCTGATTCACTGTGCTAATAAAATTCGCACGAGACAATTCAAAGGTCGTAAACTGTCATAAAATTATTTACTCGGGACTAACCCTTGCCGTGTTTTGTTTATAATATGTATTAATTTTGATTTATCGCTGTACATAATATGTTAAAATGTATGTATGTACGAGCCATAAAAGTTTTACGAGACAGTTAACTGCGGAGCAACTTCGAAGAGAATTTTCATTTTGATCAGTGTACATAATTGGTAAGAGCCGTGTTACAAATCGTTTATATATGCTAGTATGTAAACTTTATATGAGTTTAATGTGTACTAGAAAATTACGTGCAATTTTGTTCGCGTATGCCTCAGGTTGATGGACGCATAGCAATGCATCGTAGGGTATATTCCTAGCGAACTTAACTTATGAGGCAATGCTTTGTTAAAGGTAATGGTAACCAAGATCGGGTGGGCCATCTGGTTGTTCAATCAGCTGATTGAACAAAAAGTGTTAAATGGGTTAAATTCACAATGTCAGTTTATCATCAAGGTTATATTGTCAAGTTCATTCATGGCTGTACTGTCTATCAACATTGCCACTGCTGGCTTGATTATATTAACAATAAGCTTTCTAACACCAGCTTAAGTGGAACTTTAGTTGGCTGAAAGCGTTGTCATCTATGCATTGCTTACAACTAGAACCATCGCTTTCGATAGTAACCACCAAGTTTACTTGACTGACTTTGACTGTGACGCCGAACAACCGCTTACATCATCTTCAGTAGATAATCTATCATTTTTCTAATGATATGGCTATTAGAATAATCAAAATGTATGAGATTTACATAAACTATCTCTACGTCAAAGTGGCCGAATGTAAAAATAAAATCTTGTAAACAAGTATTATCTAAGTCCTCTGGTAAGGCCGCAAGGCCTTTGGCAGGTAATTATAGTTCACATGTTTACCAGTGTGTGAGAGAGGCTTAAGCAAATTAGCTATCATTGAATTAAAGTCGCAATTATAATGTCTTTTGACGTGGTTTTTATTACAGTGCAGACTTACTTAGAAAAACGTAGTGTATGCATCATTTCTTTCATTATAAATAATATTTTGAAAACTTGAATAGTAATACTATTCCCCTAGTAATGCTATCATACTATGATCCCTCTTTTATATTTTGAATAGTTATTAAACGAAATTTTGTAATATCTCGATAAATGATTCTTGAAAAACGAGCTTACGGAAACTTATGTGGTAATTTGGAGATATTTACTATCAAGAAAATTTTAAATTATTATGTATTCACATAATTTAAGCCCTATTAATTATAGAGTTTAATATACACAGGAAATACTTTGGTATTTATAATGTAATAGTTGATCTAGTGAAGCTTTTTTTAGGCCGTTAAAAATAAAACATGTGATTTTAAAATGTTATGACGTGAGGAAGAACTATCAAGCAATGATTAGTCTCGTTATAATTCATCCCGTGACTGATGGTTGAAATTGATTTATTCACAATTTGGCGCCGCGTGGATTATTGTTATTGCTTGATGGTTGTTTAGCGGAATTGCATATATCTTTGAGTGATAAAAAATACTTTTAATTGTAAATGAAATGTTTTGAATCGTTTCTAGAGTTTGAAGTCCAAACGTCGTGTTTAAAACCAGTTTGAATACCAAAATACAAGCACAGATGTTATTGTCAGTCAGTCAAAAATAACTGAAGGTAACTTAAGCCTTGGTTTCAATATAGTACAAGCATCCGTTGATAGTGCAACGGATCGTTACTTATCAGATAAACACACACCTTTCTTTTTTCCTTCATAACGGCATCGGTCCGTCATTTGACAACTAATTTTGCCAAAGTCAAGTGGATGAATAAATAATTGTGGTCAAGTCGAGTCAGTAAAAAAAAAGTAAAATCGACTGTCATTGGTTTTGAAGAAAAAGATGGCGTTTCTCTTCATATCCTAAGGGCTAAATTTTCGTTCAAATCAAGATGCCACAATATCACACTTTCATTTCAACTCCTCAATCAATTAAATGCCAAAATTTACACATCAGAACCTAAAATAACACTAAAAAAATAAACAAACGATAAATCTTTTAAATATGATAGTCCTATAATTAGCTAATAAGATGAAGGCTTATCTGTCTAGCAAATATTTTTAGTTATACGCAGATAAGCTATTGGAACCGGGTAGAGAATATTAAGTAATCTATTTTTATAGATTTATTATGAATATATTTTATTATAACTGGCTTACTCACGATGTGATACTTAACGATTTACCCCGAACTCAAATATATTTGAACTTTTCAAATTAAGACAATTCCTGTTGTTGACCAGGGTCCTAAAAATTCCGTCACCAGACTAGGTCACTATTACTTTGACAACCATAAAACACCGTTACAAACCAACTGATAAAATTATCACTTCACTTTTAGATTTGTAATTTTTTAAATACACAGTATCCGCTATGAACACTTTTGCAATGAAACTTAAACTGAGGTGTTGGTTTTTACCCTCAATACCTGTAATCATTGCTCTTTGTTATATAATTACCTTTACAGTTATCTGTGTAAACGCATTCATTCATACCGTTGAATATCGACTTTATCCTCACAGCAGTAAGATACGGGTTCAGAAAGCAATAACATATTTATTGCCTACCACCTCAAAGGGTTGGGCGATAGTGTGATAGTTTTATAGCTTTTGTTGTGCAATTTTCTTGCATTGTCCACGACTCTAGTGTAGCGCAACCAAGCAATATTGATACTTAGGACTTTGAGAGGTAAGTTTACAAGTCGTTAGCAACTTTGTATTCAAACTTGTGGATACTGATACTAAATTTCTAGGTGTGTTAGTGAATATAAATTAATGCCATATATTTGGTTTTTTACACAACACTAATCACACGGTAACTGGTTTTAATTATGCTGCGGTATATGTTAAAATGGTGTCGTAGACTAATCAAAATACAAATTGGTTGATTCGTAAGTGGGTAGCTTTATATTTTTTTAACTACTTTTAAATTGCGTTAAATTAAATATAAGTTCTTGTTATGCATAACACTCAATCAAATCGTATATAAAATACTGCATTTACGACCTGATAAGCTTTTATAGACACTTACATAAATTTACGTTGCAATTAAAACTAAATATATCGCAAATATTAAACAATAACTAACTGATTATATTATCTCGACTCATTAAATATATAGTATAAGAGAACACCGGTGGTCTAGTGGGAGCAACTTTGCCCTCTGATCCTAAGGTCGTGGGTTTAAATCTAGGCGTGCAATAATGGACATTACTGTTTAATTTTTTTTTGTCAGCCAGAACTTTAAACGGCGAAGGAAAACATCGTGAGGAAACTACTTAGTATGTTAGCAGCAGCGATTATACATCCTTAAAGACTCTTGAGTATGTATTTACTTGGTACTAGATCTGATGGGACACTACTGTAAATTACAGGCTCATGGGGCTTAACATCTGTATGCCTCAGGTTGATGGACGCATGGTAGTGCATCGTAGGTCACGATTTTAATAAACGTGACCTGCGAGGTAATGCCTTGATACAGGTGACGGTAACCACTTAACATCAAGTGAGCCATTTGCTTGTTCCATTTGCAATTCGTATAAAAAAAACCTACCTGGACGGAGTCGTGACTCTATTTCTTTCTTCCTTATTATTAGTAGTTTAAATACCTGGAAAAGTTTGATGTTTTTATCTCTAAAAATTTTATGTACAATCGCAAATTCAGATAAATATTTGACAGCAAATTAAATATTAACCTAAATAAAAAACATATCATGTTTAGCCGGATCATAAGCATCAACATGGCAACATCGTTCTATAAAATACTTATAGCTTTCTAGAAAAACGTCGTAGGTAAATTTTTTCCAAAATTTTGAGAGGCCGTATAAAAACGGTTTTGCTGACATTGCCGCTCCTCTATAGTTAGTGGCTTAGAGTGAGGATCATGACTCCTTTCCAAAGTATTTAAGAAAACAGCTCTCCAATCAGAGCTGTGATTAGTGCCGATGTTGTTGTGTAGTCGACCTGAAAAAAAAGTACCATATTCCATTATAAACGTTATATGTCATAGCGTATGATCAAAAAAACGTTATGATTTGTTTTGACCTAACAAGTGGTGGTGATTAAAAATACGTCAAATTATCAAAGGCTGTACAGCGTTATTCCTTTAAATATTTTAGCCAAAAATCAACCGCTACAACTTCAATAGACTAAAACACCGATCCAACTCTTTTTCGTAAAAACAGTTAAGTACTTTTGTTACAAATTGTACAACTTCACTATAGTATTGTTTACATTCTACGCAATTACGGTACCTGCGAGCGTAACATTGTTACGCTATAACGGTGGTTATGGCAGGTGATTAAGAAAAAATACGTAAATCTATGAGTCATCATCATCAGAGTAAAAAGTTCACTGCTGATGTTTGTAATATAATTATTATTTTGACTAACTACACACTGTTTTGACTATATAGACTGACGATATGGCAAGGATTAAAGGTAATCATTTGTTAAAAATCGTTGTCCTGAAATCGTATCAGGTTACCTACGTTCAAAGTCGAAGTCAAAAGGTATTTACTCCATGAAATCACAGGAATCACCCAAAAGGTCACTTAGAAGGTCAATTCAAAATATTATTTTTTAAATTAGTCTTATATCTAGGTTAACTATTTCCCAGTTCCTCGCGACCAGTCGTGGACTTCTGTAGGCGCATGGTGATGATGATGATTAATTATTTTGAGCCTTCTTTATCTACCGCCTTTCTCACAATCTTAATGATATTGGCATCTTTTCAGGAATGACTGTATTTTTTTTTTAAAGTAACAACATTATGCAAATTTTTGCACAAACAAATTTGTTTTAGCTCCATCTAGCCGTCAAAAGGTGAACTAGCTACTGTGTAGCAAAATACAGTAGCCCCATCTTTGGGGACAGACGGTATTTGCAATACAATGCGCCACCCCTGTCTGCAACCCCTGTCTGCAAGGGGTGACAAATATACGGACCAATTACGTGCTGAACTGAAAACTCTGTTGCTATGAAGTTTTATTTAAAACATCGATTCGTGCATTATCACATTGGTGCACATAAAAACTGGCACATGTTATCATCATCACCAAAGTCCACTGCTAGATCTACATTCAGCATAGGAGGCTTTAAACTCTTGAATATCGAGTTATACCTTTATCACTACGTTTGGCAGGCGGAGTGGTGACTGTTATATGATAATACTACTGCTCATCTACTGGCATGATCCATGAGTGGTCTGACAACATCCACGAGTGGTGATGGAAGAGTCAAATTTTACGCCAGGAACACCAAGACCAACGATGTTATTTTTTTATTTCTTAATTACCAAACATTGGTCAACTTGTATTAGATACCTTTAGTTCATTTAAAACACCATTTGAAAATTATACTTTACACTTTTTGCTCGTTTATTTTGTTCCCAGTGTACTGGGGCCTATCACTGCAGTGATAGATCGTATTTCTACCACTCACATGAGTGACAAATTGGCAGAGCGCCTTTAAAGATGGTTTTTAAATGCTTGTTTTCTTGGATATCTTTCACTCAGCAGGATTCAAATAAAAACTTATATAAAGAACGAATTCAAATACTTTTATGAATATAGAAAGCACACACCTTGAAATGCATACATGTTTTAAAGGCAGTTAGGTAAAGGCAATAATCGTCACGTGACGTTAATTACCCAATTTTTAAAATAATGCAAAAACTTCGTCGAAATAGTTCGTATACAATCATTACAGTAATTTATTTTGGATAGAAACGGGATATTTACCATGACTTTCATGGCGCATGCAACTGTGCCGAAATATCGGGAAACAATCAAACTCAAAAACCATGGTAAATATTCCGTTTCTATCCAATATATTGATCAAAACCATGATAGTTTAAAAAGTTATATTACAGTAATTTCTTGCAAGATTTGTTAATAGACAGTCGTCACTGCCCAGGCGGAAGAAGGCCTGCCTTCTGCGCTGTAGGTGATGGGTTCGATAACCACCGAGAACAAACATTTGTGGGATGAACATGTTTGTTCTGTGTCTGGGTAATATTGTATTCTAAGTATATGTTTAAAAAAATCTTGTTCCCATAGTACAAGCTATGCTTAGTTTGGGGTTAGGTGTAGTGTTAAAAAAATAACAATGTTTCATACCAGACAAAACCATCGCACAAGAATAATATGACACTTGTATTTCTCATAGATTATCAAACTTTTATAATATATCTTACTGTTTAAGGATAAGGTAATATTTTCCTTGGCAAAAATTATTTGCAAAATACTGTCTAAAGTGTCATTGCTATGTGTTCAATACATACACGTAATAAGGCAGTCGGAACGACTAGTCTAGTCCCTTTTGCAACACAGTGTATACCTGTGGGTAGAAGAGTTAAATTCCATTAGCCTTAGTAAATTTATATATTCCGTTAACCGAATTTAATTAATATTTAAATGAACTGAAAATATATTTAATATATTTAAATGAACTGAAATGAAATGTGTTTGAACCCACGTACTGCAATGTGTTTAGTTTTATGACTAATCTAATTATTTCTTTCATCTTTTATCTTGAGATCGTGGTTCGAATCCGGTCAAGTACCAATGATTTTTTTATTCTAAAAATGTATGTCCTCATGCTATGTTCTCAAACGGTGAAGGAAAGCGCTGTGAGAAAACCAGTTCGTATTTTAGCAGCGGCGCTAAACTTGGAACCTGTCACAGAATATCAACTACTACAGAATGAGGGTATGCAACACTTGGACTTACCTCTGACTACCCCTTAAATATCCTTAAATAATCTTTACCTGTTACTGTTTGGTATACAGATGATGAGTGGATATCTACCGTGCCTAGATACAAGTCGTGTGGTTGTTTCTGTTTTATATTTTGAAAAATTTGGCATCTACTTTTGTACACCAAGGGAGTTACTGATAATTTAATTATGTTCTTAGTCATTTTGAAACAGATACAAGACCGTGTTTCTTTTTAATAACAACGTGCTGAGTACACACGTAGGATGGAAGTACCCATATTTACTATATCCGGTAAAATCCAAAGCTAGTAACTAAATACAAATATTAATTCTACTGATTATAATTTTAAATTACTATACCAATTATCAGACCCGCTTGCATAACCATCACTAAATGTATTTAGCAAGCCCCTAAATGCATTAAGGAAGGTTATTACGTTTAACATCTTGCACAAGGACAATAACGTTTACGCTAAGCATGTTTATCTTGGTAAACGTGATTGGCTAAATAAAATTAAATCAGATTGTTGAGCACGTATTCCATACGTGGTAGGTTGCAAACCCATCGCCGCTGCTAGAATACTGGTGTTGCGCACATATATTTTTCGATAGGTGCAAATTCATTGGTGCAATTCCGTATTCAAACCCACGACCTTAGGATTAGAAGGTCACTCCCACTAGACACCGGTGCTCTATTATGTCTAAATATGTAATAATGATGTCTGTTCATCATTATATTATGTTCATCAGATGTTAGATTCTCCATAGTACAAGCTATACCTACTTAGTTTGGAGCTAGATGGCATTGCGTCTTAAATTTTTTATTTTGATAATATTGGTTTCACCACACAGTCACTCTTAGAAAACTTATACCATGCTACAAAACAGCACTAAGTATAAATCAGTACCATAAAGGAACAACTCCTAACGTGCCATTGTCAAATAAATTCATACAATTGAGTCACTATAGGTTTCCCGCGCTCCCAAACCAAACTATGAAAATTCAGAATTCAAAGTCGAAATTGCGTGACAGAAATAAATACTGGCATATACATATAAATAGATACAAACACGTGTTGGTGAGGAAACGAATCGTGCTTACAGAATGACAATAAGGATTTCCCTTTCAAGCGGAAAATTTACGTGATAAAAATTCGAAATTGTTGCGTGTGAAAAAATTGTATAAGGTCCAAATATAAAGTAGCTGCGGTAGGTGACATTATGCAGTCTCATAGCGGGGCTCTGTAAGGCTTTAAATCAAAAGAAGACGTGAGAATGGGTCCATTATTTAGTTTATATTATGTTATAGGTTTACCTGTTTTAGCGAAAATGCCGTAAGATTACGTGATTTAGTCGAAGTGTTGTTTTAGTTGCGTAAGGTGAGGGTTCTTTGGTTTTAATAATATTTAGTTGCTGTATAGAAGTTTTTATATATTAGTAAGTTAGATAAAGTTCAGTTGTACTGTTGTTAATTTTGCCTTAAAAGAAATAAAACTGAGAAAACTGAGTGGTGAAAACTGAGAATGTTTTTAAATAAAAATTCTCAGTTTTGTTGGGTTTTTTTAATTCATCCAAGTATTTATTATTATAATATAACTGTTAATAAATGCTATTTGCATATAAACATCTATTTGCACGGACGTTAATGAATAATAAATTTAATTTAAGGATTATTTAGTGGTAAGTATCTACGCAAATTCTTTTTAATGTATTAATAGAAGCAAGAAAAAAACCTTGCTGGTTATTTTTGCATATAATTAAATTAAAATTCATAATATAGTAGTTAAATAAGGTAATAATACATACATTATATATTTAGCAGGCTTTTTGGGTCTAATTATTTATTTACGGTCAATTAAATAACCCGACAACTACTGTAACACCATTTAATTTAACTATTTAAATAAAAAAATTAAGTAGCTAGGTAAGTACTTACTTTCTTTTTAAATTAATTATAAAAAGAAGTTTTTAATTGACGAACGTAGGTATGAATGAGAAACAAATCTGGCAGGTAGGTGCATAATTGGTAAAAATTTTATGTTTGAAGGAATATTAATAATAATTCTTAGAATATATTCAGTTAAAACATAAAAAAAAAATTAAAATGTGACGTACTTTGTCGTACGTAAAGCCTACTTTGACAATGACTTTATCTAATAGATTGCAACATTTCAAAAAGCTTCGCATGAGGGCGCATAAATGCAGTTCACTAGATGCATTATCAACCCTTTTTGTTATTAGTTTATCCACCCTTTCAGAGATGGCGCTGCAAATAGCGCTTTATAAATCATTTTCCAGACTTATTAGCATTTATTTCACGTACATAATATAGGAAATTAAATATTTAAATTTGCATTGTTATGTGCCTTAATCATTTTGCTCTTTTCTCATCTAAAATTATATTTAGTTACCTAGAAGGTGCCTAATTCATAGCATGTAAAGTTCTTTTACGACACTCTACTGTGTTCAAATAGTTCAATAAGGTTGTCATAGATGTCGCTGTATGGCGAGTCTTATTTCGCTGAGCTTTATGCTTGAAGGAAATGCAAAAGCTTCGTAGTCAAAGTATTTGTATGTTCTATAAAAACCTTTATCACTAAAATTGCAAATTAACTGATCATGGACTGGGTAAGAGTAGAATTTATGACGTTCATTTTTTATAGCATTACAAAACCAACAATAATAACAATTATTTGTGGATGAATAATAAAAATACTAATATCTGTATTATAATTTAGTTAGTGCTGTAAGTCCAAATTATGTTTAAAATAAATAAATATTTTTTTCTTGTTAATATTGTTTTTCTCATTTTAATAATATTCTTGAAAAAAAGTTTCAGTAGGTACCAGTAAAGGTATAATAACCTAACCATAAAAATAATAAAAAATAAACAATAAAAAAATAGAATATATTAAAATATTACGAGTCGTTTTGCATAATACGAAACGTTGTCAGAAATCCCTGGAAGAAAAATCCCGTCATATCGTTGATATACAACTCAATTTCTCACAAGACAAGGCACAAAAGAAAAATGCCTTATACTCTTCGTAATCGCTTAAACATTGCGGGAGAGTATTGAGAGCGAAAACTCGCTTTTGAGGCGTTGTGGAAGGCTTTTGAGGAAAGCTCGATGTTGGTGTTATAGGCAATGAGAGCAGGGAGGGTTGGCTCTAAAGGCACTTTACACGTTCTATCTACCGTTGCTAACCTCCGCCCAAATGTAATAGCATGCCGCATGTTCTCTGTTTCAATTTGGGAACAAATTGAAATGGTTTTTATTTGAATAATATTGTGGTACGCGGTTGTAGGCAGTGGACAGTTACCCCGCTACTAATAAACTCGGCTGTAACGTTGAAATAGTAACACCTTGTTTTGTCTTTTGCATTGGAAGTTTCAAATTAGATTGAAAGAGACAAAACTCGGTGTAACTATTTCAAGGTAACGCCGAGATTTTTAGTAGTAAGCCATGAAATATTATTTGGTTGGATGGTTCACTTTGGGTGCCGGCTTGTTTGTAGTAGAAGATCTTTCAGTAAAAGGCTCGTCCGAGGAAGTACTACCAACATACCTACAAGCAGTTTACTGTCTTTCGATTTGAAGGGCATAGGTAAAATTACAGGCACATGAGGCTTAACCTATGTACGTCAGTTTGATGAACGCAGAGCAATGCATCGTAGGGCATACTCGTAACAAATGTGACTTCTGAGGTGATGGTAACAGCTCAACAGGTGAGCCATAAAAACGACTTGATTGTTTAATAATTCTTTTTAAAAAGAGTTAAGTAGTAGTAGAGCTCTTTGTGAAGGGCTCTTCCGGGGCAGTACTACCACCATGCCTATTTCTGCCGCCAAGCAGCTTGCTGTGTTCCGGTTTGAAGGGTGTGGGTGCCGGTGTAATTACAGGCACATGAGGCTTAACATCTGTATGCCTCAGGTTGATGGACGCAGAGTTATGCATCGTCGGTGACGCTCCTAACGAGCGTAACCTACGAGGCAATGCTTTGTTATAGGTGATGGTAACCACTTAACATCAGGTGGGCCATCTGCTTGTTCCATCAACAAGTTGTATTAAAAAAAAAAAAAAAAAGTTTCATCAGGCTATAGAAGTCGACGGATGGATATACCCCTTTGTTCAACCTAAAAGGCACCACCTCAAGCCTCAATTAACCCTTTAAATTGTTTAAGTAACAAGAACCAACTCGAGATTGTTCGAGGATATCTAAGGGGGCTAGTCAGAGGTACATCCAAATATTACATTTGGCACATACCAACATTTTGCAGTAGTTGGTATTCCGTACGTGACAGGTTGCAAGCTCATCGCTGCTCCCGTATGACGTTATAACTGGCCCGATAGAGACACGCAAGTGTATATAGGTAATAAATAAATATATGGGGACGGTTCATACAACCCAAGCTCCAAACTAAGCAAAGCTTGTATTGTGTATTACAAAACTGATAAAATAAATATATATTTTTTTGTTTTTTGTTATTACTTACAATACCTTCAATATAACACCCAGATACAAACCAAACAATATAACAAGTAACACACACAAAAGTTTGTTATGTGTGGGGATCGAACCCAAAACCTATAGCGCAGAAGATAAAGCTACTAACACCAGCTGAACTGGGAACAGTCAGTTTGGTACCTACTTTATGCCAATTGTTGTCAGATTTTTAGGAAACCTTTAAAGGAATCACCAAAATTTTTTCTCTGTACTCAGTCACCTTTTATGATATAAATTTAAAAAAATGTTTTATACTTTTTACTCTAAAAAACTACCAAGCTTTTCTTTCATTTTCTATTAGTTTTCTACTTGATAAATCTTGTATTATTCCAGTTTTATGAAAAATTTCTTTACAAATAGTTAGTTTTATGGTTTTTAAAGTAGTAAGTAGTAGTTAAAAGAACTTCATAAAAAGTATGAACCGTTTAAAAAGTATCCACAATTTGTTGCTTGGTTTATTTTGTGAATTTTCCACCCAGAAATAAATACCAGAAAGATAACTTACCTACTACTAAAGGTTCTTAAGTAGCAATATTTATTAAGCCATTCCAGTCGTATCGTATACAAGCTGGGGGTGAGTAGGAAATTTTAATTTCGCGTCTAGAGGCAGGCGGGAGAGGAAATTTGTGTGGCATAATAAGTGAGATTGTTGCGAAATTTGCTACAAGAAAAAGAAGGAGGGCTCGCATCGCGCTTCTGATAGAATAGTATGGACATAACCCAGTCAATTTCCACAATTTTTTTTTCCGTACGGACTAAAATGCTGGTATAATCGCCTGGCGATTTTCGACAGCGTTACCGGGCTAATCAATTTCCACAAGCTCACTCCATCTATTTATGTATTACTGGGAGGAGATAATTGTGCAATCATTTCTTTTAGACAGAGTTTGTATTTGTATATTTATCCCAATTATTAGACACTGTCCTGACTGACTGACTGACAAATATATACACAGCGCACAACTCAAGCCGCTGGTTGTAGAAAGTTGAAATTTTGAAAATATATTTGTTTTGATGCGTAAACGTGTGTAGAGTTTATGAATTTAAATCCTTAGAGGGCCGCAGCAAGAGTTGAAAATTTTATAATAAAAGCATCACGCTAACGAATTCATGCGCGGTTTGCTAGTCCATTTATTTTTGGGAGGTGATCAATTTATCAGTGATATGACCAACAAATGTACATGCTGTGATAAAGGTATAGGCTAAATACAAATCAAAAAATCTTCTATACTTCTGACTTATGACTAATTCCATTAAAACCCTCGAGAATCTTGAATTGGTATTACTTGGTAGACCCTAAACAATCTCAGGGTAGATAGCCTTTGTCTGGAGAAGCTGCTTGTATTTTTTTTCTGATAAACAACGTTTAACATGTTTTTTATACTGGTAAACAACGTAAAAAAAGGTATTCATGACTATTCAGATTTCGGAAGTAGTTATTTTAACCTTATTATGCATATAACTTATTGCTTTTTAAATTGTTCTATATCTAGTTTTAAACTAAGTCAAAACTTCATCAATCGATATTTTATGGTATTTTAAAAAACGTATCCACGTTAACCTGACGTCTGGCGGTGGGCGCACGTGTAAGTGGCAGCTTCAATATTTATGTGCAATTTTTCCAGCTTCGCCTCATCTCCCCCCATCCCCTCGCTAAAGGATGCAGTCCCCTGAAGCACGCTGGAATTGCGTAACAATGAGGCCCGTTTATAATAATTTTATTAATAAGAACAATGCTTTAGAATTAGAAAGAGCCTTTGCATTGGATGACTATGGAATGAATTCGGTTTTAAAAGAAAAAGATTTTTATTTTTAAATAAGCACTCACATTTTTATTTGATAGAATGAATTCTTAAATAGTTGAGTATTAAAACTACTTATTATCTCAAAGAACTTGAGAATTCGTTTTGTAAAGAATTAAATTCAACGCACTGCAGTTCAAAATCGAGATCCAATCTAATTGCTTTTAAAAGACGATTTTACATAAACTAGTGGACGCACCCCGGCGACACTTGAAAAGAAAATCATACCAACAATATTTCATGGCAAAATGCAATATAGCGAAAGATTATTCAAAAATGTTTTATGGCAATTTATTATAGTAAAGTTCAAAGATTTATCGAAAATTACTGAACCGCCGTAATATCTCAAGAAACATATTTCTGGAGATACCCGTTTCTAGAATGCAAGTTATTTCCGTAACAATTTGTTTTTTGTACAATTTACTCATTAAATAATTAAATGGCCCACCTGATACTAAGTTATAACCATCACTACTATATACCTTAAAAACAATATTTAATAGTGGAAATGCCCGCGCCTTCAGACGCGTGAAGCTCCTACAACCAACCATTGTACGCGTTGACAAATATTCTTATAATTCGTATAGACAGATTTATTAACAGATACTCAGCTGTTCTATAAAATAGTGTACAGCTTGGTTTGGGGCTATTTATTTAATCTAAACCTTACTTGCATTTAGGGTACTCTCAATTAGTATTCTGTATTTACGTTTTGTCTCATTTAAATTCAAATTGTCCCGATTCGCATCATTAATTAAAACAACCCTATGATTATTCCATTTATTTTTGGTAATCAAAGAACATTTATTATATATATATCTAACAATTTATTTTTCTTTTTCAGGTGAAAACACAATCTGGGTAAGTCATCGCATCACGTGCCAGCATGACCGCTGTAACTTGGTCTGGGGTTGTTTGGCCTGCTTTGAGCTTAAGAGGTCTGATATGATGGTCTTATTTGAGACGAGGTGACGGAATAAAGCATGATTTGCTATTAACAAACGAAAACAGGCGAGAACTTTTACTACTTTTTAGAAAGAATAACACAATACTACGGAAAAAAGTTCAGCCAAAAAAAAGCGCGCAGAAGGAAACAGTGGGTTCTGTTAAAAAAATAATGGCAAAGGGTAATGGAAATATGCTTTTCATCAAAAAATCAAGCTTTCTCTAAAATTATGTTTTTTCTCTATTATGTCTCAAAAACAAAAAGTACCTACTATTCGATAGGGGGTAATTTAAGCTTTCAAATAATTGATGTTTAAAATTTAAATTTCCAAAGTTTTTAGTTAGCCGTTACCTAAGTTAAAAGTGCAGGATTGGATTGGATAAAATCATTAATTTAAAATGTAGGTACATAAATATGATATGTGCACAAGGATTTTTTTAAACGCTTGTAATAATTCTTCTAAAAACTCCATTTAATGGCATTAGTAATACTTATTAATTAGAACTATCATGTTACTCGTAAATAAAACTTACAAGAAGCAAGCAGTGATAATCTTATTGGAAAATATAAGAATTTGACAGATTTATGACAGGTGTAGGATCAAAGACATGACAATCTTTAGAGCTCAAATACATCAAAGACTTGACTGCCAGTAGTCATTTCATGAGCTATTACTGAAAGATTTGTTTAAAACTACAAGGTGGACACCAAAACCACCAGGTAGGCAAAGTGTTAATGTAGTATAGATGGCACCATTAAAAAGTTAGTGGTGAAAGAAACGTGCATGAAATTACTCAATATACTAAAATATAAGTAACAACCCATTTTACTAATAAATTTGGCGTAATGTTGAAATAGTTATACCATGTATTATCTTTTATATTGACAGGAGTTTTCAAATAAGATCGAAAGAGACAAAACACGGTGTAACAATACACACGGTGTAAAATAAAATAAAATAAAAAAAAGTAACTATTTCGAGGTAACGCCGAGTTTTTTAACAGTAGTGTTTTGTCAATAAATATGTTAGCTATAACAATGATTGTTCTAATGGTTCCAACCGACTGATATATGAGTAGATTTAAATAAATTAAGGTAATAACAAGCCAAAACAAGTACAAACTGCGTTGAAAATGTATCGTTTATAAAATTTAAAAAAAAACAATGTTTTAAATTTTTTTGTCGATGTGTTTCGATAAAATTTGTCGGATTCATGTTGTTACACTCTATAAAGAGTAGTTTCAAGTTCAAAGCTTTATTACATCAAAGAAAACTACAATACAAAGAGAATCAACAGATGATAACATTAAAAGAAATGACCATAACGATCCAATAACTCTATAAAATAACCACATTTGTCATTTTGATGGTTGTTTCATTGAGACAAAGCAAGTTTATATCGAATTTAAAAGCTTTGTATCTATAAACTGATCGTTAAATCTTGCAAGCGATAGTTGTAAATTTTCAGAAGAGCCGAGGAACTTTTACGATGGACTCTTGCTCCACCCACCTGAGACTTTGTGGCTTGCATAATGTTACATTCGCCATAAAAAGGGGGAGATGAGTAATGCATCATCTTACGTTTGTGATACTTTTGCTGCAGATTTTTGAAGTGTGGTAAAGAAAATCTTTTGAATTTAAATTTTCTGAGTAAAAACTAGTCTTAGGCTAGCCAACATGAACAACAGTTTGATTTAATTTTAAACACGTTTACCAAGATAAATATGTTTAGCGTATAGGTAAATGTAATAGTGACTTAAGTTTCATTGTGCAAGATGTTAAACTTAAGTAGCTTTCTAAATACATTTAGGGGCTCACTAAATACATTTAGTGATCGTTGTGCAACCAGGTTTTATTCAAAACTAGCTACACGCTCGCGACTTTGGTTGCGTTTTTCATGCATACTTCATCCTCTTTTTGCACCTGTTTTATGTGTGACAGTTTAATAAAAATAATTAATTGACTAGAAGCTAACTAATTCTGCAAATCGCATCAACATTCATTCAATATTTTAGTAGAGATAGTAGATATTTCTATAATTGGCTGTTTTTTTTGTTCATGATAATATTTTATCATTGATTTTTAATGAGAAGGAAGGTACTGGAACAGAAAAACAAAGAATTCTTACAGGACCGTCTCAATAAGACTCTTTTATCAGGGACACTAACTTGAAATGCATTGTTATTATAAAAGTGCGCTTCAAATAAGAAAAATAAAGTTTCTGGCTTTAGGCATTAAAAATTAAAAAACCTACAAGGCATTCCGATAACCTCAAAATTCTGAAGTTTTGAACATTTTGTGTCAAATAGTAGAATAGTAATGTCCTAAGATTTCCAAGCTTTCTTCATTCACCGACTTCCCGCTTCCGTCCTAAGCTTGATCTTGCCACTTTTTAAATCACAGAAGTATAAATGGTTCTAATTTATATATCTTTAAAATTAGAAACACAGTTTTAACAAAAATAAGATGGATTGACAAAAAAATTTAACAAAACACTGTTGTATTATATTGATAAGCTGTGATATATTTCAGGAAGAGCAGTTCTCTTTTAACTTTAGCAATTAAATATTTTTATTTAAATTATTAGCAATATTATCCAACTGTTTCAGACGTACCTATCGTGTTTTTTATAAATTTAAAACTGTTAACAAACTGATGTTTTTAGTCAAGATTTTTGTAATAATTAATTGTAAGTAAAAGAAGATAGTTTTGGTTTTGGTAGATTTAATTGCTGCTAGAAATGTTAGTCCTTTTTCATTGTTTTAGTGTTAATTAAAAAAAATGTGTCATTGTACTGTGACGTTTGTATTTTATTTGGTGATTGAGGTGATTTAACAGATGACGATTTTATAAAGTATTTTGCAAAGTTATTTTCTAAATAGTTTCCTTTATTAGTACCTATGCCATTATTTGATATCTTAAGCCTCACAATCGTTCTATTAATCAATAAATTATTCCGTCGTTAACCTCATTAAAAATTAATAACTAGAATTGTGTTTATCGCGGCAAAAACGACCTCAACAGCCCATATCATGCATTCCATACGTTTACGCCGACAACATCACAATAACAACATAAAACCAATACTTATGCAATGCTCTACTGCCACACCGTCGTACCACCGACCTGATAAAGCTGAAAAGACAACTTAAGCCTATAAAAACCATGCACTAAACACGCGTTACAATCAAAAGTGTAATAAATAAATATACTTCTCAGGCAATAAAAGGTTTTATTTTAATAGTCGTAAAGATTCTTATTGCACATGTGCTCGCTGTGGTTACGACGGCTGAGGATGAATGAAAAGCGCGATAGAGATAGAACGAGCCGTTAGAATGAGAGCGGCAATACTCGCCGGTTCACGTGGATGGCTTTACGCAACAGTGTGCTAATTTTAATATTCCTTAGTTCCTGTTAGAATACAATTACAACCTTTTATGATTCTAGTAAAAGTTCTTACAAGAATCTTATTATTTACCTTTTTTTTGTACTACTACCGTAACTAGTACCGTAACTAGTAGTTTTTTGTAACTAGTACTGATTCTAATTCATTTATTGCCAAACATTGTTATACAAACCCATAATTCCGTTGTTTAACGCTTATGACCACAATAATAGTTTATTTTTGCGCTGGTTTTAAATATTTCAACAAATAGATATCCAAACATGATCGATTTCTAATAGAAAAATAGTAGAAATAAAATTGTTATTAAAATAAAAAAATTATAATAATATGTTATATTCATAGTATATATAAATGTTAAGTTTTCAGTCACTTAAAAGTTTCCTTCCCTATTTCCAGCTACATAAGCTCTTTGTAACAAATATGCTGCAAGCGTGACAAGATATTGTAAAGAAGTATATAAACTTGGCATAATCAATATAATTAGTATTTTGCATGTAATTTTTTTTTAAATAAGCTGTTTTCAGGTAGTAAAGTTTTTATAAGAAAAAATGTAACTAACATTTTTATTACATGGGAAAAAATTATTTATAATAAAAATAAATGTTTATTGTTTACTAAAAGTACTGTTCTTGTATATCTGATAGCTGTTACAAAAATAACATCAAATTAGGTCTTTGCTACTAGAACAAAAATATTCTAACGCATTATGCGTGATGAGAGATTTTTAACACCATTTAATTAAAATATTGAGTAGTGGGTTTCTGGCTGCTACAAAAACCAAAATCGATTATTTGTGCCGCAGTGTGGTCTGAAACCATTCATTTTGACAGCAAGAAGTGCCGGAATGGTTTGTGATTGGCGGTGAATGTTCTGCACCGGATCACTATTGGCGTAGACTACGTCGGTGCGGGGAAGCGCGGAACCAGGCGCCATTACGAACAATGGCCGTCAGAATGGTCGTTAGCGAATAGCTTTTATCTCTTTCTAATATAAGCCACGCAGGTAGGAATTAATGAGACGGAGAGGGTTCCGGCGGGTCGCCCCACTTTATCGCTGCGTCTCGCTCGCACGCACGTGGCATGTTTTGCCGTCTCGAGCGCGGAGCGCGGCAGCGGTAACGCTCGCCACGACGGGGAATTCGGAGTCGTAGAGCCTCATACGCGGGTCATAAACGATCCGCGGCCATAGTAGAGGTGCACGCGCGAGAATCGATCCGAATCGCCGGCGATAAACGCATCTCCCGCGAGGCGATCGTCGCGCGCCGCGTCGCCGCCGAGCGATGAGTTCCAAGTTCATCATCGATAGCATGCTCCCGAAATATCACCAGCAGTTCCACCACCAGAATTTGTTCGCGGGTGCTGGGGCGTCGCCTATAGAGGCGTCGCTTTCTTCCTCGTTGTCGTCGTCGCTGTCGACGTCGCTGTCGAGTTCGCTGTCAGGCGGACTTGGGGCAGCGGCTTTGGGAGCCGGCTCACCAGGTGCTGGGAGCCCTCAACGGTCTTCGTCTTCGTCTTCGGCATCGCCGGGGGCGCCGGCGAGGATGTATCCATACGTGTCGCATCACCAGCAGTTCGGCGGAACGGTACCGTTTTCGGCTGGTGGAGCTTTGTCTGCGGATGACAAAAGCTGCCGGTACCCGTCAGCTGTGGGTGGTGATCCGATGGTGAATTATGCCCTTGGTCAGCACAATGGAGGCGCAGCTGTTTCTGCTGCTTCAGCGAGCATGGCAGCGGCTGCTCAGTTCTACCACCAGGCAGCAGCTTCGGCAGCCTCAGCAGCATCGGCGGCATCAGTGGACGCTATGGGAGCGGCTTGCTCACAACCCTCAGCACAACCCCTGCCTGACATACCGCGGTATCCCTGGATGTCTATCACTGGTAAATGTTTTCCGTTATGTCTGCATGCTGGTTTTCTTGTAAATGTTTTAGTTATCCTGAAAAGAAAAATAGAATGTGTTGCTTATAAAATCTTAAAACGATTAATATTTTTATTCTACGCCATAAAGTTATGTTAGCACATTTTTTTTATTATTGTAGGGGTAATTATTTTGGTTTTATTTATGCCGTTTTAGTTTTGACTTTAAATAATTTACGCCTATAGACAAAAACAGATTGTAGGTACCTACACCTTATTTATTTAGCTTGAAACTCTTGCTACTATAGTAAAATATGATTAAAAACTGTAGTAAATAATATATTTTTTTAAATTTAAAAACTTAATTAATTATAAATTTATTAGTATTATTTAATTAATGAAATAAAATTTCCTTAACTAATTACAGTAGCATCACAAAACGAGTTGGTTTATGTTATTCTAATTAGAATGATATAAGTATTTACCTATTTAACTATTGCAGATTAAAACCTAATTATACCTACTACTCAATTATCTAACAATAAAATAATTCAATAACAGCTATATAAATACAATAAAAACACTGTTATTATTTTTATCGTCAATGAATCATTCTAATAGCCCATTTATGAGCATAATAAAGTTTCAGATTGGTATTTTATTGGATAATAATCGTTATTTGGTTAATTTCGCAGAATATAAGCAATAAACTAGGTAATTGGCGAATAATCAACAGGTACATTTTTAATTCTTGACTCATTACAGCATAAATTTGTGTGTACATGAGCGGCGGCCAACAGCGGCGCCGCCCTCGGTGCCGACGGGAAATTTGAAGACTTTATCAAATCACGCATAGTTTTTCTAATTTACAATATTTTCTTGACATTATAGGTACCGGAATTTCACTACAAATAAATAATTTAGTAAAATTTTCAATATTTTTTAGGGTCGAAGGTCATTTATATTTATAAATAGATATATGGATAATTTAGTTAATATTTTGAAAAGCAAAACAAACAAATATTAAAAACAATTCTAATTATTAATTAGATCAAGTTAGTAGGTAAGTATGTAGGTACTTTTGAAGCTTTGTATTTGCAAACATAACAACTAATGACAAAATAAAACAGTAAAAGTAAATTTTTATACATAAATCTGAGTACGTAGTTAAATAATAACGGATATGACATTGGTAATAAACATAATTTAAACTATTATGAAGTCATTAATATTTTAATAACACCAACTGTGAAATATAATTTTATAGCAAGATAACAATGAAAAGTTTATTTAGAACAGTTCTCAGTCAAACTCATTAAACCTATCGCTTATCACTTAGTTAATATGCAGTACCTATTTTATACAGTTGTTTAATATGCAGTACCTGCTAACAAACAGATTTTCTTCCGTGAGGTCTATTTAGTACACAAAAAAGGCGAGCCATTACTAAACTAAAGTACCTGTACGCTTAGCATACAATGGTATATTCATTTTTTTATTCGCAGTTTTATGATCCTGCAATCATCTATCAGTTAGTATTATGAGGTTAACTAATCCTACTATAATATTATAAATGCGAAAGTTTGTAGGAATGGATGGATGGATGGATGTTTGTTACTCTTTCACGCTCTAACCAGTAGACCGATCGGGATAAAATTTGGAATAAATATAGATTATAACTTGGATTAACATATAGGCTTTTTATCCCGAAAAAATAACGGGAACGGGAAAAAACTGCCACGCGGGCGAAGCTGCGAGCGGCAGCTAATGTTTTAATATTACAGAATATATGGTGCATTTTGTATGATAGTCCAAATATATTGATAGTGTTCATAGATTTATTGTTATACAAGCGAGTAGAAGATCTAAATAACAAAAGTAGTCATAACTAACTAATGTTTTAGTTTATACTATCATAAAAAAATACATGGATTAGAACGGAATAATTCTAAATGCTTCTGTAACTTTTACGCTCTGATAGGTATTTAAAAGTTATCATGTACTGTAATTATAGTCTTTAAAGACTTGATTATTTTATGCTGTAAGGAATTTGTCAAATTTGCGTATTCAACTAAAATACATAATACTTTGTGTTTTTAGTAGGCTGAAACAATCTCATGATGTAGCTTGTAGGTACAGCATTGTTGAAAATATCTAATCAAATAATATAATCGGTACCTAAACATATACCTTTCGATAAAAAATGTTGGTATTTGTTGATTCAAAGTCAAAGATATTGAGCACTTTAAGAATGCCTAAAGTTTGCGATAAATTTGTTCTTCATTCTTAAATCACACAGATTACCAATGTCAAGAAGCAATCCGACCTTGCTGGCACATGCCTGCAATGAATAAAATGACATAACGACAAAAAAATCTGGTTATCAAAGCCACCTCCGACGTAAATCAAGAAAATTATTTAGAATGGGCCATAATCATCTTGTTTTGTTTAGAAATGGACTATTTTAGTGATTTGTTGGCAATGTTGGCTTATAAAAATGTCCGATGTAATAGAAGCGAGAATCCGTCTCAGAAGTACGAAAATAACTCGGTAGGTGATTCTGCGCGTGCGCAAACTGAAATAAAATGGCGGAGTTGTCAGTGAACCGACATTTATTCGTCGTAACGCACTACATTCTACAACAATTTGACAGCAGAAACGGCATATTACGTTCAAACACTACTTGGATGTTAGTTTGAATGAAGTTTTCGAGTGCGATTCGGTGTTTGTTATTCTTTTAGCGGTGTGTTGCCAAATTAAAATGTGTTTAAAACACTTCATCGGGTATGGTTAACGACCTAGCTATTTTATATTTTATTTTACAATCAGATCAGACGTTTAGATAGATTCGTTATTCGCAGATTATAAAGTTTATACTAGTCTTGGATCATGTTTTTATACTTAATAATATTATAAAGATAACATCAAACAGATAACTTTACTTTTAGACGATTTATATCATAAAAATGGATAATAGTGAATTATTTGACACATCATACACGATATTCAGCGTCATAAATCGCACCTAATGTATTGTGGTCGACAAAAGGAAGAATACCAGTCACATGTGTGCGGTGCGGCCGGGCGCATGCGCGGATCAAACATGGCCGTCGCTTCCAACCAATCACAACGCGCCGTCACCAATCGGAACCCACATGCCATCAAATGCCCTTTAAGCTATTGATTGCTATTTGTAGCACGTTATTAATTAAACACTCAGTTCTTTGTTTGAAGGTATCAAGAAGGTAAAAAAATGCACTCAGATCAGTTGTTTATTTATTCTTTGCTCTCTTTTGAATTAAAACATCCATTATAAATCAGACGATCCAATGCGCTTTTACTTTGTGCATATAGTTATTTTCTTTACTGAATTAATTTAACATGTTTCTCGATTAAAAATTGTGGTATCGATACCCTAAAAATAAAGTTAAAACGAATGACAACATTATCTTTTGTCAGTGAAATATGGTTCCGATACGGCACTCTTAACCTTTCCATTTCGGGTAGAGGATGGTAAAGCCAACTTTTGTAATTTTCTTAATACTTTTTTTGCTCCAAGCGTTATCTGTGCGATTGAGTAGTGGAATCGCGGGTATACAACGCACGAAAACGAATAATCGAATTTTATTCGAGTAATTAACGATTGCACTCATTCGATACAATATGAATGTTTCCGATCGGTAAAACCCGTTGTATTTTAAATACTGCCAAAAAGTGGAAGCAAAACATGTTCTCCTAATTAGTTATAAATTCACTCGTGAGTTGTTGATGACGGAATTATACGACAAAAAATGGCGTTTTACTTAATTTTGGTCTATGGAGTTATAAATACTAACCAAATATAAGAATATACTACACTATTACTACTGCACTACTATACTGACTAACTGTCTAATACCAAACACGACCTAAGCCGTTAGTTGTAAAGACTTAAAAATAGTGTACTTATATTTTACTTGGTACGTAGAGGTGTACTAAAAAAGAATTCCCCAAATTTAATCTTGAAATGCACTTGCGTTTTGCTAGTGTTCGTAATGAAATGTACAACTCAATAACTATGTAATTTTTGAAAATTAAAAAAAAGTCATAGGCAATTTGTTATAATCATTATTGTTATAATTATAACGAAGTAAAAATATTATATTCAAAACAGAAGTCAAATCACACTAAGCTATAACAATTCACCTAAATTCATCATCTATGTAGCTTTGTGGCAGTAAACTAAGAGAAATGTTAGGTTTAATTGAATAAATGCAGTTCGTAGTACCTAGATATGCTCTACTCGTAAAATTGACTTCGGAATCAATAGAAAAACTAATTAACCAGCAATTGTTAGAGTAATTGTATAACCGTTGCCTGTGTGAACCTATGATTGAACAGTTTACTACAGTACTGGCAGGCTAAGAAAGGTAACTTGGCAGCTGTTTATCTTCTAAAAATACAACAATGCGAGGAAAATGCTCAAAACAATAAATTAATTATTGTCGGGCATAGCGTCGTCTGGGCTTAACCGAAGCAATGCTATGAAAATTTCATTTGTAAATATACTATGGTGTTATTTAAAAAAAAAAGATGATGTTTATTACTGAGCATACCGACAAAATATATTTTTTTTACAAAACTAAAAATGCACGTGTCAATAGCGTCTTATTTGTTTACAAGTTGCTATAAGAAGCATTTTGTGTACTATTAAAACGTATTTAGTCGTTAATACCCACTTTAAGTACTTACTGTTGGTGTTTTTGACGGTTTGAATATAAATCATTTCTTTTTAAATAGGTAACAAATAATTGATATAATTACCTATCATTGTTTAAGCAAAGATTTGTAAAAATAATATCGTAGTTATTTTATTTTGTCTTTGAAGCTTATATTTTTTCCTAGATCCAGATATTTTATATTTTATCATGTTATGTTTTATCAGATTATTAAGCATGTTTTTTTCTAGAACTTCGTCTATGTTGCATGCGACTGGCCAAAACAAAGAACTTCAATACGATTGATAATAGATTTTCCATTTCCAGATTGGATGAGCCCCTTCGACCGCGTGGTCTGCGGTGAGTTCAATGGTATTTATCGTTTCAAATTTATTTTCTTTTAGTTTTAAGCAGGTATATTTGGTTTTGTTAGGCAAGTCTACAGACGTGCGACTTTAATCCGAGACTTTAAAATACGACATTTAATAGGGATTTAAACATTAAGAAAGTAAAGATGCATAAAAAAACATTGTTTTTATATATCATTTTTTTTTTTTTTAAATTAATAAATATAAGCAGACGTTTGACAAAATACCATCTAGTCTCAAGTTTAGACTAAAACTTGTGCTATGAGCTTGTATTATGATAACCAGCTAACTAGTAGTAGAGACCAGAGATGATTCTACCATTGTTCTTTGTAAATATGATAAGTATGTTTTATTACACCAGGTACATTACACAAATGTATGCTTCCAAACAAAAGCAGCCGTGAACATTATTTTAGTTATCTAATATTGATTATTATGAATGAATGGCATTAACTGATACTAGATTTATTAATATAATCACGCTATATAATTATAGTAAAATATTATTTTGTGAGATGTCCGCCATTATTTATTATAAATTAAATTTAATAAAGTCGCACATAATACGTCGCGTTACAAGTGGTCGCGTCTGTAGTCAACCGAAGCAAAACCTTTTAACCTTTCTGTTGCAATGGTTCATTTGACATGGCTTTGTGAATTTTTGCAATGTAATATCGTTTTATTTGGTAAACAATTTTTATTAATTTCCAAAAATACCTGCAGATTTTGTTTTGAAATCTAGAAGTTTTAATAGTTTCTTTTATAAATTTTGTTCCATGATATGAAAACTGTTTACCTTTCTGTGTAAATTTACAGGTGATGTTTTAATTGAGCTACCTAAATATTTTTAGAAAAATAGTAGCTACCCAGGTAAATTGTTAACTTTCTATCAAAATGCTACCTGAGATTTCTTCTATCATATATCACACTTTAAGGTTTTTAACCCTTATTTCGGAAACAATAACAAAGTTTGTTATTCTTTACAATTATTTTGCAAACACTGCAAAAAGTCTTCTATTGTGTTTTGTGCAAAAAGTAACGAAAGGGGTTTAAAAAACGATCAATAGAGACTTTCACCAGAACAAAAGACGAATTGTAGGTCATTGGGACTAGACACCGAAAATTAAGGTAAAAAATTTGCAACAATGGTAAAAAAGGATTGAAGACAGCACTTTTTAAAAAAATACTAAAATAAAATTCCAGTTTCTATAGGTTAGGTTATACCCTAAGTATTTATTATGTTTTAATTACTTAAAAGAAACTTGAGCAGACGAGAAAATATGATAAAACATCTAAAGCTTTTTCTTACTCGTTTTATTGAATACAGAAACATTCATATCAGTGTTACAAAAGATATGTATAAAAACGAGCTTACCCCAAAAAATAATTTTCTTATAACAAACTCTTTGAGTCCTAAATCCATGCAGCAAAGAAATCCAATACTTTTATTAAAAACGTGTTTCTTATCATAACAAAACTAAACTCCATTCAAATTGTGCATCTAATACCCGCTATAAAGCTATAAGTGTTACAACATCGGCATTAATCTTCTGAGACAACAGACTTTCTTCACATTGTCCGAATATTTTAAAACTCTAAACGAAAAGGGTTCACGGCAATAGTTGCACAAACTCTTCTTTTTGTGCAAAAACAGCAATCCTTTGTACTGCTTTAATGTTTACAAATAAAGCAAAAATCAAAGGGTTTTAAATCACGGTGTCGAAAGCTTTAAAACAAGCTTAGAACAGCGCCCATTGTTATGCTGGCCCTCGCAAATTGCTTTATTACAAGCTCTTTGCGGCGAACGAAAGTCGATATCGCCAAAAACACAGTCAAAACATCGTTTGTTATCATACGGTATTCGGAGGGTCGAGTACCTAGGTACTTACGAAATATAATAAACTGCATGACATTTGTGCCCGCACGATACACCAAGCACGCTCAAGACTCGCATAAAGTATTAGACACGTTCCTACGCATAAATCCATCGCATATTAGATTTATTTAAACGTGTGTCGAAACTAGTAAAGGCACAGCACCATTTTATTTGATACCACCAATCGCGTGGATATCATAACACGTTTTTTAAATCGTTTTATAGCATCGTAACAATTAACGTTTAATCACTGTCAATCGTAACTGTGTATAAGTGATTGGCGCTTGTAAAAAAGTTTGTCCGCGAACAATAAGTGCTGGGAATTGACCATAAAGTGGCGACCTTGCGGCAATAAAAATTTAACGAGCCAAGCCCGTGGCGTAGTACAAACTACTAGCACATTGTACGTGACTGTCATAGAAACAGCTGGGACGACATCTGGGCAAGTATGCAGTTCTCAGTGACAGACGAACATTCTGAAGTCATTAAAAAAGTAAAGAGTTGAGGAAACGAACCGTTGATTTACGATCGGCACCTCGTTTTCGGAAAGCAATTTCGGGTGATGATTTATTTTGAACAAATCTTTGTGACCCCTTGTATTTTAAACTTTATCATCGATAACAGTCATGTTTGAGTGACAGCTATGGTTTTAGAAATAGTAACACAGCGCAGCGCATGTGTAAGTTTGTTATAACTGGCAATCAATAATATAATATGATAATAGTTTATTTATCTTATTTAAATCAGAATACAACAAACATTGGGTTGTGTTATATTGTGATAATACTGATGTTCTGTGTTTGCTTTTATTTGAAAATGTATAAGTACAAACTGAAAGTTCGATGTAATATTGACTGATTTATACCATAAATACAACTTGAAACTTTTTCGTGAAGTTCCCAAATCTGGGACAAAATCCAACGCTTTTATCACAATCAAGTCCAACATATTTATATTTCAAGTTCATTTGATGAATAATGTTTGTGTCATCGTTATTCACAACATAAGGTTCCCCTTCATACACACACATGCATACTTTAGCAACGCACACTGCGTACTTTGGTTGTATGTGTTCTGTGTGTGCGCGTACGCAGCTTGTGCGTTTATTAGGAAGGGCGATCAAGACAATTGAATGTAATCTTGGTACTCATGCCCACTATTCCAAGGTTTTATTTGTTGATCCTTTTCTTTATTACATCATTGGTTTATTCTTAGGCTATGTTGCAAAAAAATACATGCAATGACGTAATTACTAACAGAATATCGTGTTGTACCTAACAGTAAAGCATTAAACTATCTTTTAATTTATTTTAGAACCATTTCTTCAATAATAAGCGTTTTGATATATATCAATAAACATCATCATCGACCTGTATATGTTTTGTGATAGACTGAATTTGATGGGTTTATCCTTTTTCACTACGCTGGATTAATAAACGCAGTGTTGGTGTTGAGTGCTCAAGAGATTTACTGTTCGCGTTTAAAATATCCTGAATTTTTAAATTACTATTATACTAAACCGAAGTTATAGTGATCTACTGATAAAATATTTAGAAAAAAGCGTCTGACGTGACCAAAAGTCGCAGTTTTTGCTATAAAAAAGTGAATTACCTTTGAATTAGTAGGTACTATATAAAACAGAATAAAATATAACTCAGACACAGAACAAATAACAGTGTTCATAAAACAAAGTGTTTGTTCTTGGTGTGAATCGAATCCACAACCCACAGGGCAGATCTACAGCCAACTAAGCTGACACAAGCTGTCAACTATATTGGTATATAATAATCTATGTGTAAGCCGAATCAAACATTTGTTAAAAAAACTTTTCAAAATTACGACTAAAAGTCGCGTTCAAAAATTCTTCTCACAGTTTAACATAACAATTCATTGTAATACAAATACCTACTATATTGTAGCAGTTAACCTTTTTCAGTAGGTAAACACGATACAACTCAATTACAAATCTACTTAACATATTGTTATGTAAGTTCATTGTTGTCCATTCTGCTCATTATGTAGTTTCGAATGTTTTTTTAATTGTTAAGAAAGTCAAAAAGTTAATAATGTATTTACGTAACTACAATCACCATTATCATCAATCTAAATGAGTGTACTACTGGACACAGGCCTATCTCATATTTGGAGATATTTGCCTTAGTTACTACAGTACAACTATCTATAACAGCTATAGTGATCTTTATCAAACTTAAAAAATATAGACCTCTTAAGGATGTATTTTATGCGGAGGGGTGTACTCAAATGAATTCTAGAAACTCAACCCCTAAATGGGTGCAACGATGATTGAACTTAGTATAAAAAATGAACCGCGTGCAGTTCTAAACAAGCTTTAACTTTAGGTTTCACTTTTAAAGAATTTGAGTACTAGCAAAACCAAAACGTTGAAAAGAAGCAGCTCTAATCTAAGAAAGATTACTTTGATCAAATACGATAGGGAAAGAATGCTAAAGAATTAATGCTTGCAAATTGTTAGCCATACGATACGATTGTATAAAAAAACTATATTTTCTATTCGTACACCACAGTTTTTGTACAGAATATAATTTATTCCGTAGGTACGCATTTTACCACAAGCAAAACAGCTTTTATTTTGCCATGGATTGCTGGATAGTTTTCTTTATATCTGGTAGATGTTTCTACAGACATGTCTAGTAGATTTTATGGTCTATTCCTCTCTTGTGGAGTTTCTACTAGTTATTATATATATTGTTATTAGTGCCTACATTTCTCAGTGCGACGTGACTCAATAGCTCGAAGAATGCGCACGCAGCCATTGTTCGATAGTCCGACGAACTTTGAGAAAGCTTTGGTTAGGGAGCAACTGCACTGCGTCTCATAGGCACATTCAGAATTCTGTTCTCTACTCTGGTTATTCATACCGTTGTGTCTATTATTTTCATTGTTATATTCCGTTTTACCGTTTCAGTTTTGTCCACCGTTCTACATTTAGAAAATACCTGTTTCCCTTTGACAGAATTTAGGTAAAATATTAATTGAGGCTTTACTTACTCTACAAGCTGTTTGATTGCCTTGTTTTACTCTTTTATATTACAAAGAGAACGAATGCAGTTCAGTTTTCGCAACAAAAGGTTCAAGACGCGTCGTGTAAATTCCCCCTAACCCACTCTGCATGGCTTCTGCCAGCTACATTATGCTAATATTGATACCATGTCTGCCAGTCGAACTCTCCACCATGATATTTTATTCGTCTGCACCAAATTTCAACTACCAACTAATGGTAACTACGCTCTATACAGTTTATTTTGCATATTTGACGCTATAACCAACTTTGTTAACTACACAATGTATGAGTTGGTTTAGGACTTTCATCTGGGGTTTTGGGTAAACCTCGCAAAATACTACGCCAACTGGACCTGTTTTGTTCGATAAGCGCTTACGTAACGTATAGGTGTTGATTTCAAAGGGATTAAATGGAATGCTTACAATTTATATCTCTATTAACGTAGTGTATTGTTTACACACGTCTGACCGCGGCCTCAGAAACTCTGGCGCTTGTGAAAACATTCGCTTCGAGATTAAAGGTAGCCACGGTCGCTGAGGCCAGTTTATGAAGAGCTGTGAACCGCCAATATGAGCTTTACGGTTGAGTGCCGATATGAGTTGGTCGCTTTAGGTTTGTTTACAGCGGGCTCAGCGTTTCCGAACGGTTTGCATAACTTGGGGGTAGTCTCAATAAAAACAAATTGGCTCGCTGACCAGAGCTGCGCATTACACACGTTCGAGGAAGCCGGCGAGTGTGGCGACACGCTTACTGGTGATTTACTGCCATTCACAAATAGCTCCAGCAGCTGGATAGAACTTGGACCTAAACTCTGTATATGCATTGTTTTATTCAAACATAGCAAAGTTTTCATCGAATGTTAAGCATATAATGGCTATTGTTTTAGCTAGAATAGCTTCAATTACCGACAAACTTGTAAAAGTTTTAAAAAATAAACTGTTAGTATGGAAAAGTACACGTTGCTCATTAAATTTACTTAAAACTAAAATGGTGTTAGCTAGTACAAACTTTAAAATGTAATAAAGGTTGTTAAAAGATTCAGACGCCGTTTAAGAATACCATTATAAATCAAAATCAAAAAGCATTTATTCTGTAATATCCATAGGAATCATCTTGAAACGTCTTAAATCTAGGTAAACCTAAATGCCAGTTCCTGGCGATCAAACCTAGAAGGACTGGCAAGAACCTTAGGGCTTGGTTTCTACCGTTTTTTGTATGATCTTTTCACAAAATAATAATATAAATAATGAAGCTCTAGTTTGGTGCCAATCTAACTTAATATGTTGATTGCAAGACTGAATAATATCGATTTCCTATAATTTCTAATCAACGTAAAACATAGTTTAAAATAATTAATATCTTCTAACTTAGCACTTTCTGAGAAAATAAATCGATACATAAAAATAACATTCAATGTCTTTGGAATGGTTATTGGTAGTTAATACATAATTAATATTCAAGGAAAAAAGTCTAAAACACATCTTAATATTAAAATTTACTTAAGCGCTCGTGCGTAGCTTACTCGGTCATTCCACGGCTAAGTTAAGCAACGATCTGCGTGATCATAAGATGGGTGACCGCTAGCAATACTTACATCTGACCGCTTTTATCTGAACTTAAAAGAACACGCTGTGCTTTCAAAATTAATATCAATACATTAGACATAAATACTGTTTTATGTACAATTGATTTAAATTTAAGTATATTATATTTTTTACAGTTTATTGCAATATGTTATGCAATAGAATCATGGTTCAAAGTAATCATAGAATTTTCTCATAAATTTAAATTTTCACTACCGATTGATTAATTTTTTTTTTCTCTGTGATTTTTTTACTCACGAATTATTATCATTTTAAAGAGAAAGTCTTCTGACTAGTTGTTCTCAAAATATTTTAATGGGGCACTAAATTTTTTTGGCATTTTCATATAATTTACATATTGTTGTTGTACTAGCTATAATAACAAGCCAACCAAAAATAGATGTGCTATTTGCATACAAAACTTAGAAAAATATTTTATTTCATTGTTGTAAAGCAAGTTATTTCACGTAATGTACATTTACTAGACCATTAGGTACCTACGTGAATAAACTTAACGGAAACGTTAGTTTTCCGTTTGCTTAACCAATTATGATTACATGATAATTTAAAATATTTATTAAAATATTAGATAATTTGTTTAATCTAATATTTTATTTATTAAAATATTAGATTAAACAAATTATCTTTTATAATTCGCCATCCAACCTCAGCTTTATCATATTATTTTTACAAAACTAGTTATTATTCAAATTAAGGCGCCATAATATCATCTTTTAATAAAAAACATGTGGTAAAAAAAAACAAAATGATAAAAAGAATGTCCAGTAGGTATATTGTTGGTTACATTACCTACAATATTTTTACCTCGGTAAGACTCGTCGCATTAATCTGAAAGATACAATCGCGGTCAAAAGCGTCGTGTAAATCTTTGATAGTGATCTTGATGTACAGCCGTGGATTTTTCTATTCGGTTCTCGATTGTATTACCGAGCGGTAAGGTTCAAAGTGTCTTCATTGATGAGGGTGGAGAACGTCTCATGTAAAGACACGCTTTGGGACTTGATAAAGGAACGGCATTGTTCAGATCAGGTTGCGATATTTGTTACTACATAACATTGTTTTCATTAAATAAACAAATCTTATACGTTATTTATTCGAACTTTTAACTAGGCACGGAGCTTTAAGACGAAAATTTATAACTATTGGTATGACCAGTGATCATTCATGGAACTAAGAACTGTTGGTCTCATACACGGATGAAAGTATTCTCCCAACATATAATATATATTATATCTCCCTATAACTCCCACCATGTTGGGAGTTTCACTACGTGATAGCATTGGGAATGTGGAAATCCGTAAGAAGAGTTAAGCCCTTCGACATAGCTCTTGGAATCTGCAAGTAGAAGTGGCACAGCAAGTCATATAACCCGTAGAACTGACTAAGCTGATATCGTTAAAATCACGGGTAGTCAGTAGATGGAAAGGGCTAAATAGCTGTGGACTTCTTTGAATTAATGATGACAATAAGCTTAGTTGTTTTTCTTACATAGTATTAGTATCAAGGAATACTCCAACATAGAGTAGGTATGGTGGTACATTACCTATCATAAAAAAAAACTTGTTTTCGTGAGCGATATCCATCCAGTTATAAACTAAGCAAAATGACTGACAACTAAGTGGCTGAAAGAATACTTACATATATTTTTATATAATAAAAAAAATACATAGAATATAATAAAGCACTCAAACATAAACCAAATATACTACTACCTAAAACTACACTACTACTACTACTACTATAGATACTAACGAAAAATATGTTTATGGTATTTTCACACCATGAAACAGTTCAACAGCTCGTAAGTTATATAAAACTACCCCATAAGAAATAGTTTTTCGTGCGAGAGTATAATATTTACATAAGCCACACAAGAACCACAATGCTATCACTTGCAAAACTTCCTTTAAACATAAAGGATGCCAAAAAAGTAAAACGTCCTAAAAAGGACGTATAACTAGTTGGTTTTGTTTCAAGAAAGACCTGGCTTCCCATTAAGGCATATTTGAATTCAGTTAATGTAATTTAATCACCACAAAACGGTGATTAAAAGGTTAATTTATTACATAGAAGTTAAATTGCGAAACGGGAAATTCTTGACGCGAATGCTCTTTGAAACTTGCCGAATGAGTGGTTGTCATTTTCTTGGTATTGGCGCAGTCTGCGTTTGGCTTTATATGTAATATTTTCTTTTTCAATCATCAGCTTTACTTTCACTTATATATGAATTTAAAAAAAAGTATATTTACTAATGAAGTCAAAGGCGTGAACTTTTTTTATATGACGTTCTGATTGAACAATTAGATGGCCCACCTGAAGCGAAGTGGTTACCATCACAAAGCATTGCCTTACAAATGTTGGTTTTTAGGAACGTGCCGTACGATGCGTCCATCAACCTGACGCACACAGGTGATAGCCTCATGTGTCTGTAAAGTCCACCCACCCACACCCTTCAAACCGGAATACAGCAAACTGTTCGGCGGTAGAAATTTCATTCAAACAGATATTTAGAAAGAAAATTACAACTACAAATAAGTATGGACAAAATATTTAATGAAACAGTTGAACTATCTGCAGCCCATTGCAAATCTGTTTAATGATAGCTCAATTGATCTAAATCAAGTTTCATAAAAAATATGTATATTGTGTTCGTGGCTATATCTATGACTAAAGTCAACAAATAAAAATAATTGCTCTATCTAGACATTTGGCTACCCTATAAATTCCGTATAGAATCTAAACTAATAGACAGCGTTGTATAGAACCGCAACTCTTGAAATATTTTGTAAATAAAATTATCTGTATTTTTATATTTTTGTATTTACTTGTCAACCAGTGATAAGCCAGAGTTGCACTTTAGTTGCTTTTGATAAAAAAATAAAATTAGTATTATCATTATTGACATGTCCGGGCGTCATGTCGGCGTCGTGTTATCAACTTATCACATGATAATTTAAATTTGAATATAAGCGATATGTCACGCTTTCGCACTTTGCAGGTTATTTAAAGCTTTTTAATCTTAATATTTTTTTATTTAAAATAGTTCAAAACATTTGAACGGGCCATCTGATGTTGACAGGTTATAGTGTAAAGGTGCTCATAACTTGTATGACCTTACAGAGCTTGGTTAACCAAATTTGCGCAGAGTGATGGCACAGTAGACTGTCTGCATTTAACACTCAAAGGTGTGTAGGTACTCTCATGTGCTTGTAGTTTCACCCATACCATACGAACCGGAATACAGCAATTTGAGCATAACTGCTTAGCAGTAAAAATTCGTCATCACACGAAATATTACACAAACACGTCAGTATCAGTTTTAAATTAAACAATCTTAGTAAGACTTGCCATTGGTAAAATCTGCAATTGGTAAAAACTATATTGAGCTTGAGTTTCGCTTCTATGTTTTACCTATAATTGGTAGTATTATAGAAACTAGGCCTCGCTCGTTTTACCAGCGGTTTATGTGTATGTAAATGAAGTTTTGAAAACTGTAATTAAGAATTGGTAATTGCAACTGTTACCACCCACGCTTTGGACAGGTATTATTTATGCAAAGGATTTTTTGCCGGTTTGGTTTTCCTAGTGGTACTTTTGACTAATGAGTTTGAGCAGTGAATTAGTAGCAGCTCTGCTTTTTTATTCTATGCCTATGCTTTAAAACCCGTTAAGAACAATGATTTTTAATATTTAAAAATATATTGCTATAAGTTTATATACATTAACTCAAGCATAGAAGAATCTAGATTACGGACCTAGTTCTCACAACCAGAATCTTAAAGGGGCAATGAGCTGGCCATATGCCTTGTACAACCAGCAAATGCTGGGGAACAAAGGTTCTTGAATGACGACTACGAACCGGAACATGAAGAGAGGAGGATGGAAAGGGCTCAATATCATTCTTCCTGGGAATGTATGGCTTATATATAGACAGTGGGCTTATTTGGGACTGTAAACATGATTCTTAGCGCCACGACTAATCTTGTTACCTAGCTGTAGATACCTAACCTGAACGAAGCAAATAAATAAAAATCGTTTATAGAAATGTTTAAGCTATTATGTAACTGCCCACTCAAGATAACTATTATACAAACAATTTACGCAAATGGGTACCTACCTACTACCTAGCCAGATATTCAACTTCAGTTTATAAGTGAAAGCAATAAGGCTTAAAATTACGTTCTTTATCTACATTTCGGTTCGTATTTTCAAGAACAGTATACGTTCTGATGCGCATGTTACAACTCAATCACTCAACATAAATAGTGAAGCTTACATCTGAAATCTCAAAAATCTCAGTTTGATGAATCGATAAAGTAAACATTTTTACATCAATCGATCTCCCTAAGCCTTGGCTAATTAAATCAATTATTTTTAAATGATGCCGGTACTTTGAATGCTTCTTAGTACGCCGGTACCGACCGGATACTGAATGGCGATAAATTCCTTGTTTACATTACGATGAGTATCTACGTTATGGACGACAAGCTTTCAATAAGACTGTTCACTGACAATGTTGTGAGGACTTTAACCCTACAACGCTTGCAAAAAAATAGCGAGTGTAAATTGTAATTTGTCGAAATTGGTATAATTCAGCATTGGTGTTAGCATTCGGGTGGTGTTGTGTAATGTATGTCGGAGGGATCCGAAGGGGCATCAGAGGTTTAGGGGATCAGGGGACAAGCACAGGGTGCGACTGACATTGAAGAAGTGCCAATAACAGTGGTATAAATAGCGGGGGCCGGCAGCGTAGGGCGTTACTTCTGTACGAGATCGGAATATTTTGTTAGTTTGTGCCCTAAACAACGGATTACAATGCGGGAGAGCGGGTGCTAAACGATATCGATCCGTGTCTGCTTGATAAATACTCCAGTCTCTACTAAGTTATTAGCTATACGTTCTATAGAAGCTTGTAACTGGATTAAGTTTTGTGACCGACGCGACGATGTGAACGTTAATTCACTAAACGTAATATTTATAGATATATCATGCAACCCCAAATGTGCAAATTGTGTACTATGAAAGCCAAGTGACTGATAGAATGCTACTATACTCTTTCTGTAATACATGCTTAGAACACTATGTAACACACAGACAAAGAACAAATATCTATGTACATCGCCCAAATATTTATCCTCAGTGGAGATCTAACCCACACATAACCTATAGCACAGAAGACAAAACACCAACTAAACTATATGGTCATTTCAACACATAGTCAAACTTTCAAATGTGGCTTTTTACGCACTGTAATAATTGTTTTTATACCAGCTAGGTATTTAATTCAAAGCAAACATAAATAAATTACCAATTCTAGTAACAAGACCGGTCACACCGATCAAGGTGTTATTAGCACCAAAAAAGACATAAAGGCTATAAATTCACCCCTAAAAATTGGTTACCCTCGTAGACAAAAATGACCAGAATAAATTGGAATGGCAGTGGCAGCCGATAAAACATTCAGTTTATGGGGTGTCATATTTACATTTGGGCGATATCAACGTGGGAATACAGATACCTTATTGTAGTCAGTGTACATCCCTAGGAATACCTCTTTGGATTTATATCTTATACATTCCTTGAATCTGTTTTTATTTTTTAATCAAATTAAATAATGGGTACAATGTACCCAGCCGCGTCTGTTGAGGGTTAAGCTTCTCTAGCGCAAATACCTCTATCTTTTGCGTTCGTTTCATTACTTACGGAAGCAATAAGGGGCTTGCCTACATCGTCTGTTAATCCAATCAGTGGCACTTCAATTAAACAAAGCTCTCAGTGTTACTAATCGATTGGCTATAAATTGGGATTCGACGTCCAAAAGCACGACTTCATGCACTTTGTGTGTACGCAGCCTAATGCTATTACATGTACTTGTGTTAGTTTAGAAAGTTCTAGTAAATAGATTTATACTAGTCTGTTGGAGAGACTTAAATGATGGTACATATAAGTTATTTTGTCAAGTCTCATGATACGGGGTCTATTAAGAGGCCTGGCTACCGTGCCTTGTAATTTCAGTAGTGTGAACGATATGGTGAAAATGAATTTAGTAATTTATTGTCAATAGCTCGTAACATCGCGTTTTGAGAGAAGAAATCTTCGAAACCAGAAAGTACAAGTTCAAACCCTGTCGGAAAATGCAAAATTTTAGTTTGTATTATTTTTCTTTTGTATTTTTTGCGTCGCGCAAATCCTAATTCCTAACCCTCTCATGAAACATTTCCAAATTAGCAAAAACTACCCGACATGCAACTAAATCCTGCCTAAATCTTCTATCCAACGCCCGTACGTGTGTAATCTCCAGCTATATTTATACGAAAAACTCGCGAAAACAACCCTTAAATGGGGGCTCAAGATTAGTCGACGCCATTCTACCACGTTACGCGAATAGCGATGCTACGAAATAAAATGTTTAGGGTCATTTTGACCGACAACGAGCTCGGCTAGCTCACCCAAATGCCAATAGGTCTATTCCCCCACGCCCCCTCGGGCTTAACCATCATAAATTGTCCGACGAAAATTTGCAATCCTATCTTTTTCGGCCGGTGAGGGAGGTTGAGCATTAACATAACTGTATGTTGGGCAGTTTCACGTGTACCTTTATGAATATAGCAACCCTTAATGCCACTGATGGTAGGTGCATGAAATTTCACTTTTAGGCATATTTTGGAACAATTTGTCGGCATGTGAAGAGTATTTCTCTATGCTATATCAGCCATTTGTATCCTACTGCTAGGTAAATATATTTTTGTATCTTTTCGAGATATCGCATTACTTTACTGACCTACCAATCTGCTGGTAACCAGAATTTAACCATATATTTTAATGATATTCCAAACTTCCTGGGATTCAAATCCAACATGTCTTTTTGATACAGGGTTTGCTTTTACTAACTGTGCAACTGACTCCAGTCCGGTAACCATGAACAACTTACCTCGGGACTATCGATTTTATCTTACCATTTCTAGTTTAGTCTGCCGTTTATCTTTTCGCTGTCTCCTTCGGGTCAGGGCACTAATCGTAATCGGTCGTTATTTTTACTCGCAGTTTTTATGCCACGTCGCAAACATGACAAGTCTTGACAGCATGATGAGCCTGTAATTTCGCCTGCACCCACACCCTTTAAGCCAGAACACAGCAAGCTGCTTTGCGGCAGAAATAGGCATGGTAGTAATTCTTCCTCGGACGTACCCTTCACTATGATTATTTGCTAAGTTTTTCAAACACAAAATGTATTTTTGAGAGTAAAACTTAAAATTACAACATAAAATGCCAATTTACTTGAATTTAGATTATATTTTATAGCGTTGCAAATGGAGATCGTTGAAGCAGTTAGAATGCGTGAGGCTCAATTTAATCACTCGGCTTATAACGAGGGGAGGTTGGGGAGGGAGGTGATATTTAAGCATTCTAAGCATTCTTGAGTTATAAAGACCCCTTAATTGCTCTTAGATATTTTCTGCCTTATTAAATATACCGTCAGAATTTATATGAAGCGGTTTGGATGAATTAGAATCTCTTTCACTTTTGATTATTGTCAATTGACTACTCTTTCTGATGCTTATTAAAGTGAAGTTAAAAGACCACACCAGAATAATAGATACCTAGGCATTTGGCAGAAATGTGCTTGTCGTGTGCACAATCAGCCGGTCTACCGTGAAAAACGATGCTCGTGGGTTTTTTTCCAAATACATAAAAAAGTACTATATAATTCCCAAGATAAAAAGCAAACTTCTATGTTCACCACACAAATATTTATACTCAGTGGGGATTAAACCCACAACTGACAGCACAAAAGGTGGTTTTGAGGCTCGTTAGAGTAAGTTTATCTCTTCCAGACAACTTTAAGATGGACTAGATTAAAAAAAAACAATAAATGGCTGTATCACAAAAACAGGAACTAAAGGAATAGGCAATTTCAAACAAACCAAAATGTCTTAGATATTTCTAGTCTAGAAGATAGTTCATCTACTGGATGATCTGAGTCAAAACGTCACGAATCACCAGGCCTTGCTAAGCGTTACTATTACAGCTAAGTGGATAACCAGCGAAGGCATTTAGCACGGTAATAAGAACAATATGAAACTGTCCCTTTAAAGGTACAAGTTGAGCGTTACGTGGCCCTATCATAGTTTACAAGCACACGACCGAGCGAGTAAGGGCACATTATACCCTTGGAATAGGGCCTCTCTAATTAAAACACCCTTAACTGACTATTACGAAGTGCTTGAACGCTAGCGTGGAGTCAACTTTAAGTGTTTGAAATTTTAAAATGAACTGGAGTTTTGTCAGCTTAGTTGTTTTATAACTGTACTAGCGGCCCGGCTGTCACGGCTTTGCACGGGTTTTAGTAAGGACCCCTAATTTTTTTGAAAATGTTATATAGCCTATGTCACTCAGAGATAGTGTAGCTTCCCAACAGTGGTTTTTTTTTTCAAATTGGTCCAGAAGTTTCGGAGCCTATTCAATGCAAACAATCAAATTTTTCCTCTTTATAGTATTAGTATAGTATAGACTATAAGCACAGTCTGTGTACCTAACTTACGCTGTGCTAAGTAAGTGTGGAAACGCTTATTCCACTTCACCCTGTTAGGGGTTGAATTTTAAAAATTTCTTGCTAGGTACATCCTAACCACCAAGACAAATATACCATGAAAATACCAACTCTTTACGACCAGTGGCTTAGGTTGTTCTTTGTCTATATATCAGTCAGGACTTAAAGATTTTGTAAGTTGCATAGAATAAGAAATCTATACAACAAAAATAAGCTATAAGGATAACACATACTACTTGATACTTAAGAGCCTTGAGGATGTCAGAAGAGGTAGTCAAAGACACAAACAGTTTTGATTCATTTGTTTTTAGCTTTAAAATAAAAAGTCATAATTTTTTTTTATTATTATGCAGTTACTATATTTTTCTATTTTATTTTTTTTACTGATAATCTATTTAGTTATATACGATCGCGCAAAAAGATATATATAACAAATATTTAGCTCGATTTAATTCCCACCGCATGAAATCGTGAGAATGTATTATCAAATAAATTATTCTATTCAAATAGCAAATTAAATAAAAGTAATTTTTGCCATGTTATGTCCCCATTTCTAGGAAAACAAAAGCTCAGTGTAAATAAATGTGAATATATCTATGTATAGTTAGGATTGTCTGTCCTATCTTCACATCACCCGCATTAACTTCCAATTAAAACAATTTATTCACCCGACAGTGGCCGCTTATTGTAAACCCATAAATTATATGGTTGAATTAATAAGTGTACATTGCCACTATGGTGGCTAACAAGCACAGGAGGCGGCAACCGCCTGCGTTGCATCGAGCGAATTAAATTTGCATGTCTGCAACCCCGTGTTTTCACCCTTTCAACCCTCCATACCGCTGCTCCTCCCTGTCCGGCCGCCATTTTTGTCCAAGGGTGGTGTGGTTTAGGCATCTGTTTTCGGGATCAGTTTTGTAATTTGAATTTTATCCTTGAATAATTTAAGCCCCACAACAAATCACTTTTATTAAATAAACCGAGTAAGTCGTTAAATAAATCAGTTACATTACAATATCAATTACGTACAATACAATTTTAATCTTGAAATATTTCGACATATTTTTATTAAGAACAAGAAAGAAATAAATAACATCACGGCTTTAATCCCCAAGCACAGTAGATATCCATTCAGATTTCTTAGTAACAAGTACTCGTGATTCTTTGCGGTGGTCTAAGAGGGGTAGTAAGAGGTACGTCCAGATATTACATTTGGTACGTACACACATTCTACAGTAGCAATCCATTGCTCTTTAATACTAATTTTAATGTCTCAAAATATTCGCTATACAGCAAATTTAATGTCTCAAAATATTCACTATACAGCAAATTTGAATGATTAATTATATGGGTATTTTTTCTGTGGATACTGACCGATGTCGTGTTCTTTTACACAAAGAAATAACCCTCTGAGTGAAATTTTGCAAAAAATATCTGTAAGTAGGTACCGGAAAGTCACATACTATTCGTTTGTGCATAAAATATTTGATTGGAAATTGGCAGATAAGAGAAACAAAGCCTTTTTTGGGTTTGAATAAAAGTGATATAAAAAGTTGGTTTCACCCAAACCTTTCGGTTAGCTAGTATCTATCAGTAAAGTAGGATCCTCCTCCATTACGCTAATACCCATTCCTTAACACTATCAGACAAAAAGCCAATTTTTCCTGTGATAAAAGCTGCCATTTTTCGCAAGAGCTCTCCACCTAGGCCATTACCGTACATTAGGGTGCCTATTCTAAAAAAAATATTATCTCTACGCTGCGGGAAATGCGAAATTATAAAATATTGCGATGTTCTTCCCTCTGTTTTGGCGTAGGCTTTCGAAAGGGGCATTCAGTATTCAAATTCGGATCTCGACAGGGGTGAACTAATTCGTTTTAAATTGCGTTACGATATTGCGTCTGTGAGTTAAATATTCCTGATATAAACATTGAGAGAGGGTTGGTATAAGGTATGGTATGATACGCTCAGGTTCGTTTTGTAATTAGATTAGGTGCCTATTTGATACGCTCACGTATATAAACTCACTAGCAGCAGCTTGTGTCTTCGCTTGCAACTTAGCGGTAATTTAGTTTTAGGTAACATCAAAATGTGAGGTGCTTTTCTTCCAGACTTGTTTGGTCTTTTTACTCGGTTTCTGATTTTGTTTAACTATTATGTAAGCGTTTTACTGTAGGTATGGTAAGTTTTTTTAATCCAAATATAATAACAGTCATGACAACTATTGTATTTTGATTAAAAATTTACTCATCACAACTGTTTAAACTACCCTCAAAACATATTTATGTGTTGGTGAGTGTTGGCCTTAGGGTCACTAAATACATCAAAGTGAAACAAAAAAACTAAGTTTTCCACCCACAAACATAATATACGACTAAAGATCCAAGCACTGCCATCGCAACATGTTTGCAATGAAATTTATTAGACAGGTGTATATTTTATTAGCTTTCAAATATAAAATAAAACTATCGCTTAGAACAAGTCTCACACAAAATCTTGCAGTGAAACAAAACGTTAATAAAGTTATATAATAATAAATACGGAGGAAAACCTTTCGGGAATCGAATTAAACTAAGGGTAAGAAAATTGCGAGAGTCCCTAAGGAGCGACAGCTGCCGAGCCTAATGCCTTTTATATTTATCTGTGATCAGGAAAACGATGTACAGAAATACGACTTCATAATATCAATCCTAATATCGAAACGGATTACTATAGTAATGACAGATTTTATGATCACAGGACAGGTGCAACAGTAACCGACATGAAACTATTTGAAACTATAAAATTACAATTGGCACCCTTGTCTATATTTAAACTTAGATCGTGCCAATTTGAATGAAATACAGCGAATATTCATAAAACATATCCGGTGTAAATGATTTATTGGCAATAAAAGCTATTCAGCAAACAAAAATTAATACCTATAGGTACGCAATTGCGTAAGGCGATGACAATCTCTGTTTTATGGTGAAGGCATCGTAAACGTCTATTAATATGAATGGACTCCAATTACTTTTATTATTCAAGTTTTGTTGGGAGAGATCAAAAAAAAGTTTACTACCTCTGGATGTTTGATTTTATGTCTAGGGTGCTCATGGAGGGATTGAAGCGTGGACAATCGCTCCGCAGGCGACAGATGGGGCACGAAACCTTTCACCTGTCTCTATTTAATTTAGGAAAAACTGAATAGAATTTCTTCCTTCTTCAAATGGAATTTCGTTTTTTCTTCGGCTCTTGCTGTCTAAAATTTACCGGGGTATATTAGGTATTTTTGCACAATTCGTAGAGTAAAACTAATTACTCTTGTAGGTTTTAACAGCCTTGCATATAAAAAATAAGTCAAAGTAAACAATACAACTATTATCTGATTCCAGATGGCCTCACAGTAGGTATATATAATATGTATATAGTAAAAATATATAAGTATTATCAGTTAACTGGTTCCCATCACCTTTTTAGGGTTTCGTACCCAAACAGTAAAAAGGGACCCAGTTACTAAGATTCCGCTGTCTGTCTGTCCGTCAGTGACCAGGCTGTATCTAATAAACCGTGCTAGTTAGACAGTTCAAATTTTCACAGATGATGTATTTCTGTTGCCGCTATAACAAGTAATACTAAAAAACAAAATAAAACAAATATTTAAGGGGGCTTTCATATAACAAACGTGATTTTTTTGCCGTTTTTATTATAGATAATGGTACCCTTCGTGCGCGAGTCCGACTCGCACTTGGCTGGTTTTATTTGCTTAGTTTTAATGTCTACCTGTTTCAATGTGCAATGCCCAATAACATTATATTATTTTTAAACACTATATTATACCTTTTATTTTATATTATACCTTTTATTTTATATTATACCTTACACCCAAAAATGACAGTGTAATATAAAATATTAATAATGCTTTTATGCATGGTTGTAAGACTATCGACACAGTATGTTACAAATTGAACACGATGAAGCAATAACGATGCAACGTGCAACTGGGGAGTGCTGCCGAACGATTTTATAGCAATTTGAACTTCATTTTAATTTTTACAATAACCAAATTACCTTGTACTTGTGACATAATTTGCGTATTTACATACCCACAGTCTAATTTTACATCGTTGGTACGCGTGACTCATTTTTACCTTATATTTTCCTGAATAATACCTTGCCAACATAAAACAAACAGAAACAGCATCATAACATTTGAAACGCACAATATTGTTCATTCAGTGAATGGAAATGTATCAATTTGAATGAGTATAGGCCAATAACGTGGTAACTTCCCATAGTGTGTGCCAACGGGCCGGTGGACGTCTATCACACCGTATGACCCTCTGAATGCGTCTTATTACACTTTTATCGGCCGTATCAGTCATAAAATGCTAATGAACGAGCGTTTCGGACCAAACATCCGAGCGCGAGATTCAAATGACGGTATAAAACGTAACTTGAAGTCGACACTTCGTTGGAAATGTAATCGTAATAGGTCTATGCGCTTTCAAAACATAGCGTAACACGACCGTCTGTATGGCCGATGAGATACCTCGATGTTTTTAAAAGCTCCTTTATTGTGCGACTGATATACCTAGTACAGCCAGCTCCACTAGAATGTATACTATTCGTTTCTTTCAAGATGGTTTCACAGCGGTGCTAAAAATATTTACATGATAATTATTCCAAGAATAAGTGAAGTCATCAACAAATTTCATGATTTTTTAGTTTTTGAGGTGTAAGAGCTCATTGTCATGCTGTGATACCGTTGTGAAAGTTACGAATTGTATACATTCTAGTGCAGCTGACTGTACCTACCTTGTGCCGTTGTACTTTGCACTCTGCATTGAGAACAATAAGAGTGTTGTCTGTTTGATGTGTAGCTGACACATTCTGAAATAACTGCCGTGTTTGTGCTTTATTCCTGACTCATAAGTTTTTTGGGATTTTACAGTGCCATTTGTATTTAACTGGTAATCTTGTAATTTAAGCGGTGAATAACAATTATTTTATGTATATTTACTGTCTATCTGTTTAAATTTATAGAATTACAGATAAGTATATGTATTTTTTTAATCATTTATAATAGTCTAAAGACACAAAACTAAATGGGGAGGTATTAATTATGAAATACAATTTAAATAAACGACGAAAATGATTAGCTCTTAATTCAAATCTAATCGCTTTTATATCTCTGTTAATATTAAGTTATGAATAATAATGACAAATCTATGCAGATCTTCATTATTCCTAACCAAAAAACTTGTCCTATTTTAGCATTGCAAAATAGGAATCAGAAAAACTTTAAAATGAATTAATATAAATTTGTTGTTCATAATCAGTGATTGGTATTTATATAAAATAAATTTATAGTCAGTTAATATAATCGTATTTGAAAAATAATATTTAGCTCATTTGAAATTCGAAATGACACTAAGCACCCTCCTTACCGCTTCCAATTATGCCTTAAAGCATTATCTGTGACTGATGGAGTTATTTTTAAAAATAAACAAGCTCTCTCCAAGAATATACGGCCGATTCACACTAATATACTATCAAAGTACCGCGCTGTTCTCAACTGAGCTTATCTAACTTAAATACTTACAAATAATAACTTATAGGAAATGAAGTGCGTACTTAGCGAGGCAATTTGGTGTTTCAAACATCCTGTTTTACTATTAACACGTGGGCTCTTATATAAATATTGACGACGAAAAAGTAGCGGTGTAAGTCGATTTTATCCGGAACTTGACACGGAACTATGAAGCTGAATACGGGTTATGGAGACATGGAGAGAGCTATGGGAGTTTCACTACGAGAAATATATATCTGGACATTTTTACACAACATTATCTAGCCCTAAGCATAGCTTGTACTAAGGCTTTTTTTTGTATATGTATACATACTTAGAATACAATATAACACACAGACAGTTCTTAATGGGGATCAAACCCACCACCTACAGCACAGAAGGCAGGGCTACTACAAACTGAGCTGTGACGGCTATCTAAAAGATAGAATCAGAAGTTAAGAAATCCGTAGAAGAAGCTCTCAGAATCAGCAAGTTGAGATGGCAATGGGCCGTACACTCGTACCATACACCATATAAATACTCGTAGGTCGTAGAACTGACAAACGCTAGGAAATAAAGGTTCATGAATGGCAAGAAATTGTTCTTTGCGAGAATAGTTCTTGAAAGGCGAAACGAGACATTGTTCTTCCTGGAAACGTATGATTGTCTATGTCCAGCAGTGGACTTCAACCGGTTATTGATGATGATGATCCGGAACTTTGTTTTCTCGAAGCGTAAGTATAGATATGACTTTGAAACTTGAACTCACAGTCGCAGGAATGCAAAAAGTTTTTAATTAAAACATCAGAGGCAAACTGAATTAATGGTCTATGTGGTGGGCGGCAGACCGCACTCACTTTATTTGTGTCGCCAACGTATATTTCAGACAAAGCCGAGGGAAATCCTGGCTGAATGTTTGTTCTACGAGCCTGTGAAATGGACCTTGAATTCTGTGGAATAGAGCATAGAATAAAGACTACGGGAGTAGAGCATATAGGTTTATTTTCCTGTGTGGTGGCACGTTTTGGGTTTTCGAGTAGTTGCATTGCATATCCTGTGCAGACTTTGTGTAATTGCGCTCTCGGCTTCGGGCGCTTCCAAGCGATGTAATTATAACTTGCACTACACTCAACGCTTTACATTTTTATATTGTTTAAAATAACACTGAGAGTAAATAAATTGTAACAGTAATTGCTCTAATACTCCTCAAAGTAATTATACAAATTAATTATAAGAATGAACAAGTCTAAAATCGGCCAAATTAATTAACATTTGTTTGTGTTTTCTTAGAACATTTTGGCTCGTATTAAACACCTAATTATGTTTATTTAAATCGTTTTAACATAATGCCTGTATGTCAGTACTTTGGTTATGAAACTGCGCTGCTCAAAATATAATTACAAATTCTAATTATAATTTTTACTTTAATTGTAACCTTCTATTTCACCGTAACAATTTTAAAATTAAGCTACTTTTTATTAAACTAACTTAGAGCACCAGTGGTCTAGTGGAAGTGACCGCTATATGATCCTAAAGTAGTGGGTTCAAATCCGATCGTGCATGTGTGCAATGCCAGTGCTCTCAAACGGTGAAGGATAATTAGTTAGTGATCTAGCAGCGGCGATGGGCTTGCAACCTGTCACGTATGGAATACCAGTTACTGTAAAATGTGGGTTTGTACCAAGTGGTACGTCTGGACAAACCTCTGATTCCTTAGATATCCTCGAAGAATCACGAGTTAGTACTCTGTACTAAGATATCTACCATGACTGGGTATTAAAGTCGTGATGAATTCTTTCTTATTGATTCCTTTTCTTTTTAAATTCTTATTTAGGTTATTTTTTTGGGTTCCGTACCCAAAGGGTAAAACGTGACCCTATTACTAAGATTCCGCAGTCTGTCTCCGTTGTCTGTCTGTACGTCTGTCACCAGGCTGTATCTCAGTAACAGAGTTGTAGAATCTCAGAGTTGAAATTTTTACAGATGATGTATTTCTGTTAGCGCTATAGCTATAGCTATGTGTTTTTGTTGTTATAACAACAAAAACTAAAAAACAATATTTAAAGGGACTCTCATACAACAAACGTGATTTGATTTTTCGGCGTTTTTGTTATAGATAATGGCACCACCTAGAACCTTTCGTGCGCAAGTCCAACTCGCACTTGGCTGGTTTTACTTTCTATTCTTGTTTCCAATCAATAAAACGAACAATGAATATAATAGCTTCTCCAATCAATCCCTATAAATATTCGGAGTTAAATAAACATTTCTTTCAAACCCTTATATCAGTTCAAAGCTCCTAAATACGTTAGTCTTACCCACTGCATTCCTACAATCAGGAATACCTACGTATGTCTCTTTGTGTTTATTCAAACCGGTCGTACGTATATTCGGTGTGATTTCAAGTGACAGATTCGTTTTCAAATATACCTATAGTTGATTTTGGTTTAAATTGGGGCAAACTTACTTTGTGAGAAATATATTATTTTAATACTCAGTTTAAATAACAAAATCTTTTGTAAGTAACTACATTCAAACCTGAATTTTTTGATAAACTGGTTAGCGATCCGATTATGTAACTGAGTGTTTTATTGTATGTTTGTTATGGCCTGTTTTGTGGTTGATTTTGTATGAACTGATTTCCATACAAAAAGAAAAAGGCTCGCGTAACATAAATGCTCCAACTTAACACTTTGATTCTATAGGTAGGTAAGGTACTGAGTACTGAGCTTCTACTACCTAAAGCTGTTCGCGTTTACCACGATTGACAGAATACGCTAAAAGGTCACATAACGTTAACCTAGCGCCTAAAAACTTGCTGTTTAAATAAATATGTTATATCATTGAAATACAGTTCAAAACAGAATGCGCTCAGAATGAGCACCGCGAGGTAAAACGTAAGAAAAAAAATATTTTTTTGTAAATTTTTGCAATTAAGAGCGGTTTAAATAAATCCAACACATATTTTAAAAACTATCTTACTTTCTACGTATAAATGAAAATGAAATACAAAACCTGGAAGTCTTTTTAAAGTTTAAACAGATTGCATGTTAAATGAATAAAATATAAATATTTGTGGACATTTTCCAGGATTTATTTATATCTACTAGTCAAAGACAGCATTTTTTCTATATTTCATTATGTCATTCATCATTATCATTCCACAGCATATTCAGTCTGTATTCCGTGCATTATCATAAATGCAAGAAAACCCGCTTGGGTCAGCTACCGAGAACATTTTTATTACCCAAGACAATGATCTAATGGCTCTTAAGATTGCTCAGCGGAAAGTAATGCACAAGATATATTCCCTCATCTTTGTTCTCTCAGATATTGAGTGTCGGATCTTTGTGTTAATATATCTATGCCTTTGATGTCGAAGGGGTTTCTATATAAGAGAAATCTCGTTGGAGAAAGCTTCATAGGTGAAATTGCAACATGACTTTGACACTTATTACCAGCTGGATAAGTACTATTAGCACCAGATTTTGAGTATCAAGCTAACGAAGCTCATGCGAGGTATTGCTTACATATTATTATGTATATAACGGGAATTTCGGTATGTGTAAGAATACTCAATCAAGGTGTAAATGTAAAATCTAAGAATAAAGCTTATTAAGTTCTTGAATTAGTGTTAAGGTTTTTTTACGCACATTCACACAACGCCCCAAACTAAGCAACACTTTTACCATGAGAACCAGATAGCTGAATATATATAACACCCAGACACAGACCAAACATCTATGTTCATCGCACAAATTTTTGTTCTCGGTTGGAATCAAACCCACTGCCTACTACTGCGCAGAAGACAGGGCTACTACAAACAGAGCGGTGACATTTGTCACACACAGTAAAACCGCCATATGAGTATTATTATTATTTGGTTATTAGCCTTTTTTTTTATTAAGAACCTATACAGGTGATACCAATCAATAAACCAGACACAATATATATAAAAATAAAATGTATAAATCTTTGTAGACATTTCTCACAGCACCGTCTAGCCCCAAACTGAGCCAATCTTGTACTATTGGAACCAGATAACTTATTATTTTCTCAATACATGCTAGTTATATTTTACAATAAACAAACATAATTATCATGTTCATCTGACAAATGTATGTTCTCGATGGAGATGGAACCCACAACTTAATATAAGAATTTCAAGCTACGTCCAGTTGATAGCTGCAGATAGTGGTGCTAAGGGTACAGTTAGTATTGAGAGAGTACGCGTGTGGTCTGCCTATTTATGTATTACAAATATATTTTTGAATTATTATCTCTGATAGAATAAATATATTTAAATAATTTAAAAAATAATCAATTTGGAATCAAAGATTTATAGGTAAATTAGTAGTTAGTATAATACTAGTAAAACAAACAGTGACGTGCCAAAAAAATCAGGGAACATGAGTACCTACATTGGGAAGTTTTCAATACTTAAGGGTATTTTAAAATTACCCTATGTAATGTACACCACTTTTTTGCGTGTCTCAGTTTGAATCTTCCAATTATATGTTACGAGAGGAACGCGTGTGATTTTGTCCGCGTAAAGCTCATCATGCAGACTTTAACCCCCCTTGCAGCCTCTTAGGGGTTAAATTTCAGAAATTCCTTTCTTAGTACTCTTTACACACCAAAACGAATATACCCTGAATATTTTAAGTTTCTACGAGTAGTGGTTTTGGCTGTGCGTTGTTTAAAGTCAGCCAGAGTAGACAAAAATTTATAATATATTTTGCTATGTACCTTTCTTTATAAAACTAGTTATATAGACTTATAAATAGATAAGATTAAATATATTACTACTATGGATATTCATAATCATATAAACAAATATGTAACACTCACTTTACATAGTAATAAATAGGTAAAATATTAGATAATAGAATCGTTCAAGTTAATTAAATCGAACATTAAAGTCTTTGCGATATCATTTGACCCACTTTATCATGTATCAAGTCATCCATTTCAATAATAAATTGTAATAACGTCATCAGTACCTATTTGTTATTCTATGACACACTGTACATGCTTGTACAGATTAGGCATCCACTCTTGAAAACGATAATAATAATACTGGACAATTCACACAGCATCATCCAGCCTCAAGCTAAGCAGAGCTTGTGTTATGGATACTAGATGACTGATATACTTAATACTATACATTAAATACACAGATATTTTTTATTATAAATAGAAAACACCCAGAATACCCTGAATAAATACTTGCAGATCGTACAAACATTTATCCCAAGGCAGGAATTAAACCCGCAATCTCCTGCGTCGCAGGTGGACATTCGCTCGCCGTGCCACCTCGGTCGTCAACGAAGTTTCGTATTGTCGTTTTGAGTTACACTGAGGGGCCTCGATAACAGACTTCACAGTCAAGTTATCGTTGCCTGGGGCTCAATTCTTGTAAGGAAATATCGTCAAACTAAAGTTTCCATCGTGTCAATCTCTAAATGGGATTCTTTGAAACTGATATTTCAGACACTAGACCCAACTTTGACGGACATATTCTTAGTTATCATTATTTCTTCAGATCCCAATTACCCATTAGCCTACTTGGCTAGATCGTAATGTTATTAGGTGGTATTTATGTAGTATACAAACTTAAAATAACGTTTTTTTTATTTTGGGCTGTTTTAAACGACGACGCTATTTAACCGAAACTAAACAAATTTACTATGAGAACCAAAGAAGGAATAGAATATTTAATACAATTTATTTTAAATACACACTAATATTATTTTCAACTAAGCAGTGAATTCAGTCATACGGTTTGTACTCCTTTCTATGATTTTTGTATTTGAAATACCTTAGTACAATGCACATAAACGAGGTCGGTGAACTTCGACTGTGCATTAAATCAGCCTGTCTGTGGTGGTTAGTGCATTTGAAAGAGACGCACTACATCCCGCAATGCAGCTGTGACTGCCTAGGCGCATAATGTCGTATGTGACAGTGTTTAATTTTTGCATTGCATTTTTCAGTTATGCTAAGATTTCACAACCAATGTACCTAAACGACATAAATTCATGTAGGTATTGGTAATCTTTTATTAATTTGTCGTTGCAAAACACAAACTATGAATAACTTGTAGGCTGACTTATTTAATTCATTTGACGTCCATAGTGGTTAATACCATTTTCAAAATAGAGGTCACATATTTACATTTTCCACTATATATTCTGTTATTTGTATATGGTTTGCAAATAAAGTAACTGAAGAACATAATCAACTGTTTAATTTACTGCTCTATCAACAGACGACTAAAAAGCAGTTATGGCCTTTAATAGGTAAACTTTCAATTACACATCAAGTAATTGCCTCCTAGTTGTGTATCCGTACATAATGAATACGTAAAATTGAATACATAATCGATAAATACTCGTAACTCTAGATTGCGGTTTGCGTTTGAACGTTGGCGTAGCTAGCACCTCACAGCGACCCTATATGTGTGGTACCTGAATAAAAAAAGTAAAATGCTGCAGTACCATAACGAAATGTTTTTATTTAAAATCAGTGGTGGGTCAAAATAGCATTTGTATTAGCATCGGTGGTTCTACCTCTATACTTATAAACAAATGTTACGTGAATTTTATGATACAACCAATTTTGTACAATAATCTTTTTATTCATCTTTTGACAGATTATGTAAGTAAGGCTAAAGCATTTCGCTATCGTTGAAACCTCAACAAACAATTTTATTGTCGTCCTTAAAACGTCGTATTCTTTTTATTAATCATATCATAGTTTTACGTGTCATTTATGCCCTTTGACATTACGTGACAGCTGCAAATACCACTGGTTAAGGTAAATTGTTTAGCGGCCAACTGCCGACAACGTGTTTTGCAGCAAGTTTTCTAACATACTTCTTTGTAAACCTTAGAAAAACGATTAATATGTTACTTAAATACCAGTATTAGTTATAAGTGCTTAAATTATTCATGTGAGCTAACCTCCAGTTCTATAAAAGTGCTTAGCCTACCCAAAGGTTTCCGTGATTTGTGCATTTTACTGATAACAAACGTAATTTCTTAAGCAAAGAAACGGTCAGTGAAAACAAAACATAAAATCTATTTGGTGTCAGCGCTAAATGTGACCCAACTCTTAAGATTTTGTAAGAACGACTATGCTACAATAGCTACAACTGTGGGTTGAATGAATTATTGTGACGTCACTGTGGCGCGCCAAGTCCAAATCAGATCATTCCTCTTACATGCCACTGAATGTACTCGTACGTTCTCGTCTTAACGAAAAGATAGGGATGTGCTCATAAACTTGATAATAAAAATCGTAAAAGTGCACTTACGTATCTCTCGCTCTAGAAGTCTAAAATGTTTTGTTGCACATTGAAACTGATATTTTCTATTGAATTTGCAGCTTTATTTATTACAAAACGCAAGTTTACAAGCAATTCAATATTATTTAACGGCTTACTGTGATGACTTATTGACTATACAATTAGGTATAACATAACCATAAACCTATTTGCAATAAATTGCCTTGCTAATTAACAAACACTAACTTATATAGCAAAATTAATACTACCTTCATATTTAGCAAGGTAAACTTCTAGGTAGGGTAGTACCTAACTTTTAGAAAATAATGATTAAACCTCGTTATATTGAAAGTTTGCATACGTCTTTATCCTTCATGACTCATCTCATGAATATTACAGTGCGCGACACGTATATTTGCGCACGTGAATATTGTCACACACTCAGGTTTGCTTCTTGTCTACACTTTTACGACCGTTGCCTCTTCTTTCAATATTTACTATCTTTTATAATGTTTTTTAGCTTTACCCATTCATCATCACCATAAAAAAGTCCACTGTTGGGTATGTTCTATCACTTTCAAGCTCTCTGGAACCTGCTACTTAATTTACACATTGACACCAATGTGTTGGTTTTACTAGCTACTTTTTTTCCATTGTAATTCTGCTCTTGGCAGAGCGGTCTTGGTCGGTATGAGTTATCCTGTTTTGTTTTTGTCAAGGGCACGAATTACATCCTGCCACCCATCCCGACTAGCCACCATATTGGAGCAATCATGTAAGGCCCTTATAAGCCTGAAGAAATCCATTGCAGGACATGGGCATACCCTACATTCCCAGGAAGTGACCAATCCTTCTAATTCTTTATAATGTCGTCAGTCTTTCAGGCTCAAGATGCTCAGTCTGCCAGCCTCACTATAACCATACCATTAACTCCATACCATTTTAAGTCCATTAGACATCCTAAAATAATCTTTAGCCAGTACTACTTGGTACTAAAAGATCTGAGGAGATATCTACCGTAGCTAGAGATTAAAGCCGTGAAATATTTTGCGTTTAAAGCTGCTGAGTAGTGCGAATTTAATAGACTGTAGATCGAATGACCTCCTTAGCCCTAGGGATTGGCAGCCCTAAATCGAAGGCAACGTCCGTTTGACTCAGAATAACGTGATGACTTAACGGAGTTAAACAGCCATCGACGGTTACCTAAACTAGTCCTTACCTACTAAATCCAGTCAGCTAAAAATAACTACTCGCTTAAACTGTTTCAACCTTGCTGTCTTTCTTGAATTATTCTTCTAAACACAGTTAGCGATAAAAGTATATTCGCAATTTTAGTCATTCAATGTCGATCTCTAAATTAAGCAAAGACACCATAAGTTTGGTTTAACACGAAGTTTTGATCTAAAGTGAGCAATTTTAACCATAAATGTTAATTTACTCTTGTTGCTTATCGTACCATTTATTTTTATTTTTTATCCTGTCCTACTACAGGGCAAAGTTCTTCCCATCTTTTCCAACTTTCTTCCCTTGCCAAGTAAGACCAGTCTGGAAGATGTACATCTAACTCATCACGCCATCTCCGTGGTGGTCTGCCGCGCGAACGTCTTGCATTGGGCACCCAATATGTTATCGTACAATGTGGCATATAAATATAACGTTTGAACAATTAGATAGAAACAAACTTGGAGAAAATACCATCCTTTGGTTTTTTAACATAGTTTCTATAATCTAAAACCAAAACCAAGTTCGTGATAAAAATCTCATGAATGAAACATAAATCGTACAGCATCAATATTCATAGTCTGTCCTCAGTGTTAAAGGCCTTAAGAAAATAAGATAATTTATCGAAAAACACATAAAAACTTCACATACTGAGCTTGAGAAAGTTTGTCTGTAGAATACCTGCTTCAATAAATCTACAAGCACAAAATAATTTCACTGTAAATACGAAAACTGATAGGCAATAACTTCAAAGCATGTGCAACCATACAAATTGACTCCAGGACTTGGTGTCTGATCAATATGCACGGCACTGGCGCCAGTTACTCCCATAGAGCTTTGTTCACATCATCATAGTAAAGTCATGCTAGTTTTAGTACTTGTAGTATTTTCTGGGCCTCGTTTGATCTACTTTTGCAAGTATTTTGAATAAAGCTGTGTTCACACGACCATAGTAAAACATGCTAGCTTAAGTGTTTTTGGACCTCGTTTATTATAGTTTCGCTTGTGTGCGTTTTAAAATTTGTTAGTAAAATAGTATTTGGACTTGACTCGGCTATGCACGAGCATCCGACAAACTAATACAAGTATAAAAGACAGCAGTACTAAATGAAAGAAACTTGACATAATTTTGACTGACATATTGACTGACTTGACTAAAAACTATTTATCAAAAATACTTGACATTTTAAATATAGACAAATTGTTGGTCGAATGACGGATAGGTGTCATTCAGAAAAAAAGACGAAGAAGACAGTATAAACAGAAAACCGATTATCTTTGGCCTTGAGACGTAAATACGCGCCTATTAATAGACGTTGTCAATTAATTTTCCGCTCATATAAAAAGATGAATGAAAATAAAAACATTTGAACATAACTATCCAACAATTACAAACTAAGTGGTTAGGTTGTACAAAAAAAATGGTTCAGCTGATCTGCAATAAATGTCACTTTATAATCCATAAAACTGCCATTTTCTAAATGACATATAAGCCGTCTTATCTCTGGTATAACATAGACATTTAAATATAAATAATAGGATAATTAAAAAGATCTACTATGTCATTGAAAGCCAGCATTTTTTGTTTCACTTCGATAACAAACACTTAAACATGAAAATAAATAGCTGTTACCAACTGGGCTCGTGACATTGAATAATAACACAAGTATGAACTCGAGGTTTGGATACTTTATAATTGTACTTACGGTGTTTTTTCGTCTCTACTAAGAAAAGATGTGATATTATACACAAAAACCAATGGACAGGTATTTTTGAAAGAAACCACGCAATAAAGAACGCCAGTTGAGTGTGTGTATAATCGTTTCTCTGAGAATGCATTTTTCAATCAGCGGGTGTTCGTACTAGTATCTATGATCATATTATTTACTGCATAGCTTCTAAATAATGTGTTATATTGGTACTTTGTATAGCTTAAATTTTACTACCTATAATAAATTTCTATAAGAGAAATCGTGTCTCATTAATATAGAAAATCTACATTTGCACTAATTGGTTTTTTAATAATACGTATAATATTAAAAGAACAATAATTCATTGAATGGCAGTTGTATCTATTTGCGAGACTAAAATATCGAAACCCAATCAAACGCATACTACAGGTAGTAAGTAAATATTAAATTTTTAGTTCATAAAATGTAACTATGTTGTTAACCTAGTTTCAGAAGTGATACTATTTATTTTCTGAAATTTCATGTTATGACAGAAAACGTTTATTGCAAGTCAAATAATTTCAAAGCGTCATAAACCGGTTAAAGTTTTGAGAAACAAATTTAAAAATCTGTAGGCTCGTTGCACTTAAGCTTAGATTATTGATATGGTCACACGTGCCGTAGCAAAAGCGTAGGTGGTAGTGTCTAAAGTATTTATAAAACAATGATAATCAGGTTCATACACATGCTATTTTAAGATGGCGGTCGGCGGCAGCGTCCCGAACTTTTGTGACTTTACGGCGTTTTGCAAATTACGATGCTATAAAACGTTATGTCGCTGACGCGCGGCTTTCAGTCCCTAAGAAGTAAATGCCTGTTTAATTGATAATTATATGTTATATGCTAGCTTTGATACCATTGATTATATTTATCGTCCCCTTGCGACTTAAGATTATTCTTATTCAAATTATATTTTTCAATCCATGCGCAGTTCAGCCTAACTTATCTTACTAGCTTGACCACAGAAATACAGCGTCTCCAAATCCTACCCCATATTTTCTCAGCGTAAGATCCAAACAAATCTCGCCCGTCCAGAGACCAGCTTATTCGTTACATAAATAACCTTCTTACTGGACAAAATTTTGTTATAATTCACAATCAGACCTTTATTACGGCAGGGTATTAATCAAAAGCAAAGAACGGGTTAGGTACAAAGGCGGGTAAGTTAAATAAAATAATAAATAAGCGACGGAATTCTGTGAGATTTATTTCGGAGAAAAAAGCGAGAGGGTAAGAGGCAGGTCTTGTCGCACCAAGTTTATGACTGGCCGGCGGCGCAGAATAACTAATAGTCTACATCCCGGTGTCGGCACAATGTACGACACTAATTAATGCTGTGCCCTTGCTCTCGGATATATTGTTTGTGCCAGTATCTTTCAAGTCATCTTCTTTTTCTACCGATTGCCTTTAAAAACAGTGGAGACACGGCTGAGTTTTCTGATTATACTTTTAATACACATGACTTTTATACATTTTTACACATGACTGCTGCACGAGTGCGTTGGTATTGATTATTTATGAGTTTTCTTTCGTAGATTCTTTTCCAGTTAAATTCTTATACCTGTTCAAGAACACAGACAATATTAAATATGAGATTTTAAGTCACGTAAACGGTGCAAGAATTAATAACATTCGTTTGAAATTATGAATTATTTGGTAATAGTCATGTTCCATGGTAAAACAAAACTATACAAACCAACAGTCGAAATCAAATCTTAATGTAAGAGTCCCTATGTTTGAACCAAAATATACTGCCCGAAATAAACAAACCGCTATCAGATCGGTCAATTACAATAAAACAATGCAAACGACTGTGATGTACTATATCCTGAGCGACAAATCTGATCTTTATCTCATGGGAAAGGTAAGGTAGTTATCATTAAAAAAGATGAGCGCTACAGGTACATACAAAGGTGATGGTAAAGCCTCTTCGTGACAATGTTGTTGGGAATAATGGTCGCCAGCTGACGGGAGGTGCCTTAACGTGCGTTGTCATAGCAACCTTACGAAGGGTGGCTAACCTGCCAGGGTATATCTGGCAAAAAGGGCACATGCAACCCCATACATTGCACGGATTTAGACTCTACCCCATAAACCGGAAGGTAGAATTTGACGCGTCATCAAACATCGCTTATAGCCTCTCTCTCCTCAATGGCATTATTGGGATGCGTGTATTGTGTTTTGGGTTCCATCTTTGCTTTTTAAAATTAGAATGGTTGTCGCTGTCTCTCTCTTATGCATCAGCATTATCTCCGTCTAACCGCACTTGTATAATTATTCCATTCTCTTTTTATTGGATTTTAAACAGTTTTTAAGTTTTTGTTGAAATAAGAACGAACCATAAATGTTGTTGCGGCAGTAAAAAGGCCGTTTTGGTAATTTACGGCTCATGTAAATGTAGCATCTGACTTTCAGACGGGTTATTTGATTTATAGTTGGCTTACTTTTAACTTTGTAGTGGTGAGAAATTGGCAATTCCTATTGTTTAAGGCTGTACTCGTACTCTAAATTTTACGAATACTTACTTATCTTGATTTTATTTTAAACTGCGGCAGGATACTTAATTTACAACTCACAAACAAATACATTAATTTTGTTCTCAACAAAAAAAAAATTTTAAGATCTGCCTATTTAATATCATTTAAATATCTCTGCTTCCATTTTTTTTTTGTTTTTAATAGCAACAAATAGCTTGTACTCTATAAAATTTATGATCAATATTACTTATAAGTACTTTCTGTAATGTTGTAGAAGCTTAACCAACCAGGCATAACCAACACATTTATTAAAGTAACGTATACACTCGAGGACATAATTTTGGGACAATATAAAATCTTTGTTTAACGTGTTTTGGTTTATATCTTACTCAGTCCACAATTTGAATGTGTCATCAACATCAATTAAAACGATCCATTAGCCATATCTATAGCTTTTTACTCGAACAGGTAACTAAGGGCCAGCCTACACACCCGAGCATTCCAACACCGTTGGCCCGCTATCAATTTTATACGCAATGGGAAGGCCATTTATCTTACCTTATTTATTGGCTGACTTGAAAACCGGTCTGAGACCCGATCGCTTTGTGGGACTCGGCATTTACCCGTCTATGTATACTTCTACATGCATATGACTTGTGAGAGCGTACTCTGATAAATTCGCTCTCAGCAATCGAGGTTAAATGAACCGTTAATTCTTTTTAAGCAATATCCTCGTATGATTATTGAAAGGGTTAAAGAACTTTCACAAATTCTAAGAATGCGCCTTCACGGCGACAAAATAAAAGGACACCTTACAAAGAATTAGAAAGTTGCGCAACCCTTCTTTTACGCATCCCTGACTTTTTTGTAGTGATTTTTTTAGAAGGATACTATTGTTCGCGCACCGTTTGCTGCTAACCCTTTCCGTTGCTCTTTTGCTTTGATTATATGGCTTTTTACTCATTTTTGTCGCACAAGCCAACGGCAAAAATTATCAGTATTTAAATCTATATGAAGAAAGTCTTCGCTCCACTTGTAGTAATTCTAATGAGGTCGCTCGCAGTAGCTGGCAATTCATGAATTAACTTAAGCGTCGCATTAAAATATTAATGAACCATAAAATCTAAACTGGTATAAAAGTGAAATTTAATGGTTTTAACTCGAAGCCTCTCGCGAATCCACGCCGCCAGATTGTGATATATGATGCAATAAATCGATCGTGAAACGTTAATGTAACTGTAAAATATAATTTATAGTGAATAATCTAGTACAAGTGGGAGTTTACGTGTTGTTTAACGCGAATATTAATTTTATTTGTCTTTGTTTCCAGGTCCTAATGGATGCCCGCGAAGGCGAGGGAGGCAAACATACACGAGGTTCCAAACCCTGGAACTTGAGAAAGAGTTCCATTTCAACCACTACCTGACGCGTCGACGCAGGATAGAGATTGCCCATGCGCTCTGCCTTACCGAGAGACAGATCAAAATCTGGTTCCAGAACCGACGCATGAAACTAAAGAAAGAGCTCCGAGCCGTGAAAGAGATAAACGAACAGGCTCGCAGGGAGCGAGAGGAGCAAGACAGAATGAAGCAGCAACAGCAGGAGAAGCAAGCAAAGCTCGAGGGGCAGCACCACGGGCATCACGTGACTCACCACCACGATCCGATGAAAATGCCCATCGACAAAGGATCCAACGATCTTCTCAAAGTGAACAAAGTCCCCGCGTAAGGTATCTTTACCTTACAGGCGATCATGACTGATTCTGTAACATATAGTGTGAATGGAAGTGTTGCGTCCACAGGGACCTGCGGACTCGTACAGTCGATTCGTATCCACTAGTTTTATGTTTGCGGCTGATTGGTGTCTCGTTGTTGAGATGCTGTGACATTTGTTTTGTAATGTTCCTTTAGTGCGAAGGACTTGCCTCCGTGTCGATCGATGGGCGGACAAGCTGGTGATGTGCTTTAAGCATTTATTTTGTTGCCATAACCACACCTTGTATTGCAATAATATTTTTACTAAAATTTACAAAAATTAGTAATCGCTCTAAGATTAAGGAGCTCGAGTGAACTTCGGTATTGTTAGTTAAGATTATAAATCTGTGAATCTCATAGTATTTATTGCTACCACTTACTCTTAATCCATTATGTTATATTATTTTTTTAATTAATAGATATTATATTATGTACATTTTGATGTATATTTTATTTGTTCGCTCTCAGCGGACTAGTTATGTTTTGGTGGTCATATTTTTATGATTGAAAATTTGTTGTATTTTATCAGTTGACTTCGAAATGGTTTCTTTTATTAGTTTTGTCACAATGTGATTCATTTCAGTAGTATTAGGTCTTTGGGTTGTTGTTTTTAGTTAAACTTTTTATTTTGGTAAAAACTAAAGTGTTTAAATTGTCAAGCATCATTATAACTTGCATAGCCTAATATCGTAAGAATCTTAAGAATAATATAAAAACAAAATACGTATTGAAGTACAATTGAGATAGCTGTATGTCATAAATAACATAACTTACCATTATGTTGATCGATACATTCTCTTTTCTGGAATAATTCGTATTTAAAAATGTAGAAAGGTATTTTTTGATAGTTCTAGTAAAAGTACCGTGTCCATATTTATTGAAATAGATTCAAGCAATGTAAACCATGAATACTGTTGTAGAATTAAACAGAATTGAGGCGGGAAGTCCATGAATCTCGAGTCATCTGATGTTCAAAATTATATACGTAACTATGATACATATAATAAAATTAACAATAATGTGACTAATTATAAATTTTACACGTAATAATTAAAATTGAGTAGTTTAAGTGTATTATACATAGATAAATAGGTTCGACTTTGTAATGAAGTATTGCTAAGAACTAGGTATTGCGTAAAACAGTTGTAAGCTATTTGGATAAACAGTGGCCACGCGCTTTTTAATTAGGTAAAATTGAGTTCCTCTTTGAATGTAACAATGGGAGGTTTTTTTGCGATTTAAATTTGAAACAACGACAAATTGATGCATCCTGTATTGTTTACAAAATCATTTGCACAAGCCGTTTCGAGCAAAACTCTGTAAAGACACTTGAGCGAGTAACGCGTCAGAAAAATTGCATTTTTTTTAACTTTACACTACTACTGTAAAATACAACAGTAAAACATTAAATTTAGGCACCGTATTCGCTTCGATTCCATATTGTGCCAAAATATATAAATTTTAACGCTTCTTCTCGCGACCAAAAAAATTTCTTTCAAATCAATTTCTATACGTAATCAAAACAAAACTTATGTAAAACTAGTATTTATAGTCACCATTATACGTAAATTATTGTCAGGGTAGAAATAAAAGTATGATAGATGAATATCTATTACGTAAAAATTGATTATTCCGCTTAGTTTTTTGTATCACCTCTTGGTATCTGTCCACTGTACTTTTCGGAAGATAATTTATCTTTATCTGTAGCTGTTTACGTCTGTATCATCTTATCGTGATATCATTAGAGAAGGTTAAGTAAATAGATATAAATCACGAACTCATAGCAAATTGAAGTATCAAGAAAGTTTTTAAAAATATTTATGAAATCTTGTCTTTATATCGGGTGTAGTAAGACCACTTCCGAATACTCTAGGAACGTGTAAAGTTACCTATAACAAGGGCTTACACAATATCACTTGGCTGACAGTCAAATCCATTTAGAGTAATGCAACATTTAACTGAAATTTCGCGGGGCAATGCACCGGTCAGATTATCGCGATTTGCTTTAATAGCTGCTTTTGGTATTTTGTCATTTTTACGGGTTTTTAAATGAGACAAATAGGTACTAATGATTATTTTATGATGTATTGTCGATAGAACACGTAAAAAACGGGCAGTGTGTCGTTTTTTTACGTTTTTTTTGTAATTAGAATCTTGGAGAATGCGCAGTTTCAGTTTTTGGAAGTAGTTTTATTACACCCGGTATAATGTCAAGTTTTAGAATGTCACAGTTTTTTGCCTCAATGAAACAACGTATTATTTTAAACTTCAAGATAAAATAGACATTATCATAATGTATTGGAATCTAACATTTCCAGATGCGTGCTGTAATAAAATCCATACAAGCCATATTCCTCATATAAGGTACGTAAAATATAAGGTTGTCGTTAGTAATAAATCTTTATCCCATCTTAATTTTTAATTAAATCGAGAGTAAAATCGAACAAAATGTACTTAAGTAACTTTGTTATAAGTAGGCTTTATAAATTATAAAATGCGTAGTTATAATCGTAGAACCTCGTAATAAACTAAGAATCTGATGTTAGTATTTGAATTTACTGCTTAAATATTTTAATAAAGTTGTAGGAATTGGTTTACTGAAAATTACTAAGTTATTTTTTCTCGGAGTATTATCGAGCCAACTATACAGCGCATTGAAGGTATGAACAATTCACTTTGCAGATCGGCTGCAGTATAAATATACCGACATTCACCCTTGACAGTCTTCTTGTTTTTACTCCGAGACTTTCCAAGAGGGGCGTACACGCTGAAAATCAATGTTGTTAGATTTGGAACACACGCCTGGTTCCAAAAACGTACGAGCGACCGTTAGTACTACTACACCAGCCAGAAAGACTCACCTCATTGGCCAATGTTTACACAGTCGCTGTAATAGCCAATAAAGACTTATCTGCCAAGCAACGATTCTTAGTGATACTAACGGACGCTTATTTGATACTGGAACCAGGCGTTAGTGTGTAACTTAAATTGTTATTCGAGCTATCATTTGTTTTTTATTATTCAATTGTTTTGGTATTCTTGGGAAAGTGCAAAATCGAATTTATGTTGTGAAGTAATTTTGTAATGTAGCTACAACTACTCATTAAGTTTCTTCTTTAACAATAGGTAAATCTTGTAACATAGTAACGATAATATTTGTGTGTAGGTATGTACGTCCATTGATTTATGTCAGGTTTACTTTATTGTTTCTGTGTCGTAAAGAACAATTCATGGGAAACAATGAGCAATTTACTAAATAGATTATATACGTCCTCCATATTGCTGTCTTGCCATATAACTAGTGTTTCTGTAGTCTGTATGTATTGCATACCTTACAGTATATAATATAATATCAGTAATACTATTTGACGTATCAATGGATAAAATATTTCTAATCAAACTTCTAATAAAAAAAATCTGTGAACAGCTGTTTTAAGTGTATTATGTTACTGTGTCAATTCGTTATCAATGTTTTTCTTTTACTAAATGTCGAGACTTCCGTTTTGTAAGTTAATTATCAAAATAATCGATCAATTTTTATCTCTAATATAAATGTAGCTATGTATGTATCTATGTATCTATACCTATATTTTTGAATATAGTAATTAAAGGTCGTTTTATTAATAGGTAACTGTAAATAGTTGTGAATGTTTATGTGGCGCATTATATTCGTTTATATTTTCTGTTTTATTTTTATGGCGTATTGAAAAGATCGTGTGTTTGGGATTCACGTCCACTTTAATAAGACACGTGTTGTTCATTGCGTTTGGATGGAAATTAATGTTTGTGAGATGCTAAGGTATTTTGGTTGGTAATATCTGAAGGTTGTGAATCTGCAATGGCATTGCAGTGTTTTCTCGCGACACTGATCCAACCATTATAACTTGAACTGTCTCTTTATATTATTTTTGAGCGCTGAAAGTCTTCTTACAGTGGTCAACATCCAAGGACGCGATTAGACGTGACTGTGTCGTGGTATATAAGCAAATAGTTGGGTGATTGTATATGAAACCCGCATTCAATATTGTAATATTAATTTCAAAAGTTCAAGAGAATAAAGAGTTAATAAAATGTAATGGTATTTTATATTCTTTTTACGGAATCCTTTTTTATGTTATGACTAAATTTTAACTTTACCTTACTACGAGTACCTACTAAGACTATAATCATTCAGTAATTTGAATTCAATTATTAAAAAAATTAAGTACATAAATAACTATGATAATGTGAATTTTTAACATTTTCACATATTTCTACATTAACATAAATTTGCTTATAAATGTTTTAAAGACTTGCTTGAAAACTTTGTTATGTTTATTTTACTTTACTGTGTAGTGATACTAATATTTTAAAAATATTTTTTTAAAACAGCGTGAATTCCGCGTTTCTTACCTAATGAAACCAAAAATGAGAACGATAAATTAACATAATTCCCTATTACTGGCCTCACAACTCAGTTGGTACTAGATCAGCCTTCTGGATTGTAGGTTTGATTACTTCCGAGGACAATAATCGAGCGTAAATTGTGCTGTGAGTGGGGGTGTACATAAAACAAACAATCCGAATGGACGACTGATGTGGCGCGGCGGGCGAATGTCCTCCTGTTACGCAGAAGGTTGCGGGTTCGATTCCCGCCTTGGAAATATTTGTACGATCTACAAATATTTATTCCAGATGTTCTGGGTGTTTTCTATATACATATTGTCGGCGTATATTGTCCAGCATTATTATTATTGTTTTTATTATCTACAGTATACTTTATTACTATATAATTTTGCACTAACCAATCAGTATTTAAATATTAATTAGTCATCCGATTCTCATAGTACAAGCTTTGCTTGATCAGAAGCTAGAAAGCACTATGTGAAAATTTTTTTTTGTGTAATTTTTTTTTTTTTTTAATTTTTTTTTTTTTTTTTTTTTATTTAATTTTTAATTTATTGTGTTAAATTTTAATTTGTGAATTTTATTTTTTTTTTTTAATTTTTTTTTTTTTATTTTTTTTATTTTTTTTAGTTTAATTTTTTTTATTTTTATGATAATAATAATTATTTATTTATTTATAAACACAAAAAGTAACAATATTTCAGTGTTGAATCCATAGGCTCCCGAACTAGTTGAAACTGTGTTTCAGGAATCAGTGGCTTCTCTCATTCTCTTCACCATTATTAAAAAAAATCTGTTGCATTTTAAACGAACAGATTTTGCCATAACCCTAAACTTCGTTTTTCGGGTTTTTTTAGGTACTTATACAAAAATAAACTTATTTGAAATAATTTTACCATGCAGAACTTGTAGCGCAGTCTTATGTGAAGCAGCTCATATGTCTTTTATTATGTTTACTCATCTAGGGATCTTAGGAGAGCCATAACTGTAGGACCTGTTTCGGCTCAAAACACACGATACGGGCTTAATAAATCGGTAAGTATTTGAGTAAACTATTATCCTAAAAGCAAGTAGGTATCTTGGAAATTATATCTTATGAAATGAAACAAAGAATAAGGGCATTGTAACAAACTTCCCTACCCTACTCCTTCCCGTTGGGGCCATACTTCACATCTCCCAGGGGCGTTATAGTGAAACAAAACATTGAGAAAGAAACTAGAGTTGCGTCGCAATTCATTTTTATGCGATTTTCCTGATGAGACTTATGGCCTTGCTATTTCTTTATTTATTTTGTTGAAACTGAGCAATGTGATAAAACCAGGCTTGGTTTTAGAAAAATAGTACTGAATAGCTGAGGTAGGTTTTTAAAGAGATGTCTGTGTTTTATGATAAAGGCCTCACACTAGACTCGAGGCCCATATTGTGGGTACCCTGAAAAGGAGCTATCTGAAAACTTTATTTTATTTTATTTATAAAATATCAACAAAAATATTAAGAATATTTGTCCTGACTTACTCGTATAATATAGACAATGCATAGCCTAAAAGACTAGTCTTAGACTTTTTCAGGGCATATTTATCTCGGTAAGGTTACTTACTAAAGGATTTATTCCAATTGCACCCTTAACTGGCACAGCAGGTGTTGAAGTTTGTATGCAAATAAACGCGGGTAAAACCGCGTGTGTTTCACTAGTATACTATATAAAAGGCAAGGTTGGTCTAGTTCTTTTAAGAAAGATGTTGGTACAAAGCATCGTAGGTGGGCCCACCTATGGATGTGTGGTCGCCTACACTTAACAATAGCATTATCTGACAAAGCACGCTTATCGTAACTCGTCATTGCTATCATTAAATTATTACATAGAGATTTAATATTTATTTACAAAAAAATCTGTTATTTTTTTTACAACTTGCCATCTACCATCCAACAAAACAAAGCATTACCTATAACAAAGCATTGCCTTATGTATAGGTCACGTTCGTTTGGAGATTATGCTAAATACACCGCTCTGCTTCAACCTGAGGCATACAGGTGTTAAGCCTCGTGTGCCTATAATTTCACTGGCCAGACTTCAAACTAGAACACAGCAAGCTGTTTTGGCGATAGAAATAGGCATGGCGGTAGTACTTCCCCGGACGAGAACTTCATTAAGAGCTGTCTGTAAATTACAAAGATAGATTAAATAATTTAAATAAATACCAGTCAGAAACCTCATAAAATACTAGCTGCATTGCTAGACTGTATAAATAATAAATAAATATTTGTGAATATTTTTACGCAACTTCATCTAGCCCCGAACTAAGCATAATTTTTACTATTGGAACCAGATTACTGATAGATAGACGACAGAATACATTCATATTTTTTTGTTTACACATACTTGGAATACAATACTTAGACAGAGAAGACAATACAACAAACATCCACAGAAATGTTTGTTCTCGGTGGGGATCGAACCCACAACTTGTAGGTTGTGGGTAGGGTCCTGTAGGGGTGATAGGAAGCGGTATCTTGAACCTGAGATCAACCCTCACAGCAAGTTATAAATTGATGCTACTATTTATAACATGCAGATTTCATGTAAAAAGCCATATTTAAAAGTTAAAAAGCGGCCAAGTACAAATCGGACTCACGCACGAAGGGTTCCGTACCACTATCTATGATAAAAACGGCATAAAATCACGTTTGTTGTATGAGTCCCCTAAAATATTTTTTTATTCTGTTTTTTGTGTAAATTTCAACTCTCTAATTATCACGGTTCATGATATACAACCTGGTGATAGACGGACAGACAGACAGACAGCGGAGTCTTAGTAATAGAATCCCGTTTTACCCTTTGGGTACAGAACCCTATAAAATAATAAGAGTGGTCCCACCATCTACCCAAAAACTAAAAACCATCTCAATATTTAACAACCTACGAAGATAGATAACCATCTAACTATAAACATGTTGTAAACATAACTCATAAGTTAATAAGGTGCCTATCACTTTATGTCATGTTTGTTATTTTAGTCGCCTTTTAGTTTCAGGCACTTTGCCTCAAGTGGCACACTTGGGCTTTACATTCATCTTATATCAGGCGTCGGAACAGGTTTACGCCACTTTCCTCCACTAGGTATCTACTGGGGTACTTATCAAGTGGTTTATTTAACAAGAACTAAGTAAGTAAGTATACCACACCACGATAGAAAAAATCTATACGCTGGAGCTATTCAGTTTTATTTCAGATTGTAAATAATATTTTGTGACGAATCACGAATGTAATTATATCATCAGCCTGAATCAGGGGCGTAGCTACCGCCGTATCTGCCGTATCAATTATACGGCGCCCCCGGGCCACGGGGGCCCCCGACGTGCGTCATCTAAAATTAATAAAAATTTCCCAATTTTTTTTAAATTTCAGAAAAGACAAAAGTTTTTTAAATTTCAGAAATGACAAATATTGCTTTTAATATTGTGCTAAGATTTTTTCTTTTGTGAGAAATCTTTACCCTGCATAAGGGCCCCCAAACAAATTTTTATACAGGGCCCCGCTAAGGCACGCTACGCCACTGGCCTGAATGATTTCACTGGTGGACAAATGCCTTCCCTAAACACGCTTGGCAGGCGGATGGGTGACCGCAGTATTGATGGACAGTACTCCCGGATTGGATGGAGTACTTTAGCCCATCTTCTAGTGCGTTTCCTCAGTCGCCTCTTGCATCATCCACGGAAAAGAAGGGGTTCTATTGACGACCAATGTGGCGCGGCGGGTGGACGTCCGCGTGCGACGCAGAAGGTTGCGGGTTCGATTCCCGCCTTGGGATAAATGTTTGCACGATCTACAAATATTTATTCCGGGTGTTCTGGGTATTTTCTATGTATAATAAAAAAAATCTATCTATGTAATATTGTATTGTATTAAGTATATCAGTCATCTAGTACCCATAACACAAGCTCTGCTTAGCTTGGGGCTAGATGATGCTGTGTGGATTGTCCAACATTATTTATTTATTTATTTATTATTCGAGACCAGAACTACCATAGCTGTAAGATAATACCATCTCAGCATTAGTAAGTAGGTATGAAGAATTATTAAAATTAAAAGACACTCAGAACTCAGTTCACTCAAAAACTTCTTTATACGTTGTAATTTAACGGTATTATGCTGCCCAGTGGTTTAAATAGCCTGAATGTAACCAATCTGCCTGAATGAACAGTGGTCATTAGAGCTATCGCTGATACGTGACGCGGCCTACTAGTGACGCAGTAATTGTTTAAAAGTGGTCAAATACGTGCATCTGTAAATACACCTGAGCCGCGTTGAGAAGCAAACTGGCAGTCAACGTAAGTAGCTGTCCCAACAGCATCCTGAAACTACTGTAAGCTATCTGCAAATGCTTGTTCACCAGTGGTTTTCTTAAAAATTCTGTCTCAAGATGTGTAAACTGCACCCATGGCTGCACGTCAAAGTCAAAGTCAAAAAGCATTTTTTGAGTAATGTCCACAGGGATAATCTTGGAACGTCTTAAATCTATGTGAGTCTAAGCGCCAGGCCCTCGCGACCAAAGCCTAGAAGAACGAACACGGTCTAAAAATCTAAAAACGTTGTGTTGGTTGTACATTGGCCTTATAAGTATATTAATTCTCACCGTAACTAACAAGCTTACTGTCGGCAACTCGATTTGACATTTTGTCTCATATATCAAAACAAAAAAGTCATCGTCCCTAATAGTTATATGCCTTTAAATACCAATAACGCTTGTCGGGTCCCCGCCAAAAACAAACCATGAGTTATATCTATAATGCATTCTGCCAATGCCATTTTCCATTCTCCACAGATACTGGAGCTGTCAAATAAATTTCAGACCTAAAGAATTCACAATAGGTGGGACCATCCGACTTAGAACCGAAAATCGCTTAGCAATCCACTCGCGCTCCTGAACAAAAAGCAAGTAAGAGCGATCGAAGGGTTTACGCGATTTTGGTTCGGTACAACTTTTTGTCCCGACCTTTCGTCTAATACTTTGCCTTTATAGTTTTTGTTGATAGTTTTTTTTGAGTGGTATCTTTTGACATTACCTTTATGGCGCCCGATATCTCTGGGGAACGATCATGGCAAATTCTAATGGCACTTAAAACTCGCTAAAACGGTTGTTACTACCAAAACATTCGGTTGCTGTTATATCATGTAACTGTTATGGGAAACAATCGATTGACCTTATCTAGATTGAATAATTTACCAAAACTTTGAAAAACGGCGGTACTGATTTAAAAAGGCTTTGTGTTGGCATATGTGTATTTATAGAAACAGGATGTCATTATTTTGCTTTACTTAAGTCTGTTGTTTCGTCTAGTCAATAAAATACGAGAATTGTCTCAGTTAAAACATATTTCGATTATTTTGGTAGACCTAACAGTATTATTTATTATTATTATTATTATTTCTTGTGTGGGTGTTACACTTTATCTATCTTTGAAGGGTAAATAGTTAGTACCTACATAATATACCTAATGCATTTGCAGTAGACAACACTAACTTAACAGTAAAATTGATTGCACATTGGTCCCTCTGCATTCTTAGAATACTTATTAGAAAATCACCTTCACACAATGCTAGCTTGATTTCTAAGAAGAAATTTTTTCTGTATTGTATTTTTAGTCAAATAAATAACAACATATTTAAATAAGTCAGATTTTGTAATTATACTTGATTCAATACCTATTACTATTATTCACTACTATTAAATTGTGTTTTATTGTGCATAAAGTTACTGATTTAAATGTTGATGTTTAGAACGCTTAAATTAGGGATATTTCACATCGTTTTATTTATGAAAATTGCTAAAATCTCATCTACTTGTCGGCCATTAAGCGCCAATGCGTTCTGATGGTAGACTGGGCCAATTTCATGGACTAACGCTCCCACTCTGCATAGGATCACCTATTACGTATTGTTTGTTTTCAGTAGCTATTTCTATTGCGATAAAAATCCATCCAAAGTAGAAACTGCTTTTGATTTTTTATTCATTATCAACTTTGAGTTTTTTAATCAGAAAATGTTGCAAAAATACAAATAATTATGTATATCTACATAGATAAAAACAAAACAAATAGTTTTAACAGCTAATGTGTACAATATTTAGTTATGTTTCCCAATACACACACTGAGCTAGTTTCTCTCGTCCAGGGTTTGCTAGCTAAATTTCACGCAGATCGTCACTCATCGGAGTGTGTCCTCTGCACGGTCTTGGAACCATGCCCTTGATAATATACTTATTGTCTTTTATTTTGTCGTCGTAGTCAACTATATATAATTCAGCTATAGATAAGGTATATTTAATATGTTATGCAATAATGTATAACATTATCATGCTGAGTATCGTAGAGAATAGATACATGGCAATATCTTCTTGAGTTTAAGTTTTATGGATTGTGATTGTGCGTTTGCCAGTTTTAATTAAGAGATTAACTTTATTGCACGTGCTGTAGGAGTTGCAATTTTTTAACTTGTAGGGATTTAAGTGACAAAATAATTCTATACATATTTATTCGTTTATTTTATGATAATAAATAAATATTATTTTTATTTGCTATATTTTCTTACTTGCTTTCGATACGTAATAAAGCCTTGTCTGAATTGAACATGGCGACTGCGATCCGCTTGCAAACTATTCCGGATGCGATAGAAAACTCCATCCTTTTATTTTATTTCCTTTTTGCTTTTATTCTATTGGGAAAATTGTTTTGTTTCATTGTGAAGGTACCAAAATAACAATACCTACTTATAATAGAGAACCTTCTTTCGTGAACACATTTTTATAAGCTTTCTTTTTACGTCAAAAATCATCAGTTCTCCTAGAGATAAATTACTTAGGGTTCTATTCTACACTAGTGCAAATCCACGTGACTTCGTTCGCGAGAAACTATTTTTCATACAAACTGTGATGTCAATTACATCGCATGATTTAGGGACCAAACAAAAATAAATTTGTCATTTATGATGTAAGTGAATTGTGTTAAAATTTGAATTACATTGCGCGGTATCGATAACTCAACTCCAAAGCGTTGCCTGGATGCCTCGCAGTGTAACCCGGACACGTTATCGATACAAATTTAATCCTATTATGCCCGGCTGTAGACTCCATAGTTTTGCAAATTTCATGGTTAGCGACTCAGTGAATGAGTGACCTTCTCGTTTATAAATATAGACTGTATCCTCTTGCTAGATTATATTTGTTATCATCTGTTATCATTTTTTTTCTAGATTTTTAGATCCTAAAAAATTATGTGCGCAATACCAATGCTCTCAGCGATGAAGGACAACATTGTGAGGAAACCAAGTAGTATTTTAGCAGTGACGATGGACTTGCAACCTGTCGTGTATGAAATATCAGCTACTGAAAAATATGGGTATGTACCAAATGTAATATTTGGACGTATCTTTGAGTCCTTTATATATCCTCAAAGAATCTCAAGTAAGTAGGTAGTTGGTACCAACTACAGGCCTACTACCTACTACTGGTTTCTACAATGCGCCAAGAAACAAAAACGAGTGCGAGTCCATTGAGCTGTCTACAAAGCCATAGCTATAAGCAAACAGGTACCAAACTTTGCTAGAAGCGCCCCTGCAGTATCGATTTAAGAGCGATTCGTTTATCGGCCCTCATCCCTCCTACAGCCTTCAACCAACCCAGTTTAAGCGGAGATAGGTGGATTTCGCAATTTGAACTAAGTTTTTTGATCTTGAGTGTTGGTTCGTAGTTTATGATTTATTTTGTGGAGTGCTGGTTTATTGTAACAAAATGTAATGATTATTACATTTATTATTATAATGTTATTTTAACGCCATCTTTTTAAAAATGTTTAAATTTAAATATTGTTTGACTTATTTCCTGTCACTGTTAATTTTTCTGTGCTTAGAAAATTTTAAGTCTTTAAAGTTATTCTATGTAATTTATCAAGCTTTATTTTTTTAAGCCACAAACGGTTAATTTTATTAGAATTTTTGGAATGTTATTCAAGAGAAAATTCATTCAATCTACATAACTAATTAATTATACAGAACCGTTAAATTAATATGATAATCTAAAACATGATCTAATTAAAATAACTTTTTGTGTCTGTGGTTTTGGCAAAGGTATTGCTAGCAGCTGCAAGAATACAAAAAAACATAGACAAATGAATTAATAGGTATAACTTTTTGATAATATTACCAGGGGTAGTCAAAGGTTAAAATCTGAAAAGCTGACAGTATTTACTTGGACTGACAGTCTTTGAAAGCGTATTCAATCATTATTTTTATTAATAATATTATGTAATACGATGAATAATCTCATGACTGTACAAATCTTACAAAAGCATATACGAAAGTTTCCGTAAATCCAACAAATTATCCTCCTTTTACAAAACATTTTTGGAAACGTAAGTCAATTGGATGAAACATAAGTTTTCGTACAAACACGCCCTAAATATGACATGAAGAAACTTTTGCAATTGCGTAGCAAGTTTGTAACAACACTCACAATTTGGGACAAAGGAGGAAAGTGCTAACGTAGCACAAATATTAGCATTTTTATCGAGCCAAACAACTTGACATGGCAGGTAGAAGATACCATCGATAATGTTACGCTTAACATAGAAACAGTGACACGAAATACAACCTTTCTAAATTTAAATTGGGTGTTCGAAATTTAAAATGATTTACCGTTGAGTAAAAGTATACAGATACAAAATCAGTCTTTTGGTACTTTTTAATTTATAGCGAAAAGTATCTGCAAAGCTCAACGTTCTACCAGTAAATTTTGACCGGTAGCGTTTCACGAACGTTATGCGACTGCGCGAAAACTTGCTAATAGCCACATTGATTTTGCAGATAGAAGCCAGGTCGGAGCGCACAAACCTACCTTATTCAAGAATTCAACTACCATCCACTACACTGCTACATTTCCCAACCATTGAACCCATAACACGGAGCTCTATTAAGAAGCTCAGTTCCCAGCGCGCAATGTAAATCGTAAAATGCGATACACCTCACCCAACCCCAAAATTCAATCTCGCGGTACGAAGGTTAGGTTAAGGGTAGGTATAACAATAACTATATTATTATTACCTATGTTCGTTTCAAGTGAAGCCACCGTTCCTTCTTACTTTACGTCCAATAACGACGAATTGGCATTGGGAAGGAAAATCGTTATTATATAACAAAATGTAATATTACTGTCTTCGGTCGATTACATTTTCCGAGGGAACACAGGAATATTGAAAGAAACGGTCAAATTGTCCTTTTCCTATTGAGATGGTCGTAATAATTTCAGGAATGTAGCAGTTTGGTACACTCTGGAGTAGATTTGACTGTATGGATGTAAAAAGTAGGGACGAAACAGTTTTATAGAACTGCCAGCCAAGCGAAAATGCCGGCTAAAATTAATATTGGTAAAGTTTTAAGCGTTATCTTTGTTTAGTTTTCATTACCCTCCCAACACCTATGAGAGTGGAACTCAGAAACAAAGTTTGGAGTTTTGGCGTTTTAGAAGATTTCTAAGTACTTCCTACCTACTTTAATTTTTAATAATATTAAAATGACAAAAGATGAACAACGAATACACTGGCCGTCTCTTATTATTAGGTAATAGCTAATAGAGACAGGGCTAACTTTATACCACCTAATGTTAACCTCGATTCAAATTAGACACGTAGCGTCATCAATATAAAGCTCAAAATAACATGAGCTCTGCAGTGGCGCTTGTGACCACCGCAAGGTTCATAATGTAAATAGCAGTCTTTTTGTTTTTATGCGAATAAGCACGATTAAGCCAGTTGTATTTGTTATTCTTTTAAAAAAAACGTATTTAAGTATATACAAAGTCAATGTCAGAAGCAATATTCAGTAATATTCAGGGATCATCTTGAAATGTTTTAAAGCTAAGGTGAACCTAAGCGCCAGTTCCTCGCGACCAAGCTTAAGAGAACAGGCAAGAAGGTAACGGCTTTTTTTATGTATACTTTTAAAATGCACGTAAAAATGTAATATAATACAAGTGCGACTATGTCCGAGTCGAGTTATAATATTCTCATACAAACTTCAACCCCCACTGCATCCTTCGTAAGGGCAAATTCAGGAATATGTATTACACGTTATGTTCTCTTAGACACTAAGACAAATATAATCCTGATTTCAATTTCAAGTCTCTATGTAGTTGAAAATGTGCGTTGTAAAGATTCTAATTACATGGTAAAAATAAGCACGATAAAAATAATTTGCAGCTATATTTATTTGAAACCAACAGTACTTTCCCACAAACAAACCCGAGTAAATACAAAGTGCACCTTAGGGCATGTACACACATAAATTCCTGACATTAATTAGATAATATTACGTGGCGGATAGTCGGTAAAGCCGCGAGCACACACAGCGTTATTCGTACAGTTAACTGCTTCCCGCAAGTTATGACCCTCTGTTGTCTCTTGTGTGTATACCCGTCCCAGTAGTACTTAGTTTATACAAGTTTGCTAGGAGAACTCTGTTAACAGGGTGTAAAAACACTACCCCTGAAAACTTGATCATAGTTTTTAGATTATGCTTTCAGATCAAACACCGCCGAAAACTGTGTAAAAGAAAATACTCTAAATCTCGGTCTAAGTATATGTAAGTAACGTTTTTCGTACAGTTAACTGCTGGCCACAAGTTATAACATTGTGATGGTAACACTAGAACCGTTAGGCGATAACTACATTTTAATTCTTCTATGGATTTCCTCATCCTGATTCTACCACGTGTAGGGACTCCCAGCAAAGGCTCCTTCTTAACCCGTGCGGCTTTGAGCTTGGATCTAAATGCGAAAGTTTGTACGTATGGATCGATGGATAGATGGATGGATGTTTGTTACTCTTTTACGCTCTAACCAGTGGACCGATTTAGATGAAATTTGGAATAAATATAGATCGTAACCTGGATTAACATATATACTTTTAATCCTGAAAAAATAACGGGAACGGGAAAAAACTGCCACGCGGGCGAAGCTGCGAGCGGCCGCTAGTAATGTAAATAATGAAGCTCCAGTGTGGTGCCAATCTAACTAAATGCAAGACAGAAAACATGCTAAAGCAATCATACCAAGAACATTAATATGCAACAGAAGTTGATAAGACGGCACACGCTACGCTTCAACTAATAGTAATACTTACAATCTAATGAATTCAAATAAGAGAATGTACAGACATTGCAAAACCATATCCTAGCTGTTGATGAGTAGAGCGATCGGAACATCTGGCCACGCAGATTTATCATTAATGTAGCTATCAAGGGTATAGTATGCTTCATAAGATTTGTCATAATGAATTTGGCTTTAAATTGATGCTCACTATTTCTTTAAGTTGCCCATGAGACATAATACTCATTCTAAGAGTGATGCAATGTCACCTAACGCATGTCGAAACCTATGTCGCACCTAACAAGTTCGAAAAGTCGCAAGTTTACGTTTAAGTTTTCAGGAGTAATCCTTTTACGCCTTGTACAGCTGAAATTGTTATACTCATTGCTTTCACCGAGTTCAAGCTAGTGACCAACTCGCACGAGTTTGGGCTTTAAAAGCCACCATCTCATGTCTTAGTACGGATATAATCATCACAAACACTCTTTGAAGCACGAATATTCAAATACAAAAAATGAAACCAGGCCTTGTCTGAAAACCATCACAGCATTGTAAACCTTGTTCAATGCTGCATACAGCTGATACAGGAACCTATTTGAAAGTAAAGAAATGCACAGTGAAAGAAATTATCGTGAAGAAATCAGTTTGTAATTTAGAAGCAGCGATGGGCTTGCAACCTGTCACGTACGTAATACTACTGCAAAATGTGAGTATGTGCCAAATGTGATTTTTGGGTTACCTTCATAGTCAACATCTTTCAAAAATCTTCAGGGGGGTATCTATCGTGTCTACGAATTAAAGTCGTGAAGTTAAACCTCTTTTCTTTAAGGTTGTTTATATTTTTAATATTGTTAGGTAATTTAAAAAAAATAATAAACTCTTGACTGTTTATTAATTTTTCAAATTTACGTGCATTTGCACACGCTAAGGCATTACTGGCTTTAATGTGTTTAATTATAAAAATATTCCGTCATCATGTTTTAGTATGTTTTTTAAGAAGCCATCTAGGCTATGTAAATTTACTTGAAATAACTTTGTTGTTAATAACATTGTCTGTGAACAAAGTAAATCCAGTTTAATACTTTTATTTCCAAGTCTAAGTAACTGATACGAAACACAATACGAGTACGTGATACTTCTCAATGCAATTGTACAACGTCGGGGACCGTTCATCGAACGAGTTTTGTACCCCATTTCAAAAGGTCCTACAACAATTCCACATCGTACCAAATAATGCCCATTTCACTTCCCAAAACAGACCCAATCCCTCTCTAAATACAAATGCCTCAACTCGTTTTTAGCACTTTTCCAGTTACGCTCTTTTTCATCTGAGCCCTCGGAAAATTTGCCGCATTGAAATCAGAAAGGCGTATGTACACACTATTGTGCTAAGCTTTGAGACTTTTGGACACAAGCGCACACAGCCTTATCTCGCCTGTAGCAAGGTGATTTACTATAATTAGAAAGATAGCGTTGGATGCCTTTTGTTATAATTTTCCAGGCAGCCTCACGAGCGTTTCCCGCGCAAAACTCATGAAAACGGCGGCCATTTTGTAATGTGCCTTGTTTTTTGATAAGGGTATTAAAATAATGGCGTATTCGGACGGTTCTTTGCTTAACTATAGAAGGCACTTGTTTATATATTTGTGTAGGTGGCTAGGTACGTGAGCGTACATTTTGAATGCAAATTGGAAGAGTTGCTAATGAAATTTAAGGAAATTAACTATCCTTTTAAGGTACTTAGCTGGCATAGGCCCTGATACTCTGCTATAATGATAGTGGAATTTCCTCATTTGAATATTATTCCTTTATCTAAATAAGGTGCTGGAGAGGTTTGCATTTAAGGATAATGCGAGTATCCTTTAGAATACCTAAGCAAAATTACCCTTGACAAAAATAATGGGACTCTGTGTCAATGCTTTCAGTCGTCAAAGTCAAAACTTATTTACTCAGTCATACCAAGTGATTCCTTTCCACGCATTCAGATTTTTACACTCTCACTAACACCCCCATACGTGGTGTATGGGGGTGTTAGTGAAAGTGTAAAAATCACAGTCACATTGCTCTTAGGTTTTCAAATTTTTTTTATATGACAACCAATTCTAATGTATTCGATGAATTAATTATTATAACGATATGAATTCGATGTACCTAGCTATACTAAAATAATTTTAAGGTTGATAAGATCTCCGTCAACACCGTACAATTAAATAAAATACAATTAAATCTTCTCCTTCTAGGGTGTCAAATGGTTACACTTTGATACCATTTCTAATTGTAATTTTAATTGTACCACGTACGTACTTTTACAATAAGGCGAATCTACACCACGTGATTATAAGACGATAGGCATATACAACCTTTGTGGTGCAATAGGTGGCTACGATCTAAGAGGTGCGGATTAAATTTTCATGGCAAGACAATATTTACATTATCATAGAGTATTTTCATTGAATTTGATCTATTACTGCGGAAAATTTAAAATCAGTTTAAATAGACAGATATTTTGATAAATAATTTAGTATGGACCTCCAAAGAGTTTTTAACAATTTTCTGCAGTCACAAAGCTCTTCCATTTTCAAAATGTTTAAGATTACTGAACCTTTGATTCCAAATTCAAAACACGAGATCGTTACAGATCGAAATAGGCGGACCGGTATTAGAATCTTTTGTTTCTACGGTACCCCTAAACGGTGTCACGTATTTACGCTATCACGATATTAATGCCATGGCATTAATACCATGAGTTTCAGGGGGCTTCTGACGTCATTAAGCTGTACTTTTCTTGGAAACGGTGACTGCAACATGACGGTCGAAACGACCAATATCTAAACCTAGTAAAGTTATGCTCTTTCGCTTGTAGTATCTAGCCATAGTAGACAATATTTGTTTCTTTTTCTTCTATTTAATTAGATGTTATGCATAAACGTATTTGCTAACATATTTGTAATATTTCTATTTTTAGTATTCTAGCAGCGGCGATAAGCTTGTAACCTGTCATGTTTACCAACAACCTACTGCAAAAGGTGGGTATGTATCAAATGTAATATCTGGAAGTACCTCTGACTACTCCTCTTAGACATCGCGTCCTCGAACAATCTCGAGTAGGTATTCGGTTGATATTATAAGATTTGAGGGGATATCTACCGTACTTGAGGATTAAGTTGCGATAATATTTCTTTTTATAAAACTTTGTGATGGAAAAAGCAGATGGCCCACCTCATGTTAAGTAGTAACGATCACAAAGCATTGCCTCGCAGGTCATGTTCGTTAGAAATGTCCAGTATATACAGATATCTACCGTGATGCTATTTATATATTACTAGCGGCCGCTCGCAGCTTCGTCCGCGTGGCAGTTTTTTCCCGTTCCTGTTATTTTTTCGGGATAAAAAATAGCCTATATGTTAATCCAGGTTGCAATCTATAATTATTCCAAACTTCGTCCAAATCGGTCCACTGGTTAGACCGTGAAAGAGTAACAAACCTCCATCCATCCATCCATACTTACAAACTTTCGCGTTTATAATATTATAGTAGGATTTTACATATCTGCCATATTACGGTTGTAACAATGATAGCAACCAATCTTCAAGAAGTCAAAGCTTCACTGAGACCACGTTTCGACTCTCGTGGGTTTTACATGTATTTTCGTGTTATCAAATACTTTCCGTTTTTAATTTTAATAAAATTTTATGCGCTATTTCGCTAAGGTGTGAAAGGTCCCGTTTGGTTTGCCCGCGTAAAGATTATGATCTGTTAAGGGTGGTGTATAGGGTAAAGTGGTTTGACTAAAAATGTTTGCCTAGTGTTGTTTAAACTGAGACTTACTGAGGTCACTTTTACGGGGAAATACTACACTGAGCAATACTAAACTTTAACTAACTATATGAGTTATTTGCGTGAAACCTAAATGCGTAAACCTAAGCATTGTGCTTTTACTTATTTAATATATAAACTCGCTATAAATATATGTTATATATAAACTCGGATGGGCAGCGTTCGGGAGATTAACGTGGAAAATTAAACGTGCACTACGATGCACAGTTTTTCTTCCACAAGCACCACACCCTTAAAACCGGAATACAACATCGCTGCTTGGTTGAAGAATGTATGACGGTATTTCCCTTACGAACCTTTTACAAAGAGCCTTACTACTATTAAATGTAAAAAAATATTAAGTAAGTAAAAAGCTGGCTACTTACAACTAATTTATCTAGATTAAGACACTATTGTGAAATGACTGCAGCTGTAAAGATAAAAATCTTTAACATCGTCACACCATAACGCATTCAATTCAATTGCATGGAAAATCGTTGGGATTTCTGCGTACCCTCTTTTGCCATCTCTTTCGTTCTTGAATTCTAATGGCAGGTCAAAAAGAGATGGCTGTACCGTAATTGAGGGTAATTTAGGAATAGTTTCAGTCTAGACAGGGTAGAAATTGCAAATTACAAGCGTTTCTCGCTGGTTAGAATATATCGTAATTTTCACTGCACATACCTAGGTACGCCTGTTTAAATTGATGTGGCTTTTAAGGACTCACAGAAAACTTTATTTAAAACTATCTTTCAGTTATGTTTGCATGGCTTTAAAAGAGTAGGTAATAGAAATTTGACTTAGAGCTTCTTAGACTCCGTAGTGATCCTGGCTTAGAAAAGGATCCGTCTATTACTTCTCGTAGATATCGTAAGAGGAGACTAAAGAAACGCACTACGGGATAAGTAGGTATTAGCATCTTTTAAGTATTGTACACCAGTACTGTGACCATCAACCCACCTGCCAGATATGGGACTACAGCAAACACCACAGTGACATTATGTAGAGCAGTGGACTTAACAAGGTTGGTGGTTACGATGACGAAGAGCAGTATCATCAATAAAAGCAGCAATTCGAAGAAGTCAACTACAGGATATAGATTTTTCCCATCCATTTCAAGGACAAACGATTTTAGGCCTTCCCCCACTGACTTACCGTGACTTTCAGATCGTTATCCATCGGCCGTCTACGCTGTTCTCTTTGTCTGTGTTTGTGATCGTAAGAACCTTTCAGGTTCTGAAACAGTGGTTGTTCTACAAAGACAAGACTGTTCATATACTTAACTTAAAAAGTACCTGCTAGAGGAAAGCGCGCGATTTCTAGTTTTGTGTGCAACTTGATATAAAAAACAATTTGTATATGAACCAAATGAAATCCTTGGTTAATATCGATGAAAAAGAAGACAATTATGGTTATAGTTTTTGCTAAAAGCGTAACCTTAGTTTAAGTAAAATAAAAAATAAGTACCTACCGAGTTTAAGATTTTTACCAAGTTTTTTGGGTAAATTTTTATTTTGATCCTCCAACAGCTAATTTAGGTACCTAGGTACCTTTACTATTATAAATTATATCTTACAAATGAAAAGTTATCAATTAATTATGGTTCTAATTATCCAACCAGACATACTATAATACGTTTCACCCTTAGACCGTCTAAGGTTTCACCACAAGACGGTAAGTACCGAGGTTTAACCCCTAAGCTAAGTAAATTCAAAACCAGTATGAATAGTAACCAGTAACTCTAAGCAATGAATAAATGCTAAATCTTTGAGCTTTTTGTCTTTTTGGCACCCGCCATCTAGGTATATCTTCATATCTTCTAAGCACACCCCTATTAGGCCAAAGTATTTACCACTCACACAAAGGTTGTAAAAGTAAGTCATAATTTATGCACGACATCTCTTATTTTTATGCCTCACGTTATAAATGCTGTCAAACAATAGCGCACCTGCGGTCAACTTAAAACAAATACAGTTGACAATCCACCTGCCAGAATTTTATGCCCCCATAAACCTCCCAAGCACCCATAAAAGCATTACTACCTATTAATTTCACACCACATTAGCGGAACTCACAATAAAACTTTAACATTCGGTTCGATGACAGTGATTTCTGTTTTCCAGTTTTGCGCCATCTATCGGCCGCAAGCAGAGGCTCACAGGAAAAGATTATAGGCATTATACGGCCGGGTTTACGAGCTCGTAAAGTTTGTCGTAAAACCGAAGGGCACGCACGCCCTCTGTTAATCGTTCAGAAACCGATATTGTGGTGAGGTCTCGAGATAGATTACTTTTTAGAAATAACCTCTTGGCGTTTGTCTATTTATTGGCATGAGCCAAATTCTGTAAGCTTACCTTAGGGTTATAAAGCACTCATGGTAAGTAATAAAATAATTCTACCGATGTCATGGTTTTTTTATTCGTCATACCTTTTTGTCTTCTAATTACTTACTTACCTAGGTCGGTACCTACCTAGTTCCTATATTTATGCATAGCTACTATTTTATAAAACACAATAAATATTCTAAGCAAGTAAGTAGGTAGGTACTTATATGCGGAAGTGAACCAATCAATTGAACGATATGAACAATAACAATATAACCAACAAGTGCCGTAAAAGTAACTTTATTGCACCCTCAATCGTTAAACTTTTATAGACTCCAAACATCGTCACTTTAAAAATACACTTTACGGTCACTCAAACTGGAAACGATTATTCAACACGTCGTTACTATTTTTATTGCATCAATGTAAACAAAACATCAATTTGAACAGAGGTAGCTGCTTAAAACGTTTTACCTACCTGGCTGGCAAAAGTCGTATGGCATGCCAGTGATTTGGTGAAATAAGTATGTGACACTGTGTCTAACTAGGTAGGTACTTAAAGAACTCCTAACCATGTTTCTCGCAAATAAACATTTCATTTTTACATCGCAATACAAGATTTTTTTTCCTTTTGGATCTCCACATTGTCAAGCTCATACCTACCTAAGTAATTTCAGATTTCATCTCAAACGTGCGGGCAATACCTATATTTTTTTATCGTACCTACCTAACCAGGCACTTTTACATTGGTTGACATAAACGATACTGGATCTGTTTTTATTTTACGAATAAAGTAACTTACATCTGTACCTATCTACATTCTAAATTAAATATTTCCTTACCACACACATACACTTCATCAAATTATTTTTACTAAACCTATTTTAGCAATAAATAGGTTACTAGTTAATATTTTTTTATCTCCTACAAGAATACAGTTGTAATAATTTTTAAGAAATCTGAATTAGTAAAAGCAGCATCTATCGAAAAAACTCATAACTACTTGCTGAATGAGTGCGTTGCTAACTCGCCAACTGTTTAGTGCATACGCACGCTAACAGATGGCGATGCAATACGCAAATCAGACACATGACGTTTTTTTCATTAGTTAGTGATTCAATTAGTTCGAAAGTTTTTAAATAGATGGTGCTATACTCAATCAGTATTTTTCTATAAAATTATCATTATTACCACTGTGTTCTGAAAACCGAAATGATGTGATTAGCAAAATAATTTTTATTTACACCAAAATTCAATCATTAATTCAATTAAAGTTCAAAATTCTAACTTCTAAAAATAAAACTAAAAATAATTTCATTTTTCATTCAGGTAGGTACGGATAGACCAACTTTAATACGCAATTTCCCAATCACGCTCTAGCGACTAACTAAACTTTTTTAAATTAGCCTAACCTATAAGTATAATTACCTAAGTATAATTTTGACCGTATTTTAAGAATGGCATAGCTTACGATAAACTGGCTGAGATTCAACAATAGCAAAACCTGCTATTGTTCTTCCAACGTCAAGAAGGAAAGCTTACATGGTCTGGAAATATTTATTCCGGCTATGGGTGCTCCTCGTGATATCCCATGATCCCAGTACCCACGTCACAAAAACAGCCTGTATATCAGTCGACATTAGATTAAGGGTTAAAAATAAAGTTATTGCTGATACTTACACACCAATTATTCGTTACAAGCGGCTACTCCATTGTTTTAAGTATTCTTTGTGTCATTACTGGTACTTAAACTCTGAACTTTCGTATTTCGCTGAAAACACTTCACACACTAATCCTAATCATTACAAAAAAAATATAAATAAATAAATCATGTGAAGTACACGACACTAAAAATAAGACTAAGCAGGTTCTTTACGAAATTCACACCGAAAATACACAACGGTACATTTTATTAACAACCTAGGCACAGAGCAATAAAAACTGGTGTTTTAGTGTTATAAAACCATTTAAAAGGGTGTGTTTGTTGTTTATTGGTCCTTTGAAGATACCGAACAAGTTTGGTTTCAACATTTCAAGTCCCAATTTCGACAAACCAATTCTAGTTTCAATTTCGTCTCAGCTTCAAAAAATAAGAGGAATGATATAATAATGTAGACAGCGAACAGCCTAAACTTGTTGTAGAGACTTGAAATTTTGCACTAATTGTATGTTTCGTATTTGTTGAAAATTGCATATTTTTTTACTTGTATAATTTTAATAAAGATGTACTAAAACAGAATTTCTGAAGTTCAATCCCTAAAAGGCGTACAGTACATTTGTATGAACAAAGTAGATACCTAGTTATAGTTTATTTGTACAGAGATAGATTACTCATAAATAATAAATAATAATAATAATGCTGGACAGTCCACACAGTATCATCTAGCCCCAAGCTAAGCAGAGCTTGTGTTATGGGTACTAGATGACTGATATATTTAATACAATACATAACATGCATAGATATTTTCATTATTCATAAGAAATATCCAGAACACCCGGCATTATCTCTGTTCAAATGTATTTTATGATCGAAGTAACTATTTATGATTTTTTTTATTTTTACTTTGTGTTTTCTAAAAGTACCTACCTACCATCTTTGATTTGTATTTGTCAAAAGATACAAGTTTATTGTTATAAAAAGTTATTATTTTTATTATTAGTATTATTTTTCTGTTAAATTTTAAAGTAATTTGACGACCGATGTGGCGCGGCGGGCGATTGTCCGCCTGCGACGCAGAAGGTTGCGGGTTCGATTCCCGCCTTGAGATAAATGTTTGTACGATCTGCAAATATTTATTCCGGGTGTTCTGGGTATTTTCTATGTATAATAAAAAATATCTATGTATGTAATATAGTATTGTATTAAGTATATCAGTCATCTAGTACCCATTACACAAGCTCTGCTTAGTTTGGTGCTAGATGATGCTGTGTGGATTGTCCAGCATTATTTATTTATTTATTTAATTAAATTTTAAACCCGCAACCTCCTGCGTCGTAGGCGGACATTTGCCCGCCGCGCCACATCGGTCGTCCGCAATGATACAGCAAGAACAGCCCTCTCAATCTACCGACTTCCCTCGATCAATGATGCATTGGCACCAGTCCATCGCGTCCAACGCTTCGTCTTCTGGTTTATGCTCACAAATCTAGAACCTTTATTACTTAGTGGTAATAATGCAGTCTTCATGAATAACACTATAACATAAAATAAGATCATATAAGATATTTGCGAGTTGAGAGAGACTTACTCCATATATCGATAATGGAAGCTTCGTTAACATTTTACGTTACACTGTGCGGTATGCTCGGCAACGACAACTCGATGCAGGATGATTTGGTTGCGCCGACGCGCATTGTAACTCAAAAAGTCGATACGAACCTTCGTTTATCATTTTACGAAGTGGACTCTTAGCTTCTATGCTCAATCTATACCACTTATAAGAAATGCTGACTGACTGACTGACATATAGACAACGTACAGCCAAAACACACACAGCCACACCCCCCCACTGAATGTAAAAGAAATTTTCAGGGTATGTTTATTATATTATAGTATATTTTGGTACGTAGGATGTACTAAGAAATGAATTCTTCAAGGAACAACAATGAATTCTTCAGGTGTTGAAGTTTGTATAAAAATAACTTGACGCGAACGAAGTCACACGCGTTTCCCTAGTATCTAATCAACTTTCTGTTTGTTTCAGATAATGGTAAAACCTAAAATTAAGTGATTGAAATTGGAGAACTATGGACTATGAAGTATTCTCACAGGTAAGGCTTACTTTACTAAATATTTTATTTATTAGATTTAAAGATGAAATTGTATTTACTTGCATTTTCAACAAATATTTGTGGATATTTTTACACAACATCACTTAGCCTCAAACTAAGCAAACCTTGTACTATGGGAACCAGATAAATGATAGAATACTTGTATACTTTTTTTAATATAATATACTTAGAATACAATATAACACCCAGACAGAGAACCAACATCTACGTTCATCAAACTCTTCTTTTGTTTTCTCGTGGGGATTGAACCCACAACTTACATCATAAAAGAAAACGGTAGGAACCAAGCCATAAGTTTATTGTCTGTTCCTACCTAGCTGAAGCTTTAAGACAATCCCTAAATATTACTTAATACATACTTTTTAACTTTCACTTTGACAGCGCTGTAGACAGCAAGAAGAGAGCAAGAAAAGCAAGCTTGTTCTTCGATCGTTACTTCATTTCAAAACAAATATAAGATTTAACTATAAGATAAAACAATGGAACACCTATAGATGTTATCAGATAAAACAGCTATACACGTCCATCCCATAAACGGGTAGCTAGAGACGATTTAATCAACCGATAAAAATTGTCGGGAAGCCCCGCTAGATGGCGGCGCGAGATAAGCGCACGAGTAAGTAATGAGACAATTGTATAGTATTTATTTTTGATTTGAGTTTTATAAGCATACCTGATGACTATAAAACGATGATAAATATTTGTACGATCTGCAAATATTTATTCCAGGTGCTCTGGGTATTTTCTATGTATAATAAAAAATATCTATGCATAAAATGTATTATATTAAGTAAATCAGTCATCTAGTGCCCATTACACAAGCTCTGCTTAGCTTGGGACTAGATGATGCTGTGTGGATTGTCCAGCATTTATTATTATAATAATACTATGTACTTATTTAAAAAAATGTGAATACTGCGAAGACTAGATTATTACGTAACACTTACTACTTCCATGCCTATTTCTGCCGCCAAGCGGCTCGTTTCCGGTTTGAAGGGTGTGGGTGCCGGTGAAATCACAGGCACATGAGGCTTACCACCTGTATACCTCAGGTTGCGGGACGCAGAGCAGTGTATTGTTGGTAACGTTCCTAACGAACGTGACCTACAAGGCAATGCTTTGTTGTAAGCGATGGTAACCACTTAACATCAGGTGGGCCATATGCTTGTTTCATCAGCAAATTGTAAATAAAAAAACAGTTCAATAAATCCATCTTCACTAAAAAAAATAACATTATCTTGATTTCTCTCACGATGATTTCATAAAAACCTCATCAACTTCCGTTTTCATTAATGACTGAATCAACATTATGCAGGAGCCGTCGATGATGTTACAAAAATAAACGAAAATTCCGAACGTTGAGGTAAATAATTACTGTACCGATGGTGAAAGAATTAATATGAGATTTAAGCCTATCTCTGGTTTTTATTTTCTTAATGGTAATGAAAAGATTGTCTTTGAAGTCTTGGAACAACATGGCCCACCTTATGGTAAGTGGTTACCGACACCTACAAAAACGGTAGGAACCAAGCCGTAAGTTTCTTGCCGGTTTTTCTAGGCTTGGTCGCGAGGAACTGGCGCTTAGATTCACCTAAATTTAAGACGTTTCAAGATGATTCCTGTGGATTTTACTGAATAAATGCTTTTTGACTTTGACTTTGACTTTGTTCTGTGCTCATAAACCTGAGGCGTATGCTTGCTATTATGAAAAATCAGTGCTGGGTGAAACCGTCAAAAAAATGACGACATAGAAATAAATATTGTAAACAAAAATGCTCGACACACAATCAGAGGCAAATTGTCAAATCGACACTAAGGCTAGGTTCACATGTAACGCGCGTTAACGCAGGTCAACGCGCGATCAAATTTATAAAGAATTCAGATGACAAGCGCTAACGCGCGTTGCGAGGAGCTCGTTAGTCTGTTTCGATAGAGCTTAGAAAATGGACGTGGAAGAAGCATGGAAGCGCGCGCTCAACTGAACAGTCAACGGACATTACATAGCTGTCAAAGCGCGCGTCAACGCGCGATCGCCTGCGTCTAGAGACTTTTTCTCTGAGCGCCGCGTCAACACTCGCTGACGCGCGCTCATGTGATCGGTTGTATGTAAATACTACGATGTCTAGTCGCACGATTTGAAAACGCGCGTCAAAATTTTGCCATCTGAACATGGCCTAAGCCTGTCTCATCAAACGTCTGCGTTAGATGAGACAGAGGTTGGGCGATTTGCGTGATCTATAAGACAATGCTTTGTTATAGATGATGGTTACCACTTAACATCAGGGGGCTACTCATGTATCTTCTGTTAGCATCAAAATCCAGTCGCATGTGCCATATATGACAGATTTGCAATAGAAAATCTGTCATATTTGACATATGCGACTGGATTTTCATGCTAACAGAATTACATGATCAGGGGACAGGAAAGCCATATACTTATTCCACCAGTAGTAGCATAAAAAAAATTAGAGATCGGTTCCTGACCATTCTCATCTCATTAACTTCATGGTATTTTTACATCCATATATATGTCCATAGGATGAGATGTTCACGCTTAAGCTTTTGCATTGTAATCATTCAATATAATTTATTCCTCAGCGCCAACCGCTTAAATTTAAACTGGTGCTCACTACTGACGGCTATTTTTATGGTAGTGCAAACAGATCATTGTTTCCATGAAGCTATTTTCACATAAACTACTCACCCCGCTGCACCCTTTTAGGGGTTGAATTTAATGGATTTTTTCTTAGCACACCCTAAGACATCAAAACAAATATACCCTGAAAATTAGCCTATACGACAGTGGTTTAGGCTGTGCGTTGTCTATATGTCAGTCAGTCCGTCAAAGAAAGTTGTAGACAAGGCCATCTTCTATTAGCGATATCGGTAGGATCAAGTGCAAATTATATGAGATTGAATTGATCAGAAGGAATCTTATTAGAATCACATAAGTAATTGATTATCCGGGATTGGATTAAATTTCTATCATTGTAGTACGAACCTTTTCTCAGCCCTTGCCAACATCACAAGCTAATTTTATAGAACCATTAATTCTTTTAATCATTAAGGCATTAAGCCGATATTTCCATTAAGGCTATCGAAGACTAACTTCTCCGATAAGAGTCTGCAATATCTGGTGCTGGAAAAATCTTAATTTAATTCGAGATTTATTCGTTTACTTCCATATAGAGGCCGTTAAGGCGAGCGTCGATTTACGACCAATTAAAATCTATATCGCCGGACCAATTAAAGACCAGTTGGTTTATTAGTACTGTTTTCTGTCTTTATAGAAGCTACTTTGTTTGGAGTGAACAGAATGTTGTATATGAGATGTGTTGGTAAAAAGATCACATTAAAAACCGGTTAAGTGCGAGTTGGACTCGTGCACGAAGGGTTTCGTACCATATATATAATACAAACGACAAAAAAATCACGTTTGTTGTTTTAGAGCCCCTTAAATATTTATTTTATAAAATAGAATAATTTGTTGTTATAGCGGCACCAGAAATACATCATTTGTAAAAATTTCAACTCTCTAACTATCACGGTTTATGAGATACAGCTCACATACATATCTACCGATTTCCTATTGTTTATAGAATTATCTATATGTATAGTATATTTAATTTACTATATCTATAGTAAAAACGGCAAAAAATCACGTTTGTTGTATGAGAGCACGTCTGCATCTATTATAGGTGATTTATGCAGCGTTAGATGCGCACAGGTACATAGGTACTAGGTGTAAGGCTGCAGAATGTCCTGAGTTCTTAACACCTGCGTGATATTGCCACCAATCCGCTTGTCAAATGTGGTAACTATAGCAAATCCCCCACAAATATGGAGAAGATCTATGTCCAACACTGGACTTATTTGGGATTATGACATGACGAGACGATTGTCTTCTATCTTATTGGTGTAATATAACCAAAATTCAAACAAGACTAACTGGATATTTCAAGGATATTTTATTCAAAGTAAAAAATCTAGGTTTTCAGGGTATAACATAATTTTTGGAAACAATTCAGGGCCGTTCATGTTTAGTTAGGTACAGCAAGAAACTAATCACTTAAACACAGTTCCATCTGTAACGCTCGCGGGAGTCAATACAACAAATTTTCAATTACCCTCAATGGTAACAAATTCAGCTCAAATGTAAATTATTTCAGTGTGTGCATTATAAATATAATTGTAGGTGTGTGTGGGCGGAGAGTGGACCGCCAATAGGAGAGAGGCTTGGAGGCTGGGCGGCGCTTCGTGGAAGAGTAATGTTTTAGCCGCGAAGCCTTCGTCGAGGACGCTACAGTAGTCGCAACCTGGAAAAAAAGAATGATGATCAGAAGCCCAATTCTCATAATGAAATGTCGTCGAATTCAAGTTTCGATTGTGTCAATCTTCAAAAGGTATTCTTTGAAACTGACATTTCAGACAGGCTCAATTTTGACAATCAAATTCTAGTTTCAATCTCGTCTCAACTCTTAAAAATACGAGAATTGGGCCTCTGGTTACTAATCATGAGTTTTAAGAAAATTATATCTTGAGTATAACCTTACGACAGCTTTTTGAAAAGATATCTTGGGTATTTCTCGAAAAACCTTAGCCTTAATAAAAAAAAATAACTGATATGAAATGAAATTAAATTTCATTTGGAAATAACATACATGACTATTCATTGGTTGGACAGCATTGGTACCCAAACTAAGAAAACCGGTAATTACAACGTATTTCTATATCATAGAAACCTTACTAGATTAAGTCTTATAAGAAACTTATATCTAGAAAACATCTAATGTACTGGAAACTTTAATATGATACAAGAATATTAATAGAAATAATATACATTGAAGCAGAACCACACTGAATTACACCTACACGTTGATATTACAAAGATTTTCTAGGTTAGATTGGCATCATACTATAGTTTCATTATTATTGATGTAATTGTAAAAGGATCATAGAAAAAAACAGTTGAAGTAAGTTTCTTTCATGTTCTTCTAGATTTTGTAGAATAAACGCTTAGATTCACCATACTTTAAAACGATTCAATCATCTTGAGTCGTATTACTTATTATCCCTGGGTATTACTGAATCAATTGTTTGCCTTAGCATATTTTTTGTCATGCATTCAGTTCATTATTTACATTATTATTTTGCAACAGGATCATACAAAAAAACGGTGGTAACCAAGCCTTAAGTTCTTCTGGGCTTGGTCGCGAGGAATTGGCGCTAAGATTCACCTAGATTTAAGACGTTTTATGATGATCCCTGCGGATATTATTGAATTAAAGCTTTTTGACTTTGACTTCGACAATGCCTTTTGACTTTGACTTTATAAAAATCACGTCGTATTATATATTTACACACACATTTTAAAATAATATGACTACCTATGTAAGTTGATGTGATTATGTTAGGCTAACGATACTTTAAAAGGATAATAATTTTAATATTTCTTTGTGTTTTTCAGCACGGAATTTAGTTTACTCACAAGAATATAGCACAGGTGTTTTAAAACTTTTACATTTACCAAATCAAATTAGTTATTATTGTAAAAACCTCACACTTCTCTCAACAGATCGTGTAGATCCATTACAAGCGGAAGGTAACTCAACACCTTTACAACAACGACATTAACTACCACCAAATGAGTCATAAAATTGCCCAAATGCCTCACAACAGATAAATTTATCGATCAAAAGCGTCGTTCAGCTCGTAAACTGAACCGGCTCTGTGACAAACACTCGAACAAGTCTCATGGGCTCTCATGTCAATCATTTGTGTCAAACAAAATATAAAAATCAATTTACAACTGACATTATGCGGCAGAGAAAAACCACTTCATTACCGCTCACTGTGCTCGTAAAAATAAAACTCCATTCTGTACATTGTATAATGACCCCAATTTAATTCGAGATCTCAATATAATAATATTAATTCGTACTAGAGCGAGCCTTGCAACAATAAATTTGCGATTAGATATATAAAAGAAATGTCTACTGAGATTTATAACTCAGGGGAAGCCATTTTGCTTTCCTATTTACCTGAAGTGGTATTGTAGTTTTTGGGTAATTTAAAATCGACCACAATGAAGATGAACAAAAAATACTATCTTTTTGTGTGTGTGAAATGAATTTTGCACGTTCATTATTAGCGTGGAACTTTCTTTTGTGATTCCGACAAAGTGCAAAGGAATGTTGGATCTCTTTAAAGATACAAAGTATGCTTTGGTTTAGTAAAGAACGAAAAAGAAAAAAAAATCAAGACTTATATGATAGCTTTTCCAATCACACGCCAATTATTTAGCTCGTCACTAACTTCTCAAGGAAACTTAGGAAGGGTTTAGTCTACCTTTACTAGTAAATTCAGTTCAGAACCAGACTAATCCATTTAAGAGACATACGACTAAACAAAAATAGTTTTAAGTATCAGCCCGTTCGAAACCAATGTTCGGCCGAGACAAAGATATATCCTACAATTCATCCGATTTATAATAACTAAAACGATCTAAGAACCCTTACTTAGATTTCAACATAATCTTTATGTGAACATTAATATTTTCCCGGACTTATTTATGGTCCCAAAGGCCCGAGCCCAAGCAGGTGGTCCCTACTTAATCAAGACGTTACCGAAAATAAAAAAACCCTGTAGCTATATTTCGTTTTGGCTGAATTATCGCTTTGTTCTCTCTAAGTTATGCTTGAAAAGAAATAGGCTGTGTTTTGTTCACTTATTTATTTAACAGTTTAATATGCTGGGAAAGACGTATGTTATAATGAATATATTAGCAATAAAGTATGTCATGCCTGGGACCAGTTGCTTGCAGTAAAATAGCTTTATGACATGTTAATATCATGAACAAATGCATATTTAATAGAATTTACCAGTAGTGCATTATGCATTTAAAAGTCCGAGGCCGAAGTAATCCTAATATATTCTATATGACATACGATATTGACCTAAATAATGTATAAATACCTAAGTAGCATATACGACTATTTGCATCCGAATCGCCTTTATACAATAAATTACAAGTTATTTCAATTGTTTTTTTACTATTTTTCAAATTCAATTTCAAATCTATTATCAAAATATTCACAAATATTAAAAAAAAAATTAAACAAAAGTTCAGTATCTACTCTTACGTAAAACAAAAATATACTTTTAGAGGTTATCTTAAGCAAATAGTTAATTAAAGGCTCAAAATACATATAATTTTCTTTATTTTCACTCTTGATTTTGCCGTTTCAAATATTTGTACCCCTATTATTTTCCCCGTGATCTATTTAAATTAAGCAGTATCGATAAACCTAATATCAATAAACATACTAACAACACGAGCAAAAACAAAGAAAACTTCTATCAAAACATTTGTTTTCTCATAACGAGACAGTAAAACATCTGCTTACACAGCAGATCGCAATTCAGATAGAGACTTGATTTAGTCATCTTGCCCTCCAGATTTATACGGACAGGCAGATAGGTTTATGAAGGTATTTGTTCGTAGGATATAATTATGGCCTGGATATTTTAGTGTTAGGGTTTGATATTTTATCGGCTGGCCTTTGTTGTAAAGCTAGCAAAAGCGAGATAGTTTACTATATTATTTTATGTTTGACCTTACAATTTTTATATAGTAAAAATATTGTTAGATTTATTAACTCGGCTTGCCCAGGCATGGTAGATACCTGCTAAAATCTTTAAGTACCAAGTACTCACTCGAGGTGAGGATTTCTAAAGAGAGTAGTTAGAGATACGTCCAAACATTACATTCAGCATTCACATATTTTTCTTTGTTACTTTAAAAAAACTAATTCCATAATAGCGAAGTGTGACTTACTTAAGTTATAATAACTTACTTGAAGTGACTTACAAAAAATAATTTCATAATGCATAATATGCATACAATGTTACTAAACTTAAATTTTGAACTTTCGTGTGAAACCTTGTGGGTTTTTAAAGTATTTACGATTATACCATACTTTTGCAGGTGGTAGATTTTCCACGTTCAATTTCATAAAACAAACAAAATACTTTCAAATCCCCTACGAGCACACTCCACCCGGAGGCCAAAGGGCGGGGGCCAAAAGATAAAAGAGATATATAAGTGGCCCTCGGCAGAGCCATCAAGTCGTTACAACAGCACTAAAATATTTCAAATTGTGCCCAATGCTGCGGAAAACGGAAGTTACGTATCGATCCGACCCGATTCGAATCGAGACGTGTTTTTAATTTGAGTATCGATTATGACAATTATGCGGTGAACTTTGCTGTTTGTGGTTGGTTTTGTAAATACTTTAGCGTAGGACTTATTATTTCTAATTGTAGTTGAAAACTCGTGTCTTTAAGGGCAGTAATTTCAAAGTTATTAATAAAAATTCAAAGTTAAGTTATTTCAGCTATAGTTTAAAATGTATATTTCATTCAAAACTGCACTAAGGATAATAATAATAATGCTGGGCAATGCACACAGCATCATCTAGCCCCAAGCTAAGCAGAGCTTGTGTTATGGGTACTAGATGGCTGATATACTTTATACAATACATTACATGCATAGATATTTTGTATTATACATAGAAAATACCCAGAACTCCCGGAATAAATATTTGCAGATCGTACAAACATTTATCTTAAGGCGGGGATCAAACCCGCAACCTCCTGCGTCGCAGGTGGACATTCGCTCGCCGCGCCACATCGGTCGTCAAGGATATTACTCGCCGTGGCCCTCCTAAATCTTCACTTAGACACGTCGGTGCTTCAATTCTCATTCAGACAATTGGCCACTGTAATGTTTATGTACTATAATGCTATTATTATTATTGTTTTTATATATAACTTGCTGATAATACAAGCAGATGGCCCACCTGATGTTAAGTGATTACATATTATAGTTTTCAACCTTTTATTGCCTACGGGCTAAAGTCTTACTGTTAGCCTTTTTCATTGTGTTTCCGTTCTATAAACAAAGTCGATTTTCTAAAAGTAACTAGCTTAGGTACCTAAAAACTCAAAAGTATCCTGCATCCACCCTCTATGTAAACAATGATCCATCCATTTATCTGCTCCGTCCATTCCCATGACAACAATGGATGAAAGTAACATGCAAATATCATTTGAATGGGGAGATATTAACAGTTTTATAGGGGTCAGCACTCATGCAAATACAGAAGCTGTTGAATTTCCCAAGTGACCCTTGTATTGAGCTATAACTTTCAGTTACATTTTGATATGCTTTTAGATGACCACTCGGAGGGTGGTATGAATGTAATGGTACATTTTTAATTTCTCTATTGTGACCTATGATTGTAATATGATAAGCGAGAATAGTAAAAGCTGGAACCATTTACCGTACATATTTAACTACACTGTACTGTAGTAGAATTGCACGTGACTTCACTCGTGTGACGCTATTTTCATATTAACAACCACGTTGCACCCTTTTAAGTGATGAATTTCAGGAGTTATTCTTTTGATCTAATTAAGTACACGTATCATATTGTACACATTAAAAAAATCTATGAAATACATGCAGGAGTATTATACAGTATCGGTATACCTAAGTATATCAATAGGATGTTATAGCGCCTAAGATGAGAAGAATCCTTTAAGTAACCACTTTAACCCTTTTAGTAACCCACCATGTGATGACAATAAATATATTGAGTATTGAGTAAGTAGGTACCTAATCGTGAGTAATTTTACAGGCAAATACAAATTTATTTACGGAGCCGAATTATATGGCCAATTTTTGATGAGCTAAGCAATCAACATCTAAAACTGCATTAAAAAGTCCGTAGCTGAAAATAGGCATTCTTTGTTCATCCATTCGTTTTGATTGTATTTTTTCTACTTATCTTAGTCATTTATAAATTGATTTGTAAAATTAGTTAAAAATTTAGTTCAGGCAGTTTGGAAAAAGAGATTCCTGAAATTCCGCCTCTAAAGGTGTACAGCTGAATTTTATGTAAAATTAGTATAACGCAGACGCGTAGTAAGTCGCATGTTTCCACTAGTAAGTTATATAGGTAGGTATTCTTCTACAAACAAAACAAAGCAACCGATCGGCAATAACTGTGCATCAAAGGTATAGTGATGTCTGTGTGTAACGGAGCGCGGCCAGTTTCACGCACCGCCGCCGCTGCGATGATCATGTCTCGTGTCCTTATGGGCTCATGCTGTACATCGAGTGCCTGAACTATTTTATTATTATATTGTAAAGTCTAAGGAACTGCACAGAACTAACAAACAATATTTGAGGTAAGTATCGAAGGCTTTATATAATACTAGCTGCCGCTCGCAGCTTCGCCCGCGTGGCAGTTTTTTTCCCGTTCCCGGTATTTTTTCGGGATAAAAAGAAGCCTATATGTTAATCTATGTTTATTCCAAATTTCATTCAAATCGGTCTACTGGTTAGAGCGTGAAAGAGTAACAAACATCCATCCATCCATCCATACATCCATCCATTCTTACAAACTTTCGCGTTTATAATATTAGTAGGATAAAACTAAGAAATATCGAACGCTTAAATAATTTTAAAAAAAAATTTTTTTTTTACCATGTTTATGGTCTTATCGATTACTTTACTATGCTTGAAAAACATTCAAATTTAATAAGCACTAATACCAATAACTTTTATTATCATTATTTCAATAAAATTTTCATCTGTTTTAAACCAAGCAAACCAAAAAACTGTTCAGTTGCCCCTCAAGAGATGGCGTTACCGGTACTAACTGAATCAATACATATTAAAAACTTTAGAAATGCTACTGCAAGCGTAAACTTCGAGAAAATATTAAATATATTTTATCTTCATCATTTTCAACTAGACTTTTAGCCGCTATGCCTTACTACCAGTTAATTAATATGACTATAATATATTTTACAAGCTTCATCAACACACAGAACCAAAAATGTTTCTTTACCTCATAGCTAATCGAACTAATTACAGGCACATGAGGCTTAACACCAGTATGCCTTAGGTTGATAGACGCAGAGTAGTGCATCGTAAGGGCACGTTATAATGAGCGTGACCTGCGAGACAATGCCCTGTTATAGATAATGGTAACCTCTTAACATCAGGTGGGTTATCTGCTTGTTCCATTAACAAGTCAAAAAAAAACTAAACCCATGAACTTTTAGATATTATATATTCCCAACATTATGTATGTAAATGCTTTTTAGGCGTTCGGGCGAAAATTATTCCAAGTAGGCATTCTATGTGACGTTTTATATGCTTGTTGAATAATGCTTTATTTTTATGGGCTTCGTAACATCGCTCGTACGAGCGGTGTTGGGATCACATGCATGTTGATAAACTAGATAAGCCCTACCTGGGTAAATGTGATAGTGAGAAGTATTTATAACTCTTTTACAATTAAGACCATTCTTTAAAAGCACTGGTGGTAGAGTAGTTTTGAATCTGGTCGTGTACCAATGGATTTTGTTCACAATGCTTTCAAACGGTGAAGGAAAAAATGGTGAGAAAACCAGTTAGTATTCTACCAGCGGCGATAGGCTTGCAACCTGTTATGTATAATAGAATACTAACTACTGCAAAATGTGGGTATGTACTAAATTATTATTATATGTGTCTGTAATTTCACGGGTACCTTCAAATCCTTCAAACCGGAACACACCAACCTGCTTGACGATAGAAATAACCATGATGGTAGATTCCCTACTCCAGACTCCCTGGGTTTAAGACAATTTTAAGTAGTCTTTATGAATAATAATAATGCTGGACAATCCACACAGCATCATCTAGCCCCAAGCTAAGCAGGAGCTTGTGTTATGGGTACTAGATGACTGATATACTTAATACAATACATAACATACATAGATCTTTTTTATTATGCATAGAAAATACCCAGAACACCTGGAATAAATATTTGCAGATCGTATAAACATTTATCCCAAGGCGGAAATCGAAACCGCAACCTCCTGCGTCGCAGGCGGACATTCGCCCGCCGTGCCACATCGGTCGTCATTACAATACATTACATACATAGATATTTTATATTATGCATAGAAAATACCCAGAACACCTGGAATAAATATTTGGAGATCGTATAAACATTTATCATCACCATATTGGTCGTAATAAATAAATTCCTGGTTAACTTTGACTATGAATATATTCATAGTCAAAGTTAACCAGGATTTTTTTTTTTTTTTTTTTAAGTTGAGACTATAGTCTCAACTTTATTCCAGTAGACAAAGATCCACGTAAATACTTCAGGTAAAACAACTATAGGGTTTCCTTTGTGATGAGTCCTTGTTATTGAAATAAGGTGCGGCACAGTATCCGATCATCGTTATCGATATAGCTTTATCCATAAGGCCTACGCGTTTATGTAGCAACTTCCTTTTTCTTATGGCGTATGGGTTCGCAACAACTTTTATTACTATAGGTATCGGAGGTAAGATTTCCTATACGTACAGTCAGCTGCACTAGAATGTATACAACTTGTAACTTTCACAACGATATTACAGCAAAACAATGAAATCTTACACCTCAAAAACTACAAAGTCATGAAATTAGTTGATGACCTTACTTATTTTTGGAATAACTACCATGTAAAAAATTTGAGCACCGCTATGAAACCATATTGAAAGTTACAAACTGTATACATTCTAGTGCAGCTGACTGTACATATTTTGGTATACGAATGGGTAATATGGTACGAATGTAGAAGCTTCTGATGTGGCAAACGATGATTTAGCGTTATCATCGTGGCCATCAGTCTGAAGAAATCCTGCTGAACATAGGCTTCTTTATGAATAATAATAATGCTGGACAATCCACACAGCATCATCTAGCCCCAAGCTAAGCAGAGCTTGGGTTATCGGTACTTGATGACTGATATGCTTAATTCAGTACATTACGTACATATATATTTTTTATTATTCATAGAAAATACCCAGAACACCCGGAATAAATATTTGCAGATCGTACAAACATTTATCCCGAGGCGGGAATCGAACCCGAAGTTTACAAACTAAACATTGATAATAAAAGCTAAAATTTAAAAAAAAAATCTTTTTTTTTTTAGTTTTTTCTTCTAAAAGCTTATTTTTTCTATATTTTTTTATTGCTTTTGATTGCGTTTTGGATTTACAAAATAAAGCAACCAATAATATTATAAAAAACAAATATATTTACAAATTTTATTCGTTATATGAAAGCAGGAAGTCTAATTTACATTTAGTTGGTCCAGTTTATATTCATTAATTTACCTAACTTAAAATGGTTCCTGAATCAGGTAATAAAACACCTTATTTACGGTCACGATTATGACAGGAGAAATAAATAAAGCCATATATTTGGAAGTATTTTAATGAATATTTCAAAACTGGCACGCATGCATCTGATTAATGGGATATAGTCACGAAACGGAGTAATCTGCTAATGACCTCAAAGCTTCTAGGTTATTAATGAGATCATCTTTTTCATTTGGAAGCTATATTATAATAGGTACAGTCAGCTGCACTAGAATGTATACATCTCGGAATTTTCAAAATCGTGTATAATAGAACTACAATAAACTCTTACGCACAAAAACTCCAAACCATGAAATCAGGGGATGAGTTCACATGCTCAATCAATAATATCCATGTCATTATTTGTTGTGACGCTGTGACACCATAAATTACGAATTGTATACTATATACTGTGTAATGCAGCTGACTGTAGGTACATGAGTATATTTGGAATAGTTTTCTTTTAGATTTTATTTCTGCGTAAAAAGCTGTAAGAGTATAAAGATTACAAATAAATAGACAAAGTGGCAATTTTTTTCTCACCAATTAATAATAGTATTATTGCATTAGCATAATACAGTAGAAATTATATGCCCACATAAATTTGAATGAACCGCCATTTTGGTTCTCAATCCAAAAATACGGTAGTTTCGATAAACAAAAGTCGACTCAAAGAAATAACGTCACAAAAATGATTGGAGAAAGGAAGTAATGAATGAAATTATTTAAATCGACACTTTGTTACACAATATTAACTTTTAAGGATTCATTAAACCAAAGGCTAAGTTTTGGTAAAATTTTTATTTTATTGAGCTTGGGCTAAATCCACTACAGATTGGACGTCTAAAAACGGAAAACGACCTCGCGGTTGACCGCGGCGAAGATGGAGAGACGCCTATATACCAAAAGGACTGGTCCACAATGGCCTGCAATGGAATACTACTGGCTCTTAATAATCATAATAAAAAACTTGACTTGATTTAAAAAATCTTTAATCGAATCACGATAACACATTGCCCTGAGTCGAATATTTCAGCTATTGTTGAAACACAGTAGCCTTCACCAATAAACACAGAACTCAGTTTCGATAAACATAATATTGATTAGAACACAATACGAACCAAAACTACAGTACCAATACAACTCACGTCCACAAGTTACACAGCGATACGCGCACCGAAATACGTTTTCGGCAATAACCGGGCAACATTCTAACAATTTAATGCGGAATAAACAATAGCAACATTTGTATTGTACGCGACTTTGTTGCTAGTGAATTCAGCCTGTTTCTGTCGCTAAGCAGCGTTACTGTGTTTCAGTTTGTGGGTGCCGATGGTATTACAGACAAATAAGGCTTAACACGTATGCCTCAGGTTGAAGATAACTTAGGGCACGTTCTTCGCGTGACCTTCAAGGCAAGGGTTTGTCAAAATGAGGGTTACGAATATATTCATGCTTCAATGAATCTGAGTTTTTAATAACCAGATTTTAAGATAGTTTTCACACGTGGTTTGCTGAGACTTTGGAGTCAGATTTGTCGTGTGAAATATCTGCCAAAAATAATTATATTTATTCACTGCAGTCCTTTCTTTTTTTTTCTACTCTGTGTGATAAAACATAGATTCCGATTAGAACGACTAGACTAAAACTTCACACAACATACAAGCAAAATGGAATTGCAAAACTTTTTACCTAAAATAACACATCATTCTGTATTTTTCCTGCGTTATTGCGTAAAAATCAAATCTTTTTGTCTTTTTTTTACAATGAATTCGAAATGATACAGTATTTTCAAACACACGCTATTGTACCATCCGCGCATACGTAGTCGCTGTACGTATTTATTGCGTACAGTATTGTGGTACGCCATTACCGTATTTCTGAGGGGCGGCGCGGAGCTATCATGAATCCTGATACACGCGGACCGGTTTATTGGGAGCGTGGTTTTTAACTGCGGATAGAAAATGAGGTTGTGTTAGGTGGCTGTATATTGCGAAAGTAGGAGTTATTGTGTTTCCGGGATGGGAATTACCGTACTGTATATGCGTTGTATGTAGGAGAGGACATTTGCATAGCTTCTGTGTTATTCTTGCGCGTTAAAAATACGTCTGAATAATTACAAGTTTATGTTATGAATACAAGTTATGAACAAGTTATGAATAAATATTTGTGGACATTTTAAACAACATCAACTAACCCTAAACTAAGCATAACTTGTACTTAAACTGAGCTGAAAGGCCAGTCAATAAACCTGATTTAATTCATCATCTTCATCATCAGCCTCTAGAAGTCTATTGCTGTACATAAGCCTACCTTATGCGTTTCCAAGAACGTTTTTGAATCTTTTCCGTTCCTCGACTTCTTGTGATCTCAGCGACGTCACGGATCCATCGGGTGGAAGGGCATCTTACATTTTGCCTTCTGGTTCGTGGTCACTTCTCTAAGCCAAGAGCCAAACCCAAGAGTTGTCCCCAGCGGTTGTCAGTTCAACGAGCTATAAGGCCTATGCAGTTCACTGCCACTTCTAATTCTGAGACCTATCTGACATTGTTTCTTCCAGGGATTTCTTAATTTCTGATTCTACCACATAGTCAAGCTTCTAGGATAGCTCATTTCATCGCTTCATTTGCCTTCTATGACATTCACGATGATAGAGGAGTCCTATTCTTAATGTCATAACATGGACTCAAAATGACATGGATAAGAAAGAAGCGAGTACAGATATGACGGTTAACAGTAGAAGCAGAAAAGAACATGTGCTGATCCCGGGGGATAAGGGCAGGAAAATGATGACTGTTCAAAGGCGTATATGATTTACTAGTTAATGTATGCTATTCCTCTCTCAATTCAACCTTACCCAGCACCTCAAAAACAATACATTATGCAGCACATTACCATCTATCGCAGCTTCCATGACCATATTTATATCTACAGCGACATCGGCAGTGAAAGGGTTTGTTGATTGAACAGGGACACTCGGGCCTCAGTCCCTCTGACCTAGCTTATAATCATACAGCTTGTTTACTTAAGTCATTCATTTATTCACAGCTTCCGCACAGAGCAATGTAATGCTTGAGAGACCACAAAACAATAATTTTATCGAACTCAAGTCATGACGTGCGTCTCTGAGTAGCATTTGTCTCCCTTCTATTAAAACATACTTAATTTTAATTATTTGATTAATCTGAAAAAAACAAGAATATTACAATACTTTCTACCCGCAAACACACACTACGTAGATTAACATGTTTAACGTAATCAAGCTGACTCTTAGACAGGCACAGTAAACAGTAAAAGCTGCTTATATAGACGCCGACTCTGCCGGTGAATTTGAAGATGTCTTCTTGCTTTTGTTGACTCTGCGTTTCTTTGATTTCTGGCAATAGCATATGGCAAGGTTCGTACCTGGTTCCTTGAAGTTAGCTGCTTATATAATAAAACATTCGATGACAATGATGATTATGAAACTAGCTTTTTTATTAAATGTTCAATACCAATGTTACGGCATTGATACGGAAAAGTATGTTTACATCGCTTTTTTCTCTATTTAATGAAGTTTAATTTACTAACGACCTAAAAACAGCTCATTTGACGGCTCTTGCAGCGTATCTGAAGCGCAAACGTGAAAAGTACAGAGGAGTATACTGTAATGAACCAGCTGTTCTTACTTATGTTACGCCTATCATGGTCCCTCTGACCCGGGCATGTTAATAGGCTTAATCGACCGTACAGTCCGTCTTGACAATTTATGTATCATTTTCGATCCTGTTATGCACGCGGGATTATGCGTGCGTGCTTTGAAATGGTGATGGTCAGATACGTGAATTTATAATGGACTTGATCATTTTTGGGGTGGGGGCGAGTACAAGATATTAGTAAATTTGGGAGATCCAGCAAACTTTACCCCAATTTACATATTATATTGTACTATAATAATAATAATAAATATACACAGATCAAACATATGTTCATTATTCATTACAGAAATGTGTGCGAGTGAAAACCAAACCCACAACATACAGCGCAGAACGTAATGATACTATAAGTAGCAGTATGCCCAGTTGAAAGTAACCGTTCTTGGAAATTAAACAAACAAAATAGGCTATCTTGAACAAAAAAAACAAATTCTGTATCTATATATATCTATACCACTTAAAAAATCTTTGTCGTGACTAATTTACTGACATATAGACAGCACATAGCTCAAACCTTTTGTCGTAGAGACTTGAGTATGTTGGTTTTGATGCGTAAAATAATACTCGTAATTTGAAAGGAATTTAAAAACAAAACAGCGGATGGTTGAAGTATATATGAAAGTAGCTTCGCATGGGCGTGAGTTCCATTAGTAGTTTAATAAAATATTATATTTTTGTGAATAAACCGTACTTAAGTGTTTAAGAAACAGAATACGAGCAAATATCAAAGGCTTAAAACAAACTGAAGTGAATACCGTTCATTAAAGGTACGGCTTTTATCAGAATTTAAAATAGGGATTAGCACCGTACAGCTAGGCTGCATATCGCGCTACTCCGGCAACCGGATCCGGGGTATTTACCCGGCTTTAAACCGGATTAAAACGGATCAGGGTCTCGTACGGCGCCGCTCGGTTACGATATCGTATTGTTTATACAGCATTTAAAATTTTGAAATTGGATTGTTATTTTCATTTGTAATTAAAAACTTTTGTTGTTAAAAAATATAAAATTGAAATAGATTATATTCAAGAAATTATTTCAACCATTCATATGAGTATAAGTTTTCCAGTCTTTTTGTTTTTTTTTATGCGATTGCTGATTGCCATCACATATTACAAAGCTAGGCTTGAAGGTCACGTTTGTTAGGAACGTGCCATACAATGCGCCGTCTTGCGTCCATCAACTTGAGGCAAACAGGTGTGAAGCCTCATGTGCCTGTAATTTCACACAACAAGCTGCAGTAGGCAGTAGTTGGCATTAGAAATAAGCATGGTGAGAGTACTTCTTCGGACGAGCACTAAGAACTCTACTACTCCTAAACCCACAGTCTTTTTACTTTAAACAATAGGACTCATCCGGAAAAGTAGTATCCTAGTTAAGCCTATTCCTGCCGCCAAGCACTGTTGTGTTTCGGTTGAAAAGGTGCCTGTGGAATTACAACACCTGTATGCCTTAAAGTGATGGACATAGGACTATGCATCGTAAGACACGTTCCTATTGTGCAGGTGCTTTGCATCAGGTGGGGTCTACTTTTTCCATCAATAAAATACACACAGAATTACCATCAAAGTATAAGTATGTAACAGGTGTGAAGCAATTATCGGCCAAATTTTTATATGAAGTGTTTACATTATACTTCAAAAATAAAAGAATCAAAATTCCTTGTAACCCGACCCATCCCGCGTAGACCCGCTACGGCGTAGCACTAACATATAATCCTTTTCGCTACAATAGCAATTTCAAACTTCCTTAGGGGCTTCGGATAATCTTTCTTTATATCGAGCTACGAGCCGCAACTGCAAATATTCCCCATCCCTTTCGTACATATCTAACTTCATCGTGTTAAAAGAGGATGGAGCTCACAAAAGCCTGAAGAAACGCTCGAGTCCTCAATAAAGAGGGGAGCACAGTAATGTGTATTTAAATTTTGGTTCAAGTGTAATAATTTCGTTTTTTAATTTAATTTCTAATGACGCTTTACATCTTAGGGGTGAAGTGGAGAGCCGTGTAAATCTTATCGAAAGCAATTTTAAAGTAACTTTTTTTAATAACGCTGCGGAATGAACTTTTGATTTCATTTTATTTTTATTTTAAAGGTTAAAAAAGTTAGCTCAATAGATCACTTGTTTACTATTTATTTTAAATTATTTAATATTTCAGAAAGGACGAATTATACACGCATACATTTAAGTTAAAAAAAAATTCAAATAAATTTACCTTTTTTCTGATTCTTGTAGTTTGCTTCAGTCTTATAAACTGTGATAAAATACCATAATCATCATTTACTACTATCATGATTAATTATCATAGCCATGCTGCCTCCCCCCCCCCCTCCACCCATTATCCCATTATTAAATTTAGAAGTTAAAGATATCTATATCTCAAATGGCCTAAGTGTGTCTCAAAATTTATAAGGCTATAGAGAGAGTTCCAATTACCAACGCACGTACCTAGAAAGCCTCCTTAGGGACCTAAAAATCTATATCAATTTCCTTATTAATTTCGCGAGTGGCAAAACCGTTACATTCATAGCCACTTTAATGGGCAATTTTCATAAACAAAGTTGAGAATCCCCGAAGATGGGTGCAGAGGAGGTTGGGGTAAGGTGGGAGTCCTTTCCGAGATAGAAAACAGCTCTGGAGCTGGTATAATGGGTTTTCGGAATGGCGTCGTCCATCTTACCCCACCCTCCTCACCGCCCGCCCGGGGCGAGAAAGGATGAATTCTTATTTCCTCATCTCGGGGCGTCCGGTACAAACCCTCCATGTAGATTGCCTTTTTCTCGTACAACCTCCGTATAACATAACAATGGTATGTTTTCAATTTTGTTGGTCTTATTTCTTTTTTCGGCATCGCTAGGAACAAAACTAATGTGGATAGACAATTTCTTTCTTAAAATTACCAAAAAAAATACATGGGGACTTTTTGTACCAATTTCATACTGCATACACCTCAATTGCAGGTACCAAGTGACTTGTTGTGTTTAGTAAGACATTGCGCGGTAACGACTACTCGACTGCGGCACGTTACCCCGTTGCTGCGCAATGTCTAGCTAATCACTTTCTACCAGCAAATGATATAAGGTCAAGTATCGAGTCTCTCACTTCAACTAGAAATAAATTTATAACTCTCAAAAATAAATATTATTTCAAAACATCTAGTTACAAAGTAAATTACAACTAATATTTATAATAGATATTACAGTGTACATAATGAAATAGTTGAGCTGCCGTGTTGCTGATACTGTTGCGCTGACGCAATACTGAGGTATACAGTTTGTTTGTTCAGTTTTACTAGAATCAAAAAAAGTAACTTGAAGTTATCTAAGGAGAATAGACAGAGGGAAATAAATCGGGATACAATTTTACTTTCAGTTATTATTTTTTGTTAGTTTACAAAATATACACTATGTTCTTCTATTATTTAACTATTATTATTCCGTATAAATGAAAATCATCATAATGAATATCAAATAAAGAGAGCAGAATATTTCATACCGCTCACCCGTGCTGCCAAGAGTAACGACTCTGAACGGCAAGTCGAAAAACGTGTGGTCACTGTTCTTACAGCGGCCAGCTGTAGATAGATGTAGGTGCGTCGTTTGTTTACTGTCCATTCATCTTTATCTATGAAATTACAAATTATTTTGTGTTCTATCAATATTTTTCAATAACTTTACGTATTTAAATTGCGGAGCCCTGGTTTTTAACTAACTTAATAGCCACAATATAGCTAGAAATAATTTACGAATAGGTGTTTTTTTCTCAATGTATATTCACTTATTTATAAAATAAACTTTTTATAGGCAGTACAAGGTAATATATTTGAGATAGCTGCATTCATGAAGTAGTGGGCGAGCCAAAAATACTTTGACACGGTGCCAAAACATGCAAAACATACACATAAAATACCGTAACTATGTCGTGTTATGACATACTTTTTTAATTTACTTCAGTTCGCCTTTACCATGATTTTCTTTTCAACATTTTGTTACTATCCTGATTATACAGAACCTTAAATACCAGTGCAAAGTAAAATGATTTTTGTGTTGCTTCAGTTATATTATCAGGGTATCGACAATCATTCGAATTATATTGTGTCTCTTTCTATCTTCAGATAGATCAGTCACGCAGCGCAAATACTTCGCCATTGTAAAGTTGGTCACAAATTGTAGTTGTTTGATTTCAATCATAGATGGCGGTTTCATCGCATTTATAATCAAACTTGATGAAGTTATCAGCAGTTTGTCCCTGAAAATAAAAAAATAAGCATGAAACAATATGAATACTATCAAACTGTGTGTGAGTTTTGCGACTGAAAATGATCAGCTATGACGCTGCTGTTTATATTGATGTGGTTTATATTGTAAAATACCACAAATACCTTGATGTTGGCACAAACAATAAATCTAGTAGGTATCACACGCGATACAGTCCCATAATCAGTTACCAAAAATCTGCTTTCATTCGTAAGCAAAATTACAAAAATGCCTAACTGTACAACCATTATAACAAGAACTGCAAGTTTGATACAATTTCTGGTTTGAGTCACAGTTTGGATAAAGAAAGAGGGGGATGGAAGGTCTAGTAAGAATGGCTATTATACAGCAATCATAGCAGTTGCGTGAAATGAGAGTTCTCCCTTAAAAGGATAAACAAGTAACGTGTGCGGGGAACTGCCGAGATGCTGAATTCATATTTCACTTGAGCCTCCCTTGTCTTCTCATACCAAGAAAGAAAAATAAACGTTTTGAATAATGCTCTACTTTCAACCTAACTGGAGTTATCTACTAAGGTTACTCGAGTTTTAAACTACCCGCTAAAACTAAATTATATTGAATTGTAAAATAATCTGCGTTACGAATGTAACTTATTTTAATTCAAAAGGAAATGTCCATTTGTATATTATTACCAACTTACAAAGTTCATTCAGTCAAAACCATAAACAGTATGATTTTGAAGAAATTTATATTATGTGATATTTGCCTCTATCAAAACTAAATATGTATTAATTTTATAAGACATATAATAAGTCTCAATGAACCCTCTGCTGGATATAGGTTTTCTCCATATTTTAGGGGTTTTTTTACAGTCGTCACAATTGGAAGACGGGTTTTTTATTACAGTGTTGGTGTTTTGTACTCAGGCGATGCTGCTGACCACCTCTTGGTGTGTTCCCTTAGCAGCCTCTTAATGATATGCATAAAAGGTTGGTCCTATTTAAAACTAGGACCACCAGGTTTAAAACAGTTAATAATTAGTTTGTTAGTTTTTATAGTGCTTACCTGCACTTAAGGGAATCGAAAAGATTTTATAATTATCATCCCAAAAAAATTTGGAATGATAGTTATAAAATCTTTAAGTAATTATTAGATAAAAAACAGTAATATTCAGTGCAATTCAAAGTAAAGCTACTTTCGAGGCATATCAAAAGTAATGTACCAAAACGTTTCAGTTGTACCGTTCCACCATCAAAATTGCTTTCCTTATATCTTCAATAAATGTTTAAAACATTCTGGCAAGCATGTGTTTTATAGATTTTAGCGCTTGTTTTATTAATTTTACTGGTTTTTGAATTTATAACCGAAATGCGGGGACCGTGTTTGGATCTTACATCTTGAGAAAAAGTCCTGATGAAAGTTCTTTATCGATTTGTTAGGCAATGTGATTTACACATCCTATGCTACAAACTATATTCAGTTCGTAAGCAAGTCATGACATGAAAAACCATTGTAACACAACCGCACTTGCCTCCACAATGATCGGAAAGCAGAACCGTTTATACAAAGAAAAAAACCGGACAAAACTAAAAATTTTCACTTGTTATTTAAAACTCATATTACCAAGCAAATCGTATTTTAATAAATTAAAAACTTATTGTTTTGTAAGTGTTTTGTTTGTAAAAAAATAGATTTTGTATAAAACGTACTAAGCTCCTATGAAATTTTTATGATAAAGCCAAGAACAATGTGTCATAGAACAATGAAAATCTTCAGACAAACTTCACAAATATTGACTACATCCCACTTTATTGTAACACCGTTACTACAATAAAGTGGGATGTAGATACATCGCGGTCCGCCTACAGCTAGATTTATGCTTATCTCACGACCATAAAACAGTATTAATGCATATAAATATATCAATAGTAAGCGACTTTAGGGTGGCTATCATTTTAGGGAAAGTGAAAACATGTATACCTAAAGGTTCTTTGTTAAAAAAAAAAACAATTTATTGCAGTTTTTGTAGACGTTACCAGATTTGTAATAGATACATGCGTACACAGATAACAAATTTTATCAGTTATAAATATCCTTAATTTTACTTAATTTATACAAAAATACCAATTCTAAATTTCAATTTCATTCCGTTTTATTTCCAGTTCTAAATTTTTTTAAGCAAATCAGTTTCAAGCACCGTCAAAGACTTAGGTGCATTGGTGAACTAATAAGGTTGATGATGATGACTATATTATTTACGAAAAAAATATTATACTGTTAATTTTACCGTCACCCTTACCGTAGTATGAGATCTCCCTTTTGCCGGCTCGACAGGAAAGTTGAGATCCGTTTCCTGTGTTTGCTCTACCCTAACCTCCCTTGGCGCCTTGGGCTCCCCTGACACACCGAACTCTACAAATAAATGCGACATACATCGGAAATAAATCGGCCATTTCAGAAATAACATTTAGTTTTTCGGTTTTTTATTTAAAAAAAAAGTTTTGGATTATTTTTACTAGTTACTTACAAGAAGAAAGATACTTACGAATCGTAAACGTTAGGTAAAAAGAAATAAGATTTCATTTTATATAATTAGTTTAATTTGTTGCTACACACATCATTTCAATTAAGATCACAAAAACTTATTTTAATGTTAATGAAAATATGCATTAAAAGTAAATTTAACAGCGTCAAAAATTATAACAGACTAGCTTAAACCCTCTTTTACAGATACTTCTCACATTAATATTTAAATTTCTAAGGTTATCAAAATTATGATCTAATATTCCTCAATTATTTTTGAACATTTGCATTTAAACAACCTGCTCATTAGACGCACATTGAGTGATTATCTCGCTTTGTTTCATGTTTTTTGAAAATTTAAATATCTATAGTAAAAGATCAAAGATGTGGTAGGATATAAAAATTAATGGTTACAAACACTCCATTCCAAAGTCACATAACTCGGAGGCAAATCTTGACTAGCGAGTTCGATTCTAGATCTAGAAAAAGCAAGAACTGTCTTAAAATTAAGCCAACACAACCAAGCACAATTGTACTCATAAATTTTTCTATCGAAACGCAGCCGGACGATAAACTTTCATCTGTTCTTGTGTTTTTTGCTATTCTGTTACTAACTGTTTTAGAAGGTTTTTTTATTGTTGAATTTGACCTTGCGTTTTTACTAACACAACTGGCCTACCTTGCATAAAAACAAAAAAAAACTTTTTTGTTTTCTACAAGAACAAAAAAAACTCATTTGAACTCTTCGATAAAATGATAGGTCAAAATTAAACTCTACAAGAAAAATAGGTTGGTAGATTGAAAGGTTATAAAAGAGTTATACAACTGTCGAGAGTTATGAGGATAAAACTACCCAGCATTCAGAAATTAAAGGTACAAAAAGTACAGTTTTTTTGACCCTTTAGTTGACCAATAATGTCTTTTCCATTGGTCCAACATCTCGGCTTGTAGAGCAACGTTGCAGTCAACAATGGCGCCTGATAGTGGCACAATAAACCGCCTCAAATGGTCCGGAACTTTTTCTCTAATGGTTTATTTAAAAAATCTCACAATTTTCATTCCAAGTTTCCTTTGGGAGTCCAAATAAATCTGTTTTATTCCCCGTCTGAGACATTAAGCTTTTGATCGGAATGGCTTTTATGCGATGTTTGTGCTCTCTCAGTATCTTTGTGATTTAATGTTATGTTCTGGAAGACGTGTCGCTCTTTTATCTCGGATGGCCCTTTAGAATTAGGAGGCAATGCGTCATATATAAGGTTCTTATATTGTATTTTATATTAATAGACTACGGCAAACACTATTGCATCATTGATGTATTAGCTCAGATGTTTGGTGTTCAAAAATGTAAATTTTTAATTTGCTTTGTTTGTTTTATTTTTCGTAATTGCTATGTCAGACATGAAGTCGTATTTCTTTTTTAATTAGTTAATCGAGTTGATAAAAATATCTCTAGTTGCTCTATCTAATATCAGCACATTCGTTGCTTCACATTCCAAAGATACCAGTTACGTTCGTTGTATTGAAGGCGCAAAGGCTGCAGTGTCGATGCCGTCAGGGCCAGCAGACAATCGCGTTTACGACGCATAAAAGTTAGTCTTTATAGGCTCTCTGTGTATAAAAGTGGCGTTTATGCCTTTTTAATTAATTGTCGTGCCGTTAAAGGCCATATCAGCTTTGTCGCTGATGCTTATGGCTGGAAAATTGTTAACCGAGTAGTGATTTAATAATAAAATGTATTTGATGGCCGAACACTTCATAAAAACATCGTAAAGTGTCGCTTGTAAATCGCCGAGAGAGTAAACTTCGCTCAGGATAATTTATGAGGCCAAAGACGGGGTGACTTGTATACGTGGATGAATAAACTCGCTAGTCTTAGCCTCTTAGGAGTTTCACTTTGATCTTTAAAACAAAAAACTTTGTATCTTTAAATTCATTAAAAAAAACAGTGACGTAATCTATAAACATTTGAAAGATTATTACTAACGATAAATTGAGAATGGTAATTTTGAATCGACATATTTATAAATTAAACACCTAATTAGTTTTAGGAGGCGGGGTCAGAAATGTCTTCATTCCATTATAAATTACAACTAATGTTAAGTTATACAAGCTTGTATAAAAGCAGGCTCCATTAATCACAGCTTGAAGCCACATCTATTCATATTTACTGGCCATTATATCTGTGTAATAAATAAAAATATTCTCAAAATAATTTCTTCAAAACCAACTTCTGTATACCTACTGATAGCACCCTATTTCTCAAGACATACGTTCTAAATTGGTTTGTATTTTACAGTTATCGTAAGAGTGAAATATGTTTTAGAAACTGCTTCTTACTAAGAGTTATTCATAATAATGTAGAGGTGGATAGTGTACGCGTGTCGTCTTATGAAAATAAATTCATTCAAGGGTTTCTATATTTATTAACGTTTCATCTTCATCGTGTTTTGAGTATAATTTCTCAATTTAATTCCTTGACCGATTCAAAAAAATTAACGCTCAGTAATGATAGAAATTATCATGACCATTAACGAAGACCAATGGAATTTAAAACAGATACCGTTTTATCTGCCTTTGTAAGCTTTTCTCCCGTTTTACATCCTGCTAAATACTTGTACACCTAGTTTTAGTAGTAACAGAGTTTTTGTAAGTCTTGCTTGGAAAAGTACTACCACTTTGCTTATTTCTGCAGCTAAGCACCTTGCTGTGTTCCGGTTTAAAAGGTGTGGGTTCCGGTAAAATACAGACACATAAGGCTTTACACTATATGCCTCGGGTTGATGGACGCAGAACGTTCATTACGAACGTGATTTACGAGGTGTTGTTTTATTATAGGTGATGGTAACTATTTATCATCAGGTGGACCATCTGCATTTTTTCAGTAATTCGTATGAATAAAATAACCTTGTAATGTGAATGATTTGTTTTTTCATGGCAAAAAAACTCATAAAACAAAATTGCCAGCAATCATTTTAAGAAATCTAATAACATTCATAAAACAACCCTGCATACGCCGCACTGGGTATTAACGACCGCGCAAATTAATTTCTTTTTTTCTTGTCAACACTGAAGTACGCAATGGCCATAGATACAGATACAAGTGGCTATAAAATGAATAGCTGAGTCAGCATAACACTGCGCATGTGCGGTACATTCCGGTACTTTTATTGATTTCAGTAGCACTAACGGGTCATAAAGCCGACGTGCCGTGCTGGAACTTCCACTCTATACCCCTTATTAGGTACTCACAATTTCGCCGACTTCTATTTTGTTAGCTTTTTAAGTGGACGGTCTAAGTTTCCTTTGAGCTTATTTTAAATTTACTAGGTGAGTTTATGAAATGGAGCAAGCCGTTTTTTTACACAAAACGTTTTTGAATACAGAAGTTAACTGTTTTTTAGATGCCGAAGAATAAAAAAGTAGGTTTTTGTTAATATTTAAGGTACTAGCGGAAATATGCACGACTTCGTCCATGTCCAATTATTTTCACACAAACTTCAACCGTACCCGTTCTAGGCTTGGTCGCGAGGAACTGGCGCTTATATTCACCTAGATTTAAGACGTTTCAAGATGATTCCTGCGGATATTACTGAATAAATGAGTTTTGACTTTGACTTTGACTTTGAATGAATTTCGGGAATTCCTTACTTAGGACACTTGAACGCACTAAAATGAATATACTGAAAAATTCAAGTATCTACGACCAGTGGCTTAGGTAGCTATATGTCAGTCAGTCAGGAAAAAGTTCCTTATAATTTAAACTATAAAATAAATATAGATATTTCCACATAACTGCCAGCTTATGACACAATGTAGGATTTCTTCCGGTGGATTCTATACTAATTATTGTAATAAAATAATTTACCATTAATTTACTCCATTAAGATTATATTTCAGCTAAATAGTTACCGAACTACCGAAACCCCCATTCCTATCCAAAACAAACTAACTCGGCCTACGGCAGTCAATAAACACCCAGCGCACGTATTTTCGGATTAACTGCTTAGGGAGTAGCCAATCTTAATTGCTTACGTTCTCTTTGTCCTATACGCTGCTGGTCGTTTTGACCCGCAGGCTTGCAGTATATTATTTTGTTTTTACACCTCATTTGAGGGTTGGTTGTGTTTCGTTGGTATTACTATTTATTGGTGGTGGGTGATCATGAGAGGTTTAAACAAATAATTGGTGAAGGTGGTCAGTGACACCTTAAAAACTGTGAGTTTTCCTGTAATTTTTAAATAATATTGGGGTGTTTTCATGTTTTCATAATTTTGTCTCAAAATACAGAACAGAACTTTTTTTGTTAGAAATACAGATCATGTCTGCATTAGTGGAATAAGTTTTTTTGAGTTTAAAAATAACTTGTAGAACATAGCAAAACTTGCACGTAAATTTTTGCAATTTTGATAATATGAAAACCTTATTCCTTCTAGGTACTTAAACAGCACGCAAACATCTCATAAATTAATAAACACGACATTTTTATGTACTAATTAATTTCAAAAGTACTTAAAATATTAGCACGAACCAACTGCTGTAAACCAAGCGCGAGGCAATAAAAAAATGGGTCATATTCTATTTAAAGTAATTTAAGAAATAAATCTGTCTGTGTCTAAAAAAAAGCTAAATAAACCAGTGAGGGACAGATATTTGGTGTTAAATTTAGCTGTTTTTTTACAATTTATAAGCTAAGGTTTTTCTGTAAAAAATCTTGAAATAAACATCAACATCCCAGTTTAATCTTAAACACAGCATAACCCAGAGATTGTCAACCCTAAGCACATAATAATGCTTCAGTGTAATATCAAAGAGCGTTAGTGGGTGTTCCCGTAATATTGTAGACGACGGCTGCGGTGGTCCTTTATTAAAACAAAATTTCTCCCCGCAAAATGTCCACAAGCATTGTTCGACGTGGCTTCGGAATACTCAATGCTCGATTTTAATAAGTTAAATGTATTTCAGTTCCTTTATTTCTTGCGAGGCGAATTTTCAAAGAGTTTCTTGTTAAAAATACTGTTATGCATTTTTACTGGTACTATATAAATATACACTAAATGTAATAAAATTTGTTTTGTATGAGTAAGTTAGATAAGTGTGAAGCAAGAGCGAAAAAAAAACAGTTCTAAAAGAGAATCTCGAGCGATATAAACTGATACATACGCATTGGACTGAAGTGGTCTATAGTAAATCTTTACATAATTGCTTATCATGAAATTAATAAAACTTGTCCATACATAATCTTCTGGGTAATAGTTAATTACTGTGAAAATTGTAAAAAAAGTAAAAGCTATTTTTGTTTTATGTTCCTTTTTTAAAGGGCGTCGAATGATCAATGAATGACAATCTATTGATCGTCATTATCCACATAAATATCATCATATGGTTTTATCGATTTTTGTTTCATTTACATACAGGTTAGATCAGAACATTTTAAGCAATAATGTTGGCATTTCGATTTCTTCAAACGAAATGTACCCCAATACAAATCCAACATGCCATCGCAAACCAAACAAACCCCAACTCTTTCTAAAACTCCAAATTGAATGAAACGTCTTATTACAATATCAGCTAGGTAGCTACAATATGTCGGTAGTACCGAGCGGCGGCGTGCGGCAGTCAAGCGATGATTTCGCTACATTTGCCGAGACCGTAACGATGCTCCGAATAGTCTTGATGGACGCTATGAATGAGCTCTCACAACATAAAGAAATCCCCTTAAAAAGGGTAGCGAGGGTGGTTTGCCAGTGGCACTCAAACTCTGGAGAAAATTAGGAAATGCCAGAAGAAATTACGCGGCTTAATTTTGTTCTGAGAGGTTGTTTTTAAAAATTTATTTTTTACCCCTAGAACGTTATTAATTTTACGTACTAATTAATTAAAAATAAACTTACATTTTTAGGACAGACATGGAATTAAAATGACTAACAAAATTGCAAGTTCAACAATGCTACACTTTCAAGCAAGCTAGATACACTCGTGTTCTCTTGAACCGTAAAATAACTCGTCCCCAAGCTAGAGTGCCTCTCAATCTTTATACCAATGTTTCAATCTCGCAACACAAATAACTTTATTTACCTTTATTTCTGAAGCTGTATCTATAAATAAACAGGACGATCCTTTCCTTGGCCACCTAGAAAGCTAAGTATTTTACTATTGTAAACTTTAACGGTCTTACAAGACGTTGCTTAAAGTTACATTACTCAAAATTGCAATGTTTTAGTACTGTTTAAACAACAATATGATAATTATCAGCTCTATAAGTTTTACTTAATAAATCTATTCCAATTATAAGAATCTTTGTCCTGACTAATATATAAACATCGCACAGCTTAAACTACGGGTTGTAGAGCCTTGATTTTTTTAGGTTATATTTGTATTAGTGCATAAGAAAGTAATTCTCAAAATTCAACCCCTTCCACTGATATAGCGAGGGTTAAAGTTTGTATGAAAATAACTTCACGCGGAAGTCACGCGCTTTTCGCTAGTTAAAAATAAATTATTGACCCGTAAGAGTAGGTACGTATACTATTGTGAAATTAGCACAAAAGGAAAAAATAAGTTTTAAGGTAACTCAAGATATTATTAAAATATCTTTACAGAGAAGGTTCAAAATATACATTACATAAAATTATTATTCATACAATCAACTGTTAAAACACAGTGGGCAAAAATATAAAAGTATCTTATCATCGACTCAGATTCTCTAATCTCATTAACTCCGTTATTAAATGGGTTACTTAAGCCAAGGTTATAAGCAAACAATCAACTGACGCATTTCACAAATAGGAAAAACTTTCTCAAGGCAGTTCGCATTATTTTACTCAAACGTTCTTACAAAAATAAGCAAAACTATCTCGCTAGGTATCGCATTTCTGACCCCAGAGGGGAGTAAACAAAACAACATTTTTCCAACTCGGATGAATAAATAAGACAAGGGTCGTTCCCTCCCGCTTGTTTGATTTGCATGTTTTAATCCTTTAGCAATCTTGGACTCAGATGGAAATTCGCTGCGTAATTGGTATAATGTTTATTTATCAGTACATTTGGGAACTGAGCTCTTAAAACGTATAATGAATGAATGTAAAATACTTTATTGTACACACACCAGACTCTAGTAATATAAAACTAACTAAACGAACAGTAATAAAATGGAAGGTACAATGGGCGGCCTTATCACTTAGTAGCGATCTCTTCCAGGCAACCTTAGGATGGAGAGGATAAAGACAACGACGACGATTATACGAGGGTATAATATACGAGCGTAAAACTTTTTTGCTCAAGAAATTAGTTTTTTGTAATAGGTGCTGAATGTTGACACAAAGGCTAACTACATGGACCCAATTCTCATAACAAAATATCGTTTTAATCGTGTCAATCTCCAAATGACATCCTTTGAAACTGACATTTCAAACACGCCCAATTTCGACAATCAGTTTATTATTTCAACCTCGTCTAAGCTCAAAAAATAACGAAAATTGGACCAAGTTTATAGTATATAACGTTTATATATATTGTTATATTGAAATACCAGTGTTTAATTTAAAATAATATTAAATATAAGAAGTATTTTAACGTAAAGTGAAATTACAGGCACATAAGGCCTGCCACGACAATGCCGTGGTTGTGTTGATTCCGGCTTAGAATAAGATCTATAGTAATCCTTAGATATCGTAAGAGGTGACTAAGGGAGCACACCAAGAGATAGACTATCTCTTAGTAGCAGTCTCTTAGTAATAAACACCGATACCGCAGTCACCAATCCACTTGCAAGTGTGGTGACTATGATAAAGTCCCTAAATATATACCTCCACCTACAAATATGAAATTACAGGCACATGAGTCTTAACATCAGTATAACCATAACAAACGTAACCTGCGAGGCAATGCTTTGGTAACCACTTAACATCAGGTGTATCATGTGCTTGCTTCATCAGCAAGTTGCTTACAAAAAAATAAGGATATCTAGCAGTTTACTTAATTAGGCTAATGACGAGGCTGTGAGGCTGACGACTTGTGTCCCAGGTTGATGAAATCACAGAGTGCTGTAGGGTACTTTTCTAATATATTTACATGGTTTGCGAAGCAATACTTTGTTATAAATGATGATTATTAATATAACATCAGGTGGGCCATATACTTGTTCCATCAGTGAGCAATTTATGAAGAATATTGTGTATTTCTTTTGGGAATAAAATTATTTTACTACATTTTTTATTCATCAAAAGCTTTATTCAGCATATGACTTGTTTAAATTATGGAGAACACCCTAAATCAGATTTGAGAGAATATTTCAGATAAAAATGTCTATTTCGAACATATTTACGTTTATAACCATACAAATTATGTAAGGGACATTGACCAACTACTGAAAAAGCATTACAAATTCAACATCTTAGCATAACTCCCTTCATGGTTGCTTGGGACGGTCTTCCCAGCCCGTCGGCGATGAAACTAACGGCCCGGGGTATCAACAAAAGGGCAATAAGATATGCTTGAAGAAACTAGTGTATTTGTCCCGCGGGTGTCATGGGCCTCGATGTCCCCACTGCCGCTGGGGGGTTACACGCTTCGGAAATGACGATCAGAATTGCCTCAACGTTTGTGGGTGATGGCGGATTGATTTTCATTTGTTTTTCGGTTCAAATATGGTGCCACAATTGCAGAAGGTACCATGAAACAATATTGAAGGTATTGAACACGGAAGAGGAAGGGGATAATATCATAATAATCGACTGAACATAATAATTATAATAGATCGTACTTGTCATTGATACTAAAATTGAGTAATCATCACCCAAACTACAGTCATGGATAGACTACCTTAGAAATCTATTTTTATTTACATTATTTATTAGTTAATCCATATATTGGATGGGGGTTCCTCTAAGGGACAAATTCAACCTGAAAATGTATGGCGTATAACAAAACGTCTTTAGTGAAGTCAGGGGCGACTAATATCTCATTTGGTCAAACTCACCTTATATCACGTCTTGGTAAAGTGATTGATTACAAAATAAATATCGATAAATCTGATTCAGAGATAAAAAGTATCTTCTGCTAAAATCGCTATCTAAATACACTATCACGCCGCAGGTAAAGTCTAGTGCTTTATATAACTGACCATTCTTATGAAAAAAAAAACGAAAGCCAAATGCAATTCGCTTTGCAAAAACAAACGCTAGTTTTTGCCGTTTCAGATATTTACTACAATCGGGTAGGCTGCAATATGTATAATTGCTACAGATCCTGGGACTCGCGTTCTTGGGCTAGGTAGCACGTCACCGGGATTGCCGCATATATCCCGGTAATTGGACCAAAACCCGGGATTCCACTTTCTTTATTGCAAATAAACTACTCTAGCTGTGGTGCTGTTTCTAACGCAATGTACAAGTGTTGAGCGGTTGGCGATTATAAAACTCAAATCAAACTCAAATGTATTTATTGGAACAGACGGATTTATACTCAAGACTGTTATAACAAAAAGTAAGTGTTACTTCTTTCTAAGGTTCACTTCTACTTGCAATAAGATATTTAATTTATAATTTACAAGATTTTATAATTTTTACGTATTTACGTTTGGTAGACTGTCATTACCTACTTCCCCATTCACGTTTCGTAAATGTAATTTTCGTGATACATAAAAAACTAGATAGGAACGCAAATTGTAAATTGTTTGCCTTCTGTATAAACCTTATGTTAGAGTAGATTTAAGATTGGCTGTGTTTAACAACGAGCCGGCTATTTTTACACATATCTTTCCATCGTTGTCTTTTGAACGTAGGTACTAATGTGTGCTACATTAGTACCTACGTTAATGTAATAATGTAATGTAGGTATGTAATTGTACTTCGTTTTTTGCATATGAATACAAATAGATGGCCTACTTGATTTTAAGTCGTAACTATCACCTTCGCAAGGAAAAAGAAACAAAATAGTTATTTGTTATACAAGAGTGCAAAGTTGCTTTTTAACCGCGTGTTCAATTTTAATGACCGAGCAATCGAAGGAGCGAGGGAATCAAAAGAGCACGAGGTGAAAAATCTTTGCACTCGAGTGCAACACGTAACTTTTCATTCCACCTCAGCGAGGAAATGACTAAATGCAAATGCCGCGTAAAGAACCGCGTACAAAGCAAATTGAAAAAAGAACACCAAGAAGGTTCCGAGTCTGAGTTTTTAACAAATTAAAAAAAAGTTGTATGATATATTCGGCACCATAGAGGTAGCAGTAAATAGGTTTAATGTTTTTTTTAATTCACAAACTTAGTGCACACGATGTTCTAAATTCAATTTACTTTATCCTCTAGAGAATAAAAACGGCTTTTCCACTCAGATATTGAAGATTAAAAATACTCTTTCCGTGATGGTGGGATGAAAAAGTACTTTACGATGCACTGTCCTGCATCTATCAACTTCAGACATACGATTATGATATAATAATGTTTTCAATAATCTTTAAATTTTTTTTTTTTTTACTCTGCTTCTGCTAGCAACTTGAACCACGCCATCGCTAGATAGCATTTACGTAATTTACCGGTTGAACTTACGATCGGTCTCATTACTGTAAGTGTTTTCGAAACGATTCCTAATGTTCCATTTTATTTCGGAAGGCTCGTGAAGGCTGCATCGCGGTAGGAGTCCTAAATACACGTCAATCTAGATTTTATTCCCACTAGTCTGCTACTTCCAACAATTTTCCATACAACAATGGTTGCACTAGCACTGTGACAGTGTGATATTTTTTATGTGACTTGTTGTTGGTACATGCAGATGGCTCACCTGATGATAAGTGGTTACTATTACACACGTTACAATACGAAATAACAGAGCATTGCCTCGCAGGTTACGCTCATTATTATATATATAAGTATTATATAGAAAAATCGTTTCAATGGCAGAGTGCAAACTTTGATTAGTTTATCATTATGGGAAATGTCTAAATGTATATTTAAACATGGATATGTATATTTCAAATAAATATCTCATTCCCATTTATCCTTAATAAGTAAGACTAAATAAGTGTATCAAATAAAGGAAAAACAGAAATGGGAATGTTACAAAATATTTTCCTGTATTCCTTGTTTTTTGTCACTACATAGACAGTAAAATTTCATTTATTGTTCTTTCTATTTTCCTTACAAACTCACGTTCTGTGTCCGTAGTCACTTGCCGTCGGCATTCACCCAGACTGAATAATTGCAATTTTCCCTCTTCGTATTTTATGTTGTTTTCGTTCTTTTTACGAAGTTTCTTTGTTTTGTTATTTATTTTTTGGACATTTATGTAAATACGTATTTTTAGAACGTCATCACTTTGTGAGGCAACTGATAAAATTGAGTTATTAATTTAATCGAGTTTGGTAATAATTACACTGTACCTATTAATATTATAATCTATACCAAATTATAATAATTGCTTAACTGAATTACAAATTAATTTTATCGCTTTATTACATCATTACTTAGCCATTAGTATAAGATGGCAGTTGTTTAATTTAAGCATTGTCTTTTAAGAGTTTTTTATTAATAAAGCCATAAACGTAACATTATATATTATAGTTTAATTCTAAATCGTGCTGTATGAAATCATTTATATTAATGAGTTTAATTAACTATATATTTATATCGATTTTTATAATATTAATATGATGTTTTTTTATTTATACCTATGTAATTTGAATCGAATTAAAAAAGAAGGTTTAAAATATGCATTTGTTTAACAGTGGACTTATCAGGTTAAATACGATCATTTGTAATTATAAATTATTTTAAATATTTAAATAATATATTCACAAAAAAGTGGAGTATGAATGTGGATGGATATGTGGATCGGAGTGGGTAAAAAAGTATGGATGAAATGTGTGAAAAGTTATAGGGGTAAAAAAGAATTAATACAGAGATTGCGGAAGCCTAGAAGAAGAGAACATTGTTGTGCCTGAACCTACATAAAGTGGGATAAAGAGCAGGAAGAAGATATTGATATACTTATAATCCAAGGTATACCCTTGGACTCCAAGTCCAGCTAAGTGGACGAACTTATGTAACATAATACCTAAAAGATCAGAATATTTTACCTCTCCAAATCTGCAGAGTATTCTGGTTTTATCTTCCTTCCTTTTTGTTTTCTCATATAACTTTGTCATCCACGTTTCTTTGTTTTGTCATTTATGCTTGCGTATCTCACTGACACTTAATTTGCAACCAAGTATGATCTCGTTATACGTGCGGATAAGTTGATGATGAGCTCTGAAAACAAAAACAAATCCATATAAATGAAATATCTTAAAATAGTTCAGTATACAGACTCCTAAGAGACTGGCGTGAATCGGGTAAACCCCTCACACACACCCCCACGCACCCCCCTTACACATCCCCACACACCCCCACATACCCCCTCACATACATACACCATCACATACACACCCCCCCACATACATACATTATCACACCCCCACATACACACCTTCACAAACACTACACTAAATGCGTACCTACTTATTTAGTTTTGTTAAAATTACTTTTCTTTACATACTGTTTCTTGTTCTTTTTCCGTTTGCTTTTGTTGGTTTTTTTTGTGTAATCGTTTCCTTTAGCGACAATTAATAAAATAATAGCTTCGTGTACAAAGTAGGAATCTGTTATTGGCAGTAAGTGTTGTTTATAAGTTTTAAGTTAATATCTCCAAGTGCTGTTGATTCTATGATTAATAAATAAAAAAAAAATAAAAAAAAAAAAAGTATATTTTTATATACCATTGCTAAAATTATAACGCCACCTAAAGGGAGTGAATTTTTTGAAATGGCAAAATAGTACTATATACAATGATATTATCATTGATCATCGTATGCTTTATAATTTTACAATGGAGTTCCGTAAAGTCACGCCTGAATCAATTAACTAACACTGCTAAGAGAAATTATCTTTTTATCAGAAAGAACAAGAGAAATTTCTAATGAAGTGTTTATTTTTTTACAACAATCAAGTACAATATTTATTGAAACATATTATTAGTTTTCTTACAAAGAAAATTACAGCTAATGCAATTGTTATAAATTGGTATATTAAAATACATATGACATAGTTGAGCTATCTACAGACAGCTGTAAACAATTTAGAGATAGCTCAACTAATCCAAAAGAAAGATTAAATCATGAATATTATAACTATTACAAACACATTCAGTTGTCAGAGAAAGTTATAAACGATTTTTGACAGGCTTTCATTACAAACTGTCAAAAAATCGCGACATAAAGACGTAATTAAATTAAAGTTGCGTATGAGTATTCGGCCGTAACTGGCATAACTTTTTATTGGCATTTGCATTTAAATTGTACCAAAATACACAAACGTTCGTTTAATAACTTATTCAGAAAGCAGTTCTAGCTCATGTTTAGTTAAACAGTAGGAGCTAGAACATGGTTAATGGACTCAATGAATACTAATTTATACGCGTTTAATGGGCCACGCTATTACAAACGTTATGTTCAGACCATTATGCTACATGTTAGATTTACGAGTGGGAATAACGTTTAAAATTATAATTTTAGTATTTTGAAAGCGATTCGAACGCGTTTGGGGTGGTTTTGTTGTAAAATTTACTTTACAGTTTTAGTGAACTTTACTTTACTTTTTAGTAAAGTTTGTCTGACTGACTGACATTTAGCACCGGTGGTCTAGTGGTTCTAAGGGCGTATGTTCAAATCCAATCGGGCAACAGTGGATTTTTATATCGAAAAATGTATGTGTGCAGTGCGAGTGATCTTAAACGATGAAAGAAAATATCGTACGGAATCTAGGTTAGTATTCTAGCAGTGGCGATAGGCTTGCTGTATGGAATGCCAACTACTACAATTTGTGGGTATGGGCCAAATGGACGTACCTCTGAAAAATATATCTTGAGATTCAACCCCTAAAGTGTATTCGAAGTTTTTAAGAACGTAGGTTTCTCGAACGAATAAAGTAAATTTCAGTAAGTATATCGTATGATTCATCTGATGATTCCAAAATCAGTCGGTAAAAAAATATTAAGTTTAAGATATTACAAATACACCTACAAATATTAATCAATCATGTTAATATTATAACACATACTATAGATAAAGACATAGATATTTTTTCTCGATAAAAAGTATTTATTTTAGGTAGTCTGAAAATCCAAACAAATAATGACGTTGTTTGTTCATAAAATATCGTTAATTAAAATCTACAGTCATAGATAGCTACACGAACAAAAGCAGTAAAATACACCACTCGTGGAAACGAAACAACATTGAATCTGCTTTAAAAAATAAAGGTAAGGTAAAATTTATTTGTAATGGCCGCCATACAACTGCGTCGGCATCACAAGAAAATACACTCTGTGTCCCAAAACTATTCGAACACTTTTAGAAGAAACCCCAACTAAAGTTGATCACGAACTTTGTGGACACTAGTGGTTAAAATGTATCTGGCCGGTTTGTATAGAAATTTGTAAGAATGGTCGGTAGGGAACTTTTGGGACAAGCGGCTTCATATAGAGTTGTCAAGGGCGGGGTTTCGTGATGAATTGGAAACATTCTAAGCGGGGGAAGAGGGGTTTTTTAAGGGGAAGCGAGGAGTGAAGGGAGGGTGGAAGGGGGTGATTAATGGCCTCGCTAGAGGGAGCCATGTTCATTATACGGACGGAACGATGTGTTACTTGCCTACTAATATATTTCGCTTAGGCCTAAGCGCCGACGATGTTATTAGTTCATTATTTTAGGCATTTTTATATCTTCCGGCGATAAAAGATGACGTTTCTGATTATGGGTGTCGTCCGAGAATAGTTTTGTTGACAATGACTTACAATAGGCGGCATTGTCTTCTGCTTTTTTACCCACCTTGTACAATGGAATGCATTTTACTATCTGTTTATAGACAAATTCATTAGATTTCATCATTGTTACTATTTACGGTCAGTGCACACCACTAGGCGACGGATTTTAAAACCAATGTATTTTTTATCTTATCTTTATCTAGTAAATTAAGTATTTCATTGATGCTCCGAGGCGATCCAAGATCAGATTTCGAATATTGCCATTTATACTTAATTTTTATTCAATAAGATAAAAAAAATATTGTCGAAATAAAATCTGCCCTGCCGTCAGACGTACTGATTACTTTTTCCATGACATTTTACTCAATTTTTAAGTATCAGAATCCAAACTATATAAAACTATCAACACCTAAATATTAACAAGAACCGTTATAGTTCTAGCTATAAAGGTCCTAACACACCGCTCATAAAACCGCTCACGCTCGCCCTTCTTCAAAACGCGAATTATAAGTGAAATACGACGGTAATACCACGCTCGTAATACGCAGTAAATACGTAGTAAAAACGCAGCGCGCGTGGAGTCGGGAGATAGGCGGCTATGTTCATGTTTAGCCTGCTTTATGTTAATGAGGGCTTGGTGTGGGTTAAAAGGTAGTTATTGTCGCCTTTTTGGTGTAATTATTTAATTTTATATGAAGTTTGAATAGGCTGAGTTTTTAGCTTTACGTGTTTTTAAATTTAGAACTGCTTGCGGCAAACATAAAAACAAACGCTTATTGCCATGTTTAACGTAGTCTTGATTTTAAACGTAATTATTCGGTCTCGTGTAAAGTAACCCTAGTAGTAATCCACCTAAAGGTTCACTGTAATCAGAACCTGTAATAAATGTTTACAGGCCATGCAAACATTTGCCTGTTTCAGGAATCGAATCGGCATCTCTTGCGTCTCAGTCACGTGCTGAAGCAAATGTCATAAAATCCGTCATTATAAAACAGCTAGAGTACCGCGCGCAACTTCGTCCGCGTGAAGTTATTTTCATACAAACTTCAGCATTCACTGTACCTGTTAGGGGGTTGAATTTCAAAAAATCCTTTTTTAATACACCTACATGCACCAATATGAATATACTCTGAAAATTTCAAGCCTCTACGACCCGTAGTTTAGGCTGTGCGTTGTTTATAATATAACTGACATAACATAATATGACTGACTGATTTGTATTATATCAATCAGTCAGTCAGTCAGTCAGGACAAAGATTGTTATAATTGGTATAAATTGTAGATTACAACAATAATAACAATAGGTAACTGATAGTAGATCTCTAGTTTGTATATTAATATATTGAGAGATTAGTGCTGGACAAATATATTTTATCGAAAATCTTGTTCCGGATGAACAGCATCCTGTAAGTAGCCAATAAGAAATAAAGTATCTTTACCACACGCAAAAGTTATGTAGGTATGCTTTACAACCACACTGCAAACTATTTCACTATAGAACCCTCAACACCTAAGCCCTAAAATCACAAACAAAACACACGTCTCGAACTTAGCATTCCATTCGCACAACGCGCTTAAAACAGAAACAACGGCCCCATTAAAAATCCGCTCTTGGATATTTCCCGAGATCCCGTAGCTCGCATAAATCGCTAGCTTTCCACGAAAGCTATTTTCAAAGGAGCGTTTTCTATTCCGAGCCGTGCACCCGTTTTTCTTAGACGCCCATTATAAGACGGAGGGTGTGCGCTCCCCCTTAGGGGGAAAAGGCACGGAGCTACCGAAAGTGGAAGTCCGAGAGCCAGTTATACTTTTAATCCGTCATACTATTTACTATAGAAAATAAAGTTAGTGGACTGATTTTAAGATATAAGGTATCTTTACCACATGCAAAAGCGAACCACCGGCGGCGAACTCAATGGTCATTCCTCAATCAAACACTCTGTTCTAATCCTAACTTTGTTCAGTTAGTGCTTACCTCACAACACCAACCTTTACTACCTAACATCCGAAAATATTATGTCTAAATTTACAATTTCTTGATGTACAGATTACCGTGGCTCTTCCTATGATCTGTTTGTTTAAAATTTAGTGGTATGAGGTAAAAAAACTGTTACAAGTGCCTGGACTACAAAGTTCGTAGGCTTCGGCTTAGTCGACGTATAGACCGTTATGAAAGTTTATAAGGAGAATGGATGATAATTATCAGGTTTTATAGCAAAGGCGTGCTTTTTAAGCGATATCACACCTAAAGAGTTTGGTATATCGCGAACTCTCGTAACGATTGTGTATGACAGAATGTAGATGACTTTGTTAGGGGTAACCACTTAACCACACCACACTACAAGGTATGAAAAAAAAATCTTATGAATTTTTTTCGGCATGAGTTGTTACCAAGCCGCATCATGCTGAGTTGAAGTTTTGCATCAACATAGTTAATATACCTATATGCCATATTTATTTTATAGGTTTGATTTGTAGGTAACACCTTTTTCAAAAATTATTGTATAGTGTTGTGTGCTGCCACTAAATAAATATTAAATTCCAATTAAATACTAATGATCAATATTATTTGTATTAAAATGTTGTCTATGCTGACGGTCATTAAAACCTTGTAACAATTATATGTAGATTTAATTTATTTTCTAAAAAGTATGATATATTCTAAAATAATAATAAAAAAACATGGTCTAGATATAGATCTAGATGACCTATAAATCTACCTATACTTTTAAATGATGCCAGTAATATAAAAATAGCAGCCAGAATAGGCTACATTGATTTTTTTTAGTCTAGATTATTAGTTTAGATATATACCTACGTTTATCCTGCAAACGTATGGGGGAGGCCTATGTCCAGGAGCGGACTTCTACAGGCTGTTGATGATGATGATGATTGTGATACCTACTAGAATAATAAGTACATGCATGGTACCGTTACCTTATAAACACACATATTTTTAACATAATATAGCTAGCAAGAATAGTATCTAATATTCTAATATTAAAAAATAAACGTTTTTTTTAAATAAATATTTCTATATTAAAGCATCCTATCTATCTTCTTTAGTATTGTCACGTAATCTTCTCAGATAACTTAAGCACTACCCCAGCGTCTAAGTCTAGCCACAAACTTCTAACTTCTAACGCCTTCTATTTGCATGTAAATACTTTGAAAAAGTAATTTGCGCCCGCCGCCTCTCCTCGCCCTCGAGATTGCGAAAAGTCACATTAAGCTTCCACCAGGTGATGCATGGTTACTGTTATAGTCGAATATAATTTTCTGAGGCAAACCTCCCCCTTAATCCCGCGAAGAACCTCCGGAATTATTCCTGAAGATATTTACGGTTTCGTGAATAAATAAAATTATGAACGGTAAGGCTCAGTCTTGTTTATTATTATGCCTATATTAAGTTGTTTATCTTTTTAATGGTCCCAGAGAGTTATATAGGTCGATGCGATTTATTTCGTATGGGATAAGAGACGGAGGATAAAGGAATGTCGGGATTCGGGCTGATTCCACGGCAAGATTGGATTTTTAAATTTAGATGTGATGTTGGACTGTTTCTTTTTTGGAGCTAACTCTGATTAATCTGGCTCAGACGTACAATTCTTATTTCATTAATAAATACTGTGAAAATCTTGGATTCGTGTTGTTATTTTGAATAATATTGAACTTACCTGAACTCATGTTACAGCAAACCATGGCAATAACACTTATATTGTGAAACTTTTTGATCAAACGTGAATAAGAAGATTAGAGTTACGTTAGTTTAATTTTTAAAATAAAACTAGATCTATGTCTACACAATCAGACACGAATGACAAAACTAAAAAGGGTTTTACGAAATGTCCAACCGAAAACATTTTTTTGGACAAACACAAAAACAATCCATAGCAATCTAAGAAATATTTCATACCTACAACGGAACTTGTGCAATAAATTGTCCAAAAGGACAATGGACAAAGGGGTAACAGTTCTGGCCCTCGAACCCTTTATTGGCTTTCGAAAGAAAACAACCCTTCTTTTGTCGTTGAAAAGAACTTTTGTTTCGTGAAGTCCGTTATTTTGACGCAAAGAGCTTTACAATTTCTTGGAAAGCATTTACAGCAAACCTTGCACAATCTATTGTTTTTAATTTCTGCATTGTTGGCCATTTTTTACTGTACAGGTATTTTTTACTTCGCTAAAAAGAGTTCGCAATTTTGCACAGCTTATCGCAATTGCCAGGTATTTTGACTTTGAGGTTTCAAAGTGTTTATGAGCCAATTATGCTTTGAAACGTGCTTTCTTTGATATAAGTCTTTCAAAAGCCGCTTTTATAGAATTATTTTTAACATACACGAAGCTGTGTATGCTTTTAAAACGACTTCTATAAACACATAATTTTGCCGCAAAATTGTATTTAGATAGTTTTTGTGTGTTTTTGTAAAAGTTTGAGTCTTGATAGAAGACACTATTTGTATACTCAATGAATATAAATATAGGCAGACATTTCACACGACTTTATCTAGCCCCAAACTAAGCAAAGCTTGTACTATAAGAACCGAATATCTGATAAAACACTTGCAAACACTGTTTTGTAGATACATAGTATAATACAATATAACACCCAGACATAAAGCATTTTATTACACAAATGTTTGTTTATAGTGGGGATCTACATAGTGATCTATCAGAAATACTATTTTTACTGCCATATTTCAACGAGATAAACCCAACCGCCTGTATCCTCTCATCATAACTCTGAAACAGCGATAAACTCGAGTGCAACGACCTCGTTGCAGACCCTATTCAAGGTCGTGCTAGTAAAATGTTTATGGTCTATAAAAGAACCGTCTGCAGTGTGTCTGTGTGTCAAGGACTCCAGACGAATTTTATTGACCATTCTGTGACATGACGAGACGTTTTACAACTGTCAAATGTCAACCCTTTTGTTTTATCGGCAGATGTCGTGTCTTGGTAAGTTTGAGATTGTACTTACAATGGGATTGTGGAGCGTTGAGGAGTTAAACCAATGTGACATGTGTTACACTGTCCTTTCTTTTTTGCCACTGATAAATATTAAAAAAAACTTGTATATTAGAATCATTTTTGATGTTGGCGACAAGTCTGCCAGATTAAAATGGAATTGGGCAGACTACACCAGTCGTATGCCTAACGAGAGATGGGCAGCGGTCGTCACACAATAGGTACCTGCAAATGGACAACAAAGCCGGGGCAGGTGAGGTAACGTTGGCGTGACGACCTCGATACTTTTCATAAATCCTGGTAGAAAGTGGCAGAAGATAGAAAGCAATGGAAAGAAATGGGAGAGATCTTTGCCCAGCTGTGGGGCGGCATTGGTGAGAAAAAAAATTGATCCATATTAATTTTTATTCATAAAAACATTGGAAGTATAAATTTAAAACTGATAAAGAAGCCAAAGTTTTTTTTCTGAAAATTATAATTTCATCGTGGAAGTATCTTTATGTAAAGTATGGTAGCGATTATAAAAAATGCATCAAAATAGGGAGAGGGACTCAAATTAAATATTCCATAAAATCTCGGCAGTTCCAAAAGTAAAGTAATATCGGATACGCAAGTGGCTAATGACAATTTGATACCGCCGGAATGGCACACTCGTAAAAAATCACTAGAAATGATCCCATTTTGATTAAAAAATCAAAAGGACTCACCCTTGCGAACGTTGAACAGCCTGAACACAAAAAGAAACTTCCGAATGATTTAAAAGTTTTAATAACGAAATTCTAGTGAAATGACATTATACTTTCAAATTAGGAGTGAAAATTTAATTTAAAGGAGACAACTCGGGGCGAATGAGATTCGGCCATAAAAATGTACAAGCACTTCTTTCTTGGAGTTTCTTTTCAGCCTAAGGAATTTATGCCGCTTAAATCTCTCCAAGGAAAATGAAAGGGGGCTAGAGTGGACTGGCATCTGCGGAAACCATTCTGCGATAACTGTCCGGCTATTTAAATTATCATTCCGATACGGTATCGGTAAGGTAATTGTTTTATTTTATACACTTTTTTGTCACCTTCATTAGGCTCCGCTGCTGGACATAAGAACGTGTTTAAGCCTTTTCTATCCACCAACTTTTCACAATTTTAGCAACATCATTGCCCCATCGAGTGGTAGGGCGTCCTACACTTCATCCTCCGGATCGTGGTCGCCATTCAAGAACTTTTACACCCCAGCGGTTATCGGTTCTAAGAGTTACCTGGCCTGCCCACTGCTACTTAAAATTGCTGATTCTGAGAGCTATATTAAATATTACTAGAGCATATAGTGGTATGTTTTATGTTATAAAAGTATTGTACGTATTTGTGAATTTAAAGGTTTTTGAATATGTGAAACAAAAAAGGCGTTAAACACTCGTAATTCACTCCAAACCTGCAAAAAAATAAAAAGGTATGGAGGTTGAGCTATCTCACATAGTAGTAATAATAATAATAATATGATTATTTCAGCCCAAATTAACCCACGGCTTACAATGGTCGAGTAATTTAAGCTAGCAAAAGTTTTGGTCACCATTTTTTTATCCGGCTTTTCTGATTTCTGAGTATTCCAGTACAAGAGGGTCTGTATTTATTAAACTGGATGGTTCGCACTCGTTATAGGAATTTTAATCATCAAACTTTTCCTTATGAATGCGGCTTTGGTATGACTTTCAAGTTATCTTTTATTAGTTTTCGGTCTTCTAATTAGGGTTGTCGAGTTTCAAATTAAATGTTCAACTACACTTTGTAATTTCTATCCGGCTATAATGATCATTTAGATCACACACTTTTATAATCACATTCAATCACTTTTACATATTAGTAGTAGTAAAGTTTTTGTCAAATTTCTCGTCCGGGGAAGTACTACTACCATTCCTATTACTGCCGTCAAATAGTGATGCTTCGCATTCCTGTGTTCCAGTTTAAAGGATTTGGATGCCGGTGAGATTACAGGCTCGTGACACAGTATGCTTCAGGTTGGTGGACGCACGGTAGTGCATTGTAGAGCACGAACCTAATATGCGTGACCTACAAAGCAATGCTTTGTTAGAGGTAATAGTTACCACTTGACATCAGGTGAAAAATTTTAAAAATATTAAATTAATAATAAATAATAATAAATGCTTGCTGCCAATCAGTTGCCATCACCTATAACAAAGCATTGCCTTTTATGTTTAATAGAAACGTGAAAAGCTGACGATTATATCTGAATAAATGTTGTTTTTCTTCGATATCCATACTAATAAAATATTCTTGCTACAGTATAATAAAGCTGTATTTTCAATCATTTTATGATTTAATAATATTTTACTGTTGATTAATTCTTAATTTTTAGGCTTTTGTTTTATGTAAAGGAAACTTGTGTAGTATGATGGGTTGGAATATTAGTTTTGCTTCCAAAAATTTCAGCGGTGTAAAGACTATTCATCTAGCTAGTAATCTTTTTATCTACTGTACCAATTTCGAAAATTATTTTACCAATAGAATAGCCACATTTTTTATGAATGTCATAGGTTATCTATAAACCCGTAAAATGAAAAATAAAATTACCGCCCAACGAAGTGGGCACGGGTCAGCTAGTTATTAATATAAACAACTTTTACCCTGTAACCTCCGAATCGTATATAATTTATACTAACTGAACAATAGTATTCAAAACTGGAATTTAATCTAAATATATGTGTTTTTCAAACATTAAAAAGTGTATTAGGCAAAGTTTCTCAAAACATGAACAAGCTTTTTAACTTTTAATTTCTAATTATAGCGCGTGGCGCATACGCTGTCAACTAAGGCTCTGTACACACGAGTGTGTAACTGCGATTATAATTTTGCAAAGCGGGCCCACACAATCACGGCACAGTATGCCTTGTATTACTAAACAGTAGAAACAGTAATGACGTGAATGGTGACTCAAACTTACATTCATAATTGCTTTTTAATTCTGTCCGCATAAATTTCCCTTTCTAGTATAAAATAGATATGTTTTGCCCTGTGATGAGTTGCCTTTTTCATAAATTACTGTGATAAGTGATCTAGTCTCTACTTTTAGAATGATAGCCAAAAATAATAGCAAAACTTAATAGGATCACAATTTTAGTCATACCAATGCACAGGTAAATATAATAAAGATATTTTGCTTTGAGTATCTACTCAATGTCTAGGTTAAGGTATTCTAAAATAACAAATTAAATAAATAAATAAATAGCATCACTTTAATTCCCAAGGCCCGGTAGATATCCCCTCTGATCGCTTAGTACCAAGTACCTATTCGAAATCTCGAATATTTTGCTGCGTTCCGGTTTAAAGGGTGTGGGTGCCGGTGAAATTACAGGCACATAAGGCCTAACATCTGTATGCCTCAGGTTGATGGACGCTGAGGAGTGCATCAACCCACCTGGTGTTAAGTGGTAACCATCGCCTATAACAAAATATTGCTTCGTAAGGCACACTCGATAGGAACGTGCCCTACGAAGCAATATTTTGTTATAAGCGATGGTTACCACTTAACACCAGGTGGGTCATACGCTTGTTCCATCAGCAAGTGGTATAAAAAAAACCGTGTGTGCTTTAGACCACACGACTGAAGTAAAACTTCTAAACGTAACTGGCTATGAGAAAAAGAGAGAAAGAACAGTGCTTCCATACCCCCTCCATGGTTGTGTTAAACGTTTAACGCAACCTTGTTGGAAGTTGCATAAGTATTACTTCAAAAAGTGACATCTTTCCTATTTTAAGAGAGATAATAACACTTTTTACCATCAACCTATTGGTCTTAAGTGAAATGTTGACCTGATGTCTTTTAAGGTTTCGTACCCAAAGGGTTATGCTGGGATCCCAACACAGCTACAGCTTCCCTACTGTAAGGTATATCTTTATTTTTCCGGCCAGTGGGAGTTTCAGAGCTTTCCCGTGTATCGCTAATTAAAATACGCTGTCACGACCATTAACGGCGCTGGCGGTCTCTTTACACTGCCAAATAATTATTTTGTATATGAAACATTAATTTTTATGATGCTATTTTTAATGAAGATCCTGTCTTATATTGCAAAATATAGGAAAAGTAATCGCATTTGATCAGAAAATTCAATGGTTTATTATAGGCGATGGTAACCGCTAGACATCGGGTGGACCATATACTTGTTCCATTAGCAAATAGTATAAAAAAAAATGGAAACCACGTTGATCTCTAAACTAACTTTTTATAAGCATAGCCTAGAAAAATACATAGTTAAAGAAATAGTTTATAAAGCAAAATATATTATTATTATAATTTAAAAAATAAATCTTTAAAAATTAAAGAAACAAGCTTATAAAAATGTTTAATTCATTAAACTGTTTATAACTTAAGTTGTACCAAATTCCATTGTGTATTACCTCTGCTTAAAATGCAGTTATAGCTAAGCATTTATTTAAATTTAAGTAACTTAATTAGATACTGTTAGATACCACTAAGTTATTCTAATAATGCATGAGAAACAATCCTACTAATATAAATGCGAAAGTTTGTAAGTATGAATGTTTGTTACTCTTTCGCGCAAACGAAAAACTACTCAATGGATTTTAATGAAACTTTACAATATAATAGCTTATACATCAGAATAACACATAGGCTATTATTTATAAAGATATTGTGTAAATTGGTCAAAAAATAACGTGGAAAATACTACTCGGACGAAGTCGCGGGCAACAGCTGGGTCAATAATATTATTTAAATAAACTCATTTCTTTTTCTAACAGTTTTTACATTGAATTGCAAATTTTGATGCTTTTTTGAATATGTATACAACAGGCATTTTTTTACTGTAGGTACTTTGTATAAAAAATACTTATTTATATGTTTCTTGCATAAACCTATTATAAACATTTATATAAGCTTAATACTGTGAATAAAGAATCATAGTTAGTATTCTTGTAGCAGCTGTATTGGAATGATCAAAAAGTGAGCATTAGCCAAATGTATTGTTCGGACGTGGTTCTTGACTCCGTAGATATTGTGAAGCTCCAAGTACCAAAGATCTAATTTGTTATAAGTTATGGTAACCACTTAACATCAGGTCGGCCGATTCAAAATATGTATTCCAAAATAATTTTGTTTTTTTTTAATATTTTCATTTTTAGGGTTTCGTGCCCAAAAGGTAAAACAAGACTATTACTAAGACTCCGCTCTCTGTATGTCTGTCTATCTATCTGTCCGTCTGTCGCCAGGCTGTATCTCATGAACCATGATAGTTAGAGAGTTAAATTTTTCAGAGATGATGTATTTCTATTGCTGCTATAACAACAAATTAAAAAACAGAATGAAATAATATTTAGGAGCTCTTATGCACCAAACGTGTTTTTTTTTGCCGATTTTATTATGATATGGTATGGAACCCATCGTACGCGAGTACGACTCGCACTTGGCTGGTTTCATTATTTATATATTCACAAGCTATCTTAGACAAACATAACAATCATAAGCCATTCAACTATTCAACATAAACGAGTATTTAGCACTTTTAATATGGTAGTAACAATATGATTTTCATATAAATTCAAAATAAGCTTGAGTTTGATAGTTTATCGGTCATTTTAAAAACGTAAATGCGAGGTTGCCGTCCTGTGTTGGCCATTAGCAACCGTTTAGCCGTAAAACTTGACACAAGTTGACTCATAAAGATTAGCCACAGAGTATATAGCTCTCTCAGATTACTGTATTTCTTGTAAAAATACCGGTTTGATTGCATTATACCGTTAAACTTATTTTAATTTAAAAATATTATTTATTGCTTATTTATCTAGATGAAAGTATTTGTATTTTAATTTTTTATTGATATTGATATAAGTATAAAATTAAATATTTATCTGAAGTGTTTAAAAGTCGGAAATGAAATGAGATAGTTTATAAGATTATTTATATTTTTTGCTGTGATTATGTATTGTATGTATTATGTATTTTGTCCAAGTTGAATGACAAAACAAAGAAATGATATAAGATAAATAAATAGACTCACTAATATATATACATCCCCTTATATCTTTTGCTATGTTGTATCATATTCAAATATTATACACTTGGCATGACTGCCTGTAATATTTTCTGTCTTCGCTTGACTAAGTTAAATTGCCACCACACTGGGGCTTAATTATTATGCTCTCATACAACAAACGTGATTTTTTGCCGTTTTTATATAGATAATAGTACGAAACCCTTCGTGCGCGAGGCCGACTCGCCCTTGCCCGTCTTTTTTCAACTGCAAAACGCATAAAATGGAATCATCTGTTTTGATATAGGTACCCGTGGTATTTATGTGCCAAAAAAGTGTTACTAAAATTCTATTCTACCTGATAAAAATACTTTAGTCAGAAATAACTCGTCCCATACATAAAGCACCGAAAGTGATCTCCTAAGTTAATCCTGTAAATTCCAACGGTACAGTTGCCTCGTAACGAATGGGAATGACCCCATTAGAGGGCACCTTTTAACGTATTAAATCGGAACTTATCTGTAGAACTGTTCGCGACCTGACCCGAGGGCTGCCCTTATCAATGCTACCACTCACTTCGGGATAGTGGGGTGGACCGACAGTAATCATTTTGTGGTCTATCCGAATGATAGTATACCTTGTTAAGAATTTGAACTGGATCGTGGACATTACTGTATGTATAATGTAAACTCTGTAAACGCTGTAAACTGTGTAAACTCACATGAAAATATTTTACCTACTACAGTTTTTCCAGTAATAATACTGGATTCGTTTTCGAAGCAAAATGGTTTTTTTCATTTTTGTTTTTCTAGTGTTATTTCAGGTTTCGATGTGTAATTTTAGTAGTAGTACTACTTTTAGTACTTTGTGAAAGGGCTCGTCCGGAAAAGTACTACTACCATGCCTATTTCTACCGTCAAGCCACTTACTGTGTTCCTGTTTGAAGGGTGTGGGTGCCGGTGTAATTACAGGCACACATGGCTTAACAGCTCAGGTTGATGGACACGGAGTAGTGCATCGTAGAGCATGCCAACGAGCGTGAGCTGCAAGGCAATGCTTTGTTTTAGGTAATGGTAACCACTTAACATCAGGTGGGCTATCTGCTTGTTCCATTAGCAAGTCACATAAAAAAAATGTTGGTAGTATTTTAACCATCATTACTCGAGATCTTAGCACAAGTGTATGCAGTTGAAATGAAGGTGTGTCATGTGGCATCCTGATTTGAACGAAAATGTTTCCATCATGCTTTGAAGAAATCAATCTCTTCAAAACCAATAGCCGTCTTTTTTTTTTACTGACTCGACTTGAAAAGAAACTATGTATTTAGTATCCAGAGTACATTGGCAAAACTGTCTATCTAATGACGTACAGGTGCCATAGAGAAAAGAAGAGGAATAATTAAAATAAAAAAAATTGTGTACTTACACCAAAACTTATCACATATTTTATTCTACAAAAACAAAACAAATTCTCAAAACTATCTTTTTAAAAAACCAACCTAACTAATCTTATTTGTATTAGTTAACTTTTATTCACTAGTATCCACAAATCCTACGTAATTTGATTATTAATTTCATTAAACCCTTTACTATACAGGTTTAAACGGGTTACAGCGCCACACAGGTTTGTAGTTTCATTAATTTGATCGCATGTAAGCCTTCTAAGCTACGTAGTTCCCGGGCAGTTACATAGATGGAAGCACACGTAGAATAAAGTTATCATAACTTTAGTTCTTTGAGACTGATAAAAACATGTTTAAAAACTAATCATAGTTTTTATAAGTATATCTTTAAAGGTTTGCTGAATCAAACCTGAATTTTAGTAAGAATGAAGCTAATATTACTGTTCATTTTATTTTTATCTATTATTATTTATAAGATTCTTTGTACGGACTGACTGACTGACTGATATAAATAGACAACACAGTCTGAACCGCTAGAGACTTGAAATTTCAGGATTTGTCTAAGCAGGTACGGTTGTACCTACTAAGAAAGGAATTCCTTACTTTTTTTTTTTTTTTTTTTATACAACAAAGTAGACAAACAAGCTTACGGCCCACCTGATGGAAAGTGGTTACCGTAGCCTATGGACGCCTGCAACACCAAAGGAATTACAAGCGCGTTGCCGACCCTTTAAAAATTTTAAAACGCCCTTTTTGAAGAACCCCATACTATAGTCCTTAGTGAAAACCTACTTACCTACCTACTTAAAGGGGACCCTTCCCGCGTGTAGCAGGAAGTTTGTATAAAATAAGATATTTTAATCAATAGCTAAACTAATGATATCGCATTAGTATGGTCAAGTTACTACGGTTAATTTTTAAGTTAAAAATAGTTTTTGTCTGCTTACAAAATTGGTTTCGCCACGATACACATATCGTTTTAAAATGCAAATGTGAGACGATAAAGCTATTGTTTTCATTTCATTTATATTTACTATCATACACGTTGTAGACTTGCATTGCTAGTCAAACACCTACTTAGGGTTTAATTTCTTTTACCGATTTGCTTAGTGTTCTCGAAAAGTTGCGAGATTATTAGTAAGCAATCATCAAAACAAGCAATAAAACATGTAACTTCCACTTAAATGAATCAGCCCCTATACAGTCGCCATTTCACATCGTCGCTAAATTGGTACAAAACATAAATCCTTCTGTTTAATTTAATCAACACCCGCGTTCTTCATTTATTTATTTACAACTTGACCACTTGGCTTTGACCCCCATTTCTCCATTGTAAAAAAATATCTCATAGAAGCTACGAAGGCTAGTCGACTCGAAATAGGTCGAGCTATGGTGGTTGGTAGGATGTCCATAATTTTAAATAATGTGGGAGCCCACGCTCTTGTTGAATGCACTCAGCAAGAGTTAAAATTAAATTAGATAAGATAAGGGCTAAAAAGAATGTAAGGTTAGTAGTACATTGTTTAAATGATGTTTTAAATTTTGTGTTATTATAAAATACATTTTTACTAATCATGTTTATATCATCTTAGTACAAAAAATATATTGCCGTGTAGGTGTCTAATATTATTAATAAAATTCATTTTATTATTAATTTATTAAGAATGTTAGAATCATCTTAAGAATGCATGCATTTTATTCGAAAATAATATTGCATTATTAAATTATAAGAGTATCTAAATCGATTGCTTTAACTAAATATTATCCAAATGAAATCCATCTAAGACTTATAAAGCTTACTATTACCATATTATCATCCAAATAAAGTAATTCAAATTCAAAAATCGAATTCAAGATGGCGGTGCTTATCCTATAAGGGTGTCTCCCCTACCGGATGTTTGCGCATCTCGACCGCTCGGAAACGCGGGGAATGAATTATGATCACATCATCATTTATTTATTTTATTCCCCAATTCTGATGACACTTTAATGTTTTGTGGAATTGTAGTTTGTACAACGACGCGACGGCTCGTGCTGACTGCACTCACAAATTTTAATATTATGGCGTAACCAAAAATTATCCAATACACAAGCATTGTTAGAATTTAGTGCTGTGCATTATAATTAAATGCGTATTCACATAAATGTATTATGTTTGAGTAAATTAGGTATTCAATACCCTATGAATTTGATACTAACACATTAGTTATTACATAATATTGTATAATGTAATTACAATGTAATGAAAACGAAACTAATAGTACATAATATAGTGGTAAAAATTGCGTCTTGACAAATAATACTAAGCACAATACTCAGTACAGTAATTACGTATGTAAACATCTTTTGATCTAAACATAGATAATTTTACAATTTAGTTACTTCCCTAGCACATTGCAGAGTAAATAAAGCAACTTAAAACCAACAAAGGAACATTTCGAACGTCAGATAATGAGCGTGGCTAGCGAGGAGGAACGAAATGTCTGCCCGGGAGAGGTTGCGATATTTCCGCGCCATTGCACACTTTGTTGATACCCTACACCGTGTCACGGGCACGCGGTAACAGTGAAAAATAGCCTTTACATTTTTTGGAAAATCCACCAATTTATTGTAATAGATATTTTTTGTGAAAATGCAGGTTATAAACGTTATGTATTTCTACGGTTTTTCTTAAGATTAGTAGGCATATGTATATTATTTTTAACAGAAAAAACATTAAACATAAAAGTATGTGCAATCTTGTTCTTTTCCTACTCTGCTCACATTTACATCAGTTAAATAACATTTTGCTTAGGAAACAAAAACGAAGCGTAGGTTATTTAGGCTTATTAAGTTATAAAAAAATCAGAGAAATTGTGATTGTAACTATTTTAGGTTAAGCTTTATATAGTAATGCCTGAGGTAGAAAGAAATTTATGTAAACATATAAATTTATGTAATATATCTGATAGCCAAATGTCGTGACTCTTGTCACTCAGTCTTGTTTTACATACAATTTTTGTATGTAAAAAAAGGACTGAAAAATATTCAGTTATTCGTTTGGAGCAAGCAATTTTTTGCGTACGAGTTTTATTTACATCGCCAGTAATGAAATAATATTTGCGAGTGCCACATCAGTAAATTATTTTTATAATGGGGTTCGTGAAAATTCATGAAATTCTTGATGAGTTTTACGTATTGCAATGTACTTACTGTACGCGTGGCTTATTACATTTTTATGCAGATTTCTGTACTGTACAACATTGTTTTCTTATGCTATCAATATGAAGTACTTAGTAACTAACTTTATCAAAAATGTCACAAAAATACACTCTACCTTTAAACTAACTCACATAATTGAACATTTGATCGCTATAGTTAGTACATACCGACTTAAGTAAACCATAATACCTAAGTGTTTTGTATCTTTTATTTCCGAAATTTACTACCAAGTATTCACCTCATCAAATATACGACCCACATGTTCAAGGAGTTTATACTATATGACGACCGATGTGGCGCGGGGGGCGAATGTCCGCCTGCGACGCAGAGGTTGCGGGTTCGATTCCCGCCTCGGGATAAATGTTTGTACAATCTGCAAATATTTATTCCGGGAGTTCTGGGTATTTTCTATGTATAATAAAAAATATCTATGTATGTAATATAGTATTGTATTAAGTATATCAGTCATTTAGTACCCATAACACAAGCTCTGCTTAGCTTGGGGCTAGATGATGCTGTGTGGATTGTCCAGCATTATTATTATTATTATTATACTCTTACTGCTAGAGAGTAGATGAAACACAAGAAGAACACAGCTAACGGGTCGGTTTTTTGCTTTAATTTACTACTTACTAGGCTAATGATGGAAAACCACAATTCACGTAATGTTATCAACTGAGATTCATCCCATCAAAATGCAAACACCTGGCCACACTACGCGCTAGAAAATTCCGCGTAATTTATCGCATACGATATCTTTGGCAGTAAAAACGTCGGCGTCCACCCGCTGCCTATCGCCTATCGCCGACAACCTATCGTTGAGTTATAGCATTGAGATGATTGGGATAGCTCTGGTCTTGTTTGATAAGTCGTGGTTTCTTAGCATCGTATTGACCAGGCTAGCACGCTAGACAAGCTTTCAAAGATTACCGAGATTCAAAAATCGCGGAATGAAAAAAGCGTGGTCATGCACAAAAACATATACATTATTTTGAATAGAAACGGCATATTTATCATGATTTTTTCCCGATATTTCATGGCACAGATGCGTGCGCCATGATCACGATTTGAAGATCATTAATCATGATTATCATGGTGAAAAGTTCTAGCCAAAGTTATTATTAAATTTTAAATAAAATCAATAAACTGAACCAGTAACAGAAACCCGAGCAGATTTACTCTGAATCCGAATCCAATCCGAATATTGAGTTCAGTTAAAAAAACAAAATATAAGACAGTACCGGCAAGCCAATTGCATAAAACTTATCAGTGCTTGATCAAATAATTAAAAATATGCCGTTCGGTAGATGGAACGCATCGTAAATTTGAGTTCACGCATTCAATTTGTAAAACAGAACGAGCTCCCTGTGCACTATTTATTAAAGGATTGAAAAAAATATTTGCCACACAAATTAATACTCTCTCTCTTCTTCAACCTATATCCACCCAATGTCTCTTCCAATGCACGCTATTCTCTTCGTTGTTGGGCTTTCCGCAAACAAGGTAGTACAAAAGGTAATTAATAATTCAGTTGGTATCTAGTTAATTTCATCATCATCATCATCAGCCTGTAGTAGTCCAATGCTGGACATAGGCCTCCCCCATATGTTTCCAGAAAGAACGATTCTGAGCCTTTTCCATTCATCAACTTCTTGCGGTTCTAACAATGTCGTCAGTCCATCGGGTAGGAGGACGTCCTACGCCTCGTCTTCCGGTTTGTGGTCGCCATTCGAGAACCTTTGCTCCTCTAGTTAATTTATTATTAGGTAATTACAGGCAAATGAAGGTGTTTCTATGTGCGTCAGGTTAATGGACGCAGAGCAATACATTGTAAAACCCATTCCTACCGAACGTTACCTGCGCTTTGGCATAGGTACGTGATGTTAACCACTTAACATCAGGTGAGCTGCTAGTTCCATCAGCAAGTCGTATAAAAAATTATAGTAAGATCATCACACAAATATTTATTTAGCTAACTGAGTTGTGAGGTCAGTCTTTCATAGGTTAGGACTTTCAGTTTATAGAAAAAAATGGCATTACGAATTTAATCCACAAGCACGGTAGATATGCCATCCAATGTCTTAGTACCAAGTACCTACTCGAGATTCTTCGAAGGTGTCTAAGAGGGATAGTCAGAGGTACGTTACGTTCAAATACATAGTATATTTGGGACATACCCACATTTAGCAGTAGTAAGTATTTCATACATTCCTCACACTGTTTTTCTTCACCGTTTGAGACCACTGGCATTAAAAAAAAATAAAGATGTCGTCTTTGTTATAAATAGAAATAATAAACTGATATGAAAAAGCTTTTGTAAAATATTACTATTACAACAGATCATTGACTACATGAGACAATTAATAATAAACATACATAAGTCAGTTTGCCCTGCCCCATTCAAAGGTTAACTTATCGAGTCCAGTAAAGTTGTACAATGCTATTAATCATGCGAATAAATCTTTCATTTCAATGATGCTTTTTGTTTACGAGCTCAGACAAAGAGGTTGTCATACTGAAGTCGAATGCCAACACGAATGGACTACATGGAATGTCATAAAATGGAAAAAAACTGATCAAAAATTAGTTCCAAAGTTTTGGACTCATAATAGTCGCAAAAGGTAGTTTTGATACAATTTCCTTTAATGTCTACACTGTGGAATATCATGAAATGGAAAAATAAAATACTGATCAAAAATTAGTTTCAAAGTTTTGAACTCATAATAGTCGCAAAAGGTCGTCTTGATATTATTTTCTTTATAAAATATTACCACCTACTTTTGTGTTTAGGGCTTAACAGGAATAAATTTGATATTTGTGGCGTACACGTATCGTACAAATAACAAACATTACACTGCGCGGCCACAAGGCAGCACGCTGCAGTTGGGTTATTGACGCAACGCAATGTAATTTAAAAGTCAACACAATTTGCGCCATAAATGTCAAATTTATTTTTGCTAGGCAACCTTTTACTTTTAAATAAAAGACAATCTACAATCTATTTTTTTTATGCAAAACTGAATGACTGAATAATATATTATGTTAACTAAATTATACCTTCCAGCATAAACTTTACTTCATGACCAAATGAGACAGCACATTACTTGTAACAAGTATTTTTGTGGTTTTTTTTTATGTGACTTGCTAATGGAACAAGCAGATGGCCCAGGTGAGCCATCTGCTAACTAATTATTGTTGGTAATGGTAACCACCATTACCTGTAACAAAGCATTGGCTTGCAGGTCACGCTCGTTAACGTGCCCTACAATGCACTACTCTACGTCCATCGCCCTGAGGCATACATAATAATGTTGGACAATCCACACAGCATCATCTAGCCCCAAGCTAAGCAGAGCTTGTATTATGGGTACTAGATGACTGATATACTTAATATAATACATTACATGAATATATATTTCTTATTATACATAGAAAACACCCAGAACACCCGGAATAAATATTTGCAGATCGTACAAACATTTATCCCAAGGCGGGAATCGAACCCGCAACATCCTGCGTCGCAGGCGGACATTCGCCCGCCGCGCCACATCGGTCGTCGTATTAAGCCTCGTGTGCCTGTAATTATACTAGCACCCACATCCTTCAAACCGGGACACCGCAAGCTGCTTTGTGGCAGAAATAGGCATGGTGGTAGTATTTCCCGAGACGAGCCCTTTACTAAGAGCTCTACTAGATACTGCTGAAATACTTTGCGTACTAAAGTATTAAAAATGTAATGGGTACTAACTAGAATTAAAATGTTATGTTAATTTCAGTAACTTCGAACAACTGGTATAAATAATTGTGGCTAATTAACTAAGAAAAATTGTGTCAAAATTGGGTAAATAGACATGTGCAGTAATATAAGTCACATTAACGTAACACAAATGAATTGTTTATGTTCCAAATTGCACGATAATGGCACAGTCTGTAATAAAAGTCCCAGCAGATACATTCAACATCAAACGTAAAATTATGATCAGACAACATTTTAAAATGTTTTATGAATTAAAATGACCAATATATGTATAATTTAATGAATTTAATAGCTTTTCATTAATAAAGTCTGTGATTAAAGTCAATGATAAAAAGAATCCAAAATCTTTTTAAAACAATACTGTATTGTATTTTATTTTAACCGACACCCGTGAACTGTCAATTTCACGAAGTCACAAAATCTCTTTTTGCTGATCGTTTTATTTTCGGATATGCATTTGATGCATATAAAATTTATACTGCAGGCATAAGTAGCTAGGTAAAATAATATGCATTAGCACGTTTATTAAAGTACTTGGATAATTAATGTCCATCCTTAACTCATTCTTATAAACAAAAGCACTTTTATAAACGTCTCGAGAAAAAACAATTGCAAGCGTCAAAAATCTCCCAGATATTTGTATACGCTTTGTATTTCTATCTCATTAAAAAAGCTGGGTACAAAAATAACTTATGCCCGCCCTGATTCATTTACTTGCGGTAGTAAATCGTCAGCTGGTAGCGCGAATTAAAGGAAGCATTGGAGCAGTTTCTCAAGTGTTATGGATTGCGCTGTTGCTCAGTTAAAGTACTGCTTTTTGATCACGCAGTCTTGAGGGCTTTGAACTTTCTTGATCATGCGCTTGGCCCTGGCTTTATGATATACTTCGTCTTAAAAAATGAGAAAAGACAAACAGGTGGCGCATTAAATGAATGAGAATAATGTTTTATGACGCACCTATTCAAATACTTAATTAAAATCAGCTGGAATATAACACAGCGTGAGGTCGAAAATGTATACATATCAAAAATTTGATAATTATTGGCATTTCTTAGAAAAATGTAGGTATCAGAAGTGTGATAAACAATGTGTAAATTAGTGCCTTTTCTTACCAATGGATAATAACAATAAATAGTGATAGGGGTAATGTTATGCAAGGTTTTAATTAATCGTTTATAAATCAAGAATCGGTGTTCGAGTGTTAGTAGTACGAGTGACTTTATCGATCAGCTGATTTCTTCTTTATATAAATTGTAACCCGTTTTATTTAGTTTTTATTATTCATCTCAATGATGGAACAACAAGCAGATGACCCACCTGATGCTAAATGGTTACCATTGCCTATTAAGAAAGCATTGCCTCGTAGGTTACGCTCGTTAGGAACGTGCCCTATGATGCACTGCTCAGCAGCTTAGTACCTACCTTTAAATTTTTTTTTATGGTATAAAACAGACGAACAGACAGGACATTGAAGATATCACCGTCACCGATGAACTCCTGCAACATTAGAAGCAATGCTGATGAGCTGCTGATCTTTTGGGAAAACTTACCCTTCGAAAGACTCCGTTGAAACTCTATAAGGCAAAGTGTAGAACTGTTCGTTGCAGGATATACTCTAACACGGTAAAAACGACTGCAAAAAACGAGTGGAATGGAACACCAGCCATCCAATGAAATGATGAAGCTCCAGTGTGATACCAATCGAAATTAGTACGGCAAAGGTAAAACAGAAATATGCAAAAGCAATCATGTCAAGAGTATACCAAAAACGGAGGTTCAAAGTACACCACTGTCCACGTTACTCTTTAAAATAAGTATGGCATTGCTCATTAAGTTTAGATAAAGCAGCTTTTAGGTGGTAACTTTCTTTGCTTTTAAAAATACCATGGTGAAACGGAAGGTTATAATTTGTTTGAGTTTAAGCAGCCCCTAACTTAGCTCGTTCATTACCCAGGAAACATGTAAGTCTTCTAACTTCCTAAAACTTTTAACTTCAGACCAACTTTCCAAAGTTATGTTGTGGTAAAACTTATGGGACGTTCCCATAACTTAGGAAGTTTGCGGACAAACTATTCATTTAGAAGTTTCGTGACGCCCATATATTTTATATAACAGGAGGGGTAAAGGGTAGTATTGAGGTAGTTAAAGTCGTAAAACAATGAGACAGTCAAGTCGTCACGTCATCATTCTAATTAAAACAACTGCTGAACATAGACTTTAACCATATTTAGGAGAGAGGAGGGATTGCCATTGGGAGGCGGATTGGTGTATGAAGTATCAGTGTTTAGTATTCAGGAGATGCTGCAGCCCGTCCTTTAGCCGCCTCTCATGATATCAATGAGCAGAAATGTAGGACTCTTATTCTAAACCGGACCACCACGACGTCAGTTATACTATGAGTAAAAAAGTTACTGAAAAACAGAAACCGCCTCACTACTTCAACCCTCCCTCAGATCTTAGTACCAGGTTACTGACTCAAGATTCTTTGATGTGTTTGAAGGGGTAATCAGAGATACGCTCAAAAATTCTAAGCCAAGATTTCACCAGCATCCACACCCTTCGAACCAGAACACAGCAAGCTGCTTGGCGGCAGAAATAGGCATGGTGGTAGTACTTCCCCAGACAAGCCATTCACTAAGAGCTCTACTACTACTTACTGTTATATTGACAGAACATTGACTTTATTATTTAATTATTTTGTACATATAGGTACTGCATAAAATAAATATACTAAAAAAAAGTGAGGTGAATAGTAAAGATTTACAATTTTTTGGGTGGATAGCTGCTACAAACTAACTTTGCTTATCTGTCGGTGACCGGCTCACAGTAGGCCCCATAAACAACAGGGTGCTCTAAACTTATTTGCATTTACACGGGCCAAGTAATTGCGTTGCGCTTCAGGGAGAAGTTTAATTAAAGTAAGTGCTCAACTTTCAGATATAGACTTAAGTATCTAATAAGAAAAGTTTTGAGAAAACTAAGCGGTCGGTCTCCTAGGCGAAGTTCAGTGGTTTATAGTACAAAATTCGTTATTCTGTGTGTAAGTTAGTCTATCTTATAAAAGCCCCATAAGAATTAGGAAGTGAAAACACACTGCTATGATTATAAATAATGATTTAATAGACTATCAAGAATATTAGAAATAGAATCATAATTTGTTCGATTCCCACTAAGAACGAATATTTTTTTATACAACTTGCTGATGGAATAAGCAAATGGCCCACCTGATGTTAAGTGGTTACCGCCTATATTAAAGTATTGTATCGTAGGTTACATTCGTTAGGAACGTGCCCTACAATGCACTGCTTAGCGTTCATCAACCTGAGGCATACAGGTGTTAGCCTCATATGCCTGTAATTTCACCGGCACCCACACCCTTCTAACCAGAACACAGCAAGCTTTGTGTGATGAACACAGATGTTTGTTCAGTGGCTGGGTGTTGTACATTGTATTATATGTATGTATATAAAAAAAAATTATACGTATTCTATGAGTCATCGTTCTTACAGTACCTACAAGCTTTGTCCAGGTCGGCTAGATAACGTTGTGTAAAATGCATGTCAGTATTTATTATTATTTTCCATTTAACTTTACACAATGTTGGATCAAGGTTTTATGTGTTAATAGAATGTAAATTAAAATACATATCTCATAAAATTAATTTATATTTATAAGCAGTTTCATAGACAAATAATTTGTTGTTTGATTTAGTGATGGTCAAACTAAGCCAAGATGATACTGTTAAACATTTAAATATTGAGTTTATGGTCCTTAAGTCATGATTATTTATGTCATTTGACTATAAATAATAAATAAATAATGCTGGACAATCCACACAGCATCATCTAGCCCCAAACTAAGCAGAGCTTGTGTTATGGGTACTAGATGACTGATATACTTAATACAATACACTACATATATAGATATTTTTTATTATACGTAGAAAACACCCAGAACACCCAGAATAAATATTTGTAGATCGTACAAACATTTATCCTATGGCGGGAATCGAACCCGCAACCTCTGCGTCGCAGGCGGACATTCGCCCGCCGCGCCACATCGGTCGACTAACGCCTTATAAGAATATTTTATAGTATACTTGTAATTGTCTATGAAAATAAATGATAGAATATTACAAAGCCATGTAAAAATAGAGGTAGAGTTGTGTGAAATAGTTTGTCCTGGAAAGTATTACCACCGTTCTTATTTCTGCCGCCAAACATGCTTGCACTATTGTGTTATATTAATATAATAATAATTATAATAAACTCTTTGAAAACTACAGGATAGTTAATTTGTTTTCTTTAATATTTTATCAAAACCTGAGTTTTAATTCTTATTACCATTTCAGTTTACGATCAAACTGGTAAGCAAAAATTCTTAGTTTCGTGGTAGGACAACAATTTGGTACACAGCCTTAATCCTTCTTGTTGGTCATAGACGTATAAATTCGGTTATAAGCTACCAAAACCTGAACTAAGCCTGATGTATATCATAGACCCTTAACCTAACTAGCGAATGCATTCATATCTCCTTAATTCGAGCCAGCAATGATGTATGCTGGAAGTATTTACGAAGGTTGTAGACATAGGTACATTGAAAGTTATGAAAGTCCAGGTAATTAGGGTGGTTATTTTCAAATACCCACGTAGTAGTGGGTAAGGTGGGTCGTAGTACTACCACTGTACTTATTTCTGCCGCCAAGTAAAGATGCTCGCATTGCTGTGTTCCGGTTTGAAGGGTGTGGGTGCCGGTGAAATTACAGACACATGAAGCTTAACATCAGTGCCTCAGGTTGGTGGACGCAGGATATTGTATTTAGGGCACGTATCTAAGGTGTGTGACCTACAAGTTAATGCTTTGTTATAGGTTATGATTACCACTTAACATCGGGCCATATGCTTGTAAAACTGTGCAAAATCTTGATCAGGACGGCATAAATTATTGTTTTGTAAGCTAGAAATGTGCTATATCGATCATGAGGGAGTACATACTCCGACTCCCACTTGGCCAATTTTTGGGTGGTAGTGACCACAACCTTTTTTGAAGGCTGGATCCGCGCCTGTATACCAGCTAGGGATTGTATTCATATCTCCTTGATTCAAGCCAACAGTGATGTATGCTAGAGCTGTTAACGAGGGTCGTGGACACAAATTGAAAATTATGAGTTGACGCGAGAGCTATAACGAGAACATTAAATTACACGGCATGTTTATGTTACCGTGCAAGTCAGTACATTAGTTACAAAAGAGCCACAGGGATGGTAAAATTGTGTTTTTTATGATGCAACACTTCGATCAATGAAACTTAGATGACGGGTCACATACAAAATCATAGCTAAAAGCTGTCCGCGTGAATATTTAGACAGCTTCATTTGTTTACTAATTAAGTGAGAAAAAAAAGATAAACAGGTTTAAGTTGAACCTAATTACAACCGTGTCACCTAGTAAATAATGTCACTAATTGCCAAAACAAAATAAGAGCTCACTTCTCAAGTGAGCTCCTATTTACCGAGACGGATTTTTGGCGCTGACCCTATATCTAAGGGTATCATTGATCGAAGATGCAACATCATTATTAATATCATTAGCCTGAAAGAATCCACTGCAAGGCTTGTTACTATATGGAAGGTCATCACGTCTGTAACTAAGGCGAAAAAAATACCCATCTTGCTAATAAGTTAAGCAGATGACCCACCTGATTTGAAGTGGTAATCATCACCTATAAAAAAACATTGCCTCGAAGGTTAAGTTATTTTGAACTAAACTGTGAAACCAGCCGTTTTGTAAATGCTTAAAATGAAGAAAAACATGATAAATTCCAGTAAATAATAGCCAATTATAAACATTGATAACCTTTATTAAAATAATCAAGACTATTCAAACAATAGCTCTCTGTTTCATTATTTTAATGAGACGATTTTGTGTTTTTTATTCGAAGTATGTACACAATACCAGTGTTCTCAAAAACAGCGAAGGTAAACATCGTGAGAAAACCGGTTAGTATTCTAGCGGCGGCGATGTGCTTGGAACCTGTCACGTATGGTATTCCAACTACTATCAAATTACCTCGGACCCAGCTTAATTTTGAAAAAACCTTGTGTGAATTCTTGGTAAAATTACTATTTAATACTATTCTGCCACTTCAATCTTAAGATATCGACACGATTTCGCTTCTTAGGATATTTTATAAAATATTAAATCGTCTATTTTATAATTTTACAATGGACTTCCGTAAAGTCAAGCCTGAATCAATTAACTAGATTCTTGGTACTAATAAATACAAAGGAATATATACCCTGCCTGTGGAATAAAACCATAGGGATATTTTTCTTTTGTCTTTCTTAGTAAGCATTATTTTAATATAACTAATAGAAAAACACGTGAGTTGCCAGCGTAAACTTGAATTTAAATTAAATTACATAGAAAATGTAACAATATCTCAACCAGATGCGGCGTTGAATACAAACCTGTACAATTATGTTGTACAATACTCAAAGATAATACTATTAGTTTTATTTCTTAACTAGTTTTATTACTCCTAATATTGGTCTGGACTTTTTTCTGATCAACAAAGACAGACTTTTTAAACAAAAAAACATTTTTTTTCAGGATTGACAAATACCCGATTTTTATTTCTAACAAAAAACGGCTAAAGCTACACGCCCATTATAACGCCACGACATTTAGAAAACAAACAACATAAACTTTAAAGTTTCTCACGTGTCGCTACCGCATTTTCAAGGTCAGATCTATGATAACTCCAGAACACACAAGCCGTCTCCAAATGGTCATTTTGCCGTCCACTCGGGTCATGACACTCACGAAGCTTCTACGTGATGTGCAGATTAATGTAGCCAGAGTAATTCCGTTGTCTAAATTTAGATGACACAACAATCCCGTTTTGAGCTATGTTGTAGTAGTGACCTACAGTTTACGTAGAATTCTTGGTCAAAATTGAGAAAAATAATAAAAAAACATGTTACTATTGTAACATAAAGGAATATGATTATATTATATTACCTTAGAATACCTGATACTGATATTAACTACATAGCATAACCGTAAACCCGCCTCAAAAAACATAGTTTCTGTGATCAGTTTCTCCAAAAAATAGAAAATATTTAGTAGCTATCACCATTTTTGGTGGTTGAGGACCGGTGGTCTAGCGAGTAACCCTGCCTTCTGATCCTAAAGTCGTAGGTTTGAATCCGTTCATGTAACAACGGATTTTTCTATAGAAAAATTTAAGTGCGCAATGCTAGTGCTTTCAAATTGTGAAGGAAAACATCATATGGAAACTAGATGAGCTGTTACGTATGGAATTCCAACTACTGCAAAATGTGGGTATATACAAAATGTAATATTTGAACATACTTCTGATTTCAAATGGGAGGGTACCCATTAGAAATCTTCAAAGAACCATGAGTTAGTACTACGTGGTATTAAGAGTTCTGAGGATACATTTACCGTGTCTGGGAATTAAATTCGTAAAACTTTTTTTAATTTCCTATTATTTTGTAACCAATGATTACTAAAAATCGAAACCAAACTGAATGAAATGATGTCGTAAAGGTTAATTGAAACACATAAGAGTTTCCTCACATTGAAATAGACTTTCGTACAATCGCACAACACACTGCAAAGAAGCTTGGAAATATACGCGAAACACGTGCTTCAATCGAGCTCGTATAAATTCCGTAAGTTTCATTTGTTCTGTGTGTCGTTTGGTGCAAGTAATAAGTAAGTAGAGAGATACCTTTTACTACAGTAGAAAACATTGAATTCCATACTAGGTGGCCTGTAATAAGATCAAGTAACGTACAAGTGGCCCGTTGGGTGTAAAATGATGCCACGCCTGAAACAATTTAAGGCACTGGTTTCATATGACAGGCAAGAAATTTACACATTAGCTTCTATCATTTCATTCTTTATTATACGCAGTCGACACATTAATGCCTCAATAACTTATTTTTTTATTAAAATTAATAAATATTTTTACAAAAAAAATATCAACTAATAAAACATTTTCGTGATACAAAGAAACATGTTATTAGAACGTAAATATTTAAAAGATATTTTTGAACAGAACTTTTCTATATTCGATCTGAATTCGCCGTTGACATGAACCTGTTAACATGTTGAACGCATGACCACCATACATTTGCACGTTTAGATATGCAGATCAAAGGGATTCACTGACTTAAATTACACCCACCCTCTGAATATAACACTTAACCGGACTTGGCGCTTGTTGAAATTGTACTAGAATTTTTTAATGCATGGAGTAATTTTCTAATTTAAAACCTGTTTCGTTTCCTGTATATTTTATGACCCACCATGATAAGCACAACATGAGTGTGAATAACTGTAAAATAAAAATTAAATACTTAATTTTTTAAAGTTTTTAAGTGGGCGATGCGATGCGCTTGACATCATATGAGTACGCTGTGGTCTAGTGGGCGGATACCTTTACTTAATCGAATAGTTAAAAAGTTATGTATATTTCTTTATCATTTTATTTTATCTTTCTGCGCTTATAACTACACTCAACTCACTTGAGCTACACTCAAGTAAAGGAAGTATTTTTTGCTAATTGATTTATTGGTCAGTAAAATTGTATCAAAACAAGCTCCACTTATTCATACCAGTAGATAAGTAATTGAAAATATTTTGTGTCATGGACCAAATTGCCACTTAACTGTGTATGGTAAAATATTATACCATGCATTATTATATTGAGGTTTCTATGCCAAAGCAGTTAGTCATTTTCAAGATGGCGTCTGGGATACGGGTGCCAAAATTATATAGATTCAAACGATATAGTACATAAGATCCGTAAGTAAGTAAGCTAGTGGTCTAGTACTAATTATAAAACAAAGAAACTTTGTCTTCATCAAACATCATTAGTTTTTATAATATTTTTTTGGATATTGAAAATCTAAATTTATATTTACTAACTAGCGAAACGGGCGACTTCGACCGCGTGAAGTTGTTTTTATACAAACTTCAACCCCTGCTGTACCCATTGGAGGCTGAGTTTCCGGAATACTTTTCTTAGTACGCCTCTACGCGCCAAGATAAATATACCTTACAAATTATAAGCCTCTACGGCCAACGGTTTAGGCTGTGCGTTTTCTATATGGCAGTCAGTAAGTCAAAACCAACGTTTTTATAATTGGTATAGATTGTAAAATAAATGAATGGGTGTGTGTGTTTGAGTTATTGCTTGGTAATAGTGTATAAAATAATTAAAATAACTTGTAGTACGAAAACCGTATATTAAGAGATCTGACTATTACATCTTCTAAAAGATTCTAAGATGCATTACTCTTCTAAAACAAAAATTATATTCAGTCGAAAGATAAATCCAAATTCTAAAATATATAGCCTTCTTCCTCCATTAATCCATTCGTCTCTTATTTACTATGAATATAAATACCTTTAGTTATTTACTACTGATAGCTTTATACCTAATGTCGTGCGCGTGGGTAACAGAAGATAGTTATAGTATAGTTCATAGTATTCGAGCTGACGTGTACTGGCCGAAGAAATTCGGCCTTAGCTTTGATACAAACTTTCGGATTTCAATTTCGGCTGTAGTGAACATAGTGAAACATAGTAAGTGAAGGCAGACTATGCAACAAAAAAGTAGTGTAAAAGATCTCAAAATTTTCAGAATATAACTTTTTACAAGTTGTTGGAAGCTATTGGAACCAGGCCGCTAACAATCGGTTGCGTAAGGTAAAATAATACATTGCTTTAGTAATGTAGAAATTCTTGTCTACATTTGCCGTGATTGTAATCTTTGCGAAAAGCTTTTTAAAACCGAATTTCAGCTTCAACTTATCTTAAAGTCAGCAAAGCACTATTTCATAGATTCCGAACTACCACAGCATAGAAAATAACTACCACCTCTACTAACAAACCCTTTTGTCCAGTGGATTAATGGCCAAGTCTACAGTAAACCATGTCCAACACTATTTATTTCTGAAACGAGTTATTTCCGTGAGTAATGGGACTTATGGTTTTGTGGTAATGATTACGAAAACCAAATTTTTGTCTCAGTCTTAAAAGATCTGTCTTAAAAGTCTTATACTGCATAAAATTTTAGTTTTATATAATTTTTAGTAGGTATAATGGATTTTTTCCTTGTGAGTACTAAATTTTCGTAACCAGCTAACCATTTTCATATTAGGATTTGATAACATACTATGAAAAGTTCCGAGTTACGGTTCTTAGGTTATTACTATTATACGTGTGTTTTTTGTTTTTTTTTTTACTGTAGAAATCTTTGGGGCCGGCCTCGGCCCAGCAGTAAAAAAAAGGGCACCGCAGTTTTAAATCTACCCATAAAACAGTTAGCTGTAATGTGGAGTCACATTTGTTTTTGGTTTTGTTTCAGGTGGGTAAACGTTTTTAACGTAATCTCTAAGCACACACACACTGGAAGAATGACCTCTAAAGGTATGTTTGAAAAAATTTTTTAAAAAAGCCTCACTCTGGCCACAAACTGAAAGATGAAGCGTTGGACCTCTCCCCCTCCTAACCCTATATCCGATGAACTGAAAACTTGATTAGGTCGCAGGAATTTTGTAGACAGATAAAACTCTAGACCGTTCTTCCAGGAAAGTCATGTGGGAGATCATTTTTTTAAGGCTGATGATAATGAGGACGTTTTTGAATGTTATTTTAACTTTACTTGATTATCAAAGTGTAGGATATTAAAAAAAAACAGAAGACCAAGACTGCAAGACTGTCACATCCCTCCGCATTATGCCGTTGTAAATCTACCGTAGTGTCGCGTTCTCTATTTAAATGTATTCATCCGAGTTTATCCGGGCGTCATGCGGAGAGGCTTTCGCGGCTATAGCCAGTCGTTTCATGAATAATTTTCGTATAAGCCCATAGCTCTACAAATACTATAGGTATGTATGTATAGGCATATTGAAATGATTACTGCGAGTATACATCTTAGCTTCTTAGGTTTTTTACATTGCTATAAGAATAATGTATACCTGGATACACAGATAAAAAAATACTTTTGAGGCCTTTGAGCCTTTGTCGGAACATTTATTTACTAAATAAGTAAGGCATAGTATCTTTCTCATTGTCAGCATACGTCATACCAACCAAAATTGATCAAATTATAACAGTTGCTAGATAAAAATGTGATTAAATTGGTAAATAAAGTATTTTAAACCATTTCTATTCGGTGTTGCGCCAAATCCATATCTAATTCTGTAAATGTGTTGCCTTAATCAAACCTTTCCGAAGGTTATAACAACCCACATTTTAGGGGACCGCTTATGGAACCATTTTTATACACAAGTTATTCAAATTGAGCGGCCAACTGACCAAAACGATGCTGTGTTTATGCATTCAAAAAACTGTTTTATTTCATTGGGTTGATGTGGTATCTATTTTGAGTGTCTAGATAGATAAGCTTCGCCGCACACGGAGCACGTGCTACGGCCACAAAACGCTAAACGCTGTTTAGTAAATAGTAACGTAAGTGCGCTATAGCCACTTGCGGTCGGTGGTGGTGGCTTGCGTCATAAGTAAACGAAGCAGATAAAAGAGTAAACTAAAGTAAGTTTTTTACTTTAGTGATGTGAGAGAACGATACGTCATCTATTGTGCTAGTGATGATCGGCTGGTGGCGGCTACATCTAGCGAGAAGCGTGGTTAAGCGATGGAACAAGCAGATGGCTTACCTGATGTTAAGTGGCAACCATTACCTAACGTAGGGCACGTTCTGAACGAACGTGACCTACGTTGGTAATGGTACGATGTACTGATTTGCGTACACCAACCTGAGGTATACACTTAAGGCTTAAATATGCCTTAATTTCACCCACACCTACGCCATTCAAATCTGAACACAAAAAGCTGCTTGGCGGCAGAAATAGGCATGGTGGTAGCACTTCCCTCGGTTAAAGTGCAGTTTACAGCTCGGAAATGCCGTTTTAGGCGTGTAAGCTGTAGCGTAGCACGTCACTCATGTGCGAGAGCCCTAGAAATACTAACAGAATGACTGTGGTTTTGGCCGAATATTTTTTATTACAAGTGTACCTTTTAGAACAAACTCAAGAATTTCTTTCAAAATGCACTTATATAATAAACAGAAATCCTCCAGTATGTACTTTAACAAAAAAGATAGGTTTTAGAGAGATCTAAACTGATGTTTACCGTAGTGACGTCTATAGTAAATACTGCTCTTTTTTCCTATTTAGCTTTGGTAACTCAAGGCCTTAAAAATGATGAAATTTCGGAGTTTTATAATAATAAGATATCTTTTATAAAAATATGGCGATAAATTTAATCTAACATATAAATTAGTTTTTTTTTAAACTGGTCCGTGATGTAGGTTCCTAATAAAAACCACTAAATTACACCTGCCCGCAATAGCCCACACAAATTATAAATTACCATATCGTTATTATAATCATGTGGTCGTATTTTAAGCAGAGTTTAGAAGTGAAAATTGCGTTATCGCGTTTTTAAAAGCCAAATGCGACCACTGCATGCGACAAAGTTTGACAACTTTTAAAAGCCCTCCACGTGAAAATAAAATGTACATTAGCTTCATCATCATAAAAGTTGTAGATGGGGCACCAACAATGTTTTGGCTCGGTGTTTTTGTTATAGGAATAAGTAGATAGCCCACCTGATGTTAACTGGTTACCGTCGCCTAAAAAATGTCAAAATTAAGTCTGTCTGAAATGTCAGTTTCAAAGAATACCATTTGGAGATTGACACATCGAAACTTGAATTCGACGAAATTGACGGAATTTGGAATAGGGCCCCAGGTAAAGACTGACATTGTTATTGTCATCATCATCAGCAAAATTTCTAATAACATGTTTTTAATGTTTTTATTAAGTGGTTCCTTATTTTCGGTCATAATAAAAACTTTAATCTTCCGCGTAGCAAATCTTGCATGGTACAATAAGCAGATGGTCCACCTGATGTTAAGTTACCAAGAATAAAGCATTGCCTTGTGGGTCACGTTCGTTAGAACCGTGCCCTACAATAGACTGCTCTGCGTATATTCTCCATCAACCTGACTCCTATTGGTATAATTACCTGTGTACATGGTAGTTCACCGACACTCAGAACGCTCAAACCGAAACACACTAAGTTGCTTGGCGGTAAATATAGACATGGTGCAGGATTTCCTTGGGCGAGCCCTTCACTAAGAGTTCTATTACTACTCATTTAAATCTCATGATAATAAGCTGTGAGCTTCCAATAGGTTTTATGGCCAATTATGAGCTGCGTGCGAGTTATCACTCAATATTCCATAAAACTTGAATGGGTTATGGTCAATCAAAGCATCGTAACTACCCATTCATTAGTGTGAGCGAGTCGTGGATGTTTTTAAACACAATTATGGCCCAACCGCAGTCAAAAAGGCCAGCTTAAATTGTAACCTTATCAGAGATGAAACTGTCGTTACAGCTTTCGAAACAAATACGTCTTTGTCTACGGCTATGAAACAAAAGGCTAATGATATGCATATTTCTTTAAACTTGGTTAAATCCTGTAATTATCTGGTGTAATACAATACTTAGGTAAAATTTAAAATCATAATCATCAACAGCCTGTAGATTACATGATAAATACGTATGTCATTTTGCCATTTAAACTAGAGCTTCATATAATAACATTATTTTTATAAAGGATCATACAAAAAAACAGTAAAAACCAGGTCGTAAGTTTTTGGCCTGTTTTTTTAGGCTTGGTTGCGAGGAACTGGTAGATACCTACATTCACTTATATATAAGACTACTCTTAGTGATCATTTTGTTTCTATGGAATGATTGCCTTTTGGCTTTGACTTTAATTCAAGTTATGTATTAATTATCTGAGTCACGTGACAAACATACGGCACTGATTTATTTTTTAAGACATTTTCTCGCTAAATCAATAATGCCATGAAATATATGATCGCGTGTTTCATAGCTGCACCATCAAAAGTTCATAAGAAGCAAGACCAGTTTCCCGTTAACTCAGATAAAGTTGAAACTCGAAGCGGTTGTTTCAAAAGAAATGAAAACATTCGAGAAATGCCGATGGTGTGGCTCTGTTCATTGATTCTCGGCGTACACTCAGGGTTATCCATGGGACCGTTTTGCTAAACTCGTTACGAAATATTTGAAACTTGAAATTTTCTTTAGACAACGGAAGAATCTTGGTGTATCTATCTATGCGTGAGGGGCTGTATGTGCCAAATACAACTGCATACACAAACTCCTACTGGTTCCAAAAGCACGAACTAATTTACTGAAAGAAGCACCTATGACAAGAGCACTCTGTCTTATCAATAAATTATTCGAAGAGGATGACTTTGACCTTTGTGGTTTCATTGACGAAATTTACAGAAAGAGCTTTAATGTCGTTTTAGGATAATAGATATAAGAAGTTGTTTTACAATGTTAATTTAGTTTTTACTGTTAGGGCATTGTAAAAAGAAATGAATAAATAAATCTTAATTTTCTGAAAAAAAAATAACAAAACGTCATCAACAGATTTTTTGGGAGTTTTGCCAATAGTCACAATGGGTGGCAGGTGGGTATACAGCCAATGTTGGTGTCACCCATCTTCTAGTACGTTTCCATTCCCCTTTTACGATATCATATAGGTACTAAAGATAATAAAGCGGTAATTAAATCCAACAAAGCATTTATAAAGCAGATTGTTTTGAAAAAGTGAAAAACATTCTTAATCTCGTTATGACCAAGCCTTTTAGATGACAGCCCTTGCTGAAAATACTCATCCGGCCTCCAACACCTTTAACAAAAAGACTTCTTATAAATTGCTTAACCAACCATAAATGGACTCATCTGTTGATGTTGGCATCTCAATGATTTGTCAATAAATACAGCCATCTGCAACATATTTCGTCACAAAACCAATACTTTACAACTTACCAATGCCATTTTTTAGACCATTGTATTCGATAATAATTAAAACTGTCTTGCGAAGTAAACGCTTAAATTCTTCACGTACTTTCGATTGTTTAAAACATCGATACAATTTACATTTATAATGAGGCAGCTGTCTTCTTCTCGCCAACGTGACTGATGAGGAGAAAAAGCAAGACATCCGTTTGCCTTTGGCGACAAGTTTTGAATTATTAATAACATACTCTTGTGTTGAAAAGGTAATTGTTACGTGTCTCAAGGTACGTCCAAACTGCATTTGATATCGTTAAAATATCTTTATTCAACACCAAAAAATTTTTTATATCTGAAAATGGTCATTGCAACACTTTTACATTCTACCTAATTTTGTTAAAACTTTTTTAAATTGTAGATACCCTATAGGTTTAAGTCAAATTCCATAAACATTTCCAATTAATTTTTTTAGAGGTTGCGGGTTCGATTCCCGCCTTGGGATAAATGTTTGTACGATCTGCAAATATTTATTCCGGGTGTTCTGGGTATTTTCTATGTATAATAAAAAGTATCTATGTACGTAATGTATTGTATTAAGTATATTAGTCATCTAGTACCCATAACACAAGCTCTGCTTAGCTTGGGGCTAGATGATGCTGTGTGGATCGTCCAGCATTATTATTTATTATTATTATTATTTATTAAAATAGACAAATAGTTATAATTCATTAAAATGTACTTATCTAATCAGTTTAGGTAGGTATATATATAACCTATGCTAGCAGATAAGGTGAAAGCAATATTCGTATTCTACAATAATAATAGGTCTTCGCGGACCTGACATTTTAACAAAGTTGAACCATGCATGTTCTTTTCGCCTATTTTACTTTAAGGTCAGGAATAAATTATAAGCGCATGCACTAAATCAACCAAATATGGTATGCGTGCCATCAAAATTCACGGAACAGTATAAAAGGCAGGCATCGACGCCTACCGCATCGCAAAAAAAAAAACATTTGCCTTGATGATAAACAGGTTTCCGAACGGTCAATTCATCTTATTCATCTCGCTCATACGTAGCACATGGTCCCGGGGAAGACAAGGACGGGTACGTTTCAAACCAGTTATTTATTTCTTAACTTGTTACAGACACATAAAATACGACTCGATTTATCACAAGGTATTGGTAATTGCCTGCCGTCTGACTAATTTGCATGGCATCAGTTTTAAATATGGCTGCTAGTGAGATTTTTACCATCGTATACATAAATTAGTTTGAATTTATTAAGTTATGAGTTGTGGTATTTTACATATTTCTAATGTCGGTACAGAGTCTAGGTACTTACAATTATTTTCTTAATGCCAATATAAATAACATATTAGATTTTGTGAATTACACAATATTTAGGATCATATATATGTTTTAATCGGTTTCATAACATGGGGAAGTTCTGTGGGTATTTTCACTGATTTCTTCGTCAAATGTCAGAGTTTTGTTTATGTCATCCAAAACATCAAGTCAGTTCACTCACACAGCATACACTCATTCAAGAAGTTTTTTAAACTTTATTTCTTCTTCTTTTTCTCTTCTCTGTGGCACCTGTCCGTCTTTGACAGACAATATTGTCAATGCCAAGTGTTTTAAATAAGTTTTAATCAAGTCAAGTATTGAATAAATAACATGGCATTTTTATTCAAATTCCAGGGCAACATTTTCATTCAAATCAAGATACCACACTTCGCTTTCATTCTAATTGCTCGCACATTGCGCTAAGATCACAAGTAATGTTGGTTAACTTAACGAAATCGTACAAAATAATTTAATATAACACTACAAAAACAATTAAAATTAAAAAACTATATTGCTTCCAAGATGATAAAAAAAGTTTTTGGGGTATGTGATAGTTAGGCGTGAGTGTCAGAAAGAGTAAACAAATCTAGTTTTTTACCTGCGAAAACTTCGGGTGGTCAGTGTACAGCAATAATAAGCAAATTGTTATGGATCCAATACTGTGAACTTGAAAAAAACTAGCTGATCCATACAAAACTTCAAAAACTACTTAGCTCTTAATATATGGGTACAATGATCTTATTACTAACAATATAAAATTTACTCCAGTTTTTGGTAACTGTATCATAAACGATCTACTATAGTAATTATATATCAAATACTATCATAGTAGCACGAACTGAAGGTATGATAAATTATAAAAGAATAATCAATAAAGAAACTTGTTATTCCTATGTCTTAAGGTTCAAAATAGACTGCATAATATATCAGATTGAAAAATATGGCACTGCACTGGTCGCAAGCCCGAGGCATTTTAGCGCGTAATAAATATAGTAAGAAAGAATTTCGTTCCTTATCTGACTAAGAGAAAAGGCTTGTAATGCTATACCTCAATACTAAGCCTAGCTTAGCTTTACAGCTTTTAAAACGGTTTTGTATCTATTTTCTACAAAGTCACGACTTTAAAGCTTCAAATAATGCTTCGATAGACTCCATAGCTCCATCCTCTCCTCTTTGTGTTGAGTTTTTTGCCTGTTTTTTATCGTTCCTTTTATAGGTCAGCGAACCCTATGTTTACCCTTGTGTTATCTCATTTCAGCAGCCATTTTGATATATTTCTACTTCTGGCAGTAATCATAGTAGATTGTACCTATGTGTTTAATTAGAATGAAATCCAAAACTTGTTTGATGAACATAGATGTTTTTTCTGTGTCTGGGTGTTAAATTTATCCTAAGTACTTATGTATTTACAAAAAAAATATTATGGCTATGGTAAAGTTGGGCAGGTACGAAACTGCTTTCATAATTCTAAACTCACTCAATTGTTACAAACTTACACTTACAGTGGAAAATTAGAAACTTTTTGATATCCCACCATATTGATAAAATCTTCTGGTCAAAATCAAACTTATAACTATAGATTTTAAATTCAAACTCGAACATAACCATGTTTGGCAAGCAGTGAACATCGTTTCTGATTTATAATGGAGCAATGCAGTGTATGCAGTTAGTATTGATTTCCATTCGTCCCATCCCCCATCTCACCTCACGCACTGATGGCAAAAAGCCAGTATCTAGTTCTCGATATAAAAAAACTTGCCGGATAAATTGTAACGAGTAAAAAATACTCGATTCGTAACTAGTTCTAAAGCTAATAATTATCTTTTAGCGCTACCAGGTAGTTATATTAGAACAGATTGTTTTTATTGTGTCAAATGTTAGACTTCCACGCAAAACAGAAGAAAAAAGTTACCCATAGAATCAAGTGTAGGTAGCTATAGTATCAAGACAAGACGCTTACCATAAGCGCCCGCGTACCGTATACCGCGCTAGATTATTTTAAATTTATCAATGCTTATTTTATCTTATCTAATCAAAGTCAAGTATACAAAAGTGTTTTTATATTTTTGTCTTTGAATTTTATACTCTGTTTCGATTAGATCAAATCTTAAATAATCAAATGATTAACTTATCATAATTTGGTGTTAAAGCCCGTAGTTTAGTGTTGCAGGGCAAGTCCTCCTCATTATTTAAGATTTGATCAAATTATTAACTTATCATAACTTGGGATTAAAGCTTATTTTGTATTGTATATTGTATTGTATCAAAGTCCTTCCGTTTTTTAGTGTGATCCATTTTACAAAATAATTTTATAATAAGGAAGCTCCAGTGTGGTGACAATCAAACTTAAGTAAGGTGAATGCAATTAAGAAATTGTAATTAGTATAATATACAATTTCGATACAAAAATCATCATCAACTTATATTATCCAATGCTGGTTGTAGCTCTTAATATGATACACATTTATTTCGACATTATTCGAGAACTCTCGTAGGCGGAAGCTAGTACAAACTGATTGCAATGACAAATGTCTGGTTCTGGCCTCGGCACACTCCCTGAGGGGTCATTGACCGCCAATTCGGTTATGACCTATGACGGATAGTCGGTACTCTCTCAAATATTCTTACATAAGAAATGAATGTTATCGACTTCATAATGTTTATGCAACTGTGTGAAACAGATTATTATTTCTAAAAAATGTAGTCTACACAACCAATTCATCTATCTATACCAATTTAAACATATTTGTGCTGACTGACTCATCTAAAGACAACGCACAACCTCACCAACCACCACAAACCATTGATAGTAGCGACTAGAAATGTTCAGGGTATATTCATCTTAATACGTAGATGTATTCAGAAAAAAATACCCGAAATTAAACCTCAAAACGAGTACAGTGGAGATCGAAGTTTGCGCGAAAATAAGTTCAAACGGATGAAGTCACGCGCTTTTCGCTAGTTAAATACAAAGATCAATTTATATTTCAATTAAATCTGATTCACTTACAAAAAAGTGATAAGTTAAAAATCAAACTGGTTTCTTGCGATTTCTGTCTTATAATATTCAAAATAGTTTTTATATATACTTTTTATTATTCGTAAACTCATTAATTACTATCTTTAGCTTATGCTACTTGTTGATTTATATTATGTTTTTTGGAACAAATATATAGTTACCTACTACTGTTATATTAATTAAATGAATCTCGTAATAACATATATTATTAAATTACAGAGTAGATAAAACTTCACGCTTGAGAAAGTAGGTGCCTCGTATTATAATTTGATCATTATACACTGAGTAACGATGTTTCAAAATAATCTTATTATAACTAGTAGAAACGCACCCGACTTTATTCGCGTTAAGCTTCATAATAATTTGAACCCTACTGCACTTTGAATTTAATGAACTCCTTTCTTTGTATACCCCTTCACACCGAGACAAATATACTCTTAAAATGTGAAGGCAATACGACCAATGGGTTAAGATGTGCGTCGTTTATGTCAGTCAGTCAGGACAAAGGTTCTTGGAATTGGTATAGATATAGGTTACAGTTGTATTTAAGTCCGCCGATATAATATAGAATATACAGCGCACAGCTTAAACCACTAGTTGCAGATGTTTTCAGAATATATTCGTCTTGATGCGTAAAGGTGTCCTAGAAAAAGAGTTTCTGAAATTCAATCCATAAAGGAGTGCAGCGGATCACCGCTATTTAGCTATCTATTCAAACTTCAATCATGAAGAACATAGCTTAAAGCGGACGAAGTCACGCGTCTTTCGCTAGTTTCGCTAGTTTTATATATGACGCGTTATGACTAGTCAGATTTATGCATATTTTATTCAAAAGTATTCTAATACCAACCACTTGAAGCAGCCATATTTAAATGTGTTTTGTCTTATCAAGAACCGTTTTAGGTTCTATTCACTATTTATGTATCTATGGAAGGTTTCAATCGTTTAATTATACCGTGAATATATTTAATTTAAATTTGAATCTAATATTGGGACTGACGCCAAGGCCGGTCACGCTAAAACTAAGAAGCTATAATTTAGATATCTTATGAACGAAACGTTGTAATTTGTGACTAGTTTGGCTGTTTTCATCCGTAAATTATTCAACAACACAGCTTACAAGTTCTTTTTAGTCGTATTTTTTTAATTATTGAAGGCCATGCCTTAAGAAGCACTTTAATTTATTTTAGAAGTTTTTTTATATACAGATAAATAAATTTAAGGCAAGAGTGAATAGGTGTTTATACTGCTTTATTGTCACATTTATTGTCACTTACACTTAAAGTTGCAAAATACACTAATGGACTTAGTTATAAAAATCTGTCAAAAGATAAAACTATCGCCGAAGGGTAATGAATGACAAATAGTGGCAGAAAAGCTTAAAATAAAAAAAAACGAGTGTGCTTTAGACCACACGACTGAAGTAAAGTAACTGGCTACGAAAAAAAAGAGAGAAAGAGAGAAAGAACAGTGCTTTCATACCCCCTCCATGGTAGTGTTAAACGTTTAACGCAACTTTGTTGGAAGTCGCATAAGAAGTATTACTTCAAAATTTTAATAATTATAATAAATTGTGTGCATATATGTATCGAAAAGTTTGTTTGACAATAGAAGAAGCCCACAGTGAACATGATTACAATGAATTAGCATTAGGTCGAATCAATTGGGTCATGTACACCACAAAATTAGTACTTGTTGTAACAATCACTCGATCCAATTTGTGAAGTAGAAGAAGTAGTCAACGGAGCATAGTTTTGTTAGGATGAAAAGTGTAATTTTTGTAAAAAAAAAACATTTTTGGGTATTTACATGTTTTAAACGAAATTGTCAAATATAAATTAAAAATTTAATAAAATACCGAACCACAGAAATGTCATGTTAGTAGATTTACTAAATTCTGTTTAATATTTAAATTCTCAAAAGACATGGTCTTGTTTCTCCATAAATCACTGTTTTCTGAGTTTAAATTTCGAAATTCGTTAACGATTCGAATTTATAATGGGAAAATTCAGTCATCGGTTTATTTTCGAAAAGATGAGTATCTATTAGTTTATTTCCAAAACACCCACGTCTGTCTGTGTGTGTTTTATAAACATACCTACTAAAAGATTTAACGCATGCATTTTCAAAAAGCTTTAAATAGGCATGTCCTAGCTACCAATCACGGAAGTAATAAATTATTTAGCTGAACAGTGAGCATAATAATTCATACCAATTCATCATAAGTGCCTAAGTAGTATGCCTGTTTGTTACTTTTCGGCGACTAAACTACTAAGATTCTGATACAAATAAATTCTGAAACTTGTGGCGTAATAACGCATCGTATAGATATACGAGATATACTGCGCAGCGACCAGGCCACACTCCGAGGGTGAGCTATTGATGACGCGCAATGTAATTAGCTGCACTGGAAAAAAGTCAAACGTCAAATTGATTCAATGTTAAGCCCACCCTGGACCTATATAGCTCATATTCTGGAAATATAAGCTACATTTAATATTTACCCAATGTATATTTAACCATAAATCTTTTAAAACAACATAATCTCAGACTAACCCAACGTGCCAAAACAGTTTTTGGATGAATCGAAGGATTTCAAGTTGGTGTGTATTTTTTGTAAAATCACATTCAGAGCCGTGTGCAAAAGCTAGTTAAAAACCAAGTTCGTCGACACCCACACTTCCTGGTTCTGTATATAGGTAGGTATAAAACAAAATACGTCGCGTGAGTCTTTGATTCTTATCGGGTACCCGAAAGATTTATTCCGGGCATTCGATTCGATTTATTGTTAAGGAACCCGTTTCGTGCCTGCTTAGTAAGGAATAAGGCCCAGTAAATAATGCCGAATCGTAATTGATGGTGTTCTTTCTTTAAATAGATGACTAAACACTCGAGCGCACGTTATCTCTGGACGTATTTAGGTGTGAAGCAGACTTACGTAAACATTAAACTACAGCTTGGTTTATTTAGCGGTATGTCAGACACTTCTAAATTTACAGGAACAAATTTGCTAGTGTATATATTAACCTGCCAGTACATATTCCGCATCATTATCTTTCATACCCACAGTTCTATTTTCTACTTTTCCAAATAATGCACACCGAGTTGGATTCGGCAGTTAACCTCTCTATCAAAGTTGAACTTACTTTGTTGAATCGTTTGACCGAAATACCTTCAACTTCAATTATATCGCTCCTTACATAGGTAATATACCACCGGAGCGTGTGGGTTATGAGCATTTAACATGGTATTAGCCTTGTCCATTTTTAGATCCACCTGTTGGGAGACAATAATGAAATCTATAAGCATTGTGCCTAGATCTTTCAGTAGTTTTACCATGATAACTTATCATCGGTAGATCGAAGATTTGATGTATTTGATGTATTTGACATTGATTATGATACCATACCCACACGAGCTAACATTTCTTCCAGTGCAAGTTGAACGGTTTCGAAAATCCTCCTTTCATGGTATCTCTCTGTCTCACCCTTTTTTCAGTTGCATTGCATTTGTGCGCTGAAACCGAATAGACATGGTAATAAATTTCTTTTTTTATGTCATTGCTGGTGGAACAAGCGGAAGCTCACCTAATGTTAAATGGTTACCATCACCATCAATAAAATCATGCCGTACAATGCATTGCTCTGCGTTCATCAACCTGAGGTATGCAGTTGTAAGCCTCATGTGCCCTTCAAACACACACAGCAAGCTTCTTGGTGGCAGAAATAGGCATGGTCGGAGTACTTCCCCGGACGAGCTCTTCACTAAGAGTTTTACTACTAATAAAAATAGTCAATATTCTAAATATTGCATTTGATATTGGACAAAGTCATATATCTCCAGTCTGTAGGTCACGTCACTGACAAAATATAACGCCGGTCTGTACTATTTGTCTGACACTAAAGTTAGGAAAGAATATTTTGATATTTGCTTGACCATCATAAAAAACATTTCTAATAAATCTGCATTTTGGTCCAATTTCAGACTGTTTACTTTGAATAGTTACATTTCCGAATTTTGCAGAAGTAGAACTTTATGTGTAGGTATAGCATCTATGAGGATGTAGTAACTACCACCTTGCTGCTTACTGCTGCCAAGCAGCGTTGCTGTATTTCGATATAAAGCCTTGAAGGTGCCGGTCAAATTACAGAAACTTTAACTAAAGTTTAACACCTATATTCACACAGGGCAGAGCACATTATAAGGCACCTTTTTAACGTGTTTGATCTGCTAGGCAATATAGTTTGTTCTAAGTGATAGTTACTACTTAACATCGGGTGGGTCATCTGTTTGTTACATCAGCAAGTTACGCATATAAAAATAAAAAACTTTTGATTGTCATGTCAATCAATAATTTCATGAACGTGTCAGTGGACACGGCTTATTTTTCTTTAGTAAATTTTGCTAATGAGTGACTTATGAATGAAAGGAAGTTAGTGCCTTATTTCTATAAAAACTAAACCTTTTGTATCATCTGCGCTGTCTTCATTTTCAGTCAACATTCTGTTTTCTATATAAATGTGGCCTTATTACACTGAACCTTGTTTATATTGGTTTACGTAATCTTAGCTTTTAAGGCGTGACCCCTACCACAGACTAATCTTGAGTTATGTGGCTACGCAATGTGCTTTTGAATTTGATGATTAATCGTCAAACGTTCCGCCAGGTTGCTTCCATGCTGGGAGAGTGATAGTATCTGACTTACCAATTTACTTACCTACTAGCTCCGTACTTATTGAGCATGTATTTTTTTGTGGATAAGCCCAACTAGGCTGAAATTGTTCAATGGTCGTATGAAAGACAACCATTCAAATTTACTTAAAAGTAACAAAAGAATGGATACAGAAATACACGATTGAAGAGTCAGATAGCAAGAACAGGTGAATAAAAAACTCAGTCCATCTAAAACTTATGGCGAACTATCTGAGAGCCTATTAAGACTTATCCACTTTAAATATATAGTCAACATGCACTGAGACTTCTAGGTTTTAGTTTTAGAATCTGACCATAAAACTATGCCCCTTTCGTAAAAGGAGGGTCGTAGGTGGAGTAAATGTGTACAGTAGATCCTGAAGTTTGCATAAATCAATCGGTCATAGGTTGCTCTTGCAAACTGAAGATGCTCAGCGTCTGAGTACAGCACTGGTCTATGTGGTAAGATAAAAGGAGGTCATTGACTGCTGTCACAGCTACGTTGGTAGTAGCTCTGCCTATGCTGTATAGGTTTGGGGTTCGATCCCCTCCGAGAACAAAAATTTGTGGGATGTTTGTTTTGTATCTGGGGGTTATATCGTATTCTATGTATGTATTTGCCAAAAATAAAAGTATTTAGTCTAAATCAAAGTCAAAAACCTTTATTCATTAATATCCTGAGATCAACTTGAAACATATTGAAGCTATACATTTTTTTATGAGTAGTATTCTATCAGTTATCTGGTGTCCATAGTCAAATACGCTGAAGTCATACACTATAATAATAGTGTCGAAATCTAGGTTCCTATATAAGAACCTAGATTTCGACACCATTATTTTATCTTTTTCCGAAAAAACTTTACAAACGAATAAACTTGAATAATACTCATAAACCTTTTAGCAAGAGCGTTTCATTACTCTGTCAACTATAATGTAATAAATTATCGGTAGCATTTTATTCCTGCAAAGATTCAATGTCAAAATATTGTATACGGAACACCAGAATTAACGATTGTCGAATTTAAACAGCCTTGAGCGGCACTTTGGCTCTGAGGTATGTGGGGTTATCGCACTGTGAAGAAGAATGAGTGTATGTTTTAGGCAAATGAATGCCTATAGATAGCATACTGAAAGTGTTTTAAGTGGGCATCTTTCATATGTACCTATTTTGTACATACCAATTATAAATACCTGTATTAGCTGTAATTTTCTTTGTAAATAAATATCTCATGTACTAAATACAATACATAACATACAAAAAAGTAGGTATCTTTCAAGTATTATTTTTAAAATGAATGTCCAGTCACTGACTCTCAGTAGTAGTAGTATGGCAGTGGATGGTTTTTCCGGGGATCACCATGGTTATTTCTACCACCCAGCAGCTTGTTGTGTTCCGGTTTGAAGGATGTGTGTGACGAATAAATTATAAGCATATTATTAGGCTTAATTAACACCTGGGGGCCAAACTCATTATTGTTTTGAGCTGAGACGAGATAAAACATAAATTCGTTTGTCAAAGTTGCACCTGTCTGAAATGTCAGTAGTCAAAGAAAATACCGTTTGGAGTTTGACTCGATCGAAACTTACGACGATATTTAGTTACAAGAATTGAGCCCATAAATATAGATATTTAACCTCTGTTTGCCTCAGGTTGATGGATGCAGAGCAATGCACCGTAGGGTTTGTTTAAATTGAAATTTATATGAAAATAACTTCGCGCGTTTTTACTAGTAATTCATAAAGTACCTAAAAGGAAGAGTAATAATGTTCCAAAGGTTTCTAGTGATTCTTTTACGCAGTGAGGGCTTACCCAAGGTAACTCAACGTATTGTCGGCGTTATCGGTTTTATTTACAACGTCGAATTTAAAGTATTATACCAAAAAATCATATTTCACCAATGTTTATGGAGTGAAACGGTTATGGGAGAACTCTTAAACAGACTTCTAAAATTAGGTTATTTGGTCAAACTTATAACCTTACAGTGCTTTTTAAAATTCAGAAGCAGAAGTAGGTACCACGACGAAGTCTTTTGTCATCAAAAGTTTAGCCTTCAGTTACCAAATTAAAAAAATCCTGGTGCACAAGTGTTTGTAGATACTTCATCGGGTAAGCTTGCTTGAGTCGTGTATTGTTCTTTATGATTAGTTCCACTCTTTTCAGTTTTCAAAAACTTTTCCTTACACAACCTCTCTGAGTTGGATTGGTACCAGACTGGAGGTTCATGTTTTATTATTTTCTAGAAAGGATCAAACAAAAAACCATAGAAACCAAGTCGTCAACTTCTTGCTGATTATTTTAAGCTTAGTCTCATGGATTCATTTAGCTCCAAGACAATTTTCAGTGATCCTTAGGAATCTACAGAAAAAATGCCTTCTGCTTTCAGAAATGACTCACAGAAAAAATTACATGTTTAACCAAAGAATGACCTTGGGTTGACAAACAAACCCTTCTCTTCCCAGGGTTGTCACAACAATCTAAATATAAAAAAGAAAGCCTAAATAAATAGTTCACAATGATTTACCCCAGTACATTGCCCTACAGATTTATTAGTAACGTGACCGTCGATTTTCTTTCCCCGTGAGTAAGTACCGCACGCACTTTATGTACAGTCGTGCACAGATTTATAGCAAAGCGATACCAAACAACAATATAGATAATGTAGGTACACTGAAGCACAGATTCGGTATACACAGAAATCCACTTACCCCTTGCAGTGGCCCGTAGACTTGAGAGAAAAACTGTCTTGTCTTTTGAACCTTAGATGTACGGTATAAGGGTGATATGGTTTTTCGTATGAGGCGCAATTTATTTATTCGTTCATTATACTTCCAAGCGGGGGATCTCAGCAAGAGATGAATTTTGGGATAATGGCCCGTGGTGATTACGAGTTAGGAGCTTATAATCTAGGATAGGCTTAAAAGAATTAACATCCAGTAAAAAGTAAGAACCTTATTTTATTCAACTTAATATTTCTAATAAGGTACTCAAAAGGTTGACTTATTTCTCTATTATCAATAAATTCAACGAAAACAGAATACTTAGGTACTTACCATTTTTGAATTCAAATGCATATAAGTTTTATTTTACAAGTGAGGTGTTCTCATAATAGGCATTCTTTCGAAATACTTCTTTCTCCGGACGAGCATTTCACAAAGAGCCCTACTGCTAAATACAGCCTAAGGCAATTTTTTTTAATAATAATTTAAAACTTCTGTGCTACATTTAAACCATTATATTAACTAGATTCACACAAAAACCTATCAACTATGATGAATCAATTTCACGTTTTCAAAAAACAAAAACGTGAGAAACAACACAGTTCTAATCGATCGATTGTTAATCGAATCGGAAATAAATCGAATTAAACAAATCGTTAGAAACTCCCATTATCATCACTGTAATCGGATGTAAAGCCGGGACACACATGAATCGATTTCACACACGACACAATTTAAGATGGTTTGAAAAATTTATGATGAAAATACCTTAGGTGAGAATTCCTCTTTTCAATTCAGCCGTTCATTTATATAAACAAAAATAGAAAGGATCAGATAAGTATTTTTATTCATCATCATCATCATCATCATCATTAACATCAGCATAAAACATTTTAGTAAGAGATGAATACAAAACTGACGATGCGATGAAAAATCTATTTTGTGTATGGTTGTTGTTAAATATAACAAGTAGGTATGTATTAACAAAAAAAAAAAGATTTATGTATTATATGACTTGTTTCCATAGTGCCAAACTTTGCTTTTTTTGATAAACCCAAACGTTGATAGGTCATTTTTTTTATACGACTAGGTGATGAACAAATCGATGGCCTACATGATATTATTTCGTAATCATCACATAGCAAAGAATTTCCTCACATGTCAACTCTGCAATAATAAACCTAAGATATAGGTGTTGTGTTTTATGTGCTTGTAATTTCACCGGTGCGCACGCACACCCTTCCAACCGAATCACAGCATCGTCTAAGCGATAGAAATACATTTGGTGGTACATGCTTCCACGGACGGCCATACACAAAAATCCTTACTACCTCGTTTCTAACATTCGTGTGTAAAGGCCTTTATGAGTGAATGTTCAAACGCTCAAGTGTTGATTGAAGTAACTGGTTTGTACGTAACGAATCGACGATTGTAAAACAGTTTAAGTCTTGATGGTGTTAGATCAGATTTGGCGTGAAATTTAATAATCTTTTCGGAACACCAGCGGCAGAGTCTAGATTACTGCAATCAACGATTTGATACAGAGTTATTGACCTTCGCAAACTGCATCTGAAATTGATGATAGCGAAAAAGATTCTCATGAGATAGACTTTCAAAAATTTTGATTTTTTTATTCAAATACATTGTGATTACGTTTTTGTTTCTTTTCAAACTTTGCTGTTTCAACGGTAAACGTGAAAGGCCGAAGTTTCTATTTTAAAAGATAAAAACAAAGTGCTCAAAACTTAATGCGTGAGCTCCATCGTATTAAGTCTTCGTGCACTTAGCAGTTCCTACTTTACAAGATACACTTCCAAAGAATTTGTTAGCAAAGACATCTCCTTTACGATAATGTTCGATTTTCTATTAAACTTGAAAACGCTTCACGTCCTACATTCTTATCTCGAATACTCTACGACATATTTTTCCAAAGTTTCCCGAAGCGAGCTTTCAGGCGGCCGCGTTTAAAGCTCTATTCACACATGGCAGGAGATAAGGTAGCTTTCACACCATTAAGCCGTGCGCTGGAGCCCGGGGCTTTTCCAGATTAGATTATACACTCGATTTATGACGTCATTAAAGCTTTGATAATTACTCGGGACAGGCTGCGTAGGCGAGACGCAGAGGTGAGGGGGGAATGAAAACTCGAGTGAAGGGGGTATGCTTGTACTGTTTGATTGGATTTCTGGTACGGCGAGGGTTAAAGGATTAAACTTATGGAGATTAGTTTGCCGCCCCGCGGCCCGTTTCGTTTATGTTAAAAGGTCTATAGAGATATGTGCAGATAAGAGATTGGTTATTGCGAATTGTTGCGAGTTTGCGAGGCAAGTTTTAATTTCACTGCGTACTGGGTTGATTGGTTTTGCAGCACTCGTTTGTTTGCAGCCCGACACAGAGTGTACTGAATATGGTCGGTCGATTTATGGACAAAATACCAGTAGCTAATTGGACTCTGTTCAACTATCTGCAGACTTATCTGTGAGACTGCTTAAGCTAGATTGAGACCTAAGATGAAGAGGCTATTAAGAAGGGATTCGACTAAGTTGTCTTTAGTGTCTAGAATGCAGTCAATGTAGGTACTTTGTTTCAGTAACTTCAGCCTTTGAAGTATTAAGAAAATAATGTAAGCACTATTTTATTTACACAAACACTACTTAAATTACTTTTAACAGATATAAAGGGCATTATATACCTGAAACTGTTAACTTCCTTTTTTATGGATTTACAAGAAATCATCTTATGTCAACTAAGTATTCGATAATCTGCAAAGTTTTATATTGACTCCATATTTACACAAATTCAACTGAACGCCAACAAGTTTGTAATTCTATGATGATATGATTTTGAAAACTGCAATATTTTTCCCCAGAAAGGCGAATGGTTCAATGTCGGATTTTCATTGCAACGTAACTGTTTTAGTTGAAGTGAGTAGTAGTGTGTTTTTAATTTGTAGTTTTGGTCTTGAAAGAACCCCCTAACATTATTTAGAACACCTTCCTACCCACAGTTTTAATGGAAAGGTCATGAAATGTAGTCATACCGTATCATAATTTAAGCCTCATATTAAGCGTGTTATACACTCGCCTTTTACACCTAAGTACGGGCCACAGTTCCCATCTGAGAAGCTCAAATGTCTTATAAATCGCTGCAAATTGCACTGAAAAGGATCAATTTACCTTCTGTACAGCCTCTAGTACTAAATACAAGCAATTATGAGCATTGCTCCATATGTGTTATAGGTAATTTTCCAACGCAATATCCTCGTGAATGAAAAATGAGTATTTTCTCAGAAACAAAAGCGCTTAAGGTGATTTAAACAGCTTTCATTTTGATCGCACACACACTTGTATTTCCATTGTCGCTTGAGCGTGAAGCGAGAAAGGTTTCCCCTACAAGGCAAGTTGAAATATTTATAAACGATTGTTTTAAAATGTTCACAATTTTGAACTATCTGTAGAAGGAGATGATTTGACTAGTAGGTAACGTCGAAACAAATACATTTATAAGATTTTTTTATAGTGCTGAAATTTATGGAACCTAATACTTAGTTTCACCGTGTTTGTCTGTGTGTCTGTTTTATAATAATAATAATTAATTAAATTACATGTACCTTTTTAAATATTGATTGCCTCTTTTTTACCTCTCATTAAACTTCAAAAACTAAAAAATAATCATCTAAGTACTTTTATTTCTGACTATTACCTACCACCCTAAAACATTCAAGTGAAATAAATTTTCTATCGTATTATGTAACGAAAGTATTTCGAAAATATTATTTTAAAGATATAAGTACTTTGACTAATAAACATGAAAATATTTTAATGGAATAAGCAAGCTAACTAGATTAAAAAATCTTATTAAGATCCGACGAACCATTTTGAAGTTTGCCAACCGATTTGGTATAATTTTTACTTCCAATCCTAAGTTTTTGTCCTACCATTAAAGCGGACATTTTAGGCCAAAACCACCCATCAGAGTCCTAAAACCGTCCGCGAATGACCCTCCAATTAAGTGTAATGAGCCGACCCATGAGAAACCTACCTATGGAAGCAAATTTACATAGATAATAGCGATTCAGCTATGTAGACCTTTAGCTACTTATATTACCGTATCCCAAACAAGTGGAAACCAGCCAGGTGATATCACAACCTATTTTAGAGAAAGGAGTTTATTTTCAAAGGAACATACATTCTGACGAATACCGATAAAATTGTCTTTAGCCTAGCATGATCAAATAAAACACAAGCCTGGGGTACAATCCTGGAACTTCGGTCAAAAAACTTGTCGTATAGACAAACTGATTTTATCTATCGAATTTCATCTATACCCGCTAGCACAGAACTAGCTTCGACATAATTTATCGAGTGAATTCCTTGCTGACAGCTTGTCGATAAATTCGGTAGTACTTCTCTAATTTATCGACTTAGCGTCAAGTTTCATGCTACAAATCTCGATAAATTTCAATAAAACCCCGTTTTATCGAGAATGTATATCAAATTCTATCTATCGATACATCCATCCTTGTGGTGCCAACTTGATTAAAAGGTATGTGGATTTTATCAATCATATTAAATATAAAAAAACCTTGAACCTATACTAAAATGGTATTTAGTTCAGTATAAATGTTGTTTGTTACCGCTCAACGCTGATTTTCAGCTAAACCAGAGAGGAAAAAGTCTACTTCATCTCTTTGGTTTTAGCTGAGAATCTATTCACAGTGTAGCATTACTTTAGCGCTGTAAGTTGTGCATACAATCCTTATGTAGCCCGGTAACGCTGTCAGAAACCGTTTGGCGATCATACCAGCATTTAAACCAGCCTGGAAAAAAAGCCTTCGATTTTCTAAAATCCCCATCAGGGTAAAAAATGTTGTGCTGAACTATGCTGAATTTATTGATTGTTTTAAAAAGCAGCAATATATCAGTGTAGCCATCAAAGCGTTATTTCCTTTAGCAATGTTCAGTCAACGCTTGGGGAAACTAGTTTTATGGTGAGCAGCATAAACTATCTGAAACGTATGCCAAGTTTCAATCGTGGTGCTTGTATCATAGCAAACACCATCAAAGAACATTGTCCAAACAAATACGGAAGCCAGCCAGCTCGTATTTCAGCGCCATCTATTATCCTCTATTAGAGCCAGTAATGGTGCATTAAAAGTGACTCCCATCATAATTCCGATCGCATTTGGCAGCGGTATTGTGATCCTGATACGTCGAACAAACGCGTGATAATGATGTTTTGGAGTCTTCGCCTACGGGTTAGTGCGTTGAACCCGAAACAATCCAAAAATGTGACCAAAATCTTATACTAGCCTGTTCTAACTGGTGGTCTAGTGAGAGCGACTCTGTTTTCTGATCCTAAAGTCGTGAGTTTGTATCTGGACGTGCACCAATGGATTTTTCTATTCGAAAAATTTATGTGCGCAATGTCAGTGTTCCTATACGGTGAAAGAAAACATCGTGAGGAAGCCAGTAGTCTAGTAGCGACGATGGGTTTATATTTACAGCCACTGAAAAAATTTGGGTAAGTGCCACATGTGACATTTGGACGTACCTCTGAGACATCCTCAAAGCATCTTAGCGAATTAGTACTACTTGGTACCAAAAGATATAAGAAGATATCTATTGAACCATATACAATCGTTCAATAGTAATTTTATCTTTATCTATAACTAAAAGAATGAAATGATAAAACAATGAATCTTTGTCCTGCCTGACTGACTGGCCTATGGACAGCGCTCAGGCCAAACCACTTATCGAATATACTTGAAACTTCAGGGTATAATCATTTTAGTGCGTAGAGGTGAATTACCAAAATTCAACCGCATAGGTACAGCGGATGTTGATTTCACGCGGGCAAAGTCACGCACGTTTTTTTATATTTAATAAAAAAAATAACACATAAACCGTGTATACGACGAACCTAAAAATCTCAGACTAAAGACTTTGTTTTATAGAAATAAAAGAAATCAATGCAATAGGATTATAAGACGTGTCAAATCTTATTATTCTTATTTGATGGAATAACTACAAATAAACACTCAGAAGGAAATATACGAAACCAGATACATTATTGCGTTAAACCTATTCGACCTGCTACAAATAACAGATTTATAATCTTGTAAATACGTAGCATTATTAATGGAAGACCCATGGACCGAGAGCCATTTACTAACAGGTTAGAATTGTCACCTCTTATTAATATTTTTTCAATAAATTACATATCAACGTGTTTTAATATTTTGGTATGCTAATGAAATTGGCAATTTATATTCTTAACTATTTTCATCGAAAATTTGGAATTTTTAGTGTGCGATTTCATAGAGTATCCAATGCATAGTCTGTATGTAGAGTAGTGTTGAAGTAAGCTTCCGATATAGTCCGGTCAAATAGGCGATAATTATGAAATGTAGCGTCAATTGTCCGTCCATTAGAAGGCTTTGTGGGTAGGACTATACGTGGTGGATTGTAGATATGCAAATGTATACAAAATCTATATTCAAGTCTACCGGAATTATTTTTATCAAGGTCTATGAACTCTCGAGACATGATAACTTTTCTCGTGGCATGGGAACATTTTAAGTGTTGGATATTATGCTAAGAAGCGAGTATTAGGTGATTTACTTACTAGTTTATTGAGACTGAGAAATTGATTTTTTAGGCAGCGTCCATCAAAAGTAAAATTTTGGTAACACTTTTCAACTTACAGAAATACTTATTTAGTTGAATTTACATAGGCACTTTTCACTAGAATTCGAAAAATTCACCCATGCGACAGTAAATTATTTATATTTCAGTAAAAAACTATTTTACAACACAAACTTAATTCACAGCGGAAGAATCAAAACTGAGCCAAAAAAGTTGCCACATCAAACTTTCTTTGTCACAATAATCTATTGTCCAATTTCATAATAAATTCATAACAATAATCGGTTGTCAACATTTCACCTGTGTAATAGCTATGACGAAAGAATATTTTTTTTTGTTTTGTGCAATCTGGACAACAGATAACGAGAGAAAGACTTTCTTTTTGAATGCTTTATTTCACCTTTTGGTATAATTATGTTACCTTTGTTTCGTAACAAACTGTAATGGCCGGAACACTATCCTTCTTTGTTAGTGTTACAGTAACAACGTACTTTTTAGTGGTTTACGGTGTAATAAAATGTAAAGGAACAAGGGGAAACATTGCGGGATTCTGAGCAAAACCTTTTTAGAACTTTTTTAAAACTTTATAGTTTTTTTTTCAAGGCCAGAAAAGACTGGCCAGTTCTTTGTCAGCGTAAGGGTTATATTTTTTAAATTTGAAAGTTTTTGTGAGGTCTTCTGCGAACGCGGCTTTAACAAAAGCTCTAGTTTTTGTTTTGTTTTATTGAAGTTAAGTATACGTTTCAGGCTATTGTTTTTGAGACGGTTTGTTGTTGGGATATTTAGTCTGGAAAAAACCGTTCTTGTGTACGCTTGTTTTAGATCTAGCAGCCAATAAAGTGATAAAATTTAATGTTGAAGTACTTACAATGCGGGATTAAGCTGTTACCAACTTGTTTATAAATTCTGGATACCACGTAAGTGTTTGTGTTGAATAAATTAACTGTTTTGTAATCAAAGTATGGTAGCACATTATGAATAAGTAGGTGGGTGAGTATGTCAAGTTTTTATTTTTATTTAGAATTATTTATTTATAATATAGAATTAGCTGCCAATACGTTATATGTAGGCTGTAATCCCTAAGCAGGTACGGTCGACATCTTAGATCTAAATGTATTTACCCGGTAAAAATTACTAGTCATATAAGTGTGTTACAAATACGTTCCTACTTAGCTTAACTTTATATGAAATATTGCCTCATATAAAAACTTTATGCGCTCTTTCTTCAAAATAACCAAACATAACACGATTATAGACAAACCTATAGTTATTTCTTCTGTGTTTGAGCCACGTACTGCATTCCAAGATACGCCCAACTTCCAGCGATATCAACTCTCCAGCAATAACTCAGCCCTGGAACAAAGCATAGTTACTACTAACTCGCGACCGGAGTGCCACAGAACAGGACGTAGTCACTATACTCACCTCCGGAGCACCATAGAATAACGCATAGTCACACTATCCTCGCGTCCGTGTCACAGAATAATACGCTGTTGCTATGTACTTGCGCACAGATAGTGCCACAGATCTGTGCATAGTTGGTAGGTTCTCGAGACTGATAGTACCCCACTCCTCCCGCAAGCAGCTATAACTCACGAGAATAAAATATTGCCAACTTATTTTTCTTCTTATTGTGTCTAGCATTGACGTTGTTTATGCGTTTCTTTATGATGAGAATTTCTTTTGTTATATGTATTTTCATAGAGATGCGTCTATACAGGTTGTTTTTTATATTATCTTTACACTTAGCATATTTTTTAAAATTAGATAGCCAAACAAAAATCGAATAAAATAAAATACTTATTCCTATATATACATGATCATAGGATATAGCCAAATTTTTTATGTCTGGTTTTAAACCATTCGTTTCTATCAGGGTAGTATTCATATTATGTGCTTTCATACCAACTTACAGTGAAGCTAAGTTAAATATAAAGTTTCAGTAGCTCAAATTACTACCTAGTTGGGTGGCTTATATCATGACTCTGACCGTGCACTCTGGGTTAGTAACATAATTATTCCAAGAAGTTTTATACATTACTGTACGACTCTACAAAACGAATATAACTATGTGATTTGGTGATACAAACAGACGAACACGGCCAGATTTTATTTTATGGTGTGACAGTAAGGTGAAAACGGTATAGTCTAGATTTCAGTACTTACTTTATTGACATAGCCTTTTGTGCTTAGTAATATAACATTATTTAACTATGGTATAAATTGTCATTTTAGAGGTCACTATATTTTTATAGTAGGGCATAATGGAATACCTAATGTAAACCCCAATACCATGAGTATTGTATTTATAAATATTTTCAAGCAAATCAATTTTAGATATTTGGTATTGAATAGCGTTGATTTTTTGAATATTTTAGGCACAACTAATTTTTTTAACTCCTTAAATATAACACACATATTTATTTTACGTTATTTTGAAAATGCAATTTAAATAAAGAATAAAAAATTATTCAGTGTTCAAAACCTCCTATTTGTGCATAGTTCAGGCTAAAGCTACCACAAAACTAAATAAAATAAGAAAAATGTCTTATCGTATCGGTTGGTGAAATGTGCCTTTGACAGGGAGTTTTATCTCAACGTGACACGCAGTGTGTCACGACTCGACGGACGTGACCGAAATGCAAGCCGATTTATGTTCCAACTTTGAATTCTTTGTTTTGATTCGTCACTGGGAATTCAATTTTTTATTTTTAATCGATTTCTCAGTGTGACATTCATATTCAAAACTCAAATTCTTTTTTTAAACAATGCATGCACTCAAATAAAACACCAACAATTTGTTAAAAGTTTTTGAATTTGAGTCAGTTCTTATTTTGGTTTAAAAATAAATAATCTCTTTACTTTTGTTTTTGAGTCACCTACACAAAAGATCATCATAATTGAACAAAACAAAGCTTAACCTTGAAGGTTATGCTTATCTGGATTAAAAACATGTTTATTCGCAATCCACCGAAATAATTTATAACGAGAAAAACCCTTCTCAAATAAAATATGTCGCAGTATCTCAGTGGGACAATTTACTGTAACCATTACACGACCCAAAAGATACAGTAACTCACCAAAGTGACACCGTAAAGTTCGTGCAAGCTTAGGAATACTTCAGGGTTACTCTTGGTGTACTTGGTGTACTGATTTGTTAACTGTGGCAGGACTTGTTACCAAAACTACTAGATTCTTAGGGATAGAGCAGCGCAGTAAAATATTAAGCCTCTTCAGACGATCAAGCTATACATGAACCAAGCATGCTTGGACAACAGGAATACAAATAAATATAAGCGATATATAGAAAACTAAGTAAAGTACACAGGGCTTACCATCTATTGTAAATAATTTATCTGTATAAATCATCACTATCACTATCGTCAGTTGTCTTTGACGGCAGCGTCAGGGGCAACTAATAATAATAATAATAATAGAAGCAAAACTATGCAATTATATTGTAAAAAAAATAATATATCGACTAAAACTATCGATTTAGCAACATTAAACATTTTCTTGACAATGTAATCAAATTTAAATTATTGATTGATTAATAATACTGAAAGAAACGGATAATTATGTGAAAATTCATTACCAATCGTCTTTGAAACTAACTATTGTGCATACCTATATCTGTACCAAATATCATGTTAGCAAACAAACCGACACACATATGGCATGAACTGGCGCTTAGATTCACCTAGATTTAAGATGTTTCAAGTTGATCCGTGCAGATTTTACAGAATAAATGACTTTGACTATGGTGTAAATAAATGTATGAAATAGAAAATAGTGTGGGTGGAGCCTTAACCAAGTAGGCGCGGTGGTACAAGGATACTAAACCCAGCGCCTGTCGGGTTCCTACAAGCTACAACTTGATATCTATCTCGAGGAGGCTTTGTTTATTTTACATATACCTACCTACATACCTTGGGTGATATTACCTATGCGCTTTTGAAAACTAGAATATTCTCGTTGCAATATTACTAACTCTCTTACACTCAATTTGTGACTTCGTTTGTGTAACTATTTTCATACTAAGTAACTTCGACCCCGCTACACCTTAATAGGGGTTGAATTTCAGAGGCAGGTCTTTATTATTGTAAACTAGCGGCCGCCCGCAGCTTCGCCCGCGTGGCAGTTTTTTCCCGTTCCCGTTATTTTTTCGGGATAAAAAGTATCCTATGTCCTTCTCCTGGCTCTAAACTACCTCCCTGCCAATTTTCAGCTAAATCGGTTTAGCCGTTCTTGAGTTATAAGTGAAGTAACTAACACGACTTTCTTTTATATATATAGATGTCGTGTTTCTATAAAACTTAGGTAGGTATGCACCAAACATAATATATAAAATAATACAACAATAACAATGTTAGATTATCAAACTGGAATCTAGCAAAACACTCAAACAACAATTTGGTAAAGTGCTCTCAAAAGCATAAAACCGGTATTCCACAAACCTAAAGCGATAATTGATTAACGATTAAATAATAAGCCACCGCACTCGTAAAACAAAGATTAACATACATTTTACGGTTGTAAATAGGCTATAACTTTGATTTTTACGACTAAATAATCGTAAAGACACCCCGCCAACGCGGCTAAGTTAGGGAGGTTGGGATCGTAGGATAAAGGTATGAAAACAAGAGGGCTTCTAATTTGTTGGTTAATAATCGCGGACAATGCAAACTGCGGAGGCTCGCTTTGATGCACTTTTATTTTACGACGCACTCATAACATAAAACGCTGAACGTCTCAACAACAGTTACGGGAAAATTAGAGGGAGAGGGATGGAGATGTTTTGTTTGGACGGTCAGTTTGCTAGCTTAGCAGCGTTTTAGACATAGACATAGACATAGACATAGACAATTATTTATTGGCCACAAAAACACACAGCATACAATTAGGTCAAGGCAAGTAAAAATAAACCATATACGTATAGTATATATGTATAGTTTTACTGAAACTTAGGCACCGAAGGGCATCATAAAGATTTTTGACCTTAAAAAAACACTTTTAGTTTTTTATCTTCAGTTAGCCCGAATTGTTTTTTCTCTGTCTGTCGTGTAAAAATAAAGGATGTGACGCGCTTTTGATTCAATCACTTTTTAGGGTTCCGTACTCAAAGGGTAAAACGGGACCCTATATGAATTAGACTCCGCTGTCTGTATGATGTATTTCTTTTAAACAGAATATTATAAATATTAAAAGGGCTCTCATACAAACAATTTTTTTGTCGTTTTTATTATAGATGGTACGGAACCCTTCATGCGCGAGTCCGACTCGTGCTTGACCAGATTTTTTTCAAAATCTACCTATCTAATGACAATGGTAGGAATATCCACAGATTAAAAACATATACATTAGTTCTTGACATCACTAGCCAAAATACTTTACTCAAGGCTAAGTTCAATGAAACAGACACAAAACTCACACACACAAAAATATACGTCTGGTTTTTACGTAGCGTTACAAAACTAAGGCGTAGATGTACTAAAAAAAGTATCATACCATCATACATAATTTTTTTTTGTAATGTGGACCAAGGCGGAATATCTCTGGACAGTGAAGCATGCCTATCTAAAAAATATCTGTTTAAAGATTTTATAACTAAAAGATGTTAAAAGATATACCAGCATGTTAGGCCACAGAAAGAAACCAAGAAATTTTAGTAGTAGTAAAGCTCTTAGTGAAGGGCTCGTCAGGGGAAGTAGTATCATTATGACTATTTTCCCATCAAGCGTTGCTGTGTTTCAGTTTGAAGGGTGTGGATACCGGTGAATTTACAAGAACATGAGACATAACACCTGTATGCCTCAGGTTAATGGTCGTAGAACAGTTCCTAACATGACTGATAAGGTCGCTTTGCTATAGGTGATTGTAACCACTTAACATCAGGTGAACCATCTGCTTCTATAAGCAAATATCGCCTAAACGTGGAACGATAAAAGTCTTACTATTTACCCTGTTGGCTAGGTATTTCTGTCTGCCATGAAATTCAGAAAATAAGGGATATGGTATAATTGTAATGGGCTTATCATCACAATGTAATACGTTCGTTTTAAGCTTGCTGTGATGGTATTATTTTGCTACAAACTTGTTTCTCTGGCAACGCAGTGGCGGATACGGTAACCTGACTTCGTGTACCCGAACTGTCCGCCCACGCAAGCTACAGAAGAATTTAAATCTAATAGACCCACTTATAGAACTGGAAATTGATAAATTGTTGGTTGCCGTTCCGCTGGTTATTTCTTTGACTACCTGCGTTTGTACATTGACCCTCTGATCTGAAAGTATAAAAATATTTTAATTCAGAAATAATAAAAAATATCTAGCTTTAAACTAGCCAACTAAGTGTAACTATAGTTTTTAGAACAATTTATACTTATTAAAAAAAAAATTAACTTTTAAGAACGAAGTTTATAGAGAGTAAGAGAGAGATGCATGACATAAAAAAATATATTTGTAAGTATTTTTTTTGTGTCTTGTGAAAACAAGCGGATGGCCCACCTGATGTTAATTGGTTACAACCACATATAATAAAGCTTTGCCTCGCAGGGAACGAGCTCTACGATTCACTGATCTGTGTCCATCAACCTGAGGCATACAGGTGTTAAATCAACATGGATTACCTTTAACCTTAATTTCACAATTTCACCGGCATCAGTGGCGGCATAAGGCATGCATAATAATGCCATGTCTTACATGACATAAAGATGTCATATCAGAAATATGTCAGGTTTGCTGGTCTAAATATATCTACAGTGCATATTTAGACCTGATGCATCAGCGGCGGTAGAAAAAGGCATGCATATACGGAGCAAAAATAAAGCATGTCTTACATGTCATGCATTTACGCCTGCATTGCAAACTTACAGTGCATATTGTATAATTCTCCTGTTTCTCATTCGGTGAGCCCAACCACCTAATTCTACTGCGTCCGCACACTGTGCCCATTACGGTTTCCCCGGGCCAAAATTCCAAGTAATTAAACAACTGAAATTTTAACAGTGCCCAGTATAAATTTAATAAGGATGGGCTATTCCCAGTGTAAATGGAGTAAATGTTGGTTTGGCCAAAAACCAAAATGGCTAGGACGGCGCGGAGCGTTGTAGTTTTGCTCGTAACGCGGTAACCAGCCTTCGTAAAATATTTTATGTGCCTGTGAGGATACTGTGGTGAGTGAAAAACTGATAGATAGGAAGAATTATAAAAAAGTACTCTTCACACCTTACAGCTTAAATAAAAAAGACTTACAGCTTAAATAATTTCACGTTTCAATCATTTGACTGGTGTTAAAAAATGTAGAAAGCCCACCGTATTGGGAGCTGTTTCTCTACTACGCTTATAATGCCATACATTTTAAACATAGAGAACGCACTATGACCTGCATCGTACTTACAGGTGTTAAGTCTCATGAGCCTCAGCAAAAGCATTACACTACTGTTAAATAATGAGTAGGTACTATTAACAGACCTACGCGAAACAAGAAAAATAACAATCAGAAACGTTTTAATTGAACAACGGAACTGAGATTCAGCGAGTGCAGAGTAAACGTGAATCGCCCAATAATAATGAAAGTGATGGCAGTGTCGCCGTCGGTGTATGAAGCGGCAGTTTCGGCTACATAAACAGCCCGTATACCACCGTTCCATTCTAACTTCAACCCAACATTCAACCTTATTACAAAGATATACGGGTGGAATTCAAACAATAAGCGGACCAGTTTACATTGATCCAAGATTGTATAACCCTCCCCCCTCTCTACGTCAGCGGGAGGGGCCCCGCAAGGTCGGCTTACACACAGACAAAATGGCCGACTTTTAGAGCGGACGCATTGGAGTGACAAGACGCGTATTGTGTGAGATAGAGTTTTGATTGGTTCAAAACATTTTTGCCTGATGCAGTTTTTATGCAATATGTGTATTTTGTAAAATAGAAATGGCGTTACGTATTGACACACAATCTAGTTGATTATTATTTTAGAATTTGTTAAATTATATTAGGTGGTACACAAAAAATTATTCGCATAGCTTAAAACTTTTAACGTATTATTTTCTGTTTTTTTTATATTAAGTTTGTGAAAAAAATCTTTATTGTATTTTGAAGTAAATATCAAGAAAAAATCCGTATTATTAACTAAACTAAATAATTATTAGTATTGATAAAAGCTACGTTTATGCAAAAAAAATTATAAAATTAACCAGTAGCTTTAGCTGTACAACTAGCAGATATTTTATACTATTGTTTAGTTCAATGTATTTTCAAAACATCCATCAAATTATTACTTTTACACCCTGAATTTTTTTCCCTTTTCTAGTCCCTTAGTTTCCTTTTTTGTTATGATAAAAAGATAGGTAAGAACCTTCATAACTTTCCTTAATTTTTTCTTAGTTCCATTATTATTCTAAACGTTGCTAAAAACATCTATCAATTTAAAGTTTAGCCTTTAGCACGTAAAAAACCGAACTGGGTAACAAAATAAATCTTTGTGTTTTTAACAAACCTACAATTATAAAAAATACGTAACAACGTCAAAAAAACGAAGTCTTTATGTTTTAACATACCAACAATTATTAAAAAACATAAAAATATGTAACAATGTAAGAATATATCGTATAAAAATAAAATCACATCCTGTAACACAGCCGCATGTAAACCAACTTCAAACGCGGCTACGCGAGGGTGGATATTTTCAGCCAACACGACGCTTCCCGCACGGCGCCGGCGGACTTTCTTTTTGCTCCTTGTGAAGTCTTTTATTACTCTACTACGACAAAGTCAAAAAGATCTTACACTTTAAGTATCGTCTAACAACATACGCTATCGAAAAATCGATTCAAATAATTACTTTTTTATCAATTACAGTCACAATACACAATACATATGTGTATAATAAAAAAATTGTAGGAGTATGCCGAAGTCACATAAATATGTAGTACTCGATAAACACTTGTGTAATATAAGTGTTAAAAAACTAGTTAGCTAGAGAAAATAACATCAAAAAAATAGTTAACCTATCACAAAACTTATATACACTTAATACAATCACAGTAAAATTACACTTGAATAAAAATGATTGTTTTATGAATAAAAACCCGGTCCTAGGCACTACAGCTTTCCGTAAATAGATGTATGAGCTAAAAAGTTGTTCTGACGCTGAATAAATCATCTACAAAAGCCTATTTTTTTAATGTAAATTAACGCGTGCACATTTTTCAGCCCCAATGGGACTTTGTAGCATACATCAGTTTATTCAACTTATCTCATCATTTTAATCACTGTTTTGGTACGTTGCGTTGTCAATTTTGTTACCAGTCACTTTGCCGGAGGCCTTTGGGTGGCTTTGAGACTTGGAAATAGGCCACCTAAAGATGGCCTAACTCTAAAAGTCTCAAGGCCATAAAAGATAACTTCATAAAAAGTTCTGAACTTACTTCCTAATTAGTTGACACTCTCGACGACAAGTCAAACAGTATCACTATTTATAGTAATAACTAAATTATTTAAAAAAATCGTTTGGTAAATTGAGATGACACGGAGTTTACAAGGTTATAAAAGACACATATTACCCGTGAAAATAAAATTAGAAAAAATAAAAAGTAAAGTCCTGTGCATGTCGGCGCGCAAGCAGAAAACTTTCGGATTTACATTGGTATGGATAGATGCCTTATTATACTAATGTAACCAAAAACAATTAATGCACCTTACGTGAATAATGTTATAAATAAATCAAATCACCACCACAGCGATTTATAATGGAAATGAGAATAAGGAAACAGAGCTTTATTCATTTTCATTCTATACAAATTCAAGCGGCATAAAGAATACCAAGCTAAACAATGGAGGTGGTCCCATACAAAATTATCACACGACCACGATGCTATTGTAGCACTACAATACAGACTAGACGACACATCTTTAGATATGTATGAAGTTTATTTCTGCGTTGGAACAGAGATAGCTTTTCTAGTATGTAAAACACATTTAAATAGGAATTTAAGTAGGATTCCCGGGTAGGCGGCGTTATTGTGCTGTTAATGTGAAAAATCGAAGAGTTTTCTAGATATTTCCGTGTTTAGTTTAGAAAAAGAAAGTAAATAGCATCACGATTTAAATCCCCAAGCACGGTAGGGATCCCCTTCATTTCCTAAAGTACTTACTCGAGATTCTTCGAGAATGTCTAAGGGAGGTAGTCAAAGGTACGTCCAGATACTATACAATACGTGACAGCTTGCAAACCCATCGCAACTAGAATAATAACTAGTCTCCTCACAAGCACTGACATTGCGCATAAATTTTTCGAACGGAAAAATCTATTGGTGCACGATTGGATTTGAACTTACGACCTTAGGTTCAGAAGTACTTCGTTATACGCAAATTAAAAAACAACGAACTTATCAAAATAATAAAACGACAGCTAATACAAGTAGATATTTATGTAAGGTATACCTATATAAAATACTCATTGCAGTTCAGATTTCTGTAGACCGTTGCAAATGATCTAAAGATTAGCTAAACTAATCAAAATAGTAGCAGGCTCTTAGTGAAGGGCTCGTCCGGGGAAGAACTACCACCATGCCTATTTCTACCACCAAGCAGCTTGCTGTGTTCCGGTTTGAAGGGTGTGGGTGCCGGTGAAATTACAGGCACACGAAGCTTAACACCTGTATGCCTCAGGTTGATGGACGCGGGGTAGTGCATCGTAAGGCACGTTAATGTTTGTGACCTGCGAGGCAATGATTTGTTATAGGTAATGGTAACCACTCAACATCAGGTGAGCCGTCTGCTTGTTCCATCATCATGTCACAAAAAAAAACAGTTCCAATCGGAAGCTTCCCCAGGACGTTAGTATTTTGAGTACTTTTGGGTCTTACTCCTTACACATCAAACTTTAGACTGATCATTCAATTTGCAAATTAAATTCTTGAGCGGTGACTAAGATACACGAAGAACTACTGCTAAATTCAGATACGATGAAACAGTACGTAGCATTTACAGGAAGTCAGTTGATAGAGGTGACATTGAACCGTTCGTCGTGGCTTTTTAAAGGTAGCTCTATCATTCATTTAAAATAATTAGAAGTGGGGTTCAACCTTGGTAAACATCTAGAATTAGTTTGATTCTAGTTGTTGTATATATTATTAAACAAGTTTATTTCATCAGCAATATTGAAACGCGTGTATAGATTGAGCTCTTTTTGAATCTAGTTTTTTGTAACAAGATTTACGTGTTGTTTAAGAACTTATAGGTAAGCTTGAATTAAAGGTATGGTTACTACCCTATTCAAGATATGTTTTTTTATATAATTACTGAGAAATTTATAAAAGCTAAATAAGAGTTTAAAAGCGGTTTGGACCATGACATGGTTTTAAAAGCATGCATCAGCATTAACATTCAGCATGGCAAATAGTCAGCGTCTTGGGTGCGCTTCCGATTGGTACTAACTTGGATCAGCTGATTTCTACAACGTTTGCAATGGTCTACAGATAACTTTATTGTTTTAATCTTGCCTTCTGCGTTGTAGGTTGTGGGTTCGATCCTCACTGAGAACAAACATTTGAGTGTTATATTGTATTCTTAGTATGTATTTAGAAACAAGTAAGTATTCTATCAGTCATCTGGTTCCCATAGTACAAGCTACGCTTAGTTTGGGCCTAGATGATGTTGTTTAAAAATGTCCACAAATATTTATTTTATATATTATGTATTTTGTACATATTATAAATACTTGTATCAGTTGTATTTTTTATGCATAATCATGTTAAGTTTTGAAAATAAAATTTGGTGCATACATTTGGTATGTATGACTTGAGCTTTGGTTACAAGCTACTAAACCAGACACACACTATGTAGGAAATGTTAAATTTGACTTATATTCAAGTATTTTAAAGTTTTGTTTAAGTTATGGGTTATGTAGCCCTGTCGAGCCCACGGGCCTCATTAAAACGCACGAAACGTTCATAAAACAATCACGCAGCAAGCCCCATGGTGTGAACACAAACTGTTGCGCGGGAGTTGAATGCCAAGACCATCCCGGCGCCGAAGCACGTGCTAGCGTCGATGTTTCGAAATATTTATACTCGAACTAAATAATTTTATTTACGTCCAGAGTGATGAAGGATTAAGAACCGACCAAAAACTCTGTAGAATGCGCTTTTTAGGGTTCCGTACCGAAAGGGTAAAACGGGACCCAAGTACTAAAACTCCGCTGTCTGTCTGTCTGTCCGTCTGTTACCAGGCTGTTGGTAAACGTAGGGCAATTCATCGTAGAACATTTTCTGTAACGTGTGAGAACGTGAGGGATTTTTTACCACTTAACATCAAGTGGGCCATTTGCATGTGTTATCAGTGAGTAAAAAAAATACAAAACGAAATTTTATATTGGTTTAGAGTCCAATAGAGTTGCATAACGATGTGGCTTTAATTTTTTACCACAGTTCAATTTAAAGTATAATAAATATCAACTAGTTACCATACAAACTTACTCATAGCTTATGAAATCTCGCTTTCACCTACTAACTATGACGTAATCTGTCGACGGACCCGGGAAACGGTAAACGTGTTTACGAATTTAAATTACCCAATCAATTTTTAATTTGGAAGTGGGATAGTCACCGTAGGCAGTTTGGGACAACCTATTTCGATTGGAAAATTGTTTGTTTAAATCCACAATGGGCGATTTAATCGTGAATTTTAGTTAAAATTACACTGTTGGGGTAATTTTTGGTGTACAATGATATCTAGTTAAGCAGGCATAAGTTAGACTACTATTTACCGATCTAGGTAAGGTACACTGGGGTCAGATCGGATCTCGGGTAAGATCGGTTAAATCTATATTAATAATAATAATAATGCTGGACAATCTACACAGCGTCATCTAGCCCCAAGCTAAGCAGAGCTTGTGTTATGGGCACTAGATGACTGATATACTTAATACAATACATTACATACATAGATATTTTTTATTATACATAGAAAACACCCAGAACACCCGGAATAAATATTTGCAGATCGTACAAACATTAATTCCAAGGCGGGAATCGAACCCGCAACCTCCGCGTCGCAGGCGGACATTCGCCCGCCGCGCCACATCGGTCGTCGGTTAAATCTATAATAACTACTTAATACAGTTATTTTTTAATTGTTGTCAACATAGCCTGCGATGCCCTTTTGCTGAATCTTTTGCAGATCTAAACTACTCCTGGCAACTTTATTTATACTTCTGGTGTCGTTGCTGTGTTTTTTGCGAGTTTTGTAGCGTATCGTTATGAGATGGCTGCTTGTTGACAAGTTAAAATGATCCTGACATGTCTTTACTGTCTGTAGACGGAGATCCGGTCTTTCCCCATCGAAATTTCAATAAGCAAAGAGTGAACTGATTTTGTCTAATCTTTACCACACGTGAAAAATAAACTTTTAAGGAAAATAAATTTATTAAAAATAAGATTTCGAGTCTGAAAGTTTAGTAGTGTTTAATTGTTGTCAAAGTCAATCATTCCCTTGATTTTAAAAATACTTATGCTACTTCGATCATCCTTAACTCTGGCTCCATACCATAGCGTTTAGAGACTTATTAAAAACACTAATTTATAAACCTACCTTTCATACAAAAGTTTAGTTATAAGTAAGTTAGTATAGTAAATTTCTAGTTTATCCAACATTATTATCGCCGAGTTAAAAAAATATTTTGCAACATCCCAAAGACTTCCTAAAAATCCGCCCGGTCTTACCCCAATGTACCTTAATTTGAGTTTACCCATTCATACAAAAAACGGTAGGATCCAAACTGTAAGTTTCGACAACTCAAGAAGATCCCTGGATGTTACTGAATAAATGCTTTTTGCGTTTGAACTATCTAATCTGGGTATTTTCTATGTACAATAAAAAATATGTAGGTATGTAGATAGGTAGGTACCTATGTAATGCATTGTATATAATTAATAATTATTATATATGTAAATAATATTACTTAGGTAGGTATATTAGCTAGATAGGTATACCTACTGTTCTAAGAAATAAACCAGTTATGATTTGAATATTTCACAGAATTAAAAAAAAAATAGAGAACAAAAATAATAGAATCGTTCTTCCTGGAAATGTATGAGGGAGCCCTATGCCCAGCAGTGGACTTCTACAGGCTGTTGATGATGACGATGATTAAGTGATAATAATCTATTTCTAGTTTGAATTTAACCGCAGCCAGTTAAACCTGCCTTAAAAATTAAAAAACCTCGTTTCTAATCTTATTTTCCAATTTATTATCAATAAATAAAAGATTAATTTTCAAAATTATAATTTCAACTTTATCTCACCCAAAATCAAACAATCTCATTCACACAAGAGTAAAAGAGAAAGAAAGACTATCGATCTCACACAACTAAAGCGTCACTTGCTCAGAACCAGAATGGCGGTTGGACGGGACGCTTTCGTTAAATACCGACTTTTCGTTAGTCACAACGGAAAATAACACTTTTCAAAACGTACACTGAAGTATTATACACTTTCTCACATATTTTTAATGAAAATCAGTAAAAGAAATCAATTTAAAGCAGCTAAAATCACATTAAACAGTCGTTGCCAAACGTATCGGTCGCCATATCCGAATTCCTGTCTGCAGGGACGCACTTGGGGATGCACGCAGCCATAAATGTATGTTTCAATTATTATTAGCAATACTTCGCAACTCAGTTCGTAGTTCGCAGTAGATTTCCTTTCAAACTGTTGCAGGTTGTGTTTATTGATTAATTAATTTACGATTTTGAGTATAGATGTTTTTCTGTGTCTAGATGGCATACTCATCATCATCATCATCTTCCTGCCCTTATCCCTCACTAAGTGGGTTCGGCACAACAGGTTTTTTCCTTCCACTCTCTTATATCAGTCGTCATCTCAGTGTTCACTCCCGTCTTACTCATAGTAGGTAAATTGCTTAGAGTTTGTATTTGTAACTTAATTATTAATAATTTGTATTTACAGAGGGTACTTCTTGAAAATAGTATCTGCATTATAGATACTGAGTCTACTGATACTGAAGATATGTTAAGTCGATGTACCTACCTACAATACCACAGGAACATTAGGTGTTTATAATGATTAGTAACGATATTTTTTTATTTATTTTACTTTTATTTCCAGACCACGCTCGTAGCACCGTAGCTCTACGCTGTAGCTCATATAATTTTAAAATAATATTTTTTCAATAATTTTTCCACAGTAACTACCTGCCTACTTTTTTAGCTAGTGAAGTGGCCTTTATATATAAGATTCTCCATCACTCCCGTGGATAAAGTCAGAGGCGATTAAAATAACGTACCTACCAAGGTATGGGTGGCAGCATCTCCTGAGTGACCAACACCAGCGGTCACCAATGGGCCTGCCAAACGTGGTAACTATAGTAAAACCTCCAAAATGTAGGATCCCTTCCATATTTTGAAGGTTTTAGTTAGGGGGCTATGTCCAGCAGTGGACTCATGCTAATGATGTTTTTTCTTATATATTGGTTGAGTTCATTTTATTTTGCGTAATTTGTTAATAATTTTTAGGTATTTTGGACATAAAATAAAATAACTATGAGATAATATTAATAAAACTTAATAAAATTATGACAAAAAAAATATTTAAATAAGTAGTCTACTTAATCCGTCTCTGTGCATGCACGCTCCGCCCATTACAACAACAAAAGTTGGCGTCGTTCCTTCAAAATATCTCGTTTGGAGGCCATTTTGACGATCGTGCTAGAAAAGGATGGGCTATATCGCACGGTAGTTACGACACCGCGTGCGTGAATGAGACAATTATGCAAAGATTGTTTAGTTTTAATGTCACTGTGAAGTGCGTGGGGACATTATTTTCTTGTATGTGTGCAGTGACGCAGAAGCTATCCGTTCCGGTATTAATTTAATTCTGGCAAGGCAAGCAAGCAAATAGGGATAACATAATATTTAGGTGTTTGTTTAGGTAAGTATTTATTAAATAAAATTTGAAATAATCAAGTTTAGAATAATAATAATAATAATAATATAATAATAATATATCTTTATTAGGAACACAAAACATAGGACAATAAGTTGATTTAGAAAACGATGACATCTGTAGAAGTTATAAAAACTGTGTCACAGACATCAACGCCCTCCTCCGGAAAAAGTAGGTATAGTGGTTCCACTAACAATATTTACAATAAGGCAAGAAATAAAAGAATGAAAAGTAACCAGAACAGATACTGGTGTGTGGGGGTGTGTAGGTGGGTGTGTGCATGTATGTGTGTATGTGCAAGATGTGAGTAGGCTTCCATAGAATGTAGGTAGGTAACTAAAAATTTTTAGGTAAGTAGGTATCTACTTCAAATTAGGTAGGTTCTATCGAATAAAACACTGCTTTGATAGCATCACCTAGGTACCTACTTAAATAGGTTCATACCTTTTTGGTTTATTTTAAAGTAAGGATAGTGTAGGTAGGTAGGTACTTAACTACCGACCTACCTAGTAGGTTACCTACTTAAGTAAAAAAATATTTTTTAAGTAAGTAACGCTAAGTACCTCTCTACCTACCTAGGTACCACAGGTAGGTATCATCATCATCATCATCATCAGCCTGTAGAAGTCCACTGCTGGACATAGGCCTCCCACACACGTTTCCAGGAAGAACGATTCTGAGCCCTTTCCATCCATCGACTTCCCGCGGTCCTAACAATGTCGTCAGTCCATCGGGTAGGAGGACGTCCTACGCTTCGTCTTCCGGTTCGTGGTCGCCATTCGAGAACCTTTATTCCCCAACGGTTAACAACGGTACTTAGGTATATGCTTCATAAAATAATTAAGTAGGTAGGTACTTACTTGTTCTTACTTCCTTATTTATTTTTACTTGCCTTGACCTAATTATATGCTGTGTGTTTTTGTGGCCAATAAATAATTGTCTATGTCTATGTCTACCTAAAAAGTAGCTACCAATCAGGATAGTTTACTAACCTACCTACTTCCATGCCTACCAACAGCAAAAAACTAAAAATAAACCTAATACGCATCCACTCCTCTCTATATTATTAAAATTGTTTTCATCACAGTACAAAAAAAAACTAAGTCTGCTCCAATCTCTACAAAAATGTAGTGATAACAATTTAGTAAATCACCAATTCCACATTTACGACGGATCCATTCAGTCGAGGGTTGCATGCGACCTCGTAAAACCCGAATCACTGGTGACGTAGCCAAGTACTGTGACGACGTGGTTCACCCCGCCACAACTAGGTGGCGCTTAAACAAACACTAAACCACGCTCATAAAAATAAATTTTATTGTTATGACGAAAATAAAACGCTTGTCGTCAATTTAAACATCATTTTACTGTGCAATAAGATTTATTTTACGATTAACAAGTGTCTTGATGAATTTGTATTACTCGGATGATGAATAAAGCTATAAAATTCGCTTTTATGTTCTTGTTATCGCTTTTCTATTGGCACTTATGTTGTTTGGGTGTCACATTTTCATACAAATAGGTATGACAGGTTGCTTAATGTTATGACTGTAATAAAACCAAGTGCTTGATTAATTTATAAATAGATAACCTACTAAACACTTGACTCACTCACACTGTTTTCATATCGAGAGTTAGGTAGGTATAGGTAGGTAGGCAAGTAGGTACTTATTAAACTTTCCGTCGCGACTTTAACATCTGGTTGACATTGAAAGCGTGTACTAGAAGCTATGAGTTTTGTTTCTATTTATCAGCAGAGGATCAAACTACCTACTATAAATATTTACTTACCTACTTACAAATATAATTAACTTACCTACTTACTTATTTATTTTAAATTTGTTTGATAAACAGTTTCCAAAAAGTTTAAGTTAAAAATCAAAGTTTTTAAGTAGGCAACCTACTCCAGCCACGCTAATTATGTTAGTTGTTTGACATACAACCATGCAAAATGCCAACTTACTTCTAAATTTCATTTATAGTCAAAGCGTTACCTGTTACCTGCTAACTGTTTTTATAATAGGTAGGTAAATAACATAAAAATAAGTTCTTAGAAAAATCATGTACCTACTTTATCTAAATAATACAGTCAGAACAAAACTGTGTCAGAGCTGAGCTTTTTGATGCTGAGCTTATGCAATTACTTCAAGGTTTTATCGGTAGATGGCGCTTTGTCCAGCTTTTAAAAGCTTAATTTAATAAAGGGTACTTGAAATATGAAAATAAGTTGCAGATAAAATTATTTATTTGAACATAAATTGTTATTTTATAAAATATTATTTGATATCAGCAAAAAAGGGGGGTAGCTGCTTTGTTTTTTAAAAGCTCTTAATATTTTATCAAATGCATCATATTTTCAATACTATTGCGATAGATGGAGCTTCTCCAATACTGAACTATCCCAATAAAGTAGTAATATTACTGCAGTTTTTTTTAAGATCTTATTTAGTCAAACTGTAAAGGTGAAATCTGGAGGCTGAATGAACTGTAATCTAGAACATGTTAAATGTTATTTCTATGAGTTTTCATGTAGTCGATTTACTATAGCAAATGTTTTTCATTGTGGCGCGTACCTATTATGACCCGATAACATTGTAAATATTACAGGCTACCATTGCACGCAGTAGTCTTCAAACCGTTTTCTCGTAACGCTGCGGGGTTTTCAGCTAATAGGAAAAATCTCAAGAGCGGCTGATGGTGACAGCAGGGATTATATTAGTGAAAGCACAAGAGCTACAATTTCTGTCATATAGCATAGCAAGTGACTCAGTCCGCGTTAAACTATTTTCAAATAAATTTCAATCCCCGCTGCGCCCCTTTCTAGGTTGAATTTAAGGAATTCCTTTCTTACACCTCGATGCACAAAGACAAATGTACCCTAAAAATTGTAAGTTTCTAAACGGTTTAGGCTGTCGCTAAAAAGCCCACAGTAGCTAGGACCAAGATCATAAATTGTACCTACTGCACGTTTATGCTTAGCAATCTCTTATACATCACCAATCATAAACTATCAGTCTACAGCCTAGTGATTGTATCAATCCAGACATCTCGGCCCAATAAAAAGGAAAATTACAGTAATAAAACCACGGCGCGAGTGAAACCAGACTTCTAGGCGCTGATACAAATCGTTCAGTCGTTATATCCTCACACGATGAAGACATAAACTATCAATTTACTCCTTTATCTCTATTAAACGGGTGATACTTTAAACAAGTCAATAATCGTTCAATAAATGTCCAAAGAACGGCATAATAACAATCCACGTGCTCCGGCCGCCTACGTCCATAAAGTTTCGAATTTATATAGAGGTTTAGCCCCAGAGGCGGTTAAGAAACAATGTTGCCAGAGGTCTCAATTTTGTACGAACTACCCGAAATTGACCATTCGTGAGAATTAGGATGTTCTCGACATTTGCAGATTTTGTTAAAAGAATTGATTATGATTTCTAAAAAGTTACTAATTTTTTTTTTTATTTCGTCTAGCACACAAGTTATGCTTTTGTACGTACGTACATGCATTTAGGATTAAATGGATACACTAGAAAATGCATCTTGCATTATCTATTCTTATCTCTGTTTGATAAAATAGGTTCTTTGGGAGCAAACTGTATTTTTAGCTTCGCCAGTTAAAAAAAATCTAAGCACATATTTAGATCTCAAGACTTTGATGACTGGGTTTATAAAACAATACAAAATAAATAAAATCTGGCAACACAGATGATCCGGCGCTGTGTTTACTGGTAGTTCTACAAATGGTGCAATTCACGTGACGTTTATGAGCATTGAAGTGGCCGTAAAAATCGTGTTTACGATGCGCCCGGGCAAAGCGTGCCATGCGCAAACGCAAGCCGCCCCTAGTGCTGCCAGGCGATGACATCAGAAAAGCCGGAGTAATGACGAACGATCATGGGCTTTAGTATAGTCCACCCGTAGGTAGTAGTATAGTCCACTTTCAAATTCTGGACCTGGGTGGGAATGCTGCCAACATAGCTGATAAGGTTGCTAAATGCTAAGTCTGAATTTCCGATTCTGTGGGGTAGGGTGTCCTGGGTATTTTCTATGTAAGTACCTATAATAAAAAATATGTTATGTATTGTATTAAGTATATCAGTCATCTAGTACTAATACATAACACATGCTTATTGCTTAGCTTGGGGCTAGATGATGTTGTGTGGACTGTCCAACATTGTTATTATCATTATGTTAACTAAACTAGATTAAATTATTTTCATAGCTTTTTTGAGGAGTGTGGGTTGTATTAATGTATAATTTCCAGAAATCTGTGGATTGGGTACGACTGAATAATTACCTTGTACATTTTGGCTGGTACCTAAATACCGACTCTTTTCCGGCTAAAGCCAGTACTACAAGCCTAGCTCAATGCAAATCGCATCTGTTGCTTGAATTTGAAAGAGGTATAACGTTTTTCTTAGGGTTTGAGTGATAAGAAACCGGTAGTCAAGAAATTTGAGTGGGTAGTAAAGCTTAACCTCCTGTGTCAAGAACCACTTCAATAAAATAAACTCTGTCTTATAAAAATACTTTGCTCAAGATTTTTTTACAAAACGAAGGATGACTGGGCCTCAGTTTCCATGGGCTGATGACGTTTGAAGGCTGAGGAACTGATGGATGGTATAGAGAAGACCGAAAGTAGTTATTAACTGGATTTTTTTAGTCTTTGTTACTTTTTGACTTCTATTGCTAAAGAGGTGATCTAGTAAGAAAATATGTTAAAGATTCTTGTAAGAATCAAGTTACAATATTTTGTGATTTGTGCCCAACAAGACAGTTGTGCTTCGTCATCAGACTAAATAACTCTAGGTACTGCGCGACGTAGCTTTCCGTAGAGCTACTGCAGTCACTACGCTTGATTGTCGGATTTGTGATCGCAGTATCGCTGATATCCAAGGCTCAGAAGATCCTGCTGCCTGACTCCTTCTGAGTTTCCGTTTCGTCGTCTCTTACAACATCTATACAAATACAAATACAAATGTTTATTGAACACTTATATTACACGGGTATTTTTTACGGGGTACGGGTACGTCGGGAAAATAAATAAAGAAGGTAATACGCGATAAATACCCGTGTAATATAAGTGTTCAATATGTGTTCCGATCGCGAAAGTTTAAAAAATACTAAATACAAATGTTTATTTACCAAAAGAAAGTGTTTACAAAGATAAAAGTTGATTCTGTCTCCTGTTTTAGTTTTTAAGAAAACTGTGTTACTGTAGACAGTGCATTCTCCTAGTTATGTATACACCTCTATGTTATGGTATAGTGATGCGAAGGGTACCATCATTTTTTTGCCTGGTTTACGGAGAGGGTATCGCTGCAGTGTTAACAATTTGTTCAGAAATTTTGTAGACATTTTAGTAATATAGAAGATGGAGTGGTGTTACCAGGATAATGAAATATCGTAAGCCAACACATCCATACGTCACTGGCCAAGCAGGCCTGAAATCACTCAGAGTTGGGTGGGACACAACGGGCATATAAGCACATGATGTGGCATAGACTGATGTTCAACTAGGCTTCACACTGGCATTGCATGTAGAAGATTATCAAGAGTAAAGTGCAATGCTACTTGTCCAACGATCACTTTCAACAGGTAAGAAACAAATTTCGAACGGTATGCTAGGAAAGGAATCCAAGCCTGTCTGCTCTTTTATAGCTAGAACACCTCTGTTCTAGTGGGAGCGACCTCGCCTTCTGATCCTAAGACCATGGGTCTGAACTCAGTAGAGCTAACTCATAATTTTCTTTTCATAATTCGGGAAATGTATGCGCCCAATGCCAGTTCTTTCAAATAATGACTGAAAGTCATGCATTTTGTATTCTAGCGGCAGCGATGGGCATGTAACTTGTAACGTATGGAATACTAAGTACTGTAAAATATAGGTATTTTTTTGACTAAATTAGATTGTAAAAACATGCTGCACTAGATTTCTGATAAATTAGTATTTCTGGTTGTAACTTAAACTTTTCTTTGATTACTTAGGTGTGTACTTCAATGTGAATCTGATTTGAAACGCGTGTAAACTTTCACGTACGAGGTTGCCTGGAGATTCTTTTGAATATTTGCATACCTACATTCTCGCCCCAAAAACTCTCCTCATGTAGGAAGTGAGGTAGGTACCTCATACAAATAATGGGATGGGTACTTTTACCAAGCTTATTTTTGATTGACAATTATGACGACCGCTAGTTCCATTTACATAGCGTTTCTGTACTTTAGCAGGCACGTTAAGTTATCGGTATTTAGCGGTTGCTAAGGCGTTCTAGAGGTCTTTGGGCCTAAGAACTCTAGAGTTGGCTACTTTGACGTCAAGCCTTTTTCAAGCACTTTTAAGTTTAGTAGTAGTAATAAAGGGCTCGTTTGGGGAAGTACCTACTATACTTACCACCGTGCCAGAATTTGGCATGGTGGTAGTAGGTAGGTACTGCTTGGACAGATTCTGTGTTCCTGTCCATGAGTAGGTGCCGGTTAAATTACAGACACATGAGGCTTAACACAATTAGGTATGCTTCAGGTTGAAGAGAGCAGTGCATCATAGGGCACCAAAGGGTCATCATCACCATAGGGTCATATGGGCATCATAGGGTGATCTGCTAACGACGGTACCTACCCACTCAACATCCATCTGCTTGTGCCATCAGCAAATCGTATACCTACGTCTACAAAAATAGGTATATATATATATATATATGATAGGTCTTTCAGTATTTCCCCACTTCCTGAACCTATCTGTTGCTATGTCAAATTTATCGAATTTGAAGCTTGGTAAGCCAAATAGGTATTTATTCATTAAAATCGTAAAACTGTCATATTCATATTTTTTTATAAAAATTGACACTGGAGGCATCAAATATGGCTGAAGATTGAATGTCTTCTAACAAAAAATATTGTGCATATGTAGGTAAGTAGGTAGGTAACTTACCTATATTTATTTATTTTAAAAAGTTGCTCTAATACACCAGCCGGTCTAGATTAAGTAGGTACCTACTCACTTAAAAAAAAATTAGTAGGTACTAGACATGTGCGCCGATGCTCATTTGACCGCTAGGTACCTACTAGGTACCTACTTATTTAAAATTGCTAATTTGCAACTATGCAACCTAAAAATAAGTAGGTAGGTAAGTACCTACCCTAAATTGACAAATTACAGGAAAAAAATACCACAGCAGTCGTGCCCCGTCCCTTTATCGACAAATATTTGTTTAAAGAGGTTACAATAAAAATGTGAACGTCTGGTAGGCTGTACTAAAAGCCATTCATTCGTTTGATGACTTCATTTGGACGCGCGAACTGAGTGCTCTTGCGATAATGCGCTATTGTTTACCCTTCGATAGTGCGGTATCCACTGCACGCGCCACACTGCGCTAGACAGAGACCGCAATATACCTCGCACCTCCATCCCGGCCGCACCACCGCCACGAATCACAACCCATCACTTTCAAGCTAACGCAAAATGCAAACGAGCGAGCGTAACAGCAACATCACCCGTAAAAACAGGTAGTAGAAGAAATAATAATCATCTTTACGACTTCTCACTCTATTCAGCACCTTGTTACGATACTCCGCGCTCATTGTGGCACGGTCGAGGAGCGGTTGTAAAATCTTTTCTTTACTGGCCCGTTTCACTAATTGTACGTTTATGAGTTTACGACTTTTGCGGTTTAACTTTTCAGTAGCTGTCGTTTATTGAGGTTTTGTTACCTTTTTTCAACAGGCTTTATATTTCTTGGAAAGTAAACAATAAAACGATAACTTTAAATGAAATAAAGGTTCTTAATTAAATCCTTATTAATTAGCAGTAAGCCTTTGCGTATTTTGAAGTAGGTAAACACTTACCAATCGTGGATGCTTATCACTTAGGTGAGCCTTTGTAAGCTCATCTAATTGACGTTCCTCACGTGCTTCTGAAGGAGTGATAAGAAAGGGAAAAGAGAGCGTTACTGATAATATTTATAGTGATTAGCGAAAAGGGGACGGAACAATCGGCCGTGTTGCGATCGCAGGCAGCGCGGGGCGGCGCGGCGCGCGTGTCTTGGACTCGGCGCCGCAGACAGTAGATTGCGTGAGCCGAGTCGCGCCGGTCGCATACGGCATACAGCCGCGCGCTCTCGCTACACGCGACACAAAACTTCGCTCGCGTCGCACGCTCCGATCCTCTCCTCGATGATCTAAATTTCCAAAAAAAAAATATAAACACTTACCCCGCACCTAACCCGGCACAGTGAGACGAACTGGCGCCGCAGACGAAACCGCTTAAAAAGTCGTAAAACCCGCGGCACGCGCTCCCGAGTCGTAAAATAATCGTAAAAAGTAAACACACGTCAACTGGCCTTTATCGCCAACGAAGCCCATTATGACGCTCGAGTGACGTTTAAGAGGCAATAAAATTAATAAAATTAAATTACATTGTCCGTATTTGGAGTGACATTGGCGGAGGTCGCGTTATCACGGCGCGTGGGGCCGCGATGACATAAGTGCTTCCTAGTTTTCTAACTGAGTGACGTTTGTGACGGTGATTGGACAGAATGAACTCTTACTTCGAGCAGGGTGGTTTCTACGGGGCGCATGGGGTGCACCAAGGTGGTGCCGGAGGAGACCAATACAGAGGGTTTCCTTTGGGGCTGTCGTATGCCCAACCGCATGCGTTGCACCAGCCGCGGCCGCAAGACTCGCCGTACGATGCGTCGGTAGCGGCTGCGTGCAAACTGTATGCCGGAGAGCAGCAATACGCCAAGACAGATTGTACGAAACCTGGTGGTGAGCAACAGAATGGCTATGGAGGCAAAGAAGGCTGGGGTTCCGGACTGGGAGCCCTGGTGAGGCCTGCTGCTTGTACCCCGGAAGCCAGATACAGCGAGTCTTCAAGCCCTGGGCGAGCTTTGCCGTGGGGGAACCAGTGCACCCTTCCAGGATCCGCGGCGTCAGCAGCACAACCTGTGCAACATCAACCTAGCAATCACACATTCTACCCATGGATGGCCATAGCAGGTCAGTTACCCTTACTACCTTATATTTGATTAAATATACTTAAGTAAATCTTGAAAATCCATATAAATTAAGGCTGTCAAATGCATTTTTTAAATACCTACTTACCTATATAATTTCTTCAGAAAATTACAATTAAACTAAGTAGGTACCTACCTATCTACCTACTTACCTATAAAACAAATATCCCAACAATCCATGCAACGAGTATGTAGGTAGGTACCTACCTACCTAAATCATCTCTACCTTTGCTCCAAGATCAAAATTTGACGGTTGCATCTCGGATGTATTTAATTTGATCGCACTAAAATGCCGCAGGCCAAAAATCCTGGCAAAATCACATTCTCGTTCAAGTCTTGTAAGAGACCAATAAGAGGCTCGTAACACCGCCAAAGCCAAGTAGCAAGTAAAGAAAAGCCGACAACTGAAGTGTCAATAAAAAGCACATAAAACGAACGACCCTCGTTAGCACCTTATTAGTGAGGACAGATTTAAGTGCCATTCATGATTTTATTGCGGTCATCAAATCTCGGAAACTTGTCTAAATAATCAATTTGTGACTATAAACGTACCATAAACTTATAATGGGCGCTTATCATAAAGGGAAGCAATAAAAATATTAAATATTTTTCCAGAAGCACTGCTAGAGTTTTGTTGCTAATAAATACCTACATCAGATTTGTATTTTGTTAGCCAAACTGACATGTGAAAAGTGTGTTAACAAAAAATATTATTTTCTTAAGGTACCTACCTACCTACCTAGAAGGTAAATGAATTAAATGTTTCCTACCCAGGTAGGTACATTTAATGATTATATAAAGTTTTATTTTATTAATCCCATCCGGTTCATAGTTTTTAGGATACCTACCATAAAAATGTTTGTGGTTTCTTTCAGTGTTCTAACGTTTGGTTTAGAGAATATTTATTGTTTTATGAAATAATAATCAATAAACTAAATATCAAAACGCAGCATGCACACATCTTACCTACCTACCATGGTAGGTACTAGGTATTAATGGTATACCTACCTACCTACCTGAAAACTCGAAAACCCACAGTTTAAAAATTCGCATCTGTTGCATCTTTAGGTTTAAAAGGTAGGTAGGTACCTAGGTAGGTACATCACCAGCTTTACCATTAAAATCGCTTATTTTTTTGTTACAAAAAAACTAACACACTCTTTTCTTTTACATAAAATGAATGTTTGTTACTTGTACAATTAATGTGAAATGTGACAAAATATTCAATGTTTTTATTTTATTTACTTTTATTGTACATAGTAAGGTTTAGAATTAGTCCAGATATTGTTGCTATGTTCAAAATAGTCCAAAGCTTTTTGTCTAGTAACCTAATGTAGGTATTGTTGTCCTGTTCATTTCCAGGTTTTTAAATAATAATAATACTAATGCTGGACAATCCACACAGCATCATCTAGCCCTAAGCTAAGCAAAGCTTGTGTTATGGGTACCTACTAGATGACTACATTACAAACATACCTACTTAGATATTTTTTATTATACAGAGAAAATACCCAGAACACCCGGAATAAATATTTGCAGATCGTACAAACATTTATCCCAAGGCGGGAATCGAAACCGCAACCTCCTGCGTTGCAGGCGGACATTTGCCCGTCGCGCCACATCGGTCGTCTGAAAAATCTTAAATAGTCTGGTTACTAAGATTTTTCTACTTAATATTTTATTTACAATAAACAATTGTTGGTGTTTGTACACCTTCATAATTGTAATTGAAAATACATAAAAATGGCATATAATCCATAGATTCAGGCTTAGTGGCATTTTAGCGCTGCATCTGTTGGCGGGACTCATGCGCGCCCGCACCACCGCCCGGGTCAACGGCCTGTTCTAGTTTGGGCGCTTTATTATTAACTTGAAGAGCGCCACTGACCAAAGAAATGATCAGATTGACCACTCGATTACGCGTTCGACGATATACTCTCAAAAGTCCGTCTCAGCTTCAGACATATTAATGGCCTGCGGTCAAAACATTTACGGTTATTTGACATAATCATCTAGTGAGTGAGAATACGTTGGTTGGACAAATATTTAGACCAATATATTTATAAATTAAAATCGGCTAATTTGATTTTTATTAGTTTTATATATTTTCTAGTAGGATTTATCTTTTTTTCTTATTACAGTGGGATATTTTCTGACAATTGGTAATACATATTTTCAGATTCAGTTAAAAATAAGTTCTTTAAGAAATTAGTAACGCGTAATTAAAGCAACGTGTGTGGTCCGCCGCTCATAACTCATGAGACTTGATAAAATTAAGTAACTCTAAAAAAATAAAATAAGTAGTCTTACTGTCGGCCATATTTCACTCGGGGTTCACGCAACACGACTGCGAAACAATACAAGGACGTGGGATGTTTTAAAAAGTCGAAGATCAGCTGTCCTTGGCAGAGTGCATGGCATATCTGTCAAGTTCTATTCCGTGGTTCAATGACGCCATGACGCATGAACCAACTACGCCCCTTTTAGATAAGGACGTAAGTGCTGATGCACTTTTTATCATAACACTTGCAAAGAACTAGCTGATGAAAATGTATATTATTTTTATAAATATACCTACATAAAATTAAGTACTACCCATTGAGATACCTAAACTTTATTTTATTGAAAAAATAGAAATAGTCTCATGCCTTTTAATTCCCATGCACGGTAGATATCGCCTCAGAACACTTAGAGCCTACCAAGTAGTACCTACCAACTCAAGATTATTCCAGGATGTCTGAGGGAAATAGAAAATAAATCAGGGAATAAAATAAAATCAAAATATTTTATTTGAGTCACCTCTACCCGTTGCCGATTCATTGGCGTGGATGCAGATTGTTGTTAATAGTTGTGGAATGGGTGTCCTTCGTCCTCCAAATAAATAAACTCCAGGTTGATGGATAATAAAGTAGATTTTATATATTGCTCTGATACAGTAAGCGCCTCTAACAAGCATGGTAAGAACTTTCGTCACTATTATACTAAATCCACTCGAAAACCGACGTCGCGATTCACAAAATACAGTGAGTTGATTTAAAATCAACGCTTTGTTCAGTTATAAATCCTATCCTCTGGAACTAAAATGTAATTTTTTGGACGCTTTCAAGTGCCAGTTGCATTAACTTTAAAGTTGCGTTTCACTAGAAGAAACTGCATGTCATTTGATATTTGATTAGTATTTTAGTTGTAGTAGAGCTCTTAGTGAAGGGCTCGTCCGGGGAAGTACCTACTATCGTCATACATCTTTCTGCCGCCAAGCAGCTTGTTGTGTTCCGAGTTAAAATTGTGTGAAGGGTGTGAGTGCCGATGATTCCAGGTACATTAGGTTTAATACCTGTATGCTAAGTAGTGCTTCGTAGTGCCCGGTGTTATTCGAGGCGTTACCGCTTCGAATCAAGTGGGCCATCAGCAAGTAGTATCATTGATGTTACAGAGATGGGACGCAGTTCATCGTAGGGCACTAACGAACGTGACCTGCAAGACCTTCGTTTGACCTAAATTTGTTATAAGGGTGAACCATCTGCTTGTTCCAGCAGAAAATAATATAAAAAACAAAATCCTATTTTTATCTTCGAAATTGAATAAAACGAGATTACTTATAAAAAATCCACGTAATTTCATTGTAACTTGATCCTGAAGTACGCTGGTACCTTCTAACCGCAGAGGACTTGACCCTATAATTTCTAAACTGGTTCCGAAATTGGCGACTCGTTGGCTCGAGGGCTAAAAACATTTTAAATTGATAGGTACTGTCTTGGAGGGAAATTAGATTTGTAATCAATAATGAGGTATGAAGCTTCAACAGAAATAATAGTAACTGAAAACTACCCGTAATATTAAATTCATAATGCATATAATTTTATTTAAATATCATATAATATGTTATAAATATTAAGTTTTTTAACCGTTTCCACTTGGAAAGAACTCTTTCTATCACAAAATAAGGATTTCCTTTTTCTTGGTTTAAATTTGAATTAAGTTGAATACTGATTCTTAATACAATTTCTTGACATGTAAAATCACAAAAAACTGTAGATTCTAAGTAAATAAATGAATAACCTAACAAAAACTGACATACATTTGACACAACGCCACCAAGCCCCAAACTAACAACACTTGTATGGGAACAAGAAAACTGATAAAATACTGTTTATTTAAGACTAGCGGCCGCTCGCAGCTTCACCCGCGTGGCAGTTTTTTCCCGTTCCCGTTATTTTTTCGGGATAAAAAGTAGCCTATATGTTAATTCAAGTTATAATCTATGCTTATTCCAAATTTCATCCAAATCGGTCTACTGGTTAGAGCGTGAAAGAGTAACAAACATCCATCCATCCATCTATACTTACAAACTTTCGCGTAGGATTTATCCAAAAGGTTGGTGGATGTGACTAACGACCAAAGGGCTGGCGCATACCTTGGACAGAGAATCAGTTTAGCTCTCCAAAGAGGTGACGTACTTTTGGGCACACTTCCTGCGGTCAATGATCAAATTCTGTTTTATACCTATAAAAACCGGCAATTAGAAAAATCTGGCTAAGTGCGAGTCGGACTCGCGCACGAAGGGTTCCGTACGTTACGTTTGTTGTATGAGAGCTCCCTTAAATATTTATTTTATTCTGTTTTTTAGTATTTGTTGTTATAGCGGCAACAGAAATACATCATCTGTAAAAACTTCAACTATCATAGAACATATCACGTTTCATGAGATATTGTCTGGTGACAGTCGGACAGACAGACAGCGGAGTCTTAGTAATAATGACCCGTTTTACCCTTGTGCGGAACCCTAAATAGAGTTATTTTATAACTAATTAAAATACTTTTTTGTACTTAAATAGAACACACCCCGACACAAATGAAACATGTGTTTGTTCTCGGTGGGGATCGAACCCACAACCCACAGCGCAGAAGGATAGCTACTACCAACAAAACTGTGATGGCTGTTAATATAAAACATACAGTAAGTACTTTGAGTAGTTAATCTATAAAAATGTGCTTAGTATTTTTTCTTCAGACATATTATTTCAAACAGCAATTTTTTTATCGTATTTGCTGGATACGTCTGGAGAAGGCCTAATGTCCAGCTGTGGACTACTACAGGTTGATTATGATTACTTCTACCTCCATGAAAATAACCGTATCGATAAAATGCGGGCATTCGCCCTACGCTTATGCAACGCTACACAGGTAGCTCTACTTCGCACATATTGACCGAAAGTATGACTGAGCTGTAGAAAAATATGGGTTTTTTATTGATAAAACCTGCCTTTGCTAAATTGATAGCTTTGATGAATAAATAAATATTATATTGCAACTTTTTTTCGCGTCTTATGCCCTTATGTCCACTACTAATGGACCCCCACTCGATTGCTTGGTAGTGCTGTAAGAATCGTCAAAACGATCACCAGCATTTTGGTTATTCGATAAAAAGGTCACCACTTAGTAGGCGGATTATTTTTTAGTACTTACTATTAATTTTTCCATCTTAATATACTTAGGCGTAGTTTTAAATTGTAGGTAAGTTCTTATTCCGTGTTATGTTAACCATGAAAATTAAAAGTTATAAGGTATAAGACTATTGCCTATTTGTATTACAAGGTGCCCTTATAAACCTTTTGTAATGCATTTCAAACCAAATTGGTGAGTCTGTCCGCACACAATCAAAACAAACTAACACACAGAAAACGACATAATAGCCCGACAGTCGCAAACCATAAACTAATAATGGGGGAGATGTTTTATGAGTTCCAGTTTTGAATACGTTTAAAAATAATAAAATATGATTTTTGTTGTATTAGTGCAACGCAAACCGTCTGAGAGTCAGCACGTACGTTCGTTTTTTTTTTACTTTTTTGCAAAAGAAACGTATCACGCCAAAAATAGTTTACTTTCGACTTTTCGGTTCAAAAAATCAAAAGATGGCATCACCAAAACGTTTCTACGGGAAGAGTGTTCTAAATTTAAAGTGATTGACAGGTCGTCTAAGGTAAAGAAGGTGGGTGCGCCGCCGCCGCCGTAGTCGTTCCGTTTCCCGCCTGTTCTTGCGCCGTCGGCCATCTTGAATAAGATCGATCATAGGTGTGCAGCTGGTGAAGTGATAAATATGGAACGCGTATTGTACTGTCTTCGATTGCTGAAGACACGAAACCTGGAAAACAAAATAAACTCCATAAAACATTGGATAACTTAATAACTTAATTTTTGAAATAGAGACGTTATTCTTGTTAAATCTGGTTTTTTACACGATTAATTTATGATTTATAACCTTTTTAATTTATTCAGACGATATTACACGGCAGTTACAAGCTTAGTAACAAATCTATAAAAAAGCGTATATTGATCCAAATACTAGCACGTATGAGCGCAATAAATCTTCACTTCATAGGACGCAAAGAACGTTATAATGCTAGTCGCTCGATTCACCAAACAGGTACTATGAGAACATTGGTAAAGATTGTTATCCATCATACAATATATTGATACTATACTTTTAGCCATAAACATAGCACGGTACATCATAGAAGTTCGTCCTGAGATCTTGAGATGTCCGCGATCCAGCTTCAATACCCGAACTTTAAAGGACATTGACACTGGCAAGTGAGAGTTCATGTAGCTCATGTTTTCCAAACTTTAGATGACTTCTGTCGTATCAAGAACATAAGTTCTAAAACAGTTTAGAAATTATTGAACAAAGTACCTATGACGCCTTACCATACATAGTCTTTGTATTTTATTTTTTCCTCTGTTAGACTCCTATACCTGATTCAACTCATATTCTAAAAAGATTATTTTTTAACAATAATGAATAATATATGTGCTAATCAAATTTTATGCAGATCATATCTTCGGCTTGAACATAATAAATAAACAAACGTACATACCTACAACGGCAAGTTGCCCATTGGAGAAGATTTACGGTCTTTCAATCAAAAACTCGCCCTAGCTAGCGGGCATAAATTGTGATTATATTTGTGTTTATGTAACTACCTTAATTTTCTATCAATGTAATAACAATAAAATTTATTGAGTATTGAGTAACTCAAAGGTATTAAAACAAAGTAAAAGGTATTTAGAACAATAATGTTAACTAGATATTATATAATATAATTGCTAATAATATTTTATACAGTTAAACGTATAAACTATGTATTAGCCAATTCATAATATCTCAAAAGTAAAGTAAAATATCTATAACTTAACACTTTTGAATTGCAGTTTGCATTTTCATGGCCTGGAATTATCTTCATGCGCCACTGGGAATATTACTCGGTTACATAACTCTTCAGAAACATGGCAGAAGGCGAGCAATTAATTACCTTATCTAGATCGAACCGGTAGCGTTTAGCCGAGAAAAACAGCTTTGAGTATTATCCATGAGAGTTATAGCATAGCTCCATGTGGTGGTCGCTCTTAAAATTTGCCTGATATATTGCCAGACTTTTTGCATGGTGCTATCGATTGAAGGTCTTTTGCCAATGATCATGGTATTTTAATAAAATATTTTTATTTAAAAAATCTAGACAAGCTCTTATTATCGACCTAAGTTTAACTAAAATACAATTAAAAATTAAACTAAGAATTATTTTGTGGGTCCAAGCAACGTTGATTGTTATAAAACTAAAACCCTATTGTTTGATGCAGTTATTTAGTACTTACAGCGATACTAAAAACATCAGTGAATTTATAAATCATCTTATAGCTATAGACTTAGAGTTGATATTAGAAAAGCCTGTGAAGATAGGACGTTTTTACTTATTAAGGCTGATATAGAGGGTTTCGTGCCGAAAGTAGCGTTTAACGGAGTAATGCATCTTCTTTATTATGATTCTGAAGTAAAATTGCAATTTTAGGTTACATTGAAGCTGAGTTTGTCTGCTTCAGAAAATAATCGAGCAACTAAACACCAGCTAGCTTATCTACAAAATGTATTTTCTCCGAACCACAAAAAATCCAACAATTATTAACAAAAAATGTAAGGTCGCAAAATGTCATTTAGTAACGTAATTGATATTAAACCATCCAACCAATACAAAACCATAGTTCAAAGTCACACAGTGGGCTATGGAATGACATTGGGATTTTCACTACGAGATAGAATCAGAATTGAAGAAATCCGTAGAAAAATTTAAGACATATAGCTCGTAGAACCGAAATATGCTGGGGAATATAAGCTCTCGAGTGACAACCACGAACTGGAAGACAAAGCTTTAGGGCGCCCTTCACTCGATGAACGTACGACCTTGTTTGAGGGAAGTAGGAGGATGTGGAAGCTCAAAATCGTTCATTCTGGTATAGGCCTTCCAAATCCTAATAATAATATAGTAAATTACATTTATCTACAAAAAAAATTATAGCTAATACAGGTATTTATAATTGGCATGTAAAAATCCATAAATTATAATAATCTATACGCATAAAAATCTTTGTCCTGACTGACTGACTGACATATAAACAACCCACAGCCTAAATCACTAGTCGAAGAGACTTGACGACATTATGAAAATTCAACCCCTATACGGGTACAGTGGTGGTTGAAGTTTGTATGAAAATAAATTCACGCGGACGAAGTCGTGCGTGTTTCGCTGGTAATAAATATAAATTGGCAAAAATATATGTACACAATGTTATAATATGGTATGATGTACTAATATTTACCTAATTTTATTAGTCACTACTCAGAATCGTTCTTCCTGAGAAGGAAGAAGTCCAGCCGTGGACTTCTACAGGCTGTTGGTGATATGTCAGTACGTTCCTCAATTCACCGTCAGTTCTTTGAACACCAACAAAAACCTAAATCGATAGTAAAATGGCTCGTTACTTAGTTTTATTGAACTCTGGCTACTTTTTAATTATCTCCGGTCAATCACGAGCATTGCTACGCCATAACAAATCTGTTGATTCGTCCCGCCAATCTCTGATTGGACTTGCCTATCGTTGTAACCATCAATAAATTTTATCACACCATTTCAGTAGGAATAAAACATTAACCTTCCTTACTAATTAACTCTCATATTTTAGTGAAAGTATAAATAAAAAAGTTTAAATTAGAATTTTATTGGCAGTGTTGATAAAACCTTGGAATGTCATGGAATTTTTATAAAATTGAAATATTCACGGCAGGAATCGACCTAGCTGCGCTGGCGCCGATGCCAATGATGTATGGCCCCACTACATACTTAACTAATAAACCCTCCAGGACACACACATTGATGTATGTTCATCTTAGTTTTAATAAAAACGATTTCTTAAATTATATTTTTGGCAGTTGCCTGTATTTTTCAAGAGTACTTAATTGTTAGTTTATTGTAATTTTAATTCTAGCACTTCCTTAATTAGGCTTAGTCTTAATAATAACGATTTGTTAAATTATATTTTTGGCAATTTGGCAGTTACCTGTATTTTTCAAAAGTACTTTTTATTTTATTATAATTTTAATTCTAGCACTTCCTTAATTAAGTTAATTTATAATTTATTGCTCTAATACTTTTATGTTTACCATTAGAAGTTCACACAGTTATCAGAATAAATGCTTTGTTTTTAGGGTTCAGCAGTCCGCCAGTAAAAAATTCTCTATGAACAAATGTCTGTCCAACAGTCCGTTCGTCTAGTCTTAGTCAGTCGTTTTACTCGCAGGCTATCAGTACTTACTTACCGTTATGCTTAAAATTTGCACAGTAAATAGATTAAGCATACATGCGACTCATTTAAATATTTTTTTCTTCTAAGAAAAATATTTTTAAGTTTGCTTTTTCTAGAATGTACCTCATTTTATTTTATGTACTACGGAAGCCTGTCATGTGCGTAACCCGACACGCACTTGGCCAGGTTATTTATTACTCCAGAGTACGGCATTGTATTATAAAGAAAGAGATAACAACAATGCCTCTGTTCTGTACCTTTAATAGCCAGTCAAGGTCCAAAAAATTCAAAACTCGTCGGTAAAACGCTATATGCGGGCAAAAAAACGACGTTTCTATCATAGAAGACCGCTTTTTTACCGCACTTCCAGATAGGAACACAACCGTAAATTATAATTTAGATACCCTTCGAAATTAAGATATCGGTCAAACTATGGCGGTATCCTTTCAACTTTGTAGTGCATCTCCAATTCTCAAATGTGGTAGACGTACGTAAAAGCGAGAGTACACAAAGTTAAGTGTCGGTAGGAATTTAAATTGTGCAGTGACCTACCTTAGTTTGCTGTTTGTGTTGTGGTGCATACGATTCGTAGCACGTTTCGCCAATTTAAACGTGTGTGCCAAACGGTAGCTTGATCATCGTGACTGTCCTTGAAGTCATATCAAACTTTATAACAGCTTCCTCTTACCGCTAGTAGACCAAAATAAAAAACTCGGAAATCTGGTACTTATCATCTCACAATAAAGGTGATAAACATAGAAAAGTGGACATGGAAAAGTAAAAAATAAAATAGTTTTGGACTTCGACTACAATTCCAGACGCTCCATAAACATACTTCATAATCAACTGTCAAAGAATAAGGCATTTTAAGTAATTTTACTTTTCACACGCCTCAGACAAGATCTTTGGCTTGCGGATCACGAGTGTTGGAATCATCGGCGCTCGCGCAGAATTCAGATGAGTGTTTCCTTCAGTGCACTCGTATTGTATGCGCTTGCGCGAACAATGCGGATCAACGTCATGTTTACAACGGAAAATAAAATCACTGACTGCGTTTTAAGCAAGGTTTTAATACAACGTCCGCTGAATGAATTATAGTTAGTTTTTTTTTCTTCTGAGATTTTTTATAAAACGATCCTAGTATGTTTATTTATTTCTATAAAGGATTTTAAAAAATATGGTTGGCTTTTCAAAGGTTAATATTAATTACTCGACTGTAAAAAAGTGCTGCATTAAACATGTAAATCCGCACTGCGAAAACGACCGCTTGGTATTTTCTTAATACTTATAATTATTGTAAATCATTACAGGCAAGTAGGCTTTTTTTTATTTTCTTATGTTTTTGGCTTTCTGTATGTCATTCGTAATTTATGGGTATTTTAATACCCGAATATTTTTATTTTTTTTATTTTTTATTATTATTTTTAAGAGCTATCTGTGGTTTATATCTAAAGTCCTACACTAGACTCGAGATCCGTTTTGTGGTACTCAGAAAATTTGTTAAAATAAGAATGTTTCAAAAGGTAAATATATGCGATTTGTTTGCTGCCACGGAAAACGCCATAGGTGTAGCCAATAATTGGAAACGCAACGTTTAAAACAGCATAATGTACATAATAATACAAAAACTAGTTTGTATCATCGACACAAAGAAGAAAAGGTAGGTAAATAACAAAAGAAATCTAATCCATTCATTAGGTACTAATAGTTAGATAGTATTTGTGCCTATTTCCATATTACACTTGTAACCTGAAAAGTAATAATGCTATTTAATATGTCACTAAGTCGTTTTAAAGGGGTCAAACACCGGGCTATAAAATTAAATGCAAAAGCACGCCGCGCCAAAAATATGTCTTTACAAAGGCAAAGCGGCAAAAATAGGCGAAAACCAAACAAGTTCCTACTACAAAACCGCATTTTGAATAAGGCTTAAAACCTGCACTTGCATAAATGCAAAATTGCAATAAACGCCTTCGCTATAGTTAATTAGTATAAACATTCAATTTTGTAGGGTAAAGTAATTGCTCTATGAATAATTTAGTATGTGTTACATTTTAAGCGGTTTTCTATAGGTCACGCAATAATACTTAAAGGTAGTCATTACCTTCATGTAGATACTGTTGGAGACAAAAAGTTGTCTTGTATAAATTGCCTGTACACTCCTTTCTAATGAATTATTTATAATATTTAAACGCAGAGACTATAGTACATATAACGAAATTACTTCTAAACACCCAACGTTAAAAGTTAAGTGAATTTTATTAAAATTACCCTAATAAGACCAAAACCTACAAATAGTCGATTAGATAGCATTATTATTTATCAAAAATAAGTAAAATGATAAAAATTTATACCAGTTACATACTAGAATCTTTGGTTGTCCTGACTGACTGATTGACTGACCGACATTATAGACAACGCACAGCTTAAATCACTGGTCATAGAAACATGAAATTTTCAGGGTATATTCGTCCTTGGTGCGTAGAAGTGAACCAAGAAAGAATATTTGAAATTCAACCCCTAAACAAGTACAGCGAGGGTTAATATTGTCTAAAAATAACTGCACGCGGACGAAGTCGCGCGCATTTCGCTAGTTTAACATAAGTTTCATACAAAATTGTGTTGTGTTTTTAATTAAACACATCTTTTATATACTAAAAGTCCTCTTGACTAATTTTAAGTTAATCATGTAAGTTTTACAGTGTGTGATTTTAGTGAAATTTCTGGAATTTCAGCTGCTTGAAGCAGGCTTTAGTTTCAGTTTCAGAGGGGTCAGCGGGCCGGAAGGGCGGAGGTCACCGCCCGCTTGCCCTGAATAAAGCTCTGGTCGGTTATTACCCCATTGATAATATAAGCTGAATTTCTAACACAAAGCAAACTGAGAATGCAGCAAAATACATCATTTTTGATAAAAAGGAAAAAACGAAAGTATGTTGGACTAATTTTGGCGTTACAAGTTTGTTTGTTGGATCATAATGTTTATTTGTCAACCTGCGTTCAATTTGGTAGATAGTAGCGTAGCATTTTCTCAGTACCTACAAATAACAGTAAAATTGGCCATGATTGTCTTGAGTAGCTTGTGTCTTAAAAAAGTTGCTTAAATCAAAAGCACAAAAAAAACCGGTACAGCAATTTATTTATAGTTTTTATTAATTTACATCTTCAAAATTTAAATATATAATTAAAGTATTATAACTCTATTGATACATCAAAATCGATAAACCAGATAGATTAAACAGACAAAGTAAAATAGTTCTATGAAACGATATCAATTTTAAACTAATTAAAATTAGTAGTGATGTTTTATAAAAATAACCAAAATAACTAACTGGATGCATGAGAGGAAAAGTTTACAGTAATTGAGTACCAACACCCAGAGTTTATAAAATCGCGAAATATAGAGTTCAAGTTTGTAAGAACAGAAAACCTCATGAAACCGCGGTTATTCCTCTGGAACTCATTATTAATTCGTAAATTATTTAATTCAGAAACAGCTACACTTAAAACGTTTCTAACGCTGAAACTAGTTTTTTTATAATCACAAAGTTTATTTAAATTATGTTTGGTAGAGCCTAGATCGAGAGCACTTTTAAAAAAAAACTTAAGAATTTATTTACTGCGCGCGATAAAGTTAAAGTGTTTAATGGGAATAGGTAGCGGAACAATAATATGGCCTACCTGCCGAGCTAAGATATCCAACGCGAGATATGTCGCGCTTGACACAAGATATTTCTTCTATTGATGGACATATTAGAAATTAAAGATAAAAGACCACATAAGCTAAACATTAAGATTTCATTTGACAGAACGAGAAAGATTTTGGGTACCTCTTGCCGATGAAACTAGTGAATGGCCCACCTGATGTGGTTACCGTCACAAAGTATAGTACTCAACGTGTCTTAAGAACGGTACTCGTGTTCATCAACTTAAGGCATATAGACGTTAAGCCTCGGCATTAAAGACGCCACATAGCGGCCACGGCGTTTTACAAAACTAAACAGAAGAGAGAACTAAGACAGATAAGCCTATTTAAGCTACTTCAAACAAACATTAAGTCGAACCAGTTCAAATTGATTGTCTCCAATTTGAATAAATTAGTAATTTATTTAAACAGGAAATCTTCTTCCATTACAACCTACTCGCTAAAAACTGTAGCAATGTCTCCACTAATCATTCAACCTTATTATTACCTATCATAAAAAAAATGTGTGCATAATTAATTTTTGTTTAAATAAATTAAAATAAATAGTATGCAAAGTAAAAACATTTATAATAAAAACACGATGAAATAAAAGCTTTTAAATTGGCACTAATACGCACCATAAAGATGTTGATAAATTAGTTTTTGTATACAGCAGGTCGACTCTTATAAACGATAACGAAGTTTCGTATTGTCGTTTTGAGTTACACTACGCGGCATGTCAGGCATTGGCAACTGGGCTGCGAAACTATTCGAGAGTTGACGTGCAGTGTATTATAAAACGACAATATGAAACTTCGCTTGTCGTTTCTAAGAGTAGACCGGCAGGGTGGGTATAAACAAGTGCTGAAAACTCAAACATTATAACATGTTTAATGACAACAAACAAAAATGTTAGTAATTTTTGAAAACCCTTTCTTCATCAAAGGGTTCCGTTTTAGTTTTCAAAAGTGTAAAGATAAGGTATCAAAATCAAGAAATAAAATAACTTGTATACGCGCAGATGTTTCCGTTATTGTAAACGTCCCTACTTCGTTATTTTATCCGGAATTCTCGCTAAATCAAGTTCTTTAAAGATTTTCAATTTACAAAATAAAGGTCCATGCACACCTCCCTGTCGGTTGGTAGCACTGAATTAAGATAATGTTCACACCTGCTCGACTCTGTATTACCGTCACATGGTAAGGCGGACGCAGTTACGATCAACATTTTATGAGTTAGCTCTGATCACAGCTTTTTGAAAGACAGCTCAATCACTTCATGAACGAGCGTCAATATTTTTATAGCGGCGATTAATAAAGCTCAATTTTTTTGCAAGTTCACAAGTTTCTTATATAAATTACCGCCATTGTATTTGTTTTTATAAGGTGAATTGTATACTTAAAGAAATTAATGTTTTTATCCAGATATATGTATTTATACTGTTTGTTACGACTAAAACTTTTGAGACTGATAATAAGTGTTGGTGCGAGGTGATTCACGCCAGTATATCTGTATTTAAGTATTCCATTTATATGAATTTTAAAGAAGCCATTATCTAACAAAAGTAGTTAAAAGTTCTAGCATTTTCTAGTTCAAGAAACTACAAAATTCTATGCTATCAGTTCTAGTAAATAAGGAATTACGCGTCAAATATTTTATTTAAAGCAACATCAAAATATGTTTTATACTTAAAGTTATAACCTAATTATATAAAACAAGGAGACCATATTAAAAAAAGCAAAACGAAGAAAAATGCTTCAAAAACCCGACAAAAGCCGATCTTAAATTTATGAAGGTATGAAACTAACTAGACCTTGCGTCAGATAGATGGACTAAGCGAATTATTTAGCGAACGAAGTCGCGCGTGTTTTTACTAGTGTACTGATACAACTGTTCCCTCTAAGCTATGCCAGCTCCAACGGGTACCAACACAGCCATATCGCGATGCTATACGACATTTATTTACAAAGAAAACACCTTTTTTGCATTCGACAAATTGTTACTGATTTAATTTGAACGATACAGCATATAATTTATAAATTAAAAAGTTGAGAAAAATAAAAAGCCGCTTTTTATTTATTACAAGCAAAACGCGCGTGACTTCGTCTGCTTCAAATTATTGTAATACAAACTTCGACCCTCATTGCGTACTCCTTTAGGGGTAGAATCTCGGGAAACCTTTACGCACGACGAAATATACCCTTAAAATTTCATGTCTCTGCGATCAGTAGTTTAGGCTGTGTGTTGTTTATATGTCAGTCAGTCAGGAAAAAGATTTTTATAATTGGTATAGATACATTAAAAAATAAAATTAATGTCGAAGCTTAAACTAAGATTAAGTAAAGATTTTATTTCTCTTTGGTAATAAATAGATTTTATATATAAAGAGATAATAAATAAGAACAACCTCAAAACAATAATAGAGACGTGTTCTGTGTATATTTTCAAGCAGATTTTAGGCTAGAGGTAACCCATCAGTGTATCTCAAACTCTCAATACAAAACTCAGCTTATAATTTTTCATGGTAAACATGATTAATGCAAAGTAATAATAGTCACTTAGCCATTACACAATAAAAACAAACTAACATATTTGTTAAAAAGATCTACCTTCATGAATTTGTTCAACTGAAGTAAATCTTTATCTCCCCATGAAACCCAGCTGTTTAATTACTTAAAACAGTTGGAATTGCATTTAAAATTAATTCAGTGTTAAATTATACTCTTTATTATCAATATTTATTACTCTATCTCTTAACACAAATGTTTAATGAAACTCGCATGTATTATGCAACTACTAAAAAAATAAAAATAAAATAGTCACGACTTCGTTCCCTAGGACAGTAGATCAGTTGTAATCGATAACGAATGAATTTTTCTATTCGAATATTAAAATATGTTACATCTCTACTAACCAAGACGAGAGTATACCTTGAAAATTTCAAATCTCTACGACAGGGGTTTTAGGCTGTGCGTTGTCAGTCAGTCAGGACAAAGATTCTTAAATTGGTTTAGATAGGTTATAGACAGATTACACCCAATAGTAGTATCAATAAAATTTCGGATTTCCAAAGCAAAAACATCAAATTACCTGTTCGCGTTGCGCAACCCAGTTAGTTGAAAGTTAACCGTTATGAGCAAAAGATAATAAAGATTTTGTTATAGTCAGGTACAAGCTATTGACTTTTAACTGTTTTATTGCCGTGGCCCCACGAAGTTGCATAATTTTTACGACCACAGGTGACTAAAGGATGAATGGAATTCTTTTAGAGTATTGTCTAATGGTTTATGAAATTCGGGGAACATTTTATTGTTACATTTACAAAGAGTTTCTAATTAGTCAGTTTTTTAGCACAGAAGTAACTGTTTGACAGATTTTTCAGAAATCAAAAAGACTAAACTGCACTTTGTGGTTTCAGCATTAAAAAAAACTAAAATGATTGAAAAAGAAATTATAATTAATAGTACAATGTACTATCTTTTTACTATTTATCATGCATTGTCACAGTGTTTTCTTTATCCTTCAGTAGGTATACTGTTATTTCTGGAACTACCTCCCACAAGGCTTGCCCTAGTGCGGAGGCCACAAGTGAAAGGTTTTGTTTGTAAAATTAATTGGTAAAATAAAAAAAAATCGTTCTAATAAATTACTCAGTATAAATAAATACAAGTTTCAAAGAACATCAAGCAATTACATATATTTTACAAGAGTACTAATTCTGGTAAGTGTGATACAGGATGTTGTAAATCCACTAACGTTGTTTTTTATGTTTCGCACCATTTCCGACAAGTTTCCTGTGCTACAGAAACTGAACTTTTACTGTGTAAATCCACTTACATAAATAATAAATATTTTCTTTTTATTAAAAATAATGCTAAAGTTATTTAACCCTCACAGTACTTAGCTAAAATTAAAAGTATACACTTTTTTGTATTAATTTAAGCCTCAACGTGACAAAACAGATCAATGAACCTATAGTTTGACCTTCAATGAGATATTAATACAGAAGGGTCATTTTACGATCGTTTGCCTATCACACAAAAAGTGTATATTATTTAATTAAGAGTAATAAACAATCAGAATTACAACCTGCAATCTTCATTACGTAAACAACTCCTCAGATATTGGCTTCAAATGTTATTAATAATGTTAGCGGTAGTCAGAAACACGTCCAAATAATAAGGCACATATACTGCCATAAAAATTAAAATATATGCAATAAAATAATGTATGCTTACTTTTTGCTGTATCTATTTAGCACTTATTTTGTAATTTTAAAGCAACCCATATTCAACCGTATGCAAATTATAATAAATCACACGCAACTCGTACTTTGCTCGGCCGTCACTCGATCGTGGGTCGATGCGTGCGCGCAGCATTATTGAATCCTATAGAGTTTGTGACAGTACCGACACGTCATAAATAGTATCTGAGAATACTACACAGACTATGTATGACTACTCACTTAGTTCTTTATTTTTATTCCAACTTACAAATTCTGATTTTTTTGTTGCAAAGATGCTTGAAAATATCAAACTACAGAGCAAAGCGAAAGAAAACATTTTGTGTCAGTTTGTTGGAACAACTAGTTTTTACCAAAATCGTATTGTTTTTCTAACGTGAATGTTACTTGTTTTAATGACCTTTCCAATAAATTTTTATTTAATTTAGTTTAAAATTACTAATAATTTATATGTCGCTATCTACTCAGTAGAGTACATGCAGTAGCATGTACCCTCTGCATCTACATACAATAATAATCACTCAAAACATTGTCACCCAATCAAATTTGCCTTATCTGGTAATTGGCGTATTATCTAATCTATGACATTACCGTCACATAATAAATCTCTGGCTGCGTCTCCCCATTGTTCTGCAATGTCAAAGATCAGTAATTTGCCATTGTAATGCCAAGGGTTACCTTATACCTACTGCGTACTTATTTTTGTGTAGTGCCACTTTGATACAAAACCTTAATGTTCAAGAAAAAAAATGATTTATGGCATGAAGATTCGTTTTTATTGCGAGAATCAAGTTCTTTACTCTCTTCTTTACTTGAGCAGTTTTTATACAGTTACACGCAAGCACGTTTTTATTTAGGTGTAAATATCATGAAGTTCTTTAAGTGGGTAAAATAAGTAAGTTCCTATGCAGCAGTTATGTGCTACTGGTTTAATAAAATCCCACTATTCCCTCTTTTAAATGTTGCAAGATGAGGAAGTTACGGAACTTAAGGAACGCCCAGGAGCTCTCTTGTTGTTGCTTACAACGACACTGTGGTCAACAATCCGTCTGCCAAAAGTGGGAGACTTTGGTAAGCCTCCCCAAACATAGGCGAAGTGTATGTCCAGCAATGAACTTATTTAGGCATTATAAAAACATATCAATCTATTTCTCTGTAGGGTTTGAATAACGTTATGGAATAAGTAGCCTAGAACGAGATTCAAATTCGATTAAAATATTAACAAAATTAAATACCAATAAAGTTAAACGGTAAATCAGCGCCAGACGATTTGAGGAGGCACGAAGACAGACCACCGTTACGTCTACCCGTAGGGCACAGTACAATGCTTTTATTACTTACGCAACCATTGAAAGCGTTTATCTCAAACAAAATTGAAAATTTCATATAAAAATGAACAGAATTCCGCATCAAGTCAAAACCATTTTTTTTTTTTTTGTTATTTCTTAAAAGCTTGCCGTGGAGATTTAAGTTTGTAAAATACAAGCTTGAATTTCCACTGCAACCTAAGGTACATATACTATATTGTTACATATATTTTGAAACATATTGCATAAAAATATATATTGTAGGAAATAAAAACGAGCGATGTTTTCAATAACTAGCTGTATCAATAAGACGCTACATTAAAAACGTAAATTTATTCGACTAACACTATATTATAATATGAGTTTGCTTAGATAACCAATTGCTTATGAAAATTCTTATTTAACATACCAATTTGTTATCTAATTAACTTTTAATCACAATACTAAATTATGACTTTGTATAATAACGGTCGGCGTGTATTATATAATTATCGGTACCTCTTAAACTTCCTGGCATAGTATAAAACAATGATTGAAAAAATTGTTTACACAGTCAAAAGAAGATAAAAAACTAACATTATGCAAACAAAAGATTTACTGGGAAATTTAGCACACAGAAAAACGGGTCACAAAATATCAGCTACATTTGACCCATATTTTTATACAATTGCTGATACAAAAACATATGATATACTCAACTAGAATGCCTCATCTCAAAGGCAATAAAATGGCGAGGAATTATCGACCGACAAAACAGTGTACAAGTTCAAGGACTCAATAAAAATTACCCACAACGTACGCCGCGCTGACTATAAAATACGTGACGAATTTACAGTCTTATTTCATCTCAGTAAGGTGTGAACTGAGTTTTTTTTGTATACACCATTTTGGTGTATTGTTTAACTTACTTAATATTGTGTAGTGTAATAATTGTTCTACTTTTAATACTTAAATAGATCAAAATTATATTAAACTAGCGGTCCGTCACGGCTTCGCACGGGTTTTAGTAAGGATCCCTAATTTTTTTGAAAATGTAATATAGCCTATGTTACCCGGGGATAGTGTAGCTTCCCAACGGTGAAAGAATTATTCAAATCGGTCCAGTAGTTTCGGAGCCTATTCAATACAAACAAAGTTTTCCTTGTTATAATATTAGTATGATAAATAAATAGATGTTTTAATTCTTAAATAATGGCACTCTTCTTATCGTCTGCATTCTAAGATATTCTTAGTTACTAGATTGTAATTTTACACCTACTGTATCTTAGTACTAAATTAGGTACGTACCAAATGTACTATCTGGACCAACCTCTTTACATAAGTTATAAAAAAGGGGCTTCGTGATTTTTTTACATAATTAAATTTATTTATTTTCAGATGACAAGGATCTATATTTTGATAATAGAGCTCAATTCAAATCAAAATGTGTTTACAATAATTACAGCATTAAATAAAAATAAAGATATATGTTACACTATATAACTTACGATGTACCAGATTTTTTTAAAATTATGTAAGCAAAGCTAAATAGATTATGTACATTCTACCTTAATGTCATTTCTGTGTTTATTCTTTCCCATAACTGCTGTAAGGTGTCGTCTAGACTAGATGATATATATTATTGAGATAAAACACGTACTTTGTAAAGAATGTAACAGCTGGTAGGTTTCCCAAAGCATCACACGGTTTCGAGACAATTTGTAAAGTAACTTGCGAACTCAAATGTAATATATATAATAACCAGTTGGACTATTTTAAAACGTTCCTAATTTTTTATGAATTTAATGTTATGATTTCGATAATACTTTATTACATAATTAAAAGCTTGTTACCATGCTTATAAACGTCATTTAAATTGAAATACTATTTGTCATTACCTACTGGTTAGAGTTGGCTATTTTAGTAGCAGAGTTTAAGTGCTTATTGTTTTCTTTGACAGATTTTTATAAGTAAGTTTTAAACACTTTATTGAACTATAAGTAACAAAACTAAGTTGTAGTTTTTATTGTTAATATAAACACTATCTTATAATGAATTATTATTTTAGTTTTGTATATTTCTTTTCTTAATAAATATTTAAGAGTTTTTGTATTTTATTTCCGCATATGCTATACCAGGAAACTTAAGCACTACTTAAATTTTGATTTTAGATGGATAAAAGTACCAAAAAAAGTAAGTACCTATCGAAACAGGAGCACTAGTGGTGTAGTAAGAGGTATGTCACCTTCTGATGTTAAGGACGTGGGTTTGGTGTCTATTCGAACGGCGAAAACATCGTGAAAAAAAACCAGTTAGTACTCTAGCAGCAGCGATGGGCTTGCAACCTGTTACGTTACTAACTACTACGAAATGCGGATATGTGCCAAATGTAATATTTGGACGTGCCTCTGGCTACGTTTCTTAGACATCCTCAAAATTAACCTTAGGATAATTAGTGTGACTTCTTCAGGAACAGTAGATATTCCAGATAGCACAATTTCTGCCTGTCGTTTTTTTTATGGTAATGCTGGTGGCCTAACCATATGGCCCACCTGATGTTAAGTAGTAACCATCACCTAAAAGAAAATTGCCTTGTTTGTCACGCACGTTAGGTACGTGACCTACAGACATACTGGTGTTAAACCTCATATGCCTGTAATTGTCGTGAGCCTGTTTCGTCTTTAATTTTGTACACTACCAGACTGATGTAGGTACCTACTTGAAATCTTTTGGATTGATCCACACGGATAAAACCGCGTAGGTACAACATTCAATTTTAAAATGAAATAAAATTGATCGTTTTGCCACAACAATTTCCGGTCTAATAAAGACTTTTGCATTGGAATTTCAATCGAATTTTGTACGAGACTAAACCATTAATCCTGTTATAAAAATAATATCAGAAAATGCTTAAAGTTATAGAACTCACTTCACTTTGAATTGTGAATGGTATATTTTGAGTGGCATATCCACTCATTTAAAGATACTAATATGCTTAGTATGTTGTAGTAATATGTAATAGGTATAGCTTAAAGTGGAGATAATTTATCAAAAGATTAAAGTGATCGAAAATATCTATGGCAACATAATTTAACTTTGTATGTAAATCGTCATCACCATCGACAGACTGTAGAATTCCATTGGTATGGGCCTCCCCATTTGTTATATATTATTGTATGTATATTCAATCTTCGTAATTCTGTATACTTATAAATCGGATGATGATTATGAACAAATGATGTACCTACTGTTGTTATCACATTAGTACATGACTTTCAAAATTGTGTTTTGTGTAATATATTTTCAAGCGACTGTACCACTAAGCTAACATAGCATAAAAAATATCTCGAGGTCTCAGTTCGGGGCAAATTACTAGATAAGATGTTCTAAAACAAAACACGATGAAACGTAGAACAAAATACTATTCCATCTTGTTTTGAAGTTACGCCATTTATACTTACCGCATTTGTTCACGGTTATTTTTCTACGCGTTTTGTCATTCCGAAATACTGCGAGAATGTTCGGTTAAAGGAGTTTGGTTATTTATGTCTTTATATCGAGATTGCGTGTGTAATAACAATATAGATCGCCATGCGTCATAGGAACGAATGCTTTTATCAATTATGAATTTTATGTGGAAATGGGCTTTTTATGACAGATATGGGTCAATTAGGATCTCTATTACGGAGAAAGATACTTGCACGAAAACTTCCATGGACAACGACTATTAAGTACATTCAGAGCAAGGTGTACTTAGTTGTATTGAAGACACGATGCCAAATATTTAAGTATCCAAACTCCAATTTTAAAAGATTGGTTTTTAGGGTTTCGTACCCAAAGGATAAAACGGGACTCTATTACTAAGACTCCGCTGTCTGGCTGTCCGTCTGTCACCAGACTATCTCGTGAACCGTGATAGTTAGAGAGCTGATGTTTTTACAGATGATGTATTGCTGTTGCCGCTATAACAACAAATAATAAAATAAAATACGGGGGCTCTCATACAACAAACGTGATTTTTTCGCTATTTTTAATATGTAGATAATGGTACGCAACTCTTCGTGCGCGAGCCCGTCTCGCACTTGGCCGGTTTTTTAAACTAATTTTTCATAAATACAAAATAATAATATGTAGTAATTATAGAAAAGAGAGGGTGAATTACCAGGGCAAGAATAGAATAGTAATAAAACAATTGAATACTAGACTTTTAAGGTGAGATGGAAATGTTATTGCGCTGAAAGTATTTGTTTTCATGCTACAATCTTATATTTGACGCAATAAACCATTTTGAGAAGATGATAGCCAAGTTGCGTGTATTAGCACCATTCACATTTCGCTAACTAATACGGAAGGTGAGTAAAGGGTTATCGCTTTGAGTTACTGTATTGCTATACTGTTATTATATAATAAGACTTAGAGAAAAATATTTTTTGTGCTCCAGATTGATGTTTTGACTTTCAAATTTGTGAATACTGTTACCGCATTTACGGTTGGGATATTAAAAAATAATAAAGTGATTTTTGTAAATAAAATTTAACTTGCTATCTATTTTATTAGGTTCAACAGTTATTTTCCATCCTGTATATACAATTCATAGAATGCAGTTAAAAACTTTCAACGACAAATCGAAGCCTAGTTATGCCTGTAAAGGTTGCCGTTGGTATAAAATTAAACGTTCTATTCTGAGCTCTATTACAAAGCACTACGGTATTATACTTAAACAACCATCTGTTTACGGAAAACAAATAACTGGTCGATAACTAATTGCGTGTGGCATTTCCATCGATGTTGATTCACTAGTAAATTGCAGCTTACTGGTTACTGAACCCACTACCTGCGTGTTCGCACTTAGTACATTACAGTAAGTATGTTCTATTAACTTAAAAGGGCCAACTGTTTCATATTGTTTGCAAAACAATGTAATAAAGTTTATTTTTTCAATATATTTGTTAGACAAAAATGAATTTGACTCGCTATTGTTATTACGTTTCTGGAAATCTTAGGTAAAACTAAAGTACTTTGAACTAAATGTTACTTTGAAATTTGGAACTTTTAGGTTTGGATGGTAGGCTGAGACACATTCAAACCAAAAGCATAATAAAAAAAAAATAAGCTAGAAAAAAGACTTTATGATCAAAGCTAAAACTAACATTTTATAAACGGTAAAAGTGAAGATGTGTCGACACTATTGTGTTGTGGGAACCTTAAGTATAAAGACAGTAAAACAATTATCACAAGATCACAATAGACAAGTATTTTGCGGCAAACAATTTGATTTTGAAATAAAACAGAGTTGCAGCGTTTATAATACAAACAAATTAAACGTGTAAGCACACACGTTCTCGGAAAATATAAATTATTTCTGAAACTAAAAAAACTATGCTAGCTTATACCTTTTATATTTAATCTTATGAGTGTATTTAAAAAAAATGAAATTTTGTATTCTATCAGTTGTCTGGCTTCCATAGTACATATTTTGCTTAGTATGGGGCTAGATAGTGTTGTAAAACATCCACAAATATTTATGTATAACCAAATCTGACATATATTTTATATTATGAGACTAACTGATGAAAGAGAATGTTTCATAGTTATAGTTATAGAAACAGGAAATTTCTGGCTAATCTATCTTTCTATAATGGTATAGTAACTATGGGGTTGCTTAAAAATCAACTAACTTCAATATATTTAAGCAGGTTATACTAAAAGAGCTAAAGAAGATACAAACAATAGAAGTCGCGAGAAATTCACTACTGTAAAATACTTATATCAACGATCGACCTTGCGAAAGCAATAAATTTGCCAGTAAAGACACGCAAATATCTACCAACTGCATTGGTTTATGTCTTCAACAAATACAAAGCGATCATTTAGTTCCTAATCATTGGAACAGTAGACGTAAGATGGTATGAATAGAGCAGTAATAAAAATATGCACAAATACGTTGGATACAAATGCTATAGATTTGTCTTAAACTACGCAAAGTAAACTTGCTTATAATTTATTGTTTTGTAACCAAAGAAAAAGGCTACACCGCTTTTGTCTGTAAAGGCATATTTGCAAGGTTACTAAAAGAATAGTTATGTCAAACCTGCTAAGCAAGAGCATGCTAGAGCATGCAAGGTCAAGCAAGGACTTTTTTGTAGATTTAAGTTTTGTAACAATTGCCACAATAGGTAACCGTCACCTAACACAACATTGCCTTGTAGGTCACGTACTTTAGGTACGTGCCCTACGATGTAGTAACCTGAGTCCACCAACTTGAGACATACTGGTGTTTCTTCAAACCGGAACACAGCAATGCGAACATCACTGCTTGGCGGCAGAAATAGGTACGATGTTAGTACTTTCCCGGGCGAGCCCTTTCACAAAGAGCTCTTCTTTTACTTATTATACTTATTACTGTACTATTCCATTCGAATCATAGAAGTTTAGTCAGCATTTTACTGTAGCCTAAGTAGTAATATGCAAGGGGTAGTAGGTAGATATTACACACTCTGCAAATACAGTAATAGAATTCAGTTGGAAAATTGTAACGCTGTTTTTCATAATAGTATTCGAAGGGGGAAACGAATTTGCTTCAGTTGATGTGTGGTAAAATAGGTTATTTCCGTTAAATTGGGTTCGAAGTCCGAACACGATTTAATTTAGAGGTTGCGTCATGCCGTGATGACTGTGATAGATAGATGATTGGGTGTTGTTGGCATGTGGATATTCATTCAGTAGCAACATTGAGTTGGATGTTACGATTAAATTTAGAAAAAGAAATAGTATCACGACTTTATTCCCCAAGCACAGTAGATATCTCCTCCGATCCCTTGTACCAAGTACCTACTCGAGATTCGAAAAAAATACAGGCATATAAAGCTTAACACCTGTATGCCTCAGGTTGATGAACGAAGAGCAGTGCAGTGTTGATCGCGTTTCTAACGCGCGTGGCAATGTTTTGTTATAGGTAATGGTAACCACTTAACAACAGGTGTGCTTGTTCGATCAGCAAGTTGCATAAAAAAAATTAGAACATATTTAAAACCAACGCTAGTATGGTTATGAATGCATAAAATATTATAACATGTTTGATGTCATTGATTTTAATATTGAAGCCAGACATTGCCCGATTTGGTTATCAAATGATTTCCACAGCATTTCTACAAGTTAGCTACACTGTAAGCTCAGCAGGCGATCATACTCAGGCGCCGCATTACAACGTTCCCATTGGCCCGGAGCGACAGGGCTGCCAATCTAAGAATAACGAATGCACATACAACCCCACCATTATAATTTAATTGAGGACTTCCATAATTACTGCTTACACCGGCGGATGTATCGGCACCATTATACATCGTGTACACGTAGCCTAATTCTTGTCTTGTGCACTGGTTCACCTGCTTACTAATGAATTATCATTATTGAAATAACAGCAATATTTCAGTAAACTGATACACATTCAACAAAAGAACTATAATGCAAACTATTTAACCGTTTATTGAAAGGAGCTAAAAATAGATCCATCAATACAAAGGCGAGTAGTTTCTTCGCATTAAATCATACCGCGAATAAATCAAGCAAACCCGTTCTGCAGCTTATCAAAACAATACGCAGACACACTTCCAACGTTCCATAGAAATGTGTCTGTTTCGCACGATCCGACTAACTGAATTTCAACTTACTTCCTGACCCAAAAGGCTTCAATTTCCATGTCGTCAATAACGCATGTGTTACCTTCTAGAAACAAGATTGGATCATTTCAAAATTAAGCCTCAAGAGTATGATAAATTTTCATAAATCAGATGTTATTTATTGGAGTATGGACTTTAAGGTGTTGCCAATTGGTTTAATTTGGTTTTAAGGGATATCTATTGATAAGACGTTTCGGAGATTTGAGATATGGTATTTATAAACGGATATCGGAGGTATCGTGATTTTGCTACATACCTGTTCGGAGTAGGAATAAAAACTAAGGTTCGTGCCTATAGTTAACTGGTGATCATTATCAGACGAAAAAAACGGTACGTTTTGATACAATGTTAAAGGACTTTTTTGATTACTTTATATTGTAAATCGATGTTCACAAAATGTTAAACAATGGCTAATCAAACTATTATTTGTGAAAAATTAACTATTATAGCTTTTAGCTGAAATGTTATTTTTTATTATATTAAATAAACGTTTTCAGTTAAATCAAGACATCCCAAATATATTCAAACTATAAGCTTAGTTTACCACATTGTAGGTATGTATTTTAATCCTCATTCTCGTGAAACGCTATCAAAACGCTAAAGTATGCTCTACATCCAACCAAGAACGAAGCAAAATGAACGAAGCCTTGAAAAAACGGAGAAACGAACCGAGTTCTAGTTAATAACTCTATACGACAGCTATTAAAAACCAATAATCAGCATTGCGATTCTTGAAGAATATTGCGGTGATGTGAAGATGATATTTTTCACACACATCATTTTCAATTAGCTGCAATGTTGAGTGAGTTATTGTTTTATAACAGCACTCTGCTTTAGGATTCTTTCAATTAATTCTTAGGATGCGTATACATGCAGAAAGTGTTTTGATTAACTTATTGAGAAAACATTCCCACTCTGTGTGAAATCAACACAAAAACTATGAATAAATAAATATAAATTAAAAAAAATATAGTTTTTTTTATTCATCTTATTGATGGAACAAACAGATGGTCCAGTTTATTTTGAGTGGTTGCCTATAACACCTACCACCTATAACCAACAGCTTTATGTTGCCTTGCAGGTTACGTTCAATAGAAACGTACCCTACGATGTACTACTCTGCGTCCATCAAACTGAGGCATACAGGTGTTTAAGCCTCACGTGTCTGTAATTTCACCGGCACTCACACCCTTCAAACCGGAACACAATCTGCTTGGCGGCAGAAATAGGCATGGTTTTAGTAGGTACTTCCCAGGAAGAGCCCTTCACTAAGAGCTTTAGTTCTACTATAGTCTGACAGTTATATTTTAGGAGCTCATTTCTTTTTTTATGCATGATATATTTTACTCAGACTTAATATTTGCTTTTAACTTTAACTCTATCAATATAATAGGTCTTTCTTCGCGTGCTCTCATTTCGAGTTTAAAACATTTTAGTAGCCGCGCCTAAGTCCAAAAAAATGCACCTAGTATCAAACCAAAGCTGGTTGTTACTGTTTTAACTTTCTATTTGTGTAAATAAACACTGTGTTTATTCGAAAGAAATGAATAAAAGTAACTGTCAAATGTTAATCCAGCGTCAATAAATCATAAAGCAGACACCACACCAAGCGAAACGAAATGCATGCTTCAGATATGAGCGCTCAGATCGGTATCGGTATAATTGCGCAAAACACCACTGTCTGGTGTCTGTCCGTAGATACTGATAATTAAACCTTTTGTTAAGCTCCCGTGATTTCAATTCGTACGTTGTTTCAATTATTAATTATTGTATATTTAAAAAAATACATAGTACGGAGTTTTTTCAAAATTATACTTCTATAACATTCAAAAAATAACAAAATGCATAGTATTAGAAGAGAATTCAAATCGTATAGTAGTAAAGTTGAGATTCATTTTTAGGGTTTCGTACCCAATGAGTAAAACGGGACTCTATTACTAAGACTCCGCCGTCTGTCTGTCCGTCTGTCACCAGGCTGTATCTCATGGACCGTGATAGTTTAAATTTTAATGTTTTCTGTTGCCACTATAACAATAAATAGAATTAAATAAATATTTAACGGGGCAACAAACGTGTTTTTTTTGCCGTTTTTATTATATATGGTAGGTACGGAACCCTTCGCACTTGGTTTTTTACCGGTATTTTATATGAATATACGACTAATACCGTATACTTTTTGTATAAGTAACCAATTAAATATTTGTTTAAGTATTGATACACTTTAAGAGTACAACAACACGAAGGCTTATTATCTGTACCGGCATAAAATAATTTGTTACTAATCAATAAAATTGTAATTGTCAAAAGATGATGGAAATAAAAACCAAAAAAGTTAAAAATTGGATTTCAAATACACCACGCATAAGGCCACGCTTGCAACATTGTGTTTTAAAGATGGCGGATAAAAATTGCACTTATTACGTTACTCATTATGTTATTTAAACCGGCGGTAGGTATATGAAACGTTATCGGTGATCGGTTTGCCATAATTTACTTTAATTCTACTTAAATACACCGAATGAATTTTAAAATCATATGATTTTTAGCTAAGCATAAAATTATAACGTTAAATCAATTTAATTTAATCAAATGTTTGATTTTTTAAATATGTACCCAAATTCAAACGTCAGCCTTTTTCTAAATGTATTGCATCTTAGATAGGAATACTTAGTAGTACAATCCATTATATAATAAACCAAAATGTTAGATATCCTGACAATAAAACCGACACAAAATGAAATTAGCACCCAGCTTGCATTTTATAAAATGTGTGAGTTGCAAACCTCATTATAATTTCAAAATTGATAATTTGTTGAACCCTGGAGCGAAAATAATCGAACAACTTGTCAGTTCGTAAATCCTCAATTGTTTATCAAAAAACAAAAAACCAAACTATTGGTAAAACAATTTGAAATATTTTGATGAAATGGTAGATAATACTGCGTTTAGAGCTTAGATGTTGGTAGGTATAAAATAAAATGCCATGAGAAACTTGTTTTAGTACCGATTGCAAACAATTTTTCCTTTTAAGACTTCATCATTCAAATATGAGATATTTTACGTATTAGGTATATTAAAAAATATAACAATTAGTGTACCCATGGTATTATATTTATTATATGGTACTGCCTTTTTTATTAAAATCATTGATATTTTTTGCTTATTTTTCAGTTGTGATTCCCACTGCAAGTCAAAAAGCTCTCCTCTCTTTCGTTTGACATAGCTAGATAATAATATGAGTTACCTTAAAAAGAAAAGAAAGAAATATTATCACGGCTTTAATAATTAGAAATGTTATTAAAGCCGCTAATTAGAAATATTTATTTTTATTACTCAAGTACGGTATAAATCCTTTCATATAACTATACAAATCACGAAATAAACACTATCACGTGAGTATACAAAAAATCAGTGGTCCCAATATTCTTGTTCTGTGAACTGTACCTACTTCAAACTTACTAAGAGATGATGCTATTCAAGAGGAGGGCAATATTATTGAAATTTATACGGTGAACACAATATTTCATTTGTCTATAACAAATTTATAAACATTATTTGGATAATTTGACCAGGTGGCAATGTTAGTTTTTTTTTTGTATTAATAGTAAATGTAGATACTGAAGCAAAATCAACAGAATCGTTCACAATTTTAACGAATGTATATTTATAACTATGATAAAATAAAATTTTAGAAAATTATAAATTTAAAAAATCTTGACTCCTCATTGCATTATAACTTCTGAAGTATTTAAGGGCTTATTTCGCATAGCGGATGCAAAATAAAGAGCTTTATAGGTAATTGATAGCCAAGTCTCTCTCATACCCAATTTAAAATATTTAATGCTACGATGAACTAAAGCGATTTTCCAAGCGTCATTTTAGCGATCAAGACGATACTTTACTAGCGTTTAACTGTTCGTATAAGTTGAAAGGAAGAGGTCCAAGGTTGGTTCCTTGCGCAAGTCTTGTAATTTATATGAGAAAAAAGCAAAACATCATATAAGGGCGTGATCTAATGAGACCACCATCGAACGAACTTAGGGCTGTCTAACTATCATCTCACTTGTAAAGCGAGGATATTGTTATGTAAATTCAATTACAAAAAAAAACACTAAGGCGCCCACCATTAAAAACCACTATCTAAAGACAGTGACTTAGATCTATGATGTCTACATGTGCGAAGTTTTGTATATCATAAATTATAATAATATACTGAATATCGTGAGATCTACAGAAATATTTAAGTAAGTGAGAATTTTTAAATTTGAATAATTTGAAATTCACAACGAATTTTTGATAATATTTGATACTTACCAGTATGTTAGTTACACTAATCATTAACTTTAACGTACATTATTTTTACTTAAATTCAAAAAGCTTTAGTAGTAAAAATTCCAGTGTCAGGTATTATAAATTGCAGAAAATAAAAATTTTCCAACTCGGTGGCAACCCTACCGCGGCCGGCGGGCGTAATGCGCGTGAAACCGTTCATCACATCCAGTTCGAAATTTAAAGTTCGCTGTGAACCAGTCCTTACTGTCACTACACTTGTCATGTACTGAAAAAAATTACACGTGTCACGGAAGAGAATTATCGCAATACCTATACAAAAGATCTCACAAGTCACAACAGAATGAACATACCTACCAAAGTTTTTTAAAGGATGTCTATGAGTGTAAGGCAGATACACATCCAAAAAATATGCTTGACACATGCCCTTATATTCTATCTAAAGAAAAAATATTAAAAAAAAATGTACTCGCGGATACTTAGGTTTAATTACAGCAGTTAATGACTTTTGCTTATCCAAATAATTCTCCCCCTAATCCTCGGCATTTTTTTGATGAGATTGAAACTAGAATTTGATTGTCAAAATTGGCCCGTCTGAAATGTCACTTTCTAATACTTTTTGGAGATTGACACGAAACTAGAATTTGATTGTACCTACATATTTTGTTACGAGAATTGGGCCTCAGATAAGTGTCACTATTTCTTGAGTTAATAAATTTGTGATGTAGGTAATTACCTTATTTATTGTAGAAAGACGATAAAATAACATAGGTACATTCTGAATATCCAGAATTCTCTAGCGGTTCTACGAACCGCTCATGAGCCTACCTACCTACAATATTATGCATGGCTCTACTACCACCTAGGTACCTCATTATTTAATTTGAAAAAGTTCAACAATAGCAAAAAATAAAAATGGACTGTTGTTAATCGTAATACCTACTTATTTACGTTCAATTCCTCGTCCACGTGTCCCGTAAGCAGAGCGAATTTCAGAACAAAGTCACGTAAAGGAGGTACAGCTCAGTCTGTCCTTGTCCCCCGCTCTTAAACGCTTAAAAAGCTCCATAGATGGCAGTAAAATCGTTGCAACGTTCAAGCGACCACTAGTGCCGCCATCTAGCCCGGCATAACCGAACTTTTATCGCACGTTTATTGAAGAGGGTTCTTCGGCAGCTCGTAAACGATTTTATGAGCACTAACGAAGTCTACTCTCGTGCCCGATATTACCCGACCGAGTACGGTGGGGAATGCAATATTTGAATGCTCCTGTTGAGAGAGGTGTATTCAATTCTACTGGTGTTCATCGGTTTATGTGCGATTCAAGGTGCGATTGGATGGCGTGCTCGAGCGTTTATTTCGCTTTATTGTTGGGGTTTGTTTATGCGATTGCTGTTTAACCAAGTACGGTGTTTGTACATGCTTTTGTTATGATTATTATGTTGTTGGGTATAATGAGAAGGGCCGTGGGAACTCTCCAATTTGACCGCTTTCTTTTACTTTTTTCACCAATAAGGTTACATTTCGATACTTACTTTCTAATTGGGCACAAATAGAGACTGGACGTAGGTAAGTAGGTACATAGATAAATGCCCATTAGAATGTAATTAAATATGAGTTTGTTTGGTAAACATTTGAATACGGTGGGGGTGGCAACAAAGTTGGAATTAGGTACGAAACCCAATAACCATTTATCAGTGATTTATATTGGAGTTTTCCCCAAAACGTAGCCGTGAAAAAGGCAAATCATAAATAAGATCCGATTCAAATTTGTAGAAGATGCTATCTGTATGATTTATGGGCTCGCACCCGAAAGCGCTTTGTCTAGTGATGTGCTAATTGCAGCGTCACGTATCGATAAGCCAAATATATGGGCCTACACCATAGCGTGCGTTTCGATTCAGTTCTATATCGATCGATGTAAGAAGGAAGATATTGGTTGTTAATACAAATAAATAATAAATTACCTACTTACTTACTTGTTTTTAACATGGGTAACAATGAGTCGCTACTCGCATTTTCGGTGAATAATATAAAATTCATAATTAACTTTTTCAATTGAATTTTTACAAATTAACTTTCAAATTGAAGAACTCAAAGTTTGTGCCGTATTGCAATATTTTTGGCTCTAAAGCTACGTCAGTAAATATGGCAAAAATGTAGTTTATTTTAAAAATAAATACCTACCGTAGTGTAAGAAAATATTCCCGCTTTGCTAAGATGAATTCTCACAGCATCAGCATCTTTCGGGTAAATCTGCCAGTGATTTATCGCTGCGGACCAGTTCTTTTTGTTTACCTTTTATTTCTTATTGCATTTGCATGACGCCACTCGTACGTAGGTGAAACTTACGAGGTGTCCGGACGGCGACTGCGGGAAGTCATGTCACTAATTATTTTTATTTGCTTTTTTTGGTTTTTGTTTGATACAATAGTCTCACTTTTATCTTTAAATTCTTAATAAATGTTTAATACGTTCTGCCTAAAGTTTCGCTCTCGTATTACCAAGATGAAAAAGTAACCTTATTTCTCCTTTTTTTTCCTCCAAGTTTTATTCAAATCTTTAGAGCTGCTTTGGTATAAATTTTCACATGTATGATACCATTAAATATTTTAATTTGTTTGTAATTTTCGTCCAAAGTGCATGTAAGTAAGTAACCTATTATACTTGTGTTTCGTTTTATTAATGATTATGCAACTTGAGGCGTCGACACCCGTCAAACTGGAAAACAGCAATGCTGCTTGGCGACAAAAATAGATGTAAGTAGGTTGTACTTCCCGGACGAGCCCTTTACTACTGTAAACTGCTACTAAAATAAAGCCTTAATAATTGTTCTAAAGGTATTGAAATTTATTTAGAAGTTACAGCTATACCCGGAAGCAGCTTAAAATGAGCCTATGGCGTGGCTGACTACACAGACACGTACCCAAATACCGAAACAGAGAACATAAATTATCAGTAATTTAAATTCGATACTCGCCGCACGAGCAATATCGACATAAATTCAAGACGTAGAATTATTTTTGTTATAGGACAACTAAACAAATAATTTTAATGATTATGAGTTTATTTTATCGAATCTATGCCCGTTTAATGTATTCCACGCCGTGTATCGCATTATATATGAGAGGACCCGGTGATGTAAATGCCACCCTGAAGGCATTAAATCTCAACCACAGCGACCGACAAACATTTTTTATACAAAACATACCCCAAACAATGCGTTATCTGTCCTTATGTGATTTAACAGGTAATTTTTAAAATAGATTACCATTCAATAGAGCCTGATTTATGTGCGGGCATAGTGTAAATAGGTAAGCAACAGAATGAGGAACTACATTTATTTTCATTTACCTCCATTTATATCGCGGCTCCACGTGGAGATTACGTGATTTAACAAAAGGAGTTCCATAAATCTTCAGGTCCTGTCTTAGTAGGCTTTTGTGGGTATTTTTGATATGTGCCTTTAAAAGCTTTTTTCTGTATTTAGATGAGAGTTCATTGTGTAATTCATTAGAGTAGGGGGTAGGTCGCAGTGCGGACTGCGGTCGATATCGAGAGATAACGCTGTATTTATTGCCAACCAATGAGATGTCCTACAAGGACGCTATACCTTTAATGGCCGCAGAATTAGCCGATACAAATAAGAACATAATATCGAGAGCGCGGAATCCAACATTGAAAATACTAGTTCGATTATCGAGAGAAATCAGTTACTAGTTGACACTTCTGCCGCGAATCAAAACAAATGAACCAGCTTTATATCAATCAACGAAAGTGAGCGTAGATAATGATTTATCCGTTTAAAATTATGAGTTACTGAGAAAAAAATTAATAATTCTATCACGCGCTAAACGTGATTGATTCACTTTTACAATTGAGTATTCACCACACCACAGGTAATTTATGTGCAAATATAAAATCTGTAAAGTTAGTTAATGCATTATACATTAACACTACTTTACCAACCAGCATTTTCTATACTTTCATAGTTGAGTAAATTTCTTAGAATGTATTATACCTATTGGGTTTATAGCTGTTGTCCAATAAGCGGTTTGGATAAAATGTTCTTAAAGATTTAGTTCTTATGAGTAACAAGTTGCATTTAATAAGTTTCCACACTGAATTTACGGGTGGTCCAATAAACTTTAGCTCACATTGTCTATTCCAGAATCGAACTTGCGATTTGCATTGAGAACCTACTTGGCATACATTAGTGCGGTGTCGCGGCTAAGTAATTAGCACTCGTGTCGATATCGATATTCACATCGAGTACTTCATTAGTGGCTGTTTCTGCTCTCTATTATATTATAAGAATATAATATTAACCAACAGCTTTACATTGCAATAAAATATGGAAACATTTTGCAACAATACAATGATAAAACATAGTTATAACACTTTCAGGCAAGAATAGGTCCGACCCCATCGACCGCCAACACAGTAATACGTCACGACAAGACAGGTTCCCCCCTCCCCTGAGTCTCCAAAAGCTCCAACTCAGCGTTAAAACGAGACAGATGATAAAGAATCACGTTTGCGTGACTGAGAAGTATCGAACATGTGAAACATGGCGAATAACGCCCCTTGATTTATAGCAGTTTGCCAATGTCCTAAATTTATATTATGCGTTACATTATAAAAAAATGGGTACTTTCATATGAAGTAAAATCAAAAGCCTTGCGTGTTTTTAATATTGCAGTTAAAAATCATTGACCTAATTAATAGGTCATGTGGGTATCATGAAATCTTTTAGCGATCTAAAAGTAGGCATAATCATCGACTTAAGAGGAGCATAGAGGTATAGGTACCAAAGAATTTTGTATAGACCGCATGATACACATAGCACATTATAATCTCTAGTTCAGTCATCTTAAGTGAATACTGGCCTTACGCATAAGGCATCTGTTAAAACTGTCATAACCACTTGGACGCATTCCCAACGCATTTAAAACCTACTTACGATTGTGTTATGTAATGCGTGGTTGTTCAAAACTGAATTACCTACACTACACAATGAAATAAGTTCGTGCAAGACGGACGGATATTTGTTCAGATTGTATTCAAATGAGTTATTATTGACACTTGGTTGTTTGATCGGTCGCGTGTTTGAATTAATTTGCGTTACATTATTTAAATGCGATAATTGACCTGCTATTATACTATTAGTGAGGTGATTTGTATCTGATTTGAAGTTAAGAATAAACTAAGAATATGCATGACTTTGTTTATTTATGTTGGTTTTTATAAAACATTACTTACCTAGTTTTTTAGCAATAGAAAAGTATCGATAGTTTATAAAAGCTGATACCAGTTTAGTCCCATCACTAGTCTCTTAAAAATATTAAGGTATTTGCGTTTGTTTTAATTTTATTTTTTTTGTTACAGGTAATTTGGACAGCCTTCCCAGGTTTCATTCGCAGTCATAGAGCAACAACGTCATCATAGATACGTCATATAAATTCAGATCTCATAAAAATCCCCCTCCTGTTATCAACACAAATAATATTAACATCGCAGTACCTTCATTAAAGGGTTATTAGACACCGAGCGAACTGAGCAATTTGCTAAGCAAAATATATAGCGTAGGTGGCCACAATACTGGCGGGGTTGCGCAGTAAACAAGCTCTTGCTTCCTCGCTGGGCGGTCTTAACTCACGGGACTATTATTTATTAGGTAACCCGACGGAGTACAGTAGCTGTGGAGCATCGCAACATCTGTCAAAGTTTGCTCTTGGCGCGAAACATTGTGTTGCCCCGGTAGGTAACACTGGTGGAACTCTTTTGATCGATGTTTTACTACACCCTAACTTATCTGTGGTCTAAAGTTCTTATGTCATGTTGTAGACAGTGTTGGTGCTTAGGTAGGTGCAATTAGATGATAAAATAATTGAATGCTTAATTGCACACTACTTATATTACTTATATCTTGGTTAGGTATATCACGATACAACAATTATTACCTTCCAAAAATTTGGTTACTCACGTCAAAGTTTATGAGGTAAAAAAAAGCGTGAACTGTACCTACAAAAATCTCTTACTAAATGCCACTTGATTAACCGAGGTAGGATTCAAAACACACACACATTTCTGTTTTCACTACAAAAACTAACAAGGATCATGTTTATTTTTCCCCGATAATAAAACGCGCTTTATATCTACCAGAGCAAATAATCCCATACATAAACATACATAATGTATACATGACGTATGTTTATTATCAACTCCGAATATTGGCTCGGAACATAGTGCTAAATTCGCGGGCGACACCCGATAGTGTGGTATTATCTGCCATTATTTGTCATTGCAACAACAATGCGAGGCCCATAACCTATCTTACTCAATTTGGTAGTAATTACGTTTTGGAGGGAAAAAACTCCCTCATTTGAAAAGCAAGTATTTGAAGTAATTACCTTGTAAACAAACTTAAAATCCTTTGAACATGTCTAAAGGGTATTTTTAAAGATTGATTGATGATTTGTTATGAAAATCAAACATAATTGAAATAATTTAACGAGGATTTTATACAGCATTGTCTAATTGACTTTAGTTCACTGACGTCAAATAAGGTGATAATTTATACCAATTATAAGAATCTTCATCCAGATTGGCTGATTGACTGACGTAATACAGACAACGCTCAGCTTAAACGTTTGGTGGCAGAGACTTCAGACTTCAAAATTTCAGAGTATCTTAGTCTTGGTGCGTAAAGGTGTACTAAGAAAGCAATTCCCGATATTTAACCTCTAAACAAGGTAATTCTAGGCTTGGTCGCGAGGAACTGACGCTTAGATTCAGATTTAAGAGGTTTCAAGATGATCCCTGCGGATATTACTGAATAAATGCTTTTTGACTTTGACTTGGAAACGAATATAGCGGGTGTTGAAGTTTGTATGAAAATAACTTTACGCATACGAAGTCGCGCGTGTTTCTAGTATTAAATAATTATTCGAAAGCGTTTTTATTGAAATGGTAATTTAAGTGGGTTATAATTACATCGTGTATTATTCACAGAATTTTTAATAAAATATTGACATATACAACATAGAGCCTAAACTGCTGTTTGTAAAGATTTGACAGGATGTAGCGTGTGTGAATAGTTTAAACAGTTTTAGAATAGTAGAAAGGTGTAAGGAAAGTTGAAAATTGTATCAAAATAGCTTCACGCAAACAAAGTCACCCGTGGTTTCAGTATTCAATAATGTATAAAGAATGTATACAGTAAAAAGAAATGAACTAATTGAACATCGATATTTCCATACAGCTCAATTTGAGTTTGTGAAATATAAGGTGGGTTAGTAACAGTAATTTATATCCAAACTGTTTCTATAGTGTCGATAAGGAGCAGATTACACCAATTTGTGTCAATTTATTAAAATCTGTTCAGTTAACCGTCATAATGACATGTTGTCTGATCAAGGGCTTGTTGGGCTGGCTCACGAGAGTCACGACTTTCCGTGAGTGATGGGAGACTAACGTTCATATCTCTAAGAGCAAGCGCACACATACCACGTGTATAGTTAGCGATTAAAACGCCTTTTGTATTCATTTACGCAAATAACGTGGTTTGCGTAAAAAACACGTGGTTTGTCAGAGAAAACTTGTTTGTCGCCAACTATAAAATAGATGCCAGAAACAACACTCTGAGTCTGGTCTCACAGCGTTAGCAATTCCTCTGCTGATGCATTCAACTAACATGACCCGCCCAATCTTCCCACGCGTCAAATCATCTATCAGTAATTAATTAAAGTGAACGTAATACACTAAATCATTATTTTAATTACGTACTATAGTGGAATAGATACACGGATGACTAAGAAACGCGTAGCTAAACTATTTTCAAACTAACCCTCTGCCCTCCATTAGGGGTTAAATTTAGAAAATTATTTTCTTAATACACCCCTACTCACTAGCGTGGTCTATATGTCAGCCAGTCAAGGCAAATATTCTTATAATTGGTATAGATTAAATGTTCGGGATTGGTCAATGGCCAAAATTTAAAAATCTACCACTCACACCCTTCATAATACAAACGCAAGTTTACTTTAAAAACTGCAAAACTCAAATCTCTGCCTACCGGAGCCCCAGTGTATTGCAAAATCATAAGTGTGCGCGGGTTCTTAGATAATTGTTAAACTGGTATTTTATTGAGTGCTCCGATAGTAAAGTTTCTAATACTCGTAATTGAGTACTGAGTCATTGATTGGATAGTTGAGTGGCTATAATATATTGCTTCATTTTGTGTTTCAAAATGTTATGCAAATAAACCATGTGGCTAAAGGCACAAAAAATTGTGTAACTTTTTCAGATATTTAAGTTACCCATGTTAAGATACCATCGTCCAGTCTGTTAGGCATCGTTGTTATTCTAAAAGAGGTATACTTATATTTGATTTTTGAATTTGGCAGCTTTATATTTCCAACAAAAATAAAAGGGCCATATAGCAGCAAAATAACACGCATCAATCTCTTATATTAGCTCCGAGCTCCGAGGAACAACATAAAAACTTCCTAAAGTTTCCTATACGCTCCCATAAATCTTACGTTTTTTAATAGATAAATAGGGCCTTACACAAACGAGCAATATCGTATTATTTGGCCCTCCCTAAGGAAAGGCCCTCCTGATAAAGCCTCCTTGCCTCACACCCTTCATGCTAATGTACTATGCCAGACGGTGACAACCATTTTTTGGCCCACTTGGCTACATTATGGTAACCGTAAAGAGTATTTCAAATTATATTTTTCGTGTCCATTAAAATGCGATGTAGCTTTCTCTCGTTTATTTTTAAACAATTACAAAAGCCTTTTTAAACTTTTAACGGCTGTGACACAATTTTGTGAATAAAAACAGGTAGCCGTGACTTAGTTTTTTAGATGGCAGTTTACAAAACAATAATTGTACGACCCTTGTCGGTGTTTAAAAGCCTTGAAAGGTAAAAAGGTGTATTCGCACTACAATATAATAAAAAGTTCAAAACTTCAAAAAAATATGCCATCATAAACAAAACGGTTTGGATGCAAAGTTAGATAAAAAACATCTCACACACCTGAGTTAGAAAATTGCTTTTTTCTAAGCGGCTCCAGTTTTTTACGCAACTTTCTCCAAGAATAAAAGAAGTTTCGTGGAAGAACTTTCTTGTTCGCAAACATAAATCATACTTTATCCTCGTTGTATGATGGGCCGCCAGGCGCGAAATATGCTAACAATGAAAATATTGTGACATGTCAGAAGGAACGCTGGACGCTTTTGTTTCGAATGTTGTGTTTTGTTTTTTTTTTGCACGGATTTGAATTTCGAGTTATTTCAAACACAGTCGTTTGTTTCAACTTATTGCAAAGCTGGCATAAACCACCTTAGACCCTTATCACAACTAGTTAAAAACTAATTACCGGAGTGACACCACCTTGCCGTAAATCTCGCGTCTCCTCTGAATTACTCTGACAAAAGTTATTTTTAAGTAAAAAGCCCTTGAGGCTTCTCTCTCCCCTGCTCTCCACCCACGAATTCATCACGATTTATATTCATGGCATAACAACAAGACTCGCTTAAGGGTGATACCATTCAAATTGCAGATGGCTAAAAAAATCTGGTCTTTTTGTAGCTGCTTATTCAGATTTTTACTGTCATACAAGATTCGTGTATTTGACCTGTTAAATATTTATCTATAAACGTTAGTACTGCTTATATTGCTATCTATATACAAAATAATCAACACTCAAAATTATTTAATAGTACATTTTTATTCCTGATTTATATATGCAAATCATCACCATTGTCGTCATCTTCCTGCCTTTATTCCACACTAAATGGGGTCAATGCCTCTTGGTGCGTAGAGTACTAAGAAAATAATTTCCGAAATTCAACAACCAAACGTGAAGTTTGTATAAAAATAACTTCACGCGAGCAAAGTCGCGCGTGTTTCGCTAGTTTATTATACAACTAGCTGACCCGTGCCCACATCGTTGGACGGTAAATGTTTTTACTTTTCATTTTTGGGGTTAATATAGCCTATAACACTCACAAATAACGTGGCTTTCTATTGGTAAAATATTATTTTTCATCGGTTCTGTAGATCCAGAGATTAAATGGTTGTAAAGACAACCGCACAAACTTTACATCTTTAAAATATTAGTATAGAAGTATATTAGGTGCAAGTAAGTCAAAGTAATTCTATATTTACTCTAGCCGGTGTGATACAGCCATATGGTAGTTCCATGTTTCAAACATTGGGTAGTAACTCTCGAGGACGGAACCACAAATCAAGTGTGGTTTTGGAGCCGGAAGCATTAGTGTAGAGGCCATTCGTGATCAAGTACTGGTAGATAAAATAATATAAATTAATTTAAATAAATCGACCGTTTAATTATGCTAATTTAAATTGTCGCATGTTTGTAACGTAACATTATTAGGTAAGTTTTGAATTAATTGCTCCAGTTTTAGATTTATGCATCATAAACCTTTCAGTAAGTTTTAAGTTTATTGTTGGTGCCACCTTGTTTATTGTTACAATGAAGAAATATAAAAGATAAACATCATATAGCTTAATACAAATCGATGATGATGATGAAGATATATATAACCAACGCACACACTAAACGTTAATATTATAGGCTCTGTGAATATTTTTACATTTATCTTTAAATTAACCATTGGTTTACTGAAGTATATTAATATAAGTGTTATTTGGTGTTCAAATGGTTTTCTCCTACTATAAAATCGAATATTAAATGACTAAAAGTTTACCTACAAGTTTTTATTGATTTTAGTATGATAAAATTGCTTCATTCACTCTTCTTTCTAAAACGTACGCCAAAGTATTCTCTTACGCAACGGTCCCATTCCACCTTTTTCGTTAACATTCTTTTTTCCATCCTTTCTACATACCCAAAGTCTTAGTATGACTATTTCTTTCACTCCACATTGCCCTTATATCGCTCTTACACTCAAATTTACACCACACATACTAAAAACGGATATAAATCAGTATAGTAAATCACTAGAAAATTTAAGAAAATCAAACTACAAGTAAAAATGTATAATTCTCATAACTCTTGTAGAATATACATAAGGCTATCTGCATTCATAAGCCAGACAGCTTGCATACACAGGCCGTCTATAAAACGCAGAAATATAATAACTAACGCAACAAAAGCCTAGAATTTTCCATCTACAAAACTCATCCAGCAACAGTTTTGTTGCCAAAACCTAGGTCGAGCGAGGCGAGGGTGGCTGCGTCATAATTGATGAGGTTCTTAACGCAGCAGGGTGAAGCATAGAAGAAATAACAGTTCTAGCCTAGATACTGCAGTTTCACTCCAGTTTCAGAAAATTTGTTTTATAAAATTTTGGATAAAGCATTGATACCATTTGCATGCTATTTGCATCATTTGACACAGACTTGATAGTACGAACTGCATCAATGAATGGCCTGTCAAAAAAATTTTGATGCGTTATGTATAGACGAATTTAAACTTTAATAGTCAGTTGATAACAAACAAAACGGCACTTACTTAGTAAAGTAAATTTTAGCGACATTGAGCTTAGAAACTGTAAAATAGAGATGGCTTTCCATTGAGCGCGTTCTAGAGTGCCACGAGTCAGGCACAGCAGGGTGGTGTGAGGAATTATCATCACAGCGACACAGCAGCTCCCATTAATTTGTGATTAGCCTGTAAAAGACTTTTACAGAGGCTTTCTTCTAATTAGATAATCAGTTTTTCCGAGAGGGATTTAAGTCTTGAGCAGATGTAATTAATGTTTGGTACGGAGGGGAATTGTGGTGTTTTATTCATAATGGGGTTTTTCTTGTAAGTTCGGCTTCCGATACTGAAAAGTTATTTGTCGGTGATAAACATGTCTAAGGATGTAGACACTGTACCTTTTTTATACTTACTGTGTTGTGTTACTATAAGTTATTATTTTGTGAATTTTACATAGAAATTTATTAAAAAAGTGAAACCTGTAAGCTTATTCAATTCGAACGGAACACGGACATCGTTCACTTAAAGCTATAATACATATTACAACTCTTACTGTACCCCTTTAATGGTTGAATTTAAGGAATTTCTTTCTTAGTTCGTCTCTACGCACTAAAACAAATAAATCCTAAAACTTTCAAGTTCCTACAGCTAGTTGTTTAGGCTGTGTGGTATCTCTATGTGACAGTCAGTCAGGACATAGGTTATAATTGGTATAAAATCCTTTTGACTCTTGTCTGACATGAAAATGTCAGACAAGAGTCAAAGTCTTCATCAATCTGGACTATTCGATATCAGAACTAGGCTAACCCCATACCTGGAGGAATAATTTTCTTAGCAAGAAAATACTACATTAAATAAAGGTAGCAGTATTTTTTGAGGAAAAAAAAATCAAAATATTTCATCTATAGAATGTACAATGCTTCTGTTGTTATAAAACGGATCTACAGCGTGTTTAATGTAAAAAAAACTGAGACAAATACGATACTATATCTAAAAACGCATTCGTCCCCCAATAAATATCTTAAGCATCGTTTACTTGGAATGAGGCAAAAACGGTATCCCCCATACAGTTTATTTAAAGGTGGATTTGTAGGTTGTTTATTCACGTACCCACTACATGTAAAAATACAGGGCTTTTATTCTTGTGCGAACAAAAATCTCAGAACACGCAGCTGCTCTGATTATTTGAAGTGTTACATGGATTGAGATTATTATTGAATTGTAAACTAGTTGAATAGATGCAACTTTGTTTGCGCTGTGTTTTTTCTTAAATTGATCGTCCACAATCTTAAAACTAAACAAATAAAAATTAGAGCTACCAAGAAGTCTACTATTATAGATTAAGCAACACACTTTTTATTTCTAAACAGTGCTTAAAACCTTATAGAAACCAATGTAAGCATCAACTATGTTTACTAGACCCTAGTACTAATAAGCTCAGCGTAACGTTGAAATAGTTACATCGAGTTTTAATTTTTTCATTGATAAAAAATTTGAAATTAGAGCGAAAGAAAAAAAACACTAGTTTATTCGCAGTAAGGAGTGTTCTTAATAAGAATCAAACCCAAAACGTGCAATGCAAAGGGCAAAACTGCACCAACTGAGTTGTGATACTAGTTGATTTGATAAGATATAAATTACTAGAAATATGCATGATAGTATACTAAGGAATTCTAACGTTGTATCTACATATATTTACAGAGTTATACTTACCAATCTGTTTCTTTGGTGCCTATATACGGCCATATAGATTATTTGCAATAACAAACAATACAATTTAGATCGAAACTGTCTCAGCTCCCTTCTGCCTATAATTTTACCAACTAAGTGGTTGGCTAAGAAAACCTACAATCAGATTAATTCTGTAGAGGGTTGGAGCCAATTTGTCTGATTGCTACCGATGTCAATTTATGTGACTTACCTATGTATCTATTCAATTGCACCCTTAGCAAAAATTCCTTGTGCCATCGAACCCACTGTCTGTTTAGTATTTTTGATTTGACTTTTGGCTAGCATCATCGGCAGTTATATTTGCAACGGTTTCGCATTTATTTGTGCTCAGGGTACTGTTTTTGGTTTATAAGTTGTGACCCTATCTTGTTACGTCCCCATCTATAAATATTTGCGCATGATAAATTCAATAAACTAACTTCTTACAGTTGAATATTAGAATTGGGTCTTACATCGCATCGACATCAATTTACTCAAAAACTTTTACAACATTCTCGGTTTCCTCATTTTGATCTTTGATTTTATTTTCATCTGTCGTACACAAGTGTAGTGGGAGTGATCCTACCTTCTAATCGATTCGGTGGTGGGTTCGAATCCAGTCCCTGCACCTATGGATTTTTTCAATTGCGCAATTGTTGGCTGTAACCGTTTAGTATCTAGCAGCCGCGATAGGCTTGCAACCTGTCACGTATGATATACTAATTACTGCAAAATGTGGGTATGTGCCAAATATATTATTTGGATGTAACTCTGATGCCTTAGACATTCTTAAAGAATCTTGAGTTGGTACTAGCATTAAGAGATATGGATATTTGCCGTGCCATATTAAAGACGTGATATGAAAATATTGATGCTGATGAATTTTCCAAAGCCAGAGCAGAGTAACATCGTCTCACCTCACGATGTCCAGATTAATTACAAAGGTTATGTCCTCACGACCCTACCGGCTATTACAGAAAGGGATACACGCCTCTTTTGGGTAACTTCCGAATCACGACACAAGGGGAAAAATCAAACAGTAAATATCGGAAAGCAATCCAAGGTGATTCTATTAGATTGAGTTAAGTGGAGGTTTACTTAGATTTGGGACCTTTTGGGTATATAAATTTAGGCTCCAAAATTATTCTGTCTTAAATAATTGCGATTTTATACTCTGAATGTTACCTATGACAAAAACGCTAGTATAAAAACAAAGCAACTCGAAGAATCAAGATTCGTCCAATAATAGTTTATTTTATTCGTTAGGAAAGCTATGCTCGCCAATCAAGTCAAGAATTGAGCTCGCGTGCAAGATTCATCAGAACGTTACATGGGACAGACCAGATATCTAGATCTCACCTTCCTAAGCCCTGCGGGTATACTCTGTGGTCTTTCACTTAATTGGCATCTCTTGATTATTCAGTATGCATGGCTCTTAAACTTTCGAATAGTTCGCATTTAATAGATTTTAGTTTTGCAATATCATAGAATTTGTAAATTTTACAAACTCTATGTAAAGTTTAAGTAAAATTCTTATTTAGATTTCTGTTTTTCTAATAACTGTTACAAAATAAATAGTTCTGATTTTAGCACGTATGAATAATAATAAAAATAACTTTAACTAGTGAAAGAGTCGATTTAATACTTCATACAAATTTCACCTTCGGCTGCACTCATTTAAGGGTTGAATTTTTAAAAATTTCTTTGCACAAGAATCCTAGGCACTCATACAAATATACCCTAAAATGTTTAAGTCTTACAACCAGCAGTGGTTTATACTGCCTTATCAGGACAAAGATTATAAGAATCCATGATAAGAGTGGAGTGGAATTATAAGAGAGGTAATAGATTTCACTATTACTTGTATCGAATCAAAGTCGCTTTAAATTTTGTTGAAAGTATTCGAACTCTGAATGTTGTAAGGGTTGCGATCAAGATAAGACGTCACATTTAAGATATTTAAATCGATTTTCCCCAATTTTCCGCGGGCGGGCGCAAGTTAAGGCAAGTCAATTTATCCTGTGTCGCTCTGGGGCGGCGGGAACGAGGATTTCCATTGTTCGCCAAATGAAGTTCAAGCTTATATAGCGTTACACTGCTTCCGTCAAACTGATACAGATAAATTTGACGTTTGAAACAGCACAGCAGTCACTCTTTAGTGACATGAAATTTATAATAATGGATTTCAAAGGTATTGGGCTCAATGAATTGAAATATTTTTAATTTTCGCTAACTTATTTATATTTTAAAGTAATTGTAAAAAAAAACACGGAAACGTTTTTTGTTCCATGGAAAACAATGAAGCCAAAGAAACATATTTTGTGCAAATTAGCTGCTTATTATGTACGTATATGTTTCTTTCTTCTTGTTTAACTTATTGCTTGTCCATGTCCCGTAAAATACACGTGTGAACATAGAACGTTATTTTGAACCACATCTGGTCCGCAAGATGTAGAAAGTGTTAAAAACTCAAACTCTGTACAAAGTTCCTCAGATTTTGAGCCTCACTGAGCCGGAACCTATTTGTTGGGTTGCTATTTAAAGCATTCCCCCGACTTACATAGATCAGATACGTTCAACAAAGGCTTTTGTAATTAAGAAAGATATTTTAAGTCGGCGGCAGCTTGACTTTATACGCAAAATGAATTTACTTTATTTAATGGTGTTTTGAGTTTCTGGTTTGTTTATTTACGAGATTTGTATTTTAATCACTCAATTTACTTACAAAAATTACCAATTCAAATTTAATTGTGGTAGCATAATTAATTAAGTAGCGTTCTTAGAAAAAAACTATTGATAAAAAACTAACTTAACTTTGAACTAAATATATTGTAGCTCACATTATACATTATTATTATTATTGTATTCTTCTAAGAAGGTTTTCTGTTGAGTAGGTACCTAGGTATATTGATATTGATTAATAGATTTTAATATTTTTTCGTAATCATTAGCACGAAGCTCATTCCAAAGATACCGGCGTAAAACACGCAAAGCTATATTTCGAACAAACGAAAATAAATTTTCGAACTCCAGCCCCAATTTAGGAGTGCATTATTTTCGCTTTCACAGACATCCGATACAATTAAAATCTTCTTTAATTAAGGAACGATCGTGAATCATTCGCACGTGGCGCACTGAGTTTTCCACTTGTATACGCATCACCCTTAACGGGACCTGCCTTAGATCGTAAATTTCCCAAACAAAAAGCAACTTTATCGTACACTATTAAAGGGCAATTCGGTTTGAGCTTTGGTGGGATTTAAGGCGAAGTTGGTCGTACATTTCTGGTATCTCTTTTCACTTTATCGCAGTGTCTCCGTTATTTACTCGTACGTGAGGGATGCTAGCAATAAATAGGTGCGCACAAACATATTTGACGTTTACAAATACCTCCCAAATTGGTTTCCTTGGCGTGACTGGCCGTTATTACGTATTTTGTTTACTTATTGCTTGCTACCGAAAGGTCTGATGCTGTATTGGCTGATAGGAGATTTACTTCACCGAAAATGACCAATGTTTGAACTTATTTAAAAAAAGCTACCTTCTTCAAATGATGTAGCTATTGGTTCGTTTAAAGGACACAAGGGCACAACCCCGTTATAAATAAAGGTTAGTTTTGTAACATTTCAAAATCTTGTACTACGATAACGGTGTACGTACACCTATCTCTATTTTTAGCTTTGTATACCAGTGTGACAAACAGATCGATGTCTCATGGGCAAAAGTGGTTGAAATCCCGAAAAAATAGATCATTCCGTAAAACGAGGTGCGAGTAGAAATTCGACCATTCCGGGTGTCCGGCTATCCGCCGGGAGTTGTAATTCAAGTGACAAATATCGAATGCTACAATTCATATTTTTCTGCTATCTCCGCTTGTGTCGCCATCTGTGCCGGAGGGACGCTATTGGTTCTCCATCAAGTGGTCGCGTGATGTATTTTTGTTGCAAATAAAACATATTATCCCAATGGAATTTGTTTAATGTAGTTTTATGGTTGGTACGTGATACTCGAAAAAAATAGGGTGCATTGGTTTGATGGAAAACGCATAAAAAATGCAACCCTCATATCCAATTTTATTATCATCTGCAGACCAACGTCCAGTCCTGCACTAATATTAGGGAAGCTGGGAAAAATGTATTGTATTTCATGCATTGGAAACTAACGGAACTGACCTTTAAATTGCGGTGTCGTAAAAATTAAAATCGTATTCATTTAAAAAGTCCGGTGTTGTAAATAGTGTTGGTCCGATGCATTATCGAGATCGAAAATTTCACGTGGTCATATAATTTTAAGCTCGTAAAGCCCGAACAATAATTCACTGGGAGCATTTGCGGAAAATGCATTTTATTGTTAAAACGTGAATTTTATTTATAGTCGACAGCCCGCGGTGGGGGTTTGTGGGGGTTGATTTGCAGTAGTAGTAGCGAATCGATGCCACCCTTTGGCACCGATTATTTATACTAAAGGTAATTTCACTGGTTCATTATTGGGAAATGTTGCATTTTGTATATCACTATCATTTGCAGATCATTAAAAATGAACTACAAGCATCGTTTATTTGGTCCGGGATGTGTATCTTATTAAAATACGTTATTTAAATAAACTGGTCACTGGATGAACACACTCAGTTTACATGTATAAATGAAAAGCTTATATCTAGATGAAAAAAAAACGAGGGATGAGCAGCGGTTGTCACACAATGGGTACCTACTTGCAAATGGGCAACGAACCCGGGACAGGCCGAGGAAACGTTGGCGTGACGACCTCGATACTTTTCACAAATCCTGGAAAGCGGCAAAGGATAGAAAGCAGTGGAAGGAAATGGGGAAGACCTATGCCCAGCAGTGAGACAGTATAGGTTAAGAAGAAAAAAAAATTAGCATGCCTAAAGGTCTATTTTTAAACGTAATACAATTTTTTATAAATCTAAAAATACGCTAAATGGTCTGCATCGGACTCTTCGTATATCGAACTCTTCGCATATATCTAGCAGTTATTTCATAACCACCGCTTTAAATGAAACAAAACATGGCGCCATTACTCAACAGTATACTGTTACAAAAACCTTTGTTGCCATATTATGCGAACAAGTTAAAACGAGCATTTAGCACTTTGTAAATCATACAATTTCGCTGTCTACTTTATGTGATAGTCTAGCACGCGTTCAGGCGGCCCTTTCTGATAGCAATCGCAGGCGTTGCTACCACCGATCTAAGGCTACGCCCATAGCATTACACGATGTTTAATTGCTTATTGTGATTTATTTATTACTTACAATTCATTAGTTATCGTTTTCAATCGCAAATGCGTTTTCACACCTTGTTCTAGCTCAGTATATGAATTAAATTTTATTTAGAATCTTTTGTAGACCTGTCAACAAATCAAGGTGTATTTCTTGGGGCATTTGCGTTTTATCGTGTCAGTCCCATCACTATTCCACAGCGAAGTTGTCTATCTTTTTAAAAGACAACAAAAGGCAGACCGCTTTAAAAGCTATTTAGCCGGTCCCTGGATAGCGTCTACCGCAGCCCCCTATCCGGTCCGTTTTTTCCCTGCTGAAAAGCCAATTTGGAATGAATCACTGTACAGTGGCGAGCATCTGTGCTAATTTACCTACGGGCGGACAGTCTAATGCGACTCGCTCGATCGTAAATATGGAATCGCGACCGAACGCCGAATATCGAAAGCCGGCATTAGTCGGATACAGCTAATACACACGGGGGTATATGCACGATAAATTATCGTGCGTTCATTTGGACTCCAATGTTTAATCTATACGCGGCGATACTGTTTGGCTTCGGGCGATTATGCGTTTTGAATTGGTGTATCGGGTTGAATAATCTTTCGATTCCATGTAGTCGGTATCGATTGACACTATGAATATATCGATTACGTAACTTTACGACTTTTGTAAAAGATAATAAAGCTCTAAAGCTACACAAAATTATAAAATGGCTAGTTAAACATTTTTTCGTTATGTTGCTCGAATTCTACAATATGCGTATCACAGTCATGCATATCGATTTTACATCGACTAATCGAGTAGTCACGAGTAATCGATTGAATATTTCACCGCACTATGTGTGCTACGTTGCACTGATGTAGCTGCGTCCGCATTTCGTTCCGTTCATTGTTTATGAGCTTGTGTTTCATTTGATATTTGTGCTTTATTAACTGGCTTATGAAAAATTTACGATATATGTACACGAAACTCAATTTTTTTTTGTTACAAATTCATGTCTTTCTGAATTTGAGTAATGAAGAAAAATGAAAGATTTAGATTAAGTTTTATGTTCATTTCAAAAGATTTTGTTTAATTATTTTCTTATTTCTTTCAGGTAAGACACATAATATACAAGCACGCCCACAATCCACACCATGAATTTAAAGTAAGTTAAACTTACCCTAATAAAAAAGTCCAAACTTTATCACCAAGACAATTTTATCAGGACCCCATTTGATATGCAATAATGGGGGGCAATTTATCAAACTAGCTATCTAACTTAAACGCAATTTGAAGTATGGCGGCCTCTTAAGTCTTCTACCCCCCAAAGGAGGGGGAGGGTGGGGCGTCTTATCGCGGAACTGCAGGCACTCCGCCCGTTTACCTTAAGATCTTTAATATTAAATAATATACAGTCAAAGCCTTTGATTTACAATCAGACAATGCTTTATTGGATAAGATTTGAACTAAACTCTAAAGAACTATTAAATTAAAGATACGATATTACTACACTGCAAATGATCAAAATAAGAACATAGTGAGTAAAATGATTACTGTTAAGAATAAAAATATATATTTTAAAAAGTATTTAAAATAAGTTAAAATATATATTTAGGAAGCGATTATCTGTTTTAATAGAACTGGAGGAATGCTCGCGACATCACTCGTGTCTAACTATTTTTGCATAAACTTTAGGGGTAAAATTTCACGAACCTCTTTTTTTTATTTGTTGCAGATTTTTTTTTATTTAAAACAAGAACCCCCAAACTTGTAAGCTTTTAATAATAGTAAGACAAAATACTTAGTACCCTACAAGTGTAACAGGGATCGATGAAATTCAACCCTTAAAAGAGGTACAGCGGAGGTTGAAGTTCGCATAAAAATAAATGCACGCAGACTAAGTCGCATGCGATTCCTCTAGTATATAGGCATATAAAAGTACATGCTAAGATACAAGCAAGCATGTACCCCGTGTCCGCATGCAACCAGCACCACGCGACGGGGAATAAAGTTGCTTCATAATTTAATCGGATGCTTGGTCAGTTTATGCACGCATGCTCCTCCGTTTTTTTTTCACGGATTACGACCAAAATCTATAAAACTGAACTACAAACAAGTTAATCACTACAAGAACAATAATTAATCTTTATCGTGGCTGACGAACTGACTCACATAATAGATAACGACGCCTAAACCGTTGGTCGTGTTTTAAATTTACAGGGTATATTTGTCTTGATGCGTTGGGGTAAACTAAGAAAGGAATTCTAGAAATTCAACCCAACTAAAACTTTTCACTTCAACCCAGTGAAATGCCAAGTTAATATTTAGTCAGTTTGTCAAGACAAAGATTAATATAAATGCTACAGACAGATGTACACTACATCCCCCCTATATACCTACTTGTAAATAAACTAAGGCAAGTTGAAGTTCCGTTGTGTGGTACCATTCCGTTGTGATATCAATTTTATACTTTTATTTGAGTTCAGACTGGTCATCCTGCTTCTTGATACAATATCCAAAATCTGAAAAAAAAATGAATCCTTATTAAACAAATGAACATTTATACTAAATCCCTTATAGGTATTTATTTATAGAACTCAAGGCACGAAATAATAAAGGTAGTGGTTTTTTTTACAAAATAAATACCCACGGCCGAAGATGAAATAAAAACAGAGAATAAAAAAATTAAAAGCATCATTATCAGGTTGAGAAAAACGCATAGTAAAAATACCTACTAGGAGTAAAATAAATCATTAAATTAATGTAAACGAATGACAGGGTAATAACACTCATAAATGCGTTATTATTTTATTCCGTGGCGAAGTTTGCCTTGTCACGGTAACAATGCAATTACTGACGCAAATTGGTGCTTAAACTTTGCCTGAGGAGTTACTTTAGGCTAGGGGTGTGAAACAGTTCTGAAATCATGGAATCCAAAATGTCGATTTTAATTTCCATCGAATTTTCAACATGCTACATTACTGGCTCAGCAAAGCCTCGAATACCTATGTGAAGTAGATATGTGTTAAACATATAGCCTACATTTTTTTTTAAATATGTTTGTTGTGCTAGGTGCAAATTAAATCGGCAAACTACATTACAAAATACAAGTATACTATCATTAGCTGAGCTTTGAAACCAGTCAGTAATTGAGGAGGATTTATAATTATTATTTCAATCAATTTAGATAGTATGTATCTAGTTAAAACTTATACGGCAGTTTTTTGTGGTCTACCAACTTAATTAGATTATTTTTATATACACAATGACATAACATATGCCAAAATTTTAGCCAAGTGTTGCTTATGAGTTATTTTTAGAAGTTATTTACTATCATCAACATCATTTTTTATAAAAAAACTGAATGCGACGACCTTTGGTAACAAAACAATAGGCAGCAGTATACATTATTTTAGTACAAGCTCTATCTTATTACGGATGTTCGATAAAAAGTCATCGACATCATTTAACTTCGGTTTTCGTTTAACGTAACATCCCTACTGCTTCTCTTGTGAATGAAACCTTATTATCGTTTCAAATACAACGAATGACGCAATTAAGTAGGACCTAATTTATTCATAAATTATCTAAGGTATGATTTTTTGACTTTTTCTGTCTCTATGTTAAAAACATTATTCAATAAACAGCATCTCGACTGTAATCCCCAAGCACGGTAGATATCTCTTCTGATCTTTTAGTACCTATCAAGTACCTACTTGAGATTCTTCGAAGATATCTAAGGGGGGTAGTCGCGGTACGTCCCGATAGTACATTTTGCGGTAATTAGTATTCCATACGGGACAGGTTGCAAGCCCATCGCCGCTGCTAGAATTATTAGTCTCTATGTCTCGAGCTTAAAATAATGAAATCTCAAAATACAAAAGGTGAAATTATTTTATTAATACAAAACATAATTAATAATCGTTAAAATTTCAAACAGAATCATCTTACCTAAACTAAGCAACACTGTTACTATAGTAACCAGGTAACTGATAAAATATTTATTTATTTTTAGTTAATACATACCTAGAATTATAAGTTCATCGCACAAATAAATAAATGAATACTTGTGGACATTTTTACTCAGCATCACCTAGCTCCAAACTAAGCATAACTTGTACTATGGATACCAGATGACTGATAGAATACTCATATACGTTTTTCTTGCAAATATATACTTCGAATACACTTTAACACCCAGAGAACAAATATCTATGTTTCACACAAATGTCTGTCCTCGGTAGGGATCGAACCCACAGCCTACAACACAGAAGGTTGAGCTACTACTAACTGATCCGTGAGGCCAATCACAAATACATGTGTTTGGTGGAATCAAACCCTCAACTTACAGCGCAGAAAGCATAACTACTACTAAAGGCGCTGTGAGGCTGAACAATTATTCCTTTGGAACTAAGACTATCTCTGAAACCTATATTGTAGTTCTTGTAACCATAAACCAAACCGGGTTGCAGTGAAAGCACGTGGGCGGTCGTGATCTACAATGCAATAAGTCTGCTCTATTATTTTTGAGTATTAGAAAGATACATTAGAATAAATCAGTTCTAATCCCAATCGGCAATTTTGCGACAAAAATGTTTGTCCCCACTACTCTAAAGACAAAAAGGCAAAGAGAAGTATTCTTGAAATTTCTTATTAAGGTCAAATAAATTACACACTTACTTATCATATTTTTTTAAGTCATAAATGTTTAATACAACTTAATGTCGTTTGGGAGAGTGCTGTCTTCTGGGCCACAGCTAACGCTTTTCCAGGAGATAGAGCCTCAATTATGCTGTTGAAAACATTTCATTATAATCAATAAATATTTTTCTATTTTCTATTTCTTATATCGACCTATAATTATTGTAGATGTAACTAATTATGAAGAGTGGGTAAGAAAATCCAAATCAAACCTTATGCTATTAGCTAAACGATTCTTCATATACATTACTGAAATTGAGATTTATCTCACACACAAAATTAAATGTTCTAACCGCAATGTATTGCGAGGTATTACGGCTCCCTACAAAGTACACACAAGATAATATATCTTTACTTTACAAGATGAGGGAGAGAAATCTTGCCTAATTTAACTAATGGACTAATATAATATTTTGCCTCATATTTGTTGAGCCTTTTGTGCGGAGAAAACTTCTATATTTCCGACAAAATTAGTTGAAGTTGAAATGGTTTTCAACTTCGAAATATATCGTGGTTTTCATACATGATTTTATGAGATGATTTTTTTTTATTTTGGGACGTATATATCTCAAAATTATCTGAATTGGCCTGTAAAGTTATTACTAGGTAAGTATAAACTCGTATTTTCCAATTTGTTCCCCAATTGCGATCAAATTTGCTCGAACCCACTGTGCACCTTACTTATTGAAGGGCACGTGGCCAATCGTGAATGATTACCCTCCTGTGTACCAGTAAATTAATAAACTGAGAGTACATAACTCGTGTTTACTTACTAAATATTGAATTATTCGTTATGACCACCATATTGATCGAAGATTTACCAATCGCATAAATTGCAAATTGCACTTAGAAAAGTCGTAAAGTATATAATAATAATGTATAGCTATGTATGATAACTTTGTACATAAGAATAAGCTTTTTCAAAAATAAAAATCATCTACATGTTTGAAATTTAACTTCAGCAAATTCTTTATACAGAATAATTATAACATGTGATTTGATCTATAGCTTCGGTTGTATGTCGATTATCAGTTACTCACCTACGCAATAGCTATTAAAAATATTATTATGTATAAATATTTATGGATATTTTACAAAGAACTAAAGAAAGGTTACATAGTTGATAGAACAGTAATATTTTTTTTGTAAATGTTAACGACTTCTGAGTCATTCCTTAGTATAGCTTTCTAAAGAAATATATGTGGTTTGTTAGTCATTTACAATAAGAAGCTACTCAACTATTTGATAACGTTTCTATGTGTGCTTTAACTAGTGTACTGATGTATTTGATTGCCATCAACTGCTTTGAACCCATTATAACTCAATAAACAAAACCGTAGTATTGTAAAGATAGCTTCACTAGCAAGAGGGAGTGAGGGTGGCACCACCCTCTGCAAAATTATGTACGACGAACTGGGACCAATATATCAAGGGGAGGACATGCCGGGCTAAGGAGACTGGGTATTATGGGGTGGGCCCGTGGAATACTTAAGAACCCTGGTGACACCCCATTAAAACACATATACCGCATTTTTGGCGAGACGTTTTAATTTCACGAAACGTGAATTAGATTACGGGGCGTTTTTGAATTTGGCTTGAGATAACTTTAATTTTAGGGTCTTGTTTTATCTCTGAGACGATGCAAAGTTTTTAATGAGATAATTTTATTTGTTAGTACAAAACCGAAACTAAAAACTGATGAGTACTTACTCAAAATTTCAATTTCCCTATTTATATCCATTTATTTATTTACGACAATACCGTAAGTATATATTACACATATATTGAGCAAATTATAATTATAAAATAACTTTGTTTTGTTGTAGGTTTTTACGATAAGTAAAAAACATAATTTAAATCACGACCTCAGGCAGTGTGCCCCAAAGGCTCAACGTTACCTCTTTGGATAGCTAAACTAATTATCCATCCAACGTAAGCGCCAGCTTTTTGGTCGTTTGTCACATCCACCAGCCTTTAAGATAGCTTTCTCTTTATTTCTCCATAAAAAAACCATTAATATCAATCCTATGTATCCTATCAGTAGAACCCTCACCTTTGATAGTAAACGCATAGTTAAGGATAATAAAAGGTTCCACGTTAAAAAGCCAAGGTTAAAAAAATAAAACAGACAATAGCTACTGTAAATTTTATCGAAAGTCAATCACCAATAAAATGTAAACTTCCCAACAATAAATTCTGGCCAAATGCACCGGAATATTACAACCAAACGAGGCGCGAAACACGCGGTGCCGAACGCATCCGGAATCATAATTCCAAAATAACTTTACCCCTCCCCTCTCACCTCTCCCTTTTTTTGGATAAACTGGAATCCCCGTCCCACCGTTAATTCCCAAGATAGACATAATTTGGAATTGGATCCATCTATCCCGATCCAACCTCCGAACAAAAATAAGTTAGCGCGTCCCGCGTTGTACTGGATTTATGTAGGCGAAAACAAAAGTACCTACATACCTCCCAATTTATTAGATACAGGCAAGGTTTTAGTCATTTTAAATTACCATGAGTTTATCTAAAATTTCTGAAATATGTAGTAGACGTATGCTAAATACAGATAGGTAAAAAAAGGAGAAAAGGTTTTTATACGATAAAGTTATTTTTTTTTTATTGGAGTAGAATTTTAAATGTAGATAACTAATTCCATTCAATGTAACTATCAATGAAAATTGCGTGGTATATGAGTGTGAATGAAAAATCCAGTTTACAAGAACAACACGAGTAGACCACTCTAACCATCAATAAATTTATTTTACGAGCGATCCTTACGCTTAACAGGTCATAAAACGACTCATAAAAAGCGGCTGGTCCATTCACAAAATACTCAACTCTATGTTTACTTATCGTTTTAAATGCAAATACGATTACACAACAGTTTTGTGACATTTTCTGCAGCAAAACGACAATCTCAACGCATTTTAGACCTTATCAGTTACTATATACGATAGCAGATACGAACAATGTTTTTGTCGATACCCTGGCGACTTCAGCTGATGTAACACAGACAACGCTAAAGATAAAGTATATACGCGTTTTTTATTTCACCTTTGACACTTTAATCCAATTTGTTTCCTTGTATCCCGCCCTTGGGATAGGGGAAGAAAAATTTGTCCATATAATTGTTATTTTGAGTTTAAAATTTCCTTCCTTATTTATGAAAGGACATCCCCGTAAGGGAGTTTCATAAATATTTTGACTTGGTTAATTTTTAAAACAAAACAATATTCTCCAGAGGTTTGTGTTTTCATTTTGATGTTTGCGGAAGAACAACAAAAGTGTACGACATCGAATCGCGCTGTGTTTTGTTTGTGTAACAAACTGTCGATAACTTCCCTCTCTATCCGGCAATAGATTATACAGTTTCGATATTCGGCAAGGAATCCGAACATCACTATACCAAAAGTTAACCCGTAAGTGGCTGTGATGGCTTTCGAGGTCGGCCTAGCGATTCTTTTTATAGCCAACTAAGAAAATTGGCTCATTAATCTTTAAGATAAATGTCCAGCCACTATTCGGCCCATCTTATCAGAACCGAATGAATGGAAGTGTGGATATTGGTACCTAAGTTTTTTTTACCACATATATTACGAACATTTACGGAACTCCATCGATTTCTGACCGGTTTATGGCTCTATACGAGTGTTTTAGAGGCAATTCCATTTTGGAATTACTTTGATAAGAATGCTATTAATACAAAAACTTGTATACTTGTAATGTGCCTACTGTAACAGTTAGTTCATCCATTATTAATGTGTAAAACGAATATATCTGCTCTCTATTTTGACAATTGAACTTACTAATCAGTGTGAGAGAATCATTTTCACTTTATGTTCATTTTGAATTACATGAACACTTTAAAATATAATATATTTATATACTTTACTCATGTGACTTATAAAAGTTAATTACAAATACAAGTTTTGTTAATGCTAACTGTAAACCTATATGCAAAGAAAAGTAGTTAGATAATATTCCCTACGGTTTTTTATATCTACAGAAGCATTGAAAAAATGACGTCACTAAACTAAAACCAAAGTAAATAAAATGCATACCCAAAAAAACTCATAAACACCAACTGAGAACGAAGGTAATTAAAAAGGAAAAAGTTCTTTTTCTAGAAACAATCGCTGCAAAAAGGAAGTCAGTGTCGCAAGGAACTGTGAGCTGAAAGTTCCTGACATAAATCCAGGCGAACGAGTTAACTGAAGTCCCGGGTTGAACAAACTCGCCCAAGGAACTGGCTACACGCACACATACCGGACATTTTTTAACCATTACCCTAGCAGCAGTTTCTGACGCTATCGACCGCTAGTGATCCACAAATTTGCGATTTTTTAATACAAAGCAATGTTTTGAATTTCTTGAACAAAGTAAGTACATACATATTCACAGAGAGATCAAGTTAGAACGTTTTTAGCGTATTTTATTTTTTATCTTAGAAGTTTGAATACGATTTTAATAAGCATATCTTTGCCGTGAGATTAATTTAACTATCAAATTGTCTGACTGACTGGGATATAGACAACGCCATTGGTCGTAGAGACTTGTAATTTTCAGAGTACCTATATTCGTCTTGGTGCGTAGAGGTGTACTGAGAAAGGAATTCCCGAAATTCAACCTCAAAGCGTTTACAGCGGGGGTTGAAGTTTGTATGAAAATAGCTTCCCGCGGACGTTTCGCTAGTAAGATATAAAGATATTGCATGCTAGAACGTATTCAAAATCCAAGCAGCAAAGTGTGCCCGATCTAAAATAAACCCAACATACTTAGCATGTAGAGAGCGGATGACAACGTAACAGCTCAGTTCATGCGCCAGGCATAAAACACTCGCGTGGACGTCTCCATCCAACAGGCCATCCTTATCTCTTCTGTTATCAACACTTGCTTTGAAAAAGACAAGAAAACAGTAATCGTATGCAGCGGGCTTCACAGCTAAAGTTCAGTAACGTGGTATGGTGAAAGTGAGTCTAAGAGTTATATTATTGGGTTAAGCTAACGATTAACGTTATCACTGTACAACGTAAAAAACATACGTAGAGATAGTTTATTTGTTTTTATAGTGCTTACCTGCACTTAAGGAAATCACAAAGGTTTTTGAAGGTTTTTTTTTTTGAGATTTTTTTAGTTTTTGGGATAATATAAAAATCTTTATACGTAGAGATTATTGCATCAAATTTTTGCCAGTGATATTGAGTTGAATTTATCGATCAAGATTTGGTTAATATGAATTGTTTGACTGGCAAATAGCGATTTACAAATGATATAAAATGGTGCTAGCTTTTTTGATTCATAAAATATAAAATTACAAAAAACTTAGCAGGAAAATTTGGTTTAATATTGAACAATAGTTATAAACGTGTGCAGTACAACTGTTGAAATATCAGTTTAACCATTCGATCATTTTGGTTGTTTATTCAAATTTTATTCCACGGGGTATACGAATGAGTAGTGGCCTAGTGAGGCGATAAATCTTGTCGATGTCGCGACGTGTCGCGCGTCGGGTTAAAAGCTCGATAACCGAGCACACCTACCCGCGCCAACAATAACCTCTCGCTTTGTTTTATTTCTGAACCAGACTAAACTGAACAGATATCTGCGAAGGATTTTATGCATAAAAATATCGATATATAATTGCTTCATTACGTCCCTGTGTTGGTGAGTAAAATATGTGGGAGTTGTATACAGGAGGCTACTTTTTAAAATATTTTTTATTATTGATTACTAAAGTAATACTTCTAATGCGACTTCCAACAAGGTTGCATTAAACGTTTAACACTACCATGGAGGGGGTATGAAAGCACTGTTGAAGTAATTCTTTCTCTCTTTCTCTCATAGCCAGTTACGTTTCGTATATTAAAGACTACTTCAGTCGTGTGGTCTAAAGCACACTCGTTTTTTTATTTAGCATTTTCTGTCGTACTATCTGCTTATGGTAAGTGGTATAATCTTTTTTATACATTAACTTACTATAAAATCTTACTTGAAACCGGCAACCGCTGGGGATTAAAGGTTGTTGAATAGCGACCACGAACCGGAGAACGAAGCGGTTCATCAGTTCAATCGTTCGTTTTAGGATCGCGGACGTATAGGCTAATGTCCAACTGTGGACTTCAATAGGCTGTTGATGATGATTGAAGCAATATTCAAAGTCGATTATATACCCGTGGCAATATTGTAGTTTCAATAATTTTATTATTTAAGATTAACATCTAGAATTAAAAACACACAAAATACTTTTTGAAAAGTCTGTCGTAAAATATTATTAAAGCATTAAATAAATAATTGCCCACTCATAACCTACTTTGTCACAAGATTTCTACCTTGCAGCTGTTACGTAAATCATTTAGTTGGCAGTTTTCCAATACATCTAATTATCTACATACATTCTATGTTTTAGTACTAATCACTTCTATCTCTCTTCTATCTATATAAGAGCACCGGTGGTCTAGTGGGAGTGACCCCGCCTTCTGACCCTGGGTCGTGGTTTCGAGTTTGGTCGTGCACCAATGGTTTTTTCTACCGAGAAATTTATGTGCGCAATGTCAGTGCTCTTAAACGCTGACGGAAAACATTGTGAGGAAACCAGTTAGTATTTTAGCAGCGGCGATGGGCTTGCAATCTGTTACGTAAGTTATACTAACAACTACAAAATATAGTTACCAAATGTAATATTTGGACGTACCTCTGACTACCCCATTAGACATTCTCATAGAATCTCGAGTAGGTACGTGGTACTAAGAGATCTGAAATATATCTACGAATTTATATTATCTATCTATCTATCTATTTAGCCCGTGTGCACCTACTGCTGGGTAGCCTCCTCTTTAAAACTCTCTTTTCACCGGTTCTGTGCCAGTCTTCTCCATTGCTGGTCAACTACTGCAATACTATCATCCGACCTTTGGGCGGGTGTCTACCTCGTGGTCGCTGAGCATCTCTTGGCCACCATACGGTATTATCAACTTTTGTTTTGAACATTTTGACCAAAAGCTCTACTACTACTGAATGTTTACTACTAATGTTTTAGTAGCCTTAAAATGTAATAGCCCTCTGCATTAAATGAAACAGCCTGTGTAAGCCGAGAGAGTCCAGTTCTCTGGTGTCTGTCTGTTGCCGGTGTCGCTATCGTTGTATCGGCTCTGCCACAGCCTTTGCTTTATGGTGCCAGCTCTTGTGTAATATATCATTGGGATCGCACGCCGTGAATCATTCCAAACCACTTTTTAACTTTTCAAACGTATGTAATGAACTCGGATGGCGGTTGATAAAAATTTAAAAAGAGAATTAGGATTTTTAATTTTGTTTTTGGAATCGAGTCAAAGATGAACAATTCGTACAGAAATGCCGGTATTTATATTGCCTACATCATCAGATGAAATACTCCAAATAGTTACTTGTTTAATAAGTCAACTAAGAACAAATTTGCATGATACAATTTTGAGTTTCGTATACTAAGGTATGTGGTTTGAAGGCTTGAAATTGAGAGGGCGGCCGCGCCTGCACTGGTTGTCAGTTATAATTGGCTGAACTTGTCGACCGACTCGTTGCGAATTTTTTTGTGCTTTTTCTCCCCACGCCGACATTACTCTTCGTCTCCCGGGAGAGACGTAAATTGCGAGCACATAACCCAGGGAAACAAGCATTGATGTGACGTATGAATACACGAACATGTGCTATATTAAAATTTAAATTAGAATTTCTAAACTGAAAATACCTACGGTATGGCTTGCAGTGTATTAATAATGTTACGTATTGATGAAAACAATAAATTTGACTTCACCTTGAAGCTGAAAAGAGTTACCAATAGAGTACATACAGTCACTTTGCTCTGCTAACAGTTTTTTTTATGTGTTGTTTTAGTAAAAGGCAATAAAAACTAAATATCACTTGCGTTTTTAAGAGAACAATAAAAGTCTCATCGACATAAAAGGTATGCTACAGATCTGGTGCATTCTTCATTGTGTTTGTTTGTATTTGTTCCAACTAACACCGGCAGCTGGAGTGTATTTAAATAATTCATACATAATCTGTTTTACATATCGACATAAGTGACATGTGTTGCATTTTGCATCCATTCGGCTTTTTAGTGATGTGCTCGCGGAATATTTTGGTTTGCTATTCGTTAAGTCCGGTTTTAATTTAGCTAGTTTACTGTTTTGTTCCAACAGCTAACTCTTTAACTTGTAAGGTTTTCGACGCCGGTGCCGACTAATTTTAAAAATAGAACTGTTTAGCCGGGTTGTTTATTATATTTTATTTTAAGGCTAATAAATTAGCTGACTAAGACATACCTTCCGCAATAATGTATCTACATAACGACCAATAGTTGGTCGTTGTCAGCTAAAACAGTTTGTACATCTCTAGCTTGTTTACGATTACGGACAAATTCCGTGCACGTAAACGGACCGTGTCAATGATTTGTTTTATGGTTAGTAATGGAATTTGCCAATTTAATTGATGATATAAATAATAATTACCATGATTATTATTATAATCAATTGTTGAGAGATAGATATAATCATGTAGGAAAACTTATGTAAGTAGGTAGCTATTTTTTTAGTTCGTGTTCGGTGGTTCTTTATGTGTGCGTATTCTTTGGTGAATTGGAATTTGACTGTTAGTAAGCTTGCCAGGCAAAATTGTATTTCTCTGAATACACCGTTCGGTTATATCTATTTTAAGTGTATTTTTAATATTATGCAGCAAATGTTGGCATCTCCAATTATAGTGCTGCAACTTAACCCCATTCTGAAAGGCTTTTATTCAGAATATTCAGCTCTTAACTTAAGCTCAGTAAATAGTCTAAAGTTGGTGTAAGCCAAAAAATGCAACTGAGTCTTAATAAATTAAACATGAGGTTATTTATGAGAGCTCATTACTTCGCCTAACTTTTGGATGTTTTTCTCAGTTCTTTTCGAACGGATATGACTTTTTTTTCGGAGATGGTGAGAATAATAAGAATGCATTATGCAATTGAATCTCAGGAAAAGAAAGAAATAGCATCACGACTTTAATCCCCAAGCACGGTAGATATTTCCTCAGATCTTTTAGTAGGGGAAGAGTGGCATGAAAGGGACACGTATTGAACGGGACAAAGTCAAATTACCGGTAATTAAAAACGATTTCGAGACAACACTACTTGTGTCTTATGGCAGCTTTGATGCAAGTTCGTTCGCGGCTAACTTCATACTTCTGTCATTTCAAACATGGCGAATACATGTGAGTGTTGTTATTGGCATTGAATAGTATTTTTTCTGTTATAATTGTGAAACTTTTATCGAGTACTGCGTGTTACTTATTTATGTGTGAACGACTGTTGCAACTAGGCTGGACATCCACAGACGCAAGAACATAAAGTCAGTGAACTTTAATTTAATATTGTAGATTTTGTGGTTATGTTTTAAATTTTTGTAAGATATTTATGAAAGGGACACAACAAACGGTTATGAATGGGACACTTTTGCACTAGGATTGTAATATTTTTTTACTTCTTTTCAGATTAAAAATGGCTCCTAAAAAGAGAATTCGTGTTGATATTGAAGAAGAAGTTAGTGAAGTATTAAAATAAGGTTGATTTTATTAAAAAAAAAAATATTATTTTTCAAGTGCAGTCTAAGTCTAAAAAGTGATATATAAAATTGTAAATTAGTCTTTAATTTTATATTAGTGTTAAATTTCTTGTTAATTATAAGGGAACTGATTATAAGTGTCTTAAGAAAAGCTATTAATATTTTTGAAGTTTGTTTTATTAGAGAAAAATATTTTGATATTGTTGATTTCTATTTACTTACATAAAAGTGTTTATTATATTAGCCTTTAAAATTAATACGATAAGATTTATAATGACGATAGTTCCTGCCAATTTCAATTTGATTTATAACATATCTAAGTAGTTATTATTGTACACATATTTCCTCGAAATTAGGTACTGTCCCTTTCATAAATTGCTGCGTCCCTTTCAATACAGTCCATTTATGAAAGGGACAAAATACAAAATTTTTAGAGATGCGTAAATAAATAACTTAGAGTTGATTAATGACAATTAATGCATTACATTTCAATTATTTAATAATAAACGCTTCCTATTTGACTCTAACCTGTTCCAAATATTTTCTCAATCACTTACTAGGACCTCAAATTCAAAAATGTCCCTTTCATGCCACCTCTCCCCTACAAAGTACCTAAGAGAATTCGTCAGAGGCAGAGGTACGTCCAAATAGCACATTTGGTACCCACATTTTGCAGTAGATGGTATTACAAACGTGACAGGCAAACCTACCAATATTTGTAAAAAAATATATAAATACTTAGTAAAATACTATAATAGTAAAAGATTTATAAGTAAAGAAGTTCATTTAGTACCTTGCCGCTTCATTTAATTTTATATCCATGGTCAAAACTTTAGTTAGTTACCGGCGGTAATTAGTTAGTCGTCTCTTGCAGTTTAAATGAGGCTTCTTTGTTTGCGTGAATTCTTTTGTTGGATATCTCCCTAGGTGTTAAAATACACTAAAAGTTTTATTTTAATGTAACTAGAAAATCGTAAGAAACGTCAGCTTAGTTATGCAGGAACGTTTGCTTCTAAAAAATGGTTTAAAATAATGATCATCTACTACTATGCGTCCTAGCATTTAATGTCCAGTACTGTTACTAGCCGATAGGTTGTGAAAAATCCACGTATGTCGATCCGTAGACAGTACACGTAGATTACTTACAGAATATAGAAACCGGGGATACATAAAGTCAAATATAGGAGAATTTATTGACTTAAAAATCACACAAATAATTTGAATATTAACTAGTCGCCAAGTCTATGAGCTGCATAGTTTATTTTGCTAGGTACAATGATAAACTACTCTTAAAATACCTCATCGTATATTCGTCTGTGACTTATATAAAACGCGTCTGTGAAGTCAATTTTGTGTAGCATTCATAACTACTACTAGAAAAGTTACACTGGTTCGACTGGACTCAACTGGTTGGAAAGGAGCTAGAGTAAGGGGTAGACATAACATAGTTTACAGTTATTGAATACCTGTAAAGCAATGCCATAAGTGTTATTAATAGGTACAACCGTACCGCACGGAAAAGTGAAATATACATTTTTTTCGCGTTATCATGTTACAGCGCGCACTATTCTCTATGTAGTTTATCAGTGTTTATTTTTGTTTTAAATGTTTATATTTGCGTTTATTAAACACGTAATATTATATATTGTACGTAATCTATTTCATTCTATGCCAAGTAGATACTTGGATGCTGACAAAAAAATAAACGTAGGTACCTTTTAATAAAGCGGTATTTTACATGATAACTAGAAATAATCAAAACCGTTGATTTATAATCTTATTGCCTTGAGCAATATATCGTGATGATAAATTACTGTGCTCAGATTTCAAATGAACAAGATTCATTACGATCCATTCATTGCTATATTTTTATTGTTAAGCATAAAAATCATAACTTACCAAATATTTATTATTTTATTTTTACCTATACCACCATTACAATTAATATAATTGATACTTAAAAGAAAGTACACTAACAGAAGATAATAAGTTAAGTCAAAACAAAAGAGTCATTTATAAGAGCCTTATCAATTAATGGTTGCATAGATACGGCTTCTCAACTGTCAACGTATCTTTATCAAATCACATCGTTGACATAACAACCTCTGACTGATTTGCACTTTGATAGTACAACCAGTTTTAAAGATCTTCTAAGCTTAACTTATTCTAAGAGCATTTCCTATTGACGGAGTCCAGAATAATTTGGACGCCAGTAAAATTGTGACAGCTCGGTCACACAGACTGACGTATCGCATCTGACGTTTTATTGTTTAGTTAATTGCTATGATTTATGTAATGTTTACACACATCTATTAATATTAGTTAAATTGCTGGTTACGCAATCGATAACTTTAGCATGGACGGACGCGGCTTTTGTGTACTATTTTACAATTTGCATGACACGTGACAGCTGTCAGTTTGTCATTGATTTATTTTTAAATTATTTGCTTTACAGTCCTTGTTTTATACCTACTTATAAGTTATAACAAAACTGTATTATGTATCAATATATAAAAAATAATAAACTTAGTTCATGCCGATACTAACTTTTTCATACGGTTTTGCTTGTTTCATGGATTAGATATAATAACGATTATAGCACCTTTGTTTTATTATCTATACTTACTAATATTCTAAAGAGGTAAAGTTTGTGAGTTTGTAAGGTAGTCCCCTACTACCTTACAAACTTAATACTCACTCTTAGTAATCACACAACTTAGTATTCACTAGACCTTTATAACCGATTTTGAAAATTCTTTTACCCATAAAAAGCCACGTTATTTGTGAGTGTCAGCTATACCCCGAAAAATGAAAAGTAATATGTATGTTTACTATAGTATGTTTACCGCTAAATTAAAAGTATCTTACAAGAACTGAATTAATTAGCATGGTTGATATTATATTGTTTTGCCTTCTGCGCTATGAGTTGTGTTAGTACCCAAGAGAAACATTAGTAAAGAGATTTTAGTTGTTTGTTAAAAAAAATCAGCTAAGAATTTTAATCCCATAGTTGCTTAGTTTGAGGCTAGATTGCGATGTGTGAATTGTTTTATTATGCAGCATAGTGGTAGGATTATTAGAACTTATAGTGGGGCAAGTTCCTTTATTTATTTGTTTGCGACATGTAATAAATACTCTTCATAATTATTATGATAGCATCTGTCTTCACATCTGCTTTCCTAATTATTTATACCAATTATAAGGTACAGTTTTAATATAATGAAAATATTTGAACATTGAATTTGTGAGTAATTGCCTTGGCATAGCTAAAATAAAGCAAATGGGTATGTACTAATTAAATAAATATTTTCCCAAATTAACTGTAAATTATTTAAAACTAATTAGTACAGAATGTACACATACTTGTATGCTACGCTTGTCTAATTAAATAAAATACAATGCTTTGATAAAGGTAATGGTTTGTTGGTAATGTCTGTGTCGCTTTGTTTTTGGTGAGGATCGAACCCACAGCCTACACCGCGGAAGGTAAAGCTATTCAAAATGGGCCGTGAAGCCTGTCGGAAACTTTTTTCAAATTCAGAACCTTTCGTTTTCTCGATCAGTCACGTTTCCCATACTAAATCTCCAGAACCCGCCCTAGTGCAGAATAAATAAAGTGGATCTTGTTAAAACTTGCAGGATAAAAAACTCTTACATTTTCCGGCGTTTTAAGACGCTCCCCTTAAGGAGGCTTTCATAAATATGCAGATATGCCCTCACCTGGGTAAATCCACGAAATTTACCACAATTTATTTATCGTAGTAATAGAAATATTGTAAATACGTATACTCTGCGTGCTTAGATAAATGGTGTCGCGTGCTTTTGCATAAGTAGCACTTGTTTTAATCCGCCTCTATATCATTTTCGTTGGAATTAATTTACACTAAGTAATTTTATTTTATGTGTACAAAGAAGCGTCTATTATAGCCTTTCTCGCTCTTTAGTCGCTTTGTTCGCTCGCACCTTTGTCCACATAGACCTTTCATGTCCAAGCTATCTTTGTAGCAAATTCAATCTGTACCAGTTCACTGGTACCTACAGAAAATTTAACAAGCAAACCGACACGTTCTTTTATTTAAAACTAGCTGAACGGCTCGCCTGCGTTGTTCTTGAATTTTTCATTCAAACATCATTCCCTTTTTACACGCTTTAGGTATGACAGCTCAATGAAACCCATATTAAGTTTTAAATTGGACTACAAACTAACGGACTTTGCAAATAGCATCAATAATAATTCAGTAGTTTTGCGTGATACGGTATAAACAATCATACAAACTTACAATATTTTTTTATTAAAAATCTTATTGCTTTTTTAAAAGTACTGATAGCAAGATTGCAGAAAAATATATGAAATGTACAGACTTTTCGATCTCTATAGTTTTATCATAGTATAGAAGATACCGCTATCAAAATTCAAATACCTAAATATTTTTCGTAAACAAACAGTCTCTAGATAGCAAAGACTTCCGAATGATAAAATCATATTAGTCAGCATTCCTCTTTTATTTCGTTCGTTTTATTTTTATGTTATTCTTCCTTGTTTTTAAGGATGTTTTGACCTATATTTTACTCAAACGCTCTCATAATATACATTTATAAAACCCACCAGCGAAAGAGTAATGTATCCAATTTAATGTTGTAATAAATTATCGAAATCTCTGTATTAAACATGCCTACGTACATAATAATATATACTTACTTACAGTAACCAATTTATGGTAAATATTACACCTATACCTTACCTCTTTGGATGTTTATATATAATCTTTATATAAATTATATATAAATATACAGTTTTAAAAAAAAAATACAAAACTGTACGAAATAAAATCAAAGACTAAGTAACTACTTTAAATAATAAATAAATAAATAATGCCGGAAGATCCACACAGCATCATCTAGCCCCAAGCTAAGCAGAGCTTGTGTTATGGGTACTAGATGACTGATATACTTAATACAATATTATATTACATACATAGATATTTTTTATTATACATAGAAAATACCCAGAACACCCGGAATAAATATTTGCAGATCGTACAAACATTTATCCCAAGGCGGGAATCGAACCCGCAACCTCTGCGTCGCAGGCGGACATTCGCCCACCGCGCCACATCGGCCGTCAAGTTCATCACTTTAGTAAGTATTTATCTAATTCACACATATATTTATCATTTTGTTTTTCCATTTTGACACCGTTTAAACCATCTACAAATACATTATATGCAAAAGACCTGCTTACTTTTACTTGTAAATTTTGACACACAAACTCATCTCATCCCACGTTCATCCACGTCATAATTCTGAAACGCAGGTGTTAATACCGTATTAGAGGCACAAACAAGCGCTAAGCCCGTGGCTTCGTTCACACGGGCTGCATTTACATAGAAAGTGGATTGTGTATTTATTTTCATTGAACTGCTTGTGTCGTGTGCAAGTGACTAAATCAAAAAAACAAAATACAGTCCAATCTGGCCAACTATAAAATAGACAAACGCGCGAGTATCTTGGTGTAGGCTATAAGCCAACGTTGTTATGTCAAAAATGTGAAATATTGACTCGACTTTTATTAGTTGCTTTGGATGCCCAGTAATGTCACTTACAGAAGGTATTAACGATGTTAGTGTTTGGTGCAAGCTGGTCAGGCCGATAGAGCTGGAAAATCGATATGACCTAGTTATTGTGTGAATGCGCCCGCAGTTTGGGTAAAACGGCTTCAGATTAGCCGGACTTGTATTAATGCTACAAGCTAAATATCAAATGCTGCCTCTATGTCATCATTACACTGTAATTGGGACTCTATTTGCATAACTGTGTTGAAAGTAATAGGTACAATATAAGTATAAACAACTGTTCCGGGCTTTGAAGTGGTTTGTATTGAAATATGAGTACTAAATAGTTTACAACAGTACCTATATAGATGTAAAATGCTTAGCATTATTAAGAATGTTGGAAGACTATCAATAAAGTTTAAGTTTAAGGGTGTGTTATACGTATTCTATGTATGTATTTACAAATTATAAGTATTATATCAGCTGTCTGGTTCCCATAGTACATGCTTTTCTTAGTTTAGGCCTAGAGAGCGCTGTATGAATGTTTGTCAATATTTATTATTTTTTATTTATTTGTTTTTGATGAATAAGATAAAAAAATATTTTATTTCATTACTGAGATACTTCTAAATAAATATGCCTATTCTTTATATCTTTATAAAGTAGTGATTTAAGAGGTGGTGAGGTATTACAGACATAATTAATTTATAATAAAAAAATCACCAAAAAAAAGTTTACATATTACAATTTATAATTGACGTAGAAGTACATGGATAACAGTGGTATTTTTTGTTAGTAATGAACAGTTCAGTTATAAAAATACTAATCATACAAAACTACAAATCATCCAAGTTATAAAATTATTGAGCTTTATAACATACTTTCTGTGCCAATTTTTCTGAGAACCTAATGAAAACTGTGAAACTATGTAAAATTACAATTCCTAATATGACAAACTAGTATACTTGCACGCCAACTGTTATTATCACGGCTATTATATATTTTATTTCCATTAAAACACTTTTGCTTCTATTGAAATACATAAAAGTAATGTAAGATTGTTTGTATTTATTACTGAGTAAAATAACGCTCGGGTTAACGCTATTTTCATACAAACTTAAATCCGCGCTGTACTCGTTTAGGTGTTGAATTTTGTGTTTTTTTTTTCTCCAACAACTGTGCTGCAACAACTTTTGGCTGTGCGTTGTTTATTATGTCAGTAAGTCAGTCAGGCCAAAGATATGTGGTATAGATTATTATAACTGTTTGATATGAAATCTGGTTATTGATTATCATCAAAACAAAAGATGAAAGTGGTCGGATGATAGTCCTGAGCATGTGAGCAGCAGTAATGAAGACTGGCACAGGGCCGGAAAAAATAAAAAAGGCCTGTAAACATGGAATATACATACATATATACTAAGCTATTATAACCCAGCAATGAATACACACCAGTATGTTTTATGAAGAGATACAAATTATAAAACAAAAGAAAGAGACATTTTAAACACATTTGCATGTCGGTACTTTTTGTTATTCGTATAATAAATAACGATTCCTGTGATCTCTGGAGTGGAGATGATAAATAACCGAAAAATAAATTGCGAAACGTGTCTTGGGTTGAAATAGGCGAATTACTGCGAATTTATAGTGAGTTCGTAAACGGGTGCAAACTCGCGGTGTAGATTACCTTGTTTATCCCTTGATAATGCTGGTTGGAAACTTTGACAATTTTAGTGACGTAGTCTAGTAGTACCTACAGCCATCCCGGTCCAGTATGGTTTTCGTTAGTTCTGCGTGTGCCGGTACCGAATTTGCATTTTGCACGCGTGATAAGTGGCGGGGATTACACCGGATTCCCACCAGCTACCTACCTCTGTTTGCTCTGAAATAAAGGGCTGTTAAACTTTTTTCATGGTAATTTGGGTCACCTTTGGAAGAAACGATCGCTGTAAATTTGTTTAAGTAGGCTTAGGTCCGGCCCGTTTGTTTAAATTAGAACGGAACATGCATTAGAATAATTTGATTAATTTTGTTTTTTAAAAAGAGTTATTTGATTAATTTGGTTTTTAAAATAAAATACTGTCTGTTTTTTTTTTGGAGAAATGTTTTTAAAACTTTACCTTTCCAGCCCGGAAGTTGGATGTGGAAGGGTGTTTTTCCATTGCGTGATTAATGAAAGCAACCACATAACATTCCCGGCTGACTTCCAAAATTTCCACAGTAAATCTCTTCATTCGCTTCGCTTCTTTTGCCCGGGGAAGACTTGGCACCGTATTTTATCTCTGTAATGCAAACGTTGCACTGTAGCTGGGTAAATACCGACCATAGACTAGTCTTAAAGAGTCAAGGAAGACATAAATGCGGATATCATTACCCACCTTATTCTCCACATTTCGGGAACAATTTGAATATCACTTTAATCATACCTACCTCTATTAGATTAAATTAAAGATAACCTTGAAGCTGTAAGGCAAATTTGCAAATTTAGACAAAAAATACATAGGCAGCAGGTACAGTTTGAGTTCAGCAATATTTGAAGATTGGTCTTAACTCTTAATTACTTTCGGATCACAGTTACCAACTACTAATCGAGAAGTAAATGTGTTCTAAAAATTATTAAAGTTTTTTTCAAGGATCTATTTTATTTGTTAAGGCTGTAGTTAAGTTATTGATAAGCAAAGTCTAAAGGTCCCATATAATTTTCAAAAAGTTTTATAACACCGTATTACCTGGTTATATTTTTAGTTAAAGTAACTACAACCGCTTTAGATAAGAACACTGTTGGTGTAGCGGTTTCTAATCTATAAGGTCATGGTTTCGAATTCAGTAGTGCACTGATATTTTTTCCTATTGAAATATTTATGCTAGTGCTTTCAAAGGGTGAAAAAAAACATAAGGAAAGGACAAATAGTCTAGTAGCAACGGCGATAGGTTTGTAACCAACTAAGCAACCTGTGAGCATGTTCCAAATGTAACATTTGGATGTACCTCTGACTACCCTTCTTACACATTCTCAAATAATCTTGAATTAGTACTCATTTTGAAAAATCTGATCTGATTTACCGTGCCAGATCAAAGTCGTGAGAATATTTCTGTTTTATGTTTAATACATTAATAACCCAATATTCATGTTATTTAGGGTTGATCTTATAAAAAAAACATAATGCCAAAATGCCAGTTTACTAGCCAAGTAAACAAATTGTATTTGAATTCAAATGACCTCTAAATCTGGTCAGATTTATTTCACCCAATAGATACGCTCCTACTTTATAAACATTACTTTATGTAAAAACGTTAGGTAATTAAGTGTTTTGGCAACAATAGCACAGAATAAATTCGCTCTGAAACATTCAACCAGTGAAATGAAAACAAACTATAAATAACTACATAACAGAATAGAAAACACAGCTTTTGTTTCTTGCTGTAGTTTTAAATTTTCAATACCAGTTTTAAGTACCTCTGTTGTGGATACAACATCGTATGCTTTCACAATGTCAGGATGACTTAAACTTTGGGTTTCTGGAAAGTTTTATCTTGAATCTTTTAATAGGAATCTTAAAAAATGTCAGTGCCTAACTATAATACCAATGTAAACTAAATGAGGCAATTCTTAATTTTCCTATTCTATTGTAGTGGCACGCAAAGGTCTCCCAAAGGGTTTTTTGATATGTATAAATTTTATATTTCTAAATAATGTCAGCAAAATGTACAGAAATTTAATGAGATCAGATTTCTTTTCCTTAACTATTTATAAATAAGTTTTAAAATATTTTCACATTTTAGCAAACTGAAGAGTGATCGTAGCTAATTTATAAAATGTAGTAAGTATATATGTAAAAATGATAAATTTAACTATCAAAAATTTAAAATAGAAATAAAACTACGTGTTGGTATAGCCACTTACCTAAAAATACCAACGAAATGTTGTACTACTGGCTAATTACTCTAAATTTACAATAACTTTAATTAAATTCATTAAAAACTTAAGTTCAAGTATAAAAAAATTAAGAATTAAGTTTTTAATAGTAGGTGGACTGGATATTTCTGAATAATAAAATAATATTAAGTACCTACTGTTGTATGGTGGCGATCACAATAGGACATATGGCCGCAGTGATACCAAAGCCGCAAAAATATAATAAAAAAAAATACTGTTGTATGAATCGGTAGGTATCTTTTTTCATATCACCATTTTTGTTGACGCATGCGCCGTCGGAACTAAGCGGTTCATTATTTTTCGGCAAATAACATTTATTAGGTATATTTTAAACGAAGTCAAACAATTTTTTGCATTTATTAAAACACTTTCTTGCTGCCTAAATGCTTTCTGATAAGAATTCAGTTTCTTTTTACTAGCATCTAAAAAAATATAAGTACATTATTATATGAATTGTAAAATATCTAGTCATAAGTAGTATTGTACTTTTGCTCATTCAAACAGGCAGCAAGATTTGATTTGTTTTTCTTTAGATTTATAAATTAACTTACCAGCTTAGGCACTTAAGTTACATCCTAAATAAGTAAGTGCTTATTAGCTACTATCTTTAGAAACTATTTGAAATTATAATTGATATAGTAGATCAGTGATTGCTGTAGATTTTTGTATTTTTTTAACAATTTTATAAACATATCAACAAACACAACATGAACGTAGACCGCAGTAGTTTAGCGGTAGCGTCGTATGTCAACACTACACATTTACACACAATTTGTTTAAAAAAACTCGTAAATCACATCTAAAAACTTAAAACCACTTCATTATTCACTAATTTGTTGCAAAATAAGCAGTAAATACTGTTAAAAACTAAGAAAAACATCTAAAAACATTGGGAAAACACAAGCGCGTTGCGCATTAGTTCAGCAAGAGGGCAGCGGAGTCGCGCCATTCAATATGGCGTTGGCTTGCCGTACCGTGATTGGCCAGCCCCTGGACTGCCGTGAAGTTGGCTCGGGCGAGTGAGCGAGGTAGATTTATGTGATGTTTTGGCGTCGATGAAAGATGGAGAATGTGTTGGAACGGGAGTATTTTGTATGCGGTCGGCGTTTCGGACCGGTTTCGTCAGAGGCGTTTACGGAGCGCGCGTATGTGCGCTCTATCTATGTGCCGAGGGCAGGTAGCAAGCAAACGCGTTAACCATTTGTAGTAATTTCGGAGTATTCATATAATTTTAATACTAAATTTGAATTTATGCCCACTGAACATTTATGAAGATTTAAAAAAAGTTGTACTTACTATCTTAAGTATATTTTGTAAAAAAGATATCAAAAGTCATTGATAATTATCCTTAAATACATAAAAAAACTGCCCAAGTGCGAGTCGGACTCGCGCACGAAGGGTTCCGTACTATATTATCTATACTATACTAAAAACAAACAAAAAAATCACGTTTGTTGTATGAGAATCCCCTTAAGTATTTATTATAAATTTTTTAGTATTTGTTGTTATAGCGGCAACAGAAATACATAATATAGGAAAATTTCAACTCTCTAGCTGTCACGGTTCATGAGATACAGCCTGACAGACAGACAGACAGCGGAGTCTTGGTTTGAGGCTCCCGTTTTATCCTTTGGGTACAGAACCCTAAAAACAAGGAAAAACATGAATTGAAACAGGCTAATTTGATTTCTTGAGCACTAAGTTTATTACGGATGTCTAACATAGAAATGTGGGACGGGTTGGTCAGAGGGACACGCTCAAAGTGTTCCAACATATGTGGTAACTAACATAATACTTATCACATAGCAATATTAGCCAGCCCATAGCCGCTAGATAGAATTATAAACAATTTTTCTTTCAACTAAAATATATTTCTTTTGTTTCAGGTTTGTACAACTACCAAAACTTTTTATTGGTGGTCCATGGTAATACCATGCTCGTTAGAATCAGGAAACAGTAAGTTTGTATTTTAGAAACATGAGTAAGTGTTGGGAAATTTAATGCAAAGGGAATTAAATCTTTCCTTTAAGCAACAAGGTTCATTTTAACAGAGGCAAAGGACAGATATATTATCTTGAGTCATCGACAGGATGATGGAAATAGATGAAAACTGAAAAAACACGGTTTGAGCGCGCTTTGAAGTCTATTTTCATACAATGTTGCATGAATCGTAGCTCATGCATACAAAAATAAATAAAATGTTTGTTTAAATAATCACAAAAACTACCAATTGAAGAATAAAATTTGGAATACCTTTTGTACTAAACCTTGAAATTAAGGTTAAAAGCAAAGGCCTTAGAAGTGATAAAAGCCTTTTTAAAAAGTACCACAAAGTTGTTTTTGACTAACATCTATATTTTCTTTTGGTTTGAAAATCGTATCATTTGATTTTATAACTAGGACAAAAAAATAAAAGACAGATCACAACTGTGATCTCCAAGCATATTAAATATTCACTCTTTGTACTTAATATTAGCCAGAGTATTAACGGAGGGTAGTTAATATTACATTTAACACTGGAGACTAAATATTCTCGAAAGGCCACAACAAACTAAAATACGAATCTTAGGACGGCCCCGATGGAATGTCGACACTATCTGAAGATTTATAGTATATATGGCAGGCTCAAACTTATTATTCCTGACGCATAGAAGATACCAATATCTTGTAGTGGGCATCTTCAGGCTGAGGATAAGTTCAAATATTTTTTGAAGGCATACGTGTTTACTCTCATGTACCTGTAACTTCTCCGGCAACCACACCCTTCAAACCGGAATACAGTAAGCTGTTTGGCGGCTGAAATAGGCATGGTGGTAGTATTTCTGACGAGCCCTTTACTAAAAGCTTTATAATTAAGCCCATCGGTGCTAAACCTAGACCAAACAAGACTCATTTTTTCACAGTCGTATACCTACTAGCACTAGCAATAAATATGGTAATTCAATACTATAACGTCCTTATGTCGCCTAGCAGTAACGCCATTGAAAGAACAAAAAAGATTGCACTGCGCAGTTTTCAGTCACACAGCCTTCGACCAACGTCATAGAAAAATTTACTCTGCATCATCCGACGCACGGTCGTAAGTATCTCCCACTCGATTTATGGACTTACGTCGTTTCTCTGTCGATGTGTAGTTTTATCGACCTACGGCAACTACTAACCCAATAAATTTTGGTGTTTCGCTCAGTGAATCAGTTCGGTGAACGAATGCATCGTTCCAGATACGAATGTCGAGTGTACGGGATTTGACTGATGAGACTTATCCCATACCTGAAAATGATTGCGAAAATTCGTCTTTCAGTACCTAAGTGTATCAAGATATAGACAACTTTCTTTGTTGGATCTCATCCCGATACAGTAAATTACTTTTTATATTGCTGATAAAATACGCACAGACATAGGTACACTATAGTAAATTCATTAAGACCTGTAGTCAGTAAATGAGAAGGCATTGTATCTCTTAATTAAAAACTCGGTAAATTAATAACTCAAGAGCCCAACTCAATATGCAAAATGAAAACAATCAAAACCAATATTTAATTGATGGGCATACCTTAATTAACTTGTAGTTTGGCGGTCCCAAAGACCCTCGGATAAAAGAAGCCATCTGCATTTGGGTATTCAAATTATTCTCCAAACGTGTTTTTCGTTCTAACAGGGGAGTCATTCACAAAATCATTTCATCACACTCACTCTTGCGCATTGAAGACCCGAGAGAACGGCGCAACCCTTTTTCTTGGGTCCTTCAAAGGGGCATTTTAGAATACTCATATAGAACCACAATAAGATCAACTAAAAAACACATCACAAAAGTTTGCCTAACTAACCTCGTTAGGAGATTTCTGGATAAAGGAGTACCGTTTTTCAGTATCATCACGATTGTGACGAGGTTCGGATAGCTCGATCAGTGTTGTTCAACTAACATTTGTATTTGAAATTGTTATCTACATGTTACGCAAAATGCGGAGAGAGTTCCTTGTGTTTGCGAACAAAAAAGTAAGTTTTTTGAGTTATGGTTTGAGAGAAAGTAGCTATTGTTCCCGTAAAAAGCGGTTTATACCTGCAAGAGCGCGGGACCGCGTATGGATTATAAACATTTTAGTATTCAAAAAGCTCTGTTATTGGACGACTGTGTTGCAAGTTAAAAAAGTGACGTAATCAGGCGCTTGGTGACACACCAGGTAATATTAATATTTTTACCGTATCTAATGCTACCTGATTAAAGTACATGGCTCTGACATGATGAAACGGAGTTTTCTCCGAAAAAAAGTAATCGAGTGTGACACGTTTGAAAATTTAATCTCACGTTCATGTTGGTACTCGTGTACATTGTTGGTGCAAATTAACACAGCATTTTTTTGGCAGTTTGTTTTAGACAATTTATGGGACGCGATGTTTAGTTCTGCGCTAAATTAATCGTGTTTTCAATATTTTGCTAAGTACTTTGCTATTTTGCTAAAATGTTTGTTATTTCCAGTCAAATACCAAAAACACCATACACAAATCTTTTCAGTTGTTTGCCAACCCACTTTTTGTATTCCATGTTTTAGTTTTATGCAATAGTATAATTACATCCCAACCGGGCAGAGGGTATTGGTATGCCATCGTACGGGTTTTACTAGTTTGGGTACTCATGCTTTCCAACCAATGAATAGTATAATATTTTCCGCACTATTAGTTATGAACTTAAAAAAAAAAAAATCCATTTAAAATAAATAAATTTCAAAATTTTCACCCAATTCTTAAAAAATATTTAACTTCATTACGATGTTTCGAGGTACGATTAACTTGCAAAATTAAGCCACGGTTCTAACATTCTGTAGGAGAAATACTATGACACCGGTTTTGTAAAAGTACTCCGCTAGGTACATAGTTCTGCAAGCCACAGCTCCGTGGTCTCACAATCAGGCATGGCCGTATAGGACAATGCGTCTCAGTCCAACAACAAAACATGTTGAATGTCTACGCACATACAGACAAAGGAGTACGCTTAATTAAACTAGCAAGCGGGGCAAGCGAAACGTAAGCATTTAATTTATATCCCTGCAGTAAACTCCGCGGCCGCTTCTGTACAGTTGTGAGTTTATAAGCGAAGCGATTTGTACGTTCAGATTTTAGTAATACTATCATAGAAAATCAACATGAAGCACTCGTCATAAAAAGAAATGAACGTAATGTAACAGTACTTTGTTGTAATGAACCCTAATATATTTTTATTTTTTTATTTTTTATACAACAAAGTTGACAAACTAGCTTACGGCCCACCTGATGGAAAGTGGTTACCATAGCCTATGGACGCCTGCAACACCAGAGGAATAACAAGCGCGTTGCCGACCCTTTAAAAATTTTAAAACGCCCTTTTTGAAGAACCCCATACTATAGTCCTTAGTGAAAACCTCAGCAGGAAGATCATTCCACAGCCTGAGTGTTTGCGGGAGGAAGTTTATCTGAAACCGCACGGTGCGCGACCACCCGGGTTCCAAGGTGTGAGGATGAACTCCCTGCCTATGGCGAGCAGTGCGATGGTAAAATGAAGCTGTTGGCATTATGTCGAACAGCTCTTCAGAGCATAATATTTCGAATATTGCCTAAGTTTCATGGGCTAGATGCCGAGATCGATCGATTTTATATGTTATTGTAACACTAGTGGAAACGCGACGTTTTACTAACGAAAATATTTCCCCCACTACACTCATTTAACGGCTGAATTTCAGTAATTTCTTTTTTAGGCACCAATATAAATATAGTCTGAAAAATTCTAGTCTCTACGATCAGTAGTTTATATGTTAGTCAGTCAGGACAACGATTCTTATAATTCGTATATAAATCTACTGCTATTCAACCCGCTTGTCGCTTTTCTCAAAGACCACGAACATTTTGCCACATATATATTATATAGAAAAACTCGCCATAATACTACACAGGATTAGAATAAACTATTTTAATTGCGATCAACGATCAACATTGAATCAACAATCATTATTTATTTATCTTTGTAGTTCATAATTCAAAGATTACTTTGCAAGTTGTTTGATATATAAAATTTTAATAATTAAAAGAACTTCTATTTTCTGTAGTACTTAGCTATATTAACTGTATAATTGTGAGGAACTTCAAGATTGTTTAATTCTAATGTACCACTGCAAGTAAATAAAGCACAGAATTTCACAAACGTAGTTCTGGAAATATTGTTTGTTATTCCCAAAGGTCGTAGTTGTGACCGCCAGCACAAGTTTACCATCTTGATTTCCCTACAGCCAAATTTGAGAACAAATAAACATTTGGCTCAAGCAAAATGTTTGTTATAGTGCATTGAAATGGATCTTGATACCACATTACAAAGGAACATCCAATGTATCTAGAGAGTTTCGGAAAATGCTCCTGAAATTGTTTCGAAGGAAATACGTTTAGCTTTTTTTAAGTAGCCACCTAGTTTATTATCTCAAAATATTTTGACACGTTTAGAAGCTATTATTTTGAGTATTTTCTTACTATATAGTTTGAAAAATTAAGAGCAACAATTTTTTTTGGTTTTAAGTTTATTTAATTTTTCATTACACTTAAATCATCAAGAATCAAATAAAAAAAATATTAAATATGAAATTATTTTACAATTATTTTTTTTTTACAAATACACAATTAAAACAACCAATTTTAAATATCAAGTTTACGTTTTAATATCTCCCCACATACCTTTATTTTGCAAATTTATAATGTACTTATTAATATTGTAGAAGGCTTATAATAAAATTGAATCAGCCCCACAGAAATTCTCCACCAATTTACTATTCAACACCTCAGCTTCAATAATCTTACCTATTCTCGGTGGCTACACTCTAAATACCTGTAGATCTTTGTACCCCTTTAATTAACTCCATACCGGGCCAACAATGGCGAACCGATGCGCAAGTAGATATTCAAATATGTCCAAAGCCAGTATTATATTGGTAACATTGATCGGATACAATTTATCCTACAATGTATTCAAATGATTTAGATAAGGTTGTTGATCAATTTGAAGATTTGCAAGATGTTCAGGCTTAGTTTTAATATATTTGTTACCAGAAAAAAATATTATATTTTGATATTTTCATTCGTCATCATACTTTCCATTACTTGTATGCGAATTACCATTATACACTTTGTTTTATAAAGATATGAATAAATATTTGTAGACGTTTTTCACATCATCTAGCCCCAACTTTGGTAACTACACAGCTGATAAAATACTATAATTAATATAATTTTTTTTTGTAAATATATACTTATAATACAGTATAACACCCAGACGGAGATCAAACATCTCTGTTCACCACACAAATTTTTGTCCTCGGTGGGGATCGAATCTACAACCTATACAGCGCAGAAGGCATAAAACTACTACTAACTGAACTGTGAAGTCTTGTATATAAAAATATCATATAATTCTACGTTACTAATTCTATCAAAACATACTACTTTTAGATTGTTACTAAATACTCGTATAATAAAACTTAGAACTAATTTAAGATTAAAAACAAAAGAACACATTAAAACATACAACGCATAGAACTATCAGTTATCTCATAACAACTGCGATATATATTTCAAAGAGTACCAACTCTGTCGTCACTGGCTCGAGATCCCAAATGGGACATCGATCCCAAACTGTACCGTCTGTCTGGCGCTACAAGGCACTTCCAGTTGTGAAGGAAGCTTTTGAAACCAATTTGTTTATGTGATGTTAGTTCTATTTGCATTTTAGAGGATTTCGTTTTTTATAGACTTTGAGTCTGACACCGAGTTCAAACCGTCTTTAAACTCTGATACTATGTTATTACTTATAAATAAAAAAAGAAAGGAAAGAAAAAACTTATCTTCACGACTTTAATCCACCGGCACGGTTTTCTCGAGATTTTTTGAGGATGCAAAATATACAAAATATGGATTTGTACATTTGGTACAAATCCATATTTTGCCGTTGTTAGTATTCCATACATGACAAGTTGCAAGCCTATGCCCGCTGCTAGAAACTAACTAGTTTCTTCACGATGTTTTCCTCCACCGTTTGAGCGCACTGGCATTGCGCACTTAAATTTTCCGATAGAAAAATCCATTGGTGCACGACCAGATTCAAACCCACGGCCTTAGGATCAAAACGAGGAGTCACTTCCGTTGGACCGGTAAATAAAGGGCTTTTTTATATCAATTGGGTACTTTGAGTAGGTCAGTTCGTGAATCTGTGATAAACTAGAAGTCAATTTAATATTAGTTGTGAAACTAACTACTTTTCCTACTTGTCATGATTGTGCTTTTAGAGTTACACTTCCACTAGCCTGGCCCTTCTTTTTCAAGAGAAGTTTTATATGCCTAAAAGTAAACAAAGTAGCGGATGTGAAATTCAAGTGCTCCAAATCCTCTGCATAAAGAGTACAAAGTAACAAATTGGAAACCTTTCAGACCGCTCGGTTTTCCCGAACTAACTGTACATCGCAACGTGACTAGATAAAGTCGTTTTGAAAGCGATAGCATCTGTTGAAGTACCTACCTTTTATGGTTAACCTAACGATACACTACATTCCTTTTATAATCCTTTAAAGCGTATATATTGTATAATTTGGGATGTATGGGTGGTCTTAGTTATACCAAACTTATCAAATTAAAATAAGTATTGGTTAGTTGATAGCATTTTGTCAGGTTTCACAACTTAGTTGGTAGCAGCCTTGGTAGTTGGTAGTTAGTTGGCCTTCTGCACTGTAGGTTGTAGGTTCAGTCCCCAATCCTCATTGACAACAAATATTTGTATTATGAACATAGCAAGAAGCTTATAAGTATTTTAATAGCTATCTAGTTTCTATAATACAAGATTTACTCAGTTTGGGGCTAAATAGTATTTTGTGAAATATCCAGAAATATTTATTTATTTAACATTATTACTTTATTGGTATTTTAATGAAACGCTACAAGACCGACTAGATACATCACGTTTAAATTAATATTCCTACCACATACCTTCACAAATTGACAATTTATTTTGCTATTTTGCCGTGCCAATATTGGCATAAAAACTGTAAAATTATCACATCATATATCAGTCAAGTAAAAATGGTATATAGTTTTAAAGTTTGTACGGCTTATTGCCTTAGAGGTGGAGAAGGGCAGATGCACTTGCGAAATAAAAAAGGAATGAAAAAACACGACATGCTACTTGATTAATACTTTAAAGGAAACTTGCGCGGCCAAACTAGGCAGTCGCGTGGACTTGCACGTATAAAATGCACTATTGTATGTAACTAGTTGAGTCTTTCCAATAAAACTTTTACTTCTTTCAAACATAAATTTACATACATAGACAGCCTCATTAGGGATTTAAATTTGGCATCCAAATCTTTACCTGTACAGCAACGATGTCATCCACCCATCCGGCTATTGGTCTGCCAAGGCCTCTCTCAATCAATTGCTCCACGACGAATTCGAACTCACGACCATAGGGATCAGAAAGCGGGGTCGCTCCCACTAGACCACCGGTGTATAACCCTACAGTACTACTTATTTGAATTTGTGGAAAAAAATAGTATCTGACTTTTTAAATCAGATGGAATAATAGAGTCCCATTATACTCGGTGCTGTATGAACCCAAAGAAATACTCCAGTTTTACATATGGCCGAGGTAAAAGTAAGATACTCTTAGGAGTCGCCGCATAAATTGGTTCGTTCGTGATGCAGTACCTTGTTGAATATGTATAGGTGCGCTCCCTTCCGTACTTCTCATTTTACTAATAGATTTCTCTTTGATTAAATTTGTGTTGTATTCATATGGCAGCGACCACTATTGTTGGTTGCCGGTCTATTTACATCGATAGCTCGCTTTATCTTGATTAGTTTTTTAATAAGCATTGTCTGCCGAGTTCAATTCTATATCCATAACAACTGTATTTCTCTGAATCACTTAGAATTTCGTTGGATAATAAACATAAATTGAGTAGGATATAAAAACAGATAATACAAAAATAATTCACATATTTTGAACTCGATTAATCAACATGATGAAAACAAAACAAGTTATATGCGAAACAATGCAAGGTCAATGTGTGTTCGGACAAGAGAAGAAACATTCGAATGTTCACGATATGTAGAAGTGTACGTTAAACGTTAAAACTCTATTGAAGTGTACACCCACGTATTTTATTACTCGAAAAATACTAGTAAGCTCATCGATAAGATGGTAAGAACGTCCCTTTTAATTATTCTATCACAGAAATATAATACGATTGTAACCCTTTGATATTTGGACTTACACCGAGGTATCAGATATTTATAATGGCTTTATTAAGACAAGCTATCCGGTGATCTCACGCCCGCTTATTATTATAATTTAGACGTTTGCCTACAGCTTTTGAATGAAGTCATCAGTATTATAATTCGGTACATTTTTTATTGGTATCGATGTCGATTCTCTAACTTTATTGAAAACAAATCGTTTGATGAATTTGATATATGTTCGATATTAAAAGGACTTCAATACTTGTAACTAGGTAATTAAACTAAAGCAAAAACTTCTGTTTCTACCGTTTACCTATGCGATAAGATCTAAGTTGTTACTTAAAACTCATAGCTACGTTTGCTATGCAAAAATGCAGGTGAAGATTTCGTGACGCGATGCCATGGCGGCGCTCCATGTTTACCTACATAATATAATGTTTATATTTTTTGTTACCTCTAGCACGGCTCTTCAAATTGAATAATTAGGTAAAAAAAAACATTTTATGATATATCTACTTCAGTTCATATATAAAATACCAAGAGCATTTTTCGCGCAAGATAATTAGCTTTATGCTGCATTACGCAACTCCCAAAAAGGGCCACTAATCTCGTAAATGGTTATATTTACGAGCGCCTTACCTCATTGGAGACATTAAAAGTTTCAGCCATAACTGCGGCAAAGCTCTTCTCATTGTTCATTCTGAGTGCGTATATTGGAGTTGAAATTTGTAGGCGTACCGCTGAAAAAGTGTCAATTCATCATAGCAAAGCCCCGAGCTCTAGACCAAAGTCCCCGAAATAAATCTCACTTCCATACTTTCGCGCGGGGAAAACGACTGCTTTATGAGATCCTTAAGGCAGTATGGATTTGGAAAAATATTTCCTCTGCGTGCTTGCCCCCGACAAATGAAGGAGCATTGGGCACATTAGAATGTGTGAAAGGGCCTATACGCGTTTTATTGTTATGCGAAGCAATTCATTTAAAAGCTAGTGCGTTACAGCAGTACATACGAAGTGCCTATTTGCTAATATTTATTATGCTTAAGTACCTTTGAAGGTTTCTTTACGAGAAAAAGAGTAAGTAAATTTTTATTGGGAGTAGGTGGTTAAATAAATTCAGTGTACCCTTCCGAAGTGGAATTGTTTCTTTCTGATAGTTGAGCTCTTAGGAGATTTTATTAAGTAGAAGTATATTTCCGTCGGTCGTGCATCACTGATGTTTGGAAACTCTCGGTAATCTAAATTTATAGCGGTCGCGGTATTTATTTAAAAACAAACTTTGTAGCGTATAAATTTAAAGTTTCTAATTTGAGATCGGACCGCGTGGTCATTGAAATGGGTGTATACATTGGATTCATACCTAGGGTTATAAAGTGTTACGTGCGTGCGTGAGTGCAGCGTCCGGGTAGGCTTTTACTAGGAGCCTTCGCAGCCCCTCCCCACTCCTGCCTGCGTCTGCGCACCCGTTTATCCAGACCCGACGACATTTCCATCGTCTGCGCAGAAATAGACATTAAAGGAGTGCAGCTGCGAATGCACAAGATTCTTTTAATGTGTGATAATTCACTATCTTCTCGGAGTAACTCGCAACTTGTACCGTAAGCGCACTGTTTTTTGTACCTATAGTGAAATAGGCATGTACGTTACCTTCATTATTAAATATATCTTGTGGGAAGAATCCTTTGCGCAATCAGGGGCCCGTATAAGGGGCAGCGGTTAATTAGAAGTATCGTGGGCGGTTTGATTTGAATTGAATTAATTATAAGAAACAGGGACTGGCTCACGAACTTCTACAGGAAATGCAAACGAGACGAGAAAATTCACGACAGATTATTGGATATTTTCACCGGTGCGCGGTAGCTCCTTATCTGGAAACCGGGTTCAATAAACTAAGGGACCGGGCCGCCTCGCGGCTGAATCGACGAGAATTTATGCGACAAAATAACGCATACAGGTGTCGCGCGCCTTCCAATAGCCGCCGAATGGGAACTTAAATAGGCGAGGGGCTCCTTAAGCTCCTCAGCTGAAGCGTTAGACACGACCGATGTGGCGATAGCGTTCCCAACACATCCCCAATTACGATTTATACAGTCTCTAAAAGGGCAACGGTAATGACGTACCATTTTCTCGCACAATCGAAGTACAATTATTTCTCCCGAGTACCTTTAAGATACCAGCCCAGAGAAGCACAGAAGCGAACCGTAAATCGACTCTGGATATTTGCAGTGCGCTCGGAATATGAATTATTCTCGGTGATTGTTCTTGCAACCACGTCATGGTTCATACATGAAGCGCGAACTAGTTTTTTCGAGGTTCCTCTCGTCCTCTGCTCGTAAATAAAACCTCGGCGAAATGTTCCATTTTTACCGCGTCCTACAGTTTTTTATGTCGGTGCTTTGGTGCATACCGGGGCCATTTCAAGTAGCTGATCGACTTATAATTTTGAGCTCTTTATAATTAAAATTATCGGCGGTTAAGTGCAACGGTTGAAATTGGCCTTTGGGAACAGCCTCTCACCGTGCACCAGATAAGCAGAATTTGTTTGGACGAATTTTTCGGAACACTTTTTATCAATCGGTGGACTGGTTGGTAATTGGCTGAGCAGGCTGCGAGGCAGGCAGGCATAATTGACAGTGCTATCATTCTGAACTTTTCGTTCGAACATTCGGGGAAACTTTTAATTGGTCCACTTTGTGACGTACAATAATGCCGCTTCGATAATAACTCTGCTGAATTATTGGCAGGTCATTGCTTTTAATAAGATAACATAGTTTAACCAACTTAGGTGTCTACTCTCATTTTAATATAATCAATATAAACCTTGTTTTTCCCTTACAATTTATAAAAATATTATTGAATAGAAAGACTTCGATCAGTGCGGCTCATTGTGAGTCCATCTAATTAAAATTCATGTGACTACGAAAAATATTTTATGGCCCTGACGACATTCAAACAATTGAATTCAGATCAAGCTAGTTGGAACCCGAGAACGCTGAGAGGTTTTGCTAACATTCTTTAACAACTGCTCCAGGCGAAATCAAAGCAAATTTTTTGGCTCTATACTGGATCGCCCTTTATAATAAGGCATTGTCAGAAGACGACAGAGCTTTCATACTTCGTATGGAGTAACTTCTTATTGGTTCACAATTAAAGCATCCTGAAGGTGACCATACCATCTTGAATCTCGAATAAAAACGTTGCATTCATCGAATACTAAACGAAATCGGGTTCCGCTGAAATTCTGCATCGAAAAACGGCTCGAGCGATACTTATCAAGTGTTTGAAATGACACAACCGGATTCCGGAGCTTGTAACTCTTTCTTTTTTCGGCGAGGGAATAAAACTGACGAATTTCTCAATAAGAGAGAGATGACCGGCGCGTTGTCACGTACGGGGAGTTCGGTGGAGTATTTGGTCCGGGTGCAGCAAAAACTATTCAGGAGCCATTATTATGGCATTTTTGTCGTCTGACGGGGTCGGAGTGGTCGCGGCCATTATGGCAGAGCGGTGCGGGGGGAGGGATGCGTGCCTCCCCCTCCGCGACCCTTCCGCGCCTTGCTCGCTGCGCCATACACCATCCATCTTCGATATGCACATAAAGCCAACCGGCTCCGTAACGGCAGACCCACATTCCCGCTGCTTATAAATGTATTTATCTCTTTATTAATTCTCCACTTGAATTTTAATGCTCGTGAGGATTTATTTGGACTTAATTTGATTAGTTCATTAGATGGTTATGTTGTCTTGTGAGGAAATTATGCGGCACATAAGAAACCTACTTCGCTATCTTCATTGAATATTTATGTATTTGCTGACGAAATGTTTTTTTCAGATCGTTCGAAAATTTATTTAATTCAGAGTTCAACAAGTTTAAAATAAAGTTTTCTCATGTTTATTTAAGTATACTAAGAAATGAAACTCAATTAGGCTCACCTGTTTACAGCCTAACAATGGGATTTGTTGCGTGTGCGCCATAAACCATGGTTGCAGCATCATCTTTTTGTCATAGTCTGTAGAACAGCTGATTCACTTTACACTGACTCATCTAGAGTACGCCTACATTTATTATCTTTAAAGTCTGGAAAAAGCACTTCATTGATACTTTGAAATGAATACAAAATATCATCAAATTATCTAAGTTCGATAATTTAGTTCAGGATTAATTTTCATAAGAAATTTGCGAATATTTAATAAAAAAATATGTATTTTGTAAGAGAAGCATTTTTTGACGACTGCGTTACAGATATGGGTGTTCTTAAGAATTATGTTTCGTTATCATCATCAGCCTTGGCTAGTTAGGTTTCAAATTGGCGCCTAGATTCACCTAGCTTTAAGACGATTTCAAATTATCTCTAGATAAGTGGATATCACTAAATAAATGCTTTTTGACTTTAAATTGAAAAAACAATAACTTTTATCTAAGACTTAAACAACGCATTGCCTATGAGGCAATGCGTTGTTTAAGTCAATCAAAATAAATATTATGATATTAAACTTTTGCTTGATACGGACTGAACCAGCTGCTCTCTTAGCATAGCTTTATCCTTTTAATGAAGTGTCACTCGCTTAGATATCTGGTTGGACGTGTTTGTGCAATGTGGCTTTCCATTTCGAACAATTGCAAAGACCTTTGTTTTGATCTGTCTGTGGCTAATTAAAATAATTGTACTGTACTGAACAACTATAAAGATGTGTCAAATAATTTGGGAATTTTGGTACAACCAATAGTGGGTTTAGTTTATTCCACCAATTTTGGTCACTTTGTTTTTTATCTGATGTAAAAAATATTTTAAACTATGTAATAACATGACTGAATTATTTTAAGCTAAAATAAATGGCCTCACAGAGTAGTTGAAATGGAGTACCTAATAGCTTTGCCTTCTGCGCTGTAGGTTGTGGGTTCGATGTCCATTGCCTATAACAAAGTGTTAAGTTAATTTAACGCATGTGCCTGTAATAACACCGGCACCCACACCCTATAAACCAGAACACAGCAAGCTGCTTGGCGGCAGAAATAGGCATGGTGGTAGTCTTCCCCGGACGAGCCTTTCACAAAGACCTCTACTACTATTAATGAATGTAAAATGTCTACAAATATTCATTTATTCTAGATCAATCTATTAGTGATTGAACAATGTATGAGGGTAGATACACGTGTAAAGGCTGGTTCAACAAGAGGTGGCACAACCGACGTGTTTACGACATACAAGCCTCCAGGGATGGGCGTAGATGGATCACACACAGTTTAGGCTTATTCACAAGAAGTATTAACCAATTAAACCAAGTGCTAAATGTGGTATTACATTTCAGTAGAACACTAAGTGAAATTCATTGTTCAATTAGGCAAATGGTAATAAGATAAGAATCTTTTCGGTTAATAAAATCATGGAATAAGATTATCAGTTGTTTTAATTAGGATAAATCTTTTTTGAAAATCCCTCGTCCATAAAATGTCTTCTCCACCAAACTTCTTGCTATATCCCTCGCAAGTCTTACAAGTCGTACTGCCAGTTCGAGATTCGATTCAATGCTTGGCTTAACTCAGTAGCGCCGATAAAATTGTTTTAGCATGTCTAAAATGAATAATGTAATTGATATTGCGTACATTAAATATCTTGACCAATCAAACCATTACCAGATAAGCATTACCTATAAATTGTATTGTGCGCAACCCGCGGGTGCAATCTAGAATATCTAATAGGTGTCTAGATAGGAGTTTGGGTTAGACCGAATTTATATGTAAAAGCGAGTAACTTGCTGACGCTTGTTTACCAGCGCTGACAATACAAATACACGCGTTCATTTAATACGTCATGTGCAAAGCGTGGCTAAAGCTCATTTCCTTATCAATAAAAAAATAAAGGTCGTGATGAGCTTCCTGTTAGATAAGATTGTCACTGTGGTAGTGTATTAGAGGTCTATGTTCCGGCATGGTCGACTTGATCCTAGCACATAACAGAGCATGTTCATCCCCTAACGTAGATGTCGTATCGGGGCAACGGATTAGGAGATGGAGGAGAATTAGGATATGTTGCCGTCCTATGTCTGAAATAATAACAAAATACTTATCTAAATACAATTTTTCAAAATATATAACACAGGGTAGTTTAATTTTAAGCATTGCTTGCGATTAGTAAGAAAAGAAAAGACATGCCGCAAATCTAATAGATTGACTTTTACACAGTTTACCAAGTCAGAGATGTACACCAGTATTCTATGTAACTGTACCCTCAATGTTCAGTTAGTCTAATTTGCAATAGGGCCTTTGTGTTAATTGATCCCTGGACGTTTGGTTACGATAATTGTCAATAAATTGTTCCGCGCATTAATCTAGCCATCAAATTGCTTCTCGTATTAACGGCATACAACGACTACCTAACTTGAATACCTAGCACCGTGCCAGACTTAACAATATTTCAGTTAAAAGATAGCAAATTAAAACCTTTGAAAAAAGCGCAATAAAATAAAAAAGTAGCGACATTGGACATATCAGGCAAAAAGAAACATGACGTCAGAGGAATGCCCTACAATTTCATTGTTCATATCTCTCATTGGAATTGAACACTTCATTTTTAAGTACGGCGAGAGCATTCACTCAGGCAACTGCTTTGAATATTTCACAGAAATATTTAAAGCAACTGGAGACAGTAATCTCGAATACATACACGCTCGAGCACGTGAGGTACGCACTAATTAACGTGAAACTTTACCTCCTACCTCCACCAATCAAACTAGACCCACCGTGGTCCACACATCGTTCTACGTTTCCACTTTTCTGAGTCTTTGCAAAGGGTATCAGGGGCCTTATTAAGTTGGGTGCTCCGTAATTGCGTGTCTAACGTTCCCTACACGTAGCGTGGCCTTTTATTAGGTGGAAATTCTCTGTACACTACGGTGGTGACTCTTGAGGAAACTGTGACTGCCCTCGAGTTTCAAGTTGAAATTTATGGAGCCTTCATAACAGTTTTCAAGTGTATAAATGTAGAAAATATGATCACTTTCCAATAAATGTAAAGAAGGATATTTGTGAGTGTAGCAGAAGTTCTTAGAAATATTTACATAAATGAATTTAGATCGGATGTTCGGTTCACGCTTTATTTTGTATTGTACCGTATCAAATTGATTTCTTGATCTTCAAGATTCATAGGCGCGTTCGGTTCAATGACGCTTGATACAGTTGATGTCATGTTGAAGACATCGTAAACGTCTACATTAGTTGAATATTATTGTTTACGGACTATTACTAGACATTCTCTCAGCCATAAATTTTATTTTATGGATTTATTATGACTTCGTTTCATTGACTCATATTTAATTATGATTTATTATTTGCCATAGTAAGAACGTTTTAAATTTTGTAGAAACAACTATTTCTGCTATCAAATGAAATAAGTTTCATATTAAACGAGAACAAAGTAACGATGATAATTATATATTTGCGAACAACATATGTATTTGGGTTCGTGCTCTTTCTCTTTAAGCAGCGCTAAAACAAAACTAGAATCGCTCAGTTCGCTAAGAAATACTGGAATCTTTTCTGCCCATACGTGGCAAGGAAGGAAACCTAGAAATATCTAGATATAGGTACAAACGTGGCTGTCCCCAGCATTGTTCACTAACAAGCTTGTCTAACCGCGCCCAGGCACGACAGAAAGTTCTATACTCTATGTAGTGGCTACTTTTAATATCCAGCGTACATTCTTGGATTGGGGAATTTTGATTAAGCGAAAGTATTATATTACAAGAACGTACACGCAGTGTTCAGTTTCTAGTCAAAAGTTAGTTAGAATTTAATGATTATATTGATATTAAATAGATTTAGTACTTATATATAGCATTCAATTATGAGAATATAAATCAATAACTATCATGAGCAATGCACATTGGGTTTGAACTTGAGTTCACAATCCACATTTCTCTGCAGACTTCTGTCTTTCGATGAATGATAGTAACCGCTAGCCGACCACAAGTCACCGCTAGTAAAATTCCCAATCCCTTTCAAAGCTCTTCAAGGAACAGATATTTTTATACAAAACAATAAACTGACAATATAAGTTTAGAAAGCTGACCGTTGCGCAACTTTCTCCCTTTATCTTGGGACAAAAGTTAAAAAGTATAGTACCGTTTTTATATTGTTACTATTCTATAATAAAACGGTCTTTCGAACCGGGGCTCTTTTGTCTCCGACTTTCTTTAGTTTTTCAAGTTTGTTTTGGGTTGCAAATTACGAGACGAAATAGTTTTATGGTGGCATTGACATTGCGTTTATGATCTGTTGACGGATTGGTTGGGATGGTAAAACCATTAGTTTTACAGTTCATTTGCTCTTACGTAGAGACAAATAAGATAATTGTTATTTGAAGCTTTGCTTTTAAATTTTGACTGAATAGTTTTATTTTTCTCATGTATGATCCTTGGAAGACTTGTCTAGTTTTTTCAAAAAATAATAATAATATTGGTGGTGCTTACCATTTCTGCAGTCTAATTTGATGATTGTTTTCAAGTACGTTTTCTTATTTTGATGCGTTATTATGAAATAATTATTTATCCAAAACGGTTAGGCACTTACTATGTATAGATGTGTATCCGTACATTAAATTGTCCAGGACATTTACGAGCATATTGGCGTCGCACAGGGTGCAACATGCTAACGCTATCAGTTACCCCGTCCGTGGCTAATTCACTGTGACAAATTAACAACAGCTAAATTCAGACGGGTTTATACGTAGTGGCATATCTGTTTAATTAATGCATAGTTTTCATGGAATGTTGATAATGGAGGAAGTAATGGGTTTTCGTGGAGGGAGTTCTAGTATTTGTTGTGGAGAACATGACTCTTGTAGACCGCTAAAAGCCGGGCCAGACACGTCTGTTGTAGCGGTAGGTAGTATAAAGAAAATAATGAGTGAAGTTAAAATAATAACAAAACCTAAGTCATCAATAACAATGTTATATTTTCCACTCATAAAGTTAATTATGGACACAAAGATTTAGATTTCATTATTCAGTGAAAAGCGAACCAGTGATTCAAATGTAAATTCGCCACATGTTTTACTTTCTAATAATTAAAACTACACTATTGACAAAGAGTTCATTCAAATGCAGTCTATTTATCTTTCTCAAAATCCGTCTGGAGCATTCTAAAACCAAGCACATTTCTCTCGACTAAATCTAATGTCCCAACAAAAGCTACTGTATCGCAGGGCTCAGACAGGAATAGGATAGCGACACGGGACTTGGAACAGCTTAGAACAAGAAACGCTAGTGCAATTTTACTGCATTAATTATTGCTAAACAGGGCGGAAAAAATATACAAACCCACGACAAACAAGTTCAAGATATTATATTAAGATGAAACTGGCTCAGTTCTGAAAGATTTTAAATACCTGACTTTAGCTTGAATTACATATTATTGATGAGACTTGAAGTCAATTTGAAATCAATATCTTTCATGCAGAAAATTTCTAGAACTTTCGATCTATCAGAGTCAATCGCAAAGACATCACGAGATCTCAGCTCGGAACTAACCACTAGTGGGTTTATGATAATAAAGTGCATGCATAAAATATATATATATAAACATCGCCAGATTATTGTTAGTTTGGATTTTAACATTTAACAGCTTGCTGTTTTCCTATTTAAAGAGTGTGCGTGCGAATAAAATTACATGTACTTACATAAGGTTCAACTCCCGTATAAAGCTCATGAACCAACTATTCTCTAGAGTCTGTGACGTTGTACTTGTCTGAACCGGATACTCTTAGTACAAGCACCTACTGGTAATACAAGCATATAACGGAGTCAATAGCAAGTGAACCTCATCGTACCTCTAATTGTGAACGAAAATCGACTTGGGCACATAGTAAATCAATAATGCGGTTAGCCAACAATGTAATATTTATAGTAACCACAAATATTTATCAGAAAAAGTCAAAACCACAATTATTACAATATAAAACAGTACATTTAGTGTACGGGGTTCACTAACATCAATACGTGGTGTAAGTAGAATATTCTGTGGTCAATTTTGAAAAGTACAATAACTGATTCAATGGTTACTAAGATAACTGTCAAAGAAAAATCTAACAAATAAGAATAATATTGTCAGGAACTGTAGGTACGTCCTATATTCAAGGACATTAGTTCTGTCGCTCCTAGGTCCTCGAAGTATGACACCAGGAATTACAGCTGCACAGAAATATCTTCTGCTCGCTTTATCTTATTGCGAAACTGACCAGTCTAAGCCTTTACCACACTCCCCTTGCTAGGTCAACTTACTCGTCCCAAGTAATTCAACAGCTCGTGGGTAACTTTAGCTTTGGTTGCATCCCTCAGGAGACATTCTAGTCAATTTCGGGCTCTTTGCATCCAGGTGTTTGCTCGTCCAGCAACGACGTCATCCATTTACCTGGTTGTTGTTCTGAGAAATGTTTTCTTTTGACTACTGACTACTCTGTCTTCATTTGGGTACAAACTTCCTTCCTGGTGGCATTTTTAGATGCTGGTCAGACTAGAAGTATCTTAAGCTTTATTAATTCTCTCAAATTTACAAATCGCTAACGAAAACTAAGGTCGCTATATATGTTCGTATCGGGCTAAACAAAACAGAATATGTTTTGATTTGATAGGATACTGTGGGTTTATCAAAATAGTAAAATAGGACTGGTTTATACTAGGTAATTCTGTTATTGTCTTTAGTTTAAATTAATACACTCATCAGTCAATCCTTTCCCTGTACGGCATATACTTGTATTTCATTTATCCACTACTCTATTAATTTGGTTATTCGATACGTCGTTTCAAAGATAACTAGTGCAACTACGAAGATTACAGTATAAATGAAATGTAATGTTGAAACAGCCTCTTGAATGTTGAAATTTACTACGCGGTTGAAGCCCATATTTCATATTGTTTACAAGCCTCTTCGATGAATCACGTATAACTATTGCTATGTTTATGTATCTATGATTGAAAATACAATTTTGTTTACTTTTGTACAATACAGTGATTTGTTTATCGACAAGAGTATAAAGTATAAAAGACAAGGAAATGTTTATGGAAGAATCTACGTAGGTTTGTTTAAACTGGAGGGCTACTCTGTGGTCCAAGTTCTTTGGCTGCCTAAATACATAATTAACTATATTTATATTTGATCTTCTTGGGGTTGAAACTCAAGGTCCGTGGGATCAAGGCTCTCCGGTCCTATTTAAAACTCGTAGCTGCCATTCAGTGTAGCAATGTAGCCAGTGTTTTAGTGACGCTTCTGGTTGGTATGGTACTGATTTGGATCAGTTGAGCTATTTATAGATCGTTTGCAGCAGATAGCCCAACTTTTTCATATGTATTTTACATACTTATCTATTTTAAATAAACAGTATATAGTATAATAAATAATACGAGTGTATGTTATTTCTGAAACCCATAACTTGCCTCTCTGAAAAATTCAAGTCGCGACCCACCGCTCCTAATTCGCCCGACGTTGGCGGTCGTGCGCGTACTATCTTGAATCTCAGAGTGTCCTATAAACAGACGTACAGACAGACAGGCTTAACAATCGTAAACGAGCTGCGGTACCATTGTCCGGGGAGTGACGACTGAGCGACGTGGACATTTTCCTGTCAAGTGTGAGACTGACAACGGCCAAAATTGTCAGGTCCCAAAATGGTGGATATAAAAATCCACCATATATATACCATATATATGTATTATACCATATATTCGATGCAAAATTTTAACCAACAATATAGCTTAAAATTTTATTTGAAGGTTTTCCTGACAAGTGTGTGTCTGACAACAGCCAAATTGTCAGGGCCCAAAATTATGAATTTTATGTATTTAATGCAATATTTTATCAGTAAAATTGCTTCAATCTGAAAGAAACTATTAGTTTTTATATATTGCCTATTTTTTTCGGACATAATTGTTTTACTGCAAAGTAAATGTTGATTTTTTCCTGATTACGAAAATACGGTTACCTACAGCTAAAGTTCAAAGGCCATTAAACACCGAAAAGTAAACAAGCGCGCCCTTGGTTGGACATCTGACTGATATAAACCCCTCGGGAACTAAAAAACAGCATTGTACCAACAACAAATTTCGCTTGTTTGTCCGCTTTCCGCGGGTCGGTGATATTCGCATAAATCGAGCGAAAAATCCAAATTGCTGGCCACGGTACACGCACCTCGCACACCACTCAACTCGATGTTTCACAAACAAATATTGCATTTGTACATACACAGGTTTTTCTACTATGACATGAAAATATTATAAGCACAATTGCTCAATAGCAGAATAGTCGCACTCCAAAAGCCTACGAAAATTTCGCGTACAACTTTACTTAACTTGGGCAGATGCCAAACGAATAGTAGCCCGATAATGCATTATGGATTAGTTGCTTATCTAAATTCAGTACAAAAACAAGTGTATCGCTTTACTAGGACAATAAGCTACTGTGCAATTTCTCTCGACTTTAAAGTTATAGGACTTACCTACAGGTCCATTCCACTTCGCACCGCCTCGGATTAATCCCTCAAAGCTATGCAGTAGCGAGAACGCTGATATACGGTAAAACTAATGCCGCAGGATTGCATTACGATGCAAACTTTTTCAGCAACTGGCGGGTTTTAAATCGAATAAAAAAGAACGGCATAAATCGACGGGATTTTTCACCGGCTCCATTTGGTATTCGATTCGATAATGAATCCGAATGCAGGTAATACTAGTTTCCGAAAGTTCTGCGAATAAAAATGTTGAACTGCAATTTACTTGCGTGCTGAGACCGATATTTTCGATAAATGAGCTTATGAAGTTGTTGTAACTAGACCGTAGTGATAAATTTGACTCTATAAGCGATGTTGTCAAACCGAATAAGCAATACGTGTTTGTAGTATCTATACGTATGATGTAGATTCTCTTATGATGATTTAGTGTTGTGCGCGACACTGCTGGATGGATTTACCGGCGTATGAACGGATTATGTGGGCGAGAGCAAACACGGGGCAGCGAACGCCATATTGTGATTTAGTGCCAACTTTTGATTCGCGGCTTTATTGCTGCAATGTTGCAGCACAGGGACGATTTTAAACTGTTCTGCGGGAATTGGGAGCTTTATTGTTGTTGACGAAAACTGCAGTTGGTATTTTGTTTGAATTTTATATTCACTTTTTTATTGCTTTTGAGGCTACGGTAACCTTACTACGTGTAAATCTACGTGTAACCCTATGAAACTTGAACTAAGGTGCATTGTTCCGATGTGTAGGTGTAAATTATCTGCAATTACTCAGCGTTATCTATGCGTACTTGCTGATAAACCTACTAATACTTCCTACCCCTACATTTTTCCATCCAAGATAAATAAGACGACCGATATATCATGAACGCCCATTTCCTCGCAGTAACAAAACAACAGTCGGGGGAGGATGGGGAATTATGACAAATCATGCATTAAACATAGGGAATAAATGTTTTCTTATCACGTGCCTATTCCTGTTTTGATATTAGTTTCCCTTTATCTCTATTGACACAGGTTTTAGGGTACAGGTTTATTGGCGGAGTGACAAGATGATTTGATCTGGATTGTTTTAGTTTCGTATTTCAGTTTTTTGGTAATAAATATTAGGATTATTGAGGATCATCTGGTAAGATACATGAGTTTACTCCGAAGTAAAGATGAAAATAACAAAAGGGATAGATGGTAGAAATTTATGTTTATGGTTATTATGATATATCCTTGCTCTTTAAATTTAGCTTTTCCTAATATTAGTAATTTTAAGAAATTACCGTTTTCAGCGCATTTTGACTGATGCACCATGCATCAAAGTTGTGTTAATCGGTTAGGAAAAATAATAATAAGGTTTAAGTAACATTACCCAGAAAATACAGCCCTAAGTCGGTATTTCCTTGCTACGAAAACTTTCAGTACTTAAATAAGATTTTGTTCCTGCCTTTGTTCCCCGGAACAATACCGCTAAGCATGTCTTCGCTAAGGAGCTCCGAGTTGCAAATCGAGGATATTTATTTCAAATGCCGTTAAATTTCACCGCGTCTTCTCCTCGATGAAGAAATTTACATTAGGCACTGTGCACACGTAATTATAAATTGCCATAAACCTTCTCTTAAAAGCATATATTATCTGTAAAAAGATTGAAGCCATCAACTCCCATAAATTTATAACTTGGTATGCGAACTGATTGCATAAAATGTTAGTACTTTATCGAACCAATATTTGATCCAATCGTAAAGGCTTAATTCTATAGCTATCTGTCAATCAAGAGTCCAGTAAAATCACCTGTTAAAAACCCGTACATCTCCTGTCTGCCATTCTCTGATAATTAAGTAACTGCGAGGCTCTTAAGTTTTTACTGTCCGTTTTGTAGAGATAGCATTATAGTAAGAACGGATAACTGGTTATTTAGTAGGCTAACTATAGGTTTGCAACCTGTCACTAATGGAATGCTTAGTGGGAAAAAGTTTTCGCCGTCACTGTGTAGAGTAAAATAAGTTTGTTTGACTGTTGGTCCTCTCTTGGAAAGTATTGAACGGAACCATTCGCTAGTTTTTGCGTATATAATAATAATAATAATACTGCTGGACAATCCACACAGCATCATCTAGCCCCAAGCTAAGCAGACCTTGTGTAATGGGTACTAGATGACTGATATACTTAATACAATACATTACGTACATAGATATTTTTTAGAAAATACCCAGAACACCCGGAATAAATATTTGCAGATCTGACAAATATTTATCCCAAGGCTAGAATCGAACCCGCAACCTCCTGTGTCGCAGGCGGACATTCGCCCGCCGCGCCACGGCGGTCGTCAATTTTTCAACCCGTATAAATCCAGAACGAGTCAGTTTGTTAACGGCTGTTTTGAGTTTGTCTGCGACTATCATCTTCTCCCGAAAAGAGAGTTTACTAAGTAGAAAAATGTTTGGGCTTACTTTAATGTGTTGTAAGCATTTTTGCAAGTGTTGTGTATAGCGAGGCCCTTACATTGTTAAGATTTAAGTCAGTCGTCAGACAGTGCGGCGCTGCGGTTTCTTTACCTAAGTCCAACTTAAACATAACTTAAGTTACAGTTCCACGCCCAACTTGGTTCACCGAAGCTTCTGAATACCAACTCCTTAGCAGGTGACTTTGTGCTGTTTGAAATTTTCCAAGGATTTTGGAAGCTCGCGGATTTAAAGTTCGGGAATTTCAAATTCAGATAGGCATTTGGGATAAGACATGTTTGTGTTGTTCTTTCTTTTGGGCAATGCTTTAAATGTACGGTACTTACGGTCTTCTTTATAAGACCTTCCTGTTATTGACTTCTTGTTTTAAATCCAATATTGAAAATAGTTTAGTTAAGGCAGCCAAGTAACCAAAATGTATGTATCTATTACTTTTATAACTTCGTTACATCTTTCTATGTTTGTGCTGTTGATTTTTATTTAAATAAAAATAAATGACTACATAACCTTTATGCCTCAAGTCAACGAGGAACCGACTGTATATTTTTATACAAAACGCTATTTTCTCAAGATATAATGTATCTATATAAGTATTTTCTTCCTAGTTGCACCTACGTGATCGAGCCAAGGCGGTATATGATATCCTATGTCAACAGTTGTTTTGTTGCAATTCCGTGTAATGGATCGCGGGCGGGCGGCTATCAATTTAATAAGGCCGGCCGGCGAGTCCGCGATTTTATTTCAAGTGTACCATTGCGATCATTGAGAGGGTACGGTTGGAATGCAAAATTTGAATATATTTATTTTATAGACTAATGAAACAGTGCTGAAGCCCTGTAACGTTGTCGAACCCGATAACGCAGGGTGTCGGAAATCGCTAGGCATTTTAGTCCGTTCGAAAAAAAAAGAAACAGTGCTGATGAAATGTTGTATTGAATGTTTTGATGAAATTAAACCAGACAAACATAAACTGAAAGGCAAAATAAACAGATAGCATGTAGGAAATCCAATTATTAAAATCTTTGTCCTAACTGACTGACTCATAGACAACACAAAGTATAGACCACTTGCCATAGAGGCTTGAACTTATCAAAGTATTTGCTTTCGGCGCGTAGAGGTGTACTAAGAAAGAAATTATCGAAGTTTATCCCCTGACCGGGTAACGAGGGGTTGAAGTTAATATGAAAATAAATTCAGACGGACGAAGTCGCTATAAATAAAATTACTGAAAAATAATGCATGTCTCTTCTAATTGTTTAATACCTCTTGCTGAGGGAGTAAGCAACTAGCCCACCATACGCTAAATGGTAAGTAGCAGAGGTAATAACAAAGTAATTCTTCACAAACTACGCACGCCAGGAACGTGCTTTACGTACGATGCACTACCTTGCGTCGTTGAACTTGAGGCATAGGTACAGATTGTGTGATGAGTGTGCCTGTAATTTTACCAGTGTCCTTGAAACCGGAACACAACGATACTGCTTGGCAGTAGAAATAGACATGGTTGTAGCTATTTCTCGAACAAGCCCGTCACAAAAATCCCTACTGCCACAAAAAAAATATAGTTATGATTTTTTATGCGATCCGTACCCAATCAAACGCAAAATCGCAGTAATAACATGATATTGTGTAAGATTTCTATCAGTGTATGTGATTCCAGCTGATACGCTAAATGGTAAATTGTTAGTTCTGCGTAGCAAGCACTTTAGTACTTGGTTATACGTGTCATTTTCTGCACTTATAGTCGGCAGGATCAAATTGCTTTACGTTCAATTTTCACATAAGTGACGGTAAGCTTACCCGCCTACTTTGTGGTCTAGTAACCACTAAAAGCTCAGTGGTTATGTCGTTAAAGTTACTTTACTTTGTACGTGTTTGAAGCAACTTTGTTTTCTTTAAGAATGTAAACATAATCATCACTAATAAATCGAATCGGTGTCCGAATTGCTTTATTGAATAAAGCAATTCGGACACCCTTGAGATATATTTTTAATTTTTATTATGACAATAAATTACCGATTAACCACAATAAAACACGAATGTTTTGGCTCAAAGTGTCAAAATATAAATCAAAAGCTTTATTTCTCGGTAGTGCTATGATTTTACACATCACAGAACAAAAAATCAATTTTCCAAAAATGTTCCGTGAAATGTTTTTGTAGTTGTAGGTGTATCGCGATTTCGTGATGGCAAGTCTGTTTTAATTTAGTTGGGTATAAGACAGGGCGCGCTAGAGAAAGCAAGCGGCGATATATCAAAGTTTGACAGGTACAAGCACTGAGCAATATGGCGGCCAAGCCACCCAATGAGGGAGTCGGGTCGTCACGCAGCGCCCGGCTCCAAACTTGGATACATTAATCACGCCTGATTTATAGGGGAAGGAGTGACACTTTATAATCTATTTTCGAAAACTAACGAGTTTTTCAAAATGGTCTCCGTTTGAAAGATCGCAACAGCTGCATCTTGTTAGAGCTTTGTGTTAAAATTATTTGCGTGAATAAATACTTGTATCTGGTATGTATTGCACACGCCTATTGATAAAGATGTTATTGAATTGAAGTATTGTGCCAATTATTCGGTTTGTGACCTCATTCAGAGTGTCAATAATTGATTTATAAATCACTTTATTTCGAGCTACTTGATTATTCCTCGCAACCGTCATCCGGCGCCATTAGGAACGTCCCATAAAAATATTTCTTGTCAAGCTGCGTTTTAAGTGCTCAACAAAATTGTTTTTTAAATAACATAAAATGGCTTCCCCCTTTTATAGGAATAGACAAGGCTTCGCGTGTCACATACGTCAGGGTTTGGTCTAATCCTCTCGGGATGTCCAATTTTTATTGCGTTCAACCCTGATCTACGAGCTAATATTGGATAGAAAAGCGATTTTAAAAGGGTTCCAATGTCGATTGTTGGGGTCCTTAATTTTCCAGTAAAACGATCCGGTAATCTTATGAGATTGAAATGTCAAATATGATGAAGCATGTGCCTCGGGCATTAAAGTGACACGGGCAGATATGAAAAGAGTCCTCTGATTTCAGTAAGTTATTACGCGATTTTGGTCATCATTTGGTGATTTCACATTTACGTGAAATTATCATCTAGAGGCGTGGTTCGAATAAATGCAGTTGAAGACGCCATTATTGTTTAAAATGATAATTTTCTCCGTAAAACGTCGCTTCGCTTTTCGTGGCATGTGAGTATGCTGGGTAATTATTTTAATAGTGTCTTCGGGTAATGTAATCAGTACATTAAATATTGAAGGTTTTGCATCGCGTGATGATAATGCTTATAATTTCTTAAGAAATACGCGGCCTTATGTACACAGTTGAGTTAGTGTCGTTTATCCCTATACTTAGTAAACCTCTTGTTTTTCTTGATAATTTAATAATACATCACATAATTCAGGGTTTGCCAAAACGGAGCAGGAATCAAGAATACCATGATCATCATCGTCATCTTTATAAACTCTATTTATAAAGATGATGAAGATTTTTATCTCTACAGAGTCAAACGTTATTTTGAACAATCAAATCACGAGATGACATTGAACTCTCTTCCTGTAAACGTATGGGGATATGTCCGGCAGTGGACTTCTATATGCTGTTGATTATAATGATAAAGTGAATCTAGGCGCCACTTCTACGGGACCTAGTCTAGAAGAAAATGGAGAAACGGCTTGATTTCTGCCGTTTTTTTGTATTTTTATTTTCTACAAACATACCCACATCTGTACAACAATCTCTTTACATGTATTAATTAGGTTTTAGGCTTTGCTTTATTGGATTACGAGTTAAAACAGTTTATTGTAATTAATATAAGACAAAATATAGAACGAAAGAGGTTCTTATGTGTTTTTATAAGTGAAGATAGCTTAATTGCTAAGGTGTATGAATGGCAAAAGGTTTGTGTATAATAATTAAACTGGTTAATTATAATTACATCTAGGCGATACGGTATCGTAAAGTTAATAATGGTTAAATGTTCGATAAACGATTACATGTATTGGTAAACAGCTTTTAAGTAATTGAAAGTAATTAACCTTAGTGCACATTATGTAGGTAAGGTTTGCCTTGCAAAACTTTATTACCTATTGGTTATACTTTTGAAGAAATCAAAACCCACTGAAGCCTACTGAAGGAAATTAACCCTTAATTCACTGTGGTCATCAAAAGTGGTTTTGTGAGAATTATTTTGTTTTAGTTTAGTTTAGCCGTGGCCTACCTCCAACTCATTGTATCTGCTGGATACCTCCATGAACATCTTAAATACCTTTATTGCTTACTTGTTACTAAGAGATCTGAGGGGATATCTACCGTACCTATGGATTCATGTTGTAAGGCCGTATATTGTTATATATTTAGTTTAGTTCGAATCTAGTTTTAAAAATGTTTACAATATACGTTGCATTTTCTTTTAATAAAAATAATCAAAACTTTAAAAACAACCATTTTAGTTTTGTTTTTTAGTTTTTGATATGTTTCAAGATAAATTTGATGTATGCAAAACATGATAAGCTAAATATATTTAAAAGTTATTTAAACGGTATATATTACAAAATTTTGAAATTTCAAACTTCTCTGAATATAGGAAACTTTTTACACGTAATTTATGTTCATTCATATACTGGTAATGACTGAAGTATACAGGTGAAAGCAAAGTAAGTTTTTCCGATTCAGTGGACCTGGCGTCTCGTTTAAAAGCACCTTTATGCTTATTAATGGATATATTCATTAATATTATAATCACTTAATTTAATGGTACATACCATAATAGCTCAATTGATTTTTATTGATTTTTTATGCTAATTTCTATTGAAATATTGATCCAATAAATTACCTAATTGGAATATGCGGTTTATATGAATCGAGTTCTTTAATATCATTAGTTTTCTCAACCATGTTATTATTTGCATAATTGATATGTTTGAAGATATATTTGATGTATGCAAAACGCGATACGCTAAATATATTTAAAATTTATATACTTAATCAAATATTTTAGCTACATGAAAAAGGTATATTTTTACAAAATTTAGAAATTTAATTTAAAACTCCTCTGAATATAAGGAACTTTTTACACGTAATTCATTTTCATCCATATAGCGTACCGATTGCATAAAAAGTAGATATTGAGTTGTGACCGAATTCATTTAGGCGGTCCTGCTTCATTTTCAACATTTAAGTCAATTAAGCTTTGCCAATTTAAGCGAGTGTACACTGTACACCACCAGTCGACTAATGTATTATTCATATTGTGTTTTTGAGATAACAAGCACGCTCAAGTCGATACACATCTAGTGGACTGATTGGAAGTCAGCGCTGAAGATAGCGGGGAGCCGCTTAAAGCGGTGCTTTGGAAACTCTATTAAAATTACACTGGCGTAGTGCTGAAATGGTAATAGAAATTTTAGCATTTCTAGCGCTGGTTCTGCAAGAAAGCTGCATGCAAAAACAACTGTAGGGTTTTAGCTGAATACATTTATTTTATTTTGTGTTAGGCCTCCCCGAAAAGTAGGCGCCATGATTTTGGTATCGCTATACCAAAAGCGATCGCAAATATAGAACGATAGATTGAAACGATAAATTCTTTTTAGTAAAACTAAGAAGATATTGGTGACAACCTGTCAAATACATGTAGTTTATATTTGAAATAATAATGTGATAAATTTTCATGTTGATTGTTACAGAAACAAAATTATTTGTCTCAAAAACAGTAGTTTTTGTGGCCTTAAAGTATTAAATTCCACTCAAAGTATTAACAGGTTTGTTTTAATATAGTAAGGAAGTGATGTAAAGTTTTGTCCGCATACATGCGTGGGGCAATCTTCTCTAGAAACATGCTTTAATTACTGCCTGAATCGAAACCGTATTTCATTCCCAGCACCATTTTAAATGAACAAACGGTATATAGCTCGACCAATGTGTTTATGTACTCCATAATCGGTCAGTCTCATTCGGACCACCCAGGTAGGTTTGGTGCGTCCTCTTACCTGTTTTACCTACCGTATATTATAAATACATTTATGTACAGGTACAGTAGATACGAGAATCTCGCCAACGCCTTAAAACATTTTGATACCAATTTTGTAATTTGCAATTCGTGTTACCAATTTGAGTGATTATGTTCCGTTGGAGGAATATGTAATAAGGAAATTCGGTACCCGAAAATTAGCGGTTGATATAACCCGAATCCCGACTTGTAATGAGATGATAATTCAACGTAAATTCACTTTGAACATGGTATAATGCACCACAGGTAGAGGTGAGACGAATAAGGCCGAAAGCGCGACCTATTCGACCTTTTTATTTTAGGCAATTTCGCTACCCAACATGTTACTTAAATAATTATTTTAAACGCTGTCAGATCTGACATGTGTTGGTTTCATCATCATCTACATTGTAACCAGTAACCCTAAGTGATAAATCCAATTAGATAATAGTTCTGTTTGTAAGTATAATGACTGAGAGATAAACACATAGGTAAGTGCAGCCGCAGGTGTATAATTAAAGTTGTCTACAATGGCCTCCATAAGGCCTGTAATAGAAAATTATACAGCTCCTATACGCAGTCTAACCTCGCCCTGTCTGGACGAGCCCTAGACACATTTATTGACTAGTAAAACATGTTTTGTGAATTTAGAACACCATGTTATCTTAATTCAGCTCATTAGGTACGGCGCGCTATTATTTCTACTTTACATAATTTTATCGAAGAAAATTGTGCGCGTGGGCATACGAACAACGACGTGATCCGTTTTAAATGATCCTTCCACTGAAATATGCTAACTCAGTTCTCGATGACACAATCTAATAATAAATGCTTCTAACAACCCAGCTGAAAAACAAATGAAAGATTCTGTTTGAATATGGTTTTAGTTTGTTTTTTGTCCATTAAACCCGCTCCCACAAGCTCAAGTTAAAAGTGTCAACCATGTGTTTGGCCAGAAACAAAAGCAACCCGATCCCGTTTAAACAAAAGCCGTAAATAACCGTGAAAAGTTTAACGAATTAGAAACAATTAAAACATCGAAGTAAACAACAGTTGTTGCAAATGTTCTACGCAATTGCGGGAGCATTGTGAATTACGAACGCTTTACAACCGATAGATCTTTGTCCAAAATTCTTTACGACTAAAATAACTTGCGCAATCCTTTGTCGGGAGGGGGAAGTGGGGAAGTTAGACAAGTTTCTTTTGTTTGTGACTTGGTGACACGTGTTGCAGAACGGGTTGTGCCTGGCACTTGTGAAGGAAATCTTGAAAGGTTTGGTTTCCTTGAAACTGTGTGTTGCCTTTCTCGTACAGATTATTGTAGTTTTCTCCAGACCTTTTTACCGAAAATGTTGACGTTCTCTTCAACGGGTTTGTGAAAGGGACCTGTTTTCGGGTCCATCGCCCCATGCCTCTCTCGAATGCAATCAAGATCGTGCTGAAATCACAGTTGTAATTTTATTATTGTCCCATGATTTACTTTTAAGAACTCTTAATGCGAGGCTTAACTGCATGCAATTACTCTTTTTCTTAACCCCCCATATTTTTGAATTCGTGAAAGTATTTTTTTCTTTATTAAGAAATCATTACTGAGCTGTGTATTATACGTGTTGTAGAGGTTTCATACAAAACTCTTACCAATATATTCTTGGGTTCTTTTCAAATCATATTTACTGGTAAAAAAATATTTTTATCTTTAAAATCATTACTCATATAAATTTAACAAACGATCTGTAAATACTGATACCAAAACGACAAAGATATTATTTGTACTGAAATTCGAGTTGCCACACCCACGCCGGAACCAAAAATGCGTCATCACAGATGTCATTTTTCGTGCATAACGGAAACCATGCCATCATTATTTACATATTAAGGCCCTCTGGTGCCACTACACATCTTTTTTTGCTAGGCTTCAAACCCCGCCCATGGCCTTAATGAAGCCATTTGTGTCATGTTTATTACTTTTACGGCGTACTCCGGATTTTGAGGCAAATTTATAAGGCGTTAATTGACAGAAATTCTGCGGTGGATCTAATTGGTTTGCACATGTGGCGTTACATAAATTCTTCTCTCGTGGAGCAATGCCTGAATTGTAGAAAAAAATTAAAGACTCGAGACTGTTTACAGGCATAGACCTCTCAGACAGCTTGGTGCTCATTTTGTAAAACATTGCGTCCAAATATTTTATGTCTTATCATATCCACTTTTTTGACGCACTTTCTAGTCATAATCTGTTAGTTTTTATAGTGCTTATCTGCATATAAGTAAGGCTTTAATAGTATAGCGTCAAGCATGTAGGTAGATGGAACCACGGTCGCTAAAGTACGGTATTAAAACATCAAGACTTATTTTCATATATATTCTAGACTAGAAGCCGCTCGCAGCTACGCCCGCGTAGCAGTTTTTTCCCGTTCCCGTTATTTTTTTGGGATAAAAAGTAGCCTAATCCAGGTTACAATCTGTATCTATTCCAAATTTCATCCAAATCGGTCCACTAATTAGAGCGTGAAAGAATAACATCCATCTGTACATCCATCCATCCATACTTACAAACTTTCGCGTTTATAATATTAGTAGAATAGCGCAGTTAGTTACCGCATCCCCGATCAAGGGGAGGGTCGTGGGTTCAAATCAAACTCGAGGCAATAATTATTGGATAATATAAAAACATACTATTCAGTCTTCATGTGACGGGTTGCAATCTAAAACCGATACTGACGAGTTATCTTTAATTGTTTGAGAGAAGTTGTACATAATAACTGTACATATAACTTTCTGTATATTCAAATCTTAAAACCTTAAAACTGTGGAAACATACTTCAATAATATTGAAGTAGCTCTCACTGGACCTTCAGTATTAACGTCACTGTTGTGTTTGTGTTTACAGAGGTTTATATAAAGACGCTTGTGATTTTGTTAAAGAACAGCCTTAAATTTTGACTTGATTTAATATAGTTTATAGTCTGTGTTCTTTCGGTGAAAGCAAAGCGGTTGAAGATGTCTGCTACGTTGTAAATGTCATGAGACGGTTTATGAGGGCAGCATTCTTACTGCATGGTTACTGACCAGTGGATTTTAATTGCGGTTTAACCGCTTCACAATAAATAATTATTATGTTATTGCATTTACATTCTCAGGTAATGTTTTTCTGGATAGTTTTTTAGTGTAATGCAAATCATTATAAAAACAACTACTAAAACTTTATGACATTTACTTTTATATTGAAGCTTTATTATTTAGCTGCGATGTTCTTATATATTATTTACTAAGTTTTTTTAACTTATATGAGTCAAGAAAAAATCCAAACAGTTGAATTTTTATAAATGTTCCAATTTCAACAGTTACGTATAGGTAGAAGTTAACTTTATTTACAAGATAGTTACAACTGTTTAAAGTAATAACGATTATGAGTAAGTATATATAAAATAAACAAATTTTATAGATAATTAGTAAATATGAGTTGATTTTTAAAGTACGCGTAAGAAAAATCAAAAAACCTTTTACTAACATGTATTATGTATGCAGAAAAAGCAGCAGCATCTTGCTGCTTGTTTTGCATACATATAAGAGGTTTCTCTTAGATCGTGTTTAAAGTGAAAGCTTCAAATCTGACTCATAAATGTCCTGTAATCAGTTTTAAAAGCCATTTGCTTATCAGTACAACGTACCGTTCGTCAATGTAACTTTTAATAAAGTAGGTAAGCACTTACAAAATGATAAATGAATTGAGAACTCTTGCTATCAGAAGACTTGAGTTATTATCATTGTCCTGTATTCCCACTGCTGCTGGAGCAGATGTTGGTACAGTTATGATTCTGATTTCAATGGCTTCTTTTTGAGCAGGCCTTACAGTCAACTGGTCTCTATGATTTCTACGCTGAAGGTAGGCTCAATTACAACCACAAACAATTGTGTGATGAACAAAATGTTTGTTCCGTTCTTGTTATGTTATTTTAAGCTAGAATAAGTCCACTGCTGAACTTATGTTTCCCCATACATTTCTAGAAAAAAAGATTTTGAGTTTTTTCTAACCACACTGACTTCTTGCGATCTTACTATTGGCGAGAATTATGCTTGGAAAAACAAGCATAGTCTTTATTTTTGGCCTCGGTTCTCCAGCGGTTGTTGGTTCTACGAGCAATATGGTCAGCCAAGTGCCACTTCATCTTGCTACTTCTGAGAGATGTCTGTTATCTTAGTTTTGAGAATACAGACGGTTCTGCTGTATTTGTTATAAAAACTGCCAAAAAAATAAACAAAACTGGACTCAAGCAAAGTAAGATCTTGCCTTGTACTCATCAAGTGCTACATAAGTATTTTATCAGTTTTCTAGTGCCCATAGTACATGATTTGCTTATTTTGGAGCTGGATAGCGTTGCGGAAAATGTCTGTCAATATTTACTTATTCATTTACTTAGTGATTTGCACCAATAAATAGGGTACTAAAGAGTTCTGGTTCAACAATGCTATATTTTTGATTGAAAATGTTTTATACAACTAAGTTTTATAGAACGTATAACTTTCGTTGCTAGCTATTCATTACAATAAATAACAAAGTAATCTTCTAAACAGCAATACATAAAGCGAGAGGTCCCTCAATATTTATCGCGCACCCTCTAAGAGGCTTTTGCGCTTTAGGTAATTAGCGTCACTCAATTAAGCAGGCACTACCTACTCTGTGGAAGAATTTTTGTTAATTATTAAAAAGGTGCACTTTACTCCCCCAGAAGATGTACGAGAGGAGAAGAAATTAGTGGTTAGGACAATGTGCTTTTAAATGTATCGTAGAACAACGCTTAATCTCGTCCGGAAAAGAACCACCATGCCTATTTTTGCTGCCAAACAGCAATGCTGTGTTCCGGTTTAAAGGGTGTGGGTTCCGTTTAAATTTCAGGCACTTTAGGCTTAACACCAGTATGCCTTAAATGACCCAGGGCAGTGCATTGTAGAACATGGCAAGATGATGTGCAAAAATGGTTGCGGGGATAAATGTTTGTACGATCTGCAAAAATTTAATCCGGGTGGTTCTGGGTACAATACATTACATACATAGATATTTTTATGGTTTCTATGCATAAAAATATCTATGTATGTAATGTATTGTATTAAGTATATCAGTCATCTAGTACCCATAACACAAGCTCTGCTTAGCTTGGGTCTAGCTAGATGATGCTGTGTGGATTGTCCAGCATTATTATTATTTACTAAATTTTAGTGGTAATATTAAATCAGTTCCGTCAAAATTTCTCATGAAATGATGCGGTTGAATGCTAAGTTGTTCACTCCGATCTCGATACTCGAGATAATAAAGCCATTAAATTTGTCCAAACCAGTTGCTTGGTAATGTGGAGCTCTAAACGATTTTATTTTTGTACCAACCACAACAGACATGGCAATGTGTTAAAGTTTGCCTCTTTATCAGATTCATTTTTGAATTTCCACTTCTTTGTTTGATTAGACTCTGAAGTAGAAAGATACTGTAGGATAATATTAAATAATAATGAGTACTTTTGTTACGTAATTTTTAAATACTGGACTAGGAAAGTTGTCTTGGCCAAATCCAAGGATAAGTAGGACACATTGAAGGACCTTTATCATCGTAAATGAACATGGACGAAAATTTATGACGTCATTATACGTGAGGTTTTGCTTTTTATATTCAAAAAGAGCGTAGTGCAATGTTGTTTAAATTATATTTACCTACTTTCTTAAGTAATACGTTCCCATTCATTAAAATAACGAAGTTGCTGATTGGAAGCAATCCGATTTTTATTTATATAAATAACACTCCACGCCCAAAAAAGTAAAAAAGGAATTCACAGCGTGCGTTCAGAATCCAAAGTTTAAACACACGCAATGTAGCATGCAAGCTTTCACATGCCAAGTTGAATACTGGAGCCGAATGAAATGGGTACCTTCAAAAAATATTTATTAAAATGGTCGCCAAATGATCTTGTAATACTAATGAACGCGTATCAGCATTAAATCTAAGATTATATCACAGAACTGCATTACAACAAATTTGCATTTAATGTTTGGCGCTTACTCATGTTTCTTAATCAAGTTTGCAAGTTAGCATTAATTCCTCGCCGGTCCGTTCAAAGGCTAACATCGCCCGTTTATCAACATCGACGTTTGTACGAAATGAAGCCGTCGTCACCGCCAATTGTAACGTCATTTCAACTAAACAAGCCGAGACAACCAGTCCCATTGAATTCTCAACCTCTCAAGTAGTAGCAGATGCGTTTGCGCAACCAATTCAACCCTTTTTAACAATCCACTTGAATTCTATCTTCCGGCGATTAAGATAAGTTTTTTTGTTTGTTTCAGGAGCGAACGGCCTCAGAAGACGGGGAAGGCAAACGTACACTAGATATCAAACGCTAGAGTTAGAGAAGGAATTCCACACAAACCACTACCTCACGCGGAGGAGACGCATCGAGATGGCGCATGCGCTATGTCTCACGGAGCGACAAATCAAAATATGGTTCCAGAATCGAAGGATGAAGTTAAAGAAAGAGATTCAGGCTATAAAGGAGTTGAACGAGCAGGAAAAGCAGGCGCAGGCACAGAAGGCTGCGGCGGCCGCGGCCGCTGCGGCCGCGCAGGGCCATCCGGAACACTGATACTATTAGGAACTTCGGTTCACTCGCGAGTTCTCGTTAAACAGTGATATTGCAATCGCAGTCGGACACTCCTTAGCTTTGTCTTTGTAAATTGTTTGATTTTTTCGTTATTTAAGTGTTGTTCGGTTGTTGTGATTATTTTTAAATTAACTAGACGAAGTTTTGTAACGGAGAGAACAATAAACTGTTGAATGATAGAATAGAAACGGGTCGTATTATTTTGTGTTTCGGATTTTTTTGTTTTTGTTGATTTATTGATTTTTTAAATGTATATTTTACGCGCGTAATATCGTGATGTTCGCGTTCGAAAACCAGTGCAATTTGTAGAAATCTCTTCCGTGTAAACTAGTGTAGGTGTATCTTAGTGCGTTTTGCATGGTGTGCGACCGCAGCGCTCCAGTGGCGGCGACACGAACTATGCATAATTACATTGTACAAATATTATATGCCTACCAAAGAGACCCGGTCTCGTACCCTTAAAGCTAAGTAAATAAAACGTCGTAAGTTAAATTAATTCCGCTATTGTAATATCGGACAGTGTGAACAAAACCTTCCGCGCCATCTAATCTCCAATACTCTCGCATAAGTACCTATATATAGTGTAAACGTGATCGTGTTCCTGCAGTTTTAATAGTCGGTGAAGTTAAACAAATTGCCATAAATATAAGTAGATTATTTAGCGCGTAGTAGTGTAAATAGTTAGGTTTCTCGTGATGGAAGCGTGTACGCGAATGCCCTGGCGCCGTGGAATGGGCAGAAAAAGCTTGGAGGAGAGTCGGCCGCAAGGCGATGGAGGGAAAGGTGCGGGGAAGGTGGGGAGCGGCCGCCGGCCACCGAACAGGACTAGGTAAGTTTTTGTCAAAGTCACCGCCATTATTTATCGAGTGGAGACGGTCGCGAAAAACTGACTCACTAGTCACCGGTTGACTGCTATGCCATTTTTGAACGCAACCCACATACCCGCGTAGCCGTTTTGCAATGTTTTAATTTACAGCCGTTTTAATATCGCAGTTAGTATTCTCTACCGTCTCCCGTAACGTGTTAAATACTATTATAGACCTTACTAACGTAATGTTTTCAATAAAAATAGCATTTTTCAAATTAATAGTCTTAGATCTACAACGATAAACATTTGTTTACTGCAATGTGGCCGTGTTTCCGTTGACTATCGCTCATAATGAAATCATAAATTGCAAATGCTTCGTACAAGCCAACAGGTAATAAAAATAACATAAAGCTCTATATGAAGTTGCAATATAATAGATTATTATCTCTTGACAATTTTTACCTTAGGATTTATTAATTTGCAACTATGGCACACATATTTTTATATAAAGAAAATAAATGTGTAAAGACAAAAATAGAAAACCACAACATGGGGTCATTTTCATAACTACTGCACCTCACCATCATTTTAGCCGTAGGATGTCCATGCTGTTGAAGACCCTTATAGATTTCTAGAACGACCGATATTACAGGGCTTGCTATCAACTCAAATACCCGCAAAGTTGTAGTATTAAAAGACCAACATTTGAGTTCTAGCCCCTGTAATACACATCTTAGAATAAATTTCAAGTAAATATTTAAAGCTCACAAATCTATTGTGCAAAATTTGAACCATAATGGTAGTCAGTATAAGGTCCCATATTTGCAAACTTGCAAATATGTATGCATAATGACTTTATCGATGGAAAGACCAGTAGCTAAAAAACTATTCATGGAATATTATACTTGATCTTCAACCACAAATAAGGCAGCACTATAGAATACCGTGCTACAGCTTGCAAAAAAACTCACCGATATATTGACAGACTAAATAAACTAAAATGTGATTCACACGTACGCACTGACACTTAAATTAGGATTTATTCGTTTAGTTCAAGCTTTTATAAAAACTAGAACTCGTGAGGTGACAGGTATGATACAAAAGAACAACTTGTCAGTGTCTTATTTATACGATGTAGTGAAGAAACGAGTTTTGCAAAGTAAATGCTTATTTTAATAAGCGCTTCATCTACTCAGGTTTTTTATGATAGAAATTCTGCCTTCTTTAGGTTAGAGCTATTTATTTCAGAGTTATAAGACAGTAAGTAAAGGCGCGTAAGACTGCCTAAAATATTCCGTTTTGAGACTACTTTTAATTTTTTTTTTATGGAACAGACATGGCCCTTGTGATGTTTAGTTTATTTAATAGCATCTTGATTGATGTTTATAATAGATTATTTTTTATTTATCTTGCGTAAATAAAAAGTTTTGGTTTGATTTTTAAGGTTTTGATTACAATAAGAGATATTGTAGTAAAGCGAGTGCATCCCTAAAAAGAGTAAAGTATAGGTATCAAACATCACTAAAATGCTGAAAAAATGTATTGATACCAGAGGTCCTTCGTAGTTTTTGGAGCTGAGACAAGATTAACACAAGAATTTTATGGTTACAATTGAAACTGTTTGAAATTACAGTTTTAACGAATACTTTTTGGACATTGACACAATTGAAACAAAAATTATCGTTACCAGAATTGACTTCTGATTGGAATTACGAAGAAGAAAAGTAACGGTTTGCAACCGTTTTTTATGCTGTCGGTACAGTTTTTCGGCCATTTGCGGTCCACGACCTGCCCTGCCAAAACGTCGATAGCAGATAATTATTTAGTCGATACGAAAAATTATTGGTTACTCTGAGAACGGCGATTCGAGAACGCGAGATTTAAATATCTCAATTTCGCCGACCGATATCGAGGCCTACATTTTAATAAAAGTATTCTGACTTAATTAATATGAATGAGTATGTAAAGTGCTTTTAAACGATGCGGTATGGTTTGTATATAAGTTTTTATAGTACTTTTGACATAATCAGTTCAGACTAAGGTTATTTTATGAAAACACTAGCTTCCATATGCACTGAGGCGTAGTACCCGTTTCAAAAGTAGCATATAATATTACTCCAAGCCAGAAATATGTATACTATATTTTTTATCTATGTCGAGTTAGCGGAAGCGGATATGAGTAGGTACAAACATAGTCCTACGACTCACTGGCTCACTTACTTTTTATATTACTTATACTATCAAACCGCGCGGGACTTCGTCTGCGTAAAGTTATTTTCATATATTTATATGCATGTAGTGTATTGTATTAAGTACCTATATCAGTCATCTAGTACCCATAACACAAGCTCTGCTTATCTTCGGGCTAGATGATGCTGTGTGGATTATCCAGCACTATTCATTAGATACTCGTATTTAAGAGTTTTTTCAGGATGTTGTGAAATGAACTTAATGTCTATTACAATTTCATAAAAACAATTCGATTCAACTACAAACATAAATTATACCAATTGAGTCCTGTATATGTTTTTGCAGTAGGTAGTTATTGTTTTAATGTATATAACCAAGTTTGCAGTAAGCTGCAAACAGAAAGGGTCCCAATTAAGAGTAATGAGAACCATCCAATGTTTCTCACTTAATTAAAACATTCTTTATAAAGGCCATTATGGACAGATGCCATCACAAAAACCCCAATGTGTAAAGGGTGTGAAAAAACAGCTTCTAATAAAGCACATTTTCCTTTACCTACATTAAGCATGCTAAGCTTTCAAAGCTTTACAGGGAAAGACCTGGATGCAAAAGGCCCAAAACCGTAATGAGTGGCGTCTGAGGGAGGAGGCTTATGTCCCGCAGTGGTTTTGTAGAAGCTGCCAAAGATGATGATGATGATGAAGCTTTCAAATACTCTATAACGACCTCATTGGCATCGCGTTTAAGGTAACTCGATCAAAAGGGAACATCACGACTTTGATCCCAAAGCAAAAGTAGATATTCCCTCAGATCTGTTACTACCAAATACCTACTCGAGATTCTTTGAGGATGTCTAAGAGGGTAGTTAGAGGTACGGCAAAAAAGTACATTTGCTACATACCCACATTTTGCAGTAGTTAGTATTCCATACGTGACAGGTTGCAAGCCCTTCGCCGCTGCTAGAATACTAATTGGTTTCCTCACGATGTGGTCCGCAACCATTTGAGAGTAGGTACTTGCATTACGCTCATAATTTTTTCGAAGGGAAAACCCATTGGTGCACGACCGGATTTAAACCCACGACCTTAGGATCAGAAGGCGGGGTCGCTCTCACTAGACCATCGGTGCTCTCCGGTGCTTACCGGTGCGGTTCTAAGTATATACAAAATATATATAATAATATATTTACAAAAATAAGTACTATATTACTTAGTTGCTTCCCGTACAAGCTGTATATTACTGTAATTTCACCAACACTCACACTCTTCAAACTAAAACAGTAAGCTACTCAAACACAACCGATTTACCTGTCATCGCGTTGTATAAAAACTCATAGGTACCTTCTGACGTTTTTATTCATAACACAATTAATTATTGATATTCTCTACTGAGTTTTATTAAAATACTGCAGTTTTATATCGCTTCTGAAGACCTGTTTGTAATAAGAAAAGTCAGGGTACATGGGCAAGTATCGTATATGAGAGTGCATATATCATAATGCCGTAATACATCAGTTGCTGGTTCATATTAGACTTTATTACTTTTGCAATAAGGTGCATCTGTGGGCAGATGTTGTGGGGCAAGATGAAAGATCTTCTGTTATAAAGAGGCGCTACTCGGCACGAGTTGCAGGACTACCTACAACCTGGTTCAGTTCAAATCATCTTACAATGTTTATTATGCTTTATAGTGCTTGTTTAAGGTTCAGTTTGCCTTGCAATAATACTGAGAAAATAATCTAACCTTTATCCTGACTGACTGCCATACCTACATAGACTAAACTACTCTACATAGCGACTTAACACTTTCAGGGTACATAATTATATTTATCTTGAGCATGTAAAAGCGTATTAAGAAAAATATCTTGAAATACAACTCCTAATGGAGTGATTCTACTGTTAATTTATTATTTTCACATTTTTTTGGTTTCACTTGTGTCATGGTGAACTGAAAACTACTGGTATTCTAAAAACAGACGACATTTAAATTATGGATTACCGGTTTTATGCATTTAAAAACAGAGTTTCGTTCTAAATAAACGCTACTTTTATTATTTGGGATGAAATTAAGACATGCTTATCAGCTTCATGACGACGTATTGAACTCATTATCATCATCATCAGCATCAGCTTAAAGATTAGTGATAAGTCCTCTGGAAATCCTGTTGCCCATGCGTTCCCTTAGTCATCTTTTACGACATCCAGGGGAAGAGATCCAGGAGTCCTAATTATAATCCAGGATTTTAAAATATTGCCTACAAACTTAGCCTCTGTTGTCACAGTCAATTGACTTACGTACGTCAGTGGGTACGTTTGTGGTACCAAATGTATGTACTATTTGGACGTACCTCTGACTACCTTCCTTAGACATCCTCGAAGAATCTTAAGTACTAAAAGAATATTATTATTATATTATAAGTATTAGTATAGATAAATTTCGTGCCGACAAAGTGGCATTTCTATAAACAAGGCGATACTATAAGTCCTTCTGTGGCTGCAGTGAACAAAACTTGCATCGTACCTTTGTGTAGGTATAAATCTTAATTGAATAGCATTAAAAAGTGATGATAGTGTTTCGATGATCAGTATAAGCATTTTTATATCTTGTTTAGCGGCAAGACTTGAATGGCAGCTTTTAATCGATAATCTTGTATTAAATATAGAAACTTAATAAAGGTTTTTAAATTTAAGATTACTAGATATGACCAATTAATTGTAACGGTTTTATCGATGTGGAGATCGAGTTAATTATTAGTTACTATGTTGTTTTTAAAAAACATGAATATACTTAGTTATAGTTAGCCACCGCATAATTACTTTTCATGCGCTAAAATACTTTTTCTTTAGCTCATCTTTAGTATTTCAGTAAAAAATAATTATAAATAAGTAAGTAAAATATTTGTCGACATTTTTACACAAAATTTAGCCCCAAACTAAGCATTGCATGTACTATAGGAATCGGACGACTGATAGAGTACTAATAGTTTTTTTTGTAAATGCACGCTTAATATTATTGTATTCTAAAATATAACACAAAGGCGGAGAAAAACATCTATGTAAATTCATCACACAAATGTTTGTCCTCGGTGCGAATCGAACCCACCACATACAGCGAAACTACTGCGAACTGGGTTGTGACTGAGTCATCGAGTTATAATATTACACGTTTTTAAGAAAAATGATAATTACTTAGTTATCGATAGCCACTGCATAATTACTCTTCAAACACTCGAATACCTTTTCTTTAGCTATAAGTTCAGTTAATAAATGAAAACCGGCCAAGTGCGATTCGGACTCGCGCACGTAGGGTTCCGTACCATTATCTATAATAAAAACGGCAAAAAATCACGTTTGTTGTATGAAAGCCTCCTTAATTTTTTGTTTTTGTGGTTAGTATTTGTTGTTATAGCGGCAACAGAAATACATCATCTGTGAAAATTTCAACTCTAACTATCACAGTTCATGAGATACAGCCTGGTGACAGACGGACAGACAAACAGACAGCGAAGTCTTAGTAATAGGGACCCGTTTTACCCTTTGGGTTCGGAACCCAAAAAAAGGAATTGAAAATTCATACAATTCTGTTGCACTGGCAAGCAAGTTCCCCGTAGTAATGTTACCCGAACAGTTAAGGAGTCAGTACAGGGCCAAGTTAGGTTAGGCGATGCAATCGGGACACGACCCTACTCACACATACAACAGCTACTCATGTATGTATACAATGTACAGACAGCAACGAAAGTTCATGAGATGATTTTAAATTTAGAATAACTTTTTTTTTATACAACTTGTTGATGGAACAAGCAGACGGCCCACCTGATGTTAAATGGTTACCATCACCTATAACAAAGCATTGCCTTGTAGGTCGCGCTCGTTAGGAACGTCACCGACGATGCACCACTCAGCGACTGTCCATCAACCTGAGGCATACAGGTGTTAAGCCTCATGTGCCTGTAATTACACCGGCACCCACACCCTTCAAACCGGAACACAGCAAGCTGCTTGGCGGCAAAAATAGGCATGCTGGTAGTACTGCCCCAGACGAGCCCTTCACAAAGAGCTCTACTACTACTAAGGAACCTGTAGGTCAAAGTTTTGGTAATTTATTAACTCAGTAACATTTAGAGAGAGCGCCGGTGGTCTAGTAGGAATGACCACGTCTTCTGATCCTGTGGTCGAGGGTTTGAATCCGATCGTGCACCAATAGATTTTTATATCGAAAAATGTATTCGTGAAATGCCAGTGCTTTCAAACGGTGAAGGAATACATCGTATTTTATCAGCGTTGATGGGCTTGCAACCTATCACATATGGAATATCAACTATTGCAGAATGTGGTAAGACATCATCAAAGAATTTCGAGTAGGGTAGGTAGGGAGTAGGATTTTAAAGGGTCGGCAACGCGCTTGTGATTCCTCTGGTGCTGCAGGCGTCCATAGGCTACGGTAACTGCTTTCCATCAGGTGGCCCGTAAGCTTGTTTGTCAACTTTTTTGTATAAAAAAAAGGTACTTGGTACTAAGCGGTCTGAGAGGGTATCTACCATGCTTGGGGATTAATTCGTGAAACTATCATTTTATCTACTATCGTTGTTTCGTATCTACTAGACCACACACAATGATTATAATCTCAATACACTACATAATAAACTAACCCAATAGTAACAGTTAATCGAGTTAACCCTTATACAGCACGGGCGATTCACAATTTACGAGTTTAACGAATTATTCGCTTACCAACAGTTATTAATTGTCATCGGGAGGCGGGTCAGAGAGGGGTTAAGTATAGGGGATCATCCCTTAGGTCACCAAACTGTTTATAAGAATATTTGTCCTTATAAACATCCCTTAGGTCACCAAACTGTTTATAAGAATATTTTTCCTTTATGGAGCATCCATGAGAAATCAAAGTAGTTTTTTTTTGTTAAAATTTTTGTTATACTAACGCCATATAATATTAAATGCGACTTGGCTGCATCCGCTACTGATATCTTATCTCAAGTCTAGTATCACTATTTGCCTCACAGATACTCCCTTAATACGGCCCCGATTGTCACGGATATAGCAATAAAGCCGGAACTACACTAGTCGCAATAAACTAACGGCTATCGCTACCCGGAGCTATGTAATAGACGCTTTATAATTGCCCTCGATAATGTTCCGGCTAAAATTATTGTTGTACTCTAGCCTTTATGTGGAAATTGATCATCGATAGGAAACAGTAGTTAAGCGAAGATAGTACAAGATTGATTGCTCTCTTATGTATCTCTAATTTCTTGATTGCCACTTTTATAAAAAAAATACTTTTGCTTAATATTTTCTTAGTTTTGTTTATGAAAGCAAAAGAAGTATAAGACGCCCTCCTACTCGATGGACAGATGATATTGATAAGATTGCAGGAAGTCGATGAAAAAGGTTTAAAATCGTTTTTTTTTCGTAAACTTCAGGTTTAATAATAATTATGATATTATGCAATATTATTAGTTACTTGCGACTTCGGGCGTGTGGTTAGTTTATTACTTTTTACACTTATCGTCATATTTTGACCAATTTACACAATATCTTTATATATTACATCCTATGTGTTTTTCTGATATATCAGCTATATTATTATAAATTTTCGTTAAAATCTATTCAGTAATTTTTGCGTGAAAGAGTTAGAAACATCTATACAAACTTTCACCTTTATAAAATTAGTAGGATTTAAAACTCCCTACAAAAATGTCAACTGGTGCTATATACAAGTATATAGCTGCTAATCGTATTTAATAAACAATGTCACTGACTATCACCAACTCAGCACAAGTGGGCGGCGTGTACTCAACCATTTACAACATTTTACAATCTCACTGGGATGCCATAAAACTGACCAATAAAAGTTCATTATTCGCTTGTTCGCGCTTCCAACTTTTATTTGATTAGTTTACGACAGTTGTAAAACCATATAGCTGGGGATGTCGATGTGATGTGTCAATTTGTAGCTTATAAAGTTTGGTGATACTCTAAAATTATGTTTATTGCGTTTTTATAGATTGTCCTTGTAGGTGGAACAAGCATATGATCCACCTGATGTTAAGTAATCATTACTATAGCAAAGCATTCTCTGGTGGGTTACGCACGTTAGGTACGTCAAATTCAAAGACAAAAAACATTTCAGTAAAATCCGCAGGAATTATCTTGAAACGTCTTAAATCTAGGTGAATCTAAGCGCCAGTTCCTCGCGACCATGCCTAAAAGAATCCTAGAGTGTATGTACTCTTCAAATCTTCAATGCTTGGCGGCAGAAATAGGTACGATGGTAGTACTTCCCCGGACGAGCTCTTTTTGGGGGTTGAAATTTGTATAAAAATAACTTCACGCGAACGAAGTCACGCGCGTTTCGCTAGTACCTACTAAAATATAATAAAACCCACTTATCGTTAACGGTAAATATATTGACGACAATACAAGTTTGACTGTATATTATAGCTATATAATTTTCCACATTTTCTCACGACTCAATTATATATTCACTCCGAGAAAACATTGACCGTCCGGGGAATATATTTAAAATTACCATTTATTATATCTGAAAAGTGTAGATTGGTGGACATTATGGGCGTGGTAGTGTTTATGCAAAGATGAACCAGTCAAGTGGTAGGTTGACGGTAGCCATGACCGCTTACCTAATTGCAACATGAGCTGATTGCTATGATTCGTCCGAGGTCGGATGTTGCAACTCTTGAAAATTGTTACGTGTCTTTGAGTTGGGTTTTTTTATTATGAGCTTATTTACTGTCATTTAGAATGGATCCAGGAAAATATATAACAATAGTTTTTGACGACCGATGTGGCGCGGCGGGCGAATGTCCGCCTGCGACGCAGAGGTTGCGGGTTCGATTCCCGCCTTGGGATAAATGTTTGTACGATCTGCAAATATTTATTCCGAGTGTTCTGGGTATTTTCTTTGTATAATAAAAAATATCTATGTATGTAATATAATATTGTAATAAGTATATCAGTCATCTAGTACCCATAACACAAGCTCTGCTTAGCTTGGGGCTAGATGATGCTGTGTGGATCGTCCGGCATTATTTATTTATTATTATTTATTTATTATTTGCTTATTGTTTAGTATTGTCATCCTAAATCTAATGTCACTGTCAAAAGTCATAACCAATATTGTTGTCCTTGTCTCGCTCTCTATCTCGCTCTCTCTCTTCCATCTTGCCGGCAAACAGGCCACTACGGCTCTCATAACAAATTCATAAATAATATATTAAAAAGGTGTACAGACAGTGTATAAAACAGAACAATAAACTCGCAATACAGTTTCACAGTATTTTCAATCGTAGCACCTCACATCCCCAAGAGATCTGGACTAAAGATCTCCAACACTTATAACATTATTATAAACGCGAAAATTTGTAAGAATGGATGGATGGATGGATGTTTGTTACTCTTTCACGCTCTAACCAGTAGACCGATTTGGATGAAATTTGGAATAAACATAGATTATAACTTGGATTAACATATATGTTACTTTTTATCCCGAAAAAATTACGGGAACGGGAAAAAAACTGTCACGCGGGCGAAGCTGCGAGTGGCAGCTAGTAAAAAATAATAGCATCACGACTTTAATACCAAAGCACAGTAGATATCCCCTAAGATCTGTTAGTACCAAGTTCCTACTCGTGATTCTTTGAGAATGTCTAATGGAAGTAGTCAGATGTACGTCCGAATATTAAATTTTACATACATTGTACATACCCTCATTTTGCAGTAGTTAGTATTCCAAACGTGATAGGTTGCAAGCCCATCGCCACTCCTAGAATACTAACTGTCTGTTGCTGCTATAACAAAAAATACTAAGAAACACAATAAAATAAATATTTAAGGTGGCTCTTATTCAACAAACGTGATTTTTTTTTTGCCGTTTTTATTATAGATAATGGTACGGAACCCTTCGTGCACCAGTCCGACTTGCACTTGGCCGGTTTTTTAAAAATATAGTAACAGCACCTCGTAATATAGGTACCTATGTTCATTAATATAACAAATAGTTGAAAAAACTCTCCAAGGTATAAATAACTATACTGTTTCAAATTAAATAAATAAAAGCAATGAATCTTCAACCGTTTTAATTGAAACTTGAGTTAATTGAGTAAAAGCTGTACTGCGCATGCGCTTTTCGTGATTTATGTCAATTCAGTGTATTTATGTATCCGAGGCACGTTTGTAACTTACACCTGCATTATTCTGGTAGCTGATTGAACTAGGTTCATATCCTCGAAAACGCTCAAGATTGTATTAATTAAGGAAACACTATGATTAATACCTAACCAAGTCAATCATCTATTTTTTTTATACAATTTGCTGATGGAACAAGCATATGGCCCACTTGATGTTAAGTGGTCACCATCGCCTATAACAAAGCATTGCCTTGTAGGTTACGTTCGTCAGGATCGTAACCTACAATACACTGCTCTGCGTTCATCAACCTGAGGCATATAGGTGCTAAGCCTTATGCGTACCCACACCCTTCAAACCGAAACACAGCAAGCTGCTTGGCGGCAGAAATAGGCATGGTGGTAGTACTTCCTCGGACGAGCCTTTCACTAAGAGCTCTACTACTACTAAAATATTTTTAAAACAGGTAGATGATAAATATTACCTTTTGTCTCAAAAACCTAGTAAATCAACGGAACATACGACGAGAAGTGGATAGATCGAAAAAACTCAAAATCGTTAATTCAAAACGTATGGGGAAGGCCTATATTTCGTAGATTTCAACATGCTGATGAAGAAGTTTGCTTAAAAAACAAAATTATGCTGGTTTTCAGCAGTTTTTCTGTAATACCCAGGTACGTTAGACGTTTACTATTCCAGATCTATGAGCCAAGTAGTGTAGTTAGAGGCTTAAACTCATACAGGTTTCCCAGAAGGGTAGGTTTCCTGTATTGTGCAGATCTCTTGAGTAATTGAAGAACAAGAAGAAGATGGAAAACATTTTTGCTCCCTACAAATTGCTATTTTACACAACATACATTGCAATCTCTTTGTTGCTGATTTTAAAATAAAAATCTATGCATATTTAAACTACACGACACCCTAACTATTACATGCTTAAATATCCCACTAAAAACACACTTACCAGGATAAAAACACTATCGAACTTTCCGCCCCACGGTGGATAGGAAAGGGTTAACCCTCAACTTTTTCCTCTCCGACCCCCATTCGTCTCTGGAGATACTAATTTATCTTTATCTGAAGTTCTTTATGGCTCCAGAAATTCCCTTTTCGCGGTATTGTTCAAGGGTTTGATTAAAGTAGGGCGAGTTGGGATTTTTGTATGTATTGCTTGCTGAAAAATTGGTTTTCAATGTTTCGTTTTTGATCGAGAGAGCAAAGCGATCGACGAGCTCTACTTCAACTTGGACAATTTTTTTATGTATGTTCGTATGTATATTTGTTCGAGTATTCTTAAACAGTTAATCTGATTTGTATGAAATTTTGTCTATATTACTACTGGTTGCTGCTGAGAAATTTACTTAGAATTTAAATGTATTTATTATGTCCTCTAAATATTGTGAAATAAAACCATAAACGTTTGAACTTTGAAGGTGATGACTGCTAGATATAATATATAATGATTTAACCAAATATAAATAACTTAATTTCTTCTCACCCATTTTAATATGTTACTGAGCTGTTCATTGCTTGATTTACAAGCATATGTATTAGAGTTTATTAATATGACGATACACATTGTAGGTACAAATTTGACATGCGCATTTTATATTACGCAATGTTAATTAATAAATAAATAGCTAAAAAATGTATTAATATCTAAGGTTCAAACAATCAATAATATATTTTATATTAATATATTCAAACACCCAAAACACAATCACAAAACTATGCCATATAAAATTAATGTCACCGGACTTTAGAAAATACGTGACAATGTTAATTAAACAAAATAACGGGTTCTGTATACAAAACACCACTCTTAGAAGACCCTTGGCAGAATATTTTTAGCGTGAAATCCCATAAGATTATTGGGAAAGAAGGTGTGGGGCGGATCAAGTTAGAATGGTTGTAAGTTCATATGGGAAAGAGGAACTAAGGTTTCCAACTCGATTCTGAAACTCATTTTTAATTCACTGCTCAAAAAATGTTTGTAAGAACTTTTTTTTAAAAAGTGGGTGATTGAAATTCTTCTTAGAGATCTTGTTAGATTCTTTAATTTACCTATGTGTTCAAACACCTGATTTTGAGATTTCAGTAATAAACATGGGCTAAAAAGATAGCAGTAAGCTTTTACATGTACATCATGTAGGTACTTACAATTAATTGTACTACTTATAGAGTTGTACATTAATAGTATAAGTAATTGTAGAAATAGGACAAATTAATTCTAAGACAAACAAGTGATGGTCGTTTGTTATAGTCTCCTTGATAGCATACTGGATGGACTATATATATTTTTGGAGCTGAGACCAGATTTAAACTGGAATTTGATTGTCAAAATTGGTCCTGTCAATCAATAGCCAAGTGCTTCGACACTGACAGTTTTAAAAACACCACTTGATTGATAGGATTGAAATTTTATGATATTTCGTTATGAGAATTGGTAGGTTGTGATACTCGAAGTCGTTTTCGAGTTCGTGAGTTCATGGTAAGAAAAAGAGCACCAACTCAACCAAATAATTGCTATTCTATTCACACCGAGAGGGCGATTTATGCCCGGAATTATTTCCTTGTTGTTTTATTCGGGGATTTGTCACTCTCCCCGCTTTTATAATTACCCCTAGATATCGAGTTACTTTCTAGTTCGAATTAATGCTCCTGAACTTTTGGGTAGACATAATCTTGATGTGTAGATTTAGGACTTAGGGGAATTCGGATTCAATAAAAAAACTTTTACATCTTCGTAACTACTCTGCAACTGCTTAGGTATGTTTAGGTACTTACCAGGTAAGTACTCTTTTTATTTTTATTGTAGGTAAGTAAGTAGTGAATTTTTTGAAAATATTGTCTCGTTTACTTAAGTATAATTAATTTTACTTAGTAGCTAGGTTATAACACTTTGCTACTGCAATGTATGCTATTATAACTTCATTAATCTATTAACGTTCTAAAACATTAGACATAATTTGTTATTTATGCTCATATTTTATTACACTTATTAGGCTCAGGACCTACCAATATTTTGAAATAATATTACTATGAATGTTCCACAAAAATGCAGCAATAAATAAACTAGTAGCGACATCTCCGATTTCTTACGTACAAACTAACTTTCACGTCGTCGTTCAAGCGTCAGGCGGTAGATGGCGCGAAACATAAATCGTAACAGCGCCGCCGTACATCGACGGCGAGGAGCAAAAACTGGAAAAGCTTGCTGTCGCGCGGGTGTTCATAGAAGTTTACGACGCAATTTACAGTTCGTATATTGCCCGGCACTTCATATAACACAGCAATACACTCCCTGAATCTTCATTTTGTTCTTGTTTTGGTTTTTGGTTAGGTTCATCTGTTTTCGTAGATTTTATTCCATTGTATGTACGTATCTTCTTCAAAAGCGTTAAAAGGGTAAAAAAGATTTTGGTTTCTATAATATTAGATATTAAATTAAGTATCTTTTAATACAATTACCTTGTTAATTAACCATTTTAATCTACGTGTGGTATATTATAGCGGTAAGAAAATGTTTCAAAATTTATTATTTCATCTGGTTTGCAACATTTCACATAATAATCACTACTTCGCTACACTAGCGTCATCAAGCAATCTCATAAAGCATTAACTTTACGATGTGTCAACTGACCTCGAATAGCTCGTAAAAAGCTTCACCAGTCTAAACTTAGATGGCGTTAGTAATTTGAATGACGATGGGCGCCATCTATAGGCAGAGGTATTACTTTTCCTGTACCGATTGAAGCTCCCAGGATTCAGGAAGGCCATGGTTTTATTGGGTTATAAAAGTTACGAGTTACAGCTTTAGCGTAGAATATGGAGATATTGGGGCGAATGGGCGTGTAAGACAAGATACCGACTTTTATTGTTTGTAAATTGGCTGTAAAATTATGAGTTTGGTGGTATTGTGGGTACAGATCAGCTGTTTTAATGGAGCCAGATTGGTTTATTGTAACCTACTGAGGTTTATGACTATGTATAGTCACGTGGTGTAATAAAACCGGCGTCGCCGAGTCTAGTTCATCGATTTGCTAATGTGTGTAGATGACGGCTTTTATTACCCTCTTAAATTTATTGAGTCGTTTTCTGAAGATTGATGAATGTCAATGTGTGAGGATATTATAGATGTCGATTGAGTAATTGAGTAAACAACACTAGTTTTACTTATAATAAAGTATTTTTTACGTAGGTAGAGGTACTTACTGTGTCTTAGAATCTTCTCAAGAAAAAAACACTCGACCCGTTAAAAATATTGGATGCTATCGATTTGTTCTGCTATTCGTTGATAGATGCCGCTACTTGCAATAACGAAATGATCAATTGTGAAATGTAGTATCTTTATATATATAAAAGAATGTCGTGTTAGTTACACCACTTATAACTCTAGCACGGCTGGACAATTTTTTGTGATTTTTGTGTTTTTGGAATTTATCTTCGTTCGGAATAGGCTAATAAGTAATAAAAATAATGCGGTACGAAGTTTGCGGGGTCAGCTAGTTATTCATAATAAATAATTTGCATAATTTTAACATTGTTTTAATAAATATATTACATAAAAACATATAGGTGCATGTTTAACATTGACGATGACCGATGTGGCGCGGCGGGCGACTGTCCGAAATATTTATTCCGGGTGTTCTGGGTATTTTCTATGCATAATAAAAAATATCTATGTATGCAATGTATTGTATTAAGTATATCAGTCATCTAGTACCCATAACACAAGCTCTGCTTAGCTTGGGGCTAGATGATGCTGTGTGGAATGTCCAGCATTATTATTATTATTTTAATTTATTCATTACAAAACTTTGCTTCATTCACAAAAAACCACTTAACCTGCGATAATCCTGCCGAACCAAAACGATTTGTTTACATTCATATAGTGTATTATCTCAGTAGTATGAACCGTCAGTTAATTGTTTGTTTTACGACATTTTTACGAGGAACGTCATCGTTAACTTGACGTTTACGATCGGTTAACACTTGCCGTGATTGTTGATGTGCACTTTACAACTGATTTTATAAACAGATTTTGTTGGCTTTAGGGATTATGAATGAACTGGAATAGCACTTCTGCTTGAGTTTTTTTGCAAGAATAAAATGTAATACCTTATTTGGTTCTACCGATAACCTAATTTTGAATGTTTTCAAATATTTACTTAGTATCTTTTTTTAGGTATTAAGTTAGTGCAATAAATTAGAAAACTTGAATTTATATCTGTTAGGTATATCATTCTGATATCATAAGGTAAAAGCAGAGGAAGACCAAAAAAATTTGAAGATGACGACTGATAGAATAGAGTGGAATTAAAACACCCTCAACATTTTTTTTTTACATTAGCCCGCAAACTATTCCTTCTACAATTTATATAATTTACATAAGTAAGTATACTATAATTTTTATGATAATTATAAAATCTTCCTTAGGTGCAGGTAAGCAGTACAAAAGTAAAAAAAATAAGCTTTTTACTTACTTACTTAAGTATTAAAATAAAGTATACATTATTTTACCTACACAAAGTAATATTACTAACTGTAAGTGGACTTAACTACTGCTTAAAATCTACCTACTTATTAAAATTTCTGTAAGAAAGATACTAAAAAAATGTAGTGCCATTATTCAAACATCATCATCATCATCATCAGCCCATAGAAGTCCACTGCTGGACATAGGCCTCCCACACACGTTTCCAGGAAGAACGATTCTGAACCCTTTCCATCCATCGACTTCCCGCGGTCCTAACAATGTCGTCAGTCCATCGGGGTTATTCAAACATAGTTCATTACATTCTTACATTAAGCAATTTCTTTTATATTTATTATATTCTTATACAGACCCAATTTAATTTTTGACATTAAATCCTAGTAATAAACAACGTAGAAACAACCGTTGATATATTTTTCTATCAAAAACAAAGTAGATATTACCCCCAAGCGTATTGAGCTAGTTAATAAACCAAGCAGGAACAAGACAAAAAATAAATCAAGAGAGAAAGAAACAGTGAAGGAGCGTTATTTATGGATGCACATTTGGGATGAACGGCACAAAATAAAAGGTTATTTCCTGGTTCGGTCATTTTAATGTACTATTTTAATTATATTTTTGTAGTACTACGTTTAACTAGAAACTGATATAGCCTAGTAATAAAAAACCCAGACACTTTATGGGTATTTGTATGGTATTAAGTGTGAAAAATAATATGACATGTTCAATCTTCTGAGATAAACTTCATAGTATAATAATTACAGTAAATTGATTTTATGTAATCTAAGCAAGCTTTCAACTTGAATGTATTAAGATCTATTTCAAATTACCTGCTTAAATATTTAACAGATTTTAACGGTCGTACTTACATAATGAAATAAAATACATTTTAAAAAGGTTGTATTTAAAAAGCTGTTAAGAAAAAGATTGTCAAAAAATCGTAGACATGTTTTTCGCGAGCGTACCGCCTATCGCTATGAGTAAGTTATGGCCGGCGTAGGGTGAGTTACACCCTGCTTAGGTCACGTGGTCCGAGTGAGATGGCAATACAAAAAATGCACCGGTGAAAAAAGGATGCGCAAACTTGGGGCGGCAAGTTATCTTCGTTTCATTCAACTCACACTCGCTCCCGAACGTCCGTATAGATCAATAAAACTACTTTATCTCTTTTTGGCACATCCCCATCTCGTCGACGACTTCCTAGAACGATACTTTGCATCCATGCTTTCTTAACTAAACAAAGCTGTCCTAATTTAAAATGTTGGTTGTAAGCTTTCTCTAAAAAGTAAACTTACAAAAGAGTACTTACGTAAGTTTAAAAAAATCAAACAATACAGATTCGAAATTCAAAATCAGTCTTTCATAAAAAGGTATGAACAAAAGGTTGAATGACGTATTCAAAAACAGAACGCTGCGTGACAAATTCGAAAAAGGTTTTGTTAAAAAATTTCGTTCTTTTTAAAAAAGGAATCGCCGTTAACGCAATTGTGGGACGTTTTTTTTTGGCGTAAGGTCGTGTACGAGCTTTTTATCCGTGTTTACAAAGGTAAATGGTCGTAAAATAATATTACCGGGCCATTAAGAGAGAGCCACAGGTAGTGCCAGTTCACTGCGATAGTGCACCGGTAGTTGTAAGTAATTGAAGCTGTTAATTTTCTAGTAAGTGTTTACGTGATTTTGAGAAGTTTACTGAGTTCAGTATTTGTGCAGTTCTGACTATTGTTGTATAAACTATGATTTTGTGTGAACTTTGCTACTTCTTCGTTCGATTAAATTGTCTGTATTTGTTTCTCTGTATCGTAAGAAAATCAAATAAGAGATCAGTCAATAAAAACCTCAAGTACCACACGGTAAGAAGCAATTGTAAGTTTAAAAAATCGATCACTCAAGTACTTCTATCTAAGCTGGAGTTTCCTTAGATTTTCACTGGTGATGATGATGACCATCCCTGGAAGTTTAATCACATCATAATATCTCCTACCTTAGTAAAGAACCCTATGAAATTGATTGTTCTTTGGACGGTTTTAAAAACTTTACTTTTAAAAATGTTGAGGCACCTTTTAATTCAAATTAAGAACTCAAATAATGTTCTCAATTTGAAAAGTGCGCATCGACTTTTAGGCCCGCTTGCACAAGATCACTAAACGATATTTAAATTTAAATATTAAAGTTAGCCCTGTCACTACCTACTTATCTATGCCTATTTGTAAGAGATGGCTATAGCGTAAGCATTGTTTATCTTTTGACAGATTTTAATAATTGTTGTAATTTGGCCCCAAAATAGATTTACCTACTCAAATTCAGAGCAAAACTCATGTTCTTAATTCGAATTTTTCAAAAATTATGGTTGTTTCTAATCGGTTGCAGGCATCTAGATTCTTCTACGTAAACTTCCGTTGGTAGTTGAAGTAAAATAACGTTACGTTCATACTTGTATCTCGTATCAAACAAAAGTTTGGTCACGCTTAATGCCTTTACGACTGCCGGGGGTGACATAAAGAAAATGAAAAACATTTTGTATTATTCTTGTTGCGCTCTTACCCGCGTAAGTTGTACGACCCTCGAAGGGCGCTGCAGACGCGCGAATTCGAATATCGTTTTAATTTCTTTTAGCATCTGTCTTGAACTCGTCTGTAACTACCTTTTTTAAGGCTAAGTAGAAAAAAACTGCACTATTTCACTGCAGTAACTTTGGTTTTGGTTAGGCTTACCTGAAGGTCTGACGACATAGTTAAGATCGTGGAAAATCGATGGATCGAATGGGCACAAAATCGTTCTTCCTGGAAACGTGTGTATGGACCTATGTCCAGCTGAGGCCTTCTACAGGCTGTTGATGTTGATGAACTTAGGAGACGAAGTGTAGGAGGTCTCTTCATCCATTCATCCGATGGACAGACGACATTATAGATTACGGGAAGTCTTAGGATGGAGAGGTTATGCATAGAATAGGGAAATCCTATGTGGACTTGTTTAGGTTGATGACAAACTGTCGTAATCGTTAAAAAAGTGTTATATACGAGTAGAAGTATATAGGTAAAACATCCATTAAATAAATTCACTTGAGTAATTTTCGCATACACTACTTAATGTAGGTACGTGAAAATTACTTCTCAAAATAAACACCATTAACCTACTATATTTATTAAGTACTTTATATATTTTTAATGTTGATGACATCTTGCGTTGAGACATATGAGTTATAGATCCAGACTTCTAGATCTTCAGCTAATTACATTATATTTTATAGCGTACAAAAATATTACTACATTTATATGTATAACTAACTTGTCTATATCTCATAGAGTTGAAACTGTATCCTTGAAGCTTCAATATTTATATATGGCCCCATCAAGTGATAATCATCGCGAAGCATTGCCTTGTAGGTACACCTATGATGCACTACCTTGCGTCCACCTGAAGCATACATGATTATAACAGCATTTAAGTTTAAAAAAAAACAATCCACTTGCTTGGTGACTATGACAAATATTTCCATACAATTTGGCCAATACATTTTGTATGGACAAGGACTTACAACATTGAATTTCTTCAGGATGACGATTTTAAATCAATCATTGCGACTTTTTGCGACTCTAATATGAAACGAGCCGTTGAAATAAAATCGTTTTCCAGAAGAAAATCCTTAGTAAATATTTTCACTGAATTTGTCTTGTGGCAGCTAGTATTTTGGGGACGCTTCCGATTGGCACTGATTTGGATCAGTTGAGCTATCTTTTGATCGTTTGCAATGGGCTGTGTATATATCTGTTAGCTTAACTGTTTCATATTTATTTTGTACATACCAATTATAAGCTGTCTTTTTCTTTGTAAATAAAGACTTTTTGTCTCGTGTGTACTAAAAGTCGCAATATTGTAGACAGCCTTACACCATCCTTCTTCCGACGTCGCTGCTTAGACAAATATCCGCAGGAACTAGTTACGTGTCTCGACTGGGGTACGTGCTTTTTAAGAACAGCCAGAAATAAGAACAAAGAACACCATTTTTCCTGTAAAATCAATAAATATACAACCTATACTTGAATATACCTGCGACCTTATAAATGTTACTTTAAACATTTATGCATAGCCTGAAATAAAATATAATCTAAAGAGATTCTTAGGAATCTAATGCAACTGTTTGTGAGTATGCATGTTTTAGGTATGTATGTTTTTATACGAGCAAAGCCGCGGGGAGATTCTAGTTTTACAATAATTATCGTGTGAATTATTGCTTGTGTCAGAATTTTGAATACATATTTTTTGTCACCAATATTTATGTGGGTGTAGACAAAAATAATACAATAAAAAACAATGATGTGTTTTATTCACACTTTGCATGAGTAACAAGCGCTATAAATTTAATAAAAACATGTGGTGTTAGTTCTCAGCCCCAAATTTGTAGGTAAGTAACAAATTTACCGTTTTTATTGTAGCAAACTGCTAATTAGTAGAATACGATAATTATATTAGACAGTATTCATTTAAAAAAAAGACTCAACTGCTCCTCTTCTTCTTTTCTTTTAGGCACCAGATCTGTCATTCGACAAACAATTTTGCCAATGTTGAGTCTTTTTTAGTAAACTGTCAAGTCGGGCTGTCATTAGTATTGAATATAAAGACGGCGTTTTTATTCATTCCTGGACAAATATTTTCATTCAAATAAGGACGCTACACTACACTTTCATTTTAATTGCTTAGACATTGCGCTATAACCACAAGTATAATGTTGTTTATAATGCCAACAAAATTACACAACAGAACTTAACATAACAATTAAAATGAAAAAGCTATGTTGATTCCAAAGATGAAAGACAACGAGTCTTCACCGTGCTTACATTTACTTGTAATTGTGAATTTTGCTCGTGTTTTGTTTCTTTATTCAAATCTGACAGATCGTATTGACTGACAGCTTTGTAACATCGCCTACCCGATCATTCCGTACGATTCGATCGAGTAAATAAAGCGATAACTTCGTTCAAAGCTCCGAAATAGAAACGTTCTGTAAATCAGTGAGGAGGCGAGCGGGAAAAGCTTGGTGTTGAATAAAATTCCTTAGCTGTTAGTATAATTTCGTAACAGAGGCGGGCTGAGAGCGAAGCAGGCTATAAACTTGTCAACTGGAACTATTTCTGAGCTGTTTGTTTTCCCTTTTGACAAATCGCGTCGCGACGCCATCTTGCGGCGCTGAAAACACAGCTGAATTGTAATAACATAAAAGTTTACGCTGTGTTTATGTTCTGACAATATTGTTAAACGAAGAATGACATTTCAAGTCATTTATGAGTAGCATCCTCCATTGACAGACCTTTTTACAAAGTTTTGCTATTATTAAGAAATATAATTCACTAATGCGAACTTAGTTTTAAAGGTAGGTAGGTTAATGCAGAAGCACATTAGACCCTTCTCGCGTGTTGCGACGCATCAAAAGGCTGTTGAAACGATTACACTAGAGCAGACGGATTACTTGTTTCTACCAAAGTACAAACAAGTACCGTAGACTTGCATTTAGATTTGGTAACAGTTCCGCCATAACAAAATTAAATGGTTGTCCCATGCACCAAAACCCATCTCCAAAACTTAACTAGATTTTACCAAATACAATACATTTATCATAAATATTATATATCGCGGTCACATAACTCACCCCCGCGTCCCGGGTTCGCTCGTAATTCGTCGTGTGTGGCTCGCGACTCTTCTCTATAACACTAACTTCGCTACAGCGTCTTACAATCCTTTAACTTATCGCGGAAAAATAAGCGTTTTACGTTAGGAAAAAAGGCCGAAAGTTCAGTTTCCTGAAAAAGTCACTTACGTCTCTATTACTGCGACGCGAAGTAAAACCTTAGACAAATGTGATCTATGATAAACGTGATTTCGGTAACGAGAATCGCCGTTGATGTATAGTCACGACCTGTTATTTTTCTTAGTAATAGGAAAAAAGAAAGTGTGAAAGGACCTTCATAAATAATATGTGAATTATTGTTTATCGTCAGATCACGTGATTAGATGTAATAGAAGGCGTCGTCTAATCTTTTCGGGGAGCGTTTTGTTGGAGGATGTGAGATGGTTATTTGTTGATGTGTGAAAGAATTGTATGATAAACAATGTTTTCTGTAGCTACTGAATGTATCAGCAAAAAAATGAATATAAATAAAATAGAAAGAAAATAACGAAATGGCTTCACCATTTTAATCTCCAGGCACGGTAAATATCCCCTCAGATCTCTTACTCCTTATCTCGTAATAATAAAAAAAACTTTTTGAGGACAAAAACTAGCAATTAAACTAAAACACTTATAGATAGATAGATAGATAACACTTTATTGTACACAAGGAAAATTTGTTAAAAACAGACCAGGTTAACAAAGTACAATGGGCGGCCATATCGCTGAAAGCGATTTCTACTTATGTATTAATGCAAAAGAAAAAGAAACAAATATCATTGTCCTACAATGGCCGGTTGTATCGCTGGACGCGATATATTCCAGACAACCGTAAAACTAAACTAAAATAGAAAAACTTAGTCTAAGTTTAAATATAAAAATGTAGTAACAACAACAAGAGCCTAAATCCATAGACCACAACAACTGACTAAAACAGGTTGAATAGATTCCAGCCCCCGAATTAGTAGTTTAGAACTGTATCTCAAATAATTGGGGTAGAATAGAATAGAATATACGTTTATTTAGCATAACACACAAGCCTGACTTGATAAGTAGGAATGTAGATTCTATCACATAAAAAATTAAAAACAGAAAAGAAATGTGTTCCATCGGCTCATGCGTCAGCAGTACGTATCTATAGAGGTAGTCAGAGGTACATAAATAAAATCTCACATATATTCCCTCTTGGAACGACCATGAGCTTTACCGTATTACTGGTAAACAGTTTCTTATAACCACTAGTATATTGTATACCTACCTACTTGATGACGAAGCCACGGGCGTTTCAAAGTTATTTTTTGAGGTCACCATAAAGTACTGTGCATATGAAATTGGAACCAGGCAATAAGTTTTTGCCTGTTCTTTTAGGCCGGGTATTACTGAATAATGCTTTTTGACTTTGACTTTGATCTGAGTGTTTTTGACTTTGACTTTAATGAGTGTTTTTTACAATGATGAGTGATAATGCCGTGATGGCAGATTCAAATCCTTGGTGTATAGCTTTTAGAATATAAGGTATTGTTCAGCTTCATCATCACAAATCAGTCTTGTATAACAAAATATAAGCATCCTACTAATATTATAAATGCGAATGTTTGGATGGATAGATGGATGGATGGATGTTTGTTCCTCTTTCACGCTCTAACCAGTGGACCGATTTGGATGAAGTTTGGAACAAATATAGATTGTAATCTGGAATAGGACATAGCTACTTTACCGAAAAAATAACGGGAACGGGAAAAAACTGCCACGCGGGCGAAGCTGCGAGCGGCCTCTAGTTCCATACATATATCACAGTGAAATCTGTAAGGTACATTGCTAAAAGCCGGTCCATAAATAAAGCATTTCTATAAAGATCTCTTGTTGAAGTCCAACTGCTTGCCGGCCAGCGTGGCGTCTGGAAGTTTTATTACAAATCATACCGGGATTTACGAGGTGTGTGCACTCGACTCAGGACTTGATATTGCACTGAAATATGAAATTTCAATACGTGAAGTATCAATAACAAAACTGCAATTTGGATTTAGAATCATATTTTACACTCAATACTTTTTGATTTGAAAGAACTTGTGAGAGGGGTCGAGAGTGACTCCGCTTTTTGATCTTAAGGTCGTGGGTGCGAATCCGGTCGTGCACCAACGGATTTTTCTATCGAAAAATTTATGTGTGCAATGCCAGTGCTCTCAAACGGTGAAAGAAAACATCGCGAGGAAACCGTTAGTATTCTGGCAGCGGCGATGGGCTTGCAATCTGTCACGTATGGAATAGTACTGCAAAATGTAGGTATGAACTTAATGTAATATTTGGACGTCCCTCTGTCTACACTTTAAACATTGTCAAAGAATCTCGAGAAGGTACTTGATACTAAGAGATCTGAAGGGATATCTACCGAGCCTGGGAATTAAAGTCGTGAGAATCTTTCTATTTATTCTTTGATCGGGAATCATTGATAAAACCTTTTTGTAAATAAAACTTGAAAGATAGTTTCCTACGAATAATATACGCATGTTAATTTAATTGAGCCAATATAAGTAAAGATTTATGACTAGAGTATCTATTATCGTAATTCTTTTAAATTATACTATCAAAACTCTTGTCTGATTTAACTGGACAAATATTTTTTTATTTATTGCTTACCAACTCCTTGGTCTGATGCAAAAAGATCAAAGATACTATGAGATAAAATTCATAGTTTAAAAAAAGAACATCAATTTTAATAGAACGCGGTTTGATAGTGTATTTTCAACCAGTGTTTAATATCGAGATTACAGTTTGAGGTTTTATAGACTTTTATTTTTTTAATTGGATGTTTTGTGTTTTAATTATTCACAAAAATGCATGGTTTTGTCTACGTAGACTATTATACAATGTTGGCATCTCGATCTCATCTTATTTCCTTGGCATCGAAGCCGACGACTCTGATTTATTCCACTACACCAACCTACAAAACTCGGATTAAATAGTTTTTTTTCTCGTAATATTTGCCAGATTTTGTTGCCAGTTATTCGTACGAGTTTTAATTTATAACTGTGTAGGTAGCAGTGCGTGGAGTAGTTAGCTATGAATGTATGTATTTAATTTAAAATGTTTTGTTTTTGCAGTAAACACTGTTGTAAATTTTACTTGTTTTGTTTGAGAAAATTGCATACCAACATTTTTACAAAACAAATTTCTTGAGCTGATGAATATTGTAAACACCGTAGGGAAATTTTCAAAATGTTTTAAGTATTGAATGAGTTTGTTTTTAAAACGGTAACACCTTTGTTCTAATAATAAACTTGCAAGAACCATTATTATAGTGGTGTTACAAACTGTTACAGAAATAAATTGTGAGAAAAAATAAAGATTAGTCTGAGCACGTCGGCCACATTAGCCGGGCCTAAAAATAAAATTAATATATTGCCAGTGTGAAAGTTCAATATGGCGACAGCTCGACAAGAACGCGCATGCGCTAACTAACGGTTAGCTTTTAAAAACTTCCATGTAATTGGCCCCGGGAAAAGATATGTGAATTTATGAGCAAAGCCCTCGGAGTAGGTTAGAAGAAGTTTGAATAATGCATAGTCGGATAATGGACAAGCGCTGTGTTTTACCGTTATCAAAAGTTGAAGAACATTTTGGATAGAAACAGTCGGTCAGTTCGACCCGTGATCATTGCGCATGCAACTGTGCTGAAATATCAGGAAACAAACAAACTCAAAATCATGGTAAATATCCCGTTTCTATCCAAAATATTGATCGAAACCATGATAGTTTGAAAAGTTAAAGTTAAAGAATTTATAAAATTTTACTATCGAATATTTGAAATTGGAATAAATTAAACACGATTTGGATTAGTCTATGAGCGCGATAATAATAGTATGAAAATACGAGTTTTATTTTTTGTTTATAAAGTTCGATGAAAATAAAAATAATATGAGCATTTTTGTTCAAATGTTTAGAATACCTTCAGTTGTTTTTTCAGTGTGTCATGTTCTGTAAAATTTACGCCCAGCTTAAAGCGTCCAAAATTTTTGGCTGTGCCGTCCAAAATCCTGATTAATGTAGCCGGGTAGAGGGTGAGACCGCATAAAAAAAATCTCTTATGGTATACCCCTTTTAATATTTGTCACCATATTTTATTGCTGTGGTTATATCACATCCACTTTCTAAGTAATGCACTCTCTGTTTTCTAAAAATATTAAATGCACAAATTTTAATGAATAAAACTTGACAGAAGTTGACGACAGGCCAAATATTGGATTAAAAAGATAGTTGCGCTTTTTGAAGCCGTAGTCTGCCGTTTCTTAAAAAAAAATACAGGTCCGACAATAGACAACAGCAATGGTGTGTTTCGGGGCACGTCACGCAAGGGCCGCATACGTCGAGGGTGAATTGATAGCCACTCCGCTCAGGTACGCGGGGGGCGTCTCCGGAGTAGATTTTAAAAATGGAACCCTCGATACGATTTGAAATAAATAAAATATTCTTTGATGCATTCGCATTTCGCATTCGTATTTTAAAAAAAGAACAAACGTCTATTTCTGACGGTTGCAATAGGTCACTATTAAATAAAAATAATAACATGATATTAGCTACACGGAAACATTACAATAAAATAAAGCGTTAGCATGATAATGTTCAATTATAATATTAAAAGTGTTAAAACAAAAAACTGCTTATAAATTTACAAAACAAAAGAGACTTAAATAGATAAACAAAACTAAACAACAATAATAATTTATCAAAAACTGGTTCTGTATTTTGTCGTTTTGCCAAAATATTGTCATCGTACCACACCACAAGTGTAAAAATTAACATACAAATAAAGTGTTGAGCATTAATGTTTTATCCGTTAACGAATGTAATAAAATCCTGTAAGGGTTGGGGGTTGGAATCTGAGACAATTTGCCATTCTCGCCCCTCTAAGCCCACCTATGCGTCTTTCTTATTGCCGCCTAAATCTTGAATATACAACTAAGATTAATCCTACTGAAAGAAAGGGTTACAATTACAACCCTTTACAGTGTTTTACTGTTAAAAATTGTCACTAGGCACGTATTACATCGACTGACTTAACAGACAAATAACAAGATATTGTTGAATATTAAATTATTTTATATATTTCTGGCCGTTTTTTTTTAATGTGACTTGTTGGTGCAACAAGCAGAAGGCTCACCTGATGTTAAGTGGTTACCATTACCTATTACAAAGCATTGCCTCGCAGGCATACAAAATAAAATTAATAAAATAAAAATAAATAAATAACCTTTCCATAACTTGCTTACCATGTCTCTGTTTCGTAAATCTTTACTAGAAAAATGTATTAACTGTAGAGACTCGTCACTGAGCTTTGTGGTATCAGTGGCTAATTATTTATTTTTGACTAAAACTCATCATGATCAAGAGCCACTGTTGAACATAGGCTTCTATATGAGTTCAGGAAGACTTTTCCATCCACCGACTTTCCGCGTTTAACAATGCAGTCAGTCCAATGTTTTAACTTATTATATGAGTCATTTGGTTCACATAGTACAAGCTATACTTAGTATGGGGCTAGATGATGTTGTGTAAAAATGTCTACAAATATTTTTTATTGTTTTAGAGCTGTCTTACTGTAAGTTTCTATCACAAGCGATGTTTTACCTACTAACATCTAAAACTCGGTCGATATTCATTATATCGCCGCAACCCTTATCAAGAAGACGCCCGTTTTTTCTCGGTTTTCCCAAATAATTTATTTAGCGGGCCGCCGTCAATTTATCTCTGTGGGAGCTAATTTCGCGTCGGCCCGGTGGCTGGTTGGCGCATGCTGTAATTCAACAAATTGCGCGTCCTACTGGATTTATGGGCTCTCGCACTTGACGAAGCGCCCTTCTTCCATTGTTCTGCGCTTTCATATTGCTCTCGGTCAAGATGGGAATAGAATTCTGGAAAGGTTATTGAACGCAAGTATTACATTTTTCAATGCATGAAAAAATAAGGATTGATCGTTATCACACTAGTGTTTTTCTCAATATATGAAATCAGCTATACCGTGCCTATTTTGCAATATAAATAACTCCAAAAGTTTTATTTCAAATAATTTTTAAAAAGTGGAACCAAATTTTATCGATCTTCAAATCCCATTTCATACATTTAAGTTAAACTTTGACTACAAGCTGTCTAACTAAAAATGTTTATCTATCAAAACCTCGTTACTCATTTAATTTTCTTTTGTTTTTACTGTGGAGTGCATTCTTTTCATTCTGTATAAGGCTAGCCTTACAGTAGCTGTAACACATAATCGTATCAATTATTCGGTTGGCGTCCCTCTTCTTTATTACTTTCCTCGGAGTACAATGTATTTTGTGCTACCGGCTTTTTGTGCGGACTCTGGCTGGTAGATCGATGACTTTATCAGCTTTTTGTAATTTTCTAATGTTTTTTGTTTAACTTCTTTTCTTTAATCTAAAGGTTTCTTAGTTTATTATTTTGCCAAAATATTAGGCTAAGTATTTTTATTATAACCAATTTGTGTTTTATTTTCAAATATTTATGCAGTCAATTTTAATAAAGCCCTAAAGCTAAACCTAAATGATCACTCAGCTATCCTATTTAAAAATCAACGGTTAAACGAATTGATTTGCAATTCCTATAAAGATTCAAAAGTAGTGTTATAAAAAGCTGAATCAAGAACCAAAACAAAACAATCTTAATTACGGTAGAAATAGAATCTGTTTCAAAACGCATTTTGTAGCGATTGAAATAAGCAAAGTGCAGAACTGCGTTATACAAAAGCTGACCCAAGACGGGTTGCAAGTGCGAGCGTTTCAGCTATGTGCTCCTTTCTGCTGACTGCGGACCGGCAGACAGTCGTCCCTCTCGCGCCCGCCTTGCGAATGGGCTATATCAGCATCCGTGTATTTATCTAGAGTTGTTTACTTTTATTTATACGGTGAAAACACAAAATACTTGTGGTGTCTGATTTATAAAACTCTAGCAAAATCTGACCCTATTGACCAAGCCTGGACCTCGTATCTCATAATAGTAGCTATGCTCTCGAGGTTCATTTTTGTTTACCCAATAATATTCCCACAGCTAGAAATGAATGAAAAAATGAATATTAATAAGTAAATCAATTTATGTACGTTATTTTGCGCTATGACTTGAATTTCATATACATAACAACCTCTAGTTACATTTAAAACTTATTGTTGTGCTTTACTTTGTAAGCATTGCAATTTATTTGTAAAGAAAATTTCAGCTAATACTTCTTTACTTTTACACTTTATAATACTTAGAGAGGTAGATTACAATTATAAGAATCTTTGTCCTGACTGACATTAACAATACGCTGGTTCTGGTATAAGAAACGACATTATCTGGGATTTTTTTTATTTATATGTATATCAATACATAATATTTTCGGGTTTATTCGTCTTAGTGCGTAAAGTGTACTTAGAAAGAAATTGCTGAAATTTAACCCCTACGCGGGTACAATAGGGGTTGAAGTCTGCATGAAAATAATTTCATGTGCGGTTTCGCTAGTTTTATTATATATGTGTGTGGTAATAATTCTTTGAACGCAAGTTGTAAATTTAATTCAAACCTTGTCATACACAAACGGTACTTGCCACACTAGAAACAGCTCCATATTAGTTCCAATGTCTTTGTAAATCAGCATATGCAAAGTGGTATAGCAATAAATCTAGCAGCTCTTGCTCGTTCTCGCATCATGTTACATCTTAATTTCGAAGCCGGCTCGACGGAGCCTGCTTGCCAGAGATACAGCCTTTTATCAAATACGCATTACGCTAGAAATTAACTTGGAGAAAAAAAAGAAAAAAAATTGTTTCGTGCGCGTAAGCTATAAATAATGGAAAGCTGTTAGAATGCTGAGTTTGTTTTAACATGCCCAAGGGGCGCGCGCGAATTATTTGCATTTAAAGTCCGCCCTTGTTTGTGAAAACGTATTTTTGACCTGATGATTTATAATGTAAGCTTCATGTGAGTTATGTGTACTTCCCGAGCAATCTTTACTGAAATATGAGTCAACTTCTTTGACTTTGATACTTAGATGAATAACCTAACAAAATGGTATTGTACTTTTGCTTTAAAAATCCCATCCCAAAAACGCTGTTTGCATTTTTATTTTTTTTAATTGGCCTTTTGATTAATTTCGCTTTTCCTTTTGTTCCAGGTGGCCGTCGGGTCTATCGATATTTATCGTTAGTTAGAGAGGTAAATATCAGAAAGCTAGCACGCTCCTGGAAACTGCGTTTCTTAGAGTAATGTATTTCCGCTTCGCTCCATACATCGCTCCCCATCGCAGTTTGACGTCGCGAGATCAAGATATCAAAATCGACTGTCGAATAAACTTTTATACCGGCCCACACGAACGCTTAGGCAATCGACTCTCGAAGATTTATTGTCAAAATTTCCCGTTAGTAACGCTTACCGAGCACACTCCACGTATCACTATTTCACAAATAAAAGAACCAGTCGCGATATCATCGTTGGCTATAAATTATATGAAGCTCGGATGAAAAATACGCGGTTCGGTCTTCGCTTATTTATCGCTTAGCTCGACTTATGTACGAATACATTATGTTAATCTAAATAAATAGATGAATAATTACGTAATGTTTGCGGAATGTGACGTGTCGATGGTTCAGATAGAAGCATCGAGCGACATCGAGCGGTTATCTTCGGACCTTCACGACTGGCATAGTCGAGAAGGCCGCGGCTATCTGGCGGGTTGATCTGCTATCGTGTTCCATCGGGACGGTGGCTGGTCCGCGCTAGGAATAGGTCGAGTCGAGTTCCCGCGTTGTTCTGTACCGTGATATATTGTTTCGCATCTCCGTGTATAAATCTTGAGCGCCTGCTGAGGTACACGGACGCGGCCGCCGCACCGCAACGCTGAGCTTCAAATGGAATTGTGTTTTTATTTATCGTGCGAATCGTAGCCCGCTATCGCTCACTTGAAATCGCACTTTATCTGCCCAAACGCGGCGTTGAATCGCGGGGGATTTCACAGCTCTATGGTTTCGTTTATTTACATCCAACTCTATGTCTGAACGGGATCGAAATACATTCTTCTCTGGCTGCGTCGTCCTAAAAACAAAACATGCGTCATTAAAAAAACATCTAAACGTATTATAAAATTTGATTTTTAATTTCGACTCTGCCTCGATACAGGCTTGTCACCAATCAATACTAAATACATACAAAATAGATGTACCTACTAGCTTAGATATTTCTTTCAATGTTCAAAGTTATGCAGCTAGAAAACTGTGACAAAACAAATCTGTGTAATATGAAAATAAATACACGTTGACTGCGATGAAAAAATTATCAAATCTTCAATCGACATCTTGAAAGATAGTAAATACAGATGCAATTTTGCTTTTGAATGGTTTCCATACAACAGTAGTATTTTATCATCGCAGTATGTGTCAAACAAAATTGAATCATGTACATAAGTAATTAAGGATTAGAACTATATATTTATAACAGAAATCTGATGTACAACGTCTGTATACGTCTTATTATACGAAGTGATATAAGTCCTTAGTTCGCAGATAAATGTTCCAGTATACTATAAGCATGATGCAAACTTAAGAAGAGCATTGAACTGAATGTTCAACTCTTGTTCGTATCCATTGCATCATGCTAAATAACCTAAATACGTAATTTCAAAGGCTTTAGTATTTTGAAGAAATATTCCATTCTTTAGTATAGCTTAACTTATTACTTAGACAAATAGATTACCTATAGTCACTTAAAATGACATGAATCAAAACTAGTTGTGCCCAGTATACGAATAGCTAATTAAATTTAAGTAATATTATAATTTATTTTAAGATACAGTAGTAGTAATATTTTTGGATTCCTATAAACTTATACGTAATTTTTTCTTCTGTAATGTAAGGATTTGTGTGATCAGGGTTTTTTCTGTTTTATATTTTATGCCTTTAAAGTGCCAAATTCTTTTTGATTTTTGAATCATTGACTCATCTTAGTACCTCTTTGAAGTTCCTTTTATTAGTAATGATTTATTGCATTATTTTAAAGACCAATATCATTGCCCAAACAGGAAAGATCTTGATCATTTTCTTGACAATTTTTTTGTTAATATTGTATATATAAATGGACTTATTTATGGCTTTGTCAGTTTGCAATACTTATTAATATATTATTTTTACAAAATTTGAAATTGGTACACTTGTTTTCTTACGTCACGCAATGTTTAGGCTTTATTGTGAAATATAAGTTTACCTTTGAAATAAATTGTTAATTTATTTTAATTTGAATCGTGCTCATGAATGTTATACGTAAAATTTGTCCTTAATGAAAGCATTTGTCATACGTAAATAGGTAGGCCCAATTTATTATAATGTAAAGATATTATTAGAAATTACAGAAAAAAACTTAAAATTTGAGGGAATCTAGTGTAGAAAATGATTAAATGTTTGTGTTCTGATTGTAACTGTGTGAAATATGTAATATTATTATATTACCTATCATTGTCTTGTAAACAAAAGCGATATTATAATTTTTTTGTACAATATCGGCTATAGTGCGAAATGGAACTGCATTAAATAAAATTCTGTTACTGTATTTTATACTTTTATTTCATTACTAGCTTGTTTAAACTTATCCCGTTCGCAACTTCGTTCCCGTTTTTTATATAAACTTCATTTCCTTATTAGGGATGCCAGCTCAATAAAAACTATCCTATGTTTTAAGTTGGATTATAAGCTAACTAATTCTGCAAATCGCATCAACATTTATTCAATAGTTTTTACGTGATGTATGTGCAAACAATAGTACAAACAACCGTTTTTTTTAACAGTCAATTTCTTCTTTTTCACTTTTTTTTAGTTTATTAGCATGTGCCTGTAATTTCACCAGCACCTTCACCCTTCAAACCAAAACACAGCAAGCTGCTTGGCGGCAGAAACAGGCATGGTATGTAGTAGTACTTCCCCGGACGAGTCCTTCACTAAGAGTTCTACTACTACTACTTATTCTACGCTCACTCACTTGTAGATTGTTTCAATACAATGACGTGGTCAGCGGGAGAGCCAATCTATTATTATCTATGCTGCTTACTCCCATTTTTCATTCTTTATTCACTATGCATTAAAATAAATATTTGTGGTCATTTTTACACAACATCATCTAGTCCCAAACTAAGCATAACTTGAACGTATATGCGTTTTTTTTAGTAAATAAATACTTAGAATGCATTATAACACCTAGGGAACAAGCATCTATGTTCATCACACAAATATTTGTCCTCGGCGGGGATCGAACCCATAACCTATAGCACAAAAGGCAAAGTTACTACTGAGCTGTGTAGCCAATTGAAATGATATTAGGATTTGCTGAGTTCAACTATCAGTTCAAAAATAACACGCACCTCTACGGAATAAAATAGCATCGGTATTGAGAAAAGTAGCCACGGTGTCGTGCCAAACAGGAAGTGTGCATGCGAGGCCAACACGGGATGTGGGCTTCAATTCTCCTGCCACGGGATTCTAGACCTTATTTATTAGAACAACACAAACATACCTATGAGTTCAAAAATGCTAAACAATATTTGGCTTGGCTAGCCTCTTGTGTTTATGACGTAATGCCGTTTTTATTAGTAATGAATTTTACATTTTGAAATTCAAATTTGAGCATTTGAAATTTCATGGTGGGATATGTAGGTTTCTAAGACTCGCTTGCACAACGATCGCTAAAGGTATTTAGTGAGCCCTTTAATGCATTTAGGAAGATAATTACGTTTAACATCTTACACAGAAAAATTAAGTCACTGTTACGTTTACGCTAAACATGCTTATCTTGGTAAACGTGATTAACTAATTAAAATTAAATCAGATTGTTCAAGCGGGCCTGAGTATATAAAACGACGCTAGTCAGAGGTACGTCCAAATATTACATTTTGGACATACCCACAGCAGTAGTTGGTTTTCAGGTGACAGGTTGCAAGCCCATCGCCGCTGTTAGAATACTAACTTGTTTCCTCACGATGTTTATGACAAAACAAAATATTAGGGTATTTTTCTTTAGAAAGCCCTAGCTCCCTATATAACAAGCATTAGCATTATTAACACAATAGTTCCAGCTCTGCAGATCGTGCCCGTCTCCTAGCAGTTTCTAAATGGGAGTCAGGACATTGGTTACAAGCTCTTCCTTCACATAACATTGGTACTCTAATGGATCCTGTCACGTTCCGTATTGCAACTTGTCTACGGTTGGGTGCGCGGTGCTGTGCGCCTCATCAATGCCAGTGCGGTACTGCAGTTGACCAGCTTGGTCATCACGGATTATCGTGTACTAGAGCCGCCGGTCGAATTTCTCGCCACGCCAGTCTTAATGACATCATCCGGCGGGCGTTTACCACCGTGAACGTGCCAGCCATTCTCGAGCCGAATGGTCTGCTGCGTGACGATGGTAAACGACCTGACGGTATGACCCTTGTCCCTTGGGAGGTGGGGAGACCCTTGGTGTGGGACGCTACTTGCGTTGACACACTAGCGCCTTCCCATCTGTCGAGGACATCCGTTGGGGCTGGCGCGGCGGCAGATTTTGCCGAGGATCTCAAGAGGCGCAAATATGCAGGTCTCGACAGAGCCTACAGATTTGCTCCTCTTGGAGTCGAGACTCTAGGTCCGTGGGGTACCGAGGCCCTCCGGGTTTTTAAAATTCTTTCGGGGCGTCTGGTCGAAGCGACGCGTGACCCGAGAGCTAGTGAGTATCTGGCACAACGAATCAGCATTGCCATTCAGCGTGGCAATGCAGCCAGTGTTTTGGGAACGCTTCCGATTGGCACTGATCTGGATCAGTTGAGCTACCTTTAGATCGTTTGCAACGGTCTTTAGATAGCTCAACTGTTTCAAATGTATTTTGTACATACCAATTATAAATACTTGTATTAGTCATAATTTTCTTTACAAGCATTTACTTTATATATCTATAAATATATTTTATTTACCTATGTGAATACTCATGTAGTATAATCCAATATGTTTTCTCAGTAAGTATTTAATTAATTTTATGAGTAATAAATATTCTGTAAACCTATATCAATGTTTCTATAATTTGAGTGAAAATAATAATATACAAATATACACGTGTAAGCACCAAAACGTTTTTAAAACAAGGTCAAACAGCTCTTCCCAGTAGGATTTGTACCATTATTTATAACTCAAGAAAGTAAGCTCCATTTTTTATAAAACACCTAAATTTGGCTGTCCGTCTGTAGGTCCCCCATAAATCAAGGTGTATTCCCGGATTACCGTAAGAATAATGACTGTGGTCCACCTGGTACGTAGTAGCTGTTAACTAATCTGTGAGGGGACTACCTATTATTTAGATAGTCGCTCGAGCGTACACTCTTGGCCTGAGGGACTTGGTTCTTGTCCCCATTTTAATTACGTAGCAGACTTTTTTTAATTCAAAACATTGTGTTGACATGTATGTATATTCTTAAAACGACAAAAAATATAATTTTTACTTAAACTTTTAATCTTAAACTGGTAAGACTATTATTGAGATAAATATGAATCTTTGTTATGCAACTCAATTACACAACAACAAAATAATACCTATAAAAAATATGGGTAGCAAGAAAAGGTTTCAATTACAACCAAAAAGGAAGTAGGTAGGAAGGTATTCACCCAATTTACGATGTCCTACAAATTGTTATCAAAACCCACGTAATTAGAAACAAAATCCGGTCAAAAACGGCAACTAGTTAGTCTTTTATGTCGGAATTAAGGCTCCCATGAAAGGCTTATAATTAAGTGTCTAATTAGGAACGTGAGACTTGACTTTATTAAGTTGGATGCTCGTGATGCCAGGATACACACGATACCGGGTTTTGGTACTACTCGGTTAATTAGGGGTTTTCATGTTGCATACATTTTTATTAATTTAAAACCTTTTAAAACACACAACCGCTTGAACCTACTTAAAATATTTTTCTTCTTATATTTGACTTAGCTGGACTTCCCCAGACGAGACCTTCACTAAAAGCTAGCCCTGTTAATTTTAAGCTGGGACGACCATGGTTAAAATACATCATTTAGTTTAAAATCCTTTGTTTTTAATAAATTTATCACTAAGATTTGAACCCGTTCTGTATAAAATCTCTAAATGACATCGTCTTCTTGGTCATAACACTTTTGACTAGTGTTTGTGGCCCCTTTAAGTCGGGATTGTGGCTCGTCAATCTTCTGCTGTTCCTCTCGCACCGCTGCTCTTCTGGCTCTTTGATAGGAACATCAATAGCAGCCTTGATTTGCTCCGTCTATCTCATGGGTGATTTTCCACGTCCAGCTCGGCTAAGATGTGTAGCGCGACAAAATGTTGTCTAATCGATAACTCGTGCAAAATAGAGATGTCTCTGTATATCTACCTGTGCTAGCATGCCAGTGCCAAAAATCTATCTCGTTCTGTCAAATGACCTAATGCTAATGTTTAGCTTATCTGTGGGTCTTTTATCTATAATTTTTAAAATGTCCATCAATAGAAAAAGTATCTCGTGTCTAGCGCGACATAATCTCGCGTTGCACATCTTAGTTCGGCAGGCGTTCAATGAAGATATTTCCACAAAGCAAATGATATAAATGACATGCAAAGATCAATACTGCCATTCAATCGATAGAGTGCAGCATATATCAAACAATTTGTTCCACAAACTGAACGCAAACGGTTATCTTGCGTGCGCGCAGCCATACTTCGTCTAGACATATTGAGTTATCTTAATTAGTTGGGGACCCACCACCCAGGAGATCCAGTTCCGATATGTACTCCTTTCATGTTGCTTGATACTGGCTACAGCTATCACAGCAACTAGAAAAAATATAGTTTCTTGTAAATATTATTGTACAGTATTTTCGAAGAAAGTTATAGCTAAATTTATAAGTATTGAGAAACTATACATAATACAGAAATAATTAAACTATGCAGACCGCTAAACCAAAACACGATAGTTGTACAATGAATCAGCAATCAACCAGAACCCCAAACTAAGTAAAGTTGTACAATTGGAACCAAATCTGAGATATGACAAATACATTTTTGTATTAGATAGTTACTAAAACTATTTAATCAAATCCAGACAGAACACACCTCTATGTACACACAGAAATGTTTGTCTTTGGTGAGGATTGAACTCACAACTTATTCAGCGCTGCATGGCCAGTAATTTCTAGATATGTAAGGGGACTCTCATACAACAAACGTGATTTTTTTGCTGTTTTTATTATAGATTATGGTACAGAATTCTCCGTACGCGAGTCCAACCCACACTTGGCCGGTTTTTTATATCATACCCTTATTTATATACGAGACGCTGTTCTATCTAGACTAGGATTTCAGATAGAAAAGGCTTGCCCATCTATACCATCTTTACAACTTAGTTGGCGTAATGCGGAGCTAAGTAAGCCATGGGTTTCCTCACGATGTTTTTCATCACCGATTGAAAGCAGTAGCATTGCACACATACATTTTTTTGTCTAAAAAATATAATAAGCACACGGCCGAGTTCAAACCCATGACCTTAGGATCGGAAGGCGGGATTACTGTCACTAAGTCACCAGTGCTCTACGTGCAGTACGAAACCTGTCTAAATAAGACATGGTCAATTGCTATTGCCCGCATTTGCTCATACGTGACAGGTTGCAAACTTATGACCTCTGCTAGAAACTACCTTTTTTTGTTTAAGTATTTATTCAGCCTGCTGATGAAACAATCTGATGGTCCACCTAATGTTAAGTGGTTACCATGGCATATAGCAAAGTATTGCCTCGTAGGTCACGTTTGTTACTAACGTGGTCTACGATGCATTGCTCATTATCCATCAACCTGAGGCATACAGGTGTTAAGCCTCCAGTGCCTGTAATTTTATCGGCACCCACACCCTTCAAACCGAAACACTGCAAGCTTCTTGGCGGCAGAAATAGGCATGGTAGTAGTACTACCACGGTCCGACCCTTCTTCTTGAGAGTACCATCATTATTTTCATCATTATCATAAGCGAGATGTACGCTAGGTAAAGGTAGACCTCCCTGATATATTAAAAGTAAGTATTTAAAAAAAGAATATAAGTATTCTATCAGCTATCTGGTTTCCAGATAGTTTTTTTTCCGTTTCAGCTTTGCTTAGTTTGGGGTTAGAAGGCGTTGTGTCAATATCTATTTATTTTATTACATATCTGAGAACAAATTGTACGCCTTCTATAACCACCAACTTCCAGCTATCTTTACTATTACATCAGTTCATCGGTTGGGGCTCCGCTACTGTTTTATCTAGCACTTGCATTACGTACATTTTCTATTTGAATATAGGTATACGAGCAGATTTGAATCCACGACTGAAGCATCCTTAGAGTTTACTAGACCACCACTCTGTAATATAAACATACATATATCTAGTACTAAATAGAAGTATTGTGATTATAATATTCAGGTCCGTGTATCGTGTGCATAAATCCTTATGTCGGCTGTATCGGCACGGCAACTCCTGCGCAGTAGGATACTAGAACATTCAGCTTGACTTATCGGAATCCTTGGAGGTGGTGGTTTAAATATACATGTATGTATATTCATCATTATAAGTATCCTGTCAGTCATCTGGTTCCTATAGTACAAGCTATGCTTTATTTGGGCCTAGAGGGCGTTCAACGCCAATGTCAAAATCCTGTCAATGTCTATAAAAAAAAATTATAAATAAAAGGATTTAAAAGAAGAAGAAGAAGACTCAAACGATTATTGGCAAGAATCACTGGTTTTCAAGTATCAAATCGGTTTCAAAGCCAAGAAAAATCAAATTTATTTGTTGCCCGCGACTTTTCGCTTCCAACATTTTCCTAAACCAGTCCTGGTAGTGGGAATGGTGAGGTCTTAGAAAAAAACAATTAACAATTACTAAAATTGTATTAACAGTATCAGATTGCAAGGCAAGATTTTTTTAAGTTAATGGGAAAACTACAAAAGAAAGTATTGTTTATTATTTATTAACGTTTTCGGAATGCATGTTTATCACCGTACCAAATTTCATAGAGATTGGTTCGGTGTTTTAGCCGTGAAAGCGTGATAGACAGACGGTCAGACACACTTTCGCATTTATATAGATGGATGGATAGATATAGATATGGATGGATGGATTTAGAGGCATTTATAGGTGGTATGGACTGTTTTTGCATCAGTAAATTTAAAATTGTCTTGTTCTTCGTTATTAAATACCAGTGTTATTTCGTTGCTCGCGAATCGTGCGCAGGCTGCAAGATAAGATAAAAGACGCGTGCGCCCCGCCGCGTTTGCTAATTAAGTCTTTAACTTCAGTATGATTTAGTTTATTTAATAAACGTAACACCGGTAAGGCTCAGTTTTAAGGTTATCGTTTCGATTGAATTAATTTGGTTGTGATAGTGGTGATAGGCCTGATAAACGAGCTATAAATAAACTGTTATTAATATTGGCAGACATTTCACATAGCGCCATCTAGCCTCAAACTATGTTAAGCTTTATGGAAATCAGATAACTGATAATACTTATGCTACGTTTTTCTTTATACTTTTTTTAAAACCAAAATTACAACAATACACGAAACAAATAGCGAAGAAAAACGTAAAAAATAAATCATAAAAAATATAAAAAACAAATCATTTTTTTATTATTTTTAGTGTAGTTCCCTCTTTCTATAGCTATATAGTATTTATTAAGCCTAGTTGGTCAGCCTAAAATAGAGTAATAAATAAAATATAAAAAAATGGGGACGAACGCACCTGGGGACGAAATGTGGGGACGAACGGGAATAACCAACATAATTATTGGGTATTCTAGCGGCGACGATGGGCTCTTAACCTATCAATAATACCAACTTTTACAAAATGTGCGTGGGTTTGGGTTAAGTATATTCATTTCTATACTATATTGTTATTTACATAGTTTATTTAAATTATTGATAAACAAAATTTGCCAAAAAATTTGCAAAGATTCACTTAAATAAATAATGCTGGACAATCCACACAGCATCATCTAGCCCCAAGCTAAACAGAGCTTGTGTTATGGGTACTAGATGACTGAAATAATCTTAATACAATATTACATACATAGATATTTTTTATTATACATAGAAAATACCCAGAACACCCGGAATATTTGAAGATCGTACAAACATTTATCCCAAGGCGAGAATCGAACCCGCAACCTCCTGCGTCTTAGACGGACATCGGCGCCACATCGGCTGTCTTTACTTTATTTATCTCTTTTTTGACTTCATTTTCCTTTTTCATATCAAAGGCTTGCTGGATGAAATCTCTGGAGTTAAGTTTGCCTGTTTCTAAAATGTTTCCGTGCACAATAAAGGAACAAGAATTTTAGAAAAAACTGTTCTACCTTTAAAGTTTACATAAAAACCTGACTAACCTACCTGGATATTTGGTAACAATTGCTAAATCACTTGTTTACGTCCATACTAATGACCATAAAACATCACGTGACTGTTCCAAGGGTAGACAAAGCCTTTTTCCTGGCTGTCATAAATGCATGATTTACGCCGTAACAGAGCAAAGACGATAATAAATTACTATTCACCTTACTTTAGAAATACACCACTTTTGAAAATCAACTCCAAATTAACCCTAGCTTCATTATACACCTTATTCCAATGGATTAAGTCGTAATTTAAACGAGAGTATTTTGATGGTAATTTAAAATGGTAAAACTTAGTGCTTTATTCACAGATATTGCTATCGAGTATTACCACCCGCTAACTTGAGGTGACGCCAAATAAAATCGTAAAAAAGAAACAGCGACATACTTTGTCACGTAATTATCAAATTTTGTCGACGAGGTAAACGGAAAAGGTGGTTTTTTGAAGACAAGTTTGAACTAGTTCTATTGATAACTTTGTTACTGTAAGTAGTCTTAGATGTTTTTATTGAAAACATCAATTACTCTTTTGCCCTATTCCCAACCATCTCTAGCATACCTTTGGAACAGTTATACCGTGTCTTGTCTTTTTAGACAGTCAATGCAAAAGACAAAACACTTATTTTAACACAGGGTTACACAGAGTTCAGTGAAATATGAATTTATAGTGAAATATGTATTTGTGACTAGTGAGTTAGTGAATTATTTTACTACTAATGGAAAAATAAGTGTGCGGGTACGTCTTAACAAATGTGATGAATGACAGTTTAATTTTGGTAAGAATCAATGTCTGACTTAAAAACTTTAGCCAACTTTACAAATATTACTTGTGGTAGGTACGTAGACATATTCACAGATTTGGTTTTAATTGAAAAGCTATATCAAAAAACACTCAATGTTTTATTTTAAGAAACGAAAATAATAACTATTTCCAATTTTCTGTTTTTTATATCAGTTGAGTTGTTCCAACAAGCAGTTGGTATTTCTTATGGTAGAAGCACGATGACTAGTGTTTTTTATGCTCTTACAGCGACGGCATATCCAAAATAGGATAAAAAGACTCGATGTTTAGTGGTAAAGACTGATTTTCATTTTCTCTCGATATAACGTCAGTTCGAGAATTTGTCTTTCACTTTGTCTAGCATTTGTGTATACAATGAAGTTATTTATGTTTACTTTTCTTTATCGAGATTTCCGTTTTTTTATTTAACAAATAGCGGAATTTTTGACCCATGTCTATAAAAGAATTACCCCAAAGTCATCTCATGTGAATCTCATTAAGCTTCTAGTAATAAATAAATAACAGATATGTGTAGACATTTTTACACAACATCGTCTATTCCCAAATTAAGCATAGCTATGGGAACCAGATGACTGATATAATACATATTTAGAATACGATATAACACCCAGACATAGAACAAACATCTACGTTCATCACACTAATTATTGTTCTCGGTGGGACCTGAACCCATCACCTACAGCGCAGAATGCAGAACTACAAACTGAGCTGTTGTCGAAGTGTCTAGTATTTTTAGTACTCTAATTTGGTCTACTTAAAGCGTAGGTATTGAGTATTCAAATCAGTATTACCAATCGAAAAACCCACACAAATTTAGTGTGGAACTTTAAGTGTGTTGTCAAACCTACTGGTAAGTTCCATGCCTTCCTAATGTCACGTCAATCATTCCATACTCCACAGTAACACGAGCCGAATAATAAACTTTTTTTTTGGTATCGAATGCTGACTACAGAATACAAATTTATTTTATTAGTCAGTGTTCAATATAGATGTGTAGATAAGGACTTATTTCTATTGATTGATTTTATCGTAGTTCTGATCGAATACTTTGATTGTGGCTTTGAACTTGTACGCATCAGAGGCATATAGTTTTTGAAACACGATTGAAACTAGCAGGTCTACTTTTAGAAACGATAAACAATGTTTCGTATTGACGTTTTGAGTTACACTACGCGGAATGTCAGGCAGTGACAACTTTACTTTTGACGGCTACCGTTCGTTGTACTTCGTTTATCGTTTCTAAGAGTAGACCTAGGCTAGGATTGTCAAAATTGGGCCTGTCCAAAATGTCAGTTTCAAAGAATACCGTTTTGGGGATTGACATGATTGAAACTAGAATTTGACGATATTTCGTTACGGGAATTGGACCTCAGAAGATAGTCACTTTTATAGGACTTTCAAATACTTTTCAATAACACCTTAGTCCTATAAAATGTTTTCGTTCATACACCTATACAATTTTATTAATCCTAGCCGTACGATGTTCGGAAGTTTTTGTACTGCTGCAGCAAGATCAGAAAATGGATGGCAATGCCAGTGCTTTTAAATGGTGAAGGAAAACATCGTAAGGAAACCAGATAGTATTCTAGTAGCAGCAATGGGCTTTCAACCTGCCTCGTATGAAATGCTAATTACTGCAAAGTGTGGGTATGTATCAAATGACTATCTGAACGTACCTACCTCCTTAAGACATCCTCAAAAATTCGAGTAGGTACTTGGTACTAAGAGATTGGAAAGGATATCTACCATGCTGGGAGCCTAAAGTAGTGATAATATTCCATATGGTTTTTAGGGTTTTTAGGTTCCGCACTCAAAGGGTAAAACCCAATTAATATAAGACTCCGTTGCCTGTCTGTCTGTCACCAAGCTGTACCGTGATAGAGAGTTGAAATTTTCACAGATGATGTAGGTACTTCTGTTGCCACTATAACAACAAATACTAAAAAACAGAATAAAATAAATATTTAAAGGGGCTCTCATACGACAAACGTGATTTTTTTGCCGTTTTACTATAAATAATGGTACGGAACCCTTCGTGCACGAGTCCGACTCGCAATTGTCCGGTTTTTTTAAGCTGCAGAGGTCAAAATGTAAGCCTTACCTTTATCAATACCCAAAACTTGGTTGAGTACTCGCCCATATTTGTCCATTTATCTTCGTGTACGCTGATTTACAGTTGTCTGCGGTAGGTGAGGTTATATCTAGATTTCCGATTGATATTGATAGCTGATCGGTCACGTCTCAGCTGCTTATAGACTTCTAATTATTGTTAGGCGCCCCTGACGTCAGCCTATTGTGTGCAGACCAGACGGTGTGGCAAGGTTGCGAATTCGACGCATGAGGTCATTATACAACATTAAAAAGCTTTGTCGTGCCTGACTGGCTGACATATAGATAACGCACATCCTAAACTGATGATCTAGAGACTTGAAATTTTCAGGGTATTACGTCTTGGTGCGTAAAGGTGTACAAAGAAAGAAGTTCCTGAAATTCAACCCATAAATGGATACAGCATGATTTCTGTACGAAAGTAACTTCACGCAAGCAAAGTCGCGAGCGTTTCTCTTGTGTAGCATATTTTGTCATGTTTCTAAGCGACGTTTAACACGTTTTCAGTCTACAACTCTAGCGCAGGCTTCGATTGAATGCCAAGGGCAAAACACCAAAATGTTGAAAAGTTACCAAGCACCGGTGGTCTAGTGGGAGTGACCCAACCTTCTTATTTTGAGGTTGTAAGTTCGAATCTGGTCGTAGAGTAATAGATTTTTTTATACGAAAAATAAAGGAAACCACCAAAGAAACCAGTCTATTTTATTAACTACTAAAATAGAATGGTTGGTTATTTGACTGCTTCAATTTTGCTCTCAAACGGTGATAAAAACATGGTATTTATTTACTGTGAATTAAGCTGATTTGGTAAGACGACTTATGTGCAAAGCAAGTTACGAACTGAGTAGCCCCAACCCTGCATTAGATATTCCTTTTGTAACGTTAGTAAAACGTGTTTCGTCATCAGTTTAGAGTAGTGCACTGAAAAGAAAAGAAAGAAAGAAAATATATTTATTCATCCCCAAACCACACAAATTGCAAACATGAATATCAGGGCAAACCTAGTGTACCTACACTGTAGTACATAGGCGTCTCTCATATTTGGGAGGGTTTGTTTGCTGGCGTTTGGTTTTTCTCTCTTCTTTTATTCAGATTCATACAAAACTGAGATAATAAAACTAAGGGCATCTGGATCTGGATAAATATAAAAACAATATTGTATATAAACAATCATCATCATCATCAGCCTATAGAAGTCCACTGCTGGACATAGGGCTTCCCCACACGTTTCCAGGAAGAACGATTCTGAGCCCTTTCCATCCATCGACTTCCCGCGGTCCCGCGGCGGGATATTGTTTTTATTATAGTCATTGATAAAGCAGATATGAGCTTGAAATCGCATAATTTTGGACATTATAAATTGACATATTCCGCTAATGCACTAAACAAGTACCTAAGTAAATATAAACCATAAAACCTATTTGTTAGTCTCGCCACATTGGATTTTAATTATAAACTATGTCATTGCAATACAATATTAGTGGATGCGACTAGTAATTTAAACATTTGGTTTTTAATGCTTCATATTAATGATGATAGTAGGTATCAGTACGCTAAAGGCTTAGCTTGACCAAGTGCAGAATATTTATTATTAATAATAAATACTAACATACTGACACATATTCGATGCAACGTAATCTGAACCTAAAATAAGCATGTTTGTAGCATTGAAGCTCTACTACAAGTTAAGCATGTCTACCGACATACTAGTGCAAAAAATATTAGTATAATACTATTAAAAATAGGTGCTAGTTTAAAAAAAACGTTCGAAGATCAAGGTACGCATAAAACGAGATGCTAACTAAATATACGTGATGCGTCGTAGATACCGTAGACCGTATACAGCATAACACAACATCCTGTAGGCAACCGAGGATGCAAGATGCAGGAACACAGCAAGCTGGGAGAAATAGGCATGGTGATAATACTTCACCGGACTCATCACTGAGACTAGTGCTAAAAATATAGAGAAAGTCTAAACTATCAATTAACTAGCGGCCGTTCGCAGCTTCGCCCGCGTGTCAGTTTTTTCCCGTTCCCGTTATTTTTTCGGGATAAAAAGTAGCCTATATATTAATCCAAGTTATAATCTATGTTTATTTCAAATTTTATCCAAATCGGTCTACTGGTTAGAGCGTGAAAGAGTATCTAACAAACATCCATCCATCCATACTTACAAACTTTCGCGCTTATAATACATATTAGTAGGATTATTGTGAGTGTAGCTAAGGCATATTCGAAAATAATACGACAAATCCATTAACGAAAGCACGTAAAATCCATTTCGCGTTTCATTTCCATTTTATTTAATTAAGGATTCCGCGGGTCCAAATATTGAATGCGATATTTGGCCATAAATTATTGAGTAGTTGAAAGTTTTTAAATGTATATGTAGCCATCGTATATATCAATAAATGTTCTGTTTATATTGAAATAGACATAAACTGAATACCGATGTGTTAATTTATGTCCAAAATGTGTCTTAGAGATGCAAGAAGTATACTCGTATATCCATCCATATTCATATACCATCATAAAATAATGACGGAAAAGTACTAGACGAATCGTCTAAAGGAATTGTGTTACTTTGCCTAATACTATATACTTTGCACACTCGCTTTACATCAAAGAGCAAGTTAAACGTAATAAATCTAGCAGAGAAAATTTAAGCGTCCCTATTATCTCAGTCACCGTGCATGTCATTCTAATAAGGTTGGACTAGAGTCCACCAATTTTATTTAGAGTCACACTACTTGGGTATTTGTTGGGAATTGTACTAAAAACGAGATTTTTTTTCAACAAATAAAAAAAAAGTAGGAACTTTGCAAGATTTTTGTTTTTTTTATTATATTTCTTACCTAAATCTAAAATTTAATGGTTTAATTATGAAATATAGCTTCGTAATTTATAATGTTATCGTAATGTAAATTTCATCAAAATCAGTTCAGTAGGTTGTTCTTCTAAGTCTTTCACTAAAACTTGGTGTTACCTACCTACTCGTTGGGAATCCTACTGAAAACCAAAATTGGTCAAAATAATTCACTTCGAGTTTTAGCGTAATTCGATTCGGTAGTAGTAGTTTTATTAAAATATGACGCCTAGTATCAAATATTTTTGTCTCAGAAATTTTTTTTTTGTAAGTTACACTTGTTTGTGTAGGTATTATTAGAAAAGTCTTGATAAAGACGTATATTGTTCAGGTGTTTTATATAGATCCCCGAATAACACAGCTAATTTCAAATAGCTATCAACATGGTTACAGTAACCGTTTGTTTATGTATTGGTGAACATAGTCGAGCGGTAGTGGAAAAACACGCGGCCTAGTCACGGATAGCATAATGACTTAAAATAAGTAAATGCGAGGAATCTTTAAGTAGACATTCGAAGAGATGGACTCAGGATCCAAATAGTACTGCCCCTTTACTGTGAGCTGAGCATTTGGACAATTTCGTCAATGTCAAGTGGGTTGAATGAAATACTTCTTAGTCAAGTCAAGTCGGTAAAAAAAGGAAAGTCGGCTGTCATTTGGTTTTGAAGTAAAATATGGCGTTTTACTTCAAAACCAAAGGGAAACATTTTCGTTCAAATCAGGATGCCACACAACACACTTTCATTTTAACTGTTCACACTTGTGCTAAGACCTCCAATAATGATGGTTAAAATACCACCAAAATTACCCATCAGAACTTAAAATAGCACTAGAAAAACAATTAAAATGAAAATACAATGTTGCTTCCAAAGATGACAGAAAACGAAACCCTGTGAGCCCTTATAACACAATTACAAACTGTCAAAATTGTTCCTCACAATGTTTTCCTTCACTGTTTGGGAGCACTGTCGTATTTTATAAAACTGGAACGGGAACTATAGTTCCTTCAGAATACTACTAGTCTGGTTTATAATGCATGCTCTCTTGAGGTCAAATTTAGAAAATCAAATTTAAGTTTAGAGTCTATAAACTGTTATTAAGAATGTATTATACCATTAAAAAAAGGTGAATAGTGCTAAGAACCCACCCTGCTTCATTGAAATTCAACTCAAATATTCACCCAGTTGCAACTGTGGGTAAAACCGGTTGATTTTACATGCATTTTCTCTTTTACTGTTAGAAATATTAATATTTAAATACTGCAGAGTTTTAGAACGTACTAATCACACGCATTCAAAAGCTTTTTTATAATGCTGGGCAATCCACACAGCATCATCTAGCCCCAAGCTAAGCAGAGCTTGTGTTATGGGTACTAGATGACTGATATACTTAATACTACAATACATTACATACATAGATATTTTTTTTATTATACATAGAAAACACCCAGAAAACCCGAAATAAATATTTGCAGATCGTACAAACATTTATCCCAAGGCGGGAATCGAACCCGCAACCTGCTGCGTCGCAGGCGGACATTCGGCCGCCGCGCCACATCGGTTGTGACAGCTCTATTCATTTGGTTGTTTTTTCTATGTTCAACGTATTTTTATCTACCAGAGATATTACTACTATCTTCTAACTATACTGTGATCTCTGGAGGAAAATTTTAGCAGAAGGAGTTGTTGCTCACGACAATGCCTGGTTCGACCTGCTATCTCAAAAGCGCGAACTACGTCACCACCGCGCCGCTTTTCCTCCAACTTCACCGGATCCACAATTCGCTTGTCCAATTTGCGGTCGTAGCTGTCGCTCCCGTATCGGCCTTACTAGCCATATCCGTAAGTGCCGCACCTCAATAACGGACGCTGCTTAAATCATGCAAAAGGCCTTTGATGATGACTGATAGACTAAACACGGTCTTAACTTTTCTTTCACGTCCTACATAGTTTTCTACTAAATCTAGATAAATATTTGTAGATATTTTTATACAACATCATCTTAGCCCAAGCTAAGCAAAACTTGTACTATGGGAACCAGTAACTGATAAAATACTTACATACGATTGTTTTTGTAAAATATATACTTACAACTTACTTACTTACACTTATTGACGGCTGGGATCGAACCCACCACCAACCGCGTAGAAGGCAGGGGCTACTATGAACTGAACTGTGGCTGTCAATACTAGAGTCCATATCAGCAATTTGTTAGCTAGATTAACAACATCAAACGTACAAAACAAATTCTATTTATTACATTCTAAGTTGTTTACCGGCCGATGTTTGTTAGGCAATGTCCCCGAACATTTGTTAGGGGCTGTCTAATTTTTTACACGAAAAACACAGCAGTGCGGTACGTTTTGCAAAAAAAAAGATGAGAATAAACAGACGACGAAAAATGGCGAGAGAGCGCTCGAATTTTGAATACAAATGTAAATTAGTATCTTCACTAATTACCTTCACAGACACGTTCGGGGCAATGCATCTTGTAGGCTTACTGAAACGTTCTTTTTTGCGAGAAAAGTCGTTTTAGTTTTCTAATTTATCGGGTATTGATGTCTGTGGTTCATTAGGCTTTAGGGTCTTAAAATATCTCTCAATGAGATAAAATAACCAAGAAAACCACCTAACTTCCCCCTTGTATTCTTGTACCTACGTACGTAAACAGTTATCTAAATCCTGAACTATCTTTGAAGTTAGAATTTCTTCAAGGTTGTAAAACACTCTTGATAGGGTGGTCGTAGTCGTCATGTCGGGGCAGTGGCTTGCCCTACGATTCGCCATCACTCATCTCGCTCTGTTGCTTTTCTGGCACATTCGTTGAGAGGAACATCAATGGCAGCCTTGATTTGGTCCGCTCATCACATGAGTGACTTCCATCGTACTTCGTTGCCCTCAAACTTTCCCTGTGCTACCAGGCGTTTAATGGAGACATCTCCACGACGCGACATGTGCCCAAAGAAAGTAAAAATTCGTGACTGGAATTATGGACTGACTGTCTAAAGTTTTACGATGTGAACAAATTGGCGAAAAACTAATGAACACGCTGAAGACAAGCCGTCCACTCCATTAAAAAGACATCTAGGAATCACGATCTTCAGTCATGAAGTGCCGACAACACTGTATACTTTTTTAGCTAGCACATACCTTAATGCCGTTGGAAAAGACTAGCCACCCACAACAAAGGGAAGCCTAGTGTGGGAGCTAGCGAAGAACTATACCTACGTTACCTACCTGGCTATTTTCTACGATTGGGTTTACCTATTTTTATATTTTTTACTTTTTAGTCAGTATTGACCCACAGAGCCTTTGCTCTGTAAGGGCTGAGGCTGAGGCTGAGGCCTGAGGGAAGGCCTTTGCTTTCCCTGTCTCCTTCCACTCTTCGCGATTCAACGTTTTTACAGGCTTAAGATCTTTAATATGCATCAACCTCATCGCAATCCGCGATGAGGTTGATGCATATCCTGGATGAGGATGCTTCTTAGACCTTCCACATTGTTGAGTTGCGTTGGGTGGGATCCACTTTATGGTAGTTTTTGCTCACAAGTCGCTTGACATGCGGCAGACGTTCTAGTAACAAAAACAAGGCAATCAAATAAAGCTTGTAACTTACAATAATTTTATAACTCAGTCTTGGTTTAACCTATTATCTAATGGTTATAGAAAATAGATATAAATACTAGCCATGAATGTTGATTCTAAATGAAATGTCCATACTAAATTATTTGTATTATGTAAAAGAGTTTCATCCAAACGTTTTTTATTTCAGAATTTCGAGTCACATTACTCTGCCTACATTTTTAACTCATTATTCTCCACGATCTAGTGTTTTATTCTTTCATCGTCACTTCTTCGCTAGATTCTCGTTGGAATGCTAAATTCAAAAGACTTTTACACCTTCCAATTTTTACATTTCTACTTTAATATATCGTCTCTTTCTTTTGTAAGGGAAGATAATTTTAACATCAAGTTCGTCCATGTATTCATCACGCCAAGTACACTTAGGTTAAAACACAGGTTCCGTTTGTTTTAAAAGCACCTAAATATTCTCGCCTACACGTACCGACAACGCCGCGACCGCCTTTTGTCTTCAGGCAACTATGGTATATTAATATTAGCGATAATGAACTTATGCCTTTACCTTTTTAAAAAGCGTTCTACACTAAACATAAACACGAGTATAATATGAAGAAGAAAGAAAGAAAATTCATTTCTTTGGCCGTAAAAGATAAACAAATAAACAACAAAAAATGAAATAAAATTAAAACATCTATAAACTACAATACAAAATAATGAACTATTGTATGGGCCAAATTGGTCCAAATTGGTCTCAGCATAAATGCTGCATCAATCTTGCTGAGGTTGATGCAGCGCTGGTTTTCAAACGGGGCCTATGCAAGTGAGGACACGAACATCGAAAAAACTTATACAATAAGTTATAATAAAAAAAAGAAACAGTATAAAAAAAAAATATCGTGTCATGACTTATACACACAAATATCGTATCGTATAAAACACCGTCTCCTGACGAGCACATCCCCTCGGTCCGTCGGAACTTTATAAAAACGTTATCATCTTTTATTTTCCTCGCCCACAATTTGCATGTCGTGTTTCAGAGATGATGTGCTATGCAAATGCTGTAAAAACTTATTTATCATGTCTGAGCGTAAGTTAATTAAAACAGTTCATTAAAAAATTATGTTGAACTTGGTACTCCCTTGTGTAAGTTGGTAGCAAATTTTTTAATCTTTCCGAAAATGTTGGTTAATATTTTAATTAACCTAAACGTTTTAAATATTATGGTCTGTAGAATATTGGTAGAAATTTTACATTGTTCCATCTTGTTTTATATCTAAGCTAATTTGACAATCAGAACTGATAAAATACCTAAATATCCTTTTCAGGGTTCCGTACCCAAAGGGTAAAACAGGACCCTATTAATAAGACTCCGTTGTCTGTCTGTCTGTCCGTCTGTTATCAGATTGTATCTAATGAACCGTGATAGTAAAAGAGTTAAAATTTTCACAGATGGTGTATTTCTGTTGCCGCTATAACAACAAATACAACAAACGTGATTTTATTTGCCGTTTTTACCATAGATAATGGTACGAAACCCTTCGTGCACGCGTTCAACTCGCAGTTTTTTTTAAACAAATACTCATTATAACACTCAGACGGTACATTTATATTAATTACAAAACCATGCGCTCAAATATCATGCATTATAAAACTTGGGTATCTATATCATCAGGATTCAGGGGGCTACGAATGGTGCTGGTCGATGCGGCTGGAGATCGTTCCAGCCACATCGACCAGCACCAGCGGAAAAGAACTTGTTCAACCCATGTCGTAGTGCCTGATAAGGCCGTGAGACTTTAGTCAGTATATATATAACATAATCCGAACAGGCGATAGATTTTCATCACAATAAAAGAAAGATAATTTCCAAAGAAAGGTAAACTTACTGATTACCCTTTCAAAAATAATCAACACCGGTTCTGCCTACATATTTTACACAACCAATGCTTTGTTCATATTGTTGTTGCAGATACAATTACAGGGGGGTTCCTCTCGTAAATCACGCGACGAATTTAAAATTTATTTAGAAGCAAATGTAATGTTAATTTTTTAGCGAATCACCGGTGTCCCATTTTGGTGATTAACTTTTCGAGATGCGATACTTTTTTGTGTTTTATGGGGAACGCTGAATGGGCGTAATTGCTTTTATAATAGTGTTATATCTTTTGAGTCCAGAGGCCTTAGATAATGTTCATTCACACAAATTGCTGGTAAAACACGCAGATTGCTCACCTGATGTTTAGTATTCATGATCATTTATAACAAAGAATTACCTCTTAAATCTTATTCTTTAGAAACGTACCCTATGATGCCTTAACCTGAGGGATACAGGTGTTAAGCCTCATACTCCTGTAATTTCATCGGTACCCACACTCTTCAAACCGGAACACAGCAAGCTTCTCGGCAGCAGAAATAAACATGGTGAGATTACTTTCTTGGACGAGCCCTTCGCAAAGAGATTATTTAAGTTTGTTTCTATTTTTTTGTAATATATCGCAAACCGTTTTTTTTTTTATTAGATCATTAAAAACTAAGATAGAGGACTTTGGACTGAAAAACAAAAAACGACCAAAACTTTTTTATTCTTCACAACCAACGAGTGAAAAAATAAGTCAAACTTTTCAATGAGACCTATTACTCCGACCGCACTAAACTCTGTAACCTCACTTGGCATGTTGACTAAGTACAGTATAGTTTTGCCATAATATGAGGTTACGTTACTGCAGTTTAATGTCTTCGACTGGGTACCTATTCTGTGGTCTGCCACTGACTTGTATAAGTATGCAAACAATCATAATGTACTTACAAACAAAAAGCGGGTTGTATTATCAAGTCATATTGCGATATTATTTTTCTTGGCAGACTTAAATACTTTGAAACCTTTGATATATACTAATATATGAAAGTTGAAATTTTTCTGTTCGACTTGTTTATTTGACATTAGTTTTGAACATGGAATTAATGTATTTGACAAAATAACAGCACATGTAGCATCCAGGCACCTAATGCTTATGTTTTCCTTTTGTATACTTCTATTTTATATTTATCTGTTTTGTTTGTGTACCAAATAAATGTATATGTATGCTAATTCAATTTAAAATAATTAATAATATCACCACAAGAGTCCTAGATTTATACACCTGAAACTTTTCCAATGCACACCACATTCAATACGAAGTTATTTATCCAATACAGTTGAAGCAAATATAATCCGCGTTAAATCCCCATAAAAATCCGGCAGCTGAATGAATAGACCAGCACACATTCAGGCTCATGAAAAGAGCCACCGAAAACGAATATATTTCTAGCGAGAACTGAAATACGTCGCGTGGTGCCCTACCTTACTACAGTTTTACTGGATGGTGCAAGGAGTTTATCAGCTTCTATAATATTATGATAATAATATAACAATAATGCTGGACAATCCACACAGCTTCATTTAGCCCCAAGCTAAGCAGAGCTTGTGTTATGGGTACTAGATGACTGATATACTTAATACAATACATTACGTATATAGATATTTTTTATTATAATAATATAACAATAATGCTGGACAATCCACACAGCTTCATTTAGCCCCAAGCTAAGCAGAGCTTGTGTTATGGGTACTAGATGACTGATATACTTAATACAATACATTACGTATATAGATATTTTTTATTATACATAGAAAATACCCAGAACACCCGGAATAAATATTTGCAGACCGTACAAACATTTATCCCAAAGCGGGAATCGAACCCGCAACCTCCTGCGTTGCAGGCGGACATTTGCCCGTCGCGCCACATCGGTCGTCTATATAAATACCTTTTGGCTATGACTTTGAAAGAAAAAAACGATCACTATTGTAGGTAAGTATAAAATATTTTAATCCAAATAAGCCAAGCACCATACACATGTTTTCAGATTCAAGATAGCTAAATATGTATAATGTATATAAGGCATAGTCTGAAACATAATACGTTTTGGGATGTTTTTTTTATTTGATTGTTTGTTTATTTGCATTAAATAGTTTCCGAAACTACTAGACCGATTTGAAAAATTCTTTTACCGTTGGGAAGCTACACTAACTCCGGGTGAAATAGACTGTTGGGTTTATACCTATTCATTACAAGGCTTGATTTGAAAACGAACCAGATTCCCGCCAAACGAGCCTAGCTTCCGACTGTCTTGGTCGAGAAGTTTACACAAACCGCCGTCAACACGGCGAGAGCGCCACTGTCTTCGCCCGACATTCATAGACTATAATTTGTTTAAAAAAAATTAAGGATCCTTATCCTTAGGAGGAACTAAAGCCCGTGCAAAACCGGGACGCACCGCTTGTGATATATAATTTAACAAATCTAATATTTGGACGAACCTTAGCCGTGAGGAACTGACACTAAGATTCACCTAGCTTTGCTTTGACTTTGACCTCTGACAACCTCCTTTAGCCACAAAGAATTTTGAGTAGGTACTTGGCACTTAGAAATCCGAGAGATATTCAACGCGCTGAGAGTAAAAATCTATTTATTTAATTTATTATGAAAAGCTAAGTAACCCGTTCTAGTTTTCTCACATCCAAGATGGCTAAGCTAGAACGCAGCGAGAATATCTCGAGGAGAAAATAAAAATTATAGCCTGAATATACAACGTAAACATGTTTACTATACAGTCTATGAGCCGATTAAAAATTGATATTTATTTATAACTAGTATCTTCGTCCTCGTGAAGTCTTTTTCATACACACCTCAAGCCCCGTAGTACCCGTTTGGGGGTTGAATTTCGGGAATTCTTTTCTTTACATACCTTTACGCACCAAGACGAATATACCCTAAAAATTAAAAGTTTTTATCAGTAGTTTTGGCTGTAAGTTGTCTATATTTTAATCAGTCAGTCAGCTAGTCAGGACAAAGATTCTTATAATTTGTATAGATATAGATAACTGGTATAGATTTACATTTAATTTTCTTTGGACTATTTTTGTTTAAAACACTCTTACAACTTTTAATACCTATCAGGCTCGGTAGATATCCTCTCAGATCCTTTTGGCCTACCAAGTAGTACCTTAGGGGGTAGTCAGAGGTACGTATTACATTTTTACAAATGTTCTACGTGTCCCACATTTTACATTAGTCGGTGTTCCATACGTGACATGTTGCAAGCTCATCGCCGTTGTTAAAATACTAACTGGTTTGCTCACGATGTTTTTCTTCACCGCTTCAGAGCACTGACATTGCATACATAAATTTGTCGAATTGCAAAATCAATTGACGCACGACCGGATTTGAACCCACGACCTTAGGATGAGAAAGCAGAGTCACTCCCACTAGACCACAAGGATTAAAAAATAAATCATCAAAAATACTTTTATTTGTTCTTCTAAACGAATACCCCATAGATTTTTCACAAAAGGGATAGGACACTTGCTACAGTAGACCATATTTTATAGCAAAAATACGAGGAGAGTACTTAAATACGACAAATGGCCACACTGCAATTGACAGTGTATTAAACAGTTGCTTGCATGCCAGAATAAGGCCGATAAGTTTGGTAAAGAAGGTTACACACTACCCGAAAATATACTAGTGGTTCTGTAAGAACAGTAAACCTCGCTCACCTATGTCGACTTTTAAGCAAAATATGGGTACAAGCTTTAACAATTTCTCGTGTGTCCTTGGTCCTAGAAAGTCGAATCTGGTGCCTACGGGTTCGACTCATGAAGTCAAAGAGGACTGCGTTATTTGATTGGTATAGATAAGTATTAATTTTCCAAAAAATATTTAAAAAAAAAGGTTAGTACAGAAAACTATCCCCATTTTCCCCGCACTCCCTCTTTATGAGTTTTTTGAACAGACAGGCAGTCAAACGAACAAAAGCATTTTAGCCAATCTCGAAAGTTTGAGAGATTGGCGAGCGACTGAGCAAAATCACACAAATGTTTGTTCTCAGTGGTGATCGAACCTACCACCTACAGCGCAGAAGGCAGGGCTATTACGAACTAAGCTGCGATGGCTACTATACTAAATGTATTTATTAGAGCATGGTTTATGGTGTCAGGTTTTTTTAGTTTATGCCAATATTTATTATTATTTATAACAACAAATACTAAAAAACAGAATATAATAAATATTTAAGGGGCCATCATACAACAAACGTGATTTTTTGCTGTTTTTATTATAGATAATGGTACAGAACCCTCGGTGTGCGAGTCTGACTCGCACTTGGCTGGTTTTTTTATATTTAGTAAAATGTCAACTTAAATAGAATTGCAATAAAATTTTGTGGGTATAAAATTCTTAAAATAAAGTCCATTAGTCTAATCTGAAAACAGCTTTATGAGGGGAGGGGTGGGGGTGTTTGGCGTCTTGCAGGTTGCCAGCAACTCAGCGAGCTACAACTTTTTCTTTGATAGAGTTCAAATAAATCTGCGACCGGCGTTGCAGACGCCAGCCGGACGTGCTAGCGAATCCGATTCTGTGCACCACCGAAACGGGAGCATTCGACAGTGTGTAATGGCCTTAACTTTTGTTGATGGTCTGATAATAAACTGGGAATTTCCTAAAGCAATCTTTATCTCGTTTATCCAAGTTTTCCAGAAAAGTTATACTTATATAGGCTAATTTGAAAAAATCGTTACAAAATGATTATCATTTTGTAACTAACATTAAGGTTTCATGATAGTTTTTTTTATACGACTTGCTATTGGAACAAGCAGATGACCCACCTGATGTTAAGTGGTTACTATCACCTATAATAAAGTTTTACTTCGCACACTCATTAGCCACATTGCCTTACGATGCACTGTTTTGCGTCCTTCAACAGAGGCATATAGGTGTTACGACTCGTGTGCCTATAATTTCACCCTGAAACTGAACTGAAGCACAGCAACGGAGCTTGGTAGCAGAAATAGGCATGGTGGTAGTTAATTCCTATAGCGAGCCTTCCACAAGCGAAAGTCCTACATTACTAGCTAAATTTTATTTACTATGGCTGCACCGCCCAAATCATATCTCTTAGCTTAGCTCTTAGCTGCTTACCTGTCTGCTAAGTGCATTCCACCTTCATTCCATTTCAACACAGACATAACTTTACCCATAAGAATCCATATTTCGTTTATTACAAGTCCCCCTAAACATAATATTTATGTATTTTCCTACAGTTTCGTACTAGCTCTAGCTGTCCGCTTGAGTTGTTTCACCTATCCAATATACCCTGAACCGCGAATCTTCCAATATTCTTTTATTGTTTCTCTCACAATACAATACAGGAGTTCCACATAAACTGGTATTTATCTTCACGGAGAGGCGAATATGAATAATGTATTTTTGTTTTAGATTTTTATGAGCAAAGTTTTGATTATTTTCAGTTCGTATAGGTATCTACTTATGACTAAAGGCTGTATGTACAATGGCCAGACAAAATGAACGCGGAAACTAAGAACAAAAGTTTGTATTGTTTTATTATCGGGCGAAACTTATAAAGCTTAGGGTAAATGTAAACGAATACGTTGTGAAAGTAAATAGCTAATAATCGATTTATTTACAAAGAAAATTACGGCTAGTATATGTAATAGGTATGGACAAAATACATGACAAACTGTTGAGCTATCTATTGTTGCAATCGATCTAGAGATAGCTCAGCTGATCCAGATCTAGTGCCAATCGGAAGCGTCCACAAAACGATGTCTGCATTGTCACGCTGAATGGTAATTTAATTATTATACTATTAGTATTCGTCTATCTTTCTTGGTTTTATTTTGTTATGTGACATCACCATATTTTAAGCACCACCTAAAAATCAGCACGGCACGGCACGGTGGACGGCTTACGTCCAGCAGTTTTGGCTATTGACGTGAAGTGACGACGCCTAAGTGCAGGTGACGACTGTACATTTTGAAAAAAAATTGCGCTTTAGTTTTTTTTTTTAACATCATCTAGCCCCAAACTAAGCATAGCTTGTACTATGGGAACCAGATGACTAATATAATACTTAAATACTTTTTTTTTGTAAATACATACTTAGAATACAATATAACACCCAGACACAGAACAAACATCTATATTCATCTCACAAATGTTTGTTCTCGCTGGGAATCGAACCCACCACCTACAGCACAGAAAGCAGGGTTACTACGAACTGAGCTGTGACGGTTCTTTAACACTTAAAAGTAAATCCTAGTTTAAACTACCTCGGTACATAAACTATGCAATCTGAATACAAACCGAATCGACCACACAATCTGAGCAAGCGATCTCTACGCCTTAACACTGACATTAACAACACAATTAAAAAGTCCATCAATATCCTACCACACTTCATTACACAAATCAAACTGAAATTTGAACTCTATCGCACGGTCTTAAGGGTTAAAAGGGATTTTGGAGGTTGCGTTGGTGGTTCTTCTGTCCCCAAGGCACGCACGCAAGCATCTCAATAAGGGATGCAAAACAAAAAGCAAAGGTTAAACTTCGTTTAACATGCAAATTTGAGAGTAGCGAGACAGAATGAGCGTCGATACTTAATTACTTATTTAATCGTTCAATCTGGTGTGTAGGCCGAAATTTGGTGACTGGTTTGCGGTCAGTAGCGGTTATAGATGGTTCTTGTATGTTGGTCAAGTTTATTATATTATGATATGAATGAACAGAGGTTTTCAATGAAGCTATAAAACAAGCTAGTGTAATCGTTTGCATGAAAAATATACTCTAATACAAATTGTAATAACAAGAAAAAGAAATAGTATCACGACTTTAATCACCAGGCACGGTAGATATCCCTTCTGATCTCTTAGTACAAAGTACCCACCCGTTTTTCGAGGATATCTAAGGGGGTAGTCAGAGGTATGTCCAGATATTACATTAGGTACAGATAATTCATAGTGCAGGCTTATGTTTTGCAGTGAAATTTTTTGGAGTGTCGACGATTATTATGAAAAGCAACGAAGGTTTTGAGAAACTGAACATTTGTTTTGAAGGATTATTCCCAACGGATCATATGATACGTTAGAAATACTACAGAAAATTGAAAGGTATTAAATCCTGGTGCACTGGATCTAGTCGGAGGTATCAGCCATCAAGATGAAGAGCATCCCACGAAGAAGGCAGTAAAAAGCCTGTTCTCGCTGTTCAATCGTCGCAAATATCGAGATCGCGTGAGAATTTATCTGATTTGTCCAACATGTAACAAGCTACCGGTAAAACAAATAAACAGACAAACAACTTATCTGAAACGCAAGCATTGTTTGATTATATATTAGCTTTGCTTTAAAACTCTGAATAAACTTAGAAATCTAACCCTGGTACTAATAAGCTCGGCGTAACATTTGAAATAGCTACACTCTGTTTTGTCTTTTGCATTGACAGGTAGTTCCAAATAAGATAAAAAGAGACAAGAGATAAAATAAATAAATAAAATAAATATTTGTGGATATTTTTACACAACATCATCTAGCCCCAAACTAAGCATAGCATAGATGGTGTAACTGTTTCGAGGTCACGCCGAGTTTTTTAGTAGTAGGGTTAATGTAGTAAGCTAAGCACATATTGACTATGTTTTTTATGTGGAATAGCTATCCAAACTATCCAGCCTCGTAAGCTGGAGGTGGTAGGTAGTACTAGGTAAACCTACTCCATCTTAAACCCACGCTCTTTAGAGTCCCGTAAAAATAGGTGCTTAAACTAAAAAAAGTCCCTGATTATGTATAACCCATTTACAATAGATGCTTTTTTTTTTTTTTTTCGAACGGACTAAAATGCTGGTATAATCGCCTAGCGATTTCCGACAGCGTTACCGGGCTACTGGCGAGCGCAGAAGGCGCTACGCCATTACAAAATTGGTTTTGTTGGCAACGAGCACAAGGGCACCACTTAGGTACGGACCTCGGCTTGGGCTGTTGCCGGAGAAGGGAGCTACGGAGAGACTCTTCGCCCTGAAGGGGCGTTAACGGGGAGACGTCTTCGACCCCGCCGCCGGGGTCGGTGTGATTGTGGAGTGTTTCCTGTGTCCGGACTCGATGAAGCGACCTCCGCCGCATTCGCGGCGGTGATCGTGTCATCTGGGTCACCTAAAACGTGTCTAGGTTTACGGAGGGTACAGACAATACAATAGATGCAACAGTTCCTTTAGTCTATATAATTAAATACAAGCGGCCGCTCACAGCTTCGCCCGCGTAGCAGTTTTTTCCCGTTCCCGTTATTTTTTCGGTATAAAAAGTCCAGGTTACAATCAATATCTATTCCAAATTTCATTCAAATCGGTCCACTGGTTAGAGCGTGAAAGAGCAACAAACATCCATCCATCCATTCTTACAAACTTTCGCGTTTATAATATTAATAGGATAAATTCTGGGCAGCGGTAATCAAATCCGGCCTTCGTCACCGATATAAGCTGTGAGGAAGGAGGTGCGGATTCGATACGAATACAAACCTACAAGAGAAGGCGATAAAATAAACTGTTTACATATCCACAAAGTAAGACTAATGTTTGATTACGAAGATCCATCTAGATTTATGTACGGTGCGCTCAAAGGGTGTGTATTTATTAAAATGCTAATTTTCTCTCCGCGGCTCGGCGTTAGATACTGCGCTATCGGGACTCCGCACGCTTTGTGTACAGCCTGTAGATTTATTCCATACGCTGCAGTGTTACTATTTAAACTCGAAGCACTTTCAAATTATTACAAATCGTCATTTTCTAGCATCGTCTCGATAGAAAATACCAGTTGATCTTATTCCTCTAGCAGTTTCTCTGGGTTTTTTTCTATCCCTGCTGTTCCTTCACGAGAGATACTCGTAAATTAACTACTGACACTAATAGGTCTAAGTAGTTCCTTCAGTTTCTTTGGACTACCGATTTCTTTTTTCAAACATTTTTATTTCTGTGTTGAGTGCGCTAAAAAGGATATAAAGGTTTTGCTTTCAAACAAAAGTTTAGCTTTCAAAACGGTTGGTGGTCTCTGTCCACCTGTCCGGTAAGCTGTTATAATCCTGGTTTAGAATAAGCCCCCTCCATTACTTCCAAGAGATAGGCATCAGCAGCATTTTTGAATACTTAACACAGACGTCTCCAATCCGTCTCCCAAGCGTATTTTGGCCAAATCCCCCAAAATAGGAAAAGTCTATGTCCAGCAGTGGAATTCTTAAGGTAGATAACAAACTTTAGACATCCTAGAAGAATCTCAAGTTGGTACTAAGAGATTAGAAGGGATATCAACCGTACTTGAGCAATAAAGTCGTGATGCTATTTCTTTCTATAACAAATCTCACACATACAACCTTTAATACCTTCAAAATCATGGTGTATGAATTCAAAATAATAAGGTAAATAAACTCTTGGACAAATATTACGTTCGACTTGAAATTCTATAGTAGGAGTATATGATACATCATGCTCGGGTAGAGCGCGCACAAGGGCAACAGAAACGCGAATTCAATCATGGTAGATTACAGCCCCTTAATATTTTAATGCCTGACCACTGCCCGCTACAGGGAATCGATCCTGCACCCCTTAATACAAATATAAGTACCTTATATGGCTACTCTATAGCCATATATCTCATCTTGGCTAATTGGGGTCGCTTAATATGGCTTACCGAAGTAAGTACATAATTTATTTCGCTCTCGTTTAAGAGTTATGTTTCGGAGGTGGGTTATTAATGTAGAATGGAGATGGTCAACACTATTACCAGTTAAGTTTGACAATGTGAAGCTAAAACTATTTTTAATTTAGTTAAAAGTTTAAATCGTTTCAATAAAACATATTTTATGGAAACAATAAAAAAACCGGCTAAGTGCGAGTCGGACTTGCGCACGAAGGGTTTCGTACCATTATCTATAATAAAAACGGCCAAAAAATCACGTCTGTTGTATGAGAGAGAATAAAATATTTATTTTGTTCTGTTTTTTAGTAATTTGTTGTTATGGTGCCAACAGAAATACATCAAACCCAATTACCTACTGTGTAATGCTTATATTACAATACAGTAGTCCTTACTGAAAGTTTATCATCAAATAGCTTTTCCTCCTTCATTACTTCCTCTTTTGTTGTATTTAAGCTCTTAATGTTATTGCGTATACATACATAAAGCTAAGCAAGTGGTCATCGTAATCTTGGATAAGGGTTGCTGCATAAATCAGGCGGGTGACACGAAGCCTCGGGCCTTACTTTATCTACTGTGTGCGGGTGACGCTACTGGGTAGGACATAGGGGTGACTGGAAGTGCCTGCAAATTTGTATTGTTTAGAGAAAATAAATCAACAAAAAAAATTTGCCTACGTAAAAGATGGATGAACTGTGTGAAAGATGACGGATAAGAAAGGAGTGAGTACATATATGACGGCTGATAGAGGGGAGTGGAAGAAAAAAACATGTTGTGCCAACCCCGACATAAAGTGGGATAAGGGCAGGAGGATGATGACGATGATGCAAGTATTTTGGATAAAAGCGGGATATTTACCACCATTTTTTGGTTTGATTGTTTCCGAACCCCAAAAACCATGGTAAGTATTCCGTTTCTATGCAAAATATGGATCAAACCATGATATATTTATATACATTAGACACACAATAAACAATATTAGTCAGTTTTATTAACCAATATTAGTTTCGACATCAGTTTATTTTGAAAACTTTTAATCATTCAAATTTAATCTAATGAGGTGTGGGTAGATGCGATCAACCCCGAAAATAGGTGTATCGTTTTTGGACGACGTGGTTTATTTAATTTTATTTATTAGGAACAACAAATATTATGTAATAAACAAATATGTAGTGAATAAAAGTAAACTTAATTAAAATATAGCCCATAACATTATCCACATCTTACAGTTAAAAAGTAAAGAAAAAGTGTGTCGTGGTCTGATGATGGAATTGGCCTGCAGGAACCAGGTTGTAGAGCTCCGAGACACACTCTTCGAAATGTAACCTGTTAAATACCAACAGACTGATTACTTTGTGATGGCGGTTTTGTATTTAGGTTTATTATTAGAGTTACACTGAGCGGCAACCAGGTAATACTCCGCAGTTGAATTATTAATATCGCGCAGTGTAATACAAATATCAATCTGAGAGTGCACAGTAAGAAATCTGCCTGTATGTAACTGTCAGAAATGAAATTATCACTCCAAGTGTAGGTTCTACTTTGCGTAACTATGCCCAAATAATGATAATTTTGTAAATAAGCCACCCGCCAGAGATATTTTATGCCAGCACTTCCATTGACTTCACATCCCCGTCCTCGATAATTGCCGCCCGCGCCCTGGCCACCTCTGACCCGTCCTGAAACTTGCAGCCGATCACAATAATTTATTATCAGTGGCTTTTAGCCGATAGAATATTCCGCCAGTGCACAAAATATTAATTAGTCTTAGAATATAATTTGAACTCTTATTTATGAGCTAATTTATTAAATAATTTAAGTAAACCTGGAAAAAACTGGTGTAACTGTTTCAACTTTACACCAAGTTTATTAGTTACAGTGTCAGTATAATAAGCATAAAGATAAGAATTTTGGTACTCAAACCCTAAAAAAACTACTGATTTACAAGTAAGTAGGATTACAAATGTTATCGAAAAAACCCTCGAAGATAAACAAGTCTGCTCTACTATCTTTCTGGATGTGGCACAGGCATTTGATAAGGTTTGGCATGAAGGCTTATTACTCAAACTGAGGAAGGTACTCCCTTCGGCATTTGTAGATGTAATAGAAACATACCTATCAGATAGAGCTTTTAGAATAAGGCAAGAAGACGCCTACTCTGAACTTAAAAGAATAAGAGCTGGGGTGCCACAAGGGAGCGTACTGGGACCGGTACTATACCTTCTGTATACAAGTGACATCCCTACGTCAGCAAATAACACCATTGCAACTTTAGCTGATGACACTGCTATAATGGCGGTCGGACGCACTCATGCAGAAGCAGCTGAAAAGGTACAAGCTGCTGTAAATGTAATCCATGATTGGACCATAAAATGGCGAATAAAACTGAATGAATCCAAGTCAGTTCATATCAACTTTACTAACAAAAATGACCAGTATTATGCGGTAATCATCAACAACAAAATCATTCCCTACGGAAACACAGCAAAATACCTAGGTATGACACTTGACGCAAAGCTGCGCTGGAAAGCACACGTCAAGAAGAAAAAGCAGGATCTAGAGTTACGCTACAAAAGGATGCACTGGCTGATAGGAAGACAATCCGATTTGTCAGTGCATAACAAACTTTTGTTATACAAACAAGTCCTAATGCCAGTATGGACTTATGGTATACAGCTGTGGGGCTGTACCCGTAAAAGCAACATTGAAATAATACAGCGATTTCAAAATAAAGTACTAAGGGGCATTGTTAATGCACCTTGGTACGTCAGAAATGAAGATTTGCACTGGGATCTCCAAATGGAATTTTTCAGTAAATTTGTTAAGAAATCTGCAGAAGCTCACGAACGAAGACTTCACCACCACGTGAACGTCGAGGCCATCCAGGTCCTCGATAACACAGACATAGTGAGAAGACTCAAAAGAACTAAACCTTTTGAGCTAGTGTAGTGTTTATCCTAATATTGTGTAGTGTAATAATAGTTCTACTTTTAATGAACACAAGAACAAAGTGTCCTCCCCTTAAATAGAGACTGTAAGAAAAGTGCCAATGGACACATTCTTAGTATAGTACTCCTATAAAAATAAGTCAAAGCAAAGTTACTTATTAGCCTTATTGGCTAGATTGTAATTTTATTAGGATACCTACTGTATTTAGTTGGTAAACTAATTAAGGAAAAAAAAATAATAATAATATTTACAAGTAAGTAATGTTTCGAAAAACATTCATTACACCGCACACAAAATAATTTCTCAATTTATATGTGGCTGGCTCCACTATACAGGTATTCCTTCAGCATTAAGGGTCCAAAATTAAATATTATACCAATAAAACGGATAATAACGTCTCCCCAGCATCCGGGAGCTCCGATAATTCTTTTCTCTGAACTCATAAATATACGTTCGACGTTCGCCTCAAGTCGGTATAGATCATAATACTCCGGGACAGGAACCAGTCTTCTCTCCATCCCTTCAGATAGCAATAAAGGGAATCCCTTTAAACGTGGCCCTTCGACTTATAAATTTCAATTTATCCACTATGTCAAATGCGGTAAAACCGTAGTTTTCACGTTATTTAGTAACCGTTTATTTTTACATCGGGAACTCTTAGCACTGGAGCTTCAGTAGTTACATGATTTTTAATTTGTAAAAGAAACTAGCACATAAATTTATCTAGCTTTAAGATTATTAAAAATGATCCCTGAATTTTACTGAATAATTGCTTTTGATTTTTAATTTGTAAAAGAATCATACAAAAAAAACGGTACGAGCCAAACAGTCTTACTAATGATCACTTAGTAGTCTTATAACTAAGTGCTAACCAACTATAAGACTTCTAAGTGACCTCACAACCAAGCTTAGAAGAACAAGCAAAAAACTATTATCTTGATTCTTACGGTTTCGATGTGTGATCATTTTTACAAAATAGTGTTATACTAAGAGTAGTTTAGTTTATCATTTGACTGACTTTTATCAGTTAGTCTAAAGGATACGTTGAAAACTGTTTACTCCTTTAGACATTAACCCAAACCTTGCTTAAAGCAAACTGGTACCTATTTATTTAGTGTCGTCTCTTAGAATTAGTTCATTTATTTATGAGACCGCCCTGTCCTCAGGATAAGATCGGGTAGTGTTTTGTGTGTAAATCAGTCGACATTGACGCATGCGCTATAGAACTAAGACCAGTAATAAATTATGTCTGCAATAGGAATAATACTAATTTGTTGGTGTAAAGAGATGAGTCTCTTGTGTCACTGGAACTCATTATGGGCTTAAAAGAATGTCTTACATAAAACTACCGCAGAAATAATTCAACAGGTTTTTAATAGAAAAATATTATCAAAACGTACTGAAAAGAAACTAAGTAGGTACTTTAGTAGTAGTGAAAGGCTCGTCTGGAGAAGTTCTACCGCCGCCATGCCTATTTCTACACCCAAGTAGCTTGCTGTGTTCCGGTTTGAAGGGTGTGGGTACCGGTGATATTACAGGCACATGAGACGTAACACTTGTATACCTCAGGTTGACGGACGCAAGCAAGTGCATCGTAGGACACGTTCTTAACGAACGTGACCTGCGAGAAAATGCTTTGTTATAAGTGCTGGTAACCACTTAAGATCAGGTGGGCCCTCTGCTTGTTCCATCAGTTTTCTCCGCATAATATTGATTTATTGTGGAACTAGAAGCCAATTTTTATTTGGTGTCACGCTCCAAAGCCTCCTTCATAATGAAAGCAGTAGTTAGACAAATATAAACCAGTATTTTTTTATGTTTTTGCAAAACCATTACTTTATCCCCTTAACCTCCCACGATTGCGTCAACAAACACAGGACGAAATTACACCAATGCGAACCACAAATGCAAGTAGACATTAACGTTCATTAAATACCTATGTCCCGCCTTAAATTTAGAGCGGCAGCAAAAATAGAGCCATACATTACAAGGATTTACGGGTACAAATATATGTAAAGTTTGCTGGATATATTATATTTTGGGGTTGGTCCCAAGATGGGGGGTAGACGTGAAAACATTCGCGTACGTGCTTTAGCATAATACCTTCCTAAGGGCGTTGCGATGCTGAGCTATTCGTCTTCCAGGAATCTCTAATTTGAAATAATGCGTTTGAGACCAACCAGGATCGAATGTAATAATAATAATGCTGGACAATCCACACAGCATCATCTAGCCCCAAGCTAAGCAGAGCTTGTGTTATGGGTACTAGATGACTGATATACTTAATACAATACATTACATATTATAGATAATTTTTATTATACATAGAAACACCCAGAACACCCGGAATAAATATTTGCAGATCGTACAAACATTTATCCCAAGGCGGGAATCGAACCCGCAACCTCTGCGTCGCAGGCGGACATTCGCCCGCCGCGCCACATCGGTCGTCAAAGTTATGTACGGAATACCTAAGGTTTCAAATGACTTGATATTTACTGATAAAATAACCAAAATGTACATCACTATCAAGATTATCAACCGCAAGAACTCACTACTGGATCCAGGCATTCCTTATACGTTTCCAGGAAGAAAGATTTTCGTTGTATTCGACTTCCCACAATCTACAGGCGAAATTGCAGGCACACAGGGCTTAACACCTGTATGCCTCAGGATGATGGCGCTGAGCAGTGTATATAGGTTATGTTCCTAACGAACATGAACTACACGGCAGTGCTGTGTTATAGGTGATGATAACCACTTAACATCAGGTGGGCCATATGCTTGTCAAAATCATCAAGCCATCAGAATTAATAAAATCTTAACAATATTATTTGTCTATCGGATGGGGGCATCCCACTTCAGCTTTCAGTTTATAGTCGTCATTTAAGAAGCTTTATTCCCCCAGTGGTGGTTGGTTGGACGAACTATTATGGTCTGCACATTCTTTCATAATTTCATAAGACTAAATGTTGATTTGAGGTCGATGGACTTAAAAACAAATCTGTAGGCAAGCGTAACTAAATCATCATTAAAAACGACTTTGTACACAAACTATCCACACTCGCATCTAACCATAAATCATACAAGATAAACCAAAGTCAGAACAAACGACAAAAGCGCGTTTTTCTTCATTACCCACGCAAACAAACGTTCGTAGATTTAAATTTTTCGCTTCAAAGTTGTTAGGAGATTAGCGACAAAGCGGCTGAGGCACTGTAAAACTGAAATACAGTTGGGTTTCCGCATATTTAAGACAACCGTCACAGCTCAGTTGGTAGTTTTATTTTATACAACTTGCTGATAGGATAAACAAATGGCCCACCTGATGTTAGTTGGTTACCATCGCCTATAACAAAGTATTGCCTCGTAGATCACGCTCGTTAGAAACGTGCCCTACGAGGCACTGCTCAGCGTCCATCAATCTGAAGCGTACAGGTGTAACCTCATGTATATAAGTATTCTTTAAGTCATCAGGTTCCCATAGTACAAGCTATGCTTAGCTTGGGGCTGGATGCACGAATATTTATTATTTATTTAGTTACTTCCTAAAAAAATTATACGCAAAGGTTTAACAGTACTAAAAGGCATAATGCATCGTGGAATTAGTTTAAATACCTTTGTATCGCAGTCTTGAGGGAGATGACATACTGCAAAATCCAGGGCTACTGTGCAAAAGCAGAGGCTGCGATATCTTAAATGCGAATCTGTTGTAAACAAATTCTCGCGCGCCAGGCCGATTTATGAGTTTATTTATCATTAACAAATTATATTTAAGCGCACGGAACAGTTTTTGTAACTCTCCTCTTTAGCATGTTTAGCGATGTAGCGGAAAGCTTTTTTGATGCTTATCGTAATTGTCAACAATGGTCCTTTTCGGTGGTATAGCACACGTATTATTTTATTTTTAAAATTTGGTACAGTAAGTTAGGATATTTATCGTTCGTTTATTATTAGCCTGAAGAATTCTACTTCTGGGTTTTCAAGCAGACGGTTTTGAGCCATTTCTACCTACTGACTGACTCCCGGTACTTAGAAATGTCGTCTGTCCATGGTAGACATGCGTCTTTGCCTTTTACAGTTTGTGGTAGTCATTTAAGAGTCTTTATTCCCCAACGGTTGCAGGTTCTACGAGCTGTATCACCTGCCCATTGCCACTTCCGAGAGCAATATATTCTACAGGCTGTTGATGATAATGGTAATGAAACTGCAAGTTCTGCAAAATTCTAGGCCTATGTTTAAAAATATCAAGTTTTCTTAGGCATTAATTGTATAATTTAAATACTTATGCAGTATCATAAATAATGCACTATGCGTAAATGCAGTTAATTCATTTTATAAAAATAATACTCATAAACTCATAACATTTCAATTGTTTAATTTTGTTCATTTCGTTTTTGAAGAAATAACAGGCGTTTTTGAAACAAGGGAAATACAATATTAAAATCGTCTCTTCTTTTCACATCACCAAGCACATTAGTATCATCATAACAGATTACAATCATGCGTACAAAAACATCAAATCTTCTGAAACAATATAAACAATATTTCGGGAGAGTGAAAAAATGCCCTTCAGGGGAATACACGGAATTTCCGCAAGGCAATACAGCACCGCCGTTAAGGATAGGCTGTAGTTGGAGGGTTCAACATCTGAACACAACACTGGTTTAAATATTTATTTGCAATGTAAGCAATATAATTTAACAGTAGCACGATATAACTGTTTGGATAAATGTTTACTTATCTAAACTTTCTGCAATAGGTAGTTGGAATTAATTGTTTAAAATTGTGTTATTTTATATTGTTACTTTTCGTACTAAGTATACTTTTGAGTACTTCGTTCTATCTCTGTTCTTTTTTCTCTTTCTCTGTCAAATAAAGCTACTTAAGATTTTTATTTGCGAAAGCATGTAGTTCTTTGGTATTTGTATTTTTTAAAGTTTTTGTTACATAGTACCACTGTTTTTTCCAAATTAAATAAAAATGTTATGCTTACTATGTCAATTTAAAACTTAAAAGTGCTACTAAAGTTATGAAATCTTAGTAACGGTCACTTGAGATGTCGATATGTTGAATTTCTTAGTAGTATACCTATAGTGAAAAATTGCTAGGCGATTATATCAGCATTTTAGGCCAGAAAAAAAACCTTACGTAAAGATGAACTCATAAAGTTGCCACGTTATTAGCATGAGCTTGTAAAGTAAAATGTATATTTTTAGGTCCAGTAGTTTATTAGTCTTAGTGAAAGACCCATCTGCTCTCTCTTCCGAGATTCAATTAAATTTTTACTGAAGATTATCACGCAGACGGTGAAGACAGGAGTTACGTATCCTCTATTTTATTTAATGTAAAGTTAGAGACATTTTGCGTACCTACTGATGTAGATCAAAACTGACTCTTTAGACCGACCTAATTTTAACAATCAAATTCTAGTTCCAATCCTTTTTACATATTTTTTACGGGTTTTTTTACCTCCACTATCTAAAAAGGAGTATTTTTTATACATTTGATTTTATACTAGGGAATTAAGAAACTTTCTCATCCTCATATTTACTTAACAAAGCATTGCCTTGCAGGTCACGTGCCCTAAGATCCACTGCTCTTGTCTACCAACTTAAGGCATATAGGTGTCAAGCCTCATATGCCTGTAGTTTCACCAGCACGCACTCTCTTGAAAACGAACTCCGTAAGCGCTCGGCGCCAAAAATCGGCATAATGATAGTACTTCTCCGGACTAGCACTTCAGTAATAGCTCTACTACTACTAAATAATATACCTAAGTAACGAGGCTGATGATATATACTTAAATAATCCAAATCTGAGTGCGATTTTCCTTTCATTTCCTTATTCTAGAAATAATACAAGCCCATCACAATCCCCAAATTACAAGACAAGGAAGAATCGCTACTAAAATCCCTCATTTTCCTTATAATTGAATAAAAATCCCGTAATTATCATAGATATACTTTCATAACACAATAACTTACGGCTGTTTGCTCGGAGCGGGCTCGTAAATGAAAAATAAACATGCGTGGAGCGTTTATGCGATATGCTACAAGTACTTATTAACAATGTGAGTTCATATTCTTGTTTGTTTAACACTTGTTCGTCTTGCTAGTTTACAAACAACAGGAAAGCCTGCGGATTTAAGACATATTTTTAGTGAAATTGACCTGCGAGGCAATGATTTTTGTAGGTGATAGTAGCCAATTGAAAAAAACCGGCCAAGTGCGAGCTAGAATCGCGCACGAAGGGTTCCGTGCCGTTATCTAAAATAAAAACGACAAAATAATCACGTTTGTTGTATGAGAGCTTCTTTGAATATTTATTTTATTCTGTTTTTTAGTATTTGTTGTTTTAGCGGCAACAGAAATACATCAACTGTGAAAATTTCAACTATCTAACTATCACGGTTTTTGAGATACAGCCTGGTGAAAGACGGACAGACAGACCCTTTTACCCTTTGGCTAAAAACTATCACTAAATTAAAAAACTCGATTGTAAATATATGTTATATCATAGATAAGCTATGTTATTTTGTTTATTGTTTCGTTTTCTATCATCTATCTACAAAACATCATGTGGGCCGTCAGCTGGTTCCACCAGCAAGTAATAAAAAAGACTTTCCGAAAACTTCACGTCTTTTGTCCATCGGGTGGAACCATACCAAACCATTCTGACCATCCTACTTCATCTACGCTTCGTTACACAAGCCAATAACCAACACTACCTAAACAAGCCAAAACAAATTACCATAGGAAAGAGATTCAAAAAAAACTTTCTCCATACCCATTATAAGTTTCAGAAAGAAAAACACTTTTCTTGCACACGTCGCTCGGGTTTTTTCGCGGCGCACTTTTCCAAGTGCTATAAATCTCTCGCGTAAATAATTGAAGTAATATTTTATGCCAAACATTCGCGGGTGGGGGTGTCACGGACCCACCTGACGCCCAGCCCATCTCAACTTGTACCAGTTCCCCACTTTAATTTGGTTGCGTAATGTATTTTCAATTACTTTCTAAGGAGGCAGGGTTTGTGGACTGAAAGATTGGCGCATAACTCTCGGTGACTAATTTACGAGTACTGTCTACCTATGTTTTTGAGCAAATTGCTGCCAATTGGCTCCAAAAATATAGTAGTGAGCTAGGGAACTAACTAACTCCGCAAAATAGACAGTGTTTCTTAAGCTCCGGTATTTTAAGGGTTAATAAAATTAAAAAATGTAGTGTGAGCATTAAATGGTTTCGCGGTAGGTAAACGCTTGCAATTTTTTAGCGTCCATGTTTCAAAACTTCAAAAAGAAACAGAATTAAAACTCGTAAATCAAGAAACATAATGTGTTAGTTCGTATAAACATATCACCCGAAAGGAGATACAATCAAGTGCAAATAAACTTAAAAAATCGTACTCTGCGGGACAAAGAAACAGGACGTCATGTCAGTACATTTAGTACATTGATCTCACGTCAAAACTCAGCAACGCTCTTTTTGAATGCAAGCGAGATTCGATATCGACCTTTCGCTAACATTTTAAGCAGAAAACAGGTTAAGCCGGTTTATAAGCGCTGTTTAATAAGTTTTCAAACATTGTTATGGTTTTGCGCCAATTGTATTGTTTAGACGTGCTTTGAACACACATACAGTTTTATATACTAGCTTTTACTAGCATCTTACACTTTTTAAAATAATTTAAAGAATTAATAAAAAAAGAAAGGTATGCTCGTAAGATGGGTTGGGCATGTAGGCAGGACGGGGAAAAGAAAGGATTGATGAAAATGGTGCATCAGACTACAGGTTGAATGGACTGTTGGAAGGGGAAGACATCGGTGTACGTATCTCGACTATCAGCAGACGTTTAAGAGAGAAGTCAGGTCAAAAGTACCCTAAGTCGACGAGCTTTTATGAAGAATATGAGAGTAAATAAACAAAAGAGGCGTATCAGGATCGTAACACGTGAAAACCAACTATCTGTGACGGCCGATGTGGCGCAGCGGGCGAAAGTCCGCCTGTGACGCAGGAGGTTGCGGGTTCGATTATGTTAATAAATGTTTGTACGATCTGCATTCCGGGTGTTCTGGGTATTTTCTATGCATGATAAAAATATCTATGTATGTAATTTTTTGTATTAAGTATATCAGTCATCTAGTACCCGTAACACAAGCTCTGCTTAGCTTGGGGCTAGATGATGCTGTGTGGATTGTCCAGCAATATTATTGTATTATTATTATTAATCCATGATATCTGCTTACCCCTATGAAAAATAAGCGTGACCTTAAGTATGCATGGGACGCGGTTTGTACTATACGGGAGTGTTTATGGGTACGGGTAATAGTTCCTGATTACTCACCACTCACTCACCCTTTCTCACTTGGTGTAAGTTGAGAAAACATGCGTATGCAATTTTATGTATATATGTGCGTAGTAACAATTTTTTTTTTTTTTTTTTTTTTCGAACGGACTAAAATGCTGGTATAATCGCCTAGCGATTTCCGACAGCGTTACCGGGCTACTGGCGAGCGCAGAAGGCGCTACGCCATTACAAAATTGGTTTTGTTGGCAACGAGCACAAGGGCACCACTTAGGTACGGACCTCGGCTTGGGCTGTTGCCGGAAAAGGGAGCTACGGAGAGACTCTTCGCCCTGAAGGGGCGTTAACGGGGAGACGTCTTCGACCCCGCCGCCGGGGTCGGTGTGATTGTGGAGTGTTTCCTGTGTCCGGACTCGATGAAGCGACCTCCGCCGCATTCGCGGCGGTGATCGTGTCATCTGGGTCACCTAAAACGTGTCTAGGTCTACGGAGGGTACGTTTAACGGGCGGATCTACTGGATAATCGGGTAGCGAGTTAATTAAGGGATTCGGATGGTGGGGAGCCGAATCATAAAACCGCCTGGAGGCGCGTTTCATGAATTCGGGTATAGATTCGAGTTCGAGATCTCGATGAAGATCGATATTACGCATGTACCACGGGGCACCCGTGATAGTGCGCAAAAATCGATTTTGAACTACTTGGAGGGGTTTTAAATTGATCGAATGAGCGAACGCTACGGAGGCGTAAGTCATGATAGGTCGTATGCAAGTTTTGTAAAGCGTCAACTTATTTCTAAGAGACATTTTACTCTTCTTGCATACGAGTGGCTGAAGGCGCGAAAGAATAAATTTGGCGCGGTTACGTACAGTGCGTACGTGTTTGACAAAGGATAGACGACAATCAAGGGTTACGCCTAAGTATTTAGCTGACTTCACCCAGGGAATGGGTTCGTCAAAGAGAGTGACGGATCTGGAAGGATTACGGTTACCCTTTGAAAAGTACACGGCGGCACTTTTCGTCGGGTTAACCTCTATCCGCCATTTACGGAACCATGCACCTAGTGCATCGAGAGCCTTCTGCAGCCTTATACACACCCGATCGGCGTTCCGATCGGATGTGTACAGGGCTGTGTCATCGGCGAATAGGGCTATTTCCACCTGATGGGTGCGAGGGACGTCGCTGGTGTACAGCGTATATAGGAGGGGAGAGAGAATGGATCCTTGAGGGACACCAGCTCTGATAGGTCTAGGGTCCGAAAGGGTACCCTCTACGCGATAGCGAAAGCTTCGATTGAGTAAAAAGTCTCGTAAGATTAGCACGAGCCTGTCTGGCACTCCGAGTTTGGATAGCTTGTAAATCAAGCCATTGTGCCAGACCTTGTCGAAAGCTTTCGCCACATCGAGAAAGATTGCACCAGTATCTGCCGGCCAGGTATGGTGAAATCGAGAGAGCACGTGCTCCGTGATGCGGAGCACTTGCTGGGGACAAGAGTGTCTAGCTCTGAAGCCAAACTGCTCATCGGGTAGGATTTTGAGCTCGGTAACGTGGGACCAGAGACGATTCAGAAGGAGTCGCTCGTAGATTTTCCCCAGGGAACTGAGGAGACTGATAGGGCGGTAGCTAGAAGGCTCTGTAGCCTTTTTGCCTGGTTTGGGGATGCCAATAACGGTGGCTTCCTTCCAAGAGTCGGGGAAAGTGCAAGTTGCCATAGCCGCATTGAAGATGCTGACTAGGAGGTAAATAAGGACGGTGGGGAAATTCTTAAGCACCCTGTTGCTGATGCCGTCAGCACCAGGGGCTTTTCTCGGATGGAGACCCTTGATAATCGTCTGTACCTCAGAGGCTTTAATCAGGGGAAGAGAAGGAGCGCTAGGGGGCTGAGAGACTAACCGTTCGACTTCACTGTCCACCGTAGCGAGGTGTTCAGGGTCAACGGGAGCGAGACTAGGGGAGCATTGCGATTCGAGGCTTTCTGCTAGGCAGTTGGCCTTTTCATCGTCTTCGAATGCGGGGGTCTGATTGGGTCGGGAAAGAGGGGGCATAACGGAGACGTTGTCGGCTTTCATGGATCGAGCAAGCGTCCAGTAAGCCAGATGGCTTGGCTCGATCCCGGAGAGCTTTGCGTCCCACCGTTCGTCCCTAAAGTCGCGGATTCGATTCTTTAGATTGCGTTCCACTACACGATGCCTATGCCGGTTAAGGTCGGAAGGCCAACGGCTATACCGACGGATCGCGGCATTCTTCTCCGTGATCAACCGTCTCACATCGTCTGGCAGGGCCCAGCGGTGGTCACCCGCCGCCGGTACCTGTTTCGACAATCCGCTAACAGCGGTAGTGACATGGTTGGTCAGGGAGTCGACGGCAACGGTAATGTCATCGGGGGATAAAATATCGTCAGGGATCCTATCCAGGCTGGGTGAATGTATAGACCCAAGAGCTTTCTCGAGTTTATGCCATTGCATCACAGTCTTGGTAGGAGGGGTCGAGACGGGAGGGGAGCCTAGACGCATGAGGACAGGTCGATGGTCTGACGTCAGCTCATGTAGCGTTTCTATAGAATGCAACCGAAGAGTTATATTCTTAAGCAACGCCATGTCTAGGGTGTCGGGTCTATACCCAATAGCAGTGGGATAATGAGTGGGAGTCATCGGAGGGATGACATCGAAGTTAAGGGCATCGGCTGCGCTCTCAAGACGCCTGCCGTTCGGGGTAGTGACGTGGCAATTCCACATGATATTTTTACTGTTGAAGTCTCCAGCCAGAATGACGGAGCTTCCCAGACTAAAGAGTGAATTTAAATCGCTTTCGAGCATGGTCTTAGATGGGGGAAGATAGCAAGAGGCTATGATGATCGATGGATGACCGGTCATCGCTAGCCTGCAGACAGAGGCTTCTAAATTGGACAGGGGAGGGGTGTCTAATGGGATGCAATGCAGAGACCTTTTGAAATAGATCAGGGTGCCGCCTAATCTTTGGCCTATTCTGTCATTGCGGATGGATTGGTAGTTAGCCATTCGGGGGATTTTAATAGAGGGCTTTAGGAATGTTTCCTGTATTAACATGATATCGACTTGATGACGGGTCAAAAAGTCGTGAACTAAGTCGCGTTGATTTTTTAAACCGGCAGCGTTGAAAAACGCTACGGTGACGGAATGGGGTTTAAGTCTCTCCTTTTGTACTAACATATTGGTTTTTTATTTTGTACGCGGGAGGGGGAACGGAGGGACCTAAGAAGTTGGTCATTTAGAGCAATATAATTTGCGATTTGAATCGGATCTCGCATATTTTGCAGATTTCTTGTGAAATCATTGACTTGATCGGAGTAGTGGCCTTCTCCGTATCCGAAACCGGGTGGGTAGCTCGACCAGGAGGGTCGGAGGGCTACAGGCGGGGAGCCGTACGCAGGCATGAACGGCTGCTGGGGTCGGAGGAGGGGAACTGCCTGACGGGCAAAGTTGGAGGTAGGGAGGGGACGGCTCCACGCATTGTGGGACGGGACTGGCGCGGGTATTACAGTCACCTTAGGGGTGGACTTGGAGTACTGCGGGGTTTTGGGAGGCGCTACGCGCTCGGGCGTCCTCTGTGCCACCTTTTTGTTCACTCTGGGGGCCATGGGGCAGCCGCGATAGTTCGCGGTATGTCCCACAGCCTGACAGAGCACACAACTAGGCGGCTCAGGTGTGTCTCGAGAGCGGTTGCAGTCAGCGGTGCCATGGTCACCCAGGCACTTGACGCAGCGCGGTCGGGAAAAGCAGTTGCGCGCAGAGTGGCCATAAAGTTGGCATCTGTGGCATTGGGATGGGGTGCCGTTACGGTGAGGAGTCTCTACCGATAAGCCTGAGAGGCCGTTGACGGCTTTGAGGTTAAAGATGGCCTTGCCCTCTTTAGTTAGGTCGAGTACGACTAGTACCAGATCAAAGGTCTTCTTTGATCTGGCGCCGTACATGCGATGGACTTCCCTGACGGGGAAGCCCTGCAGGAGGAGGTCAGCTTTGATCACCTCCGTGGAGTGCTCCGCAGGGAGGCCGCGGATGACGACACGCAGAAGGCGTTCGTCTTCGAGCGCATAGGTGTGGAAACCTATGCGTTCGTTACGGAGGACAGAGGTGAGGCTGCGGTGAGCCGCTGCTGAGGGCAGCTGAATTTTAATCCCATCCCGGGTGCTACGGGCATGGGTGTAGGGGATGTTCATCGCCTTACAGGCAGATGATACGTGGTCCCATTTTTCCTTCTGACGAAGGAAAATGGGAGGAGGGGACTTTTCCTTCTTATCGGCAGGGACCGATTGAGAAGGTTGGGTCGGGGTAGGAGGGCGGAGGGCCTGAGCCTTAGCGGGAGGCACGGGAGCAGATTTGGCCAGAGGCCTCTTCCGCTTCGAGCCAACCACCGTAAAGCCGGCGGCTTCATCCTCTTCGGACGAGAACTGCGGTGAAGCCGCGAAAGAGGAAGCCTCCGTCTGAATAGAGCGGGGGCTAGGAGCCGCATCCATGGACTCGCAAGAGTTGTCGTGCGACAATCTCGAGCTCAGGATGGGCGAGCGGGTACGCATCGGCGAGCGAGAGCGAGTGCGCGCTGGTGAGCGCAAAGCGGGAGCGAGAGCGCGATAAGGATCGAGCGCGGGGGAGGGGGCGGGGGCGGGGGCGAGGGCGAGGCGGTAGAGGTGAGGGGGAGCGGGGTGAGTCGGCCACTACAACGGCAGAGGTCGCCTGAAGGGCTTTCGCTGTGTTTACGCGGTTCGCGGGTGCCTGAGGGGCCTGAGGGGGGAGCGCGGGTGCTCTAGGAGCCGAGTTTTTACACGCGGATGCCTTAAGGGCCGAAGGGGTTTGACGCGTCGCGGTTGCCTTAGGGGCCGAAACTAATTTGGACGCGGGTGCCGTAAGGGCCGAGGAGGCGTCGCTAGATACGTCGGAGGCCTGAAGGGTCTCCGAACGTGTCTTTTGCAATTTTTTGGCCTGAAGGGCCGGGAGGGCGCGGGTCGCGGGAGGAGCTGCAGAAGGCAGCTCCTTTGCTAAGTCGGTCAGAAGCTGCGGGAACCGACGAATCACCGCCCGGATGAGCCTAAGGGCATCCTCCGGGCTGGCGAGGTCGCCGAGGACCAGCTGCTCCATCCTCCTGAGGGGAAACACTCAGGAGGTGTGTAAGTGAGTGACCTCCCCGCCGGGATAGACAGGAAGGGGTGAGGCCTCAGTGTCCTACCTAACTCGCGTGTCCTACTCGCCGCTTTTTTTCTTGCGAGTAGGGTGTGTCCTAATAGGTCTGGACAGTCGACTAGGAGATCCCCCAAGGCCGGTGGTTCCAGACCCGTCCGGATTAGGCGTTCCTCTGAAGGAGGAAAACCGACGCTCCGGGTCCACGCCCAACCAAGTTCGTATAACACCGCAAGGTATCCCTTGGTTGACCACTAAAAGGTGGATTTGACTTGTTATAGCCAAGAAACAAGGCGTCCTGAAAAGGACGTTGTGACGGAACTTGTTATAGTCAAGAAACCAAAGCGTCCTGAGAAGGACGTTGTTTCGGTACTTGCTATAGTCAGAAACCAAGCGTCCTGAAAAGGACGTTTTGCAAAGAAACAAGTGCAGGCGCACTGAAAAGTGCGGATAGGCAAGGCCTATCCCACGGAGCGACGCACAGGTAGCTACACTGTGCGCCGGTAGCACGATGCGGGGCGGGCAGCGGGCGCGGGGGCCGGCGGCGGGGCAGTCCGAGCGGGAGCTCGGAGCGGGCGAAGAGACGTGCGTGCTCGGCAAGCGAGCGGAGCGAAGTCTAAAAACGTTTGACCACTGTCTAAAAACAACGACTAGCATACGCTCTTCGCGTAGTAACAAGATGATGGAAACCTGCTTTTGACGTAATTTTGCCCACCGAGGTCGCGATACACTCCAGGATCATAAATAAACGCTCACTTTTTCACTTCCAATGGGAAATTTATCATTTCGTTCCACTTTTTTTCCCTTTTCCTCCCCACTTTTTGTACATCTTGGATCACACTTTTAAAAGCCATTTATTTCTCGGTTCGACGTTCCATAACGTTTTACGGGACCCTGATGAAGGTATCGTTATGTGGTATCTGATAATAAAATGCTCGAGTTGGTTGATTCGATTTGCATTCGTTTAGGGTTGATATCTTTTAAGAAAAATATCTTTTATTTGAGAGTTTTTGTTAAAAAAGTCGTGAACGCTTGTTTATAGGTACACACAACGTTGTTGATTAATGGTAATTGTTGATCACGATTAGATAAAAAGTAACAACATGACTTTAATGGCCAGGCACGGTAGATATCTCTCTTAGTACCAACGATGTCTAAAGGGGGTAGTTAGAAATATGTCCAAATATTACACTTAGCACATTAATATGTGCTTAATATATTGTGTATTAATATTTTGCGGTAGTTAGTAGTCCACGTGACAGATGGCAAGCACATCGCCGTACTAACTGGTTTCCTCACGATTCTTTCCTTCACCGTTTGTCAGCACTGCACATATATTTTACGTATATAAAAATTTGTTGGTGCACGACCGGATTCGTCCCCACGACTTTAGGAAGGCAGAATCATTCCTTCTGAACCACCGGTTAACTATTAGATCAACTTTGTAATAATTGCGACCCGTTATCTTGTTCGCTTACTTTAGGCATCATCAAAAGTTCTAGCTCGATTGTATTTTATTTTGACACTGAAAAATGTTACTGTATAAAATTAACGAAATTGTATTTATCAAAAGCCAATTGAGATAAATTGACATTATTTATATAGACGTCATTTTAAAATCATATTTATTTTATGTCGCAGGCTTAACACTGTTTACGACTTTTTAGAAATGTTCTATTAGAGAAATATAATTTTGAAAAGAATAGATTTTATAATGTGACAGTGTTTCGTTCGAAAAATATTTTGAATGAACCAAACGTGACTAATGAAGCAGAAAACCTTTGTCCGGGCTCGAGTTGTTTTTGAACGAATTCTTTTGTGTTCTTTACATAACACAAGTGGATTATAAACAGCAGAACGCCTCAATAAGTCATACATGTAATGAATAAAGGCGATTTGTTTTGAATCTGTCTAAATTTATGGACAATATCGGAGTTTTTACATGCGTCTCTCACATCCTAAGCCATTGTGAACCTTTTTTGTCCCTTTTTATCCTATTTTTTTATACAACACTGACGTTTTACGAGTTATTAATTGGTTGTCACGGGTTTATTTATTTCTCTATTTTGACAGAGGTTTTTCGTCGTATATTATGGAGGTCGGATTGAAAATCTATCATATTCAGGTTGTCGTAAATTTAACGTGATATAGTGAGTTTACAAGGTAATAATTTTGCGAATGCGTTGCACAGTGTGGACGGATTTGACGTGTTAAATTATGACTCTGGGTATTAAAATGGCGGATAAATATTCATTTTTAATGTGTAATAATATTTTTAAATTTCAGTGTGTACTAAAACAGATACAGACTCGCGGCTCAATCCCCCAGCACGGTATATACGAGTATCTCCTTAGATCCTCAGTGCCTATAGTAATACCAATTCAAGATTTTTTGTCACAGACCAAAATAATATATTTGGCACCAACTCGCATTAGTTAGTATTCCATACGTGACAGGTGCAAGCCTAGGAGTGGAATTGACTACCAGCCCGGCTAAGATGTGCAACGCGACAAAATTTTGCCTACTCGTTATCTCGTGTAAAATAGAGTTTTTTTTAATAATAATGCTGGACAATCCACACAGCATCATCTAGCCCTAAGCTAAGCAGAGCTTGTGTTATTTGTACTAGATTACATACATGCATACCAAGAACACCTGGAATAAATATTTGCAGATCGTAGGTACAAACATTTATCCCAAGGTGGGAATCGAACCCGCAACCTCCTACGTCGCAGGTGGACATTCACCGACGCCTTATGCTACATCGGTCGTCAGTTATCCGACATCGAGACAAGCTAGTTACTAGCAGAAGATAAGCCTTTACTGAATTACAGTAAACTTCAACGTTCTTTTACGCAACACTAACATATATTATGAATGCGCGAAGGTCTGTATGCTATTTCCCCGTCTTATATAGGTACTTTTTTTCGCCCATAAACCATTGTTGGCTGCTTTATTCCTTGATTTATAAGAGACGTTCGAAAGACAAATAGCAGGATTGTGTTCCAAATTTTTAAAGCCACATTTCGTTTCGCTCGTGGCGCCCCCGCCCGATGGAGGTAATACCTTATTGAACGTAGGGAGTTTTGATGCTTGAAATGGTTAGGCAGGTCCTAACCATTTCAAGGTTAGGACAATGCCAAATAGTATATCTACGTAACCTATTGTACAATCATAAACACAGTTGCTTTAAGAAAAAGAGTGATGCACACAATATCAATACTATAGATACCTACTAGAAATAAAATTAATTAATTATTATACTTACAAATTAAGTTATCACGTTAGTTGTATGAGAACCACCAAAAACCAAATATATTAATTTTTTGTTTTTTTCTGCTTTTTAGTAATTTTTGTTGTAGCGGCAACAGGAATACATAATCTGTGAAAATTTTACTATCACGGTACGTATGATTTATGATTTAGGGTTCCGTTTTATGCTTGTGTACGGTACCCTAAAAATAAGTTTCGTACTGTCGTTTTGAGTTGCACTGCTTTGGTAACCCAATTAAAGTAAAATTGTTGTTGCCTGGCATGCTATCAGTGTAACTCAAAACGACAATACGAAACTTCGTTTATCGTTTGCAAGAGTAGACCTGCAGATTTATGTTTATTTATTCAAATAAACATAAATAATATATTATCTACTTATTTTAAGTTCTTACCAACAGTTCAAATTTAATTTTAGACACACAAATATCATCATTGTTTCAAATATTGTATTTGTTTTAATTTTGAGATGCCATTTTGAGATAACGTAGTAATTCTCAGACTTGTTTGGCCATAGTTTAGTCTATTTAATAAATAAATATTTTACTAACTTACATCTTGATTCCTCAAAAAAACACAGAATAAGCAATATGTATGTTTTTTAAAGGAATATTTTTTTATGAGAATCGTACAGCAGTTATAATTAGTTAGGTATTTTGCACAAATTAATTATAAATACTTTTATAAGCTGTAATTTTCTTGGTAATAAGTTACTTAGTTATAATTAATCGAGTTTGAATAGATATGTATCAAACTCGATAGATATGCATCTATTCAAACTCGATTTATTATTACTATGTACCTAATTACCAAGAAAATTACAGCTTACAAAAGTATTAATAATTAATATGTACAAAATATGAATATGTTTTATGAGTTTGATGAAATTACAGGTACATGAGGTTTAACACCAGTAGTGCATTTCGGGGCACGAACCTAACGTGCGTGACCTATAGGGTAATGTTTTGTTGAAGGTGATCGTTACCACTTAACATCAAGTGGTTCATATGCCGTATCACCAGCAGTAAAATAAAAAAATATTAAAAGTTAGAGATATGACTTTTGTGTAAACAAATGTAAAAATCAAACAATTCAACAGTTAGATCCAAAGTATCAAGACTAGAAAGAAACTGTATCTGGATAGTAAAGTAGGTACATCCCTTATTAAAATGTGTTTTCCAAGCGTCTTCCCGCTGCTTAGCCAGAGCGCCACCTATCGGCCTGTTAGAAAGATTTAATGTGAAATTTTCTCATTTCTATCGGGTCTTACAGCGGAATTTATTCTGGTTCCGCGAATCTTTTTTCCATACGATTGTACTTTTGTGGATTTATTCGTGACTTGCTGAAAAAGTACTTGCTCACATGATTTAAATGTAATTACTGAATGATTTTATTTTGTTTTCAGCAGAGTTTTCTAGAACTGCAAAAGTGCAATAAAACACTAGTAAGAGTTAAAGTAATTCTTATAATACCAAATTAACTAACGCATACAAAACGGTAAAAGTGTAGGCATAAAAAAACATTGAAACGAATGTTTCTTGCCGCAAGTCAAAAAACACAATGTTTTCTGACTAGTTTTTATGACTTATCAATGGCAGATAGAACTGTGCCAGATCACCGTAGAAGGTGGAAAAAAATAGTTCAAGAAAACAAAACAAATATTTTAGACAACTATTTCTCTTCTTCTTGGTTGTTCGGAGTAGCCGTGATCGTCATGTCAGGACTGTGACTCCCCTAACAACCTTATCGCTCCACTGCCCTCCTTTTTTTTGGTCCACCTAATGTTAAGTGGTTATCATGGCATGGTCATGCCTTACAAAGGAAAGGAAATCCGCTATCCAGAAAACGTAAAAAACTCAGAATCAGCCCACTCTTGATCAACTTTCGGATTCATCTTCGCCATTCGAGAACTTTTTTCCACAAAGCTTTTCCGAGCAACTTTTTATTGTTATTTATTTATTATTAGTTCAAAACTTTTTTTTAAATGAAACTAATTTTGAAAATAACGAAAAACGTACTTTTTGTTTTTAAAAAATTATATCTGTACGATTGTAAAATGGCTTTGTGCGATGGTAAAAAATATGTATGGGCTCTTGGATGTATTTAATAAGGGTACAATGATTACAATAATGTGTAAACCTTAGTAGATTTTTGAGACAAACGCAAAGTCTATACCTATATATGATGAATGGGTAAATGCGTGGGATTTATTACAGCTAGTAGTTTTGTTTGTTTTTTTTATTTTCATCTCATCCTTGTTAGAAAAACAACCAATGATGCGATGTTCTTTACGATGTTATTATTTATTATTATTTAACCTTGCATTTTGTCACTAAACTTTTTAAGTCTGGAGTTTCCTAAGTATTAAGGAATGTTTTTTTACGCCTTGTACACGAGTTGTTTGTCACATTCACCACCAAATTATTTGGCAATTTCCATAAAACTTGCCGAAACGTCCTCACTATCCAATTGGGAATCAACACGTGAACATTCGTCGACTTAATTTTTACCCCATAAACGCACCCCACAAATCGCGATACGGTATGGAAATTCGGCTTTCTCCGTCGGCCATTCGGCAATATTCGGTAGGACGTGCGTTCCGCACTAAATTGCCTATTTATTCTTAACTTCATATATTACTTTGCGCGTGTTGTCTGCACAAAGCGATATTTATTGTTTGACCGTTATTGCGTCAAATGACGTATTGGTATCGTAATAAGGTAAAGAATGGCGTGTGCGTGTTGGTACTGCTGCGTCAGTAGAAGGTTGCAGTTCATACAATATACCTAAATAACCTACGTTTTACTTTTACCATATATTTTTTATGACTTTCTGGTGACCACATCAGGTGGGCCATTTAGGCCATCTACCATTATCTATAACAAATCATCACCTCGTAGGTCACATTTGCTATGAATGTGCTCTTCGATGCCCTGCTCTGCGTTCACCAACTTAAGGTCTACCGGTGTTAAACCTCGAGCGTCTGTAATTTGACCGGCTCCTACAAATAGGCATGGCTTGTTAGTACCTGTTAGTTGTTACTCCTGGTTAGTACCCCTCGTCAGGGGTAGTAACCCCGAACAAGGTAAGAGAACCGTGTAAGAGCTTTATTACCACTAACATAATCTATATCAACTAAAAGAATCTTTTCCTGACTGATTGACTGACTGACTGACTGACTGACTCGTAGAGCTTGAAGTTTGTATGAAAATTGCATCACGCGCACGATTTTGCGTGTGTTTCTACTAGTACTAAAACATTACAAACACATGCATTATTATAGCATGCAATAATGCATCTTCAACAAAAGTTAATAAAGTCGTTAATTAAGTGAACTTACCACGTTCTCTTACGTGCTTCTATTGACATTACTCACTGGTTCTAGCAGACCAAAAAAAAACAGCAATTTTACTCTTCGCTTAAAGAATAGGAATAAGTTGACAGTGACTTTGCTCCTGAATTATGTTTCTCAAGATAAACGACGCAAGCGAAATGAAGTCGCGCCCCCCTTCCCCCTGGCTTCCCCCTGCTACGCCCTCTAGTGGCACAACGCGAACATAAATTTTGAAAGAAAAATCCACGCTCTTTGAATGTGTGATTTGGATTTTAATTGAATTGGTTTTCATTTTTATGAAATTTCATGACATATAGTTATATAATAACTAAAAATATATCTACACAAGTACCTTTCTTACTTACCTTTCTGATGCATTTTTAGGAAGAACGATCTTGAGGTAATTATTTTTTATTATATCTGTTATTGTTTCTATTTCCTTACTGAGTGTTTTTTTACAAATTACTGTTACAAATAAATGTTTTATCTTTCTAGCATAAAAATATCATAAATTTCATTATTAAAGTAAATCAATCACACAAAAGATAGCCCGAATATAATTTGTCACTATTACAAAAACTTCGTCCAGCTAAATCGAAAAACTAACTAAACAAATCCATTATTTTATCTCCAGTGCGATTGATCGCCTTTTTTCCTGTGTTTTTCCATTCATAATGCGTTATCTGGAGAAATATATCTATTGCTGACCTGTATATTGTCATAGGGATATTTATACGTTCATTTATTTTGTCAGCCCCCTCTTATTTTCCGTTCGAAGCCAATCCGATAGAGACTGTTGAAAATTTTTCGTAAGCAGCAATACATCTTGTCGCGAGTCCTATCTCTGGGCGAACATTCGACGGCCGCCCCTATACTTGTGTCATAGTATATGCCGGCCAGATGAGACATGGAAAATAGCTTTCATTGTTATTACCATTTGTTTGATAAGCACGTGCAAACAAGATAAGTAGCGTGGTAAAGGTGTGACATAACTCGCGTAAAAAAAAGTTTAATTAAAAACCAAAAATATAAAATAAAAGTATTCTACTATTGTTTTTTTAGCATAGTAGCCTTAGTATTCTTTTATTGAAACATTTATTAACTAGTGGTTCTGTGAGAAAAGTAAAACCTTATACCTTTCGCGAACCCTTATAAATATACAAAAACATACATTTTCTCCTGTCTTAAAATTGAAACCCTTGAAATTATGAATAACGCTAAGCAAGTATTTATAATAGGTATGTTCACAATACCTATGAAACAGTTGAGCTATATTCAGATCGTTGCAAACGACCTTGATATTTTTGTTTATTAATTAGCAAACCCAATATATATGCTTGAACACACACACATAGCAAAGTTAAGGAGTTTAAAATCTTGTATAGATTTAGAAAAAGTTGTAATGTGTAACACAAACAGTGTAAAATTACAAACAGGGACTTACAAGGCATTGTCTCCAACTACTCGAGTTACAATTACGGTGTTATAATATAAGGTAATACAACTTTGTACCTAATACAAGGTTACTTCACTCTACCACAACAGAAAAAAATTCTAATAGATTTTTACAAATAAAACATTTTACAAAAAAAATAAGATGCATCACAGAGGTACCAAGTCGTAATGCGTTTCCAAATCACACTGTCTTATCTGGTAGTTTCCGTATATTCTCTTCCTCGCCGCCCGCGCGAGCCTGTCCCGGCTAAAACCACTTGTGCCAATTTTCTCGGGGACTCTTTCCACTTTACTTGAGCTTCCACACTCACCGAAAATAACGACGCGTTTTCACTTTTCCTGGAACATAAAATGATTTTTACGACCTGTAAATTAAAGTTTGTTTTCGTTTGCACGATTGTGTGTTGTTAGCACGTTTTTGGTGAAGTGTATCACAATTCTGGGGTATATTTGGAGGCCTAGGCATTTCTTTTGCCGCCTTTACTAATGTCTTTTGGTTGTAATGAGAAGAATTTAGTGGAGGTTTATTTTTAATTTGATATTTGGCAGAGGCTTTGGGGATCTCATTTTGTCTTTATTTAAAAATGTGTTTTAAAATAATGAAGACATTTTCTTTCTCTTTTTATGAACACAACTTAACGTCGATACGATTTTAACATTAAAAAAGGTACCAAACCTATAACACAAAATAAAGTTAATAAATAACAAAGAGTCACCTTCACCTTGCTTAAAATATATAAAAAATGAAATACCTCGATAATATTTCAAACAGGTAAAGTATTTGCCGCAAAGCTTGTACTATGGGAAATACATATCTTTTGAAGTACAAAAAATTTATGTTAATCACACAAATGTAATCTCACATTGACAGCAGTCGCAGCACAGTTGGTAGTAACCCTGCCTTCTGTGCTGTAGGTGGTAGGTTCGATCCCCACCGAGAAGAAACATTTGTGCGATGAACATAGATGTTTGTTCTGTGTCTGGGTGTTATATTGTATTCTATGTATGTATTTACAAAAAAAGTCATCTGATTCCCATGGTACAAGCATTGCTAAGTTTGGGGCTAGGTGATGCTGTGTAAAAATGTCCTGAAATATTTATTTATTAATATAAATGTTTGTCATCGTTGGGGGATTGAACTCACAACATCTAGCACGGAGCCATGTGAGCCAGTCGTAGATTGATTGTATTTTGTGTCTCATAAATAAAGTCATAATGTTAGCGGCGGTGAGTTTCAAAACGAAATCTTTATGAATTAATCTACACACAACACAAATCAGTTAAATACATTATTCAAGAGTCTGAGACAGAGCTTCAACTCACTCTCGTGTCCATTATCTCAAACGAATTCTGGTCACATGAACTTAGGGTGACTACGTTTAAATGCTTTGAAACACTTACAAATATCTTATTTAAACGGTTTTATACCAAAAATCACGATTACCTCGTCCGTGTGATGATTTTTCTAGTTATTAGTTTTCAACTCAAATTATGGTCATATGGATTTAGGGTGGCAATGTTTAAAACAATAAATAGATATCGTTTTTGAACTCCGTTTGATTTTGCCCGATAACTTATATACAATCAGAGTATACGTTTTCAGAAGATTTTATAGCATCAATTAAAAAAAGTATAATTTATGTTTTTGAAAAAAAATAAACAAATGCAAAGTTACATAAAAAATAGACACCGAGACACCGCATTTGCGCCTCAAGTCAGCTTAGTAGTTCCACTACATAAATCAGAACGACATAGATTAAGTACCAACTGCCTACTACCTACCTACTACCCGTTGGCAATTTGATGCTTTAAAAAGTTACTATGGGCCTAAAATCGTGTAGGTTTTGATTCTATACATTTCAATCCCTCATTGATAGACTAGTAATACGGACGAGATCAATGACACTCCTAAATGAAGCAATCATTGTGTTAAACGTCACTTTTCGTACTAGAAAATTAGTAAAAACGATTGTAACACTTGTCTGAAAATTTGTAGTGACACCAACTACGTGAAAAATCCTCTAGTAATATAATCAAAATTGTAAAAAATACTTGTCTGGTTTTTTTACAATCTAATATAAAAAAGGTAACACCAAGATATATTATTATCCCAAAAATTATTCCTTCGAGTGGGATTTGAACCCACGACCCACCCCTTGATACAAAGATGCGCTATCGAGAGTCCAATCGACCCAATGAAATAAGCCTTGGGGGGTTTTTGATACCGTGGCTCCATCTACATGCTTGACGATATACTATCAAAGCCTGTTCGATAACCGAAATTGCATTCAGTTGTGATTTCCATAAGTGCAAGTTAACACTTTAAAAACTAACAAATTAAGGTTAATTCAACATCACTTCTTAGTTCTCACACGTTAAATTAAATTTCGAACATTCTGGTCGTCACCGACTGACCATTTAATTTTCTAAGAATGGTAAAACCTGTTCTGATAAGATTTTCTGGTTTCCCGTCACTGTTTAAGTTTAACATGGTAGCCCTACTGTTTGTTGAATCAGTCTTGCGTCTCTTCAAAGGCTGATAATCCAAAGTAAGCTTTATTCCGTGGTGTTTGGGTTCAATATTGCGATGTGGGTAATTTAGGTTTACGAATTGGGGGCTTGCTGGCTCTGAATCGTAATTGTTTAGATTTAATAATTATGTTTAGCATGCTTATTCACACTAACGTATTTATTTTGAATTATTGATAAAAATCTTGATCTTGATAAATTTCTAATGAAATGTGTTTTCAAGATCATCAAAAATTGTAGTACTTAATCGTTTTAAATATTGGCGTAATCTATTTAAAATTGTCGGCCACCGATCTGCCTGCTTAGTGTAAGACTATGACGAACTAAAATATGATGAACCAGAATATGGGAGGTCCATACCAAAAAGTATCATAGTCAAAATTTTTTTTACTTAGTCATTGACGACCGATGTGGCGCGGCGGGCGAATGTCCGCCTGCGACGCAGAAGGTTGCGGGTTCGATTCTCGCCTTGGGATAAATGTTTGTACGATCTGCAAATATTAATTCCGGGTGCTCTGGGTATTTTCTATGTATAATAAAAAATATCTATGTATGTAATGTATTGTATTAAGTATATCAGTCATCTAGCACCCATAACACAAGCTCTGCTTAGCTTGGGGCTAGGTGATGCTGTGTGGATTGTCCAGCATTATTATTATAATTATTTTTATTATTATTATTTGGATTTCCTAATGGACTTATTCGTACAGATGAAGTGACACAAATATTCCATTTCCTTGCTTAGTGATACTTCTGTGTAACAACTACTCTTTTTTCTGTAACTGTAGTTAAATTATAAGCGAGCGTCATAACTCTGGGCCTCGACCTTAGGCCTTGGCCACACCGAGGGCTATAAATCTCAGCTGTCAGGATCAGGTGACACCACCTTCTTTATGTTTTTTCCCAAGCCATTTTACGGGAAAGATAAAAATCTTTACATATTTTGACGCTGCTTTAGGACCTGATTCTCAAATTACTCGTGTACATTACATAATACTGAGAATGGACCAGTTTTCTTTGGGCTGTTTCGTGTTTCTAGTTCTAAGGGACGAGGGATTTAAATTTTTCGTGGACACTTTTGTTTCTAGGAAATGTGAGTCATCGGAGTCCCTTCCAAAACTGGTTCAGTGATGAGCTTATGGTAGTTTTACTTCGCACCGAAATGTGCTTGCCTTAATTTTACTTCTTAAAGTTACCAAGTTGCCTATCATATAAAACTAATTAAAAAAAACATTGACTAAGCAAAATAGGGGTTATATTGGACGAATCAGACTCAAATCAATCAACCAATCAATCTGGTTATTATTGTACAAGCTTTGCTTAGTTTGGATTGATGTGTTTCAATATATATATTTATTTAATAGTCTTGATGTTAGGTGAATCTAGGTGCTAGTTCCTTGCAACCTACCCTAGAATAACAAATAAGAAACTGACGGCTTGGTTCTTACCTAGTTTGGGTACCAATACTGTCCAATCAATAAATATTTCTGTCTACGTATAATAATTCTGCATTATTACATATTTACGAACTTTGTAATCGTGATGTCTGTTATTTTCAAATAAATTTCAATTTTAATTGCATTAAAAAAATACGAATTCCTTATAAGCAAAAACAAGTGCAACATATTTAACATTACGTACGACATTGCTAAATATACGCCTGTCAAGTCCAGAAACCCAAACTACCTCCCACGCAAAACTCTGCTAAGTACAACTGTCTCAAGCAAAATGTGATATAAATTAAGTGGTTTATGTCTAAACAATGAGGTATTGTCGGCTTTATGAATCACCAATCTTAATATCGCTTAAACTCATCCACATTTGCAAGTTTGTCTGCTGCACACTAATATTCCAAACTTACCAGAAGAATAACAACCCAAACATCATCAGAGTAAACAGAAAGTGAACTCTATTACTTTAAACACAAAGACAAATATTCACTGCAGAAATATTGATAGTAATACTCTACCAAATCGTCACATATAGTTTCCACAACTGGTAAATCTGAAAGATACGGTCCAAACGAAATAGTATGGATTTTCAAAAGTACGATGTAACCGTACAAAAACTTGTGCGTATTTCCATTGCCCGTTCCTCTCGACTTATCCACCAAAATACAGAGAGAGACTAGCAATGTACTACATTAGTAGATACAGAAAGAAGCGGAGCGTACTGACTGGCGTCTATGTGTACCCTGCACCGCAGTGGGCAAAACGAAAATATATTACTTTTCCGAAGATTTAGGAGTGTTTGGACCGAACAATAATGTCCGGCTTTTGTGGAAAAAGATAGATGGCAATGCATAGGTTACATGGAGCGAAGGTTTTTCTATTGTGGATGAATAAAACTTCAGTGCGGAACGTTGCGAACAGTTATTAATAATATTTATGCTTTCTGTACATTACGCAGCCTATTGTTAAAAAGAAAAGATTTTCCGTAATTTGTGTCTAGGAAAATTCGCACAACTTATATTAGAGACGATATTTTATGTTGGTGTAGTTTACATACAAAAGCCCTTTTATCTTGCAAATATACTACTCAGTTTTATCATCTTTAGAAATAGGGTTTCTCTATCTTAGAACTTGTAGAATCTATCATGACTTTGCCCGGATACATTATTTTGATACAATCTTTAACCTGAAATTATTTTTAGTACAACTTTACACACCAAGACAAATATACTCTGAAAATTTCAAGTCTCTACGACCAGTACCTAGTCTAGGCTGTGCGTTGTCTATATCCCATTCAGTCAGTCAGGACAATTTTTTTTTATAATTGGTACAGATAGATTGTTATTAAAAACAAAATTTTATCTCAATAAAATCATTTTAGAGATACAACAAAAATAAAACGTATGAGCCATAACAAATGCATGAAACGCAATTTAAATAAATCAAGAATTTGTTGATATAGCACATCCGCAATTGTCATTCGCGTTCCATTTTCTAACGTGGTTTTACAAATGATATTGAAATTAGCCGGATGTGATGGGAATTTTAAATATTTAGGTATGCATTTTCAATGTGAGGTTTAATACATTACTATACAATAGTACAGTCAGCTGCACAAGCATGTATACAATTTGCAACTTTCACAATTGCATACTTGTATTACAGTAAAACTAAAAATTCATGAAATTAGTTGATGACCTTACTTGTTTGTTTAATAGTTATCGTGTAAGTATTTTAGCACCGCTGTGAAACCATTTAAAGTTTCAAATTGAATACATTCTAATGCAGATGACTGTACATTATTTAGTAGCAGTAGAGCTCTTAGTAAAGGGCTCGTCCGGGGAAGTACTACCACCATGCCTATTTCTACCGCCAAACAGATTACTGTGTTCCGGTTTGAAGGGTGTGGGGCCGGTGTAATTATAGGCACATGAGGCTTAACACCTGTATGCCTCAGGTTGATGAATGCCGAGAAGTGCATTGTAGGACACGCCTCTTACGAATGTGACCTACGAGACAATGCTTTGTTATAGGTGCACGGAAAAAAATGGGGTCTGAGTAAGTTTTAAATCATGAATAAAATTATTCTCAAGAGTATTGTTTCATCTCAAGCATAATATTTACTAAAAGTCATATAAAGATTCACACAGCGTCATCTAGCCCCAAGCTAAGCAGAGCTTGTGTTATGGGTAGGTACTAGATGACTGATATACTTACAATACATTACATACATAGATATTTTTTATTATACATAGAAAACACCCAGAACACCCGGAATAAATATGTGCAGATCGTACAAACATTTATCCCGAGGTGGGAATCGAACCCGCAACCTTCGCGTCGCAGTCGGACATTCGCCCGCCGCGCCACATCAGTCGTCAATTATACGCTTGCTGATGGAACAAGCAGTATAAAAAATCTAGACTTCTTTAAACACAGATATTACATAAACAAAGCAGCAAGTAAAACCTAGTTATAAGCAAAATGGTGACTGTTGCAGTTGATAAGGAAATACTCGTAAATTATTGAGATTAACCGCAACCTACTTATGCCTTGTCAGTTAGCATGCCGGACAGAACTGCGCATACGCATCGTGAGCTGCAGAGGAATTACTGATTATACCAGCCCTGTTAGGTATACGTTCCTTTATAACCTTCAAATTCACATTCCTACTACAGGACTAGTCACCAAAAAGTCAACTTTATATTCATTTTTATAGAGTCGAAAATATATTGTACCTTTGAATAGGTAACTGGTTGTATTTTTAACGGGACTAGAGCTATAGTTATAGAAGTAATGAATAAAAATAGAAAGACACTTGCTGGGAATAAATAATTTCAAGTACCTACGTTTAGTCGATCCTGGCTTTGGGTTTCTCCATTGCCTTCCATGATTGTTGTATGAGATCATTAAGAACTTGGTGAACTAAGAAATGGGCAACGGTATCAAAGTCAAAATCAAAAAGCGTTTATTCAGTACTAGCAGCCGCTCGCAGCTTCGCCTGCGTGGCAGTTTTTTCCCGTTCCCGTTATTTTTTCGGGATAAAATCATAGTAGCTTTATGCATGCAAAGTCTCAGCCCCATCGGTTTAAAATTGACAAAGTTTCATACAAATTTTTATCCCCTATTTTATCCTCTTGGGGGTAGAATTAATCAAAATCCTTACTTAGCGGATGCCTACGTCATAACATCTACCTGCATGCTAAATTTCAGCCCGATCCGTCCAGTGGTTGGGGCTGTGCGTTGATAGATCTTTAAGGGGGGTAGCCAGAGGTACGTCCAGATACCTTTGGGTACTTACCCACATTTTGTAGTAACAAAATGTATTTAATAAAAAGATTAGAAGTCAGGGTCTTTCACTACCAGTGAACCTAAAAAAGTCTACGAAATACAAGACATTTCATACAAAAGATTTCAACGAGCCCCCTCTACGGCGTAGGTATATGAAACTACATTCTACTTACTAGGTACTATGCGAAAGTTGAATAATTGATGTATGGATGTTTGTTACTTTTTCATCAATTTAGCTCATAAGCTATATTGGTTGATAAATATATCAGAATAACATAAAAATTCAAATGGTGCACGACAGGATTCGAGCCCACAACATTAGGATCAGAAGGCGGCGTCACTCCTACTAAACCTTTAATTTTGTGCTCTAATTTTTAGCTAGTATTAAAAATGAAACGAATGTTGAACCTTATTGTTATATAAATAAAGTTCATTTCAAACTGATTTAAAAGTTATCTATGTCTCAAAAAGTTTGATATTCAGGTATAAACAAAAATGATAATAGTAAAATCTTGTAGTACAATAATAATAATAATGCTGGACAATCCACACAGCATCATCTAGCCCCAAGCTAAGCAGAGCTTGTGTTATGGGTACTAAATGACTGATATACTTAATACAATACATTACATACATACATATTTTTTATTATACATAGAAAACCACCCAGAACACTCGGAATAAGTATTTGCAGATCGTGAAAACATTTATCCCAAGGCGAGAATCGAACCCGCAACCTCCTGCGTCGCAAGCGGACATTCACCCGCCGCGCCACATCGGTCGTCAATACCGGCAGTATGTATACTGCCTGACACCTGTGTGTTTGTTTATTGTCGTCATCTCAAACAATATCCATAAGAGTAATAGAGAGGTCCGATTCTAAGTCAGGCCCACCACTGTCAGCTGATTGCTGAGTCATTACTGATGGAACAATCAGATCGCCTACTTGATGTTAAGTGGTTATCATCACTCATTACAAAGCATTACCTTGCAGGTCACGTTCGTTATCACCCTGAGGCATGCAGATGTGTACCTGTAATTTCACCGGCCCTAACACCCTTCAATCCGGAACACAGCAAGCTGCTTAGCGGCAGAGATAGGCATGGTTGTAGTACTTCTCCGGACGAGCCCTTCACTAAGAGCTCTACTACTATTACTTGTACTAACTTAGTTACTAGGATTTGAACCCACGACCTTTACATTAGTGAGTTCTCAAAGCTCTTTGTAACAATACAAACACTTAGCCAACTTCATACAATTTGCTTGATAGTCGAATTTGGCGCGAAGTATGCCAGTGTAATTTATTGGCGGTAGGGCAACTCTCATTAAGGGCAGGGTTACTTCGCCACCTGTAGAATGATCCGCTCGAATAGATTTATTGCTCATTACAACTTCTGGTTTTGCTGTTCTGTGGCTTTCTGTGTTATTAGAATTTAGTGTCCGAAAAAGTTTTATTGTTTTATTACTTTGTTACTATTTTTTTTCTAGTTTATAAAATTTTTGTAGGTATTTTATTAATAAATATCGTTTTTATTTTTGAATTGTTTTTGTTATAAATACAGTATACCTATTTTTTTTAATAAAAGTCATAAGTTTGAATTTCGATGTTGGTAACTATTTAAAAAAAGAAACTTCTGGTAACAGTTAAACTATATTTTTTTTGCTAAAAATGTCATAATATATATTTTTCATTATATTAAAGCATCTCATCACCACCTGGTGCCGACGACGCCATACTCCCGACTGCCGCTTCCCACAGCACGGGCACGCGCACCGCCCATAAACATGTCACAGCGCACATCGCAATTTACGACCTCTCCCTCTAACGTATCCATAACTTAGCCAAACAAAAGGGAAAGCTATAACGCTCATCGGTCCCATGCGGATAGTTTAATTTACGCACACATACATGAGAAATGAGCTAGTATGCGATTTGTTGGTGTAGCATGCGTTGAGTTTCAGAATGTTTTAAAAGTTTTGAATGAGAATTGATGTCAAAAAATGTGATGATGCAAGAATGTTTAGTGTTAGTTACTCTTATTTAGTTGCTTTTATTGTTTTTTAATAAGTTTGATACAATTTTAAAGTGCGATATCTGAAATTCTTCTGTACACTATGCAAGTCTTGTACTCGGGGTATCAACGGACTCGCTACGCTCAAACTCGGCGTCGGCAAAGAGTCTAATGGCTTTATCTCTTTCTAACACACAATTCCCAGATCGTAAATCTCGAAATGGCCGCATGTAGGTTACGCACGCCGTCCACGAGGTACCAACGGAGCGCATAAACTATAGTTTTCTCTGTTTTATTACGTGTTTTACTGTACGATAAAGGAGATCGGACTATTCTGGGGAAATCAGCTGTTTGGGGCATGCTTTAAACGCGCAGAGGAATGTGGCAAACGAAATGTGATGGTGATACGCTACAAGGGATGCTCTACTTGATTTTTATTGTTTATCAAATTGATCACTCAGTTTTTTTTTAATCTTTGATAGACTGTCCTTTTGCTTCAATCTCACCTGATCCTTTACAGATAGTATATTACAGATGTTAGGTATAAATTTGACTTATTTTGTTGAGTATATTAGTTTTGTAGTTTTACCAAGAATTCCAATGAATTAATTGATCAGTTACTCAATGACAAAATAATATTTATTATTTTACTATCGTAGAAGAGTTATCAGGTTTACAAAATATAGATTAGAAATAAAGTTTGATATATAGTCGTCAACAGTTAGTTGCTCTGTCTCCTGCGCTGTAGGTTGTGGGTTCGATCCCCACCGAGACCACCGAGAACAAACATTTGTGTGATGAACACAGATGTTTGTTCCATGTTTGGGTGTTATATTGTATTCTATGTATGTATTTACAAAAAAAGTATTTATGTATGCTATTAGTTATTTCTAGATGCTAGGCTAGATGGCGTTGTGTCAAATGTATTTTAGTGTTCTATTCTAAATGTAAATAAACTGTTATTATTGTAACCAACAACCAACCTTCTTTGAGTCAAACTTATTTAAAATACTAATCTTACTAATATTGCATATATATGTGTAATGTTCATTACACAAATGTTTCTGTTGCTGTGTGTATTTGTGGTAATCGAACCCACCACTTACAGCACAGAAGGCAGGGCTGCTACGAAATGAGCTGTGACGGTTGTTTCTAGTTCCCATAGCACAAATGTTTCTTAGCTTGAGACTAGAAAGCGTTGTGTAAATGTCTGAGAGAATGTATTTACTATTAATGTATCTAATCTATCAAATACAGTCAAAAGAGGATTTAGAGCATAACCAAAGTAGTTGGCTTTATCATCTTCTATGGATGTTGCTGTTTTCCGGTTTAAGCAGTTTGTGTGCCGGTGAAATTACAGGCACATAAGGCTTAACACCAGTAGGCCTGAGGTTGGTGGACGCAAAGTAGTGCATCGTAGGCATGGTACTTAACGTGCGTGACCTACCCAGGTAATGCTTTGCTATGGGTGATGGATACCACTTAGCATCAGGTCATATGCTTGTTCCACCAGTAGAAGCATTAAAAAGAAAAGTCGTAAGAGGCAACAAAGACACGCATCAGGAGCTATCAATCAAATCTTAGACCAATTTATGTCACATGTGTTTTTACTTTGTACCGTTTTTTTATCAATTTAGAAATAAACTAGCAAAACTAGCGAAACTTGGCTCGCGCGAAGTTTATTTCATAAAAACATTAGCCCCCACTGTACCCATTTAAGGGTTAAATTTCGGGAATTACTTTCTTAGCTCGACACAGCAATACAAAATACACCCTGCAAATTTTAAGTCTCTACGAACAGTGGTTAAGGCTGTGCGTTGTCTATATGTCGTCAGGTAGGATAAAAATTCAAACAAACAAACCTTACTTTTAATTAATTGCCATCACTAGCCTGAAGCAGTCCACTTTTTTATTTAACAGCAATAAGAAAGAGTTGATACTTATAAGTAGGTAAATTAAAATTTTAAAGACGTTTAATTCTTGTAAATTTTAAATTAATTAAAAAATTAATGCCTTCCAATAACTAGTTTTAGGTAGCACATCAGCACGGCCTTTTACAGCTACAGTTACAAATAGACTGACAGCTACCAAAAATCTCGCGTGCTTCGATTGGAGAGAGAAACCAAGATGGCGCTTGCTTAATCGCATCTCATTGGGCGGCTGTATAAGTACATTACTCCCTTCCATAACGGATTTGGCTGTTGTTGTATTGTACTAATACGTTTTAAATGTTTCTTCACCATCACTTTTAAAAAAACACTTAAAATACAGTGAATAATAATAATTTTACAAAAACAGATAAATTCAACACTGCAAGGCTTAAATTTTCAGTTTTCTACATCTAGTTGCCTAAATTCAAAGTGATGTCTATCAACTTACTTTAAAAATCTAAGTACTTTTGAAAAAAAATAGTAATAAATGTTTGATAATAGTAGTAAAATAAAAATAATGGGACATCTTTGAGTCTTTGAAATAATAATAACATGTATTTTAGTTATTTTTTTGGTTAGATGTATAGAATATTTTGCTAGTTTCTAAACTTATTTAAAAATAAATGAGCAAAAAATTTGTTCATATTAAGAACCAGGCGTGACATGTACATTTCACATGTCTGAATAACAAAAATCACATTATTTTCAACAAAACACTTATATTAGGTATTGGTAAGGCACTGACGATGATATACAACTAATTAGGTATAACTTGTTATTTTAATAACCTTCAGATATTTTTTTATTTACATGAAAAAAACCAGCAGTTCAAACATCAGAAATAAGTTACAAAGTTATTACAGAAAGTTTTATTTAATAATAAAAAAATAAATATAAAAGATATAATGATTAGATACTATCTCATTTCAAGTTCATCTTCCAACACAAAAGCTAAGTAAACGATAAAGACAGTAAAATGTTACACTAAACTTATGACACGAACAGTTGTATTGCTTCTAAAATACAACAGTTCAGATGACCACTAGCGAAAGTATATCCTCAAATAGTGACTATGCTAAGCGCTTAGGTTTTGTTATTTTGTTTTGTAAAAAACTACGAAACAAACGATGTTCCAAATAATTGTTCAGTTCCATTCACCTCTGCCTATAACAATTACCTTTGTACCACGTTCATATTCGAAGATAACCAAAGTATACCTATCTAACTATTTTTTAATAAGCTTGGCTGTATGGCGATTATATGAAAAACTAAATAAATATAATTTAAACCACAAATACAATCGATTTCATGTTTTCGCTAAAAAAATGCTAAACTAAATATTGCGCGGTAGCGCTAGGTAGAGCCACTTTGAGAGCGCTCGTGCCGGCATCAACGTCTGGTGCATCGAACGATACAAGAAACTTTATGACGGCGCACTTGCTCAGCTCGGCCGTGAGCAACCGCTGCCGATACAATTCTAGCGCGGCCGGACCGTCCGATTATCCGATTAATAGTTTCGATTAAAGTCTTAGGACATCAGCGGTGGTGGATTAAGGGAGGGTGGTGTCCTTTTGGTCTGCGATTTAGTGCGGCGCCGCGGCGTGTGGCGTCGCCGGCGGGGGGGTGCGCCGTCGCTCGTAAACCATCGGCCGCCACATTCTCCTGACGCGCGGCTCGGCGACAACGCGTTGCGTAACCGCGCCATAAACAACAAGACGCGCGACGTGCTCGGGCCCGCACCTGACTTACCACGTGCGCCCGACACATTACGTATTGCGCTCATGCCACATCTAAAACGCAGACACGTGACTTGACGGAGTGAAACGGAACTCTTTTCGAACGCTGTGAGTTTTGTGAAGAAGTTTGTAGCGGGATGGCGCGAGAGCGTTAGCCGACGGCTATCCGCGGCCTAAGGTGAGTTTATTGCCGATTTACGGCTCCCAAGTTTGCCCCGACCGGAGCAGAGGGTCCCGTACGAGGTCTGTTTGTAGAACAAACTTCGGCAAACACTGTTTACATCGTATAATAAACGTTTGGAAACGGTTTGAGCAAAACACGAGGGAGAAACGAATTGATATGAATAGCCTAGCCGGCTTGAATGGGTTTTCATTGACTCACGCGCCGGCAACTAAATGTTTACTTTTCAAATTTATTTTATGATTATTATACTGTAGTTATCACACCAATTATCATAAGGTTACTTAGGTAAGCAATAAGTAGAACCTTCTGACTAACTCTTAGGGCTCATAAAATTCACAAAATAGGGTGATTTCCATCTTATATCCGAATAAAGATATTCTACGTCTATTGTAATAAATACACGTTTAATTTATTAGCCTGATAAAACTCATAAAAAATATCAGCATACGATTATTTTTTATTGAAAACCAAATCTGTCGTGTTGAATTTCCTTATAACGTTCAAAAGTACATGTTAAGGTTAATTTTTCATCAAAGTTCTAGATTCTCATTAATAAAGCATAAAATATATAGGTACATACCGTTTGTTTTGTTAAAAATATTAACCAATCTAAAAATGAGAGTGAAAATAACTAAGTACTGATTTGGTTTGATCTTTGTTACCTAGATCAGAAAGTATACAAATTTTCAATTATTTAAGCTTACCAAAAGGTTTCATTCAATCACATTTATCCAACTATTTCCAATCACTTATTCAAAATATTTATTAGCATTATAAAAAATAATATCAACTAATATATTTTTTTGTTAAATACAGGGTGTAAAAAGACAATTTCTGAAAACTGAAGGCACAGCTACCTACCATATGGCACTCTCCCTACAAAGGATGTTCAAATTATCACAGAAGGTATAAAAATAAAAGATACTGTCCAAAAAAACGCATTTAAACAAATTAGTCTTGTACAATACAAAAAGTCTAATTTGTTTTGCACCTATAGAGTTAATCTATAATGGCGATAGAAATATTATAAAGCATGGTCTGAAGGACTGGTTTAAGTTTTTGGGGTTAGTCTTTTTACACCCTCTATTATTTTATGATCTTGATTTGTTCCACTTATTTGGTTTGACTTTTACCAGGTTGAATCTCTAAAACGACTAATTACCGTTTTGATAATTAGTCTAAAGTGTGCTAATTTGAATAACAGTCCTAAAATGAAACCACAGACGTAAAAACACTGCATGAAGAATATTCAACTCTTACGTTACTTATTATTATTATTAAGCCATTTTATTTCTCAATTAAGTATTAAAATTATCGTATGTTATTATTAGTATTAATTATTTAAATATATCTCCTAAATTGTATTATTTATTGTTTTCTTGAGACGCCCATTTTTGGGCAAAGGCCTCCTCCAACCCTTTCCATAATTTTCTATTTTGGGCTAATCTAGTCCACGTTGCACCCGCAATTCCCATGATGTCGTTCCGCCATCGTCGTCTTGGTCTTCCACGGGGACGACTGACATTTCGGGGGTACCAGTGAAGGATTTTTTCGCTCCATCTTTCATCTGTCGCTCGTGCCACATGTCCCGCCCATCTCCATTTAAGTTTGCAGACTAACTCAGCAGCATCAATTATTTTTGTTTTAGCCCGGATGGCAGTATTTCGTTCTCTGTCACTCAGCTTTATTCGTTACTTATTATAGGATAGGTAAAAGTCAAAAAAGTAATACCCAAACGTCAAAACTGATTAAAAACCAACTAACTAACAGATTGAGGTAGGACCCTAAAGTTACCTAAAATATTTAATATCCTATCGATTAACACCTTTACATATAAATGTTATTTAATTTTAAATATTATTTCAAATAAGTTTTGTCACTCATTGATAAGAGATGACAATAGTTTGAACGTTGTTTATTTTTTTTAAGTAAAGTTTAATTAATTGATAATTTAACGTGGCCTTTAAAACACACAAATTCTATTTTCTACTTAAAATACTATCTTATAAAATAGTTTATTATAAATTCTCTGTTCTGTAAAAAACTACCCAAAATATGTTTGATCAGTAACAAACACTCAAAGGAACCGGTTTCTGACACTCTTCTCCACTACCAGACCTTCATACCCAAACTCAAGTGATAGAAAGATTGAATACAATAAACCTCTGAACGTAGTCTTTGTAGACTATGCAAAAGTGTTCGATAGCTTAAAATACTTCAATTTATTTCCATCACCTTAAAACTAAAAAATAGAAAAACAAACTTACACTGATATAATTAAAATAGTATGTAGAGTACTAACCGTACTAACCATAAAATATCACAATTACCTACAGTTTAAAAAGGGGTGAGGCAGGGTTATTCACTTCTGCCCAAATTATTTACATGTTTCAATCCATCATGAAGAAGTGTTAATCCTAGCAGTTTCATGAGTATGAAGGAAGCTTTGCACTTTTTACCTATAACACACCAAAAAAACTTCTTTTGTCAACATCAAAAGAACTGTACACTTATTATTATTGGATAGCATAGCGAGTATTACTGTTGGACTTCAAAAAAACTGGTCCAAGGTTCGAATTGTCACCGATATCATTAAACGTAGAGTAAGAAGATAATCATATATGAGTACTACTATACATACGTAAAAGGGAAGGTAATCATACTATATCGATGAGTAAAAATAGCTATACAATAAGGATAGGGATGCAATGACTAATAATAGGTAAACACATAGTTACTAATTTGATTTATTCATATCCAAATAGTATACAAAAATGTTTTTAGATGATTTATATTAATTTTAGGTAGGTATATTTAAATCTATGTTTTATGTTCTATATGTTTAAACTAAATATTTTCTATAGACTCCATATTAGAAATAACAAATGACTAAATGACTATTTTAAAAATAAATCAAATAAATTCTGTTGTGCATTAAATTGTGTTTAATTTATGCAACTAATGTGCCATTCAATATAGAAAAAATATGTAAGTATTATAAAGTGCTATTTTTTTTAAAAGCAGCTATAAAAATAATGGATTTAATACACTAGATTGACATTTAAAAACATTTTTTTCTCAATAACAAGCTCTATAAGCTAGTTAAATTAGTGCCAGTAAAAACACAAACTTAATGCTCTACAACTATTATTCTCTATTCTAATCACAGATCTTTAAATATACAATATTGTTATTTTTGCCTATGTTATGTTAAACTGAATTTAGAAACAAAATATAAAGTGTACCTATATTTAACCTATATTAAAAAAACATACATAAACTCTTACATAAGTAAATTCTGAAATAAAATTATTAAGTTATAATAAAATTATTAATTATTAAGATCTCTAATTTGTTACATAAATAAATTCTTAACCAAAATAAACTAAGACAGAACAATACTTATGTTAATTTATAAAAAAACCCTATCATCTCACTTCCTCAAGTAGGCAAGTAAAAAAGAAAAAGTGGTTTTTAAGTACCGTACTGAGCACTGTTGCGCTTACGCAGACTGTTTGAAATTCAGCTTAAGTACGCCGCCATATTTGTTTTATTTACCATCACCCTTGTTAGATCTCAATCTTTGTTTGTTATTCAGTAATGTTACTCTTTTGCAAGGTTTTGTGACTCAGTTTCCTATGTACCTATACACATAATAATATTTATTATCATTTATCAAAACATGCAGTAAACAGTATGTTATTAATATGCGTTAGTTTATCTTTGAACATAAATCATATTTAACTTGATCAAACTCAAAGAATAATACATATTTTTATTTTTATTATTAACAAGTTTGAAACAAACAACTGTTACTAAAATTGTAATAAAATCTGCTAGCACAATTATAAGTATGCTAGAGTGTAATGATAATAATAATAATAATACTGGAAAATCCACACAGCAGAGCTTATGTTATGGATACTAGATGACTGATATACTTAATACAATACATTACATACATAGATATTTTTATTATACATAGAAAATTTTCAAAACACCTGGAATAGTATGAAATTGCCATTAAATTAATACTCTAACATATAAAAAGAATACTTAAATATATAGAACAAAAACAATAAAATAAACATTAATCAGTTATTCCTATACTTTCATTAACATTATCATAACAAATTACTATTGTAATGAGTATTGAACGAATCAATTTTTTGGTGGGCATTAATACCACATTCAGGTAATTATCAGATCTTGTTAGAAAACCTAGCTAAAAAATAAAATTATCTAAAACACCATATTTTATAGTATAAAAGTTATACATATATAAAAAATAGTGTGATTCGTGTCAGTGATAGCTTATTACACCTGCAGCAATAAAAATTATACTAAGATCTAGTAAATTAATATGCAGTAAAATATTATATTAGTTCATGAGTTTTGTTTTCCATAATTTGAGCATATAAAAGAGATGAATAAGTAAAAAATTACAAGATATTTTACATAAATGGAATTTATTTTCTATGATTACAGCTAGTACAAATATTTATAATTTGTATACACAAAATACGTATGAAATAATTAAGAGTTTTTTTTAATTGACTTGTTGCTGGAACAAGCAGATGGTCCACCTGATGTTAAGTGGTTACCATTACCTAAAACAGATCATTGCTTCGCAGGTTACGCTCTTTATAAACTTGTCCTTATGATGCACTACTCTGTGCCCATCAACCTGAGGCAGACAGGTATTAAGCCCTGTGTGCCTGTAATTACACCGGCACCCACACCCTTCAAACTGGAATACAGCAAGCTGCTTGGCGGCAGAAATAGACATGGTGGTAGTAATTCTTCGGACGAGCTCTTCACTAAAAGCTAAACCATTCAACTGATACAAACCAGTGCTAATCAGTTGTAACAAGTTAGATCAAATATTATTAAAAATGCTACAACAAAAACCAAACAAACTATAGCTCTTAGTAATAAAACAATGATCTATTAATATATTGATCCGTAAGACAAATTTCTGGAATTACACAAGCATAAAATGAACCTTGCGTTCATATATTATCATCTTAAGCTGTAGACTGAATCCAAAGAACGATTGTTTTTGCAAAGGCTCAAGTGCAACTTGCACGCAACTCGTTATTGCCATAAAAAGACACCGCACGCATCTGCCTTATCGAATTTGATTAAAGTTCATGTTTATTTATCACTTATTTACTTAAATAAGTAGGACTGCACTTCGATGCCGTTTGTGGATACGAAAATGAAAATATAATAAGTTTTTTTATTGACATGACAGTTGTGTGGAAATGGTGCCGGTTAGACTTGTTGTTGAAGAAACTGAGGAACAAGTTTCACTTGCCTGCTGTGATATTTTCACTTAGGTACTGCTTTTTCTTTAGCAATAGTCCGCTTTAGATTAAATAATTGATTTAAATTAAATACTTTAGTAGTATTAGAGCATTTAGTGAAGGGCTTGTCCGGGGAAGTACTACCACCATGCCTATTTCTGCCGCCAAGCAGCTTGCTGTGTTACAGTTTGAAGGGTGAAATTTCAGACACATGAGACTTAACACCTTTATGCCTCAGGTTGATGGACGCAAAGCAGCGTATCGTAGGGCTTGTTCCTAATGAACGTGACTTAAGATACTGCTTTGTTATACGTAATGGTAGCCACTTAGCATCAGGTCGGCTATCTGCTTGTTCCAACAGCATGATAGTGTAAAAAAATAACTTATGTTTGTTTATGTCTGTGATGACTGTGCTGACATTATATTTGGCATTATAAATAAATATTATGATAAAATTATCATTTATACACTATAAAATTATAACTTACAATAAAACTAACAATAAAGTTAGATATATTACCAATTTAGATTATTTTCCAACCGTATTTTCGACAGCATTTCCAGCAAACTTTTCTAGATAAAATATTAAATAGCTTGTTTATATTAATTTGATATTTCCATCTCAATACTAATTCAGAACACGTTCACACCATCGATCGAAGTAATTGAACTTTTAATTGCAACAAAAAATTTCAACGCATCATCACTAAGTTACAGTTAAATAGTTTACCTCCCGCACTTTGCAAGCAAAAAATAACATCTGTAGTGCAATGTTTGCAAGCATCGTATCAAGTACGAGGCACATGATCATATCTGCTTGAAATACGTCGCCAGAGACAAATTGCAGTCACCTCAGCGAATCCCACAGGCGTGGCTGAATAACCAAGCAGCCGATTGTTTCTCTCTCGGTCGCATCCAAATCGGCCTTAACCCGGACTAGCAAAACGCAATATCGTCTAAAGAACCGTAAACTTCAACATAAACCACAGTTTCAGCTTTGAATCCGCATAATTATCGGATGGGTCATAAATTTCGCGCGTGCGGCCGATTCTCCTTTATTTCAAATGTTATTACGACATCATTGTTCTACCTGTACCACCTTTAGTTCTAAAAGTGTCGCACCACACCTTGCGTAAAAAGTAGCAGGCACGAAAATTTTATCATTCATGTTGACGCGCCGAGATAAAAACTTGATGCCGATTAATTACGCATCGTAAACTGTATAATTTATTGTGCAGTACCTTCTTATAATAGTGATCGGAACAGATCTGTTTTATTCATGCGTGTAACACGTTATAATTATTTGTGTAAAAAGTTCGTCAATGCGATCCAGAAACGGGTTTCTTATCATCTATATTCACTCCTAGTTATAATTATAGAATGACTAAATAGGACCTCACAGAAACTATTTTTAAATTTTAAATAAAGAATGATTACTGACTGGCTGGCGACAAAATGCTTGACAGAAAATTATGAGTAAATTTTTCAATGAGTATGAATTGGTGTAAGTAGAGACGTTCAAAATGTAGATTCAGTAGCGTTCACTTATCCATATTCCTGATGATTTACAGCTATGTTACGACCTCGTCGGTTCGATAATGAATGAGATGGTCGTAAACGACGAAGTCAAGAGAACATTAAAGTCAATAAAATAACCATAAAGTCTATTAGCCGTCATAAACCTCACCGCATCTGTTCAATAACTTGTTTCCAGTACAAATAGTGTTAATTGAATAATTAAAACTTCGTTACTTTTTCTGATTTAAAAAATATAGAGTTATACGCCATTATTTCTTAGAAAATCTTTGCGTGGGATGTTTTATAAAGTTAAGATCAATATCAGGTACTTAGCAAAAAGTTTTGCCATGCAATTAAAATAAATGCGTTAAAATGTTCAAAAATGTTCAAAAACAGCGATTCCTTTGTCTATTTTTTATAAACTGAAAAAGCAGTAAATTTGACTGTCAAATGATAAGCAATTGACGATAAAGAACACGGAAACGAACTTTTGTTATGAACCCAATAAATTACATCAAGGTGTTACGCTATTAAAGGCTCTACCACAATGCCCAAAACATTCGTTGGTCTAGTAGACTCATTGTAATTACAAATAGAATTACCATAATAATCGTTTACCTGCTCTTTTGCAGGTGCATTGTCACGAGGTTTTTGTTTATAACAATACTGCAAATACAAGTATTGTCCGATTGCGCAACTTGCATAAAAATTTATGACGTAACGGGTCTCAAAAGTATCCAAATATAACGGGTCTTTTATTCGCATTATACAAAAGATTTTTTTAGTAACTGTAAGTTGAAAAGATTTTTTGGAAATCTAAAACATAAACTGTTGTTTTACGTTTAACATGTGTTCTTATTTTGAGTGTTGTTATTGTTTAAACAATAATAGGCTTTCTTTTATTTAAACGGCTTGCTACTGTTTTGCATATTTCTATTTAAGTTTTGAAATAAGATTTTCAGAACCGTTTTTTTTTTTCAAATTTCTCTACGGAAAGTTACGGGTTGTTTTATGTTATACAAAAAAAAATGTAGATTGATATATACACTTGATTTATTAATTGAACCAGTTTTTCTCGTTTGAAATAGTTTATCTTGTTATAATCTCTGCTTTTATAGTTTCCTATGCAAAGCGGAAATGGATTCTTTATTTATCCGGTGCAAATTAAACAATTTATTTGTGACTATGGTATAGCCTAATTTTTTGGTGTAAATAGATTTTATTAAAAGTTATAGCATAAAAAAACACATAAATTATATAACTTTTATAACTATCATAATTTTGGTCAACATTTTGGATAGAAACGGGATATTTACCACGATTTTTGATTCAATATTTTTTGATCAATATTTTGGATAGTAACGGGATATTTACCACGATTTTTGAGTTTGATTATTTCCTGATATTTCGGCACAAGTTGCACGCGCCATGATCACGGGTTGAACTGAAGAATTTCAACTCCCGTCTCACCCGCATAGGGGATGAATTATAGAAATTCTTTACTTAGTACACCTCTATGCATCAAAACAAATTTCAAGCCTCTACGAGTGGTTTAGACTGTGCTAAGAATATGGACTGAGACTGTGCGTTGTCTATATGTCAGTCAATCAGTCTGTCATTCAGGACAAAGATTTTTATAATTGGTATAGATTGACGCAGATATTATGTCAATATTGAGCTATAGTTATAACTAAGAAGGTAGCATACAATCATAATTTTAATGTTTACTTTGTTACCATTTATTTACAAAGAAAATTACAGCTAATACAGGTATTTATAATTGGTATGTACAAAATACATAAGAAACAGTTGAGCTATCTACAGACCGTTGCAAACGATCTAAAGATAGGTCAACTAATCTAGATCAGTGCCAATCGGAAGCGTTTCCAAAATACTGGCTGCTGCGTGAGTTACCAAGCTGAATGGCAATGCTGATTTGCTGAGCCAGATACTTTATTTACATACCTAATGAGAAGTATGCTAGGGTAATGTTATAAGGCATTTTTTCAAGTTCTTTATAAAACTCATTACAGGGCAATAAATACTTCAGAGTAACTCAGTAGGTTGAAAACCTTGTGCGGTGGCGCGGAGCGAGCTTGAAAATTGTAATATTTCAAAATTACTCAAGAGTCGCGTTCGCTTGAATAATGCGATAACTTTTGAAGGGGTGTAACCACCCCCGTGCGTGCCACCCGCCTCGGGGCTTGTTTTTGAACTTCTGCTACTGAGTTTGATCAAAATATACTCTTAGAATGAAAAGTCCGTTTTGCTTGACTATGCTTTCAAACTTGCTACAAACAGTGAAAATTAGAATTGTTAATAAAACTTTTCTGTAGTGAAAGTAGAATTTTGCACTTTTATTTTGTGATAAACCAAGTAAAATTAGAAATAATGTTATTTAATTAAAAAATAAATAAATAGTACCATGACTTGAATTAGAGATTCAAGTCATGGTACTATTTATTACGGTAGATATCCCTTCAGATCTCTTAGTACTAAACCTATGAGAAGAAGTGGGAATACGTGTTTGACCTCTGCTCTTACAAACAGCAGATAAATGTACTGGAGAATAATAAACTCTAGGTACAGCAATATTTATTTGCAAAGAAAATTGCAGATAAAACATGTATTTATTATTGCTATGTACAAATTACATATGAAACAGTTAAGCTATCTACGGACTATTGCAAATGATCTAAAAGTAACTCAAATGATCTAAATTAGTGCCAATCGGAAGTGTCCCCAAAACACTGGCTGCATTATTATAATTTAAACAACAATATTACATGAGTAATATTTATTTTGAACGTTTGAGATATTTTACAAATATTTTGAAACGTTTGAAACGTTTGAGATATTTTACAAATATTTTATTAGTTGAATAATGATGTAATTATACGATTGTATAATATATCATACATAGGTATTTTAAATTAATACGGCAAGATAGCACGCAATAAAACAAAAGATTATACTAGTAAATAGAGAGTAAATGAGGAAAAAAAATCGGCTTATTAATAAATGTAAGTATCATCATTCTTAGCTTGAAAAATTCACTTCAAATAACTGATTCCGAAAACAAAATCTGCGTCATCGCGTTGGTAGTTAGTTCTGCCTTCTGCGCTGTCGGCTATGGGTTCGATCCCTATTGAAAACATAAATTTGTGTAAAAATGTTTGATCTGTGTCTTGTTCTTATATTGTATTCTATGTATAATTAAAAAATATATCTTATATATTCTATTCAGTTATCTGGTGGCTAGATGGCGTTGTGTCAAATGTATATCAGTATTTATTATTATTTATATGAATTGAAATATGGCCTACTTTTAATTATTTAATAAATACAAATATATCAGATTGTGTTTATGTATCTATTATCAGATACTCAAATGCCAATTTCATAAACTACATTCAATACGTAAACTTAGTTACTAGTTTACCATTTAATTCAAAGGCGAACGCTTGCCTCTCTCGTCTCTACCAGCTGACTATACATACCTACTTCGATATTGATAGTTATTCTGGAGGCCGCACGTGGTATCAACCATGTGATAAACCGGTCCAAGCAAGCCTAGTAACCTCTAAACGACACAGTACCGACTTCGAAAGATTCTCTCTTGCTTATAACCGTTTGCAATAGAATCGGAAACATATTGATAGATTAATCGATTAAAAAGTTGGAAATATTCTACTGTAGTACAGTTTGCACATTTATTACTTTAATATGTCAACCTTAAACAAGCAGATGGCCCACCTGATATAAAGTGGTTACTATCGCATATAACAAAGTATTGCCTCTTAGGTCACGCTCGTTGGGAACGTGCCCTATGATGTACTGCTCAGCGTCCATTAACCTGAGGCATACAGATGTTAAGCCTCATGTACCTGAAATTTCACCGGATCCCACACCCTTCTAACCGAAACATGGCAAGCAGCTTGGCAGCAAAAATTAGGCATGGTGGTAGTACTTCCCTGGATGAACCTTTCACAAAGAGCTCTATTGCTACTTAACTTTAACACCTGCTGCATCTATATGGGTTGAGAGTCAGAACTTTCTTTATCAATACACCTCTACGCAACAAGACAAATATACCCTAAAGTTTCAGATCTCTGCGACTACTTTGGCTTTTGCGTTGTCTGTTATACCAGTGAGTCAGGCTAAAGATTCTTATAAGTAGTATCGATAGATATAGACATGCTTCATTACATATTAATCGATTAGTTTGACTACTAAATAATATTACCAATAATCAAGCAGATGCCAGTTTTTAAAGTAAAAAAGGGCATATAGAAAGTAGTTTATGATATTTAGATTAGTCTAAATATTTTTAAATAATCTTTGATTTATTTTTCTGTGAGGTTCAAGAATTGATTTTACATAACTTATGAATAATTTATATTGATTATCGAATATTTAATGTCAATAAATTGTTCGTTATCTGAACTATCTTTGATGACAGGTATGCAAATCATCTTTTCTTTGCTAATAAATTATCAATTATGTGTGGTCACTCTTTGGCAATTATTTGAACACATACTTGTTTATTTTCCCAAGATATCAATTTTCATAGACCAAGTAAGCAAAGCGAACCAAGTGTCTCTTGTTCAAGTCTGTCAAAATTTGCTGTCTTCTGTCAGTTTGTTGTGTGGTCGCAACTAAATACACAGGTTTGGAGACTTGGTTGGAGAGATTTGGTGGTGGAGATTATAATTTTATTCGTGGTCAGAGATTCTGGATTCGATAAGTACTCCCTCCAAGAGTTGTCCAGCATTATTATTATTATTATTATATATTGTATTCTAACTAGATATGTATTTACAAAATAGTAAGAATTTTATTTTGTCATGCGGTTTCCATAGTATAAGCTATGCTTAGTTTGGGGTTAATTTGTATAAAAATGTCCACGAATATTTAAAAATATAACAAAAAAAAAATTTTACTTGTATCTACTTATTATTTTATAAACAAAGTTGTTGTTTTTCATTACTAAAAACCAATTCAGTCACGTGCAAAAATATGACCAACCAAATAAAGACATTGAACTTTATAAAAACTTCATAAATGATTTTAATTTCAACGCAATAAAGCAATAAACTTTTTTCTTAATCAAAGTGACCTCAATTATTTGCTATCGTGAATATAACCTGGTAAACTTTAAGATAATCTAGAAAAGCAAAGTATTAAACTCACAAAAATATTCCAAAGAACTAAAACTAGCAGAAGCCGCAAATGGAATAAAGTAAAAGCATAAATAAGAGGAGGTTTTGCGGGGAGCTGCTAACGAGACGGCACCAAGTAAGAGTTGGGAATTCTTCAAGTTGAAGTGGGAACCAAGTTTCGCAGGTGTGGTTACAGTTGGTTAAGTTATACGGCTGGGGAGTTTTCAATTTAAACAATTATCCAGCTTGGTCGTCTGCTCTTGGACACTGGCTTTGCAAACTTTCACACTTCAAATACTCGTACCTTAAGGCAGAATCATATTCGATCCACCCCGTGTCTCGTGACGCGCGAGAAGTGTATCGGTCCCATACAATTCACGGTTACGGTTACGGTTTCAGATAAAAAGGAGTAGGTGAAATTACAGTCAAATGCTGCTAAGCTTTATGCCTCAGGTTGATAGTCGCAAATCAGTACAGTAACCCAATTCTATGAAACGTACGTAAGTAGATATTTAGTTACTATCTATAACGAAATATCGTCAAATTCAAGTTTCGACCGTGCCAATCTCTAAATGACGTTCTTCGAAACTGGCATTTCAGACAGGACAGGCAATTTTGATAATCAAATTTTTGTTCGATCTCGTCTCAGCTCAAAAAAGTTACGATAGTCTAGTCTCTAGTTCCTAAAGAACGTGACCTCCAAGGCGATGCTTTGCTATAGATGATGGTAAACATCAGGTCGGTCATCAGCTTGCGCCATCAGTAAGTCAAATAAAAAAATATTTTGTACAGAAACGATTACACTAGAGTACATGGCATGGGTTTACTTCTTCTTTCTCTTTCTATCCCATTCAAAATGCCTGAGACACATTACGCGGATCCACGCAGGTAATGTCTAGTGTGACTCGATCGAACGAATGAATGATGCTGATAAGTATCTATGCTTCTATTTCAATAAGGGAAAAAAGAAAAGGTAAACCTTAGTACTCAAACTATATTTTTTCATTAGACATAGTTATGACAGTGATGATAAATATATGGCTAATCTACATACTAAAATAAAAATAAAAATCTTGCTGACTGTTCAAGCTTATATAGAGAACACAACCGTGAACCATTGATCGTAGAAAGGGTACCTATATTATATTTATTAGTTTTCCTATAAATTAATAAACCCTTTTTACTAAAAAAAGACATTCTGAAATTGAACCCTCAAAGAGTTGTTTTTATGAAAATAGTTTTATGCGATCGAAGCCACGCATAAATTAAGTTGTTTAAAAAGTAAAAAAAAACAATTGAAAACCTTTTGTCTCATATGCATTGACCCGTCACTTTTTCCACCAATCAAATGTCACTCTAAATGTTAATTCAGCCAATACGCACCTAGCTTGCTTTCTTTATACGTATCATGCAATTGTAAGGTGTTGGAAAAACGCAAGCTATTCCATGAAAATGCATCAGTGGTAAACCAGCCTTGGAATGCCGCATGTTGCTTTATACGTAGCACTAATACTCCAATCCAATTTAAACTTTAACTATGATGAATTAGTGCTACAATTATATTGGCACCCAATTGGTTGATACGACAGTATTCTTTGATGATGTAATTGTTTCGAGTTTTTGTTTAAGCAAGGTGCAGACATAAAATGCGAGTAGCTAAACGATTTCGATTTTATAATGCGATAGCAGGCTAACAGTTTTACAACGTATAAAATATATAAATTGATAACAATCATTTTCATAATAGTGGCTGGAGAAATTTTTAAGACGTTTTTATATAAATTAACAAAGGTTCATAATCTTCCTCATAATATAGAAATAAAATTTCATGAATTGAATTGATGTTCATGAAGTTGGATTATTTCGTACCAAATTATCTTAATATGCGATTATTCTTAAGCTGTTATAATTATAACAGTTTCAAAGGCAAACTGCGAAGAAAAATATCGTGAGTAAAATTCTTTAGTATTTTGGCAACATTTATGGGCTTGCAATCTATCACTTTTGGGCACCAACTGTAGGTACTCTAGACATGTGCCAAACGAAAGTTCGAAAGTACATAAGACTACCCTTACATAGCCTCCAGTTTAACAAGAAACCTAAGAATATGTCTACCATGCCTCAGTTGTGAGTTAATTTTGTAAAAAAAACTTTATAAACCTTCACACTATGCACAGGCAACGCGTTCAACGTATGATATCTTCTCATCCAATAATTAATCATCTAGTCCCAAACTGAGCATAGCTTAAGGCTTTAGGGAACAACCTACAGAGCTCCTACCTAGTACCTAGTAGTAGAGCTCTAGTAGAAGTACTACCACCATGCCTATTTCTACCGCCAAGCTGCTTGCTATATTTCAGTCTTAAGGCAGTGGGTCTCGCAGAAATTACAGGTACATGAGGCTAGACATCTTTCTATCTAGTTCCCATCATACAAACTTTGATTAGTTTGAGGCTAGAAAGCGTTGTGTGAATGTGTGTCAATATAATAATATTCTTCGCCAGTCTGCTCTTAGCACTAGAGAATGTATCAGTTATTTTGTGTCTCGCGAATGATAGGAATTCCCTCTGAATTCCATTCTAAATTATTATCTTGGTTCTAATTATCTTTGCATGTCAACTGGCATTACGCAATTAATACATTTTTGCGATACATTAGCTGACCTTTAGGTATTTGAAGGGTATCTGCTTGTATCATTCGCATAGGATGTTAGTAACATTACGAAATCAGGTCTACTCTTAGAAACGATAAACGAAGTTTTGTAATAAACTTCAGGGCTCGATAGCCGTTCTACAGTCATGTTGTCAATGTTTGACATGCCGCGTAGTATACTTCAAAATGACAATACGATTTTTTTTATCGATTCTAAGAGTAGACCTACAGAATCGACACAACTCAGCATTCTGTTAAATTGAATATTTTTTTTTATAAATTTCATGATTTGAGGAAACTTACGGCCGTCGTTCTACGGTCACCGCTTCTTATAAAACCAATGCTTATAGCTTGTTATATCTATCTGGGTATCAGCATTTAAGATTACCTTCACATTATAATCTGATATTTTTTATTAACTCTAATATTTATGACTTCAGACACATTACATTGCATACAATTTGGAGCATATTTTGTAGCGTTTTCATACTTGTTTTAATATGTAAGTCAATTACTTTTTTATTTGCGTGCACCGTTATAAAAACGTTATAAAGAGTATAATTATTTGTACATGAATGATTGCTTTTTAATTATTTGACCTGCTAAAAGTAATAATAATAATAATGCTGGACAGTCCACACAGCATCATCTAGCCCCAAGCTAAGCTGAGCTTGTGTTATGGGTACTAGATGACTGACATACTTAATACAATACATTACGTAATATAGATATTTTTCATTATACATAGAAAACACCCAGAACACCCGGAATAAATATTTGCAGATCGTACAAACATTTATCCCAAGGCGGGAATCGAACCCGCTACCTCTTGCGTCGCAAGCGGACATTCGCCCGCCGCGCCACATCGGTTGTCAAGAAGTCGAAGCTCGGCGCGAAATGTACTAAGCGGTATAAAAATACTCCTAGTAACCTCACGGCTCTTTGGCCGTATAGGTAGAAGGGTCTCGGCAAAGTCGATCAAGCTTACATACTTGATTGATAGCTAAAAGGACGCCGAGCACAAATTAAAAAACAATAGTGAGCCACGTCTGATGTACTTCAATTAAATGCGCCATGAATTCACTTTGTCTCTTTGAGGTAAAGGAATTATTTTGCCCTTAAATGTGTTTTCGCCTTTGGTATGTGGTCGTGGAATAATCATTATTTATTAAGAGTGTCGTTGCTCTTGAACAAAACCGACTTAAATTAATAAAACAATTATAACTTATAGCCAACGAGAACAAATATTTGTGTGATGAACATAGATGCTTGTTCTGTATCTGGGTGATATAAGTTTTCTAAGCATATATTTACAATAGAAAAGTATATAAATATTCTATCAGCTCTCTGGTTCAAATAAACAAGCTTTGCTTAGTTTGGTGCTACAGGGCGCTGTGTGAATGTTTGTAAATATTTATTTATAAAAAACTGTCAAATCATAAATAATGTTTAAACTATTGCAATCTGTAAATGAATGATGACAAACAGGTAACAGGAAATTAAACTTTTGTAATTTGATATCGTGCCCCGCCTTGGATGATCTAATGTTTGAACTAGTATGGCGAAGTCCATTTTAATTTATAGCTTTAATTAATGAGTGACGTGGAAGCAAGGTGTTAAATAGATCACGCTTGACCACACGTAATAGTTATAATTATCCCTTTTTAGAGCATTGTTTACCTTTTTAAATGTACCGTGACATCTTAGTTTTCCATATTCCTGCCATAACTTTCTCCACTTTCACTCAATCGAGTTTTATTACTCATTACCAGTAACTTGCTGGTGCAACGTAAACTTTAACCTTTAAGCTACGGACGTATGCAATAAATAAATATTGATACACATTTACACAATACTATCTAAGTTTAAACTAAACAAAGCTATGGGAACCAGATTACAGAAGAATATTGAATATATTTTTTTGTAAGTACACTAAGAATACAATTTTTTGGTGCAATGCAAACTTATTAAAGTTATTATGTATAATAATACACATAAGGAAAATATTAATACACATTCACATAATGCTGCCTAGTCCCAAAACTTAATTAGAACGAATTTAGACGAAAAATTTCGTGCCGTCGCCGCGTCGCCACGCAGCAGCCCCGGAGTAACCGCGTGAAATCTTTCGCATCGTCTAAACACGCTATGATGAAACTCAGTTTGAAAATACAAAGATATATTCTAATTGATAATGTATAAAAGCCTTAAAACTTTATGATCCAGAATAAACCAACCTCTGATTCATGAAGAAGCCAAAGCAGCGTGAATAATTTTGATTTGCTATGTAATTAAAATTCTTATTTGGTACCCATATGTAACTGTATTCGACGCTCTTGTTCTTGTGTACAAAAAAATGTTCGAATTGACGGAAAAATTGTAGGCCTTGTATAAATTTTGATGGTTGTAAAGATATCATTATTAGTCAAAAAAGTAGCTGCTTGGAAAATTGTTTTTGGGCCAATTAAAATACTCGAACTGTTCGACTTTGCGGTCCAATTTTCCAATTTAACGTCAAGTTTTATAAATTCATTCTTGGTATGAACAATTTTGATTAGTCAATAACTGAAATACTGAGATTCTTAAATATTTTTATTAATGTACAAAGTAATTATACTATTGCTAACTTATAATGTATATTTAAACAAATATATTGGACGAAACTCACTCAGCGTTTGATACATTGCGATAAAAATATAAGATAAGATAATGTTTATTTTCCAGTAAAAAATATAGCTATAAGTACATATATTATTTCATATAACAATCAGAATCTAGAATTGAAATTAACACAGTACACTGCTGCTTACACACTGGGTTAGAAACTTTAATTTTTAATTTTAAACCAGCACGGAAGTGCTAGCTTAAAATTGTGATCAATGTTATTCAATCGAAAGAATAATTTGAGATAATTATAGAAAAGAGTGTATATGTATACTTAATTTATAAAAATAAAATTTATATGATAAATTATTTCCAAAAAAAGCAAACGAGAATAAATTTTTATTTTGCATAATTTTAGAACATGAATTCTACCATTTTTATAGTTCACAGCCGTAAACGCCGTGAGCCTTATTTCAAATTTAGACTTAGAAAAAAAGGTAAATAAGATTGCGGTCACAGCTAGTCTACTCCATGATTGATATAGTCAAGGCAGTGATGATTTATGCATCGCAAGAACCATCTAATTAGAGACGCGTGGCTCATTCTATGTAAATCAGTAGGTGTGTGCTTATGAAGTCGAGGCCCACTAACTGATGAGTGAGATAAAGTTTAAAGCTTGATTTACCAGACGCGACTTAAAGTCGCGAGGTTCTATCGGACTGAAATGTATCTGATACTTAAAAACATTCTCAGATTACCACAATAACACATAATAAAACTCTACTCAACACAGTAAAGCATTATGTTTTATGAAAAAGTGCAGAAATATGCAGATGGCTCACCTGGTGTATAGTGGTCACTTATGCGAATAAAATTATGTGTTGTATCTATAACTTTGAAACGTTAAAGTACTAGTTTTTATGTATCTGTAATGGCGCCGGCGTCCATGCCTTTCAAATCGGAACACAGCAATGTAAAGCACTGGTTGGTGATAGAAATTGGTTCGTTTTATATAAAGTAGTCATAAAAGTAATGTAAAAAACATAATTATGTAGAGAGATACTTCTAATAGACAGTGGCAGGGGCGACCATGAACCCGCAACAAAAACTTGTTGAGGAAAACATGCTATGAAAACTTTGAAAGAAGTATAAAAACATATATTATGTTGTTGACTATTGACTTGCGACTTTTAGCCGCGGTCTAGAGGTTGTTTTGAGCTCTACGTCCGTATTTTTATTCATGCACATAATTTTTTCCACTCATACTGATAGGCTATTTTTGGCACATGTTATATCTTTATCTAACTCAGTAAATTGCTGTAAATAGAAAGCACAGTTGATTTTCCAAGACACGCTAGATTTATTCCTGAAACTATTGGACCAAGTTCAAAGCACGTGAGAGAATGCTCACTCACAAATTAATTCAGTAAGATTTTAGTGCACTTTCCAACCAAATAGCACGTTCGCAGCAAAATACTCTTAAAGACCCCGCACCAAGATATCCACTGGACCAATTTGACACAGTGAAGTTTCTCGCTTTCGATATAATCCCGTCGAATATCCAAATCGCTGGAGACAAAATCGTAGCGTGGTACAAGGGTGGACGAGTAATGTTATGAGCAAGCCATTATTGTCTCGCCCCATACCGTAAAACATTACGTAGTCGTGCCGACCCTGGAGATATATCTGGAGTTGTCAAAACCCACTCAAAGAGTTGATAAATTACGGTTTCTAATAATTTTGTCAGTGCAGAAAAACTGCGCTTATTTTACAAGATAAACCTTTTCATTGCAATTTTCAAAGCGAACTTTTTCATTTTACTCGGTACAAAATGACAAATTTATCAAAATTTCTAGCAGAATTGGCTAGTAGTATGCAACTGTAAGTCATAAATCTGGACACTTTAAGTTCCTGGCTTCGTTAATTTGTAAACTGACCCAATAAATTAATTGGGGAGCAGGAAGCAACAAAGTGCGTAATAAATAAACAATTCCTGGACATGTGTAACTGTCAAACATTATTCGTTTTATTTATTCAGGGTGTATTATCATCTCTTGTTGTTTGAATCGCTTAGGATCGTGAACTGCTTTGCCGTAAAGATGTTCCGACCTCACGGGAATAAAAGAGTTATCAATAAGTTTTTTCAATTGGTATAATTTAGTTTATGTGAGATGAAGTGGTTGGTTTGGATTTTGGCAAGCTGTCCGATGAACTTCTTGAGGATTTGCCTTACAAAGTATATTATTTCTAACTTTCAAGGCTTTTTATACTTTCTTTTATTTACCATTTATGAGCGTTTTAATAAAAATATGAAAGTATTTGCTTAGTTTATCTGATAGATCTGTCTCTATTGAACACTTATATTACACGGGTATTTATCGCGTATTACCTTTTTTATTTATTAGATCTGTCTCTGGTTGTAAAATCAAAACACAAGGAATTTACTAGTTTATTCATTGCCATTTTTGAATAAAAAGGTTTACAAGCTTTATAACACTTGAAATCCACAGCCTCAAATCGTGTACACACACAAATAAAAAGCGGGCTAGCCGAACGAGTGCAAAATCGGAACAAAGCAACCGTCAACATAAACTAACATCCGGCAAACGCTGATCTATCGCCGCCGCAGAACTATGGAAACAAATCTCTCCCAGTAATTTACGGGCGCAATATGGTTCCACAGTTTGAAAACAAAGTAACAGAAGCGCGCCCGATAAAAGATGTCGCCAGTCTCGCTACTCTCACTTTAAAGATAGACTTGCTAGTGCTTAGATAGCGCAAGCAAATAAAGCTATGCGCTCGCGCCGCGTTTCTAGCCAATCAGCGCTTGCCCAGTAATTATAGGCTGCGTTCAAATTAGGAACGACGTTCTTACCGCGCTAATTGAAATAGAATTTGCTGATTTATATCTTTGGCGGAAACCTTTGCTTATTGTTTTGATATGATAAAAAAATGGCATTATGAGATATTAAAATTATGTAGTAGTTCATTTTAGTGACCTCTGTGTTTAGTGGGACGATTTTTGTTGGCATTGTTGGTAACAAACTGAGATATATTACCTTTGAAAATTATTAATTGTTTGATAAAATAAAATAAGTGTAAAGTCTACAAAGATAATAAAAGGTGTATATTAAGGTAGGTCGTGCAGGTATGAAGATCATCATATCAATTACAGATTATTATCTTTGTATGCGCTTCTAATTGAAACTTTTTATTGCAACATGAGTCAAAGAGGAAACACATTAAATGACCACTGTCCGCGCTAGGGTTGTCAGCTTGATAAAATGCTTTGAATTGTCGGGTGCCTATCGTCATTCCAGACTCAATTATTTAAAAAACGAACGCCCGTTGCTCATATCCTGCGTCCTTGTCAGATGTGATTTTGGACTGTATGTTTTGTCTCGTTCTAACAATGCGCCTGCATCGTCGATAAGTATGGAATGTGCCGGCTGACTTCAGTCGAGCGGCGCTCATAGACAATTTAAATTGAAGAAATTGGTAGTCATGTTGTGAGTTTGTAAAACGGAAATAAAGTAATGTTATTAATAAATTAAATTTTGACACTACGGTAAATTATTACCTGCATGAGTTTTTAATAGTTAAGTATTCAAAATTTTTATGACTTGATTATGTAAGTAACTTTTGATTGAGTTATTAAAATTTAATTCTTAATTAAAATAAACTCATTTGAACATGTAATTTAAATTATTATACGATCATCTAAATTCTAAACTGTTTAATTTATAGTATTTAAAAATTGACAAACCGACCAAATCTTCGAACATGCCGTATCATAGAATAAAATAAATATATAAAAAATAATAGCATTACGACTTTAATCCCCAAGCACGGTAGATATACCGTCAGGTTTGTAAGTACCAAGTACCTACTCGAGAATCTTCGAGGAAGTCTAAGAGTAGCCAGATATTACAGTATAGTTGGTATTCCAAGCAATTTTTCGAACAGAGAAATCCATTGGTGCACGACCAAATACGAACCGAACCCACGACCTTACGATCAGAAGGCGGGGTTCACACCAACTAGACCACCGGTGTTGAAAAATTTTAAAAATAAAAATACGGTGAAATGATTATATAATAGAATACGAAAAAAAAACAAGAAAGTAGGCGATACATAGTATACCCTAAATTTGGGTGCCATTACCTTAGAAACCCAACGCAAACGATCCGAAAATACCTGGGCACTAATTACCTACCACTTAAGTAGCGAACATGTTAATCCAGAAATATATTTCTCATTGCTGGTAGATCCGATACAATGGCATAGTCTTTAGTAAATAGCTCGTACACTCCAGTATAGAAGATGAATGTTTCGAGCACCACCGCATCCACATAATATGCTTAAACTACATTCGTGTTAAATTATATAAATGTCAGTAACTTACAACAAACGGTCTGTTAATAAACCATCAGTTAAAAACGTAGGTAAAACAGGCGTATTTAGGTACCTACATACATTTTTATTATAAACTGCTGACAACTTAAAGAAAATACAATACCTAATTATTTTTCGTCGCAAATGCAAATTAGTCACTATGGTGGGTTCGAGAAAATCTTTGAAGATATTGTACATAATTTAATTAGGAACTAGAGACAATTTTAGAACAATATATTTACAAGAGTATAAATGAAAAATCTATAAAAATGTAGGTAAATTGTTATTAAGTTTAGTTAGAAGCCACCGCTTCTAATTAACTTACCCAGCTTTTTCAAAGCACTGTGTCCAGTCCGCTGGCCGTTGGAGGAGTAATAAATTAGAGAAAAGCTGCAAGCCAGGATTTCCCTTGGGCTTATTCACACTCACAGCTCCACTCCTAATCCAGAAAGCCTTATTATGCTACCCTTAATACTGCGCTCAAGACTACTTGAAAATTTTCTCGAGTTTACGGGAAACTTCTTCAGTTGACGGACTTTTTTGATTTGAGTTACGCTTTTAGGCTACTTAAAAAGATAAAAGACGGTTAACATTACGCTGAATAATATTTTAAAATAGTAATGAATATTTTTGTGATGAACGTAAATGTTTGTTGCGTGTTTTATTATATTGTATTATAAGTATGTGTTCACCAAAAAATTAAGTACTCTGAGTGTGGTTCTCAAAATGCAAGTCGTGCTTAGTTTACGGCTACGCGTCTTACAACTTTCATATTTTGTTCCCTGTTGTTGACTCTGTTTGGCAATATATATTCTTTTTTACATACTTGTATTCTATTTTTATCGATTACCATAAAAAAAACTTTTTAAAGTGTTTTCTATGTATATTTCGACCTCGGGCTCACCCGAAAAAGCGTTGGCGAGACGATCTGAACATCTTTGAAAGAAGGTGTTTGTAGAAAGAACTGGAAGTCTTTGGAGAGGCCTTTGCCCAGCAGTGGGACGAATAGGCTTGAACAAAAAAAAATCCGTCAATAAGCCTACAAGACCATACTCATAAGTGTATAAAACCTAAGCATATATAGAACCAAAAATTTTGTTCAAAGCATGCGTTGAATAACCTTTAGAAATTTAAGCAAGTTCAACGAAAAATTCGCGTGAAATTTTCCAGAAGCGGGTGTTGGCTTCGTCCCGAGCGTGGCAACCTATTAATCTATGGTAGTGAATTAGTGCAATGCACACACGTTTGTAGTGTGGAGACACTTCATTACATGGGCAGGGCATAAATCAGGACTTCTAATATTAAACGTGCCTTGGCGGGGCAAATTGCGGGTGTTGGCAGTATGTACGGAACGCCTGTGTATGTTGATGATCATCATTGTATGTTGATATTGTGTTGAGAATCCGTTTTTAAAAAAATAATAGTTTTACGACTTAACTTTTGATGGATTTTTCAAGATACTTTTCGGAGGTATATACAAATAACGGGGGTAGTCAGACGTACGTCCAAATATTACGCTTAGCACATACCCAAATTAGTACAGTAGGTACGGTTAGTGTTACATACCTATACTATAAGACAACCATCACAACTCGTCGGTACTACGTCGGTAGTAGATCTACCGTCTGCACAAGTGGTTGTGGGTTCGATCCCACCGAGTTTGTGTAATAAACATAGACGTTTGTTCTGTGTCTGGGTGTTATTATGTATTCTGTTTGTTTGTATTTACAAAAAAAAGTATTATTCTATCTGGCTATCTGGCTCCTATAGTACCAGCTTTGCTGAGTTTGGGGCTAGTTGGCGTTGTGACTAATGTATGTTAGTATTTATACGTGACAGGCTGCAGTCCAATGCCGCTGCTAGAATACTAAATGTTTTTCTTTCACAGTTTGAGAACAATCAGGTATGCGCAATACACCAATTTTTAGAAAAATTGATTTGTGCACGATCGGATTCAAACCCCTCGCGAAATATACCGCGCGGATGCTGTGCGGTTGGGAAAATCGATACCGAGTATCGTCTCTATATCCCAGGTAACAACGTCCAAATTCCAGTTTAGCGGTCACTACGCGGTTGACGTGCGGTCATTACGCGGTTGACTCGCGGTCAACCGTGCAAAATCTTTCGTGCCGTGTAAAGAGCACTTTAAGGCGGTGGTACTAGCCAACGACCTTGAGGAGTCTGTCCATACTGAGTTGCACTGCCGCCCGTCGCCCGCACAGGGACCCGCGCGCATTCCATTTCATATCGCATTCAAGAAATAATTATTTGTAGCCTAATGAATTATAGTTCGAACTGCCAATTGTCCACTTTGTGATAAATACTTTGACAAATATTTGTGTGAAAAAAAAATACTAAAAATCAATACCGTTTAGAAGAAATAACCAAATTTAAAATAAAAATTGCTTCACTTTGAATATTTTTTTCATATAGTAATAATATAGTTAGAATTATTTCAATTGTTCAAATTAAAATTTAGTCTTTAATAAGCAATATATATTTTTTTTGGACATTTATCACTCATCAAAGAGAAATAACACGGAGAAAACCTCTCGTTGGCGGATACCACCTCCTTAAGGTCAAAAAGTGGGTTCGCTCCCTATATATTTAATAAATATCTCCCTCCGTCTTAAATTACATCAACTCAATTTCATCTCTTATCTCAACTTCCATACAATTTACTTTTTTTCTATCACCACATAAATAAGACGTAGAATTTAAAAAGTATTTTTATTAATTTATATTCTCCTCCGTGAGATAATTTCGTGGTTCCCTCCCCGAGATCTCTTTACTAATGTGATTTTAATGTACTTAAATGTCGCCTTTACCTATGTTTGTTGAATCTGTTTCGTTATTTTTATTTAATTTACATGAAGCTTGCTTTTCAGTGTTTTTTTATTTATTTACTGGATTTTGTTGTATACAAGTTATGTTGCATCACTTGAGAATTGCCTCTATTCGTTATATCGTTTATGAAAAATTATGTTAAAATGCCTGTTGATCTCTTAAATAATATTAGGTATGTACTACTACAAGCTTAATATTAAATAAATTAATAATAATAATGCTGGACAATCCACAGAGCATCGTCTAGCCCCATGCTTAGCAGAGCTTGTGTTATGGGTACTAGATGACTGATATACTTAATACAATATATTACATTACATAGTGATTTTTTATTATGCATAGAAAATATTCAGAACACCCGGAATAAATATTTGCAGATCTTACGAACATTTATCCCAAGGCGGGATCGAACCCGCAACCTCCTGCATCGCAAGCGGACATTCGCTCGCCGCGCCAATTCGCTCGGTCGTCAATTAAACTTAGGAGATTCTAATCTGTGTGTTTGTTAAAACAAATAAGTGTTTCTAATATTTTTTTTAGCATTACTAAACAGAGTGTCTACATAGAATAACAATAAACGAAGTTTCGTATAATCGTTTTGTATTATACTGTGGGTTAACTTAGCGACCGTTCCATAACCAAGATGTCACTGCCAGGCATACCACGTAGTGTAAATCAAAACGATATATTATGATGAATCTTCATTATCATTTTTCCGAGTATGCATGGGGTATGTATTTGTATTCCTCAACATGACTTCGAAAATAAATTAGGAAAAATGCAATTTATATTATTTTTATCTTTGTTTGACACTATCTGTTCCTCCCTATTGCGAGTGTTCGAGACAGGGGCGTATTGAGAGCCATTTAAGTTTGGGGTCCTCGCTGACCCTCCAAGAAATATGGTAGCGTTTAGGGGAGTCTCGAAACTTATAATGGATGTAAAGTTAATCGGCGATTATATTCGAATATTTTAAGGGCTAGCATCCCCAGTATCTACCCAAAAGTTGTCTTCAACTTTTCAAGAATTCATGTTAAAAGCTAATTTATATTTTTTGTACATATTATCCTACTAATATCCTACTTCCTACTAATACTATAAACGCGAAATTTGTAGGAATGGATGGATTTTTTTACTCTTTGGTTTGTTACTCTTTCACGCTCTAACCAGTAGACCGATTTGGATGAAATTTGGAATAAACATAGATTATAACTTGGAACTTTTTATCCCGAAAAAATAACGGGAACGGGAAAAAAACTGCCACGTGGGCGAAGCTGCGAGCGGCAGCTAGATACCTATAATTTGGCATCAATTTCCATACTGGCTTACCTGGTGGTAAATAGTAATGACGTCGACAATGTAAAAAGACGTTCTAGAAGACCCATTCACTTATGGTTTTAAATAGACTTAGATTGTAGCGGTCTGGAAAAATAAACGGCGGCTTTGAGTACCACTTTTTAGCAGTTCGCATAATAAAAGTAGAATCAAAACGCTTGGTGTATATAGGTGGAGTACCAACCAGGTATGGATGATATTGAGTCATGCATCTACTAGTTGTATGATGGAATCAGCAGGTCTGCTCTTAGAAACGATAAATGAAGTTTCGTATTGTCGTTTTGTAATATATTGCGGGGCAACTTGGTAGCCGTCACAAGCCAACATGCCGCGTAGTGTAACTCAAAACGACAATACGAAACTTCGACTATCGTTTCTTATAGTAGACCTACAGATCGTAAAATTCCTAAGCGCATTCCTCAAAATGTTACCCACAGCAGATCAGATGTTAGTGGAGTAGGAGCCCTACAACGTATGTATAAGAAAAATATAAGAGTGTTAAAGTGCCAACCCTAGATAAACAAAACATGTAGGTACATTAAAACTTTGCAAGTTTAGAGTAAAGTTTGGCCCTACTGGCCCTGATGACATGAAATCTGCATCAAATAAACAGAAATTAAAAAAATATAATATATATTTTCGGCTAAAAAAGCGTTGAAAAACGATATTTATGTATTTGAGAGGACAGAGAGAATTTGTGGGATTTTGAGAATACCTTTACCCAGTAGTGGGACAAAATAGGTTAGGTATAGAAAAAAAATATCAAACGCAATATGCATTTTTATGTAAATTATCAGGCTTTAGTAATTTATTTTAGGTGTTATGTCACTAAAAGCTCTACTACTACTAAAATAAATTCTAATAGTTTACCGTAGTTTTTTTATACGAATTTTTTGCCAGAAATCTTCCCAAAATGTACTTGCGACGGTTTAAGCGACCAATCTTTATTTTTTTTAACTATATCAGACTATTAAAACTTTATAGTTACGAACTCAAAAGGAACTGTGTTATAGCGTGCTCTGAAATTTAGGCACTAAGTTTACGAGCGTTACTTAATTTCGTGCCTAATTTTATAGCCTTAGCCAAAATTTAATTAATCAAGCGCTAAATTTTGTTGCTTAATTTAGTTGAGTGTGAAATAAATAAGGGTTTATAAACTTATTAATACGCACGCAGTAGAAGCTTATGTTTTAATTATATACTTTTAATATACGTTTTTAGTTTCTACAATTCGTTTAGATTATAAAAAATTACAAGCACATGAGGCACCTATATGCCTTAGGTTGATGGACGCTGTGTAGTACATCGTGGTGGACGTTCCTAACGAGGTAATATTTTGTTATAGGTGCTATAGTCTAGTATACTGTAGTATGATATTATGCTTTTTTTTTGTAGACAACTAGCTGATGGAACAAATAGATGGCCCACCTGACGTAAGTGGTCACCATTACTTATAACAAAGCATTGCCTCGCAGGTCACGCTCGTTAACGTGTCCTACGATGCACTATTTTGCGTCCATCAACTTGAGGCATACATACAGGTGTTAAGCCTCATGTGCCTGTCATTACATAGACCGCACCGCTGCTTGGCGGCAGAAATAAGCATGATAGTAGTACTTCCTCGGATAAGCCTATTACCTATTACAAAGCGTATTACTATAAAAATGTTATGAAATAATTTGAAAAATATACTTATAAATATTATGTATCATCATCATTTAAAACTGCCGTAGAAATCTAACCCGTATTTCGTACGAATTAGTTAGTCGCAAAACTTAATAAATACCTAGCGCGTCAAAACTTTAAGATATGTGGAAATAATGTACATCATCTGAAAGTAAGCAGAAGATAAGTTAACAGTGTGTTTAACACATGGTACAGAGGTATAGTTGTAGAAACTGTAGGAAGCAATAATTTATCCCCCATCCCAACTATTCCCCTGACTCAGACGTATATCTATGTATCCCTACAAAGAGCATGGAGCCAATGGAAACGACATCCACAGACTGGATTCTTTCAAATTAGAGTGTGTACTTGTATTACGGCCTATCTTTTTTTATCGTTTTTAAATACAATAAAAGTAATGGAAGATGTCAATACTAATAAATGTATTTTTTTAAACGAGTAATTCAACAAGTTTGAACATGACCAAACATGTTGTTACCGAGTAATCGAGCAGCAAACTCTTGTTCCCAAGTAATTGACGGCACTAAAGTTGTCAAGCTGCAGTTTCTACCCCAGTAAATACGAGTGAACACAGGAAAACACAATCAATCAATTCCCGCCGCATCCAGTCAAACTGTATTTCCATAACCCTTCCAAATACGAAAGTTACTCGCGAACAACGCGCGCGCTGTATAATAAATCACGTTTTGATTCGGCCGTACCATAAACAATACAATATATCAATATAAAGCAGACGGTGGCGAAATTTGAGCGTAGCGAGTGCGTAATATTTATGTGCGCCGCTCGTATGCCTTTATAAAGTTGTTGGATTTGTGTTTTGTTTTAAATGAGCTTAGAAAACGAATGACTCAATCGTTGGAAGACATCATGTGAAAAATCTTAACGGTTGGTACTCAAAACCAACAGAAAAAATCTTCGTCAAAATAAGATTATGTCTTGATGCAGCGATAAACTATTCCAAAGAAGGTGAAGCGTCTAAACCTCTCGTATTTTGTTAAAGATGCAATAAAGGATCATTAAAAATGTGTGTAAATCTACATTTAAATAAATCTTCGTTTACTATTAGAACAAACTTATTGTTTGTGTTCGTAGGTACTGCACCCACTTCGACAAGAAATGAAATCGACATTGCAATGCAATTTAAGACCTTTAAGAGCTCTAAAAGACTTATTTGCAACTTAATCAAATCATAAAATTCAGATCTATTGAGTTCATCTAGCGAAACGGTACAAACAACATGACAGAATGGCAGTGTAATGACAATTATCAACTTATGGCATACCAGTTTTGAATCAAGATATCGATATCAGGATTTGAAATAATGATCATTTAGTTTTATCCACTAAGACTGACATGTATTTGTTTTCATCGAATTGCCAAGAATTGTTTTTAGTATCGCGTAATGAAGCATCTATTACTATAATAAAACTGAAAAAGCCAAAAGATCTGTATTTAAGGATATTTTTCTAAAATCTTACTAACAGTAAGTACTTAAAAAATGGAAAAAGAGAATGAAAAAAAAAGGTTTGTACATTTGTTTGTACACGCATCACGCAATAACTACTGAATTAAAGTTGATGTGATTTACAGAATTAGCTAGCTTATAGCCCAACCTAAAACTAAGTATGGGTTTCAATGAGTTGTCATCCCTAAAAACGGTGTAAAAGGGGGTTAGATAAAGGGGGGAAGTTAGTATAAAAAACGCGAATGAAGTCGGTTCGTAGATGTCAAATTTGATAGATCATAATCCAATGTTTTTTTTTTAATCTTTAATAAATCTTTGCATAAATCTCTATTCATTATTATGGATTAGCTTATTATAAATGACTAAGAGAGCCAGAATGAAAATCGCTGAAACATTGAAAGTCCTATCGTGATATTAGAATATCAAGATCGTATTTCAAGCAGCTAAGCTCTGCGCCTACAACTTCATCAAGACTCGCACTATCAAGTGTCCGGCGCCTGTGCTTGTGCCTTTCTGAGTGATTTACTTTCGCCCTGCCTTGTTTGCATTCAGGCTTATGTTAGATATCTTTATAAACGACGTTTTGTTGTGCTGGGTTTATCTAGGTGGTTATTTTCTACGACGATATTCGTTAGAGAGCACCGGTGTTCTAGTGGGCACGCCAACTTGGCTTTCTGACCCTAAGGTGGGTTTGAATCCGGTGGTGCACTAATGGATTTTTATGCGCGAAAAATGTATGTGCGCTATGCCAGTCCTTTCAAACGGTGAAGGAAAACATCGTGAGTAAAACTGTGACTGAGGCAGTTTCGTACGTATTGACTATGTCTTTCCTGTGGATTAGGCTGACTGAGCTGTGAGTATGGTATTAGGTGCTGCTGTATAAATCGTCTACAAGACACTGTTTAAATCATTTTTTATTTCTTCCAAAGATTATTGTACATATGTTAGTAAATAAAGTAGTACATAAAATAATAATGATGGTAGTAATAATACTTATTTATTACTCTCGACCAATTAGTCAAAAAGATTGAATTTGTGAGGTTAATAATTTAGCATTTCCTTATTTTCGAAAAGTGTTGAATATATTTTTGCTACAGATAAGATGATTTGTATTCTTTGATGAGTCAGAATGACGTATGAGTGCATTTATTACTTTTAAACTCAGATCTTTATGAAACAGAAACGTCATTATGACGATCATAAAAAAGCGGAAATGAATGGAACTTGAATTTGTTAAGCAACCTTACCCCCGAATACTTAACATCTCAGATTTAAGCACGTTTCAAGTGACGAATTTCTGACAGATTTTCAATGGAAACTGTCTTTTGACATTTTCAATGGAAACTGAATACATTTGAGTATTTCAGGGTAAATTGTTTTTTCAGTAGTATCCAGGGATCATTTAAAAGTTTCTTTCTAGGCGCCAGTTCCTCGCGACTAAGCTTAGAAGAACGGGCAAAATCTATTCGGGTTTTTCGAAGTTGCAAAGCAATCGTATTTGAATATATTAAAATATCTATTTAATATAATAAATTGACTTTAGCTTGTTAGGACTTGTTGGTGTTTATGGCCGGCATATAACGATAACCGCTTTTTAGGAAACCAAAGCTTCAGTGGTAAATGGGAAATGTGTGGAAACTTGCAAGGCTGGTAATAAATGTTCGGGAAAATTCTACTTCCTTGCGGCCTGGGGTGTCAGTTTCATAATTTAGGTGAAATCTCGTTGGCGGCTGCTGCAAAAGTAAATTTAAACATATTAAAAGTATTTTATACTAGGTTTACAACGTGGTACTAAGTCCTTTAATAAAATTTACAAAACGGTCCCTCTCCACCAATAGTAGTAGTAAAACTCTTTGCGTCCGGGAAAGTATTACCACCATACGGTGGAACACATCAATGCGAGCATCATTGCTTGGCGGCAGAAATAGGTACAGTGGTAGTGGTAGTACTTCTCTCTGCTACTACTGTCCCACCAATTTTTTGCGATTTTAACTATATTATCGGTATATAGGGAGGGATAAGGGAGCACTCTACACCTAGTCAGGTTTAGTCGCTATTCATGAACCTTTATTCATCAGTTGGTTCTATAAAGGCTGTCCATTGCCTCTTGAACTTGCTTATTATGAGAGTTGTCAGTGACTTTGGTTTTTCTACAGATAATTATCTATGAACTTTAGACAATGGCATACCACTGTATAGTGGATGCATATCATAATTGCTATCATATAATTGGGTTGAGTATCTATTCAAGTAGGAACCTAGAGTGCCTAGAATAAGTAGGTAATAGAAATTTAATATTGACTGATGTACGTTCTACTATTGTTTTTTTTATATGAATAATTCTTGTCCTGTTTACTTTTAACTTCACCTAGCTACTTACCTATTTAATTTGTATTGCGTTGCATCTGTCTATGTTTGTGTGCTGGGTATTCAAAATAAATGTATTTTCTTTCTTTGTTTCTTTACCTGGCAACACTATCATTTTACCAATAATAGGATTAAAAATAAAACTTGCTACATCTAGCATAATATTGCACATCAATGGTACAAAACTTTAGCGCAACATGTTCATACGTTGCGGCTTTGTAGTAACTTTATTATAATCTGTGGTAGCGGTGCCTTGGTTCTTCTCGTCCCGCAGTTCTAGGGTTGCTACAGCCAGTAAAGTTAATACGCATGAAAAATAAAATTGTGCAGCAATAATAATAAGTACCTACTTACCTAACATCAAATACCATGTTTATGAGAAAACTATTTCAGTAATCTAAATAAATATTTCTATGGTATAAAAAATATATAGATAGATAGACAGATAGATAACTTTTTATTGATTACCACAAGTAAAGTACACACATTTTATAAAGAATATAAAGTTAACAATGCAGTAATACAATGGGCGGCCTTATTGCTAAAAGCGATCTTGCATACGTACATATTTAATTAATTTTCCTTGTTTGTAATTTTTTTTGTGTCAGAATAAATTAAAGGTGGATATATTACAAAAACAAATCCTTAAGAGTTCGATCCACACAAATCTTACGTTTACGAAGACGAAGAACTGACAAAGTGAAGTACGCTCTGCGCCAGTTTAATCGTTTTACCCAAATATCGCACAAACTATAGTAAACAAATAATAGTTTACGAAGGCGCACAGCAAAGGACAGCATAAAAGATGCAAAGTTATTAAACGCATTTAAAATTAAACTTGCTCAGCATAAAACAAATATTTTATAATGATTATGTATTACCTAATTTCATACCATGAATTAACACCAATGCGATAATTTTTCCTTAATTGAGTATGTACCTAAATTTGAACGACCTTTTATATCTTTTGTACCTATGATTAATTGATTTTCAAGTAAGTGAATATGTATTTATCTTTTTGAAAATAAATGAACAATTAACTGAATTTGCGGTAAAATTCATAACTTGCACATTTTCTGGCAGCCCTGACAACTTCCCACCTCGTCCCACTCCGTCTCGGTACATGGAATTGTTTTAAACTTTGATTAATTCCATACCGCGTTCGTATTACCTTGTTTCTGTTGATGAATACGATGAGTAGTAGTTTGATTAAACTTTACATGTTGAGTTAGGTACTAAGTATATACCGCTCGAATATACACATTATAATATAAGATACATATTTATTTATATGTTTTTTATAGTACATATTTTAAATATTACTAAATTGGTATAGTTTCTGTGAAATTTTACAAAAGTCTTTATTATTTTATGTTCTTCGTATTTAATTCAAATAGGTATTTATAGGGATATCGTGCGTGAGGCGTGTTACTGCCGTTGACAAAAAAAAACAAGCGACTTAGAAAAAGGTACTTCTATTTTTTTATAAAGTACCTTCTTCCAGAGATGTGCCTATCGTTTTATAGGCCTATTTTTGTAAATAGAGTCAGGTAACCCATCTATGGATGGTAATTAATCATCTTGTATAATAAAAGCTTTACGTAAAAATAATCAAGTACTTTAATCAAAGAACAAAACGACGGTAATACTCGATCGATTTAATTGACTAAGCGTCAGCCGCTTTTATTCCATTTCAAAAATAATAAAATTATCATAAATTATGTACGTAGTAGTAGCCACTACCTATCTATGTCTTGCATTAGAAATATGAAAATAAAAGGTTAATTCTCACAATCCTTCAAATTGTCAGCAAAGGCTTGAAACGCCACTTTATCTTGCGAATTACATTAATTAGAGGTGTGGCCATAATTAATATTAATTAAAGTCACCTTTTAGTTCGCGACACTGAATGCGTATCGCAGTTAATAAATTTAACGGACGCATTGGCCGACTGGCTTCAAGATAAAGATGCACCAGAATTTTGTACAACTTAAAAAAATTTAATTCAATCTAAAGCCAACCTTATTTGTATCGTACTTAAGAAAAACCCAACCGCATTCATTAGCTGGCAACCCTACACGGCCGGCGTAATTTCAACAAAATGCATTAGTCGTTTACGCAAAGAATTGTGTGCTTTGTCCCATTAAGATAAGATAGGTATTGAATGAACAGCATAATTGGTTTTGTGGAGCGTGCTGAAAGTTTACGATCGTAGGTAATGGAAAGTAGATTATAGGTACGAAGAACATTGATATAATAGTGATTATTGATGACCTGTTTTTACGATTCTTCGAATATGAAACTGGAAGTTTTCACCTGGATATACTTGACTGGTTTCCGCAATGGCGGATAGCCACGTGACCTTTCAAAGATGCCAACAGCTTGGCTGATAATATTAGTCCACTCTTTTCTCATATTATGTTAATCTAGCTTTTTATTGGCTGTTCCGGCCAATGACGGGCAGCCTCCTGTCAATGTCAATTGACAGGTGTCAATTGGTATGACGTACGGGCTCGACACGTGCTTCTCCACGTCAGACAGAGATAGTAGATATAACCTAAAAATATGTTCATATACCTGGCCACGGCTAATGTAATCTTTTTCAAAAAATACATTATAAAGTCAATCTGAGAACGTTTTTCTCAACAATCCAACCCGCAAGAAACATTGGCTATATCATCTTTTTTTTATCAAAGTATCTGAAAATGATAAAGTTAATCACTTCAAACAAATAATGTGACAACTAAGGACAAATTAATGGGTTTTGTGCTAGCACTACTAATGTAACAAAATATTATGTATGAACATTTGAAATCCGTTATGATTCTAAAATTAAATTGTTCTGGTTCAAAGCTACCTTGCTCAAACAATAGAAAACATACATAACTAGGTCCAACCAGTTACCTAATGTCTATATTATTAGTAGGGTTGACAAATTCATCATTAGCAATTTTTCACCAGGATTTTTTTTGAGGAATACTTTTGTAGCTTGATTTTTGTTTAGCTTGATTTTCGTCATCAGAAAATCAAATGCACCTTTATTGATTTTAGAGGAGCATAAATATGTGTTTGCACATTCTGTTTTTCTAACTGTATTTTCATTACCATAGGAAATAAATGACCATGTATACATAAATGTATTGTGATATTAGTAGGTATAACATAAATCACATTGCCCGCGGACACCAAACACTGATAATCTAACAGTGCGCTAGTGTTATCTAATGCACTTTTGCTTTGTACCAATTTAGTTTGCATTTTAGTCTAAATAGATTTTTTATATTCACTAGGTACTATTATTAGCATTGAATTCTGATACAAACCTATAGAAAAATGCACTTTTGTAAGTTCTTGATGTTATTTATCATGTCCACAAATATTTATTTATTTATTTATTAAAGAGGGTTTAAGTAATTCGAACTCTGTATGAGCAATTTCCAGGTTATGATTTTTTATTCAGCAGTCTGTTACAAATTGTATAAAACTTGTTTGTCAACTTTTATAAAATCACCCTTCTCTTTAAATATTCAAAAACAGATAGGCTTTTATGAGTAAAACTATTAATAATGAATTGTGTGGTTTCATCCGAAGCCAATTTTGAATAGAAAGGTTAGGATATTATTTCTCAGCAGACATATTAAAACGGTACTCGTTTTATGAAAATTAAATACAGGGTCCGTTCGACCCTTTGTCTATGACCACATGTGCTTGGAATATGCAAATGAAGTGTTAGATGTCTGGATACAATACATAGTTGATTAGAAAGTACGATCATTTTAACCGTCATGTTTTTGCAGGGCAGGTATCAAATTCAGTTCATCATCAGCTCAAACAAATCCACATTATACTGCTGAAATTATGATCCCTGATAAGTTTCTGATAACAATAATACAAAACCGTTTTAGCTGCAATTTCTCGCGCTTTTTATAATGTTGCCGGTCCTTCAGATGAGAACGCTTCGTCTTGTTGTTTTTAAGAACCCTTTTCTCCAGGATTTAAGGTTTCTACAAATTATATATACGGTCATTGCCGCTTCAACTGGTCAACTCTGAGCGGTATGCTAATGAAGGTAGAAATTATATCACGTATCTACTAATTCAAGTTACATTCAAAACTGTCAAAAAGAACAAGAAAATTTTAATGAAGACCTATTAAATGTGAAATCAGGCCAAAATTGAATTCATTCTTGTTTTCCTTACGCTTTTAAACAAATGAAAATGTTTCTCGAAATGAAAGCGCTGACGATTTTCTCAAATGGAAGTGAAAACCAAAACAAAACTGAAATAATGCAGAAGCTTCGCGCGATCCTTTTAGAACCACTTAAAATTCTGACAATCCCGAGATACCCGTCAGTGTATCCTCCTGTTTCAAAACAAATGTGTCTGTTTACTTTGCACTGAAGTGTACGAGTACATACACCTACTGTATCCGTTTTAAAAACTCGCTGAAATATCGTGGATTTTGTCATTAGGTAAGCGCGCGGAATATATTTATGGCCGGGAAATAACTCATTCTGTCAACTAAATGCATTTTGGTTTAACTAAAATTGCATTATAATTTTGATTTTAGACAACAGTGGACGACGCGATGACATATGCAAAAATATTGCATTGCGTACAATTTGTGTACCAGTTTTATGACGCAACGGGACAGTGGTTATGAATTTTCATTGGGCATTTGAATAACTACAATAATAACAAGTTGTGTATTTGTTAGGTAGGTAAAGTAAAAAGGCCCCTTCATCTATTATATTTTTAGTCTTGCCTCTATTTACAGGACACTGTAGTGCCTTGGCATAGATAAAGGATTGACAGGATTACTGTGTACTGTGACAGGAAAACTGTGGGTGCTGGTGAAATTACAGGCTCATAAGGCTTAGCACGTGTATACCTCAAAAATCGATGGACGCTGAGTAGTGCATCTTAGGGCATGTTCCTAATGAGCGCAATCTACGAGGCAATACTTTGTTATAGGCGATGGTAACCACTTAACATCAGGTAAGACATCAGCTTTTTCCATCAACAATTTGCATAAAAAATAATCTTATGACGAAATCGATAGCACAAAAGTAATTTGGCGTTTGACCAAGCCAAAGGAGAACAGACAAGGCATCGTTTTTTTTTGCCCGTTAACCGTTTACTTTTGAAGGTGACTGCACTTTGTACTATGAATCAGGTTCTCATTAAACATATACATATTCTATATATAGTATGTTTGTACAGAGGAACCTATTAATCAATACGGCCATCTATTGCCACAAGCACGCGCGTTGAAGTGACTTAAACAAATCGCGCCATCACCACATACATTCACACAACAATACCCACTATAGTATAGGTATATTATAGTTCAGCTGATTGTCTACTAAAGCCACTACTTACTATGCAACACTTTGTATACATGTCTATGACGCTTGGTGGAAATCGGTTGAAGATATAAACAAAATAAGTCAATGCAAATACGTTCTCTTCTTCAACCTAATTCCACAGAATACTGAGTGAATGTTTCTTCTAAAGTGCGTCCTTTCTTTCGGTATCAAGGCTTCCGAATTCAGTTTATTCCTGGAGTTTCCTGGGTGGTTGGTTTATCTCACATGTGAATAAGTTTGCGCACATTTTTGTGGCTAATTATAGTTTTCGGTTTTACACAAAAAGTGCATTTAAATAATATTTTTATTACATTTTAATATTACAGAAAATACATTAATAAATTACGTCTAACCCTACACTTTGGTAGTCGGCAGCCTTCACGTAGTAGTCAAGACCTATTTTTGCAAGTTGACTGACCTGTATGTAGGTAAATTGATCGACATGCAGACAGATGCAATCGTTCTCGACGTCAATAGGAGCAAATTGAGGAACCCACACATCAAGACTCGTTGGCGAATAGATGGAATCTAGTGCCTTATGATAACACGGCGGACTAACCTACGTCATCTGTCCTAAATTGCTCGGGAACTTACTAATATTTAAGCCATATAGTAGCTTCTACCAAAGGGTTCGAAGTCACTCTTGTGATAGATTCAGCGGTGTAAGTAAAATATGAAATCTGAAATGTATATGCGTGAGTTTAATACTCTCGTATATTTTATAACACATTCAGCTGCACTTCTGTAATGTATAAGGCTTTGTTACCTTAAAATTTTCGCAGCATTACAATAAACTTACAATAGTCTTTGAAGAGAAATGTTTTTTTCTTCAAAGCTAATGACAGCTGACTTAACTATAATTATACTGTCTCATTTTGAGTAAAAATTGAGGAGGGCGTTAATTTTCGCGACATAGTTTTTGAAACTTCGGCGGATATAATTGTTTTTCTACCAACTTGTGTCATATTTTAGTTCTAAATAAAGGTAAGTATTTGATATTTAAGATACCTGAAATGACAGACCCATGCAAAAAGAAGAAGATGCCTAGAATAATACTCTGCCATATAGTTTACTAGGTTCAATTATCGCATTCATAGACTTCATAACATGGTGCTTCATTTACTAATAACTTTTGAATCCCACATTTAGAGGAAGAATATCAATGGAGTCTCATTATAAAATAAAAAAACTAACACAAAAATCCCAATTTGATCATAACGCAAGCATTTTTTTTCTGTAGATTTTTTTTCTGTGGGGCAAACGACTGACGCGTAGACTGTGCGTTGTCTAGGTTGGCGTATATATTAGTCATTAAGTCAGGGCAAATATTATTGCAATAATAATAATTGTTTTCAAAATAGACAAGCAAAAACTATTTGTGAGGGAATATCGTTAATTTATTGCTCAGTCTCCTTAATTTAAAAGACAAAAAATAAAGTACCTATCAGTCAACGCCTTTGACGCTCTTCACATCTTTTATTTATAAATCAACCCTCTGTTTAACCCATCATAAACTACATAACAATGTTATATCGAAACCGCTTTCAATAGAGAAATTGTCTTAACCCTCAACCCTTTTTCGGCTCATAAACTTGGCGAAACGCACAAAAATACGGACATAATGCCATTTGCATAATGTTTCGAGTTTTGTTTTTTCATTGCGCGCTGGATTTCAAATGTCACCACAAAGGGTGGCGAAACGCCCATTAAAGGAACTTCCACACTTGCTGCCAGCCGTGCAGCTCATTATTCAGTAGCATTGTGTTTTAAGAGTCGTCAAATAGTTTCTAATAAAATATGCATAGAGCATACGGATGGTTTCTGTGTCAGCTGGTGACGAACTGGAAGATTTGCTTGGTCTGGTTTGATTCATGCATTAGAACCAATGTTGCATGGTATAAAAATGTTTATTTCCGATTTCGGCACTGCGATAAATGTAACTTAACCTGCGCTGCCAAATGAAGAAGAAAAAAAAATGCGTTACGTATTATCTGTGTCTAGGTTTTGCTATGTGGTCTTTTTTGTATGTATTTACAAAAAAAATTTAATTTGATCAGTTATCTGGCTGCCATAGTACAAGCTGTATAAAATGTATGTCGGTATTTATTATAACTACCTATATCAGTTATGCACCTAGTGAAAGGAGATACAACTTCTTAAACTATCATGGTTTCGATCAGTATTATGGGTAGAAATCAAACTCAAAAGTCATAGTAAATATCCCGTTTCTATTCAAAATAGTGAAAGGAGAGTATGCCATTTCGTTTTTATTTCATTTCGGTTACGGCAGCGGCGACGTTACTCCATGTCTGCAAGCTGCCAGCAGTGTAGACGGTCTATAAAGGGTGCGGTGTATTAAAAACGTTAAGCGTTCTTAAGGTTATACGTTTGAGTGCGTTTTGCTAGGGAGATTGAATTAGAAAGTAAAATTTTTGTCGTATTAAATTACTGTTTTTGTCAGCCTATGGTCACATAAATGAATGTGTACCTACTTAATACATCATTCACATGCTTAGGTACCAATTTATAGCTACTGAATAACCCAGAAAAAAATGAAATTGACCTTTGGGGTTTTTGTTTAGTTATAGGTGCATAAGTACTATTTTGTACCTCTAAGCTTATTTGTATATTTATATTTATCATCATCATTTTCTTGCTATTATTCCACTTCATGTGGGGTCGGCACAACAGGTTTTCTCTCTCCACTTTCCTCTATCATCCGTCATCTCTGTATTCAATCTCTTACCCATATCATCTTTCACACAATCCATCCATCTTTTCTTTGGCTTACCCCTACTTTTTTCCATCAACATTCATATCTAACACTCTTCTCAATAAATGGCATTCTTCTCTTCGCATGACATGTCCATACGACGCTAACCTATTGCTCCTCATATATTCAGTCACTGGTGGCACTTTTAAACTTCCTCTAATAAACTCTTTCCTTATCTTATCCATTCTCGTCACTTGTACATTTATATTTATTAACTTTAATTTTATACTTCAGAAATTTCTAAATATGTCATATTTACTGCATTGAAGCAAACTCAATTATTACTATCGTTTGCAACGGTCTGTAGATAGCTGAACTGTTTCACATGTATTTTGTACATACCAATTATAAATACTTGTATTAGCTATAATTTTCTTTGTAAATAAATGAATTTACTACAATTTAAAAAAATTATTACTTGACTACATTATATAAAATAATGCCCTTCTTATAGCAGTTTTAGAAACATTTTCCGTGTAACAGGTACATAATCTCAAAAATTGCAAAGACAGTCGCCATCACAGTCTGAAGTCTACACGGCCGGAAGTAGTCGTTCCGGCAATAACACTTCCGGTAGCGACACTCTATTCACTTCCGGCGTCTGCGAGGGTACTTCCTTCCATTTGTTTGTATACCTTCGACAAATAATAATTGAGAAATAGATATGGGTTTTATTAAGTGTTGGTAATAGATTCTACTACATCGCAATTCATTCCTTGAATTTAAATAAAAACACTACCTTTTATTGAACTTTATTTTTTAAATAAAAGGTAACGGTCAAAATAGGCATACAAATGTTGCTATTATCTTATCATAAATTTCGACAGTATTTTACGATTGGCTTTAATAGTTTAGATATCCGCTTACAATACAGTACCGTGTGGGAGGCTGGAAATCTTTATAACAGCTTTAAAATGGGACTAGCTTTGCCATTAACATTATTTGTCTGAGAGGTTAAAGATCATTGTGGCAGACAAAAACATTCAAACGGTTCTAAACATATTCTTGGACATTTATCAACACCCTCAGCTGACAACTACGAGTAAGCAAAGCTTGTACTTAAAAAATACTTCAACTTTGTTTTTTTTTTAAATAAGTCGTTACAGCTAGCCTCATTGAAATTGGCTCTATAGGGTAATATTTCTATTAATACTTGTTTTATGCTACCAGTAGTAGTATAAAAAAACAGGATAGGGGGCCATATTATGGCCCACCTGATGTTGAATGGTAACCATCATCTATAATTGCCTTGCAGATCACGCACGTTAGGTACGTGCCCTACGATGCACTACCCTGCGTCCATCAACCTGAGGCATGAGGTGTTAAGTCTCATGTGCCTATAATTTCACTGGCACCCATACTCTTAAAATGGAACACAGCAAGCTGCTTGGCGGCTGAAATAGGCATGGTGGTAGTACTTCCCCGGACGAGCCCTTCACAAAGAGCTCTACTACTACGCGAAATTATTTTCAATATGCCACTTGGAATCATTTTATCGTCATTAGAGTATGAAGCAACCGCGAGATATTTTTAATTCGAAGCTAAGTTAACGAAGACTCTGTTAATTCACTTTTGCAGTTGGTATTTAAGGAACGCTTGCTTTCGAGTAATTTTCACGTCGTTTTATTTGTTGGTAGAAATATTTGTATCGCTATGTTGGTAGTGAACTTTGTGGGAAAAATGTATGGCACCTTTTTCTAAATATTTAGTCAATGCATCCTTTTTTAATCCATTTAAAGTTTATGGAGACGGCTTTGGGAAGTAATAATGAATAATAAACTCGTTTTGTTGGAATTGGCTATGAAATAGCCAATTCCAACTACAATTCGCCATTACAAAACTTTTTCTACTTATTCAAAAACAGAAAAGCTCTTACATAGCAAATACATAACAGAACAACCTCCCCTTAGAAAACCAATAAGAACAATAATAAATAACTCTTATCATATTTCGAGTATGCTCCTGGTCGCATCGCGAGAGATCCGAACCAATATATCACTAGGAATTTACGAGGCGAGATACGACAGGAAAATTGCAAGAATGGTGGCGCCATCTATCTTAGTTGAGGGAGGCTGGGGTAAGGACAAGGGGAGAAACTTCGAGAGGTTATTAGTCCGAGCATCTGTTGTTGAGTTGGGCGGGGTGACGGTACCCCGTAGGTACTACAAGCTAACAAATCTAATTGCTCGGTAGGCGGTAGGTAATGACAAAATGGGATCTTGTGGCAGCGTGAGCCAATTTGTTGAGTCAGGTGATCGAGAAACTGAATTTATACTCAGAACATTTTGTGGCATGCGATTTATGAACTGGTGAATGAGCTATAGGTCTAATATATATATAGTCTAATAATCTAATAATATATAGCTATAATACTAATATATTGTGCAGCTTCAAATATGAAAAGCCTGTAAGTCCACTGCTGGACATAGGCCTCCCCCCTATCCCCAGTCCTACTACTGGAAACGTATGGGTTTCCAGGAGCAGTTTACGATGATACAATACAAAAACTATAGTTCAACAGTTGCGTATATTTAAGTGGTTGTAATTTTACATAAATAAATCTGTCATAAAATAAGCAATACTTAAACTTCATGCCTAATAACATATTTTTCCATCAGTGTTATGAATAGCTACAAAACGTGACAGATAATTTTAAGCGATGACAGTGTTTTTTAAATGATTGTAAATATTTAGTGACTGCATAAAAGTCATTTTGTAGTACAAGTTTGACGATGTAGACGCTTAGTCAATATGCGGTCTGATTTATTTGAGACTTTACAATGAAGTCGTTTATCTTGATTATATTAAACACAATAGTCATTTTATCAAACAAAAAATTGATAAGGACGATTGCGAAAACCTGTTTTGTTATATTTGCAAAAATAGCAGAGTTATATAAATTACCCAAAGGGTGTTGCAATAGAGTAGAGCGGACCGATATATAGAAAAAAACATGCAAATTGGCCATAGGTCATAGAGCAAACATTGTAGGTCATAAAGCAAGCATTGTAGGTATCATTATAAAAAATACAGACATCTATTATAATAATAGTTATATGCATTCATTTCATTCATTGGCTATCATTGTTGATCTGATCATTAAAATACTCGACAAGTGGTGCTATTAGTTTCGTATTGGTACATTCTTTAATATTTTTTCAAAGAAATGGTTAATTTGCTTAAAGTAAATGGGTAGCAGAGTCTCCTGAGTACATAAAACCAACACGTCGGTCATCAATGTGACTACCAAGCATGATAACTACCAAAAACCATGCTTGTGCTTAGCAACCGACTAATTTAAACTTCATAGTTCATAGAGGTGCTACACCAACTTGCCGACATACGGTTTTGTTTTCCAAGAAACTATAAACAACAGGTTTTTAACCATGTCGTATCCCTAAATGGGAAACACTTGATTTTTTAATAAAATACCTACTTTTGTAAAGTAACATTTGTACCTGACTTGACCTCCACCTTATCTTGCAAATCTGAATGAATGCTTTGTGACTGATCTTATACCGCGTTTGAAGTGACGGCTCGGTAACAACGGCTGTATCATGAATAGAGCCTTATCATCATAATTAACCTATATCAGTCCACTGCTAGACACATAATAAAGCCATGTTGCATTGTTGTTTGTGTTCTTTCTCTCTATTTCTCTTCCAAATAAGCCTTCCATTTAAAAACTGAAAGACAGTTTGATTTCGTAGATACAACCTTGGACTCTTCCTTGTTTGAAATTGACCGATCGTATGGCACTGAAAATCCTATTTTCTCTATTTGGAGGTTCCTCTTTCTTATCGTTGGGCTGCTTTGAGGTTCTTTATTTCAAAAGTTTATACAATGAAACCTAATAGAGGTAATAGACCCACTCATCGTAGATGGTAATGCCTCTTGTAGCATTCCATCAAGAAATTATATCTGCAGATTCCTACGTGAATTCTATAACTAAAGCTAGTTGTCTTGTTATAATGAGTGGGTATCTATGTGGCATCCGAATTCCTGCTCTATACGATTCGGGGAAAGATGTGGGCGTCGCGTTTTAGTAGGCACCGCTTGACGCAAGATAACAAATATACGAAAACTTCAGTTCTACCGTGTACCCACCTCATACAATCTTTTTATGCTTATCTTTCTGTGATTTATTACTTGTTCGGCGTCCAACAACGGGAAAGAAAGGAGGTATACAAAAGTTATTTATTTTTTAGGTTTGTTTTTCTTGTCTTAGCATCATCGGTGCGTGCGGTACTGGACTGGAGTACGGGCTTGGGCATGTTTTTGAAGTTGGCATTTTTGAGATGTCGCAATATGATTTATTCTTGACCCCATGTGTAGGCGTGCTCACTGCTTAGCCCGATCGGTATTTTCGGCTTAACATACCATTAATCACGAAGCACCAATAAATCATTTGGTAAATGTGTCCTCTCAATATTGTGCGTTATTTACGATGCGAATTTTCAGTATTTTATTGTGCTGTGATGAAAAATTTGGATACATTGATATTGCTATAGCATTTTGATGCGGTTTGGTAAAAAAATCTACTCTTTAGTCTCTTAACTTCATCATAAGGTATTTTACTTATTGAACTAATCTTAAAATAAACCGGCCAGTGCGAGTCAGACTCGCGCACGAAGGGTTCCGTACGATTATCTATAATAAAAACGGCAAAAAACACGTTTGATGTATGAGAGCCTAATTAAATATTTATTTTATTCTGTTTTTTAGTTATAGCGGCAACAGAAATACATCATCTGTGACAATTTCAACTCTCTAACTATCACGGTTCATGAGATACAGCCTGGTGACAGATGGACAAACAGACAGCGGAGTCTTAGTATTACTAAGACCCGTCCCGTTTTACTCTTTGGATACGGAACCCTAAATTGAGAGACACACTACTCGACCTTAATTACTTTAATATTATTATTATTTTTGTGTTTATATTGTCTATGTTCTTATCTATTGTTCGATTTAAAAATGTCTGTGTGTCCCTTTGTAATACTGTGTGCCGTCATAAATAAAATCTTTTTCTTTCTTTCTTTCTTTCTTTCTAAATATGAAGCCATAATATAACTCAATCAAAATGCTGCCAGCATCTTTGTACAATGGTGTCAACTGTATTTCTTCTCTTTCCTTTCAACCAAGTCACAAAAACCCGAAAATATAAAGCAAAGCGTTCATTACCAGACTTTAAAACCAGTTTTCAAAAAACGGTTACCGTTTTACTACTTCCGTTATTATGTTTGACGCGAACTACGAACAAAGTAAATACGAAGTCAGCACATTCCATGAAAATAATAATTTGCGTTGCTATGTTTTACTGTTTGACCTAGTGAAACGAGTTACGACCGAGTTCGAACGTGTTAATGGAGAAAGCTATGCTTGGAGTTTCACTACGTGATGGAATCAAAAATGAAAAAATCTTAAAGAACCAAGGTCACTGATATAACCCTCAGAATCAGCCAGTTGAAGTGGTAATGGGCTGGCTTGTAGAATTGACAACCGCTAGGAATATAGGTTCCTGAATGGCGTTCATGAACCGGAAGCGTAGAATGCCTCTTTAAACGATGAGCCAACGATATATTAAAGATCACGGGAAGTCGATGGATAGCAAGGGTTCTAAATCGTTCTTGCTGGAAATGTATAGGCCTTTGTCCAACTTGATGATGATAAGAAATATTATAATAATTAATTAATTTATTATTATATTGATTTTCATGATATTGATGATAATAATTGCAAATTCAAAGTTTGTCGTTGACAAACATCTAGGTTGGTAAATTTTGACGGCGACGATTTCTCCTAAAACTGAAACTTAATTAAAATTCAGAAAAAGTTCACACGGCCAGTTATGCGACAAACATGCTCTCTCAATTAAGCGTCTTTACGGACCGGACATGGTTGGACGGAATAATTCATGATGTGACCAAGTTGTGCCCGCCAAATTAGAGTCTTGTCACACTGCGGCATGAACACGGCCGCTGAAATGATAACTTCATAGGACAAAGGAAGGTTTTTCAACTGGGTGACTGGATGAGGATGGATGGCTGGTTGAACTGGTTACAGGTTACTTGAGGATTTCGGATCATTAATAACGTGTTTTTTTTGTTTCGTACCAAGTTTGAAAAGACGTTTCCTTATTTGAAGTTTTACTCTGCATGATAAATGAATGATGAAATTATTTATTTTAGGTAGGTATTATAAATTTTTCACCACATAAACTGGAAGATATTTTCTTACAGTAGACAGAAAAAAAAAGATAGCTTCACGACTTAAATATCCAGGCTAAGGGGGGCTAAGGGGCTATCTACTGCCCCTTCAGATTTCTTAGTACCAAGCACCTACACGAAATTAGGGTTGAGATTGGGGTGAATATTATATTCGTATAAGTTTCGTTCGTCGTTTCGTATTCGAATGGCGACCACGAACCGGAAGACGAAGCGTAGGACGTCCTCCTACCCGATGGACTGACGACATTGTTAGGACCGCGGGAAGTCGATGGATGGAAAGGGCTCAGAATCGTTCTTCCTGGAAACGTGTGGGGGAGGCCTATGTCCAGCAGTGGACTTCTATGGGCTGATGATGATGATGATGATTATATTCGTATCTACAATGTGTGTATGTACACATTTTGCAATTAACATATATTTTACTACGTAAAGAATTATCATATATTTTATATACATGAACTATTGGTTCGAGAACAGAAGTTTAATTAATGTTTTTTTGTCCACAGGTACGTTCCATGCACGAGAGTGAAAGACGGCTATGGACGTTTACGGTTACCGATACATATTTTTATGGCTTATTTTTACCAATATTCTGTAATATCTGTAGGGTTCATCTTGAAACGTCTTACTTTAATAAACACGGTTAATATATATTGAAGACTTATATTACACGGGTATTTATCGCGTATTACCTTTTTTATTTATTTTGATCCCAAGGTACTGGCCAATGAACGGCACTACCAGAAAAGGATGATCCGGGAGGCGATTGAAATTAGGAAGTACCCTAATTTCAATCGTGAAGACGGTTTCAAACTTTCAGTTTCGTAGAACCCCGTCATTGATAGGTGTGTGCGTCGCGATGTTCCATCACGGTGCGTAGATACTATTAGTGTTGTGTGTCGTAGTGTGAACACTGACAATATGGATACCGAAGATCAAGTGAGGGTAGTTGTTGATACTGCCACCGCTTCTCAGTGACGGTAGATCTCAAGTTCAATGCTCCAGGCTGCCTGCGACCACGGCTATTGCAACATAGTCGAAACGTCGGGAAAATAAATAAAAAAGGTAATACGCGATAAATACCCGTGTAATATAAGTCTTCAATATGTGTTCCGGTCGCGAAAGTTTAAAAAATACGGTTAATATAATTGGTTAAATTGGTTTATAAAGATAAAATGTCAAAAAAAAAATCTATAAAAAGAAAAAATAGGAACAAAAATCGAGATTTAGTCAGAAAGCGATTTAGCCAAAACTGCTATTTAGCCAAATAAAGATGTAGTCTTAAAGCTTCAAACCCATAAAATAATATCAATAAAATTGGAATAATATAAAATCTAAATTAAATTAAACAGTGTTTTTCTTTTTCTTTTCAATGGCATCTACCCGTCATCCAAAAGACAATTTACCAATGTCAATTAGTTTACAATCCAATCAGTCAAATTCTATCAAGTTTTTACCACCTATACGCCACTTTTTGTATCATTCATACCAATCGTTCAAATTTACTAAAAAGTTACAAAAATGTCATCAATGTCGTAATCGTATCGTCAGTTTTAAAAACATCTAATATTTGTAAGTATTTTTCTATAAACATGTCGTTGTAACAAGGTTAACGGTAGGTGATCTTTACATAATGTTTGTAAAACTGTCATTTCTTTAACATGTTTTGACATTTCTATAAATTTGTAAAGGGCCGGTAGTAAGCCTACGCTTTAAAACAAATCACAATTTGACAGTTATTTTTGGTTGTGTCAAACACGTTGAATTAACTACAAAATAAATACATCGTAGATAGTTATCATAAAAAACATAGCTATGACGCAGAAAATAATCTCATAGTAATTTACTACTGGAATCATTTACGTTATTTTCTGAATAATTTTAGTCTGTATCAATGAGAGTACTGCACTGTTAGACCAGAGGGAGCAACCCTGCCTTCTAATCTCATGGTCGTGGGTTCGTATCTGGTTGAGCAGCAATGAATTTTTATCCGATAAAATGATGTGCGCAAAAATGAGCGCCCAAACGGTGATTAAAAACACAGTGAGGGTGGAAGCTATGAAGATCGTTCCTGCTAAGCTATGAGGATGGAATAGGTGCAAGACAAGCCTACTCAATCTAAAATCCTGTTCCAAGTACTGCAGTATCCCGTTTATAGAGGCACGATTGAAAAACTGTTTCTGACGTTGTTTATATAATTTACAATTGATCCAAAGGCTTGTTTTCTTAGTCTGCATAAAAAGTGTGAAATACTCTAAGAATTATGTTTTACGAAGTTTACATGTAACTAATTTTGATCATTACTTATGTAGGCATCAAAGTCAATAAAGTTTTCATGCCGTTGTAGTCTTCCCATAAAATTAGCTCCTGCAACAGTGAACACCTGTATTCTACCGTCTCTGATAAACCAAGATATATTGGTAAATCACACAAACATTAAACCGATACTACTAAGTAAATTCTATATTAGTAATGACTTAAAGCCACTTGATCATACTTACGTCACAGTGAATACGTCAAAAGCCCGCGGCTCTGCACAAAAGAGCATGCATTATGAAGATTGCACATCTAGCCAACTAAAATAGCGGGATTGTTGGGCCATAGTTATCACTGATAGCGACAAGTGGAAACCAAGCGTAAGCGGATTGCAGAGACATTATAGGTCATATCGCGCGATTACAAAGTTCTGGCGGTTTAGCAAGTGAGTACTAAAAGGACGTTTTTTAGTTCTTTCGGCAACAGCCGAAGTTTGTACAGTAATAATCGTATACGTATTGCTAAACAATTTTTCGGTAGCAAAAGATCTTCTGCATTTACCTTGGTCACCTCAACGGCAATCTTCACATGATAACTTAGAGGTTATGCTATACGTGACACTAAAAGCTAAACATAAATTATATAGCAAAATACTCAATTTCTTGACCAGTTAACTCGATATTAATAAACACATTGATAAAAAATTAACGCCTCGTTTCAATAGTTCACGAGCTTCCGTTAGTATTACTTCAGCTCGTTATCTGGCAGATCAACTCTCACCTCGTTAGCCAGTATAAGCTGACAATGTAAGAAAAGCCAATGAGATACAGGCTTATCCAACAAGTAACGATTCTTAGTAATTCTAACGAACGCTTGTACGTTATTAAAATCGAGAATTAATTGTAATAGTAAATGAGGTTCTAGAATTATCCGACTGAAAAAAAACTCGCTTAGTTTATGACCAAACATAAAGCATAGGTAGTGTTGCCAAAAATCACGCGATAAATAACGCGAGAGAGCAAACTGTATGCATTATAGCCGTACCTTATCTTAGTGAATTTGAAGCCAAGAATTGCCCATTAAATATGCATTAAAATTACCTGTCTTGAATAAAAAAATGTGATTTGTCCTCGCTTACTGCCTAAATAAAGAAAAAACTAGGAGTCAATAACCATAGTTTTTCCAAAAAAAAATATAGGACAATCCTACAATATTTTTTTACTATTATGGCCGATTTTTGCCAAGTAAACGTGCAAAGGTGGTTATACAAACCTTGAAAAGTCTCATCCTATAGTTATACATAAAGTATGACATCACAAGGTTCCCATGAAGTACCGGACATGTTCAACTGCCAGATCCCGCATCAGCCAGCATCACTGTCCACTGTCGACTGAAGTTTTCCTTACCATTGGTTTTCGATTGAAGTGTGAAAAAGACTGCGAGCATAAGTGGGTCCGTGCAAATACAATCTATGCAAATGGGGAATGTTAGACCAGCCTCGTGCACAGTGTGAATGTGGTACTGTTTCCCAAACTATGCCACACCTACTGAGTACATTGGTGCATATCCCACTTGCCCTCATACATGCATCAGAACCGACCTCAACACCGCTACGGACGTTGCTGTGGTAGTCGCAATTCTCTGGGCAGGACGTATTTGATTCCATTTACTAGAGAACCATTGACACGAAAGAAGAAGAAGACTGAAGAGTATCTATAGTGTGAAGTCATAGCGTACTTGTTCCAGAATAAAAGCATAGTCTAAAAAAGCACAAAAACATAGCGCAGATATTCTTCGAGATTTGTTTCGCAGTCAACAACTACAAAACTAAAACTTTACTTTTTCTTCATCGTCTTCCACTGCTGAACTTACAGGACTCTCTAATATTTGGAGGGATGTGCTAGCCTTACATTATCCATAGCATTGACGTCTGATACTGTGACTGTTTTCCTTGAAAACTATAACCGGTTTTCCTTGATCGTTACATATCATGGTTTGCTTGGTTTGGGGTTAGATGGCGATTTATAGTTTTGTTATTTTCGACTTAAGAATATTGAGGCTCAAAATCACACGGTATGTTAACCAAGTCGCACTCTTAGTAGGGCCTTACCTCATCACCGCGGCTGGCTGCCAACTCATCTCGATTGTTATTCACTAAAACACGTTGAGTTGACATCGCTTGCATACAGCGAATGCTCAATGTGGGGAATTCTCGCATACGCTCGCGGGTTTCAATCGAGATGCCAATTCACGAACTCGTCTACGCTCTTGATGGCTTTGGAATAATTTATTACTTTGATTAGTCGTTTTAGGTCACCATATCTATTTTTAAACCCCCGATTTATAAGAATATTGTTATGTTTGAGCATACCAATGTAGGAGTAGAGCTCTTTGTAAAGGCCTCGTCTGGGGAAGTACTATCATCATGCCTATCTCTACCGCCAAGCAGCTTGCTGTGTTCTGGTTTGAAGGGTGTCAGTGTCGATAAAATTGCAGGTACATGAGGTATGCTTCGGGTTGATGGACGCAGAGCAGTGTGTCATAGGGCTTGTGCAAAACGTGCGTGACAGGTCACGCATGTTACCTCGCAGGCGAGATAACACTTTGTTACCACCTGTTAGTATTATAACAGTGGTGATGGTCTTGCAACATTTTACGTGCAGGAATATTAACTACTGCAAAACGTGGGTATGTACCAAATGTACTATCTGAACGTTAGGTACCTCTGACTACTCCTCTTAGACATCCTCGAAGGTCTCGATAAAAGATCGGATCTGATATCTACCGTAGGGATTATAGTCGTGATATTAATATTTCTATTTCTTTCTTATTTTCTTTTTTTTTCTTGTTTGTTTTGAAAAGTAATTTGGTAAAAAAACTTGTTAGTGAAACAAAAACAAGCACCTGTATTAAACAGTAACCATGATCTATGACAAAACATTACCTCGTAGGTTATATTTTTACCCTGCGTTCATCAATCAAATGTTTATTGATACTAAAAAGATAGAAGTTAATTATTGTATGACCATACTTTGCAAATAGGTCTTTATACAGTCATAATAGACTCTTCATTCGCATCTTTCGAAACAATTACCTGCAAAAGCTAACAAGCAAATAAACTTCCCAGTACAATAAGCCGTCCTGTTGGTAGGAAGTCAATAAAATAATAGCCCATCCGAAGCCACAATAGTCCAGCAACACTGCAAACAAACAATGACGATCATAAACAATCTCAGGGCAATACAGACTAGCGACCTGTTTGTGCATGGTTTTGCGAAGATGGAGAACGAATGTATATTGTAGTTTAAATTATTTTCTTATTATTATTTACGTATTTCTATATTCTGTAATTCAATCGTATAATATTGTGTAGCATAATTAATTAGAGTAATTGGTTTCGACCTTTCTAATTCATTGAATAATAAATAAATAAATTTATTGTACATACCTACAATATTTTTGTTTCTCTATAGTCCGCTACTAGTTTCGTTTGTGTTTTAATTAGATAAAAAGTAAATTAATACATAAGTACATTTTTTATGAAAAAGAAATAACAAAATTTAATGACCCAAAAAAAAAAAAAAAACTGTTTACGAATGAAAGTAGGTAACTTATATTCGTAAACGGTGTTTTGAAACGAAAAACTAAATGATAGTGATACATAAAAAGTATATTGTACATTATGTATGGGTACATGTTGTGGTGTGTTATGGTTAGGGTTAATAAGAACTAGTACGCAATTTTTTTTTTATATTAGGATTTAGGTCATTACTAAATTGGTTATATGTAGTATAAAAATTACTTTTTTCTACATCTGTCCGTTTTGTGTCGCACGTTTGCATACAAGTAATATTTGAATTGAAGTGAGTTTCAGTTAATTTATAAGCTCTGAAAAGCTCTTTGAAAGTCAAACATTAAAATTAAGGAACATAGTTATTGCGTCTTTACATAATATAAAATGAAGTTGTTTCCGCTGTCTCTTCGCTTAGATCTTTTAAAGTACTCAACGGATTTTAATTCAGTTTTTAAAAATGAATAAAGTGATTCAAGAGAAAGAGTTATATGTATAAAACATACATATTATAGAACAAAAAAGTAAAAAATTTCAAAGATTTCTACCGTCGTTACTATTTTTTATATTATTTTTTCAATTGCTGACGGAACATGCAGTTGGCCCACCTGATGTTAAATGTTTCTTAATTACTATAAAAAAAGTATTGCCTCGCAGGTTACGTTATTTAGGAACGTGCCCTACGATGCAGTGCCATGCGTTCAACTGTTAAGTCTCATCTGTAGTTTCATCGACACTCTTGAAACCGGAACACAGTAAGCTGCTTGGCGGCAGAAATAGACGTAGTGGTAGTACTTCCCCGGACGAGCCCTTCACTTAGAACTCTACTACTACTAATAAACAGGTAACTAAATACATATTGTGTTCTCTTAGTTTCTTTCGCCAACTACTTCAGGATGCAATGATAAACGTGCATGTTCCAATATAACTGATTTATTTCAACATGACGCTACATGTTTGCATAGTGCGAGCGGGTGCGACTGGTGACGCGACAGTCAAAGCCTACGCATCGGCCCGATTGGGTCACAACTAGGCACATTAACTTCTAGAGACTATTACGGAATATAATAATATCGTAAAGATACTTTACTTCAACACAGCTTATGAGAACTTATCTACAATCTTCACCGTATCAAATATCAATCTAAATCAACCTTCAATGTGACTCTAATCTATTACAAAAGAATCTCCACTAATACGCGTAAAGCAAACTCCATAAAATATTGCAAAATCAGAGTCGCTTTGAAATTTTTCAATACAAGTATCTATTCCCAGTTGTCCTGTCTTGTCCTCGACCCTTTCGTTCTATCGAACACATGAATGAAACCGCGCTATTGAGATCACAGACCACGGGCACAGACAGATGTATTCGATACTTCCCATGCTGTCACCCCTCGAGTCCACTTGAAAAACGTCTCCACGTCAAGTGTACGACACAAATCTTCCTTTATTTACCGCAATAAATAACATACGAATAAAATCATCAAACAACCGTATCGACGTTGTAAAATTACAATCGTGACTTTCATTCGTAGACGCTGAAAGCTCACGGCGATGTTTTATTTAAAATGAAGGCGCGAGAATCATAAATCATGTTTCAGACTCGTTCAATACCATTCGGTTATAAAGAATAAACTTGATTTTATTAATTAATACATTGTACGTGTTCAATAGAGCTAAATAAATGAGAGAATGAAGCTGTAAGGCTTCGTCAATGTCCCTAATTACGAGCTACGGCGTGCAATTAATCTTATTTGTTCCGGAGTAATTACCATCAAAATTAGGTGAAGCCAGTTCTCTCAATGACATGTCTTCATAAAAAATTGAGGTTTAAAAATCCAGTTCTCATTAAAGATACAGTGAAGTGCAAAAGCTGACACGAAAACTATCACTTATTAATAAAGTCGCAATGAAACATCAGTCGGAATAAATCGGAAATGAAAATGTGGATTGTCCTTATAATGCATTAGGGACTTGTATTATTTCAAGAATCGGACCGCTTTAACGCTGCCTTGCAGGGCTGTCACAGTAATTTGCAAGTTTTTACGCTAAAACGTAATTCCGGTGCAAAAGTTCCTTTTTTGTGAAGGTCGGTGAAATTCTGGGGAAAGGTGAACCTGAATGTTTAACCATTTTGGGTGAAATACCATTACGTGGATCAACATAACGGAAAACAATTTTTTCTTAATAACTTCATAATTATACTTGCATTTTCTTATAAAAAAGGAACAGAACTTTAACTGTATAGTTTTCTTTACTTAAAAACCAAGGTAATTATAAAAATTCTATAACTTTTTTTAAATTAAGTATACTTTCGTGAAAGAAATACATTTTACTAGAGCAGTCTTTTAACATAAAGCTATCTATATTTTCCCAAAACAAAACGGCCCAATAATCTCGTGACGAAATATCATCAAATTCAATTTAAGTCTCGATTGTGTCAATCCTCAAATACCTCAAAATTGATATTTCATGCAAGCTCGACAAACAAAATTAAATTCTAGTTTCAATCTCGACTCAACTCCAACAAAATACGAGACTTGGGCCCTTGAAGTTAGTAGCTTGGACGTGTGTTTCCCTTTCAATGAACATCGGAATATTTTAGTTGAGATAATTTTACGGTGGACAACCCTAGCTCCATCCAAAAAGTCTTATAATTGTACAGTTACGGTTTAAGCTTAATGTCTTCATCAATAACCGATAATTTATGTACAGCACGATCGGTACAAGACGAAATTGCGGCCGCCGGCTCCCCTTTGTAATCAGTGCAAAATTATAAGGCCATTGCAACACCCGCAGGGCCTTACCTTACTTATTATAAAAGTTATATCTCAATGCAGGGGTTATTGAATGGAAATGATTACAGGAATGATGTACGAATTAAATGAATATTTTCAAACATAAAAATATACAGGAAAATAAAAAATTGCAATTGTTATAGGCAGAGGTAACCGTTCAATATCAAGTGGTACATACGGAAAAGCATAGCATAGTAAGTTTTTTCAGTTCGAAAAACCCAATGTTCAGTTTGGAATAAGATGGCTGATTGGGTGAAAAAGGTTCTCAAAAATGGTGACCGCAACCCGGAAGACGAAGCGTAAGACGTACCCTTATGGTTACGAGAACCCATTTCTCTAGGATAAAGGAGGCCTACATTCAGAAGTAGAAAAAAGTATCTAGCAGCAGACTCAGGAATGACGATGATAAAAAAAAAAATTACTGCTGATACTAGAAACCAGACAGAAAATGATGAAACCAACCACCACGGCATAATCGACTTTATTAGAAACTCATTGGATTCAAAAGCAAATTTATTCAGACACTTATAAATAGACTGTATTTGGACCTGATTGATGCTCATCATTAACCATCCAGTAGAACACTGCTCTTATTTGATGGAGATAAAAAGTTACTCTTGAAAATATTCGGTTAATATAAAGTCTTGTTCACACCAGCGAACGCGTCGTATTGAATTCGTCGAACATAAGCGTTGTGTTTGTTCGGATGATAATGATATCTTTTTTTATAAAAATAACAATAACTTTTATTTCATAAAATTACAAGAATCATATTAAAACTTTGGTGCCAGCAGCAGTTGATAAAAATGCATCTTTGTTATTTTTGTTTTTTATAGTATGATTTTCATACAACTTAATAAACAAAATACCTAAAAAAAGGTTAAATGAATATGCCATTTGAACTTAGCAATGTGTATGCAAGAAAGAATTTAAACTTCATATGCACATGAAATGAGCTTGAAACAGTTTATTAAATCATATTTCATCATATTTAGTAGCAGTACTTTAGTAGTTAATGGACGTCAAGTAGTGCACTGTAGGGCACGTTCGTAACGAGTGTGACCTACGAAGCAATACTTTGTTAAAAGTGTTGGTGACCACTTAACATCAGGAGGGCCATATGCTTGTTCCATCAGCAAGTTGTATAAATAAAAGCTAAATTATTCTAAGCCTACTTCGGTTTTGTGAGTGCACACCGCCTTATCCTCTTGAAAAATTTCGGTGGCTATTTTAAACGAGCTCTTTTATTAGTTTTAAAAACGGTCGTTTAGATTACAACAGTGTTTGAGGGCTCCGTGGCTTATTGCCCTGTGAAATATGAGGTGGTCGGTTTAATGGAAAGAAATATCTCTGTCATATTATGAAGTATCGCCATTAGTTTTTCTCAGTGAAAATATCACCTCGGGAGAAAATATATTCAGAAAACTAAAAACCATTATTTTTTGGAAAAATGATGTAATCTAAATTTTTGATTCTGTAATGGGACTCCGAGGTTCTTTTAGGGTTTTTAAATAATTTATATTTTGGAGGACATTTTTTAGACAATATCACTTTCATAACAGTCGTTTCATCAGCACAATTATATAATTGTATAGGCAAAGGTGACCGTATTTTAAAATTAGCTATTTTTATTAATACTTGGTTTCATATAGAATATACTAGGTGTGGTATGTTATTATACTAGTGAAACGCGCGTGACATTGTCCGCTTGAAGTTATCTTCATACAAACTTCAACCCCCGCTGTACTCGTTGAGGGATTGAATTTCAGAAATTCTTCCCTTAGTACACATACTAAACCAAATATTATGCTTCATCATCATCATCATCATCAGCCTATAGAAGTCCACTGCTGGACATAGACCTCCCCCACATGTTTCCAGGAAGATCGATTCCGAGCCCTTACCATCCATCGACTTCCCGCGGTCCTAACAATGTCGTCAATCCATCGGGTAGGAGGACGTCCTACGCTTCGTCTTCCGGTTCGTGGTCGCCATTCGAGAACCTTTATTCCCCAATATTATCCTTAAATTAATAAAACCAGTGGTTAAGGCTGTCATTGTCCACATGTCAGTCAGTTAAGAATCTTATAATTGGAAAAGATATATTACATTCTCGACATTACTAGCATATTTTTTGATTAAACCTGGCCGTATCGTTTGTTTGTTCGTCTCAAGCTGAACCACACAGATATCTAAATAAATGTATAAGGTATGCACACCCGATCCAGAAATAAACTCAAAGCTCACCCGATGTAATATCTTCATTGAGAGGTGTGTTCAATCGATTATATCTTATTTTAACCGAGTATTATGCATATATTTATGATAGATGGGATGCAAGACTGATTTTATACTAGTTTCTTTATTTGTTAATATGATGTAAGTGCTTTGATGTAAATTCTTTCTCACAAACTTCAACCCCCGGTGTACTCGTTTGAATTTTAAGAATTCCTTTCTTAGTTCAGTATTGTAGGTTACGTAACCTACAAGGCAGTGCTTTGTTATAGGCGATGGTAACCACTTAACATCAGGTGGGCTATATGCTTGTTCCATCAGCAAATTATATAAAAAAAAGTAACATTGACACTACAGTCACCGTCAACACGCAATATGAAAGTCGTACGTCGTACCGCATGAAAAATGGGGTACCTACCATCTTCATCTCGTAAATCTAAGTGTCGAAACTATTCTGTACTGCACGCACATACTATGTTATTAACCCAAAATTACTACCGCACAAAACAATTTAGTTTGTAATTGAATATTAATATAGTAATATTAAATATTATTGACACTACCATTATTTTTCATTGCGGTAAAATTGTGGTTCGACGTCCGCAAGTAACCTATCATCATAAGTTTTAATTTAGCGCTCATGTAAATCTCTGCATTTCACCAAAATTATATACGAATATCAGAATTAATAGGAAAACCCGAGTATTCATTAAAAGCGAATATTCAGAGCGTATACGAAAGGTTTTAATCAATGTTGTGTAGTCGCGGCCGCGAAACGAATTGCCAACTTTACACCCTTTACTATGTAGATGAGTTTCAGTTTAGGTGCCATAGAGCTGTATGGTTTCGCATACGTAGAGACAGACTACGTGATACCAGCGAGGTAAAGACACAATTTCAAGTTATCAGCCCGTCTAAGATGTGCAACGTGAGATGTATCGCGCTTGACACGAGATACTTTTGCTATTGATGGAAATTTTAGAAATTAGTGTTATACGTCACCATGTTTTTTATGCTACTTGCTATTGGAACAAATATATGGTCCACTTCATGTTAAGTTCAATTAAACTTCATATTAAGATCACGCGATGAAGTTGCATGCGTTTTTCTAGTACTCTCTATACTCTATGGTTCAATTCGCATGCACACATCCCAAACGCGTTAAACGTTCGTAGCGAGGCATTTTTAATACAAAATCTCCAGCAGATCCCAAGATAAACAGTAAAAATTACACCGTTTTAAAGCATTTCTCTCTCGGCCGCACTTTGTCATTTAACACCCTATCGATGCCGGTGCCAGATAGCCTCGTGTTTATGTCGCTTAAATTAAATTGCGTCTGTTGATTATTGTGACACCGCTTTTTGTATGTGTTGAAATTTATTTCACTCCAGTCTTTCAATGTTGTTTTAGCTTTATTCTCCAATACTTTTAAAGTTAGTTATGTAAAATCTCGCTGACAGATAAGTCGTAAGTTCCACGGCTCCCACAGGGCAGTAACAAAATTAAATTCTCATAAAAATCAATATAAATACCATAGCATTCTATAAGGCGGCCACGATTTAACTTAACGTCTTTATTAGCTAGCGCACGATCGGTTCTTGCAGCAATTTTCAAGTCGAGTCTTTCTCGTAGTCGCGTCCATAATTTGCGTTGTACGAGTCCCGATTTGTCGGCCGAAACACAGATTGCTAAATAGTTAGTTTTGAAGTCTGCAATTCAGAAAGCGCTCGGCCGACAATTTCCAAAAGGTCTTGTCGGGCAATTTTCGAAGGCGATTGGCGCACTTGCTTTCAAGTTTTGAAGTTCCCGTAATTGAAGCTTGGGGCAGGTCTCAATTTAAAAATTACCTCGATTGAGTGTTCACCTCTCGTTGTGTACTTATTTCAACGAAACTTAAAAGCTTTTAAACTTGAAGTCGATGTATGTAATTTCCGTGGGAGATGCATTAAATTGTTGTTTAAAACAATGAGCAGATTCGATATCATTATTTTTCATGAGGCAACTTAGTGGCTTACCTGCACGATATGGAAGAACTTTTAACCTTGAACATAAATATAAAAATACTATGGAATGGTCAGAACCAACTTTTTGTTATATTGTTTTCGGAAAAGAAATCGTAAATTGCTAGTATTCATTTCAAAATAAGGATGTAATAATCCAATTATCTGTTCTTTTCATAAGTAGTCCGTAAAAAAAGGCAGCCACAGAATTCTATTACCGTCACCTTTCCTTTTTTACCAAAGACGCATAATTGTACAACCTGAGCATGCACTGTGCACAAATGATTTATACTCTCGGTCTAGTTAATTGTATTTTTCTTCCAAAAAACCATTGGGCATTATCTCCCGGCGGTCGACAGGTAACAAATCTCGCTTTTTAAATATTATTACTCATCGTATTCGATTTGGGAACGAGCTGGCTAGTGGCTACGAATGCTTTATCACCACCTACTCGACGTCCCGCGGCTCACGATTCTTTGGTCCCCCTAAACTTTATTCAAATGCGACACACTTTCGTCTAGCCGTCTCTATCGCACGCGTATAAATTAACCGCCGGTTTTGTATTGCCGTCTCGTACTCCACTAAAATAGACTATGCCCAAGCGCAAAGTGTTCGTGTCAAAAGTTTTGTATAGAGTCGGATAATGGCTTACGAAATTTTTCCCCTACCTTGTGACTTTTTTTACAGTTGAGTTTACATGCTAGGGTCGTGAAGTAGTGTTAAAAAATTGTGGATTGCGTTTTGATGTGGCGTTTATTGAGGCACTTTTTGTGCGGCTACGGCAGATGCCTTCTCCGTTCTATGTGAGCGCGGAACACGATTCTGTTATAGTATGGACAACAGTGTCAGTTGTAAATAAGGATTTGTATAGACCATACGTTTCGGTGTTGTGGACTTGTCTCGATCTTTATAACCCTTAACGGATTCAATGCGGACATCATTATTATTGTTTTAGATAATCCTGTTGATAATTTTATTTATTTTTAATAGTTCAGTGTCCAACAAGAAATTAGGAGGAATACATTAGTGGTTTACGGTGATATTTGAGATTGTTTATTGGTGTGTTAGTGCTGTACAAATTTATTTGAGTGAGTTCACCTATTAATCCATTTATTGGAAGGATTCACTGTAAGTATTAAGTATTCTCATACAGGTACTAATATTTTACCTGTGGATTATATATTTATTTTATGTTACTGCTGGCGGCATAAGCATAAACCTGATGTTAAGTAGTAACCATCTCCTATAACCTAGTTTTTAAAAATAAATCATAAAATAAACTATTAATATCTCTTACCAATGGGTAACGACTAACAGTGACAAAGTTTAATAAATTAAGTAAAATAAAAATAATTTTTATTTTAATGTACTTAGTACTTTCACACTGAGCGATGTGATTTATATGTAATACTTAATTCAAAATAACTATAATTTTTTTTTAACAAATTTAAGCAAACTCATTACTACCTACTTAGTTTGAATCGTAACGGCTGCCAGTTGAAAATAAAGATCTGAAAATTACATAGAGAGATAGAGAAAGAATAAAAATAGTTATATTAGTCAGTAACTTATTGAATATTAGTTGGCTAAGATTTTCAACTTTGCACAAATCAACTAAAAACCATACAAAGGAATGCATCGTGATAAAAGATGTCATCCGGACCCTGGGACTTTGCAGAAGGAGTATTAATCAATCAATAACAACCCTTATACCTATAAGGTCAAAGTTGAATATGGATCAACATAAACAAAGAGTTTATTTGGATTTTTTCTCTAACAAACAGGCCGACCGAAACTTCAGACCTAGCTTTGGGAATTCATAATATCAAAGCTGGTTTGGAATTCGTTTTGTTATTCTTCGAATACAAATTCTTTTTTGTTCCTAATCTTATTTTTTGGGTTAAAAACCATTGACCTTTTGAAATCATAGCAAAGAAAAAATTTCCTAATTATATTATGTTTTCAAAAAAAAACAGAATCCACCTAAATTACTTTGAATTTAAATGTATAAAAGTTCTAATAATATTATATTTCCAAGATAAAACCTTCAACCACTATAAGTCAATAAAAGGAAAAATACATATCGTCACGATTATAGTAGTAGTAGAGCTCTTAGTGAAGGGCTCGTCCTAGGAAGTACCTACTACTACTATGCCTATTTCTGCCTCCAAGCAGCTTGCTGTGTTCTGGCTTGAAGGGTTTGTGACGCCTGTGTAATTACAGGCACACGAGACTTAACACCTGTATGCCTCAGATTGATGGACGCTGAGCAGCGCATCGTAGGGCACGTTAACGAGTGTGACCTACGAGGCAATGCTTTGTTATTACGTATTGGTCATCACTTAATATCAGGTGGGCCATCTGCATGTTCCATCAGCACGACACATAAAAAAAAGGATTTTTCTCTCAGTACCAAGTACTCGAGATTCTTGTCTAAGGGGGTAACAGAGGTACGTCCCACTATTTTGCAGTAGTTGATATTCCATATATTATCTCATCGTATAATGTTTATTTCAGTAAAATAACAGTTATCACATTACGTTAAAAGAATTGAAAATTGAAGTAAAATTTACTTAAATCCTTACGCGTCCCACCTGTGCAGAATCCAGCGTTTATCACTTAGGTATTTTTGTCAGCGACTTTCTTAGATAGCGATGCTCTCAGCGGCGAGGAAATGAAATTCTTATCGTGCTCCAGTTGAATGAAACTCACTTCTTTCTTTACTAAGGATATATCGGGGGGACAAACTGATTGCTAAAAGGTATCGCGGAAATCTCGCGGCTTGGAAATTGTGTGGGGAAAATGTAAAGCGGTAGTTGATTTTATTAAAAGGATTTTGTATTTTTTTATATTTTCAATTGTTTTAGGATCAACATTTCCGCACTGCAAAAAAATGTATTATTATTATTAATATGCGTTCAACATTCCTAAATGAACCAAAAATATAAAAAAGTTATCAGAACTTAGGTAGATAGGTACCTAAGGTAACTTAAGGTAGCTGAACGCTGATATAGGTAATACTATATAGGTGATGGTAACTATTTTACATTAGGTGGGCCATGTAGGTACTTATTCTATCAGCAAAGCGTTTAAAACAAGTAAAAAACAAACATTGCGCAAGTACCACAAATACCATATGTAATAACAATATTGATTTCAGTTATAAACATGGGCAGCGAATAATTTAAAATTAATTTAAAAATTACTATTTTAATTAAATTTTTTTTGTTATAGGTATTATACTTTCCATCAGGTTTTATGGATTATCATTAATAAAAAACAAATGAAAGCTGAAATGAAACAAATGAAAGTTGTAATTCAGTAATGGATTGTAGCCGAGTCTTTTGTTTGTATCTTACAATCGAAGTCGCAAATGCGTTCAAAATCTAAAACAATGATGTTCCCTTTCTCATTTTGACGCAAGCAGAGAAATTTACGATCACCCTCGCGAGAGAATACTTGCAATGTTTCTAAAAATGTGTCAAACTTTTTTACCAATTTCTTTCATTGAGCCCGTCCGTTCCTTCTAGCCTTTTGAGTTTTTATTTCTGTCATATTGTTTATTTTTTAGTTTCTATTGAAATGTCGGCTAAAGGATTTTAAAGTCTAAACAGTGGACACATTGCAGCAGTGAAATTTCTCTTCTTGTTCAGCTTTTTGAAAGTTTTGTATGCTGTTGTTTTTTGCGACATTGAATTTTTTGCATGAGGGATTTGAAAATGAGTTGAAAATGAACTTTTCTTGATTCTAAAGTATAACAAAGAAATTTGATCAACAGAAACAATGATACTTTTTTGTATGGAATAAAACTAATGAAACTGATAACTGGTTGGGAAAAGGCACATGAATATCTAATATTTTTTTTAAGGTCTTCTCCTTACACTATAGATTGACGGCATTGTAAAAATGATGGAATAGAGAAAAGGATACAGAGATATGTCCTAAGAAATTATAGGGAAGGCCTAACTGGCTTTTATATAATCCATATCATAAAAGTCCAGTGCTAGCCATTATAGTTATAGCCAGTTATAGTCTATAATAAATTGTTTTTATTAAGATTTGAAAACATTTTCTTTCCACATTTTATTTTTTACTACAACAAGGTGGCTTGTAGATGAAATTCTGATACTCAATTCATTTTCAACATTCAGTTTATTTATTTATCTTAATAAAATGTATCATAGCTCGCAGCAATGATCGAAACCTTAATCTCAGAATCCTATTTGTTTGTTTTATCAAAATGCACAAAGCACGTTTTGCATAATCGGCTTATTTTGAATTTATAGAGTGTCTCCCTGATTCCCTTGGATGCGGATTGAAACTGGTTCAGACAGCTTTTTTGCTCTCTTATAATTTCAAACGATGAGCACGCCTGCTCGATTTTAATGTAAATTTTATTAATTATAGTTTATTTAGGTACAAATGTCAGTGATTTCAAGCAGTGAAGAAGTTATACGATAGTTTAAAACTTAGTAATATATAAGTAAGAATTTAGATAATATTTGTATTATTTATAGAAAGATATATCGAACGAAAGAAAAAACGACAGAAATAACTATAAATACTGAGTACAATGGGCGGCCTTATTTCTAGGCATGGTTCCTTGATTAAAACTCATTTATGTACTATACTATTTCAAATCTGAGTTATACAGTAAGTACATTTAAACATAATTATTGTAAACACCTAACAAAAAAACCTGTTTAAACAGTTTTAAAATAAAGATGAAACTTTAGGTGAAACTACTTGAGTAAATCAAATGAAACCTGTTTAAATAAATATTTATAAAGGATACTATGATATCAATACCAATCGATTCAAATTTATTGATTGAATAAAATCTGAATTTATTTTAATTTGATTATACTAATGGTATTTGTGGAAACAAATCCCCAATTTCTTAAATAGCTTCTTTATAATGAAGTACCTATATAATTTAGTTAAGTATTCAAAATATATCGTGTGTAAAATGTGCTTTAAATAGATACTTTGACTAATAATATCTACATAATCTATAGTATTACAGTAACTGAACAATAAAATTGTAGATTAATATGTAAGTAGGTACCTACTATATCTATAAACAGTCCACACAGTCGATTACGTAAAATACAATCTAAATGTCCAATTTACAAATAAAATCTCTATTTAAATGAGCATCTACATTGACATCAGACACCTTAAGATGCGTGGAAGATGTTTATGTTACTACCTGATCATAAAAACTCACAAATTATTGTCTATCGACTACCAAACCAAAAATATCGTAAACTATAGAATCCGAATTAGTGTCGCCACATAGGGAAAAACCGTATACGCAAGCACTATCCGATTTTTTTCGATTATATTTAAATCCAAAATTTAGAACGCGTAGGCGCTCGAATTAGACGGTGTGTAAAAAGATTTTAATCTATTCCGTATGTGGGCAGTGACTTATAGTTCTTTTTTTGAATTATAAATTCTGCTTTCCGACTCGAATAGATCAACTAATGAGACTGTAGACTGTGGTTGGTGTGAGGTACGTAATCTACTGAGGCATCGGTAAATCAAAATGACATGGTGCGTTAGGTAATTGCTAGGACTTTACGCTTTGGAAGCTTGTTTAATTTAATACGTTGTTATTTATTATAGTGTCAGCTAAAACTATATCTTTGAGGGTTTTGGCAAACATGTTGAACTTATTCGTTAAACACCTAATTAGTCTCAAAAGTAACTTGCAAAGATTAAAAAAAAACTACTTGAAAATATAAAACGGTTCTTGTTAAATAGTTGCTTAGCTATTATAAAATTATTATCATACATAAGGCTGGGTTTACACGAAGCGCAGCTGCCCACAACTGACAGCTTTTAGATTAGGCCCCCACCTCACCCCGCGGGGATCTGCCGCGCCCCTCCCCAATTGAGAGCTCCATGCCGCGCCGGCTAAATTAGTAACGGTTACCAAATTGGTTTTTAATTTCAGACCCGTTATTAGGTAGATAACTGAGTAGGGATTATTTTTAAAACTAATATGATTTTTTGGTTTTAAGCATATTTTTTCCGATGTATTGTATTCTCCACTCTATAAAACTAGTGTATTACTCGTGCATTTTTTTAATTCTGTTACACACTGATTTTGTTACTGCCGTATTTTTATTGGATCATCACATTCCATCCAACAACTTTTTTTTTATTAAAATCGATGAAGTTTTATCGCGCATTTGTATCATTTAAAAATTACATTACATTTGCAAATGTTATTTTTTAATTTTAAATACAGACAAATCAGTAAGTTTATACAAACCAATAAATTGAAACAATGCATTCCAGAGGTAAGTTAAAAAAAAAAACAAAATATTGAGTTACAAGTACAACGTTCAGACATTGAAAAATCTTTCATCTGATCTGTATTGGCCGGCTGTTATACTTTGTGTTTTTTTCTCTCTCTTTATTTCGGTCCAAGGCGCGGCCCTGCCCTAGTCTCCGGGTTTTAGCCCATCCCTAATTTTAATGGCTGCTTCGAACATCCGGATACCTTAGCATGGAGTCGGACTAGACAATTATTTTTAAGGTGTGATTAATTACATGTGATTGGTCTAATTTGATAAGAAATACTTTCAAAATTGTATCAACCTGCAATATTACTAAATAATGAGTTAAATTTTTAATGTTTGGTTTTCTTAATCTTTATTATTATCATTTTTTATACTATTTATTTCTGGAAGAAACTGACGGTACACTTGATATTATGGTAACTAAGACCTTGCATTGTCTCGAAGGTCATGCATGTTAGGAATGTAGTCTATAAAATACTACCATGCGTCCATCAACTTGAGGTATTAATCATGTGCCTGTAATTTTACAAACACCCATACTCTCCAAACCAAAACATAGCAAAGCTGCTTAGTGGCAGAAATGGGCATGGTGGTAGTACTTTTCTGGACTACCAACTGCGCACTGTTGCCAACTACCAACTGCCTTTTCTTCTCTGTTCTTCTAGGTCTGTTTATGTGAAAGTGGTTAGATTTATGTAAGATTATGTTACTATGGTGGAACAAGCACACATGCTTTATAGCTATAGACCATAGCCCACCTAATGTTAAGTGTTAACCATCACCTTGTAGTTCAGACTTGTTAGGCTCGTGCCCTACGATGCACTACCCTGCTTCCACCAACCCGAGGTGTTCAGCCTCTTGTGCATGTAATTTCACCGACACCCACACCCTTCAAACCGGAACATAATAATGCGAGCATCACAACTTGGCGGCAGAAATAGTTACGGTACTTCCCCGGACGAACCCTTGCATAAAGAGTTCTACTACTACTAAAAATATGAGTTTATAAGACTTTTTACAGTCGTCATTATGATATAACGACCGTTGCACTTTAATTTTTTTTGTTTTGCTTTGCTAATGGTGTAATATAATTCAATTCTATGTACCTTATCGTGTACAAAAGCAGTTAGCAAGAATAATGTTTAGCAAAACATAAAAAATATATTTAAGGTATTTAAAAGTATTTACGTTCGTTAATTGTTTAAAAGTGGCGTATCTAATTGCTTTAATTATGGTCTATAAAAGAACTCTCACTACCTGATTAGATCAAAAAAACAATGATTTTAAAATACCATGATTTTTTTAATTTCTTACATTCAAGTTGTATTGTTTATAATAAATTAATTCACAAAAAATAACGCAGTAGAAGTATATTAAATTATAATAAAAGCTATCTTTTGCCCGGGACTTCGTCCGACGACTTTACGCTTATCGTTATGTTGGGCAATTCACACAATATCTTTATAAATTATAGCTTATGTGTTATTCTGATGTATGTTTTATATGAAAAGTTTCATTAAAATTCATTCAGTAGTTTTTGCGTGAAAGAGAAAAAACATCCATACATCCGTACGAAGTTTTGCATTTATAATACAAGTATTAGTAGGACTTTATATTTTTTATTTTTTTATAATTTAAGACGTAAGTGATTTCATTTAAACATAATACGTAGCCAAGTACTTATCTGTATGCAGCTCATGCAGTATCACTATAATAAAATTTAACTTTCTACTCCACAGTATTTTACCATCTTCACATAGCAAACCCGTGTGTATTTTTTTTAGTGAAATTAATAACGGGTTTCATAAATTAATTAACCCAATTCAGATTGGATTCTCGTGTAAGCGTAATATAAACTATAAGTCATCGGTGCAACCCTTCCCTGCAAGCTGATGCATGAAATACGACGAACCGGCGCCGGGCCTCATAGACCCCATGTTGGATCCAGCTTTTTGCGACATTCAACTCGTAATTGCTGAAAAGTTTTCACGCGGAGTCGTGGTCACGCGTATTTTATTACTATGAAATTGAATTATTTATGGCGACAGCGCGACCATTGAGCGTCGGTAGCTGAATTTTAAAAGTCGTATTACTGGGGTTTGAGTAAAACGATCGCGTGGACTTTTGTATTTTTTTTACAATATCGTCAACTAGTTTTTAATACTGAACCTGAATCCATGTTAGTTGAGAGATAATTGGCGCAACATAGTTTTTTACTGACAAAGCACTTTAGTTATTAGACAACAGATTCTAAAATATATATCTTTGTTAAGACAAAGCTGCAAAGTTATCCATGACTGTAAGTTTTTACTAATTACTAAGTCTATCTGATTAGTATTGCCCCCGTTCCGTCAAAATGACGTATCAGCGCGGGAGGCTTAATTGCGTCGCCCCGTAAAGCCTGCCGCAAGATTTATGTATATCCAATCCCGGCCGCCTAATCCCGTTCCTGGCCCGGGTCAATCCGACCCCGGAAAGGTTTTCCCGGTTATTTTCCGTGGAACTTTTAATCCCACCGAATACCGACATACATCATAGAGGATTAAGAGGTTTAAATTGGAAGTTACCGACGTCCGAAATAAATTTAAATCGGCTGGCAGTCGGTATTGTGATATCGGCTCAGATGCTAAATGGGAGCCAATTTTATCCCGCAAGTAAATCTTCAGAGTGAATAGAAAAAATGTATGACCGCAATGTTGTTTTAATTGAAACTGAACAGTTCATTGCGTAATGAAATTACGATACAAGATTAGATAACATTAAGCGTATAGAAGAAAACTAAAAGGGCTGTTTCGTTCATATCAGAGCACAAAGCACAACAATTAAACCTGTCTAGGTTGACCATAAAATAACAGTTCACATAGATACACATACACATGTGTATTTTACTTATAAGAAAGATTCTTAGAAATTTCATACACATACATGCAGCATGGTACCAAATTAAAATGGAAACCAATATGGGCGCAATAAATCACACAAAGCGTCTAGTTGGTGTCCCTTCCAGAAGACCCTTGCCTCCTGACCACCGGCATGGTTGCATACCTTTCTCTACTTCCTCTTAACTATATTTATACCTACCTAATACGATTTACAAATACGAAAATACAAACATCATCTCGTAAAGAAAAGAAAATATTGAGTAAAAATTTACGATGAAAAACAAATAGCCGTTTCCATGTTTTTTACAAGATATTATGTCTATCAACAAAAAAAATTTGTTTTATGCAATATTTTTTTATAAAGCCTTCAAACTGTTATGTAAATAAAAATATTTGTTTACTTTATTCTCTATTTGTATTAACCATTTTTAAATATTTTTTTAATTTAATCAAGTTTATCTGGATGCCTACTAATTTTTGCAACCAATCATAATAAAATTCTAGCGATACGTATGGAATATCAACTTTGACAGAATATGCGTGTGTGTAAATGTAATATATGGACACACTTATCCTTAGGGTCTTGGTACTAAGAGATCTGAGGAGATATCAATATTATCATCATGTTTTATAATATTTATACCCTCTTTATTTTACTTAATTTCATATTTGTAAATCTGTACTAAAACTTGAAACAGTATGTATTAAAGTTAGCCTTATACTGTGTCCGTCGAAAAACATAGAATTGGATAAAGCTACGTGCCTATCCAATGATCAAACATTTTGTCTTTTAATAATACTACCAATCTCTTTGAATTTATGGGCTCCCAAACTACCTAGTTGTAGATTTTCATTTTCATTAGTAAATCTGTACCGAACTTGATACAATATGCGTTTATGCAGTGAGCCCTTTACTGCGTCCATCAGACAATACATCATTTCTTTTTTCAAGAATTTGAACATTTCATTTGAATCCATAGGTTCCTGAACTACCTAGTTGTAGATTTTAATTTAAATTTTCATTAGTAAATCTGTACTAAAACTTGAAACAGTATGCGTTAATGCAGTCAGCCCTATACAGCGTCCGTCGCACAACACGGAATTGGGTACGTAAATCATTAATCAGGCACGTCATTTGTTCGCGCCAAAATTATTAATGTCCGCACCGGTGCTGCTGTGTCGCCTCTTTAAAACGCAGTTACAGAATAACGCGATTGAGTTATAGTGTTTACTGTTTAGGTTTGAGAGTAAATATAATTAAAATAAACATTTAATTAAAAATATTGATTCACATTTTACGCAACGCCATCTAGTCCCAAACTAAGCAAAGCTTGCATAGAACCAAATAACTAGTAGAAATACTTAAGTAGTTAGAGGCGGTGGTACTACCTGACATCAGGTGGGCCACCTGCTTGTTAAAACAGGTGTCTAAAATATATAAATATAATTCCGTCTGCCAAGTGTGATGAATTCGGCAAACCGGTGATATGAGAAGCCTGTGTCCAACAGTGGATTTATTTAGGCTTTTAATATATGTTGTGGATTGACGACCGATGTGGTGCGGCGAAAGAATGTTCGCCTGCGACGCAGAGGTTGCGGGTTCGATTCCCGCCTTGGGATAAATGTTTGTATGATCTGCAAATATTTATTCCGGGTGTTCTGGGTATTTATCTATGTATAATAAAAAATATCTATGTATGTAATATAATATTGTATTAAGTATATCAGTCATCTAGTACCCATAACACAAGCTCTGCTTAGCTTGGGGCTAGATGATGCTGTGTGGATTGTCCAGCATTATTATTATTATTATTATTTATAAATAGCATAATTTCGCCCAAAACTTAGCAACATGTTATTACGAAAAACCGTAAAAACCGTTACATACAAAAATACCCATAAATATTCTAATATCGTACACGTTGCATAAATCATACACTTATCCCTAAAAGTCAGCCGCATACATGGAGTTTGTAGAAAGTCGGCGTGGCTAATCAAGTGTAAACTTGTAACTAAGTTGGGTGTTCGGAGGCTGGGCAACCCTTCCTACAACCTGCCACAGTGTATTGGGAGTAACGCTGGTATCTTACTCACTATCGATGGCGAATTTTGTTCTATAACTTTTACTACTTTATAAAATTAAATTATGATTTCATAAAACCTATTGTTTACACGCTATTTACTGTATATCAAAAACAACTTATTTAGAAAGCTACCTCCTAAAACTTTTTACACGAGAACAGATAGGTATAAACAGATGTCATCCAGTTAGGGCAGGGCATCGTTTAACTACAAATTCACCATGTCAGTCAATAAAAAAAACAAGGCTTTGTCAAATTTATTTATATTTTGCCCACATCATAAAACTTTATTCCAGTTTACGGTTTTGTAAGCTGGTATCATAATTTTATGATATCTGTAGAAAGTGGACTAGCTGTTCTTCCAGTCTGTGTCACAAGGGTGTAGGAAGGGTTGCCGCAGGCCGGGCGCAATAAACTGTCGCAGAACTCCTCTGATTAATGGATGTGTAATTGTTCCCACATAATGTACAATAACCGGCAGTTATACAAGTTGCGACCTTGTGTTTTTGTTCGTATACACTTTTTTATTGAAATCTTCCGTTGAAACTTCCGGGTGTAATTCTCACTTTTTGGTGTTTAAACTTTTTAAACTATCATGTTTTTGATCTATATTTTGGAACATTTATTTACAAAGAAAATTATAGCTAATGCAAGTATTTATAATTGGTATGTACAAAATATTATTTTGGATAGAAACAGGATTTTACTATGATTTTTGAGTGTTATTGTGTCCCGATATTTGGCACAGTTGCATGCGCCTTGATTACGGATTAATCTCAACCCGTGAGTTTCTCGCAAATAACCCGTTTCTATCAAAACATATAAACTTTTAATATTTCTAACTACTACTGTCGCTTTAGGGTGTGTTTCTGAGACGCGAAAGATTTCACACGGCCGGCCAACCGTGCGGTAACCGCGCAGTTGGCCGCTTGACAGGAATTTTAACGTTGTTACCTAAAATATAGGGGCGATATTCGGTATTGATTTTCACAACCGCACGGTCAATCGCGCGGCGACTGCGTGAGATCTTTCGCGTCGTCTAAACACGCTCTTAAGTTCAAAATATTTTTAAGCCATTAATACTGAACATTCCAACAAGAAGGTTCCAGGGTTGGGTCGATGCTTTATAATGAACTCTCGAATTGTTTTGCTAACTAATGTCCTTGTAATTACTCTTGTATATGGTATCCTTTAATTCAATTTGAATTGTTCGCTTGTCTGAAATTTACAATTTTCGGGTTAAGTGTTGGCAAGTTTGAGATAAGACATCAAAATACCTTTTGCCTCTATTCATTTACTAAAACAATTTGCTTATTATGTTAGAATACCACTGTTACTAAACTTCCTATTAGTAGGTAACCTCACTTTGAATTAACTTTGTACTATGAAACAAGTTGCTAGCGGTCCCATATAAGTTCGGTATTTTTCGTTCCAAATTTAAAAGATTAAACTCAGAAAAAAAACTACAAGTACTTATAAATAAATAAATATTTGTGGACATTTTTAAAACAATATCATCTAGTGAGCATACCTACTATGAGAACCAGATGACTGACAGAATAACTATATTTTTTTTTGTATATACATACTTAGATGATACAGTAACACCCAGACAGAGAACAAATATCTTATGTTCATCACACAAAGTTTTGTTCTTCGTGGGGATCAAACCCACGACATAGACATAGACCTACATCATAGAAAGCAGAGCAGACTAACTGAGCTGCTAGGCCATGCAAACAAAACAAAAATAGTATGTACCTATGCAAAGCCATATTTTGTTGCAAGGCAGAAAAGGGCCGCTAATTTCTTATAGCAATTGTCTAGCTGTCTCACTTTCGCAGAGGGCTTATAAGAGGGAAAGCTATATGTTTGCAGTAAAATTAGTTTGTTCTCGAGCTTGTAGTAAACTAATGATACAAACATAAAACCACTTCCTGGAAAAACGCAAAAAGCTCAAGCTTTGTTCCATACTATCTTAGGGCTAGTCCACGCACCTTGTTCCATGTAACGCGTACTCAATTACGTGTAGTTTGACTATTAATCACCCTAGATAAAGTGAAGACATGCATATCTAATGAGGATATCGTTTTTTTCCGGCAAAGTTGGAATTAAATTATTTTACTATTAGAACATCAACAGCTTAAAAATTAGCTCACTAATAAATTAAGATATTTCTAGATGAACTTCCATTATATAAGTAGGTACCTATGTGTAACCTGTGTTCCTGACTCATATAATATACATACATAACCTGACAAGTGGAATTACATGCTACATTTTAATACTGCTTATGTGTCGAAAATAAAAAAACTTAAACTTAAATCTTAATTTTACTTACTATCTACAAGAAAGAGCATAGATATGACTAAACTGATAGTCGTAAGGCAATCAATCTCGTGCCACGTTCTTACAGTTCTTACACGTTCTTACAGTTCTTACACGTTCTTACAGTCTGGTCTGCGAGGCAAAGCTTTGTTATAATTATTTTATAATAAATTATATTGAAAAAATCTAAGAAATTATACTATAGATAATTATAACTTCTTCAATATTTATAAACTTACTAATTTAATAATGGAAATAAAATTAGTAAACTTATAAGTACCTACTTACCACTTAATATCAGGTAGGCCATTTGTTTGTTCTATCAGCAAGTTTCCTTAAAATTTTGGAAAAAAATTAGTAGTGCTGATAAAAGTATTATTAATTCAAGTACCTACTATACCTTCCAGTATTTCGACCTTTTGGAGTGAAATACAAATTGTCAGGACATTTCTAGGTATTTCCCTTTTCCTAATTCAACGAAAGATAAATAATTCTATCAGCTGTGTGAGGTAACGCTGGGTGGGCGAGTAATTGCACTAATTACGTCAATGCCTCTGTGGATTATCAATGAATTATTGATGTGTTGTAGCGTGTGATAAATGATCTCCGCTTGTTAACTAGACAATAATTATACTTTTTACTATCAATTGATAAATGTGCCTAGAATAATACTTCTAGGTAGTTCAACGAAAATTTTTATACTATTCGCTCATCCTTGTAAACTGGGTGTATAGAAATGGACATTCTGCGTCTGAGCCTACTAAAACTGCCGAATTCTAAAAGTTCATCTATTCGGCAATAGATGTCGCTGTTTCAAATTGAGATTTCACGTTTCACCAGCTGCTACGAGGTAGCGCCACCGTAAAACTGTCGTATTTTATGATTATTTTATTGCTCCTCTCTGTTATCAACGATGTTTATTGACATTCTATTACAAAGCAGTAAATAAATAAGCGTGTAAGCAATAAAAGTAGCCGTTCATCATATAGGCGAGATTGAGACGATACAGAAGCGACAAATGTGCCGTAGTTCGGTATTAAAATGTTAGAGGGCGTGATTTACGGTAACATTGACGTTCGACGCTTGAAATTGGTTTAATGGGCGATTATGAGCGCATTAGTTTTTACGATGCGTTTGAACGTGGTTGTAATGGGTAGTTTCACAAATATTTACACGTTCTCACTAATAAGTGATTCAATAAAGCTAAATAAAATTAACATTGTTAAGCTGACCTAATGTTAAGGGTGTCTTAAAAGGCATTATTTTATAAAAACACTGCAGTAAAGGAGGGTATATTTATCCGCGTGAAGTTTTTTCAAACAAACTTCAACCTTCGCTGTACTTGTTTAGGGCTTGAATTTTGAGAATTCTTTTCTTAATTTCAAGTCTCTACAATTAGTAACCACTAACAGGATGTGCGTCATCTATATGTCAGTCAGTCAGTCAGGACAAATATTTTTATAACTAGTATAACCTAAATAGATAGATTATAGTTTTTATTTCATTCTCTTATGTAAGTAGCAGAAAGAACTGTTGGTCTAAAGGAAGTGACTCTAATCGTCGATCGTGAGTTCAAACCCGATTGTGCACCAATAGATTTTTCTTTAAAAATAATTATGTACACAATGTCAGTGTTCTCAAACGGTGAAAAAAAACAATGTGAGGAAACCAGTTAGGTTTCAAGGAGCGGTGATGAGCTTGGAACTTGTCACATATGGAATACCAACTACTGCAATAATGTGAGTGCAAACCAAATTTAATATTTGAACGTACCTCTGACTACCCCCTTCGCTAAGGAATCTAAGGAGATATCTATCGTGCATGATGATTAAAGTCGCGAAGCTATTTCTCTATTTATAATTCCTAAATCATTTTTAAAACTAGTATCTACCTTTTATGACTGAGCACCTAATAAGGTTCACAAAATTGTATATAAAAAAAATTAAAGCTCATTAAAATTATACAAAATCTAAATTCAATCTGTCACCACCACGCGCCATAATGTATCGTCCATCACACTTTATAATAATACTTGAATAGGGGTAAGTTACCCCTAAAATTAAAAATGGCCGCTGGTGCAAACGCTCTCGATTGGTGGCTATAACTCATTGCGCCGCCACTAGGGGGCGCCTGCTACGAGCCATTTGTCAATGTCAACCCCCCTCCCCTTCGGAGAAATATCTACTCTGAAGATGTGGGGATGTTTCAGTGACAATGTTTTGTATCATTTTATCTTGAATAAAAATGTTTAACTTGTTTCTTACAACTGTTTTTAAAAATAATTAGATGTGAAAAAAATACCTGTAGGTTGGTAGGTACTTTGAAATATGCTATCCCCACTACTAATAAACTCGGCGTAGCCTCGAAATAGTTACGTGTTTTGTCTTCTTCGATCTAACTTGAAACTTCCTGTTAATGCAAGGTGACACTGACAGGCCTCACAACTCAGTTTGTACACGGAAAAAAAGGATCTCTTAATCCAAGAATACCGATATTCTCAAAAAAATTGTTTCAATCCAAGTAAATATATTATTAAGTTAAGTAAATGTTCTCAATTCAAGAAACCGAGTTTACTTTAATGAAGAATAATATTTTCTTCCTTTTAATTCTTGATTTAAGAAAATATTTTTGACTCAAGAATATTGCAATCTCGATTAAAGAAATATTTATTTTTTGACGAAATACTATAAAAACTTTTCACATCAAGATCATATTGTCTTCTTTCAAGATAATAATTGACTTCATTTAAGAATTTGAAATTTTTTTTGGTTTGAGAAATACACTTTCTTAATCTAAGAAACGTTTGCTTCCTAGAAGAACATGTCACTCTTGTTTCAAAATTAAATACTTTTTTAAACTCTGGCTTATCTGAACATTGTAGAAATACTTCAAACCAAGAATATTTTTCTTACTTCAAGAAATTACTATCTTAATTTAAATCATTCTGCCTATTTTTGAAAGAAGACTCACTATATTCTTAGTTCAAGAATGTTTACATCTTCTTCTAATTTTTTTATTTATTTCTTAACAAGAACACACATTTTTTTAATTCAAAACAATTTTTTGTCACGTACCAAGAAAGTGTAGTTTTGCTTCAAGAATTTCTGATTACTTTCATTGTGGTAAAAATATTCTTGTTTTTTATGCTTCACTTAAGAATATAATAAATAAATAAATAAATAAATAATGCCGGACGATCCACACAGCATCATCTAGCCCCAAGCTAAGCAGAGCTTGTGTTATGGGTACTAGATGACTGATATACTTAATACAATATTATATTACATACATAGATATTTTTTATTATACATAGAAAATACCCAGAACACCCGGAATAAATATTTGCAGATCGTACAAACATTTATCCCAAGGCGGGAATCGAACCCGCAACCACTGCTTCGCAGGCGGACATTCGCCCGCCGCGCCACATCGGTCGTCAATATAATATGTTATAGTTAATTGAAGAATTTGTTAATCTCGTTTCAAGACTGCGTTTGGCTTAACTGAACATTGTAGAAATACTTTAAACCAAGAATATTTTTCTTATTTCAAGAACTTACTTTCTTAATTTAAAACATTTTGTCTATTTTTGAAACAAGACTAACTATATTCTTTGTCCAAGAATGTTTCCATCTTATTCTAAAATTTTATTTATTTCTTAGCAAGAACACATATTTTTTTAATTCAAAACAATTTTTTGTCACGTACCAAGAAAGTGTAGTTTTGCTTCAAGAATTTCTGATTACTTTCATTATGATTAAAATATTCTTGTTTTTTAAGCTTCATTTAAGAATATGGTATGGTTAATTGAAGAATTTGTTAATCTTGTTTCAAGACTGCGTTTGGCTTAACTGAACATTGTAGAAATACTTGAAACCAAGAATATTTTTCTTATTTCAAGAACTTATTTTCTTAATTTAAAATATTTTGCCTATTTTTGAAACAAGACTCACGTTATTCTTTGTCCAAGAATGTTTGCATCTTATTCTAAAATTTTATTTATTTCATAGCAAGAACACACACTTTTTTAATTCAAAATAATTTTGTTTCACGTATCAAGAACGTGTAATTTTGCTTCAAGAACTTCAGGATACTTCACTATAGTAAAAAAAATATTCTTGTTTCTTATGCTTGACTTAAGAATATGTTATGGTTAATTGAAGAATTTGTTAATCTCGTTTCAAGACTGCGTTTGGCTTATCTGAACATTGTAGAAATATTTCAAACCAAGAATATTTTTCTTATTTCAAGAAGTTACTTTCTTAATTTAAAACATTTTGTCTATTTTTAAATTAAGACTATTATATTTATTTATCTAAAACTTTCGTACTAAACAATGGAGTGCTAGGAGTAACTTAAACACTACTTTAAAAAAAAAAAAATATTCAGTAATATCCGCAGGGATCATCTAAGAGAGAGACTAACCCAAGAAGAGGTTTAACTCAATTATATTAAACTTCTTTGAATTTTATTAAAGTTTAAATAAATAAATAATAAATACGGGTGGACATTGCATACAACACCACCTAGTATCAAGCTAAGCAAAGCTTTTACGATGGAAACCAGATGGTTGATAGAATACTTAAATTCCTTTTTTATGTAAATACATACTTATAACAGATTGTAAATACGTCGTACTTATCCAGACAGTACATCTTTTAATACTTAACGACAAAGCCTACTTACTACAAGAACTTACCTAGTAGTACTTAAATAGATACCTACTTAAACAAAAGCCAGCACTTATTTCGAATTCATTGTGATATTTCTCGGTTAAGTTATTGATACTACTGGTACAGGATAGTTTTTACTGTCTGTTTGTCAATGCAAGCGGCAAAAGGCATAAGTAGGTACTTATTTAGATTCATATTTAAAATTATTTACGTAGCTATGTAGATTCTTAACCTATTACATTTGTTGACACTACAAACTAGGTAGTTGTAAAAAACATTACCCTCCTACTGCTTCGTGCAGTCGGGTAAAATCAAGACTCATTCTCAGAATTCATTTAGTTAGATAAATAATAGATTTATAGTTAGATAAATGATAAAGGTAAAGCAGGTTACTCAGGTATACTTACCTACCGATTAAACTGTGGTAAGTACTTAGGTAAGGTAACCAAACCTAACCTAATGTTATGGTAGGTAGGTAGGTACCGCCAAAACCAGCTTCATGGTAAGTATATTTTGTACGTCTAAGGTTTACTACTAATAATACTGTGGTACCTATAGGTACCTTAGTATTATTAGTAGTTAACCTACTTACGTAGGCAGTTGAGATTTTTGTCTCTTTTTATTCTGTACGTTCATGCTTTTTTACCTTCATTCATACCTATTTCAGTCAACGCAGAACCAACAGGCGCACGATTTGTCGTACCTACCTACCTACCTTTGGTAGGGACAGACAGACAGCAGAATCTTAGTAATAGGGTCCCGTTTTACCCTTTGGGTACAGATCCCTAAAAAAAAAATGATGAAATCCCTCCACTGCCCCTTTTGGGTTTTTTTTGCAATGTCTTGTCTAGAGTGAAGTCCTTATTGTGCCTCTCAAAGATTGAAATCCATCGATAAATAACGCTACGGCAAATCTCTCCTTTTTTGGCTCTCTTTCCCACTTTTTAAGACTATTTTATATCAACTTGTTAAAAATCGAGTGCTTATGGTCTCCACCATATATGAACACTATAGATCAATAAATGGCGCCACAGTAAACAATCCTCTTTTTGCCCCCATATTCGCCCCAATGGAAAATCGCCAACGACCTACAAATTTCCTAAAGTCAAGGAACCCGTGAGCCAATTTTCGTTAAAACCTGTTGAAAATGCGATCTATAGGCAGAACAAATAGACTGACAGACGGACAAACAAGGTAGGTTTTGAGATGAGAAAACGTTTTTCGAATACAGACTTTATTTGTTGACTAAAGAAATACAAAATTCTCACTCCAAGAACTTTTTTCTTGAATTTGAACTCTTCATTCAACATTTCACTCAATCTAGCCAATATTTGTTCATTTCATTCCGTTCCACCCACCATCCGCCATTATTCTTCCTTTCTTTCTTGGCTGGCGGTTGGTGAGCATCGTAATTATTATTTGTGTGAAAATGTCAGAAACAGAGCAAGTATTTAGTGAAGAGTGTAAACTATTATGTGGTGCCGAGCTTCGTGAGCTGAGGAAGGTCGGGATATCGAGGAAGCCGTAATTGTCAATTTTGCAAGTAAGTCTTTCAACATTGTTTCTATGGACCTACAACTACCTATTGCGGTTCCTCTTTTAAATTGGTAAGTAGATACGGTGTTTCTTCTAATATAAGGGTAGGTACTACCTATAGGAACATAATACTAATCTCGGATTCCTCAATGGAATCTCTGATCTCTTGGATTGGGTCTTCAATTTGAAAGAAGTGAAGTAGGTACCTATATAGATGTAATTGAACTAATTTAACTATACTGCAAGCCTTGCTTGGCAGCAGTTATTTTTATTTGCTTGGTTTATCAATTTTTTCATACTTGCTTATTCATTTTAATATTTACTTACATTATAAGAATTGTGTTCTTTAGTTAACAAATGAAAAATCTTCATTCGAAAAACTTTTTCTCAAATTCAAGAAAAAAATTCTTGGAGTGAGAATTTTGTATTTTTTTAGTCAACAAATAAAGTCTTTATTGGAAAAACGTTTTCTCATCTCAAAACCTACCTAGGTAGGTATAGTATGGTAGGTATGGTCAGTAGCAAATTTTTATACTTACCCCGTTTTCTTTTGATAGGTACAGGTTTGATATGTACCTACCTAGCTAGATAAATGGTAACTTCGTCTCGAAAATTGTTGTGTAATGACCACAAAAAAGTTATTTTTTTTAACAAATCAAAAAAAAACACGTCGAAACGAATTTTGTTGACGTTTAAAATATTATGAAAAGAAACTATAAAAATGTAATCCATTTGGTAGAGTAGTAGGTTGGTAATGTAGTATGTGTTGTAGTAGCAGCCTCAAAGATTTTGTGGTTATTTAATGATATTTGTCTTGTTTTGTTTGTTTTAGAGTTACACAAAGATGATTTTGTATGGCTTAAAGTAAATTCTGAACCATGGGAGGATGTAATCACCAAGTGAAGGGCTACATATAAACTCCGCCAACAAATGCAATTTTAAACCGTGGAAGCATTGATAGAAAATTGGCCCATATTAAATGACGTCAGAAGCGATGTGCTGGTAAGTCAACAACTCCTTTTTACTGACTACAGAGGGTTAGGTATGTGCTTAGCATTAGCATATGGAATGTAGGTAGGTACTATGTGTTTAATGTTAGTATTTTAAAATCGTTAATTAATAACATTATTAAGTAAAATTTATCAATTTTTCAGGATAAATGTGTAAAAAACTTTTTAATTTTTAGATTCAATTAGACTTTGACGCAATACATCCTGGAAGAGCAAACAGGTTTTACCTACTGTGGAAGGAATTCATTGCCAAGATTTAGGACATAAGAAAACCAAATCCAACAGAAGAGGTGGTGTCCATTACATTAATGGAATAGTTGATGACGGTTGGTTTTTACTTTTTTTCGATCGAGTGAGCGATGCGTCTTCATGATTATTTATTATTATTTCAGCTTAGACAAAAAATCTTTCGTATTCTCGTGAAATTTTGTGAGCACATTCGATATTTTTGTGGATTTTTTAGTAGATTTAGTTTTCGGAAATTTTACAAAATAGTGGGGTTATGGGTGTTGAAAACGTAAAAAATACCATATTTAAAGACTCGCGAGGTCTACAGCTTACAGAGCCACTAGTTTTAGGAACTAATTAAAAAATTAACACTATAAAGTTATAATTTTATTCCAGATCACAAACTTCCATCTCAGACAAAGCTGCTCTGTAAATTGGTACCTACCTCCAAAAGGACGCCTGAACAAACGACAAAAAAATTCTATAACCAAATGCACTGGTAGCTTCTTTGTGACTGTTAAGGTAATAATAATAATAATAATAACCGTTGTTGGGGCGATGAAAGCGTCCACTACATTATCATAGACAAAAAATAGTTATTTTAAATATACCTAGTACTTAATTAGAACCTAATTTATATAGAAGTTGCGTTAAATGGTGCTAACAACCACAGTGATATTTATTCTAATAATGTTTATAATTTTAATAAAGTTCATCATCATCAACAACCTGTAGAAGTCTACTGCTGGATTGCAACAATAAAGTTACTTTTTACTAATTATTTATTCTTAACTTTTTAGACATCTGGCGATATACAAAAGAAATTCGATGAAATATCAACTGATGCGTCAGGAAAACGGAAAACTGCACAACCTTACATTATCCATTGCACCAGCGACGAAGAAATTGGAGGAACATTTTATCTGATTATAGATAAGGTCAGGTATGTTTTTCAAACTGCCTATAAGGCCTTTGACACATTATTCAAGTGTTATCATGCACTCCATGTATCCTATCAAAAATCAGGCTTCCACCTGTATTTGCTAATTCAGAAATGTATCTATGACATAAGCACTAAATATGATGTTATCTCACCCTACATCCTGGATCTGATTTCGGATGCTAAATGTACCTAGTGATGTGAGTAATTTTTGGTATTAAAGTATACTATAGTAATATAAGCTTGTGAGTTGGTAGGTTACATAAATTTTCAAAAAAATGCAATGTAAAACTAATTAAGATGATTTCAAAACGTACCTTTCTGTCTCATTTTTTAATGTGGCTGTTACGGTTTGTTAACCGCAAACTTTTATTCTTTTTTAGAACTTATTATGTACTTGCATAGTGTTTTAACTTAGATTACAGGCTTCACCTAAGGTTATTTTTTAACCGCATGCAGGGAAACTATCTTAGGAGCCTTCAAATTTTTTTGTTAAAACTATTTTATCTCATAACATTTTTAGTCCATTGAAATATCTAATACTGACTGTTTTGTTACTTGTAGAGAATTTCATTGCATTGTAAAAAAAAAAAATTGGAAGGGAGGAGTTATTCAAGTTTAACAAAATGCATTTAATTTTGCATTCTTCTATTTAATTAGCCGTCCCAAATTAAGTGTAAGTTATATAGTCTATGAACAAATCATGCTTAACCAGAAAGTTATTCATGTCAAGTGGACAATTCTCTAGCATTGAATCCTAGCACTATTTGTGTTTTGTGTAAATTTTTTAAATAATTAACAAAAAAAATCGATTGTTCACATAACAGTTTCCCTGTATTTCATGTTATGGTTTCAAGTTTCCCAAAAACTACATTGTACAGAATTGAGGCTCAAGAGTGCTATTTTCATCCTTAAATATAAAAAAAAAATATTATTTGAATTAAAATTATATTTAATTAACATAATTAGTATGTAATCTTGAATATAAATATCCTAATGAAGAGCTTGCAATGTTTTCATTCTCAGGTTTAGTTTCATACCAACTTGTAACTTTTGTTTACTTACCTCGTGCCATGTTGTGATGGTTACTTTTGCTCTGTATGTATTCATTCTGTATTTTTTTATACTGTGATTTCCATTGCACATGCAATATTATTATTATTTTCAATAAAAAATAATCATTATTTCATAAAAATGTATTTAATTTATGTGACGCTTCCAGAACCCCAGACGATTTGAGGCAACACTAGTACATTTTACGTTTTATATTAAAATAATATAGTATTAGGTTAAACCTCTACTGTTCTTAACTGAAAAGATATTTTTGTTGAGTTCAGACAAGACTCGTTTGTTTTCTATTAAAACCATTTAATCTTAGGTGAAGCTTCTCTTATTCTTAGCTTAAAAGATATTCGACTTGGTTTTTCGAATCAATCGAATAACTTATAAGCTAAGAATAGAAGAAGCTTCACCTAAGATTAAATTGGTTTTAATTGAAAACGAACGGGTCTTGTCTCAACACAAATATCTCTTCAGCTAAGAATAGTAGAGGCTTCATTTAAGATTATATTGTTTTAGTAGAAAACAAACGAGTCTTGCCTCAACACAAATAGCTCTTCAGTTAAGAATATTAAAGGCTTCACCTAAGATTATATTGCTTTAGTAGAAAATAAACGATACTTGCCTCAACACAAATAGCTCTTCAGTTAAGAATAGTAAAGGCTTCACCCAAGATTATATTGTTTTAGTAGAAAACAAACAATACTTGTCTCAACACATATAGCTCTTCAGTTAAGAATAGTAAAGGCTTCACCCAAGATTATATTGTTTTAGTAGAAAACAAAGAATACTTGTCTCAACACAAATAGCTCTTCAGTTAAGAATATTAAAGGCTTCACCTAAGATTATATTGTTTTAGTAAAAAACAAACAATACTTGTCTCAACACAAATATCTCTTCAGTTAAGAATAGTAAAGGCTTCACCTAAGATTATATTGTTTTAGTGGAAAACAAACAATACTTGTCTCAACACAAATAGCTCTTCAGTTAAGAATAGTAAGGGCTTCACCTAAGATTATATTGTTTTAGTAGAAAACAAATAATACTTGTCTTAACACAAATAGCTCTTCAGCTAAGAATAGTAAAGGCTTCACCTAAGATTATATTGTTTTAGTAGAAAACAAACGAAACTTGTCTCAACACAAATAACTCTTCGGTTAAGAATAGCAAAGGCTTCACCTAAGATTATATTGTTTTAGTAGAAAACAAACGATACTTGTCTCAACACAAATAGCTCTTCAGTTGAGAATAGTAGCTGCTTTGCTTAAGATAATATTCTCTCAGTATGAAACATAATGGGTCTTGCTTTAAAAATAAAGAATCTATAGAAAAAAAAAACAAAAAAATATTAAAACAGTGTATTCTCTACCTAAAATAGCGTGCGTTCTTCGAACAATACTTCAGAATTCTTGTTTCAAAAACAAATGTCTTGGGCGAAGACAATAAAACTGAGACAATAATTTACTCCGTTGAAGAATATATTGTTTTCCCCATATATGAGTCTCGATTTGTCTTGACCAAGTCGATATTGTCTTGACTTAAGACATCTTTTTTTTCCGTGTAGTTGCTCTGCCTTCTGTTCTGTAGGTTGTGGGTTCGATCCCCACCGAGGACAAACATTTGTGTGAGGAACATAGACGTTTGCTCTTCTGTCTGGGTATTACATTGTATTCTAAGATGTATTTATAAAAAAATCAATTAACAGCAAGTTGTATATAAAAAAAACGAATTTCATGTGTATTGAGCTTTTATTGTGTAAATATTTATTACAATACTGCGTGATACGGTTTAAAAATAAACGAATTGTATGAAAGTTTGTCCAGCTAATTGTACAATCAGCTGATCGCTATATTGCACGCCACTCCGGTGAACGCAGGTAGAATGCGTTGGTTAAGCTTTTGTTTATTGGTCCATCCATTTATAAAGATGTGGCATTGTAAATAATCAAACCTATAACTAGAGACCACACTATGAGATACTTTTTTCCCATAGCAAATAATTGATCGACAGAAATACATCATCTGTGAAAATTTCAATTCTTAACTATCACGGTTCATGAGATACAGGCTGGTCACAGACGGACAGACAGACAGACAGCGGAGTCTTAGTAATAAGGTCCTGTTTCACCCTTTGGGTACGGAACGTAAAAAAAAGGTAATACGCGATAAATACCCGTGTAATATGATGTTCGTGTTCAATATATGTTTCGATTGCGAAAGTTTAAAAAATACTACCTGTATTATTGTAGTAGGTTGATGAACGCAGAGCAGTGCATCGTAAGGCACGTTTCTAAACGAACGTGACCTGCAAGGCAATGCTTTGTTATAGGTGACCTCTTCACAGCAGGTGACCGTCCATTTGTTCCATTAGTAAAACCGTATAAACACCAGCCAAGTGCGAGTCGATCTTGCGCACAAAGGGTTCCGTGCCATTACCTATAGTAAAAACGGCAAAAAAATTACGTTTGTTGCATGAGAGCCCCCTTAAGTAGTAGTAGAGCTCTTAGTGAAGGGCTCTCGTCCGGGGAAGTACTACTGCCATGTCTACTTCTGCGGCCAAGCAGCTTGTTGTGTTCCAGTTTGAAAGATGTAGGTGCCCGTGTAATTACAAGCACACGAAACTAAACACCTGCATGCCTCAAGTTGATGGACGCAGAGCAGTACATTGTAGGGCAGGTTAACGAGCGTGACTTGCAAAGCAATACTTAGTTATAGGTAATGGTAACCACTACACATCAGGAGGACCATCTGCTTGTTCCATAAGCAAGTCAGATGAAAAAAAAAGTCATCTGGTTCCCATAGTACAAACTATGCATAGTTTGGGGGTAGATGATGTTGGGTAAAAATGTTTCAAAAATGTATTTATTTATTTTAATTAACTTATTTCATGTTACCTTACTCTGGATTTTTTAATCTGTGTTTATGAATAGACCAAGCCATAACTTATAAGGACAGCTTTTAAACACTGATTAGGTTTCTGTACTAACTACTAGAGATTCCATCAAATATTCAAACATAATTGAATCTTGATTATAGACTGTACTTAGTATACTATAGAGTATAAATTAGAAAAGCAGAAAAATTGAAAAAATGTGATATACCCAAATCTTGCGTGACACGCGGTAGTTTCTGAACGCACCACACGCACTTCTTTTGAAATTATTTTATAAAACTAGGTAATCGTAAGCTCTGGTATTTTTCTTTATAGTAAACCAGAAAAGAAAAATGTTTGTAATCTATGTTAGTTTAAGAATTTTCAAACATGTTTTTCCCAAGTTTTTACGTGTTTTTAAATAAAATAATTAGGAACTTATGTTTATTTTACGATGTACTGTCGATATTTATGCCGTAAACACGAAAAAAACGAAAAGTATTGAACGTTTTGCATTTTTTTTTTGTTATCAGAATCATGGTTTGAAATTCAGTTCAGTTTTCGTTTGTGTTTAAGTAGTCCTATTACACGATGTATATAGAAGATTAGTCCTGACTACTTTATTTTTTGAAAAACTCGCCGATAGTACGATATATTCTATTGATGCGTTATTATACTTATTACACCCTGTATATAATAATAATGCTGGACAACCCACACAGCATCATTTAGCCCCAAGCTAAGCAGAGCTTGTGTTATGAGTACTAGATGACTGATAACCCGCAACCTCTGCGTCGCAGGCGGACATTCGCCCGCCGCGCCACATCGGTCGTTAAATATGACTGATATTTTTAATTATACATAGAAAATACCCAGAACACCCGGAATAAATATTTGCAAATCATAAAAGAATGAACCTGACTACGTTTATTTTGAAAAACCCGGCAGTAGAATAGTATTTTCTATTGATACGTTATCATATGACTAAGCTAAGACATGATCAAGCAGCCGATATTGTTGTGAAGTATTTCAACATTACTTCCATTTAAGTCTAATAAGAGCTGACCAAAAATAAATCAACCGGAACAACTCTATCTTTGAAACAACAAAGCATTCGCATTTGCAACGATTATTATCTCTAAAACAAACTTAATGCATTTAAAGCTGGTAGCGACACGGTCTAGAGACATTTTGCCTTCTTACCAACTTATATCTTCGAACGATCAACCCTTATTACCTATCTACTAAAGCCTATAATCCCTAATTCAGCTGAATAAACCTCAATTGAATTGATACATAGGTATTTTGCGATGATATCATACCTTAATCAGCTGATAATAAGGTTTAAATTTAAGGGTTTAAGAATATACGTAGGGTTGGTAAATTCTAGAAAGACCAGTCGTGATCAGGGATCGTGATTGCGACACGGTTCTGCGTGCCCTTTGTTACATGGGTTCCGTAGCCGTGAAAAATCACTTGAACATATGCAAGCCTGCCAGTGGACTTGCAACGTTCTAATCCAGGGTAGTAGTGGCAAAAACCATTTCTACTTCGACAAATTATTGTTTGTGTCAACCATTTAATGATATAATTGGAACAATTGTCAAAGCCTAAGGGTTTAAATATGTTTCTTTTTTTACATCATAACATGTTTATTTAGCAACTGAAATTAAAGTATATGCAATCTTTTTTTAGCATTCCATCAGCGGTGATGGACTTGCAACCTGTCAAGTAAAGAATATAATTCCTTCTACATATTGTGTGTATGTGTCAAATGTAATATTTGACGTACCCTTAGACATCCTTAAAAATCTTCAGTCGGTGCTACTGGTAGACTTTAAGATTACCTAGATAGAGAGAGAAGAAGACCTAGATTAAAGACGTTTCAAGATGATCCCTGCGGATTTTACTGAATAAATGATTTTAGACTTTGACTTTGACTAAGAAATCTACCGGGGACATCTACTAGACTTGCATTTGTTTTCTTGCTGTTCTGACGCTACTTTCAAACTATATCGTGAATAAGCATTTAGTAAGCACGCGAGGTTGCAAGAGACCAATCGTACCTACTGCTTCCTTTCTATATCAATACTTTTTGATAGATACTATTTCAAGAAGCTGTGTCTTCGTAATATCGTGCATTACATTGCTATCTAATGTATAACATAATACCACAAAGTAAATATAAAGTAATAGTAGTGTTTTGGGAACGCTTCCGATTGGCACTGATCTGTAGATAGCTCAACTGTTTCATCTATTTTGTACATATAAATACCGGTATTAGCTGTAGTTTTCTTTGTAAATAAATATAATTTTATAAAAAAAAAAATTAGATAAATAATATTATTATTAATATTATTATTATTAAAAATGAGATAATATAATATTTTAGTTCCCTGATGATCAAAGTCAACAAGCATTTATAAGCAATAATATCTTTAAAGAATCAAAAATTGGACAAAGATTCTTCTAGCCTAGAAAAACAATCTTTATCCTGGCAGACTGACTGACATCGTACAGCCTACACGACTGGTTGTAGAAGCTTACCATTTTCAGCATATATTTGTCTTGGTGCGTAGAGGTGTAATACTAAAGAAATTCCCAATATAAAACCCCTAAACGACTACAACCGCGGGGTTGAAGTTTGTATGAAAATAACTTCACGCGGAAGAATTCACGCGCGTGTAGTGTTTATAAACTAGGCGAATTTGGGCACTGCTAGTTTCACGTGACCTAGAAAAACCGAAAAACACTTAAACTATTGTTCCTACCATCTGTTTCATCCTGGTCGTTCACTGTTATTATCATTAGCATGAAGAACACTGCTAGTTAACACTAGTAAAGTAGTAGTAAAGTACTCGGGAGATGCTGCTACCCTAGTGTGTTTAGTAGTGTGTGTGTTACGATATCTACAAGAAATGATCGAGTCATATTCTAATATCAACACTGCTACGACTATGAAATTATATTCTACTAATATTATAAAAGCGAAAGCTTGTAAGAATGGATGGATGTATGGATGGATGGATGGATGTTTGTTACTCTTTCACGCTCTAACCGGTGGACTGATTTGGATGAAATTTGGAATAATTATAGATTGTAACCTGGATTAACACATAGGCTATTTATCCCAAAAAAATAACGGGAACGGGAAAAACTGCCACGCGGGGGAAGCTGCGCGCGGCCGCTAGTAATATAATGAAAATAAATGAAAGTACCTACTTCAAGACTTCGATTCCCAGGTACGGTACATATCCCCTCAGAACTCTTACAAGTTTTATATTCAACAAAATGAGCTAATTTTAAAAGTGTGTTTGTGCCTTTTGGATGATTTTCCTTAGGTTTTTTTTAATTTCTGTAAGACAAATTAATCTATTAGTATTGGATTAAAAAAATATTCTAGTCTCGTCCAACTTTTATTTGACCGTAAAAACTTATTCGCTGTAATCGATTTTTATTAGCAGATCTAAAAACTATTAAAGAACCGACGTGGCTCAGCAATTAAAATTTAAGGCGCGTATCGACAAATATTCACAGCGCATACAATAGTAGGTATAGCATACAATAGTATATAAAACGGTTCCTACATTTTTTCATACTTGAAATAAGTTTTAGAGTTGTTTTCATAAAAAGTTGTTGATTTCCGTTTTTATTTATATTTCGTAACAAAAGATGTGTGATGAAAGTCGTCCTTATGTACTGATCTAAAATAATTTAAAAACTTCAAATATAAATTAAAGCTATGCATAAAACACAAACGCTATAAGATATTCAGTTTTTAAATAACGAATAAATATAAGCAAGAAAAAACATACCGCACTGCATTTTAATCGATACTAAAATTATACCTACTTTTTACCTTATTTCTAAGATTTCACTCATCGATATACAATACAAATCCTGGGAAACGCCATATTGCTTCCCGGAAGTTTCGCATTTGGACTACTAGGACCGGGTTAACCCTACATTAACATGCGAGGAACAGTTGCTCCAGGAGTTATCACGTATCGAATAGAATAGACTCATAATATTTTATGACCCCTTGTGCTCCTTACTAGGCGGTGGCGATGTTCGAATTTTAAACAAAACACACTCACCTATTCGATTAATCGATGAGGTTGGATATCGATTTTACTGCGTCACTTTTAAGCATAGCTTTTTTGAAGTTACTTTCGCTTAGTAATAATGTATTGCATTTAAGTACAACTTTCGTTTTTGAGAAACTTGAGATTGAAGCAATTTTTTTTATTAATTTTACGTTTTTTGCTAATCAAATCCTCCTCTACATCATAAAAATCTAAGTACCTCACTCGGAGGGAGAGGGGGGATATCAAAAGTTCGTTTATACCTATTACAATACGAGTGTATAAATTAAACTAGAATAATATACCTATATGTTATCATCATAATCGAGAACCTAATAGTTAAGTCAAACTTTTGAGTTTTACGATAGATACTATTAATAAAATTGTACCACTTTTTTTATCAAAAAATAAGTATTTGCAGTGACATATAGTAAGACCTTACTATTAATAATGATCTGTCTTTTTACAAGGCTGCAACTGAAAAGTCTGTGTTTCTGTGGAAAACAAAGTTCATACAGACGAAGCTACAAAAGTAGCCTATTATATATCAATTTCAATAATTACAATGACTCATACATAAAACAAGGAACAATAAATCGATGTAATTAATAGTTCGCGCTTTCAGCAGGAGGCGGCGACACAAATCATCCTGAACGAATCAGATTCAGTTCTGCCGAACGGTATATGATGCAAAAGCTTTAGTTGTTCTAACCAAATGATATATTGTGTTTGACTGGTCTTACAGCTCAGTTACTAAAAGCTTAGTAGTGCTACCTTCTGTGCTGTAGATTGTGTGATGAATATAGATGTTTGTTCTCTCTCTGAGTGTTATATTGTATTCAAAGTATGTGTATCCAAAAAAGTATGAGTAAGTGTTCTATCAGTCGGGTTCTTATAGTACCTACCTACAATCTATGCTTAGTTTGGGACTAGATGATGTTGTGTAAAATTGTTCACATATACATATTTTTTTAATTACCATGTTTTTTACGGGATTAAAACATATAAGTACTTCCTGAAATATTTTGTAACGTAATTATAAATTTTGCTAAAAATGCTGATACTAATCTCTTTACTATCGCAGTCATTGAAACCAGTAGTGTTTCTCTTTTCGCCGTGTATTCGCTGTCTCTAATTAAACACGAAATTGACAATTTTCATGCTGCCATAGCCATACATCAAAATCTAAATGTACATGAATAGTTAATCATTCGTTAGCATTGCAATCTGCATACGTAACGTCCGCGTGCCGGACGCAATTAATAATTTCGACACTTGGTGATTAACATTTAAATCAGCGTCAGGATTGGATTTAGGGCTGCCGTGGAAAAATCGTTGTCAGCCTAAATAAATCCACTGCAGTACATAGGCCTCCCCTAGATTTGGAGGTTTGATGTAGTCACCACGCTTGCCAGGTAGATCGGTGACAGCAGTGTTGGTGCTCAGGTATTCATGAGATGTTTTTGCCAACCCCCTGGAGCGTTCTCTTAGTCGCCAAGACATACATGAGCAGTAATCAAAGGATCTCATTCTAAGCTAGTAATTCTAGCTAAAACCTGACATTATCATAACTAAAGAACTTTGAATATAGGTGTAGATAATGTCGAATATTTCCTCAAGGAAAACATTGAGCCAAGTACACAAATATATTCTAAAGGTTTTTTCATTCTTATTTAAATGCACCTTCAATTGATTATCCTTCCTACTCAATCAAGTCACCCATAGTTCAAAAATGAGAGATATTGAAATCACAATTCTCAACAGTGAGAGACAGACTATTGGATATTCGACTGTGAGTCTAAAACAGCTAGTAAACAGAAGTCCATACACCCTACTATTACAAAGTTCGTAGAGCAGCCCTAATCGGGTCGGTCAATTGAATCGGATCGGACGGTATAAGTTAAAGCAGTAGATTTATTTGTTGTTTGTGCTGACTTGACTATTATTTATAAGTGACAAAACATTGAAATATAGTGCTGCAATCAGAATTATTCATATTTCTTAGAGTAAAAGAGTCAGGATATCAATAAATAATTAAGACAAAGAGAGATAGAACTTTTAGGCATAGATCATTTCTCAAACAATGCCAAGTCTCAAGCAGCTATTATCTTTTTGAGTTGTATCATTGGGTTTACAGAACTTTCTTTAAGAATACCGTAAGAATTTTTTTCTTTTTAGACCCATATAAAGCTTGAAATATTGCTTCAAAAGTTACCAGTACTCATTAGTATTGAGCACAACTGATGGTATTTGTAACGGTCTGTAAATCTTTGGCAAAAATTTTAACAAATAAGTTTACATGTCCAAATCAAGGTCCTATTTGACACGTATTTAGTAATGTAGACCAATTTGTCAGGCTGCGTTATCCGTATCAAACAGGCGCCTAGCCAGTTTGCTGTCAACTACTATTTATCTCGACCGGTTTAGAGTAGGTTGCTAATTGTATCGTGATAAATTATGTACTTGAATTGAAATAGACACTCTTTTACCTTCATGTGTAAAATGCAAAACAAACAGAACATGGCTGTTGTATTAGCCTACAAGTCTTAGTTTTAGGTCGCGGAAGTAACCTTGACTTCGCGGTCGTTCGAAAAAAACATCTAGCTGCGTTGAATAAATAGCTATGTGGCTGATATTATTGTGTGTGATCATTGGTTGCGCCGTGACTTTATTTGATTTTCAGCTTTAAACTGCCATACCTTGCTAACTTATTATATTCTTATTGGTTATGCTTCGAAGTTAAGGTGATATTCGCTATTGATGAAATATTTATTTTTATGCATTTGTTTGCTTTTTATGCAAACGCGGTTGCTATATTTAAGCGGCTTGCTAAAAATCATGTAGTTTTTTAACTCAGCTGCGCAGGGACTTAACCACTTGTGACTCCAATAAAATAAATGTAGTATGATTTAAAACAAACAATAAAATCTGCCTCACACGCGACAATAATTTCAAAATTCCTGTGTGGCGGCACACCCACACAATCTGTCCAACGCCCGCAAACCTTTTTTCATCAAAGCATCAACCACATTGATATGCAAAATGACACCGCGAATCGCGTATCGCATACATACCATTAAAATCACCGCGGTAGGTGAGCGTGCGTAACCAGCTTTAATTTAATAGATTTTGCATCATACGCTGACTCCTAATCGTCTAATTTGAAGCGAAAACAACAGGAATATATTACTAGGGATGTAGAACTTTCTTTTGGTTCGATAAATACAATGAACTGTGAATAGTAAACAGGTCCAACTGGGTCTTATATTGCTATTGCAGTGCCTTTAGTCGAAACTTCAAATAAAAAAAGGGTTAGTGAACTTTGAAAGCCTTGGCTCAATGACATTCCGAAGCCTAATAAAAATGTCTGCAGATAATGTATTGCTATCGAAGTTGTAACAGTCTTTTAAACAGTTGTCTTTTCACTGGTATTTAGGGGTGTTTTATTTGAATGGTAAATGAGCTATAAAATACTAATGGACCGCCTTAGTCTAAATGCGGATACCGAAGCCCAATACAAGATACAAGAGCTGTAAAATCAGAGATTTGCAAGGTTATGTATAAATTAATAAAATTATAGTCACTGTTTTCTTGATAGGGAACGGTATATTAGCACTGACCACATTCTAAATAATGTTCTTCTTTAAACAGTAAAGAAGCTTTGTCTTTGAGCTTTGAGCCAATAGCTTACTGATGAATATAATTTTTTTTTTTAACACAGCCTCGTTTACTTCTACATGGTAAAAAATAGTATTCAGTCTTGATTAAATTATTCATGACACTTTTTTTTTGTCTAGCAATTGTTTTGCAACTTTTTATCATATTCCAATGAATTTTGGTAGTATTCGTACATCTTATCGTCAAAGTCTTTTAATTTTATTTTTATTGAATCTACATAAATTACTATCCAAGTGTATGGAAGAGTTTGGAGTTAGTATTTGGTTTGTATTTAAAAGTTGTTTTTGTATCTCTAACGCTGTTTTTGTATCTTTGCTGGTACATGCAAAATAATGATTGGCTTCTAAAATTTACTGCAGAAGTATGATTAAGTATTTAAAATTGATATTGAGCTATTCAACAATTCTCGATTCATCATTGGCTCAGGGTCTTGATGCAATACGCCTAGTCTTGACGGCCCTAGCCGGGTTCGGGCAAAAAGCAATCAAGCCATCTATTGTCTTTCGGCCTTGGATCATAGTTGCATTATTATTCCTCTACAGGCCGGCTATAAACCAGGTATGTAGACTTAGGCAGTGGGTGGCCGGAGACCAGACAGTGTTTGCAAAACGGTTTGGCGGAGAACGGTGTCAGAATGTGAATGCATAGGCCTAGAATTTGACATAAAATTATAGGTTTTCACGCGGATGTTGGTTTTCTTCGAAAGTGATTTCGAAGTTTTTTGAAAGTTGTACTATTTTTTGTGTACAATGTTATAATAGCTGGTGTTTTTATATTACACAAAAATGTCTTGAACTTACAAAGGTACAACCTTTATCCACGTTTTGAAAAAAGCTTAAAATCTGTGCTGTTTTCTGTGTAACCTGTAATAGGTGAAACATTCATTAAACTAATTATACTTACACACAACCTTAATCTATCTTTTGGAGAAAGTTTATTTATAGCTTACAATCTAATTAAATAGGTAGGTACACTGAGTAAAATAACTTCAAACTGTTTCTAAAATTTTGGGTGTGTGTGTTCAATCAAAAGTTTATTATCATTATATATTGCACGTTTATTAAATTTAATTGTGTAATAAGTATGCTTAGCTACTAACCACCTGCATATAAAATAACGGGCTAATTGTTTTTATGAGTGTTGTAAAACATTATCAAGATTAGTTCAGTAAACATTCACGACACCGTGGTTTGAGGTCGTCATTTCCTTGATTTATTGCTCCTTTATTAAAATCAAATAAATGTTTGCTATGAAAAAACAACACTTTACTTTGTTTTGTAAAAGTATACATTTTAAATAAAATCAAATTAGTGCTTACAGTAGTGAATTTTGATTCATACAAAAAATACCTTCACCCAAAACTACGATAAAAACAGCGTTCGCAAAAAACTCAAAGCACAGCATAAAGCATGTGCAAATAAAGTCAAAGAATTTCACGCAATAAATAAAAACAAACAACCAATTTGTCAAAGCAGAGCAATTCAGAAATATTTTCCAAAAACACAAAATAAAAACATGTTCGCTAAAATAAAGACAAAAGACGACACCAATAAATTGCCGTTGAAAAGTAACCAAAGCATTATACAGTTGCATAACAGTACAGTAACAGTAAATAAAAACAGGCAAAAGGAGCAAAACTGTGTACGAAACTGCGCTTTTAAATACGGGCGATGTTGCGCGGGCAAGGCAAAGACATTTATGTTCACTAAACAAGTAGTAAAAGTCACTACTTGAGCGTTTTTATAGCACTCATAAATGTCAGATTGCGCGCCCGGGGTTTAGCCGTCCCGCGCGCCGGAATACAGACGTCAGGGTTGCTATATGCACCAATCGCTTCATTGATTCCTCTTGAACTTCTGACTTTAATGAGACTGCAATGAAGTCTTATTTATTAATTTATTAAACTTTTTTTGAAGTGAAAACTTTTTTAGGCACGGCTAACACTTTTTGGGTGAACAAAAATCATGGAACTCACGTCATTGTCACCGAATGCTTTTCGTGAGCTATATGTATACTGTGTATATTTGTGTACTTTTTGACCTAGTTTTCACTTTTATCTGCAGTCCCCAAAGACTACCTTACTTTTTTTTCCAACTTGCTGACGAAAGAAGCAGATACCTATTGTTAAGTGGTTACCACCGCCTATAACAAAGCATTGCCTTGTAAGTCACGTTCGTTAGGAACGTAACCTACAATACACTGCTCTGCGTCCATCAACCTGAGGCATACAGGTGTTAAGCCTCATGTGCTTGTAATTTCAACACCCTTCAAACCGGATTACAGCAAGCTTATTGGTGGTAAAATAGGCATGGTGGTAGTACTTCCCCGGACGAGCCCTTCACGAAGAGCTCCACTACTAGAAGCAATAACGCTAAATTAGTCTTTAAAAGTTTTAGCAGAACGTCAAACTATTAAAGTGTACCGCGTCTTCGTTGCGTCTTTAGTACAGTGAAAGATACATTGTAAAATTAGAAACAACATTATAAAAAAAAGAAATACATAGTTTCACAATTATAAGGCCCAGGAACTGTAGATATCCCCTGAGATCTCTTAGTACCAAGTAACTAGTCGAAATTTTTTAAGGATGTCTAATGGCCATTAGTCAGAAGTACGGCCACATATTATTACATTTGGTATGTACCCACATTTTACAGAACGTGACAGGTCGCAAGGCCATTGCCGCTGCTAGAACACTAACTGGTTTTCTCATGAGAACAGCATTGCGCACATATTTTCTAAAAAAATTCATTGGTACACGATCGGATTTAAGCCTACCTTAGGATGATATTTATAATATTAAAAAAATAATATTACCTCTTTGATAAAAATATGAGGTTAATTATTTTACCTGCTGTTTGGTTTTTTTTTAAACTGTTAAATAACAAAACTTTTTCTTTGCTATTTCAGGTAACCATAATTGGAAAACATAAGTTTAATAGACAATAAGGCGTTATTATATGGTAAGTTGACTGTCAGAATGTAGAGTTTTCAATTGACGTATATCCCATGGCGGGAATCGAACCCGCAACCTCCTGCGTCGCAGGTGGACATTTGCCCGCCGCGCCACATCGGTCGTCGTTTATGACAAAGTTTAGAATTTTCTGGTCTCACGCCTGTACCAGCCAAAAGGTACATAGTCTAAGTTATGTCTACGGAACACAACGGTTATCACAAAAGTCTGTACACCAGTCTGTAAATGGCAAAATAGACGGACGTGAGAATAGTCCCGCTCTCAACGGGTTCGTATGCAAATTATTGCATCATTAAACACCTCGCTGTAGGCTTTCGTGTTAGATTGACGCTGGACAGATTCGAAGGCCGGAAACATTTGATTGGCAGTGCAACCCGTATCTGAAGCATGTGCCAATTGTATATTTCATTCGATGCACATTTGCAGTTGCTCTTTGTTTTATTGGTAAAACGGTTATTCCCAATTTTGGCCGCGTGTGTTTTGTTTTCCTTTGATAGTTTTTTGTTTTTTGACCAGCAAGCAAGCCCATCGCCGCTGCTAGAATAATATTGTTAATTATTAGTAATAGTGTTCTCCACGGTCAATGGCTTGGAATAGAAGCGCATCAGAGGATGGGCAGCAGCAACTCCTGAGTTATCATCATCAACAACCTGTAAAAGTCCTCTGCTGACGCCTCCGTGTCCAAGTAAACCCAAGTTCGAATTTCCAACTGAGAGTTGTTGGTGACCTTGGTTCTTCTATACGGATTTCTTCATTTCTGATTCTAAGTTGTAGTGAAACCAGCATACCTCTCGCCATAGCTCGTGTGATTTTGTACTTGTATCTCCTGAGTATTGAACAGCAAAACTACAGTAACCACTACGGTCACCAAATACTACGATCACCAAATACTACGGTCAACAAATACTACAGTCACCAGTCCAACAATTACCTCCTCAATCCGCCTCACGAGATCCTATGTCCAGCAGTAGACCGCTGGGAATCACGTTACCGAAACAGTTTTTATTTTTTATTTTTACGTACGTTGGTAACCTTTAGACAATTGTGTATTATTACTACGCTACGCTCAATGTTTATCATCGAAGAACAATATATACACTAAAACGGACGATCACGTATACCTATAAACTCGCAAATAAATTCCAAATTATTTCGCAATAAGCGAAGTAAAGGTTTCGGTATGAGAATATGCTGACAGGTTACGTCTTCGCAATGTAAATTTGCATACTGTGAGTTTTACGATCGAGTAGGGCTATCGCGATAGAGGCTATTTTTACTTAAAAAGTATTTTGGCTAATAATTAACTTTAATTTAAAAGTAGTTTTTATCTAAAGTGGTCTTTACTTAAAAGTTATCTAACAAACTTGGGCTAAAAAAAAATTACTGTTGTATCGGCAGAAACACTATTATAACCTAGAAAAATTGTAGATAAATTGCAGATTTACGTCAATTTCGTTCTTTTATTCGTAACTAGCGGCCGCCCGCAGCTTCGCCCGCGTGGCAGTTTTTTCCCGTTCCCGTTATTTTTTCGGGATAAAAAGTATCCTATGTCCTTCTCCTGGCTCTAAACTACCTCCCTGCCAATTTTCAGCTAAATCGGTTCAGCCGTTCTTGAGTTATAAGTGAAGTAACTAACACGACTTTCTTTTATATATATAGATATCTGTCATACAGTGGCTCTAAAAAAATATATTGTCTTTGTCACTTTCATGTCAAAAAAAGTGATGGTAACAATATTATCGGTAATTTTAAATAGTAATAATAATAATAATGCTGGACAATCCAATTCCACAATTGTAACTAACTAAATATAGATTTAATCTTCACCGAGAACAAACATTTGTGTGTTGAACACAAATGTCTGTTATTATGTCTGAGTGTTATATTATATTTTATGTACGTATATTTACGTTTGGGGCTAGATGGCATTATGTCAAATACATGTCAGTATTTATTATTTCTTTCAAGAAAAATACAACCGAGTCGTTTTCTGTCATCTTTGGAAGCAACATTGTATTTTCATTTTAATTGTTTTTCTAGTGTTATTTTAAGTTCTGATGGGTAATTTTGATGGTATTTTAACCATCATTACTTGAGGTCTTAGCACAAGTGTGAACAATTGAAATGAAAGTGTGTTATGAGGCATCCTGATTAGAACGAAAATGTTTCCCTTTTTCTTCAAAACCATGGTTTTGAAGAAAAACGCCATCTTTTTCTTCAAAACCGATGACGGCTGACTTTACTTTTTTTACCGACTCGACTTGACTAAAAATAATTTATTAAACCCACTTGACATTGGCAAAATTGTCCGCAATACGGACAGATGCCACAAAAAAAAAATACAACCACAGCCGTTGGCAAATGCTGGGTTTTGGAAAGTGTCTTTCCAATAGGACTTTAGCTGCAGCCCTAGAAAACAGGACGGCAGGTACACCTGCTAGCTAGACCCGACGTATGTATAGTCGCACTGTGACTTTTATTGACAGCCCCGCGTTTATTACTCCCTCTTACCTTCTTCGGGTCCGGTGACAGTTCAACCTTGGCTGGGTCAAGTGATAAGATTTGGCTGCTATTGGGCAATATTTATTTTTCAACCGAAGCCAGAAACCAATAAGTAATATTTGTTTAATGCTGACATTTTAATAAATAAAGAAATTAAATAAATTATTTATTCCCAAACTACACAAGTTGCACTCATGAACAGTAAGGTATAACTATAAACTAAAAAAAAACACATTTCCTTTAACTAACCTATAATATATATATATAGCAACTACCTTACCTGTGTTGCTTGGAAACGCGTCGCCAGTTCTGATAACTCAAACGCAAAATGCATGCACACTGCGTGCCTCGTTCCCACACAGTAATTGTATGGTGATACGACTTTTTTACGTCGCAAATATATCTTGGCTCTGGCACTGGTTCTTCTTAAATTAGGTATTTTCCCAGCATCAGGATACTAACTTAATTTAGATGTCATAAAGTGAATTTCTTCAAGTGCGATGGTAAAATAAGGAATGAATAAAAAATACTTGCATGCCATACAATGCTGTAAATTTTTCATATTTTTATTCGTAGTATAAAAAATTGGTTTCGTTTTTTTTGTGAAAAAAAAATGCCCACGACTAGATAATCTTAGACCACAATCACTATGGGTAACCATACTAAAATAATGACACCTGTGTTTAAACTGGTTTCATTTAATTCTATATCCGCTTCCGCTCGTTACTTAAAACAATAAACAGTTGTTTTATGGCTATTGAATTACGAATGCTAAATAGAAAATGAGCCATGGGAATACGACTGTACTTAGCGGCATAGTGCTTTAGGAATTTGATTGGAGTTGAATTGAATGTTTACATACAATTTGAATGCGTCTTTTTAGTGGCAATAAAATGTAATACAATTCACTTTTAAAACCATTTATGCTTAGTAAAATGTTTTACATTATGCAAGATTTGAAATCTTGTTAGCAACTTTTTAGTCAAGTCAAAATCCAAAATGCAAACTAAATATAAGCTTTCTTGAAGGTTGAACTATGTGAGTTATAAGTTAACTAAATAATTTATCCAATTATCTATGCATCCAATTATTTTTTAATAATAAGTATGTAATACAATTTTGTGTTCTGCTCAGAGCATATTAAGCATAAAACCATGAGTATAATAATAAGATAATGTTTATTTCCAACAAAAAAATATAAACCTAAGCACAAACATTATTCTATAAAATAGTTACACCCTAGTAATATAACTTAACTTTAGTAATTACGATGTAATAGAATTTTCAAATAGAGTCGTTGCAAAAATAGCTAATCACTCGCCGTAAAGGTGCGTACACACGTCGCGAGAGCCAATCGTAATGGTGCGAGAGGGCATGTCCGCGATCGCAGCGCCACGATAGCATTGTGTTCAGTGCTGGAGTCGATCGTGACGCCGATTGCGAACGCCTGTCGCTTACATGTCGCCTCCCGCTCCTATCACAGACCGCATCGCACGCAAATTATAATCGATACCATTATTGTAATATCGAGTGTAACATTCGCACCACTATTGTTCCTTTTCTACGATAGCTAGCCGCTTCATTGTTCCTGCCATAAAAAGCCACTATTATGCCGTCTATTTGCTTTCAGCACTTAATTTTGACGGGTTAATTGTCAGGTTTTAGAGTAAATTTTGGTTGAACAGTAATTTCCCGGAATAATTTGGCGGTAGCGGAGTTGTCCAATTTAAGTGACAGACGCATCAACACGTAGTACGCAGGTGACATTCACGACAAAAAGTTAATTCTGTTTGTTTGTTTTGGGTTTTCTGTGTCACTCCGTTATTGGAACACGTTTAATCGAAACTTTTATTATTTTTGACGTTCAATAACGATTTTAAATAGTAATGAGCCGTCAACTCTTATACTCATTACGGCTTAACAATATCGTAATTGGATAATTCATCCGATTCTTATCATTTCAATTAGTGTCGTGAGGCTTAATACAGGTATGACAAATTGGAATTGTTTTATGTTTTAAGTAGGTTGCATATTGGCATTCGATTATGTTTTTACAGTGCTTTTTTAACGTTGCGTTTTAAGCTTAGCCTTTTAACTTAATCAAATGTAAAACTGTTTCTATTCGACGATTTAATTGACGAATTGTTCAACTGGAACGGAACGGAGGCAGTAGAAAATTTGTGATGTTCTGCTTGTTATGCGTTAAGAAGTCTTCGAGATGAGGTGAAAGTTGAACAACTCAAACTGTTAGGTATATTATGCTCTTATAGAGTTGAAACTAAGATATAGATAAGATATACCATTAAGTTCTGGGGTGGGTGTAACAATTTAATTTGAATAGAGATTTTATAATGCAAAAACGAGCTATACGTACCATGGTGGGAGTCGTATAAACAGCACTTTTATAAAATTAAATATACTAACGGTTCCTAGCCACTACATTCTTGTAACTCTTGTAGACGTCGTCAAGCATTCGCGTCGTTATGAAATAGCAGAAAAAACAACTATCAACCTCCTGCGAACGCAACCTCCTGCGTCGCAGGCGGACATTTGACCGCCGCGCCACATCGGTCGTCAAATTTCAGACACAGTTGTATTATTTTATAATGAATCATTGTGATTATCATTATAGAATCGATTGTTCATGTAATTATGAGTACCGCAGGTGTTGAAGAGTTTTAGAGTTATAAAAATAAACGTGATTGTTATGAACATAAGAAAAATGTTTTGTTGTTTTTTAAAAGTTCGTTTTCCCTATTTCCTTACAATTGTTTTTAGTAAAGTAAATACCACTTCAGATCTCTTAGTATCAAGTATCTACTCGAGGTTCTTTGAGGATGTCTGAGGAAGTAGTCAGAGATACATCCAGATATTACATTTGGTACATACCGACTTGACGTACAGGTTGCAAACTCATCGCCGCTGCTAGAATAGTAACTGGTTACCTCACGATGTTTCCTTCACTACTTGCGAGTACTGTATTTTGATAATGATAATGATAATGCTGGACACTCCACACAGCATCATCTAGCCCCAAGCTAAGCAGAGCTTGTGTTATGGGTACTAGATGACTGATATACTTAATACAATACATTACATACATAGTTTTTTATTATACATAGAAAACACCCAGAACACCTGGAATAAATATTTGCAGATCGTACAAATATTTATCCCAAGGCGGGAATCGAACCCACAACCTCTGCGTCGCAGCCGGACATTCGCCCGCCGCGCCACATCGGTCGTCATTTTGACTGTTGCGAGTATTGCACACATCATTTTTTTGATAAAAAAATCTATTTGCACGTTTACAAATCTACGACCTTAGAATAGAAGGCGGGGTCACTTCCAGTAGACCACCACTGTAATATACATATACCTTAGTAAGACCGGGGAAGTATGTATTTAAAAAAAAGTATATAAATATTCTATCGGTTATCTAGTTCGCATGTTACAAGCTTTGCTTAGTTTGGGTCTAGAGGGCGTTCTTATTAGTCTGTCACATTTTTTTCCAACATCTATGTAAAAAAAATAAACACTTAACTGCCGTTAAACTATGCGAACACTAAAATTGCTTTTACAAATACAAGCGTAAGTCCTTTTTTGCAAACACAGCCTGGCTATGGCGTGGCTCGGCTGCCTCCATAAATCATCCCAGTTGCAGATGCATCAGTGACTGTTTATTTTCATAAACACGATATTGCTTTACGTCTTTATTCACGAGTGGAATGTCTGATAAGCCATGTATCTTTATCGACGCCAGCAGCCTTCAAACGCATCTTGATAAAACTTCCTTTTAAGTTAATATTGGATGGGCATATGAAATAAGTTCGTAACTAGTCCTCAGGCATGATAGATATCACTTTAGATATATTTGTGCAAATATCACCAGCCAAGCGTGGTAGCTGTGGTCATTATCTGTAAAAGTCCACGTCCCCATGCGTTTCCAAAAAGAATGATTTTGAGCCTTTCCATCAACCGAATTCCCGTTTTATTAGCAACGCCGTCAGTCCATCAGGTGAAAAGGCGTCTTTAGCTCTGGCTTCTCTTTCTATGCTTCTGAGATGTGTAGTATAATAATATAATATGCTGGACAATCTACACAGCATCATCTAGCCCCAAGCTAAGCAGAGCTTGTGTTATGAGTACTAGACGACTGATATACTTCTTACAATACATTACTTAAATAGATACTTTTCATTATACATAGAAAATACCCAGAACACCCGGAATAAATATTTGCAGATCGTACAAATATTTATCCCAAGGCGGGAATCGAACCCGCAACCTCCTGCGTCACGGTGGACGTTCTTCCGCCGCGCCACATCGGTCGTCGAAAAGAGTAAAGGAGTTTTTGGATTTCAACCCTTAGATGGGTACGGGAGGGGTTGAAGTTTGTTTGAAAATAGCTACACGCGGATGAAGGCGCACGCGGTTTCAAGTAAAGTATGAGTAGTTATAGCATTATGATCATAAACAATTGTGTTTATGCATTGAAAGTATTTTTAAACATCAGACCAAAGTGAACCACAGCGCATAAATTCATTACTAGTAAGTTAACTTTCAAACTGGGCTGGAGAAAGTCTATGTAAAACAGGGTCACGCAAAGTCACCTAAACAACAGCTGTTACGTAAAGCATAGAATAACGGCTACTTAGCTATAAATTGACGCAATATAAGGTCAGGGTCCCCATAAACGCTCAGTTCGATGTGGATGCACTACGCCGCAAAGTGGTCATTCGATTCAAATAATGGTGCGTTAATTTGCATACTCGAACAACCAATCCTCCTTGCCATTTGAAACAGAACCAAATTTCCACTGTAATAGAACTCGTTTTTCCCGAACTTTTTCGGTTCATTCAAAAGCTCCGTCGTTAGTGCTGCCGCGGCGGATTTATCCAGAACTGCAAGCTTTTACGAAGTTCATGCACCATTTCATAGAGGGCGCTAGTATCGAAGGGTGCGAAAGTTTTGCTTTAACACCGCAAGTTGGGGTGGTTTAGGTTTGGAAAGGTTCTCGGTTTGTAGTTAAGGGTTGTTGCGCAGGGGATGAAATGTTTTTGGGAATAAGGTGTAGATGGCGTTTGTCATTAGAGTAAGCTCAAAACTTTTCACGCTTTTATATCCGCTAGGTTGCTCTGATTATGATAGTCAGAATAAATGGTTAGTGTATGAGTTATACATTTAGTTTATACATACTTCATTTTATAAAATATCAAACAACTTTGTAACACTGGTTTTGCATTTGTATTGGTCATTATTATAAGAAATGATTTATGAAAGTTTTCCAACGGAAATAATTGCTGTAGTTCCCTTAGATATCTTAGTTTCAAGTTTTAAAAATCTTTGAAGATATCTAACAAGGATAGTCAGAGGTACGCTCAATTATAACATTTGGCATATACTTACTGGCATACTTACTGCACTGGCAAAAATACTATAGGAATACTATACGTGAATAGTTGCAAGCGCATCGCCGTTGCTAGAAACCTGACTGGCTTGCTCTCGATATTGCCCAACAAACAAACGAATTTGAACCCACGACCAAGGTTAGAAGGATTAGAAGTCGGAGTCAGGGTACTCCCAATAAACCGTCGGTTGTCTTACTTTATATGAGAACTGCCAAATGCAAACAGCTATTTTTATAAAGATTTCAACCCCCCCGCTGTACTTGTTTAGGGGTTGAATAACGAAAATTATTTTATTAGTACACCTTGATGTACCTAAACGATTAAACCCTGAAAATTTAAGTCTCAGGTTTAGGCTGTGCGTTGTCTACTTAAACATATATAAGTATATATATTATATTTTTTATGCAACTTGCTCATGGAACAAGCAAATGGCCCACCTGATGTTAAAAAGTTACTATCGCCTATATTTGAGTATCACCTCGTAAGTCACGTGTTAGCAACGTGCCCTACGATGAACTGCTCAGCGTCCATAAGCCTGAGGTATACAGGTGTCAAGCCTCATGTACCTGTAATTTCATCGGCACACCCTTCACGATTTGAAGGCACAGCAAGCTGCTTGGCGGTAGAAATAGGTGCGGTGGTAGTTCTTCCACGGACGAGCTTTTCGCTAAGACATCTACTACTACTATTATTTATGTTATTTAGTCAATTTTAATTGGTATAGATTATCCAATTTTACGTAAATTTTCCGTATATTTAGATTAAACTTCATACATTGTTGTGATATTCCTGAGTTACCAACACAAAGCAATTTAGACTCAAAAGCCATGTCTACAAACAATGTATTATGCTCGCACAATAGAGAAGTGAAAGTTTACTTCATGCAAATTTTGCGAATACCTGCGTCGTGGAACAGGAAGACAGTTGCATAACCAGACTTGACAATGGGGGTTGTAAATTACTCAATCTTTAGTTGACCCAGTTTCTTTGAACCTTTTTGGGTTGTTTTTGATTTTACCTGAGAAGATTTGGACGCAATATGCATAAAATATATTGTTCAACATCATTCTATTCTAGTTGTAGTAGTTGCTTTTGAATCAATTTATTTTATTGTAACGATTAGAAACGAAAAATAAAGAAATAGCTTTACGACTTTAAGCCCCATGCAAGTACTCGAGATTATTTTAAGAATGTCTGAGGGTAACCCCCTTCTAACTTCGTCAGCTACATTCAAATATTACATTTGGTATTATACCCACATTTTGCAGTGAGTAATTGGTTTACTTACGATGTTTTCCTTTTGTTTGAAAGCACTCGTATTGGTTTATAAATCTTTCGATCGAAAAATCAATTGGTGCACGACCGGGTTCGAACCCACGGAGGTATGATCACTCCCACTTGACCACCTCTGGTGCACTATTCGATCATTTTAATTCGATCCGACCGACGTTTCAATTATTTCCTAGACTAGATAGAGCACCGGCAGCTTAGTGGGAACTACCCAGTCTTTAGATCATAAGGTTGTAGGTTCCAAATGGTCGTCCACCAATGGTTTTATAGATGAATTAAATATGTGCTCAATGCCAGTATTCTCAAAATTAAATTCTGAGCATTCTCAAACTTACGGCAGTTACTATCCATGTTGTATCTATAAAATAAAAATCACAATTGAAGAATCAGAAGGTAGACATACCGAGCCAACCTGCATATTCCCGTATCTTGTAATAAAAACTTTTACACTAATGAGCCCTTTCGAAACTATACAAAATTAATATCTATATGTAATTGCGTGCACACGGTTCGTGCGACGGTGTGTGAAGATAGTGAGTCGTGGGCTGGGCAAGTTATCTAGCCAAGGCCGGCACACTCAAAGCCTTCACTGGGCTTAGAAGACACGACTAAGGTTTGCAAGGTGAAACAGGATAAAAAGCAGAGAACATAAAGGTATAAGTTGATATAAATTAAAAAAATACATAATAATAAATAGTGTCACGACTTTAATACCCAAGCACGGTAGATATCCCTTCAGATATTTTAATACGAAGTACCAAATCGAGATTCTTCGAAGATGCCTAACGGGCAAATATTACAAAATATGAGTTTGTACCACATTTGGTACAAACTCATATTTTGCAGTAGTTAGTATTCTATATGTATGGTCTATTCAGATGCGCGAGAGTCCAAAATGTTATATCCTCAACTGTTAGCAGCGATGAAAACTGTTTTTTTGCAAAATCACTTATTCGTTGTTATTTTCCTAGTGGAATTCTATGTCCAGTATTTTAGTAACATCCTACAGCTGCGACTATACTAAATCATGTGAACATAGGCAACCAAAAAGCAAAAATGACTATTCCATCCATAAATTCAGATCGACGAAAGCGAAGATTAGGTAGCAAGTGAAGCCAAAACTCGATATTGGGTGAATAATCGTCGCCACTACCGGCGCGGTGGCCGGCCGGATGCACCAGATTTATACCCTGCTGTACCCGAGCGTACCGTACCCGGGTGTACCCACTGTGACCGTATCCCGGATCATACATCCGCACTGTCGTCGATCTCTTCATAAAGCACTGAGATGCCTTGAGGGCTGGAATTTATGGCGTGGAAACGTCATAGGACCCTGTTTGGGAATAAATCATGAGAGTTTGCTTAGTTGTACAAGTTGTGTGCTGGACGTGAAGCCTTTGTGTCTTTATCGGGCAATCAGCACGCTTGGACCTTGTGCCCATTTGGGGCAAAACTGGAAAAGCTACAAGAATTGTTTTTAATGATGATTTGATCGCATTGTAGATTATTTTGTTAGTCGCTGACTAAAAAATTTACAAATTATACACAATAAAATTAGTATTCTGTTAAATTAAAACAACGAACAGAAACTCATCTCGTATTCTTTTGGAGCTTAGTCGAAATTGAAACTTGAATTGGATGATATTTTGTTACGAAAATGCGTCGTGACTATAAAAAACAATTTTAAGATGATCAATCTCAAAGTTTGCTACGGCGTAGGTTCGTAGAGAATTTGTAGACGTCACTTTCAATTTTGCTAAAACTCGAACCGAATTATGACGTAATTGCTAAAAGCTTTCGCACAAAAGCATAAGAACAAGTACTAAATCAATGTCTATTCTCATTAGGCGGTGTGTACAAATCTCTGGGGTAAACAGCGCCTACCCTTCGGCTGTCGTTAGTCTAGACACGGCCTTACTTACACTGCGTCGTTTTGCACGCGTATTCTATAACGAGCAATAGCCGAGACAAGATCATTAAAACCTTGACAGTAAAAAAAAAACAAAATCTTCGCTCATAGGACACGTGATTTTTTTATTATTAAACTGTTATTACCACTACTGAGCAAAGGTACCCTTGAACCACCCAGAAGGAAAAAGGACAATGCTTATAGGTGATGGTAACCATTTAACATCAGGTGAACTATTATAGGTAGGTAGGTACACAAAATCTCACTCTCATTCATTTAATTTCATCTCATATCTCATTCAGTGAGGTTATCTACTAGTTATGTATAGTGAAGGTCCTTTTAAAACTAAATAACCAAAGTCATAGGTCAATGTTATTCTATTAGCAAACGGTTCTGCCTAGGTGCGTTCACCGAGCCCCAAATCTCACTAATACCCTGGCCTTTGTTATAAATCACCAAACCATTTTTGTTTTCAACGCACCGATAACTCTTTTGTCATTGGGTGATGTAGTAGGTAGGTAGGGGCCGATCGAGTTATTTATATTGTCGTATTTTCCTTTGGAAGAAAATTTCCTTTCTGTTTCCTTCATGGGCCAGTGGTTGTTGCGCTGGTGGGTTGCCTTAGCGGGAGAAGGCTGCAACTGCGTTTTCTGAAATAAGAAACATTTAAAAAAAATTATCAAGACATATCCAATGTGTCCTGCCTATAATAAAGAAAGTTATAGTAAAATTTGGGTGCTTCTATTAGGTAATCAATTTAAATCTTAAAATCAAATTATACAATTGCTGATTCAAACTCTTACTACTTTGATTTTTAGTTTTTATAGTCTCACCGTTGTATTTTGTATTCTAAAATTACAACGCAGATGTAGGTACGACACAGTACAAGTTCCACAATTTTAAAAAGTACATTTTAAGTAAGTACCTAGGTACCGTCTAATCCACAAAACACCATATTTTATAACTCTAAATTGAAATAATTAACGTAAAACTCATTTAAAAAAAAATTAAAAATATAAAAATACACATTTTGCACTTACATCCTTTTTCTCTAATCCGCAGCACCCTACAGATCCGCAAGTCCGCAACCGTAGCTGCACGGAAAATAATTGTTTATTTTCGACAGCCGTACTCGAGGCCAGCTAACGATCATGTACTGGTCACCCTCTCACCCTCTTGTAGAGGTTATTTAGATGCATAGCTTTGTAAATGTCGGCTGTGCAGTATACACTCGGTGAAAGCTTCAAGTGTACCCAAATACTCACCGTGATGGATATGTAATGTTAGAGCTAGTGAAACTTCTTGCACGTGTCTTCATCACTTTTGGGGTACAGGTGACCTATCCTGCTGCCTTTCCAGGTCCATCCAGGTTATCCAGGTGGCATTTTAACCTATCTCAGGCTTCTAACATGTCTCACACAAAACTTAAATACGGTAGATATCACCTAAGATTTTTTAGTATCAAGTACCTACTCGATGTTTTTCGAGGGTGTCTAAGGGAGTCAGAGGTACGTCCAGATAGTATATTTGGTACATATCTACATTTAGCAGTAGTAGTCGTTTACCGCAGAGTAAACGAGTTCAGGAAACCACGCTTAGACGCCCTCATACTAGATGAAGCGATGACACGCAGGGTGGTGGGCGGTAACTGGATGGGGAGAGTCGAAGATCGGGCTCAGTGGCGCGTCATGAGAGACCTATGTCCAACCGTGGACAACGATAAGTTGATAATGATGATGATAAGCCAAAAAAACGCTCAAACAGTGCATTTGACAAATGATCATTGCCCACTAAATATAACATAAAATGTTTTGAAAGTGTAAATAAAACAATAAAACTCTAGTATACAAAACCTGTATTTATACAAATGTAATAAAAGTATGACGCAATACTATTATTAAAACTTTCGATAAGTTATTTTAGCAATCATATTATACAGATCGCTTTTAGCTATTTAATAGTATCATACATGAATTTATTTTTACCAAATTCATGCACATTTACATGATAAATAATATTGTACGCTTACAAACAGATCCACATACAATAATTATGTAGAAAGGTAATAACAGAGGTTGTATTCAAAAGTGTAAGATCTTCAGAATCTGTGTTTTGAAGTGTAATTAATATCAATTATGTAAATTTTTATACAGTAGCATTTTACTTATCTTTATTTTCGTGTTTCAAATCATCGTTTATGGTATAAAATTCTGGTTTTTAGATACGCTAGACGAAGTAAAAATGCTATTTGAAAAGAGAAAGATTCTCCGAAATCAGAAAACATTCTAGAACAAAGAAATCGGCATGCATCATAACGGTTCAAAATACTGAAGCTATATATTACTGTAGTACGATAGAAACACGCGCAACTTCTCTTGCTATTTTAATGCATATTTCAACCCCCGCTGTACTGTATTCCTTTAGGAGTTGAAATCCCAGATTTCCGTTTTAGTACACTTCCACATACTAACACAAATATAACCTGAAAGCTTCAAGTCTCTAGATTTTGTCGGTTAGATTTGCATTGTCTATAATGTTAGTTAGCTAGTTAGGACAAAAAAATATTTTTTATAGAGAGAAAAAAACATCAACAGGAGGATGACGTATCGTATGTGTATTTATATCAAAAAGTATATAAGTTAAGCATGCTTCGAGTAATTTTTTTCCCACAAAACAAGCTTTGTTTAGTTTTGTGCTAGATGGCGTTGTATGAAATATCTGGTAATGTCTTATAGCACTGTTGTGCAAAATCAGCTTTACATGTCTACAGTAATTTTTAACTGTCTGACTAATCAATATCAACACACAAGATTAAAAGACGTATAAACATTAAATAATTTAAATATTGCTTAAAATATTTTTTTTTGCTGTTGGCTGTCGCTTTTATTAAAAAAAGGCAAAAGTTTAAGCAGTGTTTGACTCTTAAGAGATTATAAGTAGGGCTATAACATAAAAATAAAATACAGTTTAAATTCTTTATTGATATTATAAATAATCACAAAACAGTGATTACAAACGAGCTTACCTAAACAAAATAAAATCTTAATACAACCACAAGGGAAGAAAACACTACCACTGGAAATAAATAGTTCACAACCTCACAGCATGACTTCCTTCAATCTATAAACCTTACCAGAAGACACTGTTTAATATTTTACCCTTTAAAACTGAGGGACTATTCCACCAAAAAAAATATTGGCGTACAATTTAGACAACGACGTACAACTGACGGACAGTCAGTCATCAAAGTCTTTTGTATTTTATGTTTCAAAAAAAACCGTATATAAGTATGCTATCAGTTTTTTTACTTTCATGGTACAAGTTTAACTTGGGACTTGATGATATTGTGTAAGAATGTTAAAAAAAAGAAGAGTTAGTAAAACTCAAAGATTACTGAACTGAAGAACTGAACGACAAGGTAAGTCGTAAATAACAAAAAAAACATGATAGTATGTATGAAAATCAGTGTGCTATATCACTAATCTATATTTTCCGTTTGAACTTGAAAACCGTTTAATATTTCACAATTCATACCATTTATGTAAGAACCCTTTTTGGTTCAGTGTTTTCTTGTCAATATTTTAGGTATTATTCCAAATAACACTTGTAGCAAATTCCGTTTGTATTTTGTTCACTAATTTCCTCAAAGTTTTTTTCCATAGTTACTAATCCAAGATTTTATTCATCTAAAATTTTGTTGGCGTTTGAATAGTTTTAGCTTGGTGCCAAGCTTATCGTTACCAGCGTCTTCTGGTACAAGGGTATGTGTTCTAGAACACACAGGTCCTGACATAAATAACACATAGCTGAAAGCGTAGCAGAACAACAATGGCAAATGTCGGGACTCACTCGCGAGCATTGTAGCGTGCCGCGGGAGGCGTTACGAATCAATGGAGAGAATTATCGGCACTAGGAAAACTATGGATTGGGTTACCTACTGGAAAAAAGGTTAATGAAAAATATAATGAATATAAATAAAATGAAGTGAAATAAAAAAAATATTGACTAAACGCACAAAGGTTACAAAAAAACCACGTTTGTTGCATGATAGCCCCCTTAAGTATTTATTTTATCCTGTTTTTTAGTATTTGTTGGTATAGGTAGCAGCAACAGAAATATAATATCATCTGTGAAAATTTCAACTCTAACTATCATGGTTCATGAGACACCACCACACCAACCATCTTTATTACGGTTCATGAGATACAGTCTGGACACAGACAGACAACGGAGTCTTAGTAATAGGGTTCCGTCTTACCTTTTGGGTACGGAACCCTAAAAAAGAACAAACAAAACAAAACTACTAATAATAAATCATGCCCTCTTACCTATTCTTGAAAAGATATATATCTTCACGACTTTAATCTCCAATATGGTTGCTATTCCGTCAGATCTTTAAGTACTCGAGATTCTTTGAGAATATATGAAAGCGTCATAATGTTTCATTATCAACATATTGCCACTTTGAAAATCAAAACCGCACGCATATGAGCCATCCAGCTCCCTTCATACATCAGCAATCAGAAGTTGTTAAATTCATTGCCAAATACTAACCTTGGAAAAGTCCAGTACCCATTGAATAAATTAAATAAGCATTGTGCTCATTCACGATACAGAAACTAACTTCATCAATACTATTGAGTAGAATGTATTAATATACGTTTAAATACCTGTTTTTTCTCATTTTGGATCTTTTGGTTCCACTTTTGGCTTTGGTTATCGTCAATCTATCAGCCCATCTCAGCATTCGGATTTCTGCTGCGTGCACTTTTCTCTCATCCTTCTCATCCATAGCCCGACTCAATAAAAAGCCTAGAGAGTAATTTACGGCATAAATTTCAGTCTATAATCAAACGGCTCCATGTCAATCCTGTGCCAGATTAGTTCGTCCCACGCTGCGTATCGGTTGAAGAGGTAAATGAAATGCTATCCAGAGGGGAAAAGTTAAATTACTGAATTTGAGGGTCAAAGGAATAAGTCTTCGGCAGACATGTATTGAAACTATTGATTTAAAATGTTGTTTGAATGAGGGTAGAAATAAAGCTAGTGACAGTACTGTTTTAGTCATCAATGTAATTAAGTTGACAATATTTTACTCTACTATCTAAAGATATTTAATTTTCTCTAATAAAAACATCATATTATATATTTTTACTAGTACTCATTCTAGTTTAAAAAGGTGACGAAAAAATAGCATATTTTTCATAAACAGAAAAAGTTACTTAAACAAATAAATTATAGTAGTTAATTACGTATGAAAAAGTAAGTAAGTAGGAAAGCAAAAGTAAAGTCGATCACTAGCTAATATTTAACGCAACGCCATGTTGTACTAAACTAAGCGAAAAATGTTAATTTTCTAGCCAACTACAGCACTAACAAATCAAACGGCGATGCATCTCCAAAACACTTTCAACAAATTCGATTAAAATCGTTCGAATTTTTAAGCGCTCCGCTTTGATTGACTTTGCTGAATATCCCCTTGTTTTGAAATAAATTGAAAATTCTAACTGCGAAGAAAAATCTTTCTTATACAATTGATTTACGGTGGGTTTTGGTAAATCCGGATTACATTTTTTCGTTTTTCCGCACATAAGTGGTCGATTCTGTATTTATGGGAAAGGAGCTTAGTACAAACCCTGAGGGACCCCTACTCTATTTCCAAATTGTGTTGTATTGTTCGCTTGAAGGGCGGAGTTCAAATATTTCTTCCTGTCTAATTTATTCTAAGTAGCCCAACGAAATGGAGTTATTAGGTAATTGAAAACAATCAAATAAATGACACTAACTTTTAAAACAATTCCCTCAACGCGTATATAAATGAGATACAATTTTTCAAAACTTGAATTTGGAAGGGTCTTCCTAATAGCCCATGCCGTTATCTACGGTGCTAGAAGCCTCCAATTGCCGCCAAATTTTAAATTGGAATATCATAATCCAACTCCTTAAAAAACCTAAAAAAATAATTCCAGATATTTTTATGCGTGGTTTGATATAAAGCTCTATTTCGTGACGATTTGGTGTATATTCGATTGTCTTGAGTTGAAATGCTGGAACATCTGCCGTAAGTCGGGAAGGTGGCTCACGCGCATTGGAAATTTCGAAAAAAGTCCGACGCCAGAACAGATGCGACATGTCGGATTCCTACAAGCAGATGTTTATAAAATACCCTCATAGATTAAACTGGGCAATTCTTTTCTTTTTTGTCCTTTGCATTGGACAATATTGCCTCTTAAATGGTTTGACCCTTTGTTTAAGATATGCGGGTACGATAGCGGGTTAATTAGAGTCTGGTTTAATTGTTACCACGCAAAAAATAAAAAAAAAAGAATTATTCTTTAAAATTGAAAATGATCATTGGCTTATTAAACGTAAATTTTAACTGTGAAGTAGAATTAGAGGTAAATAACAGTTACTAATGTTAAAATGCATCAACTTTTGCAGAAATTTGAACGAAATCTAAACGATCTTCAACGGCGTAATGAAGTACCCAAATTAAACGTTTACGAGCCATAAAACCTGAAATCGGTTATGGATAGTCAATATAAATCGATAAATATTGTTTTCTGTCTCTAAACTATTACAAAAACACTAACGAACTGTAACAAACCTCAGTAGATGTTATATTCCCGTAGCAAAAGAGAAATTTCATGGTCAATTTTTACATGATTCGTGGAAGTAGGCACTGGTTTAATCTAAGCTACGCTTAACTGTTGGTTGGCATGCGAGCGTTGCGTGAGGCAAATTAGACAAAAGTTTTGAAATTATTTTAACATAGCATTTTTCGACTTTTGCCCTTATCATTTTTCTATTCAGATTTAACGAACGTGTTCACCTAAAAATACTTGCTTGCGGTAGAATTACTCAAACGTGCTAGATTGTAAGCCAAGTTTTGCGGACAGCATGAGAAAGGCTCGAAAATGGGGTACGTTTACGATTTAGGGGAGGCCTACGCCGCTGACTTAAATTTTAAACCCTAAATAACTATAATATTTAAAATTATTTAATCGGAAAAGAGTAAGTAGTTTTTAAGGAAATATAGTTTTAATAGGGAAGTAAGAATATGATTTATAAATTAGTGTATATTAGAAATAAGGGTTTCTTTATTTTTTCAAGTCTTGAATCACTTTGTATATCAACTTAAACTTCTTTTATCATAAACTCGTCACTAATAAGCAAAAACCCAAACTAGTTTACAGTATTGGAGTATTGGAAACTGACTATTCAATAGCATAAAGAAATAGCAACTTATAAGCCGGTAAATAAATTATGATGAGCCATTAAACGCCAATTTGTAAACTAATAAACTTGCTAACGATGTGCCAAATAGTTTTATTTTCCGTTTTATGGCTTTGACGGACGGTTTTAGTTCATTTTTAGTTTTTATAAAAAACCTCGGCGTAGGGTTAACACTTAAATTTTACAACTATAATTTAAAAACCTCAATTTGCGACTACTGTCTTTAAACACTTACTTACATCTTTTTTTTTACTATTGCAGATTGCATAATATCGCTTATTATTGTCTCTTAACATATTTTTTCAATACAATATACCTACTATGTACTTACAAGTGAGCCATTTTACTTTTCAATCGAATGTAGATAAAAAAATGAGAAAAAACGCTGGTACTCTTTTTTGTAATATGTATTTTGAAATACAGTCTTTGGTCATTTAGTTTCGATGTGAACTGTACAATTAACAACACTAATATGGATAAGTTGAGCTATCTAGGTACACACCGTATTATCATCATTATCATAATCGGTTTCATATGAGTATAGTATCAGCGAGACAAAACTCGAGAACATTATAAGGATGTATGAAGTTTAGCCCAAAAATGACATAAAGCAATGAGTCAGCATGGTCATTTGGTAGAATGTAAGTCCCGCGTCTCAGCGCAGTGCTTATACTATCTTTGTCTAGTACCATCAACTACTGAATACAAACCTCCTTTTAGTTTTGCCAGCCAGTTCGGATCTGTGCATATACATACTCTATTTTCTTTGAACATTGTTCCAAATTCAAACACATCTAATTTAAAAAAAAGTATCAGATTATCGAATACAAAACTGATCAGACGTATTCTTTATTCCATGCCATGGGCTATTCCGGCCGCGCCCGCAAGGATATATTATTTATGAGGGGTACATTTTCACTCTATAATTACCTATATCGATTCGTTGGCCCCGTTCTCTACGCCCAAATATTATTCATACGACCTCTTCACTAGGTGGGCCTGACGGGTCACCGGCTGTTTAGAGAATAGATTTTGTTGTGTACCGTTAGTAAATCTTTATCAATACTAGTTAGGTGATTTAAAGTATTTCTTTATGTATCTACAGAATTTTTTTACTTGTGATCTACAGGTTGAATTTTTGAGATCAAAAATTCATTCTGTATAGGTACTAATATTATAAAGAGAAAAAAATTGATTGTTGATTTGTTTATTGTTTGCTGAATAGGCTCTGAAACTACTGGACCGATTTGAAAAAAAATTCACCGTTGGGAAGCTACACTATCTCCAGGTGACATTGCTTATATTATATTTCCAAAAAAATTAGGGTTCCTCACTGAAACCCGTGCGAAGCCGGAACGAGCCAGTAGAACTTTATAAAATTGTTTTTTTTTTTATTGAAATTCTTAAAAACAGATGCTTATAAAAGCAGATATCTTGTAAAACTCCATCGTTTATTTATTCCGTAGAGTAGTTACGAAACTATGAATTTGGTTGTAACTAACTTGTATTTAAATAATATCGTTCTGTATAAGGTATACCAAAAAGATCAATGCATAAAGATAATAACCGAAAGTGAAAGTGTACGCGTGATTGTGGAGTCCCGTTGGCACCGTACCTGTTGCAGTCTTATTTATGACCCAAAACAAACGCTTTATCTCGCACCGTCCATATAATGCGACCATAAACGCGACTTTACAATTCACTTTACAAGCTTTACGACATCTTGCATAACACCTTTTGTTTATAAACAAAAGATTTCAAGGTCTTAGCTACCTTACGAATTTATCGCCATCGTCCTCTTTTAAATTTAGTGCTTGTTTATCTTCCGTCGCGTACGGGCTTATGCGAAAAGCCGCAACTTTACGCGAAAAACGTCACTATTTTGTTCGTAAACGCCATTATAATTCAATGGACGCGTCAATACCAGCTGATCGATTTACGATTAAAATTGCTCTTTAAAACATGTGGTGGATATAAATTATTACATAACATTTGCAGAGGCAATAACCTCTGTGTTTTCATAATCCTTTAATAATTGAGTGATAAAATCATAGTAATGTGACAATAATTCCGAAGATTTATGAAGTGTTGAAAACTAAGGTTCGATATCAAAGGTATGAGTTACACTGAGACAAAAAGCGGTTGTATCTGGTTCGGACAAAAAACGGGCAAAAAATGATCCTTATGCGAATGGCGGCCGAAATATTTAACGAGGGGAGTCGGGTGGAGTGGGGACAAAAAACTAATAATAACAGCGTGTGTCACCCCATCACGGAGTTCCGTTGCCGCCAACCGACGTCACTTCTACTGTGAACCATTTTGGATTCTGTGACAGTTTGGAAGGGATACGCACTGTGTCTCTCGTTTAAGATTTCAAAGATTCAATTAGGTAGCTAACCTACCTTATTATCGTGTTTCTCCTTAATATGATAACTATTATAGGTTTGTATGCTTGGTTCAAAACTCGGAAAAAAATATTTTTTTTAATACTCGAGGTTCTTCAATAAAAAAAAACATTTAAAAAAAGTTAAATAGGTTCCAAAAAGCTTCATTGGTAATTCAAGGTAATTTATTATGGTATAGTATATGTAAGCTGTATTCCAGCAGCGGCGATAGACTTTCAACCTGTCACATACTTACTAACTACCGCAAAATGTTGATATATGCCAAATATAATATACGTACCTCTGAGTTACTTCTTAGCACAAAAAGATCTACTAACCCTGAGGATTAAAGTCGTGTGACAATTTTTTTTTAGTACTGGGTATAAGAAAAACGTTTAAACCAATACAAAACGTTTAACCGTCTAATTTGTTCGTTGCTTAAAAACAAAAACCGTGTAACCGTGCCAATTTAAACCACCCATTAAAATTATAGGCCTACATGTTATAATCGTTTTTACCACGGATTTCCATCGTCCTATCATTACCGAAGCGTAACTAATCCACTGTGTAATCTTACGTAATTATAATGCCTCTACAGTATAAGTCACGATTTACACTATCTAACCAGTACAGAAGAAATAATACAACCAGCACAGAACTTTTACGTACACGATGCAACAACCACCCATATAAATTAAATAGCGAAACGCGCGCGAATCCCGCTGGGGAATAAAGGTTCTCGAATGGCGACCACGAACCGGAAGACGAAGCGTAGGACGTCCCCCTACCCGATGGACTGATAACGTTGTTAAGATCGCGGGAAGTCGATGGATGGAAAGGGCTCAGAATTGTTTTTCCTGGAAACAAGGGAGGCCTATGCCCAGCAGTGGACTTCTACAGGCTGTTGATAATGATGATGAACATACACTACTTCGTACGCATGAAGTTATTTTTATACAAGTTTCAACCCTGCTGAACCCGATTGGAAGTTGAATATCGGGAATTCCTTTCTTAGTACACCTCCACGCACTAAGGCGAATGCAACCTGAAATGTCAAGTATCTACGACCATTGGATTAGGCTATGCGTTGTCTATATGTCAGTCAGTTAGTCAGTCAATCAGTCAGTCAGGACAAAAACTTATAATTGGTATATAAGAAAATATTAATAAACTTTTTTATACACTATCATCTAGCTAGCCCCAAACTAAGCAAAGTTTTTACTATGGGAACCAGATGACTGATATAATACTTATAAACAGTTTTTTTGTAAATACATCTATACAATATAATATAACACTTAAACACAGAGCGACATTTATCAACAGCACACAAAATATTTGTCCTCAATGAGGATCGAATCCACAACCAACAGCGCAGAAGCAGGGTTACTACTAACTGTACTGCAAGACCTGCCAATGGAATACATGTGAACCAAATTTGACCTTACATCAGCTAATTACAGCTCAAATTCAATCAATCAAGGCTAGTCGGCGCATTATTTTTAAGCCAGTTAGCGCCCATAAATTGAACCCTAGTACTAGCGCTATAGGGATCACTTTAAGTTGAGGCAAAAGTCGGTATGAACAAAATACGTAATTCTGTAACAAACTTACACTTTATAGTGTATTGCTATGTGCTATAGTTGTGGGTACTTATTTAACTTTAATCTATAGGTAGGTATGTAGATGTTGACGGGGGAATCTGATTATCATCGCGGTCGAGTTTTATATAAAGTTGCAGGCACACTGGGTAAAGTTAAAGTTATTTTTTGTGTCATTACAAAATGTATTGAGAAAACTATTATCTAGCTAAATAATAGTCAGTAAATTAGTTTTAATATAATATGATAAAATGGAGGCAAAGAAAATAAAACCTTATTATATACCTATCTTGCATGTTTTGTACATACAGTTACAGGGTGTATAAAACTAAAACTTTTTTTTTTTTATCCACCATAAGACAATACTTCTTTAACGTTTACGACTAAATCATATACTGGTGTCAATTAAATCCTTACCATAAATTAAAGTAAACATTTTTGAAGTATTTGTCTGGGTTCAGCATAAATTGTTTACTTCAGCTTTTGGTATTAGTGTTTACATTCTGTATAAACTAAACAAAGCTTGATAAGTTGATTAGAGGAGTGATTGTGTAACTTTTAAATAAATATGACAAATTCACTATGGCAAATCTGTCATATTTGACACTTGCAATAGGATTCAGATTGTATCACGATCACCCCTTTAAAAGTACGTTGTGTCCAAAGCTTTATTATTGAAACCGTGACTGTAAGTCCTTGATAGCACTGGGATGTAAGCACGTGAAACACGATTGCTTGCTAAAGTTTACTTCACCGGTATTTTTTTGCTGTATAAAGTCGATTTGGTTTTATCAGCTTACGACACAATAACTATTCTAATAACAATGCTTAAACTATTGCTATCTCTAATATATAGGCAATGATAAAGAGTGACGGGGCATATTCTAAGCATTGTTTAAATTTGAATAACGTTTTTATGGAGGTTAGATCTGTGCTGCTATAAACGACTGTAAAATACTGTTCCATATTCAAAAATTGCGCTTAAATTGACAAAAGAAACAATGCGAACGCTAAATTAAATTCAAATATCGAAAGAGGAAGTCGACGCCGCCCTCGCGTCTCGCAGTAAGATTTATTATATTTGTCCTGCGCTTATTTCATTATTGCCTGTCGGAGGATTCAGAGCGGCCCGTTTAAGTTTTGAATAGTTTTCGCTGGATTAAGTAAAAAGCATTGTTTAAATAGATATAAAATGTGATCGCGCGAAAGTTTATGAAAGCTTAGATCTACATAATATATAAGTACTTACTAACTTTTCAAAATAGAACGAACCATTTTCATAGTTACAACGCGCATGTTATTTACCCCGGTACTAATAAGCTTGGTGGTACGTTGAAATAGGTGCACCGTGTTTAATCTTTAGCATTGACAGAAAGTTTTAAATTAGATCGAAAGAGACAAAACACATATTATAGGTAGGGTTAGTAACTAGTTTTTTGATACTACTTACTTTGTGATGAAAAATATAATAATTGAGTTGTTTTAATTTGTTTCAGGTACTTACAAATGCATTCTCTTGACATAAACTGATTCTACAAGCCATAATTATTGTAGGTAAGAGAAACAAGCCATGATTGCACAGGAGAAGAACTATGATATGATATAGATTACAATTCAACTTAAAATCATTGAACGATCATTGAAAACCAGATTTTTAAAACCAGCCGCTTTTTTCATATAACCATTATTTTTTTATTATAATCCATAGAAAGCAAAGGCTGGTGTTTCCTTTTAAGTTTCAGGAGTGGTCACACCCTGTATAATGACTTCTTTAGTAAGTTTTTCAGCAAACTAAGAGAAAGGAAAAATAAATTGAACTTCCCGAGCGAATAAACTGAGAGGGTTAAAACGTTATGTAAATAGAACAAAATCTCTTTCTAACGGGTAAAAGCGCGCAAAAACTTTTTGATGGGCTCCCGGTGAGTGTTACTTCCAGTGACTGAACTACAAAGAATAAGCGAAATTCACAGAATAATCACTAATTTCCACAAAAATTTAAAACATAACTAATTACTTTTTACTTTAATAAAGCCAGTAATCAACATACTGTCAATCCCGAAAATCTTAATTTTGTAGTTGAGAATAATTTGTGTGCAATTTTTGCGTCTACTAACACTTATGAATAGAAAGCATTGAATGAGTATCTGTCTCGTTCACACTTGGGAATAACCTTATCAATCTAACACGAATCGAACAATAGCGTCGCATGTTTGATTTATATAGTCGCTTAGTAGAAACATTACCGATAATTATACGGTGTCCATGTAGAGTTAGTACTTTTGCGACAAAAGCCGTGAATAACTAATAATTTACGATTTCCATTATTTATGATAAAAATTGATGAAAAAATGATTTGGTAGATCAAAAAGGCAACCAGCTATACAAATTGTCTAAACAACTCTACTCTGATCTAAAGACAGCCGTCACAACTCAGTTCAGTTTGTCTTCTTTGCTCTAGGCTGTGGGTTCGATCCCCATCAAGAACAAACCTGTGTATAACAAAGTAGATGTTTGTTCTGTGTCTAGGTGTAATATTGAATTCTTAGTAAATATTAAAAAAAAACGTTTAGGAAAAAAAATGATATTATATAGGTGTTTTTATTTTATCAAGTATCTGGTTCTCATATAAGCGTTGCTTAGTTTGGTGTTTAAGGGCGTTGTGTAAACGTCTGTCAATATAATTATTATGATTAAAACAAAGATCCGGAATTATATGAAAAAGCACCATATGAATACAAATTGTAACGAATTTTTTTATATTCTAATAATTTGAACAAAAAAATATAGTTGTTTTAACAAGTATTTTGAAAAAAGAAAACTGCATGTAAGAAGAGAAATATATCTCATGGCAAGTCAGAAAACCTTAAAAAGGCAATTTCAAATTGAGAACTGTCAATTGGATCGTTCAGAAACAAATCCCAAGAGGTCTCGTCCGTGCTACACCTCCAAAGCCGAACAGAAGTAGGAGCTCAGCTCGCGAGCTTTTCAAGGGTGGTGGCTGCTTTCGGCGGGAAAGCATCGGCTTGAAGCGGGGGGTGGGAAAGGAGAGGGGGGTGATGGCTCGTATTGATTTAGTGCCGTCGTCGGCAAAGCTATGTACTCAGGTGAGTATCGTTCGATGTCGCTTGATGCGCTTTCTTTAGTGATAGTCTTGGATGTGATTTATGGGCTACTGAATGATGAACTAAACCAACTAGTATTGAATAAATTTGAGTTTTATTGTTTTTGAATCGAGCCTAAATTATTCAAATTGCTATTTAGAGAAAAACCTTGAAACATTTAGTTATATCTATTGTTCTTAAGCGTTTTTTATTATGACTTACCACAAAAATATACTTAGTACCTTAAAAAAAACTTAATATATTGCTCCAAGTCACGAATAGGTATGTATGTTAATATAAATTAAGTATAATTAAAATTTGTTATTCTGTTATGTCATAATCAAACTACGAGCATCTTAGCAGTTGGATCGTATACGAATGAATGCTACAAATTCTTCTACATCACTTCATAAAATATCAGTATTTAATTTTTCCTACATTATGCTATGCAAATAGTTATCTAAGAATTCAGAGTAACATAAAAAATAATACCATTTGAAAGCGTATAGTAAAAACCAAGAAAAGCTGAATACACAATTCATTTAATATGTTTTCTTAGTTAGCACAATTGAGTCTGCTGCTGACAATATCATTTTGCATTTGACGCATATCAATATTTTGATTTTTACCGAACCTACCCGGAAATACAATGAACTATATATCAAACTTCATGTAATTTCATTTAGTTAATATTAAAATACAGAATAGTTGTACCGTAGTCTTAAAAGTTAATTATTGTAATTTTTTTTCTTGTGTCAACTGCGTAAAGTCATCCGGACCTATTCTGTGCGAAAGAAAAACCTTATAGTAAGTAGGTACCTATGATAAAACACACACCTACAAATGCATGTACGTAAGTATGTCTAACCAATTTCCCAGCACAAACTCTAACAAAGCGCTTTCCGCTGCTGCAGCGCTATTTTCCCTCGGGCAACGCTGAGGATTTAAATGGATATTTAACTTTACTCTCAAGGAACCCAAAGTAGGTATATTCTACTGTCCAGAATGGTTTTTTCTTGTGAGAAAAACTTTCAGAGCTTTTAGCAAACGGCTTAAAACTGTCTGGGATTTGTTTAAACTTGTTTTGGTTTTCTTTTGTTTTTTTTTGTGTCAATTGGCGTAGGAGGTTTGGATGAATGTCATAAATTATTCATTATTATTTTGATACTGATCAGATACATTTATAATCTTACTAATGGAATGACACGTGACTTCGTTCACGTGTAATGATATTCATACAAACGTCAACTCCCGCTGAAACCCTTCAGAAGATGATTTAGGAATGTATATTTATGTAAATAAAAAAAAAATATGGACATTTTTGGACAACATCATAATAGCCCCAAACTATGCAAAGCTTGTACTATGGGAACCAGATGACTGATAGAATACTTATATACTTTTTACCTTCTATGTATAATAAAAAATATCTATGTATGTAATATAGTACCTATTGTATTAAGTATATCAGTCATCTAGTACCCATAACACAAGCTCAGCTTAGCTTGGGGCTAGATGACGCTGTGTGGATTGTCCAGCATTATTTATTTATTTTATTTATTTTTATTTATTATTATTATATTGTGCCAATTCAGAGCATTTTAAATACATAAAATAATTTACCTTCTGAATGTAATTGAACAAAAAATATAAGTGTTAGCGCACACTGAAGTATGGCTCCAGTAAGATACTGTGGTTATTACATCACTGTAGTGCGTAATTAAAATTGTCTCAGATTCAAGCAGTAGTTACGCCGTAGGCAGCATTTCATGAACTTGATACAACCTTTTTAGTACAGTGGCATCTAAAAGTTATAGAGTAGGCTTAGGATACAAAGGTTTTTTTTTCACTAAAAATAATTTGATCTAACATCATTCTCATCATCAACCGATATCATCAAACAACGTTCACAAATATTATTTGGTTAGAGATTGATAGATAAGTTTTATAGTTTTTAGAACACAACATAGCCAATAAAACTGGCAAAAATATCTACTCTGTAGGAAATGAGAACATTATGATAGAAAAGTTATGTTAAAAAAACGAGTGTGCTTTAGACCACACGACTAAAGTAAAACTTAACGTAACTGGCTATGAGAGAAAGAGAGACAGAACAGTGCTTTTATACCCGCTCCATGGTAATGTTAAACGTTTAACGCAACCTTGTTGGAAGTCGCATTAGAAGTATTACTTAAAAAAAAAATACTTTTTTGAATCCAAATCTACTCTGTAAAGACATAAAATTTTATGGTTCTTGCGGTCGTGCCCGCGCCTACGGCTTACACCCGGTTTGGTACACTTCCTACTTCTTTTAATTACCATTTTATACAACCAGTGATAAACATCGAATCTTTTTAAATAGTATTGTTTTAAAAACAGTTCGCACGAAAACGGTTAGATACTTAATTCAAAAAAGGAACAAAGTTTCGCGCCTAACTTTACACATTTACTTAGACGGTTCACGGTTGGTATTTGCAATTCACGAAGTCACTCCGCGGGTAGGACTTTAGAGTTATCTTTTATTTATAACAACGCGAAAGATCCTCGTTTGGTGGTACTATTGGTTTTCGATCTATTTTATTGTCTGTATTGTATTTCCAGTCTTTTCGAGCTTGGCATAATATGCTAAGAATCAGTTTTGTACTTTTTTTTATACAATCTTCATCAAATAATATTACTAAGCCAGGTAGGTGTGGTTATAGGTATTTTAAAAAGTATACCGCACCTTTGGTATAAGATGTGGTAGTTTCTTCCATCAAACGACCCATAATACGCTTCTTTGCCTTTCTTTGCTTTATATACAAGGTTTCAGCGATATTGGCTAAGGAGAGGAAGTTGGAAACTAAAATTTGATTGAATGAAACGAACTATTTTGATGAAAATTGGCATACAAGTTCCTTGATTTATGAAACAAAGAGGGGAGGGGATGTTTGCTGTAGCGTTACATGTAGGATTTTAATTTTGGCAAAAGAGAAAGTGTCGGTTATAGCATGCTTATAAGGGCTCGCGAAGTCTATTGTTCTTACTGAACTACTAGTGACACCTACGGGACATCCGTGGTAGACCCAGCTAAGGACCCAGCATAGAACAGGAACCTTTTTATACATAGCATAAGTCGAATAATAATAATAACAATAATGCTGGACAATCCACACAGCATTATCTAGCCCCAAGCTAAGCAGAGCTTGTGTTATGGGTACTAGATGACTGATATACTTAATACAATATAATTACATACATAGATATTTTTTATTATGCATAGAAAATACCCAGAAAACCCGGAATAAATGTTATAATCATACAAACATTTATCCCAAGGCGGGAATCGAACCCACAACCTCCTGCGTCGCAGGCGGACATTCACCCGCCGCGCCACATCAGTCTTCGATCACATCACATCAGTAGATAGATACAATAGTAGAGGGTCTAGAAGTCCGGAAACCAGCGGGTGTTCGCTCCCATAATTATATTCACCGCTGATATTTCTGAACTTTCACGTGAGCTCTTTATTTCGGCTGGATTTTTTCTAAACTCAGTGATTTACGTCACTTTGAAGTTTATCTATACAAACTCCTGTTTTGTCTATGACTTCGGATTCCAACTGGCATCGTGTTGAAAGCTTTATGCGATGACAAAAAAGTTCTTAACGAGGCGGTTTTCTCTCTATTATTTTAGGTGTCGTATGTAGGTAGTTAAAATATATTGTTCTATATTATTTTTTAATTGAGGTGGCGTGATTTTGTGAGTGTGGATTTTAATGCCCTACGCATTAAAATCCACACTCACAAAATCACGCTTTGAAAACACATGTTTTGAAAATAAATATAGGTGTTCTAGCAGCGGCGATGGGCTTGCAACCTGCCACGTTTGGAATACAAACTACTGCACAGTGTGGGTACACACCAAATGTACTATCAGGACGTACCTCTGACTACCCCCTTAGACATCCTCAAAGATTCCCGACAGAAAACAAACATATTAGATAGGTAAGTACCTGTTTGCTTAAGTCAGTTAAAAACGACAGCCCACGCCATTTCACGCGGGTGTAGTGTGCACACTCGTTGCCTACGTCATCTTTCGGTGCGTTTCTAATGTGGTTCTGCCTTAAGTCAAACGTTTATGAGTAAGGAGTAAGGAAACGTTAGTGAGTATAGACTCACTGAGGATAAACGTTTTCAAACGCAAAGGCAGAACCACATTAGTAGCGCTTTCTGCGTTGTAGATTGTGGGTTCTATAATCCACAATCTACAACGTAGAAAGCGCTACTAACAACTGAGTTGTGAGGCCTATCGAATTCAGAATTGCAAAACTTGAAAACAGATCCGTATTGAAAATACTTACTATGTTCATACCAATAAATCGTTTCAGAAACGACTGTCTTCCCAATTCACCCAACCAATCCCTAGTAAAAACAATTAGTTACCTCAAGTGTAACAATAAAAGCACACCCACACTCCTATTTCCTGTTAGTTTTCCCTCCCTTGCACTTTTCCGGAAAAAAGAAGAAAAGATTTACGTCGACCGCGTCTGGGCCTCCCGGTCTACCTTTACTAATGTTGAGCTAAGTACTTATCTAGTTTATGAACAAAGGTATATAAGGCGAGAAAAATACGCTTTCATACAAAACATGTTAATATTCGCGTACCACTGACTCTTGTGTCTGCTTAAAACCAGTTTTTTAGGGTTCCGTACCCAAAGAGTAGGACCCTTTTACTAAGACTCCGCTGTCTGTCTGTCCGTCTTTCACCAGGCTGTATCTCATGAACCGTGATAGTTAGAGAGTTAAAATTTTCACAGATGATGTATTTCTGTTGTCGCTATAATAAAAAATACTAAAAACAGAGTAAAATGAATACTTAAAGAGGCTCTCATACAATAAATGTGTTTTTTTTTGCCGTTTTGAGTATAGATACCCTACGTACGTACTACGTACTACTACGTACGTAGAGGGTACGGAACCCTTCGTGCGTGAATCTGACTTGCACTTGGCCGGTTTTATTTGTTTAAAGTTAGCTCATTATCAGAACTTTATTTTTAATCTCCAAAACAGTAAGATAATATTTCAACTCGGGTCCATGTTTCAAATTCTAATAAATCTCTAACTTGACTCGTCCTACGGAAATAGCACTCCACCGTCCATAAATCCAAGTCTATTTAAGCAATCTCAAACGAAAAATCTGAAATAAGCCGCATAACATGTCACCTTGCATATAACTTTCTTTTAAACTTTTTCGTGGCACTGCATTTGAAATTCAAAAACGGAATGTTTTAATTTCCGTTCTGTTTCCGCCAGATTGTTAGTTCGAAATTCAAATTCGTGAAATTATAGAGTTATAGACAAACTTAAAGTGAGTTAGTTATTTCTTCATTATCATAACCACGATCAATGTGAACGCTAGCACATGATACTTTTCAGGTTAACAATTTAATGCAAATTTATGATACGTACGGGATTCGAAACGCATTCGAGGCACAGATTAAATAACACTGCACTCTTGCGAATCTCGGCGCCACCTTGTTGCTGCGTTTTTTATTTTACAACACAAGTTTGATGACAAAATGATGTTCTAATTTTAAAATAAATAGTGAAAATTTTCTTTACTGTTAATGTCCCGTGAGAACTTCCTACGTAAAGTAACGTTTCTAAAAAATAAAGCTTTCAAACCAGTCCATAAAAATTTCGCTCTTCATTTTTGGACAACTCGTAAAATATGCTAAATATACAAACAGTGTTCTGATAAAAATATACATTTTATAAACCTGTGTTGTTTCTCGTTTTAAGGATATCTTAAGTGAAATTGACGTTATCACAAGTTTTATTCGTTCACTTATCGAAACATTAAGTCGACTCACCAATGTAATTAGTCTATTTGAATCCTGATACATAATAATTTACACACCAAGAACGACTTCTATTTATTTTCCTAGTTAGTGTTGAATTTCAAATATTTATGTTGTTCTGAATGTTTTTTTCTTTTTATAAAAAAGCTACTGTCTTTATCATATTCTACCAGTATTTCCTTAGTAACTAAGTTTTTCTAGTAAAATTCAATTGGCTCTAATGAAGTTCTACACATTCATTTGAAAGTTACATTGGTCATTACAAGGCTCAATAGCTCTTAATGTTTTAACTAAAGGCTGTTATTTTAAACAAATGAACCTTAATAAGTACCCTTTTTGCGAATATAAACACAATTTACTGATGTGTTTAGAGCCAATAACTCTAATTAATGCGCATTAAAATTAAATAGTACATGCGTTACCACATTTCATTTTCTGTAAATGGTTCATAGGGTCCTACCTGATGCAAATGGTTATTATGAGAGATGTGACCATTCGGTTTACATTACCGTTAATTTCCCGGCTATTTTCTTACACACAGCCATTCGGTCATATTCCCGGCTATTTTTTTACACAGCTCAGTAGGCAGTAAGACCTTTTGATCTTGAGAAGAACAAAACGTTTGCTTTCTTTATGGGTGTTGGAATTTAATTACTTACAAAATACTGTTTAATGTACTTATAAAGGATATAATAAGTATTCAACCAGCTCTCTTGTAGGTTTGTGTGTGAAATATCTTTATTTTTTAAGATTCATGCCTAAATTTACTGTAGTTTTGGTTATATTGCTGGTCAAAGCTGCAAGTTACACAATAATTGTTTATGTGACCAGACTAACGTACTTTAAATGGTCAATGCAAAAAGTTATCCGGCTTTGTTAAAACCGGTACATCTCTAAATTTGTAGTTATCGATACCAACATCGAGCACGTAATATCTCGATGTATCGATACAAAAATCGTCGGCGGCACCTATTTAATCATGCTCGTTGGCGCACCTGCTTGCATAATACATATTCATCAGGTCGATATCGTGTCCTAGTAGTCACTATCAATGAACGGTTTCGGAACGATGAAATAAATGCCTTTTATACGAAAACATACCTACCGGTTCAGCATTTAGCATGCAAAAACATTTGTTTCAGCATGCTATTAGGTATATCAAATAGTTTTTGAATCCCCGGTAAACTTAAACTCTTTTGTACTGACAAGAAGTCTCAAATTTGATCGGAAAACACACGGTGTAAACTATTTTGGGGTTATGCCGGTTAAGGTGTTTTTTGTAACAATTTTAAAAAAATACTATAATTTAGAAAAAATTGAGTCAAATACAGGACTTAATAAAATTACAGTAGTTTCTTTAAATTGTCCAAAAAAAAAAACTAGAAAAAAAAATTCAAGTGACTCGTTTACAACAAAGCTCACTTTATAGTAAAGTACCTAAGTATATCATCATTATCAGCCTAAAGAAATCTACAGCTAGACATAGACCTCCGCCATGAATTTCTTGACAAAACGATTTTTAGCCTTCTCTATTCTTTACATCGTTCTCATTTCACTCTTTTTTCCACTTATGTGCTTCGTCAAACGTATTAAAAATATAATTGTATAAAAACACATGAAGTAGATAAAGCTATTCTAAATTTAAAAGTTCAATAATGCCCTGCTAATCAATTTAGAACAGCGCTTGTAAATTTAAAAGGCAAATAGTGAATCGATAGGCACTTCTAAATTTAAAAGGCCAATAGTCAATCGATAAGCACTTCTAAATTTAAAAGGCCATAGTGAATTGATAAGCCTCTCCATGTCAGTCCTGTGACAGTGCGGTCTGTATGCAAAACGATGCAATGTCACTTGATTGCTTTCAGTATTCATTAGACCACCCGTTTTGATCATGCATTAAATTTGGAGCCAACTGAATTTTCGGTTTAACGTCAATGCTTGATATAATAGTATTTGTTTTTTCTTAAACTGTTTATCCGATATTTGTTTTACAATTAATCAAAATATTTATGCGTTAATATTAGCAGAATAAAAATAAATAAATATTTGTGGCCATTTTTACACATTATTATTTAACCAAACTAAACATAGCTTGTACTATGGGAACCAGATAGCTAATAGAATAGGTACTTAAATATATTCGTATTTTTTGTAATACGTATTTCGAATAAATACAGTATAAAACCCAGACACCTATGCTTATCACACAAATATTTGTCCTCGGTGGGGATCGAACCCACAACCTATAACACAGAACACAGAGCTACTACTAACTATTGGTGAGGTCAGTCATATAATAGAGTAGAAAACTGTCAATTCTAGCCTAAACCAATGTAACAAGAAGATTGAAAGATTAAAGTGTCGCAAAGAGAAAAACATTATTCCAACTAAGTAATCAATAAGTAGCAAAGACGGTTCCAGAAATCCAATGTTTGATTTATTATAGTTCCGCTAAGATACTGGTAGCCAACTATACTCTAATCTAAAATCAAAGTAGGCCGCAATGCCGCACGAAAGGAAAAAATACTAATTTGCAAAAAGCTTTTTACCTACTCAGAGGCGATAGTATCACGCAACCTTATCGACCAGGTTCTGTCGTATTTCTCCTTGACATAACGACCACAGAGTCAAAACGAACAATAGCATCATGCATACAACACCAATTAGAATTGTAACATAGGAACGCCAAAGAAAAATGCAAAGAAGAGACGAATTCAATTCGAAATGAGAACTGTCTACGTTCCGCTTGGTCCCGCGTCGATCGGAGCAAAATTGAAAAAGAGAAAAAAAACGCACTGGAATAAATAAAAATAGAGATCCCGCTACAGCGCAAGTCTCCGTTGAAATGAAAATAAAACACCAAAAAGCTTTTTGTGGACGAAATAAATTAAAATGTGTGCTACGATTTTGTGGACTGACCGAGGACTGGTGTAACACTACGACTATCATATTTTGCTTATCGCGTTCCGAATTTAAATTTAGATTTGATAGAAGTATACATACACATCTTTTTTAAAACAAATGAAGTTCGAACTTGTATAATTAGTATGTAAGTACTGGGTGTATCACAGAGGCCAGACACACAGATAAAAAAATAACGGGAACGGGAAAAAAACTGCCACGCGGGCGAAGCTGCGTGCCGTGCGTAGAGCGGCCACTAGTAAGTTATATGCACTGGCACAGTTTTACAGTAGCATAAAAATTGCTCAAAAATACATTTTGGGTAAATAATTAGTCATAAAACGCATTATAAATTCAAAGGTCTACAGTTTGTCTGTTGTAACCTAAAATTAATTGGTGGTTTAAAATTGATAGTATTCGACTGTTGACATTTTTACGATCGTAACTTGTCAGTCTCTGAGCATAGATTATTGAATAGTTAGTTTAGCTAAGGCATTTGTTTGCGTTCGCACCTCCTGTGAAATAGAGCATACTAACAAATCTTATCTACGGTAGCATGTTCTATGATTATTTAGAAAAACACACTGAATACTTTTGAGAAAAGCTGCAATTTCTAGCATCATCATCATCATCATCATCAGCCTGAAAAGTCCACAGCTGGACATAGGCCTCCTCCCTACGTTTCCAGGAGGAACGATTCTGAGCTCTTTCCATCCATCGACTTCCCGTATCCTCAATGTCGTCAGTCCATCGGGTAGGAGGACGTCCTTCGCTTCGTCTTCCGGTTTCTTCTAGCAAAATGTTGAAAATCTGATCTGTATCTTATAACATAATAAAACCAAATTTGTTTAGGTAAATAAGCATCAATTTTACTCAGGCTCGATTATGTACATGCCCTTTTTATTTTAGACGTTTATGTGTATAGGCTTATAATATATTCTGAACTATACATTTATTCTTAATATGATACCATTATAAAAAAATATCCGGTTTTTGTTCTCAGCTAACTTAATATTGAATTTTTTTAAAACAGATAATAAATCATACAGACTCCAAGCATATTTATAATCCCCTAAAAATGCGAAAAATTACATCCTCACCTATTTAATGCCGAAATTCGGTAGTCATCCATAACAATCGGGGGAAAGTTTTACCTAAAATTATATTTGTGGGTCGTCACGCTTTTCCGGGGTAGCCAGGGGTGGCAGGGGTGGCGATTAGAGGGGTCCTTTGTGCTCGCCGTAGGTGGCGCTGAAGCTGTATTCATAGTCTGATTGATATTGAATGTGTGCTATGATGTATGTTATGTGGTAGATAATAACAATAATGCTGGACAATTCACACAGCATCATCTTGCCTCAAGCTAAGCTGACCTTGTGTTATGGATACTAGATGACTGATATACTTATTACAATACATTACATGCATAGATATTTTTTATTATACATAAAAAATACCCAGAACACCCGGAATAAGTATCGTACAAACATTTATCACAAGGCGGGAATCGAACCCACAACCTCCTGCATCACAGTCGAAACATTCGCCCACTGTGTTACATTGGTCGTCAACAATCGTTACCTACCTAAGCGTTTATTTTTAAGAAATAATCATGAACCGGTTTTGTTAAATTGAATTATGATGAGTTACTTATAGATTGATTAGATATAAGTTTTAAAGCGGTTTAAAAAAATCGCAATATAATTATCACTACTATCCGACTTACACCACTATATTTAATTACTTTGCCTAACGCATGGCCAAATATATAAATATATATTTGTATAACTCTTGCTACACGCCCCGTCTATAAATAGGGACTGTTTCTAATCCAACCAGCACTTAAGTTGTGGGGGCAATCGGGTGTAACTCGCGTTTCTAGAAATTACGTAGTTTTACGTTCTAAACTAAAACGTGCCAAGCCTTCGACGAATATACTTTTACATTAACCAAATATGCTTAAAATATTCCACTGGATTTTGTTTACGGAAGTAACACAGCTTTGTTCTTTATTTAATTGTATGCGAAAGGAATTTCGGTGTGTGGAATTTTAAATTATGGATTTGCTGTGGAATTTTATGGTGTTTTAAAAACGTACAGTTATTTTTGGTCTATAACCTTAGAAATTAACAGTTTACTAAACGTAGTTTATAAATGTCTATACAAATAAATAAAATTGAAGTGTCTGTTTGTAATATTAAAGTAACCGCTTACTAATAAAAATTTTACTTCATGCATAATTATGAATATATATAGGTACGGTAGGTACATATACAAAAAAAAATTTTTACAATTTTTATCTGTTTGTCGGTCTGTCGGTCTATCTGTCTGTTTGTTCCGGCTAATCTCTGGAACGGCTGGACTGATTTGGACGGGTTTTTTACTGGCAGATAGCTGATATTATAAGGAGTAACTTAAGCTACTTTAATTTAAAAAAAAATCTTAAATGTTCAAGTACTGTTCAATATCGCGCGCAGCCCACGCGCATGTCACCACTGCGCCGTCACATCGGGCGCCTCCCACTGCTTCTATCGCGCGGGTTTATAAAGAAACAATAAAGCTAATACGAAGAACTGCTCGAATCTATAGCCGAATTCATGAAACGCGCCTCCAGGCGGTTTTATGATTCGGCTCCCCACCATCCGAATCCCTTAATTAACTCGCTACCCGATTATCCAGTAGATCCGCCCGTTAAACGTACCCTCCGTAGACCTAGACACGTTTTAGGTGACCCAGATGACACGATCACCGCCGCGAATGCGGCGGAGGTCGCTTCATCGAGTCCGGACACAGGAAACACTCCACAATCACACCGACCCCGGCGGCGGGGTCGAAGACGTCTCCCCGTTAACGCCCCTTCAGGGCGAAGAGTCTCTCCGTAGCTCCCTTCTCCGGCAACAGCCCAAGCCGAGGTCCGTACCTAAGTGGTGCCCTTGTGCTCGTTGCCAACAAAACCAATTTTGTAATGGCGTAGCGCCTTCTGCGCTCGCCAGTAGCCCGGTAACGCTGTCGGAAATCGCTAGGCGATTATACCAGCATTTTAGTCCGTTCGAAAAAAAAAAAAAAAAAAAAAAAAATACGAAGAACTGAAGATAAAAATGCAAAAATGATAAAAAAAACTTTTTTTTAAATACCGCGGGGGCGAAGTCGCGGGCACAGCTAGTATGTCATATATGTCTTATGTTTTCATGACATCACACCACCTACTTAGGCGTCAGAAATCTAACGCCACGCAACATTGGTGGCTGGGTTTTGACAGCACACAACTACCAAATGATTTTTAAATGAATACCTACGCTTTTTTTTGAGAGTGCCCCAATGGATCCATACCTTTATTTGTTTTATTCATTTTATATGGCTTGTTTGTACCTACAACGTTTTTTTTATAAATATTTGTGATGATTTTTTACACGTTATCTAGCCTCAAACTAAGCATAGCTTACTTCGAGAACCAGATAACTGATAAATTCTTAAATAATGTTTTTTTCTGTAAATACATACGTACCTATATAAAGAATATAAAGAATTACAATTGAAATTTAAAAAAAAACATTGGCTCAGGTTTTATGTACCTGGGGTACATAAAGAATTTTTAATATCAATGCAAGCTTAAAGAATGAAGATTTCCACAGAATGCACACAAAGCTCTTTCCAACCGCCTACGTAGGCGTCCAAAAGAAAACCAACTCCGGGCTATCCCGACAAAGTTCGGCAAGAATTTTTAATCAGGCGTCGTCTAGATGGTGTTGGGTGAGTCGCCGCCCCGCGGCTCGGCGGCGGCAGTGCCTCGCGCGCGGCCGACGCGCCGCCCGCCCAGTCCGCGCCATGCCCGCCCGCGACCAGACGCGAAGACTACCCTGACGCGCTAACCCACGCGCGACACTCCCCCCAAAACTGAATAAGTTCGACAAATCCTCCTCCTACCTGGACCACTACATAGACGAAGTGAAAAGTGATTTTTTTACTATAGCAGTACAAAATATTATATCTCTTGTAGACAGATAGTTTTTATAGTACAAAATTGTTAGTTAGATTAATACAGGGTCAGTTTTGTATTTCAATGTGATTGTAGTTTAAGCTGTTCATACCGCCTTTAGATTACCGACAGTGATTCATAGGTGAGTAATTTATAGTTTTTAGTAGCCAATAAATTATTTTATCACAAATAGATGATTCTGTAACATTTTTTTCCGCCTACACGTTTATCAATAGATTCATCTTGACGTTACAACTCTATTACTCACTCGCGTTTAATAAAATTTGATATTAATAGCCGAAATTAATGTTACCTAATGGAAACTATTATCATCTAAAGTGTAAATTAACGGCATATAATCGTCGTATATTTAAGCCGTTAAAAGGTATAAATTATCAGTTTACTATCGAAAGTCAAAACAGAAGCAAAACAAACCATAATTCTTTGCTCGCGCTAAGTGATGCGAATGCACGGTTGCTACATTCAGACTTTGTAAATGCAAAAAGCATACGTATTCCGGTCTAAAGACGACACAACTATGATTTAAGTCCAACAGCAAACTCCTAAATCACGCTAGGTGGCAGAGGCGAGTGCCGGTCGACAAGACTTGCCGCTCGCAATCCGCAAATTGTTTGTCGCGAGCCTAACAATTTATATTTAGAAACTAACAAATGCCGATCGTAAATCGAACGGTTCGCAATTGTTTTGAATATAGCCACGGAAAGCGTCGAACTAATTCGAATGCACACCGCTCGCGCATTTGATAAATTGCCCGTTTTCAGTTTACATTTCAGTCTACCTTCATGTTAATGAACTGTTTCATGAGCCCGCAACTGTCACGGCCAATTAACATAACGTGTTTTATTTTAGCTTTTTGATAAACGACTAGAATTGTTTTTCAGCGGTGATAAATAACTAGAAAACGGTTCAAACAATGACGCAAAGGTGTCGCACGGCTTCGCTTCTTGGAAAATGCATATTAATTTGAAATTCTCACATACACATTGCCTAATTTGCAGTTTAATGTTACATTAGCGGTGCTCCGACTCATGGGAATTTTCAAACCGGTAAAAAAAAACAAATAAACAAGTTTTAGACTCGCAACAGTTTAAGATAGAGTATTTTATACAAATGCGAGAAATTCACAATGAGTTATTTATAATCCGTCTTATCTTTTAAGAGATTACAATAGTCATGTACAAGCATTTGGAATATGCTGAGTTTTTATACACATTTTGGTAGATCTTTACTTGTGCAGTTAGTAAAAATCCAATAAAAAGCCTTCGGAGTCAACATTTTGTAAAACACTGCAGGGTACTTAGCAAATTGGTTTAAAAATACGTATCTTACAAAATAAAAGAATAGGAGACCACTAAATCATATTCTCCTTTTGTTCAGTACATCACAAAAGGAAAGAAACTATGGTCTAGTTTTTATCGGAATGCCCGTGGGTCTAACGGTACAAAGAGTTACAAGGTTCCGAAAATGTTCACAATAGCAAGACTGAATGGGCTTGCGCAAGACTTTTTATGTTTTGTTTTTGTTCACGATTTTTCGTGAACAACGCAAAATGTGATGCGTTGGCATCTTAGTCATTGTTGCGGGGTGGTCGGTGAAAGCGAGTCTTATTCAGAAGGAATCGGAAGATTTCACTTTATAAGTTCTTATAGATCTGTCTATACCAATTTTTGTTCAGACTGACTGACATGATAGACAACACAGCCTTCATGCTGTGTTGTCTATCAGGCCGTCTGAATTTTAATAAACTCGTCTTGATTGTCTGAAATTCAACCTCCAAAAGGTTGCGGAGGTTGACTTTTGTATAAAAATAATTTCACTTGTTTTAAATACGATAATCATAATAACGATATGTTATTGCTAAGATAATCATAATAACGCTATGTTATTCAGAAATAATTTGACTAGCAACAATAAAACTAGATTGATAGCTGTCATTAATTAGTGGTATGATAATTTATTGCTTCATCGTAACGTAAAATTGGTTTAATAATTATTATGATAAATGTTATATTGTGATAATGTTAACGAGATGATAAAATTATATCGTCAAAAGCACAGATTCATTCACAATATGGAAGCTATAAATTCTAGCAACGATTTGGTTTTATACTTCTGGTTATGCTAATAAAATGATCTCATTTCTGATTCCTATGCAAATAACAGGCAATTCTCACAAGACCGTCAGAAACATAAGGCCTGAGGATCTGCAAAACGATAAACTAAGTTTCGCATTGGTTTTTTGAGTTACACTGCGCGATATACGCGGCAGCTATATCTAGACTTCACAGTGTTTACAACGTTAGCAGGCAGTGTAATTAAAATGTCAATACAAACCTTTGTCCGTCCTTTTGTGGAGTAGGCTCTTGAATACACCAAAACGTAGGCAAACACAGGTCATGATTCTATAAATCTAATATTTATTCTGATCTTTATTTTATAAATAATAAATATTAGAAAGCATTTCATAAACTAATTTTGGCTTAAACTAAGCATAACTATACATAATATCAATTTACAGGATTACATATTATCATGCAAGCAAAATGAAAGCTAAAGCTATTTGAATTTTTGTTCTTACTCACATGCTCTATGTTCACTATATGAATAAAAATAAGTTATTACATCAAAAAACAATAGAAGCTTGTGAATTTATGTAAATTCTAACTGTGCTTCACTCAGATTTAGTGCAGGCTTTCGTCAATAAAACTATACGTGCTCTAATATTGTCTTAGACACAATTGTCTAAGACAACATTTGAGCACGTATGGTTACATATCAGCATGCATATAAAACATGTTGTGCAACCTTCACAGCCTCTGAGAACGTTAGAGCCATGACCTCGTTTTTTTTATTTTCTAGTCCAATTTCCTTTCCGACCGTGTCCAAACTTAATTTTATAAACTTCCATACGAAACACTTTCGAAATAGTCACGAATTTCGCACGCTTTTACAAAAACTAGATCTGTTGAGTATTTCAATGTTTACGATTTTTAATTGAATTCTGATCGAATAACTTCAACGACTTTCTTTCAATGGAAAGGGAATGATTTGAAAATTAGATCTGCTGACTGTTTCAAGGTTTACAATTCGTAATTAAAATTTGATTGATGACTTTCTTTCAGTGGAAATCTTTAATACTAGAACTGCTGATTGTGTTAATGTTTACGATTTAAATTGAATTTTCATCGAATAACTTCAAACAATTACTTATAATGTAAGAGAAATGACTTGAAATCAATAGAGAAAGAAAAACTGCTCAAACAAATACTCAAATAACTTCTAAACTATTTTGGTGATTTGGATATTTTTATTCGTAAATTAAAATAGATACTGAAATTGTAATTAAATGAGATTTACACACCAAATGAAACGCAATATTAAAATTTGTCATATGTTCAAATTTTCCACGTTACTTTTTGTTTTTTAAAAGAGATGGCAGTTTATGCAGTGTCAACTTATTAAAAGACCGAAAAAGACTAATTAAAATGTGAATAATTCTCAAGTGTAATACAGAAAAACATTACTGACGTTAAAGTAAAACAGTTTCCACATTTATTGCCGCGTGTCATTTGCGTCTGCACACTCGAATAAATCATTCTCGAAACAAGTAATTAAAATACTGTTGTACAGAATCGGACAGTCTGAAACGCGACCGATCTGATAGAACGTCCGTTGTTTGGACATCGAAAGTTTTAATTGTTTTTTGAAAACCCTTAGGGGTTTGATTTTCAAATCCAATGTTTTGAGATATTATGGTATTTTTTCAATTAATTTCTTTTTGATTATACACGCACTTTGTCACTGAATCACAAAAAAATAATGTTATAACTTTTTGTTAAATAGAATGCTGCACTATTTGATAATAGTTAACAAAACTATAACCAGGTGTATTTTAATGTTTCGTGTTTTTAATGTTTTTACGTTTATCGGGAATGAGTTAACACCTTTACAACCAATTAGTTGTATGTCACACGTAAGCACCATTTATCAACACAAGTACCACAAGGTGTTAAAAAAAATAAGATATATCCTAATTACTTATTAAATCAATTATCTTATCTTATCCTAGCTTGTTATACCATCGATTTTACGACGGAATAAACGTGTTACACCGTCATAATCTCAATACGCCAATTAAGGTTAGTATTACGAGTGCATAAACGGTTGTCGGTCGGTAAAGTGTGTCGTAAAGTAGGATTTAATGGCCCGTTCGGAGGCCGAGGGATTCTTTACTTCAAACTTGTCGAGTTGAACGCATAATACGAGTCATATTATACCTAGCAGTTTGCACTGTATATTTATACAACTCAACATAGGTTTATGATTGCAGAAATATTGCATTGAATATAATTCTATTTTTAAAACAAAAACACATGGCGAATAAAAAAAAATGTAAAAAGTATTTGAATTCCGAACATTGCTGCCTTGAAAACAAAACAATAAAATACGTCACATCTTGTTTGTCTAATGTTAATAAATCAAGGTACAGACAATGACATGACATAACCCACCACCCTATTAGTTCGATAGAAATAGGAATGATTGGAATGACACGGTGATTAATCAAGCAGATTTTTGTGCTACTTTGTTTACTAGTACTTACCTACCTTTTAGATTAGTTTTAAATAAAATAGGTCGGACAAACTTCACCTACACTGTCTTGTAATAATGTTATTTGTATGTAGACAACTCGGAATTCGTTGCGTGACTACAGGCAGAAATTCCTACTGTGACACGCTAACCATTTTGTTATGTCCTACCTGTACGTTAGCTGGGTTACCATACCATCTTTTGTTATATTCATCATCATCATTATCATCGTCATTGTGCCTTTTCGTGTATCCTATATCTATTGGTTCTCAAAAAGACCCAATCTTGGATAAAAGGTTTTTCTTTTCTTCTCCATTTCTGGCCATTTTTTTTTTTAATTTTCATTCCTGGCTGTCTTGAGGCTCTGAATCTATATTCTAGAGGTTTATATAGAAGCTGGCAAATATTTAACAGTTTTTAGGTGTTACAATAACAAGCTTTAGGATTCTTTATACAAAAAAAAACGGTTTTATAAAGTTTAACATATTTAATACTTTTCTTAGTACTTTTGGGTTTTTATTACATTATACTTTATTACCGAGTTCATAACTGTTATTTTATCTGTCTGTAAATTAATTAGATAAAGTTAAGATGTTACTTCGATTCGTGAAGCGTTACAATTCTAAGCTGCCATAAAATGTTGTAAACAATAAAACCATTTTTACGATTCGAGCATTTTCGTGCACAAAAAGTTTATTCTAATTTAAACTAGTTATCTAAGATTCATGGTTGATCATAAAGTATGAACATTATCTTTGATTCAAGATTACTAGTATCAGTTTTATTTATTTACTAGCAGTCTGTACCGGCTTCGCACGGGTTTGAGTAAGGATCTCGATTTTTTTTGAAAATTTAATATATCCTTTGTCACCCGGACATTATTTTAGCTTCCCAACGGTGAAAACATTTTTCAAATCGGTCCATGCCACAAACGTGATTTTTCTGCCGTTTTTATAATAGATACGGAACCCTTCATACGCGAGTCCAACTCGCACTTGGCTGGTTTTTTAATGTGGGCACAAAATGATCACTTTTATTCTTCTATATATGTATCTAAATATATATAACTCAAAGGTGACTGACTGTCATAACGCACAGCCCAAACCACTGGACGGATCGGGCTGAAATTTGGCATGCAGGTAGATGTTATGACGTAGGCATCCGCTAAGAAAGAGTTTTGATTAATTCTACTCCCAAGGAGATAAAATAGGGGATGAAAGTTTAACGAGAACGGGAAAAAACTGCCACGCAATCGAAGCTGCGAGCGGCCGCTAGTTATGATTATTACTTATTGCTGTGTGAATTGTCCAGCATTAATATTATTATTAATATTCTTCCAACGCCACCTTTATAACAATACAATTTTAAGTGAATATTATAAATAAAATATATTATGGTCTCATTAGTAGTTTTCACACTATATTTAAAAGCTTTGGCTACCAAGTTGGTACCAAAAATCGATTCACTGAAGTCAAAAAAGGTAAGCTTAGCTTATTGGTATGCAGGGCGGCACAACTTGTCTTGATTTTTGGTCCATGTCGACACTCCACTAGAAATGTATTAGTTTCAACGCCTATGGAAAGCCAGGATTGAATGTGCCGGGAATTTACTATTAGCTGCCCTAATTCTGGGTGTAAGGAGCTTACGGGATTCAAAGGCGCTGAACTTAAGACTTACCATATCTATATCTACACCAATTAAATAACTAGCGAAAAGCCTAATAAAACGCCATACAAACTTCAACCCGTTCAGGAGTTGAATCTAAATATTCCTTTCTTACATACCAAGACTAATATACCCTGGAAATTACAAGTCTCTACGACCAGGGCTTAGGTTAATTGTCTACATGTCAGTTAGTCAGGACAAAGTTTCCAAGAAGAACGGTTTTGAGCCTTTTATATTCTTCTTCTTTCTGCCCTTATCCCATTTGATGTGGGGTCGGCACAACATGTTATTTTTTTCCACTCTCCTCTATCAGCAGTCATATCTGTTTTCACTCCTTTCCTTTCCATGTCATCTTTCACGCAGTTCATCCATCTTTTCTTTGGTCTACCTCTACCCACATATCCGTCACATTCATGTTCATCACTCTCCTGATCTCCTCTCCTCTCCTTTCATTTTGAGCCTTTTATAATATTGATATTATTATAGGCTAGGTAGGTGTAAGGATAATAGTAATGTTACTTGCAACACGTTTAGATAAAGATAGTGTATAATGCCCACTGGCAAGATGGGGTCTATCTGCCAAATGTAGCTGGTAAACATTGGATGAGAAGAGTCGAAGTCCAGGGCGTCTTGGGAGCGATCTACGTCCTGCAATGTACTAAATAAGCTGATAATATTGATGATGATGAAATAATATATGCAAATATCTGTATGTCGATTTGAGTTATACTACGGGACCTCAGTAACACATTCCACAGTCAAGTTGTCGCTGCCTAACATGGCGCGCAGTGTAACTTAAAACAATATGAAACTTTGATTATCGTTTTTAAAAGTAAGTACACAAGGTTTTCATAGTAATCAAGCATTATTAATTTTAAGACACGATGACGTTGAAATGTGCACACGTTTTTTATGTTAATGATCTGTGTTCAATCACATACAAAAAAGTGTCTGACAAGTAGAAATCAAAATTATAAATATATTGAAATCTACCCACCCCAAATATTACTCCATTTAGAACCAAAAACGATTCAAAAAAGTTTATACAAGACAATCACATGGTTACATTAAAATAGATTGGCTCCCTAATCACTCTGTGGGGTCTAATATCAAATGCAATTTCCTATATTATTTCACCTAATACAAGGAACAGGCGGGGTGGGTTCGCACGCACGATATAATTGAGTAAGCGGTACGATGTGTATGTAGCTTTATATTATTTTGAGTGATTGGAATCGTACATAAGCGGCGGCGTGTCGTGAACTAGGCAGAATTACATCACACACAACTTTTGTTGGGAATAAACATTATAATCTTAATTTAACCCTTAACTACCTACCCGCGGTCTCACGGACACCAGCAATAATATTTTTGTGAATTACGAAGCCTGTGCGCGTTGTTACATCTCGTGAGTCCATGTACCTTTTCCCTGGTACCCGCAGTACTACACCTGCGCTTGTCAAGCACACACGTGCGCGCGTTTGCTTTTGGTGAGCAATAAACTTTTGTCACCGGTCTGAGCGACCGCAGGTAGGTAGTTACGTGACTTTTTATCATCAAAGGAATGTTATTGTTTAAGTGCAAAATTGCTTCTAATGACCGAATTATTAAGCGCTGGTTAGAGAAATATCCTTCCAATGATGAGAAACTACCAAATGGAGACTGTAGTGATGTGGAGATTGTCATAGGAGATGATTTTGTGATGGAAGAGTTTCGCAGTTCGGGTTCTGAGATTGATGGTGAAAATGAAACTGCAGCTCTTGGTGCTGGTGCAGAGAGGTTGGAAACTCGCAAGACCTGCTTTGTTTGTGACCGTAAAAAGAAACGCAAGACCCAATATCTGTGTTTTCTTTGCAAGAAACCAATTTGTCTAGGGTTGTAAATAAACATGCTGTGTATTTACTGTCGCGAAAATCTATAAAGTTGATGACTTGTAATTTTGTAAAAATAACAATTTTTGTATTGAAATAAGTGTGTAATTGCATAAGTTGATTACTGAATTTATAGAAACTAGTAAAGAGAAGTGTTCAATTTATGTCTCTTTTGCTATGGATCTCATTTTCTAAATATGTTGATTTTTTTCGTTTTTCTCAGGTCTAAGAAGAGATTTTTATTTTGTTAAGAATCAATGTTAATTTTTTAAGTTTTTAATACTATAATATAAATAAAAAACTAATTCAAATATAAGTTTTATCACAAATTATCTCCCACTGGCATAGATTTTATTTGCTAAGCGATATATCGCAGACGTCGCACAGACCGCGGGTAGGTAGTTACGTGACTAAAATAGAGGGTAGGTAGTTAAGAGTTAAATCCGTGTACACTGTCTCAGGCATTTTGTATGGGACAGACAGAGACAGAGGGAGCAGATCCGCTCTAGGGTAATCACTCACAAAATGTGTACAAAATGTATGAGACCGGATAGGCTTCTGACGCGTCACGACACTGTGGTTCTGCCTTTAGGTGTCTCTACTAAGGTTATTTTTTAGAGTTGTGTACTGGAATTATATTAACGGGATTTCTATTACTAAGCCCATACACGTCCAGCTGTATATCCAAAAGTTTTTTTGTCTTACAGAACTTTATTTGGTTTATTAAAGGGACTTATATTGCTTTTTAAGACGTAATATCTCACAAGGTAATAAAAAAAGTAAGTGGATTTGCTACGTTTTTACGGCCAAATCATTGCATCAAAATTTGACTCAATAGATTACACTCTGAAGACAAACATGTTTTTATTTTTTTATGTTTTTGTTTTTTATTTTGTATATTGGGATGGGAGCTATTATTATACGTGTGCAAAGTCGAGACGGATCCACTAGTCATAAATTAATTTAACCTTTCTCTAAAAAAAATATAATTTTAGTCAGCAGAGCATGATAACACATTTTATGACAACATGCACCTCAAAAAACAAAATTATTTCCATTCTAAAGTATATGATATCTATGACCTATAGCTGAAATCGAAACCTTACTTGGTCTTATTAATTTTTATGTCTTTCTTGCCCTTTTACTGAGTCCTAATTTATGACAGCGCATAAGAATAAACATTGTTTGCTCACAGAATACGTGGAAGTTTATCCTTCGTTCTGGTACGACGCACCTGCTTTGTACTTGTTAATATAGTCATAATAAAAGTGTAGGTAGTAAGTACCCTTAGTACTACTTTCTGATGATATTGCAAAACTTATATTCCTGAAAGTTGCTTCAATATTTAGAACACTTTCTACTTTAACGGCCTAGTCAGTGTACGAATAGAACTTTTAAAAATCAATTAGAGTGAATGGGCCCATTTTTTTTACTATTAAAAATCACTAGAGTGTACGAAGTAAGTACCTTGTAGGCTCAAATTCTTTTCGTCTGACTGCCGTGGTAGCTAATGTACGAACTAGAAAATCAAAAATTTCTGAAGTGTACGAAGTGGCATTAATTGTCTTTGACGGTCAAGTTTGACACGTTTGACTAATAAAATGCAAGCTTTACTAAAGATTGTATGATTTTTTAGCTCAGGTCAGATTGGTTATTACATTTTATATCCACTTCTACATAATATATCGTCAGTACAAATTTATGTGACGACAACCATGTCATTAAATTAGCAATAAGTACGAATTAGCAATTAAATTGCCTGTTTTCATAATGGATTATTGATAAGAGAGTCGTAAAGATGAACATAATGAGTATTAAGAAGGGTTTATTAATTCATAACAATCTTGGATCTTATTTTGTAGTTTTTGCTGGCGGTTGCTGACCTACAGATAAATAAGTTTAACAATGTAGAAACCACGAGGTCGTTAATTTTGATGAGCTATTAAACGAAAAAGAAAGGATGTTCATAAATTAAGATTACTTAATTGCCTTTACTAACATAGCACTATAGCATAGTAAAACTGCCTAGTTACTTTTATTTCTAATTTAGGTGTTGTACTGTAATGTATTTATCAAGTGGCTTGCTTTACTTATTTTTAAACCCAAATTGAAGAAAATGACCCCAAAGATGAAAATCTTACGTTCGCGTATGTCAAAATTACAATTATTTTGATATAAAGCAAGCGAAGGTTTACGCCAAATTTTGTTTTTGAACTGTTTTAGAATGTGCCTAAAATAAAATTCATGGTTTGGAATTGCCCATTTAATATCCAGTTATAGCGCGAGGAAAGCTGAGTGGATATATAGCTAGCTACAAGTAAATCTTTAAAAGGTGTACACGAACGCTGTGTAAAGCCCAGGCGGGGTATCGAGTGACGTCATCGGAAGTGGCGCGCGGGAAATGCGAGTGTGCGCCACGCCTTATTTATATACTCGTGTGCGCTTACCTTTACTTTATCAACACACGAGGCTTGTACACATAAACAAACTTACATTTTTACAGCTTTTTTTAATTTTGTAGTAGAAAAGTAGATGTAGCGAGAAACAAAGCATGTTATGAGTAATAAAAACTACGCCAATAGTCGATAACATTCTATGTATGTATTAGCAATAAATAAATAAATAAATATCAGTAGGTATATATTTAACACTAGACTTCCAAAGCAAATTTATAGAAACCAGATTTTTGAAATATTTCGGCATATTTTTTGTCTATTATTATAACACATCTATCTATTACCGAGCACCGGTGGTCTAGTGGTAGTGACCCTGTCTCCTGGTTTTAAGGTCGTGGGTACAAATTCAGTCGTGCACCAATGGATTTTTCCGTTCGAAAAAAAATTGTACGCAATGCCATTGCTCTCAAACGGTGAAGGAAAACACTATGAGGAAACCAGTTCGTATTCTAGCAGTGGCAATGGGCTTGCAACCTGTCAGGTATGGAATTTAATACTACTGAAAGTGTGGGTATACCAAATGTACTTTCTGAACGTACCTCTGACTACCCCTTTAGACATCCTAGAAGAATCTCGAGTAGGTACTTGTTACTTAGAGATCTGAGGGGATATCTACCGTGCTTGGGGATTAAGTCGTGATACTATTTTTATTTTTTCTATTATTAACAGGTTTTAAAGCTCAGTTGGTAGTAGCGCCTTTTGTGCTGTAGGTTGTGTGTTCGATTACCAAAAAGTATGTTAGGAGTCTATCAGTTCTCTGATTCTCACTGTACTTAGCTTAGCAATAAAACACGCATACATTTTAATCTTGTACCAAAGAGCAATAAATACAAATATTTGAGTGCAAGAAATTCCGTTACGAACATCGGATTGAATGCTAATTGACAAGTAAAAATTGGCTAAGCAAATCGTTGAAACATCCGCGCACGAATCGCACTACAAACTACGAACCTCGTTAGATTCAGGATACGATAGCGGGCTATCGCATTTGCGATGCAATCACTCCGAACTAGAGTCAGTTCTGTATCTACTTACCTTTATACGAGTGCTTGAGTTAGATTCGAATTGAAGTTACTTCTTACAAACATATTCTGTAAAATTACAGGCACATTAAGTTTTTATCAGTATTAAAATATTATTTAACTCACATTAGTGTTAGTAGTAGTAGTTTTAGTGATAAATTAAATAAATATTTAGTATACATTTTTACACATCATCTAGCCCTAAACTGACTGACTTATAGATATTTTTTTTGTAAACACATACTCAGAATACAATATACCACCCATTCAGTGAACAAGCATCTATGTCCATCACACAAATGCTTGTCCTTGGTGAGGATCGAACCCACAACCTACAGCATAGAAAGCAGAGCTACTACAACTGAGCTGCGACGGCTGTGTGTAAAGTAGCTTAAGCTAAGGTTAATTTCATCGAGTCTGATTGGTTCTCGATAGCGCAGTTGGTTATATCCTCAAATCAATGGGAGGGTTCAAATCCCACTTGAGGGAATACTTTTTGATGTAATACAAAATAAGATTTCCTTAAGTGCAGGTAAGCACGATAAACATAAAACTTATGTTAATTCAAGATAAACATAAATATTTTTAATAAAGCTATTTAACCATTATTCATCTAATAGCTTAATATGACAAAAAACCAGTAGCGGGCATTTTATTCTTTCCACAGTGCCCTAATGCGATGTTATCAGTAGGAAGAGGGTTTGTGTCGGCGCGCTTTGGCACTTTAAGCGATGCTATTTATATCTTTCGGTGGAAAGAACCCTTGAGCATCTGTTTCGAACTTTTGATTTCATTATTCGATGGAAACAGACTTAGTCAACTGTTTTACATTAAGAGAACATTGTTTTTTGACTGACTGAACTAAAGTTCTCGTAAAACCAACGTTTTACGATGTTTTTGCCTCTAACTCGAGGGCATAACATTTGCGGATAATATAAAATCTCTTAAATATTGTCCGTTTAGATATAATTATTAATATAAAAACATTGTGATTTCCTTATGTGCAGGTAAGCATTAAAATACTGGAAAGTATTTACAAGTCTTTCAAAAATAGAAAAAATAATTGGATTTAATGTAAATGATGCTTTTGCATTTTTGAATAGCTTATAAGTCATGACGATGATTTCTAAGCCTTTCAAGAGTGGAAAAAAATGTATAAAATGCATAAAATATATATGAAGCAGTTAAGTTCTTTGTAGAACATTGGAATCAATCTAAAGATAGACCACACTTTTGATACTCATAACAGTACACAAATTGTCATGAAAGTTCATTGCCCTCTGATTTATATGAGAATATTTTGACATACTCCGTTTCGATAGTGTTGCCACAATTTTATTATAACCAGATGCTTAATAGGTTGAGAACAGAGAACTAATTCAGTAGCGTATCTATATTATAGCATAGCTGTAGCAATGTGTAACAGCTTCTATGTTTTTGTTTTAATTATTGATTAAGTATAATTAATTTTACAACTTTTGGTAAAATGTTTTTTTTTTTCAATTTGCAGGTACGGGATTGCTTATTTTTTTCACTGCAGACATAAAAGGTACAATATATAATTATACTGAACTAAATATTTAACTTCCAAAATTATCACTAGGTAGGTATGCAATTATCGCGAAGAAAATTCTTCAACGTTGGACTTTAAAAGGACGCGACACTATTCTTAACCAGCAATGTGCGAACTTTGCACAAAATCCAAAGCTGCATTGAAAAAATCGTTGAACTTTTAGACAAAAGCTCTCAGGTAAAGTTCAGGAATAGGTAGTTCCGCCTATAGAAAGGTATAGTCTTATCCGTAATGAGACCAAAATAGTTAGGCGCCGCGAGTGTGAACGAGACAGACGTATGCGACTCACTTGCGACCCTGCAAAGCTTAGAGCTCAGCTGTCTGCCCGGAGCGGTGATGTTTGAAACACGGGACAGGCGGAGCTTAGCTACAAATCACTCAATGTCACATTTTGACATTTGAGATATTAGGTCTTTTTTCTATAACGCCGCCATCTCTTATTTTAGTACGCATTCAGATAATAATATCGTCACTTTTCTAAATTGTTATGAGAAAAATAACGGTATACATTTTATTGAAATTAAATAGCTCGAGATTCAAAAAACAATAACTTTTAATGTAATAAAACTAACTGGCCACTAAGAATTCACACGCCTCATCACAACAGCAATAAAGTTTACGATGTCGTTGTCGCTCCCAATTTCAAATTTCGAACACAACGATTCAAAGTAGGTAGGCATGGGCTTTAAATAAAAATTAAAGTTACAAGCGTCCAGTTTAGTAGGAGCCGCTTAACTTTGGAGAAAATATTTCAAATTAGTTGTTCACAAATTGGTTTGAATGAGATCTTCTTATAATGGTCGGTCATGGTTCAAGGAAGCGCTCTCAAATTGGTTCAAATGAGGCCATAAACGTCCCACAGAGTGACGTCTCTATACCGACTATTCTAATCATATTTTTACTAGGCCCATAAATCATTAGATAGTAACAAAAGCCGACTTTAAGCGATAAAACGGATATTTGAGCGATAGTTAAAATTACAAAAGTTGTTCAATACCATACATTTTATTTTGCAACTCATTATTTTAAAAGAAAAGTTGTGTAATAGTGATTATTTGTTGGATCTAACTTAAAGTCATATTCTGTAGATACTTTCAATAGTAACTAAAACTTGTGTGGTGCAAATCAACTACGTTCCGATTCTAACGAACCGAACTTTTCTTATTACCGATCTGGAATGCCGCCAGCAGAGCATTAGCGCAAAGTTCTCCTTACATTCGACTTCAGAGTTAAGTATTGCTGGATTCAAGGTCCTTTTAATATTACACATTGAACAGATTAAACATTATTGATCAAAGACTTTTTATTTAAGTAAAAAAAATGCATACACTGCCAACAATTGCAGTATTAAAGCTGTTTCGTTTTAAATACAAAATAACTTAATAAGTTATTTAAATAAGTAAATTTATATTCGTCACAAAAACCGTAACTTGAAAAATATCAGAATAACTAAATTATAATTATAAATAACGAAAACCGGTCACCACGCAGCATTTGCTAGAGGGACCGAGCTCTGGTTTTTAGTGGTTCCATATTAGTACTTACCAGTACTAGTAGTACCTACTAGTAGTAGTACTAAATATTAATCTATGTCCTGTGTCATATTTTTTTCGTATTGACTAGCCATTTATTTTGAAAAGCGGTTTGCATATTCTAAACAAATAATTATGAGATTACAAAAAATCTTGTCTGAACATGTGGCTTATTACAATGTTTTGTCCGAAATTACGCAAAACGTCCAAACAGTTCCGGGCATCTGAGGAAACAATAACGCAAGCTTTTGTTTGCATAATTAATTCTTGGTCGAAACCCGAAAAGTTCGACCGCAGGTTGTACCGTTACGTCGTAAACGCAGCGAGCTCCAGAATACGGATGCACCAACATACTATTACCGTTAAATTAGCACTTATCTCCAGTAGTTATGGTTCAATTTCGAGTTGCCCAACATTACACCATATTTTTGTCACAAAATAACAATTCTTTGTTCCACGCATTCTAATTTTACACGTTTTTGTTCACATATTTCGAAATCTTAATGAATATTTTTGTAGTCTAATTACAAAGCTAGCTATTATTCTGTTTTGTATTAAATTCAATTGCTTTATCATTTTTGTTAAAATTATGACGTACCTACTCACCTAATTTGAAATTCAAATCTTGTTAAATAAACAAAGGTTTTTTATCTTTTTTTGTACCTAGAACGGAAAAAAGTACCTACCTACTTAAGTTATGTCGAATTATATTAATTAGGATTTTTTACACTGAGTTTTTCTGATATATATATAATTTCAACACTTACTAGTATGAATTTTATTATTTATTAGCTTATTTTAGGTACAATGAAATTTTGTAGTTTAAAATGCTCACCGTGAGTAGCAACTTTTAACGTATGAGAAGTTGTTCCATCGCCGCTAGCAAGAAGCCGTGGGACGATATTGTTAGAATCACAAGAAGGCGGTGGTGGATGGAATAGGCTCAAAATTGTTTTTTATGCAAACGTGTGGTGGAAGTCAATTTATTTTTGCTTTGTTTAAAAAAACTTCAGCACTGTTTTACAAACATTGTCTACATCACAGCATGAACCGTGATACACTTAGGTCGTGGTTATAGGTAGGTACTGGTTACGCGGCGTCTTTATCCAACGCAAACGCAAGCGATTTCAACGCTAACGCGATGAGGCGGCGCCGGCCGCCTCGTGAAAACGTCAAAGACCCTTGAAATGGTCTACATGAGCGAATGCGGTGCATCATTTGAGGCAAAGTGAACGCTATCTGAAGGCCAAGCACGAATTAATTTGACATTTGTGGCATAAGCGTACCGTGTTGACATTTGAATTGCATTGCGCGGCATCGATAACTCAACTGCGGAGTGCTACCTGGTTGCTGCGCAGTGCAACGGTACACTTATTTTACGAATGTCAAATTAGTTCGTGCTTGGCCTTCAGATCGCAATCACTTTACCCCAAACTGTGACGCATTACATTCGGTCACGTAGACCACTTCAAGAGGCTGACGGTTTCACGCGATCTAGATGTAAATGCTTAAATTTCTGAGCCTACGCACAAAAGCGTTGACTCTTTTCACCGCTTTGCGTTAGTACGCGCGATATTCATAACTAAGCGCGACCCATTGTGTTCGCTCACGTAAAACGTCGCGTGAAACAACTGCGACGCGCCGCAACGGCGCGTTTATTCCATATAAACAAACGAAATAACTATTCATAAACGTACTGTCAGTGGTCTGGCCGCAGCTAATTGCGAGTTTATTTAATCGATGCATCGCATACTACTACTACTAGTACTACTTTTTTTACGTTTTTTTGTAAATTCGTACATAGGACACAAATTTAATTTTATATAGGTGTCCAGTCATCTTGCCTTTGGTGTCCGTATTCTGGTGATTCTTTCTAAGGGTATTCTGGTAATCTATGGATTGTGCACATGTGTATTGAAAAGTCTCTAAGGCTATTAAAGAGTGTTGTTCTGTCTTCGTTGTAGTAACACCCAAACAAAATATAACGTTGAAATCACCGCTACTATGAACTGAGCTGTGAATCCTGGCTACTTATTCTGATAACATGAACACCGCACGCAATATCGCACCTGTGTGGGGGAGCCTTTAGGATAGACACATCTGACGAACGTTTTCTAATATAGTCGTCCCCCGCCGCGCTAAGACGTCTTGATAGATGGTCACTTTATTGAAAACCAATATCTAGGTAACATCGCCTCTGGTCACGCGAGTATTAATAAGATTACCGTGTGTGGGGGTTCCTTTGATTAAATTATCGAGATTAATCCTATATGCTTCAATTTAGTTCTGTACATCATCATCATCAGCCTGTAGAAGTCCACTGCTGGACTGAGGCCTCCCCCATACGTTTCCAAGAAGACCGATTTTGAGCCTTTTCTGACTTCTTGCGTTCCTACCAACGTCGTTAGCCCATTGGGTATGAGGGCGTATTACGTTTCGTTTTCCGGGTTGTGGTTGCTATACGAAAACCTTTATACTCCAGAGGTGGCCGATTCTACGAATTACATGGCCTTCCCATTGCCATTTCAAGTTATAGAGTCTGAGAGCTATGTTGGTGACTTTGGTTCTTCTACGGACGTTGTCACTGTCAGTTTAATGTCAATAAGAAAATATGGTAACAAACTTATCACCATTTTGCGCTTAGCGAACTTTTAGAGAACATTATAAATAAGAACATAGGAATTGTACTTGAGAATTGAGAATAAGTTATAGAACAAGCATTTATAGTCCACCTGATATTGTCGCGTACATTTTTAATTTAATTTAATAATCTAATAAATTAAGATGTGTTTTCGTGTTACTCACAGGCAGCTTCTGCATATAGCTTAAGCTATGAAACGATTTTTTTTAATAAAACTATTACTTACTAGCGGCCGCTCGCAACTTCGCCTACGTGGCAGTTTTTATACTTACAAACTACATATTTATAATATTAGAGTAGGATAAGGATATTAGAAGTATTCCGTTGTAATGATATCTTAAGGGGAATATACTATTTTTAAACGCTGCTGTGTAGAAAACCGATAAACGGCGGCTTTTATAAAAACAAAAGAGATTATTCATCCCGATGCTCGAACTCTATCTGAGAATTCCGAGCGGACCAACACGCCTTGATGCTTGTAGCGTTTGCAGAAAAATCTAATGAAACAAAGCTTTTAAAAAAAAAAAAAAATTAATAAATACTACTACACTACTACGTACTGTACGTTATGCAAATCAATTGGTATGAATAAATATAAATGTATTATTATATTTTCAGGTACACATTTTAAAAAAAGGTTTTTATGTACTAAACTGTATGTTTTACGTGACGTCACAGATTAATAATTGCACTTCACAAATAATTATTTATTTGTGAAGTCATAAAAAAATGATTAATATAAACCCCAACTCGTTTTTTATTACAAATACCAACGCATACCTAATTTTATTAACATAGTTATAACAAAATATGCATGTTATAGTAAGTCTAAAGCAGTAAAAAATATATCGATCACTATTCAAAAAATAAAAGTGTAACCCATACACAGCTGGCAAATAAAACAACACTTTGCCTATCCATACCCACCCACCCTACTAGAAAGCGTAAGACGGAGTACAGAGAAAGTTTGAGTGACGTACCCCCTCCAGGCGTCCCCGCGTCCCCCTAAGGATTTATGGCGCCATATTGGATTGGGACAAGATGACACGATGCTGGGATAATTTGGGCAACGGTAACGCTATCATAGCAAAACGGCACTTTAATTATGATTCGGGGTATATTCACTATTTCTGGATATTGGAGTTATTCTGTTTTGGAGTATTTATAAGTTGCGTAAATTGCAAATACCAATGTAGGTAAGGTTTTAAGTCAATGTAAATAAATACATTGATGACATATATACTATCTTTTTTTGAATATGACTTGCTGATAAAACAATCAGATGGCCCACCTGATGTTAAGTGGCTACCATAACAGTGTCACTCAGAGCTAAGAGCGCGCCATGCCTACTTCTCTGCATCCGTCAAGCTGAAGCAGACAGTGTGCCTGTAATTTCAACGGCACTTTAAGTATCACTGTTTGGTGGTAAAAATAGGTATCTTCGGTGGTAGTACTTTTACCGAACAAATTCTTTCACAAAGAGTTCTACTACTACTATTATAACTACTGACTTTAGTAGTAGTTGAAAACTCACTTCTCAAACCGTTTTTTTTATATTGCAAAACAAATACCTATAGTTTTTCTTTGATGTTCCGTGTGGGTTTATAAAAGTTGGATTCATCAATATCCATCTTTCTTTTTTACGATTAAGGTGAATAAAATATAAAGAGAAAGACAAAAGCACGTCATTGTAACATACAACACCTGCAAATTAGGTTTATGTATTAGCCATACATAATGTAGATAATTTTTTATCGAAGTATAAAACCATAAACCAATTACATATTCATTAGGTTTATGATTAACCCTCAAATGATGGTAGCTATAGTCTGTGCAATAAATATCCTGGTTGCACGCACTCACGCGCACTGTCTGTCTATCCTGACACGCATGCGCGACGTGCCAAAGAATTCTACGAATAGATCAAAATAGTCTGTTGTAACTTTGCAGTTTGATTCCTTCTGTTCTCTTCTTTTGTTTCACTTCTCTTAGGAAGTGTTATCTGTCTTATTAATACCTAAAAATAAACTCAGTCTTTAGTTAATTACAGCATTGGTTAGTAGGATATAGGGGATAAAAAAATACCAGTTCTAAAGGAAATTAACACCAATCTGTACACATGTATTCGCGCCAAAAAAATGCAAAAAGCTGTGTATGAATATCCTGTCTTATAAGATACCATAAATTTACGTCAGTTACCATTTAGTTTAACCTTATGACCTTAGCTATCACCAGAAGAACATACTTAAAAAAATAGGCTGTAGTTTCGTAAGAAAAGTACTACAAAAGTAAAACTATGAAGTATATCTGAGTTGACATTATAAGAAAACGAAACATCTGATGTTAAGTGGGAACCATCACCGTTGTAAGTCACGCATGTTGGGATTTTGCCCTACGATGCACAGCCATTCGACCTGATGCCCACAGGTATTAAGCCTCATGTGCCTGTGAATTCACCGACATGTCACCGCACGCAACGTGAATCAAAACAACGTTGCTTGGCGGTAGATATAAGCATGGTAGTAGAGCTTCTCTAGATAAGCCCTTCACATAGAGTCCTAAGGCTACTAAGTATGCAATGGAGTTACAAATTTGATCTTCAGAAAGGAATGTTACCCTAGAACCTTATTCCTGTGATACGTAACTCTGCTAGTTACCAAACACGCTAGGGTGCGAATAGCGAATGCTGCAAAAACAAAAATCTCGTTAAGATGACAATTTATGGGTTGTTTTTGCTAAATGAAAATAGTCGCGGCCTGAAAGCAGACCTTTTTGATTTTCTTAATGGAATCTCTTCGCTTGGGTTTTCTGTCGGTTTAAGATGTTCCGTTTACTCAAAAAAGCGATTTGTGAAAGCCTATTTTCTTTCGCGGGGGAATTTTCCCTAATCATTGTCATTGGAATTCCTGCTTTTTGTGTAAGTCCGTAAAAGCTTTTATTTATTAAGTTTGCAGAACTAAGTATTTATAAATATGAATGAAAATTTTGAGGAGCGCTGTTTAGTCCCAAATTAGCAAATAGTTACTATTCCTTAAAACTTTACACCATGAAAGCATCCGCGAGACCCGTACACCATATGTCATTGTTTTTATCTCCATTCTTAATGATTACTCCACTGTTTGGTAAGCGTATGCTCAAGTTGAAGCTTAAACTTATAACCCATATCTATCTATATACCAATTATAAGTCAATTATATGAACCTTTGTCCTCAGTGACGTTTAAACAACGCACAGCCTAAGCAGCTGGTCGTAGAGACTTGAAATTTAAGGTGTATTCATCTTGATGGATACTGGATAGAGGTGTACTAAGAAAATAATTTCAGAAACTCAACCCCTAGCAGCGGGTAGCCCTTAGGCTATAGCGGGATATGAAAATTACGCGGACGATCTCATGTGTGATTTGGTCTAAATAAAATCAGTAACTTTTAATTTAAGCATAAAAAAATAGGTACCACAACTGAAATCAGCATATATAAGCTATTTACAAGCATAGTTTATTTATTCAAGAGTTTAAATAACATAATATCAAAAAGTGAAATAGCATGTACATTAAGCTCGCGTATCAACGAGTTTCAGTCAGTGAAAAGTACCACCTTAAATTGTCTTTTGCTAAAGCAAGAACTTATACATAGTGATAATGATTGTAACAAAGCAGCGTAAACATCTCACTAATGAGCTGTCTCTCTCATTTTCTCTCATTTGTTGAGTAAAAGCATCGTGGCATTGATACAAACTTTCTTTGTAACAAACCAACCAGACGGAAGCATTTCATGATTTATGACAAAGCAAATTTTTATTTCCATTTCTCTTCCCTCATTGTTTTTATTTCTATTTTTCCACAATTCCTCGCTTTTCAGTGGAAAAAGTCGCTGTGAAAAGTCGCTTTCGTTTTAGTGGAAATGGAAAATGGAAAGAAATAAAAGAACGCATATGTGTTGTGAGTTGGATTGTACAGTCGACAACAGGAGCTTTAAAGGAATCGCCAAATTTGTTGACACATTTATGTGCATGTACAATTTTTTTTGTCGCCTTATCATAAAAAAATGTACTTCATATTGACGACAGATGTGGCGCGGTGGGCGAATGTCCGCCTGCGACGCAGGAGGTTGCGGGTTCGATTCCCGATAAATGTTTGTACGATTTGCAAATATTTATTCCGGGTTTTCAGGGTATTTTCGTTATATTCGTGTCAGTCACCTCGTGTGCCGGTAAATTCAACCGCACCCACCTGTAAATTCACCAAGCTACTTGACGGCAGAAATTCTACGGACGAGTGCTTTACTAAGAGCTCTACTACGACTTAAAAATATATACATGTGATTGAACATCATATTATACTTAAAATAAAGCCCATACCCTCAAATCGAAAAACAGCAATGTGAGCACTGCTGCTTGGCATACACAAAACAGGACAGAAAAAGGTACGTTTTTATTAACCATGTCTACTTTTGATGTTAACTGTACTAGTATGATGGCTGACCGGGTAGAAATGCTTTTAGATGCGGTTGTGTTTTATTTTACTGCTGTTACCTACTTTACTGCTAAGTAACATAATCGCCGTTTTTCAGCGTGAAAGGGAAATATATGTAGACATTTTAGGCCTTATAACAATATATTTATCACAATTTATACATTTTCTATAAGAGTAAATAAAAGAACGCTGACTTGAAGACATATCAATGAAGAAGAAATATTCGGAATTGGATAAAAACTTTTTTCCTAAAAAAAACGATTCCTAAACTGGTGAGAACTATAACATCAATTCATATTCTTGGAACGGAAACAGCTGCAGGTTACAAAAAATCTTCTAAATCCATCGCCAAGCATAACCATTTTCAGAACACTGTAGATGCTACTTGCGTCCATTCAACCCTCCAGAGGTTTGAAAGCTTTGCCGAGCAAGTACCCACACATCGGTCTTTTTGGCCCGTTTTCCTGCCACTTTTCCTTTTCGGATGCTGTCTTTTTCTAACAATGTATGAAGGGTTTAAAAATTACTTAAAAGTTTTTGGATCAACCATCGGTAAAGATTTTTTATTTATTGTAGTTTGTGCCGTATTTTTTTTAGTATTAAAAAAAGACTTGCATTCGTAGCTAAAAATAATAGACGAGACAAACAGACATAAAAAAGGTTATTTAAAAAAAATATTTTCAAAAACCATTTGCTCATTGTTACGTACATCTTCAAACAAATACCACACCACATATATACATTAAAAATAAAACAATTATTCAGGTGTAGCTAAGTACCTACCTATAGTTTCAAAGTAGCGCCAAACACACGTCATTCTATTTTCTTTATTTGTTTTGTTGTGTCCCGCTGCTTCCGCGCCGCGGACACTTTTGGTTAGTTTGTTCTCTTTTCCGTATAATAAATAATAAACATTTTCTTTGTACTATACAGCACTGTCACCAAAAAAGAACCCGTATTTTACTACATCAAAATAACAGAATATTGTTCAATGATGGTTAAAAATTCAAAACAAGGTGCGCCTCGCTTCACTTTAATAAAATATCAATTTATCATACATTACAGTTATGCAACCACAAATTTGTAGATCATTATGTATGCAGATGTATTACTATAATATGGACATGATCGCATTTTAATAAATAACAACTGGTATTCTATTAACCGATATTGAACTGTGCTAGGCGGATACCAAATTTATTTTATTATTATTAATATGTGCTTTTCTTATATCGATAAATCTTCTCAGATTTAGGGGTGATCTGTCAATAGATGATACGATTTTTCACTTATCAAAACGTTGGGCACGGCACGCGTATAGTTTTATGTATTCCTGATAAATGGGCCATTTAGTGATGTGACGCTATTGATATCGGCTGTGAATGGCTTGATTTATGTCGTTTTCATGTAATTTATTTTTACAAAACAAGCTTTTTATAACGCTATGCATTGTCGATAAAATTCGATGATCCGTCGATGACGAATTTTTTGTGAAAAATTCCATCTGGCACATAAATTACATCTCGTTCAACAACAATACGTGATAGGTGTCATTGAAACGAAATTTAAAATGCATTGCGAATTTCGCGTTTAGGTTAAACGAAAAATTCGAAAAGTTTGCGTTTATCTTGCTCGTGATTCGTGAAAGAATCAATTTTATTGGTAAAACAAGCGGCGTTGGTGATTTATGTCCTCCGAACGTGGCCCCGCGATACCGTGTCACCGGCCGGCATGTTTGCGCTTTGCTCTAAAATTTGCTAGAATATTCTTTTGTGTTTCTAGTTCAAAGACATTTTGTTAAATCGATTATTTAGCAAAACCGCTATCGCCGCCCGTATTACATATGAATAAGTATTTTCTTATCTTTACCAAAAAAGTTAGATAGTAAAATAAACGACTACAGGTCAATGTCTCATGCGTTAGCAGATGTTATTCTATTCGCGTGTGGGTTGATAAGAAACACCATTAGATATTATAAATAATATGTTTATGTAACAAAGAACCAGTTTGACCTTTAAGTTTGCATATAGATGTCACGATTAGAATCCTAGCAAATATACAAATGCGATAGAGCCGACCACACCATTCGAGTGTTTCAAAAACTAAATTGTTCACCGCAGCAGGTGCGTTATTATCATAACCGCTGTTTCGCTAATCCTCACGTCAAACACATTCACGCACTATTCATCATTACATCAAATTATATCAACATACATCACTATTAATTTACTCATTCGCTCAAGTGGTGAATTTTTTGATCATTTGTCATCATTAACATGTTTTACGTTTTCAAATAAGTCCTTGTTGGTTTTTAGTGCATTGAATTATTGATAAAACGTTTTATAGCTTCATACCTTCTGTTCTTCATTTCACAGTTTTTGCTGCGATGTACTTAAGATACATTTAAATTCTTGTGTCGGGTTGTAACTTAAGACTAATGAGGCTGTTAACAAAGGTTAGGCTTAAACGGACGTGTACACAACTTTGTTCAGCTAAAGAACGGGTACATACAAAAAAAAACAGATATCTTGAAATCTGCAGACTTGGGGGCTGCAACATTCTTAAACCGACTTACTATACTGTTTTCTATTAAAAACAAAACTACAGAGTACATTAAATGGTTTTGGATCTGATTTAAAAGTCGATGGCTCCTCAGTATACCAGTTTATTATGTTTAAAACAGAAATTCACAATAATTATTTTATTTACACTTAAATAAAACTAGAAACGATACAATCTAAAATAACCAAGTCTATGAGCACAGTAGCAAGAATATCTCGTGAGAGCTCAGAGATACAAAGGATCACGTACACCAGATGATATTAAATGGAACTATGTTGTTTTCGTGACTAAGAGCTAAATACACTGTGATATTGTACAAGCTTTCGCTTAGATGAATAGCAATGAAATGGATTAGCAAATTATTCTATACAAAATGAGTCAAATAGATTAATTATTTAATATCATAGAGTATTCAAAGTGATCTAAGTAATCAAATAAAAAATTTCTTTGTAAGACAGTTTTGGAGATATATAAAGTGCATCCCTAAAGAGTTCCTAAATAAATAGATGGTAATTATCTAAGAACGTCTTCACAACATACATGAACGAGGTCAAGATAAAATAGGATATTTCAAAAACCCATGCGCTATTTTAACGGATGTAAGATAAAATCTTAAAAACATCAGTTGTTGACTAAAATCATAAAATGTTTAAATTCATAAAGTTCCAAAGTATGTGAGACTTTATTCAGATTTAAATAAGTACTTCTGTTACGGATTTACCGAAAACAGATGGCCTACCTGAGGTTAAGTCCATCACCTTAAACAAAGCATTACCTGGCAGGTTACGCAATTTGGGAAAGTGTCCTACGATACACTGCCCCGCGTCCATCAACCTGAGACATACAGTTGTTAAACCTCACTAGCCTATAATTTTTTCGGCTCTCACACCCTTAAAATTAAAATACTAAAATCCAACTTGGCGAGGGAAACAGGAATGGTAATACAACTTCTCCGGACGAGCCCTTTACAAAGAGCTTCACATAAAAATTAACGTAATCTTATACACAAATATAGTTCACTGCTATTTGTACCTGTGATTTGAACCATAAAACAGCATGTTATAGCTTACTTTGCGAAGGATTTTTTAACTGATTTGAAGAGACACGCAGGAATGGGATTCTGACACTGTTTAAATCATGTGCATGAACTGAAAATAAACGGAGATCACTCCTCCGCGCGCCGTAAATTTACTGCTAATTTACAGCCCTTCAATGTTATAAATAAATAAATATTCCCTGCCACTACATCCACTGAACGCATTGTGTCAACACACTCTGCCACCGGTTGTATGTTGCTGTCATAACAGATCCTTCGTACTGAACTTAATGGATTGTTACGAAAACTCTTCGTTACTCTTGCTTGCATTGGTAGCTTCCAACTTGCAACTATATTTAGCAAGCAGTGGTAGAATTTGGTTACTAGTTCATATTAAGCCTACGTTATTATTTAGCTCTCATTATTTTTAAGTGCATTGATTTACCGTATCGTGTTGGTTATTAGAATCGAGCGGTTGTAAACTCGAGAGATCTTTATCTTGGAAGAGTGATACGCTTTTGAAAACTACGATTAATTACCACAGACATCTCTCATTCTGCATCTCATCTGTGCCTCTCTCAATCTTCTCACGAACTTTCGTTTTAAAAACCAATCAATCATGAACATTGTAACGCGAAGATTACACAAATTACTCTACCACTCGGTGGCTCGTACCGCACGAAAGTTATTGAGTGCCAAGTGGAGTGAAGCTAAGGAACAGCCGCTCTAGTTCTGTGCCAGGGATCATCGGCAGGTTTGCGGTGGCCATTGTAATGTGAATTCTCCGACGCTGTAACCATCTGTCTTCGCACTTAAATAAAAAAAGAATACTATTATATTATGTCTACTATCTACTACTACTATTTGGAGACTTTGATACGGGGTTCAATACAATAAGATGCACAAGGTGACCTCCAAAGAAGCTGTAACAGGAAATTTGTTTATATTAAATAATGTTAACACATATCTGAACTGTAGACGGACAACGCAGGAACATCGTTTAAAATGTTGCAAACGCGGCGTCTAGTGACGTGTAGGGTATTTCTGTTCACCAGTTTTTTTATCGACACCATGAGCATCCTCTGCAAAACTTATGATATGGACAACGTTGCGAGGCGCATTTTATTGCTTATTTATACGCACCTGCTACAATTATCTTCTTTTCTTGCTTCTCATAATGACATTCTTTCACCTCATCGGATTCTATTAGTCGTTACTCACATTCAAAGCACCAAAGGTAACAACAAGTTTACTTTTTGCTGTAACCTTGGAATAGAAATTATGAGAAAACATACCCTATTTAGTTCACTTGATAATCCGTTGCTTAAGTAAGCAATAAACTACTTGCAATATGAATACTTATTAACACGTTAAGTGACAGTGATTGATTCGTTTCAACATAATTAAGAAATTCGCATAAGAAGACAGTGATAAATGAATTTATAGTTGGTTAAGTACGAGTACTTAATTTTTCGATTTTCCGTGGGCCATTAGTTTTGCTGTTTCTCAAACTATTCCACAGACAATCGCCTATTGTTATCTACTACGTCATCGGGTCATGGCTATTTTTTATCAGATTACATTAGTTAAATAAATTGCATTGATTGATTGATCGATCGAATAAGCTTCAATGCAAAATTTACGTGTTTATAGTAACAAAGTAGTGAAAATGATTGTTTGAAATCAGATCGGTTATCGATAAAACTTTCTATCGATAGATTGATGTGTTCCATCCATCACTATTGAATCAGCGACGTGCGACGGTTGCCAGCGGGCGGAGCCTGTGTGGTGCCAACTATGGCAAGCGCGTTAATGTAGCGTCAATGCTCACTCGTTTTTATTGTGCTCTGCACAAGATTCGTCCGGCTATCAGCTCGGTCATGCCACACACAGTGAACTGTTAAAGGTGCATAAACTTAGATTGCACTTGCTATTAGCGAGTCATTCGTACGCCGCCTTTGAGATTATTTGCGTATCTGAAACAAGTTTCTAAAGAACAACCAATTTTACAAGTTACTGGGGGTAAACATTTGCGGCTAATATAATTTTATGAACTTTGAATTACCTGATTATTTGGCTGAACATACTTAGCCAACATCAAATTGAAGTAACTTGCGTCGATATAGATGTCAAAATTGATTGAGAGTGAACCCTTGAGCAAAGACTTGGTACTAGAAAATTGAACAGATAGCAATTACGTCAATTAATCACAGTTAAAATCAGTCTCACCGAAATCTCCACGGCTAAAGAGAATTGCTCTAGTTACCCGGCTCGAATAGAAAGCGTCTCAAATCACATGAAACCAAATCGAGATCTGTTAACATCCGCAACACATACATAAGCAATACGTACATGTGAGAAGGGCTCGTCATGTTTTATTTATCCGCGGCCGACTGGTAATAGAGTCGTGAGAATTGCCCGCAGAGTTTTTTGCTCAAAGTAAGTCCCGACATGTATTGAGACGTCTCTGGATGCTGATGTCTTGTTGCCTGTCTCCTATGCTTTCGACATGACGGCATTTATTTTTCAAACTATCTGCTTAGTGCGAAAAGCACGCAAGAACTTCGATCTATAAATGGCGCCCCGAACAAAAACGCGTCAGCATTTTTCATGAACCCCAGACAGCTGCAAGTGGATATTAAAAATCCATTCATCAAGGCACGCTGAAGCAAAAAATAAGAATTTAGATTCACACTCGAACACGGAGAGTGGGAAATCTGGAGAGACGAGGTGGTATTTTCCGTCGAGCCACCCCCTTACCCCTGCCGAGATCCGTCAGGCGGGGGGCGGGACCTTCCTTTTGACAGGAAATGATTGTCTAATATTAGCTTTGTTATAAGGTCCCTCTTCGGGGATTCGAGAGCTCCTTTTTAGAAGATGCTTTCGATATATCCTTGTAAACGATGTGAGAATTCGTCTTCGTATACAAACTAGCTCATTTCGTACTAGAAACATGAGCTTCTAGTTGGGAGTAATTAATGTACAAAGAAAACAATTTGAAATGCAAACAGTCAGTGGTCTTAAAATTAATGAAAATTATGTTTATTCTTTAGTTATGCTAATCATAATCATTATGCTGACAATAGAAGCTAATTTATGTGAGCATAACAATATTACTGTTCCAAACTCTGCTACAAAAAATAAACTTTAAAACTTTTGAGTGAAATAATAGAAGTAGATAAAATGTCTAACACCCGCGTGGCTTTAAATTAAGAATCGATAAATTATAGCAAGAATTTCAGGTCATCGACCTAAAGTCTACAGCGTGAAATTCTAAATACCCTCGTATCGTATTGAAAAAAATTTAAATGACCAGTGATTCAGCTGATGTAGAACTGTGAATATAATCTAAAATTTATTAGAAACTCTTTTATTTCAGCTTGATTTTCCAACACAAGAACTATGAATAGGTCGGAAACGTTGGTTTTACTGACAGATTTGTGTTTTCAAATGAACCGCTTGAAAGACTATTTTTTGAATCCTCTATAGTGATTGATTTAGTTTATGTTCTGCTTGTAACATTTATATTTTTTAATGAAATCTACGTTTTTTTTGCACGAACATCGTGTTATTTATAAATGATAGGGACACTTAGAAATAAAAATTGGACACCGTGTATACATAACTATTTCAGTCAAATAATGAGGTTTATTAATATCGTATTTATACATATTATGCAAAATGATTAATGTTTAATTAGTTGACAGACAAGTTAAAAACAAAATCAAATAGTCAACTATTTCACGCAGAAAATCAAAAGCGAATGCCAGCTAAAATCCAATAATCTGCATTCAAACAAAAACAAAGGAGAAATTAAATCACCAATATCGCATGCCGTCACCGCGAAATATTTTTGCCGATACGGCAATAACGTAAATTCCGCATATTGCGCGATTTTGTACGTAGATAACAGAAATAATGGGGTTCAAAAATGAAATTAATTCCAGGTTGATGATTTCAAATTGAAAAGTCACATCGGGCCGAGCCATAATTCATGATCCTGAAACGTGTCCGGGCGGCTGTGTCGGACGCAGAGAGCAGGGTTGCCAACAACGGTTTATTTTTGTTTATTGTGTGTTGTTGTTCACGGGGAAATGTAGTTTTAGAATTCGGTTTGCAGTGACTACTGGGGAAATTATAGCAAATTTCGTTTGATTTGTTTGGGCAACAGATTTAGAAGCTGAACAAAAGTTTTTTTAGGTTGGATTTGGGACTTGGCTAAAAGTTACTACTAAAATATCAAGGTTTCATTGTTTAAATTTTAGAAGAACTCCTTGCTCGATATTTTCAGTAGGGTCATAAACTATTGCATAAAAACTAATTTCCGCTAATTTTTTAATATAAAAACAATAATGTCGACATAAAGTTTTTACATTAGACCTAATATTTATACAACCAGTGAAATAGGGTCTATTATTGTCATTTCTATTAAATCCCTCACATGATGTATGACGCTCATTTAAATACTCTTTTATCAACCACAATAAGCGCGACATGCCAAAGCCCAACCGTCATAATTTTGTAATATTTTATTGCAAAAAACAATGCCAATATTTACATTTGTGATTATTGTTCGAGTTCTATAGGGTGACATAATTACATCGTAAAGCCTTTTCTAGTTTTATTTTAATATAGCAAAGCAGAAAAAACTGACTAGTTTAAAAAACAAGTCCAAACAAAACTAAAACCATTTCTGTCCTTTTAAAAAAAAATTATTTTTAAATGCTCGTGTGTTTAGTTGGTTTACCTATATATTTATTTAAGAACTAATTGCTCAGATGGTTGCATCAAGAAACTGTATTTTAATGAACTTAGGCCAATGCAGAAGGCGCTTCGCCAGGATACTGTCAAGTAAGATTGACAGTTCGTCTTCTGTGTCAGCCCTAGCGAGCTCATTGTCGTACAGTCCTTTGTCGGAGGTCTCTTCTGCTTCACCAGGCGAGATATCTGCGGAGGTGGCGCCCCCATCCGAATATTCATGAACATAACGTGTTATTTACATATTTCTAGCTTAATTTCATGCAAGCCCCTTCGCGTTGTAGACGCCTATATTAACCAGAAGTGTTACGTTTGCAATAGTGCATGCTTTGGTTTCCTAACGAGCAATGACCGTCAAACCATCTCTGTGTTGGAACAAACTGGTCTAAGTACCTAAACTCTTTGGTTTTTGGTTACAGAAAGATTCTCTAAAAGACACTGATTATCAACTTAAATATGTCCACTTCTAGACATAAACATTACTCATAGGATTTGGTTACAATATTTAAAATGCGCAAGCGTAAATAGTAGGTACATCTGAGTTTATGAAATTCGTAAACGCGCCTGTTTTACTGTAGTCTTTAGTCTAAAATTTCCTAAACCTTCAAATTGACACTAATTTTCCTTTTTGTCGTAATTGCCATCGTAGGTCACTGAAATATTTTTATAAAGTTTGAATTGGAATAATAAAAACTTTAAACATTTCAGAATCTTAATCTAAATTTATTAGTCCTTGTATCTTATTTTGATTTACAACAAAAAATGTATAGCATTAGTTGATTGCTGACCACAATAGATACATTAAAATAGGCTAATCTAATACCGCGACATTTCATGTCAACCTTTACAATTTACAAAAACCTGAATATGTTTAAGTGATTATTATAAAAATGATTAATTTGGTTTGACGTCAAACATTCACAATTGTTTTTAATGATGTAACGGTTGCAACTGCTTTTAATTTTATGATGTGGGTTATAGCTAGCCAACATCTAGAGAACGGCTGTTGAAATTTAACCTTTTATTACCAATACACGGATCATGATGACCCCGGCTTAGTGCTCCATTGCCTCTAATGATTGTAAGAGACGACTAAACGAAGGCATCAAGAGATAGGCAGCAACATATCTTGAGACGCAACACCAATAAAAACAATGTGGTAGGTAACCAATCCGTGTGGTAACTCCTCACCGCCCTCAAATATATGTAGAGGAGGCCTGTTTTGTAACTATGTCTATATTATAGACTTATTAATATTGTGGACAAGTAGCAATTAGCAATACAAGCATGTTCATCAGGACACGCTTAGGTTGAAACACTTTATTCTCCCTCATACCCTTATCTCTCTCCACCAAGGACTACCATTTGTGTTCTCATGTTTTTTCACTTGCTGATGGAAATATTCTATTTTAAGTATTATTTCAAGTAAAAACATATAAATGACTAGACTTTTTACAATACAAGTTACAACATTTTGTATACTAAACATGTATTTATAAAAAAATATATGATATTCTCTCAGTCAACTGGTTCTATCAGTAGAAGCTATGTTTAGTTTGGCTTAAATATTTGTTAGTAGTACCTATAAAGTACATTTTATCGAAGTTAAAAAAAAGCTAACCATTTGAATGATGATGTTTATTCTGAAGATTACTATGGTGGTTGGTTTCTGTCTGACGTATCTCTCGATCTGGATTCATAAACTTTTCGTTGAAGGCTTGTACTATTTTATAGAGCGTGTGTTTTGGATTCTCCGTTGCTCAGCTGCTTCTGTTTGGTAGCGAATTGTTTAAAAAGTAAGTTTTTATATGTAAATGCGGCTCTGTGGCAGGTCTCATGTATAATGCAACCGCTTGTCATGAACATTTGTCGGTCGCACTATTTCAGACAACTGTAGGTATTTTTAGTTACTGGAAGCATGAAATATATTTGCACATGAAACCAGAAAACAATTTGGTTAAAAATATTATGCGTTTGCCATATATAGTTAACTATATCTATACTATACCATATACATATAAGGACCTTAGTCCTTCTTCTTCCATGTCAATGGCTCTTGAGTGTAGTGTAGTAATGATATTATGTGCATTGGATCTGCTTTGGCCAAAATGTTGCAATCTTTGTTCAGCCTACATCACTGGGCGTAGTGACTTGAAATTTTCAGGGTATATTTGTCTTGGTGCGTAAAAGTGTACTAAGAAAGGAATTTCCGGAATTTGATCTCAAACAGGTACAGCAGACGAAGTCGCGCGCGTTTTCCTAGTTAAAAAGAAGCAAAATTCATAGTTATTGTATTTACATCGTTATTATTGGATATTTATAAAATATAATTTGGAAAAGATTAAACTCTCATTAATTTAGTGAAATACAAGAACTATTTTTGTTGAAATATCTCTATTATTCCGTTTTTTTGCTCGATCTGTCTAAATTTTAATGAAATGAGTGTTTTAATAAATTAGTACTTGGTTTTTGTAACACGATACAAGTCAATCCGACTAATTAGTTTATGAGTAAATTATAAAAGAACCGTAAATCATTTCATCCACAGTTCTCCTGTAATCTCGGGAGGCTTTCAAGGAAACAATGGCTATGTTCATCCTTATCTAGAAAGCCTGGTATTTAACCAGCTAGAGTGAGAAAGCACTTCTTACGGTCGCGTTCCCGAAAATAGGCCGTAATTTGCTTGCACAGAAATTTTATAATAAATCATGATAGTTCTAGACAGAGTACGTAAAAAATAAACCAATTTGGAAAGTGAATAAGGCACGGCGTACCGTTCGCCCTGTTATTAGAACAATTATGTTATTATGTTCGCCGTATCTAATCCGAAAAACTAAATTGGAGTCGGGCCGCTGCCGGCAAATGCCCGATAGGTTCAATCATTTCGACTTTTGGGTCGCACGAAATTTGTTGCGGAAGCAATAAGAAACACGAAAATTCCGAACGAATAGTCACAAATTATACTATGCCTGTATGTGAGTCAATCGATCGAATGCCAAAAAAACCCCTAACATATTTTCGAGACCCTATTTTGGTACGGTCTATAGTTTAGTACAAATTAAAAAAGGGTGCACTATTAAAGTACATATTTCAAAGTTCACATTTCATAAACAGCCCCGCGTCGCCCTTTGATATCCCTCACTTAACTCATATATCATTCAATATGACCATAATTGAAGTGATGGGACCGCCTTCATTTGAATAAAACGCTTATTCCTCAAGTACAAGAGTCCATAATAGTTTGCAGATAAACACTTAGAAACTTCGAATGAGCGATAGCCTCTTTCACAATTTGTTTCTTTAGCAAGATCGTGAAACTGGTTTTTCTCGTGTAAGCTATGGACGTTTTGTGTTTTCGTTTGAAACACCGCTTCAAACTCGACGTCCCTTTGTGTTATCAAAGTATCAAATATGAATACCAAATAAGGGTTGGGACAAAAGAAAATCTGACAACTTTTTTAATTTATGCGCAAACGAGTACATGAAAACATAATAATAGGAGCGTGTTTGGTAAATATATTAATGTAATAACTCTTCGAGGGCGTACAGAAATCTGACGGTTATTTTTCTAAAATTTCACGGTAGGCACTCGGCCGCGTGGAAATATAACATCTTCATCAACGTGAGTGCTATTGTTATTTTGACACCATGAAATGCGAATGCTAAGCTTCTTTCGAACACAAGAACGACATTTGAAAAATTAATAAAGCTGTAGTAAATTTTATCTAGGCAACTGTTTAAATGTATTTATTTTTGTGAAGAGCACCAGTGGTGTAGTGGAAATGATCTCGCCTTCTGATCCTAAAGTCGTGGGTTCAAATCCGGTCCCACCAATAGATTTTTATATCGAAAAATGTATGTACTCTGAAACGGTAAAGGAAAATATCGTGAGGGAACTGTTAGTATTCTAGCAGCAACGATGGGCTTGCAACCGTGATAGGTTGCAAGCCAACCATAGCCTAGTATGAAACCAACCACTGCAAAAAGTGGGTAAGTAAGAAATGTAATATTTGGAGGCCCAGCCTTAGACATCCTTAAAAATCTTAAGTAGGTACTACGTACTAAGAGATTTAAGAGGATATGTACCGTGTTTGGGAGTTAAAGTCATGAAGTATTATTTTTTTTATTTTTATTTATATATTTTTATTTCTTATATTGGCATTACTTATTTTTGTTTGCGTTAATCCCACTTTCCACCATACCGTCGAAAACATTGAACTCTTTGTTTAGGTATGAATTTTATCTATTTATTTTTAAACTGCCGCGACTGACTGATACCAAACCGCAATAACTCATTTCTTTATAAATTTCATTCAACTTATGTTTACGAAATGCATAGGAAACTTTTTATCTAATTAATTATTGTTTTTTTATAGATAAAGTATAAAATTAAAGTTCAACTGTGAGCAGTAATTAATTACAAACTTGCAAATTGATTTAAACTACAGAGAACTTCACTATCTGTTTTTAAAACTATTAAATTTAATAGAGTAACAAATGTAACACAATTATCTAAACAATAAAATAAGTTACATTTAAAATATACTGCTACTGGCAACCAGTACATTAGTATTAGTAGTAGTAGAGATCTTTGCTAAGGGCTCCACCATGTTCTACCACCATGCCTATGTCTGCCACCAAGCAGCTTATTGTGTTCCGGTTTGAAGGGTGTGGATGCCGCTGAAATTACAAGCACATGAGGCTTAACATCTGTATGCCTCAGGTTGATGAACGCTAAGCAGTGCGCCGTAGGGCACGTTTATATCAAGCGTGACCTACGAGGCAATACTTTGTTATAAACGGTGGTAACCACTTAACATCAAGTGGGCTCTCTGCTTGTTCCATCAGCAAGTTGTATTAAAAAAAACGATGAAACTGAAATAAATCTGCAACAGTCTTTGCACTAAAACCGACGAGTAACATTCTGTAACGGATGTCTCTATAAAGCATTGCCATTGTACATTGTGAAGAAGTAGAGCAAAATGATTTTTCTTTCCTTATCCCAGCTGTACGTACCTCAATTGGATAATCAAAATGAACTTGACCAACAGAATCTCTATTCATAGCTGCATTGACTGACACAGCTGTTATCATCTTTCTGACCCTGACACTGTAAAGTTTCTAAATAGTAGCGCAACACTTAATCGAACTTTTCTATTAGAATCGTTGTCCTGACTGACATATAGACAACGTACAGCCTAAACCACTGGTTGTAAAAAATCTTGAAATTTTCAGAGTATATTTGTCTTGGTGTATAAAAGTGTACTAAGAAAGGAATTTTAGAAATTCAATGCCTAAGTGGGTACAGCAGGGATTGAAGGTTATATAAAAATAAATTAGTGTAGACAAAGTTACGCTTATTTTGGTAGTACTGTATAAAATTATGAGACATCCGCTTAAGATTTTGAGTAGGTTTTTAGGTAAGTACAAAGTAATATATCAAGATGTATGCCTGGGGTTTTTAGCCATGACGTGTCTTTATTTCATATTTCTAAGATTTGTTCGACAAATCAACTAATATTTAAATGATGCAAAGATAATTAAAAAAAAGTGTCTCAAATAAAAAAAACATTTTGAATAATAAAACATGTAGTGTTATTGTGGGTACCGGGTGGTTATTTTTCAATTTATTTGAAACAAATATTATCTACTATTGTAAACACGGTGTCATTTTAGTAAAGATAGTGCACTGTTTACTATGCACTTTGCCGACCCTTTGATATCTTCAATACGTAAGCAGATACTAAAAGCTACAGTTCAAAGATTACAAAAGGCAACGACTTTTTGAAAATATTATTTCCTGATTTGAACCAATAATAACCATGAATAACAAAAACTCATTGTTTACTATTTTAATATCCAGTATATTTTTATTATGTCTTTATAATATTTAGATTCTAAACCTAATTTAGTGACCAGTTTAATAATACAAATGATTAATAGAGATCAGGTACCAACTCAGGTAGCGAATACTTGAATTTTTATTTTTTATTAAAACTATCATACACAAAAAAAATTGTGTATCATACACAAATAACATCTAACAAATTTTAAATAAAATTAATTACTCGAGTAATTTAAAGCAAAATTACTCAAAGATTTGAATGTATATAAAACAATAAAAATAACGTTTTTTATTTTGTTTCAGGTAAGAATATATTCTACGAACCCCCTCTAAGATGCGGATTCAAAAACCCTTTGTAAGTTGTATGTGTGCAGCGATGATCATTTGTGTTGACACGTGCTCGTGCCGCGATATTCAGTTCAAGAATGATTAATATAAAGTCGTTTTTCTGTTACGCACGATCCTCAACGGACGGGCTGTGAAACCTCGATTGTATGTGTTTGTGTACGCGGTCAGTTTAAAATCATAATCTACACTTACGTTTATTAAAGTTTCGATTTACTACTGGGTGGCACAATTTTTACGAGTAAAAATTCGAGCATTTTGAAATTATTATACGACCAAAACGTTTGTAGAGGCATTAGATATAATAAAAAAAAGTTGATAAATAAATTGCTTCAAAAGTAATTTTCCGCTTTTTGCGTTCAATAATCGTAAACTTAAAGCTACAGGTTAAAAGGTAGTACACATTTTATAATATCATAACAATAAAAATGTATATCGCGTAGGTTGATTTAAATCGATAAAAATGTATAGTGACCATGAATTTCGGGAGACCAAGAAGAGAAGACCTTTCAACTGTGTTCCACAAAAACTGTTCAGTAACTAAATTTAATAAATTTATAGCACATTAGGTAAATTAATGAAACAAACTTTTACATTCCGATTTCATTTCCATTAACAAGATTTATTTACATTAATTGATTAAAACTTATGTTCAGTAATTTGTAAACGTGTTTTACGACCACGCTGACAAACTTAGATACTTATTGGGAACGTGATAAAAGGGTCGCCGACTCAACATTACCTACGCTAAAATTTCATTCAAATCCAATCTACAATCAGCAAAACATCTCTTCCCGGCGTTTTCCGATCCGTAGCACTGCACTACATGCATTCACACGCATTCAGCTAATCTTTCGTTGTGATCAGCCACATAGACACGGCATATCCAACCATTTTATAAAACCTATACGGCCCTCATTCCATTCTGCAGTTAAGCATCATTTCGTCTGGCCGCGCTAAAAGCACGCTGCTTGTTCGCACTCCCACCCGCCACAACACAAATGCGATTCATGTATGAATCATGAGCTTTGAATGTGCGGGTGCCCGTACGTTTGCGCTCCGCTGGAAACTGCCAGTGTGTTAGTGGCCGTGCGGACACGAGCCCGTGTGAATGTGTGCGAGCTCACTCATGGCAGCGGACTATGACGGCTCGTAGATTTGACAGCTAGCTCAATGCGGGTTCAGACGTTCATTAAACGCCGACCGATGTAATTTTAGTGTAATACTTGACAGTTTATTTTCATGTGGAAATGACAAAAGTACAGTGACGGTGACGTGATGTTGTGATAGTGAATGTTGTGTGGATTCAGTTTTTCGCGCGAACTTGAACTTGTGTTTCTGCGTTGGATTCTTACCAAATTGCCGATTGATTTGTGACATGCTCTATCTCAAGGATCGTTTATGATGTTCGCAATTAGATACGCCTCGTTTGAAATCAGTTTGAGGGGAAAGAAAGTGTGTAAAAAAATAGGAAACAGTTTGTGGTTGGCAATAAAAACAGAACATTTAAATTTAGCGAACAATAAATGACAAATAATTTGTTTCTATGATAATTAAATAAAAGACAAACGTTAAACAATAATGATAATAAAGTGATATTTAAATGCTATGAGCATTTTATTTTTATAGATTTTCTATTGGTTGGATAAGATAAATTAGGTAACAAAAACAGTGACCATTAACACGAAAACACATTTGGATTATCTTATTGGATAAACCTTTGGTAAGTCTTTCAAAGATCATTAATCAAAGAAATAAGTTCTTAGGAACGTTATAGTTAGTTTTTCAAAACTTTTATAGGATATTTGTTTTTAAAATCAACATTAAGTTGGTATGATTTGCGTAATTTGCAATCACATATTTTAATAACAGATTTGAAACGGATTTGGTGGATTTATTACTTTATATTTAATTACTTATGTCAATGTTTGAATAACAGGTTCCGTATAAAAACTATTTATTTTGACAAAAGCTATGGACTTATTATTACTAACGCATATCTATTACATTTATCCGGATGTTTATCATTAAATCTTGAAAGTATAGCTTAAAACTACCTATATGAGTTAACTGTAAGACACAAACACAATGTACTCCCACACTAAAATTATAGCAAACGGATGTATAAAAATTCAAATGAAACAAAACAGTTGTGGCGGCATATATCTACAGGAATAAAAAATGCATAAGATTAATTGAGACGTTAGCAAATAAGCGTTTTTTCTTTTATATACTTACCCTGAGTTTTTGTAGAAGTAGCCGAAAACAGGTACCAGGGGGATGTTCGGGGCTTTTAGATCATTAATCACATTTCTGTGTTATCCTGATAAATGAGTTGAAGAAAGAGCGAAATAGAGATGTCCATATAGACGATGAAACAAGGTACCGCCCGAAGGACGGCCATTTGTAGCTGTGAAGTTTTTTCTTGGTTTTTGCTTCTGGTTTCCAAAACTTTATTTGAATATTCATACAAGTTTAGATAAGCTAATATTTATTTGAATAAATTATATGTTGTGCTAATGAAGTACTGATAGAAACGATTTAATTTCAACACATTAATATAACAGAACAACATCATAAGATTAAAATTTATAAAAACAGTAACTTAGTTAGTAACTTATTTTAAGTTTGTATTCTGTTTAGTTTGTTTGCTTATTACTTTGAACTTGAACACAGTTGTCATAAAATAATATCATAAACATTTCACACTGTAATTTTTGCATGGTTCTGTTTTGCTCTACCATACTTACTATAAACTACCAGAAAGAGAGAAATTATTAATTTGTATCATTTTGAAAGATACTTCTGGACCTAAAAGGTAGGATCTAGGATCTTAACTCAATTTTTAAACTTCTTTACAAGGATTTCATAATCTACCTTTATGATTCCAAAAAACAAACTTCTGCTAACCTTACAAGGCTTTTTAATAAAATCCTTAGTAATGTAGCTGTATTAATTAGTAATTAATTTATTTAAATGCTTGACTAAAGTATTCCACTGATACCACGTGTGTGTACATGTACATGTTGTACTTATCATGTGTGTATCTCGAATTGGTCTTTTGTGTAAAACTATACCAATTGCCCTTTACAATAAACGAAAATGTTTTCCACATGTTAAAATTTATTATGCAAATGTGTTTCTTTAGAATAGTTTTTTTACATGTTTTAATATACAGGATGGTTTTTTGAGAAGGGCGGTGATGAAAAAGTTCGAAACCCCGCGATATAAAAAAAGTCGTGAAAGAAGTCATTTATAAGAAAACAACAACTGCACTTTAGTTATTTTTATCTTTTACTTTAGATGGAAGTTTAATTAGGAGGTAAGTTTTCTTCTGTGTAAAATAATAAATTAGTGAAAATTTGCTATTTCCTTCAAAATTTAGTAATATTATTGTTTGTAAAGAACGATCTTTATTAGCAACGAAATCTACTCGTTCAATGATACAGCATATCTTTTTTTTTAATAATTTGTATCGATTTCTGTCAAAAGTAAAAGGTTTAAAATAAAACAAAATATGCAGTTATTGTTATCTAATAAATCGAGGGCATGACTCCTTTCACAACTTTTCTTTATATCACGGACTTATCCATCATCGCCCTTTTTAAAACCATCCTGTATCGTATTTCAGTTTTAATCCCATAAAAACATATGACAAAAATTAACAGAACTATAATTTTACTATCTAAAGTACTGGCTCATAGGAAAGAGCGCGTTCATAGTAGGGCACGTTTCTAAAAAGCATGACCTACAAGACAACACTTTGTTATAGGCGTTGGTAACTACTTAGCATCAGGTGGGCCATCTGCTTGTTTCATAAGCAATTTGTATAAAAAAACGGCCTGCATTTTTGATAGCTGTTATAAAATAACTAATCATTTAAAATGCTACTACCTTTTACGGAAGTCTAAATTGAGTACAGTACATACTTTATAAAGCAATATATAATTTTGATGACTCTAATAAATCAATAGAAAGGTCAATGACAAAATATACCTGTCAAAAACAAGCCCAATAAATGATCCAGATACATGGTCACCTTAGTTTGAAACTAGGCGGAGATTTTCTTGTGGCTATTATTCTAACGGTCCCTTTCACCGCTATCTGCTGACCATCTGACGAACTGCTTTTTTTTAAATCTGCCTTAATAAAGCGAGCAGCATGTAAGATTTTAATGTGCACTAGACTCGGAGATTTGGATGATGTGATAATGCGCCGTGACTGAACGCGCACGACTTTCTATGCGCGGACAAGTAGAGAAATCTCATGAGGCATGGCGGTTTATTTTTGTTCAAATTTGGAATGCTCTATCCCAACCGTAGCGTAATTGTTCGACCAATGAAAGGTGAATACGCAAGTTGAATTTTCATCGATAACTAGTCCTTATAGTATATCCAAGATTAGCCCACTCTACTATAAAGTGTTACTACTTTAAGTAAGTAAGTACTTTTTATGTAAATTGTTATGATAAAGTTCAATTAATTTGATAGTCATCTTAATATTTGAACGAACAAAATGATTACGCCCACCTTTGTGTATCGTTAATTTAATATCATTTGTTGTTGTCATCAGCTCCCACTAACCGAATGGACATCTCATTAAATATTTTAATTAACTTTCGGCGGTCATGTAAATGTCAAAATTGGAAATATGCTCTGTCAGCTTTGTGGTCTCATGAGTAATATGACTGGGGTTTAGAGTTAGAATAGTTTTTTTATAAAAATTATAAAATCTTTTGTCACTATGCAACTAAACAGAAAGTTTAACCCATATACTTATAGTAGTAGTAGGTAGAACTTTTATGCTTTGTTATAGGCGATGGTAACCACTTAACATCAGGTGAGCCATATGCTTGTTCCATCACCAATTATATTAAAAAAAACACGTCACTACGAAAATAATATAAGATGGCAATACTTTAAGCATTGTTTATTTTTTGATAGATTTCATAATTATATCATACCTATATTTTTATACGTATTACCAATGAGTAATTTAATTAACACATTTATTATTAAAAATCAAGCAAAACAAGCTAGCATCAAGAATGTAGTTCCAAATTCAACTTCAAAAATCGAATACAAGATCGACAACGTGATAAAACAAAAAAGAGCATAGGTCAGAATCTAACAAGCAGGCGCATTCAAGATTAATATTCAAAAATCGATCGATAATTTTACAAATTCGCTTCACAAACGAGCGTATCCTGAGCCCTATAATACACATTAATAATGCCGGCTTCACATGTCAAACCGGCAATTCTCTTGTGATTATCTTTATTTAGCCATTTATCAACGTAAGGAAAATGCGATTTTATAAAAATGTTGTCGGTCTCCTTTTTGATGGAACGCGGAATTATGGACAGTTTTGTTGTTTTTCTATATAATCGTTACACAGAATCAGACAAAGATTGAAAATTATTGTGTTCCTTAATTTATTTTACGTTTTTCTCGAAATATTTTATATGTTACTAGCAAAACGCGCGTGACTGCGCTCGCGGGAAGTTATTTTATGCAAACTTCTACCCCCGCTGTATCCGTTTAGGGGTTACATTTTGAATTTCGGAATTTTTTTCAGTATATCTCTCTCTACGCACTAAGGCAAATACACCCTGAAAATTTCAAGTCTACGACCAGTTAAGGCTGTGCATTGTCTATGTGTCAGTCAGTCAGTCAGTCGGGACAAAGATTCTTACAATTGTTATAGATTTTTAGTTACATATTTTTTTTTATTAATTTATTTAATTATCATATATTTTATAAGTTTTTCTCGTGCTACTGAGTAGTAGCAAGCTTAGTAAGCCGGTATTTAAATAAATGATGGCTTGATGGATGGCTAAAATGGAATGCAGGTACATTTAGCATCAGAATTTAATTACTTATTCAAAATATTGTGTTTTTTTATTCGACTTGTTGACAGAACAAGCAACTGATCCACCTGGTGTTAAGTGGTTACTTATAACAACGCATTTACATCGCAAGACACGTTCATTAGGAGCGTGCCAGACGATGCACTGATTTGTGTCCATCAACCTGAGGCATACAAGTGTTAAACCTCATGTCCTTGTAATTACATTGGCACCCTTTGAACTGGAACACAGCAAGCTGCTTGGCGACAGAAAAAGACATGGTGGTAGTATTTACCGGACGAACATTTCCCTATACGAGCTCTATTACAACTAAAAACTTTCTAGAATTTCTTGCTTCAGAACCAAATAATGTAATATGGTTTCTGTAGCACATTAAAATGTATAGAAAAACACACAATAGTTTCTTTGTGTAGGTATACCTAACTATCACTAATTAGGTACAACGTCCAAACGTCTCCGAGGCTTTGAGTTGGGTAAAGACAGGGACACTTTAAGGGTCACCGCACACTGTACCGAATTATAAACAGTTTGCTTATAAATTCAAATGTCCCGGACCCTCTTCATGCGTATCGACGTATCATTTTACTTTTTGTGATCTAATTTCATTCACCAACTTGAATCTGAGATTCAAAATGTCGCATAATTTTTGCATTGTTTCATAGTGTATTACCATCCTACTTTTCTCAGTTTTTTATGCTCAAGGTAGTACACGTTGAAAAATTTATGAAGTCTTTTGAAGATAAAAAAAATATATTTTATTAAATTTGAATATTTCGAAAGAGTTTTCTGTTCAAAATTTTGTTTTAGGAAATCAAGTTTAATTAACTGAATTCAAGTTTTACTTGGATTAAAACTCTTGTATGTAGATTATTTCCAGTTAGTAAAATTACTTTTTTATCAGTTTATAAATGTCGGAGTTCTGAACCTCTTTTTTTTTAATTCAGTTAAGATACCCTAGTTGAAGTAGTGTATCGTGAATCTACAAAAAACTGTATGTGCCTAATTGGTACCAATATTTGTTTTTTACCATCGTATCTAAAGAATAAGGGAATAAAGTTTGAATTAGATCCACTGAGAATATTCAAACCCATGTCATATTTTGTCATACATATTTATTTTTAAATTGACGTACTTTACGCGTTTATCGTTGTGTGTGACCAAACCCTTAGTTTTCAACATAATCCTTTGATAAGCGGCGATCAAGTTTTCAAATTTAAATTCACTACACAGTAAACCTTTTCTGGGATGAATATTTAGCAACAAACTAAAATAATAAATAAAATTAGCAAATTTTGGTATATATTCAATACAGCGCCATCTAGCCGCGACCACAAACAAAGCTTGTAGTTTCATACTACAAGCTTTGTTGTAGCAACCAGATAGCTGATAGAATACACTTTGCTATAAATATTGTGACTAGAAAATTCTTAAATACCCAGACAGAAAATAAAAAAATTATGTTTATCACACATTGTTATGTTTTTTCTGAGTAGAAATCGAACTCCCAACCTATAGTGCAGATTGTTGAGCGAATCTTTGATTTTGTGAGTCAAAGTTTACATGATCAAAAGAATAAAAGAAGAAAGCGGTAAAATTTGGAAATACAAAAAAAAGAACATTAGAAACATTATTAAAAATAAAAAAATAAACTAAAATAAAATAATTCATAATATTTTACGGTCTTCGTAAAATGTCATTTTGCATTTTATTCTTGCATCAACACATAAAGGTCACCGGACACCGGACGCACCTTCGCAAAATGACACAACTATACTCGCCTTATTTTAAAAACTACTCCATAGTAACATAAAACTTAGTCATTACGTAAATCATTAAAGATTTGGTAGCAGTTACAAACAAGTTTTATTTACATTCGACATTCATTAATTGATTTACAATCGAGTTTTATAACATCCGATCTACAAACAGTTTTTACTTTTGATATTAATCACTGTTGCCCTACTTATTTATAATTTCCTAGTTAAATAAATAAACTTGAATTTTTTTTTTTTTTATTGATTACATGCATATAAATTAGTTGTTGCAGACAATATTATTTATGAATCTTTGATATATTTGAAAATTTATACATTAGTCACTTATTTAAATTAATGAATGATAATGGCTAAAGGTAAATAATAAATTATATATTCAATTATATTATACTTAGTTCAACCATGTTTGCGCTTCTAGGTACAGTATATAAAAATAATATGGTCAGTAATAAAAAAATGAATGAAATACCCTCAACACAGGGTATTTTAGTGGTAAATACCCTGTATTGAGGGTACTTCTAAGAAACTACAAGTACATTATACTGCAACACCCGAACCTGGAACAAATATTTACATATTTGCAAGGATTCGTATCGCCTCAGAAACTGAACCCGCACCTCAGCTGTTTAGTTAGCCGTCATGCCATAGAAGTCGTCTGTGTAACAGGTTGATAGAGTACTTGATAATCTTAATTTTATTTTTTCTATTATTCATGTTATCATTACCTCCTATACTTATAAAAATTATTTAAATTTACATACTTATCATACTTAGCATAAAGTGAGTTTTGTCTCTGTTTGTCATTATTCACTGATATGAGATGGCAATAATTTAAGCATTGTTTATCTTTTGAAAAACTTTGTAAAGGCCATTATGGGTAATTCAAAATGGTTGAAAAACATTACCAACCTATCAACCTTAGATAGCTCCTCAGCATAATGTGGTCTATAAGTTTGTTATTTAAAACAAAAATCATTACTTTAGGGCACGTACCTAACGTTCGTGATCTACAAGGTAATGCTTTGTTATAAAGTGATGGTTACCACGTAACATGAGGTGGGTCATATGCTTATTCCACTAGCACAGCATAATAACGTTATTCGTTGTTTGTACGTGTAGGTAGTTATTGTCATACTTTGAGTCATACTACCTCCTAGCATAGTTATTATATTATATACCTAAGCAATAGACCTTTACCATTTACTCATAAGCACTTAAGTAAATTCACGTTATCTATTGTTCGAACTTGAATGACTTATGAGTTATATCCTCGAATTGGCCTAATACCCACCCTCTAGCCAAGTCGCCGGAGGCTGCTCGCGTCTATAATCAACCTTGCTTTTCCATTTTTTATCTGTTCAATCTTCGATTACCACATGTCTGAATGATCCTTGGTACAGTTGCTGTCAAAAATGGCTTTATATTCAACAACAGCTTTCCGATCAAAAATACCTTGACAATCAAATATTTGCAATATTGGTCTACTTTAGACCATTAATTAGTTATTTATCTTTTCGCTTGACGTCCATACCATAAAATTAAATGACTTAGTACATGAAAGTTGTTTGCTATGTGTTAGTTTTGTCAAACGTATGGAAGTCTCTTTATTTTAGTTATAATACTTTAGAGCGCGAATGTTTTAGGTGCGGGCAAAAACTTCTGAACAGTTCAGTCTGTTGCAGTAATAGCGCTCTTTGTGAAGGGTTCATCCGAGGAAGTTACTACCACTGAGCTTATTTTTGGTTTTTTATGTGCGCGCTCTGTTTTACGTGATTATTACTACTTATAATCAGATGAGCGATCTAGTTTTATCAACAGTTGAATCAACAAAATGTGCAGGTATTATTGTTCTTTGTTATCTTATCTATCTAGGTTGTGAAGTTACTTCTGACAGCGACTGTCTTGGTATTTTATACGTGATGTGATGATTTATACCCGTTGTAAATTAGGTATCGACTTTGAAAGAGAGTCAATTAAAATGTTCTCGGAACACGTTTTGAACCTAGTAGATTGCAGATACAACGTGGGTATGGTTTTATTGATCTGATAGTGACTGGTTGAAGGTGGTTCTAGAATTCTGTTACGATTTTTATAGTTCAATTAGTTACTAACTTAGGATTTTATAGCTGCGAAATTGGACTGTTTCAGGTTATTTTTTTGTATTGACACTAACTTATGAAACTGATAAGTATTTGCTTGCATAATAATGAATATTCTAGCAAGTAGGTAGTTACATAATTTTGCTAGAAAAAAATACCTATACATATGTTGCTACGTACGTATAGGTATTTTTTCTAGCCGACTACTGTCGGTTGTGGGGTCCATCTCAATGTACATCGTTTTATTATTTTATGGACACCCTTTTCTAAAATAGCACTCGTATAAAAGTATATAACAAAATTAAAGTGACCAGTGCGGTGAAAAGTTGAACTACTTAAAATATTTTTTTTAATTTAGTAATTTCGTTGTTTTGGAAAAATTGTGGACACAATTTTTACACAACATCATCTAATTCTATATTCTATCATAAATAAATAATTATGAACATCACTATAATTATTCATTCAAAACATTTTCTATGAAAAATTCCAATATTATTTGTGTATTTCGATTTCTGGTATAAGTGGTTTCAAGAACTTTCTAAAACATTTCTTGCGTGTACGAAATTACGGTAAGTGTTCCAACACTGCACTATTCGTACCAATTGCTACAATTATAAGCCAAAGAAAATTATAAGGCGAACTCGGTTTACAAATTGTAAAATATCGTGCAATAGTGACGTGATTTATTTCTATGGTTTTCTTTGAAAATATTTTCTAATCTACACTTAGTACCTACTTCGCCGTACTTTGGGCGTAGTGGTCCGGGTTCTTATGCACCATCACTTACAAATAGAACGTACCAGGAGATGTGTAACAGAAACTCCTCGCCAGCCAAGTGTGGTCATACCCTCCGTAGACCTAGACACGTTATAGGTGACTCCAATGACACGATCACCACGGCAAATGCGTAGAAGTCGCCTCATTCAGACCCAAGAAAAACTTTACGTCCCGGCAGCAGGGTCGAAGATGCCTCCCCAATAACGCCCTATATCTGGCAGTAGCCTAAGCCAAGGTCCGTACCTAATTAAAATTAAAATTAAAAATTAAAATTCATTTATTTCAGACAACACAAAAATCAATTTTAGGTCCATATTATGTTAGTCAAAACTTATTCTATGTTAGTATCATTTTGAATATTAAAAAATAATAATAATTTCAAGCACTGCAATCCAGTTATTGATGAAACTACTTCATCATTATCCGATTGCAGTGCTCGAGGAACGGGCTATCCCATTTATTGGACAATGCGTTCAGGATGGTGTTGGTACTGCCGTGCAGCCTGCATAGCACTGAGGCGACTTTGAAGCCGTCCGTGCGCGCCTCCGCGAACATGCCGGACGCGCTGCAGAACCGCGGGAGCCCCAGCAGCATCCTGAACGCATTATTATACTGGACACGAAGGGTGTTCATCGCTTTTTGAGTATATGTGGTCCATAGGCTCCCTGTGTAAGTGGTGCCATAAGCATCTAAGTAATGAGCTTATTGTAAACAAATCATTTTTGTATAATAGCGTAGCGCCTTAGATCATATACTCCGTAGCGCCTTCTGCGCTTGCCCAGTAGCCCGGTAGCGCTGGAAATTGCTACAGGGCAATGCAAGGGCTTTTAAATTGTGAATGAAAATATCGTGAGGAAACCAATTTGTAACTTGTTACGGGAATATCAACTACTGCAAAATGTAATTTTTGGAAATACCTCTTACCACGTCCGTTAGACATCCTCAGAGAATCTTGAGTTGGTACTTGGTGCTTTTGAGGATATTATCGAAAGATTTGAGGGTATTATCATGCCTATTAAAATCGTTACTTTATTTCTTTCTTTACCTTTTTCAAGTTACAAAAGTGTTATTTAATGGTAACGATAATAAATCAAGGTATTCATTAGATTGTTATTGACGACCGATGTGGCGTGGCGGGCGAATGCACGCCTGCGACGCAGGAGTTTGCGGGTTCGATTCCCGCCTTTGGATAAATTTTTGTACGATCTGCAAATGTTTATTCCAGGTGTTCTGGGTATTTTTAATGTATGATAGAAAGTATATATGCATGTAATGTATTTTATTAAGTATATCAGTCATCTAGTACCCATAGCACAAGCTCTGCTTAGCTTGGGGCTAGATGATGCTGTGTGGATTGTCCAGCATTATTATTAGTCAATTATTTATTTATATCCCGAAAATGTATACAAGAAGCCTGAATTCAGTATGCTCCAGTATAATCTCCTTCAGATTGATGATGATGACTTAGTAGAATTAAAACCACACTCGAGTTTCATGGTATATTAGTACAAACAAAACACATGTTCAAGTATACTTTTCAGTGTTATTGTATAATAATCAATTATCTAAGTTATTAGGTCACTACTACCTTTATACTAGGTCCTTAACCTACCTATTGTTGACAATGCTGCCACGCATCTGTACAAACAAACATACTGTGTGTAACTAATGAATGTAACATTTATAGACATAATTTTATTACTAATTTTTAATTTTATATTGTATTAGCGACCGCTCGTAGCTTCGCCCGCGTAGCAGTTTTTTTCCCGTTCCCGTTATTTTTTCGGGATAACAAGTAGCCTATATGTTAATCCAAGTTATAATCTATGTTTATTCCAAATTTCATCTAAATCGGTCTACTGGTTAGAGCGTGAAAGTGTAACAAACATCCATTCATCCATCCATCCATACTTACAAACTTTCGCGTTTATAATATTAGTAGGATTTTTTATTTTTTATTGTACTAGCAGCGGTCCGTACCGGCTTCGCACGGGTTTTAGTAAGGAACCCTATTTTTTTGTAAATATAATATAGCCTATGCCACCCGAGCTCAGTGTAGCTTTCCAACAGTGAAAGAATTTAAATAAATCCATTAAATTATATTCTGTTATAATACGTTCTAAACTAGGTTCTCAAATAAGCAGCACTGAATAAGTGCTATTTTCGGAGACCAACATACAGCAGACAACTTATAAGCTCTGTAGACATACAGACAAACATCGGTTTATTATTTTTTGTTGAGCTTACACAGAATGTGCTGCTGGTTCCGGGAATAAACCAGATCTTGCATTCTGTTTAGTATACCTAATTAAATAATAAATAAATATTGGTAAACTTTACACATAAGACATCTAGCACTAAAAAACAAAGCATATATTAGGAATCAGATAATGGATAAACCTGCCTACAATCTATAGTTTGACAGATGTAAATAGATAAGAAATATTCTTGAAAAGAATAGAATAGAAAAATATTTATTCTGTCAATTATAAATAACATGAATAATATTTATAATGTGGCGACAAAAAGGCCAACACTTAGCATTTGCTACAAGAGCATTATAGTAGCTTTTGCAGCGCTGGTTTTGACTAGCGCCAGAAATAAAGAGCAGTGGTGATCTGGTAGAAATGACTTCGCCATTTCATCCTAAGGTCATGAGTTCGAATCCGGTCGTGAACCAATACATTTTTCGGTTTATAAAATATATGTACGCAATGCCAGTACTCCCAAGGAAAGTGAAGTAAAAAATCATTAAGAATCTAGTTAGAATTTTAGCAGCTTTTTACCTGTTCCGTATGGATTATCAACTACTGCTTATATTGGGCACACCTCTGATTACCCTCTATAGAATCTATGGAGGATATCTGATATTCTCAAATAACCTAGAGAGGATGCAACTAGACTGGAGAAACCTATCTCGGGATCAGAACGTGTGGAGGGAATGAGGCCTTTGTTGGGGTGTGTATGTATGAATATGTGTGTATGAACAGAATATGATGAACATTTGTGCAGTGTAAATAATTCTAATTAGGGTTTTGAAAAAAAAAATATTGATTTTTTTTATGTATTTTAAAAAACATTATTATTAATAATATTGATATTTAATGCAAAAAACTTAAAAAAAATTTTTTTTCAATTAATAATAAACATTTAAAAATTGATAAAATTTAGAAAAAAATCACGTGTCTATAAACGCGCCATGATTGATCACCATAGTTGTGACGTCACAATTTTATAGCTATTTAATAACAGTACAACGTTTACGGCTATTGCAATGAGTGAAAACTAAAATTATGACGTCACACGCGCTCGGGTTTGTTGGAGCTGTCGGCGTGTTTTCAGTACTGGATTCAAAAATTAATTTTTATTTTGAAATAACTTTTGAATTATTGCGAAAAAAAAAAAATCAAAACCCCAATTCTAAGAGCTATGTCGGTTACCTTGGTTGCTTCTACGGATTTCTTCATTTCTAAATCTTTGAGTGAAGCTTTCAACATTTCTTTTCATAGCCTGTTGTGCGATTTGGACTAATAGTTACATACTTACTACTAACTAAGCTAAATATAAGTATAAAGTTATATAGGTATAATATGTTGAAATTGAGATGTCTGACTCTAGTTAGGGTAGGCAAAGATCTTCAATCAAGATAGGTAATGTATGTGGTGCAGTCGTGGACTAAGGCAAAATATGTATTTAATATCTGGTTCCAATAGTACAAGCTTTGGTTAGTTTGGGGCTATATGGTGCTAAGTGGACTATTTTTATAAAGAGCGAACTACTAACTGTGGGTTTAGTCCTAGTGGGGGAACAAATAATAATAAATAAATAGTTAATTATGACAATTAAGCACTCCTTAATTTTCTTAATTTTTTTTCTATAATGTCAGAATATTGTTTTTTTTAAAGCAGTCTTGAAATCTAAAATAATAATACATATAAACAATCTCAAATTTTTTCAGTGTGGAGACTATAGTTTTTTTATAAATAAGTACTTAAAATGGAATTTACTATTGGAACCAGATGGTTCCAAATTTAATTTTTTTTTGAACCATGCTTTGTTTATTCCGGGGTTAGATGGTGATGTATGGAATATTTATTTATTTATCTGTGTGTCACAAAATGTGGGTTATAGACGAAAGAGTCGAACCACATTTTCAAATTTGGTTAAGTACCTACTATTAAGAAATATAATTTGTTAGAACCATAATTTAATCTGGGTTATGGATAGCGAGAACGGTCGGAAAAGTGACAGAAAAGCTTAACGAAAACGTACATTTTCAGAATTTCGTTGCCAACATTTCAAAGCTAACCAACGAAGAGGCGTCGCTAGTGATGTGCCACGAGGTGTACTGCGGTAACTGCGCTTCGTCACGCAAGCGCTCCGCCCATCCTCACGCACGTTAGATCGCTTGATGTATGACAGCTGACAGAATATTTTCAACGAATGATAAACATCTACTTACCACTAAATGTAGGGTTTTGTTAAATAAATGCCAGGAAGATGCTACAAATTCATTGAAGTACAATAGGTGCGGTGTGTTCAACACCCATGATTTGAATGTTTGAGCCGAATGTTTGTATTATCTGCAAATATTTTTTTAGAACTATTGTAGGTACTATGGGGTCTGAACTATTTAGATAGTTTATTGTTATTGTTTGATAAATTCTTGATTCTAAAACACTCTTATGGCTGTAGGCATTTTGTTACTTCAAGGGGGTAACTACTAATACTAGGACGACATGATGTCATGGGTATAAAAGCTACTTGTAAAATAGCTTTTACCAAAATCATAGAGATAACAAAATATGACGCAATAATTGTAAAACGTATTTGAATTCAGCGAATACAACACATACAGAACTTAGAAGTAGAGAATTGCACACAAATAAATATTAATCTATTGCCAACCCAAATAGTCCAAGTGCAAGCTAACACTCGTTCTTGATAAACGGCGGCCATCACTGCACGCCACGGCCTATTATGAGAGCATGACGTCACCGCCCCGCCCCCCTCCTGCTCGCTTCAATCAAACCGGGGAACCCTCGTCAAGCCCCCACCCTACGTTCCGCTTTACTGACTCTGCATTTTTTTCTCATAATAATAACGTCGAAAAAATCGCACAAAAAATCTCGACAGACACGCCGGCGTTGCTCATCCCATCCCTATCATGCCATTCCTTTTTCGAATCGATTGCATTCTAAATTTAAAATTCGAGTTCTGATTACTCTGTTGTACCCTACCTATTAGATTTATTTTTTTGTAATCTATCACCCCCACCTATGCAAACCTTGTTGGCATGAAACTGACTTCGTGTCACACAATTTTTAGACAACTTAAATCTAAGTTACACTTGTAGGTATTGAATAACTTTTCAGTGGTCAAAGTATATACTTACGTAATAAATAAAAATTTTAAATTGTACCGCGGTAACTGTACCTTTAACCAAATAATAGTACTCAATTATTATCTATACGACAATGTTGCTGGCATAAAAAAAAATTACATTTTTTGTTGTAGAGTAAAGTTAGATTGGTAATAGGTAATCCTATTGGTTTTGCTCTACACCAATTTGTTCAAATTTAAAGAAAAACAATATTTTTCTTTTCTAATAAGTATAAACATCCTATGCCATCTGTTACTAAAAAGATTCCAATAAGTCATTTTACATTTTAATTTAGCTACTCGACACTAGAGGTCAGGGTAACCGTTTTTAAATTTAGTTTACTGGGTATCGATGTAGTTCGGAGAAAAAGTTACAGATGGTGCTTAATTAAATTTAAACAAATAATATCTGTTTTTTAATTATGAAGGAACAATAAATAGGTATTTCATGGACTATGTTTTTTTCTTACTTATAAAACTTACAGTAAAATATAACATTTATAGTTGTTAGTGAAAATTTAAAAATATTCTTGGCAACATAATGGGCTGCATTGGTACATTTGATTTGAAAATTCATTTGAATAATTCTTTCGGTTTTTCAATATAAATTTCTAACTCCTAGGAAAAAAGATCATAAAGATTTAGATGTTGTATAAGGTTTATTCACAATCTTATGTATTTTTGAGGTTTGAGGTTTTTTTTTTGCACATAATAGTTATTTTAGAGCTGATACAACAGTCAAGACGTTGAGTTAAGTATAGATACCTAGGTAAGTAACAAGTAGAAGGTTAGTTAGAGGTAACAATCGTACAGGTTCTACACTACGTAAAAAGAACCAACTTCCTCCTACGTCTAAAACTAAAATAAACACATTCCAAAAATTATGACTTCAGCGTTGAAATGTCAAACCCTCGTTGAAAGCATTTACCGATAGTAGCATGTTGTGACCGAACTGTGATGAATGACTTTCATCGCGCTACTGCCGGCACAGATTAGCTGACAGTAACTACGCTACCGGTTGCAGAGCGGAAGCTCTCAGATACCGCCCGCCCAGTCGCAGCGCGTAAATTAACCCGAGCCATGTCACGCTTCCGTTTTACACTTCAGCTCTTATTTTACTGAAAATATTGGTTTATTATTAAAAGTACTTATTTAGAAGTTTCATGATTGGTTTTCTTATTTGTAGAGTTTGTGAATAAATATTATTAATTTGGTTTTGTAATCAAACTCAGGAATCTGATTTTAGTTACTAATATTACCTACCTACTTTTATTGCAAGTACATTTGTGGATAAAAAATCATGTACCTACCTAGAGCATAGTTTAACGTTTAGGTTTCTAAAACATTTAAAATGTTGACCTCTATTAATAGCAGGTCTCTATTAGGTGGTAGGTGCCTTGTTGGAATAAGAGAAAGGGAAAATTTTGTTCTAGTTATTCAGAATGCGTCGCTATATTATTCAATGTAGCGGGAAAACGATCGCGCACAGAATTTTAATAGAGACGTTTCGCTTTTCTATTGACCTTTACTAGGTTTAAGTTTACGATTGTAAGCAGACAATAAGAATGAACAGCAAACATTATACAAAACTTGTTTTTTTACACGTGGCTACTAAATTCTATAATTGAATCGAATCTATTCACAGATAAACTTTTTTGGTTGTTATTACCATACATTCAACCTAAACTAACAAGCATCATACCGAAATAAATTTTGTTTGTGACTGTACCGACCCCGAAAACTCATGGCAGCTAAGCCGAAGTTTCAAACATGTTTTGACGAGATAGTAAGCTCACGTCCATCTTAGTTCATTACAAATCAAACAGATGGCGCGATGCCGCATTAAAAGTTCACTCAATATCTATGAGATGGCGCTATTTACATACTTTGTTTATTCACTCTGCATATTTATACAGGTAGAGTTTACAAGTGTAGCAAAGCATTTTTTATCGTGTCATCGATTGATTGATCACGATAATGACAGCTGAATTACCAATAACAAGCCACGCATCGCCCACCTTATTGTAAACCGCTCCGCCCACAATTATTGTTCTAACGTGTGCATGTTCCAATCACTTACAAAGGTGTCGGCGTTTGTATCTCGTCGTAAATCAGCACAGTGCGATAAACAATTAGCTGGTATGATAGCAATGTTAATTAATGCTTACAGCAGTGACGCTAGTGCTGTGGTACATACTACAATGTTAAGCCGGTTGGTAGGAACAGCGTAGGAGCCGGCGTGTTTAAAAACTACGCTAAAATATGTAATTTTATGCTTTGCTGCTATGTAATTAGTAATTATAGTGCATATTAAAATCAAGTTGTAATTAGCGTAATTAGTAATTCACTTTACATTAGCTAGGTACCTATTATTAAATATTACACGATGCCACGCGATATCGAAGGTGGTAATTATGAAATTGTAGAAGTAATTGGAATAGGTACTTACTGATTTTTAATACGATTTTTATTTTACCGGTAAGAGCACCGATGGTCTTGTGCGAGTGAGCTCACTTTCTGATCCTAAGGCCGTGGGTTCGAATCCGGTCGTGCATCAAAGATTTTTCTATACTTACCTAAAATTTTTTTTAATAGTAGGAATTTCATAATGTTTGCTTTGTAATAAAATAACAGTAAATAGTTAGATATCTTCTTGAGTATATTGAAGAAATACATTTTTGACTACAATTTTCAACATTTCAGCTTTTAGATGTATACCTACTAACAGAGTCAATATTTTTAATACCTTATCATCTTTCTACCTTTATCCTAGGGTGGCAAATATTCTCCTGATCCAACATTCTGTTCTCCCTATCATCCGTCATCTCAACTTTCACTCCTTCCTTAAACATAATTATCATCTTTCAAGCAATCCATTCAACTTTTCTAAGGACAACCTCAGCTTTATTATGTATCCACGTTCATACGTATAGGTATGTATCTTCGTCATATGATATTCTTATTCTGCATAACACCCATCATCATCATCAATACTACTGGACATGGGCCTTCCCCCTACGTTTCCAGAAATAACGATTTTGAATCCTTTCTATCCATCGACTTCCCGCGATCTTAACAATGTCATCAGTCCATTGCGAAGGAGAGCGTAGCATGTTTCGCCTTCGGGTTTGTTGTCACCATTCGAGAACCTTTATTCCCCAGCGGTTGTCGGTTTTACGAGCTATATGACCTCCCCATTGTTACTTCAACGTTCTGAAAGCTATGTCTGTTACCCTGGTGTTTTTGCCGATTTCCTCATTTCTGATCTATCTCGCAGTGAAACTCCCAGCATTACTCCCTTCATAGAAAAAATAAATAAATAAATAAAATAAATAAATAAATAGCTGCATTAACATTAGGTGAGCCATATGCTTGTTTCATTAGCAAGGACAAATGCGAGGCATTTAAAAAAAATTAAGTCACGACTTGAAGCACGGTAGATATCCTCTCCGACTACCAAGTACTATCAAGTACCTACTCGATATTCTTCGAGAACGACTAAGGGGGTAGTAAGAAGTACGTCAGATATTACATTTGGTACACACATTTTGCAGTAGTTATTATTAAATTTTGAGCAGTGTTTAAGTTTAAACACTGCTTCTTATGATGAGAGTAATTGGTAGGTGAGAATGCAATACCGACTAACAATAGGAACATGGTACTTTGTAGTTTGTATTGCTTTGAAGTCCCCTGGCCTGAAGCCCCCGGAATGTGTGACATTTTGATTACGCCACCAGTAATTGATTGCGTCGCTTTGATTAACAGATTCCTGAATAGAATATACTATGCACCTATGTTATACCTATCTGGGTGTTTGTTAGACCACAGTGTAAATATCAGTTAGTAAGAATCTGTTACTTTAGCGTTAGTACCTATTTCTATTTCCAAACCTTTTTTACTGTTGTAAAGCAACAGCGTGTCATTTTGACACGACGACCGATGTGGCGCGGCGGGTGAACGTCCGCCTGCGACGCAGGAGGTTGCGGGTTCGATTCCCGCCTTGGGATAAATGTTTGTACGATCTGCAAATATTTATTCTGAGTGTTCTGGGTATTTTATATGTATAATAAAAAATATCTATATATGTAATGTATTGTATTAAGTATATCAGTCATCTAGTGCCCATAACACAAGCTCTGCTTAGCTTGGGGCTAGATGATGCTGTGTGGATTGTCCAGCATTAGATACTATTATTATTATGGTACTTTAGCGTTACCTACTACCTATTTTTATTTCTAAACCTTTTTTTACTGTTGCTTTCACAGCGTGTTCTCTTAACACAGCCTTCTCCAGTACTTTCCACTGTTGTCTGTCTTGAGCAGTTCTAGTCCAAAAACGAACCTGCAACCTGTTTAAGGTCGGTTTTTGTTGTCTTGGTTCCTTACCTCCGTTACCCATGAGTATCAAAACATGTTGGCTTAAACTATTAGCAGCTTCAGAATTTATGTACAGGATATGGTTCAGTGTAAATATGATTTTAGACTATGAAAATGTCGGTGAAGTAGAATTTATTGATTTATAATCACTGAAAGAAACTGAAATACTGAAACTGAAGGGCATATACCTAGTGCGTTTTCACTAGCGTAATTGATTGTAAGTATATAGTAAAAAATGTTGTGCTTATTTTCAGTACCTAATATTTCTAAAAGCTATATTGTTTTTGTAAATAGGTATTTCCGTTCCTAGTAAAAACAATACGAACTACTTTTTAGCCTTGTTCACTTACATATACAAAGTTTCAAAGATTTAATGCAGAGAGTGTGTGCGTCTGACACCTACCTACTAGAGAGCAACCGAGACCTACCTACTTACATTATAATTAAAACTAACTACAACACGCAATCTTACTTCATTCCACTCACGATGTTTGTTATTCTACAGCAGTGACATTCGCACCGTACAACGTATTCGCTATTCTGTACCACAAAGGTTGTATGACAAAATTACGTCATAAGGACCTCATGAAAAATTATGGGCTCGGGAAAATTACAAAGTTGTCTGATTAAATTTAGAAGTTGGCGTTGTAATTAGTAAAAACATCGCATTTCACTCAGGGCTCGCTAAGCGGCGCGGAACAGAGGGGTCGTTAGAGTTTTGATGATGGTAAAAATGTTGTACCTTTCCAATTTGGTCGTGTAATGTGGAAACCTCTAAGGAATGCGTGGTTGGGTAAAAAATAGCTATTTGCGTGAAATTTTACGAGAAAATGACACTGGCTCTACACTTTTTCTAGCAGGATTTTAATTTACTTTGTTTTGGGACAAAATAACGCTTTTTTTTTCTAAAACATGTGAATTCAATTTAAATAATAACCCCCCGCTGCATCCGTTTAGGGGTTAAATTTCGGAAATTCTTATCTTAGTACACTTACGCGCCAAAACGAATATACCCTGAAAATTACTAATTTCTACAACCAGTGGTTTAGGCTGTGCATTGTCTATGTATATGTACCTATATGTCAGCCAGTCAGGACAAAGATTCTTATAATTGATATAGATAGGGTTCATTTTTTAGAAGTGCATAAGAGTACTGTAGGTAATTACAGGCACATGAGGCTTAACACCTGTATGCCTCAGGTTGATGGACGCTGAGTAGTGCATCGTCGGTGACGTTCCTAAAGAACGTGACCTACAAGGCAATGCTTTGTTATAGGTGATGGTAACCACTTAACATCAGGTGGGCCATCTGCTTGTTCCATCAACAAGTTGTATTAAAAAAAAGTACCAACATTGCGATCAATCTGCCAAACTACGGCAAACCCCGAATAAGGGATGGCTTTTATATAGCAGTATAACTATTAATACTGATGATGAAAAAACTATGAATGGTCACTAAAGAACTGTTTTATCCTATAATTAAAGTAAATTGAAGTGGCAAGTGGAGGTCATAAACATGTAGAACCGATAGCGGCTAACGAATAAAGGTTCTCAAATGGTGACCCCGAATTGGAAGACGAAGCGTAGGACGCCCATTCGAGCACCAGCCATATTAAGATCGCACAAGATCCATAAACAAAGGCTTTTTAGGCTGATAATGTTATAATTAGTTTTAGTACCAAAACAAAATCTACTCTTAAGTGTTCACTAACAACAAGTCTAGTAAAAACAAAAAACTGCTACAAGGTGTCAAGGTAATTAAATGATTAGTCAGACAAACGAATGTAATATACAAGATCAAAATACAAGATCAGAGAGAAGGCGGGTTAGATAAATGTCGGTTTGCGTTGTAATTGATCAGCTGTCTTGTCATATCTGGCAGGATACCCTGTATGCAGTCTGTGCGGTCTACGCATAGGCCCCTTATTATAATAGTAATCAATGCATCATCATCATCATATCTTGCTGCTGGAAATAGCCATCCTTACCACTGACGCCTAGATTCACCTAGCTTTAAAACAATCCTAAGTGATCCCTGGATATTACTGAATAAATACTTTTTGACTTTACGTCAAAAATATTTTATCATAGTCACTACAATTAGCAAGGAGATTGGTAATTGCAGTATTAGGGTTATGTATTCAGAAAATGTTTTTGCATATTCCATGGGATGGGTTCCCTTATTTGTCTGCGATGACATCTATGAGAGATTATGGTGGTATTCTATTGGTATTTTGTGCGAAAACTACGACGGACATTTAACATTGCTTAGGTGTTATAAAATGAACTCTATCACGATGACATAAGTGTCAATAAATCTGTACGAAAACAAATAATCCAAGAATATTATATTTATACCACTAAACTGTAAACAGTTTGTAGCGTAGTTTTCTTGTTGAGGTGAAGTTAAATTCTGTGTAATACTATTGATGAGTGACTGGTAATCACCTTTGAGCGTATTCAAGTTTTACTTTTTCAAACGAAAGTTTATCGTGATATCCGAGATTCGTTAAGATGTGGGTCCCTAGACAGCTGATCAGCCATGATGGAAAGCTTTGAGTGGCCTTACAATCATTACCAGAGATAATTTGGAGAGCTAGACTTATTAAAGTGACCACAAAATAAGGATTGATGACGATTAAATTACGTAGCATAAAATACAAACTGTAAAAAAAAACTTATTCTGAGCTTTATTTAAAAAAGATACGAAATTGCGATGATTTGGCTAATCGTGTAGCTCATGAAAAAGTTTTATAAATGCAAGAAAAGACGTGCATTTTCGACTAGAAAAAAAAAATCACTTTATTATAAGCACGCTAGTGAAAGGTATATTAGATGTGCACATAATTTACAATGCGCTTACAAACAATAAACCAAATTTCATAGAGATTGATACGACAAATTTTTCAGATAAATTTCAATTTAAGACGTCCAAAATATCTTATCTTATGCCACTCTGTACTGAGTCGATAGTCTGTGCGTAAATCAAGCTACTTTGTTCCCAGCATAGCTCTAATTGACAAATAGTAGGAATGATAAATACCCACGCTGGGAATATTCCTAAAATATAACTCTTTGATCCTCGTTTGATTAACTGCTACCGACACGTACACGCGAAATGAAATTAATTTTCTTTTTAATTCTCAGTCCTATTACTATGTATTTTAGTATGATTTATTCATTATAACTGAAAAAATATTGTCTGTGACCGAATTTTCAGTAAATTTTCATGGTTAGTTGTTGCTTTTGATTAAGCGGTCAAACTTTTTAGTGGGTTTCGAGAAAGCTTTCTGCAAGTATGCATCATGAATGATATGATAGGCACTAAATTATTCAAATAAGTACTTTATTATTTTTGCAATAAGGTTGTCTTCATTAATTCTAGCATGAATTCTAAGTGGTTTATTTTAGTGTGTTTTTATTCTTGTAAGACATCTCATTTTCTTTCTGTTTGACGACAATCCAAGTTTTTTTATCAAACGTTATGCTTATTGTTCATCAAACTATGAGTCACTTAGCAAATATACGGTAAGGTAACATAAATTTCCATCTGAGTGGTATAAAATGCCACTCACGGACATAAATTTAAAAAATACCCTGAACTTTGTACGTTCTAAGATATCTTTAATTACTTACCACAAACTTAGAAACTACCACGTGAGAGAGCATGGGAAACAGTGACTCAGCAGACCGGTTCTTTCATGGAAACACATAAATCATTGCTTTGTACACACCGTTATCAAATTATCAAAAGCACGTTGCCTGTTAATTCTGTCGGTCAGTTTAAAGACGTGTTCCTTGAACTACAATCTCTTAGATTTTTATCTGAGACGTAATTGCCGGCTAGAACATAACATACGTGCAGAGATTTAAATGTTTTAATTGGAACACTTTTTATGGCATTGTTCAGCACTTGTGACTTACCTTCCTTTATGAATTTTAAATTTTACGTTTTAATATTAATACAAAGTCTTAGGCAACGTTTTTCGCCTCGTTTATATGTCTGTACGCAATAATCTCGGTTAGCAATAGCAGAAATGGCTTTAGATTTCATTATTATATTCTACTAGAAGCCTAAATAACAAAAAATACCCGGATGAAGTTAGTGCAGATCAGTTTAGTTGCAAATAAACTAAGCCTTCTATAGGAACATTTTTTAAGATACTATATCTTTTTACCATCTAATATTTTTTCAGTGCACGGAGAAGGCTTAAAATTATTCTACTTGGAAACATATAGGCAAAACCAATTTTTAGTAGTGGACTTCTTAAGGCGAATATTGTAATCATAATGAGGATAATTTATTTTGGTAGATAATGTACAGGTTAAAATCTAATCTCACATTTTGAATCAAGTGATCGTTTATGTACATTATGCTTTCAGACAACAAACTCTTATACCTACAAGCATACTCTTAACTATAGAATATCTAGCAGTCAGTATGCAAATGGAAATTGAAAATTAAAAAAATGCGAGGGTCGCACCGCTAGGGGCGATGAAATCGTAAATTTAAATTGTCCATCCCTATACATGCAAATTTTCCGAGCATTCCTTACAATGGCTGTATCTCCACTCCATGCTCAAAATTCATTTGAGATTTAATTAAAGCTTTGATGTCTTCAGCTTTACATTGAATTTTAATTTATATGATGAAAATATTCCTCCCAAATGGGGTTGTTATTATGAACATATATTGTTCACATGACTTGCTAGCTTATAACAATTACAGAGCTTAGAATAGAACCTATTCTCTCTTTTCTCGTGAATTTCGTAAGAAGCGGCTAAGGAAACCCCCAAGAGATGGATGGATCTCCTGAGTGTATACCACCAACACTGCGTTCACCAATTCACCTGCCAAGCGTGTTGACTACAGCAAACCCTCCCAAATATGGGGGAGGCCTACGCCAACAGTACACTTTTTTAAGCTGATGACGATTGATACGTAATAGATAACCAGTCCAATAAGATAATTATATACTATTGGTAACAATCACAACTAAAAGGTTTTTACTTACATACATTCATAGAATCAGGCCTGTTTCCCATGGGGGAAAGCAGAGACCACGGATTTTCACTTACTACGATCCTGACATATCTTTGCTTCATTCACTCTGATAACATTCTTTATACATGCTCGTCGGGTTTAGGATACTCTTGGCCTGGCCTTTTTCTAAACAAGGTACAAGACGTACCTGATTGATTAAAGGTTTTAAGAAGTTCCAAATGTATGATGTTCTGTGTATATGTTTCTGCCCATGCATTTGCCCAGTACACATCGTTTTCAGAAGCCGCCATCATTAACTGTTGCTAATGAACCTTGAACTTTTTGGTTTTAAATAACTTGTGAGGGGCGGCAACATTGCTGTACCTACCATTTTTTGTACTTTATATGTTTTAAACAAACCATGTCGAAAACACGTTGACGTGACTTTGTAAAGACGCAAAGTATTCTGTCTGAAACAAACAGCTATCCAGATAAAACGTGATGTAAGTAGGTAATGTATGTCGAGCTCACACGCGGAAATATTTTGAGAATTTCAACAAGTTAATTACGGTTTTTTGTATTTCTTGTAAATTTTAGTAGTATGTCACATGAAGTGTGTAATAAATTTCTTACCTTAAAACCTGTAAAACGAGATCAAATGATAACGCGATGATCTTTCTGACATTTCGTCTCTCGGCACAAATTAACGTCCGTGTAAAGTTATGTCGTCGAGAAGCGACGCGGTTGTCACTCATGCTCCATCAACTGCTGGGAAACGGCGAGGGTATGACGGCGAGTCAGCCACATGTTGATCTTGAGACGTGTCACTATTTCATCTCCTGTCTCGCTTATGAGGACTTGATGCCTTCGGTCAGACAAAGACAGATTTCAATCTTGGCATTTGAATATACCGCGTAGTTATCTTTGCGGAACGGGGGGCTTGTATCGCAGACAGGTTGTCGCTAATAGGCGTTTACTGAACATAAGGTTTCATGACATCGTGTGTGTTCCAACTCGCTCCACGTGTCAGTCTATGTCACATCGGAGACTCGCGATGACTCCGCCGCTAGTATCCACGAGCACGCCAGCAATAACAATCGCTCGATCGACTGCCCTCTCACCTGATCAATGTTTAATTATAGATTCACTAAATGCATCAATCTCTCTTTGCAGATTCGTCGAGGATCAGATGAGGAGACACCGTCCGTCGGCACAGCGTGAACGGCCGGTGATATAACGGAAAACCGTAACCACAAACCCGTCGCGCAGTGAATGGAATCGGAAGTGTCCGTGTCGTGACCAAACTGTGATATAGTGTCGGCCTTAGGGCCGAAAATCTGCAACGGAAGATACGGACGCGAGCCGCGCGGGCTGCGGGCCCGCGATGAGCGCCAATAGCTGCGACAACATGACCTACTTCTCCAACGCCTACATGCCGGATATGAGAAACGGAGGTGGCCATGACCACCAGCAGGCGCACGCGCATTATGGTGCGGTCCCACAGCAGGGACACGAGATGGAGAACTGCGACCAGCAACTCAGGCCGGCGCAGCACCACTACCCGGCGCAACCAGCGCCCGGTATGCCTTACCCGAGGTTTCCGCCCTACGATCGGCTCGGGTACTACCAGCAGATGGAGCAAAATGGTTATCGGCCGGACAGTCCGACCCAAATGGTGCACATGGGTCCTAAGGCAGCGGATGGGTACGGCCCTCCAAATGGTCACCAACCTCCAGCGCCAGCAGTGTATACATCGTGTAAGCTGCAGGCAGCGGCGGCGACAGCTGGTGGGGTGCCGGGCAGTCCGCCACTGGAACAGGCGCAGCAAATGCCGCATCATATGCACCCTCAGCAGCATATGGTGCAGCATGGTGTGCCACACCAGCAGCACCTTATGTACCCGGTGGATGACATGCAGCACCAGACGCAGATGCCACCGATGCACCAACAGTCAATGCACGCCCAGCAGCCTCCTCCCCAGCAGCCTCCACCTAACACTAACGCGTCGCTGCCAAGTCCACTATACCCCTGGATGAGAAGTCAATTTGGTAAGTTATAGTTTGACTTTTTTTTGCATTATTAGCTTTGTTGCATAAAACAAACATTATCATAACATCATAGGCTAACCCTGTGTGATCAGAGACAAGCTAAGATTCTATGCCACACAAAACTTTCTCCATCACCGTTTTCTCTGTTGTCAACACAATCGTAAATAGGTTTCTTCAATAAGCTCGTAGTCACTAGGACACTTTGTTATTAGGATACTCTTACTTTAATACTATATGAGTATACTGAATTAAATATTTCACAGAAGAAGTCACTAACTAGGCTTAGTTTCTTGTGACTTCATGCATTCAGGCATTTTTAAATTGAAATTTCTAGTGTGTACAAAAACAAGATTGAATTCCAGAATTCGCACAATACGAGTGCGTAGGTAGCTAAACCGATTGAACAATTTGCAAAAACACTTTCCCTTTGCATTGATGAAACAATGAGCTTCAGAAACAATACCCTTCATACCGTTCCAGGATTATTTATTGGTCGAAGAGGCGTTCAAAGGAATTTCACTTTTCATAAAATTTACAACTTCCAATACAAAAGGCTCACCTTCTGTTTAGCTGACGCCGAAGGGAACAATGAAGCCTCAAGTTGCGCTACCGTCTCCTACTGTTTTTGAATTTGTCTGCGATCTAATTTATGGGCACACTGCCTGATTTAGAGATTCCATTGTAATTGGCGAGGTCATTCTTTCGCTACTGGTGTTTTGAGTTTGGCATTCAGTTTTGCATGCAATTTGTTAGCAGTAACACAACCGCAGTCGTGGAGTTTCATAGAAGTTTTAATTCAGTGTACATGTTTACAGTCAGTTTTGCGATTTGCACATCGAATATAATATTGTGTTTTGGCCAATCCACTCAGTGCATAATAACCTTGTTATCCAACATTCTACGTGGCTCGTACTCTGTATATACCCTTCATTGCCAATGGTATGAGTTTAATCAGTAGTCCCAATACATGAAAAGGTATTATAACCTCGCTGGGTTAAAAACCAGGTATGTCCAGTGTTCATATTTTAAACACTAAATTTTTCTTATGGATCGTAAAAGTCAGTAGTCAGCAGTACACCAATTTGCTGATGCTCTTGAATGATGTGGGCAGTAAATAATGCCTAAGTTCTAGCTTCTAGCTAATCATGACCTGTACATATTCCTAGAACACCGTTAATAAGTTGGTTTGTTAGATTTTTTTGGCTTCAACTTTGCGTTATATTTTTAAGAATCAGTCCATTAAAGCTTTGTCACATCAATGAAAGAACATAGATAAGAAGTCCCATGTCTAAGACAGTCAAAGGATTTTTATTCCATAAGAGCACTATAAATGTTATACATAGGTCGCAGTTTCACGTGACTAAGCTTAGAAGAACAGGCAAGAAAATACAAGTTTGGTTCCTATAGTTTACACAAGTGACACAATTATATTCAACCAGTATGCTTGTATTTTCTCTAAAAATGAGGTAGCAGTACTTTCCATATAGGTAAGTATATTGATTTTAGTTAGGTTTACATCTTCTAAGCAAAGTTGAAATATTACGCCGTGTTTATTTGCTTTACACACTTTTTTTTCTGTGTAAGCCTGATGCAAAAATCTATTTACAAAATGTTTATTATGCTATTTCATAGCATTTATTAGGATCATCATGCAGATGTTCTGTATATGTATGGTGTGCGTTAAATAGACTATATGTATTTTTTTATTAAGTTATTTACATCTTTCATCATCTACATACATCTTTGCTTGAGATGGGACTACTAATATGATTTTACTCTGCAGTCTAGTCAGATTTGGCGTGGGTTAATTAATTTTCAACTTCGATATACTTCCGTTTTGATGGGATGGAGATAAATCGTCTACTAGATCAGTTTCCAGGATATCTGTGTGGCATTTTCTAATGAAGAGGAAATAGAACTAGCTGATTTAGTTCGTACTGTTGTAAATACAAATATAGTTTTCGAACGCATGATGTCTATTCATCATCATTAACAAAGACTGTTTATTTTTTAGCCTGTTCCAATTTGACTCTGCAATGTATCTAAAAACAGATAAAGTCTAGTCGTTTATTTTTAGCCATTTCTCACTAGCAAAAACGTCTTGCAACTTCACAAATCGTTGAAAAAACTTTACAAAAACCACGGCTAAAAGCATTACAAGTTCCAGACTACCTATTTAGCGTATGAAAAATGCACTCCACTTAAAACGTTCGGTAGCAAATACTCGCACTTAGCAAAACTCTTGTTTAAGGCTCTTGTGTTATCTATTTAAGATCCATCAACAATTATCTTTAAAAATCGGCTGCCATTTTGAAACAAAAACCGACCAATAGAAACTCGTTTAAAAATAAAGCACAAGGAACAGCAGACAAATCATTAATCATTGATAGACACAGACTAAAAACATTATGTAGTAATAATAAATGTTTATTTTTAGCATGGGTAGAATGTGTGATTATGATTTTTTTTGATTTATATAAAATGTTTAGTTTATTGAGCTGGCCGTGAACCTATTGTGAGAAATGTTCTTCGGAATGGATGAGAGACAAATGAACATGTTAGAAAAGACATTTCACTTTTTGATAACGCAAACAATGCTTACTCAGCTAACTGATTCTCTTAGAACAAGCTTACCTTAGTTTGGGGTTATACATTGATTTATCAAATATCCTTCGATATATATTTATTGATCTCAAACTAGTAAAACATGTTAGTCACACGCTTATAAACTGAAGCTAGAAGTCATATTTGAGTGTCTGAGAAGTTCTTTGGAATAGCTAACGCAAAAACTGTTGACAGCTTTATGGATTTCCTCATTCATCTCATTTTCCATACAAAGGCATTTGACGTATAGCCGGCTAACGGCATAGAAAGATAGACTAGTCTGAGAGGTAGGCCGCGATAACTCGATGAGAATCGAGGTGGAAATGGAAATATAATGGAAATCCCCCCGTCCTCCCCTTTGCCCTCCCAAGCACACAATGCCGGATAGACGACTTGTTACATTTCATTGTTCAGTTATCAGCCCCAAGGCCTTTGTGAAAGCCCGATGATTGAATACAAGTATTTGTTCTGTTGCCTGCCGCTGATTTTCCTTCGCTTGCCGCTGAAAGCTCGAATTGCTTCGTAATAAACGTGTTTTGTAAATGAGTTTTCGACGTTGTTATAGTTTCTTCTAAAATGGTTTTCGGTCTACTATTTTACTTCACGTAACGTTCACGGTTGATTTGATGACCAATGATATTTATCTCACTTCAAAATTATAGCTAAACCATCTTAGAAGAATATCAAGACCATAGGTAAAAGCTTTTATACAATTAATCGAACTAAGGTAAAAATATTTTTATTCTAATGTTATTCCAACCGAAGAGTTATTCCAAATATTCGATTATTCGTAGATGAAAGTGTGTTTCACAATCCAGCGCAATCTCACATCCCCTTGTTTTTACACGTGCTTTTATTTGCATAAAGATTTTTTCATTCAGAGGGGTGGTGTGACGCGTAAAAATATATTTCTAATTCTGTTCGCCACTCGCTTTCCGGTTTGTCCCAGAGCGCGACGTTGACGGATGAAGTTTTCCTCTTTTGATATTGGTTTACAAAGTAAAAATGTTTATTTTGGGAAGTATTTTTATGCAGTTATTTACAGTAAGAAGCTCAAAAGCTAAAAATTACACACGGTAGAACACAAAAGGGCTGCCTAAGAGGGTCTTATGGATATTGATTCACAACTTTTTCAAAACTTTTTTTTTTTGGCAGTATTGTCAGACATGTTTAATTTTTAACTGTTATGAAGTTTGACCGATTAACATGTCATTTTTCTTAATTTGTTAGTTTTTATAGTGCACTTAAGAAAATTACAAAGATTTTCTACTCGAGGTATTAATTTTTGGGATAATATATTAATATTATTTCTTCTCTTTTGTTGCTTTGTTTTAAATTTAAAAACCCAACGCAATTTTTTATGACAAAAAAGAACTAAAATTCTAGTTTCTGCAGTCACACAATACATAATGTAGTTAGTATGAAAACATAACAACAAAAAGTAAGATAGCTTATTAAAAAAACATTACCATACTATAATTACATACACCCCACATCTGTAAGTGTCATTAATATGTGTCCGATGTGCCTCGCACACACCGAAACTATATCACATTGAGTTCTTTCCGAAAAGAATATCACTCATGCACGCACGCTGATTTGATAGTGTGCGTGACAGAGTTGCCAGAGCTTACAGCCTTACTGATTTTTGAGCATATTTTCTTAATTTATTTAACATTGTTATTTTCAAACTAAGATTATTTTTTATTTTGTAGTTTTAAGCACTGTTTCTACGAGCATGTGCACTATTCTACCTACTACCTAAGCAACACTACACCAGTAATATAAATCATCAAGTCAGTTTGCATTTTGTTATCAATGAAACCCAGCATTTTATTATCATTTTATCAATATCATCTAGTGTTCTATCAATATATCAGTTTAAATATATGTTAGAGTTTTAAGATGATATTAGAATACTTCACTGCCAGGTTGTGCGGACCGTACAGTTCCTTACAAACATTGTCAGCTCATTCTATAGGAAAAGATTAGGTTTTAGGCACGCAGTTTTAGGCTATTATTTGTGTAAGTTTCGCAGCTTTATTTCACTAAAAGCTCAACATAAAGGTAACATTATAAGTAGGTAGGTATTTCATATCTGTACAAAAAAAATCAAATTGACAGTCCTATTTTGAATGCACTTGCTTTATGTGGTTACTTAATGAGCTTGAGTCCTATGAAATAAAATATTGAAAGACTGACGGACAACAAAATGATCCTACATAATGTTTACTCTTGAAGACAGTACCTACTTGTTAACAACCATCAAAATCGTAGTTGCAAAATTCGCGAAGTTTAAATTTTTGGAATATAAAATGTACTTTAGTGTCAAATTAGGTGTAATTTAAGCTTGTGCCAAAATTCTCTTGAAATTTGAGAACTCAAAGTTATTCTATGCAAGATTTATTAATCTCTACAATACATTGACTAACTGTTTCACAACTTGAAACAAAGTTCACTATATAACAAAGATCCCGGGTTTCTCAGAACCCTCCTTCAAAGTTTCCGAGTTCAGACCAATAATTTCCCGATCTACGTCTTTTTACTTTACAAGTAACTTGTGTTCAATTAACTGGCAACACTGTCGAATAACCCGTCTCTTTCTCGCTCCAAGCTTTTCCTTTTCTTACTCGTGTAAAGGTTGCTAAGCATTAATTACACGTAGGGAACACCGCGCCAATCAAACTTTGACCACCGCTAAGCCACTGAAGCTTAACTTATTATGTGGTATTAAAATTCCATTTTCATTCGCTAATCGACCCAAATTTAAATGGATACGGAAAAATTACAAAATAATAACAGTTGATTTGACAAATGGACGTCACAAACAAAACACTAGTACAAGAAAAAGCTAATTACATTACAAGACGTAGGAATGTGTTTTCTATCAACACTGGAAACTCATTAAAGTTGATATAATCAGAAAAAACGCCACTGCACATGTGCGAGTGGGACATAAATCATATGTATCTTACGTGGGTACTTGTGGGGGAGTAGCCATCGACGTAGCAGCGGAAAAAAGCCCCGTTTCCTGCCAGGGGATCACACATGACCGGCCTGTCTATCTGCCAGACCCGTGTCAAATATTCTCTGGAGCGGAGATCGCCTCCCGTTCGGGGGGAGCCCCCGAAACCCCCTGGGGCTAGCTGTCCCGCGGCGAAGCTCATCTTGGAGCCCTAATGCGTTCCGCGCGGTAATACGTTGGGATGAATTTTTAGGTGTTTGTGGTTCAGGCTTTGTTACATGGTTTCTTTATTCTACCGCTACTGTATTCATGAACTTTGTACAAAAGAGGACAAAGGTTAGCAAAATTCTACCAATAATATACTTTTTTATTTAAGTCTTGTAGCAAATCTTAGTTCCCGTAAACTCGACAATCAATATGTGCGTATATGCTAGGTACTTTAAATGATGTAGGCAATATCAACGCAAGTACGATATGATTGAATATTTTCTTTTTCATTAAGATTTTTGCTTTCAGTCGGGCGTTGAAAAATCACCCACCCCGGCACCTTTCATAACTTTTCACTTCGTGATCCAACGCAATTACTCATATTCTATCGCCTTCTCAAATATTCATTCGTGCTTTTCCTACAGCAAATTATAGTAACAGCCAGAACAAAAAGGTAATTAACAAATGCCGTAGGAGGCTTCAAAACAACGTTTTTCGACACCAATATTTCGTGTCTCGGAAATTTGATGGCTTTTAAATTATTGTTTTAATTTGGTAATGGAAAAATTTTAATTGAAGGAATGTTTGGAAATTACATAATGATCGTTCAGCCCAGCCCATAAATACCTGTTAAAGGTAAACCCAAACATGAAAAATAATTAGGTTTTAGATTATGGTTTGTGTGTTTGGGAATCAAGTACCATCGTAGTTTTCCTTTGTTTTCTGTGATAGCGTTGGATTGTAGCCGCGTATGTAGATGTACGAGGCAGAGGTCGGGTAGGTTCGTGTTGACAGGCGGAGCCGGGCACAGAACAAAGCTTTCAGGGCCTAACAAAGACGTCACCGGCCGTGGTTGCGACGCGGAGTTATGGCACCCATTGTGAACAACAATACCCCAACAAACGAGTTTGTATAAGCTATTAGGTACGCGCATTAATATATATTTTTTGTTCGCACGAAAATTTAGCATTCCATTACGAGGGAGAGAAATGAAACGCCCGCCGCATGAATTATATTAAAATATATTTGAATATTTCATTTGACACCTTTTTTGTGGTGGAATTCGGTTCAATCCCGTGCGGGCTGGAGTAATTTTTAGCGTAACGCCAAAACGAAATTTCAGTGAATAACATTCCATTTCGGTGCGGAGCCCGACGGAATCAGCGTCAACAAAACACTGAATGATGGCTGTGTGTTATCGTGGAGAATTCATTTTGAAATCCGGCCAGATTTGATGCTACGCGCTTAGTGAAAAGCTTTTCTATATTGTAACTCAACCTCATTCTTCGCGTCAATATTGCTTTGAAAAATGAAACAACTTTATAAACATTCATGAATCTATAATAATCTATATTTATACCAATTACATATAAGTATCTTAGTTTTGACTAACTGACTGACTGACATACAGACAACGCGCAGCCTAAACAACTGGTCATAGAGACTTGAAATTATTAGAATATATTTGTCATAGTGCGTAAAGATGTACCTACTAAGAAAAGAATTTCCGAAATTCATTCCCTAAACGTACAGAGGGGTTGAAGTTTGTATAAAAACAAGTTCACGCGGGCGAAGTCACGCACGTCTCGCTAGTTATAACAATATTTGTCCTGACTGACTAACATATAGACATCGTACGGCTTAAACTACTGGCCGTAGAAACTTGAAACTTTCAGGATATATTTGTTTTGCATAAAGGTTTATTAAGAAATTTTTGAAATTCACCTCTAAAAAGGTGCAACGGTAGTTGAAATACGCAAGAAAATAACTTCATTATACACAGATAAAACAATGTCAACAATCATAAAATCTGTCGTTCTTTTTTAAACCATGAACTTCTAGTCTACTTATGTATTATTTATATATACAAGTACCTACACCATCATTAGGTAAAGGCCCGCCCAGACCAGCGAATGATTAATGAATGTCAGCGTGGAAACTTACTATGTTCCTTTGCTTTCGGTTGTATCTTACGCTTAATGGCGTTGAACTTATTAAACCTATACAACATTTTCAAATAATATCGTTGAATTTGTTATTAGAAAATAAACACTAGGTACTAAGATATACGTCTTTATTTTATTTTGTAACTCAAATGTAATTAATACACATGAATAAAAAATCTAATGACGCCAGGAATACCTATATAGGTACCCACCTATATAGGTAGGTAGTTCAACTATTCTTGACGTCAGGTATATACCTTATCTTGAATCTAAAGTCTATGGAACTATTTATACCGGAGTATCAGAAACTATTACATATTTATGCGGATTATAAAAGCAGTTCTCTTACTGCAGGAATTAAACCCGCAAACTATGCTTTGGTTGTATGTCGTCCACTGCGCTTTGAAAGAGTTTCAAATCAAAGCCAAAGCAGGTTCATTAATACCTACTTTTTTCCACGTGTCGACCTTATCTTTCATCTACAATAAGGTTATGTATAAATGCTGTATTATTATTAAAAACGACTGCCAACGCATTTCCACATAAATCATGTATGGAGCCAGCCATAATTATGGTTTTGCGTGTTCGTTGTACCATCGTGATTCAGTCACCATGGATTTTATCAGTACTTTATACACAAAATTGTTTCATGTTGTTACATTTACTAATATGCTTTTATTACATCAAGAGTAACGCGCGTGACTTCGTCTACGTCCAGCTATTTTCACACAAACTTTAATCCACGGCTGCACTCTTTTGAGGTTCAATTTCAGAAATTTATTTTCTTAGTAAACCTCTAGACACCAAGACATGCCCTGCAAGTTTCAGGTCTCTACTACTAAGTGGTTCAGGCTTTGCGTTGTCTATATATCAGTCAGTTAGAACAAATATTCTTATAACTGGCATGATAGATTTGAGACAGACGATGCGCCCAAAAATACTTTCAATAATAACAAAAGACAATCGACTCGGGCCGCTGAAAAAACATACTAAAATAGAAAACGATATATTACATCAGTATTGTACTGCTAGATATAAACACATAGATAAATGTATATTTTATGTACCTAAATGATTAATTCATTCAAAGGTTGAGATCATGAGACCGAGGCAATAAATTAAACTGCAGTAAGATTGATTGAATTACTGCATTTTGTCAACATGACTCAATTACGATCAATTTAAATGCCAAACAATAAATGCCGGTACTCGTTTATTCGGTAATTGTAATATCAATTAAATTTTAAAAGCAACCTTCGATTCCGAGACTTCAGAAACCACCAATTTTATTTACGAAGTGTAAGCGTTTAAGAGAAATTGCATTAATCTGAATACTCGTTTGATACCGTGTACGATGTTGCAATACACTGAGTGGACATTCCCGATCCTTAGGTCATAAATAAAGAGGATCAACAAGGTATTTTGTACTCAACGGAGCAATGAATAAAGTTATGTTTCGATTGATATCCGCGGTGAGAAATATGACGATTTGAGCGGTCGCATTCATATGAAATTGTAGGACATGAATTATGGATTGTCGATATCGCTCCAAGCTGTTGCTATATTTTTTTTTCGTTCTCTGGCGCGATACCGCAACGAATTAAATTAAAAGCTTTTTTCACTTGTCATCCTTTGATGAATTTGGTATTTAGGCTTGTAGCCAATGTGGAGCTATTATTTTTATACTGTGACATTGAGTAGAAAATAATATCATTGGCGTGTACATTTTATGTAAGAATTAGTCTGAAAATAATATTGTTGATCTTTTGTTATAGTTTTAAAGTAATTTATTTATTTTTTAGTAAAAACTAAAGAGTTTTGCATCCATTATAGGTGTTTTATACAGCGTCAGAGGCAATGTTTTCAATTATGCCTCTATTCAAAGTCAAAGTCAAAGTCAAAGTCAAATTTCTTCAACAACTAACTTCACAGCTTAATAGTCAGTCTAATCTACAGGAAATTCAAACGAAGCTTACTAAAGTCTGGGTTTCCTTGCAATGTTTTCCTTCATCGGTTTTGAGGCACACACCTTTTTCTAATAAAAAAATCATACGAAGGTTGGCGCCAGATTCAAACCCACGGGCCTGGGATCGGAAGGCAAGGTTACTACCACTACTCCAGTGATCACTGTACCTTTAAAGTTCCTTAAACATTTCGACGGCTTCAATAAAACTTATTTCACTTTTATTTGACCTCTCACTTTGCTGGAGGTATACAATAATCAGTACAAATGCGATCCGAGATACTCGTTCTGACTTCGCTCAATATTTTATCTCGAATTTATCCAGATAAATGGAGCTGACCTGGGCCTGAGGATTAGTTTCACCTCGATTCTTGTGGATTGCAACTGCAAATGTCAAATAGTTTATAACTATTCGAAGTTTCTTAGGATTTGTTACTAGCAGGCTTTTTATATCTATATTTTAGATGATTGAAAAAACTCGTCGTCAGATGTATGTGCGGTAATTTTACACTCTAGTTTCTTTAGCGGTACGTTGTAATCTTTGGAATAAGACTTTAAATGGGGTAGGCCAGGATAGACAATCGCTTTTAGAAAATCCGTGGTTAGAACAGCATGAAAACAGCTAGTTAACAATGCAACTCAAGTATTTCAGGACAGTCACGACCTTCAGTAATTAATAAGACTAAGAAGAACGTATAAGACATCATAAATTTACTCATGCTTTTATTATTCAAGATATTGATAGCAAATTCTCTTCGCATTCTTTATTATTTTGCTAAAAACTAAGCATTTAACAAAGTTGTATGCAACTGAAAACATTTCAAGGCGATTACAAATACAAATCAAACTACGAAATCCTTGCTTCGTCAAAGTAATCTAAGGGCTTGTACACATCGATAGCACATCACGCGTGACCGTTGTATCGTGTTGAGAAAGTAAGCCGGCCCTGATTTCCCCCTCGCGATGATTTACGAGCATCCGACGACACATGCAGCGCTGCGCCTGACGCTACAAGCTGCGATTGCGGCAGTGCACACGAGCGGGTAAAACGCGGCGATTCTCACGCAGGGCTGAAATAATAAAAAAAATGTTTTTGACTCAGGTAAATAATTAACGTGAACTGTGTCGCATTTTCATTTACGTGTCTATTAAATTGATCTTGAAGTACATCATTTACATTGAAAGACTGAAATTTGTTTACAAAAACAAAAAAGTATATAAGTATTTTTATCAGTCATCTGGTTCCCACAGTACAAGCTATGCTTAGTTTGGGGCTAGATGATATTGTGTACAAAAAATGTCCACAAATATTTATTCTCAACACACTAAAAATCTTCTAAAAGTTGTCTTATAGATCTACCAACTAAATATTTTATTTCAAAGTAAGAAATCATTCCGCAATGTGTACTGAAAAAACCAGTCAAGCGCGAGTCGGACTCGCGCACGAAAGGTTTAGTATTTGTTGTTATAGCGGCAACAGAAATACATAATCTGTGAAAATTTCAACTCTCTAACTATCATGGTTCATGCCACAGCCTGATAACAGACGGACAGACTGACAGACAGACTGACAACGGAGTCTAAGTAATAGGGTCCCATATTACCCTTTGGGTACGGAACCCTAAAAATGATGACTAGTTGATACCTTAAACATAATCGATGAAAGAAATATGGCCAAATTAAACAGTTTCAACATCTTATTAGCATGATTCCATTTATAATAAATATTTCGAATCATTGCAAAGACACTGGCTGCAAATTTAACCCAAGACGCAATACTTTTCTTTGATACACAAATCACTATCACTCAACTGACATTTGAAGGCTCCAATAATAGCAGCTCAGAGCAGCACTATTAAATTAAGGAGCGTCCACACTGGTGGCGTTTCTCAAGACTTGTCTCTAATGCTCTTATTACGTTCGGGTTAAATCTGACGGTCGGATCATGTTTTATGCATTTGAGTGTGCGATGAAACCGCCAGTGTAATATATAAAACCCGCTAGAAGGGGATTTCATGAGCTATATTGCAACGGTTTTGTTTCGGTATTTTCAAGCTGAAAAGCAGTTTGATGTCTTTGTTAACTATAACCTGCTGTAACAGTTCTCTTTGTCTTTAGCTCAAAGTCGATTGAAATTTATTCATTCTGATCACAAAGATACTTCAATTCTTGTTGGATTATGTCGTCAAAACGTTTGGTTGTCATTTTTTTTTCTTAAAATGACTGGGGTTGCTTATGTCGGAAAGATTCACGATAGTTTAACCTTTATTAAAAGCTAAACAATTTTGCTTAGCTTTTTATTTTGTTTAACTTTTAGAAAATAAACTGTGTTGACATTCGAAGTCATTTGGTCAAAATGTGACAAGTTCTAAAGAACCCAATGTAAGAAGTAAAGTTAAAGTACGCTGGACAACATTTACATTCTTGAATGCATCCCAAAACCCAGCCACGAAACGAGGTTGTTATCAATTTTCTATGCAACAAGTGGGTGATAATTTTGAATCAGCTGCTGCAACCCTAGCTCTAAGCAAGGATTCTTTTAAATTCCACTATTAGGATTCAACAAAACTCTTCATATTGTCTTGGATAATCTATAACAATTGCTTTCAATTTATATTTGTCATCATTTTATATTTGGTTGTATTCGATCTAAGCAGACGCCACATTTCCAATGTTGGTAATCCCCCATTTTGTGTTAGCAAATTTCTTCGAAGTTCGCGTGTTTATTTTATACATAAAGTTGTTTTGCGTGTTTCAGCTCAAACGAAAATAATCAACCAACTTTGGCTTTGTTTGGACTTGCGCAACTTCGACTGTTTCAATTTCGATTCGTGTTTTGTTCATATTAATGACGGTTTTCGAGTTAATGGAATTTTACTTAGCACAACGTAGGATTTGTTGCTTTATAACAATTTAATTTGTACCGCTGCGTTTAATAATACTCTAACCAAAAAATACTTCAGATTTGCTTTTTTAGATTTCAGCAACCACTATATAATTAACTTTTTGCTACAGATTTTGAACTATGATTCCATTTTAATCGAAAGTTTGGTGTAGTGATGTTGAATGATTTGTTCGTTTTTTGATTAAAATAAATTACAGTCCGGAACATCATCTAACCCGTATATAATAGGCTTGCATCTTCCTCGAAGAATAATGATTACAAAATGAAAAAGGCTTGCGGCGTCTTAAATTATTTTAATTGGTTTCGGTAGCGGTTTGAATCGCGCCTTTTATATTTAAAATTGTAATATGTGAACTATATTATTTTTGATTATAGGCACTTTAAATGACATAAACAGGTATTTGCATCTTGTTGAAAGATAAAATAGTGCCTTGTTGAAACATGAAGAGCCTGAGAGTATGGTTTTAAACAAAGTACACTTATCAAGCAGCTATTCCAGTTTCTAATTCTAAACGGCATATAATGATGGGATACCAGTAGGGTTTTTAATTTAATATTTGAAATGGTCAATGCCGTTCGTGCTATGTTATAGTTATGTTATAGTTAGTTAGTTGATGATAGCATAATGATAGCCACTGGGAAATAAAGGTTCACAATTCGCTACCACGAACCGTAAGAGGAAGCGTAAGACGCCCGCCTACCCGATGAACCGACGACTGTAAAGGTCGCGGGATATCGTTGAATGGAGAAGGCTCATGTCAAAAAGGTGTTCTTAGGATTATGATAGACTAATGTCCAGCACTGGAGACCTACAAGCTGATGATGATGACTACTCTTAAATGGTGAAGAAAAACGTGGCTATGTCAGCTTTAAGAATATAAAATTACACGCATTGATATGTAATTCATTAAAGTATTAGATAGCTTTGTTAATAACAGGCACTTTATAATAATTATGAAAAATCACTATCATGTTTTGAACCAACTAATTAGGTCTATTAGAAAATAAAGCTATTAATAATTGATTGCGAACTCTAGCAACAACATGGATTAGTATTAATTTGGTCATTTTGAAGCCTGACTTAATAAATTGTGTTTGGTTTATTACCTGTTTCGATCGCTTGCCTAGCTTATGGTCATATCCAAACGTAAGACTTCACTTGTTTTACTACCCACGAAGTTTCAAGTGAAATTTTACTACCCACGACAGCCGAGAGAAATAACCAACAAGCAAAAACAATTAACAAATTGATAAGCTCAAAACAATTTTCAATTAACTCCGTGCGGACTGTTCGCCGTTTACAAATAACTACCATTTATCAGGAATGCCTATGCAGTTTTTAGCGCTTGGCGGTCAGGGTTGTCTCAAGTTTAAAATTAAAAGCTTATTTTCATCATCATCATCATTACCAATAGTCTATAGAAGTTCACTGCTGGACATAATCCTCCTCCATACCTTTCCAAGAAGAATGATTTTGTGCCTTTTCCATCTATCGACTTTCTGTAATCGGGTAGGGCATCATAGACGTCCTTTGTCGCCATTCGAGAACCCTTATTCCCATCGGTTGCTGTGGGTTGTTCTCTCCGTAGCCCATTGTGCGAGTTTGAGCTTGTATACGTTTATTTTATCAAACATTTATTGGTATCTTATATCATTTCAGAACGAAAGCGGGGCCGGCAAACGTACACGCGGTACCAAACCCTCGAACTGGAAAAGGAGTTCCACTTCAACCGGTACCTGACGCGGAGACGGAGAATCGAGATCGCGCACGCGCTGTGCCTCACCGAGAGACAAATCAAGATCTGGTTCCAAAACCGCCGTATGAAGTGGAAGAAGGAGAACAAGACCAAAGGCGAGCCCGGCTCTGGAGACGAGCCAGACAACATGAGTCCTCCGACCTCGCCACAATAAGGCCCTAGATTTAGTCCCCGCGTTCGAATCCACGGACCTACTGTTCCAGATTGATCGATCGCTATTTTTCTTGGTTCCGTTTGTCGTGACGTCGAATTTTACGTTCGATTTTATCTATAAATCTGGAACAATATGTTCGAAGGCTGAAGTTACTAGAACAGTTTAATTTGTATAAATTGTATGTTGGACTTTTCATGATAATATTATATTATAAACTAATACGTAACCTAGTGATTTCGAGAGTAATGATAGTGTGATGAAGAGATTTTTACAGTTGTTAAGTATAAATTAATTTATAGAAACAATCTCAATACCAATAATTACCAAAAAAGCAGTTATGTATAATTAGAAAACTGCATCGATGTTTATGTGATTAATAGATGATTCATTTTTATCTTTTAAATTGATCTTTTAAACCATTTTCATTGAAAAAAATCGGTAGTTAAAGTCTCGTCGCGACGAAGTGCTTGATGTATTTATTTGTAAAAATATTTATTTTTTTAAAAGAAATTATATATGGTAAATTTAATTTAATTTTTGAGTAATTCAATTGACGTCCACTGTTTATTAAGATTTTAATTCGACTCCAGTGTCAAGCACAGTTAAAAACTATTAAAAAATCATTTATAATTTTAAATCACAAAACCATAAGGACCTCTTATAATTAACCATTGATAAGAAGGCAATTAGTATCCATAATATTGTTATTATTTAATATATTTGATGTTTTATTTTTAATTAAGCTATTTTTACTATTCTGTAAATACACTATGATAATTTAAGACTTTATAATGTACAATTGTTTTAGTGTGAATAATTCAACTGAGATTAATTTGATAAGCAAAGTTTAGTGTTCTTAATATTGCATGGTGGGTGTTTTTTTGCAATTATTTTCTGGTTTAAAAATAAATCTACGCAAAGTTTGTAGCGTGGAAAGGCCAGTTACATGTGCAATGTATACGATTTTGACGACACATATACGTAAATAAATACTGATAATAATCGTAATAGGGAATCTATTAATATTGTAAAATGTTACGAGAATGAAGCTTATAATTTAGAAAATTATCGGGTTCTTATATCTACTTTTATAACTTCTACTTAATTGAATGTGTGCCATTCAATGGAGAATACGAAATTAAAAGACATTTTAAACTTAAAGTGTTATAAAAGCTATTGTTAATATACTGTAATGAAACAAAAGTTACCTTCAATCTTGTAAATGCAGAGGAAGTAAAATTTTTAATTTCCATTACTGAGCCTTAGTGGGATGTAGGTACGTTACAAGTACACAGTATACCAAAGTTAGGAGATAAACTGCTGGTTGTTCAATGTTTGTTGTAGATGAAATCTTTGTAAGCAGGAGATGGGTTACTGTGATCTTCACACAATTTATGAATTACTAGCGGCCCGTCCTGGCTTCGCACGGGTTTAAGTATGGATCCCAATTTTTTTTGAAAATATTACATAGCCTATGTCACCCGGAAATAGTGTAGCTTCCCAACGGTGAAAAAATTTTTTAAATCGGTTCAGTAGTTTCAGAGCCTAATCAATGCAAACAAACAATCAAATCTTTCCTCTTTATAATATTAGTATAGATAAAAATATGCATATAATAAGCATTTATTCATTAGAATCATAAAGATCAAGTTGGATCAATATAGAGCTAGGTGAATCTAAGACCAGTTCTTTGTGATCGTGCATAATAACATAATGCAAAAGAACAACTACTAACCTGAACCTAAGTTTATAACCTTAATTTATATTATACAACAAATTTTAATGATATTTTTTACTAGAACTACAACTTCATTATAAAATAGTTTAAAATATTTTTAAAAATGATTTTATTAATAAAACTAGGATCACAGTAACTCATCTTAGCATCAATGCTAATCTAAGTATCAACAAACCTTCATAAAACGTATTTTTATAAAACCATTGTATAAGGGAACCGATATACGTAAAAATATCAGTTATTGATATTATATTTACTCGTAACGCGATAAATTAAAAATATAATTAAATTTTGGAATACATCCAAAATAATAAATTCAGGAAACACGTTATACGTTTTCATAATAGTGTAAACTATTTGTAAATTATTATTTTTCATAATAAATATAGTTATATAGATTGTAACTAGTAAATGTTTTTCTTTTATAAAACCCAATGAGCTGGTTTCATATTTATGAAAAGGAAAATGGGCTAGGGTGAAAAAACTCGCTTGATGTGTGTTGAAAACTCAGATTTGCCCAAAATGCCTCAGTTTTATAAATATTTTTTGTGCTGTGTTCGTTAAGTAAAATGTAAATTGTAATAATTGTATATTGTCGATATATTCAATTTATTTATTGATTCGCTTGATTAGGTTCGCTTTTATCTATCTCTTATTTGGTGATGTTCTCGATAGCTGTCTGGCTGGGATGCATTTTTGTTGACATTATTTTTAGATAGTTTGCTCAAGTATTTCATGTTTGTGTTGTAAATTTATTTCTTTAGCAATAAGAACTATCTTGTCATTGTACTGTGTTACTTTTTGACATTCAGCTTATGTTTGAAATTTGATGTATAATCATCATCAGTCAATTTATGATGAGTTGTTGGTTGTTGGATCTTTTCCTAGTTTCTATTCCAATTCTTCTATTTGCAATTTCTTTTTGACAATTCTAAAATCCCTCGCCAGATGGAAACCTTAATTGGTTTGATTATTAAAATTTAATTGAGTAAATTAGGTTAAAGCGTTAAATTAAGTTCAATTTACTAGATCTTTTAGAACTTTCCTGAAACTTGAAAAATTAGGTGTGTAGAGAAAAATATGGGAACCTAATTTGAACGATTTTATTTACCATTATGTCCTATCGATTCTTTATGGAATAACTAGTAACTTAATAAGGTTAGGCGAGACGATATTGTCATAAATATCTATATAAATACATGAAATTAATAAAGCATAATGATTGTACCTATGATTTTTATTGTGTCGATCCTTCAGAGCTGTGTATTTTTTTTGTGACGCTCAAAGTTTTATTTGTTACTATAGTTACCTACTCTTGGATACATGATTTACTAATGAGGTAGAAGCCGTAAGATAAGTAGGTAACACAAATATTAGTTTTTTCTTCCTATAAAGACGTGAAAAAGTGTGTATCTAGACATAAATTAGTATATTATTATATTTACTGCTCAGTACTTCACTAAACGACTCGGAGCTAAACATGTTTCTATGAGGAAAACCAAAAAATGCTGTCATTATTTTCCACGTCTCCCAGCTGTTTCTTAATGTTACAACATCCATCTCTTCTTCCACTCCATACCTAGAAAACAAAAGGTTTTTCCAGATCGTGCTTCTAGATATCGCTATTATGCCTCTCCCTAACGACGAAATAATGATTCGCGTGTTACAAACTCGGTTCCTTCCGTGTCAGTCACGACTGATTGGTCGGCCCCACCCGCGGCACAAATCTCCAAATTACTTTTTTTCCAAGAAGGTTATATACTTTGTAATACATTTCTAGGTGAGTTCCACACTAATGAGTTTTTAATAATCCCTTCACATCCAATGAGCAAAGGCAAATCGCTCCACCGCAAGGTGAACTAATGCGATTTTGACAAGTTCAAAATTGAGGCTATTATGGGTTTGCTGACTTTTAAATGACACCGCATTTGTAATGCCCGGAAGCTATATTATTTGATTGTTGTATTATATTATTTACAATAAGTAAGGTCGTAAAATACTGTTTTACTTTACAGTCTACTGTAGTATTTTTGTCTAAGTAGATACTAGGGTGTAAACAATCCAATCTCTATCAATTTCTAAACCAATAAATCTGGAGCTTGGGTCATTTGTCCTTCAATAGAGTGTTGTATTCGTCATTGGGGTCTTGGTGAACTGGTCTGTCGTTCGTCTCAACCTTAGACGATAAATGTTATTTATGAGCTTCGTCAATGTGCCATTGCACTTGATATAGATTGGGTTCATGGTCGCACAGATGATACCTACCCACTTACATGCTGCTGACAATTTATAGAATGGTAAACAACGTATATTTTGCTTAGTAACAAATTCGTTACTAACAATTTCACATCCAAATTTCTATGATTTATTCATTAACTGGCTTTTTACGTTGATTCCAAAAAGTTTGTGTATTATAATTCCAAGTAGTTTATAATAAGAGAATAGCCATAAAGACCAATGTCAAATACTTACTAGGTAGCTTTTTTTATTGTAATCTAATAAGATTCTGTTTGAATTAGAAAAGAGTATTTTTTTTTAAACGTTAATTTAGAGTGCAATTTGTAAATAAAATTAACCATAAAATTTTTACTTTTGTATCAAAAATAATCGATTTTCAGTCGCACACAGTTATAATATTTTGTGCTAAGTTATATTTTATTATATTTTTTTTTAGTTAGAATCGATATCAATATGACATGTTTTTTATGTAAAATCTGAACCGGTCCCACACATACGTTAAAAGTTACCGTTTCAAGATAAAGACATAAATCTTCAACGATTTTTCAATTGCGACCTTGCCTCATAACGTTCAATTTTATTGACTGCAATAAACCAAAGCAATGGTTAAATCAACGCCGCTGTATCGATATAAACACCTCGTAAATATTCTCTGCCTCTTTTATACGTAATAACTTCGCCATAAGCAGGAGCGGGAGGGTAGATGCCTCTTCATTTAGCTGTTACTGAAAATAGTTTATGATAGCTTAGTTGGTTTACCGCTACTCGATTATCGACTTTATTGTGCTGAAAGTGGGGTCAATTTGGTGTGAACTCGAAAATTTATAGCTTTTAAATGGGTCCTTAAATCGCAATAACGATTTGTTTATAGATTCTCATGTAATGTCGGTGTTCCCTTGTAGAAATTAATTTAATTTATAACCCAAGATGAGATATTGTGAGGTTATTATTTTGATTTTATTACTAGGTGTTATGATTTATATGACAAATATTATAGTTTATGTATGGTTATTTATTACTGTATATCTGTTTCGCTCACACATTTATACTTAATTGTTCTTCTATTTTAAACAATTTAAGTTTTTTTTGCCTGTTTCGTTTTTTTTGTCTTTGTACAGAAATATTATTTTTTATTTACTTAACTATTTTTTTTAGTACAGCAAAAAATAAATTAAATACTATGTAGATCCTTTTAAATATTAAAAAAAAACAGCTTACACTAAAGGCTAGCTTAGAAACAAACCGTACCTACCTAACTGTGCGTTCGTACGTCCTTCAAACGCTTAAAAACTCTTACCTATATATTTAAATTGTGTCTAAGAAAAGAAGGCTTCGAAATTTGAAATTGGCGCGCAAACTGCCACCATTTTGTTTAGGGCGGCGCTCCCCGCGCGCCCGCCTCCTACCTCCCACGCGTGCCACTCGGACGCAGCCCAAGTAATTTGTTAAAGTGTACAGTCTACCGCGCAGGTTTGCAGCCAGAGCTTTACGTTGTGAATTATATTAAAAGGCTTTTAAAATCGTTTTCAGGTAAAGTGATAGATACTCTTAATATTGCATGCTCGAAAAGTATGTCCTGCTATATTTAAATTAAAAAAGTAACTACATTTATTTCATTTAATTAAACAGCAGAAAAAAAACTTAACTAAACTTAATATTTACAAAATTATGATATTAGTTTGAAAACTTGAGTCATGCAAAAACAGACAATAACTTGGTCCTATACCTACTTAGCCTATCAGTCGGTTAGTCACTGTTGCAAATGTTTAAATATGCATTATTTTTTAGACACCTAGGTCTGAAATTGGAAAAAGTATTCTAGGTTTTCATAGTATTAATTATGCTTAGTTTGAGGTTATTTGATCACTTTATGTCCACCAATATTACTGGCAAATGGAAAAAATATTGACTGTAGTAGTCCAGTAGCAAGATAGTATCAAAGTTAAACTAATACTATACTTATAGGGTATGTTGGATGTTTTAAGTGTCAAAATCATTCGTCAATGATATTAACAGAGTAAGCCTATATCTAGGTAACCATGTAATGCTCAGGCTACTGCTGATGATGATGATAATGATGTAAGTAGATCCATTTAAAAGTTAGTGAATAGTTGAGTTATCTATTAATACTTTTAATTTTTGCTAATACCGCATTGCATTCACTGAAACTACTAAAAAAATCAATTTGAAGTATTTTAACATTCGTTAATATTATATTTATGCCATTAACCGAAGGTGAAACTTGTTCCCACTGGATACACATCAGGCGTTGATTTGAAGATGGCATCGTTTGAACTGCAACCGTCCTACTTCCATATACGGTAAGCTATATATTTCTATCTTAGTCAATCAATTTTATTCTTTCTTCTACTTGAAGCAGAACGGTATAGCGTAGAGGGAGTTGTTGCGTCACGTAAAGGTCCTAGGGGTAGGTATAGTATAACCTATTGTTATAGGTAGGTAGGTATGTATGTGCTATCTGCAGATGTCTTCGTTCTGAATTTTTTAGTTGTAGGTACAGAAAAGGTTGTTCTGTCGATGGTGATAACACTAAAGTTTTTAAAAGCTCTAGACATAAGATACTTTATTATATAAAGTGGATACAAAGAAAAATATATCTTATAAAAAGAAAGAAATAGACGACTTCAATCCCTAAGCACAGATATCTCCTCATATCTCTTAGTACCAAATACCTTTGATATTCTTTGAGGATGTTTAAGGGGGTAGTCAGAGGTAGGTACGTCGAAATATTACATTTGGTACATACCCACATTTTGCTGTAGTTGGTATTCCGTACGTGACAGGTTGTAAGCCCATCGCCGCTGCTAGAATACTAACTGGTTTCCTCACGATGTTTTTCTTCACCGTTTTTGAGTACCTATTAGTACTAGAAAAATACGATCGGATTCAACCTTAAGGTCAAAAGGCGGCATCACTCTCACTAGACCATTCTTTCACGTCTTAATAACTTAAAATAGGCTTTTAAGCAAAACAGTCAGTCCCGTTAAAAAAGTTACTATACTAATATTATAAAAAGGAAAGATTTGTTTGTTTGTTTGCATTGAATAGGCTTTAAAACTACTAAACCGATTTGAAAAATGCTTTCACCGTTGGGAACATTTTCCCCGGGTGACATAGGCTATATTATATTTAAAAAAAATTAAGATTCCTTACTAAAACCCGTGCGAAGCCGGGACGGGCTTCTAGTATGCTATTAACCTGATATTTTGTAAAACCGGTGCACTAAAAGAGCACAAAAAAAACACAATGGTGATAATGATTATTATCGCCACCTTCAAAGCAATTATTGTCCTGTGGATAAGCAATTTGTTACTTACAATTTACATTATCCATCACATGTTTTTTTATCTGATTGCTATTTTTAATCAATGATTAAGTTATAACGCGTCATTTTGATATTACATTACAAATTATGCTATAATCTACACAAAAATCTTTGTTCTGACTGACTGGTATAATATAATAAAGGCACAGCCTAAACAGCTATCGTAAAGGCTTGAAACTTTAAGGGTAGGTTTTATTTAATGCGTTAAGGTGTACTAAGAAAGGAACTCTTGAAATGGAACCCCTAAAAAAGTGCAGTAGGGTCTGAAGTTTGTATGAAAATAGCTTCACGCGAGCGAAGCCGCGCGTTTCCACTAGTTACTTAAACTTACAGTAACTTAAATGTATGTTGAGCAAAAATACAATTTATACTAGCAGCGGTCTGCGGCTTTGTCCGCATGGTAGACGTGATTATACTAAGATTCGAATTCAGGTCTTTTTAAATTAAAATGAGAGTAAAAAATTAGGCAACTTATGAACTTTCTTTATTAATTCTTACAGTACATAAATCTATTTTACAAGCTAAGTCAGTAGCACAGGCTTAGTATGTAGGTATAATAATAAAGGTGTGATATTTATAAGTGTGATTATAATGAATTCAGCATTTATAAGATCATCATTGTGCATGATAATATTTCAGAATGTCGTTTGGTGTTTTGAATTGTTTACCTTGAGGGCTAAAGTTAATTTGAATGTTACTTTCTCTTTGCTTTTTTACCCTTAATACAGTTAATAATGTTTTCCGTGTATGCTTGAAAAAAAAAGCATACTTTAGTGTTGGTTCTCAGATCATTATGATTATATTGAGTACTAGTAGAAGCGCACACGACATGTTCGTCCATGTTTTACATCCATAAATACAACCTTCAAATCCCGGTTGAGCCCCGCTAGGGTTTGATTTTTAAGAATTCCCTTCTTAGTCTTAACTACATATATCAATCTAAGAACCTTAGCCTTGACGTACAGTCTAAGCCGATGGTCATAAAAACTTGAAATTATCAAGGAACTCTTGAAATTCATCCCCTAGAATGTTCAGGGTTAAAAAGATAGTTAATATACCACTTATATTATAAACGCGAAAGTTTGTAAGTATGGATGGATGGATGTTTGTTACTCTTTCACGCTCTAACCAGTAGACCGATTTGGATAAAAATTGGAATAAACATAGATTATAAATTGGATTAAAATACAGGCTACTTTTTATCCCAAAAAAATAACGGGCACAGGAAAAAAACTGCCACGCGGCGAAGCTGCAGCGGCCGTTAGTATTAAATAACGCCATAATAGTGGCATATTTTTAGTTTTGAAAATCAAAGATTATCAGTTTTACGGATAGTAATCCGTAAAACGGGTGAAAGTTCCAGAGTGATATTTCATCAATGGTCAAGATACCGGTATACAAGTAGATGGGTTATGTAGGTAGGTAAATACAGGTTCTTAGAATATCACACCACAAGAAAGATGGCAGGATGAGATAGCCAAACTAGCAGGTAAGACGAAGCTAAAGAAAGAAAAAAATGAAAACTTTTGGAGGCTTAACCCACCGAGTTCTTAATTTATAAACATTTATTATTTATTTTATTTTATACTAGCGGCGCGTCCCTTTTTCGCACGGGCTTTAGTAAGAATCCCTTTTTTTTTTTAAATATATTATAGCCTATGTCATTTGGGGATAGTGTAGCTTCCCAACGGTGAAAGAGTTTTTCAAATTGGTCCAGTAGTTTCGGAGCCTATTCAATGCAAACAAACAAACAAATCTTTTCTCTTTATATTATTATTAGTATATAGTGTAGATGTAAATTGTAATATTAGGTAAAAATAAAACCTTTATGTTTTATTTATAAGGACACAATTAACAAGATGATGCTAATTGAAGGTAGCAAATATTTTAACGACTCTGCTCAAGTCTCAAGCCGTAGGTGTTATATTTATCACATAGCTAATGTCACTTCCCAGGTACCTACCTGGACCACAGACAATGTACAGTTAGTACTGCACATAGAATTATTTGAAACACTGCCAAGAGCTTAAGTGTCGTTTGCAATGACGAAGAACATCTATATAGAAGAGGAAAAACAAATTAAGGTTAAGTAAACCAACCTACATTGGACCGACTAAGATTGCGGGAAGTTGGTCAAGAAAAAAAGCTCAAGATAGTTTTTCCCGGGTACATGTTATAGGGGAGGCTAATGTCCAGCCCTGAACTTCTTTAGGCAGTGTAATTCCGATGTCAGTACGATAAGTTTAAGCTAATAAATAAATAATAATAAATAATGCTGGACAATCCATGCACACAGCATCATCTAGCCCCAAGCTAAGCAGAGCTTGTGTTATGGGTACTAGATGACTGATATACTTAATACAATACATTACATACATAAATATTTTTTATTATACATAGAAAATACCCAGAGCACCCGGAATAAATATTTGCAGATCGTACAAACATTTATCACAAGGCGGGAATCGAACCCGCAACCTCCTGTGTCGCAGGCGGACATTCGTCCGTCGCGCCACATCGGTCGTCAATGTTACAATGTAAGATTGGTTTGTGCTTGGCCCTCTGTTTATAAAGTCATTTGTTTGTCAAACAAAAGAACGGCAAATCCTGACAGATGTTTGAAGGTTGATTCACATCATTTGTACATTGACATTGATGGTGTAAAACAAATCACGACGTTTAATGTAATTTGTAAGTGCCAAGGTTTTACTTTCTAACTCAGTGCGTTAGGTTTGGCCGTGAAGTGGCTCACAGTTGTTCAGTGGTTTGGCACAACAGTGTAAAGATATCGAGACATCTACAAGACAATCCTACAAGAATGTACATAGCCTACACGGCAACGCTTTGTGATGGTTGCCACTTAACACCAGGTGGGCCATATGTCGGTTCCACCAGCAGCCGTAGTATAAAAAAAGTAGTAGGTTGAGAACGCTTAAAATCGTTCTTCATAAAATTTTAGAAAAAAAGTAAGATATATCATTACGAATTTAATTCCCAAGCATAGTAGATATTCCCTCCGATCTTTTAGTACCAAGTACCTACTCAAGATTCTTTGAGAGATTTGACAACATAAATAAACCCACTACACTTGCACGGACGACTCGCTCTTGGCTGGTTTTATTTACGATATCTATGAGTTGCAATAGAGGGTTCCCATTTAATACATGGAAAATGTTTGAGAGACCAATGTTCAGCAGTGGAATTCATCAGGCTTGTGTATACGATGATCATCTATATTGTAAGCTCTTGAATTGTGATAAGCTAACTGCATTAAACTCAAACCACAATAGAAATAGGAATGTATGCATAAATCCTCTTAATATCCGGTCTGGGAGTTCTCATTGCGTATTCCGTGTCGACACTACGAGCCACGCTGTTATTAGAAACGTAGATGCTTCTTTGTAAAAGATTGTTTAATCTAAACCCGATTCTAATATTTTTATTCATTATTCTCTTCGATCAATGGTACCTCTAGATATAGGGTCGGTGTAAAAAATCCGTCTCGGTTAATAAGCTCTTATTTTGTTTTGACAATTAGTGACATTATATAAAAGGTGAAATGGTTGTAATTAGATTGGACTTTAAACTGTTTATAATTTTTTCTCACTTCGTTAGAAAACAAATTTACGATTCATGCGGACAGCTTTTAGCTATGATTTATGTGACCCGTCATCTAGGGGTATCATTGAGCAAAGATTATTCTAGACTTATTTCAAAAAAATACCTCCTACCTGAAAATAGTAAGTGAAACCTCCTCCTGTGAATGAATGAATCTAATTCATCACCATTATGTGACGATTTTTGACTACAAACATTTTTTTTTTATACAATGTGCTGATGGAACAAGCATATGGCCCACCTGATGTTAAGTGGTTACCATCGCCTATAACAAAGCATTGCCTTGAAGGTCACGTTCTTTAGGAACGTAACCCACAATACACTGCTCTGCGTCCATCAACCTGAGGCATATAGGTGTTAAGCCTCGTGTGCCTGTAATTACACCGGCACCCACACCCTTCTAACCGGAACACAGCAAGCTGCTTGGTGGCAGAAATAGGCATGCTTAACATAAACATTGCTTAGTTTGGGCTACGTAAAGAATACCAACAACTGCAAAATGTAAGTCTGTACCTACCAAATGTAGTATTTGGACGTACCTCTGACTACCTCCCTTAGACATCATCAAAGACTCTCGAGTAGATTAATACTTGGTACTAAAAGATCTGAGGGGTTAACGTGTCTGGGGATTCTTAAAGCTGTTACTATTATAAATTATTTATTTTTTAATACAAGAGATATTTTAAGCAACATATTGCAATCTTTAAAAAAATTACCTTCTGACAACTGCCAAGTCATCCATGACTACTTCAAAAGATGACTCGAGCAGCGCCATTTCCGGTAGGTATTAAAAATACATAACAAATGTAATTCACGCTCGCTGAGCTCATTCTCGGAGCTACACAGTCTCGTGCTGGGACCAGCGTGGGGTAATTCAATAAAGATAATCCAAAAGATAGCTCGGGCAGACCTACCTCTTGATTCTAAGCCACACGATTCGGCTATATCAACATTCTTTCTGCAACTGCTAAAACTGCTCTGCGTTCACTCAAAGTCGCACAACGGGCTATGGAGAGAGGTATGCTGGAAGTTTCACTACGAGATAGAATCAGAAATGAGGAAGAAAAGAAACAACGTTACCAAACCTATAATATAGCATTTTTTGCAGATCACGTTAAATAGAAACGTGCCTTATGATGCATTGCTCTGCGTCCATCAACCTGAAGTATGCAGGTGTCAAGCTTCACGTGCCTGTAATTTTACCATTTCACCGGCACCCACACACGCAAGAAGCTGCTTGGCGGCAGAAATAGGCATGGTGGTAATACTTTCCCGGACGAGCTCTGCCCTAAAAGCTCTACTACTACTAAACCATCTGCTTTGTTTGCAACAATTAATGCAACAAAGCATATATTTGCAAATTACGTTCATTAGAAATGTGCTTTACGATGCTCTGATCTACGTCCATCAACCTGAAGCATGCAGGTGCTATACCTGCCTGTAATTTCACCGAAGCCCCCTCAAACAGAAACACTGAAAACTGCTTGGCAGCAGAAATCGGCATGGTTGTAGTACTTTCCCGGACAAGCCCTTAGTTAGAAGGGCTTTACTAGAACAAGTTATGTTTGTGTTGGGCAATGTCAAAAAGATTTTATAAAGTCTAATTTATATACACCAATTATAAAAATCTTTGTCCTGACTGACTGACTGACTAACATATAGGCAGTGCACATTATAAAGTTAGTCGAATCGTAAGATGCTGAATCAGGCTGCTTGGTAAGTTTTAGAAGATATTCTATTCGTATTATTATACTTACGTATGGTGACCTAAATACCGCGCCTTTGATTTATTGATTAATGAACTCTCGAAATCCGTAGTTTTTTAAAATTAAAATAACAGATAGCAAAAAACAGTTGTTTATGTACTTACTAGCGTCATTTTAGTGAATAATCATTCGGTTTCTTTAAATACAAACGCAAATATTTATTTGGAATTTAAAGTATCTTGAATCAATTCATAAAATGACTGACAGTACTATAGAACAACAATAAAAAAAAAATTATCTAGATGAAGAAAAAGTAAAAAGTATTACACAGATTCAAACTTCAAACCAATATTCCAATATGGCATTTAAAAGCAATCGCATGTATCTAAAGAAGTAAGTATTTACTTTCTAAAAGCGTTCTTATTTTAAAAGATGGTGTCAACCTTCGTGGAGATAGCAGGAAGGCAATCCCGTTCGATGTAAGAGCCACAATAGGAGATAAGTTTTTCGTCTGTCACTTGTTTCCTGACTTTCACTCTAAGTTAGGGGACGGAAAGCTTGTTAGTTTGTAGGTACTATTGTTTCTCGCTTATAACTTACTGGCTGTGAATAAATAGTGAGTATTTTAAATTATTATGAAGTTCAATATAGTATAGTCCAGTAATTTGCTGTAAACTGTACTATGTTCTATCAGGTCACAAGCTATATCAATCCAGCGATTGAAATACTGCTTTCTTATTTACAACAATTTGATAGAATCTTTTTTAAACTGTTTCAGAGCTGAAATGTTTTAGGACACCTGAAAAGAGTGAATAAATACAGTCAACTTCGAAAATATTGAGGTACCTAAAACCATCGATATTATTTATTACAGATTATAAAGTCATGCACATATTTAAAAACATAGCTGTTTTATATACTAGTCCGATTAATAGTTTGAAACATGAGCACTTTTGAGTGACTTTCAATCGAGAACCAATAGTACCATCATTGGCAGTGTGTGCGAAACCTATGACATGCTTCCAGACAAAGGGGCTTGATATATGATTAATGCTAACTTTCCATAAACCGAATACGAACCCCACCTAAACACAAATGTCTGCCAAGTGGGAAAGGTATAAGCTTTTGAAACTAGAGATAAGCTATTTTATTCTAGTTTAAAGTAGACACTAGATGATTAAGAACAATATTTAAATACGTGTATTATTCGGTCAGTGACTTAAATTCTGTTTTCTACCTATAGTAAAGACCCGCTTTTTACTATAGGTAGAAAAAGTTATACTAAAATATGTAGATATAAGGTAGATAGGTTAAATATTAGATGTATAATATTTGTAATACATGTATTGAATATTATGATCTATGTCCAGAAATGGGCTGAATATTGGTAAAAAAGTTGTCTTTCTTTATTTTAGTTTTTATCAAATTGAATACCTATCTATTTTGTTTCTTTTCATTTTGAGTATGCCATGGATTTGAATTTTTAAGTGACTGATAGTAATGTGTTTGAGAAAAAAAACAACCTAAGCAGTAAAAATATTAAATATTAATTAAAAATACAAAAGTATGTCCAAAGCTATATTATGAATAAACAATTATAATAGATTCCCGTGACGGCATTTACTTCTCATAAATGTTGTACACAAAAGTATTTAAGTATTAAGAGCATGTAGGTAATCTTTACTCATCACCCTTTCAGACAAAGATATCTTCTTATGTTCTTATATTAACTCATCACCCTCAGAGTATATAAGTAACCGTACAAAATGTAGATACGAATATATACGTTTCTATTTAGTAAATACAGATTTAGGCATCGACTAATGAAATTATTTGCTGTTCTCAGTATAAACACGAGGGTCGTGATTAACGGTGTGAAATGGCGGGGAAGAAATTTAATCGTTTTACTGGATTTGACTTTGCATAGTGAATTAATTTGTCGGCTTATATTAGACAGGACATCTTGATTTTCATCTTGTTAATTTTCATGCATGATTTTGATATATTATGTATGTCTGGAGTGGAACTCATTACCGCCAGTGTGCTTTTCCTAATCATTAAAACATGTAGGTATCATTCTTTTTTCTTTATAATTTGCTGGAACAAGCAGATGGCTTACTTGATGCTAAATGATTACTTTCGCCGATAACAAAACAGTGCCTCATAGGTCACGCACGATTAAAATGTGCCATACGATCCACAGCCTTGTGTCCTAATAGCTAAGGTATACAGATGCTAGCCCACACCCTATAAACCGAACCACAGCAACACTGCTTGACGGCAAAAATACCTAAGGTAGTTCGTCACTTTTTTAAGGATATCATCAATTATAAACAAACTTAGACCCCGCTCACAGCTTAGCTAGCCAACCTGTGTTGGTCCCAGCTTAGAAATAGGAATCCTACATTACTTCTTATGGATGTCGTAAGAGACGACTAAGGGAACAGACCAGGAGATGAAGAGTACCATTGACACCATTAATGATGACCGATGTGGCGCGGCGCGCGAATGTCCGCTTGTGACGCAGGAGCTTACGGGTGTCAGTCATCTAGTACCCACAACTCAAGCTCTGCTTAGCTTGGAGCTAGATGATGCAGTGTGGATTGTCCAGCATTATTATTATTATTACATTATTATCACTTGAGTACTAAATACCGACACTACGGTCGCCAATCCGGCTGCCAAGTGACGTCGTCACACACACATACAGTGGTATGTGTGTGACGACAACACTGATGACCGTTTATGTTGACATCCAATGCTTTCTGATTGAAGCAATGGTTGGGAATTTAGTGGCAAGCGGATGTGTTCCAATAAGGTCTTGATTTATATGAGTTCATATTAGTCACGTACTCAAACGGTTTCTTGAGTGAGTCAACGAATCCAAGGAGCTGGAACTGCGAACTGAAAAATGGTGCTGAATGGTATGTGGTCAGTTTGCTTTTGCTATTTAGATTACTGACAGAATCAACATTTTGGCTATAAATATCAATATTACTCATGGGGGCATTTCTAATAAAAATCACAAAATCCATATTTAATTCCATAATATACTTGTTGCCAATATTTAGAAACAAATAATAGAGATTTTTTACCGCTAAGATTACTGACTGAGTCCAAATAATCTAGATTTAAATCAATATTACTCAAAAGTGCACATAAATTTCAAATCAAAATAAAAAAACAAGCAATTTATAAAATCAACTGTGTATTTTAAACAGCTACATTTTTCAACTATGCTTCTTTTATAGCTTTAGAAGCTCTGAGCTTTAGATCAAAATTTAAGGGTCTACTTTATTTGGTTGAATGATTTCTCCTTCAGCTAAGCGTTAGTATTGTTGTTTCTATTGATTAATATTGTAGTTTATCTACTGATTGACAACAATGGTTCCCAAAATGATTATGTATATTATAGAATATTTAAAGGTTATTTTACAGGGTGCTTGTGTAATACGTGGTTGCAGGTGATCAGCATTAAAACAACCGAAAATCACATAAGACACATGAAGCAAAAGTTTAAATATTTATCTGCAGCATAACAAACGTTATAAAATCAAGAGTTTGAGTTTGAGTTTGAGAAAACTTAAAATAAAAAGCATGTTAAATTTTTGCTGTTAAATGTTTATTTTTGTAGAATTTAATAAGAATCATTTGATTTAAAAAAGTTCAATAAGTTTGACAAAATCTTTTATGAATCTTTCAAATTGATCGCCAACGTACACGTTACTGCACAGATGTAGTTTGTATTGTGCCCAGCGCTTGAGTAATCAGTTTTTATAAAACCAAGAAAAATAAAACACACTGTGTATCTCAAACAGCTGTCACTCACAGTTTGACAAATGACAGTTGAATCTTTGTCCCATTATATGCAAATGTTCACCCTCATGTACCGTGATTCCCCAGATAAATAATATTGATTGATCTAACGTTTGTATTCAATTATATGCGTAACTACAAGATCTTAACCACAAAGTTTAGAAAGGATGTCTATTTAAGATTGCTGACTATCATTTATTAATATTTTATATCCACTACTTGTATAAGGACTCTTTGTAAGACCGCGTTTATGCGCCGCGAAAGATTTCGCGCGCGTGGTTGAGAAAATCGATACCAAATATCGTCTCTAAATCAACGTTCAAATTCCTGTCAAGTGGCAAACCGCGTGGCCGCCGCGCGGTTACTACGCGGTTGACGTGCGGCGGCCGCGCGGTTGTGCTCTTGAAAGAAATTTTAACGTTACTGCCTCAAACATAGAGACGGTTACAATACGGTTGGTGAATACTCCGTATTGCAGCTGCGCGAAATCTTTTGCGTTGCATGAACGTGCTCTGACTTGCGAGACAATCAGTTGGGCTATCTGGACAGTGCCCAGTTTACACTGGCCCATTGGCCAGGTGAAAGTTTATCTGACAGATAACGACTCGTGGCACTACTAACGGACGCTTGTAGGGTATCAAACCAGAGCATAAGTCACGATCACTACTGTCTGTAGCCAAAAGGAAATCCTTCGTACAGGTAGTCAGTCCTTGTACGTTTTGATAAACTTTTTAATACGGGGTGGATCAATAACCTCTTAATATTTAAAATGGCTATAGAAAATAAACAGGCTATGTGGGTCAAAATCTGTATATTGTATCATAAAGTACACAAATCCGGGCTTTATTTTTTAAAAATATAATTATGTACCTATGTGAAAACCTTTTTTAAATTTTCAATTACCGCCCGAAAAGGTGCTTATGCCTTGCCTTTCCTTAAATATGATTATTCCTCAGATCATTGGGTGAAAAATAAGAGGCAAACGTAACACCTTGACTACAAAAGTCACCACACTCGATTGTTTTAGTTCTATCGTCTGCTTGGTTTCAGTAGATGACAGGTTACACGTGGTCCCGCGCATGTTTCATCTCACGCAGACAGGCGGTGACACTGCGAAGACAAACAAACATGATAAATGTGTAATTCCGATGAAGTTCTGCGAATGGTGAGGGGAGAATATTGGAGTTTTGATGAAGGTTAGTCTCTAGTTATCTAAGAAACGTAGAAGTTAGCACATGGTATGTAAGTTGATAAGTATAAATAAGATAAATATAAGATGATTTCCTTAAGTGCAGGTAAACACTATAAAAACTCATAAAAGATGAATATAAATCAATATTTGTGGACATTTCACATATAACTATGAGACAGCCGTTACAGTTTAGTTCGTAGTAGTCAGGGCTACTACGTTGTAGGTAGTTGGTTCGATCCCCGTCGAGAACAAGCATTTGTGTGATGAACATAGATGTTTGTTCTGTGTCTGTGTGTTATATTGTAATCGAAGTACGTATTTACAAAAAAAAGTATATAAGTATTCTATCAGTCATCTGAGGTAAGATGATATGTTGAGTAAAAAAGTTTTATAAAAACCATCTAGCCCCAAACTCAGCAAAGTAAAATCTGTTCATCATACAAATGTTTGCTTTTGGTGGGAACGAACCCACAATCCCCAGCGCAAGTGGCAGAGCTACCTACTGAGCTGAGAAGCCAGTCCAAATAATCTGATAGAATTCTGTAAGTGGTAAGAAGAAATTGACCGAGATCTTCTTTTTTATATATAAATATCAATATTTATTTACAAAGAAAATTCCAGCTAATACAGGTATTTATTATTTTTTGGTATGTACAAAATACATATTATTATGAAACAGTTGAGCTATCTACAGACTGTTGCAAACGATCTAAAGGTAGCTCAACTGATCCAGATCAGTGCTAATCGGAAGCGATCCCAAAACACTGGCTACATTGCCACGCTGAATGGTAATTTCAATATAATCCAATAATTTTTTTTAGACTTGACTGAAGTAACTCTTTAAAAGTATATTTATACTTTCTTTAAGCTATTTAAATTTTTGCTAGATCAGAACATTTTTAATCGCTGTATTTCTATAAAAAACTTGCCGTGTAGGCTTAATGTCGACTAACTATCAAGCTCATTAAGATATATCCACGTAAAAGTGCTAAAGCAATCGATCAACCTAATAGAGATGTCCAAAAACCTTTTGTTCTATCAAGGAAATGGAGAAACTAATGATTACGAGATAATGCGTAAGAAATGGACGAAAGGAACGAACACTTTCCTGAGTCTGTTCTGAAAAAGCGAAAAAAGGTTTCTTGATGGAGAGTCGAAAAAAAGACCGAATTTCGTCTCAAGAGAGTAAGACTGCAGAACCTGAGTATCCAACCTTTACCAATGACAAACGTTATACGTGCTTAGCAAATAAATCAAATTTTCGACCTTGAACCAATGCTTGATAAGACCCAGTTTTCTGTCACGGAGATCAGCCTTAGGATGGTTTAAGGGCTTAGTGTAAAAACAAGATATCCGTGACTAGTCAGAAAGGGAGAGCGCACAATAAGAGCGAGATAAGAATATGGCATTTTGATTAATACACAGACATTGCTCAGAGCGAGCCGTGTACCATTGCTAAGTAATGACCACTCCATAAAGACATGGTTAAGGTTAAAACAAAATTACTTTATCAACGCCTTGTTTTTAATAAATATCCTGTTTCAGGAAATATTATTGTTGTTTCCAATACAAGAAATTGAGATGTTAAGAAGATGTAAAGATTCGACCGCTTTATTGATAGCTACACAAATGATGTATTATTAAGATCGTTTATTATGTTTGTAATTCTTGTTTTTATCTTTCTATTTCGTGTCTTGGAGAGTAATTTTATTACTGTAATTAATTAAAAGATTGAAAATAGATAAGTTTAATTGAAATTTGATATTCTATTAAATCCAAGTTTATTATTTCGTTTTATAAATTGTAACCATTAACAGCTTATAAATATACATGTAACTTTACACATCATAAATAAAAAGAATTTATATTGTTATAAAAAAAGCTAGTTTGTATAGGAATGACAAAACAAACTTAAAGCAAAGGATGCTTAACCTTGAAAAACCTAACAAAACGGATATTAAAATGCAATATAAAAACGGCTTATTATCTAAAGTGGGACCGAAAAAAACGGCTCAATGTAAATGCGCCTATGACATTCTCATTGGATAAAAAGGGTTAAGACAGCTGTCAGATAGAGCGTCGACCAAAGGAATGAGTAATAACTAGAGATAATCTCTGACAGATCCGTCTTATAAAAAGCCGACATTTTGACGTGGATAAATAAGAATTACATAGCTATTTATCAGAAGGATTTCGGTTCCTGTTTAATTACCTGAATTCTCACAATGTGTTCTTTTTGCGTTTGATTCGATTAAGATCGTTAGGGGGTTTTTATTTGCATTTCAATTAAAGACAAATATACTTTTTCGTGATTGTTTGAGATTTGAAATGGAGTCTGATTTTCAAACTGAATCATTATTGACAACAACAAAAAAAAACCCCAGAAAAGTGTACTTATTTAAATAATAAAATATCGGTGTTTCGAGAGAAGTTTTATTATAAAGCATCACCAAACTTGTGCAAGATCTTAAACTTTTACAGTAGGTTTTTTAAAATAAAATCTAGTTTTCATGAGATTTCAATTAAAATGTATCATAAACCCTGTAAACGTGTTTTTTTTACAAATTTATTAATTTTACGTTTAGATACGAGCACTTAGCTAATCTATTTAATAAGTAAAAGTGGTATATATGTATTTGCAAAACTGCGTAAATATAAATACCTATTATAGTGAATTTACCTCAAGCACGAATAGAGTTTCCTCAAAATACAGAAGGGTTCCGCATAATCAATTGTATATGGCTATGTCCAGCCACTGGCAGTTAGGTGGAATGGTCGCACCATTACCTACTAATTCCATGTCATTTGCCTGCGTCGTCCAACGACGGTCACCTCGGCGTGATTCCTCTTTGATGACTTGAGGTACATGTGGTAGGAAGGTATTTTAAGACGTTCACTTCGTATCCTGTGGTTTTGTAATCTCATGTAAGGGAATCCTATTTATTACGTTCTGTAAAACTATAAAATAATTTACCTATGTTTATATAGTTATAAGGGTTGTAAAAGAGTTTTATAAAATACGTTGCATTATGAATAAATACAATATAGGGAAAAAGTAAGAAATTATCCCTTTTCAGTCATCATTATATGAGTGGGTAAAAACTTTAAAATGATAAGTCTAACACCTTGTGAATCAGTATATAGATTTATTATGTTTATACACATTAGGAGAGAAAGTTTGAGATATATTACTGCAGTTTCCTTTTAAAAAATTATAAATTTAAATCCCAAGGCCTACTCATTTACCTACATCAATAGTTGAATACAGACTTTAAAGATTTTTATTTAGTAAAATGATTATCATCATCAAGTTTCCATCCCCCAATTCTTGTAATTTTTTTGCTGATTCTATTACGTAGTCAAGCTCCCAACATATATCTCTCCATAGCCCGTTGAGCTACTTTCTGCTATCTACTAGGGGTTTATAGCTAAATTCCGACAACCGTTATTTTTTTTTTATTTCCAAGGTTCACAAAATCTAAGCAGTTATTCAAACCTTGACCCAACATTGACATTTGTTACATAATCTCATCCACTCGCCCGCACGCAAATGGACGGGATTATCCAGTAATGGCGAGACTATTCCAACTAAATGTGTTGGAGATATACTTGGAGTGCCACGCCATCAATTGTTTTGCTTCTGTCCTGAGTTTGTAGTTCTATGAGTTTACAGCAGTAATAAAAACATCTTTTTGGGGAATTTACAATGTACCTTTTGAAATCTACTTACTTTTGATAACCGATGTGTTGCGGCGAGCGAATGTCCGCAAGCGATGTAGGAGGTTGTGGGTTCGATTCCCGCCTTGGAATAAATGTTTGTACGGTCAGCAAATATTTATTACGGGAGTTTTATGTATAATAAAAAATATCTATGTACGTAATGTATTGTATTAAGTATATCAGTCATCTTGTACTCATAACACAAGCTCTGCTTAGCTTAAGGCTAGATGAGGCTGTGTGGATTGTTCAGCATTATAATTATTATATACAAGATATTTTTAGACAATACCATTGAGCATGATTTGTTAATATATTTTCACCTTATTCTTATAAAAACAATCTATTTTTCAGATACATAGCGATGCAAAAACATTTCCCTTGGTTTCGTTTTCTGTCATCTTTGGAAGAAAAATAGCTTTTTCATTTGAATTATTTATATATTGTTATTTAAGGTTCTGATGTTATTTTGGTGATACTTTAACCAACATTACATAAGGTTTTAACACAAGTGTAAGCAATTTAAATGAAAGCGTAATATTTGGCATCCTCATTTAAACGAAAATATTTCCCTTAGTATTTGAAGAAAAGCGCCATATTTTTCTCCAAATTCAATGACGACCCAATTTATCTGAATTTAACTTGAGTAAAAACTATTGCAATTAATTAACTTGACACGTGCAAAATTGTCTATCAAAAAACGGACAGATGCCAAGAGAAAAAGAACTTTTCCTTTCGATAAACCGATAAGATAAACTATAAAACAAAGAAATCCTGTAGGGCATGTCTCCATCAATCACTTCCAATATTTGCTATTGGCCATAATCTGTGTGCCCGACTCAGAGGGACACTATGGGACAAAAATTGACTCTCACGGAAATTATATTGATATTCAATACACAATAAATGGGTGCTGTCAAAAACTTGCTGTTCGCTCCTACGGTCATCCCTAAGCTATCTATGTCATTTGCTATTGGAAACGCAGGATGTACGCGTCTCGCTTTCTCACCTTATTTATTGTAAGAGAGAAAAGGACAATAGGATATAGTGGGTTTAGCTCGCCTTTGTCACGAGGACTGAACTAATTTTTCATCATAGGGCCCGCGACAGTTACAAATGCGCCCGAACTGTCTCCGTCTTTAATAATACTTTTTATATTTTTTCAAGGGTAGTTCGCCCTCCGAATAAAGATTTTCATCCAAAAGCTCAGGGAAAAGAATTTTAAGAAGCTTTTAATGTAATTTTTCTGCCTAAATTCATTTTTAATTAAACAGGAGTCACAGAGGTCTTAAGGTAAGATGCATCGAATGGAGTACCATTTGAAGTTTATGTTATACAATTGTATACATAACAAGTACGTTATGTGTACAATTATCTATCATTGTATATCAGTTGTTACTACTACAAAAAATATATTTGAATCCTCAAATATTTTAATGCTTATAACTAACGCTATAACGGCTACAGCGATTTGGATTATGCTTGGAGTGAATTTAGTTTGTAACCTGGAATAGAAAACATTACGTGGGCTAAGAATTTACGTGGAACTGACGAAACCTAGACGAAGCTTGCTTTAAATCAAAATTCAAAGCGATCCTTATGATACCGATACCAAAATGTAATTACTAAATTTTTTTTCATATTTCAATCTTCACTGTACTCATAAGGATTGAATTAAAAATACTTCTTTCTTAGTATATTCCTATATATACAATGTAAGTTTCAAGTTTCTACGACTTGCCAGTCAGTCAGTGAGTCAAGACAATGATTCATCTATCTAAATACATATATATAACTCAAAGGTGACTGACTGACATAGTGATCTATCAACGCACAACCCAAACCACTGGACAGATCAGGCTGAAATTTAGCACGCAGGTAGATGTTATGACGTAGGCATCCGCTAAGAAAGGATTTTGATTAAATCTACCCCCAAAGGGATAAAATAGGGGATAAAAGTTTGCGAAGCTGCGAGCGGCCGCTAGTAAATTTATAAATACATATTGCTTATATTCTTTCTAAAAATATCACCACTAAAATCTGAACCACAATTTCTAATCTTGTAATATTGGTAATAGTGCGAGCACCCTCTAAGCCAACAGGCGCGAGACAGCACCCTCAGAATTATAATTCTCCCTGAGATCACAGCTCCCTCAGATCACTTCGGTTCGCCCGATCAATCAATGTACGAATCTGTCATGTTAGGTTTATGAGAAAAATTGTTAGGATGCGCCCAAAAACCCCAACCTCCCCTTCGTAAACATTTGGTAGGGAAAGGGTATTGGTATTTGGAATGCTTAATAAATGATGCGCTGATATTCAATATTTTGGGGCAAGCATTCTTCTTTTTATGTTTTTAAAATTAGACTCGTATTTATACTTAACTAGCAAAAGCGTACAAGACGTCTGCGTGATATGATTTTCATAAAAACTTCTGTTAAATATCCCGTTTCTATCGTTCCCACGCCGAATTTACTGCAACCACTAAAATGCGGAAACCAGCTCAGTCTCTGTATTTTTTCGAAACTATGCCTTATGCTTAAGGAAATAGAGACCAGGCCAGTTATTTCAGCGTCAGGTTCATATGGATAATTTTAGGTATTTTAAGAGAGTTTCCGCGAATCTTCTAGAAAAAATACAAGGTTCACTATGGTTCTTCCCGTGATGAATGTGGTCAATACAGACAAGGAATAGATTTGGTTACTTGGTTCTGGATCATGTTGAATTTGTCTAAAACAGAATATGAAGTAAATTAAGAACTTAAGAACAAAATTCTCTTTTATTTGATGATGTTGGAATCACAATACCTTAGCTTTAAGACTAACTTTAGTACTAACGTAATGTGTGAACAAACAAGCAACTATTTTTAAGTTAATTTCGTCGTTTTACCAAAGGAAATCTATTAGAAAAATTTCAGAAAAAAATACTTGTGATACTTGGCTTTTCGACCTCAACAATTTTACCAAAGTATAAATTATGTACCGTATCTGGATTAAAATCTTGTGGCTATTGCTTTTATTTATTTATTAAAAATAGGTTTTTGGGATTTGGAAGGTCACTGACTTAGCTAACCTAGTGGAACCTCAGTCCATCAGATTGATATTGAAATACAAATGGCGGCCATGATTTAGTATTCATTTGACGTGATGGAGGCTTTACTCCGGTTTAGGTTTCGCCGGGCGTCGTCTTCTCGTACATCATAGCGCACGCTCTAGATGGTAGTGCTTAGGGCACACTGGGAGGTATGAAATAAATAAAATAAATTCTAAGATTTTTTTCTAGCACATATTACAAAGGGGTAACGCTATGATTAACCCACTGCGTTTCCTTCATTTATTTATTTGCTATAATGTGGTTACAACGACTTCTCGTTACTAATAATAGGCCGGCACATTACTGTAATCTAGCAGGCAAATTTCAAACATCATTAGACGTGTCAAATTAAAGTAAAAAAATACAACAATCATAATTTACTATCCAAAATACCCAACTTATCCAAAATAACTCATTAGAAACCAAAATTAAAAAAAAATACAACAACTGTAAACACTAGTAATTTTCTTCGTCTATTGCACGCATCGCTTGCAATGCGCCTGAATCTCTAAAAACGCACGTGCACATAATTAATAACTTCTTAAATAACAGTGTCTTACAGAAGCACAATAGTTTTCAATCTAATTTTTTCATACAGTTTTCATCTACTCCGTCGATTGTAGGACAAATCCTTTTGTACTTTATTTTTATTTTTTGCATTACTTATGTTATATCCTCAATAAAATTAATTTATTATTATCATATTATTATTATTACTTCAAGAAAAAGAGGAGGTTGTCAATTGGGTTGTAATTTTTTTATGTTAGTAGGTACCTCAGAACTCTGTCATTCATAACCCGATTTGTATTGATTTTTATTTTTTTTTTATTTGAAAGGATATCTTTTAGATAGTTTCCATAAAATTTTGCTTTTTTTTTAGATTTAGAAACTAAACTAGGAAATGACCACCAAAGAATATAATAATAATATTGCCTCAGAGTTAAGTCGTGAAACTATTTTATAACTCCTAAGTCAACCAAATATGGTGCTAATCCAAAATAAATGAATTGTTAATCTTATTTTGTTAGATTATTCGTTTTACGTTTCCATTATTGCTGTACCCAGTGTGTCCTCATCTCAATAGGTCGGTTGACGGGAGCGGGCGCGTGTAATCCCAAAAGATTTCCACTTGAAGCGAGCATCAACTCGGTCCCCGCCGCTACACATTCTAAATAATAAACAGGGTTGCTACCTACGCGAACCATTTTTATGTAATAGGTAACCAGCAAATGTAGCTAAAATATAAGACGTACTATCTAGATAAGTATGAATCAAATGTAATGTTTGAACAAGCTTCTCATCATGAGCGTAAAAATTCTTAAAATTTGAGCGACAACTACTAGATTCTGTATATTCAAAAAAAACAGAATGCATAGAAAAACCTAGAACAACCGGAATATATACTTGCAGATTGTACAAATATTTGTCCCAAGGCGGAAATCAAACCCGCAATCTCCTGCGTCGCAGGCGGACCTTCACCCGCCACGCCATATCGGTCTTCAAAATTTAATTACATTTATAAGTATGGGAGGTAAGTGACGCATATGAACCGTTGCAAAGAAACAAAAAGAACATTATTGTTAAAAACCCAACTCTTATCATTATGACTTATCAAAAAACTAATAAATAAAGACAGTTGTACACAAAAGAAAAAAAAGAAAAAGTGTAACTGTACAACTCTGCATCAATAAATTCGTAGCAAATAAAACTCCTTGGACGTCCAGGATTGCATTGACATTAGGTGCATAACGAGTGCAATACGTTGACGGTCGCGTACCATCAATCGCAAGCCCAGCGGACCGGGATACATGGACGACGTTACTTTCCACTGTCTGGAACTAGCTTAACAAGTATCCGATGACTGTTTTATATTTGTCCGATTTTTATTCAGATTTTGCATTATAAAAAAAAGTTGCTTCATAACTAAATCCTAAGGCACGGTAGACTGTTTTATCTTTATCCAATTTTATTCAGATATTACATTATCATAAAATATAGCGACTTTAATTTCTAAGCACGGTAGATATCCTCTCACATCTTTTAGTACCAAGTATTTGAAAATTTTTAAGGATGTCTAAAGAGGGTAAACAAAGGTTCGTCCAAATATAACATTTGGTACATGCCATGACGTGATTTGTGAGTGTCATAGATATATTAACCCGAAAAATGAAAAGATGTTTTCGATTTCATCACTAGTAAAAAGGTTTAGGTACTGCCCAACGAAGTGTGAACGGGTCAGCTGCTTATAAGGCTCTATTAGCTGAAAGGGCCGATAGGTATATACCATTTCCAGTGATTATTATTGACATGAAAAGGATATTTCTAAGAGTTTGTAAGAATACAGCGACTAGCACCAGAGAATGCAAATAAGATTTTATAGCTACCTAAATAAGAAGTTTATGTTATATACCTACTTTAAATTTTGTAAAAGTTTTACAAAAGTGTATTTCAACACAAGATGAATATATAAATATACATAAATATTGACATAACACAACACATAACATATTACACAAAGCTTTCTAGTCCCAAAGTAAGCATAGCTGTCTAAAAATGAATGTGTAATGTGTAAAATCTATGTATGTAATGTATAATTGTATTAAGTATATTGGTCATCTAGTACCCATAACACAAGCTCTGATTAGCTTGGGGCTAGATGATGCTGTGTGGATTGTCCAGCATTATTATTATCTCGCCATAGATTTTTTTTTAATTTACACATGAACGCACCTAAATTCATTCCACCTAACCCTTACAGCTAACCGTTTCAGGTCAGAAGCTACATAGGAAGCACTCACAAGACTGGTTGAAACATAAATCTGAGTCGTCGGCTCGGTCGCGTGGAAACTTTTTGAATTATTAGTTTTAATTTCCGCCTAAGATCCGTTCTGTCCCCGTATCTGTCAGCGTAGCAGAGGATGTGCTCCAGCCCTAGGATATAGAGCTATATTATCTATGGTAAGTATATTATCCTCTATATTAAAATATTATTTTAACAACTATCTTCTATCTATTTTATAATAAAATATATAGATACATTTATTTACAAAGAAAATTACAGCTGACACAAGAATTAATAATAAAACTGTAGAGGTCGAAAAGCCTGTACATCTATATATATACTTATATTATAAACAAGGAAGATCTGGTTGTTTGTTTGTTTGCATTGAATAGGCTCCGAAACAACTAAACCGCTTTGAAAAATTCTTTCGCAATTTTTTTGAAAAATGTTGATGTGATTTACACAATTTGCCTAAAGTTCAATTTAAAATTTAGCATGGGTTTCAATGAGATGGCATTTCTAAAAAGGGGATAAAGTATGTATGAAAAACGCGAACGAAGTCGCGAGCGGTTATAAGTTTTTGTCGTGACCGACTGACTGACTGATATATTATAGACAAAATCATCATGCCACCTCACAGCCTAAATTAGTCCACTGTTGGACATAGGCCTTTAACCTTGGCAATGGCGTATTTGTACCTATTTACGTAACGTTGAAAGTATCATCAAAATACGCCTTTAAGATCTTCAGCACCAAGTACCTACCTAGTCGAGATTCTTCGATATGTAAAGGGGGTTGTCAGAGGTACGTCTAGGTATTACATTTGATTTTATCTATAGATATTAAATAAAACACGTACAGTTTTTCCTCATCTTTTTGAATATACATACGCAAAAAAACATAATCAACCCTTCCAGTCCTATACAATTTACACTCTAAATCATACAACGACCTTAAAATTATAGTCTTCTTAAAACGGTGGCGTCATAATGATGTCCGTTATATTAGAGTCGCAGTAATTGTTGATCTTTCAAGTTACAGATTAAGATTATCAATAATATAAATTAGTGCTGCCGGTACCTACTAATAACTGCACTGGTGGTGTAGTAGAACTCCGCTCTCTGATCTTTTTTATCGAAAAATGTATATCCGCTATGACAGTGCTCTTAAACGGTTAAAGGTAGCATGTGAGAAAATCAATTAGTATTCTAACAGCGGTAATAGGCTTGCAGCCTGTCACGTATATAACCTACTGCAAAATACCAAATGACGTACCTCTCCTCGAAGAATCTCGGGTACTTGGTATTAAAAGGACTAAGGAGTTATCTGCTATAGTGTCGTGATGCTATTTCTTTGATTCTTTTCTTTTTTTTTAATTTCACGCTACAGGTTTTCTAGAGACCACAGCTTAACCCGTATCGGAGATCAGCAACGTTCTTAGCACTCTATTAAGATACCAGTTTATATTGAATGGAAGCGTAATTATATACTTCCAGCGCCACCGGCCACTGTGTTGATTTTGAATCGCAGATGAAAAGATATTTTTGAGTAATGTGTATGTGTGAATACGGGTTTCAAGGTTTGTAGTAGCTTACTTACATGATTTGCAAAGCGGTCCAAAAACTTACAAGTTAAGCTTATTTTTGACTGGACTATTTTATGTGGTCCTGACAGCTCGATTCGATTCCTACCGATGACGAAAATTCGCGTGATAAACACTGATGTCTGTCTGTGTCTAAATGTTTTATTGTATTCTAAGTATGTATTAAAAAAAGTATATAATTATTCTATCAGTTATCTGGTTCCCATAGTAACCTAACGTAGCATAAGTTTAGATGATCTTGTGTAAAGGTCCACGAATATTTATTATTATTATAACGCCTCTTATAGCGGGATATAGAGAAACGTTAGTAATTTTTTTTCAAATAAAGTTATTTTTCCACGTTACATTAGCAAAGGTGAATTTGGGATTACATCACCTAGAAGGCAAAAAAATCAATGTTGTGTTTTTAGTAAAGTTTTATTATGCTAAAAGTAAAAAAAACTTTTTTTTTTAAACTGCAAGATTCTGGGTTTCATTTTTGTTGAGCAAAATTTCTTTAGACGAAAAGAAATTGTTTTTTTTTTATCGCAGAGGTAATTTTCCTTATTTACTACCTGAAATGGCAACAACATTCGACACAACATCAGAGCCGATAGGATTAATAAATTTGTCTAGTGGAAACAGCGCTTTCACCATTCTCCCTTTTTGCGTGTGTTTCCACATTTTTCACGTCGTAAATCATATTTTTTCACCGGCAGCGTTTTTTGCGCCGTCCTTCGGTTTGGTCGGGCGTACTGTCATTTTTTTCACTCGAACATTCGAGTTTTGCACTTGGTCATTTTACTCGTATTTTGTACACGGAATTTATGATTAATTCGTTAGTTTGAGTTGAACGAACTTTGTAATTGTAGCTTTGGGTGTTGATGTAATCATTTTAACTTTATATGTCCGCGACAGGATGCTAATTGGTAATTTACGAAGATAGTTTTAATTTGAGTAAATACACAAACAAAGACTTAAAAAATGTTCATTCAAGTGTCCGACTGGAAAGGTACGCGCGGTAAATTTTAATTTAGCTACCACAATGAGAACAACTTAATTTAATTGCCAAATCATTAAATTAAGTACTCGGGTATTAGTCAGCACTATTAACAGAATTAATGAGGGAGATACAAATAAAGAAATCATCGACGTATCTATCTTGTTGAAAATATAGCAAAGAGTGTACGTGATCATAAATTAAAACAGGACTTAAAATTAAGACAACAAGCCTCTTTAATCTACAATAAATGGTGGTCGTCGCTCCGAGACCGGTTCAGAGATGGAGGCGTAAAAGAAAAAAAAAGAATAATCCGGTCCAGAGCGGGTCCAAAATATGATAGGCATCCATAATACAACATGGCCGCTAAGCTCCTACATCTCTCTCTGTCTCACATGGGCATTTTATATAAAGCTATCGCACTTTATTAAGGTTGACCACATGTGGAGTGTTCCGCTAAGCCTAACCTTGATATCATACTCTCGTATATACGGGGTGTCCTTGCGTAATAAATAACTTATCTAGATCAAGTGTTACCTATATAATTATGACAAGTCATTGCACATTTTTCTTTGACTATTCGTAGTTTTGAAGCTTTTTTGTTTACTTTATTACTCTTTAGGGTTTATAGTTTATTTGTTTTTATAGTGCTTACCTGCACTTAAGGAAATCACAAATAAAAATCTTTGTGATTTCCTTAAGTGCAGGTAAGCACTATAAAAACAAATAAACTATGAAATGATGCACGGCGACATCTCTTGTCGATTCAACTTGAATGCAATTTCGGTTATCGAGCACGCTTTGATAGTATTACGTCAAGCATGTAGATGGAGCCACGGTAGCGATAGCACCGTATTAGAAACATTCCAAATCTTATTTTCGTCGTAGGCATTTGAATCCTCGGTAGCGAAGTTGGTATCGCATCCCCGTATCAAGGGGAAGGTCGTGGGTTCAAATCCCACTCGAGGAAAATAATTTTTGGGATAATATAAAAATCTTTAGGGTTTTCTATCTAATCCAATACTTAGATTATTCATTAAAAAAAAAAACCTTGTATACCCTGCATTTTAGCAGTGTATCTTATTTCTATTAGGATTTTATTATTGTTAAATAAAAAATAAATAGCATCACGACTTTAACCCCCAAGCACGGTACATATCCCCTCAAATCTCTTGTACCAAGTACTATCTACTCAAGAGTTTTCGAGGATTTCTAAGGGGGGTAGCCAGAGATACGTCCAGATTATGACTTTGACACATATCCACATAACATTTTTAATTGTTAGCTAAACTATTTTTTAATACTTAACTATGTTTATATTTAAGTATTAAAAAAAAATTATAAAATAAATATCATCTAATACCCTAAAAAAGGGTATTAAACGATTTGTAATAGATCTTTTATTTTCCCCGTTTCAGTCGTATTGTATTTATTTACAAATGCTATATAAGTAAAGTGCTTATGTGTTCAAAAACAAGTACGAGTATACCAAAGTTAGAAAATCTTTGATCTCATAATTTGATGTGTCTTGAAACACCCCTTAGATGATCCTACTTGCACCCAACGCGCGACCACAACATTCCATTATAACATACACCTTATAAATAAGCTTTATATGCCTACCTGCCGATGCCACAGACTAACAAAAAAAGAAAAAACACCGTGTTGACATCTTTCTTAAGTTATTTATAAGTACACGTTTCGAACGTAGGTGTTTATGGTATAAAATTAATAATTTTAAATAGTTAGCTTTCTATCGCAAAGAGCCTGTCTATGTTGAAATGTTGTTTCGTAAAAGAATATAAATTGGAACCCGTTGCACGTCGTATATCACTTACGTTTTAAAACATACTTTAGGTATCTAAATAGTTGTTATTGAGTAAAAAACTGTTTCTTTTTGATAGGCTTATAAAAAATAAATTTTACTAAATAACTGTATTTTTATTTTAAACAAAACAAATAATATTAAGCTTTGTATGTTTTGTTGTACATGTTTGATTTTATAAATGTAATTCAGTCAATCGATTTTTTTTACATTAAATCCTTATTTCTGTTCATTCCGCTATTGTATTATTTAATGGAGGAAACTTTGCCGGCATAATGTTCTTTGTTTACTGATTTATATAAATAAAAAAAAACTTAATTAACTTACCTTATACACAAAATGACTAAATATGATGCGAGCTTAAGTTTCAGAGTGCTTTCGCTATGAAGTTTACTACTCCGTTATGACCGCTTAAGCCAGGACCGATAGCTTAACCTGTTCTACAAAACACGAAAACACTTTTTATGAGATAAAGTTTCTAGCTGCATAATTTTTCTGATTTGTACGAGACGAAATCGTATCATAAATTTGTTATCAACTTGAATCACACTGACCACACCAAAGTACACTTTAAAACTAACTTTGAAGAAAACGAAATTTTAGCTATTGTATTGCGAATAATATGCAAAATATCTTTAACCCAGTAGGTGGTCATTGTCCTTAAGACTTTTGTCTACAAATCCAAAAAAATTCAAAAGTGTAACAAAGCGGCACTTTCGCTTGCATTATTGCAAATTTCTTACACCTTTACTTTGAAATATTCAAAAACGTTGTTTAACGTTCGTGCCCTTAATGTGGTTGTAAATCAGTAAACACTTTCTTTTGAAATAGAAAGTACCTGTTACAATTTTGCACAGCTTAGTAATGGCGGTTAAAAGGTGACTTTGAAAGTGTCCAGTTTGATTTTTAACTAATTGCAATGCAATTTTTTTTTGCGTGCCTCATTTTTAGTGTTTCTATTGGTACAGTTTGGTAGTTGAAAACAAAACTTTGAAATCCATTGAAAAGAAAACCTAATAATGCCGTCACAGCTTAGTTGGTAGTAAAAAGTTACTACCAACTTACTTACTTAAGTTACTACAGCCTTCTACGCTGTAGGTTGTGGGTTCGACCACCGCGAATAAATATTTGTGTGATGAACGTACGTAGCATACGTTATAAATAATAAATAAATATTGACAGATATTTACACACGTTCGTGTGTTTTTGTAGCAAACAAATGTTTCTCTATGTCTTACCAAAAATCCGGTGTGTAAAAAAGAAAAACTGAGAAAAGAAAGTTCATAAAGTTTCTAAAATAAAACATTCTGTATTATGAAAGAAAATATAAAAATATTATAAAAGCTTGCTATAAATAGGGAATACATATCGTATTAATAACGTAGAGAACATCTGTTATTGCAGCTCGAGCGATAATGAGTTGCAGTTGGGCATGTGCTGTAGCAAAAGCTATGCTTTACTTAAAAATTTATATTTAACGAAATTGAAAACTTGATAGGTATAGGCATAATATCTTTATATTTTACCTTTAGCATAATAGGGTAGGGCAATTACTAATTCAAATTGCCCTACCTATAATATACTTTGCAAAGAAAACCTAAAATCCATCAATTCTAGTTCGTAATTTTCTTTCCGTTCAAAAGTTGCCTGGATGAGATCGCTTTCAGCGATAAAGCCGCCCATTGTTTTGCTTAATTGTGTATATTTCCTGTATTATGTTTCTGTGTGGTGAATAATAAAGAGTTATCTATCTATCTATCTATCAAAGCATTACAATACATACATTTTTTAAGAAAATAATATACCTACGTGATAGAAGTCACAAGCTTCAGACATTCATACAATAGATTTTTAAACAGACAGTCGCAAATCGCTCGTGTATATAAGAAAGATGATAAATGTTGCAGAAATTTGTAGGTAATTTGGAAAAAAAATTGTTACCTTGCCTAAACGAACTATTAGTCGCAAAAAAATCGTTGTTATTTTACCTTTGTAATAAGGCTCTTGTATTTGAAAATGATACAAGATTTTTTTACTCCTTCCATAAGATATTTTATTATTTTTACTCTTAATGATTTTACGTAGGTAATTATGCTCTTTGCTTACTCGTTTAATTGCATACAACTTTTTAGTTTTTGATGTTTTTATGTATTTAACTTTCAAATATAGCTTAGGATATTATTCATAGCATATCATGTTGTGCTAAGATTCCTGGACGGGCAGCAGATGCAACTTTTATGAAAGAGATATTGTTTCGAGTCGGAAGAGAATATCATCGAACAAAGTATCCATTGATTCAATCATTAATCTAATTCTGTTAAGTTCTTCAGTCATGAGATTTCTGATGAGATATTTTATTAGGTTTGCGAAGTTTATTGATAAATACAAGTTACAATATAATATGGTACAAGTTTTTACCCAGTATAAGCATGCGATTTTTTTATTAATTCCTGTAAGTATAGACATTTTTAACAGTTTGGAAAATCAACGATCTTTGTAGAAATATCAAACTGACATGTTTTTGACAAGCTGTCTATAACATGTATGTTTAAGTATTTTTATTGTTATAGCGGCAACAGAAATACATCATCTCAAAAATTTCAACTCTAACTATTACGGTTCATGAGATACACCCTGGTGACAGACGGACAGATAGACAGACAGCGGAGTCTAGGTAATAGGGTACTGTTTTACTCTTTGGCGTACCCTAAAAAAACAAAAAGTTTTCGTCTGTCATCCAGTTTTTATTTTGTTTCTCTTAAATGCTAAGAGTTCACCTCAAGTATGAAATTCAACATTTGACCCACAGCGGGTACCAAGAACAATGTAGCTAAATTCCATTGTAACACCATTACCAAATAGCTGAATGTACCATCAATCAACACTAAGGCCACACCATGGCGATCTACGACCCCGTCTCACTTCCATGTCATTAATCAGAATATATAAATATTGTGGGTGAATTTGAATTGCTTTTTAAGCGTATTTTTTTTATACGACACGCTTTTTGAGTAACACATGGCCATGCTAAGTGGTTACCATCACTAAGGTCAAGGTGGTCAGAAACCTTTGACAAGGCATTGCCTTAATTATAAACGAGCTGTACGATACACTACTCTGCGTCCATCAACCTGAGGTATATAGGTGATAAGCTATGTAACTATGTTGGGGTACCTGTAATTTCACAGGCACCCATACCTTACTTGGCGGCAGAAATAGACACGGTTCTAGTACTTTCCCGGACGATAGATCTTTAAGCAGCCTAAAAACTTTAACCCTGGTTTATTTTAGTCGCATACCTAAGCATTTTTTTTTAAAACATGCCAGTAAACATTTCTAGAACAATTTCAAACATCCCGGTTACTATAAAGAAAATCAAAGCGTTCAATTCGTTTTGCTCTGGCATAGTATTATAGGTATTCGAACCGCTCACATTGACGAGCCGAACAACATATTGCATACCTATCAACGTTATGTGCAGACACTCTGGTAAATGCTTTTAGAAATGCAAGGTATTAGTTTGGTATCGATTTAGTCGTTTTGTCATGAAGTTTGATGAGCTGCCCGTTAAGCGGTGATTTACTTTGAATTTCGGTTTAACATTTAAGTTTTGATAAATAAAATAACTTTACAACTTCGATCCCCAGGCAAGATACATATTCCCTTAGATATCTCAGTATCAAACCTACTCGAATTCTTTGTGGATATCTAATAGAGGTAGTCAGAGGTACGTCCAAATACTACATTTTATACTTACCCACCTTTTGCAGTAGTTGGTATTACATACGTGACAGGTTGAAAGCTCATCGCCGCTACTAGTTCAATAGCTGGTTTCCTTCGCCGTTTGAGAACACTGGCATTTACTTTCACCCATTGGTAAGTTACGTGAATGAAGAGTTTTTTTATAAGAATCTTTGTCCTGACTAATTTACATATAGACGCAACGCACAATCCCAACCGCTGGTCGTAGAGGCTTGAGACTTGCAGGGTATAATCTTCTTGGTGCTAAAGAAGGAATTCCTGAAATTCAACGCAAATATACATTTGTATTAAAATAACTTCATGTGGGCAAAGTCGCGTGCGCTCCTCAAGTCTTTTATATTTATTGTTATTTCAGAGAGAAATCATCAATTTTACCAAGATTCCTAGTTTCATGTTATCACTTTACTTCAAAAGACAATCAAGTAATTAATACACAAAAGGGTAAGGTTTTAAAGGTTAAATTAGATTGTATTTTTTAACACAGTAAATGAAAAAAATATACATAAAAAAAATTATTATCAGTGCGCAAATCCTCACCGCATTTTACTCGTGCCAAAGCTTATACAAAAAAACATCAAACTTAAGATAAAAAAAAAAATTATATACCACAGATCTTAATATTAGATAGTTTCCATCAAACAAAACATCCGCATCACACCCAGGAAGTTTGATTAGCATCAACATCACTTGTCGGTCATGACAGGAATAATTTTGTCCAATAATAGGGGAGGTCGCCCTAAGGGTACACATGCGGGCCTCGTTCTGAAATATTATTTGCCATACAGAACTAAGCCTTAATGTTTAAGTATTAAGGTCAATAAGATGACTGGATTGGCAGTGTACTATGGTATGCAATTGGATTGCGTTTCAACTATTGCATGCTGAATGCCGACGCCGTGTACCGATTTAAGCTGGGTACATGTTTGCGACCATCTGAAGTATAGGTACATTTATTTACAAAGGAAATTACAGCTACAAGTATTTATAATTGGTATGTACAAAATACATATGATACAGTTGAGCTATCTATCGGCCGTTGCAAACGATCTAAAGATAGCTCAACTGATCAAAACCAGTTCCAATCGGAAGCTATAAATAGGAAGAAAGAAGTATGTGTGGTTTTTAACTTAAAATCGGTGAGGACTAATTGTTTAAAAACTTTTATTTTTAGTCATCTTAGTTTCATTACCTACTTATAAAATAAATATTGGATCAGGTCTCAAAACATTTATTTTTTAACTTTCGCACCGGGAACACTTAATTGAATACACGTCGTGAAAATAAGAAATAAAAGAGAGAATATGCTATAAATACTCGTGTTAGTTTTTCATTTCTTAGCTAGAACCAGGGGTATTTTTCAATCGCATACATTTTTAATGCAAAAGTGTGTCTGTAAGTTATTACGTTACTTTTTTTTAGATGATGGTCAAAATTGACACAAATGTATCATTTGGCACTTGAGTTTGGCCGGTGAGTAGTAGAAATGTGTTCACTAGATTCAAATAATTTTGTGACAATAACGTTTTCGCATTCCTGAAACAAGTTTAACTTGTGTGACGAAATCCATTTGTCAGCTTCGATCCAACTCACTGTAGTTTCAGCGGATGCTATGTGTTTGTTTTATTCTGCGCCTGTTTCAATGTTGCGAAAGAATCTGTGTGACAACCAACTTAAATAACTGTTAAGTTAAGTTACTATACCTAGAACTTCTACTAGAAACATAAGTCACTAGTCAAAGTTAAACTAAGAAATCACTTATCTTGGTAGTACGTAGAAATTTTAATAGAGACTATAGAGTTTTTGTGAACTGATAATAAAGCAGAATCAAACACATTTGTAAAATATAGGTACAAATGCCAGTAACTAAGGACAAAAACAAATGTCGGAGTTCCTTAAAATAAAAGACATACGACACAAGAATTTAATTAAACAATCGATAGTTTTCACCGCACACTGAAATCGATTACCGCGAATCGATATCCCAGAGGAGGCAGGGGGAGTAGGGTACTGTCTCTGCAAGCGGCGTTGACTAATCGAGGCGCGTCCGCGCGGAATAAGACTGATTGCACCGGAGCTCGCCTATGCCTGCCTGCTATGTGGTTCCCTCCTACCTACAATAAGGTTGTGCCATGTCCGGACATTAGCTGCCCGGATTAGGTGATAAACTCGGCGTAACGTTGAAATATTTACACCACGATTTGTCTTTTGCATTGACAGGGAGTTTTAAATTTGATCTAAAGAGACAAAACACGAAAGTGAAGAGATTTCGAGGTTGCGAGGTTTTTAGTAGTAGGGATAAATTGTTTCAATATTTTGGTTAGAAACTGGAAACTGGTTATCATGATTTTTAAGTTTAATTGTTTTCCGATACTCTGCCATAGTTACATGCGCCATGATCACGGGTCACGCAAAAGTTTAGACGCCAGACAAAATGGTCTTCCTTTGCTCGCACTTTTTATTAGAATCGAACTCAAAAAATATCCCGTACCATAAATATGTCCTCAGAAAGTGTTTCCAAGTTCCCAGTATTACTTTTATAATATCTGTCAAGATTTTAATTTTTCTACTGAGATATAACTCATTATATGTTATGTTACGATGTTACAATAAAGTATGATATGTTACTATGTCATTCGCTGCACGGTCGGCTATTACGTGCTGCATTATTTGGTTGCCGCGTCTCCTCTAGTGCGTAGTACATCATACCTCAATACAATAGCATTCTCCGACTTTTTAAGTCTTGAGCTTGCAGCCCTATTTCCAACCGACATTATTTAAGAAATCAGCTCGCTCAGCCGGCAACAAAGGGAGTTTTTGCCACCCACGCAACGTGCTTTTGAAAGACTTATTACGTAAACTAAGTGCTGGGTAATGTTATCGAGGCATTTGATTTGAAAGAAGCAATTGGGGCTTGATACATTTAGTGCTTTTTCTATTTATTTATTTACGATTGTTTTGAAAGGTGAAAACTTAATAAAAGTTTCGGTCAAATCCCAATAAATTTGAATGTTTTGCCCATATTAAAAGTTGTATATGTATCTTATCGAAATTTCTGTAATTTTAATATAACTTTAAACCCGTCTCATGCAATGGTTTTTTGTTGCTTAGTTTACCACATAGGTGTTATCACTCTAAGTAGCAACCTATTATCAAAAAAATCCAATAAAAATAGTTACTCGAAACAAAATTATGGTATAAATTAAGTAATTATTATCCGTCTTAAGAGCAAGTAATTGTGACTTAAGTGATTGTCTTCATTAATCAATAATGCACGCTCAATGAATACAAGCCAAACACGCCTACGCTACTCAATCAAATGCCTACTTGAGGGGTTTTTGTCTCTCTTTGATGTAATAAGAAAATATGAGAGAGAAAATGATAGTACGTGATCAATACTACTGTGCGCACCTAACATTTAATTTACATACTTCTGTATGAAAATATTATTTTAATAAACTCTTCACACTGAATCAGCTATATATGATGAAGCAATTTTTATATGGTCTTTTAGATATTTGTATTATTTTCCTTACTTTTACACAATGATTTTTTATGATTTGGTGGTAGGTATCATTGTTATCGTTTTTGGTAGTGTTCAATCCTCAGGGAAACAAAAGTAAATTAGGTCAATTTATATCTTACTCCAAACTTACTAATGTCATTTTGCATTATAACTATACAGTCACAAATACCTCACGACGTCTGTCTCAAACATTTTGTATGAGACAGACAGATATTCACTTTGTCTGCTCTAGTGTATCATTTCTATACGGTATAAGACTGACAGGCTTATGTCGCATCACGACACGCGGGGCAGATCTAATATGAGTCTGTCTTTCTCGTAAACAAAACACTAACCACCGTTATTACGTACTGAATAGATGAGCAAACCTGAGTTTAGATTCAAACGACTTGACTGGACAATCTTGTACCAATTACAGACTAAACTCAGGCCCTAAACTACATTGCACAAATTGCTATTGTTGAGAACAAACTATAGAGAGAAGATTGTGAGGACTTTTGTAATAGTGTTATGGAACGACGGTGCCAACCGCGCAGAAATATTGCCCATGGAATATGACTAGGTAAATTTAGAGGAGTAACTATGTTAATAAAGTCTTTATGACAGCTCTCAGTCTCTCTTCTACACACTGTAGTTAGTGGGTTCGATCCCCGTCGAGAACTAACATTTGTGTGATAAGCACAGATGTTTCTGTGTCTGGGTTTTATATTGTATGTATTTGCATGAAAACATACAAAAGTATTCCATCAGTCATCTGGTTCTGAAAGTACAGGCGATGTTTAGTGTGAAGCTAGATGATGTAGTATAAAAAATGTCTACAAATATTTATTTATTAGAGTATATTATATACTATAATAAAAAATATTATTATTTCAATTTATTTATATAGTGAACGTATTACATGTGAGCACAAATAATAAGTGAACACTGGTCACTGCTCGCACAAACAGTGTCGCAGCTTCCAGCAGACAGCTGTTACACAACTTTAGTAGGTAGAAAAACTATATATTCTAGATGTAGATATGGGGTGGGTCTGTGAGTTTAAGGGTAAGAGTGTGTCTATATGGGAGAGATTTCCTGATAGCGCGAGTCATCTAAAAGCCAAGGTTTTATAAGATAACTCAACAACATAATTTAAAAAATACAAAGATGTCGTTACCTTGTAGATGCTAGCTGCATACTCTTAATATAAATAGTATCTTTACATACTCAGATGCATCTAATAAGGGCCTCATTATGCATAGCATTATCTTATCCCGATAAACTTTATCAAAATTCATTTACCTATATTTTATTCACGTGCCGGTCTTTTATCGCGAGTTTTCTCACTACGGCATTATAATGAAGAGTTTAAATTTAGGAGTAATGGTTGACCAATAAGATAAAAGCGAGAGGGCTAAGATTGCAAAGATAACCATTCCATTCTCCGAGATCGTGTAGCTACGGGTATAAGGTTGAAAATAAAATGGTTCGGTGCAAAGATAAGTTGGTAAATTGGTAATGACGGACGCATGGACGGCCGCATACAAAGTAGTCGGCTACCAAAATAAAGTTATCTGGCGATACATCCCTATATTAATGGCCAACTCGTTACTTGGGTATTGAGATGTTTGAGATCACAAAACTCAATGATTTTTGAAGACTTATATTACACGGGTATTTAATTTTATCGCGTATCAATGATTTTTGTTTGGGATATTTGGATAAATAATAAAGATTTGTCTTTGATATCAGCGCTACCCTAAACTACGTCCAAAAATTAAATAGTTCAAATTTAGTTTGTTTTTATTTTAAGATCTAGTAGTTATTTAAACATATTCCCTTCTCTCAAACAAAAATTAAGCAATATGTTTAAGGAAGGTAGTCATAGGTACCTCTAAATATTACATTTGGTTAGTTGCACATATTTTTTTAAAACAGAAATATCTATTTGGCTCTGATCGCATTCGAATCCACAACCAAATAATTGTTGGTTACAAGGCTAAGTCACTTTCTCTAGACCACCGGTGCTCTAAAAATATATATAAAGTCCAAAAATAAAATAAAACAACCTTACCGTCGTTACATGGAAAATAAAATAGGCACATTTAATAAAGCTACCAGTGTTTAAAGGAGTTCGAATCATAAATAGGCTCATTTTTAGATTTTTGTAGACCGCAAAAAGCCTACACTCTATGAAATTCACTGTGATTGAGAAAACAACGACTCCAAGAAAGTGTTTTACTTCATTTTATATACAGGGTCAGAATACTCGAAACCGGTACCCACACCCTTCAAGAAATACAGCAATACTGCTTAGCAGCAGAAATAGGCATGGTAAAAACGCGTCCTTTACAAAGATCTCTACTACACTACGTGAGAGTAATATAAGAAATATTAGTTATTATTAAACTTAGTATGATTTACCTACGTGGTTAATCTCTTAGTACACTGATGAGGATCACATAAATGATGACCATTACTGAATTACGAGAGTTGAACTCCACAACCTTTCTCGGGTATCATTTCAAAGCACAATCGAGCGTTTAGTTAGTCACCATAATGGGTCCTCCACAATAATAGTCGGCAATCACCGAGATCTCTATCGTTTCGGTCCGTAAACACAGCTACGGCCAATGTCTGCGGTCCCAGACTATAATTTGCCAGTTTTCGCCGCCTAGCTGCCTGTAATTTTACAAAAACATCGACCAGTTTGAAGACTTCATTTTGATATTTTAAAATATCCTTTTTTGTTGTGGATAGCGCATGATTGGCCTTCGGTTATGTAAGTGCACTTCAAAATTACACTCGCGTTTTTCAACTTTTGTATTGAAGTTGTGTAGTGTTTTTGGAAAAAGGTAATGAGCAATGGCTCATAATGGCAGTAATGACTGGTGTTTTGTTTACACACGTCGAGTTTCGGTTCATAGAGACCTAATCTGGTAACCAAATGTTCATTATGATGCAAAATTGTGGCTATTGCTTATGTTTTCTTGAAAAAATATCTTTGTGGGCGAGCGTCGAAATGTGCAGGGCACACGTCGAGGTATTCAAATGAAGCGTGCGACATAAACGTCAAAAAGGTTCATAAATCATAAAGGATGTTGAGACAAAACTTCGACAAAAGGCTCCGCACTAGGCCTTGGACACTGAAAACAGGTCAGGTTCACATGTGCTTCTAGTTCTTTGTCCGGTTTTGTGCAATCTTCCGGGTTCTGTGGGCGCCTATTGTAAAATTTGCATGCAAATTTTTTTGGTGCACATTTTTCGATATTTCTTTGTTTGTTTTTTTAAATATATTTCGCAGAGCGGTAGCTGTTTCTACTTATTGAAGATCCTGACTCTTGTAATACTTTTGTTTTTTTTTTCAATAGGCTTGGTATTTTTAATTGACTTGACTAGAGACAGAAACTCGTCACTGCGCGCGCTGTGTTGTTTCAGGTTTCAGTTTTCTACAACGATTTTTAGAATTCTCATATGTTCCAAGAACGTGAGATTACCATACCAAAATAAGAGTTCCACAGATCGAATTCATGGGAATTCAAACGCGTCCACCGAACTAATCACCGTGTCACTTCATCCATTTACTTGCAAATTTTGCACAAAACTCGTGAAAAAAACCTGAGATAAAGGTACAAAAGTGTTCTATTCTAGTCGCAGGATGAATAATTACCTTTCACGTCGCTCCTTTCAATCCGCAGTCAGCGATCGATCAGCGTCGGGAACTCTTTCAGTCGCGTCACCCTTGCCGCCACCTCAGGTAAGACGCAATTAATCTGAAACATCCCAAATCAGTATTACATTAAACGAAATAAAAAGCCCGCAGCCTGCCGGTTTTTTCTTTCGCTGCGCGTTTTCTTTTCCATTCAGATTTTTTTGACACCACGAAAAATGAGGCTCATTTATTTGACTCGTACACAATGTAGGTCTGTTTGAGTACGAGTATTTGCTATAAATACGCATTTTTCTCTACATCTCCTTCCTCGGTGGGGTGAGCTCTCTTAGGGAGTCTCACGTGTTCCTATTGTTCGGTTTCGAGATTTGAGGGGAGTGCTGATGCTTATATTCTCATGGAATCCATCAAAATAATCGCACGCTCATGTATAATGGATCGCGGTGTCGCCGAAGTTTCGTATCATTAAATATTGTCACACTTGAAAATTGTTGCAATTTTTTCAATGAGATCAAAACATTGAGATTGATGATGCTTTTTCGGTTTTTTCTTCCAAAGTTCCTTACAAAAAAGTCAGTAAAAATGTTCTTTTACATGTTTCTTTTACTTTCTTAATACATACTATCACTTTCATCTAGCAAAATCAGTAAAAAATTCTGTTGATAATTGAATACTAAGAAACATAAGGGGACGTTTCAAAATTTTATAGTACCATAAACGTAATTTTTCTCTAAATGAAACGGCACGTGCCGTATCAGAAAGTATCAATATAAACTATATCTTTACTCTTACTTTACAGAAAGGCAATTGTCTATTTTACTTTTGAAGTTGGATCTATTGTCTTATTGAGAGCCATGAGTGATGCGACACACACGCCAATAGTTTTATGGGTTTCAAACCAAATTTTAAGGTTCTTTCTGTCTGAAACATTGAAGCATTGTTTGATAAATTGCTGAACATAAATACTGTTTTGTCTTTGCCCATTCACATGTAATTAGGTAGCATAATTTACACTCTTGAATCTCAGACGCAAGTACACGATGAACAATGAGCGGTAAATCAATTATGCAATGCGTTTACTGTATTTTTCTTTTGACTCATTGAATATGAAAGTCCAGAGTATTTTTTTTTTTAAGAACCATGATGTTATTTATTTAAAATATTTCTTCAGATTATCCCTACTACTACAAAAAAAAATTTTTTCTTGTAATTATTACTTTTTCTGTATCTAGAAAAGAAAATTTCCGTTTCTAGCATTAAAATATCAATCAAGACCCAAATAAATTTGTAGCAGCCTCTCGGTGATTTGTTCAAATGAAAAATTTATTTCGCCGATGATTAATTTAATGGTGTATAATAAAACGTAATTGCTGTTTGGAAGTTTTTACATCTTCCTCTTGTCTAAATTAATTTGTTTTACGAACCAACAGTGGCAGATTGTAATGTAACCCTACTTAAAATTAAATGTCTCGATGTAAAGCTTTTGAAAAATTTGTGGCGATTTTGTTTTTATAGGTCACTCACTTCAATATAAATATAATAAATTATACAATAAATGATGTTTACGTAAAGTTATGCTATGATTCTTTCGTTTATGAACAACAAGTAAGAAATTTAAATTTCCATAATAAAACCGAACTTTCTACATTCCCTTGCTCAACCTATGTTTTCGAACTTCAATATAGTTTATTTCTTAAGTAACTTAAGGAATGTGGTAGGCGACTGTCCAAATACTTAAACGTGCTAATGCATTCGGGTCCGGTCGACAATCAACCCGTCACAGCCGACCCCTCGAATTAAAATCCTCCGAGGGCTAAAACGCCACTGACTGAAATGCCTTTGTCCACTTCGAAGGGCGTTTATTGTTTTATACCTTTGTTGTGCTAAAATTTAAATCCTTAATTATTCATAGGATTGTTTCGGCCGACAATACCACGGTCCAGAGCAATAAGGCTGAACGTCCACTTGCAGCGAATTAAAGTTTTAAATTTATTTTGAAGTTTTTCATTCAATATATACTCAAGAGATTTTTTCCTAAAAAAATATACGATAGTTATTTATTCTAAGTTCTTTGTAGGCTAAAAATACTTACAAACTAGATTTGTAGATCATAAATATAAATATAATGGCATAACTGTTCGCTTATTATCTGTTACTACTGGATACTCAGTCTTCTGTGCTGTAAGTTAGGGCTTAAATTCCACCACGGACAAATATTTCAGACAAACATTCGAGTAGATGTTTGCATAGCGTCTGAGTGCCAAATGGGTTCTATGTCAATAAATAAAAATTATCAGGGCTGTGGTTCCCAGTTTGAAGCTGTGCATATTAATTTACTACTTAAAACGCCTGCGACTATGCCCACGTGAAATTATTTTCGTAAAAATTTCAACCCCCGTTTAAGGGTTGACTTTCGGCATTTTTTTAATAGGTACACATCTACGATTCATGCAAATTATACCTTAAAAATGACCAGCGGCTAAGACTGCGTTTTCTATTATATGCCAGTCAGTCAACGTAAAGGTTCTCACACTTGTATCGAATTATAATTATTTATAAGCAAACAAAAGGTTCAAAAAAAGTAATTTTTCATTTACGCCAGTCTGGCTTATACGGCAATATTTTTACAATAGGCCAGGCTTTGCAAGGGAGGTAATCGGTTTGATTAATAAATTGTCAACTTGAATCCAGTGTTAGAATATAAATTGTTACCACAAATATTTCATTCCATTATGAAGCGAGATCCCGTTCATTGTTTTACGAAACATCATATCTCAAACTGTCACCTGATTGTCTCTGTTTACAGGTTTAGGTGAAACTGTCTAGGTAAAGTTTGTGGGTTTGGTTTAAAATTATTGCAATAGATACCTTGTTCTGTCTATGAATTTAAATTTAATAACGCTTAGTTATTTTTTTTTATCGGAAATGGTTACACATTTTTTTTTCACTCTATATCTTATACTTATAATAAAAAAAAATCTGACTGACTGACATATAGACAATGCATAGTCTAAACCATTGGTCGTAGAGATTTGAAATTTTTAGGGTATATTTGTCTTGGTACCTTGATACTAAGAAAAGAGTTCTCGAAATTAAACCCCTAAACAGGTACAACGAGGGTTGAAATTTGTACTAAAATAACATCACGCAGGCGAAGTCGCGCGTGCTCGCTAGTATCTTATAAAAATGTAATAAACACTATTTAGAAAAAATATTTTAAAAATACTTTTATATGGCTAAGAAATGAAAGTGTGCTACGTAAAAAAAAAAGTACGTTTAAAAAATTTAAGAAAAAAATTAGTTATTCATAACTTTGATTAACATTGAAATCAATTAGGAGCACCATCGGTTGGGTCCGCGTCTCCGACACATGTCGGTCCCCACTACCCTCAGCTTTTTCCATAACGACCCGTGAGCCCCTCCCTTCTTTAGAGAGAAAAGCATAATCCATCACTGTACGTCACCCCTATTTTGGTTCACTCCATCCCTCTCTCACTTTTACAGCAAGAGTATACTGCGCCTTGTCTCGCCCGCTAGGGGTAGTTTCTCTCAGTCGCCGCTTGACGGGTGATCATTTTTCTTGTGGCGCGTTCAATCATCGCGTCACTATCCCCCTCTCGTTTTCTCGAGAGCGTGTTCTGTTTGCCTCTCGCTCGCACAGGCCCTTCCTGTCTTTCTGTGTGTCCCTTATTTTCTGTTAGCGGTGCGTGTAGGACTACGTGCCGACCAAATATGGCGTCTTTTGTGTTTGATTTTGACGTTTTAATTTTTGTTAATAAAGTGGTTCCTTTTTTAATTAATTTTGTTTTGCTGTATTTTTATTATCATATCCGCTAGAGAACCGGTTAGGTAAGTGATTATAAGTCAAATAAGCGGTTTTGACGAAATCTCTTTAATAATCGCACATTGACCAATAAACAAAATTGCACATTATGTTTGCACTAAACTAATGTATTATAAGTAATGATAACTGATTTACGTGAATAAATCTTGGTTTCCTTAGGGTACGGATTATTTATTAATCTACTAGTCGTTCGCCTGCGTTGAAACATATGCAAATGCACTACATCCATGTACTGTACTAGATACTGTAGTATACGCAAAAAACTCAAACAAATCAAGTAATCTCAGGCAAGGCAGTATTTGAAGTCCCTGCAGAGTTTTTTTCTTATAACCGTTATGTTTAACTACTTTCGGAGAAAAGTCACTCGTAATTATCTATTAAAAAAATCCTTACTTAATACATAAAAACATGAATGAATTTCATCGTATTTATTACATAATAATTTCAATGTATAATGAAAAATATAATAAAATATAGATATAAAATATAGACCTATATATAAATATAGGTACTAATACTTTATAGAAACACGACAGTGAAATCGACAATAGAAAGCTTTTAATTTTTTAATCGACTTGCCACCTGTCGCCATATGCGCTCACGTTTGTCTGCACCTCGTAGTTGTACTGTGACATCTACAGACATTCGGGACCGAGACCGCCCGGGACCGTAGATTGACTTGTCAGAATATTTGAATTTTAATCCAGGACAAACGAACACGCTGTTGTTTATTCATGATATACATTTATTAAGCTCGATCTAACAATGTGCTTATTGTATATGGAAAAAGTTCCAAATTAAATTAACAAAAAATAAAAAAACAACAGATTTCACTCCACAAATCGGCAAGTGACTTTCTGCAAAAAAAATTATCGTATTGCAATTTACATCAAATATTAAATCAAATAATACTATAGTATATTAAAACTCTTTAGCTGCTTATGTTTTCTTATTCATCTTGAAAAGAAATACCTTTTTCTAAGTGAATTCTTTAGGGGTTCAAGCTATGTTGACTTGCGTCTAGGTTTTTGGGACAATCTATTGAAAAACAATATTTTAGGTAAACTGTCAAATCACAACTTAAAATGAATGTTTGATAAAGTGTTGCAAAATACTTAGGTTTGTATTATAAGATGAATGTATTTAAATCATAAATTATATATTACAGGTATTCGTTGATTGCAAAATACGCCTCCAGCTTCAAACGGTGTATCCACTGCGCGTCCGACTTTCTGGAGCAAAGGGCGCGTTACTGTTGGCACCGTCTTGGCGTGAGTATAATAAATAACAGTCACTTCATATTTTTTATCACGAGTCTTTTAACAAATTATGACGAGAGTGTTTCTTTTACCATAGTAAGTTTAGATACAAAAATATATGAAATTGTATTTGTAAAAAAAAAGCAGTTTACATGTTTAAATAAATTTTAGTGATTGAATTTATATAAATTTTGAATATTACAGACAGCTAATATCTGGAGGAAAAAGAAAACAAGTATCGTAAACATCGAATTATAAAAACTGTTTTTAACTTCAGTTGAAATGTAGTTTTGTTTTTTGTTAATTTTCTAATTAGTTTTTTTCGGCAAACCTTCTATTTTCCAACTAACTAAGTCTAACAGGGTTTAAATTCTTCATGAGTCCTAGATGAAAAGTCTTATACGATTTAATAATACGTAGTTCCAAGAGGAACAACCCTAAAGTTCTTTCGACTCAAGAAACCTTTAGGCAGTAAATGATTGGATGGGTTTTTAATAAGTTGCCGTATACGGTTCGTATGGTTGGTAATTTAATTGCATGCCCATTTGAAGGCGTTGTAGGCGCGAGCTGCGATGATCGGGAAAGTACTTAGCGAATAAGCTATAATTACTTTTATCTTGATGAAAAGCAATAAATATAGCGGAATGAAGGAGCAGTATTTAAAAAAACAAAATGAGCTTTTAAAAATATACAAATCAAAACGAATCACGCATTTTAGCTTTTAAAATTTGTCAACGTTAATTTTCTTTTTTTTTTACCTTTTAACTATACTGAGTAATTAGGTAGGTAGGTAATCATTTGATTACGCAGTAGGGAGCTTAAATATTTTTGACAGGTAGGTAAATACCCAGATAAAAACATAATACCTATTTAGACACTGGCTCGTCTCACGCATTCATCCAACACTATGCCAATTAGTATCAATAATAAACTTAAATATAAATTAATCGGACTATAAAAACAATTTTAATGCTTATTTCTTGAAATACAAATAAGACTTATTTTAATTAAATCTACCGTGAGAGCCTCAAAAGGCATGTAGTGTAGGCCATTAATTTTTTTATTTGTTTTGACGCGAGATAGTAGCTTCCATTAGTGTTACAAGGCTGACTGAAGAGCCGACTAGGGTTGCAAGTAGGGCTGCCATACATTCATTTCCGGATAAGCCCGGAAAAACCCTTTTAGGCAACAAAACGATAGAAATAAGTAAACATGTCTGAATTAAAAAAAAAATTATTCTCTAGATTCTGATATAACTTTTATTGTATATACCGATGTGGCGCGGCGGGCGAATGTCCGCCTGCGACGCAGGAGGTTGCGGGTTCGATTCCCGCCTCGGGATAAATGTTTGTACGATCTGCAAATATTTATTTCGGGTGTTCTGGGTATTTTCTATGTATAATAAAAAATATCTATGTACGTAATATATTGTATTAAGTATATCAGTCATCTAGTACCCATAACACAAGCTCTGCTTAGCTTGGGGCTAGATGATGCTGTGTGGACTGTCCAGCATTATTATTATTATTATTATTATATAATACTTACCTAATACTATTAAACATAGCTAAAGTACTACTTTTTAGTATATTATTTATGACAACTTTATTTCCTGGAGTTTTTTTTGCATTTTTTACATTATTAGTTGTCGTGGAAATCAATACTTTGATTTAGTTTCTAAGATATTGAAAAATGATCCTAGTGATTATATTGACTAATTTCTTTTGACATTGACGTACTTTTAGGAATTTTTTCACTGGTAACCCTAGTTGTTCTAAATATTCAATAGAGGTTTGAATATGTTAATACAGACACTCTCTTTGGGTTGTAGATGGCAACGTCGTTTTTATCTTATACAACATTTAACTCCAGTAATTCAATTTACTTTATTTGCATAACGTCGCATCTTTCTAAAGTAGGTGAGTATGCTAATACAAACGCCATGGTGTTTTATTTATGAACCTTGGCGTTTATAAAAGGTTAGATGAATATTCTAACCTTTTTATATACTTAAACAATATTTATATTACATACAGTAGGTACCTACAGTTTTTTTTATTTCACTAGCTGATGGAACAAATAGTCCACCTGTTATGTGGTGGATAATACAAAAAAAAAATTGATACCTAGTTTCCTTACAATATTATCCCTCAAACTTTAAGTGCACTGGCATTGCGTACATACAATTTGCCAAGTGACAGTTCAAAAATTCTATGCACATACTTCTAAGGAAGGCTCACATGGTGGTCAGTGGTAACCAACACCTATAACAAAGCATTGCCTCGCAGGTTACGTTCGTTAGGAACTCCTTGTACTGTCTTGCGTCCACCAACCTGAGGCATACAGGTATTAAGCCTCATGTACCTGTAATTTCATCCTTTGAAGTGGAACACAGCAAAGCTGCTTGGTGAGAAGAATAGGCATGGAGGTACTCCCTGGGCGAGCCCTTCACGAAGAGCAGTACTTCTAAAACTTATAACAATCAAACTACTTTGAAAATACACTTTCGTATCACCACGTCTCTATTCCTAAGGCCAATTTTTTCTTTCCTTTCGTGAGAGGAAATTGAGTAATGTGGGCGTCAGATGGCATCAAGGCAGATTGATAACGGGGAATAAATCGCGTATGGTTCTATTGTGTGCCGCGCTGATATGGGGGGCTTTTTAAGACTTCCTTTGCCCATACGGTGTTAACAATAGAGGTACTGAGGAACTAAGAATTCTACTTAAAAGATTAGATGTAGCTACTCACTACAAAAAATTACTCAAAAAGTCAGTGTCAGAAAGTAAATGATATGGTCTAAAACTGGCAAGTTGAGGTAGCAATAATACTTTTTCTGTAGTTGCTCTATATAAAATGCACCCGGCTGTTAGGCAAAATTTGCAATGGTACTATCGCTCTGAAAAATTCCTGTAAAAACTGACTGAATGTTTCCTTGTGATCTTCATTACGACAAAAACTTAAAGCTTCTCTGTTTGGTTTGTTTTCAAGAATGGAAGTAGGTACCTACGTTTCACAATGTAAATACTAATTGACAGAGGTAACCGCTCAGTATCAGATGAACCAGCTTATACCGTCACTGGTATAAGCTGCTTGTTAGTCTATCTACTGGCACCGTTGTTTTCATTTTGGCATATGCTGGCAAAGTAGGGGAGAGGAGGCAAAGGTAAGATGCCTACATGTGGGTTAACGAGTCCTAGTGAGGGCAATTTTGGCAGAATCTATGATTTTTCTAAATATTTGTTTAAAACGTTATCTCATGCGTGTTTTCTGTTTTATTTCAATGCTTTAATCTAAATATATATAACTCAAAGGTGACTGACTGACTGACTGACATAGTGATCTATCAACGCACAGCCCAAACCACTGGACGGATCAGGCTGAAATTTAGCATGCAGGTAGATGTTATGACGTAGGCATCCGCTAAGAAAGGATTTTGATTAATTCTACCCCCGAGGGGATAAAATAGGGGATGAAAGTTTGTATGAAACTTTGTCAATTTTTAACAGATCGGGCTGAGACTTTGCATGCATAAAGCTACTATTATTTTATATGGGAAAAAACTGCCACGCAGGCGAAGCTGCGAGTGGTCGCTAGTGATGTATACGTCTAATAGGTGGGTACAGGTATGGAAGATAGCAAAATAGGCTAGTAAAATTAATCAGCTCTTAACATCCCTGATATTTTTATCAACCAGCAAACGTGCATAGACAAATCACCATAGGGACAGAACAAGTTTCCCCACGTTCGTACCTTACAGAAACAATCCGTATGGTGTCTTAAAAAAACAATGGGTTCGTGATGAAGACGTAGCCATTGTGAACAACGAGCGGGCTATATTTCACGGCTTTGTGTGCCCTCAGTGCCCGATTAATTCTAGATATCTCCATTTGAAGGCACCACGATGTGATGAAACCTTTTTGATTCGATGGCAGCGGGTGTGGGTTTAAAATATCTGTCACTTTCTAAATGAGTTTTTGTTGCGATATTATATCATCTACTATTGTTCTACTATGTGTTTTTTTTTACCTCAAACGGTGAAGGAAAACATCATGAAGAATTTAATGTTCTATAGCTGCAACGATCGGTTTCGTATGGAATGCTAATTATTGTAAAACATAAGTATGTACCAAATGTAGTATTTGGACGTACCTCTGACTACCCCCATTAGACATCCTCAAAGAATCTCGAGTAGGTACTTGATACTAAGATATCTGAGGGTATACGTACCGTGCCTGAGGATTAAAAGTTGAGGTGCTGTTTTTTTTTATCTCCCTATTTTTACTTTTAATTTTTATGTTCTCCTTGGTGCTATAGAAATGATTTTTAATATGTAATATTTTAATTACTTTTTTCAGTGGAAAAAACTTGCGTACGTAGGTACTGTTTTGAATTAATTTAACGAGTTATTTTTTAAGAACTCTGTTCACAAAAAGCTTAAGCAGAAGTGCACCCACACATATCCGAATTAGGGTAGGTAACTGCTGTATGTTGGTACCACTGAATGATAATTTAAATTCATTCTCTTCGCCGCCCGCGCCATCATTTGGACAAATGCTACGTCATTTGTCTGAGGGCCTGAAGTACGGAGGGGGAAGGAAAAGTTCACAATTTCCTCACCGAGAATGATCCGTAGCAGTATAGAAATAGGTATCATTTTGTATCAACTTTCACTGATCAGATTCCAAAAACTTCTGTTACAGTTAAATTACGCAATATCAGCCTTTAAACATCACATGATAAAGTTCATTCGCGCTTGTCCACTCAAAATCTCATTTTGTGAGCTTTCGAAAATATTTTCACAATGAAAAATGAGACTTATAAGAATGTTTGTCGGTTTATTTTTGATCGGCGAAGCTTTTCTCAATTGGTGTTGAATTAAAACTTGCTGTATTTGCGCTACTAATTAATTTAATTATTTATCCCATTGTACGTATGTTTATTCAATACACATAATTTTAATGAATTGATACTAAGAATTGTAGCTACCGTAAAATTAATCAATTAACTCTCATATATTATTGAGCAATACAATATTTCAAAGTCGAATATTTTATTATGATAAGCTTTTTTTTTTATTTAAATGTTATACATAAGGTAAGTCATCAATAAATCTATACTATTTATAAGAAATGTTGTCCTTATTGAGTTGCTGACTGGTAGTGTACCTACTAAGCAAGGGATTCCCGAAATTCAACCCCTAAACAGAAACAGCGGGAAATGAGGTTCGTATGAAAATAACTTCGGACGGACAAACTCGCGCGCGTTTCACTACTAATAAATAAGTTTATTAAGCCATCTAAGCAAAACTTGTACTAGTGAAACTCGCAAATTTCAAAGTTGTAGTGGTGGGATCGAACCTACAACTTACAGCGCAGAAGGCAGAGCTACCTACTTATAACTAAGCTGTAAGGTTACGTGCGGTCTATGATTAGTTTGGAGCTAGATGATGTTGGAAAAAAAACTGTGCACAAATATTTATATTTATTTATTTTATTAATACAATCTGCAAATATTTATTCCGGGTGTTCTGGGTATTTTCTATGTATAATAAAAAATATCTATGTAAGTAATATAGTATTGTATTAAGTATATCAGTCATCTAGTACCCATAACACAAGCTCTGCTTAGCTTGGGGCTAGATGATGCTGTGTGGATCGTCCAGCATTATTATTATTAATAATAACAATAATACCTAGCGGCTAGGTCTGAGTCCATACAAAATAATACAAACGCCACATATGTGTTCAAATACAAACAGTGGTAAAATAATAATCATGTACCGCGTAAATGTTCTATTAACGACCGTCCATTCGTTCCAGTGAAATAAATTTGATGAAATCAAAAAAGAAAAAGCGCTGTAAGTAATTGGCGCTTGCGTGTTGAATACGGTATACGATATTAAATTCTGCGATGAATTATGTAAAGCTTAATTGATGGATAGGTAGGAAATGTTAAGGGAAATGCGAAAATGCTGGCAAAAATACTAAAAAAGAAGTAAAACTTACGCCTTGTTGAATGCACCTTAACATGTTTCTGTCTTGCCTTTACCTTATTAAGTTAGATTAGAACCATACTGGAGCTTCGTTATTTACATTATTTGTAAAAGGATTAGGCTTGGCCTCGAGGAACTGACGCATAGATTCACCTATCTTTAAGACGTTTCAAGATGATCCCTGCGGATATTACTGAATATGCTTTTGACTTTGACTTTGACACGTGTTTGGTTTCGGAGATGTAGAAGTTCAGGCTTAGAATAGTACCCCTCCATTACCTTACATGTAGGTCGTTGCAAACGCATGCACGCAATGTCTTATAAAACACAATTTTTCTAGTATTTTGGCCCCGTAGTCTGTGACCCGACACCAGTCTTTCATCGGTAAAAAGTGATCTTTTATTTAAAAAAAATGCTTTTAATATATTTTCTTATTCAAGAAATTTTATATCGTTTTGGATTCTATCTATAATATAATATGATGAATTTCAAATTATAGTATTTTACAAAAAATAATGTAGGTAAGTATTGTATGGAGTCTATATTTCCATATTATTTTAAGTTTTGCAATTTGAGGCTAGATGGCGCTGTGTAATAAGTTGAAATTAATTGAAAACTTATTTTTGGACTAAAATAATACTCTTTTATATACTGGAAGGGGCATTAAAGAGGATATATGACTAAATGTAGAAACTTCTATGTTAGGTAAATATGATTAATTTAATTTTCCAATTCCCCCAACTCTACCAAAAAAAGTTGAATTGTTTTTGACAGCAAATTTTTCTATTCGCACTCCCTCCGAAAAGCAATCTAGTTTCACCCAACATCACCGGGGATTACTCGTTTCTTTTTTGTATTTATCTAATTGTACCGGCGGTATGCCCTAGAGATGGGGTAATATGGACTCTAGACTCGAACACCCAGAAAAAACGGAGTTAAATGATCTTTTAGGACAATTCTTCAAAACATTCTTTCAAGCATGTAATCTGTAAACTAGTTTAACACAAATAACTTACTTTTAGTAACTTAACCTTCATACTTACCTTTAAAAGTTAGGTATATAAATTTAAGGTATATAACTATAAATATTGCTTATATTTTGACAACTTTTTATAAGTAAGGCCACAATCAACGTTAATACCTTACCATCATCACATCACCATAATCGGCATGAAGAAGTCTATTGAAGGATAACGTTAGAAGTCAAAGTCAAAGTCAAAAAACATTTAATCAGTAATATCCACAGGGATCATCTTGAAACGTCTTAAATCTAGGTGAATCTAAGCGCCAGTTCCTCGTGACCAAAGCAAGAAGTTATAGCCTGGTATATTTTTTAAAGTAATACAAAATAAGTAAGTAAGTCAAAATCAAAGTCAAGACATTCATTTGGTAGAATCATAAAGATCATTTTAAATTACCTTAAATCTATATGAACTTTGGTGCGACAATAGGCAAGAACCGTCTTGGCACATACCGTTTTATTGTGAGATTTTTCAAGTGTTATTGAGTATATTGAAGTAAGTTGAGTCAAGTGACGTATGTCGATGACGCTTTTTGAAAAAAAAGTTTATCAAATAAATTTCATGCTACGAAAACGGTTTACCAACAAAAAATTCAATGATTTATCGTCGGCTAGTGAAAGCTACATATAAAGCAACATCAATTCACGCTGTACAAATCGTGTACAGAAAATGTTATTCCGAAGGACCGACTCCATCCCTGGTAAGGCGCCCCCACAGCCCGCGAGTGACACTGACGGATCGCAAGGCATTAGTCATAGTCGAGACCTCCCCCCCACCTACCTCACCCCCCCATATACCCTGTTTATTTACTTTTTGTAACGGTATTGATGTTTAATTATAGAGGTTCACCCTAATGTTACTTGCCTAATTTTGGCGGAATGTTTTCTTTGTAATTTTTCACGGATCAAATATTTTTGTTTGCTGCGGACGTAATTTTTATGGGTTTTCTATTTTGGTGAGTGTTTTTTGATCTTGTGAGTTTATTTATAAATTTAAAGTTTTAAATAGATAAACGTTTGTTTCATGTTAGAATCTGCCTAGAAAGCGCAGGATACGATACGTATAATTTATTTTATACTTGAAGGAAGAATACACGTGACTAATGTTTCCATTTATATAATACAACTTCAACATCATCAATAGGTGCTTATCGTTTAAATTAGTAATCGTAATATTCATGCTAAGCTATGCTATATTTATCCTAATAAGCTATAAAATAGCATACCGTTTGAAGTCGGCTTTAGTATATAAAAAACAACATCAATCGCGCTTCAATTATTTATCCCTAATGTAATTATGTTAATCTATGCAGTATTTATATCAATGAGCTATAAAATAACATGAATTTTGGAACTGGTTTTAGTCTATAAAAAACACTATTTATCACGCATCGATTAATGATTCTTCGTATAATTACGTCCATGCTAATCCATGCGATATTCATGTCAAGAAGTTATAAAATAGCATGCCGTTTGAATATGGCTTTAGTCTATGAAAAACACCATTAGTCACGCATCAACTAATAATCCTTAAAAATCTCTGGTTTGATTCACTGGTTATCTACCGTAAATAATGAAATATATATTTTTTACGCCCATACAAATCCATGCGATATTTATGTCAAGGAATTATAAATAGCCTGATACCTACTTAAAGTAATTATGTCCATACATACATACATGTTAATACATACGGTATTTGGATTAAGGAGCTCAAACTTCAATGCGATATTTTTTAAATATAGTACAAATACTATAGACCAATATAAATATACCAATTAATATCACATAAATTAACAATCCTTAGATACTTACGTCCATGTTAATCCATGTTACTGCATGCTATATTTATATTAATGGGCTATAAAAAGCATGCCGCTGGAAACCGGCTTTAACCAACAAACAACAAACCCATAGAGTAATTATGATAAAGCGATACATGCGATATTTATATCAATGAGCTATAAAAAAGCATGGCGCTTGAAACCAGCTTTAGTCTATGAAAAACACCATCAATCACGCATCAATGAATCTCCCATCATCACCTGGAGGGTTCTTATCACGGCGGGAGATGGATGACTCCCCTATCTGTTAATTAAGATTTTCGCGACTCTCACGTGCTAACGGATGCTCGCAATTTAACTTTGAGCTTTGGAGTATGTTTGTTGATCATTCTTGTTGGTGTAAGCGATAGGTAAGGCTATCCATTATTTTACTGTTTTGTTTATATTTCATCTATAGGTTCAACTTTATTCGCCGTGGTAATCTATACAGGGTAGTTTATCTATCTCGTTTGATTTAAATATGCTCGTATATAACGTAGATTGATCTACCTAATATATATTTAAATCTAGATCTAAAATTAAAAATTAAGTCTTTATTATATATATTTGAAACCTTTATTACTATTTATATTATATTTAGAATCATTAAAATTTATTAAATCTAAAATTTAGATTTTAAATCTAAAACTTCAATTTAAATTCATTTGAAATTTAGATTAAAATTTTTAAAACTGATATTTTAAAAGTTAAATACTTATATTGGATTTACCGAAAAGTGACTTTCTCTGAGAACCAGCCTTTAAAAAAAGAAATTACTGAGAGTGCCGTAACATCCATATTCTAGATTTAGTTCTAACTATGAATGGTTTGATCGTTATTTTAAAATTATTTTCTTTACATACGATGACCACCATGTAAGGTTGTTCCATGCGGGTGTATGGAGTCGAAGCCTTAGTAGTAGGTTATGTTTATTTTCAAACTTGTATTCAATTTATCATGCATAAGCTGACTTTAACCATTGCTAAATATAAGCCTCGCTTTGTTTCTGCTTAAAACATTTCTCTAATCTACGAAAACCCACTCGCAAATACAAACTCATCTAAGTATAAAGTTGAGATAGTTCGCTGATCACCGATAGAGGGCGGGTCGAACACCCATTTGTCAGGAAGAGCCTCATTAGGGTCGAATCTGGTCGAATCTCGAGGGATTAAGGGCCCAGTGCCCCTACACTATTCAAGAAAATGTTGAGAAATGATTGATTATTCTTGATGTTGAAAACATCTCCTTCTTGGGGTTCTTGATGTTGTAAATCCATACCAGTTCTAAGAATTCTTGTCCAGACTAACTGACATAAAGACAACCCACAGCCAAAACCACTTGTAGAAACTTGGAGTTTTTAGGGTATATTGGTCTTAGTGGGTTGTGGGTTCGATCCCCATCTTTAGTGGAAATCAAACCCACAACCTACAACGCAGAAAGCTGAGTTACTACTTTGTTATACTACCCTCTGTACAGTGTACTATACCTAAATAACATTAGAATGATATTTTATAACATTCTACAAGGTTACTTAGCAACTTTCTGCGCGACCATCGTGTTGATAGGTGATTGCTAGTAGCATACATTTTTCAGTGCTTTCGTGCTTCGAAGAGTCCGTTTAACTGACGGTTAAAAACATAAAACGACCTTAAAAATTCCGCCAGTGTTGACTACTTTTTTACATTATATAACTAGCTTATTTTATTATATTTACTATAGTATTATTAGGAAACGATTGGTATATACGGTAGGTACATACGAAATTTTAAAATTTCCATAAAATAAAATATATTTTATCTAATTCATCATGTTACTCAAGTTTGTGTATTTCACTAAAAATTCTGTGTATTATACAACTATTATAAAAACATTAACTGATAGATACAAAGTTATCGCAACCACCAATCAGAAACGAGAACTCGAAATAAATCGATGTAACATCCAATCATTACTCTGTGTCAGGATCGACTCAATTAAAATATCGTTAATGAATAAAACTACAGGTAAATTAGACCTTATCCAGTCAACATAAGCTTTAGTTTTAATAGTAGCAGTTTCTACCTTGCGATGGTCATTATGGTAAATGTAGTATAGTACAAAACCACAAAATCGGCGTGTCGGAAAGAGAATAAAGGCAAAATACACAGTCAGTTGAACCACACATGGTCAAATAGCTGTCATTTAAAAATGAGCTACCCATATATATTTCTATAGTAAAAATGTATAGCAAAAATCGAAAAAAAAAATGGAAGGTATAGATTACTTTTTCTTCCATACTAAGATTAGGCCGGTGAAGAAAATCATCGTGAGGAAACTAGTTGTGGGAATAGTTTTCATATTTCCACCGCACTTATTCTTAATACTCTTAGAGCACCGGTGGTCTAGCAGAAGTAAGTCTGACTTCTGATACTGGTCAGGTCGTGGGTTCGAATCCAGTCGTGCACCAATGGATTTTTCTGTTCAAAAAATGAATGTATGTAATGTCAGTGCTCTCAAACAGTGAAAGAAAACATCGTTAGGAAACCACTTAGTATTCTAGCAGCAGCGATAGGCTTGCAACCTGTCACGTTTGGGATTCTAACTACTACAAAATGTGGATATGTACTAAATGTAGTCTGTCTGTTTCTCTTAGACATCTTCGAAGAATTTCGAGTAGTTACTTGGTACTAAGAGATTGCAGGGGATATCTACCGTACTTAGGGATTAAAGTCGTGTTGCTATTTTTTATTTACATAGCAACAAGACGTATTATTGAAAAATTTCCAGCGGGTTAGGCTAGAATTTCTAAAACGAGTACAGCGGAGCTTAAATTTTCATGAATATACTTCACGCGGTTGTAGACATGCACGTTTTGCTAGTATAACATAGCTAGCGGCGCGACCCGGCTTCGCACGGGTTTTAGTAAAGATCCTTATTTTTTTTTAAATATAATATAACCATGTCGAGATAGTGTAGCTTCCGCACGGTGAAAGAATCTTTCAAATCGGTCCAGTAGTTCCGAAGTCTATTCAATGCAAACAAACAAACAATCAAGTCTTTCCTCTTTATAATATAAGTGTAGGTAAAGAAAAAAAGACTAGCAAAGTAGTATTTCCCGACTCCGTTTACAACGATCTTTAAAGTCACCTTTATCTATCGCTGACATCGTCGTACCTCATCAAACTTTATCAAACATTCATACATAAATGTACACAACGTAGCTTGCGATAAATTACTTGTAATTTTGTACTCGGGTGGTACCTGAGCATGAAAAAACACGAGACATAGACGTCTTGGTGCGTCGCAAATTACTGTCATCATCTTCTCATCAGTGCCGTGGGTAAGCGCTGATGTATAAGAGCCGAGGGTGCAGCTGCCATAGAGTAGAGACTTAAGATATGACAAAGCTACAAAGTCATCTATGGATAAAATTCAGAAACAAAACTTTTTTTTATGAAACTTCCTTTAAAAACGCTTAAATAGTAAGTCACATTCGTTAGAGCTCTATATACAGTACACTACCCCACGTCCTGTAATCTAAGGTTTACATAGGTATCTTAAGACTCCTGTAATTTCACCGCATTCACACCCTTGGAACCAAAACAGCAACAGCATGCCGAGTTCTGTTTAAAGGGCGGCAGAAATATGCATGGCACTTCCCTGGATAAATCCTCCACTAAGAGTTACTAAATCCGTAAAACTAAGCATAAATTTACGCTAAGACTGAAGGATCATACCACGAAATGGGCAGTATCATCATCACCTAAGTACTAAATATCGCCACTGCGATCACCAATTCGCCTATCGAGTGTGGTGACTATGGCAAACCCCCATAAATAGGGAGGCGTATGTTCAGCAGTGAACTTATTCTACCACCACTTACTGATGGAAAGAGCATTTATGACATACCGGGTGGTTTAGTGATATCATAAAGAATTGCTTCGTAGCTCACGCTATATATAACTATTATCACTTACTTTATATTAGTCATAAAAACTTGGTAGATGTACAAAAATTGGTAGTGCTTCTAAAATATACTCTTTGACATAAAATAAGCATCTAAGCACCAAAGAGTTTACTTAAAGAGAGGGTTCAGTGTTAGGTTTTAAACTATACGAAAGTTCAATCCCCGCAAGGAACAGATTACGAGAAAATAAAATTATCGCCATAATATAACTTGTGAGAAAATACTAGCGAGTGCTCGCGACTTTGCTTTCGTAACTTTATTTTACAACCAAAAAAAATTCCCGGTTTTTAAAGGATTTAATTAAAGAATTAAATACAAAACTCAGTGAATATTAAAATGCTTTCGCATGTTTGTGGGATTTGCCAGTGACTACCCTTGCTCGCTGGATTAGTGATTACTTGCTTTATAAAACACTCAGTTTTGAAAGCCTTTTTTACTTTTTCTATTCCCCTGTTATGTTTCTACAATCTGTTGTGCCAGTCAGCCTTGCTAAATCTTTAATATATTTAGATTATATGCCATTATAATGCAATCTACTTCTTAAAGCAAGAGGTTTTTAATGGCTGTATTTCTTGTGAATAATCATAATCAGTTTCAAGCCTACCAATATTTTGTCTACGCAAAGCACGAACAAAGAAATTCGTACCGTAAACATACCAGCATCCGAGTTACACTGCGCAGTAACCAGGCAATACTCCGCAGTTGAGTTATCGATACCGCGTAATGTAATTCAAATGTTAATAAATATCCTGAGGGGATATCTATCGTGTCTGGAGATTATAGTCGTAAAGGTATTTATCTTTTTATTTAGACATGGCGATGTCCTAGATTTCTGTTCTGATATATTCGTAAGGTTAAAAATAAATAATACTTATTCAAATATTAGAAAGGTAGTAGTAACCGGGTGACGATGACGAATCACCCAGCACGCGTGACGAATCAAAATGACGTTGAAACAATTTGTATTTTTTCTACGGTCGGTAGCAGAATGCAAAGGTTATTCTCTTTTCTCCGAGTTTAAGAAAAGTCGTATTCGTCACATCACGCTCGTCCAGTAGTGATAAAAATCTTCAAACTAAAAAATAAATCGCCAGTTTATTTTTACCTACTTGTATCTTTAACTTGTACTTATGCCAGTGTTTTGGAGACGATTCTAATTGGTACTTTGAATCAGTTGAGTTATCTCTAGATAGTTTGAAACTGCCTGTAGATAGCTCAACTGTTTCATTTGTAAATTATACATACCGATTATAAATACTTGTTAATATAATCTAAGGTGTAATTTTCTTTGTATTCATGTTCTTGTTTTAACGTTTTCTCATATTTACTCGCTAAAATAACCAGGTTGTTAAAACAAAAATTTGAATGTTATCTTACTAAGCAAGGGGTTTTGAAATATCTCGTCAAATAGTTCGAAACTGATGCTAAACTTGTTTTGAATAAAAGTTCATTTCTTTAAAAAACATTCAACTCAGAGTAGAAACATTTAATTCCACGTGTAATAAGTCCATGCAAATGAAATAAAGTGGAATAACGCGTTTTTTAACATTATTAGCTATATAAAAAAATATCGTTTAGTGAAATTTTCCGCTTTTTATCTAATTAGGGGTGTAAAAACATTAATCCTTCACACATAAATTTTTGATAGTTTTTTTTTCAGTTGCGTAGAAAAAAGAGATTACCAAAACAGATTGTCGGTAAAAAAGTGGGCCGGTCCGTTTGATCATTAGTGTGGGCCAATGGTCGTTACCTAAAAGTCATTAGCGTCAACTTTTATTTAACATCAACATTAGGAAATACAACTCTCTATGTATCTTGGATATGTATCACGCATATCATAGATTCACTTAGATTCGGCGTTGAACTGATAGTAGTAATTTTATATTATTATCAGTAGATATATAGGTGTATCATATATTATTCTTAGTGAGTACACATTTCTACAACTTTTTACTTTTCTCTCAGCTCAAAGGTTTGCTGTAAAATAATCTTTTTAGGGTTAGACTCGTCTTTGTACATGTCTTTTGTCATCACTGTTTTGTAAATAGTATTTATGTGTGCAAGAGTTAAGAAGAGTTTTATTATATTCCATGATTATTGTTTGACTTCACGTTCAATATTTAGTAAGTACCTAAAAACTTGCTGTTTTTACAGTATTTCATTTTGTGGTCTAAGACAGAACTTTTTTTCAAATATTCTACAAATATACTTCGATCTCAGTAACAGTTCATTTGCTAAACATTATGTTTTTGAGAAATTAGGTTTGTGATTTTCTATATAAGTATTATTTGGCTTACGTTTACTTTTTTTGTTGTACTGTGACAATATTTTTACTTCAAGGGATAAAAATGCAAATATAATGAAGGTATTAAGCCATTTTGAATTCAATTTTCTTGCAATAAAGTCATTATATTGATCAGAGTTGAACAATTTTGATTACTAAACCATATTAAATTGATGGAAAATTTCTATTAACATTATTATGCAAAACATCCAATTTTCTGTTATTATTTTGATCGTCGATGAGCATAATGAAGACATTCTTCACTAAATTGGCGAAGCAACTCTGTTTAATATGTTAATACAGATAATTTTTGCAGGAATAATAAGACCAATTGAAATCTCAAAATAGTTTATTCACGTTAGTGCTGGTGGTTCTTTTTTCTCGTTTTGAAGTACCCGATTAAACCAGTAGGCGGATTCCAAGTTTTTTTTGTTTTCCGCATAACGGATTTGGTTTGCTAGCTCGAACTTTTTGTATGGAGATACGCTAGTTCCCCCATGGGCCGCTAGAGGCGCTTATCCGTTATACGGAAAACTCAGAATCCACCTACAGATTGCAAAAGAACTATACTAAGGCATGAGATAAGTAACCCCAATTTTTGAGTGGAGTACACAGACACCAGGCCAAAGTCGTGCAACGGGTTATGCAGTGAGCTTGGCTGGGAGTTTCACTACGTGATAGAATCAGAAATTAAGAAATCCGTAGAACAACCAAAGTTGCCGATATTTTCTAAGAGACAGCAAATAGAAGTGACAATGGGCAGACAGGGAAAAAATAATATAAGACTATAAAATAAAAAAAGGCAGTGGAACCAACGATATTGCCAAGATCGCGGTAAGTCGGTGTATGGTAAAAGCTAAAAAACCGTAGGTACTTCTTTGAAACGTATAAAAACATATGAGTAGATTTTGACCAGCTTATGTTGAATCTCTAAGTGTGCCTGAGTAATTTGAATAGCGGTTGATTCTTGTATGATAAAAAGTAATGGAACAAAGTTGAGCCGAGGAAAGTTTTTTCTGAGACAGAGACACCTTTAGAGTCAATTACAAGAAAAATACCTTTTTCATAAATTTATACCAATTACAAAAAGAACAAAAGGAGGAAGCAAACTTAAATGAATGAGCTTCAATCGATTTCTAAACCGCACAACTACTGGTCATCAGCGCAACCGACAATACCTAACAATAATGTACTAAGTTGGTGTGGTACAAGTTGCGAGGTTTTCTTCGAATAAAATTAATTAAATGGCTACGATTATGTAAGTGATTCTATCACTGAAAACTTGGTACTTGGTGAGCGGACTGGTTTCTGCAACTAGGCCGCTGGTGGGCCCTTTTTGGCGTGACGGGTCGTGGTTGTTAATCTAGCCACCCGATGTCCTCTAGGAAGGCTAGCAGTTCGCTGATGTTGGCGCAGGCCTCTTTAGGTGTACCCGGTGTTCCGAGGTGGTATGCTCGTAAAGTTGACAGACTGCTGCACTCCAGGTGTACATATGCGGCAGTTTCTTCTGTGCGCTTATTCTCTATCACTGGAAAAAGTAAGGGCCAAGATAAAAATAATGTTCTGTGAAGGTTGGAATGGTCCTTTAACAAAAAGAAAAGATCTTCCACCGAGCGAGCTTTGGCTCAGGGTTCTAGGACCAACAGATGTATTAGAAGTATTTCATATAGTTAATATCCGTGTAAGTTTTGTAAGCGCTATCCAGGATAGTTTTATCTAGCTAGATGGCGCCAGATCACAATTTTTGTGTAGATCGCTAGATGGCGTTACACATTTTTAATACAAAATAAGTTGTATTTTGTTATCAACGTTTTGACGGTTCTGGCATGGAGGGGTCAGGATGCGTTAAATTTTAGCTGGCATAAACTCGATGAAAATAGCCAAAGGGTGGGCTTAGTAGTGCATTAGGAAATACCTACATCCAGCAGTAGATTGATCATGATAATAAATAAGGATTCAAAACACTAGCAAACAAACAAATTCGATTTAATCTTTATAGCAAGTTTCGAGATAGCTATATACAAATATGAGACTTTACAACTAAATTGCTTCCAGATGAATAGTTATCAGAATAAAATACTAAGCCTCTTTCTATCGTTTCTTTTATTGCGAGCTTCACTAACTGATTTTCAGCTAAAAATAGCAGGTCTGTTTTTGTCGTGTCTCGGTAACCCATTGAACAGTCAAGTTATCGCTGCCTAATATGCCGCACAATGTAAGTCCAAACGACAATACAAAACATCGTACATCATTTCCAAGAATATACCTGCAGCAAACAAAAACAAATCGCGGTCGCTTATGACTTACCCCATGCCTTCACTGAAAGCGTGGACCACAAAACGGTTCGTTTCCACACCTCATTGCGATCGGACAGTACCATTACAAATCGACCTATGATTATAAGACATTAACGTAATGGACACCACGTAATTATCCAACTGCTACTACTGTAGCAAAAACTGTAATACTTGCTATTGCGTGAAACAATTCTAGATATAGATTCATTGTAGGTAGGTACCTTATAAGTATCGGGAACGTTTCTTTTTATAACTAATGGTGTATTTGTGACTTCAAGTGGTTATATCTGATTTTATTCTATTACTAGCTGACCCGTGCCCATTTCGTTGGGCGGTAAACATTTTTACTTACAAATCTTAACTGAAATAGTACTCGATGTCGCCAACAGATGGCGTTAATACGGCATAAAATAGCGGCCATTCGCAGTTTCGCCCGCGTGGCAGTTTTTATCCGTTCCCTTTTTTTTTTCGGGATAAAAAGTAGCCTAAATTACTCCTTGTTACATTAGCTATCTGCCAGTGAAAGTCCCGTTGAAATCGGTCCAGCCGTTCCAGAGATTACCCGGAACAAACAGACAGACAGACAGACAGACAAAAATTTAAAAAAATGCTATTTTGGTAAGTATATGTATCGTATATACATTCTTATGCATGTAGTAAAAAGCGGTTATTTTAATATTACAAACAGACACTTCAATTTTATTTATTTGTATAGATATTATCTTCTTATCTGATTATATGTTTATTGGTGGAACAAGTATATGCTGGACCACATGAGGTTAAGACGTAACCTATCCTACCACCTATACCATACCACCTATACCACCTATACCAGCATTGCCTCGCAAGTCGTGCACGTTAGTAACGTGCCCTACGATGCCATGCTTCCATCAACCAGAGGCGTTCAGGTATTGAGCCTTTAAACTGAAACACAGCAACGTTACTTGGCAACAGTGTATGAGCAGTGGTAGTACTTACCCGAACAAGACATTTGTGAACTACAACGAAGAAAAATACTGATAGAATAAAGCCATATCCCATTTATAAATTTTGATGAATAAAATGTTTCAAGTTTATAATTTTATTTTAACAAATTTGGTATGGTATGGTCATAGAAACAAGAGCAACAGTCCACTTAAATTCTTAGGCACGGTAGATATTTCCCCAAATTTTGTTGATTAAGTCACAAAAATCGTGTTAAACAAATCGTTCATTGCGAATCTGAAGTGTTCTTTTTTTCACAGTCATATAAAATAAGAACGTGAAATATAAAATAGAATTATACATTCTAATAAAAAGATTGAATTATAATCTCAGGGTTATCCCAAACGCTGCTGGTAAATACGTTAATTACTGTGCCACCCCTACGAACGGACTAAGGGGTTGACATCGCGGCCGTTAGCCAAACTCGAAACAACCAGAAAATCCACTTAGCCAGGTTTGCGGGAAGCTTGAAGGTTCTACTGGGTTTAAAAAACAAGGGTTTATTAAATTAACCGTGACGTTGTCAAATAAGGAAATAGGGGTAAAACGCTTTTGACTAGAATTGCTTACTCAAAAACCTGAATTATAATAATAAATAAACTTTATTGGGGACAAAGTATAAATAATAGAAGAAGTTATATCAAATAAAATCAGTTAATATATTTTTCTATGTTCAGTGGTATTTTTGGACTGCATTATTGACCTAAAACTATCTACAAGATTCTTTGTCCTGACTGACTGTGTGAACGACTGACTGACATATGGATAAAAAATTTCAGGGTATACTCATTTTGGTGCATAAAGGTTTACTAGAAAAAAAATTACCGAAAATCAAACGGGTACAGCGGGGGTTGAAGTTCGTTATAAAATTAACTTCACGGCCGAAATCACGTGCGTTTCGTAATTTCCAAGCAAAATAATATTGGCTACGTCGATAGAAAAAAAATTGGCATGTTGCCTCTCAAGTTTTAAATTAAAGAAGGTACAGACTCAATTAAAATAACTGAGTAACAATTTGGAACGCTCTTGCTAGAGTTTAATTAGACAAGAGTCTAGTAGAACTTCTAGCTTGATAGTGCTACGCTTGGCTACAAGTGCTACGAAATCCAATTGCTACGAACTTTTCATACAAATTATTATAAAAATAAAAAATCGTTGTTTCTAACTGAAAGTCGCATTTTTAAAATTATTTATAGTCTAGAAATAATTATCATCATTGTTACTAACCACTACGCCTAGTTAGGCCACCAAGTATCGTCGCTGTCATTTGGTTTATAGGGTAAATTAAAAGAATACGAACTTTTACATCTTTATACCTAAAGTTAGTGGACGTAGGCCATGTATTGTAGGGCACTGTGAGTCACCTGTAAAGCACCTTATAAGGTGATGGCTACCACTTAATATAAGGTGACCTGCCGTAAAAAAAAAAACACGCAATGCCAGTACCTACTTTCAAATGGCGAAGAAAAACATCCTGAGTGAGTGGGTGGTTTCCTCACGATGTTTTTCTCCGCCGTTAGTATTCTAGCAGCGGCGATGGGCTTGCAACCCGTCACGTATGGAATTCTAACTCCTGTAAAAAACTGGGTATGTACCAAATGTAATAGCTGGATGTATCTCTGACTAGGATCTGATATAGGATGGGAAGTCGATGGATGTAAATGGCTCAAAATCATTGTTCCTGGAAACGTATGGGGAGGTCTATGCCCAGCAGTTAACTTTTATAGGCTGATGATGATATCTGACTTCTTAGATATCCTCAAAGAATCTCCAGAAGGTACTTGATACTTAGATATCTGAAAGGATATCTACCGTACCTACTTTGGGACGAAAGTTGTGATGCTTATTTTGTTTCTGTTAGTATCTGACTGTACATTAATATGTACTGTACTACTGTATGAAATGCAAGATTTTTTAATTAAGGTATAAAGATTTATCTTAAGATCGCTTGCAACGGTCTGTTTAACTCAACTGTTTCATTATGTATTTTATACATACCAATTATAAATGCTTGAAAAATATAAGTATTATTTATTTTTATTTATTTATTTACAAAATTTTAAAGAAACTTACAGCTAGGTACACAAAAATTTTGATTAGGATGTAGGACATGTCTAGATGGACCAGAACATGCTTGCTGAAGGCTAATTAAAAGTTTCCGCAGATAGTTGTATTTGAAATTAGCTCTAATAAGAAGTAAGTTGACGACCTATTGAATTTAACATAAATATTACTAATTATCTATATTAAAATATTATAGCCAAAACCAAAGGATAAGAGCGAACATCTTGACGTAACATCAAAATGCTAATCACCAAACGAAACTACATTACGCTCTTCCGTACCCATAGTACTAGTTTCTGACGTTATCGAACCGTTCTTCTATGTTGATATCCATAAAATGAACTAAGCATTTAAAAAACTTGTAAATTACAAAATTATGTAGGTCCTTTTAAAATAAGTCGTGATTTAAAGTATAGTTAAATATCATTTTAAGAAATATTAACAGTCACGCTATTTTTGTCAGGAAAAAGAAAAATACTACAAAAATACACACAAGAAAAAAGTTTTCATGCAACTATGATGTGTTTTCACCAAAAAAGTCTTTCATAACTGTTTTTCATAATTGTGTAATAACTGTCTTTAAATCAATATTTCAATAAATCAATTGGTATAGTCGGCTGTACGAAAATGTATACTGGTTGTAACTATAAAAAAGGCAACACTGTACAATAAAAAAATATTATTAAAAACTTAGGACGCACTCACTATCGTCTGAACACTGCCAGAAACTAATGCCAAAGGTTCAGATGTTCAGTTTTACAGCAGCAGATCAGGATTCCCGCCTGGGGAAGGAACTTTTAATTGGCGTGCCATTAGACGGGGCGGGTAACACTAAGCGATTTGTGGTGTACCCGGCTGGCTCTCCAGAGGTTTTTCCACACCTAGCCAGGGTATGTCGTTATGTTGGATTGGACCTTTGACTGTTCTCAGAATTCAGACATTTGTTGACTTGTCAAATTCCATTGTGTGGTAACTACGGTGTGGGGATTGATAAAAATCAATCATCATCAACAGCCTGTAGAAGTCCACTACTAGATATATCCAGGCCTTCCATGAGTTTCCAGGAAGAACGATTTTGGGCCCTTTCCATTCAACGACTTTTCGCGGTTCTAACAATGTCGTCAATCCATCGGGTAGGAGGACGTCCAACGTTTTATCTTCAGGATTTTACTATTGTTTTATTTAATTCTTTATTGCACAAACACAATTGATATACCGATAAATTTTTACACAGTGGTCATGTAGTCACAAGAATGTGTACAATTTGTAACTTTCACAATGATATTACAGCAAAATAATGAACTCTTACACCTCTAAAACTAAAAAGTCATAAAGTTGAGATGACCTCACTTAACTTGTTTTTTAAATATTTTCAGCACCGCTGTGAAACCATTTTGAAAGTTACAAATTATAAACATTCTAGTGCAGCTGACTGTACAGTCAGTCAGCAACAAATAATTTTTCAGCGTTAGAATAAATGACGACCGATGTGGCGCGGCGGGCGAATGTCCGCCTGCGACGCAGAGGTTGCGGGTTCGATTCCCGCCTTGGGATAAATGTTTGTACGATCTGCAAATATTTATTCCGGGTGTTCTGGGTATTTTCTATGTATAATAAAAAATATGTATACATGTAATATATTGTATTAAGTATATCAGTCATCTAGTACCCATAACACAAGCTCTGCTAAGCTTGGGGCTAGATGATGCTGTGTGGATCGTCCAGCATTATTATTATTATTATTATTATTTATAGACAAATATTTGAGGTTGCGGGTTCGATTCCCACCTTGGGATAAATGTTTGTAAGATCTGCAAATATTTATTCCGGGTGTTCTGAGTATTTAATATGTATAAAAAAATATCTATGTATGTTACGTATTGTATTAAAAATATAAGTCATCTAGTACCCATAATACAAACTCTGCTTAGCTTGGGGCTAGATTTTGCTGTGTGGATAGTCCAGCATTATTATTATTATTATTTGATTATATTACTGACTAGCGGTCTGTCCCGGCTTCGCACGGGTTTTAGTAAGGATCCCTAATTTTTTTGACAATGTAATATAGCCTATGTCACCTGGGGATAGTGTAGCTTCCCAACGGTGAAAGAATTATTCAAATCGGTCCAGTAGTTTCGGAGCCTATTCAATACAAACAAATAAATAATATATATATTATATATATGACGGAGACGCTGCTCCAGTATGGTCCAGCTGGTCGTCCGCGATATCTGCACTGATGACGTCACAGCTGTCTTCATTATGGTGATGACTCATGACCGTCGGCAAAACATAAACCGAGTCAAAGAAACATTAAATAAGCCAAAGAAACACCAAGAACGTTGTCACTGTCGTTTATTCCGCACCAAACAAATCTGGTTTTTACAGTAGGTCCGAACGGTGTGGCGGCTCGAGCCAGACTGACTGCCGTAGAGCACGCCGCCCGTATTTATGCAAAACACAGCCGCGCGCAAGCTACCTCGCCACTAAGAGTGTTTTGCTTTTACGCGTCTTGTTGTTTTTACAATCAATTGATTAATGACCTTGTTGACCTTAAAATAATGAATCAACGCCTAATTAGCTAATAATTCACTTAAAACTGAAACAAAACATTGTGATTTCAAGTAGCTCCGGCGTCTTGCTGACACCAATGTCGCCATTGCGCCGATACGGCCATTCTGACAGGCGGTGCGCGCTCTGCACCAGCCTCTGTTGTGCGTGATGTTTTAGTTCGAAGATTACTCGAAGATTGCTCGAAGATTACTCGAAGATTACTCGAAGATTACTCGAAGATTACTCGAAGATTACTCGAAGATTACTCGAAGATTACTCGAGGATTACTCGAGGATTACTCGTGGATTACTCGTGGATTACTCGTGGATTACTCGTGGATTACTCGTGGATTACTCGTGGATTACTCGTGGATTACTCGTGGATTACTCGTGGAAGAGGAAAGGCCTGATGCTGTGCTCTGGGCGGTCCTGTTCGCAGTGGTACACAGAGGATCTAAAAAAAGAAAGGTTTTGTACTCGTGGATTACTCTTAGATTACTCGTGGATTACTCTTAGATTACTCGTGGATTACTCGTGGATTACTCGTGGATTACTCGTGGATTACTCGTGGATTACTCGTAGAAGAGGAAAGATCTGATGCTGTGCTCTGGGCGGTCCTGTTCGCCGCGGTACACAGGGAATTTGGGAAATATGACTAGGTTGATGCCGTGTGTTCACAGAGGCCCTAAAAAGGAAAGGTTTTGTACTCGTGGATTACTCGTAGATTACTCGTGGATTACTCGTAGAAGAGGAAAGGTTTGATGCTGTGCTCTGGGCGGTCCTGTTCGCCGTGGTACACAGAGGATTTGGGGAATATGACTAGGTTGATGCTGTGTGTTCACGGAGGCTCTAAAAAGGAAAGGATTTGTACTCGTAGATTACTCGTGGATTACTCGTGGATTACTCGTAGAAGAGGAAAGGTCTGATGCTGTGTTAGACACAGGGGTTCTAAAAGGTAGGAATAATTTTATGTTATTATTTTGTGACTTGGTATGCGAGCTGATGAGGAGGTGGTTTGGATTGGAGTTGTGTCCAATCCCACTTCTGATGACGGAGACGCTGCTCCAGTATGGTCCAGCTGGTCGTCCGCGATATCTGCACTGATGACGTCACAGCTGTCTTCATTATGGTGATGACTCATGACCGTCGGCAAAACATAAACCGAGTCAAAGAAACATTAAATAAGCCAAAGAAACACCAAGAACGTTGTCACTGTCGTTTATTCCGCACCAAACAAATCTGGTTTTTACAGTAGGTCCGAACGGTGTGGCGGCTCGAGCCAGACTGACTGCCGTAGAGCACGCCGCCCGTATTTATGCAAAACACAGCCGCGCGCAAGCTACCTCGCCACTAAGAGTGTTTTGCTTTTACGCGTCTTGTTGTTTTTACAATCAATTGATTAATGACCTTGTTGACCTTAAAATAATGAATCAACGCCTAATTAGCTAATAATTCACTTAAAACTGAAACAAAACATTGTGATTTCAAGTAGCTCCGGCGTCTTGCTGACACCAATGTCGCCATTGCGCCGATATATATATATATATATATATATATATATATATATATATATATATATATATATATATATAAGTATTTATAAGTAATTATTAGTATGATAACTTCTTACTCTTAGTATTTGAATAATACGATAGATTAGAACGAAAAAGAGCAGTTTTTTATATAAAAGTCGTCCAAAATAAACGAAAATCATGAGAAATGTTACGGATACGAGAAGTTTTAGAATAATTTTTAGTTTCGCGTTACAGCCTATTACATTATTCATTGAATATTATATTAATATAATAAATCTTCCCGTAGAAGATCGTAGGAAGGCGAATCAAACTTTTTGAGGCGTAGTTTAGCGTAGTCATCATCATCATCATCATCATCATCAGCCCGTAGAAGTCCAATGCTGGACATAGGCCTACCCCATACGTTTCCAAGAAGAACGATTCTGAGTCTTTTCCATCCATCGAGTTCCAGCGGTTCTAACAATGTCGTCAGTCCATCGGGTAGGAGGACGTCCTACGCTTTGTCTTCCGGTTCAGCATTGTCACTCCTTAATGCAGATAAAACCTTGAGGACGTTTGTCATTGACGTTATTTTTATCAGTTGAATTATAATAATAATAATAATAATGCTGGACAATCCACACAGCATCATCTAGCCCCAAGCTAAGCAGAGCTTGTGTTATGGGTACTAGATGACTGATATACTAAATAAAATATATTACGTACATAGATATTTTTTATTATATATAGATAATACTCAGAACACCCAGAATAAATATTTGCAGATCAAACAAACATTTATCCCTTGGCGGGAATCCAACCCGCAACCCCTGCGTCGCAGGCGGACATTCGCCCGCCGCGCCACATCGGTCGTCAAATTACTACCTCATTTGCAGCGATCTGCAGTGGTTAAGGTTCTACTAAATCAATATTAGTTGCACAAATATAATACCTATTTTTGTAAGCTGTGACAAAATTGGATAAAAAAAAATCTTTCAAAACTGTTCTATGTAGGTATGTTTTATTCGTGCGCGAGTCCGACTTGCACTTGGCAGGTTTCTTTTTCTAAAAATCTTATCAGACTTATTGTTCCAGATTACTCGATTACATTTTTTGAAAACAATTCCCTAAGTCAGCATGGCTTCAGTTAACGAGCCCTCGTTCCCGCCACAGATCTTAGACATTACAACGTATTAAAACTCTAAAACTTAGCTCGGTAGCCATTTAGAGAGCAAACTTTCTTACATCATCGCGGTGATTTAAATTCGAGCACTGTTGGTCGGGAACTGCTGAGCACAACTGAGAGCTTTTGATGGAGAATAATTATGACTTATAATTTTTTATTACAAAGGCTTACTTACCCTTTTTTGTACAAGTTGCATCATAAATCTATGCACTGATAAAGTAGCTACATAAAGTAAAAAAGTAAAATGTTTATTCAATTAGCTTAATAATGTAGTTATAAGTATAAGTACATTTAATGCATAATATTTTAATTGCATGCTGGGCTTCCTAGCGAGATATGTAGATAATAAGCTAGATATTTAAGTTCTCCGTGTTATATTTCAAGGAAATAAATTTCATTTCATTTCATTTCAGTAAAGTAGTAGTTGAGCTCTTACAAAAGGGCTCGTCCGGGGAAGTACTACCAGAATATGAAAGTGATTATTTTTTATACTAAGCATTCCACAAAATTTGTAACAATATTTTTAACAAAATTAATGCATGTCAGAATTATTATACAATGAAAGTTATTTATTTTTAATAAGGTACCTACTTGAGTTTTCGTACACATAACTTCGGCGCCAAATATAGAGATTAGTATACAAATTTAACTTGTAAGCAGTTATTTAAATATTATTCTTCAGTACTTGGCTGTACCATTTCCTAAATCCCCAATCTAAGTTATGGATAATGATAAGTTTGGGATGCAATTTAACATCCCAAACTTATCATTATCAAACTTCCCGGGATTTTCATACCACTATAAATTTTGCAAGTGGCGCCTTTTTGCAGAATTTCTTTTGCAACCCCTGGACAAGGGGATGAACACAGTTCCACGTTGCACTCATAGATGGCGCCTTCCTCATCCATGATTTTGGTTAAGGGTAAACTCTCAGAGATGGCGTTTACTGCGGATTTACTTAGTAGAACCTAATATTTATTATAATCTCACAATGTCAGACCGGTAGTTAAATGTTAACGTGGTCTAAGAACAATTCTCGTCTGAGTATGTTTTTATTATCTACAGATATATAATAATTTATGTTGCCTACTATGTCAGAGAGCCGTGAATCTATTTCAGTTTTGTTTTTATTTATTTTCAGTTTAATAAATAGTGAAAAACAAAAGCCGGTTCAGATAATTATTATTTTTAAAACACCACGTTCGTTTTTTTGAATTTTTATTCGTCGTCTAGCCGTAGTGATATAAAGCGTTCGATTTTTAAATTGTTATTCGTCGTCTAGCCGTAGAGATATAAAACGTTCGATTTTTAAATTGTTATTCGTCGTCAAACCGTGATGACGTTTGGGTCAGCACGGCAACACCGGCTGCCAGAAATTATACACGCTAGCCGGAACAATTTTTTAATATCTCCCAACAAAGGTGACTATCAAGTGTTTTTAAGAAGGGGAAAGAGCTACAAGCTTCCATTGCTCCAGAAAGATGCAATCTCTCAATAATATAATATTTTACGACACTACACTGTATTTTGTTTTTTCTTACGACGCTGACGTATGACGACTAGAAAATATCATTTTCAGCGATAATACCGTCTATATTCTTTACATATGACACTGTAATATTTACTAAGCATACTTTGTTATTCTTGAAATTCTGTGTTTTTTCGAATTCTTTGCAATAGTATTAAATCTAAGAGCACCGTTGTTTTAGTGGGAGTAACTCCGCCTTCTGACCTTAAAGTTGTGGGTTCGAATCTGATCGTGCACCAATAAATTTTTCCGATTAAAAAGTGAAAAAAAAAAGGAAGGAGATAAGCAGTAGGTGCCTGTACGCTATAGCAGCAAAAGAGTCTCGACTCAGCGTATGCCTCACCACCTTTTTTGTACTATTACTACTATTTTCTATTTTAAATAACAAATCTACATAGAGAGTAGCATTGAAACCATCAGTCAACGAACAGCTAGCTACATTGAGTGCAGCGTTGACTAACGACCTGCCAATCAGGCTCTGCCTTAATTGGAAATCCGTGTTTGTGGTGCCACTTCGCCTGAAGCCTTTGTTCGCAAAAATTAAACGGTTGCTTGGTATTGATCTTTGGAGTTTGGGTCAGGGCACTTTTAAGTAGCATTGGTGCTTTTCAATACATCAAACTTGAAAATCTTTTTTGTTAGTAATCAATTTACATCACTAGTTGTTGATCCTATTAATATTATAAACGCGAAAGTTTGTAAGATCCCATGCCCGGGGATTCAAGTCTCAAAAGTTCAAATTAATACAAATATTCCATAAAAAAAGGAAACCAAATCTACTCACGCTTTGAGGATTTTTTTTAAGTTTCATTAAAATGTTCAGAAAGTAACTCAAATGAATAATGAATATGGGTAAAGATACAGTTCTTTGGCTAAAATAATATTATTTCAATAAAACTTTATTAATCATTACTTTTGATACACGTAAAACACACCTACTGGCCTTCATAACAGTGATTGATAACTTGATCCTTTGCAGCTAAATGAAGACACAGTTGAGGAAAAGAAACATTAAGTGTATTTCTATGTAGTTATATCATTTTCATACTCCGCTCAACCGTTGCAGCCCCTAGGATATGAACAAAGAATGGTGTGGAGAGGACCACAGTTTAAAACTTTAGGTGAAGTCATGTTAAGCGGAATACAAGTTCATACTAAGCCAGTGTAACCAATCAGTAACATACTTTAAAAATCATAATTACCTGTATCATTATTTTTTATGTATATTAAAAAATTATGTACTTATTGATTGGAGAACGAACAACATAAAAACAACAAGTAGGAACAAAATTGTATGGCCAATAATAAAAATAGTCAATTTTAGGCCATAGAACATATGAATATATAAAAATATCTCTCTACTCATATAATATTATGAGTGAATAATTTCTACTGACAGAGTTAATTTACTAATGTGATAAAAGCTTGTTACAAGCTTGTACTTATTTAATGGTTGTTATTCTTAATATTGAGCGAATAAATTTAGTTCATGCATGCAAACAAGCATGTGGCCCACCTGATGTTAAATGGTAACTATCACCTAACAAAGCATTTCCTCGCAGATCTGCGATGTACTGCCCTGCGATCATCAAGTTGTGGCGTACAAATTATATTAAGCCTCATGTGTTTGTAATTTCACATGCACCCACACCCTTCAAACTGAAACACAGCAACGTTACTTGACAGTAGAAATTGGCATAGTGGTAGAATTAGTACTCGTGTACTTTGATTGATGATGACTCGTGATTGATCAGTTAAATAATTAAAAACTTTTACAAGTAATTTTACTCCATAGATCTTACAAATCGCAAAATGGCTGCGATATGGAAAAAAGTAGAACGTTTCAATACGATTTTTTCTATCCATCTTCGTCATGTTTTCAGCTCAAAGGCCTTTGAAATTCCAACCAACTTTGTTTTGTTAAAGAAATGGTAAATAAACTCTAGGCATTAGTTGATAAATAAAAAAGCTACCTAACTATTTAAGTAATACTTAGTACTTGTAATTTACTTTTGAGTTTTATGGTTGAGTTCTATATATTTTAAATTTTCTACGTTATGAAAATTTTACTTTTGTAATATAAAATTAGATTATGAATCAAATAAACAAACATTTGTTAACATATTTACACCAAATCATCTATCCCCAAACAAAGCATAGCTTATACTATACGAACCGGAAGATTATAAGAGACATAATTTTTTTAGTATAAAAACCTAGGTACTTAGAATGAATGTAGAATGTGCCCACGATCTCATTCCACCATCTTCTTTCCACTTTAGGACGAGTAGGCGCACGGCTCAGTACCACCCTTACTTGGTTAGCATACCACCCATTCGCACCAAGCGTTTCGGTTCCACCTTTATTATACAAACCGCTAAGGAGTGGAACTCATTGCCAGCTTATGTTTTTCCTGACCACTATAATCTAGATCTCTTTAAGGCAAGAGTGAATAGGTGTCTTCTAGACCGTCCTGCTTCATCTTCACTTACCATCAGGTGAGATTGAAGCCAAAGGATAGTCTATTAACGTTAAAAAAAAAGAATACAATGATAACAGAAAACAAATATTTTTTTATGTTTTAATTTTATGACTACTTTGGCATTGAAATATGGAAAACCTACTTAAAAAATATACTTTAAAACTATTTCAAACTCCTACAAGTATGCAAATCTATGTTAATCCGGCATTTTCCGACTATTTATTTCTGGCCGCATTTCTCGAATGATATTGTCTCGTAAATCAGTCGTGCAGTGTTTTTCTTGGAGCGTCTAAGTCTGCCATGTTTTGTTTAGAATCACGCATAGCCTGTCTGCGTCTACTTCTTTTGTGATTTACTGTTCCTGAATGGTTTTACACTATTTTAAATTCATTTTATTCAAATATATTATGAAAAAGTTTTTTCAAATGCACAATCAAATGCGTGATGATAGCATTATAATCTAATGTCTATATCATTTATAAAACTCTTGACTTGACTGACTGACATATAAGCAACGCACAGCCATTGATTGTAAAGGGTATATTTTTAATCGTTCCTAAAGGAATTCGTAAGTAGTAAGAAAGGAATTCGCGAAACTCAACCCTTAAAAGGGTGCAACGGGGGCTGAAATTTGTGTGATGTTAGCTTCACGTGGACGAAGCCGCAGGCGCTTTTTACTAGTTTTATTGTATTAAAATATTCACGATCGAAAGTAATTGACTTATTTTCAGCTTCAGCGATTATTAAAATGATCTAGCTGACAGCTTTTTTGCATGTTGACAGTAATTGAATCAAATTACTTTATCATTTTAATAATGTGAGAGAATTTCTGCGATCATTTGTAACAAATTACATTTAAAAACTTACTTTCTAGTATGTTATATCAAACAGAACTAAATTGATTTGATAATTTCAAGCATCCTAATTAATGTAATGAAAGTATATTGTAATTAAAGTCAAGTGACAACATTTAACTGTGAGAAAAGCCAGTACCTTATAGATCGTAGTTAAATGTAATTTAATTCCCTTACATACAAATACAAACCTTATTAGGTTTCACGATGTTCTACTAACCAATATTGTAATAAACTTATTTTTCTATACTAATATTATAAAGGAAGGATTTGATTGTTTGTTTGTTTGTTTGCATTGAGCAGGCTCCGAAGCTACTGGACTGATTTGAAAAATTCTTTCACCGTTGGGAAGCTTCATTATCCCCAAGTGGCATAATCTATATTATATTTTCAAAAAAATTAAGGATCTCTACTAAAACGGGACGCGTCGCACGGATAAATACAAAATAATAGTATTATAAAGATTGGGTCAACAATTTCAATTTATACACTTCTCCGTGACTATGACGAGACGGGAAGAGTAATTATTGTTATTCGACGGTTCGTATGCGGCGTTCAGAACATTCCCCATTGTGAGTCCAGGATCGAAGCTCTGATTAATGATGGTGCAAGGGACAACTTTGGGGCAGCTACGTGCGAAAAGCGAAAAAATATTTTTCTAACATTGTTTGTTGCGTCTGGCTGATCCAAAATTGTAACCAAAAGTTTATTCCAAATAATCTATACCTCCAATTATAAGAATCTTTGTCCTGACTGACTGACTGATATATAGATAGCCCACAGCCTAAACCACTGTTTGAAGGGACTTGAAATTTTCAGAGTATATTTTATTTTCGTGCAAAGAGGTGTGTACTAAGAAAGGAATTTCCCAAATTCAACTCCTCAAGGGGTACGGCGGGGTTGAAGTTTAAGTAAAAAGAATCTAATTATAAAGCAATACAATTTTTTTTTGTACTCTAAACTGATAAAAGCAGAACAAGCTACAAAATTATCACAGATAAGTACAAAGTCGGTATATTTAAAAAGACAATGGACATTGTTTTTTGTTTTGTTATTTTTTGAAGACGGTGTTGTCAGATGTCTTTTTTATTTTTACTGTCGTGATTGCCGTAGACAATAACATTGTTTGGATCTATTTGTAAAATATTGGTCAAGGGCGTACAAAACAATGAGTTGGCAAAGTTTTGCGAAAAACGAAGGGTAGATCATAAAATTAAGACAATCGGCCATTTTTATCAAAAATCGGCCAAGTGCGAGTCAGACTCGCGTACGAAGGGTTTCGTACCATTATCTATAATAAAGGCAAAAAATCACGTTAGTTAAAGAGAAGTTGTACGAGAGCCAAAAGGACTCTCGTACAACCTCTTTAGATTTTTTTACCTTTAAAATAATTATTTTATTCTATTTTGTAGTGTTTGTTGTTATAGCGGCAACTGAAATACATCATCTGAGAAAATTTCAACTCTCTATCACGGTTCATGAGATACAGCCTGGTGACAGACGGACAGACAGACAGACAGCGGAGTCTTAGTAATAGGGTCCCTTTTGGGTATGGAGCCCTAAAAATACAATTTTGCGAATTAGAAAGTTTAAGTAAAAATGAATAGAGATGTCGGTAATTAATAATAATCAATATTAAATACAAATACTGTGATAGGTGCCCACTTTGGGCGGTAAACTTTTTTACTTTTAATTTTTCGGGTATATATTACAGCCACTCATAGATAACGTGACTTCCTATTGGAAAAAAAAATTTCAAAATCGATTAGTAGATCCAGGATTACCCGTTACAACCTCACAAACTCACAAAGTTTACCTCTTCATAATATTAGTATAGGACTAGATATTAACACAAACAGTTTACCCATCAAAATTGTGGCTTAAAATAGTTGCAAAATATAATTTAGTCGATAGGTTAGGTATGGTTAGATGGGAAGACTGTTTTTTTTTATCTGAGCCCTATCATTATATTCTATCTTACTAAGGATATTCTGACTCTAAATTTTTGAGTCTAAATTCGCTTTGAATCACAGATGATACAGCAGTCACTATGACTAAGGTTCCGTTCTACGTACAGGTCATAAATCTTCGATTTTACCACTTTAACTGTCAACAGTCAGGTACACAGTTCACAATATAATGGAACAAGATAATGGATAGGTAATTCGGCATGAAACGTAACGGAATCTTTTGTTTTTGTCTTTGCACAGAGAAAACATACTTATTCCAATATCCTACGAGTATCCGTTAGTTGTACTACAAATCGTTGACTGTTAAATAAATTCGCTTTTCATTGGTCAGTGTAACCTGTCTCTGTAATATAAGCCAATGCGATGAAGATTCTGTTCTAAGCATTCTAGTTATGAGACTACGTTGAGTCAGATTAGCAACTCAGCTTCTAAGTTCTGTCATAACACTGTATTTTTTAAATTGAAAGCTGTTTAATATTTTATGTTTTTCTACGATTTGTTAATGTAACAAGAAGATGAACCATTTGATCTTATTTATTATTTTTTATTTGTTTATTTATTTATTTAATGAACTTACGACTATTATTACATTATCCTGTGGTTATTATTTTGTAAAGTATTGCCTCGTAGGTTGCGTTCATTAGGAACGTTCCTGACGATGTACTGCTCAAGGTTCATCAATCTGAGGCATACAAGTATTAAGCTTCATGTGCTTCAACCAAAACACTTGTCGGACGAACCCTTCAATATGAGTTCTACTACTACTATCCAAGTTTTCCTGGTAAAAATATAACAGCGTTTTCGGTGCGCCGCCAGTGCATTGAAATACCCCCGAAAAGTTAAGCTACCTAAAGTAACATAGAAGCCTAAAATTCGCAAATCCAGGTAAACTTTATGACGACGGCTGCCGATATTTCAAAGGTCTCTATTATTATAGAGTACTTTATTGTTTTACACCCCCAATAAAGGGCGTAAAGAAGTTTGTTTTACAAGAAGCCGCCTTCTGTGCCCTATCGTATTTGAAATGCCGACTGATAACACGAACAGTAGGCAATGCTAAACAAATTGTAGGTAGTTTTTTTAGAGTTTTAGGTAGAAAAAAATAATAATTGTAACAAAAACAGTCTGAGAGAAGGTTTAAATAGCCATTTTGAAATCCTTATCCACTGAGTTTGTTAAGTAACTGCCTACAGTTTGTGTAGGTAATCATATTTTTTTTAGGCGTTACAGCGTCCTGTAAATAAGGGTATGTGTGAAAAAGTTGCCCCTGACGTTGTATAAATCATCTACAGTATTTGCAAAAGCCTGTTTACTTTACTTACTTAGTTATTTTAATAAATTAAAAAAATTCTAAATAACTCTCCAGTTCTTTACCACCTTCGACTCTTTAGACATCCTCAAAGAATCTGAAGCATTTTTTTGGTGTAAAATTAAAAATATTTGATATATAGAAAAAAATTTTAGATTTGTAAAGCATTTTGTCAACGAACAAGACAAGTGTGAATGCAACCTTTGCACGTTTCATAGGTGCGTGTTCCTTTTGTATCGGTCACTAGCAACAGTAACGTGACAGATGTCGATTTTTTCGCAAAAACCATAAATTAGAGAAAAAGATCCAAAGTAAACATTAACTACAGCCCCGCGGCAAAACCAAATACAATATTCTGAATAAGCCATCGATTGATTTCGGAAGATAAATGGTTGCATATTGTCAGCGGCATAGTATGAGTGACGGGAACGGACGCTTGCGCAATGAAAATCACCCCTATTTTCATGAAGATACGAGTCAGCAAATTTTGTAACAAAAATATTTTAGAACTGAGCAATGAATGGTCTTCTGTTTTTGTGTCTTGTGTAATGTAATCTCTATCATAATTTTATTGGAGCAGAGTTCAAAATTTCATGTTATTTGTAGCACTGTTTTGGGCCTTCTGTTGGTAAAAGTAAAAGTTGGGGTCCGGTAGAGTTGATGCTGGAATTCAGTGTGAAATTGAAATAAAAGTTTTTAAATTACAATCGCTTTGTCGTGCTTGGTTACATGGTTAATCTGAATAAATTTTTGTATATTTGTTTGGTTACTAAAATCAATATTTTGTGTTTGCAATAAGCTTTAAAAAATACAGAAGAATTTAATGACAGTGAAACCATACCATATATTTTAAGATATTTTGGGGATCATACATATAATAGTTTTGTGAAGTTAATTACATTAATAGTAAGAGAGTATCGAGTTTACTTAAATAACCACTTTTTTTGAGAAACTGTACTACAAATTTATTTATTTAATATCTGGTGAATTTCTACTAGTACCAACTTGCAAAAAATAAAACAAAGAAAATATTAACAAAAACAATTAACCTAAAATAATAGGTAAATAAGTATCTTTCTATTTATTAACTCTGTTTTCTAACTATAGTATAAGTTTTTACAGCTAGAAAACGGAGTTCTTTATAATATTTATTCAATAAATAAACAAAATAAACAGCTTTACAACTTTTATTCCCAGCAGGCACGGTAGACACGGTAGATCCCCTCAGATCCTTAAGTACCAAGTACCTCCTCAAGATTCTTCAAGGATGTCTGAGGAGGTAGTCAGAAGTACGTCCAAATATTACATTTGTTACATAGTATGGTAATACATACCCATATTTTGCAGAACAAGCAGACGGTCCGCTTGATGTTAAGTTGTTACCAGTAACAAAGTATTACATTACAAATCATGTTTGTGCCCTATGATGCACTGTTCTACATTATCAACTTGAAGCATGCAGGTCATATGATCGTACCTGTAATTTCACCAGCACCACCTTTGAAACTGGTACGCAGCAAGGTGCTTGGCGGTAGTATGGTGGTAGGTACTTCCCCGGACAAGCCCTTCACCTCTACTACCGCTTAACATCAGGAGGGTCATCTGATTGTTCCATGACATACTTTCATCAAAAATGCCATCGGAATGATAGGAGAAGAGACTTATGGTTTCCGATCACAGCATGCATATTGAAGAAGCATTTTGTAAGCTGAGTCTTCACAATAGCAATGTGGGTGTGCGCTTATCTGACAGATGTGAAATCGTATAGGGAGGTGTGGTACAATGAATACTTATGCCGATTTTGAGAGTACAAAGCCTATGCTATCCATTGGCCGCTCAAAAACGCGAATGTAGCATGACGAGGTGAATATAGTGCACACTTTTAAATACATTTTATATCTTATTTATTTAACAAAAAAAAAAATTTATTATTAGTGGTGTGCCAAAAATGCAGTTTAAAATCTTCTATATAACAATTATAAGACTATTTGCTCAGATCTTGTCTATGCATGGCAAGCCCTTGACTCAAGTAGTGGATGTTTACTCCGGAAGAAAACAAACTTAATAGTGACGCTCTATGAATTAGCAGTAAAAAACAAATGCTCTTGATAACAGTCAAAAGCCAGAAAGTCTATAATTATAATATAATAATGCTAAACAATCCACACAGCATCATCTAGCCCCAAGCTAAGCAGAACTTGTGTTATGGGTACGAGATGACTGATATACTTAATACAGTACATTACATACATAGATACTTTTTATCATATACATAGAAAATACCCAGAACACTCGGAATAAATATTTGCGAATCGTACAAACATTTATCCCAAGATGGGAATCAAACCCGCAACCTCCTGCGTCACAGAGCATTCACCCACCGCACCACATTGGTCGTCAATTAATGAAGTCTATGGTTATATTTTGAGTGAGACTGCGCGGTATCGCAACAATCACTCTCTGCAGTAAAATATCGTTGCCACACATATCGCGCAGTGTAACTTAAAATATCAATAGGTACGAACCTTTGTTTATTTCACCTTAGAATTTTCTATGTCAGGTACAAACATGTGCAGATGCAAAAATGTTTTCTACCGCTGAAATTACCTATTACCTGTGCATGGACAAACAACCTTAATCGGTCGGCTTAAAGTTTATTTTTGTGTTTTGATTTGTATCGTCACATGTTGACTGACAACAAGTTAGCACTCGTTCAAAGTATACCCTATTACTTCAGATTAAGACTCATTGTGCCATGGCTGGGTTGCAAACCGCAAGTCCTACTTTTTCTGACATAGTTGGACTTATCATTTTGGTACGAAATTAAATGCAAATTACTTTTAGAATCATTGTGATCCTAATATATATTTGCAGAAAGTTTATATTAGGTAATTAAACCTATGTAAATAATAATAATAATAATGCTGGACAATCCACACAGCACCATCTAACCCCAAGCTACGCAGTGCTTGTGTTATGGGCACAAGATGACTGATATACTTGATACATAGATATTTTTTTATTATACATAGAAAACACCCAGAACACCTGGAATAAATATTTGCAGATCGTACAAACATTTATTCCAAGGCGGGAATCGAACCCGCAACCTCCTGCGTCGCAGGCGGACATGCCCGCAGCGCCACATCGGTCGTCAAATAAAAATTATGGAAAAACGAGTTTTACAGGCAACAACTTTACGGTTTTCTATAACAGATTGGCAAGTAAAGTCGTGGATTAAAATGCTTATAAAGTGGAGAAAATCTAAGTAATATCAGTAGTTAATTAATCTAAAGGCGAGATGACATCGGGTGCGCGCGCGCTCATGCCGGGCTATTGTCGCGACCCCGATTGAACTGTTGCAAGCTATGAGTTATGTGCGTCGTTACTTATACATGGTGCTTAAAAGTTTAAATAACACTATTTTGGATAGAAACGGGATATTTACCATGATTTTTGAGTTTGATTGTTACCCGAATTCTTCCAAAATATTGATCAAAACCATAATAGTTTAAAAAGTTAAATAACACTGTTTAACATTTATTTTATTATGTTTATTATTTTTAACAAGACACATTTATAATTTAAAATATCTAGAACTTACTTAACTAATAAATTTCATTTGTGCGTTATCAAGAATTTTAATAAAAATCACGTGAAGCATGATATTATTTTAATTTCAAGCCCGTCCGGGGAAGTACTACTACTGTCCATTTCTGCTGCTAAGCAGCGTTGTTGTGTTTCGGTTCGAAGGGTGTGGAATCCGGTGAAATTTCAGGCACATGAGGCTTAATATAATACCTGCAAGCCTTAAATCGATGGACGCAGAGTAGTGCAGCGTAGGGCACAAACGTAACCTGCGAGGCAATGCTTTGTTATAAGAGATGGTAACCACTTAAGATCAGGTGGGTCAGTTGCTCGTTTCATCAGCAAGTCGTATAAAAAAAGTTAGTTTCCTGCATTTGCAATGGGCTTGTGGCGAATCTATCATTTACTGCAAAATGTTAAAACAAGCCTAATGTAATATTTGGACCTTTGATTATTCTCGAAGTGACTATGAATTGAAGTCGAATCTAAAAAAAAAACTACCAAACATTTTTTAAAAAACAAGGATTAAAATAAATAAAAATAAAATATGCCCCCTGTATAAGCATTCAACTGCCAATGCAGCACACTGACACATATACGTGGCTTTACACTAAACCAATAATAGAATAAAATCAATCTATACCACCCTCTCTACTCACACCAACTTCATGCAATCAATGATCACCCGTACTTACACACGCACACAGCTACAACCTATTGGAAATATTGGCATTGTAAACATTGACAGAATATTTGCAAAATATTCCCCCAAAACTATACTTACACCCATCTCTTTTCAACACACATCATTGAATGGCCTGCAACAGAAAAGGAAAGGGACAGAACACCCGGTTTTACAACTTTGCTGAGGGACAATGGCGACGCTATTGTTGAAAGTACCCCTAAACTTTTTTTAGGTCACATAAAAGTATTACATTTGTAAGGGACGTGCCGCCTGTATGCACTTACTGCATTCGTTTCGCAGTCCACCTAGGAGAAACATCTCCCACGCAGTCCAGTTGAGTGTTAATCTATGAAAGTGATAGTGCTAGAAAAAAAACTAATAATATGTCCTCAGTTGCGACTACCAATCGAGCCAGTGAAATGTGGAACAGTATAGAAGTGAATAATCAAAGTGTTGCAAAAAGTTACGGATATAAACCATACCCAATGACGCCAAACTACCAAAACAGCTATCAGAATCATTTTTACTCTCCGAACTCTGAATATTCCAATGGGACGAGTGCTGGATATCCCGAGAAAATGTACGGACAAAACCAAACCGAAGCAGTTGTTAAAATGGAACCAGGTAATTGGCAAAACTATCATAATAACTATATGGCTAGTCATGCGAACTCTGATGCTATCAATAAATGGAGAGAAATGAACTTTTATTCGCAACATTACGAGCACTATCCGTACAATCAACGGATGAATCCCATGAACCAACACGGTCCTGAGATGACTGAAGACGCAAGATCGATCAACTCTCCTGGTCATTGCAGCATTCCTGAAACAGGTTACGGCTCACCACAAAGCGCTAACAGTAATGCCAAATCTCCAGAAATAGACGATTCTCCGAATCTAAGAGCACTTTTATCAAAGCCGCAAAACAAGAAGATCTCTCCTTATTTTGTCAAGCAAGATAAGTCGTACGCGCAGGATATGCACATGATACTGAATCAAGAAGAGATTAACGAATGGGAAAAAAGTAATGAACCGACTGAAAAAGAATGCAATTTGTCGCAATTTCACGGTGGATTTGAGAGTAAGGGTCAAACGTCAGTCAAGAAAGTTGCTGTGGGAGGAGCGGTTGCGAACAAAGGTGCACCGTCATCGCAGGAGCCGACGGAGCCCTGTCAGGACATGACGAGGGTCGAAGCAGGCGGGGACAATACGGATTATGTTGAGAGCAAGATGGCCGCTGCTACTGATGCACAAGGATTCTACCCATGGATGAAAAGTGTAAATGGTAAGATTTTATAAATCTTTATAAAGCTAGTCAATATGATTACACAAAGTATTTTATGTTACCTTACATAGCATTTTTCTTACGATTCATATTTATTTACAGGCGAAGACAGAAAAGAAGGCTCAAAAAGAACGAGACAAACATACACTCGATTCCAAACACTGGAGCTGGAGAAGGAGTTTCACTTTAACAAGTACTTGTCCCGAAGAAGAAGAATAGAGGTCTCTCACGCTCTTGGACTAACCGAGAGACAAATTAAAATTTGGTTTCAAAACAGACGGATGAAAGCGAAGAAAGACGGTAAGCTGAATACGTCTCCTGACCCGTATGCTGTTGAAGAAAGTGTGACAAAACTAGGTAACATGACAGAGTTTATGGACACTAGGCAGCATATACCAGCCGTACCTGAATACCAAGCGTACAATAACGCTGCTTTAGCAAATATGGGACATATGACCGCACATAATATGCCACAAAACTACATGATGCCCACTTACGGAGGTATGGCTCCAAAAATTTGACGTTTGCTCGAATCGTAAATTTTAGGTTAGACAAATTATTTATTGATTTCGAATTATTTGCATTGCATAAATTATTTGTAACTCAGCTTAGTTAGTAGGTACGTGTATGTTCTTTTGTATTTTATTACATAGTTTGGTTTATAATAGTTACTAATTCAAAGTCAAAAAACATTTATTTAGTAATATCCGCAGGGGTCATTTTGAAACGTCTTAAATCTAGGTGAATCTATGTGCCAGTTCCTTACGAGTAACCCTAGAAAAACCGGAAAGAAATTTAATTTTAAAAGAACCTAATAGTTTTGTAAATAATTTGTGTTTCAAACTTCGATTTTAACACCTGATAAACCTCTGTAATGATTTTGTCAAATCGTATCTGATTGTAAATAGTAGTTTTTTTTAAGTACAACACAATAGTTCCTATTGAATTATTTAGGCTATTGTCAAAAAAGTATATTAGTTTATAAGGTTGATTATTTATAATAAATATTATTTACTTCTCTAGTCAAGTTAAGGTCGCTAATAAATAAAGAGGAGTCTTGATTCCAAATCATATCAATATTGTTTTTTACTGGTATCGAACAATCAATTTAGGTTTGAGTCAGATTATATCGGTTTTAACCCTGATTTGCGCGACGTGTTTTCTATCGCTTTTCAATAATTCATCAATATTATACCTGTACCTAGTACAAACTCAAATCCTTACAACCTTTTACCTTCTACTAGCTACTAATACCTTTTCTATTTTTTGGAATTGCTTGTAACTCTCATAGTACTGCCGAACCATATTTTTTTTTAAATTAATTTGATAGTTTTTTAATTATATTTTATGAAAATAGAATCGCTTTAAAGTGAATTGACATTGTCAGTGTTTTCTGTAGTTTGTAAAAAAAACTGGCCAAGTGCGAGTCGGACTCGCTCACTAAGGGTTCCGTACCATACTCTATAGTAAAAACGCCAAAAAAATACGTTTATCGTATGAGAGCCCCCTCAAATATTTATTTTATTCTGTTTTTTAGTATCTGTTAGTATAGCGGGAACAGAAATACATCATTTGTGAAAATTTCAACTCTCTAACTATCACGGTTCATGAGATACTGCCTTTTGGCAGACGGACAGACAGGCAGACAGCGGAGTCTTAGTAATAGGATCCCGATTTACCCTTTGGGTACGGAACCCTAAAATCAATGTATCGAAGCGTTGACATTGCAAAATTATAATTTTCACGTCAGTCAAAACATCAACAAAACTAACAGTTAAAACTCAAAAATTGATCCGCTTAAAATTAACACCCTACAACTATGTAACGAAACAATGAACAACCCTTTTCGCATAGTCTAAAGGGTTCTAAATACTGCAAGTGAATAGGCCTCTTGGGAAGCTTGTTTTGCAGTTTTGAAATGTTTTGACTGGTTATTGGATTTGCTAGGCTTATCGAAATGTGCTTTGTAATCTGGTTTAGCTACCTGTGTTTGGTTTTCTTTGTCGGTCTAGATTTGCCGTGTCACCGTTAGTATCGATATTTTATATTAGAATGCAAATTGTTTTCTATAAAAATATATTTAAACCGATCTCTCTGCTGTGTTTCTGCTCTCTCCTTTCTCCTGTCTCGATCTTTTATTTTATTTAATATATAAAAAAAAAATTAAATTGTTAAATATGTTAAATGTTTTAAGGGGACTCTCAAACAACAAACGTGATTTTTGCTGCCGTTTTATTATAGATACCTAATGCTACGGAACCCCTCGTGCGCGAGTCCGACTTGCACTTGGCCGGTTTTTTTTTGTTTCTATACAGTATGCCAATAGAAACAAACCGATGGTCCATCCAATTTTTTGCTTGTGGAACAAGCATATGCCGTACCTGATGTTAAGCAGTGATGTAAGTTACGCGTGCCCTACGATGCACTACCCTGCGTTCACCGACCTGAGGTTTACTTGTGTTAGGCCTCATGTGTCTGTAATTTCACCGGCACAGCAATGCAAGCATCACCATAATTGTTGGTAAGTCAGATGCTTGGATTTTATATTTCAAATCAAATATTTTTCAAAATAAAAACTAGAACTTATTTGCAGCTAACTTCACTGTAGACCTACCCTTGCATTAGAAAGTCAGCCCTCGGTTCTTTTGAATAAAGTTGAACAATAGAGCCGCGCAGAAAGAGAACACACATGTAAGAATCGCAAGCGCAAAAGAGACACAAAGTATCATCCCTTTGTCCAAGGGTGTGTGCCTTTGCGCTTGCGTAGACATTCGACAAATATGGCTGCTTGTGTTTAGTTCGTATTTTGTGTATATTTTTAGTTATTTAAATATTATTTAAAGGTATTTTAATTGTCAGTGTCAGTCAGAAGGTTTGGTAAGTAGATTGACCGTGTTTTTTTTTAAAAAAGTTACTCAATGAATAAGTCATATTTTCAAAGCGTTATATTTTATTTTTATCAGTTCTCAATTATTTCGGACGGTGGTAATTGTTAACTAAAACGCAAACATAATTTTTTACTATTTATGGGAAGTGGAAATACTCAGCAGTTTCTATTTATTAGTTTTTGACAGCGTTTGCCTTTAGTTTACCACTTGCCCGGTAGAGGCAGGTCAGGTCTATAACTTGACCTAAAAAGAATCCAGTGAATAATGTAAAAACATACCGAGAAAGTAAGTAATGCCTTTTGATTCGTATAACACAGTGATTGTTTCTTTTCTTCAGTAGGTAACTTAAGAAATCCAGCTTTCAAACTATCGAAGAACCGAACTCTGGTTTCTTGAAAAACAGTCAACGTTTTATTTAGTTCGGCAGAAATAAACTAAGCGGTGACAAGGCAGTTATTGTTAATAATGTAGACCTATAAACAATATGGTTTGAGGTGTAGGCTTGATTAAATAATTATTTTTTGTATTGTTCATTATATAAATTCTGTTCTAGCTGTTGTTTCAACTCATTCAAACTTAGTTAGGTTGTTGAAGAGTTAAAATTTATGCCGCCCTTGTTGTTTTAGTTCATAAAAAAAGACAGCAATAGTGTTAGTGCTATCAAATCAAATCAAGCTATTAGGATAATGCAACAACAAGATCTAACACCATAATTTTTGTCCAAACGTTTCATTCACTCACTATTCAGCAAATAAACGATTTCATTTAATTTCATTTCATTTTATCTCATTTCATTTCATTGTGGACATTCTTCTTTTACGCCATTATACGGCCGTGATAAAACGTTCATCGGTTCTCAGAAAACGAGTACCCTAAACATAACAAGCCCTAACATATCAAGCCATAACAATCATCTTTGTCAAAACGTATCATTCATTTCCTACTCCCGTGTTAAACGTGTGGTCCTACGTTTAATAACGGCACGTTATTTACGTTCACCGTTTTGCAGAGCACCAACCCAAGTTTTCCAACTTGGTCCGTCCATGAATGCTTGAATGGCATCTCTAATTAATCTGACGTCGAAGCAGGTTCATTGGAGCAGGATCAAAGAAACCTCCTAATGGACATTTGAATGCCTTGATCGTATTTATCTTTGCACCAACTTGGCTGTCTTGATTGTGACGCACTGTAGGTGCTATTATTGAACGAGCGAGCGAAGCGAACGAAGTGTCTTAATTTTGAGATTGGTCAAATAAATGCTTTTGTCCTTTTGTGTCAGTTCTCGCCTATAGGTCGCATTTTTCGATTTTTTCGCACAATCGATTCTGACGTAAATTCTCACACATTTCTTTTATTTTTTTAGTCTATCGAGATTTTTGTTTTGGACAGATTCAGGAAAAAAGAAGAAAATTTGCTGTAGCGTTATTTTATCGATGGATTTCAATCAAATTTGAGAGACAGTAGCTGTTCTAAGACTGGCCGCATAGCTTAATTAGTAGTTCTGCCTTCTGCGCTATAAGTTGCAAGTTTGATCCCCACTGAAGTTAAATATTTCTGTGATGAACATTATGTGATGGTTGTACCTATGTCTAAGCTATTAACTAAAAAATGTATTAATACCTATTCGTTATTCTTTGTGAAAAATAATACCAGTTATCAAATTTCATCGTCAATAACGTCTTTAATAATATTAGAAAAGTTTCATAAATATTGTATTTTTTCTGTTACCTTTGCAACTATAATCATTCATTGATATCGTCCATTGTGCTTACAATATTTTATTTCGTATGCAAAATTAAATGAGTATACCTTTATCGAACATACTCAATTTAAACCTGAAAATCTGTCTTATCAGCTACAGATGTTCCCTTTGATCTTCCAATCAAAGCGCGCCGATATCAACAAACATAAATAACAGCATAATTAGACATAACGATCAATTAACATTTAAGTGGGGGCAGAAAATAATAAGTAACGATAGCAGTTGATAGCGCGTTCTTTGAAGAGGCCTCCATAAATGTTACCGGCCTTAAAAGGATCAACCATTTGCGGTCACGTGATTAGCCTAAAGACGACCGATGTAGCGCGGCGGGCGAACGTCCGCCTGCGACGCGACGCAGGAGGTTGCGGGTTCGATTCCCACCTCGGGATAAATGTTTGTACGATCTGCAAATATTTATTCTCGGTGATCTGGGTATTTTCTATGTATATTAAAAAATATCTATGTACGTAATTATATTGTATTAAGTATATCAGTCATCAAGTACCCATAACACAAGCTCTGCTTAGCTTGGGGCTAAATGATGCTGTGTGGATTGTCCAGCATTATTATTATTAAGTGTACTGCTGGACATAAGCCGCTTGATTACTTTTCCCAGGAAGAATGATTTTTAAGCCTTTTTCGTCCACCGACTTCTTGTGATCCTAACAATGTCAACAGTCCATTTGAAGGGAAGGCTTCATACGCTTCGTTTTTTAGTTTGTGGTCGCTATTTGAGACCTTTATTCCCTAGCGGTTCTCAGTTCTATGAGCTATATGGCTTGCCCATTGCCACTTTAACTCGCTGGTTCTGAGACCAATGTCGGTGATCTTGGTTCTTCTACGGATTTCTTCATTTCTGATAAGCAAATGTTCGAAAAGTAAAAATCCGAGTTGGATTTGTCGAATGACTTCTTTGTCGAAGTTTGACTTACTGAGTTGGATCGCCTGACCCAAATAAACAATTAATCTACAACTTCGATAGATAGATAGATAGATAGAAAATTCTTTATTGCACAACTTCAAATAAAAGTACATATAGGCGAACTTAATGCTACATAGCATTATCTACAAGCTAACCTTTGTGTAGTAGGAATAACATGGGGGTAGTGCGCATTTACTTACTGTTTAAACTAAACAATAGATAAAACATCAATCATCCTGACTAAAAAAACAAAAACTTAACCAAATCAGAGGATAAAAATAAACATAAACACATGGGTATACTTAAGCATAATACATAGACTAATACATACAAATAAATTGAATTATATATTTACTATTCTACCTAACCTAAACTCACTTAAACCAGCAGATGAAATAGTGAAATAAAAAAAGTAAAATAGTGAAATTCGATGGTGTCACTCCCAACAAGTACCGGCAAGGTTGCGACATGAGCATTTGATATGATTTTCATCTTATCTATTTTAATTTTAAGATCCACCTGTTGGGATACAATATTGAGTTCTCTGAATATTGTTTTTAAGTCTTCCAGCAATTCTGCCATGATGACTATGTCTTCGGCAAACCGAAGGTGACTTATGCATTGGTTACTGTTGTTCGAACTTGAAAAAACCCTCTAGAGCAGTTCATAAAATAAACAAAATTCTAGTAGGTACTGTACCCCTACACCCACGCTCAGTCCCGTCCCGGGTACGTCACGTCAGTGTCCATACAAAAAGCTCAACAAAAGAATCTGCACGCATTGTGTTCTACGATCATTTATCAAGAACGCTCCGCTGCCGATTGAGCTGATCAATGCTGGGGCGATTAAAATTTCTGCTGGAGAAAATTCTTGGTAGTATTAGTTGTATTTTTAAGAAGGATACGTGACAAAACATGAATCTAATAAACTAGCTTTGTAACTTCGTTCATTATAGTAAGTATATTTAAGGGTTGACGTCTTCAAACTCAACCAATGAAAAATAGTGGCTTGCCCAATATTTGGGGAGAGAAAGTTGCCATAGTCACAACGCTAAGCAGGCGGAATGGTGGCGAAGGTGATGGAATGGTCTGATACTGTGATCACCAATCCGCCTGCCAAGCGTGGTGACTACGGTAGACCCTCTTAAATGTGGAGGAAGCCTATATCTACCAGTGAACTTAATTAGGCTGATGACGTGACGACCCTAAAGTCGAAGTTTATACAGTGTGTAATAAAACCACTTCCAAATACTGGAGGAACGTGTAAAGCTACCTACAACAAGGTCTCATAGAATACAACTGAGTTGACCGTAAAAAAGATTTATACATTTATAAGATTCATGGTCTTAATGCGCAGTTTTAGTTTCAAAAGTAGTCATATTACCTACACGCTGTATAATTTCTATAGTGCAAAATGCAAAGTGTCTGCATTCCTCAGTTACTATGGGTACATATTGGGAAACTAACTTTATAATGGAAATACTGCTCCATGCATTTATAAATAACCACAGTGCAACCGATTGCCCGCCACCACATAATAGCAGCTATTTAATAGCAGTTATTATAATACTGCAGTTTGACGTGTTGCGAAATTCATAATAACTCAATTTGATAAGCGTCTGCAGTTTTTTTTATCACCTGAGTAGGTCTTTATATCAATTTTATTTTCAACGGCGATATACTATCTGGATTATAAAAAAATATTTTTACGTTAAAGTTTATTTTTAATATCTTTTAAGTAATGAACAACCAATATTGGAGACTGATGTGGCGCGGCGGCCGAATGTCCGCCTGCGACGCATGAGGTTGCGGGTTTGATGCCCGCCTTGGGATAAATGTTTGTACGATCTGCAAATATTTATTTCGAGTCTTGTAGATTTTTTTTATGCATAATAAAATATATCTATGTATATCAGTTATCTAGTACCCATAACACAAGCTCTGCTTAGCTTGGGGCTAGATGATGCTGTGTGGATTGTCCAACATTATTATTAATAATACTATTATGACTATTATGACTACTGCAAAACTTTCCAAATATAGAGTCCACTTCTAGTCTAGTATGGTATGTCTCTATATCAGCCCAATAAGTTAAAACGTGCTATCCTCTCTGGCTTTTGTAAAATCTACTCTAAGTCTATACCTATAAGGTTTTGATGAACTGGCGTTTTTTGTATCTCAGTAAGTACTAAATAATTGCATCAAACAATAGGATTTTAGTTTCATAAAAATCAACGTTGCTTGACCCCCAAAAAGCTGTCTAGATTTTTTAATATATTATTTAGTGGACTTTTTTAATCTATTGACTTGGATACTTTTATAGTGTCGAAAACAGATTGAGCTTGCAATAGTTTTCTGAAAATATAATAACAATAATAATAATAATTTTGGACAATCCATACAACATCATCTAGCCCCAAGCTAATATATAACGATTACGACAAGTTTTTTTTAGTATTTTTAGAAATTCACTGGTGATTGGTCTTGGTTTGTACAATCACTAAGCTTAAGTCGATTTCAAAAGTCTTCTAAAACTAGACAAGTCAAATATGTCAAAAACTTTGTTCTGACTAACTGACAAGCAACGCTAGCTGCTCAAGGGTGTTCAAAAAAAGGAACAAGTTTGTTTGAAGAAAAGTATTATCACGCAAACGAAGTCACGCATTTCTCTAGTCACTCCTAAGGTCATAACTTTATGGCCCAGTTTTTATTTTATTCGTTCCAAAATACTTTTATACGTTTTGACCGCCAGTCACAGTCCAATCCAAAATAATATTATAACGTAATTTACCTGAATCTAACCTAAATCGACGTGGCCTGAGCAGAAATGTACATCGACCGACCAGCATACCCTGAACTCTGGAGTATTAAGACATGTTCATTATTTTGTAAGGTTTCAGGGTGCAAGTAAAGTGGTCGGTATCGGCGTCAATGTCACTTATGTGTTTAACCCGCCGAGAGGATGGAGGAAATGATGGATTGTAGCAACCGAGCCGTTGCTGTAACGGGAAGGAACTACTGCAATACATAGAGCTGTTACAACTTTTATTTTATGAGATTACCAATACTTTTTTGTATCTTCCACAAATGTACGATGTGGAGCAGTACTAAAAAAGCTAACCCCAAATTAACTGTGATAGCGTAGGTATAAATTGTTACTAATTTAAATATTAACGTTACATACTGACTCACAACGAATGCAAAGAGTAGCCAGCAGATTTAGAAGAATGAACATTGAAAGACAGCTTTCTGAAGTTTTAGTGGTACGGTAGGGGTGTATTGTGAAAGGAGTTCTAGAAATATCTAAAGGGTGCAGCGGTTAAAGCTTAGTTAAACAGCATCTAGATTTACCTACCTGTAAGTTGTTTCGAAGTGATCTTTACAATTCCCATGAATAGTTGTTCCCTTTCGATGGATAGACAACACCGTGCAAATCTTACCTAGTAAATCAGTATCAAGAGCTCTAATTATGCAGACAACTGTCACAGCTCAGTTCGTAGTAGCCCTACCTTCTGCGCTATAGGTTATGGATTCAATATCCACCGAGATCAAACATTTGTGTGATGAACTATGATCATCATACAAATAAAAATGTTTGTTCTGTGTCTGGATGTTCCATTGTATTGTACCTATGTATGTATTTACAAAAAAAGTATCATATAAGTATTCTATCAGTCATCCGGTTTCCACAGTACAAGTTATGCTTAGTTTGAGGCTAAATGATGTGTTTAAGTGTCCACAAATATGTATTTCACTTCGGACTCCAAAAATTTCAAACTTCGGACCTTAAAAAGCTCTAGGGCGTATTAACATCTTTAGATAGATCCAATTTTCCCACTGTACCCAGCCGACCCTCCACGTTCAACGAATTCCAAATTGTTTTTGACTGACAGCTAAATGTAAGTTAGCATTGTTTGAGCGACGCATCGCATGCCTCTCAGCTCTCAGTGTAATTATTTTTGTTCTACAAGCAATATGGAGTAAGTTGAGACAGTTTCTGACACATAGCCGACGACGACCGATGTGGCGCGGCAGGCGAATGTCCGCCTGCGACGTGGAGGTTGCGGGTTCGATTCCCGCCTTGGGATAAATGTTTGTACGATCTGCAAATATTTATTCCGGGTGTTCTGGGTGTTTTCTATGTATAATAAAAAATATCTATCTATCTATCTTAGCTTGGGACTAGATGACGCTGTGTGGATTGTCCTGCATTATTATTATTATTATAGCCGTTTTTAAGGATTTCTTAGCTAAGCTGTATTAAAATAATGAAAATAAAATAGTTAATTATAAATATTGTGCTTAGGAACTAAAATACTTACAGGGTCTTACAGGTGTTTAGTTTTTTTTTATGTGGCCTACTGATGGAACAAGCAGATAGCCCACCTGATGTTAAGTGGTTACCATTACCTATAACAAAGGATTGCCTCGCAGGTCACGCTCGTTAACGTGCCCTACGATGCACTACTCTATGTCCATCAACCTGAGGCATACAGGTGCCAAGCCTCGTGTGCCTGTAATTACACCGGCATCCTTCAAACCGGAACATAGCAGCTGCTTAGCGGCAGAAATAGTTACTTAAAGATGCTGGAGCACATCCCTTGGTCACTTTTTATGACATCGACAGAGGGTGAGGTGGTATATTATGCCAGGGTCTTAACGGACTTAAGGTGGAACAAGTCGTTACTATTTCCATACAAACGCTGTAACTGAATATTTCTGCTAGTACTAAATCTTTCGACGCTTGTAACTTTCAAGGTAATCTGCTTTTACCGTAGAATATGTAATGAGCCTAGATAACGGCAAGATAATTCAGTATCAAACTTAACTTTGGACGCACGTTAATAAATAGTAGAGATATTCAGTTACAGCGTTTCTATGGATATAGTAACGACTTGTTCCACCTTAAGGACTTCACACTATTTTAAATTAAAATACCACCCCCATAGTTGCATAAAGTTGGACATAGGAATTGACGGGCAGGCAAAACTTCTTTCAGAGGAATTTTCTTGAATGAGTGCTGAGCTATTTTCAGTTAAGAATTTACGCAATGTTAGAACTTTAAGCTGCGATACAGAGTTTTTTTAAACCACTTGCCGATAGAACAAACGGATGATCTACCTGATGTTAAGTGGTAACCTGATGGTAACTATCACCTATAAATAAAACGAGCTGCAGACTGTAATCTCCCCGTTAGGTCTTAAAATAAAATCGCGTGACTGAAATGATGAAATGGACGGATTTCAAAAATATTTTCTTTGAAAATTCACAATGATAAAGCAAGTGGTTTAATACTATTTAGTAAAAATTAACGTGCCTTTTTTGTTTCAGGTAATGTTGCGCAGTGAACATCAATGATTAATTGTATTAAAATTATATTCAATTATAAGATTAAATTATTATAAGCATTGACATTTTAATAAAGTTTCAAGAACAAGCAGGGGTTGTTTTTCTGAATTCTACCCTCCAAAACAGTAAACATACTTTGAAACCAGTGGCGGATTTACCCTAAGGCACTGTAGGCCCGGGCCTAGGGCGGCCAGATTTAGGGGCGGCCACGACCGTAGGGCAGTATATGGTCGATGCTGAGAAAGGGGCGGCTGATGGCTTGGGGCCTAGGGCGGCCGAGACTCCAAATCCGCCACTGTTTGAAACTCAAACTAGCATTACTTACGTTCAAACTCATAACCAGTGGTTGAATAGTGTCCTCACCAATGGCCGAATTATTTTTCTTCACCTAGAATATTTGTTTTTTTCTCAGCTTAAATAAATAATCTAATAATCTTTAACTTTTAAAACCCCTAAATAAAAATGGCTTCCTAAGGACTATAGTATGGGGTTCTTCAAAAAGGGCGTTTTAAAATAAATTTTTAAAGGGTCGGCAACGCGCTTGTGATTCCTCTGGTGTTGCAGGCGTCCATAGGCTACGGTAACTGCTTTCCATCAGATGGCCCGTAAGCTTGTTTGTCTACTTTGTTGTATAAAAAAAAAAGCTGTAGCGAAAACTCTAAAACCTTGCAAGGAATGTCAATAACATCACACTTACCTACTTTGAAACTCAAACTAGCATTACTTACGTTCAAACTCATAACCAGTGGTTGAATAGTGTCCTCACCAATGGCCGAATTATTTTTCCTCATTTAGAATAGACGACCGATGTGGCGCGGCGGGCAAATGTCCGCCTGCGACGCAGAGGTTGCGAGTTCGATTCCCGCCTTGGGATAAATGTTTGTAAGATCTGCAAATATTTATTCCGGGTGTTCTGGGTATTTTCTATGTATAATAAAAAATATCTATGCATGTAATATAATATTGTATTAAGTATATCAGTCATTTAGTACCCATAACACAAGCTCTGCTTAGCTTGGGGCTAGATGATGCTGTGTGGATCGTCCGGCATTATTTATTATTTATTTATATTCTTTTTCTTCTCAAATGTAACGAAAACTCTAAAACCTTGCAAGGAATGTCAATAACATCACACGCTGTCAAAGTGCGGGTGTTTAGCTGTATTAGTGTAAAGACGAAAGGGCAAGTCTGACAAGGGGCGACGTTTTGACTAATGGGTCGCTCTCGTACTTTCTGGGATGCATTGGCACTGAAAACAGAAAGCTGATAAGTTAATTAAATTCCAATGTCAATATATATACATAAATTTGATGCCATTTTTTAAATATTTATTTGTAGCTATCCTTAGTAGTAGAGCTCTTAGTGAAAGGCTCATCTGGGAAAGTATTACCACCATGCTTATTTCTGCCGCTAAGCAGCTTGCTGTGTTCCGGTTTGAAGGGCGTGGATGCCGATGAAATTACAGATACATGAGGCTTAACATCTGTATGCCTCAAGCTGATGGACGCGGAGCCAGTGCATCGTAGATCTGCGAAACAATGCTTTGTCATAGGTGATGGTATTCGCTTAACATCAGGTAGACTATTTATTTTGTTCCATCAACAAGTCATATAAACAACCAGCATCAGCCTACAGAAATCATCGATTATAGAATTATATTTTGTCAGCATTGAATAGCCACCGAAACTACTGGACCGATTTGAAAAATTCTTTCACCGTTGGGAAGCTACACTATCCCAGGATAAGCATTATATTAAAAAAAAAAAATCATTGGGATCCTTACCCGTGCGAAGCCGGGACGGGCCACTAGTAAACAGTAAACAACATAATTGATAAGGTAGGACTATTTGGCAGGCCCTAAGATATCTGAGAAGATTTACCATGCATGAGTATTAAAACCACGATGCTATTTTTTTTATCTCTTATGAAAACTTAGTAGGGTCATACTCTAAAATCGTGGGTTCTGTATTAACAGATATTAAATGATGGATTAATGATTTTAAAGTTTAAAATTCAGTGCAAATCGTCACACAAAGAAGGTTAATGAATATAAATAGTTTACGTAGCACTGCTACGCCATCTCTGGACGATTGCCAAAGAGAACTGAAATGGCTCAGTGGCGCCACATGCAATTTTATCAAACGTTTATTTTTGAAGACCCGAATTATTTACGCATTCTTCTGTGACAATTTTAGCATTTAATTTTGGCTTTGAAATGAGTTATTCCAATTCATCATCATTACCAACAGCCTGTAGAAGTCATAGACATAGGCCATACCATACTTTTCCAGAAAGAACGATTCTGAGCCCTTACCATCCATCGTCTGGGGAAGTAGGTACTACCACCATGCCTATTTCTGCCGCCAAGAAACTTGCGGTGTTCCGGTTTGAAGGGTGTGGGTGCCGTTGTAATTACATGCACACGAGGCTTAACACCTGTATGCCTCAGGTTGATGGTCGCAGAGTAGTGCATTAAAGGGCACGTTTGCAAGGCAATAATGCTTTGTTATAGGTAATAGTAACCACTTAACATTAGATGAGCCATCTGCTTGTTCCATCAACGATAAAGCAAAGCAAGGAAGTGGGTGCCGGTGAAATTACAGGCACATGAGGCAGGCTAAACACTTGTATGCCTTAGGTCGATGGATGCTGAGCGATGTACTGTAGGGCACTTTCATAATCAGTTAGGACAAATATTCTTATAAGTGGTAGGTATGGGTATAGATTTATTTATTGGTATGCCATAATACAGGGTTTTCTGGTTATACTTATTTAGGAACCAATGCTATTACATAGTATTATATATGTTTTGGATAAATGTTTCAGAACTGTTTTTTTATTAGATATAGAGTTTATTAGTTTTTTATTAATATAAATATATTATGAACTTCAATGCACAAACGGCGAAGATAAACATAGTTTAACAGCGACGTTGGGCTTGCAACCTGTCACGAATGGAATAGAGACCAGTGAAAAATGTGGGTAAGTACCGAATGTAGTATCTGAAGGTAGGTGTACCTACCTCTGACTACCCCCATTAGGCATTCTCAAGGAATCTCGAGTAAATTCTTGTAATTTAAAGATAGGAAGGGATAGCTACCGTGCTTGCAGATTAAAGTCGTGAGTGATATTTTTTATTTAAATTTAAATATTGCTGTGATAGATGGAGTCTTGTTAGAAAGTAAATATTATATTTTTGTATTTGATAATTAGATCTAGTTAGGATACCTAATTTGTTTACTAAAGGTTTACTTAGGTACATCATTTGAGTTTGTATTAATTTTAAAGTAAGTAAGATAGCGCCTTAGATTTCGTTCTGTTATGCTGTTTTTGTAAGTGAATAAATAGAAATTGAAACTGGTATACGATTTCGTCTATAGAAATATGTTTTAATCTTAAATTGAGTTACTTCAAGATCATCACGATTTCGTCTATAGAAATATATTTTAATCTTAAATTGACAAGTTTATTTACCTAGTTAAAGCTTTATATTACCTAATTTATTTTCTCCATTAATTTATAATGGTTCTAGATGTCCCTTTATTTTTTCCTTTTTTTTTTTTAAATTTTAGTTTCACGTCTTCAATCTCTTGGCACTGTTGATTTTTTTTTAACCTTTTGCCTCAGGTTTGTGGGCAGGGAAGTGCATCGTAGGGCACGTACCTATAATGCGTGGCCTACGATGGACTACTCTGCAGACTATACTTTGTTATAGGTGATAGTTACCACTTAACATCAGGTGGGCCAAATGCTTGTTCCCACCAGCATTAGCATAAAAAAACCTCTCTCCCTCACTCGAGATTCAGAGGTCCTACAAATTACATTTAGCAGTAGTTGGTATATTATTATTTCTTAATATTCTAAGAGTTATGCAAACATTTGTGATCGAAGGTCATAAAATCAAGAACAAATCTGTACATGTGTTAAGTTACAAAAGCTACCATGACGACCGATGTGGCGCGGCGGGCGAATGTCCGCTTGTGACGCAAGAGGTTGCGGGTTCGATTCCCGCCTTGGGATAAATGTTTGTACGAGCTGCAAATATTTATTCCGGGTGTTCTGGGTGTTTTCTATGTATAATAAAAAATATCTATATATGTAATGTATTGTATTAAGTATATCAGTCATCTAGCACCCATAACACAAGCTCTGCTTAGCTTGGGGCTAGATGATGCTGTGTGGAATGTCCAACATTATTATTATATATGTAGGTAAGATGGTTGAATCTTATTGCGCAACGGCCATTGTTTCAAAGTCACGCAAATTCCGATCACGTCGTCAAACAAGGGATCTAAAAGAAAATTTTGTATAATTTCAAAAACTTTTCAACTATAAAACTGTAAAGTTTCTTGAACACCTTCACACCCCTCTAGAATACGAGATTTCAGCCAATCAGAGGGCGGGAAATCACGCAGGCAGCCGCGCCCATTGCCGCTGCAATACGCATGCCTCACTGCAAAGCGGTCACCACAAACAATCTGTCCTCTTCACTCCGATACAAAAACACTCCGCATGACAAAGACGGAACATTTTGCTATTACGATTACATGCAAATTTTTTATTCATTCACAAATTATTGCATTAAGTAATTATGTATTATTATATGAAATCACGACATGGCGAGGAAAAAGCGTGACACAGGAGTTACGGAATATATTAAAGGTATTATTATTTACAAATAAGTGAATTGTTTATACAAAATAACAAAACACTAGATTTATACTAATAGGTTTATTCAATTCACATGTAAAATTTATGACTTAGGATAATCACGTAGAGTTTTGTATGAGTTGTATTATAAATCTAGTTAGTCTAAGTCTTATTAGTAAAACAAGATTTAAGGACCTCTTTAGGGGGATTGAATCTCATTAGAAAAAAAAATATATAAATTTAGTTTATTTATGGTAAATAAACCAACAAAGTATACACTGTAATAATGGAAAACTTGGTACTTCTATGTGCTATTGTATTTAGAGGTTACAACCTGCATGCAATGAAAAATACAAACGAGTGAGTAAAACGAGTAGAAGTAAGTAGGTACTAGCCTAATTATTATCTAATACATAAACAATACAAAGCAATACATTCAAAATTCAAATTCAATTTTCAATTAGAATAATAAAATTTCATTAATAATAACACTAACTGCAGTCACCAATCTACCAGAGATTGGTGACTGCAGACAGTGTTTAGTACTCAAAAGATGCTGCATCTTTTAGTGCGTTCCATTAATCACCATTTACGACATCCATGAAAGGTAATGGACCCCTTCACGATCTATTTCAAGCTGGGACACATAGCTAAGTACAGTCAGCTGCACTAGAATGTATACAATTCGTAACTTTTACAACGATATTACAGCAAAATAATAAACTCTTACAACTCAAAAACTTAAAATTCATGAAACTAGTTGATGACCTTACTTATTTTTTGAATAACTGTTGCTTAAACATTTTTAGCACAGTTTTGAAACCATTTTGAAAGTTACGAATTGTATACATTCTGGTGCAGCTGACTGTACCTAAGTCTCGTGTACTGATCTATTGTACCGGCTTTCAAACCAGAACACAGGCACAAAGGCTGAAACAGAGACAGATAGGTACTTAAAAATCAAGCTTGGTAACCAGAAAAAAGCACGACCTTATTTGTATATATATTTTGTAGCTTTGTAAAAAACTACACAGACCAGTAAACAGTTTCATATCAGAATCCCATTGTAATAATAATGTTGGACAATCCACACAGCATCATCTAGCCCCAAACTAAGCAGAGCTTGTGTTATGGATACTAGATGACTGATATACTTAGTACAATACATTACATACATAGATATTTTTTATTATACTCGTACCTACATAGAAAATACCCAGAACACCCGGAATAAATATTTGCAGATCGTACAAACATTTATCCCAAGGCGGGAATCGAACCCGCAACCTCCTGCGTCGCAGGCGGACGTTCGCCCGCCGCGCCACATCGATCGTCAAATTATATTTTTTGTAGCTTTGTAAAAAACTACACAGACTAGTAGAGATGAGATTCAAGATGATCCCTGCGGATATTACTGAATAAATGCTTTTTGACTTTGACTTTGATCAGAATATCATTTGCAAACATTTCTAAGAAACTATTTACAGAAAAAAAAAGCAAAATCTTCCAAAACTGTCCATAACACCAACCCTATAACCACTAACATAATTAAATAACAATAAACCAATTTTAAACAAACATATTTGTCTCCCATCCCTCTCTTGACTATGACGTTGGAACGAAATAGAAGACATCCCCTCAGGTCGTAAATTATTATGGAGTCACGAGGTGGCTTAAGCTATGTATTTGCAACATGTGTGGACCTGTTCATTATTAAGTTGTAATAAATTTTATGGCCCATGGGACATAAGAAAGGTGTCTTTGGAACTTCATTAATGGTTTCAAAACGAGGGTCAAAAATGTAGGAGAGTAGATAGATATGAGTATCTTGGTAAACCAACAACTACTGAGGGAAGGTTCTAGAAGCTAGCATCTTACTAAGTTTTAATTTTTTCACATAAACTTAGAAGATTCATTGGCTCTTACTAGGGAATAATAAAAATGTGTTAAAACTAAAATCATAATTCAGAAATTAAACCCAAAAAATGTGCATAACAATTATCAGGTCGAGCCATTTATAAGCATTAAATTAAACTATGTTAAGTATATGTTGAAAAAGTTATTTATCACTTAATTAAGTGTAATAAAACCTCAGAAGGCATGTTTAATGAATGTCTATCATTACTGAAAGTGATACACAACATGGCTTTTCGTATGGCATCATGAATTATTTAAACAAGATTTTGAGTAAAAATGTTCATTCATAAAAAAATATAGAGCAGATTTAAGCTCTTATGATAATAATAATAATTATTATTATTATTATGCTGGACAATCCACACAGCATCATCTAGCCCCAAGCTAAGCAGAGCTTGTGTTATGGGTACTAGATGACTGCTATACTTAATACAATACATTACATATATAGATATTTTTTATTATACATAGAAAACACCCAGAACACCCGGAATAAATATTTGCAGATCGTACAAACATTTATCCCAAGGCGGGAATCGAACCCGCAACCTCTTGCGTCGCAAGCGGACATTCGCCCGCCGCGCCACATCGGTCGTCATAGTAAAAGGTTTTCAATCATTCTTCGTGTCAATTGAATTATCAGATCGGGTAGCCGTAGATTGAATAACAATTTTCAATCTTACAAAAAAAATACTACCATATTTGGCATTGGGAATTTCTGCAGTAAGAATCATTCCAGGGATTTCTGCTTGCTGATGTTTAAAATCGCAATGTCTCTTGTATGCAAAGAATGTCACATTGTGATGTCTGGCTCGAGTTTTTTTTTATACAACTTGTTGATGGAACAAGCAGATAGCCCACCTGATGTTAAGTGTTTACCATCACCTATAACAAAGCATTGCCTCGTAGGTCATGCTCGTTAGGAACGTCACCGACGATGCATTACTCAGCGTCCATCAACCTGAGGCATACAGGTGTTAAGCCTCATGTGCCTGTAATTACACCGGCACCCACACCCTTCAAACCAGAACACAGCAAGCTGCTTGGCGGCAGAAATAGTCATGGTGGAATTTTCCAGTTAGACTAACTTATCGCTTGAAAAGCCTTCGATATTTATGGAGACAACGGTTAATGAAGTCGGTCGAAGTTGGTGGTGACTGGTTCGAGTCCTTTAGGGTGAGCCATTGTGGTTGAAGAATAAGCCAGCCTAGGAAACTGCGTTACCGTTCCCTAGCTGTTACCTAAATACGTCGCGTAAAGACTTCATCCGTGCATCAAATGCTCTTAGAAAATGATAAGTATACCACTATGCCTTTGACGACTGATGTGGCACGGCGGGCGAACGTCCGCCTGCGACGCAAGAGGTTGCAGGTTCGATTCCCGCCTTGGGATAAATGTTTGTACGATCCGCAAATATTTATTCCGGGTGTTCTGGGTATTTTCTATGTATAATAAAAAATATCTATGAATGTAATGTATTATATTAAGTATATCAGTCATCTAGTACCCATAACACAAGCTCTGCTTAGCTTGGGGCTAGATGATGCTGTGTGGATTGTCCAGCATTATTTATTATTATTTATTAAAAAGTATTCTACCAGCTATGTAGTTCCCATAGTACAAACTTTGCTAAGTTTGGGACTAAAGGATGTTATGTAAACCATTTTTTTAATACGGTTTTACTTCGATTACACTTTTGTCTGTATGTTGTAAATATTCTACATTTTAGATAAAAGAATATACAACGAAATATTTACAAAAATACCCTCTAAAAAAGCTAAACACATAAGATAATATATCGCAGTCAGTTATCTACATTTAAAATGATATTCAAAACTGATTCTATCACCACATTCTAGAGCATTTCAAACACCCATTTCCGTAATTATAAAACAAAAAGCCACTGCATTTACATGTACTAATGCAGAGATAATTTTTAACCCTCAAGACGTCAGTCTGTCAGCTGATGCATGAGACATGTCCGCTGTTCCAGACTGGTACTAAGTACCCGGCATGGAGAGTTATAGTACTTTTGATATCTGTTACGTTTATTATGCGTTATTGTAATGTTAAATGGTAATGGAGACTACAATCGAGTGTTATAAATAGTTGGTATATATGCACCTTTGCATCACGAAAGAGTTTTTGTAATAGAACCTCGTTGATGACAGAAAGTAAATTAGATTGATAGAAAAAGAAAGGATTTTTTTTTTTTTTTTCAAAACGAAAGTTTATTACAATATTTGTTAGTAGATTAATAGCTAGAAATAAAGTTTTGTGACAAAAAGTAATCAACAAATATCACAGAAATTACATTTGAACTAAAAAAAAAGTTTTATTATGAAAAAACAACAATTCTACAAGGTGGTTCAAAATTTCTATTAATGACTTACAAAAATGATATTCAAGTTATTAAAAAAAAAAGTTTTACCACTATTGGTGCAGCATCTATTGCAGAAAATAGTTTTTTTTTCATAATTTACTAAATTACGTCCAACTATTTTTATGAAAATAATTTCTTATAAATAATAATAATAATAACACAAAAATACATAGCTACTTACAATGTATTTTCGTACTTATGTATCAAGTCTCCTACTGAAACAGATTTTTCGTTCCGCTAGGAGACTTGAAGTATGAAAATAAGTTCAACGCTCACCTGTTTCAGAATGGTCTAATGAAAGCGTTGTAATTGCATTCAGTGTTTATTGGTACAAGAGGTAGCGAGAGCGGAAGCGAGCGCGGATCCACGTGGTTCGGCGGGCTCAGGTGCGCCCCGCCCCCCTCGCGCCCCGCCCCGCCCGCTTCAAGCCGCGTCACGTCAACCGCTCACCTAATCGTCAGAAGCGCGCTGCCCTCACGCTCGAACGCCGGGAAAAGCGAGCCGTTTTCCGCGACCAGAAAACTTCGAAATTCGAACGTTCCTATTTCAAAAGTTTTCATAGTCCATCTTTTGTTTTGTATCGTAGTTGTACTGTTATTTTTTTGTGAAGTGTATGGATCTTGTGGGATGTTTGTGATTTATTTGCTACTTTTTTGTTGTGATTTTTTTATTTGCTGCTGATTGCTATTGGGTTATTTGGAGTAAGTATTTTACAATCGTTATTTCACTATCATAAAATTATGTATACACCATCATAAAAGAACAGATAGGATTAAATTGAAAAGCCGTATAATAAAATTATTGAAGTAAAATAAATTAAAAAGGCGCGATATCATAAAATCAAAGCGTATCGCAGTAAATCTCTCCGGACTTTGTGGATTCAAACTGTCCACTTGACATGGGACATTAAATGTTATTATATCCCGAGATCTTTTGGCATTAGTGACTATTAAATTCGCTTTAAAGCTTTATTCAAAGATCTGAAGTGTCCATTTTGAGATCAAAAGCAAAGCGAATGGGTAGTGAAATTCAATACATCGTAATAAAACCAACCGCACTGTTTTATATTTTATCAAAAAACAAACACGTCAAAAAACATGTAAAGTACCTAAGTCAATAAAACGTTTTCGTGTTTTGTTGAGTAGTAATATTTATTAAAAAAAATACAAGGTGCAAACAAAAATGACAAGCCATAATTTTTAGCTATAAAACACTACCTAGATCAAAAGTACGTCATCAAAACACCGAATTAAAATGAATGCAGTCATCCAAACCGCTCATCAAAGGATGTCTGGGAATAAACTGAAGGAAAATAAATAAAAAGAAGCAAAACGCAGTGAAATTGTCCGGGCCATTTAATGTGGACCGGACGGGAGTGACAAAAATTCTAAACTGAAATAAACTGAACACATGCGTCTTAATGTCAGTTACTTAGAAAAAGAGAAAAGCTTTGTAATCCTTTGACTGTTTGAATAACTTAACTATCTTGAAAAATTTATATTATTTCACAATACTTACTGAAAAATAAAATAAAACAGACAAAGGTTCCGTGGTGTAGTGTAGGAGCCGGTGTAATTAAGGTACACGAGGCTTAACACCAGTATGCCTCAGGTTGATGGACGCAGAGTAGTGCGTCATAAAGGCACCTTTATAGTGAGCGTGACCTGCGAAGCAATGTCCTGCGAATTATAGGTAATGGTAACCACTTAACATCAGATGGGCCATCTGCTTGTTCCAGCAACAAGTCAAGTCACATTAAAAAAAACAAAAACTACTACCTTTTTGTTTTTTTTTTAATCACCTTCCATCACCTCTCTTAGATGTTGTAGCAGTAGCATCTTCTGTAGTAACATAGTACACCAATACCGCGATCATTAGTTCTTCTGCCAACCGAGGAGTGGTCTTTTGTAAGCTGATTGAGTAGACAGTTCTCATGTAGGTATTTCATGCTGAATAGAGCTATTTTATAATACGCTTACCCATAAACTTATACCCTTACCAGTGATGTCTACGACCAACTTCCTTAGTTTGAAGTGCAACGGATTTTTGTAGGCTGATAGAGTAGACTGATCTTTAATAGTTACCTTCCAGGTATTATACTGAATTAAAGTATTCTACTATATACTTATAAACTTATGGACATAAGTATACTTATTATATACCTAGCATAGTGCAAGTATAAAATAGACGAAGAATATATTTGTCTATTTTATACTTTTAACGAAGGACTTCCGTAAAATCATGCCTGAATCAATTAAGAAATTTGTTTAGACCTTAATAAATGACTGCCGCAATTTTTAAAAGTAACAGGTGAAGAATGTCCTGAAATTTTCAAGTCTCTACGATAAATGCTTTAAGCTGTGTGTTGTCTATATGTCAGTTAGTCAGAAAGACCAAGCCTTAGAATTGGTAGAGATTGTGCTCCATGCGTTATCAATGCTTTTTCCATGTGTAGATATGATTAGATTCACCTAGATTTAAGACGTTTCAAGATGATCTCTGCGGATATTACTGAATAAATAATTTTTGACTTTGACTTTGACCTATGCTATGCCAATTGGGTTACTGGTTTACCACTTACCTCGTCACTGACTCTCAAGTTCGGTTAGGACAAAGATTCTTGTAATTAGTATAGATTTGTAAAAATAAGCTTCACGCGGACGAAGTAACACGCGTTTCTGTCGTTTGAAATTTAACGATACTCATAAGAGGTAATGGAGCTAATCTATCCTATTCTAAAGCCAGGACCACCACCAAAACCAAACTGTGTCAAATTATAAGAATCTTTGTCTTGATTGACTGCAGTCAATCAAGACAAAGATTCTTATTAGTTTAGACTGTAATCATGATCATCATGATTGATATGATAGACAATGTACAGTCTAAACCACTGATCAAAGAGACTTGCAATGTTCAGTGTACTTTTGTATTAGTGCGTTAAAGTACATTAAGAAAAAATTCTAGAAATTCAACCCCTGAAAGAATACATCGCGGTTAAACTTTGAATAGATGTCGGATGTTTATATGACTAACATAAAGACAACGCATGTCTTAAACCGCTTGCCGTAGAGACTTGAAACTTTCTGAGTAGGTATATTAGTTTTGGATCTAACTATAAAGAAAATTGCATAAAAACAATTGCACGCAAAAATAGCCATGATTCCACAGTGGTAAATAATACAGAACATTTTCCTGTTTAAAAAATAAAGCCTTGAATAGTGTTTTTCAAAACTAAAGTAGGAAGTTACCTGGTAAATTGATTATGGATCAAAATTCAGATTTAGTTATACTTTCAAGTTTAACACGTGCACTCGGATGCTACCTTGGTGATGCAGTATTCTAGGTAGCAACAAGGTTTCATTTTGCAGAATTGTAATATCATGAATGTTAAAAACATTGCTCTTGGAATATGTTCATATTTTATTCAATACTCACTGGATAACAAACTCTTTTTGATTTGGAACTAAAACGCATCAAATGTTTTATGACCCACTCTGTGCAGTACACTCTCTTTAAAAGGTAATACGTGTTCTTGAGAAAGTATTTCAGAAGTTTTTACATAATAATACAGATAAAATGTGTTGATTCTTAAAACAGCATCAATTATATTGTTGAAATTAATCAAGTATGTATTTATATACATAAATGATGCATGTATGTTATCACATTAACTGGAATAATTTACTGCTTTGGATTCCGAAATAACGCGATGCACAAAAATTCGCACATTCATCATTCTCCGAGTAAACGGTACGTATAAATCCGAGTGCACAATGACTGCTAATTTGCCTGTAAAGATGTATGAACTGGAATGAGTCCATAAATTCGAGAAGTCGTTCGGCCTACCGCTTACACCCATAAACCTCAACGGACACTTTTATAGCTGAACCACGTGGCGGAGTGTTTTTTCCGCACTTGACTTGACATGTGTACAACGGTTAGACATCACGGCTTTGTATTAATTTATTGTTTTAAAATAGACCCCCTGCGTAACTCGTCACGTTCACTTTTATTAGCTTGCACAAGAAAATACTCTAAATAATGTATGACAAACTATGACTTTTACGACCAAAATTTTCTATTAAAAATAAAGCAACAGATGTGTGTGAACTATCACGGGTCACCAAAATAATTTAATTATAATTTTGATCTGCTGTATAATTTTGATCTCGAAAACCACACTATTCCAAACGATTTAGATACAATCTCCTGTAAGAACATTTATCACCAATAACGAGAATACACTCTTGACCAGCTAATGTGTCTCATTTTATCACAGGTCCATCAATCAACCGCTCTCCGGGACAATTGGAGGCCCTCGCATCAGTAGCACTTAACATGTCCAGCTAGAGCATTCAGTGCTCGTCTAAGATGACAAGTGTCGAGTGATCCAAAGAAGAACGGACACAAAAATCTGAAATGAACGACTTAAACTATAACGCCGGGATGAGTTCTTACCAGTTTGTGAACTCGCTTGCTTCCTGCTATGGGAACCAGGCACCTGGACGTACGGGCACGCCTGTTGATCAAACTGGTCACCCAGGTTTGCCCACCCCTGGAGCAGACTACTACAACCCAACAGCGGCCTCGGCGTACCCAAATGCTTGCTACTCGCCGCCGCAAGTGGGTCACCATTACCCCCAGCATCCGTACGGGACACCCGCATCGGGCGCTCACATGCAGCCGCAGTCGATGATAGATTACACTCAGCTACATCCGCAGAGACTTAGTAGTGCACCAACTCATATGCACCATACAAACCCAAGTCCTGGGGCGCTGTCTCCTAATCTGATGTCGACTCCTCCGAGCCAAGCAGCCGGGGCTAGTTGTAAATTCGCTGATACTACTTCGACGACCGGTGTAGCATCTCCTCAAGATTTGTCTACATCTTCTGGACCAGGAAGAACTTCACCAGGTTTTGGTGTTGGGCCAAGTTCAGGCGGAGGCACGAGCACCAAGTTGGGATTGACTACGCCGATCGCATCTCCTGTAGAGCATAAAGCGGTTGTAAACCAGAACATCTCGAGTCCTGCATCCAGCACATCGAGTAACGAGAGCAACGAGGCTAACAACTCTAGTTCTAATTCGAAGAACTCAAAATCTGCTGCCAACACATCGAACCCTCCGCAAATTTATCCATGGATGAAGCGAGTACACCTTGGAACAAGTAAGTCACAAGTAAAACATGACTACTATAACTAGCGTAGGCTTAAAATAAAACATCTGTTTGATTATTCTCACCCGCGAGAAAAGTCGATTCACACTTTTTTACCAGCAGCCGTGAAATCACAAATGATTTGACTTCCTTGAGTATTAAACCAATAACGGTAACCGCAACCACGCCTTCGTGTACAGTTTAACGCGATAGAAAATAAAACAATCTATCAATTGAACGAGGTGGAGACAAAACAAATTATATAACTATTTATAAAGCGTTAGCATGCATTAATGTTAGATCGATATGGTTGACTGATGGATGGTGTTCATAATAAGGCATAATGGCTTTGTTGGCGGGCGCTTGCAACTGAACGTACGAAGACTTTTTTCTTGGACCTCCTAATGATGGGGAAATGCTTCGTCATCGTGACGTTTGATTTGTCTGATCCTGACCTTCTGGTGTTAGGCGTGAATTGCCTTGTTTGGAAGTAAATCTATTTTAAATTGGAGTTTAAAAGCTTGACTTTGGTTTATTTGCTCTCGTGCGCCGTTCACTCAATGGCAATTAGTACGCATTCTTGAAAAATTAGTTTTGAATTTAGATTAATTCAGAAGCGGTCAAACATTTTTAAACTCAAATTCGTCTCTGCGGCTAAATTTGTTAGGAATGTAATTAAGTGCAAATATAGATTACCCAACAAAAACTCTTGACAAAAGTCAAAAGAAATTAAAAATACAGCGCACAATAAACGAGGGACATGCGTGAAACAAGCCGGTCACAGCGGCTGTCACATGTAGATGTACAGATAAAGACAGCGCAAAGACAAGCGCAGATGTTCAGCCCACTGTTTCGAAGAAAGCGTATTGTTTTTACAGTCCAAATCCCATGTGATGCGACCTTGTGTACAGCAAGTGCATATAATTGGTTCAGTTTTTCTTAGTTATTCTAATTGTGGTTAAAACGTTATTGTGTTTACAGAATTCTTACAGAATTCTTTCTTTTGATTAAATACTCTTTTGTAAACGTGAAAGTCATTCGAATAACAGACTAAAACAAATGTATAGCTGTTTTCAAACAGCAATATCTTAAATAACAAACTTCCACAGACAATAGCCTTACCAGAACATGGAAAAAGCATTATAGTTTTTTTTAATCAGGTACTATGAAGAACACCTGTCCTTTTAGTCACTTACTTGTTTAATGTCCGCACAAATCACTGTTATGGTTTTATACGGTGATTGAAAATTGTATTTTTTTTAAGTATGCACAGTAAAGTCTACCTATTTTTACCTATTACCATGGAGTTACTATAAGCGTTTTAAAATTGGGATCGTATAAAAACCTTTGTTTGACCTGCAGAGAACGTCTATCAGGTTTTGATAAAAAAAACTATAGTGCTTTATAATAGTCAAAATATACTTTTAAGATACATTACAGAAAACATTTAATTCAACTGCAAAAAACTGGGTTGCCTGGTACAACTTGTTATGGTGCGCCCTTCGTTTGTTGACTAAGTGCTTCGTTTGGGGCTAGATGATGCTGTGTAAGAATGTCCAAATATTATTATTATTATTTTTTTTTTTTTTTTTTCTCATAGTAACTTCATATTGGTATAATTTTATATATATTTACATTTCAGTTGAACAAGTATATTTATGCGTAATATCATGGTTTAGTCGTATTAAACTGCAGTACTGCTGGCACTGCTTTTCATAGGGTTAAATGACTGATCCGGAGGAGGTATCGGCAGAATAACAGCGCTGACCTGTCCTCGGACAGCGAAGCATAATGCTGAGCCGCGACCTTTTTGCTGCTGTAGCACACAGCGCTATTATTAGGATTGTTTATTATGATTATTGTTCAGTAGGTATTACTTTAAATTGTTATTATTAAATTACCCTAGGAAAAAAAAAAAAAAAAAATTGTTTGTGCTTAAGTATAATGTGTTTTTTTTTATGTATTAAATTTTGTTTTTTTTTTTTTTTTTATTAATTTTCCAAATAATATTTTTGATTATTATTACCTACATTAATATTGTTTCTTTATTCTTTATTTTTATTGTATGTATAGGTACTTAATTATAATGCTGTGTGTTCTTGTGGCTAATAAATAATTGTCTATGTCTTGTCTATGTCTATATAAAGGTCCCTTTTGCTAAATATACTATTTGTTTCCCAAATTTTAAATTTCAGCCAAATTTAAACCTAAATGCAAATAAACTTGGAAGCAAAGCACCTGCAACCCTTACATGTTTAAACGCTATAACTCAAGTGGTGGTTGAAGCGACCACCCCGTGCGTGCCAACCTATTCAATACTACAGTTCAAGTGGGAATATCTGTATTAAGTTATTAAGTTTGCGATAGCGTTTCGAAAATTTGAGTAGAAGTTGAACGGAAATTTCTCAAAGAAAGTTCAAGCAAAATTACAGAAATCGCTAAATAGTGGTCGATAACATTTTAAATAGTCGTTTTAGGTTACACTGCGCAGTATGTTAGACAGCGATAACTTGTATGTGGAATGGTCATCAAGTTGCCGCGCAGTGTACTCAAAACGACAATACAAGACTTTGTTCGTAGTAGACGCTTAGAACGCCTGTTATAGAACCTACTCCATAATTATGACAAAAGCCCCACTAAAAACGGCAATGTCGTACGTTTTCTGCCATATTTGCACATGAAAATTATTACACAGACAATTATGAAGTCAACAATAGACAATTATGAATAGACAACAATTTAATTGAATTGACAATTAAATATTATTAATTATTAGAGCACCGGTGGTCTAGTGGTAATCTAGTGACCCCACCTTCTGATTCTATGATGGGTTTAAATCCTGTCGTGCACCAAAGGATTTTTCTATACAAAAAAATTATGTACGCAATCCCAATGCTCTCAAATAGTGAAAAAAACATTGTGAGGATATCGTTAGTATTATAGCAGCGGCGATGAGCTTCCAACCTGTCACGTCAATATTAACTACTGCAAAATGTGGGTATGTGCCAAATGTAGTTATCTGCACGTATCTCTGACTATCCCCATTATACATACTCAAAGAATCTTGAATCAGTACTACTTGGTAGGTACTAAGAGATCTAAATGAAAATGTCTGTGTGTCCCTTTGTAATACTGTGTGCCGTCATAAATAAAATCTTTATCTTTCTTTCTTTCTTTCTTGCAATGGATATCTACCGTACCTGGGATTAAAGTCGCAAATTTATCTTTCTTTCATAAAATAAATAAAACATTTATGATCTGGATCAGTTGAGCTACCTTTAGATCGTTTGCAACGGTCTGTAGATAGCTCAACTGTTTCATATGTATTTTGTACATACCAATTATAAATACTTGTATTAGCTATAATTTTCTTTGTAAAAAAATGTTATTTCAGAACAATTGTACACAACATCAACCCCCAAACTAAGCATAGCTTGTAGCTACTATGGGAACCAGATGACTGATAGAATACTAATATACGTATTTTTGTAAATACATGCCTAGAATACAATATAACAGACCAGATACAAAACAAACTTTTAAGTTCGTCCCACAAATGTTTGTTCTCGGTGAGGATCGAACCCACCACCTACAGCGCAGAAGACAGGGCTACTACGAACTGAGCTGTGACGGCTGTCATTATTCATTATTCTTATGTTTTAGTTATACTAATTTTAAAAACTACCTACAGTAAACAATGTTTGTAACTACCAAATGAAATAAAACCGAGGTAGTAAACCTTCTATTTGAACCTTGACTTATTAACTATTCGCTTGCCTATGCTTTATTTACAAACTGTTCGTTAATCTGTTCCTTGGCTTCCAAATACGATGGAACAGTATGCACGCAAACTAGTCTAGATTATTAGTAGTGTTACAGTAGATAAAAACAAATGGACGGTACCGTATGGTTGGTACCCACCGAATGTTGTTTATACTTACAAGGCTTTATTCAAATGCAGGCCGCTGCAGGCTTCAGTAGCTAAAACGGCCGATAAGTCTACTTCTTCTTTATGGCATGTGTCCGTCATTCAACAGACAATTTTGCAAATGTCAAGTGGATAAAAACTAATAGTTTTTGGCATTTCTCTCTAATAACTAAAAGAAAGATTTTCGTTTCAGAATACCACAAATAATTTTCATTTCAACTGCTTAGCATAAACTCAGACCTCAAGTAATGTTGGGTAAAATACCACCAACATTACACATTAGTATTTAAAAGATAACTAGAAAAACATAATATAAAATTGAAAAGCTATTGCTTTCAAAACTGACAGCAAGCAAAATATTGTATTTTGCTATTTCCTTATTCGCATGAATATGACAGTGACATGAATATGATATGACAGTGACAATAATATTTTATAAAGTCACCAAAAAGTGTTCTGGAGTTTGAACAAGAGCTATTGAAAGTTTTAGAAATTTTATATAACTGATTACCAATACCAAGTTTAGAAATCTTTGTCCTGACTAACATAATACAACTGAATAACATACAAACAACACACAGCCTAAACCACTGGTCGTAAAGACTGAAAAATTTCAGAATACATTTTGTTTAGGTGCGTTAAGGTGTACTTCAGAAAAGAAGTTTTCGAAATTTAATCTCTAAACAGGTACCTACAGCAGATGTTGAAGTTTGTTTTAGTAGTATAGTAGAGCTCTTAGTGAAGGGTTCATACAAGGAAGTACTACCACTAGACCAATTTCTGCCGCCAAGCAGCTTGCTGTATTCCGGTTTGAAGGGTGTGAGTGCTGGTGTAATTACAGACACACAAAGCGAACACCTTTATGCCTCAGGTTGATGGATGCAGAGTAGTGTATCGTGGGGCACGTTAACAAGCGTGACCTACGAGGCAATGCTTTGTAATAGATAATGATAACCACTTAACATCAGGTGGGCCACCTGCTTGTACCATCAGCAAGCCAAATAAAAAAAAAGCTTATATGGAAATAACATCACGCGGGCAAAATCGCGCACATTTCGCTAGTGTAAGATAGTTTCAAAGTGGTATCAAACCACTTCAGAGTAGGTTCGTTCACTTAATTGCCACCTTTCTTACTTTACCTTTCTTTCTAATCTAAGCTATTTGAAGCTATTCATCTAAAAATTAAGCTATAAATTGTTGCTACATTACCATCGGTCACCTCAGTTCAAACGTGCCCTTATAAAGAAGGAATTCACATTAAATCAACATAATTTGTCTCAGATTTCCAAATGAGATGCGAACCCTACCTGTTCCGTGAGGCACACTAAGAGCGATTAGTAAATAAATAACAAATTAAATTCCAGTAAAGATTAGTGGTCGAGTCCGTGTTCGCTCGTAAATAAATCAAGTCAGTCTACGGCTACGGTAAATTATGACTCAAATAATATTATGCTAAAGGTATGCTCGTGGTGTACTCGCCACTTTACTGTTCTTGCTTGTTGTGTTATGTGGTCTTTGTTATGCAGTCGTGCTTGTTTTTTTATGTTCAAAAACAAATAAAAAACACTTCGCATTAAAAAAACAAACGACCGATGAAAAAAACTTGACAACCGATGTGGCGTGGCGGGCGAATGTCCGCCTGCGACGCAGGAGGTTGCGAGTTCGATTCCCGCCTTGGGATAAATGTTTCTACGATCTGCAAATGGTGTTCTGGGTATTTTCTATGCATAATAAAAAATATCTATGTATGTAATGTACTGTATTATGTATATCAGTCATCTAGTACCAATAACACAAGCTCTGCTTAGCTTGGGGCTAGATGATGCTGTGTGGATTGTCCAGCATTATTATTATTATATAAATACAGGATGTGTCATTTTGACTTGCAAAACGAGAACAGGAGGACGCCTGACAGGAGCCACTCATCGTGCATCCATACAAAAATTACACATAAGCTATGTACACGACACTAACCATGTACAGTCAGCTGCACTAGAATGTATACAATTCGTAACTTACAGAATGGTTTTACAGCGTTACAATTAATATTTACAGGGCAAAAACTCAAAAAAATAAGCGAACTTATGATCTTATTTCACGGTTTTTGAGTTTTTACTGTTTAAGAGTTTACTATAAGGTTTTGATATCGTTTTGAAAGTTACGAATTGTATACATTCTAGTGCAGCTGACTTTACACTTAAAAAACTCTGACTTGGGGCTCAGGTTGTAGGCTCGATGCCTGCCTAGGACAAACATTTGGTAATTAATTGTTTAACATATATTTCACAAACTATTTGATATTGTCATACAATATTATAAGTATTTAAAACATCCAAAAAGTATTATGTTCGCAGCAGTACAAACTTCGCTTAGTTTGGGGCTAGATTTCACTATGTGAAATAGTTTATTAGATTTATATAATATTACGCAAGTGGAAATCCCAAAAGCCATAGTCCAAAGCTTACTGCAATCACGAACGGTGATAAATTATATTTAAACAAAACGAGACACGTATTAATTGTAGCTAAGAATCGAGATCACGATAAAATCGCGATGCAATTCCGTAGAGACCGCCTCCAATGCCTTTTTAATATGCAAGGATTATAAAAAAAAAAAATAGTAACCCAAGTCTGCCAACCAATGTGAGGGTTAAAAAAATTAAGTTTGTAAAGGGATTAGTGATCGTGGCGCGGTTGGTCGACCCGTTTTGCAATGGCGGCCGTGATAAAGCAAAATCAGAAGCTCCTTTCTAAAATCCTGCTTCTATATATATATATTTGTATTGTACAGCTTAGTAAAGTTGGTAGTAACTAGTGAGATTGTATTGCAATAGTGTGCTTTCATGACCCGTGTAGGTGGTAAGAATGTATGGCATTTCCAAGGTGTAGAAATAGCTTTTAGCACAACTTTGATGTTTATCTACGTAACTCTAAATTATTATAATTACTTTTAAAACAGGCATGATATTTTTCGATTATACTAGACTGAAAATATATAATAATCACCAACTAAAATGTTAAAATGATATATCACTCACTTGAAAAACTAGAAAACACATTTCCCCATATTTGTTTTCAGTTCATTTATAGCTTTTAAATGATTTCAAACATGACTGATACAAAAATTAGGAAGTTTATACACAAGAGAAAAACTCGCCGGTAAAGTTGACTCCACATCACGTCCACTAGTCGGTAAACCCCAGTCCCCAGGGATCTCAACTTCAATTATTGATGGTAACTTTTAGATAGTATAAAATATAGGGAAGGATCACCACAATTTTTCATCTAACCTTTAAATAACTCTTTATTTATGTTAGCCTGATAATTTATTGGCTTGTACATTAAATATGAGGTATTACATAATAATTTACACGTTGGCTTGTTTTTGAACTTTCGCGTTAATATTGCAGGTGTAACTTCAGCTTATTAAAATTATTATTAGTAATGTTATTGTGACATGTTTGGTGTTATTTTATATCAGCTCATGGATATACATATATGCTTTGATAGTTTATATGATGTAAAACGTATGTACATAGCTAAGTAGGAAAAAGGATGAGGCTTAACAGCTGTATACCTCAGGTTTATGGGCACAGGGTAAGGTATCATAGGACTGGTTACTTACAACCGCAATCTGGGAGACACCGCTTTTTAATAGGTAATTGGGTCATCTATTTGTTCCGTCAGCAAGATACAGAAAAATACACAGTACAATACAGTTTTTTTTAATTAAAGATCTACAATAGTATAAAGACTGTATTGTATGTAATAATAATAACTTTAGTAAATACAAAAATATGATAAATTAGCGAAACGTGCGTGACTCCGTCCGAATGAAGTTATTTTCATACAAACTTCAACCCCCTTATACCCGTTTAGGAGTTTTATTTCAAGAATTTATTTCTTAGTACAAGACGCACCAAGACGCATTTACACTGAAAATTCTCTACAACCTGTGGTTTAGGCTGTGCGTTGTTTATTATGCTAGTTAGTCAGGACAAAGATTCTCATAATTGGTATAAAGAAAGGAGGATTTACCTTGATATTTCTGCATGTCAAAAACTCCCATTTCCATATTTTTTCACCTATAGGATTTTTTTGCGGTAGTAATTATTACGTCCTGTATTGTGTGTATAAAAAATAATTGCAGATTATTAAACGATAATTTTCGTAAATGCGCAGTTTTTGTACTATAATCGGTACGTTGCCCATACTCGAAATGACTGCTATTAAACCTCATTATTGCAATTAATATTTATATGATCACTTACATGAGTTATTACACCATACGATGAGTTGTCTTTCCATAAATAATTCATAATCTTAGACCTTACACTCTATAACTTGTCTTTTATTTTTGTTTTTAAAAACTTACCTTAAGATTATTTTACAATCGATTCATTCCCAGTAACAAACACATAATATTAAATAAATAAATATCTTATGTGGACATTTTACACAATATCTTGTACAATAGGAACCAGATAACTGGTAAAATACTAATATAATTTATTTTTATTTTTTATTTTATTAAAATTGTAAAAAACATTGATTGCTTAGCCTGTTGAACATATTGTTTGTATAAATGTTCTCGTTTACAAAAGATAAAATAAAAAAAACTAGTGTAAAACACGTCTAGCATTATAACATGAATGGAAAATAAAACAAATGAGAATCATAAGAGATTTTGATTATGCAATACGAATGTTGCCATGTATGAAAACTAGTCTAACTTACAGTACATCCAAGGATTTTAATTAAAATGCAGAACGGCACTGCATTATTTCCCAACGGTTTTAATTCCATTTCAATAACCCGTGTCGCCGGCAGACACTGATTAAGCTTCGAATAAGAACTCCACTGATTCTGTGTACTGCCACAGGCTAAAAGATATCCAGCTAGCTCATTTATATGGAAGTTCTTTCAAAATCTATCTATCTATACCAATTATAAGAATCTTTGTCCTGACTGACTGGCTGGGATATAGACAACGCACAGCCTAAACCACTGGTAGTAGAAACTTCAAATTTTCAGAGTAGGTATATTTATCTTGGTGCGTAGAGGTGTACTAAGAAAATAATTTTTGAAATTCAATCCCTAAACATGTACAGCAGGGGTTGAAATTTGTATGAAAATCGAACGAAGTTGCGCACGTTGAGTATTGATAAAAGCAAAGCTTGTACGCTTAATTTAGTTTGGGGCTAAATTTGGTAACCAGATAACTGATAAAATACATACATTATATTATGTTAAAATTATACACATTAATATAAATATACACATGCAGATATAAAACAAACATATATGTTCATCACTAAATATTCATTCTCGGTGGGAATCGAACCTACAACTTACACAACCTACGACTACTAAGTTGTGAGGTCAGAGAAATTAATGATTTCGAAATTATGCATAAATTTAATTAATTTTTAAATAGCCGTCTTTTCTACTAAAAATCAATCAACACAAAATTTTATTAACTATGCAGGTTTGCACTAAAAAAATATATACAATAACAAAAACGTTCAGCTGGTATTAATTCTTACCCCATTGAATTCTTTTGGTATTCACAGAAGTAACTCAGCTGTAATTCTAATTAGCTAGAATCCTCTGATGCTACATAACTACCGCGGTATGTAAGTACATTATCTACATATACAATATACATAACTGCATATGCATTTAGAATTAGCATAAAGGAATATGCATATTGCAAGTGCGAGACTGTGAGCGTAATTGACAATTATTTAAGTTGTCAATTCGTTTAACAAGTTTTGCATCTCTATGGACATCTGACTAGCAATTCATTAATTGGTAGAGCTATTTGCAACTATGCTGTCTATGCAGCAGAAATTTCAAATAAAGAATATCAGTGATGAGCGTTTTGAAAAGTTTTTTTAATTTGATCTTATTAGGTGCCAGTACGGTTGATAGTCACATAGTTTTTTACACATTAATATTGAAAGAGTATTTAATCGATATGTTCAACATCAAGAAGTTTCAAATAAAGAATATAATTATAGAGCGTTTAAAAGTTTTTTTTTGGGTGCCAGTGTTTGATGGAGTCAAGCATTTTTTACAATTACTAAAAAAACATTAAGAGTATTTTATCATGAGTGAATCAAGACGTTACAATAACACAATAATGCCAGAGATTTTGTTGAATCAACCCAAACGAAGAACGTCTTCATCGACGCAAAAACTCAAATAATACAGATATTGCTGTCAAATGCGAAATAATGGTAACACTACAATTGTTTTCGTGGTCATAAATAACTTTTTTCAAAAGATCCGCGGTTTCCTTTAAAAGCTAAACTGGTTGATAAACATTTTTTTTTCGTAGCCAGCTTTCCTGCGGCGATGCCTATAAATATTAATACAATCAAATGTTTTGACGTGGACCTTTTTTAAGCTTTTATCTTGCCTTCGCTTATTTTTTGTCGGATCGATTTCGTTTTTATTTCGTGTTAATTTGGACAGCGAATTTGGTCTTTTAGCAGATCGTAAAGTATACGAAGTGGGGCAAGAACGGTTCCTGGCGCCAGGTGTATTTTATATAATTTGGGGTTTGAAGGTTAAAATTGAATGAAATGGCAGTTTGAAGTCACGTGGAATGACCATTGCAACTTAAATCTTGTAGCAGATTTGGTTCAATTTTTTTCTTGATAATAATTTTATAGTGTACCCCTAATATCTTATGTAAATTAAGATTAATAGAACTACATTGCATCAATTAATACTAATGTAACTAGATATATTACAAATGTTACTTCAATCACTCAACCTCGGTACAAATATTAGCAGACTGCAAACAAATTGTCCACTACAGAAATCACCCGCACTTCGCGTCTCAGCCACTATTCTCATAAGACGGTAAGATTATTCCGCTCATTAAATACCTAATCATTAATGCTCAAAATGAAATAGCGGCCATTACTACCAACACCGCTTAAATCTTTTTTAATAAAAACATAAATCTCTACTTTGACTCAAAAACTGTTGTACAAACACCCACTAACTCACAGTATGTTGAAGTAAATTAGACTATATTTTTACTAGCATAAGATTCAAAGAGATAAAATTATATTAAAACGGTTTTAGCTTCGACAAGATCTGATCAAGGTATCTAAAATGGTCACAGTTAGTGGGTTAACCACTTCAAATTGTCATCTGTCTGATTTATATCGGTTCTTTTGCGGTCTACACATTTTATGTTTTTTCACTTTGAGCTAAAAAAACATATTTTCTATCCTGTTTTCTCTAAATTATTTAAGTAGTTTCAAAATCACCCATCTCCCAATTAGGCCTCTTAATGTCTAAAGTAATTATTTTGGGTAGAAATGGGATATTTGCCATAATTTTTGAGTTTCATTGTCATAAATATGTCATGATCCAAAATATTAATCTGGTTTTGATCAATATTATATAGTTTAAAAAGTTACATATACAGTCATTATTTTTAAAATGGTCAAAAATTTGGTAGGTACTTAGTTGATTTTGATCTTAGTATTCTTAGTATGATACACTATTTTTCTGAAAAATGCAGACGAAACCTCAAAATAAATAACTAACGCAATAAAAACGTTGGTGTGTTTCGCATCTTTAAATGTTGGTACTAGCTACGTATGCTGTAACAAACAAAAGTTAAAAAAAATTATCTTTCTAAAATTCTCCTATATTTCCTCCACTTCAAAAGCCCGAATGAGCCCACTGGTGTACATAAGATCTCCTCCATATTTAGGAGGGTTTGCCATAATCACACTTGGCAGGCGCATTAGCGGATTGTTGTTGTACATTCAGAATATGTTGCTGCCCATCTACAGGTGCATTCCCTCATCTCTTACAACACCTACGGGAAGTAAAAGGGCTCTTTCCTGGACCGGGACTACCACGGCGAATTTATTTACATTTGTTTTACCCCTATTCATTTCCACTATCAGATTATTGCAACTACTGTAACCCATTTTCATAGCAGTTTAAGGATCGGCAGAACAGTAGATAAGTACAAGACACATAAAAGCAAAATAATAAAAGAATGCCAACAATTTTGCAGCACATTAGCTGGCCTACCAAAGAGCCAGAGGCGTATCCAGTGAAGCGCTCGTAAACTATAATCATTTGCGGAGTCCATAAATAATTGCGTGGTAGGGAGACCAAGCTTACGGGTAGGACATGTCACTGGTCTAAAGCCAGGAACAATGCAACAACAAGAACACATGCATGCAGCATTCTTGCTACAGCAAGAATGCTGTAGTACTACAAAACGAAGTTTTAAGTTAAATCATCTCAAAATAAACTATCGCTTATGTTTTAAGGATTTGATGACCGATGCGGTGCGGTAGGCGAATGTCCGCCTGCAACGCAGGATTCGATTCCCGCCTTGGGATAAATGTTTGTACGATCTGCAAATAATCATTCCGGGAGTTTTATGTATTTTCTATGTATAATAAAAAATCATAGGATTAGTAAGATGAAGTGGCAGTGGGCCGGCCATGTTTGCCGTAGAACCGACAATCGTTGGAGCAAACGAATACTTATGTGGAGACCACGTTTAGGTAAGCGTAGTGTAGGACGCCCTCCGGCAAGATGGAGCGACGATCTGCGAAGTGTGGCTGGCAAGCAATGGATGAGAAGAGCCGAAAACCGGGCTCAGTGGCACGCCTTGGGAGAGGCCTACGTCTAGCAGTGGACTGATATAGGCTGATGATGATGATGATGAATAAAAAATATCTATTTATGTAATGTATTGTACTAAGTATATCAGTCATTTAGTACCCATAACACAAGCTCTGCTTAGCTTGGGCGTAGATGATGCTGTGTGAATTGTCTAGCATTATTATTATTATTATTATGATCTTTTTTACATTCCGCTAAGTTGGCAAATGGCTCTCAAAACTTTTCTTCCTGTTAACTTTTAAGGAGTCTAGCTGTGGACTTCTACAGACTATTGATAATTTTAATAAACGATAACTATGGAAACAAGATAATGCTGGACCAATCCTTTGTTCAGTTTTTTCATTCTTGCAATGGCGACGTTGTGATGAGCAAATGCCAAACTAATTTATTGAATTACCTTTATTAAATTCAACACACAGTGCACAGTTCAACTACTCATGTCTAAGCCCATTTAATTTTATGTCTCAAAACTTTCAAAATGATGGCAACCCTAGTCCGACCCCGGTTTCGTCGGTCGCTTGCGCCCGCGCAGGTAATATAGTCATAAATTTCCATAACCGCCACACGATCTTATCAAACATGATTTTAATTTGATTTTGGAACCACACGTGTTGAGGTCATTTTGATCGCGAGTTATGGTCGTAGGTATAATCGATATTTTTTAATATGTAAAACAGTTCTGACCTATCACTAGAGAGTACAGATTTAAACAATTAAAAAAACATTAATTAATGTAAAGATTTACTACACTTAACAAGACCTAAGTTACCGCATAACGGGCTATAAAGAGTAGAGTACTTATAGTACCAGAAATAAAAAAAGTACCGTACTAGTATCGTAGAAGAACCAAAGTCACCGACATAGCTAGCAAGATGAAATGCTAAGACCATTCCTTGTAAAACCGGGAACCACTAGCGAATAGAGGAATTAAGAAGAAGAACTGAACTTAAGAACTAACTAAAGCTAAAGAACAAAAATTTAAATGTATTTTGAGATGTTACTTTTATTGTGACTTTTATGTTGATATTTTTTACTTTATTATAGTCGATGGCATCGAAATATCTATTGGATTAAGAGACTGTCATGATATATGATGTAGTTGGTTGATAAGTACTATGTATGAACACTAAAATATAAACTGTCAAATGTAATCAATAAGCAAAAAGCTAAATCGACTTCTAATGATATACTTTATACAAAGCGTGTCACGCCTCAATATCGAAGTAAATCCGACAGCATTATGCGTCGACCTACAAATAAATGGACATCACGTTTAATTCAAAGTTCGAAGAAGACTTTTGATGTTTGTATTTAGACATATGAACGGTGATGCTAAAACGTTGACTGTCTTTATGCGTATGCGTGTAGAAGAAGATAGAAATTTGTTACTTAATGCATCTGCTATTTTGCACCTTTACCAAGTAGTTTTTGCAACATTTTACTATATATAACGGCTTCATAGACGCATGAGGTTAAATCTGCATTGAAGTGGCTTCTTTGCTATTATATCTTTTTGACAAGTATGTTGAGTATGGACCCGAAATCCATGGATTTGTTGGTCAATAACAGTAAACCATTAACTTCGTGCTATGATATAAGTATTTGACTAAAATTACACCGTTATGTATCAAACTGACCGACTTAATCTGTGTAGACTTAAACGGGAATGTAATCTCATTTAACTTTATTATTATTTGTATTGATTCATTTCTTTATATGAAGAATAATAAATTCATTTAAGCATATACTAAAATTATGATGAATAATCTAATCATGACTAAATATAAGCTGGATCATAAATGTTTAAGAAATCAATAAGTTCACTATAATAGTTTGTTTTACTATAAGTTCTAGCCAAAGCTTCGATCAGATCGATAAGTCAAAGCCAAAAATAATTTACCTACTCAGTCATATCACCAGGAATACTTACAAATGTCTTAAATCTGGGTAGATATATTTGCCAGTTCCACGCCACAAACTTAAAAGAACAGACAACTTGTATTTTTGTTTTCTTTTTATCTACACTAACCCAATTTTATCAGACACAATTTCATTGTTACGTATTGGTGTAAGGGCTTTTTATAAACGTCTAAAAACTGACCGCCGCTTACAAAATCACGATTTACAACCCACAGGTCCTATTATCTAGTATCAGACTCTAATTCATTTATCAAAGCTTTTGTTTACGATGCTCGCGTATCATCGACTATTAATTACAATGCGTTCTACACTTCGAACTTTGACGTTCTCGTTGTGTGACAGAACAGAGATAAGAATTTTAATGTTACTCGATACTGTAATACTTTTGTTATTAACGTCAAGCCAAAATCAACTTTACCAAACAGTCAATAAGATTGAAAAAGCCATTGCAGATAGTGAAAGAACTCTTCAACAGACATAGAACTTATTTAGTATCAATTTAGAGTCGATAGTCCAATGAACTGAAGTCTTCAAAGCGGTTTAGAATTTTGATGGATGTGGTTATAATTGTTTCTGTATCGATTATGCCATTGATAAATATTTCGACTATTCCTCATTTTATTAATGACATGGAAGCGGAAGAGCTGCGATGCTATAACGACAGCGTAATGTCACAATTAATAATACCTCAACTGTCATGATATCTGTCATCGTGACATCTGTCAGTACATGGGTGCTTTTCATTTGCGTGTAATTAAACGTGATTTGTTGTACCTGGCATTGTTTTTCTGATGAAAGGCTAGACTTGCCTCTGCACTATGCATCTTATTAATAACATCATAAATTATCAGCGACATTATTTCTGTCTGTTGCGAGTTTATTTTTAAACTCATTGTTTTAGAGCGTTTTGATAAATATAATTAATCTTTGTCATGGGTATTGTTTTTTAATCAATTTAGATTTTAACTTTTATTTAGTATTTTTTAATTTACACAGATATCACATAATAGTAAAATTAGGTATCTGTGTCTGTACCTATCTGTATGTCTTCAACTCCACAAGTCGGTTAAAAATCAATACCGTTTTGTCCCTAATTTTCGCTTAAATTAACGGCATCGTATAAACCATCCAAGCAACGAACCGTACAGGAATTTAAATAGTCTGAAGACGCCTTTACCACTACCTGTCGATATTAAAACAATCTATCTCAGAAGCCAGTTACACAAATGTAGTTCTTAAATTTTAATAATTAAAGTTGAATTTAGAATAGCACGGTTATTCCAATACTTTTGTAGAAAAATCATTAGAAGTTTGTGGAAGAAGTTTGCGGAAATAGTTTTACATAATTTTGGTTTGAAAGATAGCTACCGTTATAAAACAGGAATGTTTTGTATGAATCTTTGTAGAAAAATAAAGTTTTAAGGTTATTCAGGAGATGACCAACAATTTCGGAAGAAGTTTTTCAATTCAGTTTTTAAATGATTTGTTAGGTACTATATGATTGTATACCTGAGCAAAATCGACAAAGATTCTGGTTACACTAAACTTAATTTAAAATATCTTACAATCAAGTCGTTATAGTAACTAGCCTACTCATGCTTGCTACCTTACTCGCGCGAATACAAGTCTAGGAACAACCTGATTGAATTTTCTATAAATAACAAAATTGCTTCCTATAAGCAGTGCGTTCATATACAAGAAAAGCTCCATTAGAATTGCAGTCTTAGCCCTTAGAAAGTAAGAATCGAAATTGCATGAGACGGCCAGTTACTGTACAAATGCATCTAGATTGGAAACATGCTTTGTAGGGTATTAAAAATTAACTTCTTGGTTAGTCTAGCCTCGGGGTGCTATGACCTTTCTGTTCTTGTTTAAAACGATTTCTATACGAGTACGACGGGTTTTTTATTTGAATTCTTTAGTTTAGTTGACGACCGATGTGGCGCGGCGGGCGAATGTCCGCCTGCGACGAGAGGGAGGACGGGTTCAATTCCCGCCTTGGGATAAATGTTTGACGATCTGCAAATATTTATGTGTTCTGGGTATTTTCTATGTATAATAAAAAATATCTATGTATGTAATATAATATTGTATTAAGTATATCAGTCATCTAGTACCCATAACACAAGCTCTGCTTAGCATGGGGCTAGATGATGCTGTGTGGATTGTCCAGCATTATTATTATTATTATAAACTTTTCGACTTCTTTCTTGCAAAGAGATTACATAAAAAGGTGCCGGGTACCTTGCCTTTTGATCTTAAGGTCGTGGGTTCAAAATCATGTTTCACCAATAGATTTACCTAAATTCACCTAACTTTAAGATGATGCGGAATTATAGAATTAGGCAATGCTTTGTTATAGGTAATGGCAACCACTTAACATCAGGTGGGCCATCTGCTTGTTCCTTCAGCAACAAAAAAAAGATACCTACCATGCTTGGGGATAAAAATAATGAAACTGTTTCTTTTTCTTTGTTTTTAAAATATTTACTTAATAAAAAAAGCCATTTGAAAAAGTACATTTGTAGTTTGTAAAACCATTAAAATTTTACCCGTTTGAATAGTTGTTACAGTTATATTAGAACTAGACAACTTACTCTTATACGGTATCGTATTTTACAATCAGTACCTATTACAATAATTATTATGTTCTTACTCCGTTGCAAAAACATCTGCCATTAGCTTATCTTGGTGAGACAACTTTTCATCAACAATTCACTTGTCAGCAAGCATGCTCTGATCGTTCCAGAATTAATGAAGTGAACACGTCGACCCCTGTCACCGGCTCCTGTCGAACTCTTGGCTCCAAAGACGTGTCTTGCCCCTCTGTTGGAATGTTTATACAATACGTGGGGTGTTTTAGGTTAAGCTTGACTTAGTTTTAGGTACCTAAAAGCTGTGACAAACACCATGTTCTTAAATTATTGACATTGATCTTAAACTTAGATACTAACTTTGAACTGCTTTATTTGTATTCATTTTAATATTAAATGGATTTTCTTTTTCAGACCGCTTTTGTTTCTATTTTACTAAGCTATGTTTGAGTTTCTAGCACAAGTTATAGTTTTTTAAAGTTTGTAAACTACAACATTTGATAAGATTTTTTTAATCTTTAGCAATTTATCGGTTTATTCTCGTCAAAGCTTTGGCATTGTGTATAAAATATTGTCATTATCATCAATAGACTGCAACTTCTGGATGATTCCAGGAAGACCTGAGGACCTTATGATTCCAGGAAGAAAGATTTTGAGCTTTTCCATTCATCGACTTTCGCAATCCTAAAAACATCGCCGTACGTATTTTAGTTTATTACAGCCGCGGTCAATGTAAACGCAAAGGTGATAAATATAGTTCTATAAAATATTGAAATATTATTCAAGTTCGTACAAAACTGTAAACGTACCTTCATAGTGCTACAGGCGCGGCATCCCCAACCGCATTGGGGCAAAAGAAACAAAACCGACAGATATTAATGGATATGGAAAAAAAATTGTACACTTTCCTTCCCCCGCTTTTAAAGCGCAATAAACACTGTGCAATTAAACCGCCAATAGCAGATTGATGGAATGATTGATTGATAATTCCTGGCGTTTGCTTTTCTTTGGGATTCTTGAACTTTCTGCTTGGAAGCAAACACGATTCAAAACTATAAATACTTGTAACATGGAAAAAAATACCTTACACTGTATATAATAGGCGCTGAAATCATTTAACACAACGTAATCTAACCCCAAGCTAAGCAAAGCTTATACTGTGGAGACCAGATAACTGATAGATTTCTTAACTACGTTTTTTGTAAATCATCATCATCTTCATCATCAACAACAGCTTGTAGAAATCCACTGCTAATAACTCCACACAGAACACAGAACACAGAATAAACATCTGTGTTTGTCACGCAAAGGTTGTCAATAGATAAATAATGCTATATACTTTTAGAATACAATACTATACCTACCTAGTATTTATATGAATATCACAATACAAAAGAAATTATTGGCACATGAATCTTAACACTAGTACATGCTTCAGGTTAGTGCATCGTACCCAACATGCGTGACTTACAAGGCAATGTTTTGTTATAGGAGATGGTTACCACTTAACATCAGGTGGGTCGTATGCTTGTGCGACCAGCATTAAAAAACAAAACGAAGGAGAAAAATTAAAAATTGTACCTTCAAGACAATTCTATTAATAATCTCTCTATCATTAAGGGTGAATAAATTGTAGCACAATAAGCCCTTATTCAAATCTGACAAGTGTTGCTTAAAAAGGAATAATAAAAGAGTAGGTAATTATGAATTGAATAGACATTAACGTCACCACCTAGAATCCCCAGGGTTATAAAGCTGGTAACGTACATATAACACTCTTAATATAAAAAACAGGTTGTCAGCGCCTATTTACCTGTTTGTACCACACAACGTATAGAATAGTAAAAAGTAAACAGGCCTATGCATATATTGTAGATGATTTATACAGTATTAGGGGCATCTTAACTCATACCCCTATTTACGGGATGATGTAGTACCTGGGACAGGGTTTTTGGATGGAATAGGCTTGTCTAACACCTTTTCCATCCTCACGTAGCAGAGTAGGCCTAATCCACAGGAGAGACATATTATGGTCAATACGTTCGAAGCTGACTAATCCACAAGTTTCCTCACGACGTTTTCCGTCATTGTTTGAGAGCACTGCCATTGCGCACACAATTTTTCTAAACAGAAAAATCCAGTGCACGACCGGCTTTGAACTCACGACCTTAGCATCAGAGAGCGGGGTTACACCCACTAGACTATAGAATAGTATGTATAGTAATTTCATGCGTAAACGAAAATAGACCTATGTAATTGCTTCAAAGCAAACGAACATAGAATAGCGAATGTAATTTATTAATTTACAAAAATGCTCTGACGCTATATTTTTATACCTACGTTTTTTCAGTTTCTTGTTCTTTCTTATTACATTTCAAATCGTTTCAGGAGTTTTATATCTTTATTAATAGCTAGCTTGTTTTAGCCGCGTTCGTACAGTGCAGTCCGGCTTTCTATGTGAATGTAATGTTCTAAGGTTGTTAGTTATTCTGTTATTATGGGCTAGTCACATTTATCATAGTAATAATGTCTCTTATGTCGTTTATTAATACGGAAATTTTAAATTAATTTTGAAACATAGAATTATTGAAATGCTATAATGAAAAACATACCTTATTCAGTTTTTTTTTTGAATACCTGAAACAAGAGGCTATACCTACTAGAGTACCTATGACTTAGAGTACTTTGATTTATGACTCATATGAAAATGAATACCTTCTTGCATCCACGATACTTGGAAACTGAATGCAAAACCAAGGTATATAAACAAATATATAAAGCTGGGTGTTTATTTATTGTTTTAAATCTTCGACCGCTCCCAGGTTTGCTATCAGAGCTTATCAAAAACCTGTTCCTAACGAAAACCAGGCAATCCCGCAGGCCACTCATAGCTATGCAGAAATGCACGTGCAGCAACCACGCCCAGCCACACTGAATAATAATTAACCAATTACGGTATGACAAGACATCGCCGCCATTTTAATTGGCTCGCCATTCGCGTATCGATATAATACATCAAGACTACTGCCTTAACGATTTACTGAAGCTTTTTACTATGTATTTGAAATAGTTAAATAAATAATACTTTTATTATATTCATCAGCAGCAATAGTCTGAGGTACTACTCATATTTTTCAGACCACCATACAAGGAATAAGAATAGAAATAGAAATAGAATAAGTAATAACATAATCTAATATATGTACCTATTGGACGAAGCATGGGTCTCCCAGCATCAGTTAAGATGATCCTAGTACAATTAAGGAAATAATACCTTATTCAATAAATATTCAAATTCTGTTCAGAAATTGAGAAGAAAAGAAGTAAAAAAAGAAAGAAATAGGGTCATGACTTTAAGTAGTAGTAAGTAGATGTCCCCTCAGATATCTTAGTACCAAGTACCTACTCGAGCTTTCCTGAGAATGTCTAATGGGGTAGTCAGAGGTACGTTCAATTAAAAAAATATTACCTTGGGTTCATACCCACATTTTGCAGTAGTTAGTAGGTATTATTCCCTACGTGTCAGGTTGAAAGCGTATCGCCGCTCTGAAATACTAACTACGGTTTCTTCAAGGCGTTTTTCTTTACCGTTAGTGTACTACTAGCATTGCATTCGGGCAGAAAAAGGTATGTGTATGTGTACGGTTGTGCAGTGCTAATCAGAAATTCCATTGTTGCACGACTGGATTCGAACTCACGACCTTAGAATCAGAAAGAAGAATCCTAATTTTCAAAATATTTGTTATATAGTTTCGACGGCCAATGTGGCGCGGTGGGCGAATGTCCGCCTGCGACGCAGAGGTTGCGGGTTCGATTCCCGCCTTGGGATAAATGTTTGTACGATCTGCAAATATTTATTCCGGGTGTTCTGGGTATTTTCTATGTATAATAAAAAATATCTATATATGTAATATAATATTGTATTAAGTATATCAGTCATCTAGTACCCATAACACAAGCTCTGCTTAGCTTGGGGCTAGATGATGCTGTGTGGATCGTCCGGCATTATTTATTTATTTATAGTTGAAGAAATTATAAAAACTGTCCACGCAGTCGTAATAAAAACACATTGAAGCGCATTTCAATTACAACTTTAGTTCATAACATTAGGGTAAAATTTAAAATACATCGAGGGAGTTAATAATTTTGACAATTCTAGGCTCTTAATGCAGACAAAACACAATGTAAGTATCTTTTACTTTCATTGTTTACAAAATAATTATGTGTTTCATAAAACTAAATTGTTCGTATAAAGCACAGTTTACTCGTCAATCTGTTCAGTCAAAATATGTACAAACAGTATCAAGATCCCGTGAAGAACATGCGTCTAAATACCGAGCACAGTGTACAGTCCACGCCACATTCCACACTTTGATTCTTATCATTCGGATATAAGGTCTACTATTTATAGCACAGACGCGTGTGTGGTAGACTGTATACAGAATGATCAGTTTGTTTAGAAATGTCATGAGCTTGTATCGAGACCACACGCTTTGTATCAAGATGACGTTTGGATCTACGGAATAATACGTTGGTTATTTGATTAATTTTATCGTAAAGTTCGTATATTTGTGATTCATTAAGAATTATATAGAAACGGTCTTAGACCAACAAAAGTAATCAAACCAACTTTTTGTAAATATAATTTCATAAAAAGACACACAGTGTATATTTTCTTGGTGCGTAGTGGTGGTACAAGAAAGTAGTTTTTAAATCGCAACCTTTATAATTTAACCTAAATAACTTCACAGGTACGAAGTCTTGCGTGATTCTAAAACACCCTTTACAAAAATGCTTGCTCTTTAAAAGAGTTACAACAACAGACACAGACAACTACAGGTATATTGAATTACAAAGCAAATAAGCAATGTAGCAGAGACTGGCATCTTTATGTCTCCATCTGTCCAGAGGCTGATCTTTAGCATTAGCGCAGTTAATTAATAAGATTGATGCTATTGCTCGTTACTTTAAGATTAGTCTTGTAGTATCGTCTTTCAGTAAAACTTTCATTATCTATAGACTAGGTTAGGTTAGTAATATCAACATCTACTGGTCTAAATGTTTATCATTATCATGGTCATCAGCCTGTATGCTGGATATAAACCTCCCTACATTTATTAAGCCATATCTCCTATTCTTAAATTGGTCATGTATATAATATTTATTATATATAATATAATATTTATTATAATATTTCTGGAGTATATAATACTCCAGAAATGCCCATCTCCTGATGCATTCCTATAGTTGCCTTTTACGGCACCAATGGAAGTGATGGTAGGGTCTTATTATAAGTCAAGCCATTATGTCCAATATTTATCACTGGTGGTTCTATGAAGTAATCTCGCATACTTAGGTAGGCTTTTGAGCAAAGTAGGGGTACAACTTTTGGGCGATTTCTCATGTTTCCTAAGTCCTAGAAAGTCAAATCTGGTGTGTACGGGTTCGACTCGTGAAGCCAAAGAGGACCGTTTACTCTGATTGGTATAGATAGATATAAATTTTCCGAGCCAAATAAAAAATTGAAAGCTACAGAAAATTTTCCTCTTTTTTAATATCTTATGGAACTTGTGTGCCAATTTTTGTCAGAATCAGTTGATAAATGCGACCTGTAGGCAAAAACAGACAGACTGATAGCCAAGCAAAAGCACTTTTGACCAATCTTGAAACAACTTTTGTTACTAGAAATCTGGTCACAACAGCAAATAAATCAAACAAAATAAGTATTAAATTACAATTGCATATTCTAAATACTCAGTTGTTAATGCCAAAAACTCACGTCTGTTATAATAAAACGAAATTATATTAAATTGAGAACTATCAAAATATCATCCAGCAATTTAAAATATTTAATGTCGTCCTAACATTCTGTCACGTTACTGCTGTCATGATATTTAAAGAGAGGCGCGCCTGCGCAATATATGCTGTCACTTTTGGATATGTCTTCTGATATTTACTTAACTTCAATCGATGGCATGTATAATTTGAATAATAAAACATAACATTTTTTGACTTCTACAAGCTACACAGAATACTGGACTGGGTTAGAAGATTATTATCAAAAAAAAAATATTATTTCTGACGTTTAAAAAATAATATTTGCCCAAAACCCTAAAGTTCTAAATATCTTCAACGTTATCAGCTTGAAATCCACTGATGGACATATACCGTTCCCATACATTTCCATGAAGAACGATTTTGAACCCTTTCCATCAACCAACTTCCCGCGGTCATTACAATGTCGTCGGTCTATCGGGTATGCAGGAAGTCCTAAGATTTGATTTTCGGTTTGTGTTCACTATTCGAGAACCGTATCCCTCAGTGGTGGTCGGTTATACGAGCTATATGGCCAGTTCATTCAACTACACCATCACGGAACATAGAATATGCAAAGAAATTTAACTGCCTTAAAACTTCTGATAACGTTTTGAGGGCCACAGACAAATTTTTCATTCTTAACATAAAAGTATCGTACTGACATTCAAGTTACATTGCGCGATAACTAGACAATACTGCGTAATTGAAATACCGATGCCGCGCAATGTATTTTAAAAGTCAACACGATACGCCTACGCCACAAATGCTTACTTTATTCGTGGTAGGCCCTCTGCATGGGCAGTAGTTTGCAATAAGTTTTATTGTCTCATAACTGATTTGTTTCATGTTTGAATTTGCTAAAAGTAGAATATTATGGTTACTATAATGTTTTACTACAGTAGGTACAAACAATCTTCATCCCGTGCGGCTCATCAGTCGACCAACAAATTAGTCGGTGTCACTATACAATAAAGAGTGCACAGAGGCGCGCAGGCGCAAGCCGTCGAATAAATCCCTCAACGCGCAAGAGTAATGTTTTGTATGGAGATTTCTTTCGACATCAGCCGTGTGTTGTAGCCTTTATCTAGCCTTAGATTAATGTTTGAAATACGCATCTTCTTTATATAATCACCTTCGGTTTTTGTAGCCAACTTTCTATTTGTCGTCGTTACAATGTAGTTGGGGATCATGGCTGAATTACTAGATACTATGATATCATGGTCTATATTTGGCTTATTAGCGTAGGTAGGTACATTCCCAGTACATCGAGGTCTTTATACTCCGACTATTCACGTCATCATTGTTTGTACCAACAATAGTGTTCATACCTACTAATGTTTCATTATTAGTGTCTATTGTTTGTTGATGCCAATGTGATTCTTTAGTTTTTACTCTCTGTTGTAACACCACAAGTGGTCTTTTTATCAAAACTCGGTTTGGAACGACAAAGGTAACCTCCCAGAGTGACATAAATCACATTCTGTGCGAAAATGAACAAATGTTGCAAAATGATGCAAGGTCAAAAGCATTTCGCCCAACGCGATGTTTGAAAAACCTTGCCATTGTGCATTTGGAAGAAAGTATAAAAGGCTTTATGTAGAGAAATGTCACAGTAATTAATCTACTAATGCGCTTTGAGAAGAATGTCTATTATACTTTTACTTTCTGGAGCGTGTGATTGTTTTTAAAAAAGTTTTTTTGAGAATTTGCATCGGTCGGACCCTCCGCGGGCAGGTAGTGCTCGTAATCGGTCGATTTGTCTTATTGTCTGAGATGTCGTGTATTTGTGCCCTGACCGCGCTGTGCCCGAGATAAAAGTAATAAATTAACTGAAACGGAAGGTGTTTGTAGAACTCGCCGTTAGAGGTGTGGCTAGCAACATTATGAGACAAAACAAGAAAAAATAAAATCCAAATTAACGATGATGGCCAATAAATTGAACATTAAAAAACTATTAATGATAAACTATAACCAAACTTAAAAGTTAAGTTATAAATTAAAGGCGATACAAAGACTGGTTTGACCAGATTTATTGTGAAATTAATATTCAATTAGCTTTCCGCACATGATAGCTTTGCGTTGGGCGTGCGTATTATTAAATTTAATTTATGGCATCATTTACTGGGCGATATTTTTTAAATTATTACTGGTCTCACGGCGTCCGCGGTAATTGTGAAGCGATCAATTTTAGGAAGCGATCGTAACGGAACATCACCATTTTTTTTCCTCATTGGCCAGATATCAGACATCACTTTAATTTTCACGTAATCACACTTTGGATTTGTATTGTTATCAACCACTTAAATTTCTTCTTATTTTGGAAAGTACTTTTTTAATAGTAATTGTAGAGCTCATTGTGAAAGAGTTTGTTCGGAGCAATACTACCACCTATTCTGACGCTGCCGGATTCCGCTGCAATTACAGGCATATGCCTAACTCCTATATTCCTCAGGTAAGTGGACGTTAGGCGATGCATCGTAGGCCACGTTTCTAGTGCGTGTTCTGTGAGGTAATGTTATATCATGGTTAGCTGAGCTTTATGTTTGTTCCATCATCAAGTTTTTTTTTTTCCTAACCTACGTTGTCCTACTACTAAGCAAAGGTCTCTCCTAATTTTTGCGGCCTTCGTCACCCAAGTCAGCATGAAATACGGCATTCTTCTCAGGCCCACGGCGTGACTAGTAATAATATTTTTAGAATAGGTCTATATAAATTAGAGAAGCAATTAAGATGGCATAGTGTATCCCGTGGTTTTCCATGGCACTTGATGTTTGTTTAATAAATACCTGTACCTTTTCGTACCAAAAATATCCTTATGTAATTTTTCATTGCAATTTATTGCACACCTTGGTCGTATACAAGAAACAGTGACCTCAATAATACTATCGATAAATTCAGTAAGATTAATCCTTGCGCAAAGAGAAAAGACACTTTTTGCTTACGTCCATAATTATGACTAATGTTCGCTCACCAGGACACGAGACAATAAATCACAAATAATCATACATACCATTTACCATACCATAGTTTACTTACTTCCTTAAGGCACAGCCGAGGATACCGGTTTGACTGCTACTAAGTAATGATAGATTGACCATCGATCTCGGAGATAACTGAGTGATCTGAGTTTAAACTACAAATACGTAAACAACACACAAATACATATTTATATTGATAAATGGCTTAAAGCGATTAATTATCTAGACTATCGATAAATTACAGTATTAATTCGACAATATTTTGCGGTTGCTACAACAATTTGCAACTGCCACAATTTGAGTCAGCTACTGATAATGTTGCTTATTGAATTTATGAAGTCGTGGTGATTAATAAGTTACCTGGCTTGTATTAAATTCATTCGAGCTATACCTTTTTAGATTTTTTTTTCACATCTTCTTACGCCTATTTCTTGTTGACCTTACCATTCGTTGACTGGCCAAATGTGTTTTACAAAACTAATATTCCGATATATAGAGGTACAAATAAGGTATCAAATTCAACGAGCTAAAATATATCCCAATTCCCAAGGTTATCAAGATTCTTCTTGAACAAAGGGCCTCAACACTAAAAATGTTCATTTAGCTATAGAAAAAAAACTATCACTATCTGCGACTCTTTCAAACAGTGATGTAATAAAATTCTTTACTTGTTTAAATCTCCTTCAACACTCCTATTGAAATTTTCAGTAAGAAATTATCAGCAGTGCCGACTGCTCCGTTGCGCAAAGATTTATTGGATGTTATGTAAATGTGTTCAAGATATTAGTGTCCTTAATACTTTCACGTCGTGATTCCAGCTCAAACGTGAGATATCCACTCTTAATGCGGCAGATTCGTGCACAAACCGAGGCAATCATCTGATCCACTTACACGCTCCAGGCATCGGCGGGGTCTGTATCTTTGCTTTGGATAGCGTTTGACTTCCATCTTTAAAGATACGTGGTATTGATACAAGCCGTGAAATCCTTTCATAAAATATAATAACTTTGATTTTTACTGTCTCACCGCTGTTCAAAGGTCTTTTTCATCTTGTTACATACTGTTATGTTCATTAATTTATGTTGTATTTTCAATACTTATTTTGTGTTTAGATACATTGTTTATCATAATTAGACAAAAATGTCATTTTTGATTGTTGTAAATAAATGCTTGATTTTTGTTTCAAAGTTAGGTGTGATAAACCATGTCGTTGAAATTAAACAAAGTTACAGTTACATATTTGGATTTACTGCATTGTCTCAATACAATCATGCGTTAGCATAAACTCGACGTAAGGATTAAATTGTTACACCGTGTTTTGTCTTTTGCATTGACAGGAAGTTTTGAATATGCTCGAAAGAGTCAAAATACGATATAACTATTTCGAGGTTGCGCCAAACTTATTAGTAGTAGGGTAAGGCTATTAGTTTTATTTACGTTATCATAACTATAGTTTTATTTACGTTTTCAAATTTTATAGCAGATTAACTTGTATTTACTGGGTGTTAAAGTACGTAAGGCAATGAGCCAAATAATAACCACCGTCGACAAGAAGCCACTGACATTTGGAGTAACATAACACGATCTTGCGAGTCAGCCGATGACATAATTTGAAACATGCGTGCGGTAGTCTTCAGCACTATAATTCATTTGGAACGTTACCACTCGACCCACGTCGTGCTATAAAGAATAGACTATTAAATAAGCAACTATGCTGTAAGTATTTCAGAGACAGATAAACTATAAATTGTAAAGGGATTGAATCACTGTCACATTGCTTGCTCTTTAGGTTTATTATTAGTTAGCAGCGCTAAAGAGTAAGATTTCAAACTAGATGCTCTGAATCCTTGTGAACCTACAAAGCTCCCCTTAGTGTCTACCTAAAAAAATTGGCGAAAATTCAAAACATTTTTGAGTTACACTGCGGAGTAACTCCGTAACCGTTTATAGACCATTTTCTACTGCCAAACATGTCGCATAGTGTAACTCAAAATGACAATAAAAATCTTATCTATCGCTTTTTGGCGGATATTTTCAGCGTATTGTTTTTAAATCTGCAATGCCTGCAAGAACTTTGTACGTACGTGATAAAATACGCAAAACTTCAAAACCGTATACTGTTTATACGAGTAGCTATAACAAAAGATCTAGAAGTAGAACTACCCGTTTGAAAACTTGAAATAGGCTAGAGGCACTACAAATTAGCTGCCTGTTCTAAGCCTCTATTACCCATAATGGTTAGCATAGTTTATAGTTGTAACATTTTAAAGTGTACAAATCAACTGATTTATATCTAAAACAGTATTTTATAGCAATATTAGGAATTTATTTCATTTTAGGAATTGATTTAATTCTATGGTATTTATAAGTAACTATGGTGTCCCATGGCGGGAGTCGAATCCACACGCCTGGTAGGTACTAGGTTGAGTTTGAGGTCAACTAAGCACCTGCTTATTTTATTACAATCTTCACCTTATAACTTCAATATGTTTGTAAATTATTGTGCCTTCTTAATACTTAATACAATGGACGAGCTGATATAAATAAATTATTCTAGGACACAGTGATGGAGAGATTCAGGAAACTATTTAAATTTATAGCACCTTGCAACAGTCAATCTTGTCAAAGAAATGGAAATTCATATATTTTTCAAGCAGGACGTGACATTTGTATGTGTTTTATTAATAATATTTAAATTGATTAGATATTGACCTACGTCATATAAAGTACTATGGATTCTATTCGATAAATTTAGTCTCATGACTAAGTGAACGGGTCTGCATCATAAAATCTATCTACCTTATTATAGATCTTCGACCTAATACGAAAGAGTTTTGCTTATTTCTACTTAACTCTATTTTATAAAGTATTTTGTTATCTAACCTGCTGTCTAGAAACTCTTCTACAATTTTGGGCATACTAGTGTTGTTGGGTTTTTCCATCCCATTCAATAATTTTGCGATTCATGTATACCTACATCTAGGTTTCATGATTAATGTGTTTTTCATCTTCAGTAAATATTTGACCTGTTTGACGATGCACCGATTGTTAAGCCAGATTTTCCTAGATAACGATCACCGCTACGTTTTTTATAAGAAAAACGTATTTTTTGAGCGAATGGAGAAAGTCTAATTAAAACTGGGTCAATACTAGTAAAATCAAGTGTTTTTAATTTGATTAGGTGTTTTTATCAAAAATAGTATAAAGACAATGTGAATTTCGAACTAAATAAGATAAATATTATATTTAAGACAACTAACGCTATGTTTGAAAATGCTACTTCAGGTAATAGGATGATGAATATATAGTATTACTAGCCAACATGCTCATAGCAACTGATTTAATATTTGGGAGCTTGAAATCAGATATTCAGATTCTAAATCTTCCAAAATGTCTGGAGATGGGTAATGATTTTATCATTCTGGTGCTGAAAACATTTGATTTTTACCTACCTGGTAATTTAGAATGTTATTTTTGTGAGTTTATATTGTTTTTAGAAGCATCTAACCAGATTAGAGTTTGTATTTTGTCGTCAAGCAGCGTTGCTGTGTTCCGGTTTGTAAAGTATTTGTGCTGGTGAAATCACAGGCATATGAAGCATAACACTCGTTTGCCTCAAGATGATAGACGCATGATAGTGCATTGTAGGGCATGTTCCTAACGTAAACATGTGACCTGAAAGACAATGCTTTACTATGATTATTTCCTAACATCAGGTGGACTATTTGTTTGTTATGTTAAAGTCATATAAAAAATACATGCACTCAAATTTTGTTTAACTCTTGCAGATACAAACCTTGTGTTTTTCTTTTAGGTATTCTTTAGGTTACGGTTGGTTTTACATAACATGTCGTGAAAATTATGTTTGAGCCTTCAGCATTAATACATTATGTAGATACTTCCAAGTATTATGTATGGTTACAATATAAACATGAAAATTTGAATAATTTCTAAAAACTATAGCTACATTTTGCCCGAACGAATAATATCGCAACATCTTCACATAAATTATATTTTAAACAGGCTGATTAATAATGCGAAGAAATGTTTATCGGTAGCGTTATATAATTAGATTTACGACTTTTTATTTTAGACCTTGATTCGTGAGAGTTCATATTACCATAAAATTTGGCTACCTTATTATTTTAAGTTATTTTTGGTTACATACCTACCTACTATTGGCTGTGAAGTACATTCTCTAGCTAGCACACCCCAAGCGCTAGGTTGATCAATTAGATATCGGAGCAACTGGAAATACTGGTGCGCTTTGTCCAAACGAAGACATAATGCGTAGGATTTTGGTTAGGGCGATCCTCAATAATGAGGTATTTACTATAAAAAAGGCAAGTTGTACGGGCTACTGTATTTTACCTGCTTTTGACTAGCATTTATTTATCCAGAGGCCAAATTATACAATTTTTTTGAAGCTGCGACGAGATTGAAGTTAAAATTTAACTGTCAAAATTGGGCCTGCCAGAAATGACAGTTTTGAAGACTATCGACACCTCGACACTTGAATTTGACGATATTTTGTTACATTGGGCCCTCATCTACTCAAAATCACAATTAACGGTTTAAACAAAGAACAATCAGGTTTTTCAGATAAATGTGAATGTGGATGCAACGGAGTGTGTAGTCGAATTTGTCGGTTTTAACTAGGTGGTTACGTAACCAACGAATTTTGTAAAAAATATCAAGACAAATAAAATAACGCATAACTTCAGCAAAGTGGCAGTGTTCTAAATAAAATAAGATACCTTTGATGTAAACAGTTTTATTAATTAAGGTTCAAAAAATATGAAAAGCCTTGCAGCACAAAATATTATAATTCACATGAATGTTCAATTCAAAAATCTATGTTACAAATAAAAATTATATGAGACATTTTTATTGCATGTATTCTGTTTTCATCTTGATGTCGTTAGACATGTATTCTTTGAAGTTTTATCGCAAAACATTTTTATACTGGCGCGTCTAAAGTTGTGTACACTAGACTAAGCATCTTGCTGATAGATAGATTAAAGCTATTAACGGTTGGATCATTTATAATACCACTTGATTCTAGATCTAGAAGCTTACATAAGACTACATAAATAAACTGCAAGATAAAACTGACTGCAAAACATTCACACTTCTTATAATAAATGCAAAAGTGTTTTTGTTTCTCTGTTATCTCCTGTCCTGCTATTCATGTGTGCAATTTGTGTAGTTTGGGGATAAAGAAACATATTTTCTCTCTTTCTTTCCTGAACTGATCTGAAGACAATCTCTTTGAATTCGGTACAGAGATAGCTTGCACTCTGGAGACACGAGTAATTGTATGTTTATGCACTTATATACCATACCAACGATAGTTCTAGGATAAAACAAAGAAAACGCATAATATGATTTAGTATCACAGCATTACAAAAATACTTCCACAGTAAGAACTCAAAAATCATAAAATCAATTGGTGAGTCTATTCAGGTTTTGAGAAATTTTCATATTAATATTTACTGGAACACTATAATATCGTTTTGAAAGTCTAGATTTTTATACATTTTAGTGCAGCTGGCTGTACCTAGGTTACATCACTATTTCCGTGATTACTCCCATTTTCCATACATAAGTCAATATAGTTAAGTTCACAGAAATAAACATTCTGTCCCAGCCACTATAGCGTCCCGTAAAGGACTTTATATAAATCATTTACAATAGATGCAAGGGCTTGTTTTTCCACAGAAATAAGAGAGTTTTATCAAATATTATTAAAGTAACTATTAGTAATAGCTACATCCCATGTGATTTACAATACAATCTAAAAGAATATCGCATAGTAGACAGTTATCCACCTACACCGAAATTATCACGTTTCAAAACGATCCAAATTCTAGACGGTGCCTGTTTTAGTTTTTAAATTTTATAAGTCTCATACATACATAATGCGATGCTATTCGTTTTAAATTCGACCATGCAATATGTCTAGACCATTGAATATAAATGGATAGTGACCTAGAATAGCCTACTTCAGACTAGAGAGGTTTGTCTTTTTGCACGGGTATTTTTTGACCGTCAAATATTTGATTCATTGGTTTTAGGTTCATTTAAGATTTAGTTTTTTAGCTCATTTTTCATTAAAAACTAGTCTGCAATGAACTAGAATGCAATTATGTCTTCAGGATGAAAGTATAAAGAAACTCTGAAACTATTACTCTATGGAATAGGGCATAGGGAACCTAATCAGCAGCCACTGTCGTATTGAATTGTTAGACATATTCGATAGCTGTTGTACCATCGTTGTCTAGTACATAAATTTTAGTTAATTATTTGATGCTAATCATACGTGCTGCCCTATAAAATCATAGTAATACCTAGGTAGAAGACTATGTTTGCCGCGTTGGTGTTTTTTCACTAGGTCTATAGATACACTAGCCCATGCTTGATTTTAGTATAAAAATGAATGGTTTCACATTTTTCCGTATTTTTACTTGATGTAAGCGTTTAATCATCTAAACTGTTTATGTATTCATATTGAAATTCAAATCGTACTGTATTGTGTCCATTCGTTTCGATTCTGTACAAGGATTATGTTAAAATAATGCTGTCTGTCCGTTGTTTGTGCATCAAGCTGTCACTAACATTTCAATCTTGTAGGGTTTTTGCTGTGGCTACTTGTCGACTTTTAACTCGTACTTTATCGAATATTTATATTTTTTAAACATATTTTATTGACGCGGGTATTGACATTTGACATTCTGAGAACGTGGCTGCGGTGAATTACTATCCACCTTTTGTATCATCGATTGAATTAAGAAGCAATGACACGAATGATATACACCCTATACACCTCTCATCACTTCAGTTCGGGTCAGCAATAATGACGAGTCCAGCTCATTAGTGGTATGAGCTGCTTAAAGAAATGTTACAAATGGTACAGTTTAATTTGGTAGACACACACGAGACAGGCGCGTATCTATCACAAGAGCTCTGGCGGGCGTCCAAGCCGAGCAAGCGGTGGGCCGTACCGTCGACAAGCCGTGACAGGTGCGGCATGCAACCCATGACTCGAGAGATGCCGTACTATCACGGCACTCCTTCCTTTGATATTGATGTACGGTCATACGCTTCAGCCTCAAATGTTTATACAACCGTCTCCGGTCATACCGCAACATGCTAAAATAACAACAATTTAACCGAATCATTGCATCTTGCGAACACAAATGACTCGCAAAGTTTATCTTGGCCCCACCGTGAGCTCAAACAGGAACAAACACGTGCCAAAGCAATCATTAGAAAAGGTGTCGCAGTCTAGATACAAGATATAAATTAGAAAAATGTGACAGCTCAGGGAAATAAATTTAAATTAATTGCACAATAGTGTTTGTATTTCTGAATAGAATCTCTCGACGAGCGCGTCGCCGCAAGCTGTACATCACAATCGAGCAAGCGTAGCAAGGCACTGAGCTGATCGAGCCAACTATTCATTGGCGCTCTAACGAACATTCAGATCTAAATATTAACGTGCTTCGCGTTTTGTGACCAGAATAATACTTAACTAACTTATGCAATGAATGTGTATCGCATTTTTCCTTTGACACGCTAGTCACGAATGTTTTGTTTACTTTTCAGGTACGGTGAATGCAAACGGTGAAACTAAGCGTCAAAGAACGTCATACACGCGGTACCAGACCCTCGAGTTAGAGAAAGAGTTCCATTTCAACCGGTACCTGACGCGAAGACGGAGGATCGAGATCGCACACGCACTCTGCCTCACTGAAAGGCAGATCAAGATTTGGTTCCAGAACCGACGCATGAAGTGGAAGAAGGAGCATAAGATGGCGTCGATGAACATCGTGCCCTACCACATGAACCCGTATGGCCACCCCTACCAGTTCGACCTTCACCCGAGTCAGTTTGCGCATCTGTCCGCATAGGATCAGTGGAATTTTTCGAACAGCGGATAACTGATTTATTAATGTAGACAGTCGTCCGTTCTTTGGGGTTGTGTGTAGCGTCTTCAATCACATTGAGATGTGATGAAGGTGGTACAGCAATCAGACTGGTCAGTTATTCGCTGCTTGAAAAATTTGGAAAACGATTCATGGATAGTTTAATTTCGTTGATTGTTGTTATAGTGACGTTATGACGCTAAAGACTAAAGTGTTTTTTGGACACGGTGTTGTGTGGTTTGGTGACTGATAAAAAGCACGTGGAATTGTGAAAAGTATTAAATTAACCTTAATGTAGTTCGATATCTTATAGTCCACTGTATTGAATGCATCAAGTTTCAAAGTGGTGTTGAAGTTTTATGTAGAGACAAAATTGTACCTAGTCATAAGCTGTAATTCGATTTGATTTGCGTACTTTATTAATGTCTAAAGTTAATGAAAGAGTAACTTGATGAAAAATGTTAAAATCAATTGGTTGGCTTCACTGGTTTTTTGTATATTATTATATTTACTAGCTGCTGCAAATAAATAATTGTAAATGAATTTGCATGACTAATTAAAATATAACAGAAATAACAAATTCGGAATTGTACAGGGATAGCATAAAATTGGACATGCACATCTGAGATAAAATATAAAGACACAGCAAGCAATGTTTTCTTCAGAATTTACATTACAAACATCATTGGTAAACATTAATTATTGAAAAAGTAAAATTTTTAGATAGCGCTTGAAATGAGCTATGAAAGATTTATAATAAGCTCAGTAATTAGATTGAATTTGAATGATAAGGCACTTCCTATTATTGTAAATAATTTCTTTGTCCTAGAATTATCATGAAAATTTTAATATATTTCAGTAATCTTCCCCAAGAACTGTTTTATGTTCCTGTCCTTAGTTTGTAAATAAAGTACTAGGTATTTGATAAGTAGATGCGGTCTAAGATTAGTTTGAGACTCCTATCTCGTTATAACTTATTCGATAGGGTTTTTAATGTTTCCACAAAGATACCAATATTTCTTCTGTCTTCTTCTGCCTATTTATAAAGTCTTTGTGTCGTATTTGTAAATGTACTTAAAATTTAAGGATTTTATATTTTTATTTTTGCTTCGAAAATTATGTTCACCTCAAAATTTCACAATATTTAATTTACTGTTATGATGGCGACATTTATAAATTACAATTTTTTGTTGTCACATTTTATAAGTTTGTCGTGGTCAACTGTGATATTTTGTTAAATTGTTAATTCTTAAGTGAAAAATTACGATCAGAATTTTGGTATTAGCCTTCATGCAATTATTGCCACATGGTAATTGACTTCTTCGTTTAATTCAAGTTGTTTTATTTATTGTTTGTAAATATTAGAATAATAAACTAAGAATTAAAAATTTAAATGTTCAAATTTTACCTTACTAACATCTCATGTTTTTATGTAAATGCTGTGCAATAGAATTTGGACTTTGTTTCAGTTTTTCTGTAAATTGTTTTCTGTAAATTTTAAGTTACGTTATTTCTTTTGTAATACCGACGATAATGTTAATCGTTCATTCCAATTTAAATGAAGTTTCTAGAAGTATGCTACTTGATCATTTAAATTATTGTAATGTAATAATAGTATAAAGTGTAATAAATTTGAAAATTGGTGAAGATGATAAAATAAATTATGATCAAAATGTGTTTTATTCATATGGTTTACTGTTTTAGAATAACTAAGTAATTAATTTAAGACTTATATTAGTACGTTGATGCCTAGATAAATCCATCTATGTAAAATACCCAAAACCCAAAGTAGTTGATAGTTAAGTCAAAGGCATTTATTCAGTAATATCCGCAGGGATCATCTTGAAACGTCTTAAATCTAAGGTGAATCTAAGCGCCAGTTCCTCGCGACCAAGCCTAGAAGAACCGGCAAGAAACTTACGGCTTGGTTCCTACCGTTTTTTTGTATGATCCTGTTACAAAATAATAATAATGTAAATAATGAAGCTCCAGTGTGGTGCCAATCTATCTGAATGCAAGACAGAAAACATGCTAAGGGAATTATATCAAGAACTTAATATACAACAGAAGTTCAAAAGGCAGCACACGCTACGCTTCGTTAGTTGTTGCTTTATTAGACTAAATTCATAATTCATGTTGTTTTTATTGCGAATATGGGTGAGAATGCAGATATATATTATATAAACGTCAGGGTTAATAATCTACCAGCTGACTCATGCCCACATTTTTATTTACAAGAATTTTTGAATGTTTGGCTTTTTAATATGTAAGTATTACACATATAAACCTTTCTCTTGAATCACTCTATTTATCACTAAAAACTGCATTAAGATCCGTTGAGTAGTTTAAAAGATCTAAGCGAACAGACAGCGAAAGCGACTTCATTTTATATTATGTAAAGAAGGTCTACCATAGTCAACTATACCTAGATAGCATGCAATAACAAACAACAAAAATTATAAAATATCACAAGATAATATTATTAGAATGAGTATTATTAAATGTCACAAATTGAGAATTCATCGAACACCATTTTTTTAATGTGGCCGCATTTTACAAGTACTACAATAAAACCTGTGTTGTTTTAGTAAAATGGATAGGTAAATATTTATTTAATACGTTCAAGCTTTCACCAAATTTCGCAGCACTTAACGATTTATCACATAAAATAGACGTACAGCAAAACATTCCCTCAAAATCACAGATAATTTTAGCCGAAGGAAAGTTATCGAATATAGGTAGCGCCATTGAGACGCCTCTGTTTGATGGCAGTATTGAGAGATGATTAATGAAAGTATGACATGACAGCCGAAGCCGGGGCGCCACCACGTGCTGGCAACAAAAGAGTGTCGAAAAATGTGGAGCCTTAGTTTTGTAGGTCGCGAACGTTTCTGGACCTATAAATCATTCAGTATGCAATGTTTTGGGCGTTTGAAGGCCCTATATTTACGCTATAGAAAATATATATTGTGTTTTTTAATAGGTTATGATTTAGTCAGTAATGCGCCTCGAGCAACTTCTTCTTCAAATGATTCTGACAAACCCTCTAAGGTTCAACTGCTGGGGAATAGCGCCTCGAAAAAGGGTCTCGAATGGCGACCACGAACCGAAGACGAAATGTAAGACGACCTCCTACCCGATGGGCTGATGGCATTATGATCGCGGGAAGTCGATGGATGGCAAGGACTCCAAATTGTTCTTCCTGGAAACGTATGTCGCCTATGTCATCTCCAAACACGTCTTTACACTATTTCATTTTTAGGCCAACACTGATGACGGAGTATTTGGTCTCCAGCTGATACTAACTTGGCTTATCATAATACTTAAAATTAATTGGTTGAGCAGAGCACTGGTGGTATAGTGGAAGTGACTCCGCCTTCTGATCCTAAGGTTCAAATCCGGTCGAGCACCAATGGATTTCTCTATCAAAAAAATTATGAGTGCATTAACATTGTTTTCATACGGTGAAAGAAAACATCGTAAGAAAACCAAGTAAGTAGTATTCTAACAGCGACGACGGGCTTGCAACCTGTCACGTATGGAATACTAAATGTATTACTTGCTACCTTTGACAACCTCATTAGAAATCCTCAAATAATCTTGAGTACCTATGTACTTAGTACTAAGAGATCGTAAGGGATATCTACCGTGCTTGGGCATTATAGTCGTGATGCTATTTCTTTTTTTTATTATACGGTATTACCACACGCTCAACCATTCATAATGATTTTTATATATTTTCTTGAATATTTCTAGCGTATCATTTATTTTTTGCTAAGCATTCCTTGTTACTTTGTTACTTTAGTAGTAGTAGAACTCTTTGTGAAAGGCTCGTCTGGGGCAGTACTACCACCGTGCCGATTTCTGCCGCCAAGCAGCTTGCTGTGTTCCGGTTTGAAGGGTGTGGGTGCCGGTGTAATTACACCGGCACAGGCACATGAGGCTTAACACCTGTATGCCTCAGGTTGATGGACGCTGAGAAGTGCATCGTCGGTGACGTTCCTAACAAGCGTGACCTACGAGGCAATGTTTTGTTATAAGTGACGGTAACCACTTAACGTAAGGTGGGCCATCTGCTTGTTCCATCAACAAGTTGTAGGTATAAAAAAAAACTTTATAGCAGAATCGATACTCAGGCGGGCGTTGAGTCTGCTACACAGTTTTTTTTTACTTACGCAGTCTCAACGTTTTAGTTTGTAATTTGCTCACCCTGTATTTTTCAAAATAAACTATTATTTTTATAATACTTAAAAACACTTTTAAAAGTTCCAAGCAATATCAGATTCTGGCAGCACAATGACTAATATTATTAATGTTGGCCTGTCCGACGATTGTGGACATCGGATCGTACCTTACATTAAGGTGTGTTCAATGCAACAAACCATTTGTCATATCACGCACTTTGCGAAGCATGATGTTCCTTACGGTGATAAGATTACGTATTCTTTGAATCTGTATTAATACAATACGTCCAAAGTTATCATCATCAGCCTGAAAGAGTTCACTGCTGGACGTTAGATAGATAGATAACTCTTTATTGTTAACCACACAGAAAAATAATACAGGACATGAGGCACATGAGGCTTAACACCAGTATGGCTCAGGTTGATGGACGCAGAGTAGTGCATCAGACAACCAACCTTTTATGGTCTTAGATCTCGTGATCTTATTTTTGTCATGCAATGGCCGTTGTCACGAACTACTAAAATATAACCTATACAATCAGCCTTCACACGCATTTAAACCTATAAGCAATAACCTTTGTAAATTTGATTACATTGACATCTGTACAAATTTATCAGAACTACAACGTATACTTTTGATAGTTGTTGGCGTTTTCCGGGGTCAGCGCCATCTAGTGAGCCCAAGGCAAAGCTTATAGTAAGGCTACAAAATAGATGCGCAGTTAGTTTCAAATTATTCCTGTGAGGGCGCACAAGCCGCGTCTTATTAGAATTCGAGTCTTTTTACTCACACACAGCACACGGGGTTACAGCCTGGCACTTGCGAGAGCTCGCCGTAATATTATATTTTTAGAATTGTTTCTGTGCTATAAGCTCGTGATTTTCAGCTCAAATTCTGACCCTATATCAATATGTTTTACTATAACAGTGTTTTTTTAATGGGAAACTAAATATTTTGCATTTTTAAGGGGTTTGGTTAGATTATTGATTTTTCGTAGCACCGAGGACGCCAGTGAAACAGGGTGAGTTTCTTACTATTTTCTTGAATATTGCTACTATTTCCGTTAAGTAAAGTGCTTTACACTGTTCATGTTTGTACTTCAAGTAAAACAGTTAGTTTTCTTATTTCATCTAATATTACTTTTTCAAAGGGAACCAAAATAATCAATACTCTGATTAGCGGGCGGGCAGGTGCCCCTCTGCGCGCCCCGCTCTTCACCGCGGGGGGTCTTTTAACGTAGTACAGCCACTCGCCGCTAGGTGACGCTACTTTGCGTCGGTAAAACAGTTCAGAGCAGTACGTCATGACATGGAGCTTTTGTTCAAAAGCTTCCATAGAACGACCACAAAGTCGCATTGTCGCTTTTACTAGTAATTTGTGAACGATTTGGGTGGGGGAGCTTTTTGAGTTTGTCTGCACTGCTGTGTGTGGTGCGTCTAGGACTTTATATTTATTCACAAGATCATTGAACTATTTAGCTACTAGACTATTTAGCTATTTACAGAACTATTGTAGCTGATTGACCAACTAGGTAGGTTTTGTAGATACATACGTACCTACCTACTAACGTGGGCAAGGCCTATCTAAAATTGTTACTGCCGACTTAAAATCTTAAACTAACATTTTTAATTTTCAGGAAATGAAGAGTAAAAGCTGCCCTGGAGCTCCAGCCTTTCAAACTGCAGATGTCAAGATAGAAAACGATACCAACACGTGGTAAGGTAAGTACCTACCTTGCAAATTATTATTAGTAGGGAATGGGTGTGGGCCAATTGTAGGTACCTACATCATTACAGGCATTATTGGTAGGTATTGAAATTACAAGCACACCAGCCTTAACACCTGTATGCTTCAGGTTGGTGGACGCAGTAGTTCATCAAGGGCATGTTTATTATGAACGTGATCTGCGAGGCTCTGTTATAGGTAATGGTAACCACTTAACATCAGGTGGGCCATTTGCTTGTTCCAGCAACAACTCACATAAAAAAACTTAATACCTGGACGTACCTCTTACAACCCCCTTAGACATCTTCAAATAATCTTGAGTTGGTATAATAATGTTGTAATTTGACTTTCTTTAGTCAAAATGGAGAAGGGTCGGGTGAGGTAAGATTGAACGATTTCCTATAGACGGCTGGGCTGATATTAATGAAAAAAAAAGCTTAACAACTTTAATCATCCGGCACGGCTAATATCCTCAGATGAATATCTAATGGGAGTAGTCAGAGATCCAAATGTAACATTTGGCACAAACCCACATTTTCCAGTGGTCGGTATTCTATTGACAGGTTGCAAGTCTATCACCGCTGCTAGAATACTAACTGGTTTCTTCGTGGTGTTTTCCTTCACTTTTTGAAAGCACCATTGGTGCACGACTAGATTCGAACCCACTACCACTAGGCACAAGCAGGGTTGCTACTAGATCATCGCTGATTTTGATAAAACTTTGATTAAGTAGAAAAGCAGCAACATTGCCAGCTTGAAGAAGCTCACTACTGGACATAAGCCTCCTCCATGTTTAATTTCGAAGTAGAAATATTTGAGAAATTAAAATTTGGAGTATAACTACCTACTACCTACGAGCAGAAGGTAAAGCTACTAGAACTCTGAGGCCAGTTTGTACCGGTTATTGGGAGTAGTCTTTTACACCTTGTATATCTCGAAGGCATACTTACACGCTATGCAGTACTTGGAGCTGTTATCAGGTAAGCAGGTAAGTAAATTTGGTCTTTAGAATTTTCAGTAAACTTCAAAATAATAATAATAATGTAGGACAATCCACACAGCATCATCTAGCCACACAGCTAAGCAGAGCTTGTGTTATGGGTACTAGATGACTGTTATACTTAATTCACATTACACGCATAGATATTTTTTATTATGCATAGAAAATACCCAGAACACCCGGAATAAATATTTGCAGATCGTACAAACATTTATCCCTAGGTAATCGAACCCGCAACCTCGTGCGTTGCAGGCGGACATTCGCCCGCCGCGCCACATCGGTCGTCCAAGTTACTACTAGTTAGTAATAGCTCAGTTGAGGCCAGTGAACATTAATGTTGCCTCTCGGCAATGGGTGCAAACTCATTGCCGCTGTGTATGGAATACCAACTACTGCAAAATATGGGTTTGTACCAAATTTAATATCTGGACATACCTCTGACTGCTACTCTTAGATATCCTCGAAGAATCACGAGTGGGTACTTTGTGCTAAGAGATAATAATAATAATACATATTTATAGTTTTATTTCTAAAATAATGGCCAATTTAATCATATTTAAATTTTTACTCTGATATTTTTATACAGTTTCTATTTTATTTTGATTTTAGTTTTATAAGTTTCAGTGTTTGCAGGTAACTATAATTAATTAGTTTAAATGGTGATTTTGCCGTTCTAATTAATAATGAAATACCTAATTTATTATAGTACACAGTACTGACTAAAATTGAGCACGTGTTTATAAAACTATTTGTTTTTCTTTTCTCTCATTTCTTCATTCTGCGCTATAGGTTGTTGGTTTGATTGCCACTATTTTGACAATATTTTTGCGGTGTATTTAATTAACAAGGGTGTGGTTGGCCACAGATTTAGAAATAGTAGGTACTGGTCTCATTTATGAAAAAAAATCATAAAAAATATTTAATTGATAGGTAATGTACTATGCCAGTCTGTACCAGCTTTCCTTAGCTTGGATCTGAATGGCGCTTATTGCCAGTATTTTACAAGAACCACTAACATTTGAGAAAATAAAAGCATGCCAGACAGATGTTTCACATACACGACATAGATGGCGCTGAATGAAATCAAGACTACCTTGAGACACGCTTGAGATTTTATCACTACGTTTTTTTTATTGAAGTAATACTTCTAATGCGACTTCCAACAAGGTTGCGTTAAACGTTTAACACTACCATGGAGGGTGTATGAAAGCACTGTTCTTTCTCTCTTTCTCTCATAGCCAGTTACGTTTGAAGTTTTACTTCAGTCGTGTGGTCTAAAGCACGCTTGTTTTTTTTTTAAAGATAGTTTACATGCACTACATTTAAGAGTTCTTATATAGAACATAGTGTTCCTATAACTACAGGATATAAAATGGGCTAAAACTATACAAAGATTTCAACTTATGGTAGGTAGGTATAAGTACTAAACAATCATTTAAGTATGTAAAATATGGCAGAATTGGTTATGAAGAGGCAACTAAACATTTCTAAATTATTTAGATAGATTAAAGGGCTAAATAAAAAAAAGATAAATTAAAAAACTTTTGACATAATTGGAACTTTTAATGTTTTAATACGGATGCTTATAATAATAGGTTTACATAAAAAATGGAGAAGCTACCTACATTACCTACATAATTAAAAGTTGATAAGTAATCACCATATTTTATTATACTTAGGTAGGTATGTAATGTAGATTAAAAACTTTCTGGTTTTTTTTATTGAGTTATAACATGGTTTTTTGCGGTAAAATAATAAATATATAAATTTTAGTAAACATTCCTACGTTTGTCAGCCGTCACAGCTCAGTTGATAGTAGTGCTACCTTTTGCGGTTGTGGGTTTGATACCCACTGAGAACAAACATTTGCGTGATGAACACAGAAGTTTGTTCTGTTTCTGTGTGTTTTATTGTGGAATACAAAAAAATGTACGTAGGTAACTTATTTACAAAAAAAATATCTGTTATCTGGTTTTCATAGTACAACTATATCGTAAATTTACAACTTTTTTGGGATTCCGTACCCAAAGGGTAAAACGGGACCCTATTACTAAGAGTTGCAAATTTCAAGACTCTACGACCAATAGTTTAGGCTGTGCATTGTCTATCTGTCGGTCAGTCGGAACAAAGTTCTTATATGTTTGGTAGGTATAGATTAAAACGGACCTATGAAGTGCGAGCAAGACTCGTCCATGTTTTGGATACGGAACCCTAAAAATTAGCTGTAAAAATTTTTGAAAAACATGGTAGCATGGAGGTGTGGGTAAGGTAATTCTGTTTTTTAGTATTATGTTATTGCGGCAACAGAAATACATCATCTGTTTCAACTCAACTTGTTTACTATCACGGTTCATGAGATTTATGGTTAAAGATCGTTTATTTTTCTCAAAAGAAATTGACATTTCACTTATATGAGAACTATTATTATAAGTAAGTAAAAAATCGTACTTCGAACAAAACAAAGTAAAAAAAAAGTATGTTGATTTCTTCACTATTATGATATAGCCTGGTGACAGGCGGACTGACAGACAAACAGACAGACAGCGGAGTCTTAGTAAAAGGGCTCCATTGGGTACGGAACCCTAAAAATGAGCGCGAGTGTCGGAGCTATGCCTGAACTCAGCAACGCTCGTGGGAATCGAACCCACCACCTACAGCGCAGAAGGCAGGGTAACTACGAACTGAGCTGTGACGGCTATCACATAATAAATACTATTTACAAAGATTTTTTGCTGTTGCGTCAAATAATCCAATTTACAAATACAAAATACTAAAAATAAACCAACATAATCCTATCAACTGTCAGCTAACTGAACATTTCTAACTTCCGAACAAAAACCATCGGGTATCTTATACCTGACTTCTATGAATGGGGTTATTCTCGCTAAGGTCGTCCAAAAAGACAATAAAACATGGCCGCCACAAAGGACGGTCTGCGCCGAATATTTTCGGCTTGCGCATTCTACTCTGGTTTAAATTTAAAATTTGAAATTCTTGCGTCATGCTTTATGATAACATCTAAATTAAATTTAAAACTAAATTTGTATAAATATTGGAACTAGAAGAATATAAAGGAACAAAATAGGTGACCAAAAAAATAACTATGATAGGATGTGAAGTCTGACAAGCTTAGCTTAGTTTGGGGCTAAATGGTGTGGTGCAAAATATCCACATATATTTTTACAGTACAGAGGCCACTCGCAGCTTCGCCCGCGTGGCAGTTTTTTCCCGTTCCCATTATTTTTTCGGGATAAAAAGTCTAGCCTATGTCCTATTCCAGATTACAATCTATATTTATTCCAAATTTCATCCAAATCGGTCCACTGGATAGAGCATGAAAAAGGAACAAACATCCACCCATCCATCCATCCAAACATTCGCATTTATAATATTAGGAGAACTAGCTTTTACCCGCGGCTTCGCTCGCATTAAATCTTTCGTAATTTTTTTTTTCATGAAAAGTATCTTATGTTAGGTACTTCTAATACCTCCAAAAATATGTGTACAAAGTTCCATGATGATCGGTTTAGTAGTTTTCGCGTGAAAGCGTAACAAACAAACTTACATTCACATTTATAATATGATTCCAAAAACGAATAAAAACGATTCTTTAAGTTTTTTTTTATTTACCTATATAGAAAATCAATAGCAATGGCTTTTGTTGGCTATCTATCATTGCTATTATGGACAGGGCTTAAACATATGGGTAAGTTAAGCTATCTAGCCAGTTACAGGTTTTTTATATCTTTATTTTATATGATGTTCCCTACCCAAAGGGTAAAACGGGCTCTATTACTAAGACTCCGCTGTCTGTCTGTCTGTCCGTCCGTCCGTCTGTCACCAAGCTGTATTTCATGAAACGTAGTTAGAGAGTTGAAATTTTCACAGATGATGTATTTCTATCGCTGCTATAACAACAAATACTAAAAAACAGAATAAACTAAATATTTAAGGGGCTCTCATAATGGTTCGGAACCCTTCGTGCGCGAGTCTGACTCGCACTTGGCCGGTTATTTTCTATTATTCGTTTGACAACTTGACAACCATTTGGGTCGTGCGACGCTATGGGGCTATTCCAAAAACTACACAAAATGTATAATCAACGCTTCTATTTATAATTATACTGTATTTTTATTTTTTGAAGTAATACTTCTAATGCGACTTACAACAAGGTTGCGTTAAACGTTTTACACTACCATGGAGGGGGTATGAAAGCACTGTTCTTTTTCTCTTTCTCTCATAGCCATACGTTTCGTATATTAAAGAAGTTTTACTTCAGTCGTGTGGTCTAAAGCACTCGTTTTTTCTAATCGAATACTTAAATATTTTAAAAACTACTAGACGGTGGAGACGGTTGACTGTCAGTTAAACTTAGAAGGGGAGCGGATTAAATATTCTCTTTTTAAATTCACCAATAGGGGAAGGGTGATACGGGATTGGCTTGGAGCATCGTCGTCGGCGTCCGAGCAAATATAATCCTCTGAGTGATTGACGTGGGGCAACCGAAGCACTTTTTTAACTTTTTACAATGACCACAAAGCGTTTTCATTCAAAGCATTTATTTTATGATATTAGTATTGTTCATTCTCCAAAAAACAAACTCAAATGTGACCGTCAGTGGCAATTACATCTGAAGGCGACGTGTTGACATTTGAATTCCATTGCGTGGCATTGATAACTCAGCTGCGGAGTGTTGCCTTATTGCTGCGCATTCTAACTCGGGTGTACTGACATGTCTAAAGCTTATGCCACAAATGTCAAATTTGTTGTTGCTTGGCCACTTGGGCGCTTTCTGTGCTTCGGAGGAGAATATAGGCTGATCTAACGGTCGACAGAGGCCGTTATCACCAAACTGCCATATCTACCATCAAAAAACCTATAGATATAATGTATTGAACTAAATATAGGTACGTTTTTGTACTATTACGTCTTATCATAACCAAAAAACAAATGATTTTGTTTGACCGTGAGATAAAGCAGTTGTTCCACTGCCGCCGACGAGAAAACGATTTGCTATCGAGTATTTTCTTACTCAAAAAACGTATAATATATATAGATCCAGTGGCAGTAAAAGAGATAATACATATTTTTTATAATAACAATAAATATTTGTAAGTACACAACATCATCTAACCCCAAACTAAGCACAGCTTGTAATATGTGAACCAGGTGACTGATAAAATACTTATATTCTCACATTATTTTGTGAATATATACTTAGAATACAATATATAAAACCCAGACAGGGAACAAACATCAATTTTAATTACACAAATGTTGTCCTTTGTGGGGATCAAACCCACAACCCACAGCACTGAAAGCAGAGGAAGCAGAGTATAAGAGATCGCTGACTATTCACATTGCCGCTGGCGAGAACTCTCTCTCCACTTATTTCTTGCAAAGCGCTGTCAAAAATTAAACTATCGCTTGGTACCCAGTAGGTACTAATCACGTGGACACGGACACCACGAATAATCACCCGTCGCAATCGTGTGATCGTTCATTTTCGTTCGTCGTTTTGTTTTTCCCAGCGACAAAACTATCGGAACTACACACTCTCTTCTCGCCAACGAGAAGAGAGAGAGAAGAGAATCTTATCGTCGACGGTGGAAACAATGCCTCTATGTGCCTACTGAACTGACATCACTGACATCAGTGACGCTCGAGTTTGTCTGTGATACTGCAGAAAACTTTGTTTCTTATAACAAAAGAAAAATCAATCTTAATAAATGCACGGTTCACTAGGTATATTCGACAATAGATTACATACTCAGTATTGAGTCATCGTCGAGAGCGTTCGGATACCATATGGCGGTGTTTGTTGGACAGCGGACGGACGTGTCGTGGTGACGACACCGGCTGTGGTCACACTGTGTGCGAGTGACAAAAGCGTAGTTTACTAACGGATTGTATTATGGTTGTCATCCAATAAGATGAGAGGTCGTCTGACAGACTACTTTTCTATACTATAATAATATTATAAAGAGGAAAGAGTTGATTGTTTGTTTGCATTGAAAACGCTCTGAAACTACTGGACCTATTTGAAAAATTCTTTCATCGTTGGGAAGCTACACTATTCCTGGTTGACATAAGCTATATTATAATTACAAAACATTAGGGATCCTTACTAAAATCCGTAGTAGTAGTAGTTTATAAGAACAAGGCATAATTATGTCGGACTAAATTTTGGTTTTAATACATAAGTAGTGGCTTGTCCCGAACTAACATTTCGTGATCCAAATTTTCCTGCACTACTAAGTCATTGAAAGTTAACAAAAGAAATGGAATCTTGTTACTGTCGTTTTTTACTAGTAAATTTTTATTATATCTCAAAACCGATTAACGGTTTAGTTATCGGTTTGCTCGATTAACTTGCAACCTTTGATAAATATAAAAATAAATTATTTTTTTACTAGCACCACATTACGAAAATCGAATACTTGCCTTCTTCATATTTGGGGGGTTATCATAGGCATCACACACTCGGCACCATGCACCCGAATTTTCGCATAAAGCTGTTTTCCATACAAACTTAGGAACCTCTATAAAAAAGTTGTAATTCAAATTTTCAATAGTATTTTTGCTACCAAATTTGAGACTTCTAGCCCTTGCTCTATTTATAAATAAAGATCAGTTTTGTGATAGTACACGTATACACATTAAGTAAATACCGTGCATATCTGTTATCCCCATTCATTGGAACAACCGAAAATATTCTTCGGCTTAGTAGGGATTTTCAAACAAATTAAAATAAATCATTTATTTCTTAAAATAGTCAGATTTTACCACATGGTTAACCGAAAAGTGAGAATTACAACCATCATCATCATCATCAATAGTCTGTAGAAGTTCCCTGTGGGATATAGGCCTCCCGCATACGTTTCCATGAAAAACTATTTTGAGCAAGGACTCAAAATTTTGTCAGTAAGGAGTAACAATAGACAAAGATAATATTTTTTTTTTAAATGTCAATTCGTGTAGTTTTGTCCGGGTGTAATATACCTACATTTATTACATTTTTACTTGACATTATCAGTTTATATTTGGAAAAAATAAAACCAAAAAATTTTGTACAATAAAAAAACGGTAAAAATTACGGTTATAAACTGGATGAACGCATCTTTAGTCGACCAGTGTCGGTTACGTCACTACGCCTAGCTAGGTAACGGTTTCACTGTCAAATACATGCCTATGTACCAATTTTTCTACTTTCGTTTGTTTTTTTACTTAAGTGTACATAATATGCTTAAAATTGCATCACAATGACGTAATCCAAATTACAGTTTGTATTTTACAAGTATATTTAGATGCTTATTTCCACATTAAAAACAACGGTTCGTTCGGTGATTATCTTTTTCGGAACATCTAAGGTTTTTAAAACACCCAGTTTTGTTAAAGTTATAGTCAGTTTTAAAGCACCGAGTAGGTAACTACGGGTAGCCAGGGTAGCTAGCTACCGAGGGGTGAGTAGGCAAATCTGTAGGACCGGGAAGGGCGGGGTGCGGGTGTGACGTAGCCGGCCTGTCGTCTGCGAGTCGCAAAGCGCAGCCGCCTGCCGCCCTGACGCCTGCCTGGTGAGCGCCATTACATTTTTTATTTAGAATATTGTGTTCCAAAGAGGTTTTAGACGTTAGAGTTTTATTTTTTTGTGACGTTTATTTTTGCTGCTAATATTTTTATAAATTGAATTTCGAAATTCGAATTTCAAGTTTTGTAATAATATTTGCGGGCCAAATGTCTTTGATCATTGTTAGTTTAGAATTTTACAGTATCAGTTACGATACAATTGTATTTAAGTTATTTAGAATTATGATCTATCATAATGCTTGTATTTGATTTATGTCTTTATCGGATGTTGAAGCGATCATTTGTGTCTCTGTTGATATGTCAACGACTTTGCCGTTTTTGGTAAGGTCTACTCCACACTTGGATAGTTGCCAGACGAGTAAATTACGAGCATTCATATCAATAACATGATTTAGCTCAATAAATTGTTGGAATTGTTCAGTCTTTTTTTTGTCTAAGCTTTTTATGCTATGTCTTTTGTATTCGCATTTTCATAAAATCTGTGTACAATATAGACTTTAGTAATAAAACTAGATTACCAAGTCCAATACAAAACATAATGTTCATACAAATCTGTCGCAATGAGTACTCGTAAATCCTTATGAGATTTTATTCATGCAGTATTCAAGCGCTATTTTAAAATCTATCAATAAAACGCTGTCAGTCCATTTTCGGTATCTAGTGTTGCCTTGTCAGTTGACTGGCGTTTACAAGGCTAGTAGATTGCACACTTGCACAGTCCAAACAAGGCTTTATCAGATTTCCAAAGCGAAGTAGGTATTCAAATCGAGGAGGGTTGTATTATTTTATTGTATTATTTACGTGATCAGGGCGCGGAGTCTGTGAGAGTAGGGGAGGAGAGGCGTGGCATCTAGCAAGTCGATACTGTGGCTCCTTCTGCGCATGTGCGGAACCCAGCCGGGCTTTTGATAATATTCTGATTTCTCCTTTATGTATGCTAATGTTTGATATCAAAACTCCAACCTTTAGACTCCCCTTCATCGTTAAAGCGTTTGACAAACACATCGTTATCTCATTAGGCCCCTTTCGCTATGGCTTAAATTTGGTTATTTATTGCACGTTATTTTTGAGCATTTTTCTAATGGAACCTATCAACTGGTATTTATATCTATACCAAACATAAAAATCTATGCTTAAATTAACTTATTTGAAGACAAAGCACGGCCTTTAGAAATTTTCAGGGTATATTTGTCTTAGTGCGTAGAGAAGGGTTTTTTTGGGTACAGTGGGAATTAAAGTTTGTAAGAAAGTAATACCCGCAAAAAGTCACATGCGTTTCATTTAGATTTATATATTTTATAAGTAATTACTATTTTTTTTGCGTTAAACGCACCCGTATAATATTTTATGTTTTCTGCTTAACTCAACCTTTCCTTCCTAAAAGAGACGGTAGTTTTTGCTGATCGTTGGATTACTACTACCTACTACAGTAAGTACCTGCTATGTATTTTAAATTTAAAAATAAAACTAACAAACAGCAAATACTCATTTTTGTATTGTTGGCCAATTAGATAAAAAAACTCAAATAAACAAATATTTTTATTAACAGTTTGTAATACAAGTACTTTCCTAAACAAAAAAAAATTTAAATGTCATATTTATTTAAAAACAATATGTATTAGACATTTTAGTTTAAACCATTTTTACAAGAAATAAAAAAAAACGAGTGTGCTTTAGACCACACGACTGAAGTAAAACTTTTTTAATATACGAAACCTTTCTTAACGCTTTCATACCCCCTCCATGGTAGTGTTAAACGTTTAACGCAACCTCGTTGGAAGTCGCATTAGAAGTATTACTTCAAAAAATACCCAATAGAAAAGTAACAAACCTACTCGTACCAAGTTTAGCTTCAGTATTTTACGACCACGTCTTTTAAAACTAGAAAGTTTAAAATTCCCCTTATACCGATGACACCTGTCATAAAACATCCGGAAATAGGAAGTCATGTTGCGAACTGTATTCATTTTACAAACATGCCGTGTACATGGAATCATTCATACTAGCACCCGAGGCTCTACGTGACAAGAATTTGTTCGGCTTACGACTTTGTGTCATGAAACTATGTAGGTACCTAAAGTACAGTAAGCGGCAAAAGTGAAACAGATAGTAAAACGTTATTGAACATGTAAGTACTCTAGTGGTTCTGTAAGAACAGGAGAATTTGCAAGCCCTTATAACCATGTAGTAACCGACTCTTTCCTTTCACCAATTTAGTCAAAATCGGTTGAAAAATACGACCTGTAGGCGAGAACAAACAGACAGACTCACAGACGGACAAAAGTATTTATCCCTCGTTCAGTCAATGATCAATCTATGTAGCTAGATAGAAGAACAAAGTTTGTAGGTATTGCTTATATGTTTTAAGTATATACTTAACTTTAGAATATAAAAATAGTTTGGTAGGTACTGCATAACTTTATAGTACCTAGTACGCTATCTATATAAAAAGGATTTTAACAACTAACTGACTGACTATCAATGCATACCATAGTCTTCAAAAAAATATTTCTGCTATGTAAAAGTGCACTAAAGAACTAAATTCCAGCGATGTGATTACTTTGTGAAAAATAATTACATGTATGAAATTACGGGCATTCTCTTATTGTACTAACGAGTTCTATGTCATACAACATAGAACTATTTTTGTACAAAATAACACTAAGTTCCATACCACCGTAATGGTGCAATATTTTTATGCGAATTAAATTTATCCAGACATGACAAAATTTTCAAGATGGCGGGCTATACTAGTTGGTGCGTTTTAGAAGTGTTGTACCAAATACTTGTTGTAATAATGTTTAAATCGGTTGTCACCGATTGAGGCTGATTGTACCGACAACATAAAAAGGCTGCATGATTTATGACGCGACACTCGGAGAAGCAACCCAGGACAAAGCAAAACGAGGTTGTAGTTATAAAATATTCTTCGTATCGCTATAAAAATTACAACGCCATCTGTTTATAAAATTCAACAACTAACATCAATTTACTTAGTACTTATTTTAAAATATATTTCTTGCTAAACCTTTTACACAGTATAGTGGAAACGCCTGCGACTTCGTCCGCGTGAAGCTATTTTTATACAAACTTTAACCCCCTTAAACTTGTACCCGTTTAGGGGTTGAATTTTAGGAATTCCTTAGACCTCTACGCACCAATACAAATACAACCTGAAAATTTCAAGTCCTTGCGTCCAGTGGTTTAGTCTGCGTTGTCTATACATACCTACATCAGTCAGTCAATCAGGACAATTCTTATATTGTCTAATAAACAATTTAACCTTCAAAGTCCTCAAACCCCAAGGCGCTCAATCCCGATGGATGAATTCGCGTGACCAACTTGTATTATGAATTAATGTATTTTTATTACCACAAGTTATTTTCATTAAAAGTTCCCAAGTTTATAAACAGTAAGTAAATTATGATCTTGCGTGCCTTTGGGGAGCTTTACATTGCCTTATCATAACTAACTTTACTATCTTCTAACGGTACCTATGTACCTATTATTTATACGATTTATTCATGCGATGCTTTAAATTCATTTTCGTATTATGTTTATTAGCTAGACGGAAATCAATAAAATGGTACGGGTTAAAGGGAAATACAAATTTGCTTATGATTATCTTTTAGTTATTATTAAATATAATAACAAATATGTACATCATAAAACATTCTTATTTATCGGCGTGTTTACATATATTCTATTATATAATAAACATAAAACAACATAAAGAAATAGCTTATTAAGAGTTATAAAAATCATAAAACAAAACATACCTACCAACCTTTATTTATATAGCGCGAATTTTTAGTAAGCTTTTGGCACTTATAAATACTTTTCTCTAAAGAACCCTAATGGATCTTTATTATAAATTGCAATAAAAATTATAAATTGATGTATATTTCGATGAAATACCAAACTATAAAATTGAAAGGCTTGATAGCTCTGATGGGATCTCTACTTTGCATTGCGCTGTAAGTTTGTAGTTGTGGTAATTTAGCAGTGTACTTAGGGAGATGCTGCTACCGTTTTTATTGCGTTCACTTAGTTGCTTCTGGTGAGATTCATGAAAGGTAATGGAGAAATTCTATCTTGTGAGACATCCATGGCTTTTTAGGGTTCCGTACCCAAAGGGTAAAACGGTACCTATTACTAAGACTCCGCTGTCTGTCTATCCGTCTGCCACCAGGCTGTATATCATGAACTGTGATAGTTAGAGAAGTGAAAACTTCACAGATGATGTATTTCTGTTGTTGCTTTAACAACAAATACTAAAAAATACAATAAAATAAATATTTAAGGGGGCACTCATACAACAAACGTGATTTTTTTGCCGATTTTATTTTATAGGTAATGGAACGGAACCCTTCATGCTTGGCCACCCACTTGGCTGTTTTATTATAATTATAGATAATGGTACGGAACCCTTCGTCTGCGAGTCCGACTCGCACTTGGCCGGTTTTTCCTTAGTATGACAGAGTTTTTAAGGTTTTGTGATCAACTGAACATTAAAATTAACCTTATTAATATACGGCGACAAGATAAAGATTAGCCTAACGGAAGCTGCCACATCAAATGTTTGCGTTTAGATTATACAACGTATCAAGAAGATTACCCCATATTGTTTATCACCTGCTCGTGTTCCGATAAAGATGTTTGATTAAGATAGGCTGCTGTGGAAAACGTGATTTGGAATATTACCTTGTTGAAAAAGACTTCGCTCACTTATTATTTTCTCACAAACTTTAAGAACTCCTTTGCTATTGCATCTTTTTTTACAAAAAGATCCTCGTCTTCACAAAAAGATTCTTGATTTTACAAAAAGATCCTCTTGCAAAACGTGGTCTAAAAATTACTAGGTTTGGCACAACATTATTACCTACTGGCGTGCCTGGTATCAAAACCTTCTTCGAACTGTGATTTGACGACATGAAACCCTCTAAATTGTATAGGCCCTTTTTTAACCGTAATATCGGACACATTCCTCTAGCTAAGTTCCAATATCTTATGAAAATTTCTGACTCCCCCAACTGTGCCTCTTGTGGAGTTATAGAAGACGTTCATCATCTTTTGGAGGAATGTGAGCGAAGCCAGGCTCTGACATCTCACATGCATAGTTACTTTTAAATTTTTTGGATGTTGGTGTATTTCAAAGTGTACTTTCTGCTCCGCTGTGCGAGGCCGCTTTAGATTTGTTTATAATATTATTAGTTCGTTGGTAGTTTTAATTGCAAGCGTTTACAGGGCTGACATAGTCGCTCAGCGACTCAAAGTCCTTAAATTTTAAGAATAAAAAAAAAAAAAACATATTTTTTTCAGTTTTTATTTAAGACTGAATTTTATTATTTATGGGAATGATCTTGGTTAAATGAAGTTGTTATAAGACCTGTTAGTAGTGCATTCTTTGTAGGTATCAAACGAAATGTGTATATTATCTCTATCTTAGAAAAGTCTAAGAAATCAAAATTAGAAGTTCTGATTGTTTATGATACCAATAATAGAATGTTTAAAGTAGTTAGTGTTTGGTTTTAGGGTTCCGTACCCAAGGATAAAACAGGACCCTATTACTAAGACTTCGGTGATGTATTTCTGCTGCTGCGATAAAAACAAATACTAAAAAAGAGAATAAAATAAATATTTAAGGGGCTCTCATACATCAAACTAAGCATAGATAATTGGTGGAACCTTTCGTGCGTAAGCCCGACTCGCACATGGCCGGTTTTTTTTTAGAATTTACTCTTTAAGTTACATGGTTCATTTTAATACTGCCATGCTTAAAACTCAGATTTTCTTTCTTCATTTCAGTTTTCTGTCAATAACTTTTGGTTTAAAATAACATCACTCGTGAAAGAAAAACCAAGTTACACTACGTTTGCATTGTATTTTTATTGACACGCACTAATTATACCTATGGATTATTACCATTTCGATTAAAAAAATTCAAAATATTTCTACACTCATTCCTGCGCCGACTCTTGGTTGACCCTAAAGCAAAAATGTCGTTCAATTTATTCCCAAAAATTTAGTCCAGGCTAGTCCCTTTTTGTTGCCATCTGCGCGTCTCGCCGACCCGAAAGTCCAGACGGCTCCACCCTAAAACCGTTTAGTTAGAAGATTTTCTCACTCGTTCACACACCAGTCAAATTTCATATCGTTATCCCTGTCTAAAAGTTTGAACAGCCAGGACCTGTCACCCGTCTCTTTTTTGCACGTACATTGGAACTGTTCTATCCTTTCTGACTCGTGGCATTTCGTGTATTTCCGCTTCCCACACGAGCGGCAGCCATGTTTGTCAGGACTGTCAAGTCAACGCCAGTTTGGCGCGTATCAAGCGGGGTGAACATGGTCGGTATCCTTCCACGGAAGCGTTTTGTACAATCTGCAACATAAAAAATGTATATCAAATAATATCTTTTAAAAAGAGAAAATTATAAGATCTTTTGATACTAGAGTTGCATAATTTTTCGTTATGTAAATGGTTTCAGGCACGAACGCGGCGTATTTCAAGGACTGCCGATTGACTAGCGTCAGTATTGATTCGGTGAGTCTTAAATATTTATTCATTATTTTCTGTTGTTTTTATGACATTGCCATTAATTTGCCAAGCACTTCATATGACTTTAAGTCCAATGGTTGAAAATTTGCAAGCTTTGGCAACTGCCCAATAAACATTCTTAAGGGCTATTTAGCCTGTTATTAGTTGTCTAGCCATTCCCGGTCTGTATAATATTGTTTTATGTATGTATGGTATGTAGGTATGGTTCCTAAATTCAGGATTTCAGTTTTTTTTAAACAGAAAACTTATTTCATTGTAAATGCTTACTAAGGAATACCCATAATGATTTTCTTTTCATAACTTTTAAATTGCCTCTGAATTTTACGTTTAATTTTGTATAGAAAAAACGCTCGTTTGTTTTATTTTTGAACAACATTTACTCGCTTACTCCCGAGTTTACTGAGTCATAAAGTGCCCGTACCTAGCCATAGACAATAGTTTCTGTTTTCGGCGTAACAAAGCATTCCTGTTAATTGTTCTGCTGCCTGTGCGCACTTTCTGAGGCATTTATTAACGCTTCAATGAAGGTTCCCGCATTACTCATCACTTTTGGTGTTAAAACTTTGAACACCTAATTTTTTATTATATTTTGGACAATCCTCACAGCATTATCTAGCTAAGTAGAACTTGTAATTTAGCAAACACAATTTTGTTATTCCGCTTTTTTTTATTTGCCACACCCTTTTTTCTAATTATTATTGATACTTCTTTTGTTACCGACACACTTAATTGATGTTCTGTATTTGTATATGACGTACTTTAAACTTCTAGTATTTCAATAAAAAGTATTTGATTGGTTGCATTCCAACCAGTTAAATGACATCATCAAACTAATATAACTCCAGTAGTATCACTATGAATCCCAATGTTATTAGCTACCTATTGTCTGTCATAACCACATCTGTACGAGTGTTTTAAATAATCTAACTATTTCCATTGTCTCAGTCATGATCATTCAAATCAAATGTAAATGACGCCTATGTAGTCACCCACATGGCTACTAAGCCTAAATTATTTGTTGTTTGTGGGTTTAGTTTTTTTTGACCCACGTTCATGGTTTTCTGTTTGTAAAATATACCTTTGAAGGTGTAGTACTTGTTTTATTCAAAAATATTAACTAATCTTGTTAACATAAGTTTAGTAAGGTTTTACGAAAAGTAGTTTGTGTTTATCGATTACAATATCACCTATAAAAGTGAAGACTTCACGATATTTTTCAATAGTGGTCATAGACTTCCTAATATGTATTTTTTTGGATCAAGGTATCAAAACCTGTTTCACAATAGTCTCATTTCCTAATTTCCGCTGCTCGTGGCTCACACATTCTCTCATCTCTCGTGTAAACAGGCAGCAATTATGCAGAGCGAACTAACGAAATGTGTAAATGGGCCAATTACCGCCGCCTATGTAGGCTACTGTACAATTAGTAGCTTACTAATAGTTTTCATCACCAATAGCTAGCGATACATCGTGTGGGAACACACCAGACAGACACCGTCTCTCAAAGTGATCGCATCTCACTCCTTTATTTTTTAGTGTTCATTTTATTTCGTTTCTGTTTTTCAGCGGCTTCAGCTTGGATTTCGTTTGCTTTTCGTGTGATTGCTATTAATGGTGAGTTTTTAAAACTATTTAAATTCGCTAAAGATATAAAGTTAACAGTTGGCGTAGTGAGATTTATTTGGCAGATATAGGTCACCATTGGAGGCTTCTAAGGCTTAAATATATTTCGCAGAACATTTGGAGCACATGAAATTTATTGCAATGACTCGAAACGTATTCCTTTGTTTTACTTGAATTATTAAACCGATTTTCATGCTTCGTGTTTTCGCTGTTGAAGTTATAGATTATGTAAAATATAAATTCGCGTATCGTCTCGCTTTTGAGGATCATAAAGCGATCATTGGCTCCTAAAAAACTGGTTCTGGACTACCTACCTTAACAAACAAACGCGGACTCGCTAGAATAGATTTTAATACACGGGTAAACGGGCTCACTTTTAGTTTCATTTCCGAATTCAGATCATAAAAATACTGTAGACGCAGGTTCTTGCTTCGTAAAATTTTAGTGGGTGCGGTAATAAAATATTGGTAAATCATAAATGGAACCAGAATTCAAGTTACTTCCGCGAAAAGAATAAAAACATCTGTTACCTGCACAAATAAAACAGATACGAATCAGACAACAGATTTTTCATGAGCTATATTGGGGCAAATCCTAAGTTTATATTCTGAAATTTTATCGTGAAACGTTTAACAAACCTTTGGTATTTACATCAATCACCCAATCAATAACTCGATCTAATCAAAATCGCTTAGCAACTAGTAGCAACAGATTTTTGCCAGCTGCCGTTTAGGTACGAAATCGGGAAGCGTTTCATTTAATACGAATAGGGGAGGTCAGGGTATACTGGCTGAGTGGGGGCCATTCATTGTCCCGGGGGCGGTGCTCATTGCCTGCGTCCGGAGCATGCGCGGTGTCTGACCTACTTGAAGTACTTGCGACGGGCGTTTTAGACCAAGGCTGATTCTGGCGAATCACATCGCCTTTGCAGACGTAGTGACGCGACGACGACGGGTCGATGAATATGTCGCGATTAATTTTAGACTCATAGAAGTTAGTATACCAAGAAGCGTAGTTACGGTCAGTATACATCGATCTTTTGCTGCTCATTCATACGAAGAAGGTAATATTTTGTATATTTTTTGTTGTTTTTTACGTAATTGTAGGGTTGATAAAGTATAGTCATTTACTATGAACATGTAGGTAGTTATTTTACCATAATGTATTTTCATCAAGCTAGTCTACTTTTAAACGATGCAAAACCAAGTTCGTTATTTTCTTGGTTTTGTTAAGTATTTAAATTTTTATCTATTTTTTTCTACTAAAAGCTTTTTGTAACAATAGACTGAAACTCTAAGAATCTAAGAACTTTAAGATATTCAAGAGTTTCATCCATGTTACGTATAAGCCAGTTTTTTGCGGTATTTAGCACCATTTAGTATACGGCACGGAAGATATTTGTAAACTTTCCCTTTTATCACTTTCGACCTTACATAGCTTAAGCTACAGTTGCTATTGTCAAAGTAAGTAAACGTTTACTTGCTTTTTGTCAAGTTATTCTTGTGTAAGACTTTGCAAACATCAGTGTCCTCACCTGTCTTGAATGTTTACTCATACAGATAAATTGCCGTGGTGTGATCGATCACGTTTTTTGGGTAGCTACCGAAATCATACGGTTATTAATAATTGTAGGTGCTAAGTATCGATAAAAAGTGATTGTGCGTTGACAACTCTTGTGATAGATTGGCCTTTGAATCATAGAGGCGCCATCGACACGTGAACCGATTAGTGAGTAATTGGTTTTTTTGTTTTTTCCAGATCTGAAACGTGGCGTGATGATGACAACTGAGAGGATTCAGAGAAGTTTCCTTTACCTTATTTTTTATAGAACAATTTTTTTCAAAAAATCTTAGTAGACTGAAAACTGATAAAATTGAAAGCAAAATTTTCAATAGAAACAATGGACCTGTAATAATGTTTTATATTGAATTCATTTGCAAATTAAATTTGGAAACAAGTACTTAGTGCTAGTGTTTATCATAAGTTAATAATTCCCACATTCTGATTTGTTAGTACAAACATCATAAATTAGAAAAAAGTATGTTACAAATACAAACAATAACTTGATAAAGTTATATTAAAATTGTTTTTTTTTTTAATCAAAGTACGTGCATAACGATGTAATTACTTTGTGTAATTTTTGTTCTGATTATTTTTTGGTGTTGTATATATCTGACTTGTTTTTTTTTGTTTCAGAAAAGAACTTGCTGGTGTCGTCGGCATCAAAATTAGTGCCCTACATCTACCCTGTAGATCCGAATTTGTTTGAAGTGAGGCGACAAATTCGGTTCTAGAGAGGTTTGTGTGGTGTACCACTACGACGCCACAAGACCTGCTCAACAGAAAATAAGAATATAGAAAGAAAGAAGATTTGAAGTGAAGAATAATAGAGTTTATTTTCCAGGAGTTTAGCAGCTTTTTCATAATTTATAAGTAAAGATTTAAACGATAACTACATGGTTTTTCATGATTATAATGAAGTAGATAATGCTCAACAGAAAAGAAGTATATAAAAAGAAAGAAAATTTAAAGTGAAGAACATAGAAGCTTTTCAATAATTTATAAGAATAGCACACGTAAATTTGCTAATCTTAAAGTATATTATATAGAATTGAATAATAAGTACCTATATTAGATTGATTTAGACAAAGACAAAGTGTAAGTATTCTATGTAACTAATGTTAAATGTTTTTTCATTGTGGTTCAAATAGTACAAGCTTTGTTTAGTTTGAGCTACACGTGTCAAATGTATGTCTGTATTATTTATTGTATACCCATAGCCTAACTTACGGGACTGTAGATCTGGGAATTAGATGAAGTAGGCTTACTTAGGTCTAAAAATACTTTAAGCAGGTCTAAAAATACTATAACTTAGTCAGTTCAATATAAAAATAATTTTAATGAAATATATAACTAGTACTGCAACGATATAATATAATAAATTGACAGGTACTAAGTACCATTCATCCTACTAATATTATAAACGCGAAAATTTGTAAGTATGGATAGATGGATGGATGGATGGATGTTTGTTACTCTTTCACGCTCTAACCAGTAAACCGATTTGGATGAAATTTGGAACAAACATAGATTATAACTTGGATGAACATATAGGCTACTTTTTATCCTGAAAAATAACGGGGCGAAGCTGCGAGCGGCCGCTAGTGCTAAAATATTTCTAATTAGCTAAGTACTTACTACTACAAAATTGTATCCTGTTACTAAACTATTTTAATAATTTTAATAAAGCGTAATTTAAAATGTTACGCGTTTCATGATCTAACGTTTGACATTTTGTGTATTGATTTTTGTTGGCATATTAAATTAATTTAGTAGACAAAATATTTAATTTCAGTCCAAAATATTTTTTTCTTAACTAAAACCAACTCTAACATAAGTAGCTTAATACTTTTCATCTATGAGTAGATTTTTTTGCCTAGCAAATTTATTTACAAAAAAAAGAAACTAGATTAGACTTGAATTTGTATACTTAAGTAATAAATTAGAAACTATAGAACTTGAAAGCTTACTTAAAAAAACTACTTAGATACTTTTATTACAAATATGTAATATATATTAAAACAAAAAATTTGGAAATGCTGATCTGTATGTTTGTGAATTAGTTATTTTTATGCTTAGATATTGATATAGTGGGATAGTAAATGCTACTGCAAATAATCACGGTAAGTTCTACCACAAAATGCAAGTCTATCGTAAATCAGTCTCGATTCACTCGCATTCCCTGTGTTTTACTGTGATTTTTGCATTTTCCTCTGAAATCTAGAAAAATGTGAAGAACCAACGCCCAAAAAGTTCTCGAAAATTATGGATGAAAACTTGTTTTTTTTTTAGTTTTGTTAAGCTGTTAGTTCAGATGCCTATTTCTTGTACATTTTTGTAGCTGAGACAAGAGTAAAATTAGAATTTGATTGTCAAAATTGGGCCTACCTGAAATGTCAGTTTTAAAGAATATCATTTGGAGATTGACACGATTGAAACTTGAATTTGATGATATTTCATTACTGCTGTAAGTAGCTCTGCTTGTGCTGTAAGGTGTGGGTTCGATCCCCACCGAGGACAAATCTTTGCGTGATGAACATAGGTTCTTTGTCAGGGTGTATATATTGTATTTTAAGTAAAGTTTTACAAAAAAAATACAAGCATTTTATCAGTTCTCTGGTTCCCATGTGTAAAAATGTCTATAAATGTTATTTATTTTTCTGCAACTTGCCATTATAAGCTATGTTTCTGATCAAATACTTAATAATGAGACATCGTTGTTTTAAATACAAGAAGAAAAAGTTACATTTTTTATGTTATAATAATAAGCCAATTTGCGTACATGCTGAACAAAATTTATTTATTTGGAAAACAAATTAAATATTCTAAAGTAGATCAATAATAACTTTTTTTTTTTTGTATCTAAACCTATTTTTATCTAATAGCATCCCTTAAGATATCCTAAAGGTCGTAACACATGTAACCTACCTTCTGGAAATAAAAAAAATCAAATAACCTTGCATAGATAATTTATATAGGTATAATAATTCTATTTTTTTTAATATAATCATGTTAGCTTTAGTAAGTATAATACTTACTAATGCTAACTTAATAGGTACTTCATTAATATCATGGTTTTTTGATTGACTTTTTTTGCAGTAAAGTATAATAAAATGTAAAGCGATAAAAACACGAGTATTTTATTTAACCTTCCCGATAATTTTGCTTGTACGTACCTAATGGTACGAATAGCTACCAAAAGTGTAGGTACTTACATTATTAAGACAATTGAAGTTCTATCAAGGGGTTTTCTCTCTTACTTTATAAATTCCATAAATACCTATCTACCATACCACTTTTTTTTATTGTTGATGGAACAAACAGATAGCTTGCCTCATGTCAAGTGGTTACCATTACCTATGACAAAGCATTGCCTCGCAGGTCACGCTCGTTATGAACGTGCCCTACGTTGCACTACTCTGCGTCCATCAACCTGAGGTATACAGGTGTTAAACCTCATGTGCCTGTAATTACACCGGCACCCACACCCTTCCGACCAGAATACAGCAAGCTGCTTGCCGGCAGAAATAGGCATGATAGTAGTACTTCCCCGGACGAGCCCTCCATTAAGAGCTCTACTACTACTACTACTACTATTTTATTAATGTAACCATTGTAGTTCAGCTGACTGTATCTATTTAGGTTTGTATGATACGAACCCATAGTTCAGATTACACTTTCTGACTTTATTCAACGGAAAGTGAGCTCAAATTCAATCTACTAGCCTATTCAATAATATTTTCCGTCTCCTTCATCTGGTGACTGCTAGAATCATACAGCTTTTAGTCCATATTCTTAGGCTAGAATAATCCTTTTTGATTTTATAACCTTTCACGCAAGCAAAATCATGATTGCTTTCATGATTTTATAACCTTTTCTACAGCAGCTTAGAGGTAAGTACCTAAGTTGTCGGTAGAAATTCGTAGAACCAATTCAGTGCATCTGCACCTTATGATTAGTACCTAGTCGGCAGTTGGGCTTAGACGAGAATAAAGTCAAAAGTTCTTCTTCTTTTTTTCTTCGTAATGTCATCTGTCTGTCATTCGACAGATAATTTCGCAGTGGTTTGAATAAAATGGTTTTTAGTAGGTAAAGTTGAGACACTAAAAAAAAGTAAAGTCGGCTGTCATTGGTTTCGAAGAAAAAGAAAAGATGGCGTTTTTCTTCACAACCTAAGAGAAACATTTTCGTCAAATCAGGATGCCACATATAACACTTTCATTTCAATTGATTTCACTTGTGTAAGACCTCAAGTAACGTTGGTTAAGATACCACCGAAATTACAAAGCAGAACTTAACACTAGGAAAACAATGAAGAAGTCACATTTTTCCGAAGATGACGACAGAAAATGAATCAAGCAAAAGCTTCATGCATGGCGGCAAAAATCAATATCGCGCACAGAAGTGTGAGGAAGGGTGGGGGGTAAAAGCTTTGCTTGCTATTGTAAATTAGTACTTCTACTTGACGACAGATGGCGTGCAACTAGTGTTTACCGACAGAACCACAAGCTAGGTTATTGTTCAACACGCCTGCTACTCGCCGATAGATGGCAGTAAACGCCAAATTTGTTTTAAAATTATTTCACACTGCTCAATAGTTTGGATTTTATATACAATATCAATCAGACCGTTGTGGCCTAAGCTCGCTGTATGAAAATAAATAACGCAAAATTTTAGAAAACTTGTATATAAAATAAATAAATACTTCTGGACATTTTTACACAACACCATCTAGCCCCAAACTAAGCATAGCTTGTACTATGGGAACCAGATGACTGATAGAATACGTATATATACTTTTTTTATTTTGTAAATACATACTTAGAATACAATATAACACCCAGACACAGAACAAACATTTACGTTCATCACATAAATGTTTGTTCTCGGTGGGGATCGAACCCACCACCTACAGCACAGAAGGCAGGGCTACTACAAACTGAGCTGTGACGGCTGTATAAATCTATTCTTTAGATTAGAAAAAAAATATTAAGTAGGTACAGTCAGCTGCACTAGAATGTATACAATTATTAACTTTTAAATTGCTATCACAACATTACTATAACCTTTTAAACAGTAGAAACTCAAATACCATGTAATTAGTTCATGAGTTCACTTAATTTTTGCATTTTTGCCCTAAGAATATTAACTGATATGTTGTGGCACTATTTTGAGAGTTACGAATTGTATAGATTCTAGTGCAACTGACTGTACATGCCCCATTAAGAATATTATATTTTTTGTATGTTTCGGAACAAGCAGATGGTCCACCTGTTCTTCAGTGGTTACCATCAACTATAACAAAGCATTGCCTCGCAAGTGACGCATGTTAGAAACGTCCTCTACGATTCACTATCCACACCCCACACCTTTTCCACCTGAAGATTAAGAAACTGATGTAAAACTGTTTTACTATTACTCTGTATTCAAGACTCCAGAACAATTCTACAGCGATGCCAGGAACCAGGGTACCAGGAATGTATAAGCGCAAGGAGCGAAGATTAATGGCAAGCCGAGTGGCAGCCGCGGCCACGTTTGACAAGCGCAGGTGCGCTATTTTCATAATTGGCCCGACCTCCGTCCTTTCAGCTTTCAGGAAAATGGCCATGTGGGTGTATCAGTGATGTGGAAATCCAGGGAAGAGTTCTTGGATAAAATATGAACTGATTCAACTTTTTTTCTCGGGAACTTCAGAAAATGTCGTAAAAAATTTATCAAAAATAGCTTTTATTTTCTCGCATAAATCTCAGAATATTAAATTAAATGCATGCAATAAAATTATAATTATTCAATGCGAGCATCACTGCTCGGCGGCAGAAATATGTACGGTGGTAGTAGGTACTTTCCCAGACGAGTCCTTTCACAAAGGGCTCTACTACTACTATTAAATAAAGACTGCAGTAGATATTATACTCAGTTAAATAACCCTAAAGTTTGAGGTAACTCAAAACATAGAATAAGTGTAACTGTGGTACTGGTCACTAAGTCTCCAAGCAAGTTCATATCCTCCATTCATCAAGTCTCTCCCCACAAGACAATAGGATTAACTACGTCGCTAATTCTTAAGCACTAGCGTAGGGCCGTCACGTGTAAATCTGACGGAGGGGCTCACCTTCCAACTAATGAGTGTTATTAATCACCGACCCTTCTTGAAGTGGGCTTATTATCTAGTTTAGCTGAAGTCCAGGTGTGCTGAAGGTAAATGGGCAATATCTAGGCTCCTATCAAAATTCTGTCCCAGACACAGCCTCTCGTAAATAAAGGCACGATAAAAAAAATCGCCTCTGATGATAAATTATCTACAAAGGCTCCCAACATGTATGCCACTTACATTACAGGCACTTAAAAAATAATAAATATTTGTTGACATTTTTACACAACATCATCTAGCCTCAATCTAAGCATTGCTTGTAGGTAGGTACTATGGGAACCAAATGACTAATGGAATACTTTTTTTTATAACCAATTTGTCCCACTGCTGGGCGAAGGTCTGTCCCAAATCTCTCCAATTCTCTTTGGCCTTCGCTTTGACCCACCATTCTCTTAAAGACATTGAGGTGGAATGGAATGGAACCCGTTGCCGTCGTCTGTTTTTCCGGTCACGCATAACTTGGATGCTTTCAAGAGAATAGTGAAAACGTATCTTCTAGGTAAGCGTTCCTTCGACCGCATTGTCACTTAACATCAGGTGAGATTGCGGACAACATTTTTAACTATATAAACTGTAAGAATATAAAAATTACTCCACGCGGACGAAGTTGTAGATTTATTTGACACCTCTCAGGAAACTAAAAGTTACATTGGTTGTCAATCTGTGACCCAACTCTTGTATTTTTTGGAGCAGAAACAAGATTGAAACTAGAATTTGATTGTTAAAATTGGTCTGAAATGTCAGTTTTGCAGAACACCATTTGGAGATTAACACGATCTTAACTTAAATTTGATGATATTTCATCAAACACATAGTATATAACACATGCCATTAAAAAAAACAAGCACTATCCTAGTAGGTTTAACATTTGGCATGTATAAAAAACAAAACCGAAAAATTGTGCAACTGAACCAAATTCAGGCGGAAGGGCAACGTCAAAAATCACTATTATACCCAGCATAATTAATGAACTGCATATTTAAATACATTTAAAACTATTATTCATGCCGTTTTACGTTTGAAAGGTTCCGACCTTCTTTGAAAGGACTTCCGAATCTATTAATTAAAAAGTTGTCTGCAAGCCCTTTACTCAGGCGTAACGAAACCTGAGGGTAAATATTCTTTGTCAAGGTTTTGTTATTATTGAAGAAGGTTTTTGCGCATGTTAATCTTACCTAACCATGGCCGTAAACCTAATTATGGCCTTACGAACTACCAATTAGTAGTAACTTACGTTCAGTGGTATTAACTTAAACAACTTAAATGTTTTATTACTAATATAATAACTAGGTAATATAACTTAACAAAACTTAAAGTTCAATTAAACAATTAAAATTAAACATCAATTAAGCATACTATTACAACAAACATATAATATATTTACTATTATAACAAGCATAATAATATATTTTACATTTTAAACATACTGGCAACTTGATAATAACATCTATATTATCAAACTTAGGAATAAAATCATATATACCTACTAGTTATCTGCAAACTGTTGCAAAGACAGAAAACGATCTAGAGATAGCTTAATAGGAATACCCTTGCAGTGCATTGATTTTAATAGCAACAATTGTATTCCTCGTAACACACAAACTAAAATTTTGCTTCGGTGCTCTGCAAGGAATACTTATAATATTAGAAAATGCTATAGCATATTTAAGTGCTGTACGAGTAATATTAAAAATGCTTCCTCATAAAGCACCTGCTATACTTCTATGGGTATGGGGTAGTCTTTATATTCAACTCGACAATGATTTCCTATATTATGCCGCTGTGGCTCAAACTTTATGTTGTGTTAAACATAATTATCTAGTCATTTTTACACTGCCTTATATTTTTCAAAGTATGATCAAAATAGGTACCTAGTAAGACCTAGTAGAAAGATACTTTCTATTACTAAGAACAAAACTTGCAGACGTTACAAAAGCAGTAACAAAAAACTTTCAACGAAGCATTTTCCGAGAAAATGTTTCGGGCTTCGCCTTTGATACAAATAGACCAGCCAGCTTACTTGAACCACCGTTTCTACCTATACTTAGTTTTTCCAGGAAAAGAAGAAGAAAGGATCATATAGACAGAGACCATGTTATGGTGGTCGGATAAGATTTTCCGGGGCGGTAGTTGTTTTTCACGTATTTTTTGCTTTCCTCCATTCGTTGCTTTTATTATATTAGATTTGTGATGAAATACTGGTATTTGCAATTGGGTTACAGACTACTAATTTTGTTACAGTTGTTTGCAGTTTTGTTGTTTGTAAATTAGAGTCATTAGATGAAAGATAACTTTTGTTTTTGAAAGTAAGAAATAAATTCTCTGCCTTTTACAAATATTAAGTAAATTTTTGTACGCACAAGTATATTTATTTAGTTATTGTTCTATATACAGTAGTTCTACTCTCAGAAACGATAAACGAAGTTTCGTAGTGTCGTTTTAAAATACACTACGGGGCAACTCAGTCAAGGTTCCTCAGTCTAGTTGACGCTGTCTGACATACCACGTAGTGTAACTCAAAACGACAATACGAAACTTCGTTTATCGTTTGTAAGAGTAGACCTACAGATTCAGATGAAATTTGATACACAAGTACATAATTTATGCCTTTATACATGCTACAGTCGCCCCACCTAACCAGAGACATTCCCGCAATCCTAGCAATGTCGTTAGTCTAAAGATCAGCAGAGCGTCCCAGAACAAGTTCTAAATAGCTCGTAGAAAAACATCACCAAAAAAGGTCATATTTTTTATGTTACTACTGGTGGTACAAACATATGGCCCACCTGATTAAGTTAAGTGGTAACCAACATCTGTAATAAAGCATTGCTTGTAGGTCACGTAAGTACGTGCCCTACGATGCGCTACCTTACTTCCACCAACCTGAGGCATTATTTAGCCTCATGTGGCTGCAATTTCACCGGCACACACACCTTTCAAATCAGAAAACAGCAATACGAGCATTACTGCTTGGCGGCAGAAATAGGTACAGTGGTAGTACTTCTCCGGACGAGCCCTTTCACAAAGAGCTATACTACTACTAAAATAGTACTATCAAATTGACACTAAAAGGGACGCATGTATGCATTTTACACCATACATCAAACAAGAAACATTTAACATTATTTCCTCCCTAGCTACATAATTCTTAGAAGATAATTATGAACTTATGACACTTTAAGTGCCTGATATAATAACGAGTAGGTAAAAATCATTTTTCCAAGTGCCCTGTGGAGACCTGTAATATTGCAGTTTCCATATCGAAATCCCATTGCAGCATTGCACAGAGAACTTTTAATCAAGTCCTGGAGCAACGATTTATATACCAATGCCATAGAGTACTGACTTTAGAAATGTACAGAAGCGTCAACCTATTTCTGTCGATAAGCAGTGATGCCTACTCTGCTCTGAGGCCCAATCCTTGTATTTTTTTTGGAGCTGAGACAACATTGAAACTAAAATTTGATCGTTAAAATCGGATCTGTCTGAAATATCAGCTTCAAAGAATACCATTTCGAGATGGTCACGACCAAAACTTGAATTTGACGATATTTTATTACAAAGATTGGATCTGTTTGAAAAGTGTAGATGCCGTTGCATTACAGTTAAACTTAGCATCTTTGTTTGTAACCTCTCAACATCAAGTAGGCCCTTTGTTAAATCACTTTGATTCTTAGCAAAATTAACAAATCCGAAAGTTTGTAAAAGATTATATTAATGAAAAAAGTTGTTGAAACAAGCAGATGATCCACCTGATGTTGGGTGGTTACTTCTACCTATGACGATTAATTTGGTAACACGGTGACATCACCCTCAGTGGAACCTTACTTCACGAACAAGTCTACCTAGAACGTGTCCAATATGGTATCGGGTCCATCACTCTAAGACGTAAATGTGTTATTGCAATGGCGGCAACCACAATTCAAGATTTTTTTAGCTCTTTCATTAACAATAATCACAATCTTTCTTCTTTTTTAAACCCACAACTAAGCTTTAACTGTAGATACGGGAAAAAAGAAGATGACAGTGTAACCAGGTGAAAAGAAATTCCCTGTACCCTCTGGATATAGTGTCAACTACTCCATGGCCTCGCCCGCAGACGTCGACCGGCGCTCGCCGCAGGCAGAACATCATTAATCACAACTTTTAGCTGCACGTTCTGCACACACCATCGCTGTGGTGGATAAAACGAAATAACTTTATATTTTACTCTATTTATACATATAACTAAAATTAAACTAGTAATAAAATGTATGGCGTAGCGCTTGCTACGAAACGCTACGGAGCTACGGTAAAAAAGATTACTTACGCAAAAATTCATTCATTTTATTATTTTACTATCATAATCTTCTCAGAATAAGTGCATAACTAGGTAGGTATTCTATTTATATTTCTAAGAATAATTACTTTGAGCCTTCTTCAGCCACCGACTTCACGTGATCGCCCTAACATACAATATCTCAGTAGTATTATAAATACGAATGTTACTCAGTAAGTGAGTGTGTCATGTTTTTTATTCATATTTGTACCGAATGAACAACAAACGATGTTTAAGACTATCATTTTGAGTAACAGCGAGGCATGCGAAGCTGTAATAAGTCAACTGTAGAATGGCTTCTGAGTTGCCCGTAGTCTAACTCAAAAGTTTAATAATAAATAAATAAACATTCGACAACATTTTGTAACACAACATCCAGCCTCAAACTAAGTAAAGCTTGTAATATAGAAACCAGATTGCTGATAAAATACTTCTGCTCGTTTTTTTTGTAAACACATACTTAGAATACAATATAACACCTAGACAGAACAAGCATCTATGTTCAACGCACAAATGTTAATCCTCGGTGGGGATTGAACCCACAACCTACAAGACAGAAAGCTGAGTTACTACTTACTAAGCTATGAGGCTTGTTAAAAGTTCATTTTTAATTTCACTAGCAAACACAATAATTTAAAATTTTAGAAAAAGTATTAAAATGTTGAGTAGAAAAGTGATTCAGTTGATTGCGTAAATTGTACTACCAATTTGCCGCATATGGTATTGAATTGTAAGACTATTGCTGAGTCATTAATAAGGGGTAGTTGCACAGTAGTAAGAGTTTGATTACAGAGCCATATGGAACCCAATTCTGTACCCAATTTATGGGAAAAATAAATTAACGGTTAGTATAAACGAAAACAAGTTAGTCATGTCTGTATTATCATTCGTCACAACTGATTCATATTTTTACCGGACAAAAACTAAAATTAACTGATAATTAACCTGGGTCTTAAAATTTGCAGTGTACGTGATATATCTTCGATTTTACTTGAGCAATGAAGTTAGAGGAGAGAGGATATCATACCTTGCCTGGGAATGAAAACCGTGAAGCTATTTCATTTCTTTTCGTACTCCATGTGAGTTCTAGTCATTACAATAGAATAATTGGCCCAAAAACTTGACATCTTTTCTGGTTACTTTTCATTCTTTTATTTCTTGCCTTATTGTAAATATTGTTAGTGGAACCACTATACCTACTTTTTCCGGAGGAGGGCGTTGATGTCTGTGACACAGTTTTTATAACTTCTACAGATGTCATCGTTTTCTAAATCAACTTATTGTCCTATGTTTTGTGTTCCTAATAAAGATATATTATTATTATTATTATTATTATCTGTGCGAAATTCCAAATAATTTGCATAAAAGAAACGGTACTTCATGATAAATTGCCGATATAAGACACTGTTTTGTAGAAGTACAAATACAATACACCCTTTCTTCGGCTACCGTTCAAAACCCTTTCGAAATTCGCCATCTACCGTTTGCTTCCAAATTTATTCATTTTTGTGTTCTTTCTGATAATTTATGGCGGTATTGGATGTACAATAGAATTTTGCAAGTCACTAGGCTTTGTAGGAATTGTAGGTCAGTTACTGCTTCCCTACCGATACAGTAATGGTATCATCAGGCTCTGGTTCTCAACCTGTTTCGAATAGGCATAGCCATATAAAGTACCGAGAGCACCGGTGGTCTAGTGGAAGTGGCCTTCTGATCCTAAGGTCGTGGGTTCAAATTCGGGCGTACACCAATAAATTTTTTCGTTCGAAAAATGTATGTGCGTAATGCCAGTACTCTCAAACGGTGAAGGAAAACACCGTGAGGAAACCAGTTAGTACTCTAGCAATGGCGATGGGCTTGCAAACTGTCACGTATGGAACACTAGCTACTGCAAAATGTGGGTATGTATCAAATTCGACGACCGATGTGGCGCGGCGGGCGTATGTCCGCCTGTGACGCAGGAGGTTGCGGGTTCGATTTCCGCCTTGGGATACGATCTGCAAATATTTATTCCGGATGTTCTGGGTGTTTTCTATGTATAATAAAAAATATCTATATAATGTAATATAGTATTGTATTAAGTATATCAGTCATCTAGTACCCATAACACAAGCTCTGCTTAGCTTGGGGCTAGATTATGCTGTGTGGATTGTCCAGCATTATTATTATTATTATTATAAAAAAAAATGTACTATCTGGGCATACCTCTGGGTACCCCCTTAGACATCCTCGAAGAATCTCGAGTAGGTACTTGGTACTAAGAGATTTGAAGGGATATCTACTGTGCTTGGAGAATAAAGTCATGATATACTAATTCTTATTGTCTTCTTTATTTCATGTTAAGTATTTACTACAAACAACCACCCACGGCTTCTTGTATGTGGTGAACGTAATATTGTCAACAACAATATTCAGGTGCTTTGCCAGACACTGCCAGATCCTTGTTACTCAGCATTTCCATTCAGCGTGGTAATGCAGCCAGTGTTTTGGAAACGCTTCCGATTGGCACTGATCTGGATCAGTTGAGCAACCTTTAGATTGTTTGCAACGGTCTGTAGATAACTCAACTGTTTATATGTATTTTATACATTCCAATCATAAATACCTGTATTAGCTGTAATTTTCTTTGTAAATAAGTGCTTTAAACATAGAGCGTTTAATTTCAATATGCTCTAGGTTTGAGCACCACAGCCGAGCCTCGTGGCATTCCCCACAATAGCTTACTAATGATCGTCTTAACATTCAAATCGCCCACGCATTTCTTTTGTCTCCAAAACTACGCGTTTTTTATTCGCAAAGCTATTTTTCAAACAACATGGTACCTCGTGATTGTAAGATGTGGGTCAACGAGTTGCCTTGCTTAATAGTTTTGTCCATAAATCACGAAAAAACTGCAAATATCAAGTCTTTAGGACTTTACCAAGTCAGGCGGGTTAAGGTGCGCACAGTGAGATATGTGGCGCTTGACATTAGGTATTTTTTCTATTGGTACTGTATTTTATTAGCAGTGTAGACAAAATTACCTCATATAAGCTAAGCATTAGCAATTGGTCTTCATTTGAAAGAAAGAGATAAGTGTTTGTCTCATGTTAGCACAGGTAGGTGTAGTAGGTAGTAGTAGTAGAGTTCTTTGTGAAAAACCTTACCCGGGGAAGTACTACCACCCATCGTATTATTTCTGCCGCCAAGCAGTGATGCTAGCATAGCATTGATATTAATTGGTTTCATTTTAAAATCTGGTCAGTTAACGTCTGATAGCCTCGAGGAACGTGTTGTTTTGCTCGAAGAACGTCTAATTAATATATCACGTGGAAACTTACGCAGTGCTCAGAGATTCAATGCATTAGACAATCTGCAGGTCTACTCTTAGAAACGTTAAACGAAGTTTCGTATTGTCGTTTTGATTTACACTACGCGGTATGTCAAGCAGCGACTTTTGATGGCTACCAAGTTGCCCCGCAGTATATTACAAAATGACAATACGAAACTTCGTTTATCGTTTCTAAGAGTAGGTCTGCTGGCCAGCGGCCAAAACATATATGTATTATTATATCATTTCACTTACGTATTTATCTCCACATTCTTTTCCGCTTCTTCTTTTTTTTATTGTTTTTCTTTTAGCGGTTCACTTTTATTTAATTGTGATAGGTACAGTCTATATATTGATCCCACCTTTGTCTCTCATAAATATCGTAAGAGGCAACTAAGGGAACAAATCAGGAGATGAGCAGTAGCATATCCTATATCCTAAATAATACTTTACACCGACACTATGACCACCAGTGCTAAGCGTGGTGACTATGGTAAGCCCTCCCCGAAAATGGGGAAGATCTATAACACTTAAATAAAAAAGTGCCGATAAGAATAAGCCAGTCGTTTTTAGGGTTCCGTACCCAAAGGGTAAAACGGGACCCTATTACTAAGACTCCGCTGTCTGTCTGTCAGTGTGTCTGTCTGTCCGTCTGTCACCAGGCTGTATCTCATGAACCGTGATAGTTAGAGAGTTGAAATTTTCACAGATGATGTATTTCTGTTGCCGCTATAACAATACATACTAAAAACACAGAATAAAATAAATAGTAAATTGGGCTCTCATAAAACAAACGCGTTTTTTTTGCCGTTTTTGTCATAGATAATGGTACGCTCCAACTCGCACTTGGCCGGTTTTTTTATATTTCGAACGCAACATACATGTTTATTTTTTCAATACAAATATCTTTTAGAGCCTAAAGTAGCTAGTTTCGAGCGGTATTTCTTGAAATAATAATATGTGAGAAGGAACTCCGTCCATGCCATATGACATTAGAATCTATTAATCATTTGCACAACCCGCTTTGTGTTCCGCAGGACCGAAATAGTAATAGAAAATAACACGTTTAATTATACGCTTTTGTTTATGTGATCCTAAAAATATATTGTTAATTTTAACGAAGTTATTTTATTGTCAAGGTTTGAATTTGTACCACATATCTCGATAGAAATATAAACTTACATTTCAAAGACTTTTTTTATACAATTTGCTGATGGAACAAACTTGATCAGGGCCCACCTGATTGGTTACCATCGCCTATAACAAAGCATTCCCTTATAGGTCACGATCGTTAGGAACGTAACCTAATTTTTTGTGTTTTCTTTGTTGGATGTCCTACAATAAATAAATAAATAAATAAATAATAAACCTGATACATACAGGTTTTAAGCCTTATGTGCCTGTAATTTTACCGGCACCCATACCTTTCAAACTGAAATACGGCAAGCTGCTTAGTGATAGAAATAGGCTTGGTGGTAGTACTTCCCCGGACGAGCCCTTCACTGAGAGTTCTACTACTATGCTATAAAATATTTGATTTCTTGTTTATTTGTGATGGATAAACTCAAAAATACTTGACCAATTATAATGCTAAAAACACAATTACTGCCATTATAATAATGTGTTTTAGCATTTATAATAAAATATGTTTTTAACAAATGTGATAGATTTTATGTTCGAACGGTTTAAAGTTATCAAGCAGAGTGCATCAAAAACAAAATTCAATTAATCGTGAGAAAGTACAACGTCAACAGAACCATTAACAACGAACGTCTAAGCCGAATTGTATTGTCGATGTGAAAATGGAAAAACCTTTTTGGAATCGACGGAACAATTTCACGCGTCATAAAATACTGCTGTAGAATTCGAAATCCTAAAATTCCAAGATGAAATCGAATCGGCCCGCGGGCGTCCGAATCGAATGAAATTAATCGATTTGTTTTCAAAAACGATGTCATTATTTCTTGACGTGGGATGGAAGGGCGCCGATGACAGACCGATGTTTTTTTTAGAAAAAATATTGGAAAATAAAATATTATTTTGTCGTTTTGATATTTTGTTCGTAAAGATTGTTTACTTGTTAAAATTTAGAAGGTATATACTTTCGTAAGTATTAATATTTTTTTTAAAAAGTACCTTAATAATATTACAATCTAAGCAATTAGGCTAATGAGTAACTTTGCTTTGACTTATTTTTATCTGAATGCTATACTAAGAATGTGTCCATTGGCACTTTTCTTATAGTCTCTATTTAAGGGGAGGACTATTTTATATTTAAGCTATTTATAATTTAAATATTATTACATTTGGGGGATGTTTAATTCCAGCAGTGGCCTTATTAATAACGTGACGTTAATATTTACGCCAGCGAGTTTCACTATCACATGAAAGATATTTATCACGTCTATGCCAATTTTTTTTTGTTTAAGAATAAGAATAACTTTATTAAACAAAACTTAATTTTTACTAGTAGACTTTTTCTCCTTATCTTTTACGCTATATTTTAATCGTTGACCCCTACAGATTGGCTCAAATGCACATAAATTAATCCATTTACAAAAGTAACTAAGGTCCCAATCCAACTGTTAATTTCTGAGGTCTCCAGAGGCCGAGTGGTCATCACTGCCCTTTATAATCCAGTGGAGCTGTGCCAATCAACACTCCCTCCGAAGGGTAGGCCCTAGAGGGGATATTATACGGGACCAAAGGGGATCGAGAAAATGTAAGTCAAAATGGACGCGAGATGAATCGTAAGGGGAAAATAGGAATAATACCAACAGGATTTTTGGCAGAATTTATTTTGTTAGCTCCCGTTTTTATTTTATTTTGTTTTGTTTAATATATTCCGCCGATGGTCTTAGGTTTCTTACCCAGGATAACGATAAACAAATTTTTGTATATTTGTCTGTTTTAATAACACTTAATGTACTTAATGTACTTGCATTAATATATGCTCATCATTTCAATACGACTCGTTGTGTTGTCATCTCATCTCGTATTATAATTTTGTGTTATACTACGTAGCATGCAAAGCAGCGACAATTTGGTTGTGAAATAACATTTAGGTTACCCCGCAGTGTAAATCAAAACGACAATGCGAAACTTGTTCATTGTTTTCTGGAGTAGATATTGTAACTATGATACTATCTTAATACAAATAAGTCAATATCATCATCGGCCAGAAAGAATTCACTAGTTACATAACATAGGTATCTCCTATAATAATTTTCCAGGAAAGAATCTGTTTAATTCATAAACTTTTTACAATCTTGAAAATGTCATCGAGTAGGTATCTACACCCGATGGACCGACGAACACACACAGGTATTTTATTTTCTTTAAAATACATCTAACATTATAATACCTATACGTTTTGTAAACTAAAATATTTTAATTTCAGGCTTCTGAAACTCACGTAATGGTATCACAGTATTTACAATAAACTCTTACATACAGCAAAAACTTGTGTTACTGTTAGTAAGACTTTTTTACGTATCTACCATGTAAATATTTTTAATATCGTTTTTTTTTATGTCGGCAGAAATAGGCATAGTTCACTTCCCCAGTGAAGACACTGAGAGCTCTTCTAATACTATAATATAGCCTGTGTATTTCATATTCTTTCTTCTAATTTCACTAAATAGTCCAAAAGCAACTTTGCTTTTAGCCCTTTCAACTTTCAGTCAGGTATCCCCACGTTATTAATTAAACTCGAGACTATTCAGCCAGTCCATTAGGCTTAAAACCCTGGCTTAGCGGTACTGTTGTTTTTCCATGACCCTTCGACCGAAATCCCCAAAGTCCAGTTAAGTGCTAGTGACCACTCATAGTAAAACCCTCTGCGTTGCGAGTGTACCCAAAAATATGAGCAAATAGCGAAGAGTTGTGAAAATTAGAGGTCTAAGGTAAATGGTTGATTCAAGGCACGACTTTTGTTTTATTCATTGAGGGTTCACCTGCTGAGAGGTACCTTTAATTGGATTAAAGATTGTTGGTAAAAGGCTTTTAATGTAAGTGAGGTTGCTGGTGACATTTCATTAGGGAATGGCTATCGATTTTTAGAAGCACGCTATTGGTCGTTGGTTTTAGTGGTATGGTACACAGTTTTTAGACAATTTAAAACATTCAGTTAAGCACGTCATAGGAAAATTTCATTAGATACTCGCGTCGACTATCTCAGACATTTTGTATGGGACAGACAGAGGCAGAAGGAGTGTAGTGTAATCACTTCTTATATACAAAATGTATACTGATAGGCTTCTGACGCCTCTCGATATGCGGCTGGTTATAATGTGATTTTGCTTTAATACATAAATACCGTCATATACGTATTTTTACCATCATCAGATATGACTTTTACGCTGACAATACAGTTTTTTGATAACATTTTTATAATGAATAAAGTATATTCGAAGAGAACACTGGTTGGTCCAGTGGGGGTGATCTAGTGACTTCGCCTTCTGATCCTAAGGTCGTGGGTTCGAATGTGGTCGTGCATCAATGGATTTCTCAAACTCTGAAGGGAAATATCGAGAGGAAACCAGTTAGTGTTCTAGTAGCGGCGATGGGGTTGTAACCTGTCATGTATGGGATACTGACTACTGAAAAATGAGGGTATGTACCAAATGTAATATTTGGACGCACCTCTGTCTACTCCCATTAGAAATCCTTGGAAGAATCGTGAGTCCGTACTCCTTAGTACTAAGAGATCCCTTCAAGTGAATGAGGGGGTCTACCATGCTTGGGGAATAAAGTCGTGAAGTTATTGCTTTTCTTTTTTTTTAATTTTCAAATCCCACTTTTTTCTTATACAGTTAGCATTTATTTTTAAACTTTCACTAATTCATATGTTTCAGAAAACAAACCATCAATCAAAACTCAAATTATAGAGCTACAACATTAACAAATGCTAAAGTGTTTGCAAAACAAATTACTTCCACTTTGTAAATTATAAATAATCATTGAAACTTGCTCATGATTTTATTCATGCAATTAATAACGTTTCGTTAATATAATTATAAGCTTACAAAGGTTAATCTACTGCAATATAACACTTTTATTATTTTTAGACACTGTTGCGAAATAATGTTCTAAAAGAATATAAACCGTGATTGAAGCCATGAGGTAGATAGAAATATCTCTTAGTTTCTTAGAAATTGTTCTTCAAAGAAACTTATAGGAGAAAATTCTTGCTATGGACTTCTGCGGAATAAAAGTTAGTAGTAGTAGAGCTCATAGTGAACAGCTTGTCCAGGAAAGTATTACCACCATGCCTATTTCTGCCGCCAAGCAGCTTGCTGTGTTCCGGTTTGAAGGGCGTGTATGGGTGAGGTTACAAGCACATGAGGCTTAACACCTGTATTCTTCAAGTTGATGGACGCAAAGCAGTGCAGAACCAGATGGCTGAAAATGTATTGTTTTTTTTAATACATACATAAAACACAAGATAACACCCAGGTTTTAAGTAGTAGTTGAGCTCTTAGTGAAGGGCTCGTCCGGGTAAGTACTACCACCATGCCTATTTCTGCCGCCAAGCAGCTTGCTGTGCTCCGGTTTGAAGGGTATAGGTGCCGATGTAATTACAGGCACACACCAGTAAGCCTCAGGTTGATGGACGCGGAGCAGTGGATTGTAAGGCTGAGGCTACACTAGGCAGCGATTTGCGATGCGACTGGAAGAGGGAAATGATTTTGAAGCAAAATATGTAATCTACGGTGTAGCCATATACGTGAGCATTCATTTATTTGTTTCAATCGCTCATGTGTCGCAAGTCGCGTCGCGGCTTAATGCAGCCTCAGCCTAAGGTACGTGACGTCCTAACTAACGTGACCTGCAGGCAATGCTTTGTTGTAGGCTGTGGTAACCACTTAACATCGAGTGGGCCATATGCTTGTTCCATCGGCAAATTGTATAAAAAAAAATTCAGAAATTCAGTTCATCATACAAATGCTTGTTCTCAGTACGATCAAACGCTTAGTGCGTTTGATCTACAGTGCTGAAAGCAGCTACAACCGACTGAGTTGAAGTCTGTCAAATACATACCTACATTCAAAGTTCAGCTACCTTCGATCCAACTATTATTTACTTGTAGATAAGGCGTGTACAGACAGCGGAAGGCTCGGGTGCGCCCGCCGGGCGGCATGTCAAACAGCAGGGTTCCCGGTTAAATTGAAAAAACAATCTCCCGCCATTTTCGCTCGGCGAACGTAATAAATCTATGTACAAAAATTCTACACGTTATTTATGAAATCTATCAGACGGCTACGACTGGCCGTTGAATCTATCAGTGTTGTGCTGGACAAAATAACAGACACAAACTTATTATCAGAAAAACCTAAACGGCTTCAGAGTAAAAGTTATCAGTTTCAGAACTAGATGGCGCTATAAAAAGTGTTCGTTATTAGACCACCCTATCGTTGCTTGTTGTAATTTTTATGACATCAAACCATAAAATAGATATACTAAAGGCCGCATTTCCACGGAGAATACGAGTGTTATTTAATTATCAGTTTTATTAGTAGATTCCACAACTACAACGTTTTGGTTATTATTGTTCTTTTTCTTAAAATCTAATCTAATAATTATTTTATACTTTAGTATAAAAGTAGAAGAAAATAGACTAGATATTACTGTGTACAGGAGATGAATCTGCTTTAAATAATTTAATTACAATAAAGGAATTAAGGCTTTTGGTTCAAATTATCTCATGTAATATTTTAAAATTAGGTTGCACGTACTTAACTCATTTCAGACCCTAGTCAAGAAAATTATCTACTCGTATCTATTATTTCATTGACCAGCAGTGTACAACAAACCAATGTGGCTATTGTGGGATTAATTGCATTAATCACATTCAGTGACAGCTATTACATTTTTGGTGCTCGACTTTCGGTTCAAACACGACAAAGCTCCATTTGATTACGAAATGGTGCCGTGTTTCAATCAATTTTGAAACAATTGCTGTAGAACAAATGAAAAAGATTTTCATCGGTATTTCGACCTGAAAGAAAGACTGTATTTACAAATTCCTGGCCCAAAAACAAGTGACGCGATAATATTCGAAATTTAAATTAAATTTATTTCATTATTTTTATTGACTACCAAGACAGGATAACGTCGATTTTGAGAAGGATTTTTAGAACTTAGTAACTTAGGATAAAATTCCTAAGTACCACCAGCGTACATTAGAGGATACTGCGAGTACCAATGAGTGCACCCGAGTGCTGGCTCATAGTGTAGTAAATAAATAACCAAATCCACAAAAAATACTAAGTAACTGTTGTTGCAATTTAATCACTATGCATTTACGAAACGCTGGCAAAAACTGATTCGGCTTTAAAACTATTTAAATACTTAAATAGTTTTAAATTACTGATTTACTTATACTGTGATCTTTGACATGAGTTTACTAAACCTTACTTCTACATAAAAAAAACCGCTGAAAAACAGGACGCTGGAAATCGATTAGCTTTTAAAAGCATTTGACTATTAAGTCGATGGTGACTGTATAATGACTTCATCATGGTGTTCCAAGACATAATTACCGCGAGACAACCTCTAAGCTAAATTGAAAATTGATTTACTTATAGTCTGATGCAAGAACAATGTCTTTTTATAACCTCATGTTATTAATTTGTATAATTTATAGACATTTTTACACATCTACTAGCCCTAAACTAAGCATAACTTGTAGTAAAGGAACCAGATGACTGATATTTTATCATAAATACGTTTTTTTGTAAACACTTAGAATACAATATAACATTCAATACAAAGAACAAATTCATCACACAAATATTTGTCCGCGGTGGGAATCTAACCCTAAGCCTTATAGCACAAAAAGTAGAGTTACTACTTACCGAGCTGTGCGGGTAGTCAAGGCTATTTAAAACTCCCTGGATTTTGTCCACGTAGGCTTTTCGTACAGACTTCAACCCTCGCTGTACGCATATAAGAATTGAATTTCAGAAATTTCTCTCTTAGAAATTCACTTCAGTAAAAATCCACTACTGGACATGCCTCACCCATACGTTTCCAGGAAGAACGATTTTGAGCTCTTTCCATACATTGACATCGCGCAATCCTCAATGTAAAAACCAATAGAGTGCGAATGAGCGGGTAAGTAGGTATAAGTAATTTCACGCCTATTTACTTTTGCATTCTAAACAAGGAGAAACCCATTCGATCGAGTCAGCGACACTTCATCTTAACTTGTCATCAAGCTATACCTTATTTTCACGCGATCTCCGCGAGCTCCGCGACGCATATCATAATTTACATTCACGTTGCGCATGAGTCGGTCGTCTTTGATCTCCGTTACAATCGGCCGTAATTGATGATTGTGGCCGTGTACGGTGAAACCAATCGCAGGCGCGCGTTCTTGCTGGTGTAGAAACACTCTGAGTTTCGAGCTAAGACATAATGTTGCTTTGATAAATACAAATATTTTAACAAAAGCCCACATTGGTTACCATCAGTCCCCATACCAGAACTAGCTTGTATTTGCGCCAACTATAAAAATAAATACAAAAAAGTAACTAAGACACAAAATTAAGGTAAAACTATGGAAAGGGAAACTATACTATAGGGGTTATGAAACTAAAATGCAGAATACAGCATTCATGAAAAACATTGTAATTTTGTGTGTTTTGAGTGTCAGTATCTAAAGGTGTGTGAGGAAGTATGAAATGTTGAAAAGGAACAGAATATAAGTTTGTAGAGCTCTGACCAGCGTCTTTCTCATCCAGCGGCCAAAACAAACAAAGCTAACATTCCTAATAAAATTTCTAATAAATATTCCTAAGATATCGAATACCACAACACGTTTTATCAAAACCAGACAGACAAAAAAGGGGTTTTTAACCTGGTTCTTTCGCTAGAGATCTAACATCAACTGGCTGACGTTCGTCAATTGTGACGTAATTACTTAGGCCTAGTAGACTCACGGATCCATTTCCCATTAGCCTCAACAAAACAATCTTTACAATAGGAAACTAGGCTAACGGATATGAAATCATGTTCTTCTATAAACAAAAGCTGCAGTCGTGAGGCACCAAGCTGATTTGATATATTCTCTGCAGAAACGTGGGCACGAGCGTGCATTTTGATTTATTAACCGTCAATGTGCGTACGCGTAAAGCAGACTAGTGATTGTTCCTGACTTTATCCTGGCTATTTTTTCGAGGTATATCCATGCCAATTATTATTTTTTATTCTACTGCTGGTAGAACAAGCATTGCCTTGTAGGTCACGCACGTCAGGTATTTGCTTTACGATGCACTACCCTGTGCCCACCTACCTGAGACATGTCTACCTTCCACTGGTGTTATGCCTCATGTACCTGTAATTTCACCAGCACCCACACCATTAAAACCTGCATTAACCTACATGCCTCAGGTTAATGGACGCAAAGCAGTGCACTGTAGGAGACGTTCCTAACAAACATGATCTTAATGCAAAGTTTTGTTATAGGTGATGGTAGCCTCTTAACATCAGGTGGACCTTCTGTATGTTCCATTAGCAAGCAAAATAATTTTACACACATACATACAATCGCATCATACGAATACTAAGACCCATACTATAGTCATACATCTCTACTCCATACAGTTTACTCACTTCTAGTTTCCATCCTAACTAAATCGATAAAAGTAGAAACTATTTATATAATTTAAAAATATTTACAAGTAATTGATTGATTGTATAGCTATATTGACAGGCTATAAATTCAGAATTCTGTTATGCTGTTGATAAATTCATCTGCGTTCTTGATTGTGAAGCCTGCATCAAATATCAACATCTACCAAATCAAACTGTTTCGAAAACTGAAAAATGGGTTTTGTAAATTTTGTACCTACAAAGAACCAATGCGAACTTTACTATATACTTTATAGAGTTGTAGCTTTTGGCTGAGGATGAGTATTAATGTAATAAACGCAAATGTTTGTTCTCTGTTGTTTGGGTGTTGCAAATATGTGTGAGAACTATGTTCAGCAGTGGATTTATTTAGACTTGTGACTGTTCCAAAATGTATTTGACCATAATCAGCGGTGGATTTATTTAGACTTTTGACGTTTCCAAGATGTATTTGACCATTATCAGACATTTTCATTCCCACAATCAGTATCTTAAACGAGTTGTCACAAACCAATTAATTGCTGCATCATCACCTAAAACCATTGAGTATGGTTCTTATGACCCAATTACATGGTCATTTCTCATGGCATAAAGAACTGAATGAGTGTAATGTTTACAAACATCCTAACCTAGGCTAATGATGAACGACAGGGCGTGCTCAAAGGTAATCAGTGGGTCGTTGACCCCTGGTAATGACTGGTCGATGACGCTGCACGTAATGGGGCACGTGCGCGTACACTCACGGTGGTTCGATGGGAATTGGGACAGATGCAGGATTTGGCCAATAATTAGGTTGGTAGAAGGAAGTTTACCTTAATTTTTTATCAATACCCATCTTTTTTTTCGTATATTACCTACTATGTACCTCGATAAGTGTATATATCACAAACCATGTACTGCATACATGGTTTGTGATATATACACTTATCAAGATCAAGAAGACTCAAGATCGTTATTTCTGGAAACTAGAAAGTCCTTTGCCGAGTAGTGAATTTCTTCAGGTTGATGATGATAATAAATAAAAATAAAGGTGAGTGGAGGTTTCAACTGGCCACACGTCAAATGTATACAAAGAATCTGTTTATCTGTTTCTGAAGTAAATTCTTCAAGTAGCAATTAATTGAATAATTTTATGCAATTTAATTACCCGTGATCGTTTCTGTGCATAATCACCACTATAGATTCATTACAAAACCTCCTGATATAAGCCTCCTCTTTCAGACGTTACTCTAGTCTATTTTGGGTTTTTAGCACCAAGGCTCTCCTGTGCGGCAACAGCGTTTGTCCACAACCAAGTAGGCTGGTTGTGGGTTTACAAAAACCTTTGGTCACTATTTTTGATCGGCTTTACACCGTTTAATAGCTACAGTTTAACTGAACGAGTCAGTAAATTTAGAACTCCGATTGAAGTATTTTTATTGATTGCTGCCAAATCAGGTTCAATCCTAATTTAAATGCTTAACATCCATCATAGTAAACACGACGTGACAGTCAGTTTTTATTGTTTTGAATTCATTGTGTCATTCCCACTACGAATGTTCACTAGCTCTAAAACGGCTGGTTACTGAAACCACCGGTTATGTTGACAGTTGTAAGATAGCGTCCAATACTGTCAAAGTCAAAAAGCATTTATCTAGTAATATCCGCAGAGATCATCTTGAAACATTTTTTTGCAACAGGAGTACTTAGTGACTGAATATTTCAGTATCTGTACCATACTAACTTAGAATTATATTAAAACTGCAACTGTACTGGTGTACACAATACTCAAGAAGAGTGTATGTGAGAGGATTTTTATAAAAATTGCATTATTCTATCTAGTCCATATTCTGTTCCATATCTGATCCAAAAAGTTCAGAACACTTTCTTTATAAGCTTTCCAACCTAGTTTTCTGACTATTTCTGCTGTCTGGAAGTACGGAGAGATTATTGGTATAAATAAATGAGGTAACTAATTGAGGTAAGTACCTGACGTAGCTCTGTTCCCAACACTAGGTCTCTAAAAAAAAAAAAAAATTGGTATGGTGCAGCAAGGACATTTTTTAAACAAAATAACTGGTTATTGTGTTGGTGCAGATTAGATTTTCTGCCAGATTTATGGTACAGTACATCTCACACGTCTCACACTGACCATCATTGAGATGTCAACTAAATGAAGACAAATACAATGTCTACTGGTAGCGTGACTTTCAAAATAAAAGAGTAAATTATGGAATAACAACTAATAAACTTATTCTATTTGGCTTAAAATAACTACTCAGTCTGTTGTGAAATTACGATGAAAGAACCAACTAAAACAGTGCCATATATGTACAGTCAGCTGCACTAGAATGTATACAATTCGTAACTTATAGAATGGTTTTACTGCGTTACAATTCATATTTACAGGGTCAAAACTCAAAAAATAAGTGCACTTATCAGTGAACTTTACGATTTTTGAGTTTTTACTGTTTAAAAGTTTACTATAAGGTTTTGATACCGTTTTGAAAGTTACAAATTGTATACATTCTAGTGCAGCTGACTGTACCATAAGATATGTGGGTACCTGGCAATTACTCTATGCGATGGTATTATTAAGATACGTGTAATCATAAAATCAAAATCATAAATTAAGCACAAAATCCTTACATTTAAAAAAAATTAGTTTACTAAACTAATTTTTTTCAGCAACGTTAAGATAATTTAGACGACTCAGCTAGCATACTAAGTTTGCTGATAAATCTATACTAATTATAAGAATCTTTGCCCTGATTGATGATACAGACAATGCACACCAAGCTGTTGGACCAAGTAATCCAGTTAATTTTTTAGTTCTTTAGGTTCTATCAATCTTTTTTGCTGTTTCTCATCCTCTGACTAAATATTAGTTACTAGCGACCGCTTGCAGCTTCGCCCGCGTGGCAGTTTTACTCCCGTTCTCGTTATTTTTTCAGGATAAAAAGTAGCCTGTATAAGTTAATCCAAGTTATAATCTATGTTTATTCCAAATTTCATCTAAATCGGTCATCTGGTTAGAGCGTGAAAGAGTAACAAACATCCATCCATCCATCTATTCATCCATCCATACTTATAAACTTTCACGTTTATAATATTAGTAGAATATTGGCCAAGAGATGCTTGAGATATTGGTGTCCAAAAGTAATGTGAGTTCTCATTTCTCAGAGTTTCAATAAAAATTGTAATTCAGAAAAGATTTAGTGAGTTATATTGTTGATATCGCGTAATCTCAGTTCAAAGTGAACTACAAGTTAAAATAAATACTAACGTTTCCAATAACCAGAATGCTTGTATAAGTACGATAACCTTCTGTTAGTATTGCGAAGAGTGGTTGCAGTGTGTCTACTTACGCACGATCATCGCATTCATCGTATATTGGTTCAATTGACATGTCCGTCTTCATAAAGGATGTGGATACCATTCAACCATTAAACTCCTCCTTCCTTTGAGTTGTACCTAATTGAGAACCTGCTTTACGTAGTTACTGAGTTACTGCAATTTGTAGGTCATCAGAGCCGTTCAAATATTACGTAAGCAGATTTATTACAATTATTTACCCCCCCATCCCCCTTGTCAGCAAAAGTAAGCAAAGCTTTTACCCCTTACCCCATGCTCACGTAAAAATTTTTCAATTAAAAATGTATTTTTTTTAATTATAATTATAATTTTAAAAATAAGAAGTTAGATTTAGGATAGCGATTAGATTTTACTGATACAAGTGTAAATATGTAAACAACTACTGATGACGTAATCATTATCTAGACTCCCCTACCTCCCATGTCATCCAAACTAAGCAAAACAAAGACCCCCCGCCCCCATAGTGCTTACGTAATACTTGAACGGCCTCTCACCAGTTTTGACTATTGCATCGTTATCTCGTATTAGGTATAACGGATTTGGTTGGTAATGTTAGAAATTGGCCGTATTCTATGTATACCTTGAAGTTTATTACCGTGAAATCTCCTAACCTTCAGCTCAAGCTCTTATGCTTCAGAGAACTCACCAACAACACTCCACATCTTTCAAGCGTTACAAGGTTTATTCATTATTTATTCATCAGCTTATAGAAGTCTTCTGCTAGATATGGCTTTTCTTATACAAATATATTTGTAGGAAAAACGATATTGAGCCTTTTCCATTCACTAACTTTCCGCAATTCTAGCCTTGATTCTTCTGGGCTTCCGGGCTCTCAGATAAAATGGAATTTGTGGTCACCTATTTAAGCCACAGATCCAGTAGATCTTTGAATTTTAATTACCTGGTCATCATTTAAAGCCTTACTTGATGTAAGTTTCATGCTTTTTCAAAAACTTCTTCATACCTCTGCCATGATTGGTAAATATTGTGATAACCATCCACACAAAACGCGTACTTATACAGACCATAGATTATTTTTAAGAAGTGTCTCTTTACTATAATACTCGTACGACAAATCTATACTCTATAATCGTATTCACGTGGATATGGAGAATGACTGGCATACAATCGGATATCAAGCGGCGCAACTGACATGTAAATCGTGATCGGGACTCGAACTCGCTACTACGGACTACCGGTGCCACTGCGCTGACTCAGCGCTTTCACGCACCTGCCGTTTAGCAGCCAATCCAAACTTTAAGTTACAATCTTTAATCGATTTTGAGCTCTATAATCAGTCAGCTACAGATGGTTTTTGCACAAAAAATAATGAGAAAGGCTGTTTTATAGCTGAAGGTTCTGCGGTTGATTAAACTATCAATAAAGTTACGCTGACGATATAGATTCGTCTTACCTAATTATTGTCAACTGGTCGACTGATTAAATTCAATTAAACATTTAGGCTCGCTTGCACAACGATCACTAAATGTATTTAGTGAGCCCCTAAATGCATTTAGAAAACTTATTACGTTTGACATTTTGCACAAAGAAAATTAAGTTACACTAAACAGGTTTATCTTGGTAAACGTGATTAGCTAAATAAAATGTATCAGATTGTTGTGCAAGCGGGCCTTAGGGTATCAACTAAGCAAAGGATTGAGCGGATCTAGATTTTGATAGTCTCGGAAAAATTATTGATATGAGTATGAAGATTTATATTTTGGATATTCTTCTACCAAATAAAGAAATAGAATATAGAATTGGTCAATATTTATAATTGGTCTTCTTCTCAACCCTCAGCCCTTTGACCCTCTTATGTTAAATTATTAATTGTAATGTTACTCTGTAATTTCATATTTAACTATGTATACCGTACACAATTAAATATTTTTATTATTTTGTGATTATTTGTTTTTCCTTTTTTATTTATGGTCTTACAAAAATCTGCCAAAAGATAAACAATGTTACAATTATTGCGAACTTTAGACATTTCAAGCAATATTCAAATTCAAAATAACGTTTATAAGTATGGGGGTTTGTGTTATTGGGTTTTAGGCTATTCTAAGTAGATTCAATAAATAAGTTAATTAAATAAATGAAGGAAGTTACTAGCTGCTGCAACTAATTGTACTTTATAAGAATGACTTCACATGAAAAGCCAAGGTAAAACCCATGTTCACTTCTTAAGCCATTTTTAATTTTTATAAAGTTTTTCGTAGCTTATGTCTGAAGTTCTTATCCCAGGAAAAAGCTCAAAACTTACCAACAAAGTGGGTCAATTGCCTTTCGACTGTTTTTGTTGTCTGTTCTAAAACCAAATACTAAGGTTAGTTTTCAGTAGAATCAAATGATATCTATATATATAAAAGAAAGTCGTGTTAGTTACTTCACTTATAACTCAAGAACGGCTGAACCGATTTAGCTGAAAATTGCCAGGGAGGTAGTTTAGAGCCAGGAGAAGGACATAGGATACTTTTTATCCCGAAAAAATAACGGGAACGGGAAAAAACTGCCACGCGGGCGAAGCTGCGGGCGGCCGCTAGTTGTACATAAAACAAAAAGCTTTCGTTATGTATCAAGAAACAAACCCAACATAAGGTGTCCGGGCCGAATACCACCAACGGACCTTCGTCAAACGTTATCTACCGCTTTATAATCATACCTGAGAACTCTAAAAAAGTATAATTTCTTGATCCTCTTAAAATCTTTGGAATACAGGGTGATCTTAAATCATGATTTCTTAAAATAATTAATAGCTCTATGGTATAAATGATATTTTTAAACCAACGTTCAAAATGCCATGACTTTGCACTTTGATTAAACTAAATTTGGTTTTATCTAGAAAATTATCATCATCATCATCATCATCAGCCCATAGAAGTCCACTGCTGGACATAGGCCTCCCCCACACGTTTCCAGGAAGAACGATTCTGAGCCCTTTCCATCCATCGACTTCCCGCGGTCCTAACAATGTCGTCAGTCCATCGGGTAGGAGGACGTCCTACGCTTCGTCTTCCGGTTCGTGGTCGCCATTCGAGAACCTTTATTCCCCAACGGTTGTCGGTTCTACGAGCTATATGGCCTGCCCACTGCCACTTCAACTTGCTAATTCTGAGAGCTATGTCGGTGACCTTGGTTCTTCTACGGATTTCCTCATTTCTGATTCTATCTCGTAGTGAAACTCCCAGCATTGCTCTCTCCATAGTTCGTTGTGCGACTCTGAGCTTGTGTATGAGACCAAAAATTATGCAATGACAGAAATTACGTTCAAAAAATCTTCTTTTTGTTTTATGAAGTACTACATGCCTACTTTAGCACCAGAGTTAGCTAGTTTAAATGATATTAGCTACCAAGTTTTACTGGCTTTTCGTATGTTTGTTTTTTATATTAAACAAAAAAGTGTTTTATCAGCTACATTATTCCTTAGTTCAAATTTCATTTAGTTTGAGGCTACTGTTGTTAATTTCGTCCAATATCTTTCTCTTGAAGATAATTTTTTTATTGAGACATCGATGCTGGGAGTTTTACTGCAAGATAGAATCAAAAATGAGTAAATCCGTAGAAAAACTCACTGGGAAATCAAGGTTCTCGAAAGGCGACCGGAAGACGTCCTCCTACCCGATGGACTGACGACATTGTTAGGATTGCAGGCAGTCGATGGATAGATAGGGCTCAAAATCGTTCTTCCTAGAAATGTATGGGGGAGGCCTATGTCCAGCAGTGGACTTCTACAGTCATCTACAGGTTTTTTGATGATGATGATTTATATCTTAAAGATTTTTTTACTTTCTTTAGCAATTTTTTAACTAATACCCATGGATCGTTCATCACCTATTGAAAATTGGAACCACCCTCGTACAAGTTTACAGTTTTGGGACATCTTGTATAAAAACGGAGATGATGTTTTTAATCTAAAGATTGACAGGTCGGTTCGTGGCCGCCCCTAACCCTGATATCAGGTAGATGGTAAGGATTTTGATTAAAAATATTTTAGCGAAAGCAATCTTATCAAAAAACGTAGGCATTCTCATTTACTCCTATGATTTAACATTTTAGGGATAACCACTGGTATCTGAGGAGAAACCTAACTAATATGAAAACAATTTTTGTATTATGATCAATGTTTTTTGTATTATGATCAATGTTTTTTGTATTATGAAGGTAAAATATCCTAATGTATTACGTATGTAGTAACATATTTTACGATATTTTGCGTATATTTCTACCATTTACGGATGTTATAGTAGAAAATTAATAATCATCACCCTGAAAAGACTGGACTTAAGCTTCCCTATAGTTTTATGAAAATAATTGAATAGCTTGACGACTTTAAACCTCAGGCACGGCAAATGTCCCCTTGGATCTTTTAGTATCAAGTACCTAAGATTCTTTGAGGATGTCTACGGGGGTAGTCAGAGGTACGTCTAAATATTGCTGCACAGTACAGTAGTTGGTACTCCACACGTGACAAGTTGCAAATCCGTTGCTAATGCTAGAATGCTAACTGGTTTCCTCACGATGTTTTTCTTCACCAACTTCAGAGCACTGGCTTAGCGCGCATACATTTTTCGATAAAATATAGGTACTATTGGCGTACGACCGGGTTCGCACCTGTGACCTTAGTGTCAGAAGGCAGGATCACTCTAACTTGACCACCACCACCGGTGCAGGTCACAATTTTACAAGACAAACTATTTTAAGCCTTCTCTTTTCCACCGATTCCCCGATTCGGATAGTCTCCACCCGATGGACCATGATGGATAATAATATAATAAAGAATTGCTAAAATATTTTTTGTATCGACGTGTTGTTCAGAGGGTAGCAGAATTACTTCACGCTACATAAAACATGTAGCAAAAATGTAATCAATATATTACAAACATCTCAACGAATGCACCCTCTGGCAGCCATTTCTCAAATTGAACATATTCAGAAGCGCATCGGACCCTCACAAAAAATATCCAACTAAAACCAACCCCCGAAATTATTTTAGTGAAAGAAAAGAACTTAATACAGTCCCCACTCTACCCCAGCGCACCCTATGGCTTGTTTGTGTGAGTGTGTATTGTGTGGCGTTTGCGTGAGTGCGCTCGGAACGGAGCGGCTGACAACTCGGTACGGTTGGAAGAAAGTATCGGAGGTATTTTTTGCATAGGCCTCATATAAAACTTATAGACTGGGGTTTCGTATAGTTTGCAGGGTGAACGATTTTGAGCCTTTTCCATTGGGTAGTATCTTATCGGGTAGGAGGGCGTCCTCCGCTTCGTTTTCCGGTTTGTGGTCGCCTCTCGAAAATGTTTCTTCTCTTGTAATCTTGTGTTCAAATTACAAGAAAGCTAATAGCTTCTTGGCTAGATAATATCATTGCGTGAAATGTATGCCCATAGTTATTTATTTACTTTATTATTCTAGGGTTTCCTTTGTTACTTGTTCTTGAGGAGATGTTTGTATATCTGAGCACTAAAGTACTGACACTGTGATCACAAATCCGCCTTAAAGCGTGGTGACAAATACGGCAAACTCCACCCAAATATGGGGGATATTATGTCTACAATAATAATAATAATTCAGTTTTATAATCATCCACATCCGGGTTAAGATATTTATTTCTAATAATAAATTAATTCACTTACATGAGAAAAGACTAAAATTAACTAAGTTTAAGAGAGGACCCACATCCATACATACACTCTTCGCTTTATAAGACTTTTTTCCCTCCGCATTTCATGCCCATGTCAAGCTAACCTCCTCAACTTGTCCGTTGGTTTATTACAGCGTCTAAGACAATTTTTTTAAATTTATTTTACTTACCCTTTCCTGTACCCTCCGTGCCGTACCCGTCGGTCGACGACGTCGGGAAATCAACCCACACATCAACAACACACACACACGTCAGCACATGTCGTGTATACGTAGCTATATACTTACTATGGGGCATAAAAGCGCCGACTGACTGGCGGGCTATACTTGTAAGGCTGTTGTATGGATTCGTATTGAGGGTATGGGAAGACTTCTTTTGTTGGTGTTTCAGAGGCTGTAGGTATTTTTCGGGTGCCTTTGATTGGCTCAGGTATTGAATCTCGGATTTTATACAGGTTAGAGTTTGATAGATTTTTTAATCAAAAAAAATCTAGCTAATAATAATAATTAATAATAATAATAATAATTTAATTGATAATTTAACTGTATTTTAACTAACAACTAAGCAAAACTTAAGTTACGGAAACAAAATAGCTAATATAATATTTTATATTCTTTTTTAATTCATTCTTGAAGCACGATGTAACATCCAACCAGACAAAAAATAAACATGTAGTTCATTATACAAACGTTTGTTTTTGGCCGAGATGTTTATTTTTTTTAAACATAATTTTTCTTGTAAAATAGCTGAAATAAGCAAAATATTCATTCATTCAGTCATATCAACGTTGCTAATTACAACGTTACGCTCATTCCAACGTTTAGTTCTATAAAGTTATCAATTATGAGAATCATGACTACTGTGCTTAGAAATTACAGTCATGTTAGGTCTATTAAATAAAATATTCAATTTAGTTTTCAAGCCTAATCAAATTTGTTTGGATAGTGACTTCGGTTGGATAGTTGGTAAAAGCTATTTTAACTAATTTGTTTAGGTAAGCATAGTTTATTTGTCACATAAATCTATAAAAACTTGAGCTCAGCTCTTGTCGGGGGTTTGATGCAATTTTCTCTCTACTGTCACTTACTTGATGTCCTTGCACGATATGACAATTGCCTTCCTCTCCCTCATTTTCCTTCCACCTTTCGTTCAATATGTATAAGTCTATTTTGTATGTAACTGTCATATCGTAGAAGATGGCCAATTTCCCTCTTTGGTTTTGTATACTCCAAGCAAAACCCATAAAAACTAGTAATAGTAGTAGTAGAGTTCTGAGTGAAAGGGCTTGTCCGGGTAAGAACTACCACCGTACCTATTTTTACCACCAAACAGTGATGTTCGAATTGCTGTGTCCGATTTGAAGGGTGTAGCTGCTAGTGAAGGTACAGGCACGAAAGGTTTGGCATCGGTGTGCAATCATAGGGCACGTACCTGACGTGCGTGACCTACAAGGCAATGCTTTGTTATACGTGATGGTTACCATTGAAAATCAGGGGGGTCATATGCTTTTTCCACCAGCAGAAACATAAAAAAACTACACTGTACGAATAATGCAATAGTCCCTCAAAAAGCTCTTGACTTTCCCTATATTTTTCGTTTGTTGTATCACGTACGATCGCTGCTCTCAGATCGAGTAAAGTATGGATTACATTCGCTCAGTCTTGAGCCACCCTTCTGAAGCCGAGTTATGATATTGTAGTGTAAGGCATGAGAGAGAGCGAGTTTCCCACTAAGCACAAAATTAAATAAATATAAATATTTGTGAACATTTCATACAATACCCAATACCCCAAACTATATTTTTTCTAAAAAATACTTAAAAGTACTAAATTACTCAGAACAAACATTTATTTTCATCACATAAATGTTTATTCTTGGTGGGGATCGGACTCATAACCTACAGTGCAGCGGGCAGACTTACAACCAATTGAGCGATTAGGTCCATTTGTGCATTATATGCGTACTTAAGAACCATATCTGAAACTTAAGCTCCTATAACGATTTATTAGAGTTTAGGAAAACTGCATCAGCTGCCTTAATAAAAAAAACCTTTTGCCTCTACAGTTACTCTATTTAGCACCACGAAGATAACGCTACTGGCATAACTTTTTAAACTATCATGGTTTTGATCAATATTTTGGATAGAAACGGGATATTTACCATGATTTTTGAGTTTGATTGTTTCCCGATATTTCGGCACAGCTGCATGCGCCATGATCACGGGTCGAACTGAAGTCTGTGGCAAGTGGGTCTAATGTTATTGGCAGACATAACGGTCTACCCTCTTCCGCACTCGTTTTTCAAGTAGTGTCGTTTGCAAAAAACGAGTGCGGAAGAGGGTGGACCGTTATGTCTGCCAATAACATTAGACCCACTTGCCACAGACTTCAGTTCGACCCGTGATCATGGCGCATGCAACTGTGCCGAAATATCGGGAAACAATCAAACTCAAAAATCATGGTAAATATCCCGTTTCTATCCAAAATAACGCTACTGGCGTTTCAGAGCAAGCTGCTTGGTGGCATTGCAGAAATAGACATGGTAATACTTCCCTAGACGAGCCCTTTACTAAGAGCTCTACCATTATTTATCTAACGTGATTCAGTTTAATCGTCTGTTCTTGTAACTTGTGCCACACCGTTCATTCGCCATATTTATGTAGGGTGCGTAGGGTACCCGGGCACTCAGTCGAGATGTATTGAAATTTGTCGTCTCGGCGACGTGGCTTCAAACTTCTCCCTTCAGTATCTGAAACTTGCTGACTGGAACACGGATGTTGCATCAGCAGCTTTCCCTTTAAGTAAATTAGATTTCTGAAAGGTTATTTTAATGAAAGGTAATATCAATGAGGATGCTACGCATAATTTAATACTAAGATAAATTCAAAATTCTGATCTCTGGCATCAACCTTGACTTGATATCTCGAAGGCCGTGGTCGTTTATTTAAATAAATGGTGATTTAATAGATTATTCAGTAAATTTTATTCATTTGGATACATTCGTGCTACTTCGGATTTCCTCGTATCCAATAAATTGAGGGATTCCGGAGTTTTCAAAATTCTCATATTTAAAAAGAATGAGCCGCAAACATTAGTAAAAGATGAGACTGACGAGAAATCGTTAGATGGACAAGATACAAAATCGTTCTTCCTGGAAATATATGAGACCCATGTCTATTAGTAGAGGACTTTTTCAAGCTAGTTGCGATAATGAGTTAAAGAGCTTCTCTGACAAAAATTTTGATAGAGATTTGAGAAATATATTTCTTATAACTATACCTACGTATTAAAAGTGGAGTACATGTCTCATGCAATTTTTTTTTGCGTATAGGTAATTAGTCTAAAGATTTCACTTATTATAAAAATCTCTGTGATATTTTCAAGTGTAAGTAAACTCAATAACACTTATGAAAATACCACATGAACTAGAGTATATCTCTCTCATCAACTAAGTCTATAAATAAATAAAATATTTGTACTTACTCGTATCTTATTCATCGGTAATCTTCATGGCTCCATACCTAAGACAAAGCGTTTCCCCAAAGGCCTGCTATAAACAAAAGGCGGTAAAGTAAAAGGTGCTTCAGAGATCATTTGGCAGGTGAGTCCTACGGGCTCAGCATCCCTTGGGAGCATTGTGGAAGTGCAGACTAGGCCCAGTGACTTGCGTTTGCGGAACTTTCTGGAAACGGCTATGGTTGTGCATGACTCGTGGAACTGGATAGCAGTCTTGGAGATTGAATAGAATAACAACCTTTAACTAAAATTTAAAATGTGATATTCAGACAGCTAACTAACAAAGATTTTGTAACTTTAAAAATAGTGTCACAGCATAAACATGCTTTTTTTAAGTAAAAATATTGTCTTGCCCTACGGTAGATATTTTTCTGTTAAATATATACAAAACATCGTTCAGACCTAAGTGGTAAATTAGTTACCTGGTTTTTAAAAGTTTAACAATGCCTATACTTACAGGTTGATAAGTCATCGTGGACTGCATGCTACTAGCAAATTTAGAAACAACACAAAAACTGCCTTGGTAGTACCTAAATTATTAAAAATTTGCTAAATGAACGACCACCACCCCTATGTCCAGTGTTGAAGACACACATGTCCAGTTAAGAAGAAATAAGTGGCTTTAAGCTAATCAGAAAGTAACTCTTGTAAAGTTCAAGAAAAACACACAGCTTCACAACTATACTTTTTTGAATACAAAATAATATCACTAACATCTGACTTCTTCATCGCCTCGTACAACGGTAAAGATAGATAATATAAAATTAATGTGACAAAAACATCACACAAAGCGACAGCAGTAAAATAAGCTACCAATTAATCCTACTGACAAAAGAATCTCCAGAGACCTTTAAAATGCTTCAAATATAATTTACAATCGGCGTTTTCTTCTATGATGTATCTTTAAAAGCGTACGGTAGCATAATCCTGTTATTTGCATACAAATTTTACGACAATCACTCCTTTGTCTATTAAATTTTGTAAAATATTTAACTCTTTGACGCCTTTGCAAAATTATTTTTTGCAAATTTAAAGGTTTTTGACATTGCAGTTTTTGCAATCGTTTTTCTAGAAGTATTATTTGCTGCATACTTGGTGGCAAATTAGAGTTTGTGGTTATAATAGTTCTAAGCAGATATTCAGCTGAGAATGGTTACACCTACCAACTATCAGCCTCTTTCGTTATTAAATAGTTTCGTGCTAAAGATAGCCGTTGTGATCCCAGTTTCATTACTTTTGGTGGATGTTGTAAGAGGTGACTAAAGGTTCTGGAGCGTTCCAGAAGATAAGACCAGCATTTCTGTATTTACACCAACACTGCGGTCACCAATCCGTCTGCCATTGCAAATCCTTCCAAATTCGAGAGAGGCCTTTGTCCATAATTACAGGAGAGGAATAAATTAAGATGATAATGGTGATGATAAGATCTGTGCTTTATAGTTTACCTTAACCGATACGATTCTAAGTTACCGATTATTATTCTGATGATATTGTTTTTAGCCATCTCAGTTTTCTCAAAGCAAAAAGAAGAAATCAGTGAATAGATCTCAAAATCTAAAATTATGAAAACTCCGTCGATGTTCGTTGTACCTAAGGCTTACGATCGATAGCTCGTACAAAAGTAATGTCTGAGATAGCTTGCGTGCCGGCCACACAATGAGCCGCTGACGTTGATTGATGAACTCCATTGAACGAATACATTACGATTTTTGCTTTCATTTCGTTCGATACGAATGTCACAAGGTTATGATATCGATGCCAGTTACGAATGGATGTTGTGAGCGTAGGCGATGTACAGATCGTTGAAGCGAAACATAAATAAATCAGACACTCAATTCTGGATACAGAAAATGAAAAGTTCTTGCTTTAGCGTGCCGACATTAGTGAGTCATTTTTGTGACTTCCTGTCACGTTTTCATTGATTCATTATTATTGTCATCAACCTTTGTTAGCCCACTACTGAACAAAGTTTTACCCAAAACCACCACTATGCTCTTCTCACCAAATGTTTATCAGCTACATTTTGCAGATCGCTATGACTTTGCTTACACTAGTAGACTTCGTGTGATTATTATTTGAGAAAACTGCTACTAGAATTTTTGGGAACAGTAGTATAGGTAATGTAACTCTTGAGAGCAACTCAATAATAATTTATAACGTCTACAAATCAACGAATCAAATAAGGAAGAAAGTATTGAAATCATTACTATGTTTATTGATTTTTATTCACAGATTTTCCTATTTTAGTTACAAAACAATTTCTCGTTCTAAAATTAGAATCCACATTTTGTACCTAAGCCTAAGTCATTGTCTACATCACATAAGTCTCGCACATAGATACTGTTATTATGTTTTATTGAATATCTATTTATATTTATGTTCTATATACATTGCATATTTAAAACAGAGTTTATTATTACACCTTACACACAAAAATAGAAATAATGATTGACCAACCTCAGTGTCAACAAAGCAAGTATGCCCCCATTGGTATATCAAGTAAGCAATTATGTGAACATACATGTTAGTGAAGTGATTGTAAACAATGTTAAGAATAACCTTTCCATAAGACACGTAGATACACCATTTAAGTCGTAGATAGGTATAATTTAATCATAGATAAATTTAATTCAAGTGGTAACTACAGAACTGAAAACGATTTCACAGTTTTAGTAAATTACAATAAGGTACTTGACAATGACTTCAAAGAAAATCGAACAAATCCAACACACAAGATGCAAGTAGCCTACGCTTAATTAATCACACTTTTGACATTGTAGAGTTTTTACTTTATTGACAAACCCCAAACATCAAATTTATGACTGGTTAATCTAAAAATACTTACACAACTTAAAAATAAGTCTTAAATTATTATTTAATCACCAATTTAAAACACCTTATCGACACAAAGGAATGGTACGAATTTGAGAGTTCAATAATTAAAAATATAGTTTTTTTCTTTACACGTCTAAGGATTATAAGGCGGTCAGACCGTAGTCTGATTTTATGACGGGCTGGTTGCCGGGGTTGATGCCAGTACCACAGCCAGGGAGTGGAGAGCCATGCATGGAGAGATTAGCAATCATTGCTGGGTCCATGCCTCCGTGCAGTCCCATCATGTGCAAGTGATGTGGCGTCATACCATGCCCGCTTGTCTGGTTCCCTGGGTGAGACATTGGACTGATCGCCGGGTCATGCGACAGATTTTGTTGTCCTCCCACACAGTGCAAGTCATTCATGATGTTATCTGTCACATTCTCTATACTATCCGGCCGTCCGTTATTATTTGATTTCTTCTTATCATTGTTATTTGTATTCTTATTTGATCTACTCTTTGGTGCTCCCTTAGCCGTTGTGATCACTCCGGCCGGATTAGTTTTTCTTCTAACGTTTTTGGTGTTGGGTAGTTTGTTGTCCTTCTTCCACTTCATTCTTCTGTTCTGGAACCAGATTTTGATTTGTCTTTCTGACAAGACTAGAGTGTGGGCTATTTCTATTCGTCTTCTTCTTGTAAGGTACCTATTGTAGTGAAATTCTTTCTCCAGCTCTAATATTTGGTGTCGTGTGTAGGCTGTGCGCTGTCGCTTCGGTTCCATTCCAGGTTGATATTGTCCGTTTGCTGTAACAAAGCAAACACACTATGATTATAATGAAAATACACCTTCTATATTTACAAATTGAACGCGCTCATAATTTATTCATATTACCCACACCATCATAAAAAGTTGGTAAACATGCTTGCCAGTAGCTTATTGCGTGCTGGTATTAAGCACTCTGAATAATTTAAACAGTACAGTCCAAGCCAAAAGTATACATAGACTATATGTATGTTCGTATACCTAGAGGTTAAAACATGTGGTCGCAACGGTGTGTACAGTAGGTAGCAAAGCTGCGTGTGTTAATTAATGTGCATAATAATTACACTTGCTTGAACATGGGCTTCCTTTTTCGCTTTGATTAATTGTGGATAGTAAATTAGTTCGCTTTTAGACAGAGTTGTAGGGACGGGTTTATGGGGCTATGGTTATTGATCGAGATAGACTGCATTTTAGTTAAAAGTTTGCTTGATAGTATCCTACAGGTGGGTTGGTAATGAACATGTAACTTAATCAACCTACTCGAATTAGCCATACACGCATTATGCATATTATAAGAGTTTACCAATTTACGAAGGACATAGATTCTTATAATTTTACCAATTGTAAGAATCTTTGTCCAGACTGACTGACTTAAAGACAACGCATAGCCAAAACCACTAGTCATAGCGACATGATATTTTCAGGACATATTTATCTTTGTGCTTAGGTACTTCATGAAAAAGAATTCCCGAAATTCAAAGCAAACCGGGTTTAACGGAGGTTGAAGTTTGTATAAAAATAACTTAGCGAAAAAACGCGATAAAACGACAAAACTACAAAAACAGCAATTGAAAAGAAATCGATAATTTGTATTTAGTAAAATAATCGTACTACTCTAAATCTATTTGATATCAGCCAAGTGGTAGGTATAGTTACTTTACAATTCCCTGGAGTGTTCGGGGGTAGTCTTATTACACCTGGCATATAGATCAAAATCATAGTTTAAAATACAGTCTAAACATAAACCTCCTTCCGGTCAGTTGAGTAAAATTACGTGTGCGAGTGTACAGTTACGGCGAAATTACACGGCGCGAAAGATATCGCGCAGTGACCGCGCGGCCACCGCGCGGTTGACAAAACCAATAAAGAATATCATCTCTATATATTCTTGGTTCGTTCAAATTGCTGTCAAGTAGCCAACTGCGTGGCAGCCGCGCGGTTGTCCGCTTGACAGAAGTTAAACGGACGGAAAAACCTGGAGATTGAAAAAATCTAAAACATTACAATCGTAAAATTAAAAATGCTTGCAGTCTTTATGACACGAGAGGAAGAGTTTAAAATGGAAGAATTTTAATTAAGACTTTTATTCCTAAGCAAAGTGTGAAGTGAGACTACTCCTGAAAACTGAAAGTGCATGTACAACTACATATTGGTAGGCCGCATGTCAAAACCAATGGAATTCTAAAAAGGTTAAGCCTCAAATTTAATTCTTCTGTCAACTTTTTTGTTTTATGTTTATATTATTGAAAACATAAACAAAAAATAAAAAAGTTTTGACTTTTCAAGATACAATATTCGATCAGAGAAATTAGACTGTATTTTGCTCATTTTAAGGTATTTTTGATGCAGGCTTAGCGTAATGACTGGAAACTAGGAGGGGATAGAGTAATTAACTGACTGGTATTCTTTATCTTATTTTTCCTTCTTAAAAAATCGTATTTATGGTCTAGCTGGTACAATTATACTATTTTGTACAAAGACGAGTTAAACAGAATATTAAGGGTAAAGTAATCAAATTTGAGGTCGAATTATGTACCTACCAACGAAACGTTTCATCAACATTAGATACTATTCGACGTTCAATAGACTAATGTCTGAACTTGTCTAAAGAATGAAGTCATTGTTGGCAATTCATTTAATTTCCTGTAACGGAAATTGCCTTTGTACTCAATGTCTATGGAAAATCTTGATATGTTATTTTGTTGAATAATATATGACTAAATAAAGATACCGTAAAAGCATATTTAGATCGGGAACTCAAGGCAGGTTTATTATACGTAAAAAAAAAGTAACCAATGTTCGATAATTAGTTTGATTCTAAATACATACCTAAAGCTTTTTTTTGAAGTTAGAAGGTTTTTACTTCACCATGGTTTTAAAACAATTGACAAACGTTTTGTCAATTGAAATAATGAAATAATAGTAAAATAATAATAATTAAAGAAGGCTAAGATTTTGAAATAAATCATCGTCATTATCAGTCTACTGCTGGACATACCTCTCTTATACATTTTTAGGTAGAACGAGTTTGAGCTCTTTCCATCTACCGACTTTCCGCGACCTTTATAGCGTATTCGGTTCATCTCTTCCATTTCGTAGTCGCTATTTGAGAATTTTTATTCTCCAGCAGTTGTCGGTTCTTTGAACTGTATACCTAGTCGATTTCCATTTAAACTAGCTGATTCAGAAGGCGATACCGGTAACCTTGGTTCTCCGGATTTCCTCATTTCTGATTCTATCATGTATTTTTTAATACAATTTAGTGTTTTTGAATGCAGTGATTTTTAAATCTTGGTATGGTGAAATAGAGATTGTCAAGACGGCTAATAGTAGAAACCTTTCTAATAAACCTTAAGATCGACAACACTTTATAAGAAGATGATATTATCTATTACGATCAACACATGGATTGTGAAAGACAAACCAAATCACACATGTCTATGTCTATCCCATTATAAGAAAGAGACAAAGCGAAACCTCTAGGTCCGTCCAGGAATTCTTTGAGTGTCCGCGGTTTGGGCGGCGGCGTTGGTATGCACGGTCGGTTGGAGGGAAAGCTCCGAGATTTGCTTAGTGGTCAACTGACAGTGATAGGGGTTTTTTGAACAAATAAACCAATGAGAATCAATCAAGAGATTACTTATTTTAAGACTCGGCACTTTAGCAAATATTGTTTAGCATTGACTCTTATGGTCAAATTTTAATGAGTCAGTCAAAACCGTGATCAATCTTGACCAGATTTTGCATCTACATGCATTTGAATAAAAAGCCAAGTAGTTTATTCATACTCAGTCGTGCTACAACTGATAAGATTTAGTATAAATATTTAAAAATAAAGAAGCTATAAAGATAATGGATGACCGAACAGCAGCATTCATCATCGGATGCAAAACACAAGAACCCGTTACGCCGCTACCGGACGCTTCGTTAGCCAGTCAGTATCACGTCATCAAGACGATGACAATCTGAATTGAATTACCGGCTACCTGCGACCGTGTGGTCTCATGAGCGATCTCACAATCTCCATCCCATCGACGCATGCTATCGACCCACCCGGTGGTCCCTCATTACTAACCCACGTACATCTACAGCTATTGTGCCTCCGTGAAAAATGCTGCTCAAATGACAGGTGACGATAAGAAAAATTCAAAATACACCTACAGAAAACTTTGTCACAAACAGTGGCAGTCATAACTTTCCCTGGTGATCCATCAAAAAACCGGTCCAGTGGTGCTCTTGACCTGATGAATCGATGCAAATACGTTATTCTGTCTTGTTCATTATAAAGGTTTTTTTAGATAGCATTGGAGTCTCACCTTTGTAAACCTGTCACTGACCTTGATCATGTTTGAATACAAAATAATTTGCTTACAAATGTTATGCATGGAATAAACTTCAAGTTTGTTGATATGATATCTAGCTACTTGCTGTGAATATATGCGTGAAGTATGTGCAAATGATCATTTTATAAGTTTATTTAGGCAAAGTTTTATTTCTAAAAACAACATTACTAATTTTATTAATCACAAATGACATTGTTCTTGTCTGAAAAGATGTAACTGAGGTCCAAAAAAGGCTGGTAAATTGGCAGGAAAAGTTAGAGAGTGTCGAATTAAATTGATTTGTAGTACCGAATTGGAGCATCTATGTTGTTACTTCGGTGGTCCATCCAGTTTTGCCACTATTACCTTAGATAGAGTATACCAGTCTAATTTATGGTACCTCGGTTCAGTAGTACAGAACAATTGTGAAATCCACAGGGATATAAAAATGTGAAATGCAAGATGGATGAAATGATGACAGGTCACAGAAACAACGAACGATCCGAGAATGCCCTTTCAGGGCCTTTAAAGGGGAAAATTTACAAAATGGTCCTGTTGAGACTAAAACCTGTCGTTTTGTATGGATTTAAGTGTTGAGCCACCAAAGAGATGGATGAAAGAAGAGTACATACATGTGGCAGAGATGCGAATGTTGAGATGAATGTGTGGCGTGACTAAAATGGATAAGATAAGGAACGAGCTTATTAGAGAAAGTTTGAAAGTGATACCAGTGACTAAAAAGATGAGGAATAATATGTTAGTGTGGTATGGACATGAAGAGAACAGTGACATTTAACGAGAATAGTGTTAGATATGAATGTGGATGGATATAAGAGTAAAGGAAAGCCAAAAAAAAGATGGATGGATTGTGTGAAAGCTGATTTGGGTAAGAAAGGAATAACTACAGGGATGACGGTTGATAGAGGAAAGTTAACACTGTTAATAAGACACATGAAGTGGAATAAGGGCAAAAAAATTGAAACTTATTCATAAGGCATTTTAGGCATAGAAGTCGAGTAACGCAATTTTCTTTAGCTTACTAGATCAAGCAAATAACCGAGGCAAGGTACTTAAAACTGGCTAGAACCATTACATCTGGTGGTACTAATTAAGCACAATAATGTCCTCAATACTAACTCCCACACGTTATTTAAATTTAAATATTGCTCAAAATTAGTTTTGTCACAGTTTGTCAATACCCATTGATAAGAAACGGCAATAGTCTAAACATTGATTATCTTTTGACAGATTTTTATAAGCATGGTCATATATTACTAACTATTTTAATAAGGTCACAAAACCGTTTTGTTTCCGTTTCTAAAAACTGATAGAATTGAAGGATGATAATATTCATGCCTATGTATTGGTAGTTATGCTGAGGTATGAGTGAGCCCTACGCTTAGTCTACTAGATACCTATACATTTTTTTTTATGCACTAAACGCTTTGCCTCAACCTTCATAATGCGCACAGCAATAATGTGCCCTCTTATTATTGGAATCTTATTTTAGGATATTGGAACCGGGTATTAATCATACTTTTGATGCACATTTTACTACATTTTAACATCTAGTAGTGATCTTACTTATAATAAATAATAGTAATAATAAAATTAATAATAATAATGCTGGACAATCCACACAGCATTTTCTAGCCCCAAACTAAGCAGAGCTTGTGTTATGGGTAATAAGATGACTGATATACTTAATACAATACATTACATACTTAGATATTTTTTAATATACATAGAAAATACCCAGAACACCCGGAATAAATATTTGCAGATCGTACAAACATTTATCCTGAGGTGGGAATCGAACCCACAACCTTCTGCGTCACAGGCGGACATTCGCCCACCGCGCCACATCGGTCGTCAAATTAGTAGGTTCCTTCTACCTACTTGGTAATACCACACCATTTTTAAAGATTTAAAGATTAAATTCGAACGTATGCTCTGCCATCTCAACCCTTGCCCGCTGTTTTATATATCAGTGTATTTGGTACCTACACATTATTTGGTATTTTTATACATGGCACACGTCTACATCGGTTGCCAGCTCTGCTGGCGTCAGTGCAGAAGCTATTTGCAAACCAGCAGGCTGGACGAATATGTCCAATTCATTTGCTCTTTTATGAACTGTTAAGACGAAAGTGCTTCGTTCAGTCCGTGTGTTTACCTAAGTAAAGTGAATAATATAGTTAAAGCCTTAGTAAAATTATACTTACTAATATTACTACATATACGGTCATAACGATGAAGTAAATTGTCCTTCACTCAAAAAGATGGTTCCTGTATCTTGCAAGTGTCTGTTGGTATTGCTAAGAACATTGACATTGCAACCCGGATAAGCCTTTTTATTTAAATATTTGCGGATGTTTTTACGTAATATCATCTAGTCCCAAAATAAGCATAGCCTGTACCATGAGAATCAGATATTTTTTTTTTTTTTTTTTTTTTTTTTTTTTTTTTTTTAATTAAAGAATACTTATAAAGTTTGAGGCTAGAAGGCGTTGCGTGAATGTTTGTCAATATTTATTATTATATTTTTAGAAAGAAAGAAATAGCATCACGACTTTAATTCCCAGACACGGTAGATATCCCTCTCAGATAGAGACCTGAGAGGGATATCTACCGTGTACAAAGTCAAAGTCAAAGTCAAAAATCATTTATTCAGAAATATCCGCAGGGATCATCTTGAAACGTCTTAAATCTAGGTGAATCTAAGCGCCAGTTCTTCGCAAACAAAGTACTCACTCGAGATTCTTCGAGGAGGGAGCGATCGAAGAGGGTAGTCATAGGTATGCCCGATATTATATTTGGTACAAACTCACATTTTACAGTAGTTAATATTCCATACGTCATTTTTTTTGTAAATACAACTTTAGAATACAAAATAACACCCAGATTAAAACAAACATACTTATTCATCACACAAATGCATGTCCTTTATATCATTGGCTGATGTTACAATATCAGTTTACACTGGCCAGTTTATCTAACAGACGACTGATGACTAACGAACGTTCGTAGGTTATTAGAGCCGAGTATTCAAAATATCTCGCTGTAACATCAAAAAACGCAACAGGGGGAGTAACGTAAAATTGACAACAGTCAACAATAGACAACAATCATTTAAGACGGCTTATCAAAGTCACTAAAGGCACAAAACTATCGATAATCTCCAAATGAAATTCACTACCACAAACTCACTAGAAACTCATAAAAACAAATTACACTCATTACCATGAGCGTTGGGTCTCCTATTGTTGGTGAGCCTCCTTGCGTCTTAACAGGACCTTTATAATGACAACACATTAGTAAAATGTCACAACACTTCAAAAGACACACGCCTCAAGTATCTCGTATTCGAAAACATCTCGAGTTATATTGATTGCTGGTGATTTGTTAATTCTTTTACTGAATGTACCGCGAACATTTAAAACTATTTTGCGGTTGTATAACAATGGTGATTCAGAAGATATTAATGTGGTGTTATTAGTCTTGGATTCTTAAGAGGTCATTGAAAAAATATTTAAGCATTTTGTAGATAAAGAAAAGGTCTGATTTTAAAATATTTTTTTGGAACTACAATATCAATGTTTTGAATTTATTCAACATGTTTAATTTTTTAGGTTAACATGTGACCGCAGTGTAGGTATTTAGTACACAGGAAATGCTGCAGCCTATCTTGTGGTGCGTTTCCATAATCGACTCTTACGACATCTACCTAAACTGGTAACTACCAAAGCTAGAACTAAATGATTTGAGATCAGTATTCAAAATGCATTCTAACCTTAAATGAGTTAAGTTATGATGTGGCGCGGTGGGCAAATGTCCGCCTGAGGCGCAGGAGGTTGCGGGTTCGATTCCTACCTAGGGATAAATGTTTGGATGATCTACAAATATTTATTCTGGTTGTTTTGATAGTTTTCTATGTATAATAAAAAATATGTTTGTATGTAATGTATTGTAGTCATCTAGTACCCATAACACAAGCTCTGCTTAGCTTGGGGCTAAAAAGTGCTGTGTGGATTGTCCAGTATTATTATTTTTATTATTATAAAATAACACTTTATAAAAATACTAGCGAAACGCGCTTGACTTAGCTCGCGAAAGCTATGTCATACAAACTTCAACCTTTGTACCCGTTTAGGAGTTATATTTCTGGAATTTATTTTTCAGTAGACCTCTACGCACCAAAAAAAAGGACCCTGACAATATAGTCTAATATGACTAGTGGTATAAGCTGAGCGCTGTCTATACGTTAGTTAGCACAAAGATTCTTATAATTGGTACAGATGTCAAAATATATCCAATGCTTATAATATTTTACTATTGTCATATCTCAATGATTGGAGGGGTTGCTTTTACCTACATATTTATGTATGTCATGTACCTCACCTAAATAGGATTGGCTCCACACTAGAGCTTCATGGTAATTGTATACCTTAAATGTATATTGTTTTGTAAAAAAGACCACAGAAAAAGCAGTAGTAGCCAAGTCGTAACTTTTTTTCTGTTCTATTAGGCTTGGTCGCTAGGAACTGGTAGATTCGCCTAGTTATAAAACTTTTTAATGTGATCATCATGATTTCATGAAATAAATGTCTTTTGACGTTGATTTTATACAACGTGTAGGAATAAGTATAATATAAGACTATAAAGTAGTAAGTAAATGGATGTTTTTGTAAACTTACCGACGCCAGCAACGTGTATCTTTTTCATCCATGGATAAATAACCCTGTCATTGTTATCAGAACAAATCGAAGAGTCGTCATCTTCAACAGGAGGACTATCCAGAAGCAACCTCTCTTCATCTAGCTCTGAAGCTGATGGAGAACCTTCTCTCCCTAACGCGTGGAGTTTCCTCCCCGCTGGTGCAGCTTCTTCAATATGCCTCTCAAGTCGTAATCCTAACTCAGCCAGACCTGGAGTAACTTCGTTCTGGACGTATCCATGATCTGCGTCAGATGGATGCGAAGCCTCCGGCGGCCGCGGTGGCGGTGCCACAGGTGGATGCTGAGGCAGAGGATGGTAGTAACCTCCATACCCGTAACCTGTTCCTATCTGCACTGGAGCGTACTGGTGCTGGTACCCGTACTGAAGATGCTGGTGCTGGTAGTATTCCCCTGGTGGTATGTAGTCTGCCTGGCTGTACTCCTCGGAAGGTGGGAACTTGGGATCCGGCTGCGGTTGGTATCCACCGTTCATGAGGAAGGAACTCATGGTGGGCGTGGTCGAGTCGGCGCATCACCTTGTACACAACACGCCTAATATGGCCGCCATTTAAGGTATACCATTTTTTTATATCTGGCGCAACATATGACTAGAAGTAAATCAATAGATTTACTTCTATGGTAAGCTTTCTAAAGAAAAATCTGCTATGACGTAATGAAATCAAAGATTCCGCTCTGACGCTGTGTTGTTTGTAGATGTTTCTACTATTAGTTACTAATAGTTACTATAAATGGATCAGAATAGTAACGATCTTACGTTCTTTCATAATTTGAGTAATTACAGTCACTATTCTGATTGTGCAATGGTCAGTGCTAAAACGCATTAAAACTACACCAGTAAAGCTACACAGAACGTAATTAAAAAGTCATATCAGTATGTACTTAGCTTCTTAGTCCGTAGCATTCACAATAGCTTTTACTAAATCCGCTTAAATTATAAATTCGTTAAAGATCAGCACTCTGTTCACTTCTGTAAACTTAAACACCACTAGCACTTATTAAATATGTTCGTTCACTTTAGTTCACTTGCTTTTGAAGGTTTATTGCAAAGTCATTTGATTTATCACATTTTAATCATAAACAATGATGCGAACGCGCGCATTTCTGCAGCGACATTTTGAGACAATATACACTGCCCAACAAGCCAGCGCACTCTGTCACTTTAAGGACTCCTATACATGTTCATCAATTTTTACATACCACCTTCCATTTTTAAGGCGGAGCTGTTCTTCTTCTGTCTTATTCTCAACCTCGCATTCTAAACTAAACTTTACCTTCGTCACATTACAGTCCTTTATCCCACGTAGATGCGTACAAAAGCACCAAGCCGCAATATTGACGGTCCCCTTTCCACTTGGAATGTTCAACGTAGGTTGAAATGAAACAGATGTATAAGTTATCATTCAAAGCTGCCAGTATTTTTATACGTCCATCTCATTCTACCAAATAAGCTTTCGCACTGGAGTGTAAGAGAACGAGTTTTATAGTAAGCTTATTTTATTATAGAGATTAAGAAGCTGTTTAGTAATAATACAGAATGAACATGGTCTCTGTTCGTAACGACACGGGTGTTTTAAATATTTAATATGCAATTTCCTTTATTTTTCATTATTATAATGGACGACAAGTGAGATATAATTAGGTAGGAATTAATAGTTTTTGATATACTCCGTGTAAATGCAATTTAATGGTTATTGTCATTTGTATGATTTTATAAGGAGGTGATTGTAAATTATTTTAAAAACAACTTATCAAAGAAAAAAGTTCGAATTCTTTACTTATGAAAAAACGAAAGTACATACAACACATGGCCATTTATTTAATAAAAACTCCATGAAATTACATTACATTCATACTTAGCTGATGCAAACAATTTTCAAAGATGCCAAAGCAGGTTATTTTTCTGTTATTAGGTATATTTTATCATAAACAAAATATATTTTAGATGACCTTATAAGTAAGAAAACAATAGAACCCGTAAACAATGCCATGAGTGTGTGTAATCCCCAATAATCCTGACATTTTGATAGACAAGTCTGTACTGAAGCTTTGATTTTCAATAAAGCGGCACCATCATATGACGGCCACAAAATGAAAATATGACCACACAACGTTTTTAAAACAAACTTATTTATTTTTACATAGGAAATTGATACATTTTTATCTTATAAAACATAGATGTGACAAAGTTAAGGCTTTGCATAATAACTGTGACCCGCGGCTTCGTCCGCTCACAACAACTTCCTAAGACAGTCTCATAGTGATGTGTGGTCTTAGAATACGGTATTCAAAAATGAAAATAAGACCACACAACGTTTTTAAAACAAACTTATCTATTTTAACATAGGAAATTGATACATTTTAATCTTATAAAACATGGATGTGACAAAGTTAAGGCTTTGCATAATAACTGTTATCCGCGGCTTTGTCTGCTCATAACAACTTCCTAAGACAGTCTCATAGTGATGTGTGGTCTTAGAATACGGTATTTAAGTATCATGAGATATCAAAAATGTATTGGCTGTGTTAGATTGTTTTTTTTTACGTTTACCTAAGAAAATAATAAAATAGTTAAAAAAAGCTCGTATTTGTTACAGTTTCAAGAGTGCAAGTTGTAACCGTACTAAGTTTCATCGAAATTAGTTCGTCGGTTTAGCTGTGAAAACGTAATAGGCAGACAGGCAAACGCAAAAAAGTGTGTAAAACACACAAAATGTAAAAGCATTTATCTAGATTCTAGATGGTCGTGGAGGTCCTAAGAAGATGTAGCTTACTTACTATGAGGGTTATGCAGTTGATATCTCATCATAATGTGAGCTTCAAGTCATTTATAGTGAGGGTGCCGACTGCTCGTCTTTCAACCTTCACGGATGCAGAGATTTAGTCCAAGGGCGTCGTCTACAGGCGCTTCCGTGGGCGCACACAAGACAACGCAAAAAATGTATACGGCGTAACAGACATCAGTTTGTGTTAATATGTCAATTTATTAAGTAGTTTTAATTTTTACGTTCCCCGCTATATGAAGTCACAAACGGGTGCTGCGTAAACGAAAGCCTCAATAAAAACAAAAGCTAATCTACAAGTCACGGTACAGCCTATCATGAAGTAAGCAAGTAATAAGTCGCTAATACCGATGGAGTCCGACAAGGGAGCCGACAAACAAACAAGAATACCCGGTGATTTTATTGAATTAGACGGTCACAATAGTACGATCGCGGTCATCCCACACTATCTGCTGACTCATGGCTTCCAACCGGCTGCAGCTACAAAAGGTGGTAACATCCGATCAATGGTTGTTTGATCAATAAATAGATGTGCTTCTTTTTGGTGCGGTATGTCTGGGTTCGACTGCGAGAATATTCATACCTATTTATTTTTTATAAGAAAAATGATGGAACTAGTAGGTAGATAGCTTTGTTGAATAGTTACTTCTACCTATAATTATCATCTACTTGAAGAAATTTACATAAAAAAACGGTAGTGGTTAAAAAATGGGGATATGCATAAAAATTATTACTTTTAGGCTTTGTAAGTTGGTGTTCCACGAGTAGACTAGAGAACGCACCTAGAACCATATCGGTACCACTTATAAGAATATTTGTCCAGACTAACCAACTGACTGACATATACAACGCACAGCCTAATCCACTTGCTATACCAAAATCATTGATCGAGCTAGCGAAACGTCTCAGTTTATTGAGATTGGCCAAAAAATACTTTTACCCGTCTGTCTGTCTGTTCTCGCCTGCAAGTCCCATTTTTCAGCCGATTGTAATGAAAATTGGCACACAAATCCTTGATTTATTTAACTTTTTTAGTCGATCATTGATCAAAGTTTGCTGTAGTTTTCTTTATCGACGGATTTCAATCTTTGAGAGGCACACTAAATAATATATTCTACACAAATTGTTGCGAAAAAAAATCTTAAAGGGGGAAGTGGAGAGGAAAGGGGGAAAATGTGTTATACGTTATGTATGCAAGAGTTTAATTTTGGGAAACGGTAAAGTATCGGTTATTGCATGGTTATAAGGGCTAACGAGGTCTACTGTTCTCACAAAGCACTTAGTAGTAGTTGGACATTAAAATCCAAACATGTTATAGACTCACTATTGGCCGCTCGCTGCTTCGCCCCCGTGGCAGTTTTTTCCCGTTATTTTTTCGGGATAAAAAGTAGCCTATATGTTAATCCAGGTTGCAATTATTCCAAAATTCATCCAAATCGGTCTACTGGTTAGAGCGTAAAAGAGTAACAAACATCCATCCATCCATCCATCCATCCATACATACATACTTTCACGTTTATAATATTAGTAGGATTGTTTGCGAAATGTTTGGCAGTAAAGTCATTTTACTTTCATGTTGATAATAACCCAGTTTCTATGAAAATGAAGACGCTTCAATACAAAGTTTCCCTGACAAAGTTTTGCTTCCCAATCGTTTTTTACGACTTTAACTGCTTGCCAGCTTATTCCAGAGCAAACTTAATCCAAGTTTAATGAACAATACGACAGGCCTTTAATCAAACTTTGCATTTCCTTACCTTACTGCTCTTGTATTTTCAACCATAACTCTTTGAAGTTACGAATCAATATCGTTTATTCTGTAAATGACTCTTAGGTTGTTTCAGCATTTTGTTCTCAGCTGGAGAAAAACCTATTTAGCTGACTTTGATCATATTATTTGTTTCTGTTTTAACTTGTATTATTTCGGAATATAGTGAGAATATTAGAGAGAGAGTGTGTACAGTGTAGGTAGATTAATAAATTTACATTTGTGACGTCAACGTATCGTACCAACCGACATCTGAATTACACTGCGTGGTTATCAGGCAACATCTTAGATTTTAGTTAACCCTCAGCCGCTGAAAAACATAAAAAGCCATACAATAAAAGAAGAAGAAGAAGACTATTTTAGTTAAAGAAGGCATTAGAAACCTTAGTGGAACAGACGGATAGACTATAATATCCAGACAAAAATGTTCATCACACAACATTAATACATTTGCCCTCGGTGAAGAAGGCTATATGTACCAACGATGCTATGAGGTATAAAACATAATATATATATATATATATTATAGCAAAATCCAGATAGGGTGTTCTTCATATACTTTTAGTAAGTATCTACAAACTTTTATTTTAATTGTATAAAACTTGTGGAAGAAACAGATGGCCCACCTAATTATAAGTGGTTACCATCGTACCAACAACTCGTTGCCTCGTAGGTCACACTGGTTAGGATAACCTGCTCAACGTCCATCAACCAGGCATACAGGTATTAAGCTGAATTACAGGCATGTGCCTGTAATTTCATGGCGCATTTGACCACCTGAAAAATTATAACAGAAAACCAAAAACTCGAATTATCTTGGAGTTCCAAATTATAATTTGATGTTCATGCTCCCAAAATTCTTCGAATTTATTTAATTCGCGAACTGTATTTCTTGCAAAACATGTAATTTTAAATTTTGCACCGATCCCTTCTGATGGGGATAGGATAGCCAATTTTCTTTAATGGCGGGTTTCGTTTCCTATCTTTGTTGGGTCGAGTGCCGACGTTTTTTACATTCGCCCCTCCCACAGTAGAATGTTTGAATATAACATTTATAGGGTACCCACTTATACAATCGTATGAGATGAGTTGGAGCTGTTGTTATTTTAGTTTTTTTTCATATAGTAAAGAAAACTTTATGTAACAATATGTATTTTTGAAGACCGATGTGACGCGGCGGGCGAATGTGACGCAGGAGGTTGTGGGTTCGATTCCCGCCTTAGATAAATGTTTGTACGATATGCAAATATTTATTCCGGGTGTTCTGGGTATAATAAAAAATATGTATGTATGTAATGTATTGTATTAAGTTTATCAGGTATATCAGTCATCTGGTACCTATTACACAAGCTCTGCTTAGCTTGGAGCTAAGCAGAGCTGAATGGTTTGTCCATTTATTCTACGAAGAGTACCGGTGGCCTATGTCGCACTGCTGGGCAAAGGCCTCCCCTAAAGACTTTCAGTTTCCTCTTGTCCGAGCCTTCTCTCACCACGTCCTTACAAAGGCGTCCAGATCGTCTCGCCAACGCTTTCTCGGTTGACCCCAAGGCCGCCGTCCGTCAGGAACCCAAGGTGTACTAGTGTTCGTCCACCTGTCGGCAACTAACTAACGTACCCCACCCAATCCCATTTGAGCCTGGCAGATTTGACTCCTACATCGTTTATGCCAGTTTAGGAACGCAGCAGGAAAATTACGCACTTGGTCTATGCACTCGAAGCCGAGAATGCTGCGTTTCATTACTCTCTGGCAAATCTTGAGTTTGGACTTCTGCAACTTATGTTATACTAGCGGCCGCTCGCAGCTTCGCCCGCGTGGCAGCTTTTACCTGTTCCCGTTATTTTTTCGGAATGAAAAGTAGCCTATATGTTAATGCAGGTTACAATCTATATTTATTCCAAATTCTATCCAAATCTGTCTACTGGTTAGAGCGTGAAAGAGTAACAAACATCCATCCATCCATCCATACTTACAAACTTTCGCGTTTATAAAATGAGTAAGATTCTATAGCATTGTCTGTGCATGATTAGCTACATAAAATAAAATAAGAGTGTTGTGCAAACGGGCCTAAATTAATTCTATCTTAAATCCGCCCTCATACCCAAAACACCCACAAACGCTGTTCACGCACACTCAAAGCCACGCACAAGTTTTAAGCGCACGTCATCGTATGTCAAACGTTTGACAGTTGACAGTATGCTCCACGCTTTCTGAATGACGTCACTTACACGGGAACGTAATTAAAGCTTCGTAGAGTTTTTCATCAAGTATATAGCCAAAGATCACCGATGGTTCAGTGGAAGTGGCTCGCCTTCTGATCCTAAAGTCGTGGGTTGTAATCTGGACGTGCACCAATTGATTTTCTATCGACAAAGCAAGACATCGTGAGGAAACCAGTTTGTAGGTATTCTAGCAATGGCAATGAGGTTGGCGCTTATCACGTATGGAATACCAACTACTGCAAAATGTAGGCATAGACCAAGTGTAATATTTGAACGTACCTCTGACTATGCGCAGTGGACATCCTCAAAAAATATCGAGTTCTTGGTACTTTGAGATCTGAGGGGATATCTACCGTGCCTGGGAATTAAAGTAGTATAAGCTATCATTATCTATACTAATATTATAAAGAGGAAAATTTTGTTTGTTTGTTTGTATTGAATAGGCTCCGAAACTAATAAACTGATTTAAAAAATTCTTTCACCATTTGAAAGCTACATTATTCACGAGTAACATAGGTTAAATTTTATTTTGGAAAAAAATAGCGTTCCGTAAAATATTTGAGTTTTTCGGAAAAAATCAACCAGAAAAGTTACTTATTTTGCGTACGCTGCCTAAACTATAAAAGATAGAACCATAAAATGTTCTAAATAATTGTAGATCTTATAAATATCTACAAAAAAGTCCGCGACACACTATACCTATCTATGTCGAGTGAGGCACAACAACCATTTTTTTATTTAAAAATCTTGAATTTTTTTGGACTACATTTAAACGCATTTATTTTACTCATACTATTAATCCTTATCGAAATAAATTATTTTATCACTAAGTACAGTTCATGTAGATAATATTTGGTCTGTGAATGATTAAAATTGGACTTTTGCTTTTGAAGTTATGGCGAAATTAAAATATTACGATTTCTGCTGCACGGCCCGTTGCGAAGTGAGCGTCACCAAGGTGGGGGTGCGCGTGCGGGAGGGGAGTTTAGATCTATGAGTAAGGTACCTGCGCGGCTTTAACGTCAAATGTTGTTTATAGAGAAGCTCTACAATAATCGCTTTAGTTATCTTAAAACAACGGGTTGCACTCAGGGACTGCCGGCAGAAGTGAAAATTTAGTATTGAAGACATAATTTTGGCATTTCATATCCTACTATAAAATTATAAAGCCGAATGTTTGTGAGTGTGGATGTGTAGATGTGTGGATGTTTGTTCCTCTTTCACTCAAAAACTACTGGATGGATTTTAATAAAATTTGGTACACGGGTAGCTTATAACCTGGAATAACACATAGGATACTTTTTGTAGCGATAACCGACATAGACGCGGGCGGAGCCGTGGGCAACTGCTAGTATTATATATTTAGCCAACTATGAGTAACTACCTATCGTAGAAACTGAGATTTTGTGATGTCCATGATAATACGTGTACTTACCTAATTTTACCTGAACTATGAAATCATTAAACTTTAACAAATGAGAGTTCACGTTGTACTAGTCATATTTTTTGAAATATGAGAACTAAATCCTTATAACATTTCACATATTCAATTTCAATCACGGTTTATGAGATACAGCCTGGTGACAAACGAACAGACAGACAAACAGACAGACAGCGGAATCTTAGTAATAGGGTCCCGTTTTACCTTTTGGGTACGGAATCCTAAAAAATTAAAAACAATGCTATCTGTCAAGCATAGTCGGAACGGCAATTTTGGTGTTGTTTTTGATATATTGCAACCGTTGCTATAAGAGCTATCAGAGGGGCCGTTAGCACTAATTATCGAAGAATATTGTACTAGCTTATTAGTAACTTTGTACCTATAAATAGCTTAAGCTCTAGATACCCTTATTTCCTCTCGACTTCATATTTTGCCGCCTTTATGTGTATGTGCGTCACAAAAACGTCAAATGTTACAGCGCCGGGGGAAAACGTTTGGTATTCTTAACTGTTGCTTACCCAAAAGTCTTATCTCCAGGTTTATTGCATCGAAAACTGTGCTGTAAGATCACATAGGGAAGGTCACGTCTTCCTTGAAACACGAATGGTGGGTAAGGTGGTTCACAGATGAATGAACAAGTCTTTCATTAATCAGTGAGCAGCCGCGACAGTGCAACGCTGGCGTCGTGGTACAATTTTTTTCCTCTTTCGCCCTTAGATTGGATATTGGACACGATTTCCTTGAAAACTTGGCAGAGACTGGGTGGTCGGTACAGTTAATCAATATAGAGCAAAATTTCGTTTATTTTCTTGCAGTGTTGGACTAAAATAGGTCAATATGAAGACAGAAGTGTATAGTGTAGTCTAATATCCCACCAGCAGATGGGTATTAAACTTTTGTATTCGCTTAAAAGTAAACAGGACTTTGAATCTATTGTAGATGGCTTATGTTATCTGTCTTGTCTTCACTTTATTAAGATTGGATGAAGCTTTAAGGTAGCTCAACTGATCCACCTCAACTGTGCCAATCGGAATTGTTCCCAAAACACTGGCTGCATTACCACGCTGAATGGCAATGCTAACGCGTTTTAATGTTTTGTCTGGCGACGAACGAGGACCGAGAACGAACGAACGAGGAACTGGCGCTTAGATTCACCTAGATTTAAGACGTTTCAAGATGATCCCTGCGGACATTACTGAATAAATGATTTTTGACTTTGACTTTGACTTTGTCTATGGATTGTCAATACCAAACTTTCACTAACCCAACCGATGTCCGCCTGCGACGCAGGAGGTTGCGAGTCCGATTCTCGCCTTAGGATAAATGTTTGTACGATCTGCAAATGTTTATTCCGGGTGTTCTGGGTATTTTCTGTCTCATAAAAATATCTATGTATGTAATGTATATCAGTCATTCTAGTACCCATAACACAAGCTCTGCTTAGCTTGGGGCTAGATGATGCTGTGTGGATTGTCCAGCATTATTATTATTATTATTACAACCCGTAATTTTAAATATTGCTTTTGCTATCAACAGTAAAATAACCCTAAATTTACATTTCAATGTATAACTTACCATGCGATATCTAAAAATCTCGATTTAAATTTATTTTATCTCACCCCTCAGTCACTCGGCACTCTATCTCGCGAATTATCCCTCGGGGGATGGAGGGTGCTGTTTTGCTGGCTATTTTTATTTAAACTGCATGGACGGATCTATTTATAACACATAGATATATAGCTATTCAGTGTATATGTATGTGTGTGGGTTACAGATTGGTTAAAGAAGTATGTTTATGAAAATAATTTTAGGAGAGCATGGGTTTATGCTTATTGAATATATATTCTAGTGGAAATGGCTTTCGGTGCTAAAGACATATATAATCATCAAATGCCTGTTTTTTTATACCTCTACTCATTAGACGAATATACCCTGAAAATTCCAAAGCCGATGATTTAAGATGTGCATTGTTTATATTATGTCAGTCAGTCAGACAAGACAAAGATTAATATTTTGTATATTTACCATGAGTTTGAATTTTTCTGATATTTCGGCATAGTTGCATGTGCCATGATCACTAAATTTCTATTTCTATGCAAAATATTGATCAAAACCATAATAGTTTATATTTTTTTTTATTTATAAAAGTTTTAATACACACAGATTATAATAATTGGTATAGATTATTACTACAACACTGACAATTACATTATAGAGGCTTGCAAATCAAGCAAGTGCATTCCTCTACGATCTATCTACATTTAATACCTAATCGATCAAATCAGTGACTGCTACATTATTCTTAAATAAACTTCAATTTCACGGTTCTACGATGCAAACTTTCTACTGGCTGATCGATTGCCCGGAAAATTGCACGAATCACCGTAAATATTTTGACATAATCCGAGCGTCGTATGACGAAACAATCGTATTCCAAATTCAAACATTGAACGCGTTCTTTTGAACGAAACGGAATTTGAAAAGGGAACGTTCAAAACTTAATATTGGAGTTGGACGGTTGATAGATCGGTCTCAAGGGTGTGTTTGGGCTGTTCGGAAGCCAAACAGAAGCTACGTTTGACAATAGTAAAGACAACGTCACTTGGGACTCGATAAGATTGTCAGAAAGGCTCTGTAACACCGCTCAAGTTTTATAAATGTCAAAGATTCTGTTTTAGTTACCTATTAAACATGAGCTTTGTGTGAGCCATAACCATAGAATAAGTTTACTTTAGTGTATATTCTTAGGGCTGAACGTTGTGTAAATTATATCAGTCGACTCAGTCCGTCAGGAAAAAGATTCACAAAATTGACATAGATTAGGTATAGATAGAGATAGATAACGTTTTCAATGTACTTTTCAGTTTTGCTAAAGTGAAGTTTTGCAAATTTCCGCTACTGCATTAGCACAGAGTTGCGTCATTAAATATGTCCGCACAAAAACCTTTGCCGTCTTCATCCTTAGTGACAAATGGTTTTAAAGACACAGAGGAGGTACTTTTAAAAAGTGCCGCCAAACGCCTTTTGACCGAAGAAATATAAGAACACTTGACTAAAGAAATATAAGAAACAAAAAGTATACGTTTTTGCCACAGATAAACAAAATATACCATGTGCATTCCTATTGAAATTTGGAATCATTAGGTATATCATGAGGCAAATCTTTAGGGTGATGAACGCTGAGTATTGCTTTGTAGGGCACGTTCCTAACAAACGTGAGCTACGAGGGCCGCCTTGTTCCCTTAGCAAATTGTATAAAAAAAAATTATTACAAAAGTCATGTCAAAATTTCGAAAAGCCATAATATTTTAAACGTTATGTACAATACAAAATCTAATGTTCGCACCACAAGTCTTTTCACAATTTAAGACATTGTTTCAATACCTAAACACTTCGGTAGGAATCCACTAAAACGGAACAAAGACTCGGGGACTAAGCTGATCCTCGAGAAAAATAGTAGGAAATCCATTAATATCTGTCACAGAGGCTCCTTGTTAAATGCATACAATACTGAAGCTTTTTAGAAGACTTACAATGGGGACTTGGCTAAATTAAAAGTTTTTCGATACGCGAGTGCGACATTGCACGGAACTGGAGGACTGATAATTATTGTAGTACAGTTTGCAAAACATCACCTCAGCAACTGAAAGCTTTTTGTGAAAGATTTCGTCAGAGGAAGATGACAAAAGGTATTTATTCAATAACACATAAACACTTTAAAAAGAATTTAAGCTAGGCGCATCTAGGCGCCGCGCCTGTTTTGTTACTACTACTACTATCCAAGTATCGCCATCAGAACTACCTCTGTCGTCAAACGGTGATGCTTGCATTGCTATGTTCCTATGGGAAGAGATCCGATGCAATTACAGGTACATGAGACTTAACAGTCCTTAGAGTGATGGACGTAATTACCACATAAGAGACTCTCGGTAGGATAGACGTGCACTGTCAGGTAATGAAACTGGTATGATTATAAGTATGTAGCGTTTGGGATTGCGTTTTCTTTTTTTTGATAACTAATCGCTTTATGCAAACGCTACCGAAAATAAAAACGACTGATGATGTTATGACTGATATACAATAATATCGTGGATTCTGAGAATAAATGATCATGAAAAAATACATTTAGGGCTATCTTACTTTGAAGTATTTTAGCAAAACTTGGATAAGCGTTTTATCCTAAAAGTTATTAGGTAATAAAAGCCCAAACCCAAGGACATAGAACTAAATGGAGAAGGCTTTAAAGACCATGAACTCATGTTCACTCTCAAATATCAATATCTCGAATATATACCTGCAATGTTGATGATGATGATGATGTAACATGTATCGGATAAGCTACATTTTTTTGCTAACCGTACAATGTAAGTTCGTACGTCAACTGCCACAGGTCTGTAAAGACACATTTAAGCGGAAAAAAATCAAAATTAATGATTCAGTTGGCAGCTAGTAGGGCACACGGTATACCGACTGTAGAGGTACCATTCACGGTCCTACGCTTCACTTCATTTTGTTATTCGCCTTTTATTGGCTTTGAAAGAAGTTCCGGACTGCCTGTGAGTTCAAAGTACTGTGCCTTTTCAGAAACTTCAGCTACCCTTTAAAAAATTGCTTTGAAGTCAGTTATAGTTGAAGACCTCCGTCGTGCAGGAGTTGACTGACTTGACGTACGAAATAGGGGTTGATGACTACTCCGAGCCCAACGTCTGTATATGGTCTAAAGAATGACATAATTTTTTTATTTAATTTGATGACCGATGTTGCGCGGCGGGCAAATGTCCGCCTGCGACGCAGGAGGTTGCGGGTTCGATTCCCGGCTTGGGATAAATGTTTGTACGATGTGCAAGTATTTATTCCGGGTGTTCTGGGTATTTTGTATGTATAATAAAAAATATCTATGTCTGTAAAAAAAGTATATAATATTTAATTAATCCATCTATATTTAACCTATCTACCTTATATCTACATATTTTATCATAACTTTTTCTACCTATAGTAAAAAGCGGGTCTTTACTATAGGTAGAAAACAGAATTTAAGTCACTGACCGTAATGTAATGTATTGTATTAAGTATATCAGTAATCTAGTATCCATAACACAAGCTCTGCTTAGCTTGGGGCTAGATGATGCTGTGTGGATTATCTAGCATTATGATTATTATTATTATTTAAAGAAAGAACCTAGCAGATTCAGTGGTCATCAACAGTCTGTGGAGGTCCATGGACATGGTGCTGGACATAAGCCTTCCCCATACGTTTCCAGGAAGAACGATTTTAAGCCCTTTCCATCCATTGACTTGTCGTCATTCCATCGGGTCGGAGGATTCGCTTCGTCTTCCGGTTCGTGGTTGCCATTCGAGAACCTTTATTCCCCAGCTGTTGTCGGTTCTACGAGCTATATGGCCTGCCCTATTGGCATTTCAACTTGCTGATTCTGGTGAACTATGTCGGTGATCTTGGTTCTTCTGTTTCGTCATTCAATGGTTCATCTGTAAAACTTTGATCCAAGTCATACCAAGGGTTTTATAAAAATGTATGTTACTATGAAATAATATGGAAAACCAGCAAAACGCGCGTGACTTCGTTCGCGTGAAGCTATTTTCATACAATCTTCAACCCCCGCTGTACACATTAAGAAGTTTACTTTCGAGAATTCCTTTCTTAGTACACCTCTACGCACCAAGACGAATATACTCTGAACAGTCTCTACGACCAGTGGTTTAGGCTGTACGTTGTCTATCAGTCAATCAAGATGAAGATTCTTTTAGTTGATATAGAAAGATTGCTTACTGTGTTGGTTTCAAAACCGTGCGCGCCCCGCCCGAGTTGTTCTAAATAAGTTCGCAAATTGTATCGATTTCTCTTTTAATTACTCAGATACAAAACTCAAAGCAATCGGACCCTGTGACCTATTTAAAAAGTTTCATTCGAAGCAGAAAGGCAACGAGGGGAATGATAAATGAAGAACATCAATCAACTGTATAAGTGTTGCAAATTTTCGCCATCGAAGAGTTATCTTAACGAATACAATTTTGTTTTGGATAAAATGATTGAGCATCATGGCTTGTTGGGATGTGATATTAAAGATGCATATTCCACGTAAGATAATCACTAGGATGACCGAAAAACGATAAACGAAGTCAAAGTGTAGTAAATAAAACAGGCCTTTGTTTCTATTGTGGATGAATAAACAGCGTAAAAAACTTTTAATGAAAGAAGAATATTTTTTTTCTTATTCATGCCTCTATTTACGGAATGCTGTAATATAATAAATAAGGTAGTACGCAATAATTTGACGACCGATATGGCGTGGCGGGCGAATGTCCGCCTGCGATGCAGGAGGTTACGGGTTGGATTCCCGCCTTGGGATAAATGTTTGTACGATCTGCAAATATTTATTCCGGGTGTTCTGGGTATTTTCTGTGTATAAAAATATCTAATATAAAAAATATCTATACGCACCAAGACGAATATACCCTGAATTTCAAGTTTGACCAATGGCTTAGGTTGTACGTTGTCTATATCAGTCAGTCAGTCAGGATATAACTGTCTTGACATATTGTATAGATTCTATAGTATTTGTATAGATTCAATTGAGAGTACACTTTATTTCTAGGTAGCAAAGCTTGCGATTCAAATTTCCCATCCACTTTGGAACGGACGATTCACTTAAAAGTTGGAAATTGCTTTGTTGCGAAGACAGTGGATATTGAGCGGTGTGACTTTGATTAAGAAGTGCAAGTCAGGAAATGGAAAACTCGACTGCTTTGTATTCCGTGTTGAGTTATTTTACGAAATAATGTACCAATACAAAGTGCTGAAGTAGGTATCTATATCCAGTTAAGTTTGAACTGTTGACTGAGAAAGAGGCTTCAACAAAATTACTTAATCATCATCCTGATAAAGACTACTACATAGACATAGGCATACCCTATGCATCATCTTTCTGTCTGTATCCACGCTAAGTGGGGTCGATTCAACAGGTTTTCTACTTTTTAAATTCTTAAATTATTGATTGTGCATAGAAACATTTCAAAACAGTGATTACAAAATACATGTACAAAGGCGAGCTTAACCCTAAAAAGAGATTTCTTTCAACAAACCTTTGAGCTAAGTGAAAAGTTTTAAATTTTTCCACTTTTTTCTATTAGTCTTTTATTAGTGTTAGTTCTTCTCTCTTATTTATATAATTTTTTATACAATCCATCTTTTTTGTGGTTCCTTCTACTTTTAGAATAATCAACATCCATACCTAACACTTTTGTATGGATGTTATATGGCTTTCTTCCCTCCGCATGACATGACCAATGTCATGACCAATGTTCCACCACACTAACCTTATGACTCCTAACAAACTAGGACGTCACAGATGCTATGGGCATACTCCATTATGATTTCAGGAAGTCCAGGAAAAACGATCTCGAGCCCTTTTCATCCAGCGACTTCCTTTGATCTTAACAATGACATCACTCAACCGGGTGGGAGGGCGTCCTACGCATCATCTTCAGGTTTGTGGTAAATATTACTTAAGGGTGCTAAAATGACTTCTTAGAAATCAGCGGTCTCAAGATTTAATAACAATAATATAATAACTGAGCACTGGTGGTATAGTGAGAGTGGCCTCGCCTTCTGATCCTAAGGTCGTGGGTTCAAATCCGGTCGTGCACCAATGGGGTTTTTTGTTCAAAAAAATTATGTGCGCAATGTCTGTGCTTTCAAACGGCGAAGGAAAACATCGTGACGAAACCAGTTAGTATTCTAGCAGCAGCGATGGGCTTATGTACTATCTGGACGTACCTCTGACTACCTACCCTCTTAGGCATCCTCAAAGAATCTCGGGTGGGTACTTGTTACTAAAAGATCGAAAGGGATATCTACAGCGCTTGGGGGTTATTGTTATAACGCTATTTTTTTTATACGAGTAATAAATATGTACTAGCAAAAGCGCTCGCGACTTCTATTTCCACTACTATAGGTATCCGCTTAAGGGTTGAATATTAGGAGCTTAAAGTCTCTACGACAAAGATTTTTAAAGTTTTTACTATGGAAGCTAAAATCTGATAGAACATAGGTATACCAGACTTTTGTGTAAGTACCTTGGTATACATACTTAGTAAGTACCTATAACCTACTTGTAGTTGTTTTAAGTTTATAACAAAACTTGGTGAACATAGTCATTGTTTTAATAATCACCATTTAAAGAGAAATCTGTGTAAGTTCCAAATGTTACCTGTCCAGTGTATTTAAAACTACGACGATGTGCCCGTTTTCGTCTTAAAAAGGATTACTTTGAAGGATTTGAGGAGGTGAGGAAGGTCTTGATAAGTGGTTGTCTTGCGTTGCCGATGATTGCTTTGGATGTTACACAAACTGGTAAGAGCTTTGCACAATAAACATTATCCGAAATCTAAAGCACAAAGATAATTTGATAGTTAGTGGTTAACACCAAAAACCACGCCATAATCAAATACCTACATACCTAGATATTTATGCATATTCTTCATAAATTATTATAGCACTAAATGCAAGTAAAATAATGTTTTCAGAAAGTCTTATAATTTTAACAAAAATCTTATTGTTATCGTTTCCTTATATTCTTAGTTCGGGAGTGTAGCGCAATCTATTGCAATTAAATGTTTCACCGGAGCTTGTACAGCGCCATCTAGCATCGAGTAGCTATTAAGCTTGAAATGGGGAGGATTCAGATGCTGAGGGATGAATTAGTTTTTACGACTTTCAACAGATGTCGCACTTTCCCTGTGCTGTTTTACCGACAGAGGAATAAAATACCGTGGGGGAATACAGGAGAATCATTATGAATATTTAATTGTGCTGATTTGTGCTTTGTATAGGTTTTAATATTTTAAGCGCAAATAATGACTACGCTTGCTACCACGAAACACGTTGCCTGAAGTTACTCTAAATATTTCTCCTAGTTTTATTTTTATAACAACATTAAGTACCTACCTACCTAAGTAGGTACCTACCTACCTACTTCACAGTTTATGTAATAAAATATTTTTATTCTTATACTCCCAATTTGTCACTTTTTGACATCATCATTCATCATCATCAACTTGTTTTACATAAATAAATTATAAGTGCAATTATTTGATACTAACACCATGATAGTAATAGCAGTACCTAGTCGTAGGTACTTGAGTAGATTTTGAGCCCATCGAGAGAAGTGCTACACCATGCCTTTTCCCGCTGCCAAGCAGCTATCTGTGTTCCGGCTTGAAGAGAGTGGGTGCCGGTGAAATTAAAGGCCCATGGTCTTAGCACCGGTTGATGAACGCGAAGCAGTGCATCGTATTCGTAGGGCACGTTCTGAACGTATGTGATCTGCGGCAGTGCTTTGTTATAGGTGACGGTAACCACTTAACTTTAGGTGGTCCATCTGCTTGGTCCATCAACCAGTAGTATATCTAAAGTAAACCAGGGACCAAACATTTTTAAACTATCATGGTTTTGATCAATATTTTGGATAAAAACGGGATATTTACTGATTTTTGAGTTTGATTGTTTCCCGATATTTCGGCACAGTTGCATGCACCATGATCACGGGTCGAACTGAAGTCTTTGGCAAGTGGGTCTAATTCAACAACTCAAAAATCATGGTAAATATCCCGTTTCTATCCAAAATAAGGACCAAACCTCCTACTCTGAAAAAGTCAAAACTGTACGATCGGCCGTTTGATGTATGATGTGCGCAGTCTATATGCCAGTCAGCCGGAATTCTTAGTATAAGGTTTTTTTTTTATGCTAGGTACTGCTGCTGGGACAGCAAGGCCCACCTGATGTTAAGTAAGTATAAGACTTTGTTCTGGCTAATATTAGACAAAGTCATTGGTTGTGAGATCTACCAGATCACAAGACACTATCGTTATAATCTATAACAAAAACGGCTAAAAAATCACGTTTGTTGTATGAGAGCCCTTAGATATTTATTTTATTCTGTTTTTTAGTATTTGTTGGTATAGCGGCAACAAAAGTATATCATCTGTGAAGATTTCAACTCTATCACGGTTCATGAGATACAGCCTGGTGACAGACGGACGGATAGACAGACAGACAGTGGAGTCTTAGTAATAGGGTCCCGTTATACCCTTTGAGTAGAAACCAAGACGTTTCAGGTCTGCGTTCTTCTAGGCATGGACCCGAAGACCTGGCGCTTAATTTGCCTAGCTTTAAAACGCTTCAAGATGATCCCAGCGGATATTACTGAATAAATGCTTTTTGACGTTTATTTTGACTAATTTTTTTTTGAGTATTTGCCATGTAAATATTTATTGTAACTCTATTTCTTGTTTAAAAGTTTTGAATTACATCTATTGCAGCTGATTATATTTATTAAGTTAGGTACTCTAATGTTTATAGTGTACCTACCTATGTAAGTAGATATTTATTTAGTGGAGAAATAAAAACACTTTTATCGTACCTAAGTCTTTATTTCATAGTCAAGGCTTTTATTAGGTACTTACTCATTTAGACACAAGCACTAGCACATAATTATACTGAACAATTACCTACTACTTGAGGTACAAATAGATTACAAAAACACTAGGAGTATAAATACAATATTATAGGAACCATTTTATTCATTAAAATATCAATATTTACATATACAGCTTCTAGCTACAATCATACGACGAAGACGACGCTGCCAATTCTATTTAAAAAAAATACACTATATATATATTTATGAGACACTATATAATTCTTTTTTTTAGCAAATTCTTAGAAAAAGTATGTTTAAAGTCAACGATAAACAAATTTTTGAACCACCATTTTACCAATAAATAATTGTCTTTGTCTAAATAAATAAATTGTCTAGTTTTTATGCTTACCTACTGTACAATTATTAGAAGGAATTTATACTTTGTCCAGTAATAGAAACTCGCAACTTTTGTGCTTAAAATACCAGGGGTTCAATTCTCATACAGAAGACATTGAATGTCTATTATAGAGATAAGTCAAGCGATCCGCTATTGTGTCTCTCATATCGTGTGCATGCCTCCAGCTTGCTCATATAGAAATTCACTATTCAGGAAACGCCATTATTGAATGCATATTTAATGCATGCTGATGGAACAAGCGGATGGCCCACCTGATGTTAAGTGGTAACCATTACCTATAACATTACATAACAAAGCATTGCCTTGCAGGTCTCGTGTGTCCTACGATACACTGCTCTGCGTCCATTAATCCGAGGCATACATGTGTTCAGCCTCATATGCCTATTGTTTCACTGGCACCCACAACCTTCAAACTGGAACACAGCAAGCTGCTTGACGGCAGAAATAGGCATGGTACAAGCCTTTGAAGGCATGCCACTTAGCTTCATTATTTAGTTTGAGCAAACGGGTACTAACAGATCTTTAGAATAGGTATACGCAAACAGTTAGTACCTACCTACCAAATGAGTGCAATAGGTAGGTAGTAAAACTTCCATGAAGCTAGAAAACTCTTCGAGATAGACAAATTTACTAACACTAGATTCACGTAGTTTTAAGATGATTTAAATTATCTTTATGATTTCAATAAAAAAACCTTTTTGATTTAACTTATTCGACATTATTTCGTTACAACTTAGCGGTATTTTTAATAACTACTTATTTGTTCGCATAAAAAACAGGGCTACGATGTGCAACACGACAACATTTTGTGAACTCTTTATCTCGTGCAATAGAAAGATTTTATATAAATAAATAAATAAATAATGCTGGACAATCCACACAGCATCATCTAGCCCCAAGCTAAGCAGAGCTTGTGTTATGGGTACTAGATGACTGATATACTTAATACAATATATTACGTACATAGATATTTTTTTATTATACATAGAAAATACCCAGAACACCCGGAATAAACATTTGCAGATCGTACAAACATTTATCCCAAGGCGGGAATCGAACCCGCAACCTCCTGCGTCGCAGGCGGACATTCGCCCGCCGCGCCACATCGGTCGTCAATATATTTATCATCTGTGCCAAAATCTTTTTTAATTCAGTCAAATAAAGACATCGCTTTTTTGTAGTCATTTTTTACACAAAATCATCTAGCCCCAAACTAAACTTAAGAACCAGATAACTGATATTTACGTTTTTTTAAATACTATTTTAATAAAATAACACTCAGCCAGAAAACAAACATCAACGTTCATCGCACAAATATTTGTTCTCGGTGGGTCAAACCCACAACCTTCAGCACAAAAGATAGAGCTACTAACTGAGCTGTGAGTCCAGTCATGTTGGTTAGATGTTTAGTTTATCTGTGGGACTTTTGTCTACAAATTCTAGCATGTGCTAGTGCACTAATAGACAAAATATCTTGTGCCTAGCCGCGACATATATCTCTTAGCACATCTTAGCCCGGCTGGACGTATTATCATCTCACACTGGTGTCCTCTTTTTTCATAAATTGTTTTTTTTATATCCCACTAGAGGTAACCCTGCGACTTTGTTCTTGTATCACTATTTTCCGTACAAACCTTGGCAACCCCAATCCGCTAGGGTATGAGTTTGAACTACGTTTGTGTGATACCTATACATAGAGGTTTGCTCTCTATCTATGTTGTGTGTTGTACAGTATTGTATTCTATAAATTTACAAAAAAAAAACGAGTGTGCTTTAGACCACACGACTGAAGTAAAACTTCTAAACGTAACTGGCTATGAGAGAAAAAGAGAAAGAATAGTGCTTTTATAGCCCCTCCATGGTAGTGTTAAGCGTTTAACGCAACCTTATTGGAAGTCGCATAAGAAGTATTACTTCAAAAAAGTATAATTAAGTATTCTATCAATCACTTGGTTACAATAATACAAGCTACGCTTAATTTGAGGCTAGATGATGTTATGCAAAAATGTCCACAGATATATTTGTTTATTTAACCTATGTTAAAGGTATACGCAAGTTCTAGTAATATTGCTACAAGAAATTGTGCAGTAATTTCTGAGATTACGAGTGAGTAAATTTTTTCTGTTTATTATAAGAATCAGCGGTGTTTTAAGCATCGAGGATCAAAACGTATCTACAATCATGCAACTCATACGTAATCAGTTTTATGAATATACCTAAGTAAGTTAATATGTGCTTTACGTATTGTTATAAAAAATTTTGATTTCTTTTTAGTTATAAAAACGGGAGATTTATAAGCAGTTTCAACCGAATGTTTTCTCTATTACTATGTACCGATTCTTATCGCAATATGAATCTTGTTTGTGTTATTATAGGGGCACAAAAATAACTTCACGTAAACATTTATTTCCTAAAACTTATTGCTCAACTTTATATTTGTTTTGAAAAACCATTTTAATAAAATCATTCTTTTAAATAAATCATGATGGTCTGAACAAAAAAATACAATTAGAAGTCACATGATAAATCTAATAATATATAGGTACAATATTATCAATATGTACCTACTTATTAAATACAAATAACATAACTATAGACATTAAATTCAGGGATAAAAATATAAGTATGTATATTAGTTTCATTTTCAATATAATTTCTATATTACTTATAATTTTTTATTATAAAATTTCTCCGAGGTCCATTTCTCGTAACGAAATATTAATAAATTTAAGTTTCGATCGTGTCAATTTCCAAATAATACTCTTTGAAACTGACATTTCAAACAGATTTTCGAACAGATTTCGGCAATCAAATTTTAGTTTTAAACTTGTTTCAGCTCCAGAAAAATACGAGAGTTGGGCCTCAGAAATTCAGCTCTCCTGCCTTCATATTCATTCTTCTTTCTTCGAAGATAGTAGCGAGGTCTTCCAGCCGTGAGATACCTGTAGAGACGAGCTTCTGATTTATATTAACTACAAAAGCCCGGATCTACAGGGTAGATCACGAATGTGCCATAGATTATCTTCGCGTCTCTTCGTTCTTCAATAGTTTTTAGTGTTTCATGAACCATGGTGTATGAACCAGCCTGAGGCTCTCTTACGCTATTTAGCAGCTACCGCACGATAGATCAGTGTACTACCTCGCGATAAATTAGTGACGAACAAAACAAAAATGTGTAGCTACGCGCGTGTAGTACGGAAAAACTAAAGCACGCACAAATTAGTGCAATTGGCAGGCTGGTTCATACATATCGTCAATCTCAAGTCACTTGTAAAGGAGAAAGAGAGAAGGAGGAGGAGAGGAGGAGGAGAGTTACCTACTATGACAATTTCAGGCTGCAGGAGGCTGTCTCGTATACGCAAATAGTTCGTAAGCGAGACGACTTTATAAGCGCAGCTAGACATTGCCATAAAACTAGCCAGTTCACGAGTGCCATCATATTAATACCTAAACTAAATTGGTAAATAATAATGATGATTAGGCCGACTATGCTGATAAGATGGGCAAGCCTAATCGATTTAAATGCCGAGCGATACAACAGCTTATTGTAAAGGTAGTATTGTAGCCCGTGAAAATATACAAATCATCTAAATTATATTTTGTTAGGGCTTGCCTACGGTTCAGCCTAGTCGACCTAAAAGACTGACAGTAAAAGATGCAGTTACACGCAGAGCAGAATAGAGTTGCGTTTCTTGATTGTAGTCACTGACTGAGTTTGACTTGATCTGAAAATAAAATTATGCTATAAAATAAAGAAGTACAATCCATAAAGCTTATTTCATGATGAGCTTAGGGGGGTTGATGTTTTGGCCAAAAATTTAAGTAAAACATTTTAATAGAAGCTGTTAAATGTACGTAAACGTCCTATCGTTTGCGTACAGTTATTAGCTTCTTTAGCATCCACGAAACCTAAAGAAAATTGCATAACATGGACATCTCATAAATTGCCTACAGAATTTGAACACAGCTGTATGTATTCATGTTCAACTCAGGCTTAACTTGTTATCAACATGACAGGTCACAGCCATGATTACGTAAATCTCGTTAAACTTACGTGACATGTAATCAATCACTAGGCACTTGGCAAGAGCCGCGTGCGTGTCGTACGCAATTTTTCAATAAAAACCAGAAAAACAGATCGGACAGATCCCTGTTATCGGAAAAACAAATCGGATCATTTAGCTAAACGGTTGTATAAGTTGTAGAAATAATGTTATGTTCACAGGAATAAAAAAATGAGAGTTGTTGTTTATGTAAAAAGTATAAAGCTTTATCGTGCTCTTTGTACAAAATATCACGTTTAGTATTTTTAACTCGAGACTAAAACAGATAATTGCGTTAAAATCTTAAAAAAAAAACATATTAGATCTTTACTAATGCTATCGTTTGGCACAGCATTTATATGTAAGAACTTGGTTTTAAAGTTATTTTAGAAATAAAAAGGTAGTAGTTTATTTATAAATAAAAAAATACCTTTCCTCTCCACGAACAAAACTAACCATTCAAAACGAATCAACATTCAATTACCAACACAATACAACACTTTCAGCGTGAGGGCTCACAAATCGGCGAATCCCCGCGAGACCAAAAAATTATCTGCGCCGATTTCAGCAATTCACGTTCCATTGTACGGATCCCAGAATAATGTAGTGAAGGAAGGAACCCTAACAAAAAGGTTCACTTAATTGCGAGAGGGAGATGGTGAAAGGCTGTATTGTTTCCCGCGAGCCTTTGTACTATCTGACTCATCAATTTCGCTAGATTAGAGCTCGCGATCGAACTTTCTAGACAGTTTTTCTTGGATACATTAATCTATCTGAGGACGAACTAATCCCGGGTGAGCGAATGTCTGAAGGGGACTAAGTGCTTTCGTACGAAAAAACATCAGACCGAGAAACGTTGAAGGAAAGAAACGAACACTTTGGAAGCGTTGATTTTGGCCGAGTTTGATTACATGCTGCAGTCTTACCTTGTTACTAATAAACTCAGCGTTTGTAAAGCTCCTGCCAACTTATAACTATATAACTTCAAGTTATTAGTAACAGGATTATTAATTTTGAAACTAGCTACTGAACTAAAATAACTATCAAGTTTGTGTAACTATGATAGGATTGTAACAGACAGAATACTTTCAAGTGTCAATACGTTTATTGAAAGCCATTAACGAAAACCTAGAACGATTTCAACTAATTTGGATTAGTAGACTAATTAATGAAAGCTACATTAGTAGAACGATAAGTACCCCAACCGTCGAATCCAAAGCTTTCATTGAAGTTCATTAATAAATCTAAACTAATCGTTTGAGAAAATTCGTGCGATTAGGTTTAAACAAGCGTAAGAGTACGGTGGGGTGAGCAGAGATCCTATTTCATGACTTTGCCCTCCTGTAGGTACTCTTAGGTATAGATTGCCAAAGCATTCAGCACTGTTCTTAAGGCCGTAGAGTCTCAATTCACAGTGGACTGTAGTACGAAATAAATATTTGCAGATCATGGAAAATTACTTAAATCTTTATTGTGAAATAATAATTTATCAATATCAAAAACCAGCGAAACTGCGGATGACTTTGTTCGCGAGAAGTAATTTTCATTGAAATTTAAACCCTCACGGGTGCAACGTTAGAGGTTATCAGGAATTCCTTGTTAGTACACTTATTAAGACTAATTTCACCTGGAAATCTAAAGTTTTTACGACCAGTGGTTATGGCTGTGCATTGTCTGTATGTCAGTCAGTTAATCAGGATAAAGATTTTTATAATTGGTATAGATAAATAAAGTCCTTTAAACTAAAGCTTCGCAAAATTACGTTATTTTGTTTGTAAGGGGATAAAATACGCGTATTCTTTTTATCCAGAAAGAAGCTGATATTGGTATCTTATGAGTTATTAGGGTGAGAGTAGGTTTGTATGCTGTCATCGAATGCAAAAAACTCCAGGTGGTGCAAGATTCTAGCCCGTAAGAGTTTACACGAGATAAGTTATATTCTTTCAATAATTATATCTTTTTTTCTATTCGAAAAAAGTATGTATGTGAGGAAACTATGTTTAGTTCGTATTCTAGCGGCGATGGGCTTGGAGCCTGTTATGTATAGAGTACTTCAGCAAAATGTGAGTATGCCCTAAACGTAATATTTGGACGATCCTCTGACTACCCGGCTTCAAAATCCTCAAAAAGTTTTGAGTTGCTACTTGGTAAGCCCTAAGAAAGGTGCTGTTTTTTTTCTTTCCTATGTTTGTAGTATCCTAAAGAAAGCAAGAATTGTTTCCCTAATACCCAACTAAATCGTTGTCTGTCTGGCATACGTATTATATATAACGTATCAATAGCCACGCTGCGGTGGGATGAATACAAATTCTCCCCTTTTGAAATAGGGGATGACTGTCTAGTCTGCCATACATGGCTATCCATCTAGGTATAGCACAGTGGGAGGGTGGTTCTATACCTACGTAATATATAGCTTAGTGCTACGGTAGAATGAACAGAAATTCTCCCCATCCCCCTTCCCCCTCTGGGTTCTGTGTAGTGTCCTCCAGCCATCATTTATCTTGCACGCTGAGCAGACGCCGTCGCTAAGTGCTCGAACAAACTGAAAGAGAGATTTCGGTTAAAATTTTATGATGCTGGAAAAATACGATGTTTTTCTCAAAAAATGATAAAGGGATCATTTTACTTGTTGAAATTCGTGACGTGGTATAAAAAATGACAAATTTTCGCGGTAGCATTGAATCTTAAATTATTTACAATCATTTAATCTAAGATTTTGAGCTAGAGTTACTACATAGTTTTTATAGACTTTTTTATGGGAAAAAGTGATGAGTGAACCTGATGTTAAGCGGTCACTTTTACCTATAACTATTGCATTACTCTCTAAAAGAGAACGCCTACCAAGACTTCATGATGTAAAAGTATTGTCTTAGGTATTTTTTACACTGCGGTCATTTAAGATAAGCATAAAAAGATATTTCTTTTAGTTTACTTTAGAAGAGAAAGCAGACTTTTATTTTTAGCATCAGTGATAATCCTACTATGTATATAATTATATTATAAATGCGAAAGTTTGTAAGTATGGATGTTTGTTACTCTTTCACGCAAAAACTACTCAATGGATTTTAATGAAATTTAACAATATAATAGCTTATACATCAGAATAACACAAAGTGTATTATTTATAAAGATATTTTGTAAATTGGCCAAAATATAACGATAAATGTTAAGTCGGAAAAAACTAACCACGCGGACAAAGTGGCGGGCCATAGCTAGTATAAAAATAACCAAATAAAATACTATTTAAGTGCAAAATAAAGATAAATTTAATTTGATTTGGGTATTGGTTTAGTGTATCGAAGGGCCGAGGGTTTTATGCAAATCTGTGTTTGAATAGGACATTTGAGAGTCGCAAGTTTAAGGCTGTGTCATGTCGATAAAGCAAGAGGGCCTACTAAACAGGTTTGAAGGGAGCCTAATTAATTGGATAAAGGTCGTTGGCCACGTGACTGGTAGGTTAATTTATTTGTTGGGCAAAATTATAATAACATTTTAGTGATGTTGAAACTGATGATAGTTTGAAAATGGAAAATTATATGTTTTAAATCAAAATCCTTTACACCTCAGAGACGAACGCATTGCATGTCATCTGTGGACGTATATTGTGTATACGTGTGATTTTTATAACCGCTCGACATCAAGTGAGCCATCTTATTCAGTTTCCGGTGATATGAGTAAGAAAGATAAGAACACTGAGATGACGACTGATAGAAGAGGGTTGGAAGAAAAAAACATATTGCGCTGACCCCACTTAATGTGAGATAAAGACAGAACTATGATGATGATGAACAGAATATCACTACACCAAGGACTGATGAACAGAATATCAGTTTGTATAACGCGGAGTCCAATAATTATTATTGGTTTGGTAATAATAAAGTCCTTTTCACAAAAGATCAAAATTACAATATCGCACGATCCAATTTACCCACCCTTCGTTTAATTAACCTGCTGTTACTATAACTCATGTTCTTCACGTGAAATTCAGTTTTCAACTTTATACACAACAACCCAATGCTCAAAATATAGTAAAACGACCTCGGCTTCATCAGTTACACGATTACTCTCGGCATACAGTTTTCAATTTTCAACTTTGGGTGTAACGACATAAGGTTCAAACTGTTGTTGTTACCGGTAGGTATCTAATATCGTATGTTTTCCCCAGGGACCAAATGTTACGTTTCAATATGCTGACTATACAGTTTCACGTTTACCTTTTATTTTATTTGAGAGCAATATGTTTGAGTTATTGAAGGAATGCTTAGATAAGTAATTGCAGTATGTATTTATTTTCTACTATGCAAAACGCGCGCGTCTGTCTACGTGAAGTTATTTTCATACAAACTTCAACCCCTGCTGTACCCTATAAGCGATTGAATTTTGGTAATTTCTTTTTTAGTACCGAGATGAATATATCCTGACTGAAATCTCTACGACCTCCAAGGAACCAACAATAGCAGTAGTTCCTACTTACAAATAAAAACAAATAAAACGTTGATATCCTCACCAAAACTAGTAGTGTATGTAAAAAAACGACAAAACTAGATATGCATTCCATACCTATGTTGCCATGTCTTAACAAAATCCAGAGAAAATGCCACGAGAACAATGGGAAATTATTTTGAAATTTTCTGCTATCCCCGTTAACGGGGACAGAAAGGACATTGGACACAGGGGCTTCGGTAATGAAGCAATGGCAGCCTTCAAATATTAATCTTAGCAAAATCACCTACACCTCACGAGTTATATCAAACATCCCTGCGTTTCATTAAACTTGATGTCGTTTTAAAACTTTCCTCTCCGTATTTTAGGGAACGAGCTAACTTTGAGCATATTCTCAGACATTACTAATTAATTATATGGTGTGTAAAATTTGAATTCACTAGAACAGTGTGGGTTTTATTGCTTGAAATTAAATAATTTATTTTTCACTGCAGATTAACTATCGTAGTTATTATAATAGCATCAAACGCAGAAGAATATTTTTACGGTACAGAAGCTTAGACAAAATAAGAACACTATTTCACACACTTGCCAATTGCGGGTGGAACAAACTTGCAGTATAAGGTAATGATGATCTGTATATTTTTATCTTTTATTCACCGCAATCATACTAAGTAGTTGAATTTTTACCATACCTACCTACGTTTTTACCTATTATCTATATAGGTAAGCATTTTTCATTAGTTGATAGCCTACAGTTAAAATGGTCATGTTAAATGAACCCTCTACTATGATTACGTTACAGAATGATAGGTCCGTGAAAAAGTTTCATGACAGTAATTGATTCGATTCATTAGTCAGCGGATGTGGTTACGCCTACCCCTAGTCACAAGCACGCACCAACTGTTTTTGTGAACCTCGAAATATCCATAGGCTCAACATCAAGGTTCTCATCAAACATTTACCGTCCTTTTACAGGAGCTTACTCGTTTCTGCTGCCATTACCGAACCCTACCACCCGTTACTTTAATTAAGTAAGTGTGGTGAACTATATAACGGTAGCTATATAATAAGGACTGGCACTAGTTCCAACGGCTTTAAAATTGTCGTAGTCTTTTCGAAATCAGAAATAAAAAAGCTTGGGTATCCTTATTTTATTACATGTTTGAGAATCTTTATCCTGACTAACATAATATAAATAACGTCGATCCTAAGCCACTGATGCTAGAGATTTTCAGAGAATATTTACTGTGTGTTAAGAAAGAAAAACGATTGTATAAAAATTGCTTCACGCGAATAAAGTCGCAAGCGAATCTAATCATATTTGTATGACTTTTAGTCAGAACTATTTTCAGACCTTTCTATCCACGAACTTAGCACCTCTCTTATGATCTTTATATACTCAGTGAAACTGCTAAGAACCGTCCTACGTTTCGTTATCCGGGTTATTGGTACTATTCGAGAACCTCTCCCTAGCAGTAAATTCTACAAACTAAGTAAGTACAAGTTAAGTAGTCTCGCTGTGGTCACTTTAACTTTGTAATAAAAATTGGCAGCGTAGTAAAATATAAGTTATGATTGATAAACTCTGTTTTTAGCAAATCATGTAGATGGTGTTCAATATTATACTAATACATAAAATATTCGTTGGGCCTCCATTATCCGATGCCAGTCGTTACATTAATTAAGTGACGTCTATATCAAGCACATACTATGACAATGTGCTGGCACATAGCCAGCGCCCGCACGAGATTTATCTACGTTTTCATGGCCTGTGGAGAATGTTTTTAGTGCCTATCGATTGCGCCAGCTTGGCAAGAGCACATTTCAAAAAGCGTCGGATATAAAAAGCGTTATACTCGAGCTAAAAGTATTTTAAGCCTACCTTTACGAAAAGATCTACACCGACGTCTACGAGTTGTCATTGAATCGTAGACCCAAGTCAATACAATTATTGTATCAGAGAATAGAAACTAAAAATTAGCAATGAATTGAAGTATGGAGATTTTAAAATGAGTATTTGTGCGGACTTTCTCGTTTATAAATTTCAGCGTTTGTTTATAAATAGTAGGATACATATACAGCGGTGCAAATGTTTGAAAATCGAACAGGTCATGCCAAGTTTTTTTTTATTCAAATGAGGCATGAGATGTGAATAACATTCTGCCAGCACAGCCCGATCAATAAGCAATCGCACGGAATGGCCGACCTTCCACTTTATACATGTACACGCTTGAATATTTACAGGGCGTAAAGATTTTCATAGTTTATGGACTCCAAAACTCGTACGTGATAGAACGAAACGCTCGTAATTTGGATGATGAAGATATTGTGATGAGAGACTAAAAAAACTATACATACTTTATCTATGTTTTACTAAGGTAGTAAACTTGTTAAATAAAGAATATTATTGGAGTAATCATCATCATCATCATCATCATTGACATTTTGATATATTTAAAGTGAATATTTACGTTGGTGGCTAAAGAGTACTACAACTACTGAAATTACAGGCACATGAGGCTTACCAGTATGCCTCAGGTTGGTGGACGCAGGGCAGTACATCGTAGGAAACGTATCTAACGTGTGACTTACGAGGCAATGCTTTCATATGATGGTTACCACTTAACATCAAGTGGACCATATCCTTATTCCACCAGCAGTAGCATAAAACTTGATACAAAGACTAAGTAAAAGTAATTCAAATTCTTGTAGTTAAAATAACCTGCCAACAATTTAAAATTACCAAAACAATCCTATCTCCATTTTAATTCAAAAGCTAGGGAAGAGTAAAACTCAATCAGAAAAAGTAAAAGAACTGAGAAGTTTCAAAGTTTTCTTTAAACAAGAGGGAAAAGTTAAACAGGAGGTAATAAACGCGATGCCAGATAAAAGTTTTAATGGCAATTTTTTTGCCGGCCAATGTTGGAGACTGGTTGCAGCAAGCGGAAAAGAAAAAGCTTGTATTTCTGCTTTTATAGCTTTATTCTTGTGTGTATTTGTGTTGCATTTGTATTTGTGCAAAGAATTTAAATGTTTGGTCGGGAAAAAGTAATTATTTTTTTGTCTGAAGCCAGGAATACCTAAATATTGGGCTATTTTCATGTTTGGCTTAAGTTTTTTTGTTGCCTCTTTGGTTTGTTTACTCGCACATTTTAATGGATTTAGTTTTTGGTTGTAAAAAGAAATATCCAAATTTCTGGTTAGTTTTTCTATAAAATATTCCTAACCAGGTTTTACAAGTGTACAAAATACATGTAATTGGTTAAAATATATCGAAATAACAAACAACCAAAGTCCTTATTTACCAGTTTTTAATGTCAAACACTAGAATTCATTGGTATTCGCAGATAATCGTAGTGCTTGTACAAAGTATATCCTAGCGATATGCTGAAAGTTTCTAGAACAAAGAAATTCGTCAAACCAGGGGCTGAAAATCCAAAAATTTTCAATCCATACGACGCCATCTTGTTTTTTCTTGCCTATGAAACAGTCAAAAGAACAATAACAGTTCTTTAGACTATCCCGTAGGAATTTTTCCATCATTATATGTAAGTGTTTAGTAATACAGAAGTGTCAGAAAAAGTGACATCGCAATGTACTCGTTTATATACAAAAAAAGTCATAGTGAAACTTAAATGAAAGAATAATCTAATAACTTTAAAAATAAAATATGAGTTCCAGTGTAATAAACAGATTGTATAAACAAAAGATAAATAAACTTTAAAGTTTATGCGTCGACTATTCAAACTGTCCAGTACAACTGCTGCAACTAATTTAGTTCCAAACTGCAGGCTATTATACTGCTCGTAAACTCCCATTAGCTTGCGAGTAAGCCGTGCTCTGCATGTGAAGTAGAATTTAGGTACGGTATGTATTAGGTATGTTATGAGGTATTAGGTATTATGTACCTAAAACATATTACAAATACATAAACATTCAATCTAGGGCTTACAGGTATAACTGTCTCATGGTTTTATTTTTATTTAATTTTATTTTGGGAAAACCATCGTCACAACAAAATTGAGTTTGTAAATAAATTACAAACAGGTAAAAAGCTTGTGTTTGTGAGGATGTTGGGGTAATCTCTAAATAATATACTGAACCGATTTTGAAAATTCGTTTACCAATAGAAAATCACGTTATCTGTGAGTGTCAAATACAGATAACGTGTTTACCGTCTAACGAAATGGGAACGCTAGGTTGCAAATAAATGTGTATTTATTGATTATAAGCCAAATTTTTTATTAGCAAGTGACGTTTTTTTAAGTAAGTGGCTTTATCATAGACGGTGAGGGGCTCAAAACTGAGTATATAAATTTGTATAGAAATAAATACGTGTAATTAATCAAAACGATTACAAGTATTTTTTTAATCTTAGATTAGATTAGATTAGATTATATCTTTATTGTACACCATTAAAGTAGAGAAAAGTATATAGAATTACAACTTAAAAACTATTGGTACAATGGGCGGTCTTATTGCTAAAAGCAAATCTAAATCTTAATCTTAATCGTTCAAAAAGTAAAATGATCGAAAACCCAATACCTAAAAGTACTTTCAGTACTCAATAAAGCAGGATTTCTTATTCCATATGAAAAAAGCGAAACAAAATCTACTATTTCGTTTCCTTATCCTTAAAAATCCCGTTTTCTAAATAGTTTTTCCCGCGATCTACTTTACATCGCTATTTCACTCACCAAAAGCCCCCGACTTTACCTAAAGCCCGTCGAGAGCCGTTAGATAAAATTGCATTTACATAACGTACTTCTCTTTGTGCGAAACGGTCTAAGTCGACTGTGGACCCATTAAAAATATAATATTGCACAAATGTTCTTCTTTTATTGTTTTTTCGGTATAGCAAAGATATTTTGTAGATGATAGGTAATATCTATCGATTTAAAGTATATCTAAGGTGATTCTTAGTTCAAGTAGTAGGTTTTTTAGTTTTACACCATGCCATAAGCTTTATGGTGCAAGCTGATGATCCACCTAGATAGTGTTTTTGTTGAAGATTCTAACAGTATTAGATTTATTATAAAACAGTTAATGAAAATTTCAGAAGATATACATATATTTTTTTAATAATAACTTATTACAACTATTTTTTTAGATAAAGAGTACGTTTATAATAATGAATTATTTATTTTGCTATATGCTCGATTATTTTATGTTAATAATGGTTACTAACCATTCGAATAGTAATAGTACTTCATAATTAGTAGTAGTAGAACTCTTAGTAAAGGGCTCGTTTGAGAAAGTACTACCACCATGCCTATTTCTGCCGCCAAACAGCTTGCTGTGTTACAGGCACACGGGGTAATACCTGTTTGCCTCAGGTTAATGGACGCAGAGTAGTGCATCGTAAGGCACGTTTATAATTAGCGTGACCTGCTAGGCAATGCTTTGTTATAGGTAATAGTAACCATCAGGTGGGCCATATGCTTGTTCTATCAGCAAATTAAATAAAAAAAAGGTCACTGATAAAATCTTATTATTGCCAAAAAGATTTATCTTTAATTTCCTTATGTCACAGCCCATCCAACTAAACAAAAGAAAAATATCCAGTTGGTATACCCTATATAATTTCAAAATCCTACGCGTATACCGCCCACCCTTTACTGTAGGTAGAAAGATACTTTTCTTGTCTGGCTCTTTTCTTTTATTTAAAACCAGCCATAAAACGAACACTGAATGCGACCACTAAAAGGACATTAGCACTCTAGCGTAGCTTTACTGTATTTTAATTACACCAGCCACAGAATAACGGGTAGTTCTCTTACTAGTCTAGTGCTGAATCAAAAACCAAAATGGCGGCCAGCAGGGCCGGCGAGAGGGAAGAGGTGGGGGCGCCTGGGGTGACATCTATAATTCCAGAGCTATCATAAATTAGCATACGTATTAGATTGTGTGCCCGCGGGCGAGGGCAAATTCTGTGCACGATTTATATATCTCGTAGTCGTAAGCTCATCCCAGGAATGTGAGCGTGTTAAACGAAAAACGATTCATCAAGAAACGCCTATTGTTACGCTGATTCGTAATAAAACAGTATGCTTCGGGCAGCAAAGATGAAAAGAGTGATTAAATTCTTCAATGAAACGTTAGAGCTAAAACTACTGCTTCTCCAAACTGATAAATATTATTTGTTGTTCTTTTCTTGATCATTGAAATTTTAAGGTCAAACCAATCAACCAATAATAACTTTGCAACACACACAACGGAAAATTAATTATTTGTTTTAGGCTCGTTCTGAAATGGAATGAGGGTAGGAACGAATTTACACGAACCTTGTAATAAAAGATCCCTCATTGAGACCTGTTGAGTGGTTCATTAGTTATTCATTTTCATTTGCGTTACAGCTCTAATTTATACCTACTGAGTTTTACGGCCGATATAAAATTTTAGTGTGTACTAGGAGTCCGGAATTTCTTACTCACGAAAACTACTCAGCACATGATGTTTGGTTATAAAATAGTAACGTCTCATCTCATCATAGTATCATAAAATCTAAGTGAATACTTTACTAAAACCGAGTTTTTTCGAGTTTAAAACATTAACATTTTATGAGTTTTAATACTAAATTTTTATAATGGCCAAGTGCATCTATAGTTATATGCATATAGTAAACAGTACATAAAGTGTTCAGAAATAAAATCCTGACTTCATGATAGTGTCACTATTTTTATATTTAAGATAGCCAGGAAGAGAGCGAGTGTGATAATCTCTGCAATGTAACATCATATAATTTCATAGTTTTATTACAAGTCCTTAGAGGACCGTATTATATTGGCTGGACTGAGCATGAGATGTTTCAGCTATATTAGTAGCCACCAGGGAGTTGTTCAATCTTCAAGACTCTTGTGAAGGTAAAATCGGTAGAAATGTTCTTCGCTCGTACGATTTTACGATGTTTTTACATGAATTTAACATGTAAAATCTTCATTGTTGTATAATAATGTCACACTCCTCGTTTTTAGTAGTACGTTAAGTAAAACAAATTAATTTGATACGATTTCAATCCTATTTAATATTATAAATACGAAGGTTAAAATGTTTAGCTGTTTGTATGTTTGTGGCGCAATCACGCTTTAACTATTGGACCAATCAAGATGAATATATACTGTTTCTTTAATAATAAATAAGTTATGTTGTATCCTGAGAAAAATACAGGAACCGAATAAAAACGCCCTAAAAAAATGTCTTGAATTCGATCATACCAAATTGCCTAAATGCTAAATTCTAGAATTCCTCCACCAAAGAAGTCGCGGACAAGTGCTAGTTACTCAATCAAAATTATATATTTTTTTAAGTACAGCTTCTTAGTGTTACATAATCAAACCATTAACTGTGTAGGTACATAAAATACATTCTAAAATAATTATTCGAAATAGTTTCGGGAAAAGCAATTACTTTCCCAACTGGTGGATCGTGCCACAGTAACTTTGAATTGCCGCGCAGAAGTACCTACTACGATAGACCTAGTACGATTGCAAATAGTTTTCCACATTACAAAGAGCCCGTTCGCCACGATTACCACGGCTATTCATTATAGTGCTCCGTCGGGAGAGTTGGGTAATACACTACACGTTCATGCGAGCGTGAAGATGAGGAAGTAAATGGACGAACTATTTTGCGAATAAAACTCGCCATTTCCGAGTCCGAGATTTACTAACGTGAATCGAAACACGTCATTTTCTGCGCCTTTTTGTTTTGTTAAAATATCTATAGGATAAAAGCAGAAAAATAATCGTTTTTTGATTAAAGAGTGCTTTCTGTTACTCGTTTTCGCGCGCGTGCAGATCAAGTAAATGGATTAACTATTTGTGTACTATACTAAACTATACTAAAATCTCACGAATCTTTTTTTTATGTTAGGACGCGCCATCGTAATGTCAACGGAATCAATAATAAAAAAAATCTAAGTTGGTATTGTAAGAGTGAAATAGGAGATGGTTTGCCAGTATTAGTACGGCATGGAACTTTTGCAAAGTCTCAATTATTTTGCAAAATTTATCATGTTTCGATTATTTTAGTCTGTTTTTTTATTTTACTTTAACTCTTTTTAGTACAGCAAGCACATGCCACTTAACACTTTTATGCCTATAAGTGATAAATCCAGTGCAATGTATTTATTTGGGTTGGCCATGTGCTTTGGCTCATAAAAAAACCCTTCCTGTAATTTAGTTCCCATTAGTAAATATACTTGCAATTTCATACATTTTAATTAATAAGTGTACTTAAAGTTGCTAATTTTCCCCGTTTGCCCAACCCTGAGTACGTTCCATTGTTGTTTAAAGTAAGATATACACTGGTTTTTATTTTATTTTGGGAAACCCAATTTATTAGTTTTAATGTGTTTGGATAATATATGTTATGTAATAACTTTACCATGTGTTCTGAATACAAATTAACAAATATTTTAAACTCATTCACTTTAGACAATTAACAGACACTTACGTTTTTAATACTTTCAATTCCTACCCCAAAAATAATCACAAGATTTAATTTGCTGTGCATCTTGATCGAATTTATTTTCTCAAGATGCACAGCAAATTAAATTCAATGAATTTTGAAAGATCATTTTCAAAAATAGCGTTGTATTTTATTCAAAGAAGTTAACCATTATTACTTTTCATGAAAGGTTTCATCCTTTCATGAAAAGTAATAATGGCAGATGTTTTCGTTCGAAAGTTACAATTAGTATGAAACGTGTTTGCCAACGTATTTCAGCAATATTCTGGAGCGCTGGGACTAATCCTTATTTGCAGTTCTTATTACGTTTTGCGCCGGCTACATAAATATGGCTCTCCTGGGATCATTCGTACAATAAAATGTTATAAAAAGGGGATAAACCTAAGGCTTTATGAATATTTATTTGTGTTTGTTTTATAATGTGCTCCGAATTTACAATGCTCAATTAAAATACTCTTTGCAGTTTACGGCAATTATTTACTGCGGGAATGAAACCTATATTTTTTTATTTTTTTCATTTGTTTAATGCAAATGTATTTTGTATATTTTTTAAATTTATATTTTAGTTTAGTACGTTTATTTGTTAGAATAATGCAAGATAATATTTTTATACTTATGTAATATTTTTTAAAACTATTTTAGTGAAGGTAAATTAAGTACTATCGTGATTTCAAGTCTTTGAGTAATTTTGCATTCATGTAAATTGCGTTTATCTTATTTTACTTATCAAAACTGTGATGTGATTGTTATGCTGATAAAGTTTTTTTGTATAGCTAAGCGTTTGGCTGCCATCACACCTGATGGAAGGTGAAGATGCAGCCTAAGGTGGAGCACGCTAACCATTATGCGCGTGTGGGCAAGATTTAAAACTTGTTAGTTTAGAAAAATACCAATAAGATTCAGTTTATAACACTCCTAAAAAGTTTGGGTAGACTGTTCAATTGGACATTCTTAATACTATGTTTATTCTTGTTAGATAATAAGTACGTAAATCTGTTCGAAGTTTTATTTATATTATTAAAAACAGATATACCTTTATATTTAAGAATAATAAATGTAGGTTCAGATAAAATCAATTAGCTTAAAAATACTCGTCTCTATTTTCCCGTTGACACGTTGACAGAAACGTTTGGCGCTGTACTTGAATAAAATAAAAAATAAACTGCAAACAAACAATTAAACCAACAAAGTCTAACAACGAACGTCGAAGTCGAACAACGAAGTCTAACAAGATTATTATACCTTCAGCAACAAGATCCTAAAACGCCGCTTTACCTTGACCGCCCCGTTAGGTACAACGCTGGACTAAAATAAAAAAAAAACAAGCCACAAAGCAATTTGAAGAAAACATCGCACAGTGTATTAAAAAAACGTATTATGTAATATAAATGTTTGTAAGTTTTGAAGGAAATTGGACGCGTCAGGATAACATACAAATTGATCCCGAATGAAAAGAATAAGTCAACAACACTTGTACGCGTGATAGATCACGCGGGGGAAAATAAAAGCGAGCGTTAGGGTCCGCCGAAGAACAATCAAATTAAATTCTCGAAGGTTGATACAGCTTGTGCGATATTTTCATCAAAAATGCAAGATTTCACATACCTTGAAAGGCTCCTCTTCGTTCCCGTTCAGTACTAAGAGTGAATTTAAAATTCTAAGTTGAGTAAACGTGCAATGCCATCATCGGCCAGAGCTCAGTTGCGTCTAACTTTGCGGCGAGCCGCGCCCCTACACGCTACTTGTACTGAATCTCTACCCCTATACCGGGCTCGGGAGGCGAAACCAACCACACTCTTTACAGCTTAACCGTACCTCTAAGATACAAAGGAAACTACGCTTTAAACACTACTGTTAAAGTAGAAATTTCTGCGCAGCGAACCGCGCATATGCTGTTACGATGTCTGCCAACTGCAATTGGCTACCCGGGGATGCTGCGCAAAATAGGAATACGAAATATGAACGAGACTGCGAGGCGCTGGCGGATGGGGAGGGGTGCGAACAGACAAGGGATATTTGAATAGACCTTGCCGACTCTTTCCCTCTCACCAAACTAGGGAAGTGTGGGACTAAGAGGGATGAAAAGAGTGGTTTTGTCCATACCTAGCTTGGTACAAATCGACGTTGTACAGAGAGTAACGAATGTGCACTTTCCATCAAGGTTTTGGCAGAGAAAAAAACAACAGTGTTGGTAATAGAATTTGCCCTCATTACATTATCTGCGAAGCAAGATGTTCCACGAGGCAAATTTATTCAAGGCTTCTATTCCTGACAAGAATACTCAAGTAGGCTTGCTAAATATTCTAGAACAAAATGAAATTCTTTACAAAATACACAAGCTCCGAGATTATTTCCTTTAAAAATAGCAACAGGGATTCTTCTTATATCAAAGTAAGAAACAAAAAGCTTTCATCAACATAATCATCAACCTTTATTTGTCCACGCTGGACAAGGTCTCTTCGAAGACGCAACACTGAGTCGGGTCTTCGGTTTTGTATACAGTGTTTGCCACCTATGACGCAGATCGTCGCCCCACCTCACCAGATGGCATTCTACACTACGCTTACTAAATACAATTTACTACACTCTAAACTGAAACCTATTCCTTAACATAAACAATCTAGTGTTGAATACCTACATCAAAAAAATTAAATTCAAGTGTTCGTAAAACATTTTCATATTCAGTCGACCGGTACTAATACGCTGATGTACTCCCCAAGTCTTCAGATAATGCACAAAACTAAAGCCTGCGTTCTGGCCTAAGTCAGTAAATCCGGGTATTGTCCCAGCAAGTCGGGCGGAACGCTGAGATAGCACCTCCCGAGCCAAATGCAGGCACGGGAAGCCACTTACACCAGAATTACAGATAAAGGGAGAATTATTTGCTACACAACACCATCTGGGTCCTGAAACAAAATTTTGCCGCACATAAGCGCGTTGAGCTTCTGTGGTTTAATGATAATCTCCACTTTTTAATCCTAGGGTTCGCATCCATTCGTGCACCAATAAGTTTTTTGTTTGCTTTTTTTCCCCGTTTCATAGCCAAGGAAATCGGCTTAGTAGCGACTTTGGACATGCAACCTGTCGTATGGAATACCTTCTACTGATGTGGGTATGTGAATGAAACGTATAGGTCTATATCGTCTTAGCCAATTATAAATGTTCGACAACACATTTTGGCATCAAAAAATAGTAGCTTCAATCTCATCTCAAAAGAAAAGAAAAAAATAGCATCACGACTTTAATAGATATCTCCTCAGATCTTTAGTACTAAGTCTAGATTCTTGGAGGATGTCTAAGTGAGAGACATATACCTACCTACATTTTGCGTAGTTAGACCTCGTCTCAGTTCCAAAAAAATACGTGTATTGGGCTTCTGGTTCAAAACAAAAGCATTGAGATAACCAGTAGCACAGCGAACAGTGTAAACAACATGAATATCGAAGTCTACAATAAAGTATCGTTTGCATCCATGATTCCCGTTCAACGCTAGATTACAGCGCAGTCGTGCCAACCAATATATTATTAGATTGGCTGGAGCCCAAGTGGCGTATTTGTGCTCAATTAATGGGCCTCGCCGAGCGTAACTCTATTTGAAATGCAACTTACCTATTTGGTTGAGATATGCTGGCAATTTAATGCTACTGTGAATGTAATTTGGTTGGTTGGTATCTATACAATTGTGCTTATGCGTTGTTTAGTTAGCAAGTCAATATGCCAGTCGGGGTAAGGTTTTTAAATTTTATACACAACACTTCTTTCTTATTCTAAAACCTTATTATTATTATTATAGACAATGCACAGCCTTCATAATACACATATACATGAATAAATAAATATACTTTCATAATACATAAATAAATAAATATTTGCAAACGTTCACTCAGTGCCCACTACCCCAATCTTAGCAAAGCTTGTACTATGGGAAACAATGTGGCAGAAGGCAGAGCTTCTACCAACTAAGCTGTGAGGCTTGCCATAACTAACGTAATCTAAGTTTTTATCTGTGAAATGAATTACAATCTGAATTGAATACTTGAAACTTTAAAAGAAATAAACATGAAAACACAATGAATAATAAATTGGGAATCTATGCTTTGGAATATTTAAATGACACAGAACCACGCCCATTCCCTTTAGCTAGGCTTTCAGCATTCACATTTTAATTGGAGCTGAAGACTGTTGGTAGCGTTCCAAATGGCCATGTTGAATGCATTTTGTAACCTCCCTTAATACTTGAAGGTTTTTGTAAGAATGGAAAATACACTCGGGAAATGTCATGGGTAATTTAATACTGGCATTGCATTGTCTAGAATTATTTTAAGCTATTTTTGATGCCACTGGTATCCTCATCGTTATTATTCATATGTTTGTTCCATCAACAATACAAAAAAATATACAAGAACGGGTACAGCAGGGGTTGAAGTTTGTATGAAAATAACTTAACAGTGGGTTTTATTATTAAATGAAATAAAGTGAAATATTATTTTTGTACGTAGGTAGCTCACACCGTGAATATTTTCTATAGTAAATATTATACATACCGATTTAATGTGCTTCATATTTCTCAGTTCTGTTTGCAAGTTTGTCTCCATTCCGGGTCCATTGTTCTGTTTCTGAAAATATGGATTTATGAGAGCAATAAATGTTGTTTTGTGTTGCCTTTAACTAGTATAACTCAGTCTAGCGAAAGTTCACAAAAGAAACCAGAACTTTGGATTTGTTTAGTAGCAGTCTGTTAGGATTGCGTTTATGAAATAATAAAAACCGGCCAAGTGCGAGTCGGACGCGCGCACGAAGGGTTTCGTACCACTATCTATAATAATAAATAAATAAATAATGCTGGACAATCCACACAGCATCATCTAGCCCCAAGCTAAGCAGAGCTTGTGTTATGGGTACTAGATGACTGATATACTTAATACAATATTAAATACATAGATATTTTTTATTATACATAAAAAACACCCAGAATACCCGGAATAAATATTTGCAGATCGTACAAACATTTATCCCAAAGCGGGAATCGAACCCGCAACCTCCTGCGTCGCAGGCGGACATTCGCCCGCCGCGCCACATCGGTCGTCAAGTAATGTATGGGGTAAAAGAAAAACGTTTAAAAAAATGCGTTTATATTTTTAATTAAAACTGTAAGTAGAAACTAGAAACATTTTTAGGATATAACTTTGCGCCTGACAAGAAATATTTGAGCTACAGTTCAGCGGAAAATTAGTACCTGAAAGTGCAACTTTTCTGTAATAACAAGTTTCCCGGCAAACTTGGTCCGGCAACCCATCTCTTTTTTGCTTCAAGTGTCTCTTTGCAACGGGCAAAGTTCTAAATCACGGGAATAGACCATTTATTTTATCTTTATGCTCTTGCAAAGTAGAAAATTCAAGACACCGTTTATTACTAAATTCTAGAATATTATTAATCATGGTTCTAGGTTCTGCAAGGATTTCAAAAGTAAAGGATTGTAGTATATGGCCCACCTCACCTATGCCAAAAGCATTGCCTCACGGGTCATGCACAATCCAAGAACGTGTCCTACGATGCACTGCCCTGCGTCCATCAACCTGATATATAGGTTCTAACATATGCATACGTATGTATGTATATACAGATAAACACCTTTTAAAGTAGTATTTATATACATAATGTAAAACATATATGTTAGGGTTCATGTGCCTGTTATTGCATAAGCATCCATTCTAGAAATAAAGTAATAGAAGCATTCTGCTTGGCACAGAAATATGTACGATGATAGGACTTCCCTTAACAAAGCCTTAACTAAAAAGTCTTACCTAATACTCTCACTTTTAAAATACCTCCATGCAAGGTGAGTAGGTAGTCTATAGAATACAACGTAAACTAAGCTAATCCTATAATTATAATTAGTACCAAAGAGTTCCAAAGAGATATCTACCGTGTCTGAGAATTTCAGTCGTCTTTTTTATCTCATTTATGTTTTTATAAAATAACATTTTAAACTGATACCAACACAATGTGAATTGTTCTTGAAGTTGCATTCTTATTTATTGGAAAGTACAGTTAAATCTCACAAAGCAATATATTGATACTCAATAACATTTCGATTGCGTAACTTTTAACGTACTTACTTTATCCAAAAGCAATGTTGAGCTCTCTAAACAAAGATTTAACGTAGTTTTGTCTCGTATTCTAAACAAGTCTGCTTCATATCGACGCTGAATTCAGGACAGCTATGGACTAAGTTTAAAGCAATCATCGCACAGCTGTAGGTGCACAGTAAAATAAAACTTGATACAGTAGCCAAGAAACTAACAAATAAAATAAAACCGCCGTGTTATCCGAAAGACAAAATATATAAAAGTGAGGGTAGTTTCATAAATGTTCCTCATAGCTGATTATCACGAGCATATAACGAAATGTCTTTCAAAATTTGGTTATTAAGGACCTGTACGAGTAATAAAAAACTACTAGTAATAAACTCGACGTAACCTCCAAATATTTGCACATGTTTTGTCTCTTTCGGTCTAATTGGAATTTTTTTGTCAATGCAAAAATTCAATCATAATTTTACCCTAAGAATAAGGATTAGTCTGAGGTGCTAAATATTTTGAGGTTTCACCGAGCTTATTAGTACTAAGGTTAATAGATATGCAAGTTCAGCCATAACGTGACAGCTGCCGTGTCGGTAAGAGATGCGACAGCCTATCTTCTTGTGCGTTTCCTTATCCTAAGTCGTCTCTTGTGACATCCATGGGAGGTACAAGGAATATAACGGAAAGGTCCTATTCTAAACCAAAATCACCACAGCTACTGTGTATAATCACAAAAGTCACGCTTCTGCAAAATTCACTTTATCATACTGTGCCTTTGTGTGCATGGAATCCAATTCCGCTGAATTGAATTTAAAATCGGAAGTTGGCGTAGATAATAAATGCGTCTGACTAACACAACCATAGTCGACATTTATCTACATAGAATATGCATGCGTAGTATTAACAGCCCCCTTGTATTGATTTTTACTACCAGTGAATCATATGAAAATAAAATTTTCTATACGTACCTAACAGTAGTAAGAGATTATGAGATCTGCAATTCCAACGAAGATCCATTACTCGGAGTCTGGAAGAGAAATGGGGAGGCATTAGTGCACTTTCAATACAAATAATCGCTCGAGAGATTGCGGAATAAATTACAAGCACCGTTACAAATTTACTACCAACTGTTTTGGTACCTTTCTTATGTAGTGTTTGGTAGGTTGCAGCTAAAATCAGTTTTAGTAAGAAAAGAAAAGATTGTGAAGGTTGAGTTTTGAAGAACCAAAGACTAGCTGACTCCACGAACTTTGTTCCGCCTAACAGTCAATTTGACAGATTTTTTATTGACATCAATTTTATTACTTTTATCTTATTCCGGACAAAGATCCAAAAACACAAAAGTCATAAAAATTTGTCCAGCCGTTCTTGAGTTATAAGTGGTGTGACTATGACTTTGTTTTACAGATATAGATTAAGAATTTACAACTATTAATACCAATTTAGACAAAAGCAAAGCTTTGAAGAAACTGAGCGTTCAATCAAGAAAAAAAACAACCAACAAGGTATGTATTCTAGTGGATACACATTGCGATTCTTTTGTATTGATGTAACAACCACGTTTTTTTTTTAGTGAAAACTAAAATTTATTGAATACTTGCTAACCCGCTCGCGTTTTTGTTCGCGTTTTTCATGGAAACTTCATCCCTTTTTTACACCCGTTTTAGAGATGACAGCTCAATGAAACCCATACTTTGTTTTAAATTGCACTAAAGCCATTCTATAAATAGCGTCAACATTAATTCACAATAGTTTTTGTGTGATGCGTGTACAAACAATCGTACAAACAAACAAAAGCATTTTTTTTAAGTCTAGATTTTGTTTTTTTCGTTTTTGAGTACTAATAGCAAGATATCAGAAATATATCTTTGATGTACTAACGTTTTGTAATAATAAAGTAGATAGATTAAGATTTTCTAAAAAAATTTTGTCGTGTTCCCAAAAACTTACAAAACGCATCTCAACTTGTTTTTTTACGTAGGTGAACCTACATAACTTCCGAAAAATAATTGACCAGTCTACATATTTATACACAGGCAATGCAGTATCTACCACGCAAGCCCAATTAATTGTGAATTTATGACGTCATTAATTTGATGCAGAAATAGTGCAGCCTACCGTTACGGAGCGTCAGGAAAAAAAACTGTAAACAAATTGTATTTTAAGAAGGTAAAACCCGGCTTTAGTCTTATATTTATTGTTATATTTATTGTCTATTGATCAAAGCTCATAGTTTTAAGCTGACTGCTGAATCAGAATTAAAAAAACAAAAATTTATTAATAAATTTTTACTGATATACCTCTGACAAAAAGCCATGTAGCCCTAAGCTAAGCAAAACTTGGTTTATGGGAACCAGATAACGAAAAGAATACTTAAGTACTTGTTTTGTTAATACGTAGGTATACTTAAAATACCTAAAATACAATATACCCAGACACAAGGAAAGAAAATCTGTGTTCATCGTACAAATGTTTGTTCACGGTGGGGATCGATTCTACACTCAGTGCAAAAGACTGAGCTCATACCGTGGTTATTAAAACATGGTTTCTTAATCATGTTGGAGTAAAACATTTTACACCAAAGATTTGCATCTTTATCCGTCTTTTCATTCAAACATAATAATAACTTTACATTTAGTACGCAAATAAAACACTGTTTATGGCGTTTTACTCAAAAGTGGATACAATTATGGTTATACGGCTATTATAATAAGAGGTAGGTTTAATGCCTTCGTTATATTCTGCAAACGGTGCAATGTAAATCAACGCGATAATAATTATACAGGAGCCATGGTAGGCATAAGGATGGACCAGCAGGGAAAGATAACAAAGACAATGTTTATGTTGGGATCTTTATCTCTAAGGTATCTGAGATACAATTTGTATATTGTATTTAGGTTTCTTAAGGTAACTATTTTGAAATTAAAAACGGAAGGGTTTAAAATCGAGATTAGAAATAATTATGAAGATACAAATAAACAAGATCTACTTAACTAGTAAATATGCTGGAAGATGTTAGAATTAATCATAAACTAGTCCTCTAGAACTGAAATCCCGATTTTTATTTTTTATTTTGGTATACATTGGTAGGTATACAAAAATACCAAAAATACAGCGAACAAACTGCTTGTAGCTGTTTGCTTTTTTTAATAAAATAATTAAAAAATCAAACATGCTGTCTCTTATGCAAAAAACCATCGTATATATAGGCAAGGATGTAATACACAAATAAACAGGTACCTCTAGAAAATAAACACTAAAACTGTCTCATAAATTCACGTTTAACGTGTTCTATTTCCTATGAACGTTAATCGAAAAGGACTGCAAACAGGTTTAGCCTGTTAAATCATTTGCAACACCTGTTTTAGGTATTAATAACTTAAGTAATGGCTATAATAAGGTTGCTCTTAATTTATTGCCTGGCTGTTTCAGAACGTTGGATATATTTTCAAAGGCATCACAAAGAAAACACGTTCACCAACGTAATGTTTATTACGAGAAGGAAAACTGAAGCAAAATTTAATATTGACTCAATGGAAAGATTTCAAATTTCCGTCTAGAAAGCAAATAAAAAGAAAAAGTGTTTTCGTGCACATAAAGATTTTTATGTGACCTAACTTATTTTATTCGGATCAGTCAACTCACAATTCCTCAAATCAAAAACTGTAAAACAAGCATTTTGCGTCGTATTTCCATAATAAATTTAAAGCACTTATCGTATATGAAATATTTAAAGAACATAAAACGAAGAAATAAAATGCGAATATATTCGACTAAACCTTTTAATTTAAATGTACTCTCATCGCTTTTCCGTTCCAGACGCCATTACCGTCGAAAGATGGTGAAACTTCTGAATAGGGAGTAGACGTTGTGTAGCGCGTGGTCTCACCACAAAACCCTTTTCCACGAGGCGTGTCATGGCCCCGAATGACGGAGGTTTGCCCTATCACAGATACAAGAAATGAAACTCCTGCAAATATTTACGTCAAAACTTTCTCGTAAAGTTGATGTTTTAGACCCGATATTTAATCACCAATATTTGATTGTTTTTTTTTATTCATGTTCATGTTTCATAAAAAGGTTCTGGTTACAAACCATAATTATAGATCTTTTAATAGGTGTTGGGATTTTCACTGCATGAAATTAGAGTAAGAGTTTCTATACGCATCATATTTCCTTTTCCACAGTACATTTCCTACATTAATCAGAATGCTCATATAAATAATATTGGGACTGTTAGGGGTCGGATTCGCTGTCTTTTCATATTTCCTAAAGCGAAGAGTGCCCATTAATATCGAAATCTAAACCTCGAATATTACATTGTGAAGCTACACGTTGGAAGTGTTTATCATCTAAGTTGTATACCACAGTGTGTCTAATTTAATAGGTATGGGCTAGACAATTAAATCGACGAAGAGGTCAGCTGAAGAGCCAACTCGAACAGGTAGCGTCAGGGAAGTTACGAAAGAACCCGTCACAATCACAGATGACGCAAGACCTCAAGACGAAAGTATCTAAATTCGTGCGTGTTACCTGATGATGATGACTTATGGACTCGTGGTTACTAACTATTGGCCTTATACACAAAATTAAGCTCAAAGTTGCACAACGGGCTATGCTGGAGAGAACTATGCTATTATTGCTATTATCGCCGGATCTGGTATATTGGTACCGGATCCGGTAAAAGTTTAATCGGAACCGGATCCGCCGGATTGCAATCCGGCAAATAAATCCGAAGAAATACGTTGAAAGGGCTTGAAACGGCGTTTCATAGGCATCTAGTGCCTATGAAACGCCGTTGCGAGCCCTTCCAACGTATTTCTATACAAAATGAATCGTGGCGCGTTCGAGGCTATCCTGGATTGCTTAAAAACAGCCTAAGATTGAGATTCCAGGGTCTTTTATCACCCTAAATGGGCGGTAACTGCCATATCCGTTGATTACATTAACCATAAGATGTAGGGAACGGCAACCTAAAAATAAAAGTGGAATACCAACGTTGCATAAGTATAAAGCTAAACTAAAATGCCTGTCACCATCCTCGACATTATTGGGTCACTTCACTCACCCTTTTTATTGGCGGCCGTTCGACCCTTCGCAAAACTTCCTGAGAAATCATCGCCACACTCTCCCGCCCTTAGGGTTCCTTTTCAAATTCAGTTAAATTGAACAGACAAATACAAACGGTTATCCCTGACAAAAATTTTAACTGCTAATAATCGCTCCAGCATGACAGAGGTAGCCCAAGTTACTCTTAGATCCATGTAAAGGAAAAATAATTTTTAAAATTGTCATTACATACATCAAAACCCATATCTCTTCTATTCATTATATTAGTTTAGGCATAAAAGACTTATAAATGATAAATGATGAACCTTAAATCAATATTTTTTATTATCTATCCACTGCAGGGTATTTGCCAAAGAATATGGACTTAAAAGCTTATTCTATGGTAATTGCTTCCAATTCTATGCTGTTCCATAATTATTACCATTCTTATTAAACTCAAGCTTTAAAACTAGAATGTGATAAACTAGATGGTATCACGTATTGCTTCAATACAGATCTAACCAACATTTTTATTCTTAAGCGAACCTTCACAATTTTCCAGCATATCGTTTCAAGAACAGATTTATGTGTGTAACTTGAAAGGCAATCGAGCGCGTGACCACCCATAAAATATAAACTTTGATCCTGAATTTTTGTATATATTCTAATCGAGAAGAATAGAATTTATATAAATGTAAGCTATAGACAACGTTAATTTTGTTATATAAAACAAATTAAATTTCGTAATTTTTTAGCCTTTTAAAATCGTAGTGCTACTCTGTGGTAAATTTATGAGCAAAAAAAGCTATTGTTTGTGTATACAATAGCTTTTTTTTTATTACAAAGGTCGGAGTGAAAAGTATTTACCTAAATATCTACATGACATGACGTATTTGTGTTGTGTTAGATTCAACCAAAAAAGGAAATGTCGGCGTTCCCTAGGCGCCTTCTATATCGTGAGATGTGAACGAGAATTATTCCGTTTTTTTTACCTCCTGCCAGTGATCACGCCTCGTTTCAAACGATGTAACCATCATACGGAAACACAATATTCGACTGTATTCTAAGGTGTTATGGTATACAATCAATTGAAGATATTCATTTTGATGTATGATGAGAACAGATTCGTTGTTTTTACTCTTGCGGTGGGATTTGAAGATTTTGCTAAACGTTGAGTGTGTTCAAGATGATTGAACGAGATTTGAAGGATCAGGTCTTAATCGCTATCAGAAAAAAGAGTTCATAATATTGTATCAAGCATCGAGAAAGTTGTCTATAAGTAGGTAAGTTTTCATCTTCTTTTGTGGGTGGAAAGTATTGCATGAATAACATTTTATAACTGCTAAATATTGACGGTTTACGCAGCTGCTTTTAAAAGTTAAGAAGCTCTGCAAAGAAATTTCCAAACAAGCGTTGTAAGTTTTGACTTTTTATGTCTTCCCATAAAAACAATATTTTCCTGTTTGATAACATTCAAGCGGACAAAGGGAAATGAGTTTTACCCAAGTTACGAAACCAAAGTATTTATAAATCCGGTGGTTGTAACAAATGTATCGCATGTTACGAAGAAACACGTTAGGTAAAGGTAGGTAACAAAATTAATTCTTCTTATTATTAGGCTGCTTGAATTTTCATAATCAAGCGTTATCCTTTCAGCCAGCAAAATGTCGTTAACCACTAATCGCTTTGCAAACAGAACACCAATTCGGAACTCAAAGGCCCTCTAAAAACATGGGTTGTGGGAAAATTCTCCATTGAAATCTGTACTGTCATACGACATACCGTTACTGCGACATGGCACCGTCGCGACAGACAGAGACAACCTACCAGACCTAACTGGTGCGAAAGAGCCAGCCTCACCTTTTGGTAGGTCATATTGATCTTTCACCCGCCATTTTAGCTCAAGCCATTTTCCCTCGGAGCGCCACATGTAGGCACCAGTTTCGACGCCCTGAAAAAAGAGGAAACCTTTTTATTTGCCTGTCATTTTGTATTCTAATGAAATATTCCACAGGAATGGGGATGGAGGTAGAGTTTGATGTAGCTAAATTAGCATTTTTGATGCCGTGAAAATTAAGACCCACAGAGCTTTGAGGTTCTATATTCGTTTATAAATCTGGTTTTACGTAATTTTGATTTGATTCGTGTCTGTAGATCGGACTTTTCATATCGCTTCGGTATCGTTTCAAGCTAATACTATCAAATTAAGGATTCAATGCCTATTTTTGTAAACTGATAACGGTTTGGGTTACACATTAAATGTAGTTTAACATAAACGTCATCTAGTGTTGCCTACTTTTCTATATAATTTAAAACTATTAGAATTGTAAATAATAAAAAATAAAAAGGTAAACAGCTATGTTACTTTTTCCTCGTGAGGTGAATTAACTCCACATTTATTTTAACGCCTTATTGGAAGGGCACGAAATAAAATGAGCCAATAAAAAATAACGTCAATATTAAAACGGTGTCGGGGCCTACCCACGGGAGATCAAAGGTTTAAGCGCAATTTTATAATGTTGAAACATTCTCTCTGAAAGTTGAACCTATAAACATAAAAACCAAATAAAATTGACATCAATAAATTATTAATTTATAAACACTGTTTTTTTTTTAATGAACGATCAACTAAGGCCTGTTCAAGATACTTTAAGTCCTCTACAGGGTGTAATAAGAGTACTCCCAAAAATCTTGGAAGGTTAAAGTATACATGCATAAACAGTTCAACAGTCAATTTTCATAGTTAATTTTTGCAGCCAACTGTACCTATACTTAATAATACTTTACTCTTAGTTACAATTTATGAATATGTTATGAAGTAATCCACAGTAAAGGTACATGTTTATAAAAAATATAGTAAAAAGAGAAGATAATGCTTTTACTCTATGAAATACCCACGGGTAAGACAGTAATACAGATAAATATATATTTGACAAAAAATTACAAAGATTTTATATTATCCCATACGATGCGCTAACCAACTTCGCTTTCGAGAGTTCAATCGAACCCGATAAAATAACCCTTGAAATGTTTTTTAATACGGTACTTTATCGACTGTGGCTCCATCTACAGCCGTGACAATATACCATCAAAGGCTGCTTGATAACTGAAATTGCATTCAGTTGAATCGACGAGACATGCCACCGTGCCTCATTTCATAATTTGTTTTAACAATTAATAAATATATTGTTTTAACATTCTGTAAGGTATCCAAAAAAATTACCAATATTATCCATTTCAAAAACCACAAACCCGATTACCCGCGAACAAAGCAACAATTAGTCTTGATTTACATCGGTTAATAAACAGCAATAGGCGATATTACAACATAACGTAAACGGCTAACTGACTCATTATCGTTGTAATGTGTATGGCTATTGTATGTGTATGGCTATCGGCTATTGGGTTATAGCGCAATTATTTAATGCTTAGGTAATCCTAGTTCCTACTAATATTAAAAGTTTGTAATTGTGGATGGATGGATGGATGGATAAGTAAATTCTTTCTTTACGCACCATGACGAATATACTCTGAAAATATGAAGTATCTACGACCAGTGGCTTAGGCCGTGCGTTGCCTATATGTCACTCAGTCAGTCAGGACAAAGATTCATGTAACTGATATATAGATCCAGAAAACAAATAAAGTTTACAACTTATCCAATACAATGTGATAAATTTGAGTTCATTTGAAATAGCAACTGCAATATTGCACAGATATGGCCGTTGGGCAGTTAGTGCTGGCGTTATTGCTATGTGTTTGTCATCCCAAGATGTATGGAAGCAATCCCTCATGCCAGAATTAATGAACAGTGACTAATGAAATAGTTGCTTGATGTGCTTAGGTAGACATGTATTGACCCTAGCGCATACAATTTAAGTTCGGAACATAACATTAAAATCAGTTGAACATCTTGTACTGAATCAATTTTAATGAAGAGTTTAAAAATATAGTCTAATTGACTAACCTGCGCGGCAGTGCTTTGGTTACCACTTAACTTCAGGTGAGTCATCTGCTTGTTTCATCAGCAAATCGTAGAAGAAAACTAAGCGAGTCATATCAATCGAATGCATTCCGATAAATGGATAAACTTGGTAACTCTGTGGTAACCAGAAGGAAAACGAAGTCAAAGTCGGCCAAGAAAGCACTGGAGGTATAATTTGATGTTTTTGAAAGAGAGTGGTGGGAAAAAGCTATGAACCAGAAAGATTTGTAGTTATTTGGGAGAGACCTTTTCCCAGCAGTAGGACGAAATAAGTTAATAGAATAACATTTTATCACAATACATCGCCATCTGATTTATAGGCGCGAAAAGTCTTTATTGTGAAAGTATTTAGACAGAACTTGGCGACTAAAGCCCATTCTAATTATCAGTTACTAGTTAATACAAAACTGATGCCAACGTACAGTCAGCTGCACTAGAATGTATACAGTTCGTAACATTCAAAACGCAGCAGGAAAGGAGTGGATAGAACGAGCTAAAGACAGGGAAAACTGGATCAAACTGGAGAAAGCCTATACCCAAATAGGGGTTCCTATTACAGAAACGGGATAAAAAAAAAAAAAAAAATTAAATAATAAACTGCTGAAAATAAATGTAAAAAGTGAAAAAGTGATTAATATTAAGAAACTATTTTGTAATACTTAGGTGATGGGAAATAAAAAGGCTTTATTATTATTATTATTAACATTCAAAACGGTATCAAAAACTTATAGTAAACTCTTAAACAGTAAAAACTCAAAAACCGTCAAATTAGCTGATAAGTTCACTTATTTTTTGAGTTTTTGTCCTGTAAATATTAATTATAACGCTGTAAAACCACTCAGTAAGATACGAATTGTATACATTCTAGTGCAGCTGACTGTACATACTTTCATTCATTAGCTACGTAAAAGAGTAAACAGGCCGTTGCATCTATTGTAGATGATTCACGTCAAATTTATAATACCTAGATGATTTTAGCATCAGGGGTAACTTTTTTCACTCCTGCACTTACGGGACGCCGTAGTGCCAGAGATAGGGTTTTATAGATGGAGTAGGCTTGCCCAGCATCTTTACCATCCTCACGGCTTAATCGGCCTAATCCACAGGAAATATATGGTCAATACGTACATAGCTGACTAAGCCACGGGTTTTGAACAGAAAAATCTATTGCTTTACGCGGTCAAACTTTTGTAAACTCTTGTAAATATAAATGAAAAAATACTCCTTGCAGCCGTAAAACGACCCTGAAAAGTGAAAATATAGTGACTAAATATCATAAATAACACAAACAGTGGTTCTGAGCGTTGATAGACTGTAAAATCCATCACTATTTAACCCAGTGAAAAGTCGTTGGATCTATGCCGGCGTCTATATCCTTGGAAGATATTCAAGCTAAAGTATTTAACCACCTACTTGATAATGTCTCTTACTCGCACTCCCATTCAAGAACGAGATTGTGCTGGATGTCCTCAGAAAATAAAGAACCGTCAATTTTTGATGTGCTCCAAATGTAACCTAACCTATGATCTCGAATGTGCAAATGTCTCCTTGACTCGTTTCATGGGTACCCTAATTGGAGAGCATAGAGCAAAATGGAAATGTGCCATGTGTTACCAGAAACCAAAAGGTGACAATACGAACACTCCTGTTGGAAGACATGCAGATGAAAATGTAACCCAGCGTAAAAGAAACACAAGGAAACTCTCCTTAGACAACTTATCTGTTGAAACCTTAGATTGCTCAGCTAGTCTCTGTAGCCCAAACAACAGCTCCAATAAAGGATCTGAATGCCTCAAAAGCCTGGAAATAACAAATCTTAAGCTGGAAATTGAGGAACTTACAAATCAGCTCATCAAAGCAAGAGGAGAAATACAAAGTCTGCAAACTGAAAATACTGCTCTAAAATGCACAATACTGGAAAATAGTAAAAGAAACAGCCAGAAATTGAATATGCCTAGGTTGTCAGAATCTACTGACCAAGCTAAAAATAAAGACACCAACACTGACAACATTAACAACATGTTGCCAGAGAAATCTGAGAAGAAGCAGAATCACAACATGCAAAGTACCTCTGGAAATAATAGAGTGATAAAAAACCATAACAAACTTAAAATTGTTATAATAGGTGACCAAATGTGCAAAGATTTGGCATCTAAATTAATAGCAGAGCGCTCTTCGGGTAAGAATACCAAGGAATACACTATTGTAAACTACTGCTACCCGGACACACCAACAGATATTTTGCTGCATAATATGAACATCAAAAATCTAGACCTAACCGAAGAAGATTGGGTAATTTTGTTGACCGGGTCAAATGACAAAAATCCCACAAAATTTTTCATTGAGCTGTCATCGATGTTAAAGAAGTTATCTGTACCAAATGTGCTGGTATCTGAAATATTGTATAACCCTTACTTAAGTGAGAAAAGGCTAAACAATGAAATAAAAAAAGTCACTAAAAACTTGCACAAGTGTGAATACCTACCTGTGTCATCCATAAAAGAATACAATAAATCTGACAATAATATGTCCAAACAGTTGCATAAATCTATAAACACATTTATAAACACACAAGATTATAAAGACTGTTATCTGGGTAAAAATATTCTAAAAATGACTAGAACACAAGTAAAGAACCAAGTACCAAAACCAAAAATATTTGATCTAAAATCAAATACAGATAGTCAAAAACCAAAACAGGGTACCATACCTTTTTATTTCAATAAAAAAACTGTATCAAGCGTATTAAACTCTCCGACAACCGAGAAAATAGTTGAGATATCAATTGATAATTCACAGAGTGTGCCAAAAGTACCATTCTACTTGGGAAGAGCCACTAAAAATAAAAACAATAACTTATCCAAAAAAGAAGAAGTGATACCTGGAAAGCTTTTTCGGGACTAATGGGATAGATGGAAAAAATTACCTCAACATTATGCATCTTAACTGTGAGGGAATAAGATCTAAAATAGACCAGTTAGAACTATTCACGCATGAACGCCAAGTAGAAATTTGCTGTTTTTCTGAAACCTTCATGAAAAGTGATGCGATTCAAATTTTAAAGCTTGATGGTTATCAAAATGCAGCTAACTATTCTAGAAAAAGTAGATCCCGGGGAGGAGTAAGTATATTTGTAAAGAATTCTTTAAATTACAGAAAATTAGACTGGATATCAGAAATGTCAATTGAAAAACATTTTGAATGTTGTGGAATACTTTTACCCGAATTAAACTGTAATGTAGTATGCTTATACCGTACACCAAGTAGTAACTTTGAGCTATTCATTAAATCTCTGGAATTTCTCCTTTATAAACTAACATTAAGGGCAAGGAACAATAAGAAAAAAATTATTCTTGCAGGTGATTTTAATATTAACCTATTAACATTAAGTAAAGAATCAGAGTTATTTATCAATACATTAAAAATGTTTAATTTACATCCCACAGTAGACAAGCCTACCAGAATAACTAGTCATTCAGAAACCTGCATAGACAATATAATTACAAACATTCGAAGATATGAGATAGAGATCTTGGATTTTGGTATTTCTGACCATACAGGTCAATTATTAGGTATTCCATCAAGTCTCAGTTTCAGGGAAAAATTTTGGTTTACTGAAAAAAGAAAAATAGATAAATATTCAGATAGTTTTATAAAGTATCTGTCACAATTAACCTTCTCTGAAGTATTTAGCCAATGTGACCCCAACATTGCTTACCAAGTGTTTATGGAACTAGTTCTCTTAATATTTAATCTGTGTATACCCCTAGAGAGATGTAAGATAACTTTTAAAAAAAAAAACAATTGGAAATCTAAAGGTATAAGTATAGCAAGTCAAAATAAACGGAAAATGTATCTAGAGTGTAAATCAAGTAAAAATTCAACAGAACAATATAGATACAAGAAATACTGTAGTACTTTAAAAAAAGTTATAAGGGTGTCTAAAAAATTAACAAATATGAAATATATAAATAACAGCTCCAATAAAACCAGGGCCACATGGGGAGTGATAAAACAATATACTAGTCAAACCAATAACATACATACAATGATAGATAAAATAAAGATAGGAAACACTGAAGTAACAAACCCTCTGGATATAGCAAGTTCATTCAACAGCTACTATATTAACTTAAATTACCCTGGTAGTATAAATTCTAAACCTAATTCACGAAATCAGTCAGCATCTAATAGTATTTTTTTATTGCCAGTAAATGTTTCAGAAGTAATAGATATAGTAAAAAAACTTAAGAATACAAAATGCGCTGGACATGATGAAATACCCATTCAGCTAATAAAAAATAGTATTCACATTTTAGCATCACCACTAGTTCATATAATTAATCTAAGTCTAGAAAATGGGTGTTTTCCTAATGATTTAAAGAAAGCATTGGTCATACCTTTGCACAAGAATGGAAAGAAAAATAATATGAATAATTTTAGACCCATAGCAATCCTTCCTTGTTTTTCAAAAATATTTGAAAAAGTCATCTACAATAGAGTTATGTCATTCCTTAATTTAAATAATATAATTAATGAAAATCAGTTTGGTTTTCAAAAAGGAAAAAATACTTCACTTGCTGTTTTTAAAACTCTAAAACAAGTTGGAGAAGAACTAAATAGCAAAAAACATGGAATTGCTTTATTTTTAGATATGTCTCGAGCATTTGACTGCGTCGTGCATAGTACACTTTTAAATAAATTAGAAGAAGTTGGTATTAGAGGATCAGCCCTTGCATTATTAGAATCTTATCTTCACGGGAGAAGTCAATCAGTAGCTATAGACACATACGATCAAAAAACAAAAACTATAATACGAGTAAAATCAGAGTTCCAAGATATTCATTTAGGAGTACCGCAGGGTAGCATTCTCGGCCCATTATTATTTTTAATATATGTAAATGACCTACCTAGGGCGATAGAACACTCATGTGTTATGTATGCCGATGATGCCACTATTTATATCCCACAAGGGAATAAGACAATTCCACAACTAGAATTAGAAATAAACAACACATTAGAAAAAGTAGTTAATTGGTTAGAATCCGTCAATCTTAAAGTAAATTTAGAAAAAACTAATTTTTTGCGATTTCAAAACTATAAAACACCTAATATAAATATAGATATCTCATATAAAGGTATTCGTGTTCGCGAAACAAATGAAATCAAGTTTCTTGGTGTCAATATTGATAAATATTTATCTTGGAAAGGTCATATTAGTAAACTTAATGCCAAAATATCAAAATATTGTTACGCCTTATCTACATTAAGTAATAATTCATGTAAATTAATTGCAAAAAATGCATATTATGCTTACGTTTTTTCAAATCTAAGCTATGGGATTATATTTTGGGGTAACTCTGTGGTATTTCAGTCAGCGTTTTTAATGCAAAAGAAATGTCTTCGAGCGATTTATAACTTAGAAAGTACTCAATCTCTTCGCAATGTTTTTAAGGAAAACAACCTTTTAACATTAACTGGAATTTATATTTTAGAAATATGCATGTTTGTTAAAAATAATAAGCAATACTTTTTTCATGTAAAATCTAGCCGTATAGATAATTTGCGAAGCAAATACAAATATAACATTGTAATACCACAAGTCAATAATACCATGTTCCATAAAAGTTCATATGTCTCTGCCATAAAAATTTATAACCATTTACCTACAGATTTCAAACAGCTCGAAGGAAATGTATTTAAGAATAGTTTAAGAAAGTGGCTTATCCATGAAGTCCACTATAATTTAAATGAATATTTTGATCTCCCCTAGTTCTACTTTATCACATCTTTATAAGACTGCTTAGGTTGTTGAATGTTTAGGTTAAGTTAACTTTAAGTTTTTTCTGTGATTGAAAACTTTGCTAACCTAGAAGGATTAGGCTTTCGTTTATTATTATAAATTAATTATAAATAGTTTATAATTATTGTACGTCCGAAACGGATAAACTGTTGCTCCTAGTTTTAGTTTTATAACACCTTAATGTACACAGTTATTCAATAAAAATATTCTTATTCTTATTCTTATTGGTTCACGAGCGGATTCAAACTCACAGCCTTAGAATCAGAAGACAGGGTCCCAAGTCCCACTAAACTATCGGTGCTGTCTAGCTACGGTTTCATTCGATTACATTCAAAGTTCAGAACGACAAAACTGTGGACTGGTTGGTTACACTCCAACTTGTAGTAATAAAAGTCGATACGGTTGGTATCAAGTTTGGCGCGGGCACAGAAGTGTGGCGTTAACGCGCACATTTCCAGCATCTGTCTGCCAAAAACGTTTTTAATATAAAATTCTTTCTCGTACCTATATTATAGTATCGTTTATGAGTAAAGTGCAGTAAGCAGTTTTTGAAGATTGCCGTGGCAACTTAGTCGATTTTGCTTTGGATGTTGCCCGTATGTAGTTCCGTATGTTTGTTCGAGCATAACTTTTGACCATTAATCTAATCTGTATGAAATTTAGGCATGCGAGCATTACTCTTGGCGGCAGAAATAGGTACCTACCTACGGTGGTGGTAATCGGACGAGCCCTCCTAAGAGCTCTACTACTTCTAATTTTTTTTTATAAATAAATACAAGTACTTTACTAAAAAAACTTCAAGCCCAAAGATAAACAAACAACAAATTAGTACCGCTGAATTAAGCTACATACCAGACGACACACAGTTACATTAAGCACTTAAGCCTTCCAATCTAGTTACAGTGCAACTAAATTGTGAAATTTCCCCCATTCCAACATCCAGACACGGTTCTGGCAACTGCAAGGGAGAAGTGTAAATTTGCAAGTACAAAATTAATTTGGAAGCCGGCGGTTTTGCTTGCAACACTTGGAAATTTCTTTAGGGATTTATGTCTGTCTGAAACAGGCGACAAAAGTTTTGCGATTTACAACCTTAAAGTATTCGTAAGCTAGCAACTTGGGAATATTTCCATGCGTTGATAAAACCTACTGCCCACAAAAGTAATACTTGCACAAGAGTATATGAAAAAAAAAGCTTCACTACGCGATCCCAAGGCATGGTAGATATACCCTCAGATCTGTTGGTACCAAATACCTATTAAATATTCTTTGAAGGTGTTTAATGGGGGTTGCCAAAGGTACGTCTAAATATTACAAGGATTTAAGTGTACTGGGGATCACGTTTCAAAGTGAACCTTCAATAAATACTTTTTGACTGACTTCAAGACAGAAGTTCTTCACAACACAGGGAGGTTAAACCAATAATATAAGGATAAATAGGTATTATAAAAGTACAGGGGACCTGCCTGGCTAAGTTGTAATAAGTCACTTGTGACTATACTAAATGCTGAACTATTATTTATCATTATCAAGATAAGTTCGAGGAGAACCTCTACTTTCGTCGAGTTTTCATTCTATAAAACTGCAAAGCACCTTACTGCCTTAAGCTAAGGTTACCATTCCATGGAAAGCATTCTTACAGGATTTATCTTGGGTAAGCGTTTGAGAACATAAGCATGAACGTAACCTTTTTTTTTATCATTGATAGACCGTCCTTTGGCTTCAATCTCACCTGGTGGTAAGTGACGATGAAGCCGACGATGAAGCAGGGCGGTCTAGATACACGCGTACGTACGTAAATACGGGATATAAGATTCAGAAGTTCAGCAAGAAACCCTTGTAGTTTCACCATGTCTATCACCTATCTGTCACCTTTTATTTCCCCGCTCATCACAAAATTGTGAGATGTCGATGACAGAATGGATAATACATCAATTGTGGTAGGTAGTACGTCTGTTGTGTTATACAATTTGTAACTTTTAGAACGGTGCCACAGTATTTTATTAAGCATTTGCAAGGAAAAAAAAAAGTTAATTTATCAGTCAACTTCTGACTGAACTCTGATGAATGTATTACCTACTTGTACTAATCCACTGTAACGAAATTCCAAATTCAAATATTAGTCTTTTCTAAATTCAAAAAAGTTTGTAATTCAAATATTTGTTTATTCTATTTTCAAATTGTAAATGCTATAACGTAAATGCAAACGTAGCAAACGCTTTATTGGATATACGCCCTCAAGCCTTAAAAAATCTTTCTTATATTTTAGTATAGCAATACTCGTAATTTCGCATTCGACAACGTTTCGGAAAATACGAAGCGATTTCAAACGGTTATTGCGGCTCTCTTTTACCAGAATTATTCGAATGAAAATTGGCTGGAGTTTTATTTGGAAATCATGTTAATTTTATAATCCGAATTATTTTAACACGGAAATAAATAAAACGAGTTTAAAAATACGAATTAAAGTCAGTTAGTGTAACGAAAACACTGGAAATGCTTTTATTGTTATTTATTCATTTTTACTATGGATCAATCAATGCGATATTCTAAGAAGTATATCAGCATAAATGATACTGTTATTTGTGAGGTTGTAACGAGGTGGTAGAATTTCAAGAAGAATTCATGATTATTTCACACAAAATTTTTAATCTCATATTTTGGAACCTTTTTTTTTGATTATGCAGGACAATCCACACAGCATCATCTAGCCCCAAGCTAAGCAGAGCTTGTGTTATGGGTACTAGATGACTGATATACTTAATACAATACATTACATGTATATATATTTTTTATTATACATAGAAAACACCCAGAACACCCGGAATAAATATTTGCAGATTGTACAAACATTTATCCCAAGGCGGGAATCGAACCCGCAACCTCCTGCGTCGCAGGCAGATGGTTGCCCGTCACGCCACCTCGGTCGTCAAATCTAAAATCGTTGTCTTTCTAAATTATACCAGACTCGTACATATAACAAATTTACTCCATCTTATACTTTGTGTTATATGGTATATTAAGTATGTACATACATATTTACAAAAAAAGTATGATGAAAGTATTCTATGAGTCATCTGGTTCCCATAATACAAGCTATGCTTAGTTTAGAGCTGGATGATGTTGTGTAAAAATGTCCACAAATATTTATTATTATTATCTGTGCATGACCCTCACCATACACGCCACTAGCACCATCTATTAAAAAACCTCGGCGGCACAACTGAGACAAAACCGCGCTGCCTGAAACCTTTTTCAGCCAAGGAAAGGTTTCACTGAACTTTGAACCTTAAAAAAAGCTTGATAGTTCCCAAAAAATTGTTCAGGTGGCGCCTCTGTGCACCGATCAATACTTTTACACACACACGATGGATGAACAGAAACTTGTAAAAGATAATTTAGAACTTATTGTAACTAAATTAATTTAGAGAAAGCAAATGTAATGAGTGAGTAACACTAGATAAATAAAATGTAACTTACCATTATTAGAAAAATTCACCAAAAGCAAATTATTGCAATTAAATTGAACTAATTTTTATGCTTGATTACTGTAAACTAAACACCTCAAAATGTATTAAAAACTGTTTAACCGTCACTTTGAATAAATACAAATGTATCAGAATAATTTCATTCGAAATTTGATATCAAGAAACGTCACCACCAAAAGCTGACAGCTTACTGTAGTAACCAAACTCCATCTCTATGACTACACCACTTTCGTTTGGCGGGAAGATACAATTTCATGTTTCTTCTCCCTCGCTCGCGCTGTATTTTCTATGCGCTTCTCGTTTTAGTGTCGATTAAAGTAAAACCATTACGGTGAGAACAAAAAAGGGTCCCCTTTGAGCAAATTGTAATATATCATCGGTTTGACGTTATGGGGTCTATGGCCAGGATTTGCTTTTGTCCATAAGCAGTTAAATTTATTGGCGTAACGGTCTTGCAAAGAATAAGCTAAACTTTAAACAGACAACTTTAGTTCGGAAAGTAAAATTAGGGGTAGACTTATCAAACAATAGTTGTAAAACCTCTAAAAATATACAGTTGGTCACCCTGGTGCTAAATTTGAACCTGGAACCTTCAAAAGGTTGAAACTTTGTCATCATCATCCTCGTAATCATCCTGAAGAAGTCCATTGTTGAATAAAGGCCTTCTCCGTAGATTTGCTAATAGTTAACCAAATAGTTGGAGATAAACTTACTTTTTTAATAATATAAAAATAGTTAGTGATAAACTTACAAAACTTATAAAATAATTTATATTATTAAAAAAGTCACGGATTTATAGGTATATCTTGTTAACCTATGCTTTACCTAACTTTTGTTAACAAACCATAAACTAGACAGACATACTTTACTTATCTTTCTATATTTACGATCAAAAACTCGTAAAAATCAACTCTTGAAAATGACAGAACGTAGTTTCAAGGCATGCCAAGAAACATCAATTTGACTGTAACATGGGCTACCGAGGCCCCGCAGTGTAACTTAAAACGGCAATACAAAACTTCAAATCGTTTTTCGAAGTAGACACCCAGCAGGTCTTCTCTTAAAAACGATAAATAAATTTTCGTATAGTCGTTTTCAGTAACACTGCGGGGCTTACCAGGCAGCAACAGATAGTAACAGGATCTGCGGCTTAGTTCCGTTTTAAAAGTGTTCCTGCAATAACGAAATAAGGGTCAATCCACCAATCGTAGTACCCATTCGTCGTTTGTGGTCATCATCTAGTATATTCCAAGTTTTAGTATGTGGCGATATCATTTAGATAAACAACCAGACGCTCACCACGATCTTATTAAACACTAGCGAAACGCGCGCAACTTCGCCTGCTTAAGTTAGACACGTTTTATAAGTATCTAGTTATTTCAGGTTAGTCATGTAAAACTAGTTTAGTACCTACCTAGTTCTTTTGACATTTCAGAGTAACCCGTGTATTTGGCTTTAACATTATAAGTACCTTTATATCTCAAAATGATGTCCTCTTTACAATCATATACCTAGTGATGGACTCTCGGTAAATGTTCTGTAAAGTTATGCAATTGCTATAGGCAAAGGTCAGCATCACGAGTATCAGCGCCGTTAAAAAATATACAATAAACGTATATTTCTTTCACTTTCACGTACGAGCTTTTGGTACATGTTTAGCACACACGCTAAAATATGCTTCTGTGTCTGCATTTGTGGTTGCCACAAACAGCGGAGGCATGCACTATATAGGGGCCTTCCCTAAGCCGGCATAGCCGTCAGCTCTCACGGACGGCGGCCATCTATCATTATGTAACAATAGGGTCGCGGGTTCATTGAGCAGCTGATTTTGTGCCACTGAATGGTAACTGGATTTTTTGGTAATAAACTATTGATTTTGTCATTCTTTCGTATAAGTTTCATAAGCAGCCCAGCTGGCGGGGGAACGAGTACTTATGTCCCATCCGATTTCTACATCCCATATACTTTTAAATGTAAATCTATTATAGCTATATGTAACGTTGTTTTCAATGAGATGTGGATTTTGTTAATAGTCAAATAAAATGAAATAAATCTACGGGACATAAAAAAACTTCTTCTTCACTTTAATCCCCAGACACGTAGATAATCTCTTAGTGACAAGGATAAGTACAATAAGTGAATAATCTTGGAGGTATGTCAAAGAGGGATAGTCAAAAAGTACGTCAAATATTATATTATGGCACGAGCCCACATCTTTTATGTATGTGACGGGATGACAGGATGTATGCCTAGAAAACTAACTGATTTCCTAACGATGTTTTCCTTCACGGTCTACTAGCATCGTATATACCTACATTTTTCTGTAAGATTGATTAATTTGAAGGCGTGAGATTAGCCTATTAAAAATACCGTATTTCTATTAACCGGTGTCTGCAGACATTCAATGTTAACATCTAAGAATTGCCCCCCTGAGTCATTGCTCATTGCCTATTGCCTATTATACCACGTGCCAAAGTAAGTGCTAATATTTAATACCTTCAATAGGTTTCTGATTGTTTTCTACAGAAACTAACTGCACAGTTAATTTCTAGATTGCTTTAGACGTTATGGTAATTGTCACATTAATTATAACTTACTACCCTTTCCTAATGGTGGTAATAGTGCTCGGGAGGTTTAGTAGTAGCATAACGTGGTAGGTGCAAGTGAACCCGCATTTTGATAGGCCTAGTTTAGGGTCGAAATTATAATCCAAAAAAATTTTTTTATTTTTGGATCACTAAGCGTTTGACTGCCATCACACCTGATAAAAGTGTAAATGCAGCCTAAGTTGGAGTAAGCTTAGCTATAATCCACTTGTTCACTTTTGGCTTGCAAATTCCTAAGTTGTAACGTTACATTATTAATTTACAAAATATTATGTGCGCTAATGGACCTAATGGCTTAGTGAAGGAACCTCTGTGAAAGGCTTGTCTGGAAACTTATTTCAGATGCTAAGCAGTGCTACTGCTTTTGGTGAAATGTCGGCAAACACCGTATGTTAAGTTTTATTCAATTAAGTTTTGATATATAACATGCCCTATATCGTGTCCGCGCTTAGGCCGTTGTGAGATCCAAATTGTAAGGAAAAAAGTAAATTAAATTTCAAAAACTTTCAAAAGTAAATCCTATCACATAGTTTGAGACCCTTTTCTTTCTACATCATAATAAAAAACATACAAATGCGAGAATCATTTAAAACTGTGGCGTTTTAGGTTAAAAGCAGTTTTTCTTAGAATTTTTTTTTACATGGATAAACGTATAATGATTACAGATTGTTGAAGTAGAAAACAGTATTTGTTCTACATTGTATATTTTTCAAGTTGAGCTTGTAGCTATTGAACCTGACTATTTCACATCACAAATTAAATGCGTAATATCGTCGAAATATGGTTTAAAACAGCATACGCTATCGTGGCGCTTATGACCGCTGCGATTGGTATCGAAATGTGTTTTTTTTTAATGGTTTTACGAGACTTGAGTCTACCAATATAATGCATTTTTTAGGTATTTTAAAATTGATTGATTTGATAAACGCGGAAGTTATAGTGAAAAGTGTTAAACGCATTTTATTATTATCTATAAAATATACTACTTTTGGCAAGTCACTGTGAATTTATTTTCGTGTATTAAGATGTTTAAATAGGTTCTTATTTTATCAATTTGTGCCAGTTTGCTATAAGGTATGTACTCCTACCTACTGCTATCTTAATGACTTTAGTATCTAAAGGTAGGTAAGAACCTACATTACCTATCTGCGTACAGACCTGTTGGCTTGAAAACACAAAGCAGGTAGTACCAAAAAAATAGGAAGTATACCTACCGAGGTACTTAGTTAGTACTATGTGCTAACACATTTTAAATACACTGTCTACAAAATGAACTATCGATAGAAAAAAGTTTTAGTAAATAGGTATTTCCTGATCTTTTTTTACAAGTTATAGGTAAACGTTTGACCGTAATCTCACCTGATGTTAAGTGATGATACGGACGATCGTTTTTGATTAGATAATTCTTTGTGTTTGGTATTTTGTTGACTTTTTAAAAACTTACTAACAGTAATGTTTTGCTTGTTGAATGCCAGGTATTTTAGCTACCGTATTTAACAAAACCACGAAGGCTTTATCTTATGTCCACTATCAGAGGACCCGGTATTTCTCTTATCTGCTGCACACAAGCAAACGGTCTTCTAAAAACTATACACACTAACAAACAAAGTCATTACCAAATTAACGATACTCAGGTGACGAAAAAGCATTTGGTAAACAAGCTTCATTCCGAACGGTTGCCTAAGTGCTAGTGATCTATCGTGACGTCATAAAACTGGATGTAACTTGTGAATAATAGGTATTATTATGTCCTCACCATGTCTGTCACCGAGTTTACATTCAAATCAAGATGATTCAAGTGATACAAGTTCATCTGAATTTACAAGTACAGTTTTGGCAAAGTATGATGCAACTTTAGATACAGATATCAAAGATTTTAAAACTACTGTTATAATATCACATGGTGTTGAAGATATTTTATCTGATGGAGTAAACTATATAAATGGTGGTACGTATTCAGATTGTAAGCCGGAGGTTCTATCGGCAGTACCTCAAGTTTTTACGCAAGACTATAATTCAAGAGACTCAACTGGATTCAGTATTCAAGACATTCTTGGCTTGCAACAACCATACAATAATCCACACACTGAGGTATTAGAGCCTAGATATGACTACAATGCATCAAACTATGAAAATATAAGTAATAGTTCAAACAATTATGGATCGGGTGCAGAAGAAGCGATCGCCGAAGACTGTATTGCAAGCGACAGTTTATTTTCCGCAACACCACAAGTCGTCAATCAAGCTATTTACAATAGAAACTATGCTACTAATGAACTTGCACGATACAATCAAAGAAGTCTGGAGAACAGTACCAAAGATCAAACAAGGGAAATAACCGACATACACGAATCAAGTTTTCCTAGTCAGGTTTGTATGGATCACTAAAACTTTAAAAAACCCGACCTAAAATACTCGTTCGATTTCATCAATAATTTACGAATACTGTAACCACAATAAAACCGGATTCATAATGACAATTTAATATATCTACCTACTTATCAGCTACCTATTGGAAAATAGTATGTTGCAGCCAATTCATTATTTTTTTAAAGTCAGGCAGAGCAAGACGTCATAGTTACCAAATCCGCATTGCATTTTCAGAATCCTGCATGGAACAGTAAACACGCTGTTGGCGCTCAAGATATAAGACCATCTTCTGAATTACCCATTGATGGTAAGTTTTTATCAATAGCTCTGATATGATTTTTTATACAATACGTTGCATAAGTGCTTAAATGTTTTATCGTGTTTCAGACATGTCATCAGAATCTTCCTCCTACCAAAAAGGATTTTCAAAGAGGGCAAGGACGGCCTATACCAGCTCCCAACTAGTTGAGCTAGAAAATGAGTTTCATCAAAACCGCTACCTCTGCCGACCACGGCGCATAGAACTCGCTAACTACTTGCAACTATCAGAGCGTCAGATAAAAATATGGTTTCAAAACCGCAGGATGAAGTACAAGAAGGACAACAAGCATAATAAACCTTCATCGTCGGTAGATGACAGCCCTTCCAGCTCCAAAGATTCACCAAGTCAAGACCATAAGATGAGTCACGGAAGAAGCTGTGGTGGTCATGATCGCCACAGACGACTATTAGTTGATAGTCATGCAACCCATCACAAAGTTTACTTGACAAGCGATGGCATTCCCAGGCCGCCGGAATACCCTTCCATAAGCCCGATAAAGACTGTGATAAAAGGCCCTCAAAATACAATCGAGCTTCCGTCTTACACGCCAAACTTGTCCTACTCGTCGTACTACGCTGGTGGTAGTAGGGCCGCTTACTCACCGATGACCGAAGTTTATCGGTACAGTGATGAATCATTGGCTCAGAATTCTACGTTGTCAACGATAGCATCGGATAGTTACATACCGAACGGAATGAATTTGAAACTAGGCGATGACTTAGTACGATACTCTACCACATCTCCGTACTACAATCCGTTGTCTGCTGGAGTTATGATACATCCTGCTACTTCTGATGGTTACGTCTTCAGTTCTTCGATGGCAACTTTACCAACTCCTACGTATGATGATAATGGTCTTCATGCAAGGACATCGACTTTATCTCTTCCACAAGACCCTTACTTTACATATTTGCCGTCCGACACCTCTGCTCAACAACAACCAGCTTCTTCAGCTAGCAAATACCCTTCGTCTTCTTACATAACATTGTGAAATCAACTAATGGTTTAGAAATCATGTTTGCTAATACAATCTATTGTGGTGGATTTAGTGTGGATTAAGTGTAACTTTATCGTGGACAACAATATTTTTGTGTGCTATAGTTAAATCGTTTTTTTTCTGCGCCTATGTATATGTTGTTACGCTGGTCAAAATGTTCACTAATACTTAAGGTTTTTAAGTCCCATTATAACAGTATTATAAAACTTCACTTATGTATAACATCGAGTTTGTACTAGGAAGATATATTATGATGTTTGAATCTTTACACGTGATTACTACCTACTTATCTATTTACAGGAAATAAAATAATAACGTGTTAGTTTTATACTTTTTTCAAAATAACCACATATTTTCCCTTAAAGGTACATCTTACATAATAAAAACTTATACGCTTATGCGTAGTAACAAAACCAAACTATAAAATAATTTGCAAATTAGGTACTAATTATTTTTGATTACTTTAAGTTCATGTAAATAATCATCATCATCTGCCTTAACAGGTCCAATGCTGGACATAGGCTTTATTCATTTATTTATTTTTTGCCCGTAAACATGTACCGACATCGTGAAGTTTTAAAATTACTTCGCGGTACAATTTTTTTTGACAGGGATGCGCAAACCACCTTTGCACACGACATGAATCAGCATTGTTTAAGCATAGTGGTATTGGCGTGGGAATTCTGCTACAGCAATAGAATAATATTATAATAGACTCCTAGATAGATATGTACTGTATTTTATTTTGTTTATTAGGACTTGTTTATTTAAACTCGGTATGGGTGACCAGAGCTATTAGATTTACCTCATTATACAGTATGAAATACATCACTTGACGCTAAATTATTACGCTACCATCAAAAAAAATGATAAAAAACAACTTCACTACTTATTACCCAGGCATAGGAGACCAAAAAAGAAGAAAAAAAAATCTATTTATTTGGTTTATTTGGACCTCTTAGTAACGAATGATACCGACTCAAGTAGGTCTAATGAGGTAGTCTGAGGTAAGTCTAAATCATATATTTGGCACACTCACATTTTCCGGTAATCGGTATTTCATACGTGACAGATTGCAAGTACATCTTCACTGCTAGAATACCAACTGGTTTCCTCACAATGCTTTCCTTCACCGTTTGAACCAATTAAACTAATAATAGATAAAAAACCACGGTTTTGATTCAGCCTGATTCTACCACAATAGCATCACGACTTTAGTCCCTAATTTCGGCAAATATCCCTTCAGATCCTTTACGTACCTACTCGAGATTCTTCTAGGATGTATAAGGGGGTAGTCAGAGGTACGTCCAAATATTACCTTAGTACATACCCACATTTTACAGTAGTTGGTATTCCATGCGTGACAGGTTGCAAGCCCATCGCCGCTGCTAGAATACTTACTGGTTTCCTCACGACGTTTTAATTCACAGTTTTAGAGCACTAGCATTACCTGCGTAAATAAATTTATCAAACAGAAAAAAACCATTACACGACAGATTCGAACCCATGCGACCTTAGGATCAGAAAGCGAGGTCACTTCCACTAGACCACCGGTGCTCAACATAAATGTTATTATCTATACTTAATAGTATTTATAACAAAGTATTTATTTTTATTTTTGATGATGTGCTGTTTTGTACAATAACCCCCTCCGCCCCCCTAGACCACCCCCCATACTTATAACGTCACTCAGTTTATTTTTTAGTTGTTTCTTTTTTAGTTTAAATTCGTACATATTACTACCTAGCTGTACGCACATATGTTTATGTTACTATCTAGTTCTAAACTGTTATTTTTAGTCTTAGTTTTTCTGTGATTGTAATGTGTTTTGTGCGTTAAATAAATAAATAAATAAAATAAAATATTGTACAGAGGAAAGATTTGATTGTTTGTTTGTTTGCATCGAATAGGCTCGGAAACTATTGGACCGATTTGAAATTCTTCCACCGTTGGGAAGCTACATTATCCCCGGGTGCCATAGGCTATATTATAATGTTCAAAAAAATTTGGGATCCTTACTAAGACCCTTGCGAAGCCAGGACAGGCCGCTAGTACGCAATATATTAATTTTTACTTGTAATAGATTATGTAGGTAGGTACCTACTCATCACAACACGGAATAGGTACACTATTTTGATATTCATTAAACCTTTTACTACCTGAACTGGTAATCACATCCGAACCTCAAGTAGTAAACAATATTAGAATAAAATAAGTATTGTTATTCACAGGTGCCAAAATGGATAATTAGGAGACAATGACCAATCGCAGAGGTTTCAACCCTGGAAAGGGTGAGGTGGTAACTAATTACTTTAGGCTTAGATTAGGTATAAATAGTAAAGCAAAAAAGGACAAATCATCATTTGACTCCCAGTTATAACAGCTGTCATGTGTTCCTTGCAAAGTGCCAGTGTTTATCCTAGTGAACAGTTGGAAGATGATTTTATCACGAGTCTCTTTTCGCAAAATAATGATGTAAATATGTTTATTTCACTTTTTTTTTTATGCTACTGCTGGTGGAACAAGCATAAGGCCCACTCCACATCACCTATAGCTAAGTACCTTGTAGTTCACGCACGTTAGTACGTCCACCTAAGGCATATTGGTGTTAAGCCTCATGTGTCTGTACTTCACTGTCGCCCACACCCTTCAAACTAGAACATCAATGCGAGCATCACTGCTTGGCGGCAGAAATGGTACGGCGATAGTACTTCCCCGGAAATACACATACATACCTACTTTAAGCCACTTTAGTATATTTTGAACACCATGTTTACTTTTATATTAGTCCAATCTCATTTTTTATATGTTTTACAGTGTGCTCAAATAGAACCAGTTCATCCAATACATTCAAATGAAAATGTACTTCAAGATTCCATATGGCTTTTGGCAAATCAGGTATGTTATTATTCCTGCTGATAAATATTCCTACACTTGTTTTTTTTTTAGAATCTTACTTAGAATCAGACCCTTCCATTGCCCCCATCGATTAAGCAGTATCTCCTAAACACCAACACTGTGGTTATTAATCTAGCTGCCGAGCGTGGTCATCATCCTAGCCTATAGAAGTCCACTGCTGGACATAGGCCTCCCCCATTAGTTTCCAGGAAGAACGATTCTGAGCCCTTTCCATCCATCGACTTCCCGCGGTCCTAACAATGTCGTCAGTCCATCGGGATTTATTAAGTTTGTATAATTTCAGATGGATCATGATTATGCTCAAACACATCCCACAAAGATATCACCAGCTTGGGAAGACCCAAACACGAACAAGAACCCAGCCAGTTTGAACATGTCTACTTACTTTTCTACTTTCGATCCATCATCGGTTCAGGTAATTTTGGTGGTTATTCAGTAGTATTGAGCTCTAACTGAAAGGCTAGCCCGAGGAAGTACTACTACCTTTTAGTCTCGTCTGTTCAAGCTGTGTTCCGGTTTGAAGGGTGTAGGTGCCAGTGAAATTACAGGGACATGAGGCTTAACACCTGTACGCCTTAGGTTAATGGATGCAGAGCAATGTATCGCAAGGCACGTACCTAACAAGCGTAGCCTTGTAATACTTTGTCAATACGTGATGGTAACCACTTAATATCAGGTGGGCCATCTGCTAGTACCATCAGTAAAAATTGTAAACAGTTCAGTTGTTTGAAATACGATGATATAATAATGTTTATTAGTTTTTTCAAAAAGTTATTTTTTTCAGTTTAAAACCAACCAACTTCAAAGTTCCGGTATAAAGAATAAAATTAGCAGAATTCAGCATATGGGGAAAATTCATCGAGCTCATATTAATAGTAAGTCGTTTTGATTTCTTACTTGAAACGTATAACGTAGCAAAAGTGGAACTCTTATAGAATGGCTCGTTCTGGGAAGTATTACCACCATGTCTATTTCTGCCGCTAAGCAGCTCGCTGTGTTTTTGAAAGGTGTGAGTGTGAGTGAAATTACAGGAGCATAAGGCTTAACACCTGTTAGTTACCATCAGTTATTATAATCAAGGTCTCTTCTTTTACAGTGGTTTCAACAACGACGGGTCAATTCAAAGCTATTGTGAAGCGTAAACGGAAGAGAACTGTTTTCAGAACAGACCAAGTGGAAGCTATGGAAAAAGTATTTGCGAAGAAACCCTACGTCACAAAAGAAGATCGGAAGGTGCTAGTCGATGAGTTGCAAATCAGCGATAAATCAGTTAAAGTTTGGTTCCAAAATCGACGACTGAAGAACAAAAGAGGTGAAGATCAGGATATTTCTGAAGATGAATACAGAAGCTCACCCAATCTTGATCGTCTTGATTACGTAGAATCTAAAATACATGAAAGAACCAATGAGTATGGTTACGTTACTCTCGATGATAAAATATTGAGTGATCTTGTTGCAGTGATTGATGAATATTTAAACAAGTCACAGCATGATACCTCAGCGAATGATGTAGAAATGGAAGAAGCTAAGGTGAAAGAAGAATTTGTACCTTTGTATGAACCAATATCTCCTGCCTGCACTATCGCGAATGAAGAAATTCCTTGGGAATGCCAACCTCTTGTTGGAAATGAATATTTACAAAGACTGATTGATATTGAATCAATAATATCAAATTGAATATACAATTTCATGTATTTTTATAATAGATAATTTATTATTAAGTTAAATTATGTATAGTTTACTAGTAAATATTTATTTAATGCTCACAAAATAATGTTTTTTAAAACTCTTTTCTTATTTGAATAAACAAGTTATTAAAATATATTTTTTACTTATTTAGGTAGTCATTACTTTAAATTCGTGGTGGTGGTCTAATAGAAGTGACTCACCTTCTAAATCAAGGTCGTGAGTTCGAATCCGGTCGTGCACCAATGGATTTTTCTGTTCGAAAAATGTATGTGCTCAATGCCAGTGTTCTCAAACGGTGAAAAAAAACCATCGTGAGGAAACCCGTGGTTCAGTCAGGACCACACGTATTGAACTGTCTGAGAAAAAAATTATAAACTGTTTTAAGTTCAACTTGTTAAGTAATAGTAGAGTTCTTAGTGAAGGGCTCGTCTCGGGAAGTGCTACCACCATGCCTATTTCTACCGCCAAGCAGCTTGCTGTGTTCCGGTTTGAAAGGTGTGGCACTGGATCGTAGGGCACGTTCCTCACGAGCGTGACTTACGAGGTAATACTTTGTTATAGGCGATAGTAACCACTTAACATCAGGTGCCATCTGCTTGTTCCATCAGCAAGTTATATAAAAAAACTAATTACAACCATGTCATCTAGTAAATAATGTCACTAATTGTCAAAACCAAATAAGAACTCACTTCTCAAGTGAGCTCTTATTTACCGAGACGGTTTTTTTGCGCCGACCTTATATCTAGGGGTATCATTGATCGAAGCCTTCAAAACAATTATCTATGCTCAATAAGAAGCAATTCTAGTAGACAACGCATTTCGAACTCAATTCAATAAATTGCGGGTAGTTCTGAAATCTATCAGTGTTCATTATAACCGTCGTCGTATGAGCTACGCCGAGTAATAGTTCCTTCTTCTAGTAGTTTGGTGTATGGTGCCGGAAAGATACTAAAAAATTATGATGATGTTGCAAACCATGAAAGCTGGTGTCACTCCTCTCCATAGCAAAGATGAAGTAAGTTACACGTTTAATAAGTAAGTTGTAACATGGTGCCTATACGTCGCAGTTGTTTTGAGGTTAATCTACAGTAGGTATTTATGTATGTGTGCTATGTTTCTAATTCTGGGTTGTTCCGATTTTCTAAATAAAATTTCAAAAGGTTTATTAGATTCACGCTATAGAAATGCGCCTGACTTTGTTTGTGTAAAGCTGTTTTTATATCAATTTCAACCTCTGCTGCATCCTTTTAGGTGTTACCATTAAGGAATTGTTTTTTTTAATACACTGGATACAACCCTATGTCCCCCCTAGTCAAAAATACACCCTGAAAGTTTCAAGTCTCTTAGCTGTTAAGGAGCGTTGTTTTATTCAGTTAGTCAGGTCAATTTTTTTATAAATGTTCTGTTTTTTTATATTTTTTCTCTGTTCTCAGATGAACTATTGGGATAACCATCCCGATTTCTCTGGTGTTTGGGCTGAAAGGAATAATCAGAAAACAAGTAAGTTTTAATTATTTGGATATCTTTGATAATTTTACTCAATTCTAACGAAAATATATTTATTTAGAAATAAATAAAATCAGATAATTTATTACAATACAATACAGAAGTGGTCTTAAAAGGTAAAATGGCTTGTATGATAGTGTAGTTAACATGCAGAACCTGCACTAAGGTTGTAGGACCTGCTAGTCTTCCTACCACTATGCCATTATTTACTAAGTCAAGCTACAATAGCAGTGATTAGGTTTTAAGCATTATAGTTTTAGTATACGGTGGTGCATTTTTGGTGTTTATAATATTGGATGGTAAAATTACGACTTAAATGTATTCTTTTTATTAATTCTTAAAAAAACCTACATTAAATGCACAGTCTTATCGGCAAGATTAACATATATTTCACACAACGCCATCTAACCCCAAACTAAGCAAGACTTGTACTATGGGAACCAGATTACTGATAGAATATTTAAAAACTTTTGTTTGTAAATACATACATACCATAAAATACAATATAACACCCTGACACAAACATCATCTATGTTCATCACACAAAATTAAATGTTTGTTCTCAGTGGGGATTGAACCCCACTACCCCGTAAAAGGAAGAGTTACTACCAACTGAGCTGTGACGTTAGCATAAAATCTCTTACAGCGTGTGTCAGCCGTCTGTATTGTATTGTGCAACCTCGAAAGGTACTGAATAGACTTAATTTTAGTTTTCACTAAATTACGAATAGCCTGATTTCCGAATGTTTGGGTGTAGTAAATATTGTTAGGTCAGATTTTTTTTTTTGTGTGATTGCTAATGGAACAAGCAGATGGCCCACCTGATGTTTAGTAGTTACCATCGCCTATAACAAACAAAGCATTGCCTTGTACGATCGTTAAGAACGGGCCCTACATACAATGCACTGCTTTGCGTCCATTTACCTGAAGCATGCAGGTGCTAAGCCTCATCTCCAGTAATTTCACCGGCACCCACACCCTTTAAGCCGGAACACAGCAAGCTGCTTGGCGGGAGAAATAGGCATGGTGGTAGTACTTCCCCGGACGAGCCCTTCCCTAAGGGCTCTACTACTACTAAAAAGCAATTAATTTGTTAAAGCATCTTTAATACTAATAAGCTCACTTACTTATTTTTGGTAAATTTTCTAATACAGATATCACAAGAAACAGAACAATAAAGAAGAAATGCAAACGAGTCCGAACTGCTTTCACAACCGACCAACTACGAGCGTTGGAAAAAACATTTCTTTTAACCAAGTACATAAACTCAGAAAATCGTCAACAGCTTTCAAAGAAGTTGAACATAGGTGAGAAATGCATCAAAATATGGTTCCAGAACAGAAGAATGAAGGAGAAGCGAGAATCGTCTGAATCCAGTGACACATCGAGTGAAACTATAGGTAGTGAGGTTATTTCACCATTTGCAATCCAGCCAGAAGCAGAACCGATAAATTACGATCAACAATACAACCACTATGAGACACTTGTGTCTCATGAACCATACGCTTACTACCAAGCACCAGCTTTCCAAACTTACAGCGTGAATACTGCAGAAATGCCACTCAATGTATTTACATCAATAGATGACTATGGCAATGATTTGGTCTTTACCAACGAAACACATCCTTATCCAAATCAGTACCCCAGTAGCGAGTCGGATACCAAAAATTCATATGTATGTCAAAACCAATATGGAAATGAAATCTATGACTTTTACGCAAATAATATGGATCCGTATGTTTTTTATCAATAATCGTGTCACTAGATTGTTTATTTATTTTTCAACCTTCTTGAACATCAATGTTGAGGTTCGTATTTATTTTATTATAATTAATCGTACGGGCTTAGTACGAACAGTCATTGTGTATTTGTGTTCAACTGTATGTTAGATTTGCATTGCATGAAATATAATTTGCATTTATTATTTACCTTATTTATTGCTTTTAACATTGCCACAAAATGTACCTATATTTAAGGTAGTATTTATTAATTTACTTAATTTACGAATTCGGTTAGTGTAATGTTTATAAATGAAATGTTTTAATTTGTTGTTTTTAATATTAAAGAACTATCTTAGAGCTAAATTATTAAAAAACTATCCTGCTTTCTACGATACTATCTCCTGTTTTCTTAACCATGACTTGATTCTTTTATTTATTGTTTTCTTTTAATTTTTAAATAAATATTATGAGTTTAATAATTTTAAGTTAACTTATTTAAGCTTAGATTTGTAATCAGGAATGTAATAGTTTGTAATAATTTATTTTGGAATAAAGAATACCCAAATCAGAATTTATTACCTTGTTTAATTTATAAGTAAATAACCAACATATTTAAACTTATGAGTCTAGTTTCGATAAGGTGCAGGCGTAGTAAACACATACTGAGCATACGGGCTGGCCAGATTAGGTGGAAGTGTCATGGGTTGAGCATTTCCATGACAGTTACAGTTACAATTATGTTTCTGGTCATGTCCAAAACTTAGTTGAGAATTGCTGGGAACAGGGATAACATTTCCTGGTGTAACGACAGGCATTATGTTAATAGGCTTCCAAATTACACCCCCAGATGAGATGTAAGGGTGAGCGTATACGGTGGGCATCACAGGAAAACACGTTGTTTCATTTGCCTTTGCTTGTTTTGATAACCTCGATGTGGTTGGTGCCGCTGTAGTCCTCTTTTTCAGTGGAACTTGGACAAAAGATCTGTATTTCACAGCATTCGATGGATGCGTTTCCAACTTTCTTTGCAGTTTAGGTTTATGATCTTGATTGGTTTCATTCCTCGCTTTTTTCAATCTTTTACTCAGATCCAATGAAAGATCTACGGGTTTTCTGTAAGCTTGTGGATTTTTATTTCTAAACTGTTTTCTTGTCGCATCTTCTCTTTGCGTTGAAGTCTGCTTATTGAGGAAAGGTGCCTGTTGCTCAACACCAAGATCTTGATGTGTATACACAGGTGATTTGATATGAGTCGTTGATAAGTTCTGAGGTACTTGCTGCGTCTCAACTTTTTCTCGAATTCCTCTATGAATACTATCAATATTTGCCCCAGAATATGTTATACTGGTACTATCGATTGGCTTCATTATCGGTATTGAGTATGAAAGTTGGTGATTAGTTGATGGCAGAGTATATACATTGGTTAATTGGCCTTTACCGGATTCCTCCGCTTTATTAACCGTTGCGTAATCAAGTTCTTTATTGGTAGATTCTTTCTTTTCCTTCATTCGCCGGTTCTGGAACCAAATCTTGACGGCTCTTTCTTGCATACCCAAAGCAGTTGCGATTACTTTTCGATGTTCACTGCTGATGTAAGGAAACTTTTTGAATTGTAGCTCCAAAAACTTTATTTGTTCTGTTGTAAATGCGCTTCTGAACCTTTTTTGTTTTCGGATTGGTCTAATTGTAATCTGCATACGACTGCCTTCCATCTGTGAAGTTAGTTAGTTAGTGTTTTGTTTTGTAAAATCGAATGTGATTTTATTTTACGAGCTTTTATAAAAACTGTTGACACTAATTCAATCCGACAATTTTTCCATACGTACATTCCTAAAAACACTACAGCTAAATGTAGGTATTGTAGAAATGTTTTATTCGACACTGAATAACTGCCTCACTATATTTTTTTCCTACTTCCCTTTGTTTACAAAGTTACTTTTCTAAAAATGAAACTCGTGATATTTAAATTCTTAGTCATTCAATATAAAACAAATACTTACGGTTTTAATTCCCTCCAACGTTAGCCTTTTTTTTAAGCTGTTGCTTCGTTACTGTTCGGTTCACAAATATTTTACTACCATACACACCGATCGTGATCACTTAAATAATAACTGATTCATTTGAACCTTTCTTGTCTCATATATAGCAAAGAACATTATTTAATCACAATATTACCTAATCGTGCTCAATTAACTAATCGTCGACAAGCTATGTCAATTAGAGAATCATTAGAACTAGTACCTATTTATATTGAGTTTGATAGTGGTTGCCAGTTTTTTTATCAGTTTACTGGGGTATTTTGATTAAACGTATTCACTAAAACACCAACCGAGCGGTGTCAAGCGAGACAGCTTGCTTAGAGGGAGACACAGAGTTTAGAAATGCAAGTAGTTTCTTCAGTGTTCATAAAATTAGGCTACTGATCCTTAGTTTTGACATACAACTTTACTTGTAACTGTATGTTTATTATAATAATATGTAGCTAAATTATTATAAATATAAAAGGGTATGAATCAGCTCAATTAAGCGTTGTTTTTTAGTTCGATTCTTTGTTGTTGTATAGTTATGATGAAACTTGCATTATTATCTTATTAAATACCTACCATTATTAAAAATACAATTCCTATTAAATTAATAAGACTAAAATCAGGAAATCCTGGAGCAGCAGTTCAGGAGAAAAGTATAAAAAGGTTTGTAAAATAATTTGAAATATAAGGCCGCGTTTATAAGACGAGAAAGATTTTGCGCAGTGACCGCGCGACGGCCGCACGGTTGAGAATATCAATACAGTCACTCGAATACGAAATAAGAGCCTCGATCACTGCGTGAAATATTTCTCGCCGTATAAACACGCCCTGAGTATAATTTATAGGTAGGTATCTCTTTTAAAGCATTAAAGATTTACAAATTCTTTTCGGTCCACCTAATGGTAAGTGGTAACCGATCAAGCACACCGGGAGTTTTATAGTTGCGTTGCTAAATCTAAAGGGCACATAGTTTTTTTTATACGACTTGCTTATGGAACAAGCATATGACCCGCCAGATGTTAAGTGGTTACCATCATTTATAACAAAGCATTGTTTTGCAGATCACGTTTGCTAAGAACGTGCCCTACGACGCACTGCCCGCATCCATCCACCTGAAGTATAGTTAAACCAATTAGACATTCATCTTCTACTGTAGGTCTACTCCTAGAAACGATAAACGAAGTTTCGTATTGTCGTTTTGTAATATACTGCGAGGCAACTCGGTAGCCGTCAAAAGTCAAATTGACGCTGCCTGACATGCCGCGTAGTTTAACTCAAAACGACAATACGAAACTTCGTTTGTCGTTTCTAAAAGTAGACCTACTGGCCTCACAGCTCAGTAGTAGCTTTAAGTGCTGTAGGTTGTTGGTTTGATTTTCACCGAGAACAGACATTTCTGTGATGAACGTAGATGTTTGTTTCTGTCTGGGTGTTGTTCTAAGTATTATATTTATGTTCTAAGTATATATTATTTACAAGAAAAACGTATTTAATTATTGTATCAGCTATCTGGTTCGCAACGCAACTCTAGAGTATCTTTGACCTGACAGGTAAAAATTAAATATGGTTAGGTACATACCTACAGCCTTAACGCCTTATCTCTTATGGTAATTGATGGGTATCAGTAACCCAGACCTGCAACTAAATTGAGAACTGGGCTTGATTGCGTGAATGTTGTTGGAATCAAAACCATGTTGCAACTAGAATGACAGATTTGTTATCGTAATTATGTCATATTTGACATTTGCAATAGGATTTGATGGCAACAACACATACACAATTACCCCTCAGGAAAACATTCAAATACATATTCGCCGCGAAAAAACAAACCGCTATCTTACTACGTAACTCGCGACAACCGTACATAAGCAAATATTGCTGTCTAATCCACCTGACAGCAACGATTCCTTATATAAGCTCATCGCAGTCCTGCAACACAATATGTCTTGATTGAAAAAAGTTCAATGCAGTGGCCCATTCATTGCAGTGCATTCATTGCAGTGGCATTGGTGTGTGACAGCCGTCACAGCTCAGTTTGTAGTAACCCTGCCTTCTGTGCTGTAGGTGGTGGGTTCGATCCCCACCGAGACCAAACATTTGTGTGATAAACAGATGTTTGTTCTGTGTCTGGGTGTTGTATTGTATTCTATGTAGGTATATGTACTTACAAAAAAGTATATAAGTATTCTATCAGTCATTTGGTTCCCATAGTACAGGCTATGCTTAATTTGGGGCTAGATGATGTTGTATAAAAATTTCCTGATAGATTTATTTATTCAGAATCAAAATAGGATACGTAGTACTAGTCTATCACTACACTATATTGCTTCGTAGGTCACGCACGTTAGGTGCCTTGCGTCGATCAACCTTAAACATACAGGTGTTTTTTTAGTCTTATATGCCTGTAATTTCACCGGCACCTACACTCCTCGAACCAGAACACAGCAACACTGCTTAGCGGCAGAAATAAGGATGGTGGTAGTTGTTCAACCAACAGCGAGCTCCTTCACAAAGAGCGCTACTACTACTTCTACATAAGCCTCCCTAACAGATTTATTGGCATAATAACGGGTCTTTTCTATCCAACAGTTCACACACATATAAACCCAGCCTAATATTTATTCGAAGTACATGTTTCTAATTTATCTATTAAATATACCGCCGACCATTTTCCAATTTTTTCGTCTTTATTTTCTCCATCCTAAGGTTGCCTGGAAGAGATTGCTACTAAGCGATAAGGTCGCCCATTGTACCATCCATTTTAAAATTGTTATTCTATTTTGTTTTTGCATTAGTAGTGTCTGGTGTATGTACAATAAAGTATTATTCATTCAAAAGATCATAATTATTTTACAATATTTTTATTTTCATAATTTCTTGTCAATACAAATAAATTTATGTACAATAAAACTCCTTTATTATTATTTTAAGCCTAATTATTAAACTGTAATAACGATTACTGATATTCTTCGTCTACCTGAATACTTCTGATCCACGATAGATCCCAGTTTCTTTCACTCAAATCAACCTGATTGTTTGAGCTTTCTGACTGCGCTGTCGAGTCTGGAGAAAGCTCTTGAACCTCACTGTATGGAGACGGGTATTGTTGTACTTGGAGTGGTGCTTGCTGGTATAAATGATCTGGTTTGTAAGGTGGATAGTTCCCAGGAGCAACAATCTGAGGGGGCAACATTGATGTAGACGACACTGGGTATTGCTCAATAAACACACCTTGACGGTGGAACACTTCATTTTGGTGGTATTGCTCGTGTGTTGGCATTGGAACGCCACTCTCCAGGGACTCCGTGGAATTCACCTCCTCAATTTCTTCAAGGCTTTCCGCTCTATCTTTCTTTTCTTTCATCCGACGGTTTTGAAACCAAATCTTGATCGTCCTCTCGTTCAGACGGAGTGTATCTGCTAGTTCTATTCTGCGAGTGCGGTCTAGATATTTCGTCTTGATGTATTCTTGTTCAAGATGCATCATTTGATGGCTTGTAAAGGCTGTTCTGATGCGCTTTTGTTTCTTCACTCCGTTGGTTTTATTCTTCCAGCTTGCAGATTGGACCAATCTTCCAATCGATTGGTTAGTCCAAGCATTAGCCATGGATACGTTGGTCGGCCTGGGGACCATTAATGGGATGTTTGGCATATTTTGTGGAATATGGACGGTGTGGTAGCCATTAGGTATTATGGAGGCAACGTTTCTTTGATACGGCATACTGATGTAGTGTTGAACGTTATAGCCCACTGGAGGATTGACAGGGTTGAAGTTGTAATCTGTATTAACGTAGGCGTTTTCTGGTTGAGCTTGAGGCTCATTCCACTCTGTACCCTGTTAACAAAAAGTCAAGATTTTAGTATAGAACTAATAACTGCTAAAATGTGTTTGAGTTGGTTTGGTTTGGTTGGATAAAAAAAATAGCGCAAAGATAAACACCACTTCCTATAAAGAATTATTTCCCAGATAGTCTTTTAAGTTTTTGAATTTTTCAGGTGATATAATTATAACTAGAGTATTTACCATTCCATTTTGTACAACAGCTTGATCTTGACTCCACTGATCCCTCGCACTGGAACAGCTGAAAACCTCTGGAGGCGATTGGCTCGTAGATTCAGGCATCTTCGAACCTTTTTGAAATCCTTCACTACTGTTACTCCAATTGTACGAAATGTTGCCGTCGAAACGTTCACTACGAAAGCTCAATTACTTATAGTGCTTTGTACAAAATACTTCCCGATTTTATATGGTGTCCTATTGTTATGTGTCATGCCGGTGATTAGCGAACTGGACCTCCTGCGATAAGGTGATTAGGCTTTTGTTTATGGTGCCACATTTTAAGGAAAATATCAATAAACTTTTAACGTATCATTTTAATCAATGTTATGCTGGTTTTTATGCACAAATTTAGTTAGAAATAATGATAACTTAGGTACACTGAAGGATCATCACTTTAAAAGTTTTTTTTTTATTGGCTAACCTAAACCTCTTCTTACCATGATCATCCTGTACGATAGTGCTCATGTTTGCCAATATCATGGTACCGGTCTCAGTTTTCTATTTTCGATTTGACTCTTATTGTTCGTATTTGATTGATTAAAAAAAATGAAGAATTTATCTTGAAATAAGTTTGATAACTATACTTCATATCTTATATCTTTTTAAACTTTTGTGAGTAAATTCTTATTATAAATAATGATGCTCTGTGAAACCTGAAAATTTAGCCTGAAATTATATTTTAACCAGTTGTTTTGTTATTTACACAAACTAACATTTTAAAAATATGTTCAACAGACATCTTGTGACTAAATTAATAATTGAACAGCACGATACTTTATACCTTATATAATTACTGTATAAATGACTGTAATAATTAAATAAACTGCGATAAGTATATTGAGTTAACGGTTTACTAATATTAATGAGGGGTTATCAAACATATACCTGTTGTTTAACTAGTAATCAGTTCGTCTGAAGCTTTGTTTTTGTGAAGCTTTTTATACTTCAACCTTACACCACAGCAGTATAAAATACCGCACCTTCATTGACAAGCGACATAAGTATTTGATATTTACTATAGTTGATTGTTGCCCGTTGATTTAATGAAACATCATTTTTAGTACTGGTAACGTTTGATCACAACGATTGTATATTTGCGCTTGTCGCTAGCCTGTCGCAGAACGCATAGTCAGTGCTTATAAAAAGTAGAACATTCAGTTCCTGAAAATTATTTTTCGGTAGCATAATTTTTATACCAGCATTTTGTTCATTCGAAAATAAAAACAAAATCTGAATATTACGGAAGACTGGGCTGGAAAAAGAACAAATAAAATAATTCTAGCTACAGATATCTCAAAAACAATGTACCAAACTAACGATGCGAAAAGTAAGATAAATGTCATAACAAATCAACACGATTCTTACTGATAACATAAACCTTTGTTATCTCTTGATAAATTAATACTTTTGTTTTTGTTTACCAAAGTAAACAAAAACATACTGGCTAAATTTATTGGAACGCATTGATGGCTTTTGCCCTGCAGTGGGACAGTTTAGGCTAAAAATAAAAATTGATTTTTAAAACATAAAATTTTACTTACAAATACTTAATTTCATAAATTTATGCTAAGTTTAAGTATTAGGTCGTGGAGGTCCTTGAGGGTTAGAATAGGGACCTAATGGAGGAGTAATACTTTGTCATGAATGTTGTAAGAGACGACTCATAAGACTTATATGGTACCTATCGGCCAGCAGCATCTTTTGAGTACTAAACAGCGACACTGCAATTATCAAACCGCCTACCAAGCGTGGTATAATAAAAAACCGGCCAAGCGCAAGTCGGACTCGCGCACGAAGGGTTCCTTACAAAAAGGGCAAAAAAATCACGTTTGTTGTATGAGATTGAGAGCCCCTTAAATATTTGTTTTATTTTGTTATTCAGTATTGTTATAGCAACAGAAATACTTCGTCTGTGAAAATTTCACTCACTTACTATCACGGTTCATGAGATACAGTCTGGTGACCAGACGGACAAACAGACAGACAGACAGCGGAGTCTTAGTACGAAATATAGGAAAGGCCTATGTCCTGCAATGGGGTTATTTAGGCTCATAACGGAACGTGATAATTGTTACAAAACATCCTATCGTTTATTTTAATATAATTTATGATGTCAAGTTCTCAGATAATTTGTTAAAAGAAATATTTTCAAGAAAATATAAATGAAAGGTGTTCATGCAATAATATATTACAGCGCCATCTAGGATCACATATCGTGACCACGAAGAAAAGCGGGTTGTGGAAGCTTCTGTCTATCCAATTCACGGGCCAGAAATCGAGGTTTCACGGTGAGCAAAAATATCGTCATAAGTTAGTTTCCATTAGTTTTAACAAAAATACGTTGAGCTTTGTAATACCATTTGAAACATCTTGACGGGTATTCTATTTGTAGAAAGTACGTTTGAAACCAAAGAACAAAGAGGTAGGTACTGCGATGTCAAAAAAGAACCTTAAAAAGCTTCGAGGCTGTGTTTACGTGATAGGTTGAACAGAAGCACATAGATGGCAGTGTAAGTTTCTACGGCATTCGGCAGATATTTACGACTTAAATTTTTATATTAGACATTTACCCCTATAGTTATAAACCTTATTTAAATGCTACTATTCGGCTTGTTATATGCAAATAGAGAGCGGCGTATCATTTATACCAATTTTAGGGATCTTTGTCCTGACTGACTGACTAACATATTACAGACAACGCCCAGCCTAAACCACTAGTCGTAGGTACCTACAGACTAATAAACAGAAATGATATTCGTGGCATTTACCGTGTATATTTTGATGTACACTCGTTTTGGTGTGTAGGTAGAAATGTATTAAGAAATTAATTCCCGAGTTTCAACCCAACGGATACAACGGGATTGAAGTTTGTATGAAAATAACTTCACGCGAACGAAGTCACGCGCGTTTTACTATAGAGATACTAAGCCTATTACTTAATTAATAGAGACAAGTGCTTTACATAAGTACCTTATATAAAGTAATGTTAATGATAACATAAGGTTAGAATTGCGTTTCGTAAAATTCCTGTCATTTAGCTTTTGTGTACGTAAATGAGTGATGATTCAATTGCGCATTTAATTATGTTAATTATAATGTGCCTTTACCTAATTATAATTATTATGGGTTTACGATACGCAGGTGCATCACGGGTGTTCATTTAATTATGTAAGTACTGATTCATCGTTAGTCTAATAAGTTGACTTGTAAGATGCTGGCTCAATGTTTGATTGGCCTTATAGCTTGGTTGGTAACAATCTTTTGCGTTGAAAATTGTGGGTTTCATTCCCACCAAAGAGTACCAAGAGTACAAAGAGTAACGTTTGTAATGAGAATAAATGTTTCTTCTATTTCAGAGTGTTATAAAATATCAGTATATGAGTAGTATTATTATTATAGAGACCCGAAGACTACAATCTATACCAATTATAAGAATCTTTGTCCTGACTGACTGATATATAGGCAAAGCACAACCTAAACCACTGGTCATAGAGACTTGAAATTTTCAGGGTTCGTCTTGATGCGTAGAGGTGTACTATGATGGGAATTCCATGAATTCAAACCTGGTGCAACAGGAGTTAAAGTTTGTATGATAATAACTCGTGACAGTGCTTTTTTTTTAGCTTTTTAAGCTCTAGTTTTGTAAAATCCTACACAGTGCGTGTAGAATTACAGAAGTTTTGAGGCTTTGATATCGATTTGGGTTCCAATTGGTCTATAATTTTAAGGTGTTTACAGGTGCTTAATTAAGTCTCCATAAATCATCTTACTACGGGTACATTTTAAGAAAGTAACGTACGGACCATCTTTCAAGTAAGACTAAGTAGGTATTTATACAGAATCATGCAAAAGTGTCTCTTGACGAATGTATAATATTTGGTCGAAATACTCTTGCGTACGTCTGAGTTTACTTATATTGAATAAACGTGAGTTGAATAGAACGATAGGGCTGTCACGACGTTTTTAAAAACAAAGCCACACTTGTTTTATTATTATTATTATGTCAGCAAAAAGCTACTATTAACTTCTGTAAAATTTCTTTGATGTTATTCATTTCTGAAAACGAACTCAAAAACTTCAGTTTTAAATAAATTACCATAAATGGTTATTGTATTGATTGTCATGAGACAAAAAAATACTTAATACTGTAGTACGTTTTCGTATAGGCGGAGTCTAAAAATCGATGAGAGAAAGAGAAGGGAATAAGATCTGTCAATCAAACGAATTGAAAGGGGGATTATCCTGCATTGTTAAGGGTAAGTACTTGTTGTCGTACTTTTACATTATTTAAGGTCTTCCCTTGATACTATTGACAAGTATTTACCAGTTTTGTTTCACAAAGAGAACAATTATCTAATGATGTTGTTTACCGATTTTAAGATTGTTTTCCATATCTCTGGCTAAGTATGTAGTGGGTAATATTATGATTATTTAAGACCAAATCGAAGAAACAGTTATTTATGATAAGTTAAAATTTATATTTAAATATGTGACTTTAATTTTGTGTATTTATCTTGCAAGCTATACATACATATATACATTTTAAAACATTATCTATACCAATTACAAAAACTTTGTACTGCCTGACTGACATATGACTCGCAACTAAACTTGGTATTTTTAATATGTATGTTGATGCGTTTGGGAATGTTAAAAAAAAACAGAAATTCAACACTTAAAGAGGTGTACCAGGGGTTGAATTTTCTATGAAAATAACAACGTGGACGTCAAAGTCAAAGTTGGTTAGTAGCTCTGCTATCTGCGCTGTAAGTTGTGGGTTCGATCAACATCGGACATTTGTGTCATGAACACCGTTGTTTGTTCTGTGCTTAGGTGTTATATTTTACTAGTGGAAATGCACGCAATTTCGTCTGTGCAGCTATTTTCATATAAATTTTGATACCTGCTGTACCCTATAGCGGTTGAATTTCGGAAATTCCTTTCTTAGTATATCTCTACGCACCAAGACAATTATAACCTGGAAAATTTCAAGTCTCTACGACCAATGATTCAGGCTGTGCGTTGTCTGTATGTCAGCCAGGACGAAGTATAATTGATTTAGATTTACAAAAAAAAGTATTAAAGTATCAGTTGTTTGGCTCCACAGTTTGTACTAAAACTAGCAAAGCTTGTGTTTTGCTTAGTTTGGAGATAGATGGCGTGGCATCAAATGTATTCAGTATTTTTAAAGCGTGGTGTAATGGTGAGTGTGGCAGCCCTATGAGCCAGCTGCTGCGGAAGATCATCAATCATTGCGGCAAGACAATCACAACCGGCGGCACATCTGCCGAGCGCCTACCATTCGCACCGCTCTGTACCGCGCTTCGTCACTATTGCAGATACTACTACACGAATTTTACTTTTAAATGGACGTAATATAATAATGTTTACGTATTTTACTGTGAAAGTTTGAGTTTTGGAACGAAATAGCTTTACGGCTTTAGACGGTACGGTAGATATCCTGTCAGATCTCTTAGCATCATGTTCAGATTCTTGAGGATATTTAAGGTATTAGAGATACGTTGAATTAAACTTGCTTTTTGCCTATATTTTACAGTACTTAGTTGATATTCCATACAAATGAGCCCACAAATAAGAAAGATACTAGGAAAAAAATTGTCTTGAAAATCATCAAAGTCATTAATTACGTCTTTAAAATATAACCAATATACCAGTTTCACAGGACTAATCTGTAATTTTGTTATTTCAAGTTCGCTTATCTTAAGTTTAATTGAAAACAGAATAATTTTGCTCAATGGCATTATTAAGTTACAAACGTTCGCTTTTATAACTAAATTATAATTGGTTGGAAGCATGTAATATTGGTTCGGGCCTGTGACTACCCTCTTATCCATCTTAAATTAACTTTTAGTAGATACCAAAAGATCTGATAGGAGGTTTAATGTGCTGTAATGTGCTGAGCATTACAGTTGTGAGCCATTTTTTTCTTTTTTTCTTCTAAAGCTGTTTGTCATACCTGCAAAACTCAGTTACACACAATGCCATCTAAAAATTTACGCATCTAGTTTTTTTCCACTTTCTATCGCATACCCTTAGACGACGCGACGCTAAAAAATCCCCGTCCAAAAGTGATTTCTCCAATTTTTCATTTCAAAGAAACATCAAAAAAGCTATTAGACGAATGTGTATTAATAACCAACCCTCTCCGCGGATTTTAATCTCGTACACAACTTGTTACTTCCTCGTAAAAAATAGCTTTCCATATTTCTCTAGTGGAAATATTGTAATATCGCGCAAGCTTTTGCGTCGTCTTAATAAACATTTTTTTTCGTCGCATGAAAATGACATCGAGGCGTCACATGTGACATTGATGAAAAAAAGGACGGGATCAACACTGTAGGCCTGCTTGCAATCCACTGCTTATTCCGGGTTCTTTATTTGGGGATCTGAGCGAAGATAGAATAAGCTTGAAGTACCAAGCTATAAGTTGTCATAGGTATGTTTTTACGCACATAGGTACAGTCGGTATCATGATATTTTCAATTCATAATTTTCAAAGGATGCCACAAAATTATATAACAGACAATTACTCGAAAAATAAGTGAACTAATAAATGATTTAAAAAAAAGTAGTTGTAGTTAGGTGACTACCAACATAAATAGCTTATTGTATTTTTATATAACCCTTTCATATCACATAAACAAGAACTTAAATACTATTAGTAATAAAAACTATTCAATCTCCTACCTAGATTCGCTTAGTTTTAAGATGTCTATCCTTATAATACTTATTAATCCCTTCGACTTAGACTTAAAACAATGGCTGACTTAAAACTTAAATCTTATGGAATCCTTAATCATAATTAAAACACAGAACTAGATACGTGCCTTACTTATAAAAACTTTTCAAAAATAAACAATGTTACACTATTGTTATCCCTTACCAATAGATAATGACAAACAGTGACGGCTAATTAAATACACATTCTTGAAGAATTTTGCATAGAAAGGTATTTCGCATAGACAAACACAAATACTTTTTTATAGCTCAACATTTCGTTTACGGTATGGCAGTCTGTCCCATGCGCTTCCTTCCTTCCCAGTCCCGATTTCGTTTGACAAATGAGCATCATTATTTGACAGACACGATCGAGCGACGGTGTGTCGACATGTTGTTGTCTTTTGTTTTATTAAAGCCTCCCCAAGACGGTATTATGAGGGATGATCGCTTAACATAATGTGGCCAATGTCTGTGATGAGCTGAGGTTTACTTTGTCGGAGTCTGCTCTCTGTTGTTTTATGTGCTTAGTTTATTTTTACCCATGATAGAACGGAGATGGTGTATGTTTGGTTTGTTTTATAAATGACTAGCGAAACGCGCAATTTCGTCCGCATGAAGTGACTTTTATGCAAATTACAACCCACGCTGCACCCCTTTAGGGTTTGAATTTCAGAAATATCTTTCTTAGTTCACCGCTATCGAATCAAGATGAATATACCCTACGTACGTAGTCTCTATGGCCTAGGCTGTGCGCTGTCTATATGCCAGTCAGTCAATTCTTATAATTGGTAAAGATAGACGTATTTGTCTTCTACCACTTACGTGTAGACCAAATGTATCTATCAAACCATGATATTCTTTTATTCATGAAAAACGAAGTCAAAAGGCACTTTTTCCATGGAATCAAAGTGACCACTTAGAATGGTGAATGGTCTTATAGCTAGGTGAATCTAGGTGCCAGTTTCTCATGACCAACCCTAGAAGAACAGGCAACAAACTGACGGCTACCTACTATATTACTACTATATTTGTGTATGATCTTTTTTACAAAATAATATAGTATGAAGGTTTAACCTAGTGAGGTGAATCCAATATAGATATTATTGAAGCTTTTGTTTTTGTATGTAATTTATTTATTTATTATGTGATGAGTTATGTTTGTCTTTACACACATAACTCATCACATAATAAATAAATAAATTACATACAAAAACAAAAGCTTTACTGAGGACTAAAACTAGCTAGGTATTAAGTTACTAATGTACCTACTAATAAAACTTACATGTAGGTATATTTCCCTACCAATGGGTGGTCTTATTTTATAATTTCAACTTACTCGAAAAAGTTAAAGTTTTCCTAACGATTAATACCAAAGTGAATTGTAAACAAATCGCTGTGCAAATACTAGGGTATAAAAGCATCCACAATTTAAACAAATCATGCTTTTAAATTTAGTCACGTGACTTTTAAATCATCGGTAGTCTATTACAAGTCGAGGGTTGCCACCGCCAAATCCGGCGACAAAGGAAACGCGAGTCTCGAACGAAATCTCGCTCGCTATAAATCATATAGAACGGAACAACCCTGGCATTCTATGCAAGGGGCACACTTTAATGTTTATCTATTATAAAAGTGTGACCTATCTTACTTGAATAACAAACACAATACTTAACCAGACTAACAGACAGACATAACTTTACCAGTGATGCAAAGACAAAGTAAAAAAACGTTTATTATAGGAATCGGATCACTTATCTATCATCATCATCATCATCATCATCAGCCTATAGAAGACCACTGCTGGCCTCCCCCACACGCTTCCAGGAAGAACGATTCTGAGCCTTTTCCAGTATATTCCAGTACAGTGTATAGGTAAGTATAAAAATATAGGTAAGGGCACCTCCCCCGTGCCTTTTTAAAATTTTTACAGTTTTTTTATAGAATCCTTTCTGATAACCATTGTTGTACCACATTGAAAGATTATTAGAACATTATTTTGTAAAAAAATCACGCAAATAAACGATAGAAACCAAGCCGTAAGTTTATTGCCTGCTAGGCTTGGTCGAGAGGAACTGGCTTCTTATAACTAGGTAAAACTATTAAGTATATGAAGTATTGCAATAGAACATTTAATTACTGACTTTTTTAATGTCTATGCAAACTAACTAATGAGTTTCCTATGTTCTTTTCACATATATTGATCATACGCAATAGTGTAAGCCAGACAGCTAATTTGAAAATGATTCATAAACTCCTAATAATAATAAATCACGGTAATTTGCTATTACTATGGTAATGTGGGCATTTGAAGTACCTAAAGTTGATGTAACGATACCTATCGATTATTAGTTAAGTACCTATTAGGTTAAACTATTATTTAAATTCTTGCGTTTTGAGATTCTACATTGGCTACAACAAACTATCTTGTACCTATTACACAAATGGCTGTTAGACATCTCACATACAATTTTGTAAATATATATACACACAAATCTTAAGGATATTATAATTTGCAAGCTGGAATTGTAAGCCACCACATTTTAATTTTAATTTTATTTTGTAGGTTTGATCTTGAAATCTCTTCTACTCTTGAAAACAATAAACGAAGCTTTGTATTATCATTTGAAGTTACATTACACAGCTTGTCCGGCAGCGATAACATGACTATAGGTAGAGTGAGATAGGTACCTAGGGCCCGCAGTGTAACGACAATACAAAACTCGTTTCATCATTTTCAAGAGTAGGCCTGTAGATCCGTTCTGTTTTAAAAAATTCTATGACTAAACGTAAACCGTATTACAAAGGAATAAATGTCATAGAATCAGTCCAAGCGGAACGAGTTCTTCAACTAAATCACAATCAGATATGCTGAGAAGGGGACTGTTCTGTTTTTTTCTTGCCATGTGTTATGTAAATCCATAATATATGGTGTGCAATAAAGTGTTTTCTATATTTTATCTATCTGTCCATCCACCGACAATCCAATCCAATTACAATGTTGTCTGGTAGAGAGCAGTCCTACACTAGTATTATCCCAAGAGTTGTTATCGTGCCGAGATTCAGACTTTTATCCACTTTAAAACACACTAGTTGTATCAATAAAAACTTTGATTTAGGTACTCGGGTTTCAGTTATACCTTTAACAACCCGATAAATTTTACAGTAGCGTGGACACGATCTAGAGTGGATAATACCGCAGCTGAAACATTAGATAATATTATGTTATTTATATATGGAAAGAAGTACCCACTTAGGAATTCACTCGAATGATTAATGCCATTATATAAGTACCTAGTTTAAATGAAAGTTGAAAATGAAAAAAAATATATATGAGCAGCACACGGTGTACAATAGATAATGCAATACATTAAAGTAGCTTAAGGGTAAGTAGGTACATATAATTTAGAATAAAGATCATAGTGTAGTTACCTGTGATAGATAAAAAAACACTAGATAAAAAATATGTATTGTGACTATCTGTACGGTTACACATAAAGTACATAAAGTACAACAACAACAACTTTAGTTCCGGTTCAAATTAAAGGGAGAAAACATTATGTAATTACTTCGTTACTTTGATAAAAGATCGCTGAATATGTTAGTAGTAGTTCGGAACTATAAAGTCTGTACGTAATTTAGCGTAGGTAGGTACGCTGGTAGCTCTGGCGCAACAAAAACCAGCGCTGTGAGAGCTACTATAATAATATGCTCTTGTAGCATATGCTAAGTGATGGCCTTTTTTGTCGCCACATTATGAATATTATTCATAAGAGGCTATAAACATTTTTCTAGTAAATTTTTTTCTTTAACGCTGTTTTTTTATTTAAAATACTTACCTCTTAACCGAATAAAAATCTAATAACCAATTTTGCAACTATGGATGAGAGGTCAAACATAAATTATGAAATTATTTCCAATAAGTACATATTTATTACATACACCCTGTATGAAAGCTTTGAGTGCGAAAACTTTGAGTTTGATGAAAGTAAACAGATCTAAGATAATTTTTTTTATTTACACTTAACATATTTTTACAAAATATTTGTGACTAGAATGATATCTCTGAATTTATCCTACCACCACACTGATTTTTTCTCTAAGTACTAATAAATTTTACAAGATAAACCTTGCATTGACTGGCACCTTGAAGCTTTCAGCACACTGTTGCCTTCGGCTATATTACGGCGATATTATCTGACTAGAGTTTTGTCTCAGTATTTATTAGCCTGATGAACACAATATTATGAAGACGGTGAAAACTCACTTTCTTGAAGCACTGTGACATTTAGTGTCACACCTGTCGTATTAACCAACATCTCTATATACTTCTTCATCGATGATTAGTAGGTATGCTTGTAAACCGTCGACGTCGGGCGAAGAGAGCTTTTGATAAATAGTCACGTTGGCGATAGGCCAACCTCGCGGAATAATCAAATTTACTACTCTACGGTGGTTTTGGTTCATACAGCTACTATTTGCCGTGTTCCCACCAAAAGCAGGCTATCGGCGTCTGCCTTTACTGGTTAGAGAAGAACAATGTAACACCAACGCCACGCAACAGTGACTTAATCCATACAACAACTATTCTTCTTTTTCTTTTGACCAATAGTTTTTACTTTGACCAATGGTTACTTACATCTGCATTGTCCGTACAGGTCATAAGATCTTCCATAATGCAGGTATTACAGCAAGAGTGGCATAAAATTACCTACCTACATGTGGCATTGTCTACAATGGGGAACCACATGCCGTTGCGCTATTCTTGAAACTACTCATATATACCTAAGGTTCAAACAAGACTTATGCTCGGTTCCAATATATTACAATCGTTTGATAGTTTTACTAAAAATCGTTGCGTGTCGGATAAGCCTTTTTCTTATTGGCTGCTGCCACAGACAGTTTACAACTGCTGACAGTTTACAATGGCCAATGAGGTGTGAGTTTATCGGGCTGGCAACAACCCGTAGTAGGTACTACCAACGGACGCTCGTATAATATTGGAAATAGGCTTAAATAACATAATGCCTGCACTTATCCGCGCTGACCTGGAATCAGGTAATCTGCTTTCTACATAAATATGGAATGGATTCATACAGTCACTGGCATAGTGGCGTCGCATTTATGGATTTTATTCCCCTAACAAGATGCTAGGGGGTTACTTTGCGGTTGCTTGAATTAAATTGTCGTTGATAAAGTCTTTACTGCGCTTTCTTGTTTATTTATTCTCTAGAACTGTTTTTGAGAAGAAAAAAATTAAACTAAGCGAAATAAGTATGGAAATCACCAAACCGAACCAGTAGGATTCCAAACTAAATCTTATTGGTTGAAAGTAAGTTATTTTGGACATCGATCTTGTTAGAATTTGAGAGTGAAAAAATGTTCATGAGAGAGATTTCTAACAAGATCTAGCATATTGTTAAACATTTCTACTTTACTACAGGCCTCAGACATAGGCCTCCCCCAAATTTGGGGGACTTGCCATAGTCACAATGCTTAGCAGGGATTTGATAATATTAACTATCTACATACTACTATATTATAATGATGCTTAAAAATATTAGGCGGTGCTATTTAAAACATTTATTGACTACCGTGTTTACCTACTACTCACGAATAGGTTCACTGAGCTAGACCCAATCTTTATAAATAAAGCGAGCCCATTGCCTATTCATGACCGGCAGAATTCGACCCCCCCGTATCAAACAAGCCCCTTCATGTCAAATACTCCGCGCCCCGCGTCTGTCAAACTCTTCGCCAGCGTTTGACAGGGATCCTCCCTCGCGAGGCGGTGGAGTGCCACCTTTGCCGACCCGCAGAGGATTACCAACTTTATTGTGTTAGGATAAGGTTGGTTTTTGTGATGGAGGAAATTTTCCACCCGCACTGTCACGAGTCTAGTTGCAGGCGCCACGGTGAATGATGGATGACGTAGAAGGTCGGCAGCATCACGCGTCATTCATGTGTACACAGGCGTAAGGGATACGTTTTTCGTGACGATATAATATCGGTGATATGCAGATTTGGTGGGTATCTGTTGCGATCGGTAGTTCTTTGTCGAGTTTATTAGTAATTTTTAGATCAGTTTGTATATTACTTCATAGATACCACATTTGTACAAGTCAGTATACCTAAGTACAATTTTTAGTCTACAACTGGGATGATATTGCTATATAGGTAGTTAGGTTGTTGACCTAGATAGGTGATTTTTATTTTTAATTCAAACGAAAATAAATACGGTGGTGATGAGTATGACACATTTGATAATTGGAGTCTTAAAGGTTGTTTCACTGATACGGGTTCTTACTCAAGTAAAATGATACACACATATTAAAATAAGCCTAGAATCAGAAACAAAGTGAGGTACTGTCTATTGTTTAATCTGTGTCTGCAGTGTCGTTTAAACCACGTAGACAAGTATGCGAGCGTTCCCCTTCTCAAGCAACTTGTTCTCCTAATGTATACTTTATGAAAATTAAATATTTCACTCACAGCGACTTAAACCGAATGTCTGTATAAAACTGGTTGCCAGCGGAGCCTGTTTACTGGAACTGCGTGTTTTCACACCAAATTTTTTATAAATTCTTCTTAAAGTGCCGTTTTAATGTCAACAGTAAAAATAAAAAAGAATCATAAAATCGGTTCACCCAGTCGAAAGTTCTGAGGTAACAAACATAAAAAAAAATACAGTGGAATTGAGAGCCTCCTCCTTTTTTGAAGTCGGTTTTAGTTACTTTATAACGGTCAGTAGCCAAGTATTAGGTAATTAGTAGTCAGTTATGCCATATGAGATTTAACGTGTGCTAGTGAACCAGTGGCAGCCTACCTACTCTCTGTGTAAATCGAGCCATGGAAATGTTCCCGGAGCACGGACTACAACAAATTTACATTATTTAATGGATATCGCGCGTGAGGATTTATCGCGAATTTCACTTCATAACAGAATTATATTTTGATTAATTAGTAGGTTAGTATCGTTCTGAGATGATTATTCAATGAAAACATACATATCAAATTCGAAAATAAATAATTACGAGCAAATATTTCAGTAGTTTTAGAATGCACCTAAGGTTTCGATTTGAACGGATACCGGTGGAATTACAGGCACATGAGGCCTTGCCTGATGCACCTGTATGGGTTAGTGGACGTAAGACAGTGTATTGAAGGATACGTTCCTAACATGCGTGACCTTTGAGGCAATGCTGTGTTATAGGTGATGCCTACCACTCAACAACAGGTGGGCCGTCTGCTGGTTCTATCAGCAAACATAATAAAAAAAGGTTTTCCTGTAAGTATATAATACTTATCAGTATTGAAAATGTTCATATTTTATAAGTTTATGCAAAACGTTAGTATGAGAAGCGACAGGTTCTTGCCATTCGCGTTTTCGCCACTTTTTCCATGAATAAAACAACAGATCTCTATTTCCGCCGGTAAACTTTTCCCTCCCACCTTCGATTTATTCTTCGGATAAAGAAAACTTCTTTCAAAAATGTAGGTAAAGTTCCCTTTAATATTTTCCGTCTGTTAGCTATCCCGCGGGTGTTTAAATTATGTGCATTTAAATTTTTTGTTTTATTTTACTCGCGGCATTTTTAAAGCAAACGTTTCTACAAATACCTACTCAAACAAAGTTAGGTATATGCAATTTGGAAAAGGTCATGAAATCTTTCATGTTTAACCCGTTCCCATTTATGCTGTTCTTTATATTTTACTCAACACTTATGTGTGTCATATCAACTATTTTTTAATTTTACTGACTACCAAGTTACTTTCATAAAACAGTCACTTTCCAAGCTCAGAGGTGTAATTCTCGCCACGAAATGTCATCAAACTCGATCGTGTTAGTCTCCAAATAGTAATAATTCTTTGAAAATATTCTTTGAAAATAACATTTCAAACAAACCTAATTTCGACAATCAAATTCCAGTTTCAATCTTGTCTCAGCTCCAAAAAAATACGTGGATTGGGCCTGCAGGTCTACTCTTAGAAACGATAAATGAAGTTTCGTATTTTCATTTTGTAATAAAAATGCGGGGCAACTCGGTAGCCGTCAAAAGTCAAGTTGACGCTGCCTGACATGCCGCATAATGTAACTCAAAACGACAATACGAAATTTCGTGTATCGTTTCTAAGAGTAGGATAGTAGAACTAGAAAAACGAAGCGTTGGATGTTCTCCTAACCGATGGACAGGCGACATTGTTAGGAAGTCGGTGGATGGAGTGCTCAAATAAGTATTCCAGGAAACGTATGAGAAAAACTTATGCCCAGCAGTGGATTTGTACAGGCTGTTTGGTTCATGCCTATAGAAGATGGTTTGTCAATAAAAGGACTGAACTAAGAACGTGACAGTTCCTCACCGTCAAAACATGCAATTTTATTGAAGAGATCTCGTTATTTTATCCTTGAATTATCTGTTCAGTCACGGGTGTGCAATCTCACGACCGCGATGCAGTCAGGGTTCATTTACAATTCCAATTGATCTTGGTTATTTCATCTTACGCGAGCGAATACTACGAAGGCTTCTTATTAGAATATTTCTAACATGAATGTTTTGTTGAGTTTCTAATAAGATTTTCTAATAAGTGACCCTGAAAACTTTGCTTATAATATGAGCAATAGTAATAATATTGTTGATGCTGAATATTTGTCAACAAAACAAAAAGCATGGGTTTTTAATGCTACTACTGGTGAAACATGCATGTATGGTCCAAAGATGTTTCAAAGAAGTTTTGGGTATTTTGATGGAACACTCCACAAGACGATAGGTGAAGGTTTGTATTGGTATTTGTATATTTTTAAGTATATTGCGTTTTTATAGCAAAAAATGCATACAACGCAACGCTTCAATTTTTCTCAGACTAAAACACTTTAAAGTATGCTTGAACGACACTCCACAATATCTTTGCGATACAATCGGCGATCCATCACAGTCGCGGACATAAGTGACGCTTGTACGATAGTAACCAATTTAAATTTAAATCCTAGAAAAGCCCACTCTCCCCTTCTCTTAGCTGCGCGCTTGCAGATACATATCGTTAAGCGTTTTACGCGTACAAATATTATTTTAATTGCAAAATAAAATAAACATAAAAAAATCTTAGATTTTGAGAAACCTACCGATCTAAACGTAAATCAATATGGTTATGGTTAGAACGAATTTAATAAAACTAGAAAAACACTCATCATGTCGTTGACATAAAATATGTAGCTTACTTATTAACATACTAAAAACCTATGGTATTTTTTTATAATTTTTTTCAAACAGAAACAATACACACGCAGATAATATTATAACCATTTTTACTCACTTAAGTATTTTATTTTTTATTAAATTTTTGTGATATCATAATTGTTTCGTATTTTTGTCCCGTGTATAAATATTCATGTTTTTATTAGCATGCGGGGGAGCGGAGCGCGGTGGAAGCCGGCGGCGTGCGCCTGTCATTATTTAACGATTTGGACGCCAAAACAGCACACCTTCCAGTTCGGCATACACATATCCACTGTTTACGGGGTTTTGAACCGTGTGTTTCGGAGAAAGATGCTTCGAGTGGTATTACAGATTTGTTCGGGTCTTTTGCAGTATGAGATAGCTGGAACTGGGAGATCTACAGAACCGTCAAAATTCAATAAAATAGGAACACTGACGGCGTGGGTCGATGAACACAGACGCACACATAGACGCGAGTTCCCCACGAGCCTAGAAGATTCAACAAACATCGTCAAACTCCTTTATTCAAAATTTATTTTGAACTTATATTTAATACAAAGTAAATGCTTCAGTATTTATAATCAAACAGCTAATAATCTTGCGAAACCCTCCGAGGCGGTATGGGTTCAACCAATTTTGGAGTCGGTCCAATCAACATCCAATGCAGGCACATCCTTTATTTGGTGGCATGTTTGGCACCGATTCCGGTCTTAACATGCATAAAAAATAATAAAAATACAGACTTGATAGCCTTCTCTATTTTAAGCATATAAATAGTTCTACATACTAGAAATTCTAGGTTCTGAAGTATATATGGTATAGTTAGAGTATTATGATGACTTATGGAACTGAGATGTTGTCACTAGCTTTTGGTTTCATACACAACATACACAAAGACATTGTTTGGATAGTGGGAAGTCGATGGACGGAAAGGGCTCAAAATCATTTTTCTTGGAAACGTATGGGGTAGGCCTACGTCCAGCAGTGGACCGGCTGTTGATGATGATGATGATGATATAAAGTAAAGCATTTTCCAACGTATTTTTAAATTATTTGCGACAATAGAAAAACCGTTTTTATAATTTTTATTTTACCATAGAATCCTGGAAAATGTTAAATTTAGGAAAATCTGCAACACGCGTAAAATATCCATTCAAGGAAACGTAAAAAATCCCAAACAACTAACTGAATTAATAAAAGATCTCCGCCTACCGAGGAGGGTAAAAGAAATTATAATCCTTTCTTTTAAAATGCAATGAGGTGGTTGTTAAAAACGTTTGCGGGGATATTTTTAATGCGGCTCGCTTGGCAATTAGTGATTCGAGTGAAATTAAAACAATGAGAGGGCACGGTGGGAGGCACGCAACTCATTGTGGGGAGAATGAATGGACCACCTCGGCTGCTCGTGCAAACTCTAGCTGGGGAAAATACATTCAGGTGTCTGCATTCATGTGGCCTCGCAACTCAGTTAGTAATAGCTATAATAATAGTAGTTAGTAATAGTAAAAGTTAGTTCTGTAGGCCGTGGGTTCATACACGGGTTCATTCACTTTACATACTTATTAATATATTTGGCCAAAGAGATGGCCTGCTCATGGCATAGTCATGCGGTCATTCCTAACCGATCAATACTTTATAGGTAAAAGTAACCACTTAACATCAGGAGGGCCATCTGCTTGTTCCGTCAACTTAGTACCATGTAATGCCGACTCAATTTTATTTTAAGATGTCTAATGCGGGAAGTCAAGGGTTCAAATATTACATTTGTCATATAAGTAGGTACTTATCCAAAACAAAATATTTTTCAATATATTTTCCACTAATAAATAAATCTGCTACTAATAATGTTTTGTTCCTAAGTAATTTGAGGGTTGGGGCGTGAGGAGTGGGGTATCGTGACGTTTAGTGACGTCATCATCTCACTGTCATCTCAATTGACATTATTCTGTATCCTTCGTCTGCAGTATACGAGTATAGTAAAGATGTTAGATACTGGCCTTAGGAATTAAACAGTATTTTTCGGGAGGTATAAAAAAATGCATTTATAATATTACTATGTGTTTGTTCTTTGCTTAGGTGTTATTTAATAATGCATTATAAGTACTACTTACATTAGAAAAAAATGATACAACTTTATTTTAAAAACAAAATGCCTTTGCTTAGTTTGAAACAAGATAGCGCTGTGTGAAGATGATTTAATTCAAAATCTAATATTAACTGCTTAGGGTTTGAACTTACAGATTATGGCCGAGATGGTGAGCGGTTACCTCTTACTATTAACAACATCATAACTAACAGTACCAGTTCGTAGACCACCTCCTACCGAATACCTATGACCGCTAAATGGTATGTAATCTGCCTGCACTAAAATTCGAAATGTATTTGCTTGTTAACATAACAAGGATCACTTTGAATATAAGATTTGAATGTCGATATAAGTAGAAGAGGCCAAAGAAAAGATAGATAAGTTGTATTTAAATTAGTGGGTACGAACCTTGAAACAAGACCAATTCTCGCAAAGGTAGTACGTTGTCATCGCACGGGTTGCGTCATTTATCAAACTCGCGCTGCGGGCTACACACCAATATTCCGCAAAAGTACTATAACATTACCTATATTGAGAACCTCCTAATTATATGATTGATAATAATATTCTACATTGTTAACAAAACCAGTAATTTATACAGTACCAAAGTATCTTTCATTTCAGAAATTCTGTGTTTAATTGTTACTATTCACGGTCTCTCTTACATTTAAAAACATCGTTCATTACAAGACTATATTCAATTAATTGGAATATATCTTCATAACGTTTAAAAACTACGTGGTTTTTAAGACAGGTACTTGTAGTCTGTGTTCACCAGACTAGAACATCTATTAATCAATGACAAATTTGGCCTTCCTCATACCAAAGATACTTAAATACTATAGATGTTAGTATCACACAGATCACACGAACATAAAGTTATCATCGTAAAATCCGGTTATTTGGCTAGTGATTTCACGGCTGACATCATGTCAAAACAAGCATATTATAATAAAGACATTGAAATAATTCCTCTAATCGTGGTCTATTACGTGAATTATTATAATAAGTATCTCCTGTGCGCGTCTAACGGGCGTTAGTTGGCCGATTACTATCCGAGATTTTATCCAAAAAGCACTGTATCATTGTGAGATAATAATGGCGAATGACAACGTATTATTCGCGGTTATTCAGCGGAGGCCGATTGAGGCAATCTCGCCATTCTCAGCGGGTCTCTGAATCCTCCGATTTCCCGGCACAATTGGATTTTTGGTTACGAAACCGGAATAATACAATCGGGTATCGTCCTGAAATCTCTGATTTGAATCGTTTCAACGAGGCTTTGGTGTGAATTGGGGCCGCTAAGGTGTTATCCCGTGGTTCTGTCGAGTCACCACGGGACGAACGCGCCGCTCCGTTCGCGAGGGCTTCTAGCATCAGTTTATGCCTATTATAATACAGTTCCATAAATTTATATCAGAATAAAAAAAGTCCATTTAAACATGAATTTAAACAACGTGATTTTTCGGACAGTTTTTCAAACTACGAAGATTCAAGCCACGTTTCGTTATACGTCACCGTTGCAAAAACGCCAAAAAGCTTAAAAATTGCCAGAAACTGGTGTTCAAGGTACAACAGCCCAAGAAATAAATGAAAGAATGCGAACTAAAAATAAATTATCATTTATCAAAAACCTTTTTGGCTGAAATATCAGTCTTTTACGAGCGCAACCTAGCAGGTTTCTCTTTTTATATTTTGTTACAGTGGCAGAAATGTATTTGTTATAAAATTCACGAACAATCTACCTAAATACGAAATATGTTTGCTTACGACCAACATACAGCTAGTTGAATAGTATACAATCATTGTACATAAATACGTTGAAAGCATTTATCTGTACCTATCTTTGGGTACGCTTTGCGAGCACAATGGCTGCGCTCAAGTGGGATATCTCGGCTTTGTGACGTGTTGTGTTGATTTCATATGCCGCACCGCGCTAATGCTTGCTGGATTACAAAGGGTTTTGCCTAGGCTTTTAGTTATTGCCAAATGTACCTATAAGAGTAAACACAAAGAAACAAGAGAAGAAAAATCTATTCAGCCTTAGTTATAAACGCATGTAGGTATGTCATTTTAAATTTTGTAAAACAAATTTTGTGCTATAAGTATAGTGTATATATTTATAAGAATGTGTAAGGAGAGTAGTCAGAGATACGTCTAAACCTTACCTTTGGTACATACCCAGTGCCTATATACGTTTTGTAGTACCTATATCGTTGGTATTTCATATACGTTTTTCTAAAATGGTTGCAACTGCACTGCTTAGAAGACTAAGGTTTCGTAACAATGGTTTCTTCTCGATATTTTCCTTCACCGTGAGACACGTTTGCATACTGACATTGCGCACATAATTATTACGATTAAAAAAACCTTATAAACGTCATTGGTCGCCTAGACCAACAACGTTGCTTTTATTATTCCACTCAGTTTACGAATCATAGCTTAAAAGTATTATGTTTATTAGTAGTTATTAGTCTTCAGAAGTTTGTAATAATATTTTTGACACGGTAAGCTTGCATTTCACAAGCATCAGCATCTATAGCAACTACTCACCATTATCGATATTCGGAAAACTCCCTGTGAACATTTCAAATGTGAAATCACACGGAACCTGCGTAAGCTAATATGAAATATTGCATGGAAACCGAACACCGTAAGGTATTCCATTATTCCGTGAAGATGTACCTCGCCGGCGATGGTCAAAGCGAGGCGTGACCTCGAAGGCGTGAGAACGAAGCACCGCCCGCGAGAATAAAGCCCTTTACAGACGTGGCATAGCTACTAGCACAAGTAATAGTAATGAAACAGAACACTATTACAACGTTGGCTAGCATCCTAATCCTTCATGTATTTACTGAATAATGATTCAGTACATTGTCGCAGTTAAATTCCAATTGACTTTCAGTAAAATGAAACTTAGTACCTACATTTTAAAATAACTAACACTAATACTAAATGGGTTCTGGTATTTTATTCATTTGCGATTTGCATTTGCACATATTTCATTTATTTTCAACGCTCTCTAATCCCACCCGGTAGTAGTAAAACTCTCTATGAAAGAGTTCGTCCAGGGAACTACTACTACCGTACCTATTTCTGCCGTCAAGTAATAATGATCGCATTGCAGTATTTCGTTATTATTGCAGAAGTTCGTTGCATATTTATTTGCAGTATCCCACGAAACTTATTTAAGTGTAACATTATTATTATTATGCACAGAACAAAAATAATGTATTTATTGCACAAACATTTGTCCTTTGTTGAGATTGAATCCACAACCTACAACGCAGAAAGCAGAGCTACTTCCAACTGAGCTGTAAGTCAGTCAAGTATTTCAAGTTTAGGGTTCGATGAGCAAAAAATCCTTATAAAAACGAGAATGCACTCTGATCTGTGTGATAAAGCACTTGTGCCAGTGATCGACCAGTGACTGTCTCGTTTGCACGCAACTTTAGACTGAAATAATCTGAGACTCCCCTTCCCCCCCTCTTTGTAGCCGCAGGTGACCTCATACCCCCCTGTCTGACCACATAGCACTTAGACAATAACGAAGGTTGCTCAGCAACATCTACAGTCATACGTTAATGTACTGTAATGTAACCTAACAAGTTAAAAGGAGTTGTGAAGATGGATCGAGAAGACTAGTAGCAATTTTAAGCATGGCAGTGCGTTGTAGGCACATTCTTAACCTGCGTAAGCAATAATAATAATGCTGAACAATCCACACAGCATCATCTAGCCCCAAGCTAAGCAGAGCTTGTGTTATGGGTACTAGATGACTGATATACTTAATACAGTACATTACATGCTTATATATTTTTTTATTATACATAGAAAATACCCAGAACACCCGGAATAAATATTTGCAGATCGTGCAAACATTTATGCCAAGGCGAACATTCGTCTCCCACGCCACATCGGTCGTCCTATCCAAGCAATGCTTGGTTATACCATTTTGGAGCCTATTCAATACAAACAAACAATCAAATCTTTCCTCTTTATAATATTAGCATAGATAATGGTATGGAACCCTTCGTGCGCGAGTCTGACTCGCACTTGGCTGGTTTTTTTCTAATTCCTAGACTGTGTATTCCTAGTTTAGTGATAGCTTTGTAAAGTTTAATTGTATTAAGCGTCCGACCTCATTAGTTAGGGTTAATGCTCTACCGCGACACATATTGATGATCACCATACGTCATCACATCACCCTTGCAGCGATAAACGTTATGTTCCAAACAAAGCATTATGAACTGTATAAACAAAGCCGTAAGGTAGAAAATAGAAAAAGCGATGTATGTAAACTAAAAAAAGCATCTCTACTAAGAACATTTTAGTCTGTTTTCGTCTCAACATTTTGTTGTACTCTAGAAAAGTTTTGAGTGTCCAGTTATGCGCTAAAACTCTAATTAAATAAAAAAAATCGGGTGTGCTTTAGACCACACGACTGAAGTAAAACTTCTTTAATATACGAAACGTAACTGGCTATGAGAGAAAGAACAGTGCTTTCATACCCCCTCCATGGTAGTGTTAAACGTTTAACGCAACCTTGTTGGAAGTCGCATTAGAAGTATTACTTCAATAAGGTTTTCAAGGCGCGCGTACATTCACAAAAAGTGAGTTGATATGGAGGGTAGGCTTAGAAAAGTTCCGTTTCCATGTCTGAGGGGTGATTGTGTATTTTATTGTAAACAAATACTTGATGACAGAGTTTCTATAACATATCTGTCATATGACACTTGCAATTGAATTTTGCTTTCTTTTTTTGAAAATACGACGGTGTGGCGCGGCGGGCGAATGTCCGCCTGCGACGCAGAGGTTGCGGGTTCGATTCCCGCCTTGGGATAAATGTTTGTACGATCTGCAAATATTTATTCCGGGTGTTCTGGGTGTTTCTATGTCTAATAAAAATTATCTATATATGTAATGTATTGTATTAAGTATATCAGTCATCTAGTACCCATAACACAAGCTCTGCTTAGCTTGGGGCTAGATGATGCTGTGTGGATTGTCCAGCATTATTATTATTATACATACTTACATATGAATACCTATTACTTCATTTTTTATTTATGTTTTTCAAAGACTAAAATCTTTTTACGCTTACAAAATAAATTAACGACAGGAAAACGTAACGAATTAATCTATGCATGAAATTCTAAGACTTGCAGTTAGAAAAACTATAAATGATTGTTTCTGTTGTTCAATGGTTCAGTATAAAGTCAAAATATTGAATTAATCATTATAAGAGAGATATCCAACTTTACCTTAGGTACAATATGCTACGTTTGCGATATTACGTTTTAATATGCGACGGCACTCTTGAGTTTTTGAACATGCATTTACAACGTATGTATATTAGTTTTATCATAAAGTAAAAGTAGAAGAACAGGCAAGAAACTTACGGCTTTAGTTCCTATAGTTTTTCTATGTGATCCTTTTAAAAAATATATTCAAACCTAAAGCACATTTATTTACAAAGAAAATTCTAGCTAATGCAAGTATTTATAATTGGTATGTACAAAATACATTTGAAACAGTTGAGCTATCTACAGACCTTTGCAAACAATCTAAAGGTAGCTGAACTGATCCAGATCAATGCCAATCGGAAGCGTAGTAAAGCCCAAGTACCACACAGGTGTATCATGTTTTGCCATAGTTTTTCCAATCCAACATAGTAAGGTGTATACAAAATCTAAAGTATAGATTGTAGGTTGCGGGTTCCCTACCGAGGATAAACATAGATGTTTGTCTTCTATCTGAGTATTTGCTACTCTAAGAATGTATTTACAAAAAAAAATAAGTATTCTATCAGTTATCTGGTTCCGATAGTACATGCTATGCTTAATTTGGTGCTAGGTGATGTTGTGTAAAAATGTCTACAAATATTTATTAATTTACAGTGTAATTACAGGCACATGAGGCTTAACACCTGTATGCCTCGGGTTGATGGACGCAGAGAAGTGTATTGTAGGGCACGTTCCTAACTAACGTGACCTACAAGGCAATGCTTTGTTATAGGCTATGGTAACCACTTAACATCAGGTGGGTATAAGACCCACCTGATTACGACCCACGCATGTTCCATCAGCAAATCGTATAAAAATAAAAATTCTCTCTAGATCCTTGAATTTACCTCTCAGATCTTTAATATCCAAAAAAAGTTCGAAATATTTAAAATAAAAATAACCCATTGAATTTTCTAATTTTTTGAATACGGTCCCCTAAATCTAACTACGAAATATTACCTCAATCAAGTTAGTGCCGGTCAGGCTGAGTTTTATATTTATTACATCATTTTATTTTATTTTTACGTACGTGGCGTGGCGGTGTCAATATTTTGTCACGAATTACATTTGCCGTGGACGTGTACTAATGATGGTAATAATTCGTTTGTAACCAAATTAACCGAGTGAGAACGGCTTTTTGATGTCTTTTATCGAATAGACACAGGTATTAAAATGAGTCATAACGTTAGAATTGTTGACTTGTGAACCGGATCCGTGTACCACCTGGTGAGTGATAAGTTATTAAGTTTGTTGAAGCTTTTAGTAGTAAAGCTCTTTGTGAAGGGCTCGTCCGGGGAAGTACAACCATCAGGCCTATTTCTGTCGCTAAACAGCTTGCTGTGAATAAACCCAATACACCTGGAATAAATATTTGCAGATCGTACAAACATTTATCCCAAGGCAGGAATCGAACCCGCAACCTCTTGTGTTGGATGGAGGCGGACATTCGCCTACCGCGCCACATCGATAGAATTTCAGTTGGTTGGAAGTATTCACTACGTTTTGTTCCATGACAGTTCATAATAACTTAATATTTTGTGTATTATCGTTCATCCATATTTACATAAATAAACGCTGTAAGGTTATATACAAGACTGTAAGTTACGAGTTTGGGTTTCGTTGCCGAAGTTTGGTTCAGAACGCGATCTCGCGTGACTAAGGGGCGGGGCAAGTGATTACAGCTAAACATTGTATTCTGAACTCCCAAGGAACCAAAGGCTTATCCGAAATCCAATACGAATTCACCGAAATTATAGTTATTTCTTGACATTTGAAGAAAGTATTTGAACCTGACCGACCGATGTGCCGCGGCGGGTGAATGCCTGTGGCGCAGAAGGTTGCGGGATGATTCCCGCCTTGGGATAAATGTTTGTACGATCTAAAAATATATATTCTGGGTGTTCTGAGTATTTTCTATGCATAATAAAAAAAATATCTACGTTTGTAATGTATTGTACTAAGTATATCAGTCATCTAGTACCCATAACACAAGCTCTGCTTGCTTGGGGCTAGATGATGCTGTGTTAATTATCCAGCATTATTATTATTATCCCAAAAAAAGTACCGTAAAGTACCGTATTAAAACATCACAAGACTATTATTATATATTTTATCGGGTCGCTTGAACTCTCGATAGCGCAGTTGGTGAGCGCATCCCCGTATCACGGATCCCCTTGATACGAAACCCCCCACCGATACGAACCCACGACCGTCCGGTCGTGGGTTCAAATCCCACTCGAGGGAATAATTTTTGGATGATATAAAATTTATCATTTATTTAGCAATTTACACCAACTTTGTCAGGCTGATGATGATGATGATTATACCTTTTACATAAGCATTTACAACAGTCAAATCAGAAAGATATCGAAACTATCGATCTGGAACTCCATTGGTCGTCCACGAACCAATCGCAGCTATCGATTTTAGATATCGATTCTTATCTTCCATAATTACTTATTCCACCTGCTATAAATTTTATTTCGTCTCAGATAAAAAAGTTTTATAATATCCTTGCGGCCAATAGGAAAAAGTTTATTAAGTTTTGTAAAAAAAGCAATAAATACCGACGCAGACGCAGGGGGCGGATCGAATCTTCATCGTCTCGGTTTCAACTCGGGTTGTTTATAGTTTTAAAAATAAAATATATTACGGTGTACTTGCTGTATTTTTTACCAGCGTTCAGTAATAGCTCTTCTATAACGCATAATTATTGGTTAGTTGGAAATACCTGAGCATATACAGGTTGAAATAAGACTAAATGTAATGGAAGAGTATGGATCAGTCGGTTTTTTCTTCGCGATTACAGCGAGTTTGGTATTTACTTTACACCAATCTTTCTACTAAGCGTGGTGACTATAATATAGCAAAGTCTATTTGACGGTGACTATTTTGAATGTTAATTAAAAGATACTCGTCTAGACATAACTTTACAAACAAAACCTATTCCAAACTACATTCACATTTATAAACGTTATTTAAATCTAAATAGTGCTTAAATTATGTTTTGTCACTGTTTGTCATAGCCCATCAACAGGAGACGGCAATAGTTTGAATATGGTATATCTTTTGACTGATTTTTATTAGTAACGCTATTTTAGCTCAAGAGTAGTGACAGAGGCGTGTTCCGTTTTTTCGCCCGATTATAAAATTGAAAATATTCTCCTCTTTGGACGTTGGTTAAAAACCGGCCGAGTGCGAGTCGGACTCGCGCATGAAGGGTTCCGCACCATTATCTATAATAAAAACGGCAACGTATGAAAGCCTCCTTAAATATTTATTTTATTCTATTTTTTAGTATTCGTTGTTATATAGCGGCAACTAAATACATCATCTGTAAAAAAATCAACTCTAACTGTCACGGTTCATGAGATACAGCTTGGTGACAGACGGACAGACAGACAGACATACATACAGACAGTGGAGTCTTAGTACGTTTTACCCTTTGTGTGAGGAACCCTAGAAAGCAGTTGCATCTCTCGTAGAGAATTATTATTTTATGCAGAGATGTTCCCTCAGGCTGTAGTAATTATCCAATTAGATCGATAACCCACTATAGGGCTGTCCTAGCCGGTCTGAGCCAAAGACAGATGATTGTAAATTGCAGATGATTGACCGATTACAGAGCCTGAAGCTGGTATCTGATTATACATAAGACGGGCTTTACTTCACAAAATGATAAGCGAACGTTTATATTGACATTTTGAATAACACTGCGTGGCAATGCGGCAACACAACCCGCACTCGAGATATTACGCTGCGTAATGTAAATCAAAATTTTCGATATGAACCTTCGTGTATCATTTTGCAGAGTAGATCCCCAGACATGTAATAGCATCGGTTCCGATTCGGTGATGCTTATTATATTAAGTGGGGACCGATGGTGACGGGGTAATCGCTCGTAATGATAGTGGAGCATGCATATTGAAGCTTCTCATAACATGTTTCTTCAGTTTTGTAAATTGTTCGTGACATGGCGGTATATATTTAGTGATCTGTATCGTCTGATCATAAAACAAAAATGATCGTGATCCGTAAATACATACCAGAGGGCGGATTCTGAGTTTTTTATGTTTTGCGGGTATTCGACTTGTTTGTATGGAGATAAGCGCCTCTAGTGGCATGTGGGAGCACTAAGCGTATCTCCATACAAAAAATTCGAACTCGCAAACCGAGTCATTTGAATCCTTGGTAGCGAAGTTGGTTATCGCTTCCCCGTATCAAGGGGAAGGTCGTGGTTTCAAATCCCGCTCGAGGAAATAGTTTTGGGATGATATAAAAATATTTGTGATTTCCTTAAGGTAAGCACTATAAAAACTAACAAACAAATAAATGCAGTTGCTTAATTTGCGTGCGCCTTAAGCTCTCTAAGTTTTCGATTGATATACATATAGTTACCGGCACGGATTTAAACGCCTGAACTTGCATGCGTACAAGTCAGATGTTGAGATCTACCGAAGCTTCTAAAGGTAGGCTTGTCAGAACTTCTATCAATCTAGTCTCAGAATTAAGAAATTTTATTACGCACTCAAGAAAAGGCGCCTAAATCTTTACCTCCAAAAGATCCTCTAATAAAGTTGAGTAGATAACCTGCCAAGGCCGGCCCCTAAAGGGTCATCCCTTTATTTCTGCAACAATCGCTTCGAAATTGATATTGATGTGGAAAGGGCCACTTTTCCATAAAAATAGGGTTTATTTGAATAAAGGATGGGTGGGTCGTGTGAGACTTGACGTGCGATAGTCGAGATCTTCTAATCTAAACATAAACTCCGCTACTGACTGTCTGATAGTCAACAGAGAGCCGAGAGAAAATAACATCACGACATTAACCCCCAAGCTCAGTAAATAGATCTCTAAGTACCAAGTACCTACTCGACATTCTTCAAGGATGTCTAAAAAGGGTAGTCAGAAGTACGTCAGACATAAAATTTGGTACGTAACCACATTTTGCAGTAGTTGGTATTCCATAGCTGTAAGTGCTTTATTTATAACAATTTGGTGCGAAACCTGCCAAGAAAATAATGCCTAAAATATCTCTTATACCATATTTAAGAAGTGCAATTCCGTGGACTTTTTTTTTTCTTTTAGACATTATTGGTGTCCTGTTTATCCTTAATAGACCCTTATTATAAAAGTGTTACAAATAAGACATTTAGGAGATACTCTTTGCTAAATCAGACTTCCACAAGTTAAAATATAACCCAATGAAATACATGTACAGTCAGCTGCACTAAAATGTAAACAGTTCGTATATTTTAAAACGGTATCAAAACCTTATAGTAAACTTTTAAACGGTAAAAACTTAAAAATCGTAAAATTAGCTGATAAGTTCACTAATTGCTGAGGTTTTGCCCTGTAAATGTTAATTGTAACGCTGTAAAACCATTCTGTAAGTTACAAACTGTATACATTCTAGTGCAGTTGACTGTATATATATGAAGAAAAAAGATAAAACGAAAACGGACGAAGCCACAGGCTCTTTACTATGTTTACCCAGTTCTACGCGGGCTTCAGTAGTGATGCATGGGCTTGGTCATTCTAGTTGGACGGTGACGGAGCTAACCTGTGGATAACGTTCCATCATTTTGCGGCTATTAGTAGGACCTACACAATGCCATACGGCAAAGGGTTTACAACCTGTCACGATCAAAAGTGGACCTTTCAACGTATCTCCGCCTTTCTTTGATAATTCTCAAGGATCCTGTATTCAGTCTCTCTGGTCTCTGGATCAGTAGGTATTGATTCTGCTAAGTTGGATTGGCACTATACACTGTCATGATATTATAATATACTAGCGGCCGCTCGCAGCTTCGCCCACGTGGCAATTTTTTTCCCGCCCCGTTATTTTTTCGGGATAAAAAGTAGCCTATATGTTAATCCAAGTTATTTTCTATGTTAATCCAAGTTATTTTTTATGTTTATTCCAAATTTCATCCAAAGCGGTCAACTGGTTAGAGCGTGCAAGATTATCAAACATCCATTCATCCTTCCATCCATCCATACTTACAAACTTAGTAGGATTATTTAAAAAAACACAAGAAAGACAAAAGTAATAGCTTCACGGCTTTAATAACCAGGCATGGTAGATATCTTGTCTACGTACCAAATAAGTACCTACCTACTCAAGAATTTAAAACTTGCCAAATCTTTTGGGATACAAGCTCCGATAACTTTCTAATAGACTTGCTATCAATATAAGAGTTCACTATAATTACCAGAAATCCACTAAAATAATCCATCTTCCTAGAAATATCGCCAAATAATAGGCGTGACATTGGAACGTCCAGTCCCGCGGGAATCGAACCGGGGACCGCCACATGGCACTGCTCTGCAGAATTAGTTTTACCTCATTTCATGGAACTTTGTCGTGCCCCGAGGAGGAAGCTGTGAAACAGTAATGCTCATTTGCACTAATCAACACTTCTGACAAGGTAACAATTAATATTATCATAGTATTTTTTACATCGGAAATCGTTGAAAACAAACAAATCATCATTATGAAAAAGTTTATACAGTTACAAACTAAAAGTTAAGAATGTGATTAAACCTTGAAGTACTTGAAGTGCAGTTTTGAGGATGAGGATTTCAGCCTTTTTTATGTAATTACTGATGGAACAAGCTTATGGCCCACCTGATGTTAAGTGGTTACCATCGCCTATAACAAAGCATTACATTTCAGGTCACAAACGTGCCCTATAATGCACTCCTCTGCGTTCATCAACCTGAGGCAGACAGATGTTAAGCCTAATGTGCCTGTATTCGCCTGTATTCGCACAGTGGTAGACTTCTCCAGACAAACCCGTCACTAAGAGCTCTACTACTACTAAAAACCAACTAAGGTAACTTGGCTGTTCTTCTTAATATTCAATCAGGAAGTGGACTGGTATACTCTTTCAGAAGGTTGAATTTCCACTGTCTTTGTTCGGTTCTAAGCACAGTTTCAGTTTGAACAGACTTGTCCATGAAAAGGATGTGCATGTCATCGCGTATAGCTTGTCAATGGTGGGCGCAAACAAACGGGTGTTGGAGACGAATGATCGTTCAATTCTACTGAGCAAACTCAAAGAAAACATCGCCTGAATAAAGTTAGCGGTGTTTTAACGCTGCGCTATACACAGCTTGCCGATTCAATTTGCTTGATTCGATTTTGAACTCAACTCAACAAATTATTAACTAATTTAACTCAATTTGTTCAGTAATCCGCAAAAAAATCAACGGGTCGGGCTAGACGACGATTTTAAAAATAAACAGTATACATTTCTACAAAAGTGTCAAAAGAGTACGTGTTTCGCGCGTATTTATGTAGGTTTATATCTATCTATATATTCATAGCCATCTATATATTGACAGCCGTCACAGCTCAGTTCGTAGTAGCCCTGCCTTCTGCGCTGTAGGTGGTGGGTTCGATTCCCACCGAGAACAAACATTTGTGTGATGAACATAGATGTTTGTTCTGTGTCTGGATGTTATATTGTATTCTAAGTATGTATTTACAAAAAAAAAGTATATAAGTATTCTATCAGTCATCTGGTTCTCATAGTACAAGCTATGCTTAGTTTGGGGCTAGATGATGTTGTGTAAAAATGTCCACAAATATTTATGATTATTATCATATATCAGACTTATTATCTTTATATCCACGTAGCATTCAAATGACTAGATGGATTTTGATGGATATTAAAAGCGAGGTGTTTTTAAATATTGTATAATTTATTACGCAAAATGTGTTCTTTTACTTTACCGTCCTAAGCCATGAGTGATATAAAATATGAAATGAAATGAAATGAAATGAAATGAAATTTATTATTGTCGAAACTGTGTACAAAAGGATCTTAAAAAACTAGGTGGAACGACAGTTTATCCATTACGGACGTACAATATTATTTAACTTAAAAACTAATTTATTTATTGATTATTGATTACCTATAGAAATTCTTTTATGTCATAAAAACACTTATCTAAGAGCCACCTACGGAGTTTTGTCTTAAATTTACTGGTAGGCAGCTCTCTTACATCTCTAGGGATTTTATTATAAATTTTTATAGTCATTGTGGAGCAATTTTTCCCACTGAGTGTAGTTTTGTGAGGGGGTAATATAAGCCTAGTGGGATCTCTATTTTTTACAACTGAGTTATCTTTATCTTTGTATTGGTTAAAATATGAAGCATGCTCTCTTACGAAACAGCCAATTTGAAAGATATATAAACTAGTCAGCGTTAGGATTTTATGTTTCATAAAGAGAGGCTTGCATGACTCTAATGGGCCTATTCCAAAAACGGCTCTTACACATTTTTTTTGAATAATGAAAGCTCTTTTGATGTGCGTAGAGTTACCGAAAAGCAAAAGACCATACCCCAGTACTGAGGTGACGTAGCCAAAATATGCGGTTAGTGCAGTTTGTTGACCTGATGTTCTTCTCAATCTTTTCAAGGCAAAAACGAAACGATTAAGTTTTTTGCCCATTTGCTCTATATGCGATTTCCAATTTATATGTCTGTCCAATATTATGCCAAGGAATCTTATTTCGTCAGACTTTTCTATTATTTCATTTCTACATGTCAGAGTGCTATTATATATATTATTATTAGAATTGATCTTATTATTATAATTTTGAAAATGAACATACTTAGTTTTTGAAATGTTAACCTGTAAATTATTACACTCCAGCCAATTTACAACTGATTCAGCTTCTGAGGTAAGACAGTCAATTAGAGATCCATCCTTCTTCTCATCGGCAACTACGATCGAAACATCGTCAGCAAAAAGAACACATTTGTTCTTAGTTATATTAGGCAAATCGTTTATATAAACTAGAAATAGCAACGGTCCCAGAATACTACCCTGTGGCACACCAAACTTATTAAGTTTAGCGCTAGATTTAAAAGTAGCTGATAATTTTTCATTATTATTTAAGTTTTTAACTTCTACGTATTGTTTCCGCCCAGTCAGGTAGCTTTTCAGCCAATCTAGAGCAATGCCTCTTACTCCGTACATTTCACATTTTTTAAGCAGTATATTATGGTCTACAAAGTCAAAAGCTTTGCTCATGTCAAAAAATATAACTGAAACTGGTAAACGCCTGTCAACAAAATCAACAACCTAATGGCATAAAACATACTCCAAAGTCATAGAAAACCTTCCAAATATGATTATTAGTAGTAGATTTGGAAGGTTTTTTATGTTTTGTAGGTGTTTTGTAGGTTTTTTCTTGGTCATTACTAAAATTATCTCTAAGACACTACTAAAATTATCAATAAAACATCATGAAACCAATTGAAATGAATATCGAAATCCTGTGAATTATAGAAAGAATACTGGCATTTTTCGTTTTGTAAACGTTTGACTGCAATCTCACCTGACCTGTGATGATGCAGTCGACAGTGTAGCACGCTTACCTATAGAAGATACCTGATTCATTCTTCTCTTGAAAACCTCCAAACTATACGTGGCCGAAAAAAACAGACGACGGCAACGAGTGTTGTGCGCATAATAAAGGTTGAGACAAAGCGCTTAGAGCAGGGTGGGAAGGATGTCAATCATAAACGGGTGTCTTGTCTCCGTACGTCTGGTGGTCGGTTGATAGAACGGGAATGAGAGAACGTCTGATAGAATTTTTCTTAGCTTAGTATTATTTTCGCTAACACGATTTAGGCACTATTATGGTAAAAAAGGCTCTTTTTCTCTAAATCTTTTTCGGTTTTTTGCACTCGGTTTCGAAGTACAAAGTCGGCATAAAAAGTAGCCGATATGTTAATACAAGTTACAAACAGTATTTATTCTGAGTTACATCCAAATTGGTGCAGTAGTTGAACCGTGTTTGACCCACAAACATCTACATCTAAATATCTAAACCATTGTATTTTTACAAGGGTAAACAGGGTTGCCCCGGACACATACGGTAGGTACCATATCCATCTACAATAGTTTGATAGGCAAGTAGGTACCTGTTTTATGTCAAGTGAAAGAAATACCTTAACGCCCTTGTAGAAACATCTTTATAAAATGCGTCTTATACTATTTAAATAAGGTTGTAGGTAGTTCGGCAGAAGTCAGGGTGTTACACCAAAGAATTTACGTACACCGCGGTTCAATTAGGCTAATGGGGTAGCTCAAAGGGATTAAATTAATTAGAAAGTTTTGCTTTCGTATCGCCTTTGTTTGTCGTGTCCTGAACTTTTGTATTTCAAGCAAATGAGGTGGACGCTAAGGAAGTTTTTGAACCATGTCAAGTTGAATATCTGTACTTACCAATTTCAAAAATCTAGGTCTTAACTGACTGAAATATAAACAACGCACAGTCAGACTTGATATTTATATTGGTGCAATTGGGTGCACCTCGGAATACCCCCTTAGGCATTCCCAAAGAATCTTGAGTTAGTATTAAGAAATATGAGGGGATATCTACAGTGCCTGGGGATTAAAGTCGTAAGGCTGTTTCTGTTTGGCTGTTTGTGTTTGTTTGGCACAGATGTTAGCACACCCTGTGTAGCTAATATGCCAATGATACCAAAGAGATATTATGTCTTATTCTAACAATTGACGAAGTCAAGAACTGGTTGATAGGTACCTGTTTTTCAATATAAAATCACAAGGGCCACTTTTAACGGTCATTGTTCAACAATGGAAGCATCAACAACTTCAGAAACGAAGCGGAAAACGAAACATACGATGTCTTCTGTCTGATAGGTCGATTACACTGTGAAGGTTACGAATGTCGATATCTCAAAATTGATCGTCCAGTAGTTGATTTAATACTGCTGTTATTTATGATTCAAGTAAATTATGTATTAAATAACTCGCAACAAATCACCAAACAATATCCAAAACAATTCCACTTTGGTAATTTGTAAATTCACGCGAACATTATCCAAAAACATGAGAGCGTTTACGAGCCACAATACCCATAAAGGCCCGTACACACCTAATTAACGATATTAAAATACGTCCGCGACCGCAAAGGAGCGTCATAGCGTTTGCTCGTTGCACGCCAGTTGTAGAATAAAGAAGACATGTCTATTTGGATGTGGTTTCAAACTCTAATAAGTATTTAAAAGTGGCTTGTTTTGGTGACATAGCTTTTAAGTTTCTTGAAAGCTAACATCTGTCGTGGTCTGACGACTATGGACGACCTAAGTACTCAAACAAACCGGATTTTTAAGTTATTAATATTTAAAAATTACCCGGCCAAATCTAGGCGTCTGAAAAGAGAGCAATCGCTGTAGCATACGTTCATAAGATATTCCCTGATAATTAAGATTAATACATAAGATTAATAAACTGACCGTCTATTTAATTGATTAGATTTAATTTGTGAGGATACTTCAGTTACTGATACGTCAAGAACTAAAAAACCAAAGAATATGGACTAAAAGCAGTATTCTATGTAAAAAAGTGCCTTTGTTATTTCAAAGCATGACAGCTGAATTGACTTTTTCTCACCGCCTTCAGTATCGTTTTACTGTGACAAATTCTGTCGACATTGACATTGGCAAAATTGTAGAAGTTAAATCCAAAAAAGGCATATAAAAAAAGACGAAGAGGATCAACTCACATTGGCAGTATGACTCCTATCTACCATACTTACAGATAGCAGTCATACAACAAACGATGACAATCCGGGTTGTTAAAAAAATTTTGCGAAACTGCGCTTAATTGTGGAGCGTGAGTCTCACCCGCTTAGTATATTTCCTGTAGAGAGAGAGTTAGTTCAGAGCTCCGTGTCATAAGCTATAAAACGCAAACGCTACCCTCCTTATTTATACGAATGAGAATTTTAAATTAACTGTGTAAAGCATCCCTAGCGGACCCTGGCTTGAGGTAGATGGGTTGTTCTACTTGGGCCCACATTATATGACTCGAACAAAACGCAGTGCAAAAGTTATATCTAACTAGCGGCGCGTCCCGGCTTCGCAAGGGTTAGTAAGGATCCCTATTTTTTTTGAAAATATGATATAGCCTATGTCACTCGGGGAAATTGTAGCTTATCGAAACGGTGAAAGAATTTTTCAAATCGGTCTAGTAGTTTCAGAGCCTATCTAATGCAAACAAACAAACAGTCAAATCTTTCCTCCTTATAATATTATGATAGAGTCAACTAAGTAAATGTTACTTAAGACAGAAGAATTTGACAAGGTTTTGCAAAATAAAAATCAAGTAGCGAAAAATAGATGTTTTTTTTATTACGAGTATTTTATCTATGAGAAGAAAATATATATAACAGACGAAAGAGTCTGTTATATATATTTTCAATGGTCCAGTATTCCTCAAGTTCTTTTTTAATGTGCATTCTAAATAAGATTAATTATACCGTGACGGTAATATTGCACAACTTAACCATGAACGTTATAATTTAATTTGGAAAGCAAACAGAACAATGCAATAAAAGAAAATAAAAACTATAGCTAAATCATAACCCAACAAAGTTGATAGACATAAAAACCACCTGCACGGTTTCAAAGCTTCTGAAAAAAGAAGTGGTTTCCCGGACCCAACTGGAACAAGTCAAATATTTTACAAGCAGACCATTATGTCGCGTTCTTGTAAACAAGTCGCGCTGATATATCTTGGCGCGGTCACTTCACCCACATTAACCGGCGCTGTCGCCATGTGTGGGACAGCCTTTATTGTTTATGGGACATTACAATAAGGAAGTTTCCTATTTTTCATTGTATTTTTTTTTTAATAATACTAAAGCTGCAATAAATCCTAGTTTTTTTTTTTTCAATTATCTTCACAAATGACGAAGTTATGAGGCTTTTCCCTCCCATTCTAATATTGCATGACGCGCGGCCGGCCGGACATGCGCTGACGTCACAAGTCTCGCTCGGTGACTGACGACTGTTTGCCGCACAGTCCGCCCGCAGTTTTATAAGAAAAATCGAAACGGTATTGCTGCGAAGACCATTTTGATGTAAGTATTATCTATACTATACCTATACCTACCTACCTACCTAATATTTTGACAGCCTTCACAGCTCAGTTGGTAGGTAGAAGCTCTGCCTTCTGTGCCGTAGACCGTGGGTTCGATCCCCACCGAGAATAAACATTTGTGTGATGAACAACTTAGATGTTTCTTCTCTGTCTGGGTGTTATATAATATTATAAGTATAATATTAAGTATTATAAGTATCTATTTATGTTTGTTTGACATGGTGTTACTACTGAACAACCTGTGGACATTTCGTCACAATAGGTAGGTATGAGGGCATTCTTCAAAGAATTTTGTACCTACTGGTAGGTAGGTACCTACCTAATGCCGTGAAAGGTACTGCAGTCAGTAGGTAGGTACCTACCTACCTCAGCAGGTACGAAGTAGCACTGCGCTAGAGGTGGGATAATGTTAGACGCAGTTGTCGATATTTTATTACCTACCTAGTATATATTTGCCTAAAAAATTAAAATATTCCGCAGTAAAAATAAAAATTACCTAGTATATATTTGCCTAAAAAATTAAAATATTCCGCAGTAAAAATAAAAATTGTTAATAAGTAATGTGTTAAGACATAGTGTATTATTAAAAAAAAAAATACCCAAATGGGCTCACGTTCTCACGATTTGGTAGGTTACGTTGTTTTAATTTTTTTATTTTGTTTTTCAGGTTGAGAACGATACTCAAAACTTTATGAGACATCGATTTGCTGGCGGCAGACTACTTCTGAAAAAAGACGTTTTACCTCATAAGTTTGCTTGCCAAAAGATCAAGGTAGATACACAAGAACGGTAGATACACAAGAATGGTCTGCTGTTGCGAAGCGTCGTCGCGCAGAGTATTATGAAAAAGTACTTTCATGGGAAGTTCCAGCCTCTGTTGCCCAACAACCCATAGAATTTATTGAATGTGTTCAGACCGATGAAGAAATTAAAGATCCTGAAAATCCTATTTCTGTACCAATGGGCAGTTTCGATGTAGATAAGGAAGCCAGTAGTAAAATACAAACAACAAATAAGGGCACTCAAGTAAATATAATGGGCAAAAAAAATTATAAAGGATATCAATCAAAATTTAGGCAGAAGAGAAGAGAAGATTAAACAATAAAATATTCGAAGACAACGACATTAGTGCCGTCATTACCGACATTTCAGACACTGTTAATCTGTCGGATTCTTTCAGTGGAAACTCATGTGACAAATTCATGGATAATAATACTAATAATACGCTCAACAAAATAAACATCATACACAGCTGTATTTAGGTCTTTCCAAAGACATTTACTTCTTGGTAAAGACTTTGGTTAATAATGTTCAACGACCTCAGGTAGATATCCTAATAGCTAAATAATTGGAAAAACTTTATCGCCATTAGCACATTTTATGAGAGAGTTAATATATTTTCCCGAACAAGCAGATGTTGAAACTAATTTGCCAATGGCATTTCGAACTCGTTTCTCCAAAACCCAAAGCATTATTGAATTCACCAGTCATTAATTACAAGGGATGTAACACGTTGAAATTCCTTATCTCAATAACACCAAACGGATTTATAAACTTTATATCTGGTGGTTATGGTGGAAGAGTGGACGACGCTACTTTGTTTGAAGATTGTAACATAATCGATAAGATACCTACAGGATCAACCATTTTAGCAGACGGGATTTAAGCATATCGCCTCAATAGTCGAAAGCAAGGGATGTAAGCTTGTCAGACCACCAAGCGTAAAATCTGGTACTGTCAGTGATAAAACCGAAGTTATTCATACAAAAAGGATTGCTGCTGTTCGAATCCACGTTGAAAGATCGATAGGAAGATTGCGAGATTATAAAATGCTTGCACCACATGCATGTGTAAACGTGAAAATGCTGCCTTACTTTGATAATATTGTGTTAATAGCATGTGGACTAGTCAACTTGCAGAACCTTTTAATAAAACAATAAATCTTTACTCAAAACTACATTATTTGTTTATTTTACATCATCAAAACTTTATTAAATAAATTTTTTACGCATCTGTCTGGTTCTGTGCGTCCCGCCGCGCCGCCCGCCGGGACTTGTGACGTCATGATCGTGAATGCACCGCGCGTATTTTGTTTTCATTTGGGCGATATTAAAAAATTCATAGCTTCGTCATTTTTAAAGATATTTAAGTATTTTTTTTACTATTCTTAATTTTATTTTATTATCTTTAAATTGACACCATTTTTTTTTGTTTTTATTTGACTGGAAACTTCCTTATTAAGTGTTAGAATTCTACTAAGCATAATGTTCACAAAGTAAGTGAAAATAATAATGAGTACTTTGGATTCCTTTATTTTTATTAAGTTCTAGATTAACGAGGGTTTAGACACAAATTGTCCAATCAGCTTTGCTGTGTGTCAGTTTGAAGGTTTACCTATGAAATTACAGACACATTATGAAGCAATTGTTTTAATGTTTTACTATGATGTATGCCTCAAATTGATGTAGGGCAATAAATTGTAACCTCGTGGGCATGTTCCTAATGTATTTGACCTGCGACTTACCTCAGGACCACTTAGCCTCAGGTGGGTCGTCGATGGATTTAAAACTATTCTTTGACAAAGCAGACAAGAGGTAAAGGGGGATCGATCGGATTCTGAGTTTTTTTTTATTAATAACTTTAAAAAGGACTCTACTTATAAAACAGTTTATTAAAAGTATAAAAATTAACGATGAAAGAAAATCTCGTAAGGAAATTCTGCCTAGCACATTCAACTAAGTCCCGGGAATTAGAAGCGAGTTCATATTTAGTTCCAATGATCTACTATCTTATTTGAGTTCATATCAACCTAGTGAAGTTTTGTGATAAATAGAACACATAAAGAATGAGTACTACCACCATGCCTATTCCTTCTAAGCAGTTTACTGTGTTCACTGCACGAGCCAAAGGAACTGTCAAAGGTCTGACACAGGATCAATGATCCATTTTATTGAGTAGCAAGAGTAATGCAGTTACGTGCGCCCCCCGCCAGAGCGCGCCGTCTATCAATCATTGAAGGCTTTTTTGAATTTAATAAAATAAAATTTGTATTTTGTCATCGATGCTCCCTCGCGTTTCGTGCCAGGGATGCACTCAGAACTATAGCTTTGTAAACATTTATTACACGCTCATATAACATATTATGTATATTATCTACAATAGGAAGACTCATGTAGTTATTTGAGTAAATCACCAAGTTTGTATAATAAATAAAAGCGGCAAAAGGCTTGCCAATTGTACCACTGTACTTGTACCTACCACTGTGGATTCCAGTCGCAATTTTTTAAGGTTTGCAATTTAAAGTTCTGAATTCTACTATAGAAGTATCCGGAAGAGGCACTATCTAGAGTCAAAAATATGTAATTAGTAGCTATTTATAATTGCGTTGCGATAATTTTAATTCTATTGTTTTTTTTTTTTGATGCTTCTTTCTTGTTTTAGCTAAGATTTTATAGTATGTATTTTTTTTCTTTCCACTTGATTACCTAGGTACTTAATATTTCATAGTGACAACTGTTCTGTGCCAGCTACTTACTGTTCTCCTGCAACACAGTGAAAACTAACGCTGGAAACAGTGGTACCTACACTAAGTTATGTCATATACCTGCACTGTTTAAAAATAAAGATTTTGTATTTGTATTATTTAAACATTACACTGTGATTTTCAATCATACAAAGTCGTCTCGTCAAAAATATATAGAGACAATGTGTTAAAGTCAAATACAAAAAGCAGTTATTCAGTAATTCCCGCAGAGATTATTGTGACAGCTAGATGAATCTAAGAGCCTCGTGACCAATCCTAGAAGAACATGCAAGAAACTTACGGCTTGGTTCCTACCGTTTTTTTGTACACTTGGGTTTAAACTTTATTTATTTTCATCAAAACAGTTCGCCCCTGTACTCGGAGCAAAAGTTGGCGCAATGCAATGCAGCGCATCTGTTACCGCCCCTCCCCCATCCCAACACTCATATGTCACTACACCTGAAGATTTAACTAAATGTAGTGTAGGTAAGTTATCTATAGTAAAATGGGCATAAACAATTGATTTTTTTTTTCATGAGGTTTTCACACATACTGGCCTCACAACTCTACTGCGCAATAGTAATTAGGTACCAGTGATACCTTAGCGAAGCTTACTTTAGGGCTCATTGGTGTTGAGTAAAATTTTCACCAATGCTTGTATATTTTACTTCTATGGTACTGCTGGCTAGCCGGTGGAGACGCTTTAGTTACTGGTTCGATTTCTGCGGAGGAAAATATCTATTACAAGGTCGTAGTACGATCAGAAACAAAATTAGTTTAGTCTTTTAACGCTGTTTTCTTTTGAGATATTCCTTAGAGCTTGTATCAGAACTTAGAACTCATATTTTGCGGTCACACTATCAAGCTACGGTGATAAATTTGTGCGACAAGGTCAGCTATATGATTTATTTAATCGTAGACAGAGACGCATACCACGATTCGTTGAAAACCCGATGGTGTGACCACAAAGTCGTCTCGTCTACTGACGTCCTGCGATCAAATTTCATGACATCACTGAGCAATTTCACTGATCATTTCCTATGAGGTCGATTTCCAAGAGAAGGGTCATCATCACAGTTAACCCTGCAAAAACAAAGAGGCATGTCAGGCCGTCAAGTGATAAGGTATAATTTAGCTCGTATTATGCGACATGTGCACGAAAGGGTTGTAAGGCTCATTAGTGTCAGATGCGCAGGGCTGGCGACCGTCTGTCAACTGTTTCTTTGACACTTGTGGCTAGCGTGGGCATACATCAGATGTTTTAGGTACCTTTAGGTCAAGACAATACAAGCAATACGGTACACCGCGGGACTTCCATTCCTTCCAATTGACCAGGCTGGATCAGGACTTTATACGTGAAATAATCCTATTTTACGCCAATTTCCGTACATTTGGACTAGACTTCAGACATCTTTCGCCTATCCGCCTTTAGAATAAAACTTAGTATTTTTGGAAGATACCAAGATTAAAAACCCAGGCACTGCTACGTGGGGCACGTACCTAACGTGCATGACTTACAAGGCAAAGCTTGATAGTTACCACTTAGCATCAGGTGAGCATATGGCTCGTTCCACCAGCAGAAGCATAAAGAAAAAAATGGATATAAACCACCTTGTAATAGAGTAAAGCGACGACGATATTGCATTTGTTATCACTGAAATAAAATAATATTTTCTAGTACTCATTTTCTTAACGTTTTTTATATGTTTTTGCTGTTGTTTTTGTTTTAAGGTTTTTATTCGACTAGCTTGAATGTTTTATATTGACTTTAACTTTGACTTTGACAAAGCACGAAATTAAATGATTTCTTATCTTTTATAATCTTCGAGCATTTATACAAGAAGACTTCCATCGGATTGGTTCGCCTCTGGACGGAAGGCCTCTAATTACAGTTTCCTGTAAATTTGGCACCTGTCGGTACCTGCGGCTGACGCATCGCCACCTCGCAACTTAAATTAATTACAGAAATTGATTAATACTCCGATCTGAAACTTAATTATGAGGAGAATTATTTTGCACGTTTTTGCTGCTCGATTTGTAAGCTTGGCTGCAAGCTGCAAGGTAGTAGCTATCCTACTTAATAGCTCGGATAGCCAGACAAGTTTAATTACCTTAAATCTAACTGACTGACTGTCTAGACAACGCACAACCTAAACCACTGGTCATAGAGACTTGAAATTTTCAGGGTATATTTATCTTAGTACGTAGAGGTGTACTAAGAAAGAAATTATCGAAATACAATCCCTAAACGGGTACAGCGGGGGGTTGAAGTTTGTACGAAAGTAACTTAAAAAATAAATAAATAGTATCACGACTTTAATCAACAAGCACGGTAGATATCCCCTCAGATATTTTAGTTCCAAGTAGGTACTTGGATCAACTCAAGATTGTTAGAGGATGTTTAAGGGGGGTAGTCAGATATTACATTTGGTATCCACCTTTTGCAGTAATTGATATTCCATACGTAGCTGGTTGCAAACTTATTGCCGCTGCTAGAATACTAACTAGTTTCCTCACAATGTTTTCTTTCACCGTTTAATAGCAATAGCATAGTGAAAATGTTTATTTGAACGACTATATTCAAACCTTACTACTAAAAGTAAGGCCTATCTATGACCATATCTAACACTTATAAGATTTTTTTGATATGGCCATAAGTATGGTCCAGCCTAACATGTGGACAACCACTACTAGCCTATATACCTGAAAATTTTTAAGGTATATTTGTTTTGGTGCGTACAGGTATGTTAAGAAAAGAAATTCTGAAACTCATTCCTTAAACGGGTGCAGTGGGAATTGAAATTTGTATGACAACAGCTTCACACGAACAAGGACATAGCGATATCAATTAATATTAAAAATCTGTCAAAGAAAATAAACTACAAAACAGTGACAGGCCTAGTAGTAAGTAGTTTTTTTATACAACTTTCTTAGCTGCACAGCTGATGTTAAGTGGTTACCATCGCCTATAACAAAGTATTGTCTTGTAGGTCACGCTCGTTAAGAACGTACCCAACGATGCACTGCTCAGCGTCCATCGACCTGAGGCATACAGTGTGCCTGTGATATCACCAGCACCCACACCCTTCAAACCAGAACTAAGCAAGCTGCTTGGCGGCAGGAATAGGCATGGTTGTAGTACTTCTCCGCACGAGCCCTTCATAAATATCTGTACTACTAATATAATTTATAACATCGTCAGTGGAAAGGAAAAAATGCTAAAGCGCCAAAATGCTACTATATAATTCATGAAAAGAATTTGTATTTAATTCTTTGCTTACAGTTTTTTACTTTGACCCCCTGCTAGGCAACCAGTTTCATGAAAATCTCTCTCCAAATCATAATACAGAGGTTTCTGATAAAATCTGTAATTAAGCGTATCAACATGATAATATCTGAATCCTTGGACTCAGTTCAGTGTACTGTGTCCGTAGTCTGGAGCAAGTTTTTTGTACCATCGTGGCACGCACCCGCTTATTTGCCATCATTAATCATTATTTCGGCCTGCGTTGGACCTGCAGGTTGTAAAGTACAATTTGAGAAAATAACCCTTTTTGTATTTTACTGTTCGCAATAATAGAGGATCTTTGAGCGTGGCGACTACATGCTTGGGATTAAATTGCGTCCCATCTTCAGTAGCGAGACAGGTTTATTTGTTTTTTAAAACCGAATAAAAGAAATAGTGTAGTAAATCTCGTAGTGAAGGGCTCATTCGAGGAAGAACTATCACCATGCCTATTTTTGCTGCCAAGGAACTTGTTGTGTTCTGGTTTGAAGGTTATGGGTTCCGGTGAGATTACAGGCGCATCAGACTAAACACCAGTATGTCTCTGATGGATGCAGAGTATTGCATCGCAGGGTATGTTTTTGATGAAGGTATAACTTGCGTGGTAATACTTTGTTATAGGTGATGGTAACCACTTTCCATCAGGTAAGCCATATGCTTGTTCTATCAGCAAATTATAATAATATTATAAAAAAGTCATCTGTCCATCATTCGATCTGTAAAAGTTCTTAATCAGGTCATTCGGGTGCCCAAGCATAGATATATAGATGGATAAAATTTTAAGTTTCTATATAACGGGGTTTTATCGAAATTTATCGCGATTGGTAGCATGGAACTTAATTAAACGCTAGGTCGATAAATTTGAGATGGTTTACCGATTTTATCGATAAGCTGACTCGATACAATACGTCGAAGCAAGTTCTGTGCTAGCGGCTTAGATACAATTCGATAGATACAATCAGTTTGTCGATGCGACAGCTTTGTCGAACAAAATTCCATGATCACAGGTTCTGAAGAACGTTATTTTTTCTGAAAAAAAGTTACCTTTTCAAAAGCAATTGTAACTAACGGCTCTCTTCTCTATAGCACCTGACCACCACGACCATAGTAAAAAATTTGTTCAGACGGCCGAGCACGAATAAATTTGACAAGTCGTAAACGTATCGTGTTGACATTTGAATTACATTGAACAGCATCGATATTTCAATTGCAGAATGTAGCCTGATTGTGGCGCAATGTAATTCAGATGTCGGTGGCCCTCAGGTCCGAATACCATGATGCCTCAATACATTTTACGACAGCATAAAAAAACAATTAAAGAACTTCCATTGCGTGTATCTCATGATATCTGAATAATAACAGTCTATTAACACTTGATACACACTAATTACAAGGCGATACAAGCTGTGATTATATTCAAACAACTTATAATTACTGGGGAAACTGGAGAATTATTAATATTTTTACTCAATATCAAGTGGAATTTATGATGGTAGATCTATTTGCATTTATATGGTGATGAAGTGTAAGTAACTAAAAGAGAAATATTGTAACGCTGATTTTCAGATTTGCTCGATTATCACATTTATCATTTAATGTAAAACTTTTTTTATACATGCCCTCTCTGCGTCTTTATTGAATTTGATTTAAAGAATACCTTTGACGGTACAGCCAGCGGTGGTTGGAGTTTGTATGAGAATAACTACACTTTAATTACAATTATTTTACAATCGTAATTCAAATTATACATAAACAAATATATATCTGTAGACATTTTTACACAACATCATCTAGCTCCAAACTAAGCATAGCCTGTATTATGGGAACCAGATGACTGATAGAATCCTTTTTTTGGAAATACATAATTAGAATACAATAAAACACCCAGACACAGAACAAACATCTACGTTCATCACACCAATGTTTGTTCTCAGTGGGGATCAAACCCACTACCTACAGCGCAGAAGCCAGGGCTACTACGAACTGAGGTGTGACGGCTGTCAATTATATCACAATAAATTCGTATGCGTTTTGCTAGTACTGTTAAACTTTTACAGGGGTAGGTTGGTACAGTAGTTGGAATAAAAAGCAGCTAATGGATAAAACATCTTTTGAATATCTGATGGCAATGGCTAGATGGCTCGGAATACATAAATAAGTTTTTAACCATATTTAATTATTCCTTTTCAGTCCTGGTTGAATATTCAACGAAGCGGAGCTCGGCTACAAGTGGCTATTAAAGTTAATTTTATGGAGCCGAGTGACCATCGGAATGCTGGAAGATAAATAAAAGATGCAGTGAAGTTTTTATTATTTAGAAGTTTTTCAACGTAACGCAATTTTTCTTAAACTTTTTTAAAACTCAACGCATCTTTTCAGAGCATTAGAGCATGAAATTTTGCTTAGGGAATGGGAGATTTGACAGCCGTCACAGCTGAGTTCGTAGTAGCCCTGCCTTCTGAGCTGTAAGTGGTGAGTTCGATATCCACCGAGAACAAACATTTGTGTGATGAACATATTAGATGTTTGTTCTCTGTCTGGGTGTTTTATAGTAGTAGAGGTCTTAGTGAAGGGCTTGTCCAGGGAAGTACTACTACCATGACTATTTTTGCCACCAAATAGCTTGCTGTGTTCCGGTTTGAAGGGTGTGGATGCCGATGTAATTACAAGCACATGAGGCTTAACACCTGTATGCATCAGGTTGATGGACGCTGGGTAGTGCAGCGTATAGGGCACGTTCCTCACAAGCGTGACTTACGAGGTAATACTTTGTTATAGGCGATGGTAACCACTTAATATCAGGTGCCATCTGGTGGTTCTATCGGCAAGTTATATATAAAAAACAGCTTCCACTAGACTTCAAAAATACGTAAGTACCTACCTATAGGTTTACGTACTTACTTGCAATGGTAACTTATCTTGATAATTCCTAATTCAAAGGGATTTTTTTTATAGTTGTGAACATTTGTTGTGCGTCATCCATTCCCAAACTAAGCAAAACTTGTACTATGGAAACTAGGTAACTGATAGAAGACTCAGATATATTTTCTGCAAATACTTACTTAGAATACAATATAACATCCAGACACAGAATAAACAATGTTCATCACACAAAATTTGTTGTCTGGGGATCGAACCCACAACCTGCACAGAAGACAGAGCTAACTAACTGAGATGTGAGGCCTCATTTTATTTCCCTTACCCAATGATTACGGTATCATACCATATTCGAAAACGCCGCGAGATACAGAAAGAGTCCTAAACGCAGGGTAATTAAGGCGACCACCCACCGCAGCGACCCCGAGGCCTTGACCGACACCCGTAATGAGTTCACTCGAAGACGCTCAGACGAAGACCACGCTTTGTTACTTCATCCGTGGAAACTTTACGTCTTATAAAGAATTTTTTTAGTGTAGGGAGAATTATTGCGTCCTTCATATAATTTTCTAGCCAAACGTGACCTCATCAGCGGGAAGTTATTTTCATAAAAACGTCAACCAATTCGCGTTTTTTTTTTTATTTCGTTACACGTCTAGGTACCAAAACGAATATACCTTCAAAATTCCAAGTCTCTACGACCAGTTTAGGCTGTGGGTTGTCTATAAGTCAGTCAGTCAGGACAAAGATTCTTATAATTGGTTATATTAGTCATGAAATTGTGGCTGGTTACAGATAAATGCGACACCGACGCCATATTGTTGTTGCATTTCTCATACGATGTCCCGTTCAGAAAACAAAAATCAAACAAAACTAAAATACCGACAAGCCGGTTACTAAAGTTTTTTACTTTATTTCATCGGGACTTGCTCGCAGCGTTGCGATCCGACGAAAAAGGTTCTATGTCGCTACCAACGCTAAACTTTAAACCTCCTTGCATAAAAGGCTTAAGTTTCTCGAAACAGGTTTTCGTTAAAGACATTTTGTTTTTCAATATAAAAGCTCCAACACTAGAGCTCCGCCTACACTTGATTTAAAATTAGAACTCTTGCGTGACAAACGCCGGTAACTTCAAATTAAATGTTCAAAAGTTAAACTTTATTTACAAGCGATAGAGCACAATATTCCTCAGTAGTTTATGTGCCGTAAGGTGGGATGCTCCGTAAACGCTATTGGCCCAATGGCGCAACGTGAAACAAACAAGAAATGTGGGAGTAAATGAGACAGCGCTACTCAACACGCAAGAAGTTACGTCAAAATCTAAATTTTGAATCCAAATTCATGGGTTTTCTTTCCGAAACGATACATTCAAACTGAAAATGATATCTAGAATTTTTCGGTACCGTATTCCTACAAAATAAATTTTTAAATCTATACTAACAAACTTCAAACAAAAGAGATGCAACATAGCTGTGTAGCCTTGTAAGAGAAGCAAAGATAATTTATTTTATGGAATTGTGGTTTAGGAAAAAGGACGTATCTCACAAGCAGTGAGCGATCCGTTATGGGCTTATTTCCCTTGGCTTTGTACTGAATTTATATTTTTTGAAATTTGTGGGTTAGTCTCTTTTATGTTGTGTTGCTGTATAGAAGTGGGCATGGCGGCAACTCAGCAGTGACGATTCGTTTAGTAGACAGTTGACAGTCGCCACGCCACACTGACATTCCGATAGTAGGACTGATAACAATTTTCTATTGATATGTTTTGCTGACTGTACACCTTGTGTTTTGATTGAAACAACATAAGATTTGTGATAAATAATACTGACTTTTGTTATAAGTTCATACCTTAAATTAATATTTTTACAGGTGCAAAGTGTAGTGTTGTGATTCGTTCAGCGGCTTAGCTATAAAATGTGGATTGAACCATTATTAGTGATACTTTTTTAGTGACTGTTGGTATTAAAATTCTACTGCCTACCCTTATTGGATCCTTCAAGGACAATTTTACCTAGGTGAGACAAATATAAACAAAAAAATGTACTTTATTTATATATTTTTTTACATTAACCAATACCTACTGTATGTTCCAATACCAATACTGTACTTAGGCACACTGTACGGTACTATGTTCTGATCTATACCTTCTAACTGTCGTTGGTTTATTCTTGGCCACCGTATATTAGGCCAGTACCTAGTTTTTTTTTTGTATTAGTAAAAACCTAGTGTTTGATGGTAATCATTGTGGTAAATGGATTCTACACCAATAACGCTCAACTAAAGTAATCTACATAAATCTAATTTATTTGCTTTATGTACCTCCTACTTAAGCCTATACTTATAATTTACAAAAGTATTTTGATTTATTAGCATATACATTATACTACCTGCCAACCCTAAGAACTAAGGTGCATCCCCCAAATATGGGGGGGGGGGACTTTGTCCAGCAGTGAGCTCTTTCAGGCTGATAACGACTGATAAATAATTAGGTAAAGGACCTACAAACCGCATCTTAGCAGATTTATCCTCAACAGCAGCTTCAATACAAAAGCTTTAAAATAGGTATGTCTACGAAGGTAAATACCAATTGATGAAACTGAAGGCCTACTAATCAAAACATCAATCGAACTTCCTCGGTAAAAACTTACTAGAGTCAATAGGAGCGGTCAGTAGGTAAGCTACGGATTTCCTCCCTATTCTTTCGCCGTTTGACAGCACTCGCAAATTGATTTTTCTATACTTACCTACTATAATCTATGTATTATATTTGATTGTTTGTTTGTTTGCATTGAATAGGCTCTGAAACTACTGGACCGATTTGAAAAATTCTTTCATCGTTAGGAAGCTACACTATCCCCGGGGTGATATAGGCTATATTTTATTTTCAAAAAATAAGGGATTCTTAGTAAAACTCCAATAATGTAACCCAAGGTGTAAAAAAATGACCTACAAAATTCCTTACATCGCGTGCACTGCGAAAAATATTGATTCACGGCTAGAATGTAGAAGTACTACCACCATGCCTATTTCTGCCGCCAAACAGCTACTGTGTTCCGGTTGAAGAGTATGAGTGGCGGTGAAATTGCTAGGCACAAGAGGCTTAATCTTGTTATGCCTCAGGTTGATGGACGCAGGATAGTGTATCGAAGGGTGCGTTCCTAACGAACAAGCCGTACCAGGCAATGCTTTGTTATGGGTGGATGTAACCACTTAGCATCAGGTGGGTCCTTTCCATCTGACTGGTCCTACAGACTTAAAATTTTCAGTGTATATTATCTTGGTGCGTAAAGGTGTACTAAAGAAACTCCTGTAATTCAACCCCAAAAAGGTTACAACAGGGTTTAAAGCTTGTGTGAAAATAGCTTTACGTTTCTTCTTTGTTTTCAATCGTATATTATGTTGAAGAAATATTTAACAAACACTATTATTTACCATCAAAATTAAGACAGGTTGCAGGTAACAGTGTAAATTTCAATATTCATACAGTAAATATATTAGAAAAGCTATCGGCCCGCCCTCCGTCGCTGGGCGGTTTCAGGACACGCCCATCCTACGTGGTTACACTGGCTCTGTGGCCTACGTGTATGGACTATCTGGCACATACTGAATGTATCAACTGTATATAAAACGAAGCCTGCTTCGTGTTGTGAATATAAAGTGCGTTTAGAGAAAAGTACGTTCAATTCGGTAGCGCGTTCCATTTTTTACAAATACTTGTGTCCTGAAGTCCGTGTTACATGTAGACAACTAAAATGGTTAATGGGTAAGATATTGAGATAAGATCTAAGATATTTAGCTGAAAAAACGAAAATAATAAAAGCTGTCATTGCTTACAGCATGCGTCTTGAAGACGCTTCCGATTAGTATGGTTTAGATCAGTTTAGCTATCTCTTAGTCGCTTGCAACGATCTGCAGACAGCTCAACTGTTTTATTTGTATTCTATACATTCCTATTAATATAATATAGCGTATGTCACCCGGGGATAGTGTAGCTTCCCAACGGTGAAAGAATTTTTCAAATCGGTCCAATAGTTTCAGAGCCTATTCAATGCAAACAAACAATCAAATCTTTCCTCTTTATAATATTAGTATAGTATAGACTACTCTCAGAAAGGCAAGGTTTCATTCTAAATTATAAATTCATCAACTTATTTTAATCTCCACCCACGCCTTACATGGTCACTTATCTTTTAATGCAAAAAAGGGAGGTTTTCGGAAAATACCTAAAAACATGTATACTATATACCAATAAAATATCCAAATCTTTTCCAACTTATTACAGTTAAATTTTTTGTGTTAAATTTACTGTGTAGTTTTTTACAAAACTACAAAAAATATATACAAACAAGGTCGTGTTTTTTTCTGGTTACCAAGCTTGGTCTTGAAATGTCTGCCTCTGTTTCAGCCTTGTACGCTTACGTATAGGCCTTCCAAGTCATGAACGTAAGTGCCTATCGACCTCAGATACTAGTTAAAATCACCTCAAAGTCAAAGTCAAACTCAAAAAGCATTTATTCAGTAATATCCGCAGGGATCATCTTGAAACGTCTTAAATCTAGGTGAATCTAAGCGCCAGTTCCTCGCGACCAAGCCTAGAAGAACCGGCAAGAAACTTACGGCTTGGTTCCTACCTTCTTATAGATATACTAGGCCTTAAGTAAGTGAATAAGATACTGTCTGTATTTGCAAAAAGTTCCTCTAGGAATTCTCCCCTCGCGTGATCCATCACATGCTTCAATCTGATGCGAAGTGTTTCAAAACCCTTTCATCCTAATGTTCCTACAGTAATTGTCTTAGATGGATAAGTTTGTAAAAATCACTAATTAAAAAGATTTCATCTCGAGATTTCCGCTTTTACTATACTAGCTTACAGGTAGCCTTAAAAAGTATTTATTGTTATTGTGATTATTATTTGTTTTTGTGTATTAGCCTTTTTTTATTTTTTACTAAGCCATAACCGTAAAGTTACTGCATTTTGCAGTAGTTGGTATTCCATACATCAGGTTGCAGACCAGTCGCTGCTGCTAGAATACTAACTGGTTTCTTTACGATGTTTTCTTTCATCGTTTAAGAGCACTGGTATTGCGAACATACATTTTCGATGAAAAAGCTATTGGCGCACGACCGGATTTGAACCCACGACTTCAGATATACGACAGGATTAGAACACAGAGTCCCTTTCACTAGACCACCAGTATTTTTCTTCTGTATTTCCTAAATTCAACCCTTAAACTGGTATACCTAGTGGAGTTTACAGTTTGTAAATAACTTCACGTGGAAACCGTGCACGTTTCTCTAGTATTCAATTATACTTACCTCTTCAATACCACAGCGCACCCTCAGCCATCCATCAGGAATCACGGCACTAGTGATGTACCCCAGACGTTTACGAGCGGAATTATGATGTATACTTTCCGCTACACACGACCCGGGCACTCTGTCACAACGCTGAAACAGCTTGTAAAGTTTATTTATTGCTCTCTCATATTAAGGCTGTTGCTATAGTAGAGTTTGAACAACATGTGCTCTTTTGGTGGTAATATGGCTTGAATAAACTATGAATTTTTATTATGAATAAAAATAGGTAGTAAAATCAATGTCACCTGTGCTCTATCTTGTCATGCTAAAGAGTTACATTCAAATAGAAGATTTTTTTTGGCTTAGTATTTTCAAATTTTGGACCACTGTGTTACATTTTTCTTGTTTCAATTATTTAATTTATTTACGTTTTGACACAATAAATAGTAAAACTGGTTTGGAGATACGTAATGTGAATAAACAATAGCGTTTTGCAAATTTGGTCCAGTCATGACTTTTTTTCATCAAAAAAAGTCATCAAAGATAATTAAATTAATAATTAATAATCAAAGATCAATACTGCATATAAAATGGTACCGAATGGTGAAAATGATGCTGGAAACACTTTAATTGATCATACTTCTAGTAGTATTTGTTTACTCCCAATTGGCATTAAAAATACGAATCTTTCCATGAAAAAAGATCATGCCATGTAGAATTACATAATTAAATATCAAGTAAGAACATAAAATGGTACCGATTGGTGATGCTGGAAAAACTTGATTATACTTCTAGTACCTAGTATTTATTTACTCCCATTTGGAATTCAAAATACGGATCTTTTCAAGAAAAAATATCATGCCATGTAGAGTTAGATGATTAAATATCAAATAAGAACTAAAACTTCCCCAACAAAGAATTTCCCGTTAGAGAAATTCTTTCTTTGAATCCTAAAAAAAACTGAAAGGAAACAATAATATGTAGCATATTAAGAATGTATTTCATTATAAAAAAGTATAGAAGTCGGTTAAACTTTCTTTCATCATAGTGACACACAAACAAGACCAGCCCCTAGACAAATCGTTTCTGCGCAAGCAAGCCACTTTTTTTGCAAGCGTATCGTATTATCTGCGATGACTATAAAGCACGCGAAGTGGACGTTGGTAATCATCGCAGACCATAATATCTTAGTGAGGCTTCGCTTACTAGCCTTTAAGACCATATCGATCGCGTGACGGTGCAATGTGGACTTGAGAAGGTAGTTGCTATTTGTATAGGTATGTACTTTTCCATCTGTTGAAAATATTTACATCTGCAAATAATAGTTCCAAGGAGCCAATCAAGAGCTAATTTTACAGTCGTAACGTAAACGTGGACTGACGATATGTTCGGATCGCGGGAACTCGATGGATGAAAAGAGCTCAAAATTGTTCTTCCTGAATACGTATGGAAAGGCTAATGTCTTGCAGTGGACTTCTACAGGCTGTTAGTGATGATGATGACGTAAACGTATCGTGGCGATACTGCTGCCTCACCTGTGCGTTCCTTTAGTCCTAACGATATCCTCGGGAGGTAATGAAGGAGTTCTATGATAAGTCTATTCCAGATGAGTGCTTTAAACCCCCAAAATTTTAGTAGTCTTATAACACGAGTAATAATGTAAGGTATAGGTAGGTACTTTTGAAACCCTTCGTTCAATGACCTCAACCTTAATATAAGTGGCCTGTACACATGTAATACATATTGTAGCTACATACAGTGGGCGGTATTCGGACTCACGCCATTCGGTTCCCCGAAGAGGAAATCGTTATGGCGGGCAAATTGGGCCCTAACCACTACTTCGGCCGTCCCGGCACGCAGATGTTATTTACTTGTACAAGCATAAATTGACGATAATAGCCTTTTGCTTCTTGGTTTTAAAGGTTTGAGGAAGGCTGATTACAGGATGTACCTATAGATAGGTATCTACAGGGATAATCAGTTCAAAACATCAGAAAGAAGAAAATCTTCATTATAGAGTTACTGCGTGGCTGGCTGCCGATCTACTTCAGATGCAGAAAAGATAATCTTGAAATTCATTTTTAAATTAGAAAGGAAGAAAAAAGGTATTCCTAAAATTTAACCCCTAAAAGGGACAGTGGGGGTTGAAGTTTGTAGGAAAATAGTTCACGTGAACGATGTCACTATCACTTGACATGCAGTAAAGATATTTTGAAATCCAACTTATAGAAGTTAGGCACGGAGTAGGGTCGTAAATCCAGAGTGTCAGCGAAGGTTTTTTAATCAACTGATTTCTTTCGCGAGAAATCCTTAAAACAAATATTACTCTAACTTCAAAGAAACATTTGCTTTGGATTGTTACAGAAAAGCAAAGATTAATTTTGTACGCCAAAACTTTTTTCAAATAGCATTAGTTAAAATAATAACACTGCATAAACTAAATCACAGGTGTTTTTTTAGAAGAGTTAAACACCTATATAGGTGCGTAAAATAATATTTTTGAAATTCTACTAATATTATATATATTTCAAAAGTGTTTGGATGTTTATGACTCAATCACAACCCACGATTTGGATGAAACTTGAAAGAATTTAGGACCTGGAATAACATGTAAGCTACTTTTAATCCCTGAAAATGTACAAGAACCTATAGTTAAAAAACTAGACAAGCCCTGGAAAAATGAGCCATAAATTTTGATCATAGTACGATGTCCAAATTATGAAGTTACCAAAATTTTCATCACCACGAGAGTGAAAGCCTGCTAATATACTTTATTAGAATAGAAGTACCAAGCCTATTTGCCTACAAGCTTTGTGTTGACTTGTTCGAAGTCAATTGAGTGTTGACATTTTTTTGACTTGTAAGGTTTATTAACCCCGGCACAGAATAAATAGTAATAGAATTTAAGAAAAAAGAAATAATAAATAGTAAAATGGAATGGAATAGGAAATAATAAATAGTAGTAGAAAGTAAGAAAATAAAAGCATGATTATTCAAAACTTTTATGATTTTTTGTTTTGGTTTTTTCAATTTTGTCAGGTATATGCAAACTGTACTTATCTCGAATTTAGTATTTTTAATAATTTTCGAAATTTCTTAGGGCTATTTGCAAACCATTGTACGGTCTGTGGTAGTCTTTTTTAAGCAAATGATGATAGTAAACTTTTGTTTTATAGTAGAAGAGCTTTTAGTGAAGTCTAAATACTAATTAGACACTAAAAGCGCAGATAGGTATGTGCGCCTATTTAGTAAAAAGACGCACATACCTATCTGGAACACAACAAGCTTCCAGTTTGGAGGGTGTGTGTGCCAGTGAAATTAATAATAATAGTAATAATAAATAATAATACGCTCCCGTGCATTCTCTATACTAGCAGTGACTTCTAGTTATCATTCTACCGGGTAGGGGACGTCTAACCCTTCACCTACCATTGTAATCTTCACCATCCATTCAAAAACTTGGCAAACAAAAATTTTATTTGCCAGTGCCTGCCAGTACTAAGTAAGATATTCATACTAACCACTATTTGTACTTGGAAACAAAAAACCGTTATCTAACCAATATAGCTATGATTTAACGTTCCAACCCTCAGGCTACTCGCTTTTCAAAAGTTGTTTTTAAATAAATAAAACTTCAGAGAAGCCCTTCTCTCTCACAGCAGGGCTCCGCAGGTTTTACGCCACGTTTCACTTTTCCGGAGCACCCCTGAGAGCACCCTTTAAAAACACATAAAACCCCAAACGGCCTACTTATGAATTTGTTTATGGCGCTATTTTTAGGAGACGACTGAAATCCGCGCTTAGGAAATAACAATATTCCTAATTCAAGACCTTTAAAGTTTTATTGTTATATTACGAGACAAACATTTTCAGAAAGCTGATTTGCTTTATTTTCCTAATACATAATTCGAATAAAAGTTCCTCCGGCAATGTCCACCAGTGCATTTCCAAAAGGAAATTAAAATCCATTGTCCATTCACTGCGCACATTCTCCATACAGACAGAACATTTTAATTCAAAACACAGCGCAACCCATACGCATTAAAATAGGTTTAACCGCCAGCCGTTCCATTTTCAAAAATAAAATAAAACAAAAAGGCGCGTTCCCGCCATTTCTCCCGGGCACGCCGCAAATTCCTGCGGAAAAAATCGTATTTCGAACGCGGTTTGAATTTTAATTGACATTCAGCCAGTACCCATGCCATCGAAAGCAGGGTATCGCGAACATTTTCGCGTTTACGTCTCGTCTTGTCGAAAGGGTGCGTGCGTGCAATGTGGTGCGTCCACCAGTTGCGAGCGATAAAAATAATGACGACACGTTTCAAAAAGGTTTGAAATCGACGCACATAACAACACAGGATTTCCATCATAAATAAGTATGGATTTTTTAAAAAAAAAATTGTGCAGCTTTAAACAAATATAGTATTTAAAAATATTTCTGACACGATGGAATATCTGCGTAGGTACCTACATTTTAGATAGAGCGCATAACACATTAAGAAAAGTAAAAACCTACCATAAACAATGCTGGTATAATATTTCACTCAGCAGTGGAGTTCATGACAATTTTGATGGCCTGCTAACTGGTAGTCACGTACAGCTCAGTCCATGTCGGCCGCTAAATTACAATAAACAATTTCATGCGCTCATTATCCGCGGGTTCATCACGACGTAACGCGCTTAAATTATTTGACACAAAACCGCGTTATATCTGTCTGATAATTGCGAAATAACCACGAGACAGCCTCCTCCCGTAACACTTAATTTGGCGCCTTTCAATGTTAGCCCTAAATCGACAGCGATTAGACCGTCCGACCACAAAACTTATCATAAAACCGACAAGTTACTACAAGACTTTTAATTTTTGTTTGTTCTCTTTCCAGATACAATGTCACATAGATAAACCTTCTATACGAACAACAGGCTTCAAGCATTCAACACGATGCCTAAACGAAAATGTTGACGCATGCTTCAAAACGAGAAACGCATTCATCACGTGAATGACTGCACGGATAGTGGAGACCGGCAGCAATGCAAGAGATATGCAACACCGCCGCCCTGCCGCTGGACAGTAACCCACTGGTGCGCAAAATAAAATGCGAAGATTTCCCAACTATAAGAGGGAAACAAACCAGGATCGGTATGGGGGTGCGAGATGAGATGGAGGAGGATTTCTCCGTGAAGGCGAGGAATACGCCTCCGATGGGGCCGGCGCCAGGACAGGAACATCCTCGGATGGATCATGGGGGAAATGGGTTTTGGCTTGCGGCAGTCACGGCTGCCGGAGCACCACATCCCATGCTTGAAACGTGTACAGAGACTGGCTTCATCAACAGTCAGCCCTCCATGGCTGAGTTCATGACTGCATTACCCCAGCTTGGAGCAGGAGAGCTGAGTCCACAGCACACACCACCTGGTTACGGGGCTGACCTGCCTTCCCCTGGAGGCGGACTTAACGTCCCTGAATACCCTTGGATGAAGGAGAAAAAAACGACACGAAAAAACAGTCAGCAAGGTGAGTGTTATATTATTTCTTCAGATTTCACACGCAAAAAAATTAGTGACGCCACTTCTTCAACTTATCGTCACGCAATCCCGTAGATGGCCAAGAAAATGGCCGCTTCATAAAATACGTCTACATTTTGGTTTCGTAAGTGCGCCTAACTGCCTCGTGCATAACTACTTCGGAATTATTATTGTGCCTTTCAACGGCAACAACAAATGGCTATTCAACCATTGTGTTCTGGTTCACGGTCCCAGAGTTTCTTTAATGAACATCAAATTACTCCAAAATATATTGAATTGTTTGATGCGACGACGTTTTGTGTCGGTAACTGTTGTTGGGAATAGGTCTCGCTGCTGGGCTAGATACGTGTGGGCATTATCCAGCACCGACGCCAACGTGCCGTGTAACGGAACGGAATACTCGACATGCACTATAACCACAAATTATAAGTGAGGACATGATTTTTATGCTGACAAGTCTGCTATTCGAAAACCTTGGGAATCATTGCTACATCTATTTATTGTTTATTTACTCTATTGGAGCATTACAACGGTCGTATCAGTGTCGCAAAGATCATAATAGGAAATTTGTCAGCGAGACAAAGGGCTGAGTGGTTGAGAACAATGAGTGGAGCGGATGATCCATCATCATCCGTCGGCCGCTTCTGTGGGAATGCGACCTCACCTGGTGTACCGATACATCACTCTGGGTGCAGGGCAAATAAATATGTCAGCTCAAATCATTTTTATCAATTTTTGCTTAACAATGAACATAAAAAATTACGAACAGGAATTATCTCGTACGTCTAAACGATTTGCTACACACAAAAGGTAAAAATAAAGGTAGATCAAAAAATATCTAATAAAAATTGGCGCTATAAAAAATTGTACATTTTTATCAATTAGAAAGACAACATTACAAACGACATCTATTAGTAATCTCTAAAAACATTGCATAATGTGGCGTATCATAGACAATATTTTGGAATTAGAGAACTTTAACTCGAACAGAAGCGACCTCCTGCGGCGCACTCCGGGGTTCTTGTGTGTTAACACGATCTGTTGGAGACTGCCACCTTTGAACAGCTTTGAACCTATTTTTAAGCGCTCGTGGTATAACTAGCTTGATCGTTTCTATTCTAACAAAACATTCGAATAGATTTTAAAATGGCATTTTTATCAGAACGAATGTGCTCAGGTGACTATCAATTGAAGGAGTGGTTTTGGTTCTAGCTATCATAGCTATATCGGAGGCCTTTGGGTCGTTTGGTGATGTATACTTTAGTTAATTATAAAAACCTGACAAACAATAGCCAATGCTTAAACTTACCATCTCTTTACTGGTCAGTTCGGTATCAACATTCTAGGGTATCTTGCTAGGAAAGCTGAAAAATGTATGTCTAGCTGACGAATTACGCGATTCTGTTAAAAACAACTTTTTTCCTATTCTAGTAACTAGTATAACTAGTGCTAGTTGGCCGTCGGAACAAAACACCTACATAAAATTCTACTAAATTGAAAATACGTACAGATATTACGTACGCAGGTACAGTCAGATTAAGCATGTATGAAGCGAAGTAGACCTTATACTATTAAGCAGAAGTACTTTTTTAGTTTGACACTAAAACCTAACATGTTTTAGCTACAAACGGTAGGTAGAGTTTGCATCCGTGGAGCAATGACCGCTGGCTTACCTCACACAGTTAATTGTTTTTATCTGAATCAGAACCAACGCGATGCACGAAGCTTTGAGTCACATGTTGGTGCAAAGTGTTTTATTCAACGATGAAGCATAAAAAAGTCCATTTTTTTATTTTTGCTTGGAAAATTTTGTTTTCTTTGTCAGTATAAAGGTCACCAATACAGCTCTCAGAATCACGGGCTATTGGTTTTTATGGGGTGTTCATAGAACCAACAACCTCTGAGAAATAAAGTTTTTCGTATGACGACCATGAACTGGAAGACAAAGTTTAGGACGCTCTCCTACCCGATGGACCAAAGACATTGTTAGGACTGCAGGGAGTGGATGTAAAAGGCTCAAAATCGTTCTTCCTGAAAACGTGTGGAGGAGCCCTATGCCCAGCCGTGGACTTTACAGGCTGTTGATGATAATGACCAAATTGGTACTCACAACATTCATAAAATTTGTTTACAAAATAAAAGTATAGTTCTATGCCTGTGACACAGTTTTTTTACTTCTACAGATGTCATCGTTTTCAAAATTAACTTATTGTACTATGTTTTGTGTTCCTAATAAAGATATTATTATTATTATAGTTCTATCAGCCATCTGGGTACCATATAAGGCTTTGCTTAGTTTTGGAGCTAGATAGTGTTGTGTGAAATTAATTAAATATCTATTATTATATATTAATAATAATAGATATTTTATAATTTATTTTATTATTATCTAAGATTTTGTACCAAGTCTTGAGATATCGGTGCTAAGAGTTTAATTGCCATCAAGTTCATGTAAAGCCAATTTACCTTTAATCACCTTATTCCCAGTCCAATATCCCACGCGCGTTCATTTACAGTACTCGTTACTTATCAAACAAATTCTCACCTCATTAGCCATTGATGAAGCAACAAGCAATAATTCTTAAAAATACTAACGGACACTTGTAAGATATTAGAACCAGATATTAAACACAAACAGTTCGTATTCCTATTATTAGTCCTAATACCATTTCTTGGATTCTTTTTTCGCAATGCAGCATCAGTCGACAGGGCCGCCGCCGGCCGTGAACCGCGCTGCCGGGGTAATCCATCACTGTCACCGCTATCGAACGATGCACGCCCGTCGCTCTATGCAACTTCGCGAGCTTTTGTGCCTCTAAACTTAGATATTGGAAACAAACTTTGACTGATTCCTTAAGTGACTGAGACGTCTATTTTGGATACTTACGTGACGCGCGGATGTCCGGGATTTTTTTGTCTAAAATGAGTCTTTTAGATAAACCAAGGAAAGGGGTATTTTTTTAGATTATAAAGATACCCACTAAATGCCGAATCGTTATTTCTGCTTATACCGAAAAAAAATTCTGTGTGAAAGATTACGCAAGTAAAAAAGAAGAGAGTGAGTATGTTTCATTATTATGAATAATCAAGTGGTATGACCGAGCTCACTTTATGAAAAAAAATGCTTAATTTTGGATTTTTTTAGCTGTGAAAAACCAAGTTACTTATAATTAAAAAATTTTTTTTCTAAAATCACGTCACCGCGATTGCGGATAAACAAGATCAACACCTAGCATAAATATTGTATGACGCCTGTTTTGTCTGTATTCGCTTATTATCTCTTAGTGTTAGCTACTAATACATTAGTAAAACTATCAGCCAGGGAGTTCAATAAACTTCTAAATGCTTTCTGCAACTCATTGGTTAGATCTAAGTACACTGTTGATGACAAAGCTGCGCGACCAGATTACTTACTATTATTATAAGTAAACTTTTATTTACACCTAATACAAGTATTTATAATTGATATGTACAAAATGCATTTAAAACAGTTGAGCTATCTACAAACTATTGCAAACGATCAAAAGATAGCTTAACTGATCCGGATCAGTGCTAATCGGAAGTGTTCTCATACAATACGGAGGCTCTCATACAACAAACGTGATTTTTTTGCCGTTTTTACTACAGATAACAGTACGGAACCCTTCGGGCTTGAGTCCGACTCGCACTTGGCTGGTTTTTTCTTTACTTGACATGGATCGCTGAAAAAATAATAAAGATGATTCAAGAACGCGAGCAGAAACATTGTCTCTCCACAGACATCCCACAGGAAGATAGATACGAAGGGACGCGAAACAAATCGTTCGCGAACCACGCCTCCGACCCTATATCCAAGATCGAAATTAAAACCGAACGCCCTGACGCGATCGATCATTCGATTCCTTTAATACAATGCCCTATTATTTCTGCACTGTCTCAATTTGTTCAGTAGTTTGATCGACGTGTGATACTCCCTTATCTAACGGTATTTATAAAAGCGAAAAAGAAACAAAGAAAGAAAATATATTTATTCATCCCCAAACCACACAAATTAAATAAAGAGATAAATATTTCAATGAATCCCAGGCATTTTGCATTATTTCTATAATATCTTTATCCTGACTGACTGACATATAGACAACGCACAGCCTAAACCGATGGCCGTAGAGACTTGAAACAGGGTATATGCGATGGTAACCACTTAACATCAGGTGGGCAATCTCTTGTTCCATCAGCAAGTTGTACAAAAAAAATGTATTAGTGCGTAAAGGTGCAGTGGGGGTAGAAGTTTGTTAGAAATTATCGAGCGGAATGTTTGTTATATAAATACTGGACAATCATTTCAGCTCGAAAAAGTTAAAAATCAAACTAAAACTTTTACAATATTTAAAGCACAATCCACTTAAATAAATAACACACCACCAACGCTGTTTCAAATACAATGGGGTTGAAATCGCGTGCGATAGATCGCGTTCTGTAACTAAACAACTGAAATATTCAGTAATACCAACCAATTACAGAGTAGTAGAGTAATGATGATGGCATGGGAACTTTGACAATTTGCGTCTTTGTCTGGAGGGATAGGTATTTTTACATTGAATACCTTCTATTTCAATGTACCAGACAATATTAGATTGTTACACCAAGGAGTTTAGTAACCTATGTTTTTTTCTGCGAGAAAATAATATTAAATCCCGAACATCAACGAAAGGCATAATAGAATTTGTTTTTGCGAGGGATTTTCAGAGTGACAAAAATAATTTAACTTTAAGTAAAACTCTTCTTTTCATAGTTATTTCTAGGACTTATTTTAAGAGTCCCTTGAATGCGTAAATACGTATACGTTAATTTTTTTCGTTACACTGTTTTTATGTTTAAAGAATCTTGAGTTGGTACTACTTAATTATAGACCGAGGCTTATAATCAAGTAGTGATGCTACTGATTATAAGAATTCCGATTTTCTCAATATCTGAAGGGATATCTACCGTGAAGCTGTTGCTGTTCTTGTTTTTATGTTTTTACAAGTTCTTTGTGAAACATTGGAAACCACTGTCGCACTTTCAATTTCACTTCAAAGTAACAGAAATAAGTCATAAATTCATCACAATTTGCGATGGTGGCAAAAACCTTTACTCAGGTAGTTGTCTACCTATTGTAGAGTTGACCACAGACATCCGCAAATATAGCAATAAATCTTGTGGTCGGCTCACTTTGATTTATGTGAAAAATGACCCTTAATTTAAGGTTAAACAAGAGCCGAAGGGCGGATAGACTATTCGCCTATTTAAAAGTGTATCACAGCAATTTTAAAAATTATTTAAAACTAGATAATGATTCATATATCTATACCAAATTTAAGAACCTTTGTCGTGACTAACTGACTGACTAACATATAGACAACGCACAGCCTAAGCTATTGGTAGACTTAATTTTTTTTTTTTCAAATACAAAAGCTTTTTATTGACATAATAGACGAACTAGTTTAGACTGTGTTTCAGGAGCCAGTGGTCATGATCAAGAAATTATCAGATTGTATTTGTCTCGGTGTATGTGTAATGGTGTATTACGAAAAGAATTCCCAAAATTCATCCCCTAAACGGGTACAGCAAGGGTTGAAATTTGTATAAAAATAACTTCACGAGGGTAAGTCACGTGTGTTTCGCTAGTATTGCATAAAATGGTTCCCGCAATGTAAGGGAAACAATTTGATTCTTTTTTTACATTAGAATAGGTTATGAAATCAATTTTTACAAACGTTCTTAAAATATCTGATCATAAACTTAAAATAATTAATGTAGAAATATTTCAAATTAAAAAAAAAGTGTGACCCGAAGGTTTGCGAGTAATTGGCGTAGTGTATCAGTACTACCAGTCAGCTTACCTACTTCCTTCTTACTTCTTTCACAACAAAAAACAATTCACGGATCTTACTCACTATAAACAACATAAACCTGTAAAATTTATATAAGAATTAAAATGACAGTCATCAAAATAAAAAATTAAGAAGCTAAATCATAGATGTAATAATTATCGGTTATAATATCGGTATTCATTGGTTGTCAATACAGTTATGATTTACGCGTAGACCGCACAGTTTGGTGTAAAAAATCTTTTGATACTTATTACCTTGAAATAAGGTTGATTTTGTTTCAAAGTAGTGATGGGGTGGGTAGTTAACACTTTCACTGGTCACGAGGCCGATTTATTCAAGCGATATAAATCAATGCTGAAATGTGGCCCTTTGTGGCGCTTATAGCCCATTTCAAATAATACACTGAAGTTAGCCCGCTATTTTACTAAATTATTAACTTTTATCGATTATCGGATGAATGACGATTTGTTGAAGTGTAAATCATCTGGAATAGATGTTGAAGGCCAATGATGATGATGATATTAAAAGGGTAGGTTTCTAATAATAGTGTACAACACTATTATTAGAAACCTACCCTTTTGTGTACCAACTGTAATACTTGCTTATGTAACTAACGACAACATACATATATGTAAATAAAATAAAATTTGTGTCGATAATTAATTAACATGAATAAAAAATCTTTACTTATCGTAATCGATAATTAAATTCAATTAAAAACCAGTTTCCACAAATACAGATACAAGAATAGTAAAAGTGAAAGGCCCAAATATAAGTAAAACTTGCGTAAAACTTTGATATTACCAGCTCTGAAGCCGCAGTACAGAAGCCAAACAAACAAACAAAACATAATCCGTCGAAGTGAACAATCAATAAATCACTCTCACTGAGAGTCGCCGCATACGGGCGCCACCATTGTCCTGCCTTTGTCGGCGCCGATTTTTACAGCAATTAGAGACACTTACCTGCTGGTGCGCGGTAATCCTATTAGATTAAAAAACTAAAGAAAGAGAAAGACGGTGTCTCAGTGGGCGGTCGGATGAGACAGGTAGTGCTTGCTCAGCAGTTTTTCTACTAACGGATGTACCGTGAATGGATGATGATATGGCTATTTCTGGACTTGTTGGGGGTTAAGTTGCGTTATATTCTTAATTCGAACAATAACAATATTATTGGCTTTGAAATTTTAAAGTCAGTGCTGAATGGAAATCTAAATCACTGCATTCAAATTAATAATTGTAAAATTTAGTAATTCTAAAATAAATAGATCTCACTAATTTAATTACGGTACGTTAGGTGTCCCTTAAAATACTTGTGCTAAGTATATATTTGATTTTGCTCATTTTCTAAATATAACGTGGAAATTATTGTAGCTCCGATCATTAAGCGAAAATCTATACTATTTTCGTATTACGGCAAATATAACGACTGTGGAAAACAATAGAAATTGTAAGAAAGTATGCCACAATATGTTCAGTAAATCTCATAAAACATTCCTAGCTTCCGCAACATAACTCAAACCCACAAAACCAGACATCAACTCGAAATTTCAATTTGCTCATTTAACGCTAGATTCCCACCCCTCATACGACTCTCAAGTGAGCTGTTTCGTGGCTCTAAACTGATTTATCATATCAGCAGGAGAGAGTTCTAAACAAGCATCATCTTACACGCATAAACCCTTGTATCGCAGACCGCACGCCGACAAAACATTTTCAACAATGCGCACTAAAACTTGAAGCACATATTTGGGTGACGGAGTAAGATCATCTACACGTCCCCTTATCTGAAACGACGTAACAAACTTCTCGCTTTACAAATTGAGCTTTACGGCGTTTCGATAAGGTTGAGAATGAGCGGAAGGTCGCCGGTAGACAAGTATGTCTGAGACGAGGGTGCGATGCCCGATGTATCGCGTTGTCCGGTTTCCGGACGTGCGGTAGCCCGATAATTAACTAAGTTTCGCCACTCAACATAAGTGTTTATTGATACTAAAGCCACCTATAAGCCTACTATCTTACTTAATAGATATCCTAAGTTGTTAAAGCGAGAACCAAGCAAGGAAAGCGGCACGTTTCAGTCGTTGCGTAAACTTGCTAGAACTTATTTTAACAAAATTTAGGCAACGTGTATACATCAACGTCAAAATGTTCCTCACATTCTCCGTTCAATGCTACACATAAAGCCATAACATTATAAATCATAGACTACATCTTAAGCTAAGCCGCGAAATCCGTTTAATCATCTTGTGTTATTAATAACGCGTTTGAAATTAAACAATAAATTCAGCGCGGCTAATCGCGCGGGGCGACCGCACCGACTCGCTGAGTCAACATTTATAGAGACAAATTGTTGCGCCACTAACACGGCCTCTACGATGTATTAATCTTGAGAAGTCGTAGCGCGTAGATGATGTAGCAGTTGCTACGGCGTAGCACCCACGACGGTATTTAGCGCACGGTGACACTTTTATATTGCGAAAACTTTTTTTGGAAACGTAAAACTCGTACGTTTAAACTAATTGAAATAGCACGTTGGAAATCAATAACCAGGGACCACAACAATGTGTTTTAAATCTTACAAAAAACAATACACTACCAGTAGTTCAAGTAATTTTCTTATTAAAAAAAGCACTATTTAAGCATTATTTTCACACTATTAATAACTGAATAACGCTGTGTCGACGACGACGTATGTAGAGATCTACATCAGTGGACTTCTACGGGCTGTTGATAAATGGGAATGAAGACTTTTTTTTTATTTTGATTCATTATTACTTACGAAATTAATTTGATGAAGTTTTTGCAGTTTTTTTTTAAATTGAATACCTGGTAACCCAAACAGTGTTCTACTCACTGTCAATAAAACATACCTTATGGAAACGTCCAAATAACCACGCGGACAAACGATTCTTGACCTTATCACGTCGGAGGGTGATAGAAACGTTTTCCCCCCATTACCCTCGCATGATATATGGCAGCGCGAATGCGACACAACTATTAGTGCATCCATCATTAGTCAAAGTCAACGCAACGCTTAGTCGGGGAGATGCATAGACAAACATCTTACTCTCTTTTTCGTATCTCTTACGCGTATTTAATTTTCTTAACAGAAAATACACGGCCAGTTATGTGTCTGTTTAGCCTCACAGCTCAGTTGGTAGTAGCTCTGATGGATTTGATGGATCTCAGGAGCGTAATCCGTGAGCCAATGCTTTGTGTAGGTCATGGTTGGTTACCTCTTAACATCAGATTGACCGTTTGCTTATTTCTTTAACGTCGTATATAAAAAACCGGCTAAGTGCGAGTCGGACTCGCGTACGAAGGGTTCAACCATTATCTGTAATAAAAACGGCAAAAAAATCACGTATGTCGTATGAGAGCCCTCTTAAATATTTATATTCAGTTTTTTTGTATTTGTTGTTATAGCGATAACAGAAATACATCATCTGTGAATATGTCTATTCTTTAACTATCATGAGATACAGTCTGGTGACAGACGGACAGACAGACAGACAGACAGATAGACGGCGGAGTTTTAGTAATAGAGTCCCGTTTTACCCTCAGGGTACGGAACCCTTAAAACTGATATTTTTCATGTATTATCTACTTATTAAAAAACATTCATCATCATCATCATTGGCAGCTTGTTTTAACCCACTGCTGGGCATAAGCCTCCTCCCTCAGACGCCACTCAATACGGTTTAAGGCCTTTTGCATCCAGGTCTTTCCCTGTACAGCAACGATGTCATCCACTCATCTGGCTGTTGGTCTACCAGAAAAAAAAAACATTCGACTATCTGAAAAATGAAAAGCTCGCAAATAATGTTCCCGAATAGTCATTAACAATGGCAATAACGTCCGGGCCGCTAACTACACACAGGCACAGGCGAGGGCTCGTTCGTCTCGTCACAAGGGTGTTAATTTGCTAAGGCCCTGCTAATGAAACCCGCGAGTTACACTGACGTCTCTCTGATCCCCGCCCGATAACCGCTCACAAGAATCCCGCAGGAAATTGGCGTTTTCAACCGACGCCAACTTGTTCGAAACTTCACGATAATATCTCAACAGTTATAATCCCCTGACATTTAAACATCTTATATGGCTACACTGAGAAAAATAAAAACTGGAAAGTATCGTTATTACGGCCGATTTTGTTCGTATGAAGGCGAAAAACCGACCAAACGTAACAACGAACAGAAACGCCTTATAAAGTTGTTCCGGTTGTACTGTGTAAGTGTAATAGACGGTATCATTTTGACGTATTCACTTTGAAAGGTAAAAACTAACGTAAGCGTTACAAACTCGCCCAGCGTAATTACAATTCAACGGTGTAAGACTTTTTTAACCTTAGGCTCGAAATCCAATTTTCTTAGTGTATGATCCCAGTGAATCTGACTCCTCCATTAACTCTCAGCATATCGACGGCCCCACCGAATAAACGTGTAAAGTGAAAATCGCAACTTTACAGGAAAAATAAAAAACGTAAAAAAAAATATAGCTCATTATTGGTTAGATGTACGTCAACACAATGTATAGCCAAATTAAAGGAAAAAAAATTATCTATATATCGTTAAAAAAACGAAATAGCTAATATTAATGATTAACGATATATTAATAAAAAACCCTTTTAAATGTTTATTCTAGTAACAAAACTTTGGTGGCTGTGTGTATGCTATGTTTACATTATTATTCGTGGGAAAATATGTTATTACCAAAAAGTGTAACATATTAATGCCCTTTTGTACTATGGACTTTTAGGATTTGTCAATGTTAGTATTAGGTAGTTACACGGTTGTTCTTGTAACTATTGGAACATTTCGGAAGTGCAATAGTGTATTACAATATTGTTCGATCAACTTTTTATTTTATTATGTTTCGTAAGGCATGCTTACCGAAAATAAATAATTGAGATTAATTACAACCCATGAGGGCAACAAAAATAACTAACCTACTAACTAATACAATACCTAATTAAATATCATTTAGTTAATATTTAGAGGTACCTATGAGTACCTACCTACACAAAATGCATTAAATAGAACAAAAAAAAATTTTGTCGATAGTCTCATTGATTATCTGCTAAAAACATTAAAATTAATGATAAATCAGCAATATTTCTTAAAAAACAAACAATTAATCTCGATATTGTTTTGCTTAGTAATAATCAACGTTCTCATAACCATCATCATCATCATCATCATCATCATCTTCCTGCTCTTAACCCACTTTATGTGGGATCGGCACAACATTTTCTTTTCTTCCACTGCCCTGCATCAGCCGTCATATCTATAAGTACTCACTCCTTTCTTATACATGTCATATTTCACATAGATGACCAATTTATTCTTTAGTCTACCTCGACCAACATATCCATCTATATTCATATTTAACACTCTCCAGGTAACATGACTTTACAATTAGATTAGTAAAAGAGGATGAACTAAGAACTGCTGTGCAGGGTATGGAAAGTGGAAAAGAAATGTTATACCAACAGAAGTGTGAAAGTTAATAAAAGCGGATGGATGGAAGTGGTTGGCTATATTCTTCAAGGACGAATGGTGTAACAGTTCATTGGTTCAATATCTTCAAGAACAAGGGTGGTGTACAACTTGCATACTATGGTTTCCGTGGATCTTGATAAAGCGTACGATCATAGGAGGTTCTATGGTGGGCATTGAATAAGAAGAAAACTCTTGGAAAGCATGAGCAGCTGGTTCGACCTATGTATAGTCGAGCCAGCACACACGTTCAGTCGGAAGGTGCCATCAAGTTCAGTGTGGCTATAAGCTTGCACCGGGCAGTAAGCCCCTATTTATTTATTCTGTTTATGAATGACACTAACATCGGGCATACAGGAAGGAGCACCCTGGTATATGCTGTTCGCCGATGACATTGTTCTTGTTGGTGAAGATGCACTTGAACTTCAAAACAGGCTAGAAAAATGGTAATAGGAGAAATTTGAGTGTCGGGTTGAAGATCAGCAGAATAAAAACGAAACGCTTGTTCTGCGACTATGGTGGTCCCTCCAGTTTCACCCCTATTGCCATAGATGATGTCTCCCTATCAGCCTACTCCGATTTTCGGTACCTCGGTTCAATAATCCAAAACGACGGTGAAATTGACCGGGATAAAATGGTGACAGGTCTCAGGTACAACATGTGATCGGCGTATGCCCTATAAAATTAAGGCAAGAGTGTACAAGACGATCATAAAGCCTGTCGTACCGTATGTATCTGAGTGTTGGGTAACGAAAGCGACGCATGCACTGCTTGACTAGTTTGATCCTGTGACACTTCTCGCGCTCTTCTATAAGTTGCACTCATCGTTTACGGAATAAAAACAGTTTTTCACTTAGTATTTTTTATTTTTTAAACTTTCGCGATCGGAACACATATTGAAGACTTATATTACACGGGTATTTATCGCGTATTACCTTTTTTATTTATTTTCCCGACGTTTCGACTATGTTGCAATAGCCGTGGTCGCGGGCAGACTGGAGCATTGAACTTCACTTGATAAACTGGTAAACTTACTACGAAAAAATTTGTGTAACATAAAGTTACACATTTTAAACCTAATTTTTAAATAGTAAATGAACAATACATATTTTGGTATAAATTCAATGTTGTACTAAAGATCTTTACAAATACGAGGATTCATTAGAACCAAAGAATAAAATCATAAATTTAGTTACATACCTGAGACAACATTTAAAATTCGGCAAAACTCTTTACAGTTACAGTATTTTGTTTAATTTCCGACGAATAATATTCCAAAGTAAGTTTGCATTAAATGTGTAAGAGTAGCCGGTGTGCAAGGCGCATTCGTGCAATATTCGTGTGAGTTTAGTGTTTTTATTTTCCGTAGAATAAACATTCGAAGTGCGTTTTTTTTGCAATTTATTGGAAAATAAATCTGAAAAAAATTTAGAAGGTGTATTTTAAGCCGACACACCGAAAAATAAAAAAAAAAAAAATTACGGTAAGAGCTCTTACACGTTTATTCGGTGGGGCCGTCGATATCCTGGTACATCAACACTCCTATTTAGTCGTATTGAAAGACTCGTCCAGGGAAGTACTACCACCTAGCGTTCTGGTTTGACAAGTGTGCCGGTAAAGTTACAAGCACATGAGGCTCAACACCTGTATGAGTTTATATTATCCCAAAAATTATTCCCTCGAGTGGGGAACGCACGAGCCTGGTAACTTGGACCTGATACGCGCAGATAAGCTCTATAAAAACTATTATACCATCTTTTTCTTAAGTTGATGGCCGCAGAGCAGTAGGTACGTAGTAGTGAATGTTTCTAACGAACGTGACCTGCAAGGCAATGCTCTTTTATAGGCGATGGTAACCATTTAACATCACGTGGGCCATCTGGTTGTTTAATGAGTCATAAAAAAACCGACTGCCAATTGTGGTGACTACGGCAAACCCTCTAAATATGGGAAAAGCCTATGTCCAGCTGTGGGCTAACAGGTTGATGATGGTTATGGTGATGGCTTAAAAATCGTGTAAAACACACGTGCTGTTCATAGCTTCTTCCACCCTCAATATCGAAACGCGCGATCGATAGAACGAATCACTCCGCTTTGGAACTAATTTGATTTTAGCATATTAAGGGGGTGTACATCTAGATACGAGTATAAGGAGCGCGTCTTGCGGCCCACCCCACGCCTCGTAATAACGCAAATGATGTAAGGTGTGCCCTTAATATCCATCACACGCGTCCCCGTATTTGCTTATCTATGAAAACACGGAAGTGTAAAAATCGTCGTGAAACCAGCAGGGGTTTCAAATGTTTGACACCGAAACACTTAAGATTATTAGATTCATAGTTTATTTTTCACTTGGACCCTTTCATTATCTAATGAGCGTGAAGTTCGAGATATTTTGGTTCGAGCCTTTAATACGCAAAAACTTATAATTCCACAGATTTCCACGAAGGGTATTGGAAATTTTTATCAGATCCAGTAAAGCAACAAAAGCCCGATTACTCGGTGGCAACAAACTCATTTAACTTTACGAATCTCTCCCGTTCAAAAATTTCTCTAAATATTTCCCTGCTTCGATTTTATTGTTCTTGGTGTCCTCCTTTTACGATACATTTATTTTATTTATCGGATCGGATTAAGCGGGGTCTTACGTAATCGAACTTATCGATATAGGCAAAGTGGATATTGGAAAAATCAGGTTCGTGGAAAGGTGAAGAAAGGTGTACAATCAGAAGGAAAGTGTACGGAAATAAATGTGAGGGGTAGATAAGTGAGCGTGTAGCGTCGCTTTCCCAAATTCCCGACCGACGCGGTCTCTCTCAATCGGATGCTGGCTACATAAATAAGACTGGATGAAGGTGGTCCGCTTATCGCACGATTTTCTTCTCACTTTTGAATGTGACTGTACTCCCTATGAAGTTTGGTTGTAAACTTTTTATCGTGTTTTTGGTTTTCGAGCTACTAAAAAACATAAATCTAACAATTGGTTAACAAGTAATTTTTCGCCATACACAAAACTATACGAGTATTTTCAGACGGCAAAAGAAAACATCGCGAGGAAACCAGTACGTATTCTAGCAGCGGTGACGGGCTTGCAACCTGTCACTTATGGAATACTAACAACTGCATAACGTGAGTATACGCCAAATACAATATTTGAACGTGGATTACCTCCCATAGACCTTCTCAAAGGATCTTAAGTGGTTACTTGATACTAAAATATCTGAGAGGATATCAACCGTACCTGGTGATTAAAGTCGTGAGGCTGTTTCTGTAGAACAAGGCAACACGTCTAACATGTCTTACTCATGAATGAAAGTTAAGTAATTCGTCTAAAAAGGTTTTCGCCATTGGGTTGTTTATTGAACCGCGAAGCATTTGTAATCGTTTAATACCCTCAGTTCTTTATCAGCCGGGGGTGTTCGCCCCTTAATGTATAGCCTGATGAAAACCATCTGATTATCTCTTTCAATACAATATTTAAATTAAATTTAAGGAATATGCAAGTAAGTATTTTCAATCGTCTTGAGTTTTTTGCGGATTTTTGTTTATATTTTAATAAAATTCGCTAGCACCCTTAAGTTTTATTAAAATGTATGTTAATTATTACCAAATCCTAAGCTCTATGCTACCTCTCTGCTTGCTAGGTAAGTAGGTACCAGAGAACAAAATAGAAAGATTGCCTCTATAGGTTGTAAAACCTCAATAGATCATTAAACCATTATAAAATGTATGCTTAGGCATCGAAATGCTCTTCCTCTCGTAAAAAAGTGAGTCGACATGGAAACGATACAAACTAAGGTTCGATAATGGCATCGTTTGCTTATCAGCTGACCGTTACAGAAAATCGAATGCTACATTAGGCACGCACCGTCCGAAACCTAACTGTCCCCAAATCTAATAAAAACTCCTTATCACCCAGTCGTCATTGTGAACTGCCATCGATTGAAATATTTATTTAAAAAGAGAACATAAATTCCTTCCATTTACAAAAAAAATAAAAGCATTTCAGTTCTTATCGTATTCGATTTTTAAATAACGCCGCGCTATTGGTAGCTAGCTAAGTAAAGGACAGAGTTTTCGTCCTCGTCCCCCTTTTTCCTGAAGTTGGAATTTCTATTCGACAATTTAGAGACGAGCAGATAATAAAAGGGCTCTAACTGCTTCAATCGCACCCTAATGAAAACTCGAAAACTCTTCATTTCTCTATCAATAACTTTCCTATTTATATTGACACACGCTAAGTGCAAACAGAGACATCGAAATGGCTCTATTTTCTTGTTTAGTTTCAACAAACTTTTCTTGAAGCTCGTTATTACCATAATTTGTACATTACATGCCTTCCTTCCTACGTATCTGCTGTTAATTTGAGTTGTTTAGTTGTCTGCGTGTGCTGGGTCACGCAATGCCTGACACAAAGTTTAGAAAATAAATATATTATTCATTTTGATCAAGAGTTAGTTATGTTTGTTAATCTCACATGTTATGTGAGCAATCATAGAGCTATGTATAATTGAAAAAAGGTATAGTAGTTTATTTGAGTAACGCCATTGATTTAGCGTTATTTTGAGCTTTGAAGAATACTTTTGCACCTTAAAATCTATAACAATCTTAAGCATCTTTACCTTTACTAACTGACTGACATATTTACAACGCCCATTTTAAGCCGCTGATTATTTTCTGCTGTAATATTTTCAGGGCTCGTTTTGTTGTGAACTAAGGAACCTCTAAAATTCAACCCCTAATGAGGTGCAGCGGGGTTGAACTTTGTACGAAAATATTACACGCGAACGAAGTTCTATTTTGGCCCTTAACGCTCAAGAGATAGCTCAAGATAAACAATAACACACTTTACAACTCAACGGTGACCCCTAGATCACCTCACCGAAGCACTATATAGATACTGTCGGCCAGCACTTGACCCATTTCTGTAGGAGAGCAAATCGAAAATCGATGTGCCAACGACCTCGCATCGATGCTGGGGTGACGTCGTCGCGTCGATCCACTCCCGCGCCCGTGTGGCACATCACTAATATTATGCAGAATTTCTGCATAAACACCTACTTCGTCAAATATTTTTCGTTTTGAATTTGGAACCCTACTTTTTCCCATTCATTCTGACATTATGGTGCAACTAATAAAATGCTAACAACAAATAAATTCTTTAGTTGCAAGTAACGAAATATTGTAAGAAGATATTTGTTGAAATCGGATATCTCAAAATAATCGAGTGCTTGCTGACCATTTTTAGGATAGCGCAGTTATAGTTAAAGGATAGCCACAAACATATACCTAGGGATTTTGTTCTACAAAATAAGCCTTTATTGATGCAATGTGTTCAAAGAATACCGGATCTTTACACCATTTAATCATTGGGAAAGCAAAGGCCCAGTTTTTCTGTCGGTTATTCCCCTCGGTCACGTGGTGGTCACTAATTGCTCAGCTGGGACACCCCACGGTAACAAATGCGAGTTTTCCACTTAAATAAATACGTGTTTTAATAATATCAGGTATCCTACTCGATTCCACTACCTACTTCTTTTTAAAAAGTTGAATTTATTTTATCGTTCATGAAAAAAGCGGGTTTTTGCTACATACCAACAGTACTAAACTTATTTAAGTTATTCCCGTAGGTACATATAAATCTATGTTTGAAGTCTTTATAGTTAGAGGTTTCTGTATGCAAAGCAAGTTGCTGAGACGCGACTAATTTCACATATACGAGGGTACCCAAAACGAGAAAATTAACGCCCTCCGCCATATTGAGACTGTTCGAAGTTTGAAATTATTTACAAGCAACCGCCACACCACATGTCCTTTCTGGGAACCCGGGAACTTCTCCGCGCGTATTCGAATTCCTGTATGGAGTAGAAATACGGCTTTATAGGAGTAAAATCATACTTTCTCCTGGCGGGCGCGGGGACGCGGTACTAATGACCGCGCGGGGAGAGGAGCGACCGACCTACCTATACCTACACATGCCACGACAACCACACTTTATATTGCGTTTAGCAGGCTGCCTACCCACACTCCTGTTACACACACACCGACACTGCCAAGGTTTGTTTTTTTAGTTATTATTCCGACGTGCACTATTTTCTTTTTGACCGCCGACGGGCGTAACTTGCGGCTGGAGCGAAACGCTCGTCAGTTTTATAAAACGTGGATGGTATTCAGTACTTTATACAAAAGTATTTTATGAAAAGAACCATGGTGTAAGTACATGAAAAATATTCGTAAAAATTGTGTTTTTCTCAACGCTTTCTTTCTCAACAACTTCACTTTATAATCACATTTTAGTAAAACTATACAGGTACTAAGTCGTTTTTAGAGTTTTTTTTTTATTTTTGTCTTGATGAAGTCCTAACAAGTTAAGTCTCAAATTATTTTCTTTAGTTTTCACCTCTATAATTGAATTATCTTCTATATTGAAACATCTAACTCAAAGCAATTAAAAATGGATGTCAGTTTTCAGCCAGTCATGTTCGCTTCCATGTGTTGAGGGTGTGTTGGTGAGATTCAAACTGCCAACTCATCGACCCCGTGTCAAATCTCGATGGGCACAAGTCAAGGCAGTGTTTTGCACATGTGTGAGATATTTCGAATGCTAGTCGTATTTTCACGTTTAGGATTTTATATTAATGCGTTCACTCTCGTTTCCCCTTCCATATCAACTTTATTCACTCTAAGATTTGAACAGATGTCTCTCTAAGTTCTTGAAAACGCCCGTTAGCAACTCTGTTGGCAACGATCCCAGATTATAAGGTAAACTTTTGCTTGCCAGAAAGAATTGTCTATAATTATTATGCTACTTCATAAAATAAGTGATAGAAACAAAATTCGCACGGAGCACGATGATAACCTAACATTGCAAACTATCGGGTAGTGATTGGGTTTTCAGAAGCGTATCTACCTCGCTTGGCACCGCGCCAAGATCATTTCTTTCTACAATTTATTTTGTCAAGATTAATTCCTTTCATGATGAAGGTCTTCTTTCATGTATTTTCACCAACTTTACCGAATTATACTCCTAAAAACATGACCCCAGCACCACAAGGGCAGAAGTGAATAAGTTACAGATGAAAAGTACGTGAATTATGTTGGTATGAGCCAACCCTGATGACGGAGTTGTAAGCCGCCTTTTAGGCCCACCTTCGTCATGGCTTAAGAACTGCTAGAACTGAGACCGGTCACTCATACTGCTTTCCAAAGTATGGAAACGCTCAGATGTAAATAGCTTTAGCGTCCAAATGGTGGTTATTTATTTTAGTCGATTGGTTAGGAATGGCTTGATCAATATAACTATTCGTCATCAGTCTAAATAAGTTCAGCTCAGGTGTAAATGACTAAGACCCACCCAAATTTGGGGAGTCTACCATAGTTACCACGCTTGGCAGGTTGGATTGCTGAGTGCAGTGTCAGTGTTTAGTACCTACTCAAGAGTCTATTTTCTTTTGCGTTCCCTCAGTAGCCTCTTATGAGAGGTCATGGCCCTTTCATGACCTCCCATGGATGTCCTTTTCAAAGCCGCTGCCACCATGACCATTTTGAGACTGTACGTCTTGCTATTCCTAAGCTGAATCGTTCGTCTGGACAAGTTTGTTAACATTTTCCGTCATATTGCGTCATCGAATCTGTCCTGCCCAGCTAAGATGTGCAACGCGACAAAATGTTGTCTACTCGTTATCTCGTGCAAAATAGAGATATCTCTTTATATCTTCCTGTGCTAACATGCCCGTGCCAAAAATCTATCTCGATCTATCAAATGAAACTTAATGCTAATGTTTAGCTAATATGTGGGTCTTTTATCTCTAATTTCTAAAATGTCTATCAATAGAAAAAGTATCTCGTGTCAAGCGCGACATATCTCGCATTGCACATCTTAGCCCAGCAGACGATCGATTCGGTTTAGGTCTCGAACTAAATCGCAATAAGACACGCCACAAACGAAGCGTCAAGCGAGCGTTAACAAATTTGTTTTTAAATAAGTGAATTTTATCTAAACACGTATATTGCAGCTACTTTGAAATGTGTGACAGCTATGAAATATCCGTTCGCACGGAGCGGCAAGTGATTACAGAGAACGGTTCGCCACATCTACTATTACCGGACTGTTGATTGCCGCTGCTGTACCTGCGTTTACTGGAAACCATCTTAAAGTACATAGAGGCGTGTGCATGTGAATAGAAATAGACAGGTTACACACAGTCGTGTATTTTCTTCGTTTTATAAGAAAACCTAGCCTTGATTACTTATTAGCATTTTAGCTCGCAAATTTATGCCCTCTCTCTTCGTTTTACCGAACAGTAAAAAAACTTATGTACGAATCCGAAATAATGAATAAATAACCTAGGTAAACATTTCACACAGCGTTAACTAGCCTCAAACTATTTAAATCTTGTACTATGGGAACCAGATCATTGAATTGAGACTTACCTATTTGATATTTTTTTTATAAATACATACAAAGAATACAAGTACAAACATTGGTTCATAACACAAATGTTTTTATTGAATTGACGTACAGCGCAGCAGGAAGAGCAACAGTGCTGTGAGGAATGCAAGCTATTTCTGTATAGAATTTTATATAATCAGCGATTTAACTGTAAATATAGATCAACATTTTGATAAAAGAAAAGTAATGTTTCGTGTGCTTCAGTTTATCCCTCACAAACTGAAGCACACGAAACATGAAATCAATCGAAGACTTCGCTATTTTTCGGCATCAAACTTTAAATATTCAACATACGATATCAAAATTGTTATTGGAATAACGCATCATCCATCAGGCGTTGAGCATCAGGGGTGAACGGAACTCAACAGAATGAAACGGTAGAACGTACTTATAACATGAGGGAAAAGGACGGAGATTGAATTTTAAGAATTTGCATAATCTGCTCGGGCACTTTATCATAGAACCACGTGGCAGTGACTAGTGCAGTCGCGGATTACGCGATGCTGCATTAAATCCATACTTTGAAACGCGTAAGGTTTCTTACGCTGGTGAGATATTTATAACAATCTCAGTAATAATTACCGGATGCTGGTTTGCATTCAAATCTCAGCGACCACAGTCAAATCCCAAACACAATTGGAGATCTAACTTTTATAGAAAATGATAAATATCACAGTGGCAGCCCGCGGCTGTCCAAAAAACGCTTAACTTGTCCCGCTACAAAAGGAAAAAGCCAGCGTCTTCCGTTCGGACGGAGCCAAAGAAAAAATCTTCGCGAAGGATCCGAGCCTTCCATTTATCATATTCCATATTCATTTATTCGTCAAGTTCTGGATTCATTTATTCGTCATGTCTTGATTTCGTCTCATTTATTATCAAAAATGAACTGTCCGGAGCAGAACACGACATTCGCCGGGAGCCACTGTTTCAATCTTATAATTTCATGCTGAATTAGGTCACTGTGCAGGCATGGGAGCATTTTTTGCCGTGAATTTTGATAACAAAGACGATTGGGATGATTTAATTTCACATGAAATTCGCGGACCCTTTTGTTTGAAACGATGGGTTAGGTGAAGGTTAGGGGGTCATTGGGTACGGGTCGAGTGTATCTGAGGATCTGGGTGCTGACCGGGACTGCCACGGATGATGCATAGCAGGACTTGATTTTGGGAACTGATAAACAAAGAACCTTTGGATTTGTTGAACATATCTTCTTACTGTATTTTGAAATCGGAATCATATTTATTACGTAGGTAAAGATAATAATTGATGTGTTATCAATAAAAAAACATTTGAAAAAATAATTATAATGATAGCATATCAAGCGTTGTTCATCGTATTTTTAAAAATAGATACAAATACACGTTTTAAACCATCCAATCAATAGATAATGAACATTCAACTGTAGCCAGTATGTAACTGCTGCGTCAGGCCATCACGTCGTGACGTCATTCATCACGCAGCGACGAGATAATCCTGACCGGTCACGCTACTGGTCAACAGTGAGGGCTTAGGGTAATGGGACGACTTCGTTGTTATAGACCTATCAGCAACCTTTGATCGCGGTATTATAAAAAGGTTTTCCATCAGTAAAGAGTATCCTTTGCAGGTTAAAATGGTTATTATTACTTGCATGGAATACCAACTACTTCAAAATGTAGGTATGTACCAAATGTAATGTACTTGGACGTGCCTTTAACTAGGGTCGTACTAATATATTAGAGATCCTCAAAAAATTTCAAGTAGGTACTTAGTACTTATTGATTAGGTGGGATATCTACCGTGCCTGTGATAAATTCGTTAGTATTTTTCTTTCTTTTTCTCTTTTGTTATTAACAAAGTATTATTTATTTGGAATGAAATTGCAATATTCACTTTTAGCGAATACTCAATCTAAACCAATTTTTTATTGTCAGGTAAGAGCGATGGTTCAGAAAATCAAATAAACGAAGATATCAAAAGCTATATTAATCAGTCAGCAAACGTAAGTAAGCAATTCAAATCCGAACTATAAGGAGTCAATAGGTAGAAAAAATAAAATATGAACTGGACGCAGGGACAGAATACGCGATCCATTTGTAGGGAATCACGACAATAAAACTACGAGAATATCAGTCTTTGTGTCGCTGTAACCATAGTCAATTCAGAAATAATGGCACTTACACATGTTTTACCGAGAAGATCCAACCAACACTATTATAAATCTGAACCATGGAAGTTCTTTTTTACTTTTTAAGGCTGGGTACAAGCATCATTCAACCTGATTGAAGCCTCAAACATAAAAACACCTTGCAGCTAGGGCCAACGCGTCCAAACGCAAAAAAACTTGAAATCTGTTTTTTTATTCTTTGATAATCAAATATGATTTGCTGATGGATTAAGGGATTGGTCCACCTGATGTTAAGTAGTTACCCTCACCTATAACTACAAAAATATACAGCCTTGCAGGTCACGCGCGTTAGGAACGTATTTTACGATAGATTGCACTGCATCGATCAACCTGAGGCATACAGGTGTTAAGCCTCATGTGTCTGTAATACAGATTGAATCTAAAACTATACTCAAGCCACTTTAGAGAAATAATGTTTGTAAACAAAGCGTTGCTAGGCAACCATCTGATAGCATGGGTCAAAAACATTTTTTTAACAATGTTCATTTTTGTAAATGCTAACACTAGTAAGTATGATAATTGTGAATAAATAATTAAGTTTTATTGGTTTAAAACCAATAAAACTGCTAAAGAAGATAAAATAAAACAAAATGGTAGGTGAATTTTTACATTTATTGATATAATACAAAATATATTAATACAATATAATTTATTATTATAATACAATTTTTACTACGCACTTATATGTAGGGCTCACCAACCAAATCACTAACAGAGTGCTAGAGTTTGGTGGTAAACCGGTCATGATTGAAGAATCCCATCGCTGATATTCTTCAATCATGATCTTCAAGTAGCAGTGACAGTTTGAGTTCTGAGTATGGGGATTCTTCATTCATGAATGAAGAACCTGGATTCTTCATTCATGATCATCGGACTCAGAACTTGAATTGTCACTGCTACTACTACTACCAGCACCACCGGAGACCTGGATGATAAACTCATCAATTACATTATCAGTAATACCATCCAGGTCTCTCATCTTCTTTTCTTCACCTATTACATGTCTAATGCAATTTTGCCATGCAGTAGGGGTTATTAAATCCATGGATTCTTTTAATAAAATTTTTAGTTCATTCATTTTAAATGTTTTATTGTTTGTTGCTACATAGCCTTTGACTTGCCCCCAAATCATTTCAATTGGATTTAATTCACAGTGGTATGGGGGCAAGCGCAGAACTTCTACATTTTTCTCTTTCGCTAGAGTGTCTGTGACATAAGCTGAGTATTTTTCTTTTAATGGTTTTGCCAGGTCGATAAGCTCCCTTTTTATCATTGTCTCCTGGAACGAAACCTCTTTACTTACTAGCCATTTCTGTATGTCACTTTTCTTCCATGAAATATTAGGTATTCGCTCCAGTCGACGAGAATGGTAGGGAGCATTATCCATAACTATTACGGAGTGGGGCTCCACTATTTCTATTATTTTTTTGAACCACTCTTCAAATACTTTGGCATTCATTTCTTTGTGGTAGTCCCCATCTCCTTTTTTACTTTCGAAAACGAATTCTCCTCCTTCCAAAAATCCATCTTCATTTCCTAAAAAAATTAAGTAATTTTACAAATGCTACATAAAAAAATATGCAAGTCAAGTCTATTATAAAATGCATGATAAATAAATACTTACCAATGTGCACTATAATCAGCCGCTTTCCTTTACCAGAAGGCCCCTTCAACCCAGTTGACAATCCTTCTCGGTGAGCTTCTCGTGTAGATTGTATTGTGAGATCTTGCCACACCTTATCTTTTGTATGACCTACAAAAAAATTATAATTATAGAAAAAGTAATATTGCAATATTTTATGTTTGATAAAATCTAAATATATATAACTCAAAGGTGACTGACTGACTGACTGACTGACTGACTGACTGACATAGTGATCTATCAACGCACAGTCCAAACCACTGGACGGATCGGGCTGAAATTTGGCATGCAGGTAGATGTTATGAGGTAGGCATCCGCTAAGAAAGGATTTTGATTAATTATTAATAGGGGAGCGAGCGGCTACTAGTCACTTATAAAGAGTTTAATTGGACATGGATGATATTAAGACATTAGGCTTCTCAACTGTTTCCATGCAACTGCAACTTTATATAATTATGACTTAACTTAATATTGAAAACTTTTAATGGAAGAAGATGACAAAAGGCTGCTCCTCGTGGAACTCTTAGGAGGAGGTCTATGTTTAGCAATAGCCTTCTATATGCTGACTGATTTGTCATAAGCTTAGATTAATAGTTTAAATTGAAATTCATACCTTCATTTAACCATGTTTCATCAGTGTAGTAAATTTTGCGCCCGTCTTCTCTCATTTTTGCAATTTTTACCAAATATTGACGCCTCCATCTTACTATTTCTTTTTTCTCAATAAGAGTGCTTTTCCTTGATCTTTTCAGATATTTGATTTTGAGTTTTTTAAGCAATTTTTGAAACGTTGTTCTTTTAAAATTTGGCAGATCATCGTCATCATTTACTGTTTGTAATACTTTGTCCACTGTGGGCATTTCTTTTTTGAAGAAAAAGTCGTGAACTTTTCTCCTGATTGCACTTAATTCGAAGTCGAGGAGTTGGTCAATTTTCGTCAATCTTTTAGGTCTTGCCACTGGTGAGATGGCACGGTGCTGAGTTTTATACTCTCTCAGCACTGTATATACTGTTGAAGAAGCGATGCCCGCAGTTTCGGCGGTTTTTGAAATTAATTCGGCTTTATATGGATATTTCTCTTTAGGCCAAGTTTCTTCAACCAGCTTAAAAATGTTTATTACTGTCGTCTTCTCGGCAGAGCTTAGAGCCCTTTTCTTTTGGCGCTTTTTCTGGGGCGATGAAAAAGTCTTCAATGAGCTTGGACCTGGCTGGTCACTCATTGTAACACCAAAACAAACCAACAAAAACGTAACAATATATAACAGAAACTCAACAAAAACACTTAAAACCAATAACAGATAGCAAAACAAAACGTATAACCAAGCTCAAAATTGCAATTTGCGCGAATAATACCCGTATGCTCAAACGACTTCAAACAAACGAGTGACGAGTGATTGATTTGATTGATGGCGTCTGTGTTGCCAACAGTGTTTTCGAAATTCCGTGAAATCTACTATGAAATTCCGTCAAAAACAATAACTTTCTTTGGCTACTCTCACAGGTTATAGTGCCACGTATCAAATCAGATAGAACTATTTTTTTACTTATAAAAGAAAGTTATAATGAAATCTGTTACAAGTTTCATCAACCGTTAGCAACGTATTTATTCCGTCAAACCTTCACCTCAATCCGTTAGATTTTACGCGAAATCCATTGATTTGGAACACCACATTGCATCGGTCATTTTTTCAAGGTCAGATAAATAATACGACTAATTTAAAAAACAGTAAATTATTCGGATAGTGTAAGGTACTTGGTGGTATTTTCATTTAATAACATAATAAAAAAATGCAAAATGTTTACGATTTCTTCCAAAAAAGCAAGAAAGCATTAGGGATTGCATAAATTATCCATCATCCAACCCAATTTATTTAAAAATGTAAAAAATGATTACTTACATGTGATTTGAAATGTTTATTGGTCAGTATTGTCTTTTACGTGTCTTTACAATTAGGTATTATAAAAAATCTGATAGATTTTTAGGGTAAAACTATTGAAAGTGTAAAATCGTGCATTATTCTGAAGTGAGAACCCTAAAAATCAGCTGTTGTGGTTTGTTTACAAACATTATTTCTCTAAAGTGGCTCGAGTATAGTGTAATAGCGTATATTTTACCTTGAAAGCCAATTTGAAGTGATACAGACCTCCAGTCAACCGCTCCGCGAACGTAACAAATGAAGGCACATTACAAGTGGCTGCTATCAAGATCCTATACTAAGTACAGTCAGCTGCACTAGAATGTATACAAATCTAAACTTTCAAAACGATGTTATAATATTCCAGTAAATATTTACATGGCAAATTTGCAAAACCTAAGTAGACTCACCAAGTAATTTCAAGATTATTGAGTCCTTGTTGTGTAAAATTATTTTGTGATGCTGTAATACCATTTTGAATGTTACTTACTGTATACATTCTAGTGCAGCTGACTGTACCTATGTCATGATATGACAAAGAATAACTTATAGGAAAATTGAGAATATTATGAAGTACTATGAAAAAAAGAAGAAGACATTAAGGGGAGTTCCTTAAATCGTAGTTTCCACTATACCTGTAAATTAATAAATAATAATGCTGGACAATCCACACAGCATCATCTAGCCCCAAGCTAAGCAGAGCTTTTCATAGAAAATACCTAGAACATCAAATAACATCACATCAAAAAAATCAAATCAAATAACAGAACATCTAATTAAATATTTTGTACCCTAGTAGATGTTATTATTTTTGTTCTTTGTCTTAGTGTTTTGAGTAGAATTTTGATCATTGAGGTACATTCAACTTTCCATTTCCCCGACCCTTTTCACCACAGCAGCGTATATTATGATCCATAGTGCTATTGTCTAACAAACGTGACTCTGGCGAAATTGCGAGCAATGCTGCAAAGGCTTACAAACAATAATTGAATCGAGTATCGTGTCAATCATTTGTTATTTTTTATTTGTTTTGCGATAGGCATTGATCCACTTGACGGCTGTAATCCCAAGCAAACACATCTCAATATCCCTCAATATCCGCAGATAATGTATAATGGTAGACGGAGTCCAAACATTGGTAATGAGATAAAAGCGGTCGCTGAACTCTATCGTAGGCATGTAATACCTAATTAAGGTGTTATGATAATCCACTCAGCATCCTTTCACTCTCGGACTCTTTCAAGGCTATCATTGTTTATAGTTCCTTACAAGTTCATTTCCTCAAGAATTACATCAGCAGTGACTCTGATACCTAAAAAAGCTGGTATCTGATGAAGCGAGACCCGCCCCGGGCGCCGCCGACCAGCGACACTAACAAATGACCCCAACGCATCATAATAAATAAAACAATTTGTTCATAATTAGATTTCGTGAATTTAATTTTCATGCCGGTAATTGGTCGGTGGCCACAAAGCAACTCTCTATATGTGATGGATGATCGAACGGCGCCTCGGTGTTTACCTTCAACGGTAATTAGAGGTTCGGAAGTTTACATTTATTATTGCTCATGGACCTATTACTATTGTAATATAGATTTTGTTTGATGCCTTTGCTTTTATTTTGTCGGAGCGTGAGATACTATTTCATGGATGATATAAAAACCTACTACATTTTTATTAGTAAAACGAATAAATCTATACCAGTTATACAAACAAAGCTTTTATATAAATATATTAAAAAATCTATACAAATAGATTGGTTTTGTAGACCTCTTTTTTACTTTACTTTAGTCACTAGACTTTTGACTTTTATATACCAATTATAAGAATCTTTGTCTAAACTTTTGATTTTTTTAGAGATAAGCATAAGCACTTATGCCAAAAAGAAGTTTAACTGGATTAAATCGTGATTCAACTTTGGATGCAAGTCACCCTAAACCAAGAAACGATAAAACTTAAATAAAAGAAAAACAACGAAGCTAAAAACGCTCGGTTTTATGTACTCGCTACAACACGGCACCCACCGTAAAGTTTAAAAAATAAACGCCGAAAAATCTTGAAAAAGTCACGGACGCTTAACTTTCTTCCCCTGTTTTATTCTTCCCTCTTGCACTCCTCTGTCTTGCTCTGACAAGTTTATTGTCCTAGCTCTATCCCACTCTGCTTTACTGATAAGTTACTTTTTAAAACTGCAGGAATATCGAATTCGTTCTCTGGCGAAATTAAAAGCTGGCACTCGCAGACATAAGTCATAAAGAGGAAATATGGCGAACTTTAATCTTATAATTTATTTACAAAACAGATTTGTTTACTTTACGTCACTAGATTTTTGACTTTTGAAGTACACGTAGGTACCTAAGTACGAGTATCATAGAATACCATACTCATATATACCAATATTCTTAGATCTATACCACTTACATAAATCTTTGTCCTGACTGAGTGACATATAGACAACGCACAGTCTAAACCAGTCTAAACCACTGGTAATAGATTTGAATTTTTAGAGTATATTCGTATATTCGTTTTGGTGCGTAAAACAAAATGTGGTGTAAGTACTAAAAAAATGAAATTCTGATTGAACAAAACTTTTTGCTAGTTGTACATAAATTCGAGATGGGCATTAGAAAGTATGAAACAAAGCTCATCGTATTTACTATTAGAGTATGAATAGACGTAAATTAGTTATTTTGAACCACATTATGATTGGACCAAGTTTGAATCGTAAGATAATATAAATCGTGAGATTGTTTTTATTTTGCAAACAGACAGAATCGAGGCAGTAGGTACCGATACAACAAACGGGGGCAAATGTGTACAATCATTGTCCAAGTAGAGTCAGCAAAGAAAGCTTGCAAGTCAATAAAAATTCCAGTATTACTTGAATTATGATTGATAAAAACGCATAGTTTACATTAGTTTAATTAGTTGTAGTAGAACTCTTTGCAAAGGGTTCGTCCAGGAAATACTACCATCATGCCTATTTCTGTCGCCAAACAGTATGCTGTGTTCCGGTTTGAAGGGTGTGGGTGCCGGTGAAATTACAGGCACATGAGACTTAACACCTGTATGCCTCAGGTTGATGGACGCTGAGTAGCGCATTGTAGGGCACGTTCCTAACGACCGCGACCTACGAGGCAATACTTTGTCAAAGGGATGGTAACAACTTTGCATCAGGTAGGCCATCAGCTTGTTCCATCAGCAAGTAGTACAAAAAAAATTGCGACATAAAATTGCTTAAATTTTTAAAGCGTGTTAATAACCATAATCCCATTATTTGTTCTACTTATTATAGAAACCTTATCTAGGTCTAATATAGGTTTATTAAATTATACAGTCTCATTTGCAAAATGGTTGTCGCACATTCACTTTTTTCCAACCGTACCACCATGATTCAATGCAAATGTAACCGAACGGGGGCAACAGAGAATCACATTGCGGTCGCGCAAGTTTTGTACCAAAAGTTTTTCAAGTGAACATACATAGAAAGTTTAGAAAACAGTACAGATATCCCAAACTTTGCGTTGCTTGGAGTCAGGGAGCAGTGTAAAATGTCCGCAAAAACTTTTGTTTAACCCAAATTCTTACTTCTGTATTACTTAAGGTTCACATATTACCTACCTATTCACATTTTATAACGGCTGTATAAAACATTCTTGTCACTGTCATTTACATATCAATAAAAAGAGATGTCAACAGGCTTATTGGTCATTATAGATATAAGCCCTCAGCACCCAGTATGAATAAGACTGTAAGCGTTTCGAAAATGTAAAGTGAATAGAACTGGGTTTTCTAAAGTCTTTCTTTTCAGCACCCTATTTTTACTTGCGTCGATTATTGGTCCGAAGATACATATTCATTTTGAAGGTTATCTGGACAAACCTCGGGCTACCCCCCTTAGATATCCTCAAAGAATTTTGATTGGGTACTTTGTACTAAGAGATCTAAAGGGATATCTACCGTGCCTGGGAATCTAATTTTTTTTCTAATATTTTTAACAAATTTTACTATCCCTCTAACATATCAGTAGTCTATTATATTTAGCTCTTGTGACAAAGCTTAATATCAAAGCGACGCTTAGTAAGATCACCTCTTGAGTGACTTTCTTAGTGATATTCTCATCCAAATCCAAGCACATCCATACTTTGAAGAGTACTTTAAGTTGTCGGTTACAACTTTGTAACCATACTAATACTTCAGTACCTATGTTACATACTGAAGTAGTGTTAGTGTGAATAATGTTATGTAGTTAGTATGGTTACAACGTTATAACCGACAACTTAAACTAACTTAACTTAACTTACGGTAGATGAACAAGCTATGAAAGCTTGTTCATCTACCGTAAGCTTACGAGTTGGCCACTACCTCGCGAACTTCATTTTATAGACTAAAACGAAGCTTTCTTTCTGTACATTCCGCGAACAGTTTTCTATCATGCCATTACTCCACAAATATTGAGATCGCGGTGAAAGTAGCCTCATTACTGCGTCGCATTGCATATGTAAAAACTTGCTATTAGAATAGAAAATCATGCGAAATTATTATGTGGTAGCGATTTCCCTTGTTTATTAGTAAAAGGAAATTTCGATTATAAGTTTTTATAGTAGTTATAGAATACAGAGTGGAAATAACTAACTTGCGGTAACTTAAGATCATTATTACATTCCATCATTTATTCGTATAGCGCCTGCATTTGAAAAAATTACAAAAATGTTAGTTTTCGATGTTTTATTTTTCAATAATAATAAATATTACTCTGTTAGTTCATATTCCTACTCAACGTAAAGATTTAAAAATGTTTTAAATTTATGATTCAATACGTAGACGGGCTACGCTATATTTCGTAGCAAAATTTTCAAAACGCACAAGGTATCGGTAGCCACATCTTTATTCTACTAAGTAGCTATGCCAAGGGCTGTAACTTCCGCGCTTGTAACATAGTTTAAATCTAAACTTTTCGTTGCAATTTACGCAAAAACCTTGGAAACAAAGCGATGGGCCGGGGCGCGGGCCTGATATTGATATGAGTGACTTGCACTTACCGCCCTCGGGGCTAGGGATGCGACGGATCTAAGTTCCAACATTTCGGTGAAATTAGATCAAGTGAAATGAGAATGGGTACAATGTACAGTATTTTAAACCAATTTTCTAAAGTTTTTGTCAATGAAAGCTGGAGATATAACCAAGTTCTTATTAGTTAATGAGTAGTTATGGTAACGAATGCAATGGACTAGCTAACGGTGTCTATGATGGCTTTATTTTTTGGACCAAGTGCCATATGTGAAGATAAGGTAGCACACAGTTCAGTTTTGGTGACATAATCACCCTCTTACGTGATATCATTATAAAAAGAGCACAAGATTCGAACTAGAGGCCCTACTTTTGCTGTTATGTTTATATATATATATATTGTGTAATATTGTATTCTAAGTATGTATTTACAAGTACAAGCTAGGCTTAGTTTGGGGCTAGATAATGTTGTGTAAAAATGTCCACAAATATTTATTATCTTTGATGCTGCAGACCTCCTACGGTAACTGCTTTCCTTCAGGTGACCGGTACGTTTACTCAGTGGTATAAAATATGTACCGTTTTTCGGTCTCAATCTATCAATTTCACATCCCTACTTTCACATCGTCAATGTTATGGACAACTAGCGCCCTTCCGAGGGTGGCTGTTTGACGAACAAATATTGTCGTTACAAACAAACTTACGTCGTAATCTTAGTTAAGTGTGGGAATAATAGTTTTATTCAGTGACACATTCAATAGAAATAAAAATGGATTTTGGTGTGGACTTTTCCTTTTTATATTTCAATGTCTTCGAAGGATTTTAGCCTCGTAAGCCTAAACCTAACACTTAGGCTAGAATGAAGTTAGCTTCATGTCCGAGGTAGATTTTTAGGCATCTAAAAATTTACTTAATTGGAATTTGAATTTCGAATGAAATTTTTGATTATCTGAAAACACGGTTTAATTCTACTCAAACAGATCTAAAACCTGTAACGCTCTTAGTAAGCTAAGCTAATCTAGTATGAACGTAAAACACAGCAACAATTAGCAGTGTAACAAAACATCAAATAATTATAATTGTTCAAAACAACTAAAATTCACGCACCACACCATGTAAATCTTGTCCGGTGACAGTTAAGTGTGCATTCGCACGAACTTGCGCGGCCACAAACCGGCTGCGGGGGTCTCCGTAAACAAGTGCCTGAGGAATATTCAGGAGAAAAGTTGCGTGGACGTATTCAGGGGACGCTGTGGGGCAATTTTAGATACATGTGCTCACGCGACACCTATCATTAAGAAAACATTTGCAAATTTTCAAAAGACATTTGTAAACGTAGAGTTAGCTGACTGAAACCTAGTCACTAAGCGTATTCGGGGAATAGCATAAGTTATAAATTTCAATTAGTGGCGTAACAGGGATGTAGGTTCATGTTAACAAATTAAATGAAATTAATACATTTTAGTCCTCAGCCTCCGATTTACATCCTCTTAGATTTCAAGATATTCTAGCTTTTCAAGGACGTCTACACAATCGTCATCCGCCTACAGAAGTCCACAGCTGGACATAAGCCACCCCCAAGTATGGGAGGGTTTGCCATGGTCACCACACCCTAGACAGGTGCATTAGTGACTGCAGTCTCGGTGTTTAGTACTCAGAAGATGCTGCTGTTTATTTCTTGATGCGTCCTTTAGTCACCTCTTACGACATCCATGGGAGATAATGGATGACAACATACAATACATTTATGTATTTATTAGTATTTTGTCTGAAGTTATTGTTTTAAGAACCAACTCATGTAACTAGTAATTACCAACTGAACTTAGAGAACATTGGGTATGTTTAACCCCGCCCCCAAGCTGTCCGTCCTAGTTACGACTCTGGTGGTCAAGTTTAACCGAGTCCACTGTATAGAAGTGGCAACACTTGCGTCGAACGAGTTCTTACCAGTCTAAACTTCCACCATCCACGTCACGCGTGCATTGTCCCCTTAATGAAGCTTGACCCAACAAGTTACGATACGATAACTTAGCGATATAAGCTCATTTTGATTGCCACTTAAATGTTGTGACTCTACTTAATAGTTTGTAACTTTTGCCATTATAAACTACAGATTTTGTCTAAGATTAAATAGATGCACAGCAGTGACAGAAGCTAATGATCTCTACTCATACTACTATAGAGATACTACTATATAAGTAGAGTAGCTTCTACATATACATCTAGATATTTATGAAGCAGGTAGATTTTTATAAAATCATTCTAAGAGGTAACTTTGATTCTATGGAATAAATGCCTTTTGTCTTTGAGATGATGTTGTTGATGACCAGTTTTTCTTATTGCTGGAAATTGAATATCTTTGTGAAGAAGGATGGATATTATATCAAGCCTTATTTTTCAGTTTCTTGAACAGTGTGAAAACAGGTCGAGTTGTTGCAAAACTGAAAGTTGTATTATATCTCTGCAAAGTTACGTCCGGGCGAAGAAACTTCTCGAATACTAACTACATATGAATGCTATCATTTGCTGCAATATAACTTTTTTGTTGCCGCACGAAGACCCAATAGGAAAAAAAAGGCGTTCGATATTTCAAAAGGTGTGTTTGTTTCAGTATAAAAATACACGAATGTTAACGACATCATTTTTATCTTGTATTTTGCAGCAGTCGAAGTGATGATTGAAGGTGATGACGAGTTCCAAGCAGTCACGTCGGACAGATCCAAAAATAATGATCAAATTGTAACATGTGATATTATTTTTCATTGGAAAAAGAGAGTTCACAGGGCAACGTGTCGCACATACATGACAGTTTGACGTTCGACGCCCGTGTCTATCGTCACTGTGTCCGCGGGTAGAATAGAAATGTTTGACGGCGGTGTGACGAATACCGACAATATAGTCACAACTGTACAAATATAATATAAAAAGATCGGTGCATTTGCTTTAGTTATTTTATTATCTACCACACTATTTATTACTTTTAGGTAGTAATAGGGGTCTTTCCGTGAAAGGCCATGGCCATGGCCATATAACAATGTCGTCAGTCCATCGACTCTATACTTCGTCTTCCGTTCGTGGTTACCTTTCGAGAACCTTGTTCGCCAGCATATTATCAACTCAACAAGTCAATGACACTTTTTTGGCAACTTACGTGATGATTAGGTCTAATTTTTCCTATTTTTAAGGTATCTCGAAATCGATATTGGCCAAAATTAAAATAATTTTTAACGTTCTTTCACGGTACCCGCTATGGTACGTTACATAACCCCTTAGCTGGTCAGCCTCGTGATTTAACGCATATTCCTATCCAGCTAATCTTGGTAGTACTACCTACCAAATGCCATCATGCAGATTGGATTAACTGCTCGAGAGATATGCTCAGACAAATATACACAAAAACCAACAACGCCGATTCATCCAAATTGATTAAGATATCTTCGCTCGCTTCGCTCGTTCGATCACACACGCATAAAAGTATTATACCCACCTACTTGCACAAAAAAAACTGGCCTATTAATGGGTACAAACTAGCTTCTCACTTCAAGCACTCACCTGAAAGAAACGTTTCAAGAGTTGTATTATTTATCAACTCATATTCAGCCCGAGTAAATCTTTGTAGGGCTCTCTATTTTTGAGTACCTATAGGTCTCCTCCAACCCTTTTCAGTCAGTTTATTGTTGGGCTGGATTGTGACTTTTAAGGCAATGCTTTCTTATAGGTGATGGTTAGGTACTACTTAACATCATGTGGGCCATATGGCATATACTTTTACTAAAAGAAATAGCATTAAAAAAACAGCGGTGTCAATTATTTTAGTCTTGCTTTGTATGTCGCTGTTTCTTTTTCTGTCACTTACCTACCTACTTTTACATGCTCCTCTCAGCTGAACTACTTATAGTTTTCCTAAATTAAAGTACTTTTACCAACCTGTTCAATATTTGGCGACCGGAAAGTCTTCAGAGATACGTCTATCGGCACTTTGCTGAAACTGTCGGACTGAAATAACATTTCAGTCGACAGAAAATACATCGGATATATCCACATACTTACCTAGTTTATTTGTGTCGTGTAGACAAATGACACCGTTTAAAATAAAATTTGCTCTTCTTTGACCGAGGTATTCTCGCCTCAGATGCTCGGTGCCGAGTCACTGTTGAAAATAAAGCTATAATTTTGCGTATGTAATAATGCCATATATTATAATAGTTTGATTGTTCCAAAAATACCAAAGTTCCGTAGAATTTGTAGGTTACTTACTTTGTTACTTAGTTTGAATAATTAAATACCTATGCTGAAGTAGAACCATGCCTATGAGATAAGGCAGTAAATTCAATAAATGTTATAAATATTTGTATAAAAGCAAACAAAAGTTTCCCAGTGTTCGAAAAATGCAATGAAACGAGAAACACGCGAGGACTTAAAAATGGAAATTTATTATTATAATACTATACAGTTATATTATGAAGACCGACTTTTTGATTGAGCTGTTGAGTATACTAAACTCCTCAATCAAAAAGGCATAGACCAACTCCTGAGTTCTGATTAACACCAATTTCATTTTGGTCTTCTATTGTAAGAGGAGAATAAAAGAATGCATAATCTAATCTTATCTTATCATCGAGAATTCAATCTTCAAAAACAATGCTTACCAAACATATCTGAAATAAAACCAAAAAGGCACAGATAAAAGATCGCATACCGACGTGGACTTCCGTTTATCTGTCTCGGAACAGTGGTCGGATTGTTTCTTTTAATCTCCTGTTGTGAATGGGCTAATGAGTGCGCCGGCGCATAACGGTAAGCTCATTTATCAGAGACACGACAGCATTGACAGCTTCTGTATCACGCGTGCTGCGGAAGGTGGAAACAATACTGACTAGAAAACGGAAAATTTATAAGTACCTATTTATAAGTTTACAAACATATTCTAACATAATACGACTTTACAGCAATACCATAAAAGTATTATCTATTAGCTTATTTTTCTTGATTATAAGAGGGCGAACAAAATGAAGAGTAAAGATTGGTAAAATAAAGATTTACCAATTATTTTCAAAACCAACCAACCAATTTATTGCAGCAGAGCTTTAATAGGTGTTCAATGGTGTGGCCAAAAGTGAGGTCAGTCACCGAATACATCATAATACTTATAGCTCACATACAAAATGTAAAGTCCCGAAAAAACTTAGCTACGACTAGATTTTTTGTACGTCTCCGGTTGCCGACCACAACTACAATAGTGCTGATAAGAATGTTAAAGAAAAATAAACCATTAAAATATCATCAGTCATACGACCCCCGCGGTGAGCAGGTCAGCGAGCGGCCAAGGAAAAAGCCTCAGAACTGAATTCAAATGAAGAATGATTCATTTATGAAAATAAAATGACAGATTGAATGAACGGTGTGCTTACAAAGGAGACGGCTACCGACCAGCTCCTTTGTGCCACGTGGGAGCACGCATCATCTCATGGGATTTGTAGCTGGTTGTACTATGGTAATTGTCGAACGTTTGAACTTTGTCGGTCTCTGAATTCCATATTGTGGTGTTTAAACCAAGGCTCAACCTCGTAATTTTTTTGAACTGAGACAAGACTGGAAAAGGAAATTGATTGTCAAAATTGGCAATCAAAAAAATTGGGTTGTTACCATTTAGAGATTGACACAATCGAAACTTGAATTTGATGATATTTTAGAATAGGCCTCAGAAGCTAACACAGACGTATAATTGAGACAAAACGTGATAATGAGTGTAGGTAATCCTCTAGGTGACAATGTTCCTCTTTAAGGTAACTAATAGGGTGGTAATGAGTTGGCGAGACGCTAAAAATGCCATGCAGCGAACCTTTATTACTCGGTTGCGTAAAAGTCAAGAAAAAGTTTATTCACCCTAAAATGAAACATAAAATATGTTCGACATTCAAAGTTGTGACCTTATCTCGTAAAAATGGCAATTACTGCGCTACCCTTGCAATCAGAGTAAAACCAGGAGTTAGTGAACTCCGACAAACACTAAGAAAGAAGGAACGGGCAATGAAATTAAAAATATGTCTTAAGGGCAATTAGCTTTAACTTTTACAGTAAGTGCCCTATCTGCTCCCTCACTTTTCAATTGTGGGGAGCCGTAGCCAGCCAGCTTTTCGGCTGGAGCGAATTTTATGAACTCGCAAAGAGTTCTGACTTTCGAACGAGTTCACTTACCCCAGTTTACGATAAAGTCATTTAGCGAAAAAACAAGAGGCAGTAAAAATCTGTCCCCGTTTGCTCTATTTTTGCAGGAATTCTTTATTTGAATTGCGTAAGCTATTTATGAAGCCGAAGCTAACTCAAGGGTATAATATTTTGTCACTGGTTAAAACATTTATTTAAGTAACCTACTTAGTAGCAAAATATTGTAAACAAACACAAAATGGTAAAAGACCATTTTGTCTAAAAGTAAAAATCCACAATATAAAGCAAATTCATCGCGATGACGGCACTAAACGGAGAACAAAGGTCCTAACCAGTGGCGAAACTAGGTAAAATTCTTAAGCGCTACTAGGGCGAATTGACGAAGTGTTTAACAATAAATTTCCATTTAAAAAGCCGCAAGAGGCCTTGTTGGGGAGAGGTGGGGGGATACAGCTTCCGCCGCTTTTTTCCTTCATTTCCTTAAGGCCGTGTGGATAGGGCGGCCACCCTACCGAATTAAAACGTTTGTTTTTTACGTAGTAATTATAAATAAACATGCAATATGGTGTCTAGATTGAAATGTATCTATTCAAGTTTTTAATCTATACATCATGGTGCAAGCGCACTTACAGTTGCACGACCTACGCCTTTCATACTTCGATAGTTGTGAGGTAAATAGTTTTAATGCAATACCATTATGAGCTTCATACTTTATATGTTAAAAATAAAATATATAGCAAGATGATCAAAAGTGGCTTCATGCTAAGGCCGTTGCTTTGAACAAAAAAGCATTTTAAATCAAGCACTCAACATCTTAGAGAGGATAGCTAGAGGAAATAAGTTCAAAATGCGCATAGTGAATCCCTTATAAAATATCGGTGGGATAATAATTAAAAGAAGCGATAATGTCCCTAGCTGGTGAAAAACGAGCGCGCCATCCTTTTTATTTGATAAATACAATTTATTCCCCACGCCATGACTTGGTCGGTTCTTTGTAGCTTTCCAACTTTCTACAAACCCCATAAGTACCTACTTATTTGTACTTTTTGGTATCTGATCCGAACTGTTTCAATGCCGTAGGTATATTTATAGACTATATAAGACCTCGAATATTTTGTACTCTATTAAGGTACCAAATCTTACGGTTTTACTACGGGGAACTTTGAGGTTTTATAGTTCCAATAAAAACGGTGCAAAAGGTATTCAGCAAGGCATTTGTGTTTCCTCCACATACTTTCTGTCATCAAGAAAACTAGTCAGCGTGATAGATACCCTGCCCCTCAACTATTAACCTCCTTGGCATGCATCCCCCGAGATCTCAATCGGAGTTTTATGCGCACTAAATATTCTCCCGGCGACAATTGCGATTATGAAAAGTGCACCATTATTTATACCCAAGCATCGTTTATTTTTTGTCGCCCCTTTCAAGGGCAATTAAATACTGCCAGTCTTAGCTTTGCATATTCCACTGCAGCTTTATTATCAACCAGCTAATAAAGATAGTAAAGGTCGAAGACGTAACTTTTTGCGGAAATGTTGCAGGTTTTATGTTTGGTAGAAAAGTCGGTAGAGTAGTTGGAAGAAAAAGAGTACTTACATACTGAAACCAGATCCCAATTCTACTTTATTCTATCTTTGTAAATGTTACTGTAATATTAACGGCAATTAAGCTTTTACGATATTTGTAGAGCCGAGAATAGAGCATATATATTATCAAAATTAAAACCAAACCAGAGGAAAGGTAACAGCATTTATGTTTATGATATTATTGGCATTATAACCAACTTATCCTTTCACAGGCAGCTTATTTAAGTACAAGTATTTCTTCAGAATTTTCACCGTATTTCAGAAAACTGTAAACAAAGTTACACCCACAGTAAAACGCAGCTTCAATAATGGGATTAATGAAATTTCCTAGCTGATGGAATCGAAGGAGCCCCTCGGGACGAACTGTCAAACTGTTGCCGAACTCTCGCCGTCTGTCTGTGCGACAACTTTTAATAACCTTCTGTATTTCTGTATCAGCTAAATGGATTTGGGACCGAACACGAGGCACTCGTTACATTTTCGAAAACACCTAACTTCGTAGAAGGGGTGCGCGACTTATCAAATTCAAAGGACGCATGTGACACATTGGAAAGGGAAATCGAGTTAAGGCAAATTATTGGAAGTAACATCTTGTACACATAAAATATATTTTGTCCTAACATATTATTTTTTTCTCAGATAAAAATATTGTAGAGTGGGTTTATCTACTTACTCTACATTATTCTTGCCATACGTATTTTTGACGCTAGCGTAACAGTAGGTGGGTACGTTAATTGCCTACAAATGTTTTTCAACGTCACTTCCTAAAAAACGAACATCAAACGCACTCCACTAAAATCTCGAACCGGAAGATTCGGAACTGCGCATAATGGGTAACATCAGGCCTTCATCAGGCCCCGATAAGGCGATCTCAAGTCACTTCCTGATACGCGCCCCTTCCCATCTGAAGCGAAATTGAACCGTCTTAGATCTGTCTCGGTGTAATCCTCGCTTATAATTGATGCGGCAATGTCACAGACTCCGATACAACCGGCTAATCGGAAAAATACAAATCCGCCGCAACATGATCGATTGTAGGTAGGTACCAGTTGTCACTGAACCCGCGATCGGGCACTGTTTGTTGAAACAAATTTTCATACTTCATCCTTTTAATAAATTTAACAAAATCAGGCACATTTATTTAAAGTTAACGAAACGCTCATATCACCCCCTGAAACGACAGCGTTACCGGCATAAAATTGCGGAAAATTCACTTTTTTCGCGTTTTGAAATATTGAATTTTTACATTTATGCCTTTCACACCTCATAACGTAATATTTTCTCCGTGGAAACTCCCTCCCTTGTAACTTTTCCGTTGCAGCGGCAACATTCAAAATAAATGTTTGGTGCTTTATCACAGAGCCCAGAGTGTGGCAGGCACAACCCGTACACTAGCTTTATTATAAAAGTTATCCAGAAGTTATTTTCATAAATAATATCTGCACGATGTAGCATATGTTTATATGCGTAAACTGCAGATTTTACACGTAAATTACCGAGATGTTTGCAGGTATTCCTTCAGTTCCTTGGAATAATGTGACCGCAGCATTTAGTAGAGTTGCGAGGGGCATCGAACGATCTCTAATGGCTGCCGACCGCCAACTGGCCACCGCATTAATCCTTTACCGGCTCTTGATTAATTATTTAAAGTTCCCCGAGGGACTCTCCGCACATATCGCCGCAAATTGTTTGTAACTACTGTATCGAGTCGTCACTTTAATGTTGGCAACTTTTCACTTCTAGGGGTCTTAAGGGCCCGCTCTAGGTAGGTACTCTAGGTCCAAACTCAAGTAGGTATCTGCACAATTTTAATTATGAAGATAAATCTACGTTGATTTGTATCAGTCTAGGTCTTAGTAAACAACCATAATTATATAGGTAGGTACCTGCCTACCTAAATACAACAGGAGACATGTCAAATTTAACATTATTTGGTGTGAAATGAAATCCTTGGCACATGTGTTACCTACTTTAAACTGTTTATTTACCCTGCGGTCATTTTTACTTGAATTTAGTGAAATTACAAATTTAATTTGACTGACTCCATAGTTCAGTTAGTAGTAGGTAGCTCTACTTTCTGCGCTGTAGGTTGTGGGTTGAATCCCCACCGAGGACAAATATTTGTGCAATGAACACAGATGAGTGTTCTCTGTCTGGGAGTCATAATGTATTAAATGTATTTAAAAATCATTTACCTAAACGTAACCTATTCTATCAATTATCTGGTTGCCATAGTAGGTACAAGCTTTGCTTAGTTTAGGGTTAGATGATATGGTGCAAAAATATTTATTATCTATTATAGGTATTATTTAATTCAATAAAGTCATGTAAACAGTGATTACAGCAATGAACTACGTGAACAAGTCGACTCTCGACTTGACCGATGTAAGTGACCCTAATCCGCAGTAAATCTTCACCTACCCGCGACCCGGAGGGTTAAACCTACTTCGCGATCATTTATTACCTACATCATGTAGAACAAGACAGGGGATCGCACTAATCTTGATGTTTGTTATTTAATATTTTTTTATAACGATAAGTTTACGACCTGTTGGCAATTTATTATTGTTCTACATTACTCGTTCGTCAAACCAACCACTTTTACCTACTTCTTGGTTGTAGGTACTGTCGGCCACACCACGATGTACAAAGTACAAATAAACATTAAGCTAAACTTATTTTACTCAATACTAGTAATACAGATAGTTACTCAATAGTATACCTACTCCAAGAAAAAGATACAAGCCTAGCCACGTAGAAATCGAGCACCAAGAATGACTACACAATAATATTTTCCACGCCAAAGCTACAGAAGCTCAACGAACTGTGAGTACATCGGCGATAATGTGAACATTATACACGGTGCCTCTCCATCCCGCATAATATCTTGCATAGACATACATTGTATGGAGACTATATAGATGTACCTATGCGGTGGCAAAAACTTAGCCAACTTGCATCTTTTGGGCATCTAGTACAGTCACGCGCAATAGTATTGTCAATGTTTCCATTTATCAATTTCTCTACACGCAAATGTTTGTTTTCTAATTCAATATTTATAAAAATTGCACGCCCGCAAATATTCAGCAAAATATGCACATTGATTTGATACGATTTAACAGCAACACAATTCTTTAAACATGTAAGTACCTACCTAGATATTTTGTGTAATAAACAATGATTGGATTTGCATCATTTGATTCTAAGATTTAAAATTTGTGAAAACAGGCTCTCATTCGCAACAGGTACCTACCTAATTCAAATTATTCTCGATATTTTAAGCACTCTGTATTGGTAGTTAAGTGCTTACTTTGTTAGTAGGTTTTTCTGCTTTTATTAGTGGTTTTTCAGTGGGTATTAGTGGGTATTACCTAAGTAAATTACATTAGGACTGTCCAGATCCGGTTGAAGTCGGTTATTTTTTGTAATTTTTTTTTAATGCTGAAGTAGTTTACGCGTACATAAGAGAAAATAGGTCTATGTAGGTATATAATTAAGAGCTCCGAGATAGAGGAGCACTTTTGACCGCCACTGTCTCCCTTGTAATAATTCTAGTGACCAAGGGCTATCGAGTTTCGGGTCGAGTAGGTACACTGACAATTTGCTAATGTTTTTGAATTAATGACCGATCGGCGCTGACTTAGCTCAGCAAGCCTGCATGCATGTATACAGTAATAAATTATTATGCAGTACATAGTTTTATTTATGCAAGAGTGATTTTGTTTGATATCCTATGTCAATAGAACCCTTAGTTATAAAATTAGAGCTCATTCGACGTCGGCCAAAGACCTTTCTAGCGCAACCGTGCGTAACCGAGGGCCGCTTTACAGTTTGATTGACAGCTGCCCTTGCCCAATGGCGAGAGCGAGCTCTGACGAGGCACGTCAATCAAACTAACCCCACCACGAGATCTCCGTGACAAAACGATAGAATATCACCCTTATTGTCATAACAACAAGATTCGCGACAAGGCGAACACACAAGCCCTGCGGCCATCACACGAACGCGATCGCCCCATTATTCGCCGCCCTTTTGTAATTTGAATTTCGAATTCCAATTCGTATTTTGTGGTAAAATAAAAAGAACTGTGTTTCGACACAATGGCGTCAAGGGCGGTGCTCTGACATGCGATCAAGTTATTACATTAAAGGAAAGCGCACCCGCGAGCCCGCCTCGGTTACGTTATTGAAGGCTTCCAGGAATTCTATAACGTTAATTTAAAACGTGCTGTTCATATTTTATAGGACACGCTTTAAAATTGCCCCATTACATTACTTGGCATTTTTAAGTGGGAAACCTAGATTGGACTTAGCACCAGTATGCACATATTCTAATAACACTTTTTGTTGCAGAAAATGGACTGCCAAGAAGACTTCGCACCGCCTACACGAACACTCAATTATTGGAATTGGAAAAAGAATTTCATTTCAATAAATATCTTTGTAGGCCCAGGAGGATCGAAATTGCAGCTTCGCTCGACCTCACAGAAAGACAGGTAACTACCATAATATTTATAGTTATTAGGTACCTATAAGTACTTATACAAAAACTCGTTCATTTACTAATCTAGGTACCCTACGATGTTACAGGTAAAGGTCTGGTTCCAAAACAGAAGAATGAAACACAAAAGGCAAACGCTGACAAAAAGTGAAGACGGTGACGATAAGGACTCAACTACTTCAGAAGGTGGAAAAAGCTCAAAAACAGGTCTTGATAAGTTTTTGGATGATGACGGTCCTTTGTCTGGGAAGAAAAGCTGTCAGGGCTGTGAACTGCCACCTGGAGCTCTATGCTCGCCAGCTGAAGATCTCCCAGAGCTAGCGTCTCGCACTCGCAACAATAACACTCCGAGCGCAACAAATAACAATAGCTTTGGCAGTGATGGAGCTTCTAGTGTAGCCTCTTCGTCTTCATTAGACAAATTGGCCGAGGACGATTCTCGAGATGGGCATTTGTCTGCCAACGTCACGCCAGCGCCCAGGAACCTCGCCAAACGGATCAAACAGGAGTCCCGGAAGCGCTCACCGTCACTCGACGCCAACGGCTGTAAGATTTCTCCATCGTCTTCAAAAGATGGTATCGGTACAATCGGACTCTCGGATGGTGCTAAGTTCTCGTCTGTGAGTCTGACACCATCTTCTACACCCGGAACTCCTTCTAGTATGCACCCGAGTCCGCTTGGGCACTATCCTCGGCCGTCTCCGCCTAACGCTCCCCCTGGTCCACCGCACCCACAAGCTGTGCCTAACGCAATACCCCCCTACGTTATCAGAGGCAATGCACCTCCCGGACAATTTGTTCCGCACCCTGATTTCCGCATGGACTCAAAACAATTCGTCGGAAAACTGGCACAATACCCGCAGGCCAACAGGACTTATGATGGCTACGCTGTGCAGAGCGAACAACACGTCTACTCACGTAGTCAGAGACAGGAAGGCTCGACTTCCACAAGAGCGACCAACGGGGTCGGGTCTAGACAGGCTTATCCTCATGAAATGTATCAGAACTACGGTTACCCAGCTGGATATGGGAAAGAACAAGCCGGTTACGGGCATCCGGGATATGAGCAAGCGCAAGGTTACAGTGGTGAACACATGGGATATCCAAACAGCCATTATGGATATCACTATCACGAGAGTGGTCAGCATGAGCACGCTAACTATTACGGGACAGATAGCCAGAAAGCTGGGCATGGGGAGTACGCTAAAAATACGTATTATGACGCGAATGCTTATGCCACCCAACAGGCACCGGCGGTGTATAGCGCCGGGACCACGCCTAGTGCTACAGCTGGGTCGAGCAACGAAACCTACGGACCGGCAGAGTGTGCCGATGGCTACGGTTCTTTCCAGCAGTTTTACGAGGCAACCCACGCCGCCCCAGCAGGCGACAACTCCAATTCCTCCTCAGACTTTCATTTCCTTAGCAATTTGGCGAATGACTTTGGCCCGGAATACTACACCATTTGAGATAAGGACTTCGCCGAGCAGGCGAGTAATCTGTTTGTGTAGACGTCGAGTGCCGCCGAAATGTGACCGCTGATGTTCACTGATACGGCCGTACGACGTTTTAACTGGACTGAACTTCTCGCTACTAGGCGATTGTAAACTGCTATTCTCCTTCTGTAGAACGCCCTATTTTCCATACTGATGTGTGGGATGATCGAAGTTATACAAAAATTTAAGTAGTTGTTGTAAGCAAGAAGGGTTTAAAACCTCCATGGTTGTACCTTACATTTTTGTAATTTGACGTCATCTTCGCAGTGTGAAGAACAGGCCCGAAGTTAAGATTATGTATAAAATGACATACATAATATTAAATGTTTAATTATATTTATAAGTGTAAATATTTGTACTTAAGACCCAATAATTTACAATATATTTTAACTGTCATTAAATAAATTATAGGTGCTGTACGGTTATTCAATACCTTTAAACATAACTGTTAAAATCAAATACAACTAAATTACAGTAGTAGTAAATACAATCGTAACATATTAATGTATAAACGCCAGTTTTTGAGAATAAATTCAATTTAATGAAAAAGTTATGTCAAGGCAAATTGCAAACTGTATTATCATACATAAAAAGATTAAATAGCTTGTTAATTCATTTATAATTACTTAAATGAAATATGTAGTGTGTATCTATTATTTTACGAAAGTATGTAAAATTAAATAAGCATCAATTGTAAATTTATCATTGTTTAACAAATTTTTTTTGGATCATAAATTGAAGTGTTCAAGAAAATTAATATAAAAATCTGGATTCTTAGGGATTGTTTACATCATAAGGAATAGTCGTTGCCTTATTTAGTTAATTGTTTTGTGACTGTAAGACATACCTATTGTAGATACTAAAACATGTAAGATAATTAATTAAGTCAAAATAATGTATGTAGATAATGCGCTATCATTTTGACCTATTGAAAATAAATCATTTGGTGTCACAAGCATGTTTGCCTTTGATTTTTTCTAGTCCCACAAAATGAAATTAATTTACTAGAAACACAATTATTATTATGTCAATAAACGAACACCGCGTCTTGCACTAACGAAACGGTGTCGCCATCTAGTGAGCGAGGATAGGTTTAAAATACAAATTAGTACCTAAAAAACCATGGCAGCTATTTTATTTAAGATTCTCTACATAGGTATATTATATTAATATTTTATACAATAAGGGTATAATGAAAAATAATATTAGGGTGTTACTCGAGTTAATAGTTTACTTCAACTATTTTAAAAACATGAATTTACTCCACTTAGGGATCCACAGTAACACAATAACACTCATTGACAATAGTTATTTTAAGATTTTAATAAAAAACTAACCCTCATACTTAAAAACATAAATGATTCAAATTTAAAAAATGTTTAAAATGAGTCCTAAGACTGTTTGTCATTACCTATTGATAAAAGAAGACAATAGTTTCAACAGTGTTTATTCTTTGACAGATAAATAAGTAAGGCCATAAGATATTTTTAAAAACTAACATTAAATACTTTGAATCATAAATGCTTTATTCTCTTAGAATGCAAAAAACTTAAATACCTACATTATTGGTTTTATTGTTTTAAAATAGGTTAGCAGTAGTAAATCCATAATTTAGGCATTATTATTAATAACAGAATTTTTTATGCTAATATTGCTATAGAGATATACATTATTATTAAATTGCCATAATAGAAGCAAAGTTCTTGAATATCTTGATTCAAAAGACAAAAGCATAAAACACTATTTTTCCAGCATAAGAAAGACAAAACCATTTGTAATCAAATACATGCTACAAATAATTGTGATGTTATGAGGATGTGGTGGCCAACTTTTGTGCCTGGATTTTCATTCCGAGGAGTTGGCAGATGGTTTCTTGAATGTTGGCTTTTTCTCTACCTACATTTTGGATCTTCTCCATCTGCTCTGTGACAAACTTGACTCGCCCCTTGAAGTAATTTATACCACTTTGAATATCCTGCAAACAGTCATACATTTATATCAGGTAGGTGCTAGTGGGTGGGATGCCCATCAAGTCAACTTTTGGCTGCAGTCTTGAGGAGAAATTTTAGGAATTATTTACTTAGTGCATTTATATTACAAAATATAGTAGTTCCATTTCAAATCGAATGCTTTGTATTTGGTTTTCATTAAAAAAGAAATAGCTTCACATCTTTAATTCCCATTGGGGCACAACCGGATTCAAATCCATGACCTAAGGATCAGAATGTGGGGTCACTTCCACTACACCACCAGTGCTCTCCAGTTGTTTAGTAAATTTTCATGTAAATGTGTATTAGCTTAGCTAAGCAGCTTGCTAAGCTTGGTGACTGAGACCAACGCCCCCATTATAACTATACTTAAGTTTTGGCTTTACATTCTTTGTCAGTTGTTCAGTCGCATAACACCTAATAATTTTATAATAAATAATAAATATAGATTTAAAATTGGGTTACAATTGTAAGAGCTGGATTTGACACCAATAGAGGTATATCCCAATTTAGAAGGATTACACAAACCTAGAGTACTTATGGGTAAAAATTAAATGAGTGGAATGGCTCTTTAAAACAAGTATAGGCAAAAGTTTGATGTAAGTACCTACCTTTTGAGCATAATATCCAGTGCCAACATCAATCAAAACATGATCAATGTCTGTAATAGTTCCAGGAACATACATCGACCCTGTAAGTGGTACTAAAATGGTTTCGCCTTTAACATCTGGGGTGATTTTTTCAAGACTTTGTCCTGATTCGTGAAATTTATTTTGAGCCATCTTCAGCGTTTGTAGAGATTCTTGAATTACGTTAAGCTCCTGAAATAAAACAGTGTACATTAAATTCATGAGAACATAGTACCTACTAATGAATTTAATTAAGATATAATTATTATTGTACATATGCAGTTTTGAATACTAATAAAATTTGAGAATAAGTATGAGACAAAAAAAACTCGTAGTTACCTGGTCCAATTGCTGCTTCATTTGAGCCAACTGGGGTACACTTAACTTGGATAAATCAATCTGTTGCATCCCTGGAGCTGGAGCTGAAGATATGGACGCCATTGTATGAAAATTTTGATGTAGTTTCTGCCGCGACTAAAAAGGATGACAAGATCTCTAGTTATTTTAGAAATATATTACTAGACAGGCCCTACGAATTCTAGTCTTCCTTCGGCAGTTCCGTTCAGTCACGGTTCAGTCAGATCTTCAAACTAAAATCTAACCTCAAAAATAGGGATGGCGATCTCAAATCGATTAATCGAAGAATCGATTCCTCCGACCAAATAAATCGATTTTTTAAATCGATATGTTGTACTGAATCGATTCAGTGAATCGATATTTTACCCTTGAAAATCGACATTCGATTTTTCGACCATGTTCACTCAATAGCCGTGATGTATATGAGTATCGTAGGATCATCTGTTCCTTGTGAGCGCCTTTTTTCAATTGCCGGCAACATCGCGAGTGATGAGCGGAACCGCTTGGATCCCAGTAGACTTGACAGATTGTTGTTTTAAAAAAGCTTAGATGTGTGAAGCATTGGGAACTATACGCTATATATCTATTTTCTTAACTTTTTCATGTAACAAATGCATTTAGAAAATAAATGTCTTCTTTTATACCTGATCTGTTATTTTGATATGGTAATAAAAATAATTGTTGTTATCGAATTTCCTGCACTGAAAAATTCCTGATTTTACTGAAAAGAGATCCCAGAGATTGTTTATTATGGTATCATTCTTGTTTTTCATAAAATGGACTTTTACATTGTAAATACAAATTTGAAAAAATCGATTTTTTAGAAATCGATTTTTTAGACCTCGATTTTTGTATGAATCGATTCATCAGGTTACGATTCGAATCGATTTAAAAATCGATCTTTTTTGGAAAGAATCGCCATCCCTACCAAAAATATTTGATATTTAAAAAAATATTATGTCAATGTCACTTTGAGTGATCACAATTCCTATCAATCAATCAATATACCTAATTCGTTTCTGCCTAGAAGCAACAACACATTTTATTTTTTTTATAATGTTTTGATGGTATCACCATAGAGTAACTTTTATACTGGAGAGGTATCACTTGAAACGGCGCGGTGGAGAGACCATAACCGGCCTGAAACCTCGAGCCTGAAACTTAGGCACTGTTGCCAAAAGGGGGATTCGGGGAAATTGAAAATTATGTTGGGATTTTTCCTCGGTTTTGATTTAAAGGTTAGTGGATGATTTGGCTGCGGATATTTTGTAAAAAGAAGAATACAGGATAGTGCCGATCACACAAGTATTTTTTTTTTCATTAAATGATAAAATATTTGACAAAAATTACACTTCAACTAATCACAAAGTATCTACATGTAGGTACTATTAAAATTATTTCTAATTAAAAAAATGTGTAGGAAAAATAAATTAAAACGCCTAAGAGAAAAACATTTATGTGTGTGTCTGATTTAGGGAAAATCAAAATCAGAGGGTGGCAACTGGCTGGCAGTTCTCTGCTAAGAAAAAATTACGAATTGTAGGATTTGTAGCAGTCTATAAAAAAGTACTCTGTGATTTGTAGGTTACGCTAGGGCTATACGATATTTCGTTTGTCGTGTTTTGTTTTGTTTTACAAAATAGGTAAGCGGAGGTTGCACTAAACAACTCTGGAAGGATTTAGCGTATTGTGCACTTTTCATAGTTACCAACTACTATAAGCAGAATGTCCGTCGCTAAAATTGATACTACTGAAAGTTTTGCTCAGTTTATCCAGTAAGTTATTGTATTTTTTACAATATTTTCAATACATAATGTAGGCATTGAGTAAAGTAATTTGATCTCTACTTATCCATTTACGCATTATTTGATGCTCTACTTAGTTATTCTAGGAAGTGGTCTACGTGACATGATAAGTTACTGATTTGAACTAATGACCTCTTTGTAACATTTCTAAGCAAATCATTCATGTAAACCCTGAATTGATAACTTTCAGAACACCTTCATTAGCTGTAGTGCATTTTGCCGCTGAATGGGCTGAACAATGCAAGCAAGTAACAGAAGTGCTTCGAGAGCTTCTGAAGCTTCCAGAAATACAATCTAGTGGCAGCAAGTTTGCTGTGTGTGATGCTGAAAACCTCTCTGAAATCTCACTCCAATATAAGGTAAATTTAAAAATATAAATATATATTGAACGAAATAATTGACAGCCATCACAGCTCAATTCGTAGTAGCCCTGCCTTCTGCGCTGTTGATGGTAAGTTTGATCCCCACCGAGAACAAACAGTGTGATGAATAAAGATGTGTGTTCTGTGTCTGGGTGTTATATTGTTTTCTAAGTACCTATGTATTTACAAAAAAACAGACGTATTCTATCAGTCAGTTCCCATAGTACAAGCTATGCTTGGGTTGGGGCTAGATGATGCTGTGTAAAAATTTTGTGCATCTGGTAAAAAGCTGCAATATTTTATGCTGTTCATTGTTCACGGATGTTCAAATTGTTATTAATTTCAAATTTTAAACATTTTCAGGTTGATTCTGTTCCTACTGTGGTTCTATTTAAAAGTGGGTCCCAAGTGGACAGGGTGGATGGTGCAGATGCTGCACAAATAAGTTCAAAAGTCAAAAACCTAAGTCTTGTAAAGTGTAACCCTATTCAAGCATCCCCTATAAAACTGGAGGATAGGCTTAAAGCACTTATCAACAGACACAATGTAATGGTTTTCATTAAGGGTGATAGAAACACACCCAGATGTGGATTCAGCAGAACACTTATTCAAATTCTAAACGAAACTGGGTAAGTTTTGATTATTTATTTGATTACTAAGTACCTAGTGGTAGTAAGTATTTGTGAAAGTATCTGGGAAAGTTTTACATCATACTCATTTCTTTAAGCGCTGGTGTTCTAGTGAGAGCAACCCCACTTTTTGACCTGAATGTTGTGAGTTCAAAATCAGTTGTTTACTAATGGAGTTTTTGATGATTCTTAATTAAATTTTATGCGGGCAATGCTTGTGCTCTCAAACAGAAAACAGTAAGTACTTTAGCAGCAGCAGTGGGCTTGCACCCTGTCATTTATAATACCAACTACAAAGTTCTGCCCTTGTCTGTGGAAAAAAACTTTGAGAACTAACACATTTATAAAAGGAATGAACCATCTTTCTTCTGATTTCAGGGTTCCATACGATACTTTTGACATACTGACTGATGAAGAGGTCCGCCAAGGGTTAAAAGAATACTCAGACTGGCCCACCTACCCCCAGCTTTATGTCAAGGGAGAATTGCTTGGAGGGTTAGACATTATCAAGGAATTAGTAGCTGGTGGGGAACTAGATGCGGCTCTAAAAGCTTAATTAATGACACAGTCTAGTAAAGGCATGGTTTTGTATTAATTTATTGCATTAAAGGTTTTTGTTTGAAATAGGTGCCTACCTAATTCATTTAATTTCGTGGTTTTGTCATAATTAGTACCAATAACTAGGTAGGTAGGTACTCAATACTTTCCTACTCAGACAGGTAGAATCTTTCCTAGGTCTGGATAGTGTACGACATAGAAATGAATCTCGAGGTGCGAGTGAAATTAATGCGCACTAAGGGGTAAGCGCCCAAACACTAACGTGCGTATTAACGCTTTCGTTTAACGCGATATCAAACGTGAACAGCTGAACCTCCAGTGTGAACAGCTTGCTTGGCCAGACGCGCGGCAGGCGCGTGCTGTGCTGCTGAGCACATACAACCTATTTACTTTTACGTAGCGCATTCAAGGTCAGACGGATACATAAACCTCTTTTACTCGTATAAGATAAACCTAAATGTCGAGGTACTGGTACAAAAAAAAAGCAGCGCCTACAATTCACTCAAAAGGGGTAGATATCATTTTACTTTGTATTATCGTATAGGTATAAACAAAGCACAAGGCTTGCACTCGGACCCCAATAGGCAATGATCGATCATGAGTATGCAACCATGGATTTCATCTAGGTACATTAGAACTCGTCTGCATTTTCATGGCTGTACTTTTTTGGGCTGTGTATTCCATGATCGTACAATAACCGGGCTCTAAATTCGTTTGTATTTAAAGTACTCTGTGAAATAAGTTGCTATAAAGTAGACAAGACAAGTAGACAGACACTGGTGTCCGTGGCAGAAGATGAAAATTATTTGGAAAAGTAAAAGTTTTGGTAGGTAGGTAGATAGAGTTGTTACCCTGTGAGTAAAAGCTTTTGGAAATTTTTTCGTTTGACTACATTCCTGAACTTTCTGAGTGGCATGGAGAACGAGAAATTGACTTCATATCATCCCAGTAAGTATCTATTTTAGGAAGCATAAAAACATGCTAAGGGAATTTATGTATTTGTGTCGACGGGTGCATAACGTACAAAGGCTCCTCTATGCTTTACTTATCAAAATATCTCCGTTCTTTAACGTATTTCAGAAATGATAAACAAAGTTAGAACTGCAGGCGATGGAATGGAATCCGACGAAAACATAACAGAAACCAAAAAACCTGCTGAAAAGGTAGAAAAGAGGAAAGATTCACTTTTGCCCGGAAGACTTATCCAAGTATTTCCTTCTAGTATCCTAAGAAATGAGAAAAGGAAGTCTATTAATGCTAAAACACCTAAGTTTGTACCCTATGAGCCTTATTCAGCAGCTGTTAAACCGATGACTTCTAAAGTAGCGGCTAAAGGTGTGAGAAAGTCCAAAAACAACATGGATATAAATACTTTAATCTCTCAAATGTCTCAGATGAATACAGATCTTAATGAGTTTAAGCCTAGACCCAAATTAAACTCTTCTAGTGACAAATCAGTAGTTGAAACTGAGAAAAACAGCTTGGAAAATGTGGAGTTGCAGAATAAGGTTACAGACTTATCCAAAGAGAATGAATCTTTGAAAGACCAACTAAAACAGCAAGTGCAGGTTATTACATTTACATTTGTTTATGACTTTAATCTGAAGGCAATTGCTATTTGTAGTTGTCATCCAAAATATTAAAATTAATTAGAACTAAATACTTACATGCAGTCCCACTAAATGACAAACTGCCCAAACATAATATCTATGTAAGTATGGGATGTCAACCATAGATGGAGTCTGAGGACTCAGTAACATCTGACACTTCATGTTGCTTAGTCTAATTTATATTCTATTGCTTATCGTGTAGCAATGTGAATTATCTAACACAAATGAGAGTAATCTTTGAATGCCAACCTTACAATCTTATAAATACTATTTGATTAAACATATAATTTTGTTGTGATATTTAGGTCAACAAGGAGTTAAAAACAATGCTTGTTGCATCAATGGGTGAGGATCTAGAGATCCAAGTACAATCGCTCAATGAGGATAAGAAGCACTTAGCTGATGCTCTACTGAGTTCTGCCCAACATTTATCCACACATCAGGTAAATTTGATGTTATTTTCATGTATAAGTTTAGAAGTTTTGTAGTGATATGAGTTAGGCTGGCTACAATTTTAGCTAGATCACTCTGCATAATGGACATTAAATTGACGATCGATGTGGCGCGGCGGGCGAATGTCCGTTTGCGACGCAAGAGGTTGCGGGTTCGATTCCCGCCTTGAGATAAATGTTTGTACGATCTGCAAATATTTATTCCAGGTGTTCTGGGTGTTTTCTATGTATAATAAAAAATATCTATATATGTAATGTATTGTATTAAGTATATCAGTCATCTAGTACCCATAACACAAGCTCTGCTTAGCTTGGGGCTAGATGATGCTGTGTGGACTGTCCAGCATTATTATTATTATTTATTAAATAAAATATCTTATTAGAAAAGGATGGAAATTAATGTATCCTTAGTCATTAATGTAGCATGGGGTAGATATATAAATGGGAAGATACTGTAACTGAAAAACATAAAAACAAATAATTTCACAACTACAATCCCCAAGATCTGTAGAAATTCTATGAAGATGTACAGTTTTTAGGGTTCTGTACCTAAAGGGTAAAACAGGACTCTATTACTAAGACTCTGCTGTCTGTCCGTCTCTCACCAGGCATGTGTGTATCTCATGAACTGTGATAGCTAGAGTTAAAATTTCCACAGAGTTTTTATTATAGATAATAGTACGGAACCTTTTGTGCACATGCCTGTAATTGCAGTGGTACAGTAGTGAGCATAACTAAAATATTTCTTTATTACTGTTGTTGTTGTTAGTTGCACTACTCTTATATGTAAACTTAGACTTAGTTTTTTTCCTACTGTTTGTACTGTATCTTTTTTCGTTGTTTTTTCTTACTGTGTTACTTAGTTTTATACGGTTGTCTGGAAAATATCGCGTCCAGCGATAAGACCGCCCATTGTAGGACAATGATTTTTAGTTTCTTTTCTTTTGTATTAGTAAATAAGTATTTTTAGTTTTAGCTTAATTGCTAGCTTTTGTCCACAATAAAGTTATTATATTATATATTATATTACCTAGGTATTTGTTGTTTAATTCAAGGACTTTTCTTTACACAGCAGTTGAAAGTTCCATATCTACCTCATTATCATAGCTTATGTACACAGATATAAGGAATATTGAGATTGTCTGACTTTAATGTGATTAAATTATAATTAATATCAGTATTTGATTTTTGATAAAACTAACTTTAAAAAACTTGTGAAAGGGATTTCAAGTTTTACTTGGATGACATTCTTTTAAGTAGATTTTTCAGTTATATTAATCTAAAAACAAACAACTAAACTGATTTTGATAAAATTTCTGTTGGACCAATCTGAAAGTATATCCTATTATAAAAAATATTTTTTACAATAGAATTATAAATGATGAAGTTCTGAGATAACATTCCTACTCTAAATTCTTCAATGATGTCTAAAGTGGGTAGACAGAGGTACATCCAGATATTACATTTGGTACATACCCATATGTACTACTGCAACATTGTAACATAAAAAAAATACAACCAAACTGACAACATCTACTTTTTCTAGTCTATCAAAAATTAAACTCAACACTGTTCAAAATAATATAAATAATGAGTTTTAATAATACGACTGGATTTTCAGGAGCAAACTGAATGGCTGGCAGGACAGTGTGAAGTTTGGAGAAGCAAATTCTTAGCTAGCAGGTACTTTACTGAATTATTAATAATAAATTGTCTGTTGTTGCTTCAAAGTACCACTTTGCTACTATTACTTCAATAACGAAAATATTAATTTCCATGAAGAATGATTTTGAGCTCTTTCCATTTACCGACTTCCTGCGATCCTAACAATGCGCCAGTCCATCGGGTAGGAGGGCGTCCAAAGAAATTATTATGGGAGGAATTATTATACAGATATAAAAGGTTGCGGTGGCTGAGGCATATGTCCAGCAGTAGACTTGTACAGGCTGTTGATGATGAAGATAAATAATCATTCCTAAGGGCAGGAGTATGGAATAATAGTAATAGTGGAATAGGAGTAGTAGAGCTCTTAGTGAAGGGCTTGTCCAGGGAAGTACTACCACCATGCCTATTTCTGCCGCCAAGCAGCTTGCTGTGTTCCGGTTGGAAGGCTGTGGGTGCCGGTGTAATTACAGGCGCATGAGGCTTAACACCTGTATGCCTCAGGTTGATGGACGCAGAGCAGTGTATTGTAGGGCACGTTCCTAACTAACGTGACCTACAAGGCAATGTGTTATAGGCTAAGGTAACCACTTAACATCAAATGGGCCATATGCTTGTTTTGTCAGCAAATTGTATAAAAAATCACACCTTTTACTTTTAGTTTGATGGTTGAAGAACTGGCAGAATGCAAAAACCTGCTGAACACCAAAGCTGAAAACCTGCACCAAGCTATTAAACAGTTACTGGACGAAAGATGCAGGGTCAGAGATATGTTACTGTGCTCTTACAAGAACCTATACAGTCTACATGAGAAATGGTTAGAGAACATTGCCATCTCGGAGTACGGGAGTAAAGTCTACAATCGCCCGATAGGAAACCTGAACTTCAATGCAACCACCCCGCACTCAACTAATATTATAGACTTGGCGACTGTGAATGTAAAGTTATCGGATAATATCAGCAGTTCGGTGGAGAAGCAAGATATTAGTCATGTGAATAACTTGCCGACTTTTACTGATGGAGAGAAAAATGCTGAAAATGTATGTACCTATGCTTTTTCACTATATCCTACCAAGACCAATCAATTGGTCGTAGACCGATGTACGTAGCTTTGATGTAAGAGGAACATTCGGACCTATATCTGTAGCAGTGGAATACATGTACGAATCTGTGTCCTGACTGACTGACATAATATATACAAAGCACAGCCTAAACAGCTGTCTTCAAATTTTTAAGTATATTCGTCTCAGTGCGTAGAGGTGTACTAAGAAATTTACCAAAATGCACCTCTAAACGGGTACAGCGAGGGATGAAGTTTGTATGAAAATAACTCCACTCGTAATTAACTAGTCATTTAAAAAAAACAGATACTTAAACCACACCACGGCAATAACACGGAATAAAAAAGATGTATTAGGTACAATACAGAGTTTTATATTTTCCCAAAAAGTATGAGATAGTTTGGGATATACAAATCTTTATGATTTTCTAAAGTGCAGAACTATAAACGGTTTGGTAAAAATTACGTATCAAGACTTGTAGGTATCTTCTTTTTAGGGTTCCGTACCCAAACTACCCCATATTTTTTGGGATAACATGAAACTCTGTATTGCTATCTGTAAGGTCTAACTATACTTTATAATTTTCAGGTTATGGCTACACCAATAAACGTGAACCGACTAAATGAGGGTCCCGTCAACGCGTTGGTTCATCACGCGTACACTAATAGCAGTAGCAATATCCGCCCCATAGCTTCCTGCGTACATTGTAATGGGAAAGTACAGTTATTGTAACAAATGAGATACTATGAACCGACACGTACAGTCAGTTATCTCACGTACGGTCGCGTTCATAAATGGAGTCTTCATACCTTTAATAAGGAAATATAAGAATTTCTGACTTATTCACACACAGGAATTATCAACACGGAGAGTATTTAATTAGTACTAGTAGAGCTCTTTGTAAAGGGCTCGTCTGGGGAAGTACTGCCACCCTGCCTAATTCTGCCGATAAGCAGCTTGCTGTGCTCCGGTTTGAAGGGTGTGGGTGCCGGTGAAATTACACGCACATGAGGCTAACACCTGTATGCCTCAGGTTGATGGACGCTGAGTAGTTTATCGCAGGGCACGTTCCTAAAGAACGTGACTTACGATGCAATACTCTGTCATAGGCGACCGTAACCACTTAATACCAGCCCGGCTAAGATGTGCAACCCGACAAAATGTTGTCTACTCGTTATGTCGTGCAAAATAGAGATATATCTCTTTGTATCTTCCTGTGCTAACATGTCAGTGCCAAAAATCTATCTCGTTCTGTCAAATGAAGACTTAATGCTAATGTTTAGCTTCTCTGTGGGTCTTTTATCTCTAATTTTTAAAATGTCCATCAATAGCAAAAGTATCTCGTGTCAAACGCGACATATCTCGCGTTGCACATCTTCGCCCGACAAGTGGACCATCTGCTTGTTCTATTAGCAAGTGGAATAAAAAAAACGAAATGGAATAAAGAGTGCTCCGAATATCTCTAAACTGAGCTTATAGTCTTGAATAATTCGTGAGTAATTTATATCGGCATGTTAATGACGTGGGCTGGGCGACCTAACGAATACATCCGGCAGTTATTTGATGTTTCCATGCAAATAAGAAATAGATGTTAGATAGTCCACGGAATTCAGAACGAAAATGTACCTAACTATGGGAATTTATATTATGTAGAAGGACGCTCCTCCTTCTGAATGTAGTACTATTACTTTATGACGGCGGCGTAGGTTAGGGCAGAATCAGATTCGATCCGCATCGACTGTCTCAGTCATTTTGTAAAGGACAGACAGAGACGGAGTGGACTGCAAAATGTATGGGACCAATAAAAAATTTTTACGATCTATGTGGCGCGGCGGGCGAATGTTGCGGTTGCGGGTTCGATTCCCGCCTTGGGATCATTACTTGCTTTAATATATGCTCATCATTTCAATACGACTCGTTGTGTTTATCAACTCATCTTGCAGCTTGGGATAAATGTTTGTACGATCTGCAAATATTTATTTGGGGATGGGTTTACTTTGATTCCACATTTATACTGCACTACCGGTCTGCTAGGCTGACTACGTGGTATTTTACTCCAGCAATGTCTATATAATGATGCAAGACCTGTATATAGCTTAAGGAAATGTATTTATGGTTACGGAAATACTAACGGTTTTATAAGGCTAATTCAAGGAAAACTTGACCGCACTACCAAGCAAAATAATGTCATTTTTTGTTACAGCTTATGTAAGTAACTATAATTTCATTCCATTTTGATTTAACTAAGTTTATGCAGTAGATAGATAAATTCATAAGTTTTTATTAAATTACAAAGAAATGAATGTAAGAAAATGTTAATAAATTTATTTATTGTTGATATTCAATGTTTCATTTAGATAGTATCAAAACTAGATTATATATGTTTGATTTAATGACTACAATAATTGACTTACACAGACGTGTATAATTCGAACCATTTTTACAACAGTAGCTCATTTAATAAGCTAATTTACGTTCGTAAAATATTTTGAAAACTTAATTCTATAAGTCTATAGGTATACACACGTCTTTCTCCCTCGCATTCAGGGTTTAAAACTTGGCTAAACCGGCGATTACTTTATTATGAAGCTCCAACATCTCGGTCCCAGTGTAGTTGTAAGCAAGGTAGTCCTGGACAGGAATGTACTTCGCACCACCAAACCAATCAATCATAGCGATCTGAGCTATTTTCATCTTGGCAACGAACCAGTCGTGATCTGAAAAGAAGATAAAATATAAATAGACACTTATTTATATTTAAGGTTGCGGGTTCGATTGCCGCCTTGGGATAAATGTTTGTACGATCTGCAAATATTTATTCCGGGTGTTCTGGGTATTTTCTATGTATAATAAAAAAATATCTATGTATGTAATGTGTATCAATCATCTAGTACCCATAACACAAGCTCTGCTTAGCTTGGGGCTAGATGATGCTGTGTGGATTGTCCAGAATTATTATTATTATATAATAAATATTCAATGTTGGTATACGTGGCTTCTCTGTCTGGATGGGTTATGTTGGCCAGAGTATTTTGTTTGTAGGTACCTAAGTGTACAAATCGTTTTTCCTCGTTACCTTTGAGCGTATATGAATGAATATAATGATACAAACCTACAGGGAAGTTAGCCATAGCCGGATGCCGTTCGAACAGAGCTGCCTTTGCAAACGTGTACTCAGGAGTGCCCTCTTTGACCTGCAAATAGATAAACAAGACTAATATTACTAACAAACAAGACAGTCTTTGAATTTGTGAATATGCAATAGATTAGAACTGGGGTATTAGACGACCAATGTGGCGCGGCGGGTTAATATCCGCTTGCGACGCATGAGGTTGCGGGTTCGATTCCCGCCTCGGGATAAATGTTTGTACGATCTGCAAATATTTTTTCCGGGTGTTCTGGGTGTTTTCTATGTATAATAAAATTTATCTCATAAACCAGTAGTTCCCTCCGAACTGAGACCTCGCGAAAAGTTCTAGACATTTCGCTATATTCATGAAACTTAGACCGAACTGGAAGAGGAAGCGTAGGACGTCCTACCCGATGGACTGACGATATTGTTAAGACCGCGGAAAGTCGATGAATGGAAAAGGCTCAGAATCATCTGCTGTTTCTTTTTATTATTACTTATTGTAAAAGTTTTTTCGATGTTCGTGTCCTCACTTGCATCGGCCCCGTCTGAAAACCAGCGCTGCATCAACCTCAGCAAGATTGATGCAGCATTTATGCTGAGACAGGGACCAATTTGGCCCACTAATTATTATTTTGTATTGTAGTTTATAAGTACCTAGATGTTTTTAATTTTATTTCACTTTTTCTTTTGTTTATTTGTATTTTCTTTTAGGGCCAAATAAATGAATTTTCTTTTCTTTCTTTCATTCTTTCTTCTTTCTGGAAACGTGGGGTAGACCTATGTCATGATGAAACTTAGGTAGGTACATGACTGTATTTGCTGACTCACATGGTTTTAAACGTAACCGTTGTCTCAACCAAAACAATCTTCGGAAATCAAACAATCTTGAATTTCATACATTTTGTTTGGTATAGTCTAAACCAAATGTTTAAGAAAATATTTCTTACTTCTGGAGTCAGACACAAAACAAATCATAAGATGTTATATTAACAAAGTGAGCATGAGGTAGGTAAGTATTGTATTTACCAGCATGGTATTACCTAGATCCTACAATATAAATGTTTAACAACCAGTAGGTTACCTATTGTTGTATATTTATGTTAAATGAACTCACGCTGACCTGCGGTTTCTTGATAAGTTACTTCTCTGCAGCATAGGAATTCTTCATATAAGATTTGAGTTAGGTACCTACTTCATCTTTTAATAAAGACATACTTAAGTGAAATTATTGGAGAAAGTTTTGGTACGGGGCTTAGGTCAATTCTACCTTCCTTGTTTCAGTATAAGCATCTAATATAACATCTAATCACAAAATAAGAGCCAAAAAAACAAAATTCGACGAACCGAACTGTTTGTTTAACTATAAATTACCTTAGATACTTATAAAAATCTGTCACAAGGTAAACGATGTAGGTAGGTGTAAGCTATTGCCATCTCTTATCAAAGGGTAATGACATACTGTGACAGCAAACATTCTAAGTAATATTTAAATAACGTTTTTAGCCCAGTGCGAGTGCGGAACCCTAACGCAAAATACGCCACACTTGCTCTCCTGCGCTCTGTGCCCATCCACCTGCACCCGAGCAGACCTAAAAAAAGCAGCGGATAAGGTCACAGAAGTTGCTACACTTTGGAGCAAATTAATATAACCGCCATTGACACAAATAATGAATGTATAGAGGAACAAAAAACAACAACAACAACACAACAAACAAACAACAGGATCAAAATGTTTACAAACCTTCTTCATCTTTCCCGATAACATGAGCCTGGTGCACCGAGGATCTTCCGGGTCGTAATGCTGCTGCTCACAGAACCTCGTCTCTTCCAAGGAAACCATCACGGTTGAACGGGTGTTTTTCTGAAAACATAACATGGACTTGTTTTATAGGTTCGTAAAAAGATATCCTGTCGTCGTCGGTCGGTATAATGCGGTAGGACTATCTTTAAAAGCAAGTAGGGACCTAATTATTTCATTCATTACTTATAGGATTAGCGCATTGAGAGCAACCGTTGCGATGACTGTAGTTATATACTTAAAGTAGAAAGAATCAGTAGGATGACCCACCATCAAGTCTTTTGCGGTGAAATCCAAAGGCGACATGTAGAAGTACGGTATTCCAGTTGAATTGGCCAGCGAGCCGTCAACAATCGATTTAACATTCGAGAAGGGAAATCCCACAATAGCTGGCAACACTGAAATAGTAGCAATGGACGCCCAGGCTGAAAATAAAAAGGACATTGACAAAGATGAAATCATTTACGAATAGGTACCAACATAAGTATAAGTTCAATAAACATGCAAATTAATTTCACTGCGGAATGATTCGAATGCATTAACAGGCAGACGGATACATACCTACCCACGTAAGCAGTACAAGTATAAAGTACCTACCTACCTACTTACTTATTTACCTACTTATAGGCAACTAAAGTAATTCGTTAATTTCTTAATTGATAGTTTAATAATATGGCATCTTTGCAGACAAGTAAATTTATGCCTAGTAGTTTAGTATTAGTAATAGAGCTCCTAATGAAGGGCTCGTCCGGGGAAGTACTACACCATAACTATTTCTGCCGCCAAGCAGATTGCTGTGTTCTGGCTTGAAAGGTGTGGGTGCTGGTGAACTTACAGGCACATAAGGTTTTACACCTATATGCCTCAAGTTGATGGACGACGAGGAATAGGTACATCGTAGGGCATGTTCCTAACGAGTGGGACCTACGAGGCAATAGGTACTGTTATAGGCGATGCTTAGACAGGCGATGGTAACCACTTAACCTTAGGCTGGTCATCTGCTTGTTCCACCAGCAAATTGAATAAAAATAAAACTATTTTTCATTTTTTTTTTTTTTATTTTACTTAGATACTTAATTTATAAATAAATAAATAATGCTGGACAATCCACACAGCATCATCTAGCCCCAAGCTAAGCAGAGCTTGTGTTATGGGTACTAGATGACTGATATACTTACAATATTACATGCATAGATATTTTTTATTATAAGTACATAGAAAATACCTAGAACACCCGGAATAAATATTTGCAGATCGTACAAACATTTATCCCAAGGCGGGAATCGAACCCGCAACCTCTTGCGTCGCAGGCGGACCTTCGCCCGCCGCGCCACATCGGTCGTCTAATTCATTACCAAAAAAAATTATTCCGGAACCCGTTATCTGTTCAAAATTCTAATAGGTACTTTCATATTTAAAGATTTGTCTTGGGATAGCTATTTCATGGCACTATCTATTTATTTAACGGAAAGAAAAAGTGTTTTAAACAGTCTTACCTGTATTGTGCATCACATATCTAGCCATAGGGATGATCTTGGTATGGTCCGGTGGATCGAGGTACCGGTTTGGTCTGATTTCATTCGCAGTTTCCGTCCGTTCGTGACCCTTCCTCCATTTACACTCTCCCAAGCCGACGAGGCAGATTGCCACTAGTAGCAAAGCACACTTCATCTTTGATCTGGAAAAGAAACATGATAAGGCACAAATAAATACAGCAGTCATTTTTCAGACATCTTTGTGTTTGTTTTCCGTAATAAGTATATACCTAACAGCCAAATTATTAATTTAAAATCATAATACTTTCCTACCTACAATTTCTATTACAATGGTATAATGTTAATTTCTATCTCGTGCCAAAATGCACTCATTAGTAGGTACCTAGGTACAATCTGCGCGTTGGTACAATATTATTGTAAGTAAGTAGGTACCTACCTACCTAGGTACTTATCATTACTTACTCTAAATTACCTACTTACGTGAACGTCCAACTGTCGCGTCCACGACTTAGTGAATGAGGTAAAAACACCAACATTCAATCCAACCAATATGAACCGTAATTTTACACTTACAATAGAAACAATGGAAGTATCGTTTAACAAGCTGAGAGTTAACACTAACAACTAGCTTTACTGATTTTCACGCGAAATTAAAGCGAGTTTACCTTTATCCCAAGTAGTTATGTAAGTAGGTCCTTTGATTGAGTAGACGGCTGGTTTATTCCTCCTAAGTAGGAATCGCCTTGTTTCCCGAAAATCAAAGACATACTGCATTTATTTGATACTTCTTTTAGTAAACAAACCTCTTTGCCAAATAATACTTACCTACTGTCATGTACTGTGTTACGATGATATTTACTTTTTATGTACAAATCAATTTGATCTTTAGACGATACAAGATACGGTTGAATATCCAATACTTGGAGAGAAGTTTGACAGCTGGTTCATTAGCCGGTTTTACAACTTTACACAATGAAGAGACGACCACGGGATGAGATTTAGTATTTGACGGCTTCGGTATATAGATTCATGTTTTTTTGTATGAAATGTGTAGTTTTTTATTTTATTTTTATAAAAATACAAGTGAATCGTTATTTGATTATTGTTATATTGCAAGATATTTGTCTTGGATCATGTAATAACCACTAGGTATGTGAGCGAGGTTCGTCGGACCCGTTTCGTCGCCCGCCCTTTCCTTTGCCGCCCATTTCGCCCATAGCGTACAATCAGCGACAAAAGTAGATGAATAATTTTAGTTTGTAAAACTAAATTTATTTTAGAAGCACGTTCATAATTTCTTTTGAGCAAAAATGTGTTAGCAAACTTTCTCAGAGACACCAAAGTAAAATATAATTGAATAGTCTCTGGCTTTATACGTACCTACCCTGTTGACACCTCCACTTGAAGCTAACAAATGGCGAGCGTAGCTTGCCAAATATGCTCCATTTAAATAACCCAAAACAAAACTACGATTAAAACATCACGTACAAGATAATAACTCCCAATGACCCATGAATATGCGATAACTTGATAACACAAATAATTATATAATCGCTAGCTGGATAATAATGGTCGTTATCACTATCAAGTGTATTTTTAGGTATTCTGTGGATTAGTGAAACCAAAAAATAAGATTTTTTACAATGTTTTTATTGATATGACTAATTTATGACTTATTCTGCCTTTTCACACGTACCGGTTACCGGGTATCCGGCGCCGGCTACCCGGCAACCGGTACGTGTGAAAAGGCACTAAGAGAAATTACATAAACCAGCCTATGAAATGACATAAACTTCGAATGTCTTCGAAAGTCAAGTTATAACTTAATATTAGCCTTAAATTGTTATTCTTCTTGGTCGTAACACTCTAGACAGAATGGTCGTCATGTTGGGACTGTGGCTCGCGCTACAACCCTCCGCCATTCCTCTCGCACCGCTGCTTTTCTGGCACATTCATTGAAAAATATGTATGTAAATTGTTATTAGTTTGCTCTTATAAGGCCGGAAAATTATTATTTTTCAGTCAGACAAGCTTAGCGCTGTTGGGTGCTCTTGGCGATCTGTTCCTTCAGCATGAGGATGGAGGCTCGCTGTTCCGGCGGCAACAGAGCGATCTGTTCGTCAGAAAGCTGCAACACTTGCATTATCAACGCCGCCTGTAGACAGATAAACAAAAATTAATAAATAAATAATTAATGCTGGACAATCCACACAGGATCATCTAGCCCCAAGCTAAGCAGAGCTTGTGTTATGGGTGACTAGATGACTGATATACTTAATACAATACAATATAACATACATAGGATATTTTTTATTATACATAGAAAATACCCAGAACACCCGGAATAAATATTTGCAGATCGTACAAACATTTATCCTAAGGCGGGAATCGAACCCGCAACCTTCTGCGTCGCAGGCGGACACTCGCCCGCCGCGTCACATCAGTCGTCAAATAACTTACTAACTTACATAATAATCATAATACTTCATATTACATAACTAGCGAAACGCGCGCGCTTTCGTCCGCGTGAAACTATTTTCATACAAACTTTAACACGTTTTACCTACGGTTAGAGGTTGAATTTCTATATAAGCTATAATAATATAAGAAAAACCAGTTACCTTCTCCTGATCCGAGGCTCCGGATGGAATGCCCTGGATAGTTCGAGCTTGCGCCACGCTTGGCATACCTGGAGGCAACGATTCTGCAAAGAGTTTATTGTTTTATATTAGGAACTAGCAATGTGGCCGGAAGGTTGTGGATTTGAATAACACAGTTCATTTTTTTTTGGAATATTAGATAGTGCGATGTGTTAGATATAGATCTGTAAGAGACATAAAAAAAAGGAAAATGTGTAGATAGGCCTTTGCATACGACTTGTTCATATGCAAAGGGCTACCTAAAAAACTTTAAAATCTCTTGTATGCCGGTCTTAGACGAATTGCAATAATCGTCATCGTCGTCATCGTCGAGCAATAATCATGTTTAATGGATTTTATGAAAAAAAAATCCATTTTAGTGCCATCAAAATGTAGGTCAATGTACTTAGTTCGTAATTTTTTTTTACATTATGTTGTCTTCATGAACTAAGGTCACACTGACAAAGTCATTTCGTTTACTGTAGAATAAAAGCACCATTCGTGGCAAGAGGGGATAAAGACAAGAACGGCTCAGTAACGTGTCCCGTGGTTTATTTGTGTAAGATATAAGACGGATAGATGTATAGATAGATGTATAGATAGATGTATAGATAGATGTATAGATAGATGTATAGATAGATGTATAGATAGATGTATAGATAGATGTATAGATAGATGTATAGATAGATGTATTGATAGATGTATTGATAGATGTATTGATAGATGTATTGATAGATGTATTGATAGATGTATTGATAGATGTATTGATAGATGTATTGATAGATGTATTGATAGATGTATTGATAGATGTATTGATAGATGTATAGATAGATGTATAGATAGATGTTCCGATATATATATATATATATGTCGGATGATTTGATTGTTTAACTCACGTTGTGGCGCCATCTTCTGCTGCGTGCGAGGATCGTTGCGGACGCGAGGATCCGAGCTGAAAGGCTGTGCGCTTGCCAGCCGGGGGTCACGTTGGAAGCCACTGTTAGGGTACGATAACATTAGTGATTGCCAAATACAATGGCAGACAAAACAGTATACATAATAGAGTAGAATAAGAGTTTAATGGTCGACAAACAAGTGGAACGATTCTTATAAGAACACACTGGACTTAGGGTTCGTCAAGAACGAACTTATTAAACTTTCGCGATCAGAACACACATTGAACACTTATATTACACTAAACGTCGGGAAAAGAAATAAAAAAGGTAATACGCGATAACTACCCGTATAATAAGAGTTCAATAAGAATGAACTTGTTAAGACTAATAAAATGACTAGCGAAACGACCAACAAGCGCCCCGCTCTAGGTGTGAACAAGCACGTACAAAATCATTGTACTGAATTGATCGCCACTACGGACAAAAACAAACCGAACTAATCTGCATCTTTAGTCAAATCTGCAATTTTCTAATGCATATATAATGATAAACAACTATATTTATAAACGCAATCATGCAATGTTAATTAGCGTAGTATTTATAAATATTTTAAATGTTAATATCTTTATTCTGACAGAAACAACAAAGTCCAAAAATGCTACCTACGTTATCTTTTAAGTTAGAATTGTAAAACTACTGCATGCTATGCAAAGGTTTATAAGTAGATACGTATAGTGATGCAGCGGATAGTGGTACAGCCGGAGACAGAATCTTAGTCATTTAATATCCGTCAGCCGGATCCTGCAAGAAACGCGTGCGTGACTCAATATGTTCAAGTTGCAACCCCTCTACACACTACCCTCCTGTTCCGTCTGGACAGATTTGATGACACAATATGAACCGTATCACGGCCAAATAAATGCCATCGAATCTGTTCAAGCAACGATTCAGTTGTGGTCTTGAAATGAATCGCTGGGTCTTGATATGAAGTCATGGTACGGCCCCTGTAATCGCGGAGAGGGCAGGGGTTGAGCGAAAGTATATTTTTCTCGGTATTACTCGGCACTTGACACAGCGCAGTCATTGTAACGTAATTATTACTTGCATCTATTTACAACTTTAACCATTCTAATTCAATCATTTGTACTGAATTAGATTTGATTGTACATATACTGATCAACATTTGATTGTATACTAGTGTATAACATTTGATTGTAGGTGAATAATATGGAATATCATGACACCAGATAGAAAAAAAAGGGCCGATAGGTTGAATACTAAATAAATCAAAAAATTCATAAAATAAATAAAGTAATATACTTCAATCTCTACTATAAATTCTACAGGACGCTAACTAACTTACACGGTGTCTTTCTCCAGTGGAACGATAGGTGAAATACTTGAGAAAAACAAATTAAAGTTATTTACAACACAACAGTTTAATAATTTCAATTTAAATGTGATATATTTGTAGATAAAGTTGCATAGTACTATTTATAAGTATGTATAGGACATACTTATAAATAGTACTTCTCTACTCTTTATTCAGTAGAATCACAGTGATCACTTTGAATAGCCTAAGTGAAACTAATCATACAATATTTTTTAGTTTTTGGAGTTAGTGAAATATTGTTAACCCAAGCTTTTTGTAAAATAAATGAAAATATTGACATACATTCACACAACTCCCTCTAGCCCCAAACTAAGCAAAGCTTGTACAATGGGAACCAGATAAATTATAGAAGAACTGATACACTGCTCTTCGTCCATCAACCTGAGGCATTCAGGTGTTAACCTGTTGTGCCTGTAATTCCACCGCCACCCACACCCTTCAAACCGGAACACAGCAAGCTGCTTGACGGTAGAACTAGGCATGATGGTAGTACTTCCCAGATGAGCCCTTCACTGTGAGCTCTATTACTGTTGGTATTAGGGAATACATACGGGTCTTGGTGATGCATTGACGGTGGTGGTACAGGATGCGGAGTGACAGGCGGTAGGCTGCGCATGTCCTGGTCCAAGGGAGGAGCACGGGTGCCACGGAGATCTACATCACCCATGGGCGGACGAGCTAGAACGAATATAGGTGGCATCATTATCAACCTATACATTATAAGAATCTTTGTCCTGACTGACTGATCACTGGTCGTAGAGGCTTGAATTTTCATTTATGTCAGGGTATATTCGTCTTGGCGCGTAGAGGTACAGTGGGGGTGCTTTCTTCGGTGGGTAGCTTTCTCCATAGCCTATTGTGACCCTTCAGTAAGAAAGTTTGCCAGTAGAAATAGGCAAGTTTTTAAATATTCCTGAAATTGACAGGAGGCCTGGAATTTAGATACTGTTATGAGCTTAAGAGGTACTTACGAGGCGGGTATTGGTTCGGTGGCGGTACTTGGCTCGGCTGCGGCGTCGTTTGCGCTACAAAATAAAAGTTACGAGATATTTGTGAAACATTTCTACTGAGTATGTATCAATCATGCTCTCTTGTCCTCTCTGCCCGACCACCTGTACCTACATGAGACGACTTGGACCAGGCAACGGGACGCCGCCGCCTCTTAATGGGCTCACATTTAAAGACTAAACACAGTGAAACTATTTCAACGTTTCGTAGAGTTTATTAGTAACAAGGCTAGGGTGTTCATACTCACGTGGTTGATTGCTGGCCATGTACTGTGGCTGCGGCAGAGGTTGGGGTTTATCGCCCGGGTGGATAACAGGAGGCACAGGATTACTGGGATGGAGCATTGTCTGAAAATATTGTTACAAGCAAAAAGCTGTACCTTAGGTTATATTAGTAGAGGTAGGCCAAAGAAAATATGTATGTGAAAGATGAAATGAGTAAGAATGGAGTGAGCACTGATGACGCCAGAATGAAAAAAGTAGACCTGCAGAGTGACCATGTAACCAGAATGGAAATAGAAATCAAAACTTGACAATAATTTTACTAAACTTACTTAAAGTTACTTACATAAATAAAAAAAAAATAAAAAAAAGCTTGGGTTTTTTTTTATACAAACTTACAACAGCAGTGGCAGGATCAACAATCCTCATGATAACCTGTGCTTGAAGCAGAGCATATGCCAGCTGAGGGTTTTGCAAGAGCATGTTCCTGGCTTCAGTTGGATTGTTCTGGAATCATAGTAATACTCATTTCAATTGGAATAGTGCTGCCAGAAGACATAATAGTGAATACTAGTAGTAGTAGTTTTTTTTGGCGACATTAAAATGTATTCCTACTTATTTCTTATTGTGAAAAGTAGGTTGCAGTGTAAGCAAATCAACCACTTGTACTTGAACTGTACATCATTGCTTTCTGTTGACGGGACAGGTGCTTTGTGCATATATTTATTTTAATGATAATGTTGGGTATTTGTATGAAATACCATTTGTACTATAAAATCTTGCAAAATACTGACAATATAGCAATGAGTGATTCTCAACAGCTTTAACTTATCTACTAATAAAATAATTTTTAGTTTACAGGTGTAATTTAAAATAAGTGATATACCTGAATGCAAAGTTTCATTTGCTTCATGAGCTCAAACATTTGTTCCGGAGGCAGTGTAGCCACAGCTTTACTGATGGCCTCTGGTGCTTTATCTGGGTCAACACTCTCGCCATATGGATTTTCCACCTAGAATTTATTAGTAAGTAGAAAGTAGTAACATAAATAAATCCCTATTCTTTGTAATAACTTGCATGCCTTTGTAATGATGAAGGTGTGTATTTAGGTAAGAAGGTGATTTCCACAATATGTATCTTATATTTTTGCTGTTAAAGTAAGTTTTTTAAGTTAGCCAACTCTGGCACTAATATGTAAATGTCATCTATCATCACCAGTTAACAAGGCAAACAATTCGAGTGAGTGCAAAGAGAGTCAAAAGGTATTAAAAATGGTTCTCTTGAATGGGTCCAATGGCAGTCAGAGATACATCCAAATATTACATTTGGCACATATCCTCATTTTGCAGAAGTTGGCATTCCATTTGGAAAGAGTGCATTGCTGCTGCTAGAATACTAATTGGTTTCCTCAAGGTTTTTATACCACTTGTGAGCACTAGCATTGCATAAATAAACTTTTGACTTATTGAAATATTCATTGGTGGTTACTGGATTCAACACCACTACATTAGGATCAGTACCTTTCAACTAACCACCGCGTTGCTCTTATTTTGCTTCATTCTTTCATGTAGTCAATAAATAGCTAACCTGCGGGCCTTGCATCAAGGCTTGCATTTCCATCCTCGATTTCTCAGTACATGCATTGTCGACCCTTAACGAACGACCACCGATCTCATATCCATTCAGATTCCTCATGGCACTCAGGGCTGTCTCCTGATCTTTGTACTCGCAAAAACCATATCCTTTGGGCTTGCCGGTCTCACGATCAAAAACAAGTTTGAAAGACAAGACTGGTCCTACTTCACTGAAAATGTCCTTAAGTTTCTCCTCCGTGGCTTCGTAAGGTATATTACCGACTGAAAATGTAAGAAATAAAAGGGTAACGTATAGTTTTCTAATTTTGTACAGTACCTATGGATCAAAAACCTCTGCACCTTACCGAACACCGATCTCATGGACTTATCCATGATACTTTGTTCTTCTTTATCTTTTCCCTTGTCCATTTTGAACTTCTTCTGTGTTTCTGTTTTATGTTAGCAAATTTTCGAAAGTTTCTAACCTCTTCGATCAGATTTTCTTAACAAAAAGCACAGGAAGAATACTAAAGTCAACAAACAAAACAAATAACCAATAGAATACAACAAACCAAAAAAAACTAAAACCACAGACTACTAGCTACTTAGCTAGACAGCTAGGATGCAGTGTTGCCAACAGTTTTATTGGGCACCCACTAGATTCAACTGTGATTCAAGATATCCACACGAAATCGTGTCCGTCAGCACAGCAGAAAACGATTTCAAACTAGCTGTTGCCCGCGAGTTCGTCCGCGTAAAATCAAAAATGTTTTTAGAGTTTTTTCTATGGTGCACCCAAAAGTTCTGGCAGAACACACTTCTCCAGCATATTTCGTATGGTGCGTTTCCACGCTCGCCAAGCCTTGGCAAGCGTCCGCAAGCACAAGCGTGTAAAGAGGGTATTTAGCTTGGCTTGCGTGAGCTTGTGGGCGCTTGTATCCGATCCGGTCTGGTGTCGGTTTTTGGACACAGATCAAAGGGCGCTTGCAACGCGTTCACACGTTGGCCCGTGCTTAGTAGCCGCTGTGATCTCGCGACGAACGCACGTCTAGTTCTGACTTCAAAATGAGTACTTTATTGCACTATAATATATATGACGGAGACGCTGGTCCAGGGTCGTCCGTGATATCTGCACTTGATGACGTCACAGCTGTCTTCATTATGGTGATGACTCATGACGGTCGGCGAAACATAAACCGAGTCAAAGAAACATTAAATGAGTCAAAGAAACACCAAGTACGTTGTCACTGTCGTTTATTCCGCGCCAAACAAATCAGGTTTACAGCTTTTACAGTAGGTCCGAACGGTGCGGCGGCTCGAGCCAGATCACAGAGTACTTTTTATAGACTGAAAAGCCAGACTGACCGCTTTAGAGCGCGCCGCCCGTATTTATGCAAAACACAGCTGCGCGCAAGCTACCTCGCCACTAAGCGTGTTTTGCTTTAACGCGTTTTGTTTTGTTTTTACAATCAATTAATTAATGACCTTGTTAACCATAAAATAATGAATCAACGCCTAATTAACTAATAATTCACTTTAAAATGTAATAAACTGAATCAAAACATTGTGATTTCAAGTAGCCCCGGCGGCGTCTTGCTGACACCAATGTCGCCATTGCGCTGATATATATAATATAATAATTATATTATTATAATATTATTATTTAGTAGTAGTAGGTGCCACCATGCCTATTTCTGCCGCCAAGCCACTTGCTGTGTTCCGATTTGAAGGGTGTGGGTGCCGGTGTAATTACAGGCACATGAGGCTTAACACCTGTATGCCTCAGGTTGATGGACGCTGAGTAGGTAATGCATCGTTGGTGACGTTCCTAACGAACGTGACCTACGAGGCAATGCTTTGTTATAGGTGATGGTAACCACTTAACATCAAGTGGGCCATCTGTTTGTTCCATCAATAAGTTGTATGAAAAAAAAATTGTGGGATAACATAAAAGACACAGGTTATGGTAACCGAAATAAAAGTAGGTTAAACCAAACGTAATAGCCGATACAAGTTCGGTGTCCGTCATGCTTGGATGTACGTAGCACACTGACGCATTTACAAGCGTGTAAACGACTACCAAATGCCAAGCGAGATTTGTGGAAGCTTGTGCCTTGTGGACGCTTGTCAAGCCTTGGCAAGCGTGGAAACGCACCTTTAGAATACAATGAGAGACGCGGTGGAATGGTCTTATGACATTAGCCTGTTCCCCAAGAGGGGCGATAAAAAACTCGCCTTCACTCTCACTCAGCTCAATCTGTCAAAAAATCAACAAATCAAAATCGATGAAATCTTGGTTTGCATGTAAGGTTTTTGTGAATTTCTCAAGTTTTCAAAATATAATGGTGCGCATATACTGATAAATGCCGTAAATAACATTGCTCTTGTTACAGTCTATCGATAATTGGTGACTTCTTCTTTTAAGTGATAATGTTGTAGAACCAATAACCCAGTTCTTCCTCGAGCTTTCCGCTGAAAATCAAAGTAATTTTCATCGCGATTCAATTTATTGATTTGTGTGAAATCAAATAACAATCATGTCTGGTGCGCATGTTTTGTAAATCTACGGCGTACAGAAAAGTGCAATCAGTATATTTTACGTGCTCGCAATATCAGCGGAATGAATCAGGATAACTCGTCCCGAGAAAATTCCGAAGCGGACACCATTAGCACCGTAAGTCCAAGAGAAAAGTCCGGCATGAGGGAAAAGAAACTTTCGACTGCTTCACTTACTAATCCCGAAGGGGCACGGCCGAAAGTTGTGACTGTCAAGCATCCTGAGTCCAACAAGCCTAAGCCTACTGCTAAGAAAAATAAACCTATACAGGCGGACTTAGATGTCATCAAAGAGTTTATGAGATGCCGAGACGAAGGCGTCACGCGACTAGACCTCAGTAAATCGTCAATCACCTCCCTTCCACCCAATGTCAGAGATTTGACACAATTATTGGAGTTCTACTTGTATGGAAACAAGTTGGTTGCACTACCCGCTGAGTTTGGTTGTTTGACAAACCTACAGACGCTTGCTTTGAATGAAAACTCTCTGACTAGTCTGCCAGATTCATTGGCCAACTTACAATGTTTGAAGGTATTGGACCTGCGTCACAATAAATTGAGTGACATTCCAGATGTTGTATACAAACTAACATCACTGACAACATTATTTTTGCGCTTTAATAGAATCCGAGTAGTTGGGGATGGCATAGCCAATTTAACAAACCTCACCATGCTCAGTCTGAGGGAAAATAAAATAAAAGAATTGTCATCTGGAATTGGAAAATTGGTGCATTTGGTGACATTTGATGTTTCACATAATCACCTAGAACATTTGCCTCAGGAGATAGGATTTTGTGTTAACTTGTCTACTTTGGACTTGCAACATAATGAATTACTTGACATACCAGAGACAATTGGCAATCTTCAAGCACTTACCCGTCTGGGTCTGAGATACAATAGACTTACTGGCATTCCTGCTTCACTCAGTAACTGCAAGCATATGGATGAGTTTAATGTAGAGGGTAACTCTATTTCACAAATACCAGAAGGACTTCTGGCCAGCTTGAATGAACTCACAAGTATCACACTGTCCAGGAACTCATTCTTCAGCTATCCTTCAGGAGGACCAGCACAGTTCACTAATGTTTACTCCATCAATCTTGAACATAACCAAATTGACAAGATTCCTTATGGTATTTTTTCTAGAGCCAAGAATCTAACCAAATTGAATATGAAAGAGAATTTGCTCACTTCCCTACCACTGGATATTGGCACTTGGTGTAATATGGTAGAGCTCAACTTAGGCACTAACCAGCTGACTAAACTACCTGATGACATTCAGTGTCTTCAGAACTTGGAGGTTCTGATTTTGTCCAATAATCTTTTGAGGAAGATTCCCATCAGCATTGGGAATCTGAGGAAGCTCAGAGTTTTAGATTTAGAAGAGAATAAAATTGATATACTGCCCAATGAAATTGGATGCTGTCAGGATCTCAAGAAATTGATTGTTCAGTCTAATCAACTGACTACTCTGCCACGATCAATTGGCCACTTGACAAATTTGACAAGCTTGAGTGCTGGTGAGAACAACTTGCAGTATGTACCTGAAGAGATTGGTACACTTGAAGCATTGGAATGCTTGTATTTGAATGATAATCTGAATTTGGTAAATCTACCATACGAGCTGGCATTGTGTGCCAATTTACAAATCATGAGCATTGAAAACTGTCCGTTAACCTCGATGCCTCCTGAAGTGGTCAGCCAGGGGCCTTCTCTTGTGATCCAGTACTTGAAAACGAAGGGCCCCTACAGATCCATGTGATATGAGAACCCCTATCATATGGTTTACAATTCTAGCGACTAAGTTCATCATTTGAACTTGCTGTCACATTTTGAAGCTTTATTGATGCAAGTGTAAAGCAGAAAGCATGTTTCCATCACTTTTCCAGTCACATTTGAAGATGTATGCAAAACTTTGTGTTTTCTCTTCCTCGTGAATGTAAATCATAAAAGTTAATAATGTAACTTTTTTCCTGCAAATAACAGTGGTTATGTTATATTCTATACTTGTATAACCATATGTATAACTAAATGTAAAAAATTGATGTTTTAAAATTGGATACTACATATAAAACGATTGTTACATTATATATAATTAGGTAACTATCTATAGTGTTTGATGTTGACTGTTATATTAACTGAGATGTATGTAACTCTATTATATTCAGGCACAATGGCACAAAATGTAAAGGCAAACATAATAAATTATTTAATTAAATGTATGTTATATATATCCGAGGCCAAATATTTATCAGTTTCCTATGAATATGATGAAATTCCAAAAAAATTGTGTTGAATTGAACTGATGGTTTAGTGCTGAATGTAAATGTTAATAATGTTTGAAGGGTCATTAAGATTGACTGGAGTGAGCTTAGCGTCACAGGGAAGGCAGGATTAGTTATAATCTAGCATTTAGAAGTGCTTAAATGTTTATTCAACAAGTAAATTTTAATTTTGTGACAAGATAATTATTATAATCACCGATTAATAAATGTTAGTGGTGTAATCAGTTAGAAATCTTTGCTGTCTATCTTCACGATGTTATCAGTATTTATATAGTTTAGAATGCAGTGTTTTATGATGTTGTATCTTTTAAATATGGCGATCTCACAAGGTGTTTATCACTACCTATGTTTATAAATAACATCTGTTTGCTCATAATCTACTGTTTTAACTTATAATAAGTAGGTACTGTGTTAATTCATAGGTACATATGACATATTTTCCTGTTTATCATTACATTGCACCTGCCAATACATAGCTAACAGGAAAACTTGAAGCATTCACTTATATATTAAGGCATAATATTTATTTAAGACTTGAAATAAATAATGTGTAAATTGCACTCACAATAAAAATAAACAATTTGTTTACTAAGCCATGTTGTAACAAGCATTTTACAAATTTAAAAAATAATATTTTCTTCTAAGCAATGGTTTTTAAATAAAGCAAAGTACTTACCAAATTTTATCATAGGTAATAGTAATAAAAAGGCCAAAGTTTAGGTGTTGAATTTTTGTGGCTGGTGTAACAGCTAGACCGATTTGAATGAAATTCGGAATACCTAGCTCATGAAGTGTATAACTACTTGCTATCCGGGTGCCATGAGGGTGAAGCTGCGTAGCATACCTATTTGTTGTCCGGGTACCATGCGGGTGAAGCTACAGGCGGATTCTAATAAATAACATCTACCTACCTGCTTATTAAAACTATTCAAATGCATTTATTTTATACAATACGTAAAAGTGTACTATTTTATAAGTAATAGGTAAGTGCATTAATTTGTGTTTAGTGGATACTGCTACTAAATTGGTTTGATTGCAACGCTAAGAAATACACAAACAGGAAAAAACGCGCATCCAGCTATTTCGTACAAAATTATACTCTATAGAGTAGGTATCAATGTGAAGCATCTAAATCTGTAAAAATTACAGTTTATTACCATACCATACCATATATATACCATACCTTACTATAGTTTTACGCTTAGTCCTAAGTTGCTGTTTCGTCTTCGAGATTATCTGTCTTTTTAAGCTCAGGTGAAACCTTCTGTATGTTAATCAGTGTGTAATTTATAGTAAGTAAGTATATTAAAATGTTTCATGGCATGTAAAATATGTGTTACATTTATGAAATAAATAAATGAAATATTAGGTGTTTTTTTTTTTGCACGTCTCATGAGGTAGGTAACTTGTATTGGTACAGTTATTTAGATTATTTATATAAAACTTCTACCCTCGTAGTAGAAAGCTGATAGGTGCTTGGGAGAATATTTGACCAGCGCCATCTAACGCTCAAAAAAAATTTAAAACAACTTTAACCAGAATGGTACCTATTAGGTAGCACGTTAGAATGGGTTTTAAAGTTTAAGGCCGCCTAAATGCCTCTACAGTGGCGTAGCAACGTAGGGCATCGTAGCACACAACATAAGCCTCAAGTGCTTCAGCAGGTATGTTGGCCTTGACGGGTGCCATATTAGCGCTGGAGCTAGGGGTGCGAAGAATCCCCAGGTGAGATCCCACCGTCAAATAACTAAGCAACCCCGAGTAACTCACCGTACATGAAAGTAGCCGCAGAGGCAGACCGAAGCAGCGTTGGCAAGATGACCTCCCGAGCGTCGCCTATAAGATTGGTCGATTTTGGCCCTAGGTCGAGATAAGTGGAAAGAAGAGAAGAAGGCGCCTTTGCCCAGCACTGGGACAGAATGGGATATTAAAAAAAATGTTGCATCGGTTGGAATTGCCTAGCATGCTAGATCGCATTTCATAAATACTGTAACATTTTGGCGATTTACATTTTAATTGAAGAGGGAAATTAAAATAAACGTTCAAGATCAATAATTTATGAAGTGCTTATTTATTACACAAGATTCAATCATAAATTGCGATTTAGCTCTTATATAAATAGTTATATACAAAAAATATTCTTAAAAGCTTTTAAAGGTACATGTAAAACGAAGCAAGTCTATAAAATATTTACTAAATGAAAACATTACCTACTATATAAATTATATTTGTCATACATTTGCTAACATGCATCTTTTGTCCAACTCTCTGTCTTAAATTTAGTTTTTAGTTGCGCCTGCGGCTTTAATAAATTATTTCAATACAATCGGAACTAAGATGCAGAAAACTAGAGAGAATCATAGAACCTTACAAATAAATACAACATTTCCAATTTTATCTATAATTATAATATTGAATAAAAACAAATATTCGGAAGTTATCAGTGTCCGTTTAAGCTGTGGTTTAGGTAAGGTCCATTGCAGTCACTGCATTTATTTGTAAGACCCCTAATATATCAAATAGGTAGGTTATCTTTGTAAGGTCTATAGATTAAACAAAACAAACATTCATAATTGTGCTATTTCGTCAAAAGAATGTTACTAAATGCAATACATTTTAACCTTAACATCTAATATTTTCACATATAAAAATATTCTGCCCCTATGGGCTCGCGCTCATTAGGCGAATGCAACCCCAAGGTCAGGTAAAGCGACCAATACGTTACACTATAATTTAAAAATATAGTAACGCGACCCTTTTCGTTTTGTATAATAATGGCCACAGCGATTAGGTTGTGGCCGCCAAATGGACGCGAGAACTAATAATTGTTATAAACACACTTGTTTTAATCACATGCTAGTAAAAAAAGGTTTAGTATTAGTATGATTAATTAAATAAAGTCCAAAACCTACTAGATATTCTCACCAAACATAAAAGCTCATATAATAATGAACTATGTCAGCTTACAAAGCTGCCACTGATTTTCGTTTGAATATTTTCAGATTAATCATTCCTCATCAATTCTCACAACAAAATGCATAAACTTGCAACATAAAAGGATTACTTGAGTATGTTAATACTAGCTTCTACTGTCAGTCCATATTCACAATTTCAAAATGTTGAATATTGAGGTTCAGTTGCATACTTATAAAAATAACTATCAATTTTCGTACAACAGTAACAATCTGTTTCTACCCATTAAACAATTTACATAAGCTTTAAAGTATTTAGACTTAAATCTACTTGTAATCTTTGGTATTCTCATTATTCTTACAGAAGATATCAACTAGTGTGATGGTTTGTTTTATACAATTGTTTGTAGAAATAAATAATGCATTATGGCACAAATCTAACAAAATTCGGGATCAAATTTTTCACATAAAATTAAATTAGAATTCTTAGGTATAGAGACAGATTATTACTGCTTGACATTCCTGTTTAGCGCAAAGGCACATTGATGTAAGTTTTTGTTACATAAAAATGCTAGTCCTAATTCCACAATAGTACCACTATGGTATTATTACCTGTGCCGACTTGGGCCGAGTTGCATATTAAAATATGAGTTTATAGCATTAGTGAATGAATATATTATTTTACACTACTGTGCAACTCGTCTCTGGGACGAATATTTGTAGGTTCAAATATTTTTTCGCACCTCAGTCGCCCGGGCGACGCAAATAGACACGAGAGAGCCCTTGTATATTTGAGTATTATAATATCATTCAAGCTCATTTAAATGCTACTTAATAAATAAAGAATGCTACTTAATAAAAAAAGAGCCTTTTTCATAGATATTCGAGACAATTTAGGTATACAACATCTAGGGCAACTTTTCCCCCATGCATGCCCCTATTGATAGAACGCTGTAATGACTGAGGCAGGATTTTTATGCAAGTATTTGTATTTTATGTAAGTAAAAAAGTCGCAGGTTCAGTCAATTAAAAATAAAAACGAACTCAGCATTCAAGTTTGAGTGACCCATTATCTCAATACTATCAAATGAGTTTCATTATCTGAATCGCGCGTTTTAAAGTCTTTATAAAACAAAAGGTTACTTGTACAGAACAGTTAAAAGACTGTACTGAGTATTTTTAGATTAGGTATTCAATGTGCCTTGCCTAACTATGCATTTGTCATGATTATTACATAATTAAACACTTCCTTTGATGTCTCTTCTGAGGTTCGGGTCTTAAAACAGCGCGCACTGCTTCATCAAATACCTGAAAATAAAAATAAACTGCTTATTTACAATTATAATGAAAATCATCAATAAGTGTTGGGATGTACCGAAATCCACTGCTGGATGCCTCTCCCAAGACACGCTACTGAGACCAGTCCTAGGCTTTTCTCACCCAGTGTTTGCCAGTTTCGGAGAGCGTCCTACACAACGGTTACGTGTTCTGTGTACACTATTTGCTCCAAAATATTATTATGAATACCTTCACAAATTTCAATTTTAAAGTTGTTATTGCTAACAGTAATTGTGCTAAGCAGTAATCGTGTATACAGTTTAAAACTCAATTGAAAATAAATATTTTACAGTCCAGCATGTCTTTGGACACAAAGGTCTTTTCTAGTTTTATACTAATAAAGGTTAATAAAATAAAATTTACAAACCTGCTTGAGTCCACGCTGAGTCAATGCTGAACACTCCATGTATTTTACAGCTCTGATCTTGTTGGCCAGCTTCTGCCCTTGTTCCCTCTTGAGCGGTGACATGCCTTGCTCTGAGAGCAGGCTGAGTGTCTCTCTGTCATCTCGCAAATCAATCTTGGTTCCTGTGTACACAACAAACTAGTGAGCGCCTAAACAAAAACCACAAACCATATGGTGTGAATCTATTTAATTACATACTTGTAGTTTCAGTAATGCATAAATTTGGGTACTTTTTGTACAAAACTAAATACAATATTTTTTATCTTAACTGGTTCTAAAAATTTGTTGTGTATGTTATTGCAAAGGCATAGTCTCTAAATCCTTCCACCCTTAAAATTGAATAAAAATCTATATTATTTTTAGGAAATTTGTCCTGACTGACTGACTGATAACACAGTGCGACTTTCAGAATTTAATGGCCATAGTGCATAGAGATGTACTAAGAACTGAATCCCTAAAATTCAACCCCTAAATAGGTCATCTATACCCATTGAATTGGGTTGAAATTTGTATAAAACTAAACTTCACACAGACGAAATTCGCCCATTTCGTTAGTCATATATTATAGATGTAATAAGACAATTCTTACCAACTAATATAATAGGTGCATCAGGGCAGTGATGTTTTATTTCGGGATACCATTTGGATGTCACATTCTCATAAGATGATGGGCTGAAATTTAAAATCATAGTTCCATCAAGGTGCATAATAATGTAACTGGAAACTGGCAATAAATAGCTACTTAATGCCTTACTTAGCCTGCTACTCTACTTTGCATAATGTTTATGTAATGGAGAGCTTAAGTTGTTTATTTTCTCTCACTTTCACATTTAAGTTATATGATAGGTACTTATAGGACCACACACTTATATGCCTAAAGAATCTTTAGTAGTAGTCAGAAACCTGAATACAAGGGAATTATATGTCCTTTGTAAATGTAAATAGTTAAGATGATGAAAGCCTTTTAGAAACTGTACTATTTTACTTATCAAGCCTAACGCCGATTTAAACTCAGCAAAGTTAAGTATATAACAGCTTATTATGACAATTTTTGGCCTGAGTTTTTAAAAAGGGCCATTGAAGGTAATATCTCAACTAATACAGTGATGGTATGTTATTTGGATAGTAACCTTGTAACACTGAAGCAAATAAGGAAGACATCAGTTTGTGGGTAGCTTAATGGCCTAAGTCTATCATAGTCTTCTTGTCCTGCTGTATCCCAGAGCCCTAGGGATACAGCTACCCCATCAACAACCATTGGCGCTGAGTAATTGTCAAATCTGAAAACATTAAAGCAGTTAGATTCTATAAAGGTGTATCCAGTATGATACACAAAGCTAAGTGCAGAATTTCATATAAACCATGCTGACTTCTGATCTTCGTAATTAGTGTGGTATTCTATTATTAGAATAGTCATTACTAAATTGAAATGGAAGGTCTTAATTTATGACCAAGACATAATTAATTTTTAGCCACTATTAGTCATAATGGTCAATCAATATTTTGCATGGTATGAGTAATAGCAATGAGTATTTACTTATAATTTTTTTTATGCACCTATACCTACTTAATATGTTGAAATGTACCTATAATACAGATTATAATGTAGATCTGTTATGATAAGCACTGAGTGGATTTGAACCCACAACCCTCCTATTTTCTTCACTTTGTGAATAACTCTTGGGGATTTGTTCATAATGATAATTGAGCAACTGATTCACTCTGTGACTTCCCTGTGTCGGTAAGAACAATTATTATATCTATTATACACCAATTAATTTCCTTGTTAAGTATAGTAATGTCATACTTTACAATGCTTATCAAAAATCAGTAAAGATTCCATCCACATTTTTCAGAATTATTTGTCTAAACAAGAGATATTTTTTATGGTTTCACTTACACAGTTGGCACATATTCACCGGGAAAACTGTCTGTTGTGTAAGATATCAACATGCAAGTCTTTCCCACAGTACCGTCTCCGACCACCACACACTTGATAGGTCTACCAGAAGACATCTACAAGAAAAATAAAAATATTGAGACCAAACTAGTATGACTCATTGCGACATCTGTACGTATGGTAAAGAAGATCAACAACACTGCTTACATTTTCAGACGTTTCAAAACTTCTCTTAACACAGCACCTAGTGAGAGATAATAATTCTAAAATTGTTAAAAATATACAAAAAAAGTCCGAAATACAGCTTCCAAGGAAAAATCAGAATAATCGGAAACGCATTTGAAAGATGGATGATGGATGGATGAACGGCATGAAATTTAACATGACAGTTACAGTCACTCACGAGCTGACAGATAGTTCACAGATGTATAAACTGGCGTAGTACTTCATTCATACCACAGAGTGATTTTATATAACTTATTCATAGATGCTTATAATACATTGTAGCTGTTTTCTGTCTGGGCAGTTTATTTAAAAGCAATCTGAGCTTTGCTTGCTGTGCGCCACCTGATTCATGTCTATTACATTTTTTTTTGCTGTGATTTAACGAGCTGTTTAATCCATGGTTGTGTATTCCACGGCCTCTAGCGAGTCCGGTTAAGGAGGTGGTATCCGCCAACGAGAGGTTTTCTCCGTGTTATTTCTCTTTAATGAGTGAGTATAAATGTCCAAAAAAAAAAATATATTGGTTATTAAAGACTAAATTTTAATTTGATCAATTGAAATAATTCTAACTATATTATTACTATATGAAAAAAATATCCAAAGTGAAGCAATTTTTAATTTAAATTTGGTTATTTCTTCTTAACGGTATTGATTTTTAGTATTTTTTTTCACACAAATATCTGTCAAAGTATTTATCACAAAGTGAACAATTGGCAGTTCGAAGTTATAATTCATTAGGCTACAAATAATTATTTCTTGAATGCGATATGAAATGGAATGCGCGCGGGTCCCTGTGCGGGCGACGGGCGGCAGTGCAACTCAGTATGGACAGACTCCTCAAGGTCGTTGGCGAGTACCACCGCCTTAATGTACAAACGAAGCCTAAGATTTTGTTCGACCAATCAGAGCAATGCTCACCAATTCCTAGGTCGTATATTCCATGGTTGTACATTCCAAACACGTTATAATACAAAAGCTTAGTTTCTTTTAAACGCAACTAAAGAGTTGTTCCATCCTATTTTAAGATTAGTGTAGGTAGGTCATGCAAATTTATACTTGGCACCATCCTATTTTCAGATTAGTGTAGGGTTGGTCATGCAAATTTATATCAGGCGCTTCGGCGGCTGCTTCCGCAGCACGCTCGATCCGCTCGCTCACTTAACACGTTTTTTATGTTCTAACCTAAGCTAACCTATCCGAGTCGGATCTGCACGAGAAAGTGTGTACAAACAAAGTATAGGTTTTGGCATTGAATTCCATGGTCGTGTATTTTCAAAATTTTGTACGACCTGACAAGCACAACCACACATACACGTCCATGGAATTGGATGCTAAAATGTACACAAATTCCTAGCTGTGTATTCCATGGTTGTGTAATCACAGCGCGGCACTCCAGCAGCAAGCAATCCATTAGATACGATCACAGAATACTTTGTTACACATCGGAAACCATTCTTTATGTACCTACTCTGTGGTGGTGCTGTTACTCAAGTTTTTACCTACCTACGTTTTGTTTTTATTTTAGTGTATCAAGCAATGACTTACAGTTAGGTAAGTCACTAAATTACACCTAGCTCGTAAATTCTAGTAGGTAAAATAAGTTTCGGATTCCTACATGATAGGTTTTGGATAGGTGGTATTCAAAGAATTGTGTTTGATAATGTACTAACACTACCAGTCGCTGCTGGCAAATAAGATTTATTATTACCTATACATCTCTTTGTTTCCTCACGTCGTCGAGGACCCATCGATACTCTCGAATAGTGCCCAGAAGTTTACTTACAGGCCTTCTAAACTAAGTGAAAGGATGAGTGAATCATGTGTGGAGACACCTGAGGCACCGGCTTGGTTGTCGAAGCTCGAGAGCCAGCGAGAGAAACTCAGCAAAGCCAGACTGGGTCATGACAGCGGCGCCGGCGCACCTTGCAACTCTTGTGGTACGTAGGCTTAAACTTATATCTCAAATGAAAAAAAGGAACTTTGGTATATACTCTATTATGTTTCTGAAGACACTTTGTTTTATCTTACCTAAGCTACGCCTTTCTGTGCAAGGCAAAGGTGAATTTCTCCATTGATGCTTCCCTTATGCCCAGTTCCCACAACCCACCTTTTTTTGTTCAGCTCAATAATGAAACATAAATGTAAAAATTTTCCATGTCAACAATTTACCATGCAATTGTCTTGTTTGACTCCATAAATTGCCATGTCCTTTATTGAATTTATTAGTGATTCATACAATGGATAGAATTTGCCCTGATTTGTCTTATGCAGATCAATTAGCTTTTGGTACCCTAGTGACTCATTTATTTTTTCTTTAACATCTATGTATGAAAAAGCTCTACTACTTGTGAACTCACACTTGAGGTTCACAAGTAGTAGAGCTCACTAATGCCTCAGACTTGGGTTGAGTTAGATGTTTTAGGTTGTCTGCTTCGGCATGATTACTTTCACATATTTCTTGCTTACAATTATCTAATACCATTTTGATTTGGCATCAGACTGGAACTTCTACTGAGTTTGCTGGTTTCCTCATTAATTTATCCTTCACTGTAGTATTAGAATGTTCAGTGCTCTTGCAGAAATATATTGGTAAATAACTGTTTGTTCTAGGTACAAAATGCCCCGGACTTGACTTGCACTTTTGGCGAAAAGTATGCCGAGCATGCCACTGCAGTAAAGATGTCCATGATGTGCAGGATGATGACTTATCAGGATGGGCACAGTTTGAGTTGCTTGGCACAGCCAAACCCAAGAAAGGCACAAGTGAGTTAAATTCCCTGTGTTATGTTATCAGAACAATCAAAACAAAAAAAAGGTATCAGGAAAAAAATTCTTAACTGATCAAATAAGATAAGCAACATTTAACATTTATCAACATTTGAATGGTCCACCTATGTGGGCATTGTAGTTACCATTTGAATCGCTAGTGGCATTTAGGTCGGAGCTCTTCCGTGTGTTGGAAGGTCATGAAGGTGGTGGATATTTGGTGGGCTAAAAGCTTTGTCTTAAAGTTGGCCACTAACTCACACAAACTCACAATGACTAAAACTAATTAAAAAATGATAAATGTCAACACTTTTAACCTCTTGTCTATTTTGTCGACAATCTATCAATTTACAAACAGATTGTCAGAGACATAGAGTCTCCTACCTCTCCTGCAGGAGGACACCATACCCTACCCTTATTGTATCCTAGTACACAGATACCCGTAATAGCTACAGACCTTTCCATTTATTTACCACCCATCTATGTTACCCCAACAATATAAAGAACATATTATCTCTGGAATCAAAATCTGAAGGTAGACATTAGTCCACACTGTGGTACTTTTGAATCTTATGCAAGGAAATTAATAATTTTGTTTGGTTTTTTTTTTTCAGTACCGCTCATCAAAATCCGAGGTCTCACAGATCAACCTGTGAAAGTCGACTGGGTGCCTCCTAATGCATCTACTGAGCTTGTAAGTTACTTCATAATGTAACAGTGGAACCATCAACCATTCGGAATCATAAGTACTTTGATAAGACGGTATTGATTCTGATAAAGTGTATTTTAGTCATAGCTGTGCCTGCCTTATCATGTTATTCTTATCAATTGCGATATTTAAATTCTGCTATATGATTACATTAGTCGTTTTATAGACATAAATAATCAATTTCTTCAAATCCAATATGAAAGAAATAACAAAAAGCATTTGAAGTCATAGCAAAAGCTATGTTTGAAGTACCTACATTGCTATAATTCAAAACGTATACAAACCAGTCTAGCTAAAATGAAATATCTTTATCACAGTTGATATCCCTTCAGTGAAAAATCAATGATAACAATATGACTGAAATGTTGGCTGGCATTGACCCTCAGTATTGCAGTTCAGACATATCAGCATTCATAGTGGTTCTGCCTTTTGCAATAAGGGTTGTTTTGATTCCCAAATAGAAGTCACACTTGCATGTTACAATATTTTATAGTGTTTACGCACATATTAAAGATGACCGATGTGACGCGGCGGGCGAATGTCCGCCTGCGACGCAGGAGGTTGCGGGTTCGACTCCCGCCTTGGGATAAATGTTTGTACGATCTGCAGATATTTATTCCAGGTGTTCTGGGTATTTTCTATGTATAACAAAAAATATCTATGTATGTAATGTATTGTATTAAGTACCTATATCAGTCATTTAGTGCCCATAACACAGGCTCTCATTAGCTTGGGGCTAGATTTTTATTAGTCATCAGCTATGAGATATTGTAGTATTTGTAATTCAGGGCTTTGTATCTTTTAAAAGGTTATATTAATCCATATTATTTCTTTTTTATTTGACTTGTTGCTGGAACAAGTGGATGGCCCACCTGATGTTAAGTGGTTACCATTACCTATAACAGAGCATTGCCTCGCAGGCCACGCTCATTATAAACGTGTCCTTACGATGATGCACTACTCTGCGTCCATCAACCTGAGGCATATAAGTGTTAAGCCTTGTGTGCCTGTAATTTCTTGTGTTGTGTTTTGGAAGTTAAAAAAATATCTTGATGGCACTTTTAAAAGTCCTACTTTAATGCTTCAATGTAGTCTTTTATGAACCTTATTCTCAGGTAATTTCAGAGTTCTGTAGGCACTTTTAAAGTTACACTGTATTGCTTCAAGATTCATCAAGCTTCAGATTAATTATGAACCTTATTTCCAGGTGACTGACTACATGTCGTGCCTTGGCGAGCTGGCACCCGTGTCTGGCTCGGAGGCGGCTCGGCGGCGACGCGCGAACCTGCGAACGCAACTGCCGCCACACGATGTCGCTCTAGCAGCCAGGCATCACGCCAATGACCAAGAAAAATCTGAGCACACTGTATGTACTAATTTTGAAGTTTTTTATGGCAATTGTCCTTAGTTGGATATTCGTCTTGAACTTTTTAGTTTTGAAGTATTTAAGAGATGCCTATTAATGCCAACGAGCATAATAATTTTCTAGAAGTAGAGCTTGGTATGATATTTTGCTCAACTATAATCAGTATATAAAAAAGTACTTTGTGACTATAATGACAGATAAGGCAGCAAGCGTTCTGAGGAAGTGATGCTTTTTTATTTCTAAAACAAAAAGAGATGGCTTAGACGACGCCAATCGGCTAATATAAGGCCTGGTTGTCTACTCCGGAAACCGATAAATGAAGTTTCGTATTGTCATTTTGATTTACACATTACACTGATTGATGGTATTACAACTAACTAGCTTAAAAATCATTGCTAGAAAATCATTTCGTAAAGTATTCGCATAGTAATAAAAAAGTACCATTTTCTATTAGCGCCATTTAGGTCAGTTTTCATAATTCATTTATAATTGTATGAAAGAAGTCTTGATCATTATTTAAAAAATCACAAAGATTTTTATATTATCCCAAAAATAATTCCCTCGCGTGGGATCCCACTCGACTTCCATTATGAAATTAAGCACCGTGACATCTTTCGTCGGTTCGACTGAATGTAAATTCGGTTACCGAGCAGGCTTTGACAGTATATCGTCAATCATGTTGATGGAGCTACGGTCACTAAAGTACCGTATTAAAATATCCCAAGGCTTAATTCGGCGGGTTTGATTGGCTTTCGATAGCCAGTTGGCTAGCACATCCCCGTATCAAGAGGAGGGTCGTAGGTTCATTTCCCACTCGAGGGGGTAATTTTTGGGATAAATAGTAAGTATCTAAGTAATAAAATCTTTATTACTTAGATACTATCTTGCGGATTACATTTTTGTCATTATAATAATGTTTCAGGAATACATAACGCGCATCAAAGAGAATGTCGTTGGCATGGGCAACGTCGTTCGCGTAGCACCCTTACAAAACGGAGACACATACTCCGTCGAGAGTAGTAAAACCCACGGAGCGCCTAAATCCTACGCCTTACCACTCAAAATATCTAACGTGTCTCGAGGCCTCAAGTACAATATCGTACCTAGAAATGCTTCAGACAAAAAGCTGGTTCTCGATAACCAGGGTAATATCGTCAGCAGCGCCGCTAACTTACCTGACTACAAATCTAGCCCGATCCTCAGTCGTATTGTTAAAGACAAGCTACACATTATGCATATTGAATCAGACAGAATCAAAAGTGCGGTAGAACACGGACCGATTTACGACAAGCTACTGAAGAACTTGAATGATTTGAACATGCCGATTTCCAATGATGTGTATCTACAGCCCATACAACTGTTCCGGGATGAGTACAATAATAATCCTCAATTTAGAGATGAAACTAGTGAGTTCACAACTAAAGTCCTTGGAGCGCAAATAATGCCTGATTTGTGGTCGTGCAATAACAACGTCACTAGCAGCGCTAAGTTACTAGATAGTAGGATTCAAAAGGGCACTATATTCGCTCCGAATGGCGAGATATGGAGCTGGAAGCACGAGCCGACAACAGCGGAACACAGCGGCACTCTCTGTTCCACAAAGATCAGCCCTCAGTACTCAACCTCTATGAAACCAATCAACCAAGTCGAACCACAGCAGACGGCGCCGTTGAGAGAGTATCTTAGAACGCATTCGGAAGAAGACCTTCCCCCTCCGCCATTACCTAACTACAACACATATCCAGGCCAAGCAAATCAAGACACAAATGAGTGGGTCGACAAAACCCTAGACAACACCCCAGGCGAGACAGGCTTTTCACCCATATCGGAAATCTCATCAGAACCTCTCGATCCTATCATCGAACAGTTCAGCGAAATAGAGCTCAGTCCTGCCGAAATGGAATTCAACAGAAAGTTATATAACGAAGGCATGCCTTGCAAACGTTGTACGAAGCCAATGTTCGCAGGCGAAGTTGCCGTGAAAGCTGAAAGGGCCGGGGTCGAAGCTATCTGGCACCCACAATGCTTCACATGTAGCAAATGCGGTGAGCTACTAGCAGATCTTGTGTACTGCTTCTACAAAGGAGAGTTGTATTGCGCTCGTGATTTGGCTAACGTATTGGAGATACCGCGTTGCGCTGGGTGCGATGAGTTGATCTTCACGCGACCATACACCGCGGCCGAAGGACGGGCGTTCCATGTACAGCATTTCTGTTGCTACCACTGCGATGCGCCACTCGGCGGTCAGATGTATGTGCCAGATGATAGAACTGGCTTACCAATATGTCTGTCTTGTTATGACCAGTTCCACGCCGAGCGTTGTCGAGCATGCGGCGGTATAATAGGGCCGGAACAACAAGGCGTGTCGTGGAGTAATGTACACTGGCATGCAGACTGCTTCATTTGCTCTGGAAGAACGTGCGGGAAGAGTTTGCTTAGCGGCAGGTTTGTCGTCAAACAAGAGATGCCATTCTGTAGTGTACCTTGTGTGCAAAGCAGAATTAAATAGTTTGATAGTGATGGACCACAGGACGAAGCAATATATTTTGGAATACATTGGAAGCTATACTACAACCCAACTTATTCTAGTGGCGTCTATTTCGATATGTAAGACGGCAAAGTTATTATTTGTATTCTAATTAATAAGCTTTGAGAAGTTAACTATATTGGGGACCAGAGAATGATATTTTACACCATAGTTGTAAATTACAGAAGTCAGTTAGAATAAAATATTTTATATAGATACATAGCTATTTTATGTACTAATTTTGATAAAAAATAAATGTGTTTACACTTTTATCATAAGTACCTAAGTAAATATATGTTGAATGGTCACAACAACATTATATTTTAGGCTGTGCAGTTAAATTTAAAGAAATAGTACATTCCAGAAGTGCCATTAGTATTAAGACAAATGTATCTGAGTATATTTTTATACTATAGTATCTATTAAAGTAAATATAAATATTGTACGATGTTTCATTTGATTTTCCATCTAAACATTCGGTGCACAAAAAATATTATTTTATTTTTGCTCAGACTTTGAAGTTTATATACTAACAAAATGATTTGTTTTCCATTTACTAAGAGTAACTATTCTACATTGAACTATGTTCATGAGAAAAAATTTAACTGAGCACATAACAATTCTCAATATTTAGTCTGGCCCAAACTCACAAATGGCAGTATTAAACTTAATATCACATAATGATCCAAAATGGTAAAACATGATTCCCTTGATGAAATAAATTCTAGTGAAAATGCCGCTCTGACTATTATACTTTATCAAGTTACATTTAGATTCATGATGAATCCTTGTGTAGTCGTTATTAGCCTGAATGAGTCTACTGCTGGACACAAGCCTATTTTTTATTTGTCCTGCTCACCAGGCTTGGTAGGTGGGTTGGAGATCTATAAGAGTTGCTTTGTTGGAGTTACCCTCCATGCCTGCTTTACTGCCCATGGCCATCCCCTGGTTCATTTGCTTTATCACCCCTGGGAGGCAATGGAGGGGTCCTATTGTAGGACTATACTGCCATGGCTAGTTAACCATCTAATATAGACTAAATAGATGGAACTAAATACTGACTTTGTTATTACTTATGCCTTGAATAGGTATAGGTAATAACAAAGTAAGTAAAGGTGTCTAAACAAAAACATCCTTTTTATTTAATGATTTTTAGCCTATACTGTCCCACTGCAGGGTAGGCCTTCCTACCTTTCTCTGTCCCTTGCAAAGTTGGACCAGACTGGAAGGTGTAAACATGTACACCTTCCAGTCCAGAATAAAATGTGGGTATGGAGTACTATGAAAAATACAGAGTATTTAAATATCTTATAATTAGTAAATAGAGAACATATTATTAAAATGTACACAAATGCGTGTTGTAAGTTGTGAAGCGAGAGAGGTAAAAATGAATTTGACTAAGTGGTTATCTTCAGTTTGGTGAGTTCAACTTTGAGTTTATGCAGGTGTTCTTGCTGAGCTTCTTGTTTGTTCTCTAGTGCATAAATATGATCATCAGTTCTCTTCACCTCTTTGCTGATATATTCCATTCGTTTTACAACATTTTGTTTTGCCTCTTCCAAGTCTTGTTTCACTAATACTGGTCCGATTAGTTTATAAACCTCAGCGTCTTTCTTCAACAGCATCAGCTCATCTTTTACAGATTTATTTTCATTCAGCTGGCCATCTAGTTGCTGCTTTTGAGCAACTGCCTTCCGGTAATCTTTCTGCATATTACCGAAAATCTCCAGCTCTTTTTGCATTTTCTTTTGTATTTCCTCAGCCATTGTTATATAAAATTGCTTTTAGGGCAGTATTTACAACGTGAAATGAGTTGATTAGTAGTGAAAATAGAAAAATGGTTTTCAGTAAAATCGAAAACACGCGACGTGAAAAGGAGGAGAGTGGTACTACAAGATAAAAAGTACTTTGTGACTACAAGTGCGTGCGATTCTGTCGACCGACATTGACATTTGACATTGGCAAAATTGTGGAAGTTAGATCCACAGAAGGCATTTAAAATAAGAAGAAAAAGAAGATTGAATGAATTTGAATGTTTTTTTTTGTGGCTTGTGTCCGTCATTCGGACAATTTTGCCAATGTCAAGTGGGTTGAATAAAATACTCAAGTCAATATCCAATTTCATACGTCAAATTTATAAAATAAAAAAAAACCATGCAATGGGACTATAACTAAACTTTATAATTATTATTCATCGTCCATACATTGTTTTAGAGTAGACAACGGGCATGCGGCGTGGCGGGGGGGGGGGGCTGGGCTTTTCAATGATCATGATTTTTGTGAGGTTCACTAATCTTGGATATTAGTCAACAGGTTAATAACACGAGTAGTACAATAGTACTTAAAGCTAATGAAAAAAAACCATAATAGTTTCAAAAGTTATATTATAGGTACTCACTAGGTACTTCTTATCTTAAAAGTCTTTTACAACATTACTGTTTTCGTTTACATGATACTTTACCTACAAATACGAAAAAAATGCATAACTTCTACGTACATGTTCTTATTCTACATTGCTATCTACAGTTTTTCACCATACTCCAATGTCCAAATATATCCTGCATTCGGATCTCCGCTTTTATCAGCTTCTTTCTTTACTTGTTTAGTTTTCTCTAGAATATGTTGCACTTTTTTGTACAACTGTGGATCGTAAGCTCCCAAGTTTCGTATTTTGTCAGATCTCTTTTCAAATGTATCTCGTTTACCAAACCTTTCTCGTACAAATTTTTCGTATGGGTCATCGTCTTCTTCTTCGGCATCATTTTTAGGCTTTTTGTACGGCTGATGTTTCTTTGCATTGTCGTAATATCCATAACTGCCTTTGTCTGCTTCATTATCATGATCAGAAACGTCATCATCATCATCATCATAAGCAGGTGGCCCTGGTGTATCTGTTCTATCTTCCTCGCTATTATAATGATAAAAGTTTTGCTTGTTTTTAGTTGCTTTGTCTTTATATATAGGCGGGTCTTCGTAAGGGTACGTAAATATATCTTCCGGCAATTTAATTTCAGGTAACTTTATTGATATATCATCAAATTTGATGTTAAGGTTTTCATCGTAGCTTTTTGGTGTTAGTTTATCGACAGTACCTTCGTCGTTTTTGTCTTCGGAATATTGCTTCTGAACAGGTTCCTCGGTTTTATCTTCTTTTTCACTTTTATGATTGTAATTTAAAGGGACTCTTTCAAACTGATCTTTGACTGAACTTCGATGATCCACATCTTGAGACCCCTTTTCTTTTTGTAATTTGTCATATTTTTCGTTGGAGCTTTCATTAACACCAGTGAGTGTTTCTAAACTTTCATTTTCATTATTCAAACTGGAATTATTTTCATCTGATTCGACACTTTCTGGAGTAATTTCTACAACAGGCTTAACTTCTCCATCGTTAATAGGAGTAGGTTCATTTACTTCTTCACTAGAAGAATCTGAGCTTTCTCGAAGAGCTTCATTTGTTTCATCGTGTGTTTTAATAGAAGGGTGTGTTTCTGTAGTTGGCAAGATTTCAACATCTTTGTTATTATGATCATCCTTAGAGGTTTCTACTTTACCGTTTTTATCTAGTTGTATTCTTTCGTAGCTAAAGTCATCTAAATTAACATTTTGAAGTTGTTGAGGTGACCTATTACGATGACTATTTTGTTTTCTATCTACTTCTTCACTATTTTCAAAACTTTCCTCGCTCTGAGATCTCGTAAGCTTCGAATGGTTGTTTTTAGGGGTATCATTATATATTTCACGCCCGATACTTTCAGTACTTCTGTCGTCATCTTGTTCGCTTTCATTTGTAATATTTTCCTTGTTATAATTTTCACGGCTGTTCTCATTTGAACTGGATTCTTGTTCCTCACTTTTAGGTCTCTTGCGGCTGTCATTTAATTGTTCGTTTTCTTCACTTGATGCTATATTAACATTTATACTTTCATTATTGTTATCATTGACTTCATCGCTGTTTTTTCGTTCATGACCATCATTGTCAGATCCTCCACGATTGTTGTTTGGTAATTTTTTATCGCTTACGCTCTCATGTAATGTTTCTATGTTGAAGTCGGCTAAATCAGACCCTTTGATAACATTTGCTGGTTGCAAAATTAAATGTTCTCGGTCTTTAACAGGTGTGTGTAAAGTTTCATAGTTTACAATCAATGGCGCACTTTGCGGGTATTGGCTATCTATTGATGAACGCTTACGTCTTTTCAGGCTATTCTTGTAATGCCCCTTGGGTTTTTCAATGTTATTTGATTCGTTTTTCTTGTACACATACTTTAATATTGTATCGTTATTATCAGTTTTACTTTCAAATGTACTGTGTTTTGCATCATCAGCGATATTTAAAATAGTTTTATTAAAACAATCTACACTTTTGCCATCCGCAGATATGTTGACACATTGTATGCGTGTGTTTGAATTTAAAACAATAGTTTCATTACAGTTACAAGTTACGTTGTTTTGTAGCATCGAGGTCTGGTTTTCACTTTCAGTTAAGTTTATTTTATTTTCGATTTTGATTGTCGAGTTGTTTTTGGTCACATTACTGCTCACAAATGCATCAGTCATCTGTAAAAAATCAAAATTTGATTTAAAAACTGTTGTTGTTTTAAGAAAGTAGGTAGGTATTAGGTAGATTACGTTACGTACCTTACGTTACGTTCTACGTTTACGATGATTCTATAGAGCTCCATTAACCTTGTGCGTGCATACTAGGTAAGTAAATAAAACCAAATTATCTATAGTGGAAAACAATTATTTATTATTTACCTTTCTACTCTAGCGTAAAGTAAAAAATGTAGTGTACATTTTATATTTACAATGATTGATAACAATGTGTTGTCTAGGTTGACTAAAATAAATAGGTGTGATGATAGATTTGTGATGTGTCAATATTTTACAGTAATGATGACGTACAAAATATTGAAACTATAGGTACTTAAACCTACTACAAACGACACTGTAGCTACCCGGACGACAGTCTCGACATTAAATAGTGACTAGCTGAGCCGCTCGCGAGATCTCGTTATTCTTTAAATTTTTCATACAAACTTCATTCCCTTTTTACATCCGCTTTAGGTATGACAGCTTAATAAAACTCACACTAGGTACTAAGTTTTAAGAACTAATTCTGCAAATAGTATCAACACAACATGACTCAGTAGTTTCTGTATGATGCGTGTACAAACAAACAAACATTTTTTTAAAAGTCGATTTAGTTCTTTTGCCTTTCTTTAAGAACTATTAGGTAGCAAGATTTCAAAAAAATATCTTTAATGAAGAATTTTCGAGCTCTACAAATTTATTATACCTACTATAGATAGATATGATAGTTATCTCCTGATCGCTAATCACGCCGAGACTGCCGCAACTGGTTCATTATTAAATGATAACTTACATGAAGTAAGTTAGTAAGGTACGCAGTACCCTGTATCACGATAAAATAAAAACGTTTTTAAAACAGAACCCACCTGAAACTTAAAGGTATTCTAGGCAGATAAATATCCACTTCTATTATGTCAATAGAATATTCTATTGAAACGTGATAATTTTGTAATTGAAACTCTTCGTTCCCTTTAAAATAAAATAAGTAACTAGCACAATATTTGAATCTTTATAATTTTCAAAAATTATGGCAATCAAGCTCTCTATTAATTATTTTGTACAAATCCCTACTCTAAATTAAACTTTATAAATTAACTAACGTAATCTAAATCTAGTATTTCGTAATTGAATGACTTTAAGCATCGAAAAAGGCAACAGAAACTAGGCAAGAAATAAAAATCATCATTGATAAGCAAAAGTTACAAAATAAAATAAAAATAATTTCAGAGTGCAGTGACTCTTGCCTTGTTTATGTTGTCGAGCGAGACTACAGCAAAACTGATATAAAATGTCTATGCATCTTATTTATTTACACAAAGACTACTAAAACTAAGCAATATTAAAATAAAAAAACAAAGGTAGCAGTAGTAACCGATGGTAAGCATAAAATTGAAACTTAAAAATATATCTAATGCTACAAAATTTTAAAACAATACAAAAGTGCAAAACTTCATTCAAACCAATACGTGAGTTAAGTATGTTTTTCTTGACACATAACAATAGGAAGCAACTATAGATAAAATAAATGGTCACTCTATACAAAAAGACTAAGCTACAGTTTTTAAGCTTGTATGCATTTATCTCTACATTACGGTTGACTAATACCACTATACACAATTACACAATTCTACATAAATAAAACCAGCCAAATTCATGTGTGCGAGTGTGTGCCTAGTGTAGTGCAGTTTCATTAAATAATTTCAGTTCTAGTAAATTTTCAAAGAAAGATAGAGTATGACGTCATATAAACAATTAGGAAAGGTACTGATATAAAAAGATGTACTAAATAATTCGATTCTTAGTAAATTTTTCACTAACAATTTATCCTAAAGCTTATTGTAGGTACCGTAACAGAAGGTAAATAAATGGTAAGTATTAGTACTAAATTATGCCAAGACAAGACAATGAAAGAGAGAATAAATTATGCCAAGACCAGACAAGACAATGAAAGAGAGAAGACTAGGTCTAGGGACTAACTGAGTAAGAATATGGTCAACAGAATGGCACACATAAACGTGGCAGGTTTGATAAACTAGCTACTAATAGGTGATGGTGCACTATTTCTTTCCCAGGTAGTTGTAGGAGAAACTACTCACGAATTCCTTCGCATTGCCGTTGTGGAATGGCGCGGGTTCCGCCCACTTGCTGAAGTCCATTGAAGGGATTATTCCGCTTCTACACGGAACTCTAGGGTTGCTGTGAAGGAAGATTATTTTTGTAAAACTCATGCTGCATGACGTGGTGAGGTCCGAATTTGCATTCAAAAGACATCAACGCGCGCTTTCTAGAATTGCAGATTGTATATTTCACATATTGGTGTTGCATTACCTCCCATGGATATCGTTATAAGACTAAGGGAGCCCGCCCAGAGATAGGCAACTCCTGTGTACAATCACCGACACTGCGGTCACCAAACCGCCTGCCAAGCGTGGTAACTAAAGCAAACTTTCCAAATTTGAGGGAAGCGTATGTCCAGCAGTGACCTTATTCAGGCTGATGACGTGAAGTCACTAAGCCTAAATAAAGCCTGTGTTCAAGGATTTAAATTTTGGGAATAACCTGCACGAGTTGGATCAATTGTTGGTTTCAATTTTTTAATTAGTTTCAAAGGCTACTTACAGCTCATGATCAGGCAGTACCATGGGGTACAGTTGTACTGTATCGATAATATCAGTGTTGTCACAGATCACTCGCGCTAGTCTCGCCTTCCTGACTTCAGCTAGCTGTTCAGGCGTGAACGATGAAGGCTGGTTCGGCAGTTCAAACCTGCAAAATACATCTCTGGTTGTGTTAATTTGTTCGTACTGTCAATAACTCACGGTGAATTTATAATGATCAATCGATGATCTTACCGAGGAATTGTGTAATTAAAATATTCAAGATTGGTTACCGTGGACGTTTGGTATTTACCATACAATATACCAAAGTTAATGGTGTAATTAGGCAACTGGATCGAAGTAAATCAAATATCGGAAATACGTTCGCTGTAGATGAGTCCCCCTGTAGTTGAGTGAATAATTCTTACCAAAATCTATCTCCTCGTCTCGAGTATGAGAACTGTGTAGCAATGATGCAAGCAAAGGTGGGTCCTAACATAGATCCAGGTAACGGTCTCTCTGATACACCACCCGACCATAAATCTACATCAATAGGATGCTCGAAGATAGACTCGTATTTTTGCACAGTTTGGTTGGGCATTGAACCAAAGAGATCCTGGAAAGTTTCTGCTCCAGGAAGGCCGCAGAACTTCCTAAACTCCATGTACCCGGGCAATCCAAACTCGCGACCTCTTTGCATATTGAATGATACCAGATCCATTCCGAAACGGGCTCCGACTTTCTTGAACAAGTGGTTAGTGACCTCTTGTGTAATAGAGTCGTCCATGGCCTGAGCGACTTGATTCATAAGTCCCATGACATACTCGTCTAGAACACCGGCTCTATACAAGTCGTATGGTCTACGGATGAGGTCTGACAATCTCTTTGATGCTAGAAAAGGAAAAAATGATTTTAGTGGGTTGTTCATAAGTACTTATAAAAAAATAAATAGAATAGCCTGTTTATTAAGGAAGATAGTTTTACCAATGAATTTGTGTGCTTTTGACCATCTCTCCACAGCGGTTGGCAGCAACGAGTGTCCAAATCGGTAAGCAGCTGCAGCAAATGAGGCAAGCACGTCTGGGTTTACTTCTTGGTCATAGCCGTCCCAGTAATTCTGTAAATTCGATCGAAGTCAACGATCTGTAGTTTAGAAAAATAGACTCGTTCGAGGAAGTACTACCTACTACCATGTCTATTTCTGCCACTAAGCAGTTGTGTTATGGTTTGAAGGGTGTGGGCGCAGGTAAAATTACTAGCACATGACGTTAAATACCTGCATCCCTCAGGTTGATAGAGAGCATTGCATCGCAGGGCACATTCCTTACGTGCTAAGCCTGTAAGGCAATGTTTGTTATAGGTGAGTTACCACTTCACATCAGATGGGCCATCAGCTTGTTACGTCAACCAGTCGTATAAAAAAATCTCCATCCACGGACTTCCGGGTGACTGGAATAACGTGTTCTGGTACGCGTATAAAGAAGGTTTGCAAGTTTAAAATATGACGATTTCACATTGTTTTTGATGAATTTTGACTTACCTGTTTTTCTAGCACCAATCCGAACTTTTCCATGACATCCTTTCCAAGTAAAATGGGCAGAAACTCATTGTAAGTGATGTGTTGGATTTCCGCGATGTTGATCCTCCTGGCTTCCTGGTAGAGCGTCTCGTCATCCCAGTGAGGGTTCACTGCAGCCAGTCCTTGGGCCACGCGGTTGTGCTCGCGAGCCATGAGTGTGTGCATGACTGTTAAAACCAGCTGCTCATTCACTCTGATCTCACCTGGAGATAGTAAAAATGTATCATTTAATTTATCCATGCTGCTTAGCAACAATGGAAATTAAAATCTCAAGAACCATATACTAACCAGCTTCGAAGCAGTACATATTCTTATTGGGTCTGGTGCAACCTTCGTCTGGGATGTCCAGTTTGAGAGGAAGCAGGTCCTTGAGTCCATATTCTTTAAAAACTGGGTTCATTCGCAGAAGACCACCAAATCCAGTACGCAATTTTCTGAAAAAGGTTATGTTTGCCGCGTCTTTATCTTGGAAATATGTTAGATTATTATAATTTGTCAGCACTATACTTTTACAGTCATATAATTTATTGAGATTTTTAATTCGTAGAACCGACAGCCGCTGGGTAATAAAAGTTCTCTAGTGGTGAACGAAGCTTAGGATGCCCTCCTACCCGATGGACTGACAACATTGTTAGGATCACGGGAAGTCGAGGGATGAAAAGGGCTCAAAATCGTTCTTCCTGGAAACTTATGGAAGAGGCCTATGTCCAGCAGTGGACTACTACAGGCTGTTGATGATGATGATGATGATATTTACCTTGCAAATTTTTCAGTGACACCGTAAACTGTGTTTCCATCGATAGCTCCAGTTAGTGTATTGAAAGGAGTTCTTGAACCTGTCGTGAAATATTGTTATCATTACAAAGTAGGGCACAGGCATAACATTACTAGTGAATAGCTCCCGTACCAAGTCGGAAAATGCATATATTATCTATGTAATGGTGTTCCTTTTACTCGTTTAGGTACGATACTTTTTAAATCATTGAAATCGTTCCATTGGTTGCGAAGATATTACACATTTTGTACCAGTCAACCGCGGGGCGGCCGAATAGCTCATGTGACGTCACGAAATCTTTTCCGCCCGCGGGCGCGCTCTCCGCAATTCATTTATTAGAGTTCACTCGATCTGCGCGGGTCGTGTTGTGGTTTTTACGTGAATATGCCGAACTATAAGTACTGTATAGTACCGAAGTGTACTAATACTTCAGTTAGTACACCTAAAAAACTATTTTTCAATGTGCCAAAGGTCCCGAAAGTGCGCAAAAAATGGTGCACTATCATGAAGAGGGATGACAAAATTCCGCTTTCGTGCCAAACTTCAAGATTTTGTTGCGAGGATCATTTTGATGTAAGTAGGTATGTACCTCCATAATGTACCAACTATGATAATAGTTGGTATATTATGGAGGTACCTACTTACATCAAAATGATCCTCAATCATTACTCGTGTGGTAAACAGGTGCGTAGGTAGGTAGCTTAGTAAAGCTTGTTTACGAATGTTAAAGAAAAATACAGGGTCGTACCTACTAGGTATATTTCAATGAGTAAGTAAATGATAAAAAATGTAAGTAGTGAAGTTTCTAATAACCCTTCCTCGGTAGTCGGGTTAAAACCAGGGTCGTACTCAGGTCTAACTACAATAAAATGTGCCGTTCCCGGTAATATTCCCCAATGCGGAAATATCCCACAAGTTTCCCGGGATATCGGGGATCATTTTGGGATTATAGTTATAGATTCTATCTCATCATCATCATCATCAGCCTGTAGAAGTCCACTGCTGGACATAGGCCTCCCCCACACGTTTCCAGGAAGAACGATTCTGAGCCCTTTCCATCCATCGACTTCCCGCGGTTCTAACAATGTCGTCAGTCCAACGGGTAGGAGGACGTCCTACGCTTCGTCTTCCGGTTCGTGGTCGCCATTCGAGAACCTTTATTCCCCAACGGTTGTCGGTTCTACGAGCTTTATGGCCTGCCCACTGCCACTTTAACTTGCTGATTCTGAGAGCTGTCGGTGACCTTGGTTCTTCTACGGATTTCCTCATTTCTGATTCTACCTCGCAGTGAAACTCCCAGCATCGCTCTCTCCATAGCTCGTTGTGCGACTTTAAGCTTGTGTATGAGACCAATAGTTAGCGACCACGTCTCAGTGCCATAAGTCATCACTGGTAACACACACTGATTATAGACTTTCGTCTTGAGGCTTTGCGGTAACTGTGACGAGAAGATGTGCCGTAATTTCCCGAACGCTGCCCATCCGAGTTGGATTCGTCGGCTGACCTCCAACATATACCGGTACGGGTGCGACATGAGCATTCGACATAAGTTTCGTCTTACTCATGTTCATTTTAAGACCCACCTGTTGGGAGACAATATTGAGGTCTCTAAGCCTTGTTTCTAGGTCTTCCAGCGATTCCGCCATTATGACTATATCGTCGGCAAATCGAAGGTGACTTAAGTGTTCGCCATTGATATTGATGCCATACCTATTCCAGGACACGAGCTTGAAAATATCCTCCAGTGCAGACGTGAACAGTTTCGGAGAAATTACATCTCCCTGTCTCACTCCTTTTTGCAACTGGATAGGATTTGTACTCTGGTCCTGGAGTTGGATAGTCATGGTGGCATTACTATATAGGCCTTTCAACACTTCGATGTACCGATAGTCAATTTGACACCGCTGGAGTGACCGTAACACTGCCCAGGTTTCGACTGAATCGAAGGCTTTTTCATAGTCCACAAACGCTAAACAAAGTGGCTGGTTATCTCTTCGGTCTTCTGTATAACCTGCCGGAGCGTATGAATGTGGTCTATGGTACTGAAGCCTTTTCGGGACCCGGCTGGTTCGGGAGGCTGGAAGTCGTCTAGCCTACGAGCGAGACGATTAGTAACTACTCTCCTTCAAAAGGGTGTTATCACCTTTCTTAAAGAACAGTACCACCACACTCCTGCTCCATGCCTCTGGCGTCGTACCCTCGAGGATGAGGATATCTATCTATACATGTAATAAAACTGTAGCCAAAGTGAATGAAAAAGAAGTACGTAAATCTAAGCGCGAACGAAGTTGCGAGCAAAAGTGATATATAATAAAAAAGAAAAAATATATACCTGAATTTATTATATTTTTAGGTGGAAGCTGATAATAATAATAATAATGCTGAACAATCCACACAGCATCATCTAGCCCCAAGCTAAGCAGAGCTTGTGTTATGGGTACTAGATGACTGATATACTTAATACAATACATTACATGCATACATATTTTTTATTATACATAGAAAACACCCAGAACACCCGGAATAAATATTAGCAGATCGTACAAACATTTATCCCAAGGCGGGAATCGAACCCGCAACCTCCGCGTCGCAGGCGGACATTCGCCAGCCGCGCCACATCGGTCGTCATATGGAGAACTACGTCAAGTATAGGCTTGTGGGAGGAATGCTTAGATTGAAGAAGGAAGTATTGCATTCCTGTATTGTATTCCTGACCTTGATTATTTATTGTATAATTTTTAAATAAATCTGGGTATAACCTACGACAAAATATAATTTAAATTCTTAGGGCTTATTTTAAACTTAACATACCTAACGCTTTCGTTTATTCATAGCTCTAAATTACGTGTCCAAAGAACTTAGGTAGGTACATTCCTGTCAAATTAAGTATTTAAGTCTAATTTTATTTATTTTATACCTACATAATATTTTTCTTTAAACCTTTAAGTTTCTACATACTTATCTACATACCAATGTTGAAAATAACAGCGTAGGTAGTTACAACAACAAACACAACTTCCCTGGCTGACTAACCTAAAACTTTTAGGTATTTTATAGGCTAGTCCAAGTATGTGTACCTACCTACATATTATCCTGTTATTCTGATTAGGTTGATAATGAGATTTGTTTACCTCTGAAGTTTCCAACCATGAATTTCAGCGCTTGTGTAATTTAAATGATTACTAAGATAATCAAATACCATGAAGGTATCAACTTTAGGTAGATTATCGGATTGCGCTTGCTCAAAACCGATATCTACCTTATTTCTAAAACTCATTTGTTATATTAAAATAACAACCTTCTAATAAAAACCTAATCAAATCACTTGGTGACGTTACGCTCCGTGTCGGACGAGTATCGCGAACAGAAACGCGGGGCGCGCAGTGGTTTGGCGGCTAGCGCTGGGCCATTGTGACGTCATCGCTTCCGTTCGCGCGTTCAGTGAATCTCGTTCGGTATTTTGCCCATAACTTAGTCAGTTTTGGCCGTAGAAAAAAAAATTTTGCATTTTATGTTTTAGTTTCTCAAGGCCTATAAAACTGCATTCATAGAAAAAACTGTGACGGGTCCCCAAGAGAGAGTGGAACAAAATTAGTCTCGTAAACTGGAGGTACAAGTACATATTCCCTTGTATGCCATAATACCAAACCAGACGCATAAATAAAATTATTCTATTTAGGGCGTTTATTTCATAAAAAATATCATTATTATAATTTACGAAATTTCGTATTAAATAAATTGGCTTTCATAAAAAAAATGGGAATTGGAAACATATCAAATTTTATCGAAAAAACCCGTATTACTATAATTATTCACTCACCTACTTAATTTGAGAGTCTCAGTTTAGTTTTTCACCTTGTATTTTACATAACTTAGTAATATTCTCCAGGTTATGAAACAACATTGTAAATACATACCTACCAAAATAAATGCCTTTCAATTAAGCTATCATGGTTTATCTACTTGTCCGCCTTCGAAACCACTTCTACGCCTCGATTTATCCGATAGTTGAGCAAATAGCATTTAAACTTTTCAATAAATATTTAGACTTAGACCCTATATATGGACTGCAGGTGGTATTATTATGAGTCAAGGGTTGAAAGTAGTTCATCCTGGAAATATATATGAAAGAGTCAGTATGAAAGAGAAAGAGAGAGAGTAAATAATAAATAAATAAATAAAGAGTCAGCAGTGGACTTCTACAGACGGATGATGATGATGAAATAAATAAACTAATTTGGAGTGTGCTTTTTTATTGCGAGTATATTGTATGTACAAGAGTTAGCAGTCTTTCATGATTATATTGACTTGCTTTACCACGATTTACGAATAAATTGGTTATTCTATTTATTCAGAAGTAGGTAGTAAATGGTTGCAAAATGTCCTACAAAAATCAAAAGCACCTATGTTAGGCAACCTTAGATATAATCTACGTCTTTTGAATTGGCAAAGTGGATGCTTCCCATACTGGTTGTGTTAGACACAGTATGGGAACAGTGTAGCATGGTACTATAATGTATTCTGTGCAAACCTCGTGACTATGACTTCACGTAACTATCAGATTTACTTTCGCCTCTCACTAGGCGCGGCAGACGATTCAGAGGTCACTCTATTATTAGGTAATCTTTTAATAATTAGACTATGTTGTTACATTCTGACATGTGAAGGCAAAAAAATACATAACAATCAAATGATCATCCAAATAAGTGAATGTAAATATGGAAGTTGTTCTTTTTACTTCAAAAAGTTAAGTGCCTTCTTAGTATAAGCTACTAGTAGTACGAGTAGTGTCAAATTATAATTACCAACAAAGCCAAATATGGTTTCTCAATAGACACCAAATATCGGGTAGCTGCGAGACAGGTTTTTTTGTTCGTGGACAAATTGGTGACCGTGATTAACGCCTCGAAATCTTTCTGATGTAAAAATTATACTTTATTGCACTGAGTTTTTAAATAAAGTGCAATTACAATACTAAGAAAGCCAGTTACGTTAATTTAGGACAAGGTAATTTTGGGCCCTTTTGAATAAATTACAGATTATTTATGGTACCTATATATAAACCGCTCACGAATTGTGGGCCACAACACGACGAAGACTTATTCGGTAACGGTATTTACCTACAAGATAGTAACCTAATATCTAGCTGTCCTATACTTAGGACCTTGTGATCAAAAAATTGTAATTTGAGTTTCGTTCCAGTGAGTGTGAGTAAAAGATGCTAGGTACACTTGAAAAGAGGTTAACTTCTTGTGACTTACCCAGACGGCAGCCGGGTCTCGGCGAAGGGAACCCTCTCACGAAGTCGATGCACTTGACCCCGAACAGACGGTAGAAGTAGTCGTCGTCAGGAATTCGGATTTCGTTGCAGTAGGGGTGTTTCAGGTGAGGAGGCCGCTTGCAGCACTCTTCAGGGTCGTTGCGATTGATGGGGTCTGTAAAACAAGTCGATAAAGGTTTTTTCTTCAACTCTATGGATTATGTGCTCAATTGAGGTTTTCACATAAAGACCTACCTATGTAATGTCAATGTTGTGAAAAATATACGAATCTCTTTAACATAATATTATAAGAATTTACCTACCTACTGACTAAAAAAGTCACTCTTGGAGACGTCATAGCATCCATACCATAGGCCCTAGATTATGCGCCATGATGACGATAGAAAAGGGTGTGTGTGCGTGACAAAGGTGTCTTACCAAGAGGAGTTCCAGTAAGAGTGTAGTCATGGTCCATAAACTGGCCCCAAGCGATGACCATCACAGTGCCAGCGTGGTCGTGGAACCCGTCATCAGGATGCATGGTGCGTGAGACCACACGTGACAGTGGCAAGTCACGGCCAGTGTGAGAGATACGAGGGGCGTTGATACCGTCGGAGAATAGAGGACTTAGCAACCTAGAGCAGAAAATTGGCATTGGTATTTGGTGTAATAGAATAGGATGAGATCTTAAGGTGAAATTAATAGAGCCAAGATTATTTACCTCTGAAAAGGTGCATTAGTAGCACCCCAAGTAGGATGCCTTAGGTTATTACAAAGTCCATCCAGTCTTCGGTACTTGCCAGCTCTGCATTCAACGTGAGAGAACACCGGTGGGCACACTTCTCTTATCAGTGTCCTGGATGTATCCACTAGGGGTAGGCCTTTTTCAATCTCTTCATATGTCAAGCCATATCTGTTGACAAGAAGAATAGTTATGTAAAGGTCATGATGAGTCATAGTTTTAGTAGTAGTATCTAGATTTTTATCACTGGATATACCGTGTGATTAAAATGAAAAAGTTTTAGTATATATGCTTATTACCACAGATTAACTACTCCACGGTTATTCTTCCACCGAAGGCTAATAAAAGAATGGCCACATTCTACTTTTTATTGTTAGCTATAAAATAATAACAAAAGTGTTTGACTTTGGAATAGACGAACATCGACATTCGCCTTCAATACCTGCTCAAATTGATTGATACACTTTATAACACTTCATGTAACCTATTTTATAACGGATATAACCAAATGCCAAGGATTATTGCAGTCACAATAGTACTTAGCCACACCTGGTGGATAACTATAGTAAGTAATTAAAACAACAGAACTGAAGAGTAGTTGTAAGTGGTAATATCCACCATGTTTGAGGTAAATACAAGAATGAACATGGTAGGATGATCTAATATATAACATCATATATAAAATTATAATAACCAAGTTTTTGAAGACGAGGTAATATATTTTAAGACCCGAATCAAAATGTAATGTCATTGCGTAGGGCAGCCTTTGTCCGGCAGTAAGCTTGATTACTCACGGCATAGCCATAATGATGATTCAGTTAGGCTTCCCTGTGCCATATCAATTAAATTAAATACATTTGTTTCAGATAACTAAATCTATATGACTGTTAGATCCATTATAACTTAATTTGATTCTATTTTGCCAATTTATTTAGATAACGATGCTTCTTCACAGTGGTTTACTAGATTTCAATAACTGTTAACTTTATTTGTTTTATGATTAGCTTCATGCCGTGCTGAAAATGTTGGTAAAAATAAGATCTTGAGCACAAAAAGACGGCAAATCAACAATTAGCGTATGTGGAAATCAACCAGACGATACATTAAGAGACACCTGAGATACGGTCCACTACAACGCGCAGGATGCTGCTGCTCCAGAAAAGGTACAACATCTAGGCGGCTTTTTTTCGTGTGGGGCGTCTATCCTCGTATTTTTTGAAGCTGAGACGAGGTTTATTTATGTCACTTTGATTTTTAGCTAAGTAAGTCATATCAGTTATTTTGCATACATGTTCTTTTTTAAATGTGTAACAAGGATAGCGCCTTGGGCTTCGTTCTGTAATGCTATTTTATAAGTGAGTAAATTGAATCAATTGAGATTGAAATTAGAATTTGATTGCCAAAATTGGGCCTGCCTAAAATGTTAATTACGATACGATCGAAACGATAAGGTAAGTTCCGAGAGCTACTGGTTTATTTTTTCATACCGTCTTGCCGTCCATTACAAATCAATCACTTGTCTTTGTTTCCTGTATTCGATGTCTATGGGAAAGTGCTATGTAGGGGTCCGGAAAGCATTTATCTGCCTGTCAAGTTAAATGGTATGTTGACACTTACATAACTTGTATTATAATGAACATCCTGAGCAAGAGAGTAGTGTAATAAGAATTACTACCTAATTGTGTAATTCGGGAATAGCACAACAACAACAATTAACACAAGCTACCTTGGAGTAGAAAGGGGTTTTAGAGGAAATTTAAAAGTACTTTACATAAGTGCAGTTCAATCAATACCAATTATAAATGAATAAATATAAATATTTGTGGACATTTTTACACAACATCATCTAGCTAGGCCCCATACTAAGCATAGCTTGTACTATGGGAATTAGATGGCTGATAGAATACTCATGGTTTTTTTGTGAATATTATAATATAATAATCATAAAGCACTCATAAGAATCTAAAGACAGTGCAGAACTTAAACGGCTGGTCGTTAAGGCCTGACATCTTCAGAGTAGGTTTGTATTGGTGCGTAGGGGTGTACTATGAAAGAAATTCCCGAAATTTAACCCCTATATGAGTACAGCAGGGATTGAAGTTTGCACGAAAATAGCTTTTTGATCTGGTTATTAGTAGTAGGTGTGGATGAAACAACTTATTTATATGTTATAATGTCAACTAGTGCCAAATGTAGTCCAAGGTGCCGCACTTGCTCCACATATGAATTTTACAATAGTAATGAAGGTTAATGACACTTGAATCATGATCAACATAATTATATTCATGAAATATCTACTAGGTATACCATAAGTAAGTAATTCTTGATACCTATGTCATGCTGATCGTTTTTAAAAATAAACATACATAAAATTACGCCTGTTTCCTATAGAGGTCGACAGAGACCACGGATTTCTACTTGCAACGATACTGCTTTACCTCTTCTTTTCACTCTCATTCTTCATACATGCTCGTCGGTTCAGGGTACTCTTGGCCTGACCTCTCTATAAACCTCCGGTATCTGGTTGAGATACAAACGCCGCCGAGGTCTTCTTCTTTCAAAAGTCACATTCGCACTCGCCTCATGCACCTTTTTCGGCAACCTTCTTTAATCCATCCTCCTTACATGCCCCAAACCATCTTAGCATGCCTTTTTCTATTCTCACCAGCACCACCGCCTCTTTTCTTTTAAATTGTTTCTCTTATCACACTATTCCTCACTCTATTATTCATATTCACATCACATATGCTACGCAACGCTCTCATTTCCTAAAATCTCTGAAGCGTATGTTTCATAACTATAATAATACCTAATAATAAATTTATTTTCAGAACGGATCTAAGTAGATGGGAAGAAAAACAAATATTATTTTTATGGAGCTATTAACATAATGGAAAGCGTGCCCACACAATGAACTAAATCCCAATAAGAATGTTAATAATAGGTACCTCCTTAGATTTGTTTGCGTAACACAGACAGCGTATACCACCATAGCACGCCATCATCAAAGTCCTCGGTCGTGTCTGTCTGACTGTATAAATTTTTCTCAAGAAATAATGACCAGTGTCGATTTTTTAAGTATGTTCGTACTTATCTATCAGCCTGTTTAAGCCATATTAAGTCAAAGTATACTTACCTATCTTATTGTTTAAAAATTAAGGTATTTACATAAAATTCTTCAAATAAAATATGTAGGCTCTCGGACTTTTGTTTGAATCTGACAAAGTTACAAAACTCCGAATTATAATTTGCAGACGTTGCATTGCAGCATCTTAATTGAAAGATTATGATAATTTTACAAAGAAATTTCCGTTAACAACGGGTTTTAGTGATTTGCTTGTATTTAATGTGCTTTGTCGGAGGTCATTAATCGTTATTATTACAATGGATACTTGCCTAACTGTCAGTGAGTATGTAACCAGTGTACTAAGCACGAAATAAATAACTTCTCCTGCATGTCTTCTCTTGAAAGCGATATACGACGTTTCGTTTGGTCGTTTTTAGTTACAATGCGGGGCCTTGGTAACCCATTCCAAAGTCCAGTTGTCACTGCCTGACATGCCGCACAGTGTAACTTAAAACAACAATACAAAACTTCGTTATCGTTTTCAAGAGTAGACCTACGGTATCTACTGGCATAATTACTCTTACCATAAGTATCATGGTAAAGCCGGTGAATTTTCTCATCATAAGTACCGATCCTAATCGGTAAAAAAATATTTACCATCGCCTATTATTATTTATGTACAACAGATCAATCTGGCACACAAAGGGTTCCGTAACCTTAGCTATAATAACAACACCGGCCAAGTGCGAGTCGGACTCGCGCACGAACCCTAAAAATAAAGAAACCAAGCTAAGGTTGCCAGAGAAATTCTATCTACTAGTCATATGTACTTACGAGTAAGTAATAGTATTTGTTTGAATTACATTACATTCAGAAGCTGCGTGACTTGTATTGAAACAATAGAAGATATCGAGTAACGTAGCCTAGATCTATCAATCATGCGTTGCGTTAAATTATACGAAGACGCGGCCTTCTAGATGATATGCTAAGATAATCGCATAGCATGAATGGGTCTTAATTTGATTTGAAAGATGTTTAGTTTAAAAGCTCTACCTAGAGCTTTAACCTTGGGCTTGCTTGGGTCTAGAAGACCTTACTAGGCCCACACACGTTTTATTACAAAATCGCATGTACAAATATCTGGGCTACAATCTTAAAAGCTTAACCCTTTGCTAACATGTTCCAAGAGACATTACTATTGTGTAAGACACCTTTATCTTATGACGACCGATGTGGCGGGCCAATGTCCGCCTGCAACTCAGGAGGTTACGGGTTCGATTCCCGCCTTTGGATTAATGTTTGTACGATCTGCAAATATTTATACCGGATGTTCTAGGTATTTTCTATGTATAATAAAAATATGTATGGTATGTAATGTATTGTATTAAATATATCAGCCGTCTAGTACCTATAACACAAGCTCTGTTTAGTTATGTTGTGTGGATTGTCCAGCATTATTATTATTATTATGTCTCAAATCTGGTAAAATATTGATTGGTCTGAATAATCTGGTGATTTTAGTGTTTATCAGTAACCTTACTCACTGAGTTAACAATACTTCAGTCAATGTCTGACTTGAATTAAGTTTCATTTGAAGCTAAGTACCTACTTACTTACATTTGAGAACAAATAAGCAATCTTGACACTTGACTCGGATGATTGTGAATAGGACGCCCTTGAGAAAGCCATAAGATTAATAGACAGTTGGATAAACCATTTATCTTAGGTCCTACATGTGAAGCTTGAAAAGACGAGGAAGTGAATGGTGACCGTTTGCAATGCGCAAGGAATCGCATTAGCTCTTCACTGAGTACTTGATAGCGGCCCTCTTAAATTGCTTCCGTGAGTAGACTGAGCAAAATACCCAGCTACACACATAACCGACCAATGCTATCTATAGATATTATGAACTGAGTGATAGTTTAATAATAATAATAATGCTGGACAATCCACACAGCATCATCTAGCCCCAAGTTAAGCAGAGCTTGTGTTATGGGTACTAGATGACTGATATACTTAATACAATACATTACATACATAGATATTTTTTATTATGCATAGAAAATACCCAGAACACCCGGAATATATATTTGCAGAGCGTACAAACATTTATCCCAAGGCGGGAATCGAACCCGCAACCTCCGGCGACGCAGGCGGACATTCGCCCGTCGCGCCACATCGGTTGTGAACATCACAAATGAAATGTTGAGCTAAATAAAATTAAATCAGATTGTTGTGTTTATTAAACAGATCATGTTTGCTAACTTAACATCAGGTGGTCTGCTTGTTCCATCAGGAAGACACATAGAAAAAAAAACTGGTCAAGTACGAGTTGGACTCAAGCACGAAGGGTTCCGTACCATTACCTAATACGGCATTATCTATAAAAACGGTATTATCCATAAAACCCTTAAATATTTATTTTATTCTGTTTTCTATTTTTTTGTTATAGCGGTAACAGAAATACATCATTTGTGAAAAATTCAACTCTTTAACTATCACGGTTCATGAGATACAGCCTGGTGACAGACGGACAGACACATTACAGACAGTGTGTCTTAAAATAAGTTCCCATCGTCTCTTTGGGTACGGAACCCTAAAAAGGCAGATTGGTAACCGCAGTGTCTGTGTACAGAACAAACATCGGTGATGAACACCGATTTGTTCTCGGTGGGGATCGGACACAATAATACATGTAATATGTAAATAATAAAAAGCTAATGCTTCGCTAATGAGTGTAAGATGGCATTTAAATCTCCGTTCACTGGCTAAGGTCACTGTCTGCAAGCGACACTAAGATCAAGGACCAACCCCAGACAGAATTGCACTTAACTAAGTCAGTCAGTAGGTGGTACACACAAAAGTTTCACAATAAGATAAGTCAAGAAGATTTATGCTTCGTTACACTTTATACTGAACGCTTAAAAAGTTTCTATACAATTAAAGTTGTAGCACCGGTGGTCTAGTGGGAGTGACCCCGCCTTCTGACCCTCAGGTCGTGGGTTCGAATCCGGTCATGCTAATCAATGGAGTATTCTAAATAAAAAATATACCAATATGTAAATATACCAATATCTATATAAAATGTACCAATATAGGTCACGCTCGTTAACGACTCTGAGCAGTGCACCGTAGCGTACGTTAGCAACGAGCAATACTTTTTTATAGGTGATGGTAACCACTTAACATCAGGTGGGATATCTACTTGTTCCATAAGCACGTTATAATAAAATAAAAAACGAGTGTGCTTTAGACTTCACTACTGAAGTAAAATTTCTGAAACGTTACTGGCTATGAGACAAAGAGAGAGAGAACAGTGCTTTCATACCCCCTCCACGGTAGTGTTAAACGTCTAACGCAACCTCGTTGGAAGTCGTATTAGAAGTATTACTTCAAAAAGACCAGTGAGAAGTGAGTGACAAAAATCACGACGGCAATAAAAAACGTCGATTCGGCAATTCACCTCGCGCTTGTTCACACTATCATAACCAAAATCGGAGCAATAAGAACACGCGAGTTTCGGAAGGTTGCTGTACCACGGGGTCAACGAAAGATCATCTTAGGTAAGTATTATTGCAAATCGACCTTACCTCGGGACCCCTGACCTTTTATAAAAAAAAACTGTGTTAATATATTAACACAGTTTTTTTTTTAAAAAAACTGTGTTAATATATTAACACATAGTTTTTTTTTATTACACTTATTGATGAACTCTACAGACTATAGTCTGTAGAGTTCATCAATAAGTTCCGAATATAAAATATAAGTACCTATGTACCTAGGTGCGTAGGTACTCTGTAGACATGTTAGATGAGTTCGAAAATAATTGATCAGTGTAACTTACCGCCGGGCTATATTTATAGAAATGTCAAGTACAAGTTCGCCAACACTCGCGTAGTCCTCCGGTTTCCACTCTCCTTTGGGCTGGGCTACCACTGCAAAAGGGAGAAACTTATTAGTTAACATGTATATTTTTTGCTTCCTAAATAAATATATTTGATTTGATTAACCACTGAAGTTTTGAAACTATCAGTCTTATCGTATCCACTATCTGATAGTATGATGTTTTATAAATTGTGAATTGCAGTTGCCATTTATCCGGTATTTATTGCCATGTTTTTAAAACTTTAACAAATATCGTCTATCACCATTATCTTAGTTCGATATCACCTATTTCCAGGCTTCGCAAAACAAAAAACGTATCGAACAGATACGGTTTTTTGTTTTGCGACACGTCTGACTTATCGCATCTGTTGGTATTGAGATGTTTAAATACAACTAATGGAAACGCCTGCAACTTCGTCCACATGAAGCTACTATAATACACATTTCAACCGCTTTAGGAGTTACATTCTAAGAATTTATTTCTTAGCCTCTACGTTTTTAGCCCAATATTCCCTGAAAATTTCAATTCTCTATGACCAGCGATTAAGGCTGTGCTCTGAATTTATGTCAGTCAGGTTTTTATGTCAGTTAGGGCAAAGACACATGAATGTGGTATATATTTCTAACTTTTAAAATGTTGTTACCTAATAGAGATTTCATTTTGTGGAAAAACTAGGTTACTAAACCGTTTAACAGTTGGACGATTGTACTCAAAAGTACCAAAATTCAATTCGATTTCGATTGTATCAAAACGGTAGCTAGATTGCTAAGCTTTCATATTCTCGAAACTTATCGATGAGTAAATTGAATAAATGAAGGTACTTACAGATTCTCTGTCTGGCTTCGAGATACGCTTGGTTGATGGCATCGTAAGTAATGCAAGTGTGCTGGCCATCGTAACCACTGAAACAAATATCCCAACATTAGTTTACAATATAACACCATTTTTTTTGTTTCACAGAAATATATTTGAACGATTATCAGCGTAATTGATTAACCATTCGTAACTACAGAAAAGTATCAATAGAAAGTCTGAAGAATAATTTGTTATGGAATATTCTTCTTGGTAACCCTTATGGCTGTAAGCAACAATCCTATCTCCTCTTATAAATAAAAAATATCTCTATCTATATAAATAAAAAAGGTAATACGCGATAAATACCCGTGCAATATAAGTGTTCAATCCTATCTCCGTTTCATAATTTGATTGAAATTACCACCTTTTATTTTAGACTTTTTATTTATTATTATTTATTTTTAGCCTAAACTGTCCCACTGCAGGGCAAAAGCCTCCCTACCTTTTTTCCAACTTTCTCGGTCAAGGGCCAAGTTGGACCAGTCTGTAAGATGTACATCTAACTCGTCACGCCATCTCCGTGGTAGATCATCTCATCTCATCTTTAGACTTTTGCTGCAGAAAAATATTTTCTTTTGTGTATCGTGGAGGTTAATTAGTCATTAGAATTCCATCGTATTAAAACTTGATAGATTCTTTAACTAAATAATGTTATTAAGAAAGTTGAGAATAAATTTAGAGTCGTAAGTCGTAACCTTCGCAACCCGTTAATCACAACCAACTACAAAATGTACCTAACCTTAATAGCAACCTCTTAATAGCCTGAACAGTAATTACTATGGCAGATACTTATACACCTGTTTATTGACATCCTTACCTCAATTAAAGCTGAGATGGTATTTATTTTGGATCACGCAATGCACCTCTAGAGGTACAAACTCAACTCTCGTATTTTTTGGGAGTTGAGTTGAGAACTGAAGCTAGAATTTAGTTATCAAAATTGTGCCTGTCTAAAATGACAGTTTCAAACATTTGGAGATTGGCACGATCGAAATTCGAATTAAGCGATATTTCGGTACATGAATTGAGCCTCTGTTTTGTGCTTCATAGTAAGTATGTATCTACTTTTATTTTTAATGTTGCATGTAGGGCCGACTGAATAGAAACACCCATTCAGCGAATAGAAACACCTGTTCAGCGGATAGAAACACCTATTTAGCCCACCTATATTTTTTATGTATCGTCTCTCTGATTTGTTCATGCTGTTTGTGTGCTATGTGTGTTCAAAATAAGTTTATTTTCTTTATTACTCTTTTGCTTACCTATAAAATAGCCATAAAACAACGACTGTCTTATGATAGCATAGCGGCGAGTTCCTAGTTGTCATAATTGCTCAAATTGAATTACAACTGGCAAATGTTTTGAAAGCACTCTGACTTACCAAACACCATTCGTATAAGAGAGGCTTACGTTGTGGAGGTATATGGGTTAATAAGTATACATGACCTTGTTACCGCATAGCATAATCAGATAAATTTGATACTCCTTTACAAATCGAGAAGAATATAATTTTAGCGGACAGAAAAGAGTTTCTTATCCTATTCGTCATATTGGATTTTTTCCGTTTTTTTATTTTATTTAAATGTTATTTAAGTTACTGTGTGTGTGTGCATCAAATAAACTTTATTTCTTTCTTTCTCTATTTGTAACGAAATAAAAATATGTTTATCTCATAAAACCGTCGATGAAGTCTGTCTTCCATAAATCAAATATTAATGCGATTGCGATTTCGCGTTGTTCCGGTCATTCAGTCACATGACTGTATTTACATAAATAAGCTATAAAAAAACAAGATTCTTGCAAATGATTGCCGTTTCCTTTTTAGAAAACGTTTGATTGTGCGCTTTTCGTTTAATTTATTGAGACTGATGAAGAATTTTTGATATTGTAGATCTTTCAACAAAAAAAAAGTAGGTAGATAGTACTTAAATACATGACATATTTTTTTTTGAGTAGCGTTGGTACAGAAAAATTTAAGTATATAGTATACTCAAATTTTTCTGAGAAAATAAATCCGAACAGATAAATATATATAGCACAAAGCAAAATTGCCCAATACCATAGTCTCCAATCGCTTCGCTCGCTCGATCAATGAGGTAACTATGAGTGTGTTTAATGATTTGTTTATGGATGTAGAAAGTTTAGGGTACTGTAATCTAATCTCTAAATCGTAAAGAAAACTATTTTTATCGTTTATTTATGCTAATTGTTTTGTTTCGCGTTTAATGCCAAATTTACTTTCCGTGCTTATCTTCTAGTTGTCATCTTGCAGTTAGAAAGCAGGCTTCCTAGGTCAGAACCGCTCTACCAATATTTGACGCAGACATTATAAAGGCTATGCGAGACATCGATATGTCTATATGGGCTGCACCGTTAGACAACTATTGAACTCATCTTTACCGTAGTGACAAACCTGTCTAACGTGAACAACAAATATCTTCTGCTTTGAAAGCATCTCAGAATGAACTATGGTTACAAATTCATCGAAAATATTTGGTATTTTTTTATGCGATTGCTGATGAAACAAGCAGATGGCCTACCTGATGTTAAGTGGTTACCACCGCTTATAACAAAATATTAACTTGCAGGTCAGGAATTGTTTGTAAGAAATGTGCTATATACAATGCACAATTTACCTACAATGTTTTGCGTCTATCGACCTGAGGTACACAGGTGTTAAGCCTCATGTGCCTGTCATTTTACTGGCACACCCTTCTAACCAGAATACAGCAAGCTGCTTGGAGACAGAAATAAGCATGGTGGTAGTACTTCCCCGGACAAGCCCTTAACTAAAAGCTCTACTACTACTACAGTACTAGTTGTACAGTGAAAGGATTTGAAAGTGAATGTGGTATCTTCGTTGCTCAATATAATGCGTGCTAGAGGCTGTAGATGAACATTGTAGAGCGGTGTTGAGATGTTACGACACATGGCCAGAGGTCAGTTTACTAGGCGTTTATGGGGAATGTTAACCGTAAGGTTTCTACAGAACCAATCACCTGCAAATGTCGACCTGAATACGACTTATGATTACGGCTCGATTTTTTATTATAACAGGCCTCTCAGTTCCGCAGGTCCACTCTTGGAAACGACAAACAATATATCTCAAAACGACAATACGAAACTTCGTGTGTTCTCTGTTTGAGTGTTATATTGTACTAGCGGCCGCTCGCAGCTTCGCCCGCGTGGCAGTTTTTTTTTCCCGTTCCTGTCATTTTTTCGGGATAAAAAGTAGCCTATATGTCAATCCAGGTAACAATCTATATTTATTCCAAATTTCATCCAAATCCACTGGTTAGAGTGTGAAAGAGTAACAAACATCCATCCATCCATCCATACTATTAGTAGGATTATAAGTATGTTTTCACAAGAAAAAAACAAGTAATTAGTATTTTATCAGCGATTTGGTTGCCATAGTACAAGCTTTGGTTTGTTTGAGGCTATAGATAGCGTTGTGTGGAATGTCTGACAATATTAATTTATTTATTATTAATATGATCTTCTATAACGATAAAGGTATTTGCCGCATCATTATTATTATGGTCGCTAAATGACGGTTACTACTTTGAAGGAACAAAGCTTTAGGTAATCGTGCTTGCAACAAGCTGTGAACTTGCTATTCTTGTCGAAGTTCCGAAAGCGAAATTGTGTTACGCATATTCTCATCCATTGTTCTTGTTGACATGTTCATTATACCAACATGCTTGCACTTCTGCGAAATTCAAAGTACTTTTCAAAACTTTCGTGGCAAAACCTTTTATAAATAAAATAATTTTAAAGAAATATGATGTGAACTGACACGAAAACTTCGTTTATTGTACTTTAAAAACCTATTGAATTCTATGAAAAAAGAAACGGTAGTTTGAGTGTTCTACACACAGACAAATAATCCATTGTTGAATCGTGAGCAAGCTTTACTTTAAACTTGACTCCCGTACCCTCATCTCATGGTGAAAGGTTAGAAGTGTGTCACGATGTCAAGTCTGCGGTGACAGTTGCGCAATACCGCGATGGTGAGAAAATATCGTTCACCATACTCTACTTGTTGACATTGAGTATTGTGCGGGGTCACAATTTGTAATTGGTGACTAATAACTGATTTCATGTTTGATCTCTGACAAGATCTCTACTCGTTACCAAACTCGTTGACATTGGGAGTGTAGTCAAGGAACGTAATTGGAACTTTGCCCATGCGAGACCCTGCTGAATGAGAAAGTAGATGTGGAACCTAAGCGTAAGAGCACTTTCAAATACTACAAAATCGATTCATGGGCCTAGTTTGATTTAGGACACATTTCGCTGATTCCACTTTCGTCAGGTCACTTAGGTATTTCGTGCGTAGTTTGATTTTTAGTCATTTGGTGATAAAATAGTTGCATTATTATAGATACTACATATATGGCCCTACAAAATAAATTTACTAAATTATGAGCTGTTATAAATTGAAATACCGTTTGAAGTGTCGCTAAGTCTGACCTAACAACCGGACCCAACTAATAACTACTTAGATATACGGGTCAACCACCATATGTGGTTAACACCTGAGCTTTCAGTTGTATTGCGAAATCATAACTACGCCTAGAATGGACTGATTTCATTACATAGAATATCTACACGTATTGTTAGTACTGACTGATACCGTTATGGGTATATTTCTTCGATAAAAAATGTGACAGTCTGCTCTATATAATTTTTTTAATACTTTACTTTATGTACACGCACACGACGGAGCACCATTTCTTGTTTATTTAATCAGAGTCAATATGAATTCCAGCGTATGCCGTTTGGCTTATCGAGCTCGTAATTTCGTTTGTTTGTTTGAACCATCAACAGTCGTATTTACTGAATTGTTTATGTACTCACAAGTTTCCCTTGAGCAGATTGATACTGTAGTCATACGCCGAAGAGCGTCCAGGTCCAGTGAGATAAAGTGCGCAGTCGCCGTCATCGCTCGCTACTTGCAACGCCGCGGATGCGCACGCGCATGTTAGCGCTAATATTAGCGCTCTGAAACAAAAACAAGTAAATTATGCCTGGGCTTCACGCAAAATTTCTAGCATTTTTATTATTGGTTAGCTAAGAGTATAAATGCAAGGGTAAATCCTCTTCACAACATTGTCAAATACCTATTATATTTGAACTTTTGCTTTTTGCTACTTATTGATGCGTTTGAGTTTTAGTTTTGTATATTATCAAAATTACAGAGTAACACTTGGGAGCATCACTTTTAGATAATATAAAACCTTTGTCAAAGTCAAAGTCACGAAGCATATATATTCAGTAATATCCGGAGGGATCATCTGGAACGTTTAAATCTTGTTGAATCTAAGCGCCAGTTGCGAGAAATTGGCGAGTGTGATTTTTACAGATAAGCATTATTATATAAAAACGAATAAATTTTGAGTACAACGGTGCTTAGTGATAAGCATAGTATTAGTAAAATTAAAGGTTATAAACCATTGTAGATCAAAAGTGAACGTGGTCCATTTATACGCTAAGTCCCGATTAAAATTCTAGTTGAGACTACAATTTAGCATAAGTAGAGCAACGTTGTTATGATATGCACTTAGTACTAAGACAAAGGCTAAACGCTCCAGCCAGTACGACCATAATCAACGGCACTTACAAACGACCTTAGTAGACAAGCCCAAACTCTGAAATATACTTAAGAAATGCAATAAAATAGGTAATTCATAATTTTTTGCTAATTACATCACTTCGCCGGATGCTAAAAACATTATCAAATCAGAATCTGTTGAATGCGTGCAATTATTTTTGTAATATACATTCAGACTTCAGACATCGTAAATTCAATTGAATTGCTCAACTCATATAAAAGGCATCAATAATTTATTAGTTAAATATCTCTGTTGCACTTACAACCAACCGATTTTGCGTTGTCTATATGTCAGTCAGTCAGGATAAAGATTCTTATTATTGGTGTACGCTTCTGTCCTTACTTATTGTAGATGCTTTATAAAGCGACAGTAGTGACTGTTTCAATCATACCTCTATTTATGGGACTCCTTGTAGTGCCTGGGACAGTGTTTTAGTTGGAGTAGGCTTGCCTAGCACCTATTCTATCCTCACGGCTTAGTCAGCCTTTTCAACAGGAAAGACATGATCAATAAGTGCAGAGCTAGCTAAGCCACGGGTTTCCTCACTATATTTTCCTTCACTGTTTGAGGCATTGCGCACATTTTTATCGAATAGGAAAATCCATTGGTGCACGACCAGATTCGAACTTACGACCTTAGGATCAGGTGCTTACTTATACCCTACCCTAAAACCCTACGTGTTTCATTACTCAGCGTACTTTAGCGTCGTGCTTGTTATTATCAAGTATGCGGCCTATGTGTGTTAAAGTACCACACGTTAGAACTTATAAGTATCAGATCGATAGGTAGGACATAAACTAGGTGGATAAATTAAGTTGATCTAGGCGTCGACGGTTGCTAGCGGCATGTACATGTATCTTTGGCAACTTTATGCCCATATAAAGTTATTATTTAAGTGCTTAATTAAATCGTATGTACCTACTTGTTTAGATCGTGACATATTTATCTTAATGATGTTAGTAGAGAGATCAAAACGACGTGGGTATTTTGCTTAATAACTTATTATTATTATTATTAACTACGTAAAAAAAACTAAATTATGAAGAAGTAAAGTTTTGTGAGTTTGTGATGTAGTAGGGGGGTAAATCTCTGGATCTACTGAACCGATTTTGAAAATTCTTTTACCAATAGAAAACCACGTTTTTTGTGAGTGTCATAGGCTATATGTTAACTCGAAAAATGAAAAGTAAAAACGTTTACCACCCAAAGTATGGCACGGGTCAGCTAGTAATATATAAAATAAGTTACATTTTATCTAAGTTTAAATGTCATTGAACCTTTTCATGTTCGAAGTAACCTTACTTTGCATTGTCTATCTAATACAAAATTCGTATATGTATTTTTGTTCAATTTATACCAGCTAAGCGAAACAAGAACATAAAAACAATCATATATTATGAAGTTTAGTCCAAATGTACGGAAATTGGATTATTTCTCATGTAAATTAGCGATTCGGTATGGTCATTTGGTAAAGTGGAAGTCCCGCGTCTTAAGCTTATATTGTGTTGGACTCATTTTAATATATTTATGCAAAAGTGTGCCTGCCTGCTTGTTATGTTCTCACAGCAAAATTATCGAGATTGAGATGGAATTTAGCTAGCGTTTATACGTTTATGTATACGAACGAACGCAAACGAACTTGCATTTTGGAAATGAACATTGGTATTATTTATACCTATGTTAGTTGCCTGGTAGAGGTCGCTGTTAGCTATAAAATTGTAATAAGTTTTTGCTAACTGTGTTTTTGTAGTGGTAATCAATAAAGAGTTATTTATTTCTCTAGCGGATTAGTAGTTTCTATGAACCTTCAAAGTCTAAGTAAATAAGAATTTCCAAAACTACTGCGTGCCATTACAGTATTCCGAAACAGTTTTGGTCTACAACACTGGCAATATTCAACTCGTGCTTTACCCAGAAGCTGGTTTATCAGTAGTACCTAGTTAGTATATTTATATGCACATATTTTTAAAATCGTTATCAATCAATATGTCAGTATAAAGCTCAGTTTATGGTTTTTACGCAACATAACTGTCTATCAACTGTATTATAAAACTACTCGTTAACAGGTTTATAAAATTACTTTTACGGTAATATATCTGCGCAATAAGCCTATTTAAAAGTTTCACCTGTTTTTAGGGTTCTGTATCCTAAAAAGAAAAACAGGTCAAGAAATACGGAACCCTAAAGGAGTCTTCTTGAGTCTTAGACTTGTACGTTTTTTAATACATGACACACGCACGTGTCCTACCTAATTAGTAAAATACCTTATCAACTTGATTTAAATTTAACTTTCTAGTAGTAGCTGTCTGCCCTGAGGCAGTTTTGTTTTAGCTTTGACATCTATCCTACTAATATTATAAACGCGAAAGTTTGTAAGAATGGATGGATGTATGTATGGATGGTTGGATGGATGTTTGTTACTCTTTCACGCTCTAACCAGTAAACCGATTTGGATGAAATTTGGAATAAACATAGATTATAACTTGGATTAACATATAGGCTACTTTTTATCCCGAAAAATTAAGGGGAACGGGAAAAAAACTGCCACGCGGGCGAAGCTGCGAGCGGCAGCTAGTAGCCCCATAAATGTATTATTTACATAAGACGAGCCATAGTGGCTTTGAATGATTTTGTGAAGTTATTTTCATACAAATTTAATTGTCCTGGGAAGTATTCGTGACGATTGTATGACAACCTTTCACGACTTTTTTTTAACTCGCGTGGTTTCAGACTTGTTCATCACCGCCCTTCTCAAAAAACTACCTTGTATACTTCTAACATCTGTTTTTCACACAGGTTTGCCCTCGGTAGAGATCGAATCCACAAATAATAATAATAATAATGCTGGACAGTCCACACAGCATCATCTAGCCCTAAGCTAAGCAGAGCTTGTGTTATACGTACTAGATGACTGATATACTTAATACAATACATTACATATATAGATATTTTTTATTATACATAGAAAACACCCAGAACACCCGGAATAAATATTTGCAGATCGTACAAACATTTATCCCAAGGCGGGAATCGAACCCGCAACCTCCTGCGTCGCAAGCGGACAGTCGCCCGCTGCGCCACATCGGTCGTCAAATAACAGTGCAGTTTTTATCGACTAGGCTTTTAAATATAACCACAGTATGAGTCAAAATAAAACCTAAGCAATAACAAATGCTGTACGTGTTTTTGAATTATAAGTTCATTTTGATAGGATGTAATAACATTTAATAGTTTCTATTTATTTTAATGTAATCAGTGAATTACTCGTTGGCCTCGATGGCATCTTGAGTGCCATCCTCTCACTCCAGAACACGTAGGTAACTAAAATATAGTTACGTGATTACTTTAGTTGAAATTGTACCTACCTATACCATCTGTAAATTCGTTACAATTGAATAAAATTTGCTACATAATTTATAAATTTTTACTAATACGTAATTATAAATTCAAATTAAAAATTATTTCTTGTATTGTAGCTTTTTTTACAACTAGTGTCGTACATAGTGGTTACTATCGCCTATAACAAAGCATGCCTCGCTGGCCTGGTTGGAAGTACTACCACCATGCCTATTTCTGCCGCCAAACAGCTTGCTGTGTTCCGGTTTGAAAAGTGCAGGTGCCGAATGCCGGCGAAATTACAGGCACATGAGGCTTTACACCTGTATGCCTCAAGTTGATGGACGCTGAGCAGTGCATCGTACGTAGGGCACGTTCCTAACTCGCGTAAGTTACAAGGCAATACTTTGTTATAGGCGATGGTAACCACTTAACATCAAGTGGGCTTCCTGCTTGTTCCATTAGCAAGTTGTATTTAAAAAAAACGTTAATCAGAGCATAGTTTATGTATAAAAGTGACGTAACTCCAAAATCGTGCCGAGTTACAGAGTATCTGCACCGGCGGTGACGACCGGCGCCTGCGCATTGTTGCGTAAATTCTGTTAGTACATCAAAGAAGAATTAAGCACCAAAAGTTCCGTATCGTTCCGCATTCAAGCACACTACGTCATACATTAATTGCATTTGTGAACTAATTGCAACTTAGGCAAAATCTTTCCTTGAAAACTTATGTTAGGTTCGACCAAAATCTCGGTCACGTTTTCATTATAAATTTAAAACCGCGAATATGTTTAGGTTTACGAAGTAATTTTTAACAGTAAGCCAACATTTTAAATAGGATGAGGTCAAAAAACTAATCAAACAATGACAAGCAAGTTTTTTTTTCTGACACAACATATTAGGCCTTAGGCCCGCTTGCACAACGATCACCAAATGTATTTAGCGAGCCCCTAAATGCATTTAGGAAGCTAATTACGTTCAACACCTTGCACGAGGAAAATTAAGTCGCTATTACATTTACGCTAAACATATTTATCTTGGTAAATGTGATTAGCCAAACAAAATTAAACTAATTTGTTATGGAATTGGGCCTTAGATTAGAACACTCGTGTGAATCTTTTCGAACGGTTTCCGACTTCTATAGAAGCATACCTATAAACAGTTAATCAAATGAATAATTAATATAATTACGCTAAAGAGCGTTTTTTTAATTTTGTATGATTGAACTAAAACTTTTTTTATCGCTCGAGGTACTCGTGAACGTGTGGGTTTTTTTATTATTATTATTATGTACCGGGACGAGTGAAAGATTTTATAAAAGGGGGAGACCTTTGCCCAGCAACAATATAAATTACATATTATAATTAATTAATTAATTATAATTAAAAATAAATATAAGAATTACCTACGCTATATCCATACAAAATACACTGCCGTATCTTTTTAATGCGTTAAGTTACTGACTCTATACCTCACCGACCTTTAATTCTTAGTACCTATAGATTTCAATTTTTAGAAGAAAAAGAGTCTTGACAGTCAGTCAGACAGACAGCAAAGTCATCATATAAGGGTTTCGTTTTTCCTATTGAGGTGCGGAACCCCTTAAAATTTAATAAAAATCTGTTGTCAACTTTTAAAACTCTCTGTTTATTTATGAGAAGAGTGATGGAACAAACAAAAATTCTACCCGCTGTTGAGCGGCTACTTTGGTCAATAACAACTGCGTAACTTTGAAGAGCGCGACGCGATGTTCACAAAAGGAAGGAGGAAGGAAGATACATTGCACTGAGTCAATCACTCTAAAGGTAAGTCATCTAGGCATATAATTTTATCGACACCTAGTTGAAGCAATGCAAAAGAAATGCAAGCGGTAGATACTGCTTGGCGGTAACGGTGCCGCTATTGTATTACTTCCCCGCAGTAGCTTTTTCACAAAGTACAAGTACCCCTAAAAATCTGTGTCATAATAATGGTCTTGTTCTGAATTCTCTCAAATGTAGCGCAAACGAGCTTGGCTGATCGTCGGTTGTGTAATCGGTCACTCGTCGAGATCGCATCCGATGCGCCGTCTTACATCACTGTCGCTTTGACCTGTACCAGTCACCAATTACCCACAACTAACTTGTTAGACCATGTAATCTTTTTTTTTATCGTCATTAGACTATCCTTTGGCTTTAATCTTACCTAATGCATTAAATTGGCTTAAAAAGATCCAGGTTATTAGTGGTCAGGAAAAACAGACGCTAGTAGGTAATGAGTTACGCTCCTTAGCGGTTCGCATAATGAAGGTGGAACCGAAACGCTTGGTGCGAATGGGTGGTACTGAGCCGTGCGCCTACTCGTCCTAAAGTGGAAAGGAGATGGTGGTATGAGATCGTTTAGTTTCTGGGCACATTCTCCAAAATTTAGCCTATAGAAGATCGTTAAGCAAGTAACTTTACGGCTTACGACGTATGGAATACCAACTACTACAAAACATGCATGACCGAATGTAAAATCCGGACGTATTTCTGACTACTCTTCTTAGATCCTTGAAAAATCCGAGTAGGTACTTGGTACTAAGAAATCTGAGGGAATATCTACCGTGCCTGGGTAGTCAAGTTGTGATGCTATTACTTTTACTTTACTTACTATTAATTTAATATTAAAATGAGTGTATACAAATGTTAGGCTTGCGTAGTATGTCGGGTACATACATATAAACATACTTTTACCTACACATAGTTCAATACATAGACAAAATACATAGATAGATAGGTAGAGGTTTGGTAAAAAGGCGGTAAAAGTGAAGCTACTACTTAGCTTTAGTATATGATGTAAATTTCGTAAATGTAAATGTTTTGTAAACAAATGTTTAAAAAGCATCACATGATCCGAGTTCACCTTTTTCGTGAACACAACATTGCACATAAAACATAAAAATAAGTAAACGTTGTTGAGAAACACAGTGAGGCAAAGAAAGACAAATATTGATTACTGTTTCGTAGCGATGACCTTAAACTACACTGTCCTTGAGTTTTGTAACTCCATAACATTTACAAATACAAAAAATACAAAATACAAAAATATTTATTTTAAACTAAGGTGCAACGTGATAGTAAACATATGTAACGATACTGACTGCAGAAGTTTGAGAGGTATTTGCTGAAATACTAAAAACAATACGAGCATAAATTATTAATAAGTACCTACCTACTCGTAACTTCTTACGACACTTTAGAATTACCAGCATTTTTATATTCATAACACTATCTCATTGCAGTATGCTTTGGTGTTTCGTTTGCTGCGAATAATTATTGCATTTAATATTCCCAAAGTTGGTCTAATAATTTGAAGCTGGTATGATATACACTACGTATAAACACATGCTTATATACGTATATAATTTTCTATTGTTTATGATTTCTATCTATAATTGGATCGCAAGATTTTCTAGGATTGAACGACTGGTTTTTCAGAACGTGAAAATTGCACATTTTTTATCCCTACCATTTCAAAGCATCATGACTTTAATCTTCAAGCACGGTAGATATCTCTTCAGATCTCTTAGAACACTTGGTACTAAGAGATATGAAGAGTAGCCAGAGGTACGTCCAAATTATTATGTTTGGTACATACCACCATTTTGCAGTAGATGGTATTCCATACGTGACAGGTTGCAAGCCCATCGCCGTTGCTAGAATACTTACTGGTCTCCACACGACATTTTCCTTCACCGTTTTATTTAGCATTGGCATTATATATAATTTCTTCTTATTTTTATTATATTGGCTACCGTAAAAATAAAAGTTAAACTCTCACAGAAGTGTGAATTCTCACCAACTAAAATGACGTGTTATGTCTAAGTTATATTGTAACATCCGGAGCTCTATATTGTTTGAGGTTGCGTTCTCTCAAAAAAAGCACAAAAAACCAAAAAACTTTCTTTCAAAAAATAACACACTCTTAGGTTAATTACAATAAACAAAGGTCGCTATATTTTTCTTTGGGAATCTATAAAATACGTAAAATTTTTATCAAAAATCCCAAAGTATAAAAAATCCCGCTACAATTCTGTACGTACCTATTTATCTGCGATGCAAATAAGTCTTTTAGTTACCTATTCACTAATACCGAGATGATCCATATTGTTTCATTGCCTGCGAGCATTTACTTATCTGTGGCTGCAGGCCATGGTTTGAATTATATAATTATAATATCAAAATCGTTAGTGGGCAGTCTTCACTTTCGCTTTCTAGCTGAGGTAAGCAGGTACACTATTGGCTAAAAGGGAATGCTGTTCCAAGCTTACTAGTTAGAAATAACAACTTTTTCTAAATTGTTTTTTTAAGTTCAACAATTTGGGATAAAATATGTAGGTATATGTATAGTTTAATATATTTATTTACCTATGTAGAAACAATTTAGTAACGCAGAAAAACGTCTTGTAATTTATTTCAAATACATTATTAAGTGTTGGATAATAAATTTCACATCAGGCGCATTCTATTCTTATGTCGTGAAAGTCATGCGCTCATAAAACGATGATGTTTGAAAATCGTCGCACTAAAAGCTGTTTTTATGCATCATTTGGTAGGAATGTAGTTGACAGATGTCAACGGCTACTATTGTTTTTTTTTAATATAATTTTTCTTTCGATAGTATTTTGTTATTTGGTAATCAATGAATGTGAATTTTATTTTGTTCTTTGCTTATGACTACCTTTTTTTTATGTGACTTGCTGATGGAACAGGCAGATGGCCCACCTGATGGTATGTGGTTACTACCATTACGTATAACAGAGCATTACCTCTCAGGTTATGCTTGTTAACGTGCCCTACAATGCACTACTCAGCGTTCATCAACTTGAAACATACAGGTGTTAAGCCTCGTGTGCCTGTAATTATACCGGCACCCACACCCTTCAAACCAGAACACAGGAAGCTGCTTGGCGGCAGAAATAGGCATGGTGGTAGTACTTCCCCGGACGAGCCCTTCACTAAGAGCTATTACTACTACTACTTATTTTATTAATGTAACCTAACAAACTAAAAAACTGTAGATGTTAGGTAAACTATGTTCAATAAATTTGACTTACAAACACTATTCTTGAATAGTAATTAGTATAGATAAAATAAAAAAAGCCTAGCAAAAGCATGTTTCCAAATATTTTGCAATCTTTTTTTTTATTCGACTTGCTGATGAAACAAGCTAGTGACCCGTCTAAGGTATAGTAGTACTTCCCCAGGCGAGCCCTTCACTAAGAGCTCTACTACTACTAATACTACTAATTTAAATCTGATGGAGAAATTTAGCTATCTATCCTAAAAAGTAACCTAATCAAACATTGAAATCAACCAAATAATCAACATTACATTACGCAGACATTTAACATATCTACCCAGATATTATAAAATAAAAAACGCAAGTTTTTACTGTTGGTAGAAAACAGAATTTATTTCAACGACCGCAAAAGGCTAGGCAACGCTACTTCTTGGATAGCTAAACTTGTTAAATCAATAACATCTATAAATTACCACTCTTCCTAAAAAACTAATATAGAAACATTTTGAAAGGAAATCCGCAATCAGATACTTAATATACGACCTCGGACACTCCTCGACATTGAATTCTCGCTCGGAAAGTGATATGAAAGTGGCAATGTTACTTTCTTAATAGACTGTAATCAATAATCACTAACTAATGAATATGAACCAACCAAACCAAATAGTTGTAGCTGATAAAGCTCCTAGATTTAGAAGTTACATAATCAGTTGACTGTTTTAGATTGAGTAAAAAACATTAGGAACATGAAGGGTTTGGATTTTTATCTGCAATTAACTAAATATCATCGATGTTTAATTACTGTGCAAAATGTGATAGGAATTTGTGCTACGCGCATACTTCACGTAGCGCGCTCGTAGCCGCTACGAAGTTTTAATCTACATGTAAAAAACTTCAACGGGCTCACGCAATTTTTTTCTGTAAGTTTTCTGTTAATTTTGATGTATGTTTTTTATAATTAAGTTGAATAGACTTACTTGAATAACATAGTATCAGCCACTCACTGTCCACAAATAAAGTCCGACCACTTGACCACTGGTACCATGGGCACAAAAGTCGATCACAGAAACTAATTCAGCAAACTGAGCTTTCAGTCATTGCGGTGTGCGGTTTAGTTAGTGCGCGTGCTCCGGTGGTGGTGACAGCACTGGCGGTGGCGGTATGCGTCTGCGCGTCGAAGCCTGCGCGATCTATGAAAGTGAAGCTCAGACTCCACCACTCTGAGATCAGAAGGACATCGATTCGGATTACTTTGCTTTGCTCATTGCTTCTATTTCGATGTGCCTGAGATGTCTTTGGTTGAGAAATATTTGGCAGTTCAGTTGCTGTCTTTTGTTTTGAAATATAGGGCACACTTTTCAAGGTGAAAAGTCTTTCTTATATGTGACCAAATCAAATTGTTGAGTTGCACAATAAAATGCAGCAAAAAGATCAGAGAGCCTTTTATAAAACTGTACTTTTGGTTGAATCTGTTTCTAAAAATGGATTCACGGTTCATCAACCTTTCAACTTCAAGCTCATGCATAATGCATTTGATGATAAATAATAATATGAAGCGCGACGAATCAGCATTTCAAATATACAGATTGGTTCAAGTTAACTACTTCGTTTTTGATCAACGGGAACCGGGAAATAAAAAAAAATAAAACAATTACATGTACATGTAACACTCTCGTTGAAACACTCTTTCGTCTTTTAGGTTAAATAAAAGAGTAAAAATTTATTTATCGACATATATAGCTCTCAGAATCAGTAAGTTGAAGTTGCAGTTGCAGAGCAGGCCATGTCGTAGAACCGATAGCCGCTGGGAAATGGCGATCACGAACCGGAAGACGAAGCAAACGACGTCCTCCTTCCCGGTGGACTGGCATTATTTGAAAAAATGATATTAATTCTTGTCTATCTAATAGGTAGAGTCTGATATTTAGCTATATGAGAATGTCGAATATTTGTCGCGGGTATTGCACAACGTACCGGATCAATTTATTATATTTGACATTTCGCAACAAAATACAATTTCGAACACTTTAAAAGTCTGTATTTTTTTGACTGTCTATTATTGTTTGCATGTTTTTTTATCAATAGCATGTTGATATTACTTGCTATCACTACGAGTATTATCTGAATGTAATGGTTTTTTTTTTAATTTTTTTTTATAACTTGTGAAACAGACTTCAACTTTTGGATTTGAGAACCAAAGTAATTAACTGATTTCGATGAAAATTTTATGGGGCCAATTTAAAAGTATACATCGGTATATAAATAACAGAGTTGAGGTAGCAAACATAAAAAATACAGCTGATTTAAGGACCTTCTTTTTCTAAGTTGGAAAATATGGATGCTCTGATTAGTTGAGTGTAACAAATCGGACGATAATACTATTAAGAGCTTTATACTTACACATACCTATACAATGATCATCATTGTATAGGTATGTGTAATATACCTACCCACACATCATTCAGTGATGTGTAGGTAGGTTTATATTTGTGTAAAGTAATGTACGTTAATGTTGTAAATAATAATAAAAACTTTTACAAGCTTTAATTCCAAGCTCGAATGTTTCCAATATCTTCTTCTTCCGAAGAGTTCTTAAAAATAATTTCACAAGGCATAATAACCTATGATAAATTTTAGGCAATTTCTCGGTGATTGAATATCAAATTTTGGATAGATTTCTCTGCTATGTATGCGAAATATGCCTTTCACGGCCTCGTCACGTGCCGACGGATCTGTAGCCCTCTCTAATCTGTTGTTCTATGGCCATGTTTATTAATCGTATACAGAAATATAAATATTTAAATATACTTTAGTAGGCACGATCACTTTAAACGAAGATACAAGATGAGTCTTACATATTTGTATTTAGTGTTCGTACTAATGAGTTGTAGCTATGTATGGTTTTACTGCTCATGGATAAGGTTGTTAAACAGTCGTCAAATTACTCAGCAAACAAAATCTAATTCCATTGGCTTCGGCCTCAAGCTAGTAGCCATGACAACATCCTACAAGCGTCCGCTAGTCGTTGCCTACGAGTCGCTACTTGTTATAATCTCTCACCTCATTAGCAAGTGGCAGTAGAATTAATTGTAACGCTCTTAGAAGCAGCAGCTACAATACAAGTTTAACAACTTAATGTACATGCTGTAAACGTAAAACTAACCCAAGCCATTGCTATATTTACTAAACTTACTGAAATGAATACATGCTCAATAAAATGATACATTTGTTTACAAAGAAAACTACAGCTAATGCAAGTATTTATGATTGATTTGTACAAAATACATATAATACAGTTGAGCTATTTACAGACTGTTGCAAACGATCTAGGGATAGCTTAACGGATCCAAATCAGTTGCTATCGGAAGGCTGCATTGCCACGCTGAATGGCAATACTGAAGCATTTATTATGAATGTGCTTATCTAATTTGAAACACATAAATGTATTGTTGATAAACTATTACAGTGACATTAGTAATGAGATAAAAGCACTTAATTCCTAAGGTTTATCCGACAAGGAACTATTCTTTGTAATACTAACGAACGCTTGTAAAATATTGGAACCTACTTTGCAGCTTACTTTAGATATATCAAATATTCAACTCTACTGAGTGGGAATTGCAAAAAAGTTAAGCAAGCTTCGTACCCTTTTAAACTTTAAATTTAGATAAAATTCTTTTCCGTCTGACATAAATCATCCAATTACTTATAAATCATTCAATTATCGCAACTTTTTTTCTATCACCCTACAATTACAATTCGTTGAGCTAACAACCTCGATTTCAACCGTAAGCCAAGGAGCGTAAGGTTCAAAAGACATTCTCTTAACCGGCATCCTCACGTAACACTGGTTCCTGTTCCACGTTCTCGTGTGATTCATCAAGATGATGCATTACATTTAAGAGATAGATCACCGTTTAGTGAAAGGCTTACTTACAAGTAAGCACTAATAAGCCCCGGTTTTGTAAAAAGAAAACCCGTCATATCAGTCCAATCACTACCAGTAGGTACCTTGGTACTTTAAGTATTTTAACACAATATAGTAAAGGTATAGAATAGAACGAAATATTAAAACATTTTTACGACTCCTACAATTTTTTTATGACTTCTTCATATAATGATAACCACTTAACATCAGGTAAACTATCGGCTTATTCCATCAGCAAGCCATACAAAAAGAAACTTAAATACTGTACTGATCAATTTGAATGAAATCCGAGACATAAGACTTTTATCAAGTGTTTGCTTTATTTATTTCCGCTTGAATTTAAAGGAGTTAGTTCTCTTTGAGTAGGTAGCAGCCCGGTAACGCTGTCGGAAATCGCTAGGCGATTATACCAGCATTTTAGTCCGTTCGAAAAAAAAAAAAAAAAAAAAAATTGAGTAGGTAGCAACCTCATTTATGGGCACGTGGTCAACATCCATAATTCTACCACTGCACATTCTACTGGCTTGAAACATGTATGAAATAAACATTATCAACGCTATACTGCAGCTGTTTTGGTTCACCTATTTCATTAGCAAAAACTGGAAATTGAACTGAGTAATTAAAACTTATTACATGTTTAACGCATTTTAAATGTCTTCAAATACAACTTTTCTAAGAGCTTGCATAAGAATCATGTTATTTATTTAAAACATTATCAAATTCATAATTTATTTATCTTTCGTTTGTAAACACTGCAGGTAAATCATCCACACGAGCCTTATTAGGTTTCACGATGTTCTCTAACCAACATTGTAATAAACCTTCTCTTTGAGAAAAAAAAAAATAATAACATGGTGAGGGGGTGTCTTTACATAATATTAAGTATGGTAAGCGTATTTAAGTGAGTATGGGCCTTTGTGCTTTACCGGAAGGCATACAATTCATAAAGAGTTATAGTGCTTTATAAGTTTTATAGTGCTTAACCACTTAAAGAAATCATAAAAGCTTTATATTATCCCTAAAGTTATGCACCAAGTGGGATTTCCCACTATACATACACATAACTTTTGGGATACTATAAAATCAAACTGTAATATCCATAAAACTTAGCTGAATCACAATATTACACAATTTTATTGATGTTCTTATCCTACTAATAATAGTAACGCGAAAGTTTGTAAGTATGGATGGATGGATGGATGTTTGTTCCTCTTTCACGCTCTAACCAGTAGACCGATTCGGATGAAATTTTGAATAAACATAGATTATAACTTGGATTAACATAAAGGCTACTTTTTATCCCGAAAAAATAACGGGAACGGGAAAAAACTGCGGGTGAAGCTGCGAGCGGCCGCTACTAACCTATAAATTAAGAAAAGTATACACATTTTATAACATTGGTTATATACAATTACCTCTGCACCACTTAATAAATTTACAGTTGGTCAAAACCAAATATGGCACGCGTTATCCAATTATCATTATTTAACTCTTTTTCTTTTCGTCATGGCATCTGTTTGTCAGTTAATGTTAATTGAATGTGTTTAAATAGTTTTAACTTTACTTTTTTAAAAAGTAAAGTCGGTTGTCATGGGTTTTGACATAGATATGGCATTACTCTTCAAAGCTATGGTTACAGTTTCGTTCAAATCAGGATCCCAAATACTACACTTTTATTTCAATTTATTACACTTGTGCTAAGACCTCAAGTTATGCTGGGTAAAATTCCACAGAAATTACACAAATAACACTAGAAAGCCAATTAAAATGAAAAAGCTATGTTGCTTCCAAAAATGACAGAAAAGAATTATCTATCTTACCGTCTTATCCGTTGTCAGATCACATGCACTGTGTACTACCCGTACACGGTGCGGACAAACGAATCGGACAATGGAACCAGTCTAGCTGCTAAGCATTTTAAAAAGGCTAAGCACAAAGACGAATATTTGTTTGTTTGAAAGTGAAATACTTATGGATGCCCTACCCACATTATACCATGCAGAAGTAGGTATGCGCAATGTGAGTGGGGAAAGTATAGTAAGATAGACTTACCATCTTTGCGAGAGCACAATAACATGGGAAAGAAATGTTTTAAAAAACTCAAACGATAAATATTTTTTTGTAGTTAAGTGTGTGAAGATGTCTAACAAATATAACATAGTCATTACGCTTAAAGATACAGATTGGATGCTATTGCATAAATGGAGATACATTGGTGTTGTTTGAAATGAAATAAAATTATTCTATGCTGTAGGAACCTTATTTGTCTACTTTGGTGAATAAGGCAGTAATTTATATATTTAACCCCTAGATAGAAGAAGAAAATTGAGCTCTTATTTTGTTTTGACAATCAGTGACATTATTTACTAGGTGACATGGTTGTAATTAGGTTGAACTTTAAACTGCTATAATTTTTATGTGCATGCCTCCAGCTTCCTCATATGGAAAATGCAAATTCTGAAAATGCCAATATTTAGTTCATATTTAGTACCATCATAGATTACAACCATAATTTAGGTGCCAAAAAAACAACGACGCTACAAGCCTTTGAAGGTGTGTTAGCTGAAGTAACATGCCACCAGCTTCCTCATTCAGTGTGGGCAAACGAGTGCTGATAGAGCTATAGAACAAACGCTAGCATTTAGTACCAGATGAGTGCACTAGGTAGCAAAATTTCCAAACCTGCAGCTAAAAAACTCTCGGAGTTATAAGACTTCATCAACGTGTAAGCTGACGTACCGTTATTTCAGCACGCACATGCTGGTTCTCTGAAACGGCTGCAGCTATAGACACGGTTGATATCTCCAGATTCAGTGCACAATTGGTGCCAAAGGTACCAAATATTTGAGGCTTCTAGGTTCAAAACTCTTTGAACTACAGGCTTTTAGCAACGTGTAAGCTGGGGAAACGTTTCTCCAGCTGACACATGCTGGATCTCAGAAACGGTAAGAGATAGAGATTCGGTTGATATCTCCAAATGTCAATATGAATTAGTGCACTTGGCACCAAAATTTTGGAGTCTCTAGGACCAATAGTTACATCACAAGAAGCAAAAAACCATTTAACGGTCAACAAATTCAAACCAGTTTTCGCTTCTATAAAAGCGCGGCGTTGCCGCTCTGCACGCTACAATAGCGAGCGAACATTATGCTTGTTCTCTGTCTGTTTTTATATCTGTCTCTGGATACAACGTGTGTTGCCAGTTCAGTTTTAGTAGGTCGATAGTTTTATTCGAGTCTTGTCAGAACAGGTATTATAGGTACGAGGTACTACTAAATAGGTACTTTATTTTGTCTAGTTTAACCAAATAAAATAGGAACCTAATTAGGAAATTGGGTTTGTATGTACTCAAATAGTGGATTTGACGACCGATGTGACGCAGCGGCCTGTGACGCAGAAGTTTGGGGGTTCGATTCCCGCCTTGGAATAAAATGTTTAAACGATCTGCAAATAATGAATCCGGGTGTTCTGGGTATTTTCTATGTTAAGTAAAAAATATGTATGTATTTTTGTAACGTCAGATTTGGAATTCAAAATGGCAGGTGCACATGATGGTACAAAAAACTGACATGGGTGTCTTTTTCTACTAATTTGGGGGTGCTGATTACGAATATCTGGTCAGATTTGAAATTCAAAATGGCGGGTGCACATGATGGTACAAAAAACTGACATGGGTGTCTTTTTCGACTAATTTGGGGGTGCTGATTACGAATATGTGGTCAGATTTGGAATTCAAAATGGCGGGTGCACATGATGGTACAAAAAACTGACATGGGTGTCTTTTTCGAATAATTTGGGGGTGCTGATTACGAATATCTGGTCAAATTTGAAATTCAAAATGGCGGGTACAAAAATGTAACAAAAAACTGACATGGGAGTCTTTTTCCACTAATTTGGGGGTGCTGATTACGAATATCTGGTCAAATTTGAAATTCAAAATGGCGGGTACAAAAATGGTACAAAAAACTGACATGGGTGTCTTTTTCGACTAATTCGGGGGTGCTGATTACGAATATCTGGTCAAATTTGAAATTCAAAATGGCGGGTAAAAAAAATGGTACAAAAAACTGACATGGGTGTCTTTTTCGACTAATTTGGGGGTGCTGACTACGAATATCTGGTCAAATTTGAAATTCAAAATGGCGGGTACAAAAAATGGTACAAAAAACTGACATGGGTGTCTTTTTCGACTAATTTGGGGGTGCTGATTACGAATATCTGATCAAATTTGAAATTCAAAATGGCGGGTACAAAAATGGTACAAAAAACTGACATGGGTGTCTTTTTCGACTAATTTGGGGGTGCTGATTACGAATATCTGGTCAAATTTGAAATTCAAAATGGCGGGTACAAAAAATGGTACAAAAAACTGACATGGGTGTCTTTTTCGACTAATTTGGGGGTGCTGATTACGAATACCTGGTCAAATTTGAAATTCAAAATGGCGGGTACAAAAATGGTACAAAAAACTGACATGGGTGTCTTTTTCGACTAATTTGGGGGTACTGATTACGAATATCTGGTCAAATTTGAAATTCAAAATGGCGGGTACAAAAAATGGTACAAAAAACTGACATGGGTGTCTTTTTCGACTAATTTGGGTGTGCTGATTACGAATATCTGGTCAAATTTGAAATTCAAAATGGCGGGTACAAAAAATGGTACAAAAAACTGACATGGGTGTCTTTTTCGACTAATTTGGGGGTGCTGACTACGAATATCTGGTCAAATTTGAAATTCAAAATGGCGGGTACAAAAATGGTACAAAAAACTGACATGGGTGTCTTTTTCGACTAATTCGGGGGTGCTGATTACGAATATCTGGTCAAATTTGAAATTCAAAATGGCGGGTACAAAAAATGGTACAAAAAACTGACATGGGTGTCTTTTTCGACTAATTTAAGGGGTGCTAATATTCGTAATCAGCACCCCCAAATAAGTCAAAAAAGACACCCATGTCAGTTTTTTGTACCATCATGTGCACCCGCCATTTTGAATTTCAAATTTGACCAGATATTCGTAATCAGCACCCCCAAATTAGTCGAAAAAGACACTCATGTCAGTTTTTGTACCATTTTTGTACCCGCCATTTTGAATTTCAAATTTGACCAGATATTCGTAGTCAGCACCCCCAAATTAGTCGAAAAAGACACCCATGTCAGTTTTTTGTACCATTTTTTGTACCCGCCATTTTGAATTTCAAATTTGACCAGATATTCGTAATCAGCACCCCCAAATTAGTCGAAAAAGACACCCATGTCAGTTTTTTGTACCATTTTTTGTACCCGCCATTTTGAATTTCAAATTTGACCAGATATTCGTAATCAGTACCCCCAAATTAGTCGAAAAAGACACCCATGTCAGTTTTTTGTACCATTTTTGTACCCGCCATTTTGAATTTCAAATTTGACCAGATATTCGTAATCAGCACCCCCAAATTAGTCGAAAAAGACACCCATGTCAGTTTTTTGTACCATTTTTGTACCCGCCATTTTGAATTTCAAATTTGATCAGATATTCGTAATCAGCACCCCCAAATTAGTCGAAAAAGACACCCATGTCAGTTTTTTGTACCATTTTTTGTACCCGCCATTTTGAATTTCAAATTTGACCGGATATTCGTAGTCAGCACCCCCAAATTAGTCGAAAAAGACACCCATGTCAGTTTTTTGTACCATTTTTTGTACCCGCCATTTTGAATTTCAAATTTGACCAGATATTCGTAATCAGCACCCCCAAATTAGTCGAAAAAGACACCCATGTCAGTTTTTTGTACCATTTTTGTACCCGCCATTTTGAATTTCAAATTTGATCAGATATTCGTAATCAGCACCCCCAAATTAGTCGAAAAAGACACCCATGTCAGTTTTTTGTACCATTTTTTGTACCCGCCATTTTGAATTTCAAATTTGACCAGATATTCGTAGTCAGCACCCCCAAATTAGTCGAAAAAGACACCCATGTCAGTTTTTTGTACCATTTTTTTTACCCGCCATTTTGAATTTCAAATTTGACCAGATATTCGTAATCAGCACCCCCGAATTAGTCGAAAAAGACACCCATGTCAGTTTTTTGTACCATTTTTGTACCCGCCATTTTGAATTTCAAATTTGATCAGATATTCGTAATCAGCACCCCCAAATTAGTGGAAAAAGACACCCATGTCAGTTTTTTGTTACATTTTTGTACCCGCCATTTTGAATTTCAAATTTGACCAGATATTCGTAATCAGCACCCCCAAATTATTCGAAAAAGACACCCATGTCAGTTTTTTGTACCATCATGTGCACCCGCCATTTTGAATTCCAAATCTGACCACATATTCGTAATCAGCACCCCCAAATTAGTCGAAAAAGACACCCATGTCAGTTTTTTGTACCATCATGTGCACCCGCCATTTTGAATTTCAAATCTGACCAGATATTCGTAATCAGCACCCCCAAATTAGTAGAAAAAGACACCCATGTCAGTTTTTTGTACCATCATGTGCACCTGCCATTTTGAATTCCAAATCTGACGTTACAAAAATACATACATATTTTTTACTTAACATAGAAAATACCCAGAACACCCGGATTCATTATTTGCAGATCGTTTAAACATTTTATTCCAAGGCGGGAATCGAACCCCCAAACTTCTGCGTCACAGGCCGCTGCGTCACATCGGTCGTCAAATCAACTATTTGAGTACATACAAACCCAATTTCCTAATTAGGTTCCTATTTTATTTGGTTAAACTAGACAAAATAAAGTACCTATTTAGTAGTACCTCGTACCTATAATACCTGTTCTGACAAGACTCGAATAAAACTATCGACCTACTAAAACTGAACTGGCAACACACGTTGTATCCAGAGACAGATATAAAAACAGACAGAGAACAAGCATAATGTTCGCTCGCTATTGTAGCGTGCAGAGCGGCAACGCCGCGCTTTTATAGAAGCGAAAACTGGTTTGAATTTGTTGACCGTTAAATGGTTTTTTGCTTCTTGTGATGTAACTATTGGTCCTAGAGACTCCAAAATTTTGGTGCCAAGTGCACTAATTCATATTGACATTTGGAGATATCAACCGAATCTCTATCTCTTACCGTTTCTGAGATCCAGCATGTGTCAGCTGGAGAAACGTTTCCCCAGCTTACACGTTGCTAAAAGCCTGTAGTTCAAAGAGTTTTGAACCTAGAAGCCTCAAATATTTGGTACCTTTGGCACCAATTGTGCACTGAATCTGGAGATATCAACCGTGTCTATAGCTGCAGCCGTTTCAGAGAACCAGCATGTGCGTGCTGAAATAACGGTACGTCAGCTTACACGTTGATGAAGTCTTATAACTCCGAGAGTTTTTTAGCTGCAGGTTTGGAAATTTTGCTACCTAGTGCACTCATCTGGTACTAAATGCTAGCGTTTGTTCTATAGCTCTATCAGCACTCGTTTGCCCACACTGAATGAGGAAGCTGGTGGCATGTTACTTCAGCTAACACACCTTCAAAGGCTTGTAGCGACGTTGTTTTTTTGGCACCTAAATTATGGTTGTAATCTATGATGGTACTAAATATGAACTAAATATTGGCATTTTCAGAATTTGCATTTTCCATATGAGGAAGCTGGAGGCATGCACATTAATTTTTTTCTCACTTCGTTAGTAAAAAATGTAGCTGTTTGTGTACATATTCACGCGGACAGCTTTTAGCTATGATTTTGTATGTGACCCATCATCTTGGGGTTAACATTGATCGAAGATTGATGTACTTATTTAAATTGTCATGAAATAACAATAGTTAGAACTACAAGTTTTACAATCTAAAGTCCACATCTCAAAGTCCGTACAATCATGATGAACTTTCTATCTCTATGAGGTCTTGGGCATTTGTTTAGGCTGAACACAACGATTACGAAATCCCGCTATAAAAATAAATACTAGTCTAATCGAAAGCTTTCCCTCCATCTGCATTTTTAACAATCTATAATATATAATCCTGCTAATATTATAAACGCGAAAGTTTGAGAGTATGGATGGATGGATGTTTGTTACTCTTTCACGCTCTAACCAGTGGACCGATTTGGATGAATTTACTTGTGATTCTTGGAGGATGTCTTACTATAATACTTACTATAATATTCAGCTGCCATACTGTTGGGTTACTGTTATTCGCATAAATGACTATAGTAGGTATCTCTCACTATACAGTTCATCATAAAAAAATCGGCCAAGTGCGAGTCGGACTCGCGCACGAAGGGTTCCGTCTCATCCGTATCTATAGTAAAATGGAAACAATTACGTTTATGGTAATTTTATTCTGTTTTTTAGTATTTGTTGTTATAGCGGCAACAGAAAACCATTATTTGTGAAATTTTCAACTCTCAATCACGCTTCATAAGATACAGCCTGGTGACAAACAGACAGACAGACAAACAGCGAAGTCTTAGTAATAGGGTCCCGTTTTACGCTTTGAGTCCGGAGCCCTAAAAAACACTCCGAAATGTTCATTACTTGTTGTGGGTCTTAGTTGTTACCCGCAACTTCGTCGATATACACTTTTGCGTTTATAAATGGTATGTTTAATCGGTGTAACATCTAAATGTTGGGAATGTCAGTAAGTAGGTAGATACAAGCCAGTTTTTCTGTTCGGTTACCAACTTTAAGCACAGGTGGGTGCAGTATGTACTCGATGCTAATTTCCATTAAAAATGTGAACTACGAATCGGGGCCAAGTGGGCCTTACACATAAGTTAGTCAATGCACGAGTTTTGCTCTGAATTTTAAGTAGTAATGTAAAATACAATGTTGGTATGCTATGATTTTTACTACGATGTTATAGGACAACTTCTGTGGTACAGTGGGCATTAGACATAAGATATTAGCTCGATTCTTGTGACGTGTCAAACTGAGCTGATAGAACAAGCAAATGGTCCACCTGATGTTCAGTGGTATAACCATCACCTATACCAAACCCTTAGAAACGTGCTTTCCATGCACTGACCTACCAGGCAATGCTTTGTTATAGGTGATGATTACCACTTAACATCAGGTGGGTCATATGCTTGTTCCACCAGTAGTAGCATAAAAAAAGAAAGGTCAAACATTCACACAACGCTCTCTCTAGCCCAACATAAGCAAAGCTTGTAATGGAAACCACTGTGAACTTTAGTTTATTTGTTTTTATAGTGCTTACCTGCACTTAAGGAAATCACAAAGATTTTTATATTATCCCAAAAATTATTTTCCTCGAGTAGGATTTGAACCCACGACCTTCCCCTTGATACGGGAATGCGATACCAACTGCCAACGCCACCGAGGATTCAAATGCCTCGACGAAAATAAGATTTGGAATGTTTATAATACGGTGCTATCGCTACCGTGGCTATCGTACTCGAGGAAAATATTTTTTTGGGATAATATAAAAATCACTGTGAACTTTGTACCTACTTACATGCTAATTGCACTTTTTTTTTTAAATTATTATATCAGAAAACTAAAACTACATAAAATTGTTCCCCGATTCGACCCGAGGAGGGCTGATGCGCATCAGCGCTCAGTGCATCAGCATATATCATTCAGTGATAATGCAGTTAGCTGCAAAATGCACAAAAGCAATTTGTTTTGTAAATAAATAATTAAGATTGGTTTTCATCAGAACTCTACCCAAGTTACCCACAATAGTTCAATGCTGTGGTCTAAACTACAATTGTGTAATACCGATGTAACACTATCTAATCTGTGGTTAGGTACTGATAAATTGAGAATTGTGCTTGCAAAAAGTCTAAATCCATTCATTGTAACAATACAAATACTGTAGTCAATGTAATAGCTAGACTTTTTACAGTTCCAGTGTATGCATGGTGTGGTAAATTACAATAAGGGAAAAAAGACTAGTTTGATTACTTAAGGCTCTAGTCTTGGTCCAGTAAAGATTTCGACAAAGATTAACTATTTAAACGAGAAGAAGAAACCGAACTGTGCAATAGAAGTTGTATTAACTTTTTGATTATATTTTTAACAAGCGAAACGCGCAATTCGTCCGGGTGAAGTTATTTTAGAAATTCCTTTCTTAGTAGGTACACCTTTACGCACCAAGAAGAATATATCTTGATATGATATGAATGTTCAAGAACTAGATTCAGAAGATTCAGATAATGGGCAAATGCTGTAGTTAACAATTTGGACCAGATCTGAATGAGACTACCATAGGGTAAAGTGTCTCATACATAAAGGTTGATAAAGATAATGTATTTGCAAAAACATGTACCTATACCCAGCTGTGGGTGAAATCAAACATGTGAATAGTGAAAATAATAATGACTGTACTCCAAGCATGATAGAATATTTAGAAATCTCTTCACATCACTAAAGATTCTTGAAAATGCATTGGGGGTAGTCAGTCTTTGAGGGTTTTGTAGATTTAAGATTTACAAAATAGATAATTACCTACTCAAGACGCCACTAGATAAAATCTTCACGCGCGTGTATATGAGAATTGCAAACAAGGTACTTAAAAAATGTTTATCATGCCTAAATTATTGTTAACATGCAGTAATAACGAAATGCCTTTGCAAAACATCAACATTAGTTTGCATATAAACGACCGACTAATTAATTAGGTGCTAAAATACCTACAGACTTTTAAAACGCGCATCATAAGTTGTGAATCATTATTAATTATCACTTCCAAGCCAGACAGAGAAATTTGCCAGCAACGGTTAGGTACCAACCATCTTTATAAATTGGCGGACATCGAACTTAGTAAATCTATGGTACCTACCTACCTAGTGCGGAAAATAGATACCTTACTGATTGAAAAGTCCACAGGTGGGCTATCCTCCACATGGAATTCAATTCAATTATTCAATTGGATTAGAGACAAGAGAGTGAGAGTGTCGGTACTTAGCACTCAAGATAAATTTCCCCTGTTATCAGATATGTCATCTCCTGGTTTCACGACATCCATGGGAGGTAATGAGGGAACTATTCTTAGCCGGGACGATCACGATTAAATAATCATATTACATCTAGAAATAATACGAATATGTATCTACTTATATGTAGTGATAGTGAATGGATGTAGAAACTAAAAACATTGGTTAAAAAAACAATTTATATTACCATAAAAACTGCGTTCTGCTCCTCGCTCTATGATAGTATTATGCAAAGAAAAAATATATGATATCTACCTACCACAAAACACATAAATCTGTCACCGACTAATGGAAAATAAAGTAGATAGATTACATAAATAAACTGATACCTATTATTATCAGTCACATGACACGAGCACAATAATTTGAGAGTTAAAACAATTTTCTCTCCGTGTTACCTCATAGAAGAATGCATTGTTTAGTTTGCATAATGTTCTCCATCAAAAAAATACTGTAGGTGCCCACAACTACCAACAACAATGGTCCGATATGATCTGGAACATGTGAACCTTCTGTTTAACAACCTTTTAACCGGTCATGCAACTTTTGTTTATCCTAACTGGCTATGGCACTTTTCAACAGATAATAATAATAATTAACATTAACGTTTAACACTACCATGGAGGGGGTATGAAAGCATGTTCTTTCTCTCTTTCTCTCAAAGCCAGTTACGTTTCGTATAATAAAGAAGTTTTTTTTATGTTTACTACCTGAAAACTCCGTCATTTATAAACCTATAAACCGATTTATAAAAAGTTCTTCTTTTTTAAAAGATATACTTTCAGCTTAGTTTCACAGAAATAAAATACAATATAAAACGCATAGAATAAGAACTTTAGTCCATATTCTTAGATAAAACAGTTGAGCTATCCACAGACTGTTGCAAACGGTCTACAGATTGTTGTAATTGTTTACCCACATTTTTATTTTAGAAAAAGTAGAAGCCTGATGTCAGATTTCGTAAACATTAATTGCGACGACGACGACGTGACTCGCGCGACACAATGGTAGTAACCACCGATTATTGATACAGTGGACACCGACCTTAATAGTGTGAGTAAAGGAAGATAATGCAAAGTTTGTAAGAAAGAGACAATCTAATTTCCAGGTTCTTTGTATAACATCCTTTGACTAACAAGAAGTCGGTCAAGTGAGCTATAAAAAAGCTATGTTTTTCGCAAGCTCATTTGAATTTAATTAAAGAGTAGAGTAATCATGTAGTAATTTTTTAATAAAACATTAGGTCACAACATTATAAAAAAGGTTGCCAACTTTACATAGACGACAAGCTTCGCGCACCGTTTTGCGCGTGTACCTAACCTTGGTTATAACCCATTTCAACCCATTTGGTGTAGGCTCTCAACCTTTAAGAGATGAAGAAGTATTTGACAAACTTTTGTTCTGTCATGGATCACCAACTGCTTGAAAGTCAAAATTATAATTAATTAAGTTCAAAAGTGGTTTTTTATTGTATTACAGTATTCAGCGGTATTGACGGTTACCTACCACCTGATTTGTCATCGACACGCTGTCTTATAAGGTGACTTCACGGACCACCAGGGGTCTGTAGACCACCGGTTAAGAACCACTGGTCTAGATATTTACCTAATACGACAGGATAATAGACTTTTGTATTTTATGAATATGGTAAATTAAACTGGCATAATATTTACATACTTACCTACAAAAATATGTATACATGTTTCACATGAAGAGCATCCAAATCAGTGCTGTAGTCAGCCAGCGTCAACCTGCTTTCTATAAAACATGATGTCAGCTTCGCCTGCGTGGTCGTTTTTTCCGGTTCCCGTTATTTTTTCGGGATAAAAAGTGGCCTATATGTTAATCCAAGTTATAATCTATGTTTATTCCAAATTTCATCTAAATCAGTCTACTGGTTAGAGCGTGAAAGAGTAACAAACATCCATCATCCATCCGTTACAAACTTTCGCGTTTTTAATATTAGTAGGTAGCATTTATCAGTACAACACATGGCTCATTAGTAAGCGCCTGACTTGTAAGCTTGTGTATTTTTTCGTGTCATTGTAAACGCTACTATTTACATGTTCCAAATACCTGCCAGCCTACACTCGTATTATTATCAAGGCTAAATCAAGTCATAGTGTTTACATAAGGGCGTGTCAGTCGATTTTGTCGAATGATTAATGATATAAAAAAATAGAAAATAGTTTATCATAAACAATTAACTTTTTTTTCCATTTTGCTAATGGAATAAGCATTTCCCCCACCTTTCATCTAGAACATAGCATTACCTTGCCACCATGCCTATTTCTGCCACCAAGCCAGCTTGCTGTGTTTCGGTTTGAAGGGTGTGGATGCCAGAGGAGTTACAGGTACATACATTAGGCTTAATACCTGTTTGCCTCAGGTTGATGGAGACAAAGCAGTCCATCGTAAGGCCATATTCCTAACGAAAGCGACCTACGAGGCAATGCGTTGTTACAGATGATGGTAACTACTTAACATCAGGTGGGCCATGCTTCTTTCACTAGCAAGTCGTTCGTAAAAAAATATCATGAGCTAATGAAGGTTTGTAATTAGCGTAATAGAAAGAATAATAAAATTAAAAGTATCCTTTGTCTGTCTACAGAGTAAAAGCTATGTCTGTGCCAAATTACATCTCACCGGTTTAGTCATGCTGTGAAAAAAACAGCCACACTTTCAAGTTTATACATTAATGAAATGAATGAATTTTCAGTCAAATATTAAGTATTAAAGAATGGGCACACAATAAGTCACGTTTTTTTTAATTTGAGGTGTTACTTGCGGCTACTGTAGTACTTTAACAGCCTTCATTGATTACTTGAGTAGATAGCTACAAGGTGTCCTAGAAAATGTGTGTCAATACGGATTTCATTGCAAGATATTATACCTAGCGTCTTACCCGGGTAATGTGTTATTCCAACTGTATATTCCACGTTTCTTCAAAATCTGTCTAGCTGTACTTGTACAATCCTATTCATTAATAAACTTTCTCATTTATAATGAAGTAGGTTATCTTCTTTTGTTAAAATTATCAATTATTTTGTTTTTCATAATTTTTCATGATTTAGGTATTTAATCAAATACCGAACTTTTAACAATTTAAAAAATAGTCCGCATAGAAATATGTGAGTGAGGTAATATACCAAATCATTTCTAACTCATTTGTATAGGCACCCTGTATATAATGGATGAAATACATAGTTCCAAATAGCTCACACACGATCCATACAGTAAAGTGGACCGAGGTCGATCTGAGGCGTAGATTTTATACTATCGAGAGTGTTGCAATCTCGCCCCGGGACAAATCCTGGCTATCATAAATCAAGTACCTACCTAATAACGTTGACCAGCTAATGAATTTACCGACATTCCAATTATGTTGTGCTTAATCCTAAATGTATAACGTATTGCGTACCATGGTACATAATAAAGGTAAGGAGTTGGTAGGGGTACGCGATACGGGCAACTGTGGCTTAAAAAAATGTATACTTACCTTTATTTTATTGATTAACAAATAGGTAAGGTAATTAAACTAACTACATCAGGTTGTAAGATCCGGTTAAAATTTAACAGTAAAGTTTTAACTTGTTGAACTCATAGCTCAGTTGCTAGTAGCTTTGCAGAGAGTAACGATGAGAGAGTGGGTTCGATCCCCACCAAGGATAAACATTTGTGTGATGAATGCAACTGTTTGTTCTCAATCTTGGTGTTATAATTAAGTAGGTATTTAAAAAAAATATCGAATCTAAGTTTTCTAACAGTCATCTAGGGCTAAAAGTGGTGTGAATAAAAAATTTATTTTAACAAATGTTAATCACCTTATTTAGATAACAACAAGTTATCAGTGTAAAGTTAAGTATCTATTCATTTAATGAGTAATAAATTCAAAATTATAACTTACATTTATAATCAGGTTATTAGTAAAATTTTCGTTTAGCAATAAAAAAATGCTTCATTCTTGTAACTATGTTAACCTGCAGGTATTTATACAGTGTGAGAGAATTACTATGTCCTGTTTTTTGTTATGTCAACATGTCCGTTGGAGCAAGTTTGTTTAATTCATGTGCCAACATCTGTCAATGTTGAGCATTGTTTAATAAAATAAATTGAACCCAATTAGCTTTGTCCTTTTGGATTTAATTTTGTAATGGGCAGTAATCGCTTGAACGCTTGTTAATTTGATCTGTAGATAACGTGTAGGTACCTAGGTATTACTTATAATTATTATTGCAATTCCATATAATTTATTAAAAAAAATAGATAAATTAACACAATCGTAGGTATACCTAGGGAACTTCTGTCGAGAATAAGATAAAGATAATAATAATAATAATAATAATAATGCTGGACGATCTACACAGCATCATCTAGCCCCAAGCTAAGCAGAGCTTGTGTTATGGGTACTAGATGACTGATATACTTAATACAATACATTACGTATATAGATACTTTTTATTATACATAGAAAATACCCAGAACACCCGGAATAAATATTTGCAGATCGTACAAACATTTATCCCAAGGCGGGAATCGAACCCGCAACCTTCTGCGTCGCAGGCGGACATTCGCCCGCCGCGCCACATCGGTCGTCAAATAAGAATGAACTCAAAATAGATGAATCATTTCTTAATGTATAAGCACGTATCCTTATTTATATTGCTTATCCTATCGCTTTTCATAAACGTTGTTGATTATCAGTTTGTCTTTATCGCATAATATTTCTAAAGATTTTTATTTTGGTTTACCATAGTTTTGTTCTTGAGCCATCATTCGGATTGGTCATGCTGAATGACACAAATGTTTCGTGACCAAGATAAGGTTCGCTGTCAGTAACAATAGTTCAGCAGGTGTCTACAACCGCACCTCACTTTCAAGTGAAGCCTAATTGGGTGAATTTCAATGTATGTAGGTAATGTTTATACAGGTTTAATCTCAAGGCTAGTGAGATTACCGTTTTCAAAGTCAAACACTTTATTGCGATTGCTTAATTTTATTTACTGTAATAATCTAACGTAAACATCTACCTACTTACCTAATTGGTTTTTATCTTTGTAGCTAGGTAACATTTTTTATTACCCGACTAACAGGGTGTCCTAGAAAGAAGAAAAAATATGTTCTGAAATTTAATAATCTATAATGAAGTTGTGTTGTGAACCTAGGGCGGACAAGTCTGAATAGTATATAAATATAAAAGTTCTTAATATTATTTTTCTTATAATTTGCCAATCTGAAAATGTAAACTACCAGCACCTACTACAAACTACCAAAAGCAGCAGATTCTTACAAATATTTTTAAAGATGAATCATTTAAAGGCTTTGTTCACAGGAAGGAATGCTTTCAGTTATTTTACCTATATTTTTAGTAAAATCGTTTCTTCTCTCACTTTTTTAAGGATTCCTTGTGGCTTATCTGAAAAAAGGCTTTTTGACTTCGAAATAAAACTATAAGTATTTTATTTTAGGCTGCATTGTACCTACCTACCAAACTATAATACAGCCTATATCTATGTACCTAGCATCGAGGCGGTAGGTATATTTTAGAACTGTATCTTTCGATAAATATTAACTGCGAATCATTTAGTTCATAATCATAATTGCATGTAATAATATTTGCATTTTGATAGAACTGCATCATTAGTTTTATTTAAAACCGTGTGGTCGAGTTTAAATTGATTGGAAGTGATGTAATTTATGAGTGTCAATCAAATATTATAACGATATTTATTTTTAATACCATCCTGAAGAAGTCGCCTGCTTCCTTTCCTTCGGCCTTTCCCATACATTATTTATTTCACGTTTATACATATTTTTGTTTGACGACAGATGTGGCGCGGCGGGCGAATGTCCGCCTGAGACGCAGGAGGTTGCGGGCTCGATTCCCGCTTTGAGATGAATGTTTGTACAATCTGCAAATATTTATTCCAGGTGTTCTGGGTATTTAGTATGTATAATACAAAATATCTATGGATGTAATGTATTGTATTAAGTATATCGGTCATCTAGTACCAAAAACACAAGTTCTGCGGGGCTAGATGATGCTGTGTGGATTGTCCAGCAAGATTATCATTATTATATCTAGCTTTCCGTATTTAGTACGGACTCTTCTAAACCGAATAAGGAATAACTGAATAAGGAGTGGTAGCTCTATGTGGAAGGCTCGTTAGGAGAAGTACTACCATCATGCCTAATTCTACCGCCAAGCAGCTTGTTATGTCCCGGTTTAAAGAGTTTAAGGTGTCGGTGAAATTATAGGCAGATGAGGCCTTAACACTTGTATGCCTCAGGTTGATGGATGCAGAGCAGTGCATTGTACGGCACGTTCTAACAACCATGACCTGCCAGGCAATGTCTTGTAAATCAGTAAAAAGTCGTAAAAAAACTAATATCTACATTTCAAGTAAATATCGTTGGTAGCTGAATAGCTACGCTGATAACTTCCGATATTTTATAGTTGAGTTATTAAATCAGTTTTGTATAGCATTGTTAGGACCGAGCTAACGCCTTATGCTTAGAAAGTGGCCAAAACCATGACCTCATAGATTAATGACGAGATTTTTTTCCGGTTTGTCTCATTTTATTGGGCTGTTTTCCGCAATCAGTTTGGGTAAGAGCATGTCCGAGTTGTGAAACCGAATAATGTAAGTACATAATTGAATTACGGTCTCTCTAAAACATCTGCCCGTCAAAACAACCGTGTTTTATGTCAGTATCAAAATTAGAAACGAGGCAGATTTCGATGTGTGGCTTACTTGGTTTCTTTTTCAATCGACTAAGCAATGAGCGTTTAGCACGGTCATAATTAGACCTACAGATTAGATGAGTGCTATATATCTATAATGGGTGTAATAAAACCACTTCCGAATAATTCAGGTACGTGTAAAGTTACCTACAACAAGGTCTTATAGAATACCACTTAGCTGACAGTGAAATAGATTTAGAGTAATACGATTATTTTGCTAAAATTCCTTTTTATCAACCAGCGATGTATTCTGTACAGCCCTCCGCCGATCAGTCAGTTGACCGCCGAGAGAGCAATGCACCGATCAGATGATCGCGATTTCATTTGGATTGTTATTTTTGGGGTTTTGTCTATTTTACGCGTTTTTAAACAAGATAATTAATTATGTACTTACGATGTGTCGATTTTTTTGCGTTTTTGTATTTTTTTTTTGTAACTGAATCATGGTCTGAATGCATAGTTTCAATTTTCAGAAGTAGACCTATTACTCCCGGTATACTGCTACTGTGTGACATTTTACAATTTATAACAAATTTCAATAACCTTAAGCTACATGCTTATGTGTTGAACCATATTTACTTTATCCACTGACATCTGTAACCCGACCACATTATATGCAATAAATTTCAAATTTAATTTCTACACTGCACACCATACTATACCGTGCTTCGGAGGGCTCGAAAGAGAATGGTGTTAGTTCTGGCTAATTTAGCAGCTGTTAAACCATGACAGGCAGCCCATTACAACAACTATGAAGGTAAACCATCAGTTTTAGTCACTAGATTATAAGTATACGATATATTTACTTTACTATTTAAATTGATAAAGCATGAAACTTTGTCTACGATCGTCATATCACGGACACCGCTAGTTCGAGCAACGCTATTCGTTCCCAAACAGTTATGTAAGATGATCCAAGCATTGCGCGGGCCTACTTTTTGTACGGAATCAGCTCTCTTACATTATCTGAGTTTAGTGGTTTAGTGCTTAATTTATGAACATACATAATATTATGTAAATAAGTTAAATAATTGTCATTTTTCGGTATATATTTTATCAAAATATAAATTTTTATGTTTCAAGCCTCATGTAACAAACGCCGTAAGTTTTAAAATGGTTTTTATTTAAAGTGGTTTTTAAATTAAAGTGGTGGTGAACCGTGGTGATCCTGTCTTAGAATTACCCTTCTTCTTCATTAAATCTTCACCTTCCATTGATTTCGTAAAAGGCGACTAAGGGAATGTACCAGGGTAAGGACGGCAGCATCTTTTGAATACCAAACACCGACACTGCGGTCACTAACCCGCCTTCCGTCCAGAAGTGGATTTATTTAGACTAATGACGAAAATAGTATCACAGCAAATTTGCTGATACCATGTGTTACTGTCGCCTATAACGAAGTATTACCACGTAGGTCACGCTCGTTCAGAACGTGCTCTACGATGCACTACTCGGCGTCCATCAACCTGAGGCATACAGGTGTTAAACCTCATGTGCCTGTAATTTCATGTGTGTAGGTAGGTGATTCCATTTTGAATGCTGTGATACCTACCATTTTAAAAGATATTAAATATATACATAGCTGATGTAGGTAGGTACCTAATAAAACACATAAGTAGGTACCTATCCCCTGCAAGCACTAGGCGCTAACTACACTCCTCACTCACCTATGAAATCGCTTACCTATACGCGATAAGGCCGCCTATTGTACTTTATTTGTTTATAATGTATCCTTGTGTACAATCTATATCACCCATCTATGGGTGATATAGATAGATGTATCTATCTATATCACCCATAGATGAAGTACCTAGCTTACCATTCATAACTTCAGAACAAATAATACAGTAGGGCTCTTAGTGAAGAGCTCGTCCGGAAAAGTACTACCACCATACTTATATCTGCCGCCAACATTTATTATAATTACAATTACAAATTACAGGTTGATGAACGGAGATCACTGTATCGTAGGGCACGTCCCACGTTAACACGTGTTAAATGAAATTATTTGGTGTAAGTTACAAAAGTAGACATCCTTGGTGCTAACATCCGCTTTGGAAATCTGATAGAGGAATGTGACCTTCGCGTCCAGATCAATTGCTCTGACAGAACAAAATAAAGCTTTGATTTGTGGCAGGCTGCGGAAATTGCGTCAGAAAAAAACGACCTCATTATTATTACAAGCATACTTAATGTTACTTACGCCTTGTAAACTAACAAACTAAGTATGTACCTAACTAAGGTATAGTACTACTGATAAGTACATAAGTGTAAAATTTAAAAACGGTGCTTATCTAGGGTAGGTAAGAATTATCTTTTAACTAATAAATAAAAAACTAACAGATACCTACCTACCTAAGTAGGTTTGGATTATTTTATTCAAATCATATATTGGGTAACGGTTTTTAATCAAATAATTTTTACTATTTTGCATGTTGCACCTACATAATGTATGTTGAAAGTCTAACCGGGAGACTAGAAATACGATGATATATTTGACATAAGAAATGTTACAGCTAGTTTTACAAAAATACTTTCTTTTATCTCGTTGGTAAGATGCTAAGGTGTATAAAGGCACCAACATACTTATAGGTACAACTAAGTCGCGCTGAGCGTAGTTTATTAAAACCAATCCGAGATCCGATTCCTGGTAGACTGGAGACCTACCATGCGTTACTACCTAGCATACTCAAGAAAAGTGGATCAATTCACGAACCTCCGAGGCTCCGAGTCATGTGACTACGCGAAGGCCAGTGGATTACATTCTATTACAAATTAAACGCTCATTTGTTAGACTGACAGTAGGTAGGTACTTAGGTAGTCTCCTTTACGCTATGTGAAAAAACAGGAATTCAGCATTTAAAACAAAATTAAACTAGTAGGTAGTTCATCCCGAAAAATATGGAGAACTTATTAATACTGCGTTGGCTTATTGATAGTACTTAGAAAAAATATGAAATGTGAAAAACTTTTCAGCCAGAATCACTTTAAATAGCATCCACCAGATCCAATCTTATCGTAATTATGAAATTGAAAGCCTAAGAAATAGGAGCTCATGTTACAGAGGTTTTACCAAATTCAAATATTTTGTATTGCCTCGCACGCAGCTTAGTTAGTAGTTAGCAGTATAAGCACCAATAATTAATTAATAATTTAATATATTACTAGTTAGTATTACTACAGATGTTATGGCGTGTATTTATTTTGTTGAGTATGTATTTTTTATAAATACTTTGTATGTACACGAACCTACCTCCCTCTATAGTCAACTCTCTCTAGCCTCAAAGGTTTGCTGGAAGAAAACTCTTGTTAGAGTTATGCTCGCCTTATGTCCACTATGTATGTTTCTATGTATTGTTTGTGTGCAATAAAGAATTAAAAGTGTATATAATCAAAGCATGTAGATAGATATCATAACATTACTAATCTAGGAGTACTGGAACATAGTAATCTTCAAGTAGTGATAGCTTACCTACAGAGCGTGGCTTACGAGACATCCTTACAATGCCAGTTAGTAAAGTAGGTACATAATTAATTGCACATTCAGCAATCTCAAGTATTTGGCAAGCAATCGATCTCTCTGCTAGTCGTGACGACACCGATCCACTAAGATATTTAAGTGTGGTGCAACAATTGCAGTACCCATGCGGATAAGTATCGTGATCCGTGAAATGATTGAACCTAATTACATCACAAAAGAAATAGGGAGGTAAGTATTCATTTTTAAGACTGGCTGTTGCATTGAGGTTAATGAATCAAAGAGTCGACCCTAACAGTTACCAACACGCTCTTACTTCCATGCAGAGGATGGCGTGGTCCTATTCTAAGCCCGGGCCATAGCAGATCGAACAACTCTTTAGTCTCAATCGGTAACATCACCTAGATAGGAAATTTACTGGTAAATTGAAAAAAGGAATGGGGCAATAACACAGCCGTCTCAGCTCAGTTTGTAGCAGCCCTGCCTTCTGTGCTGCAGGTAGTGGGTTCAATTCCTACTGAGGACAAACATTTATGTAATGAACATAGATGTTTGTTCTCTGTATGGGTGTTATATTATGTTCCAAGTATGTATTTATAAAAAAATTATATAAGAATTCTATCAGTCACCTGGTTCCCATAATAATAATAATAATAATACTGGACAATCCACACAGCATCATCTAGCCCCAAGCTAAGCAGAGCTTGTGTTATGGGTACTAGATGACTAATATACTTAATACAATACATTACATACATAGATATTTTTATCATATATAGAAAATACCCAGAACACCCGGAATAAATATTTGCAGATCGTACAAACATTTATCCCGAGGTGGGAATGGAACCTGCAACCTCCTGCGTCGCAGGCAGGCAGGATATAAAGGGATTTCTCTATTTTGTACGAGACAAAGAGTAGACCAAATTTAGTCGCATTGCACATCTTAGCCCTGCTGGTAAAAATTCTTCTCGTGTCTCAATACAAAACCTCCGACTTTGGGATCTAGAGAAAGCTCGTAATCATTTGGCTTTCAAAGTCCCGATACCATAGGAGGTTGGACTGTCTTCTGTAGAACTTCGTCAGGCTTCTGATGATGATGATATTTTATAACGATATAGGCTCGTGAATATGCATAAATACATAATTGTATAATTTAAATAAATTCATATTGTAAGAGCGCGTTGATGTCTTTTGTATTACAAACTGATTTACGTTTTATTCTGTCTAGTTGGAAACTGTACATACGAAGAGGTTTTTTCAATGATGCTAGATTTTTTTTCTATACTTTGTATTGTAGGTATGTAGAGTATAGTAAAGGTGCATAATGCATATATTACCTTAGTTTCTTACCTATTTTACAGTTAGTAGGTAAATATAGATACTTCTTTTCTAAATTCTTTTCATATAGTATTTTTATTTCTCAAAAATATTAGAAAATTACAAATAAATATTTCTTTTATTTATAAAACACTTTTGAAAGATACCCTGGCCATAATTAACTTTTGATGTTGACTATACTACAAGCGGGTTATGTCTTTTGTAACTGGAAACCAGTAACATTTAGTCATCATTTAATTGGAAGCGGCACATCAAAATCACTGCAAACCATAACTACTACAGTTATTTTACATCAATAAACGGAGCAATAGCATTTTGTTACTAGGTTAGTGTAGCGGTGCATATAGGTATCGTCCGGCTATTGAATTTCCGAACAACTGGTAGCCAGTTGAAGCCGGACTAAAGATAGAACTACACTATACACGACCCGCGTGGAATGTCTAAGAAATTGTGTATGGGACAGACAGATCCAGAGAGAGAAGACCCATACTGCCAGCGCCAGTCATCTGCTCTAGTGTAATTTATTACCCCTTTACAAAATGTATAGATAGGACCGATAGGCTCCTGATGCAACACGCACGACACGCGGATTGGGTTTTATGTGAGTGTGTAGTGTAAGACACAAAACCATATATCATATACGTATTATCTATTATTTTCATTCCTTTACCTTTCAGTCAGTTTTTTTGCAAAATACAGCCACAAACTTTTTTGAAAAATAGGCTTGTAGGTTTTTATCCAGTTTTAAATCTGGTGAATTCACTAATGGACAACTTGGTTTCATGAAGTTGAAAACTAATGTGTGTGTTAAATTTTAGCCGGACAGAGAAGACTGCATTCACATAGGTACACTGGCATCTCTAGGTACCTAACCTACTACCCAATGCTTCCCTTTCACGATGCGTGTTTAATTGCATTAGGCAATATAAATCGTTCGTTATAATTAAATCACATAGAATATGCACTAAGCGATATATTGTCGACCTCGTGCTACTTGTAGCGGACCGTATTTTACCGCAAATACGATAACATCTACTTTTATTTCTGTGTACTGATCTCAAACTTGAGCTGTTTTGCTTGTAACTAGGCATGTAGTTAGTCACACACAAGAAGCGTTTCTTTTAAATATATAGGTATTGTATAGTACAGTCAGCTGCACTAGAATGTATACAACTCGTAACTTTCAAAACGGTATCAAAACCTATGGTTAAAGAGAATTTATTACTCATAAAGAACATACCTAGTTCAAAACTTAATTGTAAACTTTCAAACAGTAAAAACTCAAAAGTTGAAACTAGCTGATAAGTTTACTTATTTTTTTGAGTTTTTGCCCTGTAAATAATAATTGTAACGCTGTAAAACCGAAGTTACGAATTGTATACATTCTAGTGCAGCTGACTGTACATTTTATATTATTATCATTATTTTCTTTTATGTACGATCAAGTAACGAATTACTATACAAATTGTTTTTGAACTTATGAAATCATTGGAACTGTAGCAAATGGGAGTTTGTATTGCAGGGAAAATGCCCATCTCACCACGGTCACACTCGTTTACCTGAGAGAAGCGTTGAGTAAGTTATTGCTCGTGAAATGCTTCATTTTGACTAGAGTAACGTAAGACTGTTTTGCTTATGTAACGTTGCATCTCATCGTTTGTATCTTTGATTAATTCACGACGAGACGTTCCGTGCTATTTAACTCAATAATTTGATTCAGTTCAGTAGGTATCTACCTATCTTCTAAAAGTATGCGCCGATGGGCGGCGGCACAATTTCAGCACTATCCCTCCACAACAGCAAAGATGCGGTTTCACGAAATTTCAGACTGTAAAAGCTTGCTCCGAACCAATCTGCATTTAAACCGATGCATAACTAATGGTTTATATTATGATATTACTAAGGGGTGATTGCAAAAATAGTTTCGCAAACACCCTGCTGGTATGGGCGTGTTGATGTACCCAGTTTCTTGGTAGAGTTTCAAGTCATTTTGGATTATTAAACTTGGTATGCTAAGCACAATAGCCATTTTACGTTGTGGCTAGCCGTGGTCAATTAATTCTAAACATTAGCTTTAATTGACCATAGAATATGGTAATCGTGCTTTACCATGCATAAAAATACCACTAACACCTTAAAATATTACATAAAGCACTATGGATTCCGAAATTAAAACCACAAGAATGCAATAAGTTACGAAAAACTTTTATAAAACCCAATTTGATGCTTTAACTTGTTGACACAACGAACCACAACAACGAAATGACAAAAAGTAATACCTAGCAAATTATAATCAACTTCATAAAATGCTCTTATGAACAAAATATATAATTTGCAGTTTTTAAAGTTAAAGTTTTAAATTTATTGATGATACATTCAAACCTAACGGTCAAGCAATCATAGCGTGAAAGGAACTCGAGAAATTGCACTGACTGTGATACAAACGGCGCATCATAAAGGTTCAGCTCACATCCTTCAAAGTACCTACCTAATATGCTCAAAAACTGCATTTTCGTGATTCTGACGTTTATTTCATGCATTTATAATAATAACGTCATCCCATAATGTAGAGGACGTTAGCAGTTTTGTCATAAAAAATATACGCCGATGAAAATGGCGGAGGCGACGCGTGGCGGCCGGTATAGATACCTATTTTTACCATTTTTTTTTTGCGTATGTTGCACCACTTCGATCAACCACAATAATGTAGGTTAGCAATATCTTAACGTCTTTAAAAACGTTTATACTGCTAAGACTATAATGAGAAACTAAGTTTTGATTCCAATCACCCGCAGAGCGACAGCAAAACCATAATCAAAACTTTGATACTCTTCACTAGTCTTAGCAGTATCTAAACCCTTTACTATATCAATTGGTTTTAGCATTAGAGATCCAAAACGTTTAAGATAGTGCTAGTATTGTAAAAATGAATATCACTCTGCAGGTCACGGTTTTTTGTGGGTGAGGTACCTACCTACGAGTATAGTTCTTAGGCAATAGGCAACCCTACCAACTGGAAGTAGGTAATAACTCAGCACCACTATTTTAAAACGTTCGTTATGCCATTTCGGTTCGGTGTCGGCAGCTTCCGACGAAAACACGCTGTTTTGAAACGTTCGTTATGCCATTTTGGTTCAGTATCGGAAGCTTCCGACGAATATTGTGAAAACGCTATTTTAAAACTAGCGATGAGATACCGACAATCTTTAGCGAATTCGCTCGGAATCGTAATTAACCGTTTCAAAATACGCCTGCAGATGTACCTAACCTACTTATCTACTGAATACACCTTACCAGCCGAAAGAAACAGAATAATGTTAGTTTCTTAGAAGAAGTACCTTAATAAGTACAGAACTGTATTGTTGGATTATTCGTTTTGCAGACGACAAATTAATTCACCGTGAAATTAGTCATTGCAAATTGCGCTTTTGCCATTCAAGTCTTACGATTCGTCGCCGCTGCTGGTTCAATAAATTGATTTCGAAAATTTGAATTTGCTAACGATTCCAGTTATACAAGAATTTACCAAATGCTCAACTCAATTACCAACTTACCTAATGATATAAGTGCTAGCTAGGCATACTCGTACTTACAACACAACCGCTACGGAATTAAGGTTCTACCCAACATTCTGGGCATGTATTGTTTTAGATTCTTATTATTTTTAGGATTCTCATGTTTTGACATGAGATGATAGACATTACTGCGACGAATGCTCACTAGACCTGTCATTAAAAAAAATGCTACATGTCGTTTTGCACGTAGGTAATATGTAATTTTGTATTCTTACCAAGTTACATATGTCAGTTTATATACTTACCAAGTTTCACAAGGTTCTCCGAAAAAACCTGTATCGTCATAATTTTGCAAATCGTTCAGCCACCGTATGACTTACGTTCTGCCAAACATTCTGCATACCTACAATTTTTTTGTAATTTTTTTTTCAATGGATTACCGCAATTTGAAGTCTGAATCAATAAACTAAAATAGGTATACATGGAAATACGAGTGGTTCCGCCAAAAAATAGATTCAGTTTTCAAACTAAGTAAGACGGTCACAAGTTGGTACATCTTCGAATAAACAGAATTTTCGGTCAGTTTAAAGCCGTTCCACATCACTTGTAGTCATAGTGTCTGCATCTGTCGACCGATGTGGCGCGGCGGGCGAATGCCCGCCTGCGACGCAGAGGTTGCGGGTTCGATTCCCGCCCTGGGATAAATGTTTGTACGATCTGCAAATATTTATTCCGGGTGTTCTGGGTATTTTCTATGTATAATAAAAAATATCTATGTAATATCATCAGTCATCTAGTACCCATAACACAAGCTCTGCTTAGCTTGGGGCTAGATGATGCTGTGTGGATCGTCCGGCATTATTTATATTTATTTATTTATTTTATCACCACCCACTATCATCGCCAACATAATAATGTACAAAAGTGAGTAGGCCACTTGATAGTGCCCCAGGCCGTTAAAGGCAATGGTGGCAAGCCGTAAAACGTATGATCACTGACCCCGCACCTAAGCGCTAGGCCCAATCTTTATCTACTTATTTGTCCAATTCAAACATTCCGGGCGACCGACGCCGCCGGCTTTATAGTGACCAAAAACCGAGATTGAAACAGACATTTTGGGCTATACCTTACTTACCTAAAAAAAAGTTTTCGGATTCGATAGCAATTAAAATCGTTATAATAAGTGGTATAACCCTTTTATTTCTTAAAATCATATTAGACTTATAAATAACTTCGTTTATACGGACACTAGCCTAAAGGAACATATCTCACTATACGCATTTATATACAACTAGCTGGTACCCGCGACTTCGTCTGCGTACTTTTAATTTGAATATTATGGATTATATTAAAAGAACGGTGTAGATTTGGGTATTGCATTTGGTTAAAAGAGAGTAGGTATATTTAAAAAAATTTAAAAATATCTGTTTACAGTAGGTATAAGGTACCTATGTATTCCATTGAGTGGCAGAAAGTACCTAGGAAAATGTATTGGTCCCTTTTGTCCAAGAGACACTTACAGGGGCCAGCGTCACGTTGTGTACAAAAATATTTTAAAATGACCTAATTTAAAACATTTTTGTACACAACGTTTGCTGTTTTGTTATTATTTGTTAAAATGTGGAGATTGTTTGGACTCGACACTCGGTAGCAGGCCACGTACAGTTGGCCATGCGAAAAACAGTTTTTTTCTAAATGGACACCTGCTACTTTAAGTGTTTGCCCTTGCGCTTTATTAATGGTCATTGCGAAGGCTGGTTTGAGGGGAAACTGGATTCTTTTAAACTGAAAAGGTAAATCTGTAGGGATCATGGGTATGCGGGGAATCAAAACTTCTTCAACTTTAGCTATTCCTGTCATTATAATTGCTCTAATAATATTGCGTCCTAGCTGCGTAATTTGCAATCGAGTCCCGTTGCATAGTCTCGGCGCTTCGAGATTTCTCATTAACAAAACTGGAACCCCAACTTTCAGTCTCAGCTTATGAGACGGCACTCCTGACAGCTCTAAGACGTCTGCCCTCACGTGTCTGCCCGTTCGGGTAGGCATAGTTAGATTCGTGCGCTCCCCCACCACACGACAGCGCCGTTGCCTGCCGCCACACTTCGGCGAATGTGCGCGACGACGACCGACGGCAGCGGCGGCGATGCAGAGTATTCGTTAAAAGGAACTTTAACTTCAAAAGCCAAATTTTTTTTTAACTTGATACACCCAAAACTTCTAAATATCATGTTCCTAGTTTCAGTGGTTAAGATTTTGTATACAAAAAGTTTGGCTTCGTAGTTCCCGTTCCGAATCCGTTCCGTTCCGTTCGAATTTCGGGAATTCCGTTTGTAGAAAAACTCTGCACATCCTAAGAGACCTACGTACCAAGTTTCATGGTTTTATCTTCAAAAATGACGAACGCCCATACAAACTTTCAACCCCTATTTCACCCCCACACTGGTAAAAATTTCAAAATGCTAGAACTTTTTTTTGAATGATTTTTTGTTTCTTATTTAGTGCCTAAATACAAAATGTAATGTTTTTATCTTCAAAAATGACGAACTTCATACAAACTTTCAACCCCTATTTCATCCCCTCACAGGTCGAAATTTCAAAAACGCTAGAACAAATGTTTAATTATTTCTTATCAAGTGTTTAAATATAAAGTTTCATGGTTTTATCTTTTAAAATTAAGAAATCCCATACAAACTTTCAACCCCTATTTCAACTTTCAACCCTTTTTTTCGCAATAAAAGGTAGCCTATGTTCTTTCTCAGGGTCTAAAGATTGTCTGTGCCAAATTTCATCAAAATCGGTTGAGAGGTTTAAGCGGGAAAGCGTAACAGACAGACAGACAGACAGACAGACAGAGTAACTTTCGCATTTATAATATTAGTTGGAATTAGTTGGGATAGTTGGGATATTAGTTGGGATAGTTGGGATATCAAGTGTTTAAATATAAAGTTTCATGGTTTTATCTTTTAAAATTAAGAAATCCCATACAAACTTTCAACCCCTATTTCAACCTCTTCATCCCTTTTTTTCGCAATAAAAGGTAGCCTATGTTCTTTCTCAGGGTCTAAAGATTGTCTGTGCCAAATTTCATCAAAATCGGTTGAGAGGTTTAAGCGGGAAAGCGTAACAGACAGACAGACAGACAGACAGACAGAGTTACTTTCGCATTTATAATATTAGTTGGGATTTTATCTGTGACTTTATATGTATGATATTTTGTAAGTATTTACTTTCTTTGGGTCTTTTTTATTGTTTTTGTACTTTTGTATTAAAATACGTTGCTTGAAATAAATCTTATACTCTATTATTTTTTTACCAAGCTGCATACACTTTATGTAATAAAAATTTACTTCATTACAGGCTTAAATTATCATTAATATATAATTAATTAGACACTACAGAAGTTGCAAGTCACCTAACTATACAATACCATAGATGGTGTTACCTGGTGTTAACGAGACATCTTGACGTGGTCACGTGGTAAATTAGTATCTAATTGACTGAGCGAGCGAAGTGTGTCAGTTTCGTGATGGCCAAAAATGCTTTTGTCCGTCTGTCTGTCCGTTCTGATTTTGACGAGAATTGGCACACGAGTTGATTTTTTTAATTATATTTTTGTCAATCGATATTTTTGGTTGGGAGGAAAATAAGGGGGAAAGAGAGCAGTTTGTTGCTTTTATCAAGTTCTATACAAGATGTTGCGAAAAAAATTCAAAGGGAAGATTATAGAGGGGAAGTTTGCTGTAGCGTTATTTTAAGACTGATTTAAACTTTGAGGACGGGAATTGCATGGTTATAAGGGCTCGCCAGGTCTACTGTTCTCACAGAACCACTAGTATAAATACGTAAATTCGACTAACTATATTTTTAACATAGTGGTTTTTTCCTTAGCTGTATGTTTTTAACAGTTATTACAAAGGTCAAACATTGCAAATAGCCTGGTAGGATTCAAGATGGCTGCCTCCGCTAGGTGTAAGAGTTAGCTGGCGGCTCGCTTTCAGGAAGATGCAGACTCCGGGTCGGACTGGAATCGGCTCCGTGTCACAAGCAGTACCGCAACCTGATGTTATGAGGATCAAGCTTGGACTGGGCCGATTTATTGTGTTGTAAGAGCCGCCACTTTCCACCTGTAGACAAAATTATGTTTGTTATCCAGTTTTATGGTTTAAGCATTTATTTACTCTTAAGAATTAATAACAAATTCACTTACAGAGAAAATACAGTTTTATCTTAAAATTAAGTATGTGCCGTTTAGCGTAGCTAATCCACTATTACATAATAAAATGACTTAGATAATATAATGTGGGTAGTTTTGAAACAAGTACAGCGAACCGATGCATAGCAACTGTAAACAATGCGCTCTGTGCGGAACAATAGAATTTATCGTAAGGCCTATTTCACAGTGGTGTCGGAGCGGTACTTGGTCCGTACGTACCTATCCTAATGTTGAACAATCTTTTAAGATATGGCATTTCAGTAGTTTTTTAAAAATGTTAAATGAATTTACAGATTTAATGTCTATCGGCAGTTTATTATAGAGTTGCGCACCTTCGAACATGATATTTTTTTTTCCGTAATTTGTCCTTGGTTTTCTTAAATATATGTTATTGGCTTGTCTTGTTAAACGTTTTTGAATAACGATTTTTTTTGTGAAAACTAATTTAGAGTGTAAGTCTTTAGTTATTATTTTTCTTATTAACGTACAAGTGTTATATTTATATATCTGCGAGAGGTTCATCAGCTTAGTTTCTCTGTAGATTTTGTAAGTTGGTGTCAAATAATCATAATGAAAAAGCCTTTTAATAATTTTATTTTGTGCTATTTGCAACATTTGCAAATTGGTTTTTGCCGCCGTTCCCCAGACTTCAATCAAATAATCTAAATGTGACTTAACAATGGAGTTATAGATCGTGTATTTTACTCGTCTTGGCAAAGATCGTACTATGCCACGTAGCGCTCCTGTAAGAGATGTAAGCTTGGTTCGGATCTTTTCAATGTGCGGTTTCCACGTAAGTTGGCTGTCTAGTATAAGACCGAGATATTTTTCTTTAGTTACTCTGTTTATAATTTGACCACTTATGGTCAATGGATTATACTTGTCAATTATTTTGTTTTTAGCAGTGAAGATGATGTAGTTTGTTTTAGATGTGTTAATCGTAAGTAAGTTAGATTGTAGCCATATATGTAGTATATTCAAATCATTTTGAGCCTCTTCAATTATTGAAACTATTGAGTCACCAGTGTAAAATAGACTTGTGTCGTCGGCATATAGCGTGATATCTCCTTTTAAGCCAATCTCGTGTATGTTATTTATGTAGATTAGAAACAGTAAAGGTCCTAATATAGACCCTTGGGGAACACCATAGGTTATTAATTGTGGTGAGCTTTGATGTGCACCAATTTTGACAACTTGGTATCGATTTGTAAGATAGGATTGAAATATTTTGTATGCGGTACCTGTTACACCTATGTCATTTAACTTTGTCAAGAGTAATTCGTGGCTTACAGTGTCGAATGCCTTTTTTAAATCTATGAAGATCCCTAGTGTTATTTTGTTTTTATCGATGTTAAGTTTAATTGAGGTGACAAGGTCGATTGTAGCCGCAAGAGTATTAGATTTTGGTCGAAATCCGTACTGTTTGTCAAATAGGAAGTTTTTAGAATCCAGAAATTCACTTTGGCGATTATGTAAAATTTTTTCAAATACTTTTGATAATGTAGGCAAAACAGATATTGGCCGATAGTTACTAGGGTCCATTCTATCGCCTGTTTTAAATATGGGACTAACTTTAGCTATTTTTAGGGAATCTGGGAGTTGACCGTCACTAAAACACCTGTTAATGCAAGAGGTTAAGCTTTCAGCTAATAAGTTTGTTACACTTTTGAGCATTTTAGTACTTAGTCCATCTAACCCCGCACTTGTGTTTGCGTCTAACTTGTTTATAATTTTAATAACTTCGTCCACAGTGGTTGGTTTTAATTTTGTTAATTTTGCTTCGTTTAACTTTAAATTGCCTAATGAGGTACATGTTTCATTATTGTGGTACTTAATTGGTATTTTGTTAGCAAGTTCTGATCCGATATTGGAAAAGAAAGAATTAAAACATTGACATATCTCATTGATATCTGTGACTGGGCCAAATGGAGTATTTAATTTTGTTGGAATAATCCTTTGTTTGACTTTATTACTAGCTAAGTCATTTATAAGCTGCCACATTTTTAAAAGGTTATTCTCACAATTCTGGAAAGATTTATAGTTAGATATAGATTTATAGTTAGTTTTAGAACCTCATACAGCTAAATAGACCGTTGTTTTTAGAATAAGAGGGTAATGGAGGGGTAATTTCCCTCCCATGGATGTCGTAAGAGGTGAAACGCATCTGAAGATAGGAAGCAGCATATCCTGAGTACTAAACACCGACATTGTGGTCATCAATCCGTCAGCCAAGCGTGATGACTATGGTAGAACGAGAGACACATATTCAATAAAAACTATGTCGTGGAAATGCAATTCAGGGAAAACTGGTTTACATGTATATAAGGTAAAAGGTAGATTGGTTAAATATTAGATGTAAAATATTTGTATAAACTAAATTACTTCCGTTATAAATAAATATATGCAGACGGTCTGTCATTTGACATCTACACTAACCATTATTTTATGATGTTTGTCGATATTAATACTAAAAACACGAAAAAAACGAACAAAAAGTGGATATTTTTTTCACGTTTTTAATTTTTTTTGGAATCGGAATTAGTCTAAATGTGCAGCTTCATTTTTCGGAAGTAGTCTTATTACATACTGCACTATCTAACCAATGTTGTATGGCCTCGCAGGCATTATTTTTTTGAGGGACGTTGTCTGAGTACCTACCACTTACCCTAATCTTAGCCACGGCGAAGTCAGGCACAGGTGGTCGCCACACACAGCAGTGCTCGTCCTCTAGCTGCGGGTTGAATAGTAGCTGGTCGGTCGCATAGCTGCTATAGTCCAGCATTGAGACTAGGGTGGCCACGTCTATGTGCTTCGGCGTGAGACCCGCACGGACCACGTTGTCTGAGCAAGCCATACATTCTATACAATCTGTGGAAGAATAATGTTATAGTTATAGTTGCTATAGTAGTCGGGACAATACTAACTGAAAAATAAATATTATAAGGTTGGCATGTAGAAAATGCTCATAGCATTAAGCCCGCCTTTTGTACACATGTACCGTGATAGTTTGGGTTGAAATTTTTACAGATACTTAATGTATTTCTGTTGCCACAAACAACAAATACTAGAAACAGGATAAAACTGATATTTAAGGGGCTTTTATACAACACATACGGAAGAGAATATGGTACGGAACCCTTCGTGCGCGAGTTCGTAAAAGCTTTACCTCCACTCAAATAGGCGTGTGGTAAGTTTGGTTTGAGGAATATTGCTTGTCCGGGATGCAATTCCATATAGTTCATGAAGTAAGGCGCCCAGCAACCCACGTCGCCCGGGTAGTCTGCGTGGAGTCGTTTCAATAAAGGATATAACATGTGGTTCTGTGTAGCTTCATCTGGAACAGAAAATATTTTATCTCTTGTATGAAAATAAATAATTTTTAGTGGAGATTATTAAGGGACTTCAGCCCCCGTACCATGAAGTCTTATTACGATTGTTGTTTTTTCCTAATATATACGTCTATTGCTTAGGTCTATTGTCTTGTATTGTTTGTCTGTGTTGTCCATTTACTGTACCTCAGACTTCATTAAGACATCCTCAAGGAATCTTAGTAGTTGACACTAAAACCTGTGAGGAGATATCTACCATGCCTGGGGATTTGACGTCCGATGTGGCGCGGCGGGCGAATGTCCGCTTGCGACGCAGGAGGTTGCGGGTTCGATTCCCGCCTTGAAATAAATGTTTGTACGATCTGCAAATATTTATTCTGGGTGTTCTGGGCATTTTCTATGTATAATAAAAATATCTATGTATGTAATGTATTGTATTAAGTTAATCAGTCATCTAGTACCCATAACACAAGCTCTGCTTAGCTTGGGACTAGATGATGCTGTGTGGATTGTCCAGCATTATTATTATTATTATTATAATTCATGTTTAAGGAAATGGCCTTTTTTTATAAACCTTTAAAGCATACCTTCATTTTCCAATCTTTCAAGAAGCCTCTTCAGTCCATTGGCAACAGTATCTTTATCACAAGTCATCAAAGAGTTGAACAATGGCTTGAGGACTTTATCACTCTCGCCTTGTTCTGGATGAGATAAAAAGCTATCTATACACTCCTTTGATAATATCTGAATAAGTTCTGGCAACTCTGAAATGAGAACATTATAAATTAAAGAAAGAAAGAAAAATAAACCTTTTATTTATGACAGGCACTATTATCATAATTAAATACTACCTTAATCTGTGATACTACTCATAATGTCACTTTTTCTATATTAATTTTCACAATGTTCTACTAACCATTGTAATAAACCATTTTGATGAAAAATACAAATACAAAATGTAACTTGTGTCGCAAATCAGCCTCTGACTCTGCAATGTTGGGTGTGTTGCATACAACACTGGTCATCTCTTAGACCCATTTGGTGATTGGTGATGCATGCCACGGACAAACTATCGACCAATAATAAATTAGTATAGGTTTGGTCCAATATTACTCAAAATGGATACACCTTTTGGATATTTTTTTATCCAATGAAATCTTGAGATCACTAAGATAATAGCTTGATTCCTACCATATTTCTATATGTAACTTTTTTACCTAGTTATAAAACAAGAAGCTCTAGTATGGTGCCAATTCAACCTTGTGACAGTTTGTTTGTACTATTCGCTTTGGTATTAACTATTTTTTACCGATAGATCTAAGTAAATAATCTACTTCATAATTTTTTACCTATTCTGGCTTATTAACATACAGACGACACATCCTAAGCCACAGTTGTAATGACTATAGCTTCATGGGCTATTGAATAATAACGTTATCAGTATACTAGTATCTATACCTATTATAATAGCACCTCAATTGGAAAAGTGGTTTAACAATGAAATGTAACAGACAGACACACTATGGTATTTATAAATTTATATTAATGTGTACCGTTGGCAATTCACTATGAACAATAAAATAGTTTGTGTATTTTAACAGAGTATAAAATAATCTTTCAAACGATTATTGTCTTAGACAAGGCAAATGCAAAGTTCGTAAGATTAATGTAGATTGTAGGATTATGGTAATTACTTAATAGGTACACTAAACATTGGCTTACAACTCTGATTTGTTGTCCCTTCAGTTATTTTGGATGGAGTAATGTTGAATTTGCACCAAAATTTACACAATTTTATGTCATCATCAGCTACTACTTACTTTTACTAACTTACTTTTAATAAAATCATGAATTTCAGTGAGCAGTCTAAATCCGCACAGGGCTTCAAATGTAGTCAGTGCTATGGCAAGTTCTGGCTTGTGGTTTGGATCTCTGTACATATCAGGAAACATTTTATGGAGCTCCTCAGCATGATCCTAAAACAAAATGTAAATACCTACTACATAACTATGTATCAATTAAGTAAATAAATACCTATTATAAAACATATTCTACATCTTAAATTATTTCTATTTCAAGTTTTATTCATACATAACAGAGACACATATTATATATCTAGAAGCAAACTGGTTTAGGACTTTGAGGGATGCAGCGAATATAAAATGATACAAGCTTGTAGAAAGTGGCTGGTAGGTAGGCTGACAAATGATGATAAACAGTTTAATTTTTACCTTTTTAGGATGAGCTTGGATTGACAAAGCTTTTCTAACAGACAGTACTTTCAAGAGAAAAGGTACAGCAACACCAAATCTCTGCTTCACCAAAGGTCCAATTGCATCAAGGTTGTCTTTGATGTAGTCAGACAGTAGCACATTCCTCTCTATAATCATCGAAGGTCCGTTAGGATGAGTACCCATCCACAACTCTGCGTACGGCTTACTTTCATCGATGGACACACTGGGATCTGCACTTTTCAGTAACTTGGCTACAGTACTGTCTTCACCCAGTTTGCCCCAATCATAGTTCTGAACTTTACACTGTAATTCCATCTTGTTGGCTGACCTGGTAAAAATAATTGGTTAAATAACAAGAACAGTTCATCGGCAATGTTAAATAGCTGAATTGGTAAGTTGATACCTAGTTACTTTTATTTACAAAGAAAATTACAGCTAATACAAGTATTTATAATTGGTATCTACAAAATACATAATATGAAGTAGGCACTCAGTTACTTATACAAGATACAGGACATGCCAGATGTTCAAAAATCAACATACTTTGCTCTTGTTGATCGAGGTGTTTCAGTGAAGGAGTGGCAATGACAAATATTAATTGATTACCTTACTTTTTTGTTCTTCAAAAAATACGTGAAAATGAATCAGGCAGATCCTACTAGCCAGTGCATCGGGTAAATAGTTACAAAACAGTCTATAAAAAAGTACTCTGTGATACAAAATAAATAAACTAGGTACCTACCTATAATCGAAATTATCGTCACAAACGAATTACGAGCGAGACATTCTGTGGATTGAACGAGATCGAACCACAGAATACGGATAGAACGAAATAAGAAGTACTCTGTGAACGAAATCCGATATCACAGAGGAAAAGGAAAACTCGGGTGCCATGATTACACAACCATGGAATACACAACCGTGAAAAATGCAGCCAGGAATTTGTACATTTTGGCATCCGATTCCATGGTTGTGCTTTCCAAGTCCTTTTCGGATAGCATTAGTTGCATGCAGAGTAACTTTTGGTTGCATGCTAGTAGAAGCTCATGAACGTTTTAACGATGTATGACATTTCTATCCGAAAAACTTCGGTAATGCTACGGATATTCTACCAATGTTAAAGACCAATGTACTTATTTTTAGTGTAATGTAAGAGCAAATTAGAATTAAATTGTATTGTGGCATCTGATAGGCATGAAAATGTTTCCAAGATTTGAATAAAAACACAATTTTTTTAATAAATACCTACTTACTGAAATAAAAACACGACATTGGAAAAATTGTTTGTCAAAATGACGGACGGCCATAAAGAAAAGAAGACATGATTTAGTCGGGTTTTTTTACTTTTTTAAGCATGCCAATAGTGGGATCAGAAAGCAGGTTCTGATTCTAAGGTCGTGGGTTCAAATCCGGTCGTGCACCAATGGATTTTTCAGTTCGAAAAATGTATGTGCGTAGACGTACCTACCTACCTCCCTTAGACCTCCTTGAAGACATCGAATTACCTACTAAAACATCAGAGGGGATAACTATCATGCTGGGGATTATAGTCGTTATGCTATTTCTTTTTCAATTTAGTAGAACGTAGGTCCCACGTCTTATCGTATGCTGTGTTTTTAATGTATTTGCCTTACTTACTGGCTGGCTTGAGTTATCTACTAGCTAAGTAGTAAAGGGCTGCTTCGTCGAGAAAAATCACATGAATCCAGGCGAAATAACTTCTAATTCTGCCTAACATCTACTTAATCTCACCTACACCTCATTTTAAAAATGCTTCAGAGTGCTTATTCTCTTCATACTGTCTGATATCACCTTCTAAAGTGTTCAGTAACTGCAGATCACGACTCAGAAGATTAGATTGTTTCTTAGAAACTTTTGCAATGGTTTTAATCTCAGATTCATCATTGACCACAGGATTTTCCAATTTAAGTTTTTTTTCGGCAGCGTTGTGTCCCTTTAATAATTTTGCGGGAATAGCGAAGCCAGAAAGACCTCTGTTAGTAATTTCCACATTAAGCCCATCTTGTATGGGCTCGCACAGGCTGAAGTCCTGTTCGATTGAACCTTGGACTAGACTTTGTCGGGTGTTTTTTGGGTTGTAATACTTCAACTCAAACTCTTTGATATCTAGATAAGGATTTTTCTTTTTTATAACTAATTGCTCGAAATGTCTAATATCGTCATCAGTGTTTTTAATAACAGGGCATTTTGCTTGTTTTTTGAGTTTTCGATTTTCATTGCTACTGTCCTTTATGATTTTCAATGCATTTTCAGAATGCGCAGACGTAATTTTCGTTGGATCCACAATATTGATATGATGGTTTTTATCGCAGTAGTGCTGGGAATCTAGAAAAGGTACAAATTATTATTGTAGGTACCTACCAACTCAACTAAGTTTCAAATAAAAACCCACCTTATGCATAGGGACAGGCAAATAATATAAATAAGTAGGTAGATTATGCTACCAATGTCGTTCGTAGAAGTCCCGTAGCAAACCCGTAGCTTAGCTACGTACCTAGTATGTTTGCTACGAAGTTCAACTATACCTACTTACCTATATATTTGATAAATTGACAACTTTATTTTATTTATGTAATTTGTCAGTTGGTTAAGTATACATTCATACAGTAGTTTTAGTAGTAGTAGAGCTCTTAAGAGAATACCGCCAAACCTATTTCTGCCGCCAAGCAGTGTGTTCCGGTTTGAAGGGTGTGGGTGCCGGTGTAATTACAGGCACACGAGGCTTAACACCTGTATGCCTCAGGTTGATGGACGCAGAGCAGTGTATTGTGGGTTACGTTCCTAAAGAACGTGACCTTCAAGGCAATGCTTTGTTATAGGCGATGGTAACCACATATGCTTGTCCCATCAGCATTGTAGGTACAACAGATCTAATAATTCAGCGAAAAATAAAAGAGGCATTTGTCTCACCATTCCGAAAACCAAATATATTCCACTTCGAACTCTCCCTGCGCAAAGGGAAGGTATAGTTAAAGGTCAAACAAAGCATCACACACGCAACAGTCAGAATTGCACTATTTTTATGCATTTTGATGTAACTTTCTGCAACAATACTTACAAAACATGAATTGTGTGAATTTGTGGAATCATTTCGTAACAAAATATTATATTTTGATAAATGGTGTTTTGACATTTAAAATAAAATTCAAGTATGGTATGGACGTGTCTGGCTGAATAAGTATTAATAAATGAGTCTGATTGACTTCATAAAAATAAACGCATCCGGTTTAGCAATGATGGTGAGTGTAATTTTTTTATGTAGAAATATGAAACTTGATAAAAAAATATGTTTGTTAAATACTAACTACTGAAAAATGAAAAATACCTCCAAACATTACGTTCGGCGCATATACCCAATATGCGCCGAACGTAATGTTTGGAGGTACCTACCTCTGACTACCTCCTTATACATCCCCACATAGGTAATCTTGAGTTAGTGCTACTTGGATAGGCTCTAAGAGATCTAAGGGTCTAGGTACAGTAGTGTCTGGGGATAAAAGTTATGAGACTGTTTATTAATATTTTTTTTTGTTATTTTTGCTAGATATTACATAGCTGTCAAACAAAATAACTACAAAAAATAGTAAACGTAACAGTAAGAGAGTGCATATCAAAGGTACACGCCTTCAAGGCTGGGGTTTTCAGACAGAAAGCGCTCAATTGGTCGCTATTCACCCTTATCTCTACTTTCCACACGGGATAGAATAGTAGTGCGGTTTCTGTGGGCGTGGCTTCACCGTCCGCTCCCTCAGGAAGCACCTGACTCATTCATAAGCCGTCAATCTACGTGATAGCCTTGCCCCGGCACCACGCGTCGCTCCCGGCAAAGTTTACGATGAGCGAGGATAAATTACCGGATCCTGAGACAACGGTACAAGCGCCACGGCCGTCATCCCCGCGAAAATTCTTCGCGCGATTGTATGGACATCTTGAGAATCGGAGTGAGGTTGCGCCGGAGAGTACTGTGAATTGCGAGAGTGAATCTTCGTCAGACGTTGAGGTTGAGGAGGGTGGTAGGGAGGAGAGACCGAGATTGTGGGCACCGGCACCACTACCGCTGTGCCCGCGCCCACTGCTGCTACCACACCAGCAGTTAGCTTTCGGCGCTGGACTCGCTGCATTCTGTGAGTACGTGAAGGTAGAGGAAATTCACAGTCTTCGTTACTTGTTGTCTTACACGTACTCTGCGTGTAAGACAAATAATTTGAATCGCAGGGTGCTTTGAAAAATTACAACAGCTGTCTTCTTGGAGTAGACACCACACAATGTCATTTCCTTATAGGAAGTATTGGAGTTCTTGTCAGAGTGGCTGTTGTGCGTGTCCCTATACACTATTTTAACTATACTATACATTAGGTACTAATCTGATCATGATACGAGCGTAGAGTTTACATGAAACTGTTGTTAGGGCCTTTGTACATGCTCTTTATGTATATTTTTTTTCTGTATTTGTCTACTCATTCATCGTGACATCTCCGAAACATAGAGATCTGAAATGCTTTAACCATAGGTATTCTATGAGTAGGAGTTTACCTAGTTTTTTTTTACCCCAAGTGGTTGAAATAGGGTGTCATAGTTTGTATGGAAAAAAGATCTACGCGAGTAAAGTCGCGTGAGATTTACTAGTATACTCTAATAAAAGCAACTACATAGATGGCACACACTGCTGCCCTTTCATGTACAAATACAAAAAAGTTTGTTGTCATGAAAACGATACATAATATGTGGGTACAGTCAGTACAGTCTCAGCACTGATCTGGCTTAAGAACTTCCGTTTTTACGCAGAGCTGGTTTTCAGTCTACCAGGACCACCCCGACGTTCGATCTACGGTGACAGTAGAATTTTACAGTATAGTAATTAAAAAAAAAACAACTGAAGAATTAAAAAGAATACAAACAAACTGACTACACTAGGTTGGAAAAAACATAAATAAGATAGCAAAAGTGAGTAAACATGATTAAAAGTATTTAGAATTAATATTATTAATAAAATAATCCAAAAACTACAACATTCAGAAGTAGGTACAGTGTTTGTAATTTACTACTACTGGGTATGCGTGTGAGTGGTGTATGTGTGTGTGTAATGGTGGGTGTGTGCGTGACGTGAGTAGGTTTCCATGATTCCGCCAGTTTTTTAGATGGTTGTCACAAAGGGAAACAATGGTTGGACAGTTGATATGTAGGTAGGATAACATACCGACTCCTAAGTACACCACTCCGCCTTCTACCAAGCGCAACTTTTTTACTACGCACAATTTAAATTTTTCGTAACAAAACTTACTTGAAAATTTACATAAAAATAATAACAAAAAAGCGGTTACCATTTAGCATTTATTTTTTTACATGTACTTACATAAAAAAGCAATGTGCATAAGCACTGAATGAATAATATAATACGTTAGCTAAAAAATTTGAGCTCTTAGTGAAGGGCTCGTCCAAAGAAATACTACCACCATGCCTATTTCTACCGCCAAGCTGCTTGCTGTGCTACAGTTTTAAGGTGCCTGTGAAATTACAGGCACATGAGGTTTTACACCTATTTGCCTCAGATGGATGGACACAGAGCAATTAAACGACGTTAACAGGCTTGACATTACGTCAAGCTCTGTTAAAGATCATGGTAACCAGTTAACAATAGGTGGAACATTTGCAGGTACCATCAGTGACTTGCATAAAAAAAATACTTCGTTGATATTTGAGGATATTATTGAAGGCGAAGCGAGACATGAAAAAAAAATATTTTACTGCCCCATTGCTGATCAAAGACCTTTTGATAAAGTTTCTTTATTTACCGAAACGGTTTTTTTTTATACACACAACACTAACGAATATATTATAGTAGTACACTTAATGTGTACATGTGCTACGCCGTAGCACTCTCGTAGAACTAATTTGTCTATACTATACTATAGTAACTATACTATATCTAGGAACCGAGGTATAGGAATCGTTATCCCGTCTTCCGACCGACTGACTGACATAATATTAAACAACGCACTGTGCGTTGACCGACATGTGAACGCCAATGATAGTCTGATTTTGGCGTGTAAGGGTGTACCTATGTACTAAAAAAAAATTTACGAAATTCAACCCCTAAAGGAAAGGAGTTGAAATGTTTATGAGAATAACTTGAAGCGGACGAAGTCGTACGCGTTTTCACTAGTTTATTTATAGAGTACCTACTTAATCAAGTAGTAGGTATGATGAGCTGCTAATGCTTATTTCCGTAGGTGCTCAACGTGTATTTTTTATACACTAAATTGATGGAGATGACACACCTGATGTTAAGTGGGAACTATACCTATGATAATGTATAGCCTCTCAGGTCACGTACCTAGGCATGCTCCTAACTAAACATACCCTACGATGCACAGCCTTGCTTCGTACATCAACCTGAGGCATACCTAACAGGTGCCTCTATTTTGATAGGGTCAATATATTAGTATCGCAATCTAATCAAAACTATCTATACCAATTATAAGAACCTTTGTCCTAACTGACAGATTGACTGCCATATAGACATATCTAAACATAATTTCCGCTGTGTGAAGTGTTTATTAATCACACACATTATTTATGTGATAAACATAGATGTTTGTTCTGTGTCTGGGTGTTATATTGTATTTATATAAAAACATATGAGCAGGTATTCTATCAGCTATCGGTTCCCATAGTACCTACCTACAAGATATGCTTAGTTTAGGGCTAGATGATCTGGTGTAAAAATGTAATAGCACCCATACAGAGAACATTCGATGGGGATCGAACCCACAACCTACAGCGCTGAAGTCAAAGCTACTACTAACTGAGCTGTAGGGCCAAGCTAGCTCAACCCATATCAAGAATTTTTGTAACGCTTTGATTTTCTTTTAATTCCATATACCTAGGTGAATATCCTTTTATCAAATTCGTTTGAGATTTAATTAAAATAAAAAAAGGTTTTTTGAATCTGCTATCTATGTTTAAATAAAACCACAGAGATCAAAGATATTACGGGTGGACAATGACACTCTTTTGCTCGTTTTAATAAAATATCACTAGAAAAGTATCCAACCTATCACTTGAAAGAGGGTGTCCGATAAACCCGGGAGATACCGTCTATAATCCTTTCACACAGCTCTTTGCCGGACGTTTTCTTTTCATATTTTATAGAAAACATCTCTATTTTGAGTTCTTCAGAAGTTTTCAAAGGACTTTTCTTCTGAGATCTATTGAGAAATAATATTTTTATTTTTCTTCGGTTCTTTAGTATTAACATAAAAGGCTTAATATTTGAGCTCTACAATAAAAATACTTAGTTCAAATATCAGCAGGGCTCTCTTAGAACCGATAGCGAAGTTTCATATTGTCGTTTTGAGGTAGATACCTACACTACGCGGCATGCCAGGCATTGACAACATGACTCTGGAACGGCTACCGAGTAGCCTCAAAGTTTATTACAAAACGAAAGTACGAAACTTCGTTTATCGTCTCTAAGAGTAAACATGCAGGTCTATTTCTTATCTACCTTTAGGTTTAGGTAGCAAATCACCATTTTTAGGGTTCCGTACCCAAAGGGTAAAACGGGACCCTATTACTAAGACTCCGCTGTCTGTCTGTCTGTCCGCCTGTCACCATGCTGTATCTCATAAACCGTTATAGTTAGAGAGTTGAAATTTTCACTGATGATGTATATTTGTTGCCGCTATGACAACAAATACTAAAAAACAGTCCATGGCCAATCTGATGGATATTCTAGTTTGTCTTCGATTTCCAATACAACCAAAGCATTTTTGTTATCTCCATTTCTCTATACAGCAACAACAGGTACAGTGAGCAACTGAAGTTCATGAATGTCTGATGATTTTAAATCTTGAATAAGATGAGAACTCTCTAAGATTCAACATGGGGTCCTTAAAAAACGGGTTTACCTTAACCCGAAAGGCCGGCAGCGCATCAGCATCGCCTATGCTGTTGCAAGTGTCCCTGAGTAAAAGTGAAAACTTCCTATCACGTGGCCCGTCTGCAAGCATAAAAAACCAGATGATCAAAATTAGCAACGGATATAGCAAATCTTTAAGATTTGCCTTGGCTTAAAAATATTTTTTACTCTGTTATCTACATAGGTAACGAGAAAAAATCTCGATCAACGCCATATTTATTCGTCTCATCAAATCATCATTTTCGTTCCTTCAAGTCCTTGAGAGAATCTATTCAAACATTTTACGAACAATTCGACACAAAAACCCAGAACATCAAACAATAACAGAATGTTCAGTAAGCCTATTAGAATGAAAATAATTTCAGTATTTGCCATGAAAGTAGAATGACAATGGTTTGTCGCGTCGGATGGCGCTGGCTGTGGGCGGCTGGGCGGCTGGGCGGAGGTAGGCGGGCGGGCAGCTCGCTTGTCGGTGAGTTGATGCGATTACAACGCCATGTCTCGCTGGATCCCAATAGAAACGAGCCAAGTTCCATTCGAACCCGTTCTCATGAGAAAATTATAGCACTGTTACGCTTCTCCGCTACGAAATCTGTCCATTGTTCAACTCTAATAACTATTACGGAATAACAATCCGTGAAACTGATTATTTGAATATTATAAGCGGCTCCTTAGAGATTTGTTTTAGTTATAAAACAACTTACCTATTATCTACACCCACTAAAACCTGTATCACTACTTAGGTATCTCTTTTTAGGTAAGTTCGATACCTTTATATTCTAACTGTAGCTTTCAGTCACAAAACTCTCAACTAATGTAAAAAAGGTTTTTGAAGTGGAAATATAAAAAATAAAGTGATTTTAATAGTGTACTACTACTACTACCTATCATTGATTTTTTTACAACCCTACACGATGGTGACGATAAAAATATTATTTGTCATCCATCCACAAGACAAGTGTAATCACCGCTTCAGTGTGCAATAAACTATAAAAACTTGAACAATAGCTTATAAGCGGCAGCGGCGGCGGCTACGTTGTGCTCCAGTTGGCGTGAGAGAGACACCACGTGCAAATTTGCAATACTGCAGCCGCTCAAATGGAAACATCACATTAAAGTAAACAACCTTTATATATTTTTGATGATTTACCTACTTACGGCAGCGTAAGAGGTAAGAGCGATAAGAATTAATTCTTATTCATAATTAAATAAATGATTAAATATGAGCAATAAAAGGTAGTAAGTGTTTGCCGCGCTCAAGCATCAACTCGAGCGTGTCGATTGTGGTATTGTGGTCAACACTTGAATTTTCGTCCACCACTAGGTATTAACCTACCTATAAACTAGTATATCAATATAAGATAACTCGGAATGCACATATGAGCTTATTCTGTAAACCAGGAGTACCTACGTATGTACCAATTATTAGAATCTTTGTCCTGACTGACTCACTGATTGACATGCAGACAGGCTAAACAATTGGTCGTAGAAACTTGAAATTTTCGGGGCGTACAAAAGAAGGAATTCCCGAAACTCAACCCCTTTAAGGGTACAGCGGGGGTTGAAGCTTATATGACAATAGCTTTACACGGACGAAGTCGCGGGCGTATTCACTAGTTTACACATTATGTGCTTATATTTCACAAACTAGGAGTTACTATACTAAGCAATTTTATTTTGTTGTGCAAATGAGTGTTTGCTACAAAAAATTCAAATCTAGAAAGGAAAACGTTTCTACTTTCAAGTAACTTTCTATCTGTAGTCCGAAAGACTATTGTGTTCAATTGAAATGCGTTTGAGCGTGCACCCCACAATATCAATATCTCCGCAAACGGCACAGAATAATCATAGTCGGTACGTAGACAAAACACAGTCTCCATCAGAAGAGCTGTGCAATTCCGTCAAGATGCAAGATGAAAGCAATAAATAGCTTTCATAAAAAACTATATTTTGAAATGGTAACTAGGTGGATTATTCAATGCTCAATACTTTTTCAATCATAGTTGATTCTATTATTTACATAACGAACGGTAGGTATGTTTTACATAATTTGTGAGTAATCATCAAACTTGCAAGAAACTTAACGAGGAACGGCACTTTATATTCACCTACTTTTAAGATAATTCAAGATGAGAGCTTTTTGACTTTGACTTTACAAATATCTGCTCTCTGGTCCCGATATTTCGGCACAGTTACATTAGTTGAAATCATAATATGTTTAGATTAAATAATATGTAAACATGTGTTATTTGTCCATTAGGTTGATGGACGCAGAGCAGTGGATTATTGGTTACGTTCCTAACGAACGTGACCTACAAGGCAACTTTGTTATAGCCATATGCTTATTCCATCAGCAAATAGTAATTATTTAAAAAACAGGTTGCGTAACGCAGCCAAACGCCTATCCTTTGACGAAACAGTTTTCTTATTTCATTTTGTGCGTTTGTTGGTGTTTTGAGATACTCAGCTACTCCTAACGTCGACTGTGTCAATTGAAAACAAAACCTCGAACGTAGGTACCTAAACAAGTCAGGTGTGATCTCTCATCTCGAGGGATCACTCCAATGGAACCGTAATTAGGGGATCTGCTAATGAATATTATGGGGTCGCAGTCGCAACCCCAATCGGACCATTGTCGAAGTCCGATCATATTTTTAATCATGAAATTTTAGTTCGGACTTAATATAGGGGAGCTTGATGCTCTGATGAACAGGTAATTTACTGATAACCATTATTATTCCTGTAAATGTTGATCGGTCTGATTAGACCTCATTCAGCCGAAATTCCAGTTCCATTCTTTAGAGCTTTAGGAGCCTAGTTGGCAAGTTTATGAAAATAAGTGATGGAAGCATAGTTGAGCAGTTAGGTAATAGGTACTATTACCTATGCTGTTATTACCTCATAGGGCACGTCCACCGAAGACGTAGGGAAATGTGGCATTGTATGCAGGTACATACATACATCATCTAGGTCTACTCGTTCCTACGTTTTATAATAAAATATTGGCAAGATCAACTTCACAGACACCAAAATATTATAAGAAATAACAGTCTCTCTATTAAAAAAAGATTGAAGTAAAGTACTCTAACTACCTTTCAATTTCAATTCGAATGATGATTAGACGCGACACCATTGCCAGATTATGTCGCTATTGTTGGCCAATTACATACAGGGGGAACCACAGCTGACGCTTCCCAGCCACCCCTTTTCATTGTGAAATTAAGCTAACAATATCATTTATCTATGGATGTACAGATTTCTTTGAGCTTGGCTAAACAATAAAATCTTGTTTTGTCAACCATTGTGTATTATTTTTACGGCCGTAGGTAGGTAATCAGTAGTGTATGTACCTACCTAGGTATTATTGGGCCAACAATTACTATATTAATAGTAGGCTTGTTCCGGAGTCCGTACCTACTGGTTTTGTGATATCGAATCGATAAGTTCCTTACTGACCCAGGTTGTAGGTACCTACCTAATTTCTCTGTGTAAGAGAAATAATAATAATAATAATAATAATAATAATGCTGGACAGTCCACACAGCATCATCTAGCCCCAAGCTAAGCAGAGCTTGTGTTATGGGTACTAGATGACTGATATACTTAATACAATACATTACATATATAGATATTTTTATTATACATAGAAAACACCCAGAACACCCGGAATAAATATTTGCAGATCGTACAAACATTTATCCCAAGGCGGGAATCGAACCCGCAACCTCTTGCGTCGCAAAAAAAAAAAATATATATATTAGGTAGATAGTGTACCTACATAATTATAATAAATGTGGTGGGTCTCTACAAAATGCAAGTAGGTAGACAAACCTACCTTTTAAAAGGTAGCATCGTAGGACACGTTCCTAAAGTAGGTACGTGACTGCGAGATAATGTTTTGTTATACCTGTTGGGGACAACTTAACATTAGGTGGACTATCTGCTTGGTTCAACAAGTCATATAAACTAAATCCTTGCTTGTTCAAGCCAAAAAAAAAAGTTTTCTCCAAAGATATTTCCTGTTTTTGAACAATTTCTCAAACAATTATACCAGACTCGGAAGATAATTTAATAGTATCAGTTAACTAATGTTTTTTGTACAAAAACCTATCATCGCTTACGTACGAGCGCCTATTTGTAGTAACAATCTAGTTCGTTCTCTATTATCCTCTGGACAATACTAAACGTATCACACTCAGGATCTAATGGACGGAACAATCGCACGCATTGCTAACGAGCCTGATCATGCGAGCTTATTCTTTGCTTAGAGAGATGGCGTGGATGATTAGGCCTTCAAATAACATTAGAAAAGTATATTTTACTTTCACATCGGTATAAAAGGAAGACAACCGTTGTTCTAGAATGCTTTACTAAGTAAGGTTTAAGATAAAAGTAAGTAAGGTAGGTTAAGGCCTACTTAAGTGTAAGGGTGTTACCTAACAACAGGTGAACTAAAAACTAGAGATGCCACGAATAGTGAATTGGCCGAATACCGAATACCGAATATTCGGCAACGCTGTCGGCCGAAGCGCCGAATATTCGGCGCGAATTCATCGACGAAATTCATACTTGTCGGGAGCGCGTTAGCTGTACAGATAATATGCGAAATGGTAATGATGAGGAGGACGTGGAGAAGAATGCTGTGGCAAACGAGTTGGATTTTTATTTGAAAACAGTTCGCCTAGATCGGAAGGTCGATCCTTACAAGTGGTGGTTAGCAAACGAAAAACAATACCCAAACCTTTCGAAATTTGCTAAAGTTTATCTTTCTTCTCCTGGAAGTAGCGTGTATAATGAGAGGTTATTTTCTGAGCCTGGTAACATTTACGATGAAAAGCGTAATCGTTTGCTACTAAAAAATGCTGATAAGCTTGTTTTTATCCATCACAACTTACCACTGATCAATTTTAATTACTAAAGTGTTGTATTTTGGAAATAAATACATAATTTTGAGTGATATAACGTGTCTTTTTTACATGATTTGGTATTCGGTATTCGGCCGAATAGTACGTATTATTCGGCCGAATACCGAATAGCAAAAAAAATGGCCGAATAAGCCGAATACCGAATAGTTGCCGAATATTCGTGACATCTCTACTAAAAACCGGCCAAGTGTGAGTCGGACTCGCTCGACACGACAAACGGCAAAAAAATTACGTTTGTTGTATCAGAGCCCCCTTAAATATTTATTTCATTGTTTTTTACTTTGTTATTACAGCGGCAACAGAATCATCTGTGATCATTTAAACTGTTCATAAGATACAGCCTGGTGACAGACGGACAGACAGACAGACAACGGAGTCTTAGGGTCCCGTTAGCTTGATTTTGCACTTAAACAAATTCTAATAGTGCTTTTTAAATATTCTGTGGCAGTGGCGAGTTATGAGCAGTGAATCGTAAATTAATCACTAATCGACCGGACATCATCGTAACCGACACCGCATCACGCCATATGCTGCGAAGCCTCAATCACAGCACAGCAGTGCAGTGTGACAACTTCCTTAGTTCCTGCCAACTGCTTATTGGAGGAAATATTTTTTTAGATATCTCTCAACTACCTACTCTTCTCTTCTTTTCTGTATCTCTCAACCTCCGGTTTACTTTATGATAAAGAAAGAACTTCTAAATAAAGTTAAGCAAAGCCTTTGTTAGAGAAAAAAACACCTTCTTACAAGTAAAGTAAAAATGCCTTTTCAAGTGACAATTGACGCAATTGTACACGCTTACTGGGTATTATTATGTATTGGCTCTAAAACCTCTATTACATTATTAAGCCAAAAATAATAGGAACGTAGGTACTTACCTACTTGAATAAAGTTCGGTAGGTAGTACAGGTTCCATCACAACGCCAGTTTTTTTGATCATTTAAGTATGTACTTACTATTTTTTCACTGCATGTAGGTACTAGGTACCTATGTATTGTATGATAAACTCTAGGTATCTACATACGTACATACCTTTCTCATTTACCGCCATATAAAAATAATCGTGATTCACTTTAATTGCCGGCAAGCAAGGGTTTCATGTGATCACTTGTCTTCCGGTGCAGTCTGGCGCGAATCCGAGCTCTTACAAGCACGCTTTTCTCATGAGTATTAGTAATTAACAGAACAGGGAATCCTTACACCTCCTTACACTCCACTCAAGTGGCAGTAGATAGGCTGGTTTTGATGTGAACTGTTTTTTTGCCTGGTAACAAAATGATTGGTGTTAGTGGTTTTGTTTGATGAAGGAAACTAAAAAGATGTCATAATCGGAAAGCACGCTGTATGTTAATAAAATTATAGGTTTTACGTATATTCTTAGGGTTTTACCTTTGTTTAGCTTTCCTTCTCTAATCTGTGCCATCGCTTTCAGTGAAAGTCTAAGTAGGTCAGTAAATCCATAATGGACCATACAAAATATTTTTCTTTTGATACTGGTCGCCTGGTCTGATAAATTGGGTTTTTAACATCGTCGTCGGTGTACCCTGAGGGACACCATAGGACTAGTAGAGTAGACGTACGGCTCAGTACTTGTGATAGGCTGCATAACGACCGAACAATTTCTGTACAGACCAGTTTCTTTTTTTATAAGAACACACTGCGTGAGATGTACCCCTCTAGAGCCAAACACCATTGTACTAAACAATGTTTTTTTATGTTTTATAGTAGCTCGAAGAAGGCGCAAGGAGAGTCGCCCACGACGGCAGCGCACAACATTCTCGGCACACCAGACTCTGCGGCTGGAGCTAGAGTATGCCAGGGGGGAATATGTGGCCAGAGCCCGAAGGTAGGTAAACATATATTTTGAAACTATAATCATTCCGTCTTCGTAGGTACCTACCTAATTTTGATAGGCATGCGTTAGGCCAAAATAATTTTGGCCTTACGCCTTAGGCAGAGTTATCTATCAAAGGCAACTCTGCCTATCACTGTACCTTGGTTCGAACGTGGTTCTACGTTTACGTTACAAACCAAACATTTGTGTAATGAATATCGAAATTGTTTTTTGTCGGACCCATGACACAATATAGAAGGAACACGAAGCATAGGTTTTCATCATGATTCTAGAGAACGCTGGTATTTTCAAACGGTATCCTTCATCGCGTACAACTTCGTATACTTATGTGAAGCTATTTTCATAGAGATTTCGTTTAAAAAACAATTTTGAGTGTTTTTTCAGGTGTGAGCTGGCATCAGCATTGTCACTCAGTGAGACGCAAGTAAAGATATGGTTTCAAAACCGAAGAGCCAAAGACAAACGGATAGAGAAGGCACAACTTGACCAGCAATACAGGTGCATATCCGCTCAATTTCATCATCCTAGGATACTAAAATTATAAATCTGAAAGTTTGTATGTTTGTTTGTCTCTTTCACGCAAAAACGATTCAATGGATTTTAATGAAACTTTACAATAAATAGCTTATACATCAGAATACCACATTCATAAAGATATTGTATAAATTGGCCAAAATATAACGATACGTGGAAAAACGAACCACGCGGACGAAGTCGCGGGCAATAGCTAGTTACCTATGAGCCTATAATCCTATCCATTACCTACTTTACCTTGTTACGTTATGGTACTGGTGGTCCCGACTTAGAATATGACCCCTCCATTACCTCTTTTGGATATCCTTAAAGGGAAAGTTTCAGGATTTAAGGGCAGCAGCATCCTCTTTGTTCAGACACTGCGGTCACCAACCCGTCTGCTAAGGGTGGTGAATATGGCAACCCACCCTCAAATTTCAGGGAGGCCTATGTCCAGTAGAGGAGTTATATAGGTTGAAGACGTGACGAGTCAGAGTTGGTCGATATAGCCATATAAAAACACAAATTTACTTGTTTGTTATTGCAGACATCTAGCGGCAGCATCCGGCTTGTTCCCGTCAGTGCTGAGCCCAGCATACTGCCCACCACCCTGCCCCTGCCTGCCAGTCCAGCATCCACCAAATACGCACGACAACTAGTCAAATACTCGTATTTATACGTGTCCCAAAATTCAACGATAAGCGGGCACCAGACGGCGAATCTACACATGACTATTTGAGAAAAAATATATATTTCAATTTATTTTGAAATTAAAACACTAATTCAAAAACCAATCGAAACCCCTTAGGATATTTTGAACTACCATGACCACATTTTTTAAATATATCAGATTTTTTTTGTATCGGCTAGCTTTAAGGTTAAACAAGTCGGTACGTTGTCCATACAAACGCTGTAACAGCATAATGTCTACTATTTATTAACGTGCGTCTGAAGTTAAGCTTGATACTGACTTATCTTGCCGTTATCTAGGTACGTTACCCTATATGCTACAGTAAAATCAGATTACCTTGAAAGTTACAAGCGTTACAAGATTTAGTACTAAATCTTTCGACGCTTGTAACTTTCAACGTACCTAGATAACGGCAAGATAAGTCAGTATCAAGCTTAACTTCAGACGCACGTTAATAAATAGTAGACATTAAGCTGTTACAGCGTTTGTATGGACAACGTACCGACTTGTTTAACCTTAAGTAACTATCTACATCAACCCTTAAAATCCCAGAATGCCTGTAGATTTCACACAAAAAATAATCCAATTTATTTGTAATCTCAAAATAAATTGAGATATTTTTTTTTTCTCAAATAGTCATGAGTAGGTCCAACCTCAGGTGCTCGCTTATCGTTGAATTTTGGGGCACGCTGTATATACCTATGATTCCTGCTGCACCTCAATTAGCTCCTTGCTTAATGTAGGCATTAACTATTATCGATTTGCAGAGTAGACAACCAGGTTTAAAGTAAGCTAGATAAAGACAAAATAACCTAATAATTTATTCACAAACTTTTATTATAGAATGTCAACTGAAATAATTAGACTCTAATTCTCTAAAAAAAAAAAATTAGGTACCTGCTTACCGGCCGAATACTGAAACTTACTACCTACTCTATTATAGTTACATTCTTCCGTGCAATGCATGGTAACTTTTGAAGTTGATTAACTAGGTACCTAACTTGTGTGTGTTGTTAGGAAGCACTTGAATCTATTCTAGTTATCCTAGTTTTTACTAAGATATTCCTAGTCTATTTTTAAATATAAAATGTCTATCGGTGTATTTGGTGTGTATATTTATAAAATATAGATTGTAAGCACTGTACAGCATAACTTAATTTCATTTGAGTGTGTTGATTGCGGTTGATGGTTAAATTAAAATACTTGAATTATTTTTAGTCGTTTATTTCCATAGTCAACTTACCATGGCCTTTTCCACAGTGAGAACTCCGGCTCGAGTAGAAGAGTCCATGGAAAATAGTACATAGTTTTTTAATTTTACTGCACATAGAAATTAAAATTACACCTCTACATCTTGATAACTTACGCTAGAGAGATAAAAAATATCTTTATTTTACTAATTTAAACATAACTAACACATAGCTAATTAATATTTAAATAATGCAAATTTCACAAAAATATTTCTTACGTAGTAGTACAATATATTTTAGATACCTATTTTAGAAAACTTGCCATGTCAATTATCTGATTAAAAGTCAATACAATATGTTACCATACCCTTACATCAAAATCAGTAACATTAAATGTTTAAAACTTGTAAATATTTTGATAGCTATACCAGTGAAATGTATTTAATGTTGTATTCAGAACATGTTTAATCTAAATGTATTAGTCGAATCACATGGAATGTTATAGCTATCTGGACAAAGTTGAGTTATATAAAAAACAAGCAAAAAACAGGATAACAAGTATCTTATTTCTATGAAAACATGTTATGCTCAAGTGCCACAGCTTTTACAAGTAAATTATATCTGAATTCAATAAAACACTGAGATAAGTTTGTATGTGTATACAACGCACTGTAGTGCTGTAAACAGTGATATTAAAATGTAAAAACTGTGTGTGCTAACGACTATTACTAACAAGAAGAATAAAATGAATCTATTACCTACAGTACCTTATTGTGAACAAACCTTCTGTTTAGGAGAAATAAATTGGTAAAGTGACTGCTATAGTCGCTTCGTTAGTCCGCTTGTGCCTCACTAGCTAGCTGTCGCCTGGCCTACCTTCCTTCTCTAATTTTAGGACTGCCTGCCTAGCTTCAACTAAGCGCAACTTGACACCTACGCATTGAAAAATACTTTCGTAAGTACACAGTAACGTAAACGGTTATACCATGCCTGAAAAATGTTAGTGGGATGTGTTATGAGTTGTCATGTGGGTTAATTGCAATTTCAAATGTTATATGCGATGTTTCTTTCTGATGTTAAAATCCAAATAAAAGTATACTTAAAATATGTTTTTAGTAATATGATAGGGGGTTCACTTCTGATGAAGAGTTTTGAAAATTATGGTGAATGACTAAATTAAAATTGATTTAATAATATGTACAGCAATCACAATGAATGTCTACAGCTTTGGTAGCCTGTCACATCGTCATTTCTCGCACGAGCTTCTCATTACTGTCATAAACAAATGGAATGAGAATAAACAGAACTACCAGAGCCACAGATCCATTCCGACCACTGTATACTGACCAAGAACATTCCATTGAATCATTTTAATTGTAAGTGTAACACAATATCAATACAGTCAATGATCCTAGCTGTCATTTGGCATGTCAGTAGACTATTTAGGAACTAAATAGTTTAATTCCTGAAGCATCCTGAAGAAGTCTACTGCTGTACATAGGCTGAGCTGGACAAGGCTGTAGTCTGAGGCAACAATAGTTATGATCTCAGACCAACCCATAAAGGAAAAATTGTAGAAATGTGAATACACAGTTAAATGAATAAGTGATTAAATATTGTTCGTCAGTATGGTGATGGGGACAATTGTTGCGAGACTCGTGTCGCCACCACACTTCGTACGACTTATGGTGGTTATCAGAAATATGACGAGTAAGATGTCTGGCGACTCTTGTCTCTGTACAATAGTCACCTACCTTGTTATTCAGTCCGGTATAGATAGCTACGGCACAGTTTAGTTAAAATTTTGTGAAAACAAGTTTTATTACACTCTTTCAACTTCGAAATGTTATTGTTACGACCGTAAGTATGGCTGTATTATTGTTGTACGTCAGTCAGAGGTACGTCCAAATATTACATTTGGTACATACTCACATTTTGCAGTAGTTGGTATTCTATACGTGACAGGTTGCAAGCCCATCGCCGCTGCTAGAATACTAACTGGCTTCCTCACGATGTTTTCATTCACTGCTTAAGAGCGCTGGCATTGCGCACATAGATTTTTTTATAGGAAAATCCATTGATTTAATTTTTTTTTCGATTCGTGCACCACTTTATTCAAGCCCACAACCTTAGGCTCAGAAGGTGGGGTCAATCCCCTAGAGTCTCATAGGGGGTCTAGGGCCTAGATCCCTATGAGACCAGTCAAGCTCCTATGAGGTTTCAATATTAATTAAAACCTCTGCTTAAATTTGTAGTGAGGTGTAGCGTTATCCTAATAAAGCCGAAGACGAAGCCTTTGTTAAATTACCTTTAAGGTTGGCAGGTAGAAAATGCTCATAGCATTAAGCCCGCCTTTTGTACACTTATTTATAGTAATGTGCAATAAAGTGTTAAATAAATAAATAATAAGACGTTAGCAAATAGTTTAACTACCGTCACTTTATCAAAACTGACAAAAGCACATCAAACCAAGGCCAAAAGCTATCCTATACCGGACTTATGAATAACTAGGACTAGTGAATAGGCGTTTTGTTATACTTACAAGAGGATGTTTAGAACCGACGTTGGTTCCCTCCCGCATTATTGCTACCGCTGCCGGAGTTATAACCTCCGCCAGAGTTGCCAGCCACGGCGCCCGTTGAGTAACCACCAGTGCCGCCGCCGCCGCCGCCGCCATTACCACCTGTAACGTACAGGATACAATCAAATAGCTATAGTAACTGTGGCCGCTAATATAGTTTGTAAAGTTTTAAGCATCGCTTAAAATTGTTCGCGTTTTCATTACTCATCGATAAGATAAATAAATATTTTTAGTCATTTTTACATAATATCAACAAGCTCCAAACTAAGCAATGCTCATACTAGTATGGAAAACAGATGACTTATAGGATACTGATGTTTTTTTGTAAATACATGTATACATAGCATATAATATAACAAACAGATACAGAACAAACATCTATGTTCATGACACCTAAATGCTTGTTCTTGGTGGGGATAGAGCCCACCACCTACAGCGCAGAAGGCAGGGCTACTACGAACTGAGTTGTGATGTCTGTCTTAATTTAAGTGAAGATTATATTGTGTGAGGAAATAAATAAGTTGCATCAATGCATCATCTTGAATTAACTCACTCATCACTAGGGGAATACATTTTAATACCTACATTTATAACCCTTGATGAATAAAACCTATACATGGTACTATCATTGAAAGTGATGCTCCCAGACTGTTGCATGTCAAGCCCAGTGAGATGAAAGGGGATTAATAATGGAAGTAAGCAGATAAAAATGTTGCAATTGTGTATAATCCAAAAAGGAATTCTCGTTTTAACTGGGAGTCACTAAAAACTCTAATGCTGGTTTTTAGCTTTAGTTTTAATTTTGTTATTCATTTTAACCCCTACATTTATTGATCCTTGATGGCAAGTTGTTAATGCTGGGATGGTATTAGTAATTTTCAATAGGATTACAACTTTTTCCTTGTTCTGATAGTGTATATAGCTCTGAAGTTCAGTTTATAAGGAAAGTGACATAATTTACAGTTAAAAACAGGTATTTAGTTCATTTCAATAACATAATATTCAATAATATAAAGAAACTATATTTTCCTGGAACTCTAGCTATGATAATGTAGAATCCAGGACACCTCTTTTATCAATAACTAGCGGCCGATCGCAGTTTCGCCTGCGTGGCAGTTTTTTCCCGTTCCCGTTAAACTTTCATCCCCTATTTTTTTATTATTATTATTATCTACCTGCATGCCAAATTTCAGCCCGATCTGTCCAGTGGATTGGGCTGTGCATTGATAGATCACTATGTCAGTCAGTCGGTCAGTCACCTTTGAGTTATATACCTATATTTAGATACATTTAGACTAATTTTATAGCCCTGTCTGGATAGGTGTGCCTGGGACAGAATTTAGGTGGAGTAGGTTTGCATATGTGATATAATTTATTAAGTCTAATCAGCATAGGGAAAGTCGACGCACCATTTCCGAAGCCTCAAGCTAGCGTAGCACATAAACTAGAAAGGTAGTTATCCTCACCTTGGTTGTAGTTGTAAGGTTGCGCCTCACCTTGGTTGTAAGGTTGCGCGCGCTGCGTGTTAGAATAAGTATTGGCTCGCATGGGTCCACCACTAAAGGACTGCTGGTATCCGGCGCCAAAGGAACCTGGCTGCCAGTTGCCGGCGGCCTGGTCGCCACCCCAACCTCCTTGCTGGCCCCACCCGCCTCCGCCAGCGCTGTTACTGTCCCAAGGGTTCTGGTTGCCCCATCCGCCTTGACCCTGCCCATACCCGGAGTTGTAGCCGCCGCCTGCAATGCAAATTACATTATAGATACCTCAAAGTTGTTACTTAAATTAACATATTTCTTTCTTTCTTTCAAAATCTTCAAAAATTTGTTACTTGAGACGTGCTTAAATCTGAGATGTGTAAACTTTATTTAAGTGCTTGACAACCCTTTCATCTACAAATTTAGCCCCAAAACTGGTGGTTTTAAAACGTTCGATTACAACTCCGGGTGGGTTCACTAAAGATTGTCAGTGTCTTGTCTGTAGTTTAAAATAGAGTTTTCAAAGTATTAATCGAAAACTTGCAATACTAAACCAAAATAGCATAATGAACGTTTTAAAATAGTGTTGAAGCAGGATTTCCAAGTAAATTTGACAAACCCAGGAAAGGTTAATACTCACCCCAGTCTTGCTGTTGGTTGCCTCTGCCCCAACCACTGCCGCCGCCGCCACCACCGCCCCCGCGACCGCCACCACGACCTCCACGGCCGCCGCCACCGCCACCGCCACCGCCGCCACCACCCGCCATTTCAGACTTAGACAGCGCTTTCTTTACATCAAGACGGTGACCTTTCACTTTGTGATTGGGAGTACCTAAAATGGGAATATGATAATTATAACAAGGTTTAGATTAAATAATGACATCAATAAATTAATGATACTAGTCGCTGAAAATACTTACCGCACACTTTGTCAACAGGATCATAGTCATCAAACTCAATAAAACCAAAGCCCCTTTTCTTGCCAGTATCTTTTTCTGTAACCAAACTAACTGTGACAATGTTTCCGAATACACTGAAGTACTCCTTTAGGTCTTCTTCTTCAATTTCTTGCTTGAGACCACCTACAAACAGCTTCTTGACTGTGGCACTGGCATCTGGTCTATTTATTTCTTCTCTTGGCACTGCTCTTTTTGGTTCCACAACTCTAAAATATACCCAACATTTTGTACAATTTGTTACGAAAAATTGCATGCACCCATAGTAGGTACTATTTTAAATAAGAGTTTAATGTTAGCCATAATGGTAATTATGTATGACTAATTTTTATATTGATAGGTATTACAAGGAAATATTTCTAAAATGTGTTAAATATCTTATGCTTCTAGTTCTCACTCACCTTCCATCAATCTTGTGTGGTCTATTCAACTGTGCATCATCTACCATGAAAGCTTTTGAATATGTGATAAAGCCAAAGCCTCGTGACCTCTTGGTCTGAGGGTCTTTCATTACCACAACATCCACAATATCTCCCCATTGTTCATAAAATGATTTTAATGACTGGTCATTTGTGCGGTAGTCCAACCCACCAATGAATAACTTCCTTAGATGCTCGGGCTCTTCCTGTAGTATACAAACAGTAATATATATGTTTTGGAGCGCAATAAAACAACAGTATAGATGAAGTACCTACATGTATAAGTGCAATTTGACCATGGAGGTACACCTACATCATTTAAGCTTAGATTAATTTGAGTAGATGTTAGGTTAGGATTGCTTATTAGGTTAGGTTAGGGTAAAAAGCAGTGTCAATTTACTAAAAAAGACAGCTAATTAGCCAAAAATATCCTTAGCAGAACCCGACGCGGAAATTGAGTGCTGGCAGACAAGACCATGGGTAGATATACTTTTATCTTTAGTAGTATAGCACCTACTCAGCATGGTTGTTCAAAGCTGACAAGCTGCATGGAGTTAAGAGTAGTAGGTAGTTTACGTCTTCGCTATACCAGCGCGGGTTGTTGATGCCAGCACTCCAACTCAAATTTCATGGCGGGCAGGTACCTAGCTACTAACCTCAACATGCGACACTTAGAACTGAAATCTTACAATCTTATACAGCTAAGATGTACCTAAGTAGTTATGTACGGTTGTCGTGCTACGAGTTTATTTATGCATTATATACAGCCAGTCTAGTTAACTTACGTATTCGTCACCACCACCGTTAGGCTTCATGTTGAGTTGGCAAATAGAAGATTGTATCAGCGAATATTCGCTGTGTAGGTATTAATACCTACGTAAACTACGAATCACAGTAAAGTACAACGAAACTAGATCCGAGAAAAACGAAGCCAAAATCTACGTACTTCTAGATTTATTCTTTAGCACGAAAAGATGCAATTGTTAGAATAGCTTATCGGGAGTGAACGAACGTCATTTATTTTATTTTTTTCTTTCCTGACCCGTTTCTTTTTTTTCTTTTGGACGCTATAGAGTCTCAAGGCGCCAACCAAACCAAACCAACTAACAAACAAACCAACAACGCTTTACACGCTGCGTTTGTTTGCTTCACTGGCTGTTGCTAGCTTTATTTTTGCTTCATTTCCAGGTGGAATATATGCGAGGATCAATTCAATTTATTTATTCACTCATAAAATAGCATCACAGAACGAATTCCAATGCGCTATCCTAGTTACAAATTATCGATCGATTCATTCATCGCGTCATACACTAGGACCTCTAGTGCTAATTGATTTAATAGTCCTGAGACAACCGAACTTATAGATTCGTGTGCCTGTCTTAATGCCTCTACACGCAAAGCATTTTTCAGTAATTTTGAGCCGGGGTGCGGTGGTGCACTGGATTCAGCATCGTGTAAAGCGGGTGTGTGCAGACCATAATATAGTCCAATGACCAACGGTAACCAAGCCGTGAGCAAGCGAACGAGGTGAAAGCAAGCGTGTGAAGTCGCTCTTAGTCTTAGTCCTTCTAAGGTTCACAGTGTGAACCTATTATTTATTATTATTATTATTTTTGTGTTATTTTTATGTCATAATTAAATATGGTAGTGGGGAAAATGCCAACAATTTTTTGAAGATTGTCATAATCCCCACTAGTGGGGACAGCTTAGTGGGGATCACGGTGGGGATTATGACAATAAAATAAACCTTTCACTTGACCAAGGACCATGGCGTTATCACTCAATACAAATGTGATGTGCCGTATTTGAGGAAAGTTTGTCCAAATTATCAATAGATGTCGCAAAAATAAGTTAAGTAATTAGAAAGTTTTTATATTAATAAATATTGGCATTTTAAGTGTCCCGCACTACTAATTGTGTTAGATAATCATTTGCTATTTAATGCAAGATTTTTTACTATTTATTTGAAATTTCAGCCTTTGCAGTCAGAAATCGGTCTCTGGCAAATTGGGTTTCGGTCTTTTTTGAAAACACACGCTGGCAACACTAATAATGTCTACCGTTTTGCTCTGTGTCAGTGTTTGTTTTACATTTTCCTAAAAAAAGCTTTCACATGCTCTTCCCGGTAATATTAGTGATATTTGTACGATGACTGTGCTGTGTTTGGACTCCGTATATTCGGCCTTTGCTGATAAACTACTGCTTTTCCACCTGGACTTGGATTTGGCTTGTAATTTGGTTACCGGCGATACTTCGATCTCCAGCGATGAATAGAGCTGATCAAACGTGTTGTGTGTGCAAAACTATCTTATGATTACCTATTAGCTACGGAAAAGGTGTAAATTTAAAATAAATATCATAATTATGAACAATGTGCATTTATGTTTTCATAGCATTCCCAAGTAGGTATGTAGTAGTAACCCACCCCACGACTAGAAAATAATATAGGTATATGATAGGGTACTGGGTAGGTAGGTTTCTATAGATAAAAGTTTGCCCAAATTAGCACGAGATGTCGCTACACGCTCAAATCTTTGAATGATGCCTCTATCTCCAGTATAAAAGTTACTTTATGCCAAGGACCAAGGACTAAGGAAACATTCATTCCTTCTGAAATGTGTTGCTATCTACATCAGTTTTGCAAAACTACAAAGTGAGTGCAGTCATAAAACTGTCAAATTTATTTCCCATCTACACAAATAAATAAAATTGAAGTGTCTGTTTGTAATATTAAAATAACCGCTTTTTACTACCTGCATAGAAAGGTATATACGATACATATACCAAAATAGCATTTTTGTTTGGAACAAAGTTCCTTATCGCGCGTTGTGAAAGGGGGCTAGACGGAAAAAATTCTTACGAAAAGTTGTCACGACACTTTTTGCTATAGTAAGCTATTGTAAGCTGTGCGGCGTCGCATGTTTCTTTGTCTGTCTCTCTCTCTCTTATAGAAAGCAAGCCAGATATTTTCATTTCTATTTCGGATTGAACTTCGTTCCATCCGGGTGTCCCTTGACACCTCTCAAGTTTTTTTATTTTTGTCTGTCTGTCTGTCTGTTTGTTCCGGGTAAACTCTGGACGGCTGGACCGATTTCAACGGGACTTTCACTGGCAGATAGCTGATGTAACAAGGAGTAACTTAGGCTACTTTTTATCCCGAAAAAATAATTTATTAATTTGACGGTTTTATATTTTTATCATGCCATTTTATTTATGTTTTAGGGAAATAAGACGCATTAAAACTAGCAAATGGCCTGTCTGATGTTGAAGCAAACGATTGAACATGCGAAAATTGTTCAGGTACATTATTATAACATACTTTATAAAATACATTTACTGTTTGAATCTCTTACTGGCGGCCTGATTGTTTTTTTTAACATATTCAGCATTCCTAGAATCTTAAAAACCTACTATACTTGTAGAGTTATACCTACCTAGATAATTTTCCCATTCATGGGGAATTGAGCCCACAAATAACTGGCAGCACATCCATACATAACTTCCAAGTCATCGTTCCACATTGTTTATTTCATTCATTCATCCTTACTATGTTTCGTTCTTCATTCGGTCATATTGCTCGTCTAAACTTCTTTCTTTCTTTTTGGCGTCGCTTTCTTCAGAGAAGGTCGTGTGTTTTGTGAGTGCGAGCGGCTCTGTAAAGTTAAATATTTTTATAGTTTTTGTGAGAAGTCTGCTTTACAATGAGGCCCCAAAATGGTGACGATGGTTTTGTAAGTATTATTTCATATTTATTGCCCATAGTTTTCTCGATTTGCCTTGTGTATGTAGGTAATAGGTCGTCCTAGGTTGACTCATCAATGTCAAATCTATCTGTTGTCGGGGAAGGTAGGTACCTATGTTGTGATTAATGGAGTTGATGACACTTTAAATAACGATTTCTTGTGGCAATATGTTGATTTTGGCTTAGATTCTTAGTCATACGATGACCTCGTTTGATGGCGTCGTCCGTCGCCACGCTATTGCCGCCATTTTGTTTACCATCGCCCTACTTTCAGGATGAGCCCGAGGTTCACCGTAAAATCTTCATTGGTGGATTGAATTACCGTACTTCTGATGAGTCGTTAAAATCCCACTTTGAGAAGTGGGGAGAAATCGTAGATGTTGTTGTGATGAAGGACCCGAAAACAAAGAGATCTCGTGGATTTGGTTTTATCACGTATTCTAAGGCGCACATGGTTGACGATGCTCAGAACAACAGGCCACACCGTATCGATGGACGGTAAGTGGTGTATTGCTGTTTTGTATGTAAATAGGTAGGTACTAGGTACCTTTACCTACCTAGGTAGATAGATATGCTGCTACATTGATTCAAGCAACATATAGGTATACTTATCTAATGACTAACAGTTGCAGTCCAGCTATGTGGAAGTGTATCCTTACTTCAACATCGTTTTATGCTGCAAATAATAAATGACTTGCCTTGGTGAATGTCTTGTGGATTGAAACACATGGCATTTTCTGGTGGGCCAACACTAAAAAATATTGATTTTAATTGTTTAATGAAAGTTTTTGGTTCTTGTTCCTTAATGCTTACTTTAATTTCAGATTAGTTGAAACCAAACGAGCAGTAGCCAGGCAAGATATCAAAAACCCTGAGGCTGGAGCCACAGTACGGAAGCTGTTCATTGGTGGCATCAAAGATGACCATGATGAAGATCAACTTAAAGAGTACTTTGGCAATTATGGAATTGTACAAAATGTTAGCATTGTCACTGACAAGACCACTGGAAAGAAGCGTGGTTTCGGATTTGTTGAGTTCGATGACTATGACCCTGTTGATAAAGTGTGCTGTAAGTTACTACATATTTAAACAGAAGTATTATTATTATTAAGTCACCAATGCAACATTGTAATCCACAATCTTGCCCCAGAATGGAGTGTTAAATATCCATCACTGGCTTCTCTAATTGTGGATATTAAATCTTTAATTTTAGCTATACCTGACTACTTATCCTGTGGCAGATCTGGTACGCAAATTAAAGAACATTACCATTTTGATGACTCTATTTGATTACTCATGAACATTGGTGGAGTGGAGGTTTTGATTTAGGTGCATATTATTATCATATTTATTTTCAACAGTGAATGCTCCTCACAAAATCAATGGTAAACAATTGGATGTCAAAAAGGCTCTTCCTAAAGATGGTGGCGATCAAGGCAGAGGAGGCAGGCCAGGTGGTGGAAGAAACGATAACTGGGGTAACACAGGTATGTGTACTTGGATAATTATAATCAATATAGCGGTTAACTGTTATGCAACAATATTATTATTTTAAATTTGAAATTGTTGATGTTACAGGTGGTTATGGCAGCAATCAAGGTAGTTGGAACAATTCCAACCCTTGGGATAATAATCAGGGAGGCTGGGGTGGCAATGGAGGTGGTGGCGGTTACTCTGGTAATGGCCGCGCTGCGTGGGGGGGCACTAATCATGACTTTGGTGACTATGGCCAACAAAATTATAATGGGGGGCCTACTAGAAACCAACAGTATAGCAATAACCGCTCTACGCCTTACAACATGAATCAGGGTGGAAATGGGGGTGGCAGCGGCGGCTATGGTGGCGGTAGCGGGAACAACTACGGAGGCGGGCAAGGAGGCAGAGGAGGCCGCTTTTAGACTACGTAAGTATAACTTCTTCATAAACTCTTAACATTTCATTCACAACATCACAGAATTCATTAACCACAGAGCCTCCACTGCTGACTAGAAATAGGAAGTTGTTTGGATGATCATGCTGAGTTCTTGTAGGAATTCTATCTCGGAGCACTACATAGCATTAATTGAGCATAGGAAGACAGTTACATAGATCCTTTCATAGTCTCCAGTGATAGTTCGGTATTAATGCTATGCAGGTAGCCGTTATTGTTAGATTGCTATTCTTGTACATGTCTTAAACGGTTTTTTCAATCTCTAGGTTTCGTGCTAAGTACACTAGTAAAACAAAGCAGTGTTTACCGTGCTAGTGTAGGCAGTACGCTCCGGAGCTCTAGATACGCAACCTCATGGTCCACACGCGAGACCGCCTAAGAGTCAGGACGCGCATCGTCAGGATACCGATACTTATATAACTTAGCAGATGCTAGACTTATCTTTTAGAGGAATGATAGAATATGAATAGAATTATGTGTACTTGTAATGGTCTTCTATTTATTGTAGTACTTAGGTACAATTCGTGACTTAATTCTAAGAACTTGTAGTTTGTAAATCGAAACATTTTTACAAGTAATTTAGTACAACTTTAGGATTAGCTGTAAGAATTTTCTCTTGACTTAGCTCTTAGGAAAATAATGATAGTTTGACATAGAGCAATTTAAATTTATTCTGATTATTTATACAGTATTAAGTTCTCAAATAGAATATAGGTATAGAAATAAAATGAAGATGTTAGGTTATTTAAATGTCAAATAAAATTTAATACAAAAATCAGTAGGGTTGTTTTCTTAGATCTGTAAATATAGGTACCTAGTTCATTTATATTGGTTTGTCTTTTTTTTTAAAGCAGTGCCTAAAATTTGTTATAGGGATACAACTAGACTGACACTGCTGACAACTTGACTCATCTTTGTGTGTTCTCTAAGCTATATAGGTAGTAGAAAGATTACCTGTTAGAGATAATTGATGGCAAAATAATGGGTAATCATTTTCATTTATATATGAGTATTTATCCAACGCGATCGGCCACCACGACGGTAGGTATGTATCGTGAACTTCTTCAGTTTTTGTATTATTATAATTGAATCAAAATGTAGGTAAGAATCCATGAGTCAATTTGTAGCGACATTGGTAAAATATTTGGAAAATAGGAACAGACAGTACATTCAACGGTACCTACCTTTTATAAAAATTATTAGTTAAATGTTCGTCAGTGTCTGACCGGTATTGTATCACTCATCGTTAGTTGCTTGTTCATTCAATTAAATAAACAGTTTTATAATTTTAATTTTTTACTCCTTAGTAGTTTTTATTATGTTTAGATATCTACCTACCTTTTTATTTTGGTAGGTATTTATTAAGATACTTCTGTATCTGTATGCTGGCTAGCATAGGTTTCTAAGGTTTCTTTGGGATGTATTTATCGTTTTTAGGATTCTGAAGTCCGTCAATGTCTGAAAAATAATACTTGCGACTAGATTTTTTTGCGAAAATTTACTCTGAAATTAGTTTCCAACAAAAGTTCTCGAAGCGTTACACACTACGAGTAATCTTGACACCAGCAAAGCTTGTCAAATTAAAAACATGAATTTTATTGCTCTCAGTTCTACCCATACTTTCGCTGATCTGATCTGATAAACTTGTAGGTATCTAATACATGAAAAAAATAATGCTAAGTTCCAAAGGCTTGCAATCATTTTAGGCAAACTATCATCGCCTTATTTCCGTTACTACTTAATACCTTTATTATCTAAGCTTGTGTGTTGGGTACCTAGTAGGTACCTAATGAACGGTCAGCAAGCGTTAATTTCTCTTCATGATATCCGACTAGTCTGACGCGGGTGCGGACTCGTGGTCACACTAGAGAATCAAATTTTCTCAAAGTTGTCAATATCAAATTTTATTCCGCGAAACTTCCAGTATTACTCGCCATAAACCGTTGCGCGGCTTTCTGCTTGTGTATGAGGCTAAGAGTTGGGGACCTTAAGACTTAGTTTCATTAGTCTTCATTGGTCAAAAACGTTCGTCTTGCGGCTTTGATTTCAAAAATATAACCCGAAGGTGAGGTAGGTACCTACCTCACCTTCGGGTTATATTTTTGCAATGCAATGCAATGGTTTGTATGTAACCATGTTGACACCATGCCAATAGGCATGGCCCAATACACAGGTTAAAAAATATCCTCCAATGCAAAGGTAATTCGAATGAGAATTTACATTTCCTTGTATCAAATAAAATAATTGCATTAGATCAGATTGGCGCTCAGGTGCTGAAGTCTGATGGACATTATTTTTATACCTACCGATAGTAGTCTATTTAGGCTCTGCTGGAATGACCGTAGCACTGCCAAGGTGTTGACTGGAAAAAGACTGCTAGGTACCATTCCCACTAAACATTGAATTTCTGCATTCATTATGAGATCGGTATGCAGTTCATGAGTATTCTGTAACCGGTAAACTTCGTATATGTAAACGAGTACGTACCTACCTAACTAAACTCTCGTTAGACCTCTCGAGCCCTTATAACCATGCAATAACGAGACACCTATTTTCCGTAATTTAAATTCGTTACCTAGGTACCTACTACCGAACATTCCCCGCCTTTCCCCGTCCACTTCTTTTGGAGTTTTTTTTTTCGCAACACCTTGTGTGCGTCTCTGAAATTTGATTAAATCCGTCTTACGTTACCTACAAACAAAACTTCCCCCAAAAATAGCAATGACTTAAAATCTTAATTACTTAAATCAACTTGTGTGCTAATCTTCAAAAGTGAAAAATTTAAAAATGTGACCTGTAGGCGGTTCTTGTTCCTAAAGTGTCCTTAGGTAGGTATGACAAGATTGTGGAGTTATGAGATGCAAAATGCAGTCTGCTTCATACCCATCAGGTGTTGTGGAGCTTAAGATAAAAGTAGGTACATACTTACCTACCTTGAATTCGAGTAAGAGTATTTTTACATCAATTACCTACGTCTTTACCTAACCTACTAAGCAGATGGGATTATATATGAAACTAAACATAAGATACTTAGCTCTTTTTTTTGGATAATTCCAGTTAGGTAGGTCGATTCATTTTCATCATTTCAGATTTTTTTTTGTTTTCTAACTATTTTAATTTTATTTTCATGATGAAACTACTGGGACGTCGTCGAGTCTAATGATCATAGCGAGTTGCTGCAGGTAAGTTCCAACGGTACCTACCTGCTCACACAAACTACTTACTAATATAATTTTTAGTCTAACTCTTAACCATCGATTTATAAATAGATCGATGCTCCTAACCGTCACCAACAAAGGAAGCCTATCCTAAATTATGTAAGCAATAGACAAGTACCTACCATATGCACTAGAAACAAACAAGAAACATTGTGATATGTGCATCTGAGTATGTACCCTAGGGGTAAAGGGGTAGGTACTTACCCCTTTAAACCAAGCATTAGAGATCAGCGAGGATGTCTACTAAGTCTATGGATAACTGACCAGACCTTTGTATATATATTTATTAACCACACACACAATCTACCTATATTATATTTTTTGGAAATAAAAAAATAATGATGCAAAAAATGATTTTCATTTATCTACCTGAAGGAGAACCTCCCCAGAAGAAGTGTAGGTTGGTAGAAATAGGAACCGAGCCACCTTGCACCTACGCACAACAATGGATGTATCTAAGAGTCCCTATGGTTTGCCAACTAGCTCAAAAATCAGTACTATCGCGTTACTGAGATATCCCTACTTGGTCGATCCTGATTCCTGATGTACCTATCTTCTGTTAACAGATTTCTGTTGCATGTGTCAAATATGACAGATTTCCTCTAAAAAATGTGTCGGTTTTGACGCATTTTGAAGTAATGAGGCTGAATCAGAAGTAAATTCACGCTAGAAAATTCAGCCGAAGGAAAACGGTACCTACCTACCTAGGGGTCGGGTGGGCCTTTGCATAAGTGAGAACAGAGATTTTATTTTGGGTAAGATGTGGCAAAACTATTTCCCTAATCCAATGTCTTGCAAATCTCTCTCCCGTATGCGCCTCTTCGATAGCACTTAGAAAACCAAATGAAAAAGCTGTATCTATAGGTACTTACCTACTTCTTAGTTACCTATATTTGGAATATAAAAGCGGCTACACACGACCCTAAAATCACTGGCGATATCGGGACAGTGGTGGGGAGGACCCTAGATCGTATCATAAATTGCCTCGTGTGTAAGTAGGCAAATCCTACCCGATTTTTATCGTCCCTAAATCGCTCCGAGCGAGCTCACGATTTAGGGACAATTATCGTCTAGGGAGCGTTGTCAGTCCGTGTGTAGCGAAATCAGGATTGATTTCTACGCAGTCTGAGCTTGAGTGCCGCGACGATACGACGTGCTGTAACGATCCGTCGATCGTCAATTAATTAAATCACAACAATTAGAATGATTCATTAAAGGTTTGTTAAAAATAGATATACCTACCTAGCTAACTAAAATAATCTGCTTCTAAATGTCTCATCATGTTCATGTGGCTAAGTTCATGACGTTCATCAACCAGTTTTTAACCCAGGTCTTCCTTTTTCGTCTCTGGTTAGGTGGCACCGTAGTAAGTGCCAAAACAATACCTATTTTTTGCTGTTTTGTGAGTGTCGGCGGCATCTCGGAACAACGAGCAGTCTGTTGCACGGTCGGTTTCGTCAAAGAATATAGTACTCTCGGTTTCGTACTCACTGGCAGGGACGTGTGTAGGTAGAGTAGCCGATTTCATCCCCACTACCGCTGTCTCGATATCGCCAGTGATTTTAGGGTCGTGTGTAGCCGCTTTAACAGAAAACCAATCTCCCGTTTGCTCCTTGACATACTTTTCTTTTGATCTTCTGTGGATCTAACTTCCACAATTTTACCAATCTACGTGTCGCTAACAATTTAACGATGAAGGTCCGAGTTTGAAGAAGGTTTAGGAGAGAGGTGTAGTCAGCTGCACTAGAATGTATACAATTCATAATTTTCAAAACGGTATTAAAGCTTTATAGTAAACTTTCACACAGTAAAAACTAAAAAAAATCGAGAAATTAGCTGATAATTACTTACACTTATTTTTTGAGTTTTTGCCCTGTAAATATTAATTGTAACACTGTTAAACCATTCTGTAAGTTTCAAATTGTATACGTTCTAGTGCAGCTGACTGTATCTACCATGTACCTACAACTAAACATTTTACTCGATATAAGCATCGTGGTGGCTCCAAGCGACATTGAGCCTTGACATGTTCAAACGGCAGCAATTCTGGCTTTGTATGGCTGGGCGATGGTATCTAAGTATATTTCCCCTGGAAGTGAACTAACTACTACGCTGGCCGGCAGAACTTAAAATAAAAGGTAAGGACTGGCTGGGCGGGGCCGACATATCGACTTTGAAAGTTATTCCTGAAATTCAACTTCTAAAGGGTGTGTGCAACGGGCCTGGAGCGAGCGTTAAAGTTTGTATGAAAATAACTTCACATGGACAAAGTTGCGCAGGATTCCATTAAATTATTTTATACCTATAAGTAGGAAGGTATTACCTAGGTAGGTAGGTATAAGCACCTACCCCAAAATAATAAAGTTCAACATTTAACTTGAGGTATCGGAGTCATTACCTACCTAGGTACGTTTTGCTTATCAAAGTTACCTACTCGAATTAAATGCAATGCGTCTTTAGTGTCGCACAGCCCTCAGCTGATTCAGAAAAAAACTAGTGTACAACGGCCTTTGTTTCGTCGGTGCGGGGAGAAAGTACGCGAGGTGGTGGCCAAAGCCGAAGCCCCATCGCAGCGGCACTCGGTGGACTCCGCGCGGCCGCGGCCGACACTCGGCCCGCGTTTCATGGGCGCATGTTTGCGAAATTATGCCATTAAAGCGCTCGCGACTGATCTGCCAGTGACCGCGGAGATGCCGCGCAAATAAATAGTGGTCCGCACCAGTTATAAACGCCCGCAACCCGGATCCCCACGATGTGCCAATGGAGAATTGTGACTATAGTTATCGTGGTCCTTGCTATAAGAACTGATGCCAGGGATTGGGCATCGCCTGACCAAGCAACCCATTTCAACCATGTAAGTTCTTGAACCTGTGGTACTACGTATTTATCTAAGTAGCAGCAGTTTTAGTCCGTGCAATACTAGCAGTGCAATGACTCAAGTTACATGCGCACTTTTACTTTCGTTGTGCATTTTATGCAGATCTTGATTACCTGCTCGATTTACAATTGCTACGCATTACCTACGTAATAAAGTGCGTAGCATATGGGTATTCATATCAATGTACCTAGGTTATTATTAATATTTATCTTCACATTTAATTACCTAATTATATTTAATAAATAATTTGATTTGGCATGACAGCGGAATTCGGAAGAGCAGCATAGTCTGAGGTCCGCTTCATTATTACCACAAAGTACATTGTACATATCTATCACACGCACAATTTTTCAGGCTTACAATACACATCGTCGCATCTCTTCGCAAAAACTATTTCTCTACGTAGCAAAATCACGGTATCTACGCAAAATTCGTAGCGAAGCTACGAGTATCCGCTTTGTAGCACTAGCTGTCTAAAGACGCATAGTACAATAACACTAATGATGGGAATTCTGGGATTCGAACCCACAACATACGGTGCAGGAGGCACAGCTTTTGTTTTAACTGTGATGCTCATCCTTGTATTTTATTCTTTATACAATTTTATTTAAAACTATAAGTTTTACTCCTCTGATTCCACACAAAGTTATACCTAAATAAAGAACATAATAAAAAAACCTTATTGTGGGTAATAAACAGTTATTTCAATTAACGGTATAATTCTGTTCATAATATAATAATCATATATTTTGTAGACATGAGCAGAGCACAGTAATTTAGTAGTTATAAAGTTTTAATTACATACTGATAAATTCTGATCAGAGTAACGTCGAACTTAGATACCTAAGTTCGACGTAAGTATTGAATTTATACCCTAATGTTTGTATAGGAAGAGTATACTCGTACTTGGAACAAAATGCATCGTACTTTTCAAATGACCAGGAAACCATAATGGTTTAACAATTTATTCATCTGGGCTCAAGCCCAAATCATGGGTTGGCTCCACTCAACTGATTTATTTTCAGCTTTGATAAACGAGCTCGGATACTACGAACGAGATCAGAGCAACAATTACTTTCCTCTTTCCTACTGTGAAAGCAGTCCGTAATCATACTTTGGAAAGTCTTGACCTTACGAATTATAAGATCGCTGTTGAGTAAACGGTTTGAAATTACCTAGATATCTTCTGTTATGTTACTTACTCTTGGGCGTTTAGGGTTCCGTGGGTCATAAATCGCCTATTAAATAAAAACGGAGTAGGATTTGATTTTTGTCTGCTTTTTTATCAAAAACTTCCTATGTAGGCTTTTGCAGACTTTCCACTAACGAATGCTGAGCGTCATCATCTTCCTGCCCTTATCCCACACTAGGTAGAGTCGGCACAACAGGTTTTCTTCTTCCACTCTCTTCTATGAGTCGTTATCTCAGTCTTCACTCCTTTCTTACTCATCTCATCTTTCACGCAATCCATCCATCGTTTCTTTGGTCTCCTCTACTTTATAACTATCGACATCCCTATCTAACAGTCTCTTCGTTATATAGCCTGCTGCGCATAGTTCATGAAATGACTCACTTTTCAAGTTTCACGTTTCACGTATATGGATACGAACTAGAGTGCTAATGTTTCGTGCTCGACAAAGCTCGATAACTGTGGCTTGCGACTTTGAACTTGAGACTAAGACCTGGTGATTGCAGCCACGGTCAATTGCAAAACCTATTCATTAAGCGGGTCATGGTACTTTCAGCATTATGTTCCTCAACTTCTAGATCTTTCATACAGTGCCCTTGACATCGATCAGGTCGAAAAACCAAAATTAGGTAAACTCATATGAGTTCAATCCAACTCCAGTGATTAAGTTTTAGGCTTAGCTAGTCTAACTTAGCGCTGACAGCAATTGTCAGCAATGTCCTTAACATCGACGGCCTAAAATTTCGATGTGATGCTCCGATCATCCATCTAAGGCCTAATCAGTACAGTGGGATTCTTCAAATGTCACATTTTCTTGTTTCGTGTAAAGCCTTCGATTAAAGATACCCCTCGAGGACGGGTTACATACAAAATCATAGCTAAAAACTGTCCGCGTGATATATACATGGACAGCTACATTTGTTTACTAACAAAGTGAGGAAATAATCATAGTTTTAAGTTCATCCATGTCACCTAAGTAGGTAAATAATGTCACTAATTGTCATAACCCATTTGTTTTATTTATTAGGAATTATGTTATATATATTTGTTAGAAACAACCTTATCGTAAAAATCAAGTTTTTACAGCGATGGTCATACATAATTCCAACAGTGTTTCATATTAGCATCGAATGCTATGAAGACGCGTGTGACCCTATTTTATGAAGTATCACAAGTGTAAGTATACACAACCTTAGCACCGTACCCTGGTTTCGATTATATCATAACACTTATAAAGTGTTACTTAGCTAACACTTGGCGACAAATACAGTTACGTGACTGTCTCTAGAGAAAGTACAGAAGTTCAAAAATACATAATATTATATGTAGACTCTGGTTTTAGGTATATTTGAACCGTTTAAGAAATCATTTTCTTAATTTAACAAGGTGTATCAAAGTTTTAGTGAGGCTTAGGAATTTTGAAGATATCTACTACTACCTCAGGCCCCTAGTAGCCCTTCGGTACTGTAGTTCTTTCAAAACAGGTAATATTGTATTTTCAATATCAACCAGACTATATCATAGCATAGGCATATCAAGTGGTATGGCAAAACACTGCATCCGTATCCATATCATAGGTATATACCATACATAAAACTAACGATTGTAAGATAAATCAAGTAACAGCAATTGCGCCTCTATTAGCTTAACGTAGAGGTACTTTTTGATGAGGTAAACGAGATGAGAAAGTGTAAGCGTTACTAAAATTGAAGCAAAAAAGCCGGAACATGGCGTCGCGTCGTCGTTGTGAAAGCATTGACATTACTTTGTCAATTATTATTATCTTGGTAGTTGCGCAACCATGGCATCTCGCGAAAGTAAACTTTGTAAATAAAACTTATGCAACAACTGTTTCCGACCGAGAACCACCAAAACATCTCAGTGTTATATAACAGACATTCATGTATTGAACGTAACATGTTATGGTTGTTACCTACTTCCGATTGAGGGCGTATCTACTTACATAAATTACAGAACTATAGAATACACGTTGGCTGACTCAAATGGGTGGTTTTGGCTGCCCACTTCCGATGTGAGAGCATGAAAGCGAATACGCGTTTTACCCGTATGTGTTGGTATGCGTGTATGTGTGATGTAACAACCTAACAACTGCTTACCGACGTAACATGGGTCATCACGGAGGTTACCTACTTCCGATTTCAGATGCATAATGGAGCCTCTAATTAACCCAGAGCCAATGTTTTAGAACGGATTTACCTATTACATAACAATTCGTTTGAACATCTTATTTATCCTTGGCAGCTCTATCATAGAACTATCGGTGAATTGATTTTTCTCATATTTCCAGGTGTCGACCGGTAACAGATCACAACGGTTCCTCTTCGATGCTATCTTCGGTCTCGAAGTGCCGCTTCTCGAAGAGCAGAGCGTGGAGGATGACGAGGAAGATACGGTGGTTAAGAACTGCTCTTGCGGTAAGTCAATTTGCTTCTGCAATCGAAAGTTTTGGGATGGTTTTACACATTTCCACTATTTATTTAGAAGTCAGAGGGAACCAGAAACGCACATCAGATGGCAGAACCCCTTGAGAGTATCTACCTAGTTTTTGTCAATATAGACATGACAATGAACATGAGACAACTTCGCTTTACCGTTGACTGAAGTGATCCGTAAATATACTGTCAATGTTGCTCTTGATTTTAGCGGCAAAGGGCGTATCAAGATGTAACGGTGTTTCTGGTAAATAAGAAAAAGAGAGCGTAGCATGAATAAATTTGACATTTGTGCCGTTGATTTTTCGTACCAAAATCCGAGTTACACTGTGAGGCAACCAAGTAGCAACCTGCAGTTGAGTTACCGATACCGTGCAATGTAATTCAAATGCTAAAATGATACGCTTACGTCACTAAGTCTAAAGTTGTTAGTTAGGCCCTATGGCGCTGCTTTGAATACAGTGGAAACTCGATTAACCGGACAAATTATTGTCGTTAGACATTCGGATAATCGAATGTATGAAGAAAAGCGGGTTTTATGCATATTATGTAGTACATAATATAATGTATGTGTTCATTAAAAACAAAAAATATACATCAGCGAAAATCAATGTTTAAGAGATACATTTTCCGGTTGATAGTCCGGATAATCGCGAATCCGTATAACTGAGAGCCGAATAATCGAGTTTCTACTGTATGTATGTATACAAAAGAGTAGAATATACAGAAAGTAAACTAGTATTTTATGCACAACACATTTTCCGGATTAGACATACCTTCACATTGTAGGTACAGTCAGCAACAAAAGTTTGAGCTTTTTAAACCGTTTTTCATACAGAAAAAATGGTCCAGTGCAAAAAAATAAACTTAAAAACCAAGAATATGTATTATGAACCAAGGCAAATGTAGAAAATTGGCCAAATTAACGGGTTTCGGGATCTTCTATTAAATCTTTTATATCATCAAACAATCATAGACTTCAGTTGCTGACTGTGCAACATAGTATTATCAGTCTATTGATTTTTTCACGTTCACTTTCTAGAGTGTGGCAGAGCAAACCCTCTTCCTAGAAAGTTGGGTAAGTCACCGGATAAGGCAAGCACAACCTGTATAATGTACCTCGTAGCTCGTAGCACCCTTTGTATTATACATTATATTCCGTGCTTTGTAGTATATATGTGTAAATTGTACCTACTTACCTAATATTTTAATCTCAATTTATATATACCTTGGCTTACCGGAAAGTTATTGGTTTCCTAATTTCTTTTTTATACAATTTCTTTCTTTATTAGTACAAACACATGAATTTACAAAATAAATTATCTTACATAAATAATAATATATATATTGCAGACTAAGCAAAGCTACCGCAACCAAATGACTGAACGAACACTTTTTTGTGAATATAGACAGAGTATCAACATCTAGACACAGAATTGAACTCACAAGAGTAAAAGGCCGAGTTACCAACATCCTGTGAAGCCTGTACCACTTAAAATCTCACCCAAAGCACATACCTAATCCCGCTAGCTTTAATGCACCGTTTTTTCTAATAGCACATTCTGTAGATAGTTGCTTGACCTACACTCCAATAACGCCATGACAATGAATGAACCATGATAGCGAAAATTAAATTGACTTGACATTGTATCTAAAAGCGTGACGAGGCCGTGAGGATGTGCGCATTTTATAGCGATGCGTCTCAAACATGCTCTAGCAGCGTCCTGCTACAATTATTTTGCCACTTACGTCTACTTTGTGCCATCAAAAAAAATAATAAATAAACTATTTATTTATAAATAAAATATTTATATCTAAGGAACTATCTAGAACTAGCGAAATGTGCGCGACTTGATCAGTGTGAAGTTATTTTTAAATTATCATCATGGTTAACAGCTTGTAGAAGTCCACCGCTGGACATATGCCTGCCCCTTACGTTTCCAGGAAGAACGATTCTGAGCCCTTTCCATCCATCGACTTCCCGCGATCCTAACAACATCGTCAATCAATCGGGTCAAGGAGGACGTCATGCGGTTGTTAATTCTACGAGCTATATGGACTGCTCATTGCCACTTCAACTTGCTGATTCTGAGAGCCATGTCGGTGACCTTGCTTCTTCTACGGATTTCCTCATTTCTGATTCTATCTCGCGGTGTATCTCCCAGCATTGCTCTCTCCATCCGTTGTACGAGTTTGAGCTTGTATAAGAGACCAATAGGTAGTTCTCCGGAAATAGTAGCTACGTATTATGTACTGACAACATCTTTAGCAAATAATTTGCAAGAACCCTCACAAAAACCTTCAGCGAAAATCAGTCACTCGACATTGTAAGCTGACAATATTTATCATCATTCAACTTGGAACAAAATGGTAAACAAAAACAGAAAAGCGTGTGATTTCCTTGTATACGAGATGCGGCGTGGCGCAGGCATTGACTGCATCGTGTGCAATGAACCGAGAGATAGTGAAAGTGCCACAATCTTGTCTAACAGCTGCAATGTTACTCGAGCGGCTTACAATGAGGAAATACCGACGGGTTTAACGATTCTGTTATGTCGGTATCGTTTTGTCAAACGTCGTTTAGTTTTATCGTAATTTTTTATGATAAGTTATTGTCGCTAATTATAAGCTTCTGCCTGCAGCTTTGCTCGTTTAGGTAGCTCTTTCTGTAAATTTCGACCATGAAACCACAAAAAGGTCAACCCCTCCTCTTCGAATAATTTATTGAGAAGACAAAGTATTGATAAGATAAGTAGTTAGTCCTTGCTTAAGTTGCTTAGTTAGTTGTTTTTTTTTACTAACTCCAGATAAGCACGACGTTGAAGTTTTATAAAATTGTCGTAGATCTATTCTACGATAAAAATCTTCTTGTTATTCTTACTAACTACTCAGCTGACTTCTTTACTTATCGCATTTTCTGTAATTTTATCTGCGGGAAGTAGTTACCGATGCACTTTATATTCTTGTCGTATTAAGTATATCCGCACATTTCTTTTTCACGTAGATAACTAAACGGAAATCTAACCTGCTTGTCTACCAAGTTCACTGGTACTGGTCTATTTTTGGACACCTGAGTAAAGTTTTCCCACCTCCCTATGTACATGTGAAAGTTTTTGTCTTTACATAATTTCAACGAGTTGAAATTATTAAGCAGTTAACCTCGATAAAATTTGGGTATTCCGAACTCGCTGGGATTTGCCGTTTTTAAAAATTGTCCAATCATTTCACAATTTTGCTGTGAATTTGGCTGAATATTTGATTGTGTAAACGTATACATACATGGAAACGAGTTGGTCATAATAACCTTGCTATAGCACTATATTTGGAATAACCTAGATTTTTGTGTATTGTTTTGAGCAACCGACCCTGGTTTTTCTTGACAACCTGTAAAGACTTACCTTATGACTAATAAACTTTGTGTAACTTCGGAATAGTTGCATCGTGTTCTTTCTAGATCTAATTTGCACCTGTCAATGCAAAAGACAAAACACGGTGCTACAAACGTTACACCGAGTTTATTAGTACCAGGCTTTTATTACATTTTGCCTCATCTTACCTTTGCGTAAAATAATTGCATTGCCTCGCAAGGCACCTGCACCGGCGAAGTACACTATTTCACAAAGAGCTTTACTACTACGTAAATACTACTAAGTAACGTAGCAAATAATGAATCCACTCATCGCTACTTCCTTGTAAAAAGAAACCCCATAGGGGAATGAACCTAACATTTTCACTTGAACAAGAAATAGGGCCTAGCACAGTTCGTTCAACTGCACTTTCGTTTCCGCAGAGTGTGGCGGATCCAACCAGGAGAACCGCATAGTGGGCGGGATGCCAGCCGGCGTTAACCGGTACCCTTGGATGGCGAGGCTGGTGTACGATGGCCAGTTCCACTGCGGAGCTTCACTGGTAACCAAGGAGTACGTGCTGACAGCTGCGCATTGTGTGAGGAAGTGAGTATTCATCATAGACAAAAAGAGAAAAAGATCTTTCAATGCTAAGTCCAAAGAGTTGTTAGATAGTGAGAGTAAGTAGGTTATCATCAGGTGTACAATAATTATGAATTCTAAGAAAGTAAAAGTAAGTAGGTACAAAGTATTTTAAGGCCAATTCTAAGGCCTAAGAAAGATTATGATTAATTTCATTTATCAGACCCTAGGGTCACAGGAGGTTAGCAACAAGCGTAAATTGTGCAAGCGTGTGATACCATTTAGAAAATAATAGATTTTAAGAAGAGAGAAGAGAGAGAAAAGAAAAGTTTTTTTATCAGTACAGTCACAAAGGAGTACAATAATATAAAAGATAAATAAATAAGGTAGGGTAATAGGCGGCACCACACTGTGCCAAGTCCTCTTGCGTGAACAGGTCCGATCTCAGAATAATATACCACATAGTATAGCAGTGTAAAGCGAGAAGCTGGTCTTACTTCTTTACAACAATGCTTTTTTACGTTATGCGACTGACCATAGCAACAGTATATCGTCTGCTCTCACTTTTCTATTACAGTTGCTACTCGTTTTTCCGTAATAGCTGACAACGCAACATTAGACAGTAAACACCTTTTTGATACGTTTATTGATGGGTAATTTTGTGACTTTCTATTAGAAATAATTTCGAATTTTTAATGCTAGTAAACCAACGGTGTCGCAGCAGCGCCCACTGGATTAGACTGCGTTAAAATTCTGTCCCAAGCACTACAGCGTCCCGTAAATAAAGGCACAATTGATAAACCACCTCTGACGCTAAATAGTCATCTTTAACAGATGCAAATGTCAGTCCGTGCAAGGATTCTTATAATTGGTATATATTGTGCACATTATATTGTTCAAAAGCGAGCTTAACCCTATAAGTGTTACACACAGATTTCGTGAAAAAGTTCTCGACTAGAATTTAAAATTGCATGCTTTTATTTTTTCTATGACCCAGATAAAAATCAATTAGAACTACAAAATATTATGAGACATCTTATGTGCATAACCCACAAGTATAATATATACACCACTACCCTCACGAAATATTACACTGTTGCAATATTTATTCAACTTGTTATTCAATTATCGGAAGTTTTATCTTTTCCGGTTAGTTTTTCTTCACTGTGTATTGTGATAAAATCAAATTATACAAACGTGAAATGATTGCGGAATACTTGCCCAATTATCTACCTAACTTTCTCAAATAGTAGTCAACATAACAGGGAATTATGTTTGACAAGCATTCGCTCGCCGGCTATATTCGATGTTACAGTCTAATCGTTACGATGTTCAATTATTTATAAAAATTTGTCATAATTATAAAAAGCCTTATAAAAATGACGAAAAGACGAACAATGTTTATACTATTGCCATCTCTTACTAATGTGTATTAGTAAGTGATATTTAACGTAGAGGGTCTACGGCGTAGCACATGTAGCATACATCATCAGTTCTTTTGATCAATGACATAAAAATTTTATAAATTACAAACGGACGATGCGTATTTATTAGCCACAAGACTAAATTAAAATACACTCCCGATTAATTTACCTTTAAAAAAAAATTCAAAATTGGTTAATCCGTTCGGGCGCTACGAAGCCACAGACACACACAAACACACATTTTATACAAAAAATCATTTGATATTTCAGATTAAAACGCTCTAAGATTCGCGTTATCCTCGGCGACCACGATCAGACCATCACTACAGAGAGCGCCGCCATCATGCGCGCGGTAACCTCCATCATCCGTCACCGCGGCTTCGACGCTGATTCCTACAACAACGACATAGCACTACTCAAACTGAGGAAGCCCGTTACGTATTCGAAGATCATCAAGCCTGTCTGTCTACCACCTACCAGTAAGAGACTATCTTTTCAATAAAATTTTACAAACTACTGACAAACCACAATTTATGTGCAAAAAAAATTATACCTACATCTAAAAACATATGATGTTCATCACTTGTTAGTTTTTATAGTGCTTACCTGCCCTTAAAGAAATCTATTAAATGAATGCAATTTCGGTCATCGAGCAGGCTTTGCTAGTATAGCGTCAAGCATGTAGATGCAACCACGGTCGCTAAAGTACCGTATTAGAAACATCCCGAGACTTATTTTCATCATTCAGGGTCATTTGAATCCTCGATAGCGAAGTTGGTTATCGCATCCCCGTATTAAGGGGAAGGTCGTAGATTTAAATCCTAATCGAGGATATCTTTATGATAATATAAAATATGATGTTCATCGTCCACAACCTCACAGATGTGTATTCTTTGTCTGGGTGTTATATTGTTCTATGTATGCATCTACAAAAAAATAATAAGTAATCATAAGTATTCTATCAATCATCTGGTTCCCATAGTACATGTTACGCTTAGTTCGGGGCTAGTTAATGTTTAAAAAAATGTCTACACATATTTATTATTATCAATTATAATACTTATGGTTATAACATGAAATAACTTGAGAGTAACTGTTTCAGGCACGGATCCATCAGGCAAAGAAGGGATCGTGGTTGGCTGGGGCAGGACATCTGAAGGTGGTCAACTGCCCAGCATAGTGCAAGAAGTTCGAGTGCCTATACTATCTATGACACAGTGCCGCGGTATGAAGTATAAAGCTTCAAGAATCACTAACAATATGGTGAGTTTAAGTTACCAACAGAACTATGGTAGACGTTTTTAGGACGTTTTGGCTTGCACCGTGAGGCCACACACCGTGAGGGGATAGACAGACACCGGAGTCTCAGTAATAGGGTCCCGTTTTACTCTTTGTGTATGAAACCCTAAAAAAGGTAGATTGGTTATAGTTTTTTTTGAAGTGCTCACGTCATCTTATTTATTTTTCAGTTATGTGCGGGGCGTGCGTCCACAGATTCATGTCAGGGCGACAGCGGTGGACCATTGCTTGTTCAGAAAGGAGACAAGTTCCAAATTGTTGGTAAGTAGATTTGATGAGTTAAAGGTGCTGGTTCAAGTTACAAATATGAGACACTTTACATCTCAGAGTCAAGTATATAGTATAACGGGTGTTATAAGACCACTTCCGAATACTTTAAGAACGTGTAAAGTTACCTATGATAAGATCTTATAGACTACCAGTTGGCTGACAGTCAAATAGATTTAGAGTAATACAATTATTTTGCTGAAATTCCTACTGTCCTATCTGTTACATTATTAAGTTTTAGGGAATAAAATGTTTAACCAGCAGGCAACTGAAAAAAAACGTGTAAAATATCTCTTTATGTACCTGTGCTAAAATAGCAGTCCCAAAATTCATTCCGATCTGTCAAATGTAGACTTATCGTGTTCTTACATGTGCACCAATGGATCTGTTAGTTATCTGGTTTAACTACAATCCTACAAGCTATGCTTAGTTTGGGACTAGATGATGTTGCGTAAAAATATTCACAAATATTTATACATTTTACCCCATCTGGAATAAGTTTTGGCTAATCAAATATTATTGTAATATTTCAGGCATAGTATCCTGGGGAGTAGGCTGTGGCCGGCCGGGCTACCCTGGGGTCTACACGAGGATTACGAGGTACCTTCCCTGGCTGCGGGCCAATTTACGAGACACCTGCCTTTGCGATAACTGAAGCTTTCAGACGACATTCATAAAAAAAAATATTTTCAACTAAAAATATAGATAAAAAATATCCATCCAGATTCTTCTGATCTGGAGAATAAGCCAGTGGTGGTACTGAAGTAAGCTCTGAGGGTCATCATGAATAAATTTGACATTAAAATAAAGTAAATCTATCGTATATTCGAGTTACACTGCGCGGCAACTAGGTAACACTCAGCTGGTGCTTTATCGATACCACGCAACGTAGTTTAAATGTCAACACCATATCCTTACGCCACAAATGTAAAATTGATTCGTGCTCTAGCTTTAGATTGTCAAGTTCGAAGTAACTAAGGCGGTTATGAAGTTGTACGGCGCTTTGGTATTTTAATTCTGAGACGCGTAAGTACCTCAAGTTGATTTATTTATCTGGGGAACAAAAAAGCAACAAAGTAGATTTCTACTTGAATAGTTTTGTTTTATAAAAACGTGCCACACCATTTATTTTCACGTCCAGGATCACTGGCAGACAATGTTAATATAGCATTAAGCTACGTAGAAGTAACTTAATAACTTTATTGTCTGTTGCGAAAGTTTTAAATAAATAAATAAACAAGTAAGTGAATGTCACTGTAGCGTAACCTATTTTTGAATTGTCATAGACTATCCACAGATAATAAAATTCGCGGCACTAAAATTCAGATATGTAGCATGGGATTTTTTTACTGTTGATTTCAATTTGTTTTTTTTTATCTTGTAATTTATTTCTCTAGCTAAGGTCCATTTAATTATTAATGTACGTCACTGTATGTCACAATATCTAGATAGTTTCCTAGTGTAGCTACAAAGTTTTAAATGGGCCAAAGATAAGAAATGTGTATATAGAGTAGTAGTAATACTAACTTTTGGAAAAATCCTATATGTTAAGGTCGCTAAAGTCATTTTATCTTGTTATATACTCATTTTTTAACTACTTAGTACCATTTATACAATCTCAACGAAACTTAGCCACTACTTTAAATATTACCCAAGTTTATATAATACATAACTAGAGGTATATTAGATCGTATATTCGCTTTATGTAATAGATATATAAATGGTTATTTTTATAAGAGGCCGGTGGTGCAGATTACCAATAGGAATTAAGAGATCATGAGGTTCTACCGACGTGTTCAATCTGTAAATAATGTTGTTATGTTGAATAATTTAATTATTTAATACTTGTTTTAGCTGTAAATGTTTATAATGTTTTGTTTTATAATGTTCTGTTATTTGTTAATCGCACTAATTTATTATTAACATTAAAGTAGATAGATTACTGTTATCACAGATTAGATAAGTACTGTTATTAACTTAACTCTACTAAATAATTACTAATATTAACTACTAATTTATAACTGTTTTTTTAATTATAGGTTTAACCACCAAGAACAATTACTAACTTATTCTTAGTTTAAAGAAATACTTCAATAAGAAATTATGGAAAGTAACATGGAATATAGTCAATCTTAATTTGATCGTATTTTTCATAGGATGAAGACACTAATATCAAGTTGGGTGTTCTATCAACAACGAATGAACGAAAATGAAACGAAATGTATCTACGATTGTAAAAAATAAAGCAGCTATATCAGACCCCCTGCCGCGAGCTCTTATAGCAAGATTGCAAAATGGTAAAACCGAACCCTAAAATTGCTATTGCTTGACAGATAGAATGGTTTACAATTATTTTGGACTAGGTAACGGATTCCGGATTTGTACCCCTATATGGACACCCCTCGTATCCATCAGTCGTCGTTCAGGTCTGTTCGGGCCTGTTCGGGCCTGTTCAGACTGACATCACAGTACAGAAAATTAGGCAAACGGGACAAATCGATGCTAATTGTACCATTAATGGTACTGCCTAATAGTGCAAGTGGTCCGACGGTAAACAAACTATCGAGCTCACGTTAACATCTCAGAGCATTAAGTCGAGGTCACGGTTAATTGCAACACCCTTTACTAAAACACTTAAGAAATAGCATTCACTTAGGGCACTTCACAAAATATGCTGAAGGAAAATATTGTAAGAAAAGTAGCTTAAGTTAGCTTCGCACGTATTAACCATACCTTTCCTGTGATATAAGCCATAATTTGTAACGATGGAATAAGTGCTGGACCAGCCTTCCTCCACCTAAAATCGTGTGTTAATCTAAATTGGTAATCAAAATCAAAACGGTGAAGAAAAACATCGTGAAGAAACAGTTAGTATTCTAACAAAGGCGATGGGCTTATAACGAGTCACGTATGCAGTACTTTACTACTGGAAAATTTGGGTACACACCTAAATGTATTGTTTGGATGTACCTCTGACTACCCCCTTAAACATCCTCATAGAATCTTGAGTTGGCCTTAAGAGATCTGAAGGGATGTCTACCGTGACTGAGGATCAAAGTAGTCAGGCGATTTCTGTTTCATGCTGTTTTAGCATTTGCTTATCGAGTTATAAACGTTCTAGATATTGCTTGTAAGGATTTTAAATCGAACATCAAAAGTATAATTCTTAATACCATCCCGGTTACACCGTCACTCGACTTGTTTCCAACTCGTAAACTAATTTAGGATACTCTTTTTTTTTATATGACGTCATATCTATTAGAAAAACATGATAGGTTTAACTCATTTTTGTGTCGTTGTTTTAAGGTTAAACAAGTCTGTACGTTGTCCATACAAACGCTGTAAGTGTTTAATGTCTACTATTTATTAACGTGCGTCTGAAGTTTAATCTGATTTTACTGTAGCATATAGGGTAACGTACCTAGATAACGGCAAGATAATTCAGTATCAAACTTAACTTCGGACGCACGTTAATAAATAGTAGACATTAAACACTTACAGCGTTTGTATGGACAACGTACCGACTTGTTTAACCTTAAGTAATTAAAACTCTTATCAAATTTAATACAACTTAACCAAAACTATAAATAATGGGGTTAGTTGTATTTCAGAAAATTGAGTTGAATAAAAATGTCTAAATGATGGGGTACCAGATTTATTATTGAAACAAATAAATACTCATCACGTCGAGCAGGTCACCTTATGCTGCCTAATGTAAGAACTAATTATGGAAAAAATAATATATCATTTGGAGGGGCACAGTTATTCAATAGGCTACCTAAACAAGTAAAAGAAGCGACTTCACTCAATATATTAAAAAAAAAACTATTTCAACATGTTTACGCTGAAGAAGCTTCTCATTAATTTTTAACTTGGACCACCGCCTTAGGAATGCATTGAACTCGCTTTTTTAACTTGATGGCCGATTGTTGTGTGTGACATATTCCTGTCTACCCGCACCGAACTAGCATTATATCTTTATTTATTCTTTCTCATGTAAGTGACAATTTGTCTTAGTGAGAATAAAGTTCTTTAAACCGATTATTGGCCCGTCATTATTACCTGGGTACGTGGTAGCAATGTCCGGCTAATAATAAATCAGGGATATATGATAAACTTAAAATAGATTTCAGGTGGTTTATTTTTAAAGAACAAAATCCATGGCTCAAAATATTTAGTTTACTTTAGCCGAATCTCACATAATAACAAATTAATACAATATATAAGTCTGACGGTTAGATGGTCTGTTTTTTCTAAAAACATCAAACGTTTTATGTTTGAAAGAAAGTTGTTGGTTAACACTGTGTGTAGCTTTTTATCTTATTTTAAGTTAGCAGTTAAGTCGAATGTTCTTTAGGCTGCGTCTGTGATCACTGTCACGATAAAATTGTTATTTTATTGTTGTTTACTAATTTATTTAATTATTTAATATGACCTTTGTGGCGCAGCAGGTCGCTTACCGGCTGAGACGCAAAGGGTTCCCGAGTTGGGACAAAATTGCATGTTCTGTTAATATTTGTTCAAGTCTAGGTGTGTAGTAGGTACTCTTAGTTTTTGATACCAGCTACAGGAGATCCTAATGAGGAGTCAGAATTATGTACAGTCAGCTGCACTAGATTGTATACAATAAATATGAACAGGGCAAATACTCAAAAATGTTTTTTTTTTTGGGTGTGTAAGAGTTTATTGTAATGGTGTTACGAATTGTATTAATTCTAGTGTAGGGGACTGTACTTTGTGACTATTGGATGTCTGTTTTTATTCGCTAAATATATGTTTGTGAAAGGGATCGTTGTCTACAAAAATATGAGTTTAGTTTATTTCTGGCAAAACATTGTCACCGATTATCAGAACGCTTGAAGTTATTATTTGCAACTCAGTGAAAATCAATACAATTTGCAATTTTTATAAGATACAGGCTTTAATGAGTACCTACTGCAAAATTTACGTTTTAATTGTATTTTATTATTGTAGTTAATATTCATAAAAATGTATTGCTTGATTGCAAAGGTGCTAATATAACTTTTGATCAAAACAAGGTGTTTCTTTTATCTGCTCCATAATTGAGGTTGCAGGTTTTATCATCTTGTTTGATATTTATGAGGGACGAATGCAGGGCACTTCCCTCGTGCATAATGAACGATTGAGGAAAATCAAACGACAGGTTCTTGGAAGGTGACTAAAACTGAGACGCAAAAAACTGTTGGTGTATTTGGAAAGCCTATAAAATGTGCATATTTATGAGTCGACATTAAAATTCTAGAACCCCAAGCTAAGCGCTAAAAGTAATTTATTATTTCTAGCGCTTATATTTCTATCGCTATAAATAATAATACTGTTGTTATTTTCGAGCAGTAACGGTACAGTAAGTGAAAATACAGGGACATCAGGCTTAACACCTATGCCTCAGGTTGATGGACGCGGAGCAGTGCATCGTAGCAAACGAGACCCGCGGATGTTTTAATCTAGGTAATGATATCCGCTTAACATCAAGTGGCTTCTTGTTCCATCAGCGGGTCGTATAAAAAAAAAGTTTATTTGCAAGTTTTCATTTAGCAGTCTACTCATTTGTTTTGCGGTATACCTAATTTATTGAAACAGGTGCCCAAGCATGGGTGTTTCGATAGATAAAGTTTGACATAAATTCTCAATAAAACTGGGCTTTATCGAAATTTATAGAGGTTAGTAGCATGGAGCTTAAATACTAGGACTACTCGTTGAAATATGTCAAGGCTAGTTCTGTGCTAGCGAGTGTAGATAAAATTCGATAGATAAAATCAGTTTCTCGATACGACAAGTTTGTCGACCGAATTTCCATAATTGTACTACAGTGTTTAAATTAAATAATATTTAAATTAAACTGTAAAGATATCAACTGTGATATGATTTAGCGTTATACTTCCTCTTTGGTCATCTGAACATGGGTTAATGGTGGTCGAACGCCTCACACCACATGTAAAGTGCCAACTTTACATGTGGAGTGCGGAGCGTGCAAAAAGACGAAGCATTGTTGTGACACAGATTGGAAAGTGACACTTTCGCCACTGAACCGGTTACAGGGATACGTTGCACAAACACGGTCTTTATGTCGAGGGGATAAGGTGTGTTTTACGACAGGTGCAAAACCACTTGCTAATCTCTAGACGCTACTGATCTTGACACCTTTGGTTAGATGAACCTGCGCTTATAACAGAATTGACAGGCAATGGTGATTGTGCCTTTGCAATAAGGTCAGAGCTCTTTAAAAGTGAAAGATAAGTACCTACTTGAGTATGACGCGCTGAAGAACTTTCATAAAAACCAATATAAAAAAGCAAAAAGGAAAGCATTTGAACGATTGAGTTTAAAATTACAAGTGATTAGTAAAGGTGAAAGAGGCTGTGCTAAACAAAATTATACATATTTACTAAAGCATCTTAAAGGGCCATTATCACAAATGACCTATGTCAATAGGTTTGGAGTCGTATAGCGCGTTTATACTTAGGTATACGCATACTGTGTGTATAGGTAGGTACATCTACCTGAAACAAAATTAATATAAATATGACAAACTTTTTCCTCTGGCGGATAGCTTATCTCCGGGCACTCATCATTATCAGCCGGTTGAAGTCCACTACTGGACATAAACCTCTCTATACGTTTCAAATGGCCTTTTAATACTCCGCAGAATCAAGCACCTTAACAAATCTAGCAATCACTAATCTTTAGATAAACCGCTATAGATAAGATCGATGCAAAAGATAATTTAGTAATTCGTAATGAATTCAACAGAATTGAGATCAAACGTTTCTGTTGAAAGCAAACCGTTAGGCTATGTGGTCCTGCCTGGCTCCACAAGGAGAATATTAATTGCTTCATTTGAAATCATCTAAGCTAAAGTAAACTTTTTAAAATAACCATATGGGAGGGAACCATTCTAAATCGCAAAATACTCGCAGGAGTTTCGACACTAAAAGGTCAAAAAAAAACTGACAAAACTGTTTTAAAAAAACTGTTCTGGAATTTAAAGTTGTGTAATGAAATAATGATGACCGATGTGGCGCGGCGGGCAAATGTCCGCCTGCGATGCAGGAGGTTGCAGGTTCGATTCCCGCCTTGGGGTAAATGTTTGTACCATCTGCAAATATTTATTCCGGGTTTTCTGGGTATTTTCTATGTATAATAAAAAATATCTATCATGTACTGTATTGTATAAAGTATATCAGTCATCTAGTGCCCATAACACACGCTCTGCTTAGCTTGGGGCTAGATGATGCTGTGTGGATTGTCCAGCATTATTATTATTATTAATATTATATATTTTAGCTAACACAAAGAGGTTTATTTGCATAAATTACAATATTAGTTTGCACTGCATAGAGGAGGGCCTTTAGTCTTTTTGCGTAGGTAGCCAGAATTTCGTGTATCGTGTCCCGTGGCACTGAATACCAGGTGGTATGTTTGGAGGCGCGTCTCAGCAACTGAACACCGTGACATTGGCTTGATTTATTATCTTCGTATGAAGGCAGCCTAAGCCATTCGTTTGACGTATGTTTTGGCTAGTGGGGTAGCACATTGACGTATCCAAAACACGTCTGTTGTTCGCGCCAATACGGAACGCATCTCAGTGTGTGTCGGCGCGCGCAACCTCGACACCGGAAAACGATGAGACCCGCGAATTTCTGAATACGATATTCAAATTCAGAATATTTATTTCGTTTTGTTTGTTTACAAAAACCTGCTTGCCAGCATGTGGAAGTGTGCATTAATTTTGGTGACTGTGACATTGACTTTCACTGGCTCTGAGGTTAGTAGTTTTCAATCTAATTTTATCTCAATCTTCTTTTATTTATTTTTTTATTATTCCTTTCATGCGAATTACTTTAGTAAAAATATACCTTTTGTCAATAATACAGGGGGATGCAGTTCGCGATGTTCGAGGGGTGTTCACAAAAAATATCTTCGGCGGAGTGTGGGGCAACCGACCGCCTTTACTGGAAATGAATCAACCCAGGACCACCTGCACATGTAGTTAGTAACTCTCAAAACTCTATTTTATGTGGTTTAAAGATATTTCTTCGTAGAGCTAAACGTGTACAAAAATATAACTATGTAGAACCGATTCTTTATCGATAAGATTTTTTTGATCTAGTACAAATTATCGATATTTATTGACAGTTAAACAAAATGAAACAACCTCAGTACTTAGTAGCAACACTCAACATGTACCTACAACAAAACGAAACGAACCTACTAATGTGGGTATATCATACATTCAACCCAATAGGGGCTGCTTTATTTAAATAAATAAAATGTATAATAATATAAATTACAAAATACTTACTGTAAGAGTAACTTCATCTACGTACACAACGCTGAATAAGAATAAAAGAAAACACGTCTAATTCCAGAATGCGGCATAAGGAACGAAGTGTCCCGCATAGTCGGGGGTGAGGAAGCCGGAACCAATGAGTTCCCATGGATGGCTCGCTTGTCTTACTTCAAGCGCTTCTACTGCGGAGGCATGCTGATCAACGACCGCTATGTGCTGACAGCGGCTCACTGTGTCAAAGGGTAAACACGTATACTTACTTACCTATACCTGTACCTGCACTAGTCATCAAGCTATTTTTATAGAAGCTTCATCTCCCACTGTACCCGTTTATGGGTTGAATTCCTCAGAATTAGATCTTAGGAACTTTGTGATTGATTGCTCATCGTCTGCTATTTCAGTAGCCAGTACTTAAAAGCCAGTATGCCACGATCAGTATACTACGGCAGTACAGTTACGGTCGTACGTACGTAGTTTGAGAAGAGAGAATGAGAATGAGAAATCTTTATTGAGTAAATCAAAATTCACAGTAACAGTAGAAGCCCTGGCTCCTGAACTAGCGTTAGCTGTACGACAGTTGAGTAAGTACGTCGAAGGCGTTTGAGATAGATGCTGCTATAAGAATGTGTTACACAGAGTAAAGAATACAAATTCAGCAGTGCACAAAGCTTAGCGTAGGCGGCCATTTATCATCATCTTAATCAAGATATTTAATACTTAGCACAGGTTTCCTCCATAAATATTCTAGATGCAAGCTTTTGAGCGGTATCCATCCATCGGCCAAGCTTGTCACTTTTTTTGGGGTGGAATACTCAATTAAAAAAATAAGAATCAGAAGTAAAATGCACCAGAGGCTCAATTTGGTTATTTTTTAAGATTTGAGACAAGATTGTAGCTTGAGAAGAGTTTTATTGTCAAAATTGGGCCTGTTTAAAAACATATCACTTACTAAGAAACTCGAATTTGACGATATTTCGTTACGAGATTTGGGCTTCAGATCAAAAGTATAAATAGAAAATTTAAATTGTAATAGGAGAAGAATTAAATTATTCGACCAGTCTCCAAGTCTGAAAAGTAGGTTTAAAGCCAAATTATATAGAGACGAAAGTAAAGGGATGCCAAGATTTTGTTGGCTAGCGAAACGAAACCAAACAATACAAAAAGAGTGAAAGCTTTGAGCTGCTTCCTGATAACCCATAGTCACTAGAGCTAAATGGTATGCTTATTTTCCTGTAGGTTGTTTTACTATTCTTATAAAACCTAACCTTCTTATTAAATTATTGTAAAACCTCCGCTGTCTGTCTGTCTGTCTGTCACCAGGTTGTATCTCACGAACTGTGATAATTAGAGAGTTATATTTTTCACAGATGATGTATTTCTGTTGCCGCTATAACAACAAATACTAAAAAACAGAATAAAATAAATATTTAGAGGAGCTCTCATACAACAAGCATGATTTTTTTGCCGTTTTTATTATAGATAATGGAACGGAATCCCTCGTGCGCGAGTCCGACTCGTACTTGGTCGGTTTTTATTATAGATAATGGTACGGAACCCTTGTGTGCAAGACCGACTCGCACTTGGCCGGTTTTAATATGTCTGATAAAACTGTTTAACAGACTATAAAAAATCTATGACGGTACAATGGTGAAGAAGATAATGAGCTGATCTGATGGTAGAGGTTACTCCAGGAGGGACAGAGTGGCATTTTTTGAGCTCATTTTAACCAGTTTACTGTTCTGAGTAAATTCAAGTATTCCTTATATGATACATTTTTCTCATTTTAAGTTTGCACACTTTGTATCGTAAATAAAGTAAATATTACTAAATATCGTTTACTAAATATAAATAAATACAGGCATTTTTTACACCATCGTCTAGCTCCAAACTAAGCAAAGCATATGCTTATTATATTTTGGAAATAAGATGGTAAACGTATATATATACTTTTTTGTGAATATATAGGTACTTAGAATACAATATAACGCCCAGACAGAGAGTTTATGTCCGTCACACAAATGTTTATCCTCGGTGGGAATCGAGCTCACAACCTATAGCGCAGAAGACAGAGTTACTACCAGCTGTGACAGCCGTCACAGCTCAGTTAAAATATGTTTAAACACTAGTGATTCAAAGCGCGAATGTGCCAGCATTTACAAATATTAACTATCTCTCGAGAGAATGTTGATTTTAGCACCAGTAGCCACTACATTGAGTATGCACTAAACTTGTATGCTGTTACACCATCGTCTAGCTCCAAACTAAGCAAAGCATATGCTTATTATATTTTGGAAATAAGATGGTAAACGTATATATATACTTTTTTGTGAATATATAGGTACTTAGAATACAATATAACGCCCAGACAGAGAGTTTATGTCCGTCACACAAATGTTTATCCTCGGTGGGAATCGAGCTCACAACCTATAGCGCAGAAGACAGAGTTACTACCAGCTGTGACAGCCGTCACAGCTCAGTTAAAATATGTTTAAACACTAGTGATTCAAAGCGCGAATGTGCCAGCATTTACAAATATTAACTATCTCTCGAGAGAATGTTGATTTTAGCACCAGTAGCCACTACATTGAGTATGCACTAAACTTGTATGCTGTTATAGCAAATACTAAAGTTGAATGACACCTTTGTTTACTTCTTTACTATATTTTTGTTTCCGATATTATTCACACTGTTAAAACAAAAAGCAACTGAGCGAACTACATTTACTAATGGACCACAGAAAATCTGTGTAGCTCATAAAATGTAGTAGTAATTCAATGAAATATTTGTTTTATATGATGGTAGTGCTTCTACTAGTTACGTGAATCCAGGATACCGGTCACTAATGTACTAAGCGTGGTGGCTGCGGCAAACCCTTTTAATGTGGGGATGACCTATGCCCAGCTATGGACTTATCTAGGCTGATGACAGTATGATATTCTAAAACCACATTTTGGCGCTACTCTCTGCAAAGTCAAAGTCAAAAAGCATTTATTTAGTAATATCCGCAGGGATCATTTTGAACTTGATGTTGCACCATCCTCAAATATATAATTATAATTAAACGTAAAATAAAAAAACGTAAGTTGAGGGACTGACATATAGACACGTATATATAAGTATACGCACAGCCTAAACAACTGATGGTAGAGATTTGCAATTTTTAAGGTAGCTTAGTCTTAGTAGGGGTGTACAAAAAAGGAAATGCCGAAATTAAACCCCTATAGATGTCTACGGGGGTTGAGGTTGAAAGTAGCTTCACGAAGACGAAATTGCGTGCATTTCTACTAGTCTTCAAATATAAACGATTATATTATAGCTTTATTAAGTTGTCCATAGTAAGACTGTAATAAAAAGTGTACCAAATAATTGGATTTTAACATGATTTTGTATTTGTTTCCTAATGTTTACAATGCGAATTAGACAGCATTGTTTTTAAAATAATCAATTGAAACAAATCCAAGTCATAGGGTCAAGGTAATTAAGACTAAGTTTATTAACACTTAGAACAATAGCATTTAATTACAAAGACTGTTGACACATATAAAAGTAGGTTAATGACAAAGTATTAAACAAATCTGTTGAAGCGATTCTGTTAATAAAATTGGTAGATAATTAGAATTTTATGTCCTAAATATTATTGCGGTCACAAAATTAAACGCTGATCCCAAGATTTACTGAAGCTATAACAAATGTGACTAATTTTGAATAAAATAAGCATACGAATATAAAATTGAAGATGAAATCGTAAATCATGCGAATACGGGACCGATAACCTAAGAATTGATAAACAAGTCCAAAATAAAATCGAAGTTAGAATTCGTGAATTTCAATCAGTGTCAATACGTACATTCACCTTCAAACCGGCCCAGCCAGGCAGCGAAGTTCATTATCCTCACCAAATGACCATTTTTGGTACCATTGTGAGTAGCCTTTTTGTGGACTCTTTACGGCTCTCAATATTTGAAGATAAAACATTGCATTCTTTGACTAGGTTTTAGGTTTTCCGCAGACTCAAAAACTCTTTGTTTTTCATACTCATGACTTTTAATTGCATTTACAAATTTATGGTAAATGCAACTAGCAGCTTATTTATTTGGTAACTGCGCTGAACGTTGTCTTAGAACACCAAGCAACGGTAAGAAACTGATAAATAACAGGAAGGTGAAACAAAAATAAAGGGCCACGTCCACAATTGCATGGTGAAAGCGTAGATGAATGGTTCCATGCTGCCGAATCGCAGTCACTTTCGCTCAATGTCGAAGCAAACTTGACTTCAATAGGATCGATTGTCACCGTAACAAGTTATGCAACACTACTGTCAAATAGGCGTATCGATTTGAGGCTTCTTATTTTGTTTGTAAAAAGTTAGTAATTAAATGATTGTTCAAATACTTTTTAATACGGTATTGAATATATTTGAAATAACAACTATAAAGAGATCGAGAACCGGCAGCCAAATTATTGTCACTGCGTTCTCACAGAACCACTGAGCCTTTATAATCATGCAATAACCGACATTTTACCCTATCCCAAAATTGAAATCTATCCATATTTATATATGTAGATCGCTACAACAAACTTCTCTCCTCCACTCCCCTTTTTGGATTTTTTTTCGCAACATCTTTTTTAGAATTAAATCCGAGAGCGCTTTTCAAATTTGATTGAAATCCGTGGATAAATAACGCTACAGCAAACTTCCCCGCTTCCCCCTTTTTTCTCCACAGTAAAAATCGCAATCAACTAAAATAGTTAAATAAATCAAGAAACTTATGTACCAATTGATGTGGCGATGTCGACCGATGTGGCGCGGCGGGCGAATGTCCGCCTGCGACGCAGGGGTTGCGGGTTCGATTCCCGCCTTGGGATAAATGTTTGTACGATCTGCAAATATTTATTCCGGGTGTTCTGGGTATTTTCTATGTATAATAAAAAAATATCTATGCATGTAATATAGTATTGTTTTAAGTATATCAGTTATCTAGTACCCATAACACAAACTCTGCTTAGCTTGGGGCTAGATAATGCTGTGTGGATTGTCCAAAAAAAAAAAAAAAAAATAGTTAAAACCGGTTGAAAAATGCAACTTGCAGGCGAGAACAGACTGACAGACTGACGAAAGTATTTTTTGGTCCATCTCGAAACTGAACGCTTCGCTCGCTTGGTCAATAAGTACTAAAGGTAAATGTTTGTTTAAATCTAGATCAGATTTTTGTTCTGTTTTCAGCTTTATGTGGTTCATGATAAAAGTCACATTTGGAGAGCACAACCGCTGCAATGCAACGGAGAGGCCTGAAACTCGGTTCGTACTTCGAGCCATCGCCAATAAGTTCAGTTTGACTAACTTCGACAACGATATTGCCCTGCTGAGACTCAATGAAAAGGTTCCTATCTCTGAAGCTATCAAACCTATTTGTTTGCCAACTCATAATAGTAAGTATATATTTTTTTATGTGGCATGTGTCCGTTATTCGGACAATTTTGCCAATGTCAAGTGGGTTGAATAAAATACTTCTTAGTCAAGTCGAGTCGGTAAAAAAAGTAAAGTCGGCTGTCATTGGTTTTGAAGAAAAAGATGGCGCTTTCTTCAACTTACACTTAACATCTTTGTGTTTAAATTGATAGTCACTAGACCCATGTTATACTGTTTTCACGACTATTTTTGAGGTTAAGAATCCCTCGTAATCGACTTCGATTCTTCTTCCACCATATATTCATTTAGAAAATGAAGGAGGGCAAGTTTTTTGAGCAAATACCTTCATAGAAAAAGAACCTTAGGTCCATTAAATATTATCAAACGTAGGTCATATATTACTTTCATACAATATTGTTATACTTAGGTAGTAAACTTAGCTTATATCTTAATAAAAATATTTATTTATTATGTTAAATATGTCTAACTTCGTCTTAATATAGTTTATCTCTTCTACAGATGATCTTTACGTGGGTGTGACAGCAGTGGCGTCAGGGTGGGGTACACTCACCGAGGAAGGCAAAGTATCATGCACCCTTCAGGAGGTAGAAGTTCCAGTCATCAGTAACCAGGAGTGTAAAAACACCAAGTATACGTCGTCTATGATAACGGATAATATGCTGTGCGCGGGTTACCCCACGATAGGGAAAAAGGACTCTTGTCAGGTAAGGTTTTGTCATCATTAACCTTAAAACGTTCGTTGCTTTTTTCTTTACATGCTATAGGTAAACGTTTGATCGCAATCTCACCTGATGTGAAGTGATGACGCATATGCTGGACATAGGCCTCCCACATATTCTTAAGAAGCTCTGTTTCTCCATCGATCAGGTTAGACTTCTCTAGCATTGCATTTTGTTCAATGCAAACGAACTTATTGAGTCACCATGCTGGCGGTGTTCGACCCTCGATGACAAACTCCATCTTCATTTCGACTCCTACTTTCGCATGTTTTTTTAAGAGGATCACTACAAAAATAGTTTTTACTCGAGCTATTCAAATTCTACACACTTGAGTGCATAGTTTATTGATTCAAGAGTGACTTTGCGGAAGGCCATTGTAAAAGTATAGTAGTAATAGTAGATTAAGATTGTACAATATATATTTAATCGCCTATTTTGTATTTATACTAGAGCGCTTAACTAGAGTCTCTCTTCTTCTTCAACCTATACCCACCCAATGCTGAGTAAAAGTATCTTCCAATGCACGCCATCCTTTTCGTTGTTGGGCTTTCCGCATCCAGCTCCTTCCCGCAACTTTGACCAGGTCGTCGGTCCATCTCATTAGAGGTCTGCCCACATTTCTGTGGCCAGTCCTTAGTCTCCACTCCAGGACCTTTCTGCCCCATCTATCATCTGGTCTTTGGCATAACTAGAGTACCTACTTAACAAGAGTAACGGTCGACAATTTAATAGCAATGGATAGTTGTAGAAAACTTGCACCTGCTATAACATTTTTAATTTTTTTTTCAGGGCGATAGTGGTGGTCCGCTAATAGCCGAGAAAAAACACTCCAGTGAAAAGCGCTATGAATTGATAGGTAATAATATTTTGATTAATACTTAGAGTCCCAGAGGCTTTGCCTGCACTGACCGCAGTGACGCGTTGTGACAGCGACGACGTTCTTAACGATTACGTTGAAACTAAGTTCTATAAAATTATAGCAGTGGTCGTACAACCCAGTTTTGAAGTTTATTTATACTGTGCGTTGATCTCGCATCACAGTCGTCTTAACTGTGCAACAAACCTGAGGGCCGGTTCTCGTATTTTTTTTGCTAGATTTAGATTTGCTGCTGGAAGTAAGTGGCTAAATGGTGGCAGCCGTGTGAGGAGTAAACTATCTAATATATGGATTTCACCTCATAACTAATGGGTTTACAAATAGATGTACATAATTTATCGAGGTGTCTACAAAATGCTTACAATTAGGTACTCCGTGACCGTAGGACCGGTTTATCCTTTCGCAAACTTTCACTAAGGCTTAGCATAATGTACATACTCACATTTGACCACATATATTTACGAAAGGAAAGTGATGTATGATAATTACGAATATTTTAAAATCTAAATAAGAATAATTATTTGTCTGTCATGTTCTTGGGTGTAATTATATATATATATTTATATTGCCCCTCTCTCTTTCAAAATTCCAATATACAAATTAGGCTGTGCGTTGTCTGTATTTCAGTCAGTCAGTCAGTCAGAACAAAGATTGTTATGGTTGCTATAGATGTAAATGGATAGCTTAATTTTTTTTTTAGATTTAATAATTAACTTGTTGTGTTGAACACTTATATTATACGGGTATTTATCGCGTACCGCGACCACGACTATAATAAATAAAAAAACGTAATACGCGATAAATACCCGTGTATCTTAGGTGTTCAATATGTGTTCCGATCGCGAAAGTTAAAAAAAACTTGTTATGTTTTTCAGGAGTGGTATCTTGGGGTAACGGCTGTGCCAGGGTAGGCTACCCTGGCGTTTACACCCGGGTTACAAACTACCTGGACTGGATCAAAGAGAATACTCAAGATAGCTGCTACTGCAGGGACTAGCAATTAGATACACCATACCTCTTGCATCATCATTATTAACTTTCACTGAGTGACTGTTTATATATAATAATATATATAGGTATTCGTTCACATTTCACACAGCACCATCTAGCCCCAAACTAAGCAAAGCTTTTACTATGGAAAGATAACTGATAGAATACTCATACACTTTTTATTTAGTAAATGCAACATAACACCCAGACAGAGAGCAAACATCTATGTTCATCATACAAATATTAATCTTTGGTGTGGATCGAACCCAAAACTCACAGTGCAGAAAGCGGAGCTACTACTAATAATTGTGAGGCCAGTTTTATAGTGATATTTTTTCAAGTCCCTTGCGATTGTATCTAATAAGTAATTTATAATTATGTCGCATGGGTTACGTTGGTCTGCTTTCAGTTCTTCAAAAATCTCTTATCTATTTTTTATAATCTTGACTCGAAATTTGAAGGATATTATTATACATGAGGGAAGAACATGCCCTTTAGAATCGTACTTTATCCCGTGTACTACATATTGCGTAAAAAAATATCTGTTATTTTAAGTTTTTTTTTCTGTCAAAAACTACTACCTACTATACACTTCATTTTCACCATGGATAACTTGCCTCTTGTTTAATTTCCGTAGCCATTAGCATATCAATAATTACCTTTCGCATAGTTTCATGAGGTTAGTTATCACCTATACAATATTTCGAGTAGACTTTAAGAAGTACATAAATAAAAAATTCTGCACAATTTTTTTTTAAATCAATTGTTTGAAAAAGCAATGGCAACGGCAGTATAATTTTACCGATTTTGTAATAAAAACTTTTTGACTCTTGGTATTATGAGGACTAGAGACCGGATTATATGCAACATAAAAGGCCTAAAATATGCATACCATATAACAGAAAAAAAAAAGTCATATTTTAAATACTTTAAAGCCTGTGTACTGAGTAAAAAACAGCACAATTTATTATCATAATATATTTTTCTGGCCATTTAGGACGTTTTTAAGTTCCTAAGAAAAAGTCACCCTCATTAGTATGAGATACCTAGTGATACCCAGATATAGGTACCTACCTAGAGATACCCAGTGTGGTTTTTTTTTTCTGTGACATTATTTGACGACCGTTGGACCAACACGGAAATAGATATATTGCATCACGTGCAAACTTTTATTTTGTACTAGCTGGTACCCGCGACTTCGTCTGCGTACTTTTAATTTGAATATTATGGATTATATTAAAAGAACGGTGTAGATTTGGGTATTGCATTTGGTTAAAAGAGAGTAGGTATATTTAAAAAAATTTAAAAATATCTGTTTACAGTAGGTATAAGGTACCTATGTATTCCATTGAGTGGCAGAAAGTACCTAGGAAAATGTATTGGTCCCTTTTGTCCAAGAGACACTTACAGGGGCCAGCGTCACGTTGTGTACAAAAATATTTTAAAATGACCTAATTTAAAACATTTTTGTACACAACGTTTGCTGTTTTGTTATTATTTGTTAAAATGTGGAGATTGTTTGGACTCGACACTCGGTAGCAGGCCACGTACAGTTGGCCATGCGAAAAACAGTTTTTTTCTAAATGGACACCTGCTACTTTAAGTGTTTGCCCTTGCGCTTTATTAATGGTCATTGCGAAGGCTGGTTTGAGGGGAAACTGGATTCTTTTAAACTGAAAAGGTAAATCTGTAGGGATCATGGGTATGCGGGGAATCAAAAGTTCTTCAACTTTAGCTATTCCTGTCATTATAATTGCTCTAATAATATTGCGTCCTAGCTGCGTAATTTGCAATCGAGTCCCGTTGCATAGTCTCGGCGCTTCGAGATTTCTCATTAACAAAACTGGAACCCCAACTTTCAGTCTCAGCTTATGAGACGGCACTCCTGACAGCTCTAAGACGTCTGCCCTCACGTGTCTGCCCGTTCGGGTAGGCATAGTTAGATTCGTGCGCTCCCCCACCACACGACAGCGCCGTTGCCTGCCGCCACACTTCGGCGAATGTGCGCGACGACGACCGACGGCAGCGGCGGCGATGCAGAGTATTCGTTAAAAGGAACTTTAACTTCAAAAGCCAAATTTTTTTTTAACTTGATACACCCAAAACTTCTAAATATCATGTTCCTAGTTTCAGTGGTTAAGATTTTGTATACAAAAAGTTTGGCTTCGTAGTTCCCGTTCCGAATCCGTTCCGTTCCGTTCGAATTTCGGGAATTCCGTTTGTAGAAAAACTCTGCACATCCTAAGAGACCTACGTACCAAGTTTCATGGTTTTATCTTCAAAAATGACGAACGCCCATACAAACTTTCAACCCCTATTTCACCCCCACACTGGTAAAAATTTCAAAATGCTAGAACTTTTTTTTGAATGATTTTTTGTTTCTTATTTAGTGCCTAAATACAAAATGTAATGTTTTTATCTTCAAAAATGACGAACTTCATACAAACTTTCAACCCCTATTTCATCCCCTCACAGGTCGAAATTTCAATAACGCTAGAACAAATGTTTAATTATTTCTTATCAAGTGTTTAAATATAAAGTTTCATGGTTTTATCTTTTAAAATTAAGAAATCCCATACAAGCTTTCAACCCCTATTTCAACCTCTTCATCCCTTTTTTTCGCAATAAAAGGTAGCCTATGTTCTTTCTCAGGGTCTAAAGATTGTCTGTGCCAAATTTCATCAAAATCGGTTGAGAGGTTTAAGCGGGAAAGCGTAACAGACAGACAGACAGACAGACAGACAGAGTTACTTTCGCATTTATAATATTAGTTGGGATTTATTGCATTTCCTGTGATAGCCGTCCAATATTTCTATAAGAACTTATTTTATAGTTTGATTGTATCAAAATGCATTTATCGAGTTTTTTTTCTATGGGTTAGATTTAAAACCGCTTTAGCATTAATATTTTTATGTAATTCTACCAGTTAACAGGGTTGGCACTAATTTTAAATGATTTATTGCATATATTTTGTAAATGCATATATATTTTATGCATATATTTTAGTGCGATTCTGTAAAACATTTGAAATTTTTGTTTATCAGAAAACGTGTGCCAAAAATATTTACGTTATTATAATGAAATTGTTTAAAACTTGTGGCACATTTTCTTTATCATTATAAAGAAGAAAACTCGCAGAAAAAATCGCAACCTGCGGGCTTCTGTTTTATTTATTTTTAAGTAGCGAATAAATCACTTAAGTAGTTCAATGCCATATAGTTTTAAGTTTAGTAATGTAGAGAAAGCATTCGTTAGGTATACATATTTCTATAAATATCACTAAAAATAATAAAAGTCCTTTTGCAAATGTGTTTTTATTTTGCAACTTTAACATAATTCCACAGATTATATACATTATATAATATCACAAAATGTTGTCTTACAAAATACTAAATTTGGTAATAGGTTTCTACTGCCTATTGGAAGAATTTCTTTCTTTCTTTTCTTCTTTCACTGAAAATTTTAAGTCTCTACGACCAGTGGTTTAGGCTGTGCGTTACTATAATTCAGGGAATTAGTTAGCATGGACAAAGATTCTTATAATAATTGGTATATAGATAAATGTAAAAAATGTTTGAAATAATTCTTTAACAACTGTCACAAACCCTTTTCTGATCGTAAAAATTACTATTACATGCCAACTACTGCAAAATTGTACAAAATGGAATATTTGGGTAAACCTTATTTTATTTTTATTTCGACTGCATCATCACTTAACATCAGGTGAGATTGCGGTCAAATGTTAACCTAGTATAACCTGTATAAAAAAACCTGTGACTACCCCATTAGGCATCCTCAAAGAATCTTGAAAGACTTAGCGCTAAGATATCTGAAGAAAGTTGCAAAACTATTAAAGTATTGGTAGGGTTGTCAGATTAATAATTATAAGATAGATAATTATTGTGTTCCTCATTACCGAGCGAGTCATCCTGCATTTTTTTGAACAGACTAAAACGTATGCCGTATAACGTATAGTACCATAATAGTAGATATCCGTTGTATATTAAGAATGCTCCTGAAAACTTCGAAGAGTTTAGTATCTATTAAAATGCAACTTTTTCTGTTAACCCAAAAACATCAGAAAAAAATCAGCTGTTCCATATAAAAGCAAATTTTCCATACCTACTTGACTAAAATATATGCGAAAGCTATTTGTGTTTGACATCACTATACCAGTTCTTTAAGCTTTGCTTATTTCGGAGCTAGATGGCTCTACAGGCTCTATAGTAGATATCTACCAATATTTTATCATTTGTAGCACAGAAAACCATTGTTTTTCATCTCTATGTATTAATATTTGGGTCCAATTGCACAGCACTTGATTGAATGAGCGTAGCGAGCTATTATCTAAATAGCTACTTGGATAATTTAATTTTTAGCTAATTAGTTAATAGAAAGGGGGTACAAGTAAAACTATACACAAATACTGCACTGAACACTAAATACTTATATGAAAAATTTTTGTTTGAAAGAATATTACAAAATAATTTATCTAAGATACATAGTTAAAAAAACCGGCCAAGTGCGAGTCAGACTCGCGCACATAGGGTTCCGTACCATTATCTATATTAAAAACGGCAAAAAAATCACGTTTGTTGTATGAGAGCCCCCTAAATATTTATTTTAGTCTGTTTTTTAGTATTTGTTTTTATGGCGGCAACAGAAATACATCATCTGTGAAAATTTCAATTCACTATCATGGTTTATGAGATACAGCCTGGTGACAGACGGACAGACACAGGCAGGCAGTGGAGTCTTAGTAATAGGGTCTCGTTTTACCCTTTGCGTACGGAACTCTTAAAAAACAACGGTATAGTAAAATTTGTACAATCATATACCGTGAACTGCCATTTGGTAGTATTTGAATGACTTTATAGCTCAGGTAAGAATGGGATCTCAATTACCATCACATATTCAGAAAAGTTTTCTCAAAAAAAGTAATTAATATGTATCTTACAACATTTTCCAAATACCAAAAATACGATGATAATTTTATTTCAATTTACAAAAGTGATCACGAATCCCTTACTCGAAAACTAATTAGCGTTTGTTAGGGCTCGACCCTAATTTTAAACGTCGTCACCGTAATTAAAAAAGTTGGCGGATATGTGACTGCATAACATAATGGCACCAATAAGAATGCATCCCGAATTGATTGACCACTAAAAGATATCACCTAATCTAATCTGCAACTTAAACCTTATTCTTTCGTCTATAAGATCTAATATAGTCTTTACAACGCAAGCGCTTTAAGATGAGGTGAATGATCTGCGGGGTCATTGCCAAATACAAATTCACTCGTAAAGCCTTCGCGGGCCACTAAAGTGTCGCTTCCGTTTATGAAATTATTCAAAGACTCGCTCGAAATCTTTGATTACTTGTGCAGAAGTCTCTTTTATCCCTGAGACGCTTAGAACTCAACATTTTATATTGTGGGAGGCAAGAAAAAGATGCAAAAATATATTTTGTACGCAACTAAATGTTCGGGAGGCGAAGCAACATCTTAGAGTTTCTGAACCCATAAAGTGCGTCGAGATTGAAGACATGAGTTAGTGTATTAAAAAGTTGAACCACACACGCATGAAATTGCTTCGATCCGTGAAATTTTAGACTATTGACAGTACAATAAATTTAATTGTTTTAAAATAAGTGAAAATGTTGTGGTATGTGTTGTATTGTTTTCTATGCGTGACGACTGCCGGTTATGCACCACACCATTTAAATAAGGTATGTAACTGTTTCTATGAATAATTTATAGCCAAACCGCGTCCCTGACCAGAACTAAAATGTGTTACGTAATTTGAGAGCTTATTATTAATAGAGCAGTGTGGTCAATTTAGTGTGCAGCGTGCGTAAAATGTTAATGGAGATTTTTGTAGATTTATTGCAGTCGTTAAATCTTACGCTTAATGTCTTTACTAAAAAATGTATTTAAGCATTTCCTCAGTTATCTTGTTTCCATATTACAAGCTTTGTTTAGTTTGGGGTTAAATGGCATTGTTTGAATGTATGTCAATTTTTACATTATAAATTATTCTATAGCATCACTGGGTAAACTTTCAGATTTGGGTTAACATAGACAGATACTTTAAGCTACAATTAGAATCAGACGATGACAACTTTCATGCAACTTTAAAATTGTTTAATTTTTATTATACCTAGAAATGATGAAAACATTGATAAATTATAATTTTATAATTATCATTTTTTGCCCTACTAGTAGTCCAGTTTATTTGGGAGGCAGTAAAGCATTATACATATTATTTGAATTAGTATACAATATACACAGTAAATAAAAATAATTATTTAAGCTTTTTCCCGGGATAAGCACTGATACAGACAATGAAACAAAACCCATTAACTTTTTTTTTGGTTAAAAATATGTCCTTGTCTTTTCTCACACATACTATCAATTCAGTGGGCCAAATTTTTTTTTTTAATTATCAGTTCATTTTTTCGAAAACGTAGCAAACATATCGCATGGATAATATAATCTTTAATAGGTAATTTATTTAAATAATTCAAAGAAAGTAACCTCGATTAATACTAACTTATATTAAGAGAAATCGTTTGTTAATCGCAAAAAAATTTAGATTTTTGTTGCCAGCATTGATCTCGATTTAGACCAATAGCTTTGCAACGCTTGCAACGGTATCTTGACCAAATACTTTGTTGCTTATTATAATGTATTGTTTATTTTAGGATGGATTTTTGGAGGACCCGCTATTGCGTTTTGGAAAATATAAAACGGAACTGCCGGCTTGTAAGGACTGCTGTAAGTTTGCTGCTTGAAATTTGATGTTATTTTGTAGATATATAAATATGATACTGATATGTATATAATTAATGTAGTCAAAATCAAATCCTGATTCGAAAATAACGTTTTAACCAATCGATCAGGTTACTCATATTTTTTTATATGTAATCATACTTTGGGAGCGACCTCGCTTTCTGATCCTAAAGTCGTGGGTTTGAGTGTGCACCTATGCATTTTTCTATTTACGAAAAATTTATATGCGCAATGCCAGTGCTCCTAAACAGTGAAAAAAAACATTGTGAGGAAACCCGTGGCTTAGCTAACTGTACATGTATTGGCCATGTCTTTCTTGTGGAATAGGCTGACTAAGCTATATGGAATAGGTGCTAGGCTAGCCTAATCCATCTAAAATTCTATCCCAGACACTACAGCGTCCCGCAAATAGAGACACGATTGACAAAAGTCGACTCACACGCTGTATAAATCATCCACAATAGATGCAAAGGCTCATTACTCATGGCTAATTACTCACTTAATCATTCTATTGAGTACCTATCTCAAAAATCCAAGTCAGATAAGCTTAGTAGGTATATAAGTTGTAAGATACATTGGATATTCAACAATATATAAACATCAACGTGCTGGTATAAAAACTATCTGCAACATTTTTATGACATTATATCTTTATTTTTTATTAGTCAGGCTTCTTTGAATAAGTCCATCGCTGGCCAAAGTTTCCCCAATAGTTTGGGAACCAAAGTATGATAAAATTTGATATTTTTTTCGTAGTTTGTGGAGAACGTAACGAGGCACCCCGGGTGGTGGGAGGTATAGGGTCTGAAGTGAATGCATATCCCTGGTTGGGCCGACTCATCTACCAGAAAGCTTTTGGATGTGGAGCGTCGCTCATCAACGATAGATATGTTGTGACTGCTGCACACTGTGTGAAAGGGTATGTGAAAATAAATAAGACCAATAATAATAAGATGGTACTGATTTCCTGAATAATTTCCTATACCGTTTGAGTAATTTTCTTTGAATAGAAAATACATTGGCGCAAGGCTGAATTTGCTCTCAATATACCAACATTATTTGAATTTGATTTCTCAAGTAATCGAAAAAAGCATAGTATTTTAAATGAACTGCGTTTAATCAAGAAGAACCTTTAATTTATAAGTAAAGTTACTCAATCTCGACCACTGCAACCCTCAATTTTTTTTTCACTAAATTAGAGTCGACCTGTGCATTGAGTGCAATTTAATTCACGATTTCACTATTGTTGTCAGTGTGAGACAAACCAAAGTCAATGTTACATAAACATAATAGTAGTAGTAGAGCTGATGGTGAAGAGAAGAACTACCACCATGCCTATTTCTACCGCCAAGCAGCTTGCTATGTTCCGGTTTGAACGGTGTGGATATCTTTGAATAAGACCTGTGAGTTAATGCTTTGTTTATGTGATGGTCACTTGAGATTGGGTGAGCCATTTGTTTGTTCAATCAGTCGTATAAAAACATTATTATAAAAACTCCAAAGTGAATTGAGAAATATTTTGTTTTTCTGTGACGTCACCGTTTTCTTCGCTGATAATTTTCACAGTTTTTCTCTACAGTTTCATGTGGTTTATGTTTCGTGTCACATTCGGGGAGCACGATCGCTGTGATAAAAGCACGCCGGCAGTCACGAGATATGTGGTGAAGATCATAGCACATAACTTCAACCTGACCGTGCTGAGTAATGACATTGCTCTCCTGCAGCTCAGTGAGCCTTTGGTTTATACGCATGCAATTAGACCCGTCTGCCTGCCTAAACTTGATGGTAAGTTTATCAAAACATTCAAGAGGTATGTACTCGTTTACAAGACCTATTAGCCACGACAGACTTCTGCATCACAACTGTTTTAAGAAAGCTCGGCTCTGCTTGGTTCTACGATCAGAGGCGCCTAATTCACGTATTTTTTTGAGCTAAGACAAATTGAAACTAGAATCTCATTATCTAAATTGGGCCTGCCTTAATTGTTCAGAAGAATATGGAATGCATTCCATTTTTAAATTTGCTATTATTTCGGTACGAGTATTGGGTCTCAGTTACGATGGGTTAATAAATCAAGTAAGAAACAAAAAAAATATTAATTATAAGAAGGTTTGGTATAAATTATCTAAAAAAAAGCAGCCGTTTTCGTTCATGCCGTTCTATAAATCGCTTCACAGCAGGATCACGTTGCTGACTAATTTATTTTACGAAGAACGTTTTATTCGAAGTAAATTTTGGGATTAAGAACCCTTTAGTTTTTATTGCTCCATGTTACCAAAACTCAATATAATTTAGTTTTAGGGACTTTAATAGCTTTATTTGGCCCAACAATGTCCTTCTTCGTTACTTTTTGTAATAAAGATAATTTTTAAGAAAAGTTAGAATATAAATACCTACTTATCGATGCTTTTCGAATGGCGAACGCTTTTATTTATCTGAGGGCAACCACGACAAAGCACAGATCAGTCCTCCCCCCCATTTTGTGTTGTCAGATATAAGTCTGTTTGTGGAAGTCGGAAGAGAGGGCTCAGAATCTTTCTTTTTTGAAATACATGGAAGATGAATGGTAACAAACTTTTGCCATTATCCTTGACATCTCTGATGAGTTCGTTAATTTCAGACAATCTTTACAATGGTAATACAGCAACAGTAGCAGGCTGGGGGGCAACAGGGGAATCTGAGAAATGGTCTTGCACACTCCTAGAGGCTGACTTACCGGTACTGAGCAACGAAGAGTGCAGGAATACTAACTATAACTCATCGAAGATCAAAGACGTCATGATGTGTGCTGGATACCCAGCTACTGCTCATAAAGATGCCTGCACGGTATGTATGTATATAATAGTAAATACAAAATAAGCTAAAGAAAAAAAAAATATTAAAACTGTGTTTTTTTTTACAGGGTGATAGTGGCGGCCCGTTGATTTTGGAAAACGTAGAAAAAGCTTATGATTTGATAGGTAAATTAAACATTGTAATAATAACCGTAAATTTGTTTGCATGTTAGTCGTTTTTCACGCACTAGGGGTCGATTCGATAGTTTGTTTGCCTAATTATCTGTACCGTAAGCTCAGTCCTACAGTTTGCAACCATTCTTTAAAAGCCCACGGTAAGGGAGCAGGAAATGTATAACAGCGTCTCCTGAGCGATGTCACCAACCCACCTACGCGTGGTGACTACGGCAATTATGGCCAAAACCTATGCCTCACTTATGCTGATGTGTGTGACTGAACTCTTTTGAGATGATGTTGAATTTATGCAATCGCAAATCTTGAATTCTTTATTGTACACAGAAATATTTACAAAACAGTGATTACAAAAGACATGTACAAAGGCGAGCTTAATCCTGAAAAGAGTTTTCTTCCAGCAAACCTTTGAACAGAGAGAAAAGTAAAAACAAAGTGGTAGAAATGTGTACTTACTAAGAATAATATATAATAAACCTATATCTACTCATAACAATATACTATAGTATATTGTAAGTATACTTACACTACACAATACATATATGACTGTCTACTACTATACCAATAAAAAATAAATCTCTGAAAAATCTCTGAACATATTCTTCTGTTGTGTGTTCTGTGTGTTTTACATTTGTTTCTGTTTTAGGAGTAGTGTCTTGGGGCTACGGATGTGCAAGAAAAGGTTACCCTGGAGTGTACACAAGAGTAACAAAATATTTGGATTGGATACGAGACAATACTCAAGATGGATGCTACTGCCAAAACTAGTTTATCTAATATTCAATACTTTGCTAATAAACTCTTCTTACGCTAATCTCTTTGTCGAATATTGTTATCACGATTTGTAGCTTGAAAAAAAAATTACTTACATTTTTCAAACACATAAATCATTTTTCTTAGTCGTTCTAAGTAAAAGCACACCAATAACAAAATATTGGCATTATATCAATTTCAAAATTAATATGATAAGCACTAACGCAATTTATCAATATAACGTTTTTAAACTTGAATAATCATGACAATTAAGCATTCTGACTCAAAACTTTATATTTTTTACAGTTTCGACATTAGATATTTTGTCATTTGGATGAACGCGGATATAACAATTTTTTTGACAATATTTATAGATTTCTCGACAGCGGCTAACAAATTAAAAAAATATGTCATTGTTCATTCATCCGCCTGCCAAAGCTGGACATAAGTCTTCCCTGTGCGTTTCCAGGAAAAACGGTTTTAAGCTTTTTCAATCAACCGAATTCCCGTGATCATATCCCGGATATCATCGGTTCATCGGGTAGGACGCTCTCGTAGGAAAAAGCAGAAAAAAAACTAGAAATATAGGTACAGTCAGCTGCACTAGAATATATACAATTTGTAACTTTCAAAATGGTTTCACGGTGGTGCTTAAAATATTTACACGACAATTATTCAAAAAATAAATGAGATCATCAACTAATTTCATGACTTGTGTAAGCGTTCATTATTTTGCTGTAATACCTTTGTGAAAGTTACAAATTGTATACACTCTAGTGTAGCTGACTGAACATTCGATTATCTTATCTCATATTTCCTGCCTCTTTTTTTATTTTAGATATCTTACTCTAACGAGGATAATATTATTTATCTTTATAATTTGCATAGTAAGCTATGGGACCGGCTCTGTACACCCACATTGTATTAGGGTCAAACAGCTCAGGTATAGAAGTACTACAGCTCGAAGGAGCAATGTCCCCAATCCTGTTCGTTGCTTCCCATAACGGGAGATGGCCGCCTCTAGAACCTTTTGAAATAGTAAAATATACGGGTATTAACAAAGTGGTGGTGTAAAATGAAGAAGTTATTAATTTTGGGTACTTTGATCGGTGTCTGTGGAGCATCGACGGTAAGTCTATTTTGATGATTTGTGTATATTGTTCTAGTTGCTAGCCTAGGTTACTTCAGTCACAAGGGAACTGAAGATATGTATGTGACATTCAAACTATTGTCGATTGTGAACCATCTGCGTTATTTTTCATAGTTTCTATCCTGTCATAAACAAAACAATTGAAATCAATATTTCATGTACTTTACTGTCAAACATTTAACGTGATGAACATAGATCTTTGTTCACAGTCTGGGTGTTATAATTGTGTTCTAAGTATGTATTTACAAAAGAAAACCGTACACAAGTAATCTATTAGTCTTCTGGTTCCCATAGTACTTCAAGCTATGCTTAGTTTGGGGCTAGATGATGTGTAAAAATATCCACAAATATTTATTTATGTAGGTATCCAAAATCGATACTGATTGTTAATATCATTAGTTTCTCATCTGATGCTAGTTATTCTATATTTTAGATGACCACTGAAAAAGACAGTGACCCTGCTATGCAAGATAAAGTGCGAGATCAATATGGAGCAAAGTGCAACTGCCGTGAGTCTGCCCTTTTTTAGCTCTTATTTTTACCAGTAAAATGATAAGGCAAACTCGTTTAGGGTTCCACTTTTTGGGATAAAGCAATTAAGATTTGGAAAACTTGATCGTTTATTTGCAGATTTATTTTTATCAGTAGCACCATCAAATTTCCAAACCAAAAAAATCAATTCGATTTTGCTTTGCACCGACAACTGGCTGAAATTTGGTAGGAATAAAATATAGCGGTAAATATGCAGTAGACTATATTTTAACGTCCCTGTGACCTGACCTGACCTGTGTAAACCTTGAAATAAATATTTTTAAGGGCAGCCTGAACTCTAAGAGGATGTTTTCCATTACAGGCCTGTGTTTTACTGAGTACATTTTAATTTCATATAAAACTTAAAAATAAAATCTAGACCGAAAATTTTGGTAATAAATAAAATTACAGTATTGTTGTATTTAACAGGTTGTGGTGAAAGGAATGAAGCATCTCGAATCGTCGGTGGAATAGAAACAGCAGTGAACGAGTTTCCATGGGTGGGTCGCCTCTCGATGTTCAACAAGTTTTACTGTGGAGCCACGCTCATCAACGACCGATATGTACTGACTGCTGCTCATTGCACTAAAGGGTACGTAATCATCGAAAAGGCATTCTAAGACGTGACCGGTGACTGTCTTTGCAAATAGCTTAGTTTACAAAGGAATCATCTAATATTTTGTTGAGCATTGTTCGTTGCAGCCACTGGCTCATTTTTCTCGACAGCAGGTCGTCTCGTTTTGTCTAGCAGTAAGTCTTCCTTTGCCTTCTGGAATTTACTGAATCTTGGGGACTAGAACCCATTCATTCTCCTTACCGTATATGTAGACAAAAACAGTGGGTACATGGTGCCGTTGCAATTACAGAATCATAATAGTGCAGTGTTCGATAAAGATAGATACGTGCTGGTTGAGGTAGGTAATTCAATTGTTATAGATGCAGGCCTAGCATCACATAGGTTATCAGCTCGTTACCACCGTGTTTGAACCACCGTGTTTCATGAACGTAATGCTCGTTTTGAAATAAAAATCTTTGATTCAGGTTCATGTGGTTCATGATAAAAATAACTCTGGGTGAGCACGATCGTTGCAACCACACGCAGCCACCGATGACGAGATACGTCGTTCAGATGCTCGCCCACGACTTCACCTTCACCACGTTCAGAGATGACATCGCTGTACTGAAGATGAACGATAGGGTGCCGATATCAGACACTGTAAAGCCAGTCTGCTTGCCTCACAGTGATGGTAAACCTTTATCATAATAGGAAGATTGTCTGATTAAGGTTAAACAAGTCGGTACGTTGTCCATACAAACGCTGTAAATAAGTAAAATCAGATTACCTTGAAAGTTACAAGCGTTACAAAATTAAGTACTAAATCTTTCGACGCTTGTAACTTTCAAGGTAATCTGATTTTACTGTAGCATATAGGGTAATGTACCTAGATAATGGCAAGATAATTCAGTATCAAACTTAACTTCGGACGCACGTTAATAAATAGTAGACATTAAACATTTACAGCGTTTGTATGGACAACGTACCGACTTGTTTAACCTTAAGTAGTTTTTTAAATCTTACTGGGTTATTAATTTGAAGTGTTTTATAAAAGTAAATTAAAAAAAAGTGTGTCATTTTTGCGTCCTATGGCGAATTGCATGCAACTCTTCATACAAACTGGATGTGATATAAATATTTGTAAATTATATTACTTTTAGTACTTGTATTGTATGATATACTAGCGGTAAAGGCTTATCCGAAAAGCAAGGATTCCTAGTAATACTAACGGATGCTTGTAAGATATTGAAACCTTCTATGTCAAAGTATACCTTTCATAAGACTATTCAGGTAACTTAGTTTTTTTCAGATTACACGTACGAAGGTGTAAAAGCTATTGCAGCCGGCTGGGGTTCAGTTTCCGAACAGAAGAACCACTCCTGTAAGCTGCTAGAGGTGGAACTGCCGGTGCTTAGCAACCAACAGTGCCAGGACTCCAAATACGAGGCGTCCATGATAGGCGACGGTATGCTGTGCGCTGGCTATCCTGATAAAGGCCAGAAGGATACATGTCAGGTGAACCTTTTAACTTGCCTGCTATCTTTTAATTCTATCTTTCTACTTTAATTAACAAAGAAAATTATAGCCAATACAAGTATTTAGGTATAATTGATATGTACATATAGCTAATACATTTATAATTGGTATGCACAAAATACATTTGAAACAGTTAAGCTATATACAGACCATAGCAAACGATCTAAAGGTAGCTCAACTTATCCAGATCAGCGCCAATCGGCAATCTACTTTAATAAACCGGGCGTAACGTTGAAATAGTTATACAGTGTTTTGTCTTTTGCATTGACAGGAAATTTCAAATTAGGTCGAAAGAGACAAAACACGGTGTATATATTTAGAAGTTACGCAGAGTTTATTAGTAGTAGGATGTTTTGAAGATATAAACAAAATAAACTCGCTTGTCAAGGAAGACTGGTTTCGTTAAGTAGACAATCACGTGACAATTGTATTTTAGTCACGTGACTGTCTAGATCGCCGGTGGGACAAGGTCATACATGATCAAGACGCGATTTTCAATAGTAGTTTTATACGGTTTGTGTGTTTGTGGTTAAAAATACATTCTTGATTTCAGGGAGACAGTGGTGGTCCATTATCTGCGGAAAGAGGAGACAAGCGGTACGAACTATTAGGTATGTATGAACTATATTTTATTGTGTTTTACGTTTTACCTTCCCGTCTCTTGAACGAATTACTAACTATAAAATCTGTAGGTATGCGTTAAGCCTATTACGTACCAAAGTATTTTAAGCAAAACCTTATAAAAATAACTAATGTATAATAAACTTAGTTTTTAACCTCACAGTAGCTCTCTAGCTCTACCTTCTGATTGAAAATTCGATTCCCACCAAGAACAAACATTTGTGATGAATAAAATTGTTTATTCTGCTTCTGTATGTAATAATTGTATAGTAAAAAGTATGGTGCCTGTGTATTACCAAAAAGGAAAGTAACACACAGCCGTCACAGCTCAGTTCGTAGTATCCCTGCCTTCTGCGCTGTAGGTGGTGGGTTCGATTCCCACCGAGAACAAACATTTGTGTGATGAACATAGATGTTTGTTTTGTGTCTGGGTGTTATATTGTATCCTAAGTATGTATTTACCAAAAAAAAAGTATATAAGTATTCAATCAGTCATCTGGTTCCCATAGTACAAGCTATGCTTAGTTTGGGGCTAGATGATGTTGTGTAAAAAATGTCCACAAATATTATTATTATTATAAATAAGTATTCTAATTGCTGGTTGTTAAAGCGTTTAGGATAGCGCTTAGTCAAACAATATTAATTTTATTGTTAAACTAGTATTTCTATTTCAGGAGTGGTGTCTTGGGGTATTGGCTGTGGTCGTCCAGGCTACCCAGGGGTCTACACCAGGATTTCCAAATATCTCTACTGGATTCGTCACAACACTCGACCCGGATGCTTTTGTGTCGATTAATTTTTGAGACGTACATGATTATTACTTAGCATAATGGGAGTGGTAACAAAATATTTTAACTCAGTTTAAGTAAAAACATATTTATTTAACTTAAAAATAGTTAAGGTTCTTATAAAATACACAAATTAACCACAAATCTCTCTTTAAGATTAAAACTTAACATATAAGGTATACTTACATTAACATATAACTATTACAAGATATATGATAGAACATTTTGCAGTAATCGGTATACTACCTACTGTGAAATGTGGATATGTACCAAAATGCTATATTTTGACGTTCCAATAAAAACAATAAGTAAATATATAGAATCTGATTAATTCAAAGTCTACCTTAGTTTTTAAATAACAATTACTACAAGCACTATGCAAACACTCAAAACGATAATAGAAACTTCGTTTATCGTTTTCTAGAATAGATGGCATGAAGTTCATTATTCTGTCACAAATACAATGTATCGGAAACGTGATTGTGTTTGAAATTGTTTCAGTTAAGAGTTTTTTATCACAATCTTATTGAATTAACCTGACTGAGTCACTCTTTTTGTACTTTCTACATTCAGTAGATCTTTTTCGTGATACAGTGGCAAGCCCTCTGGTTTCAGGGTAGCCTCGGGTGCTTTGAACTTGGTTGTGTATGATGGGTTTAGTGGATGGAGGGGACCAATGGCCGTTACTTCTGACTTGAGCTCGTCGGTACCATATGTGTGGTGCGTGCCGTCTCCTGTCCTGGTTATTCTTTTCTTCACCTGCAACAAAAATCCAGTTAATTGAGTTGTAAAACAATGGTAAAAATCTTTAGGTCAAACAAAATACTAAGGTAGGGCAGAAATGTGGCTCGAAATTTCACTAGGTAATATTAATATTTGGCAGGAGCACAATCCATTCAAATTGAGTAATATAATTTTTAATAGTGCTTCTGATATAACAAGTCAATGGCCAACCTGTTGTTAAGCGGTCACTATCACCAAACAAACAATGCCTCGCAAGTCATATTCATTGGAAACGTGCTCTACGATGCACTGCTTTGCGTCCATCTACCTAAGGCATACAGGTGTTAAGCCTCACGGGCCTGTAATGCTTAGACGAATAAACCATTGTCTAAGCTGTAATGTGATCGTGCTAAGTAAATACTTATTTTAACAGTATTTTATAGAATCATTAACAAACCATGTCTAAATCCGCAGACTTCAAGTCATAAGCTAGTCCTATGTCCTGGAAAAACCGTATCAACGTTGCAGAGAAGTTAAAATGCATGCCATGTTCCGCCGCCTTGTAGTCCCAAGGAAACGTATGGTGGTAGTTATGCCAGCCCTCGCCGCAAGAAATGAAGGATACGAACCAGGACTCTACTGGTTGCAAATTTCTGTAATTTTACGTAAATTAATGCAACTCAAAATTCAGCAAATAATACATTGGCAAAAGCTATAATGGGTGTAATAAGACCACTTCCGAATACTCCAGGAACGTGTAAAGTTACCTACAAGGTCTTATAGAATACCACTTAGCTGACAGTCAAATAGATTTTGACGACCGATGTGGCGCGGCGGGCGATTGTCCGCTTGCGACGCAAGAGGTTGCGGGTTCGATTCCAGCCTTGGGATAAATGTTTGTACGATCTGCAAATATTTATTCCGGGTGTTCTGGGTGTTTCCTAAGCATAATAAAAAATATCTATGTATGTAATGTATTGTATTAAGTATATCAGTCATCTAGTATCCATAACACAAGCTCTGCTTAGCTTGGGGCTAGATGATGCTGCGTAGACTGTCCAGCATTATTTATTTTATTTTTTTATTTATTCATATACTCTCAGATCTACCGGGTAAATACTCAAGATTTTTTGAGAAACTCTAAGGGGTTGTAACTGTATTTTGTAGCGTGTTATAAATGAAAAAAAATAGTATCACGACATTAATTCCCAAGCACTGTAGACATCCCATCAGATCTCTTAGTACCAAGTACTATTCGAAATTCTTCGAGGATATCTAATGGGAGTAGTGGCAGGTACGTACAAATACTACATTTGGTACATACTCACATTTTGCAGAAGTTGGTATTCCATACGTGATAGGTTGCAAGCCCATCACTGCTGCTAGAATACCAACTGCTTTCCTCACAATGTTTTCCTTCACCGTTTGAGAGCTCTGGCATTTAGCGTGTTGTATATAACAGTTATGACGACCGATGTGGCGCGGCGGGCGTATGTCCGCCTGCGACGCAAGAGGTTGCGGGTTCGATTCCCGCCTTGGGATAAATGTTTGTACGATCTGCAAATATTTATTCCGGGTGTTCTGGGTGTTTCCTAAGTATAATAAAAAATATCTATATATTAATGTGTTGTATTAAGTATATCAGTCATCTAGTACCCATAACACAAGCTCTGCTTAGCTTGGGGCTAGATGATGCTGTGTGGACTGTCCAGCATTATTATTATTATTATTATTATTATGTACTTACTTATCATACGGCCTTGTTCCGTAGATATGAGCAGCGCTGTTTACAAGCCAGGTGCCATGAAGAGATATTAGGTAACGCGTGAAATAGCACAATAAAGCTGAATTGGTCCATGTCTCTCCAAAGAAATATACTGGCACAGCCACGGGAATAAGGAATGCAATTAGGAGGTATAGCGGGATATAGTATCTGGAAATAATCCACGTATTAGTATTAGTAAACCTCCACACCATACGGTTTGACGTATCCCTTAAAAATACGAGAGTATTTTAAATGAATGAGAATGTATAAGAGATTATACATTCTCCATCGGGTAGGAGAACGTCCTACGCTTCGTCTTCCGGTTCGTGGTCGCCATTCGAGAACCTTTATTCCCCAACGGTTGTCGGTTCTACGAGCTATATGGCCTGCCCACTGCCATTTCAACTTGCTGATTCTGAGAGCTATGTCGGTGACGACATTGTTAGGACCGCGGGAAGTCGATGGATGAAAAGGGCTCAGAATCGTTCTTCCTGGAAACGTGTGGGGGAGGCCTATGTCCAGCAGTGGACTTCTATAGGCTGATGATGATGATGATGATACATTCTCAGAATAATCAGTTACGAGAGGGTTTTGATAATAAAAACTCACATTTTGTGACATTCGTTTCTAAAACTAAGATTAGAGAAAAAAAATACAAAAACTATAGTATGAAGAATATGTAGGTACTTACTTTTATCACCTAGGTAATGGAAACGATAGTCTTTTCTGTAATTTTCGTCCAAACCAAGCATTTGATACGGAAATAAATAAAATAAGCCTCCTACATGTGTCCCAATACAAGTAACTATAAGTTGTTGATATGAAAAGTCAACTCTACATTCCTAAGCTACATTAATAATTAGTAATGACACTCGAAAAATGTATCCTATCGAGGATGCGTTTTTTGTTTATTATCCTCGTGCGTGCAAGATCACTGGGAGATTCTTGCACGAATATTCTCGCACTAACATTTCTAAGCTAAGTTATTGAGTGCAAAGAGTTAGAAGTAAGTACAACATCCAAGTCCAACAGTACAAGTCCAAAACTGTACGTATGCTATTGTAAATGACCGTAAATAAAATAAACCAAATCTTACTTCTTTTGAAACATAACCATGGGATTTGCTAACAAATCGCTCATATCAATCTTCTTTCCCAGTTGTATCACATATGGGTGCTTTTTAGCCATGAGCCACCCTATGTGGCAGAAAAAGAAACCTCTTTTGGAGTTATGGGGGTCCCCGTCAGTGTCGGAGAAGCGGTGGTGTAGACGGTGATCACGGGCCCAGGTAAATACAGCATTCTATACAACAATATTATAGATTAATTTTCATTTAAAGATAGGCTGCACTAGTTCATTTTGTAAAAATATGTTGCATAATATTTCGATTACAGTCATGAAATAAATTAACAGTGTTTGTATGTAAATGTGTACATAGCGAAGTCAGGGTCACTATGCACAAGCCGCCGCAATAAGTAACTGCTTGTGGGTATTCTCGATTATCTTGACATAGAAAAGCGTATGAGGGATCGGTGCCCATCATTCAGAGTCACTAATAGGCTGAGTTTTTTATCACAGTGATTTCTTTCACTTGGCTATATAGGCTTGTTGAGCAAAAAAAAACTTAGGACGATATTTTGGTACCACTTTCATTGCCAGTCACTATCTGTTGTTTCTCAATTTTTTATGGTTCCAGTGGTGTCCTTTTTGGACTGAAAACATACAAGAGCGACTCGCAAACACAGACACTTTATGTTATTACCATCATAAGAAACCGTGGTTGTGTCTTATGTGCTGTGACAGCAATAAATGTATAAACGTACGCACCTGTCCAGCAAGAGTTTGACCAACTATAAAAATAAACTGCAGCAGTGGCTTGGCTTTGAAAGTTTTATGAGTGAAATACCGGTGAGCTCCAACGGTGACACTAAAGGTGCCAATATAGGCGACGGCCACAGCTGAAACAAAAATAAACGATTTTTCTTAGTTGGGTGGTCTTTACATTCTTATTGGTAATCTACAAGGAGCCAGAGTATAGCGGGTACACATAAACGTCGTATATATAAAATATTATAGAGTATTTTCTTTATTGCACTTCATGGTTTAACCAATGGTTTGATTACTTGTTTGGTCACGTCTTGTAAATTCTGTGACAACTTTTCAGGGGATCTACCAGACTACTATTTATTCAATGAATATTATTTTTATACAACTTGCTGATGGAACCAGCAGAAAACTCACCTGATGTTAGGTAGTAACCATCACCATAACAAGTATTGCCTCGCAGGCTTTCAGTAATCTCTGAATATTACTGAATAAATTATTTTTTGCTTCGACTTTGGTCATATACGCTGAGACGTGCCCTACGATGCACTAACTTGCGTTCATCGACCTACTTGTGTACTTTAACACAAGTGATAAGCCTAATATGCCTAAAATTTCTCTTCCATCGACACCCCTCAAACTTAAACCCAGCAACGCTGCTCAGCGGTAAACATAGGAATTAAAAACACTAAAGTATACATACCTTCACCAAGTACTAACTCTTTATCGGTCACAAGATAACTTTTCTAGTTTTTAGTTTTAATCTAGAGTTCTAAGCCTAGATTATATCTGTCATTTTGAGGTCCCTGTGTACCTACTTACCCCATAAAATGGCGCTGGTACTGTAAGTTCCCGTGAATAGCAAAACAAATCCGTAAGCTGCTATGGTGTGCATTATCAAAAATATCAATACATTTATCCACACTATTTCATGTGTATACGTTAGATCCGTCCCAATGATCTCCTTATTTATAAACATTTCGCTAATTTTAGTCTTGCTTTCCATATCTTTTGGAAATTCTTCACGAGGCGCGTTTGAATGTGAGTCTGGTCCAGTCATCTTGCTGTTTCACGGATACACTAGATACTGATGATTTTGAGAAACGATTTATTATTTAAAAGATTTTGGATTAGATATTGACCAATTTTACACATTGTTTGCGTTTATTGGCCAAGAAAAACTTGAACTCACTTCTTTGTGTGTTAATTTTTCAGTTGATCAGACTTCTGCAAGAACCTGACCTAAGGACGTTTTTTTGTAATTAAAATATAAATAGTAGGTATTTGAGTGGTGAAGTAAAACCGTGTGAAGTATCTATTCAGTATTCTGTCAGTAAATCTCGCTTGTCAGATATATACCAACTTTTGCAAAAAATGTATTAGGAATATGTTGTTTGCTAGTGCCTTTGACCCTCAAGAGTCTAAAACACATCAAAATAAAGTAACAAAGGCTTATTTCAAAAGATTTCAAGTACCAAGAGAGTTGGGAAATGTATAAATGTCACCCATAGCATAGAAAAATTAAAAGTATACAACGAAATTTGAGTACAGTAAATTGCTATATCATTCTTCATATTGAGCTCCTATTGTATTATAACCTTTTTAACCTTAAAAATCGAAGTATCGATCTGGAACTTGTGTTTGGTAATTGGTTAAACAGTTTAACTAATTTGATTATTGTATCAATCGGTTATATAAAAATCAAAAAGGAATAGTGGGAATAAACAAGGTCAAAAATCAAAATATTGAATAATATGTGAAGTAACCTTTTTTTAATTCTCACCCAGATATAATATGTAGTTCACAAGACTATTTTCCCACTTTTTGATAGAAATGTCTCTTATTTGTGATTCGGTACATACCTTCTGTATATACCAACAATACAAATATTCATCACACATTGATAGCCTGGCCCAAAAAAATGCTTAATAAAACACCTACGAGTACCTACGTAAAAACAAATATTGTTAATGCAATTTGAACTCTAAGTATCTCTAGAAACACTCTTCACGTCTTTAAAACTAAGTTAATCTTTTTCATGGAAAAATGGTAGGCAAAGTAATTTTGGGAGCTTTGAACTCAGTGGTGTATGATGGGTTCAATGGATGGAGGGGACCGATGGCTGTGGCTGCAGATATGGCTTTATCGGTGCCGAGAATGTAGTGTGTTCCATCTCCTGTGCGCATTATTCTTTTCTCGACCTAAGGAAGAAAGATGAGAATAACTAAGCTGGTTATGATGTAGCAGTATTAACTTGCTTGCATATATACTTGCTGCCAACAGATCCATAAAACCTGGCTGTTGCAGCGCCGTCGTCGCCTAACGTGGACTTATTTGAATATTATTGAATATAATTATAGTACTTCGTGATCTGGAATAGTTCTAGGCTATGTATCGGGATACGATTGAAAGAAGCCCAGGGCGGAACATAGTTAAAAATTATACGTGTCTTAATAGTCAGTCTAAAGCCGGTGTCCACAAAATTATACACACATATTTCAGGCAATGCGCGGAACATGAGGTCATTGACCCGCCTTGATTAGCTGAGTACTTGCGCGTGTCTTTTGCTTATAATTTGTCTAAAAGATCTATGTTTTTTTGTTACGAGTGTAAGTTTACTAAAATATTAAATAGGCAAATAAATAGAAACAGTACTATTCCGCCACGTAAATTTGCGTTGCGTTTATCTTACAAACGACTAAACTTAATTTTTTTTAATAGCGTCCGTCGTTATCTTTACATCTAACATAATTATAAATGATTCCAAGTATCTACGGTCAGTGCCTTTGGCTGTGTTGACAGCGGTCAGACTGTCAGTTGAGACAAATATTTTTATAACTGTAGTAATTACCATTTCTGGCGAAGCAGTTTTCAGATCATATGCCAGGCCAATGCTATTAAGCAGTCGGATCAGCGTGGCAGAGAAGTTGAAGTGCATGGTGAACTCTGCCGCTTTGTAGTCCCACGGGAACGCGTGATGGTAGTTATGCCAGCCCTCGCCTAGGGTTACCATCGCGACAAACCATGTCTCTACCGGCTGTAGATTTCTGAAAGTTTAACAAACACTCATGCTTCTCTTACCACTCACTGCGCTTTGTAGACCAACCATTAAAACTGATATTACGATGGGCATTCAAACTTCGATGATCAGTTTCACAGTTTAAGTTTTATCCAAGTTCTTAAAACTTAACTAGGGGATAACTAGTAATTTAATGGGAATGGGAAACAAAACTTTAAACGTATTAAACCTATCCACTCTCGCGTGTCCCTGTCGGGCCAGTGCCAAATGTAATATTTGGATGTACCTCTGACTACCCCCATTAGATATCCTCAAAGAATCTCGAGTTGGTACTTGGTACTAAGACATTTGAGAGGTAACAATTTTAAAAATTATATAAAAACTTTTATTTCACTCATCTTGATTCTGCTAAACTAAATACCCAAGTACCATACTATTTTATATTGTGAAAGATAATACCTAAATACATTTTGACTTTACTTACTGATCGTAAGGCCTGGTTCCATACAAATGAGCAGCACTGTTAACAAGCCAGGTTCCGTGGAGTGCATATGCGTAGCGGCTGAAGAAGCAAACCATTAAGGAGTTCCACCAGTCTTCGTCGAAGAAGTGTATCGGGATCCCGACAGGAATTACGATCGCAAGTATAACATACATTTGATAGTAGTATCTGAAAAAATAGTACTTTCAAGCCTATTTTTTCGAATTTCCGTAATGTTACTATCTTAAAATACTCTTAGAAAACTTATAGAATTTATTTATTTGAAAATATAAGGTTATATCGAAGTATCTATTCACCACAGAATACAGTGTTGCTGTGGTGAATAGAAACTCGAGTCAAAAAATGACATATAGATAAGGGGTTAGTTGGGTCTTCCAGAGACCTGCTTCCCTACCATGAGCTCTGCACGAATTGCGAACTGTCAAAAATAACGTTAAAATTACCGCCGCTGTCAGGCACTGTCGTGCTTGACAGATATTATCATAATGTAAGTAACAGATTCCGGATTTGAACAAAGAAGGCCTCGTATCCACTATTCGGGTTTGTTCGGGTTTGTTCGGGCCTGTTTAAACTGATCTAACGGTACGAGCTCACAGTTACCCATTTGAGCCTAAAAGCGTGAAAGTGATTCTAATATAATTTTACAACAATAATTTTTTTATCTTTATCTTTAAGCATAAGCAGATGGTCCATAGCACTGCTAAGTTACGATTGCCAAATACAAAGCATTGTCTCGTAGGTCGTACTTTGAGAACGTGCCCTACGATACACCACCTTGCGTTTATTAGCTCGACAGACACACTTCAAACTGAAATACGGTAGACTTCATCGGATGAGCCCTTGAAAAAGAGTGAAGGCCTACTACTTCTAATCTCTATCTTTATGCGCTGTGTAAAACAGTACTTCAGTAGTAGGTAATTGTATAGCTAGGTTTTATCGTTCAGATTAGCAATAATGAGCATAAAATAACATAATGCTTACGGTTTATGTACTGTAAAATTATTTAAATTTGCATGCCAATGATTTGGTGAATATGTGCTACTATAGTACTCTCAGAACTTCGAACCATGTATCTCGCAAATAAAATTTTTATTTACCAATTTACTCCCCCATACGTTTCCAAGAAGAACGGTTTTGAGCACTTTTCACCGACTTCTCGCGATCCAAACAATGTCGGGTAGGAAGGCGTCCTACACATCGTCTTCCGGTTCGTGACCACCATTCCTTAGCGGCTGTCGGTCCTGCTAGCTATATAGCTTGCCCATTGCCACTTCAACTTTCTTATTCTGAGAGCTATGTCGGCGATGAAAGTGACCATTCTTAATTGAAGTTAGGGAATTTGAATAATGCTATACTATTAAGCACTCTGAAGAGATGTGTTATCTCCTATACCTGGGGTATTACTCTATTACGCTTTTACTAGAACCATGGGATTTGTTGGTTATATTTGGTGTGTAGAAGATTTTTCCAGGCAGTTTGGTATATTTAAGAGTGTGATATTACTGGATGAAAGCAGAACTAGTCACGGCAAACTTAAAACAAACCCGGTAATGGTGCAGCTGTAAGCACCTGCAACCAAGCCGACTAATGACTTGTCATTCCTGCGGTTGTAGTCGGTGAGGTCGGGAGAGTAAGTGTAGGTTTTGGGCACGCCTGCACTATCTTATTTCCCAGGTGATGTAGCGTCCGTGCAGAGGTCACTTACTGCTGAGTCGAAAACAACACGGAGAGTGGCAGTTATTTGCGGTCGTAACTGTCGCTCCCGTATGGCCTTACTAGCCATTTCCGTAAGTGCTGCATCTCGATAACGGACGCTGCTTAAATCATCTTATATAGATGCCAAAGGCCTTTAATGATGAATGATGATGATAAGTTAGTAAATTATTTTTATCTCATATTGTGCGTTTGTTTTGACATGCATGCTTACTTTTTTTGAAACATGACCATCCAATCATTCTGCAGGTCACTCATATCTATGCCTTTTCCAAGCTCTATAACATAAGGATGCTTTTTTGCCATCAACCAGCCCATGTGACTGAAGAAGAAGCCGCGCTTGGCATTGTGTGGGTCAGCGTCTGTGTCAGAATAACGATGATGGAGACGATGGTCACGACACCAGACAAACAAGTTATTCTGGAAGTAAGTACAGAACTTTATTTCCTGAAATCGTTCGATCCTAAAACATCTATTGGGTAAAATCTTCATGACTACCATAATGTTATATTACATCTAATCCAATCGTGATCACCATTTTGCTAATTCTCACGTTATTCTTTTTAAATAAAGAACGATTCGGCACAATTTTTGGTCTAACTTTGACAAAGATGGACGGCTAATGTTCGGAATATTATGCCACGTCTTATTTTTACAATAACGTTGCCTCAACACAAATGCCAGTAATCAGTGGCATCTTAGGGAACTGAGTAAAATATAGAAAATCTTACTTGTCCAGCTCCGGTCTGTAAAGCAATCAGAATAGCTTTCAGAAGAGGTGTAGCCTTGAAAGATTTGTGGGTAAACAAACGATGGGCTCCTATGGTTACTCCTTCCCCATACATATACACCATGATGAAAGCTAAAAGGGATGAGATAAATAAAGGGACATGCAGACTGAATTTGCGTGTGGTCTAAAGCTACGAAATACTTTGTTTATGAGTGGAGTAGAAGTATCTACGAACTAGTATGTCTGTGGATTACATTACAGTTGTAGACTTTCAAATACCCAGTTCTAAAAGTCTGGCTACGTAAACTCCAGAAAAAATCCTGTGACGAGGACTTGCAAAGAAAACCTTACTTGTAACTAATGGTTTCACTAACGAATTTTACAAACATGGCTACTTGTTACTTAGAACTTACATAGCGAGTAACTTGGTATAAGTACGTAAATTTGGAATGTATTATGAAAAAAAAAAAAAATACTTGCCCCATAAAAAAGTAATCAATTTAACCCGTCCAGTAAAAAGCAAATAATATCCCCACAATGCAAAAATGTGTATGATTAAAAAACCTATAACATTTTTCCACACTATTTCATGTTTGTATGTAAAATCAGTGCCAATCTCCTTAGAAGTTTTGAGGTAACTTGTATCTTTCAATGTTTGAAACATTTCCGGTTTTGTAACGTCTGAACAAATAGGATCAGAGGTAGTGTCTCTGTACGACATTTTAAAATGTTATTATTACACAAAATACTATATTTCTTCACGCACAAAGTAATTGTGTACAAATTATAAGTGCATTTCAAAAATATCATACCTACCCTGGCTCATTGAATATTGATATAAATATATTCGGTGACATAAAATTTAAAAGACCAATTAAAACAGCCAAGTGCTGAAATTACCAATGTAAGTTAAAATAAAACGAAGGGGTTGAGAAGTGATAAAATAAAACTATCGAAGTGGGACAACATTTCTGTTACGATACAGATACTTCGTTTGGTTCAAAAAAACCAACCAGATATGCTACATATAGTATACATAATGCTTGGGCCACCAGTAGTAACATAAAAAAAAGTCGTAACTGACTACTTTCAAAAGAAATTGATATTAAATTGTCATTTTTCATGTAAATTGTGACTGAATTTAATCATGACTAGAGTAGTTTAGAAGAGAAGTATTTAGTTTTAGTGGTAGTAAAGTTCTTTGTAAAAGAGCTCGTTCGTTGAAATATTACCACCGTATCTACAGATACGGTGGTAATACTTCCCGGAATGGTGATTGGATTCTGTTGGTGTTGTGGTGCGCTCCGCGTCCAGGCCGAGATGCCGGATGTCCTGACAATTCTCTCCGAGGAAAGAACAATCAAGCAACCCGGCACGACTCTCCAAAAAGCACAGAACGGACCACCACACAAGGCGCAGAATGTTCGCCTTTCGTCCTGGATCGCTCGGCATCTGTAGCTCTGTATTGCCCCTACGTAGGGCCACCACCTCAGTCCCATGCCTCCCCCCGCCCTACACAAGTATAGGAATTCAAATCGTTATGGATATGCCTAAGAGAGGTCAGAGGCACACCTAAATATTATTAAGATTGCCCTACTTTCTACAGTAGTTTGTTCTGCAGTCGTCGTGCGTCGCTGCTAAAAGACATCAAATTCGTTAGATTTTGAAATTTGCTACTCATTACACTTCTATCATGCAGTTCATTCTTCAGCACTGAAAAATACCCATTAGTTTAAATTTGTTTTCTCCGAAAGGCTGTAACTTCGTTACGCATCTGCACATTTTTCCCCAAAACAAAATTTTCGCAAAACAATAAAAAAAACCCATTTCTTTTTATCGTGAATGTAATTGGAATCGAAATACAATTTATGCTCGGCTGGATATCGATATTTTACAGAACTCTAATTAAATTCCGACGCAGTTTGATTTAGTGTTGAATAATCGACATGCAGGTCATGCGACGATTTTTTTCGTATACGTGATTTCAGGCATCACGTGATTTTACGCCAATGAAATGCTACAGACATGGCCCGTTGTTTGTTTGATCCTTAATTTGGTAAGCATTTTTTACTATGAGCCGAGATATTATTTTACCATTAGTTTTATCTATCATAGAGTTTTGATAGCCTATGTATTTTTTGCCTCTTTCAACAGGTCTATGGGCAAAAAATCAATAAATCTTGTGGTAAGTAAAATCTGTACACATTATACTTTATTCAAAGACCAAGTACATTCTGGAAGAAAACCACTACCACTTTTAATTTACTTATACATATTATTAATACATAAATATGTTTACAATGTTTACAATACTTTTACAAATAAAGTTAGAATCTGGCACCACAAACAAGTAGGTATTCCTACAATTCTGCCTGCACCTGCAATTTCATTTCTTCATTTTGCGTAGTTTTTAAGCTTTGAAAAAATCAGTCTTTACTTTTCTTTTAATGTAGGTACCTACTTATGTATGTATGAATGTACTTATAGATTTTGCGAACAAACACACAGGCTACTTTATAAACATCTGTATAGGTGAATAGAGCCTTGAATAGATGGTACTTAGCGTATAATGACATTCTTTCAGAATGTGGTATCGAAGGACAAAACAGGCGGATTGTGGGAGGCACAACAGTCCAGCCTCACCAGTACCCTTGGATGGTGTCTCTGATGCTGGGCCCTAAGCTGCACTGTGGAGGAGCCATCATCACGGACTTGCATGTGCTTACTGCTGGTCATTGTATCACTTTTGGGTTAGTGATTTTCACTATTGAACATAAACTATATTTTGAGTTAGATCTCCTATAATATTAATAATAATAATAATATTGGATTTTTTATCAGAATCATGGTAGGAATATCATTGTTATAGTACAAACACTTTCGTTATCATATTTGGAAGCAACATAGCTAAGAATTGCAACTCGCGGTTAAAATAGAAGTTATCCCCACCTTACAAAAACGGGAATTTAGCCAGAAGCTAAACCTTAAAATGCCCAATAGAGCACGTCCGCAGCATACGTGCTCTATGTGGCATTTTATGGTTTCGATAACGTATTGCATTCATTCTGGGACGTAACATTGTAAAACCTCTTAGGTCTGTAATTGTATCAACAACACCCGAACAGTACCCTTGAAACCTGTTGTTCACAGTGACTGAGATGCTGAATAAGCGGTACCACCTACTACTTCCCCTGATAAACTCTTTATCACTGAGCTCTACTACTACTATTTTGATTACAGGGTCCATTTTAAAGACCTCACAGTATACATAGGCATGCACGACCGGCTTGGTAACTCCTACACAACTATGCGCGTAGCAAACGGCATCAAGCACCCCCACTTCACTTCAAATGCTGTGAGAGATATCAACGATATTGCTGTGCTGACGATGGATAGAAAGATTAAGTTCTCAGATACAGTTCGAACTATTTGCTTGCCAGATTCCGGTAATTTTATGTACCTTACTCATTGTTACCATCACTTTTTTTGTAATAATTGTAGTAATTTAATTTGGTCCACCAGCTGTTGAGTGGTTACTTCTGCCATCAACAACAGCATTACCTCACAGTGCACGCACACTATGTTGCATTGCACTGCGTTCATCTCCTGGGGTATAAGAGTGTGAGGCATACGAAAATGTTAAGTCTTATACGCATTTAATTGTACTGGGCATCCAAAACCTACTCTTCTTGGAACTAATTGGAGCATAGCAATTCAATCTGCGCGGCGGCAGTAATATTTCCTCGAACAAACTCTTTCACAAAGAGCTCTATGACTACTCAATCTGGCCTGTATTAGCTTATACGGTTCCAGTATGTTACAAGTGTCCGTTAATATTACTAACAAACGTTGCTTGTCGGATAAACCTTCATCTAATTGGTTAATGTTACAGTAATAATTTACACTGGCCAATGAAGTGAGAGTTTATTAGACAGGCAACCTCACATATGCTTGTAGAATATTAAAAACGGATTATCATTATTGTGTTTTTACAGATATGGATTTTCGTAAAATGCCGCTCACTGTCGCTGGTTGGGGTAAGACGCGACAAGGAGCTCTGACGTCATCTCGATACTTACTGGAAACTAAGGTGCAAGTCGTGGAAAGTACTGCCTGTCAGAAAGCCTCAATCTACCGGGATAATCTGGTGCAAGACACTATGATGTGCGCCTATAGTCTGGGAAAGGATGCATGCCAAGTATGAAACACTGATAATTTATTTTCTTACTTTTTAATTTTAAAAACTAGACTAGACTATAGACGCTTACAAAATATATTACGCTGGTTTTTTGTTTCAAAATATTGTGTACCGACTTTGTACACACTGAAAAGATTTTTTTTATACCTCTGGCGAATGTAACAAGCAGATGGCCCACCTTATGTTAAGTGATTACCATTATCTACAACAACGTTGCCTCGCAGGTTACGTTCATTAGGAGCATACCCTAGGATGCACTGCTAAGCGTCACCTTTAAACTGAAACACAACAAACTACTTGGTGGCAGAAATAGGCGGGTGGTAGTCCCCGGATGAAACCTTCACAGCTCTACTAAATTAATAAATATTTAGATATATTGTTACAACTCTTTAGGCTTTTTACTAATCTTAATTGGTATTGTTTACAGGGCGACAGTGGTGGCCCCTTATTTTCAACACATGCCAAAACTCATAATAAGAAATGGTATCAAGTAGGTATGTATACTTTTGGGTACCCACCAAACCCTTTATTTCTAAGTCTAGTAGGTATTATGTACTTACTTCATAAAATTATTAAATTTTCTTCTTCAAGGTATCGTGTCTTGGGGAATTGATTGTGCTATGCCGGATTATCCAGGTAATTCGATTACTATTGTAAGAGGTACAACTATTTCTTTATGGATTATAAACCATTTTTGAGGGTCTTAAATGACTGATACCTATTCATAACAATATTCATATAATAGATGGCATTAGAAACTCCTCGTGATATTGCTTGTCTGGTTGTAACTAACCGATTGATTAAAATTATCAACGTTTTTCATGGTTTTTTACTTTTTATAAGACTTACTAATGGAGCAAGCAAATTGCCCACCTTTTGTTAAGTGGTTATCGTCACTTATAACAAAGCATTGCTTTGCACACTTTGCCCTGTTCTGGATTCATCTACTACGCTAGTAGTATTTTTATCTGAGCGTTTCAGTAAGCTGGCTCCGATTCTTTACTTGGGCTAAGATGGAAGCTTTGGGCTCTTAAATATTCGTCACAAATTGACTACTAGCTTACTCACGGTATGAAAGCAGTTCACCTGCTTGATGGTCAGAAGACATCGTAAGGCTTAAGAAAATTATACATACCAGCCGGATGTATAATTTTCTTAAGCCTCACGATGGCGACAAAAATGACGTGAGAAGAGGCTCTTTGCTCAGCAGAAAGTGCCGGCTGGTTAGATATTAACATTAAACACAATACTTGCTAAGACGTTTCAAAATCCACAGGTGTTTACACAATCGTAGCCAAATACACATCCTGGATACGGCAGCAGACTACTGATGGCACGTATTGTGTGTGAACTGAAGATTTATGTACAGATTTACCTAGAGTTTTATAATATAAATAAATGTATTAAGAAAATGAATGTTTGAAAACCTCTATAACTAAGCGTGCTCTATTTCTATTCGTCAAGTTATACCGAACAAATAAAATAATGCAAAATTGTAATCGGCTTGCAAGTGGTTCTAGGTATTTGTGCGTGTCTAATTCTAGAGGCAATATATATTATTACTTTAATTTATTTTTACGCTCCATTGTAAAGTCGTAAAACAAAATTTCAAATAAAAAATGTTAGATAGCAGTTAGTTAATGTTAGTCCGCTTGTCTTTTAGTTCTTAGTAATGCATAGATATGTTTTTCACTGAAGAAAATATTGATGCAGATAAATGTAGGTACCTTAGGAAAATGTTATCGTCACAGGTTTTTAATAATGAATAATAAATTATTTCTAATACTCGTAAATAACGTGTGACATGTAGGCAAAAATTGCTAGGGTTTTATCGCGTGAATAATTATAATTCGCTCGTCTGAACTACAGAGTACCGTGGTGAATAGGCAAACTGCGGTGGAGAGAGTAGTGTACTTGCAGCTATGCCTGTACGTGGTGAATAAAATATATTTAGTATATTGTTTTAAAATGTTCTTCGCGTCTCGAGTGATTTTTATCTGCCTAGGAATCGGTCAGGTAAGTTTTAATGAGATTTCACGGTGCGGAGTAGGTACCTATGCATTAATTGGCTGCAAATGGATTTGTGTTCTAGGTGCTGTCGGCTGTAGGATTAAATTGCGGTATGTACTCGCGGTTTAGAAATTAACTAAAAATGGTTGAAAAAACTTTGATGCACAGTAGTTTAAAATTAGGTACCTAGATTGAATACTTACACACTTTTTTTGTCAATACTAATAATACAATATTACCCAGACATAGAATAAACGTCTATGTTCTTCATACAAATGTTCGTTCTTGGTGGGGATTGAACCCACAGCCTACAGCGGTGAAGGCAGATTTACTACCAACTGAGCTGTGAGACCAGTCAAATTGGATGAAACTTACATTGAAAGGACTTTTTATTAAGTATATTGTACCTACTAAAGGCGAAACAAAAAATCTATAAGCTAGCAGTAGCTCAAATATCCAAAACAACCTAGGTATAAGTATGTTCTTGTTGCTTTTATTTGCAATAGATTTTTTTACTTTTTGTTGGTCTAACGAAGTTTAGTTAGCGGAAGTAGTCTTTGCACACTCTGTAAAGTAATAATAAAAAATATTAATTACTGAATACTTTTTCCATACAAAAGACATCAACGCGCTCCTTATTATAGGTTTAATCATAATATGGGCATTCAAATAGGTATTAATCTCTCATTTTGTTTTTGTAATGTGAACATATTTAAGGTTTCGCCTAACGTGTTCACGTTAGGCAAGCACCTCGATTATAATTACATAGCTAAGCAATTCCCCGAAATAAGGTTCAAAATCGCATGCGCTCTGTTGTGGTTCTTACTACTTCCACGATGTCTAAAACGTGAGAAGGTATTTTCTTGATTTGCAAATAAAAATCCAAAGCAATACTTTTTTCTATATCTTGATGAAAATACATTCAAATCGTGGAAAAGGGTACCCCCACACTTGTGCGTGTTGGTTCCAATCCCAACGGCAAAGCCCTTTGCTACCCTTCCCTTGCCTTTGCTCGGTCGTCGGTGTGTATCCAGTATACAGAGTTATTATAATAATTAGTACGTATTGCACCCAATGAGCACTGGTGGTCTAGTGGAAGTGACTCTGCCTTCTGATCCTACGGTCGTGGGCTCGAACCCAGCCGTGCACTAATGGATTTTGCTACCCAAAAATTTATGCAAACGAACGAACGAACGAACGAACGAACAGTGCTCTCAAACGGTGAAAATAAACGTAGTGAGGAAACGCTTAGTGTTCTAGCAGCGGTGATGGACTTGCAACCTGTGACTTATAGAATATCAACTACTGCAAAATGTGGGTATGTAATATTTGTACATACCTCTGTCTACCCCATTAGACATCCTCAAAGAATCACGAAATCTTAAGAGATCTGAGGGGATATCAACTGTGCCTGGAGATTATATCGTAAAGCTATTTCTTTTCCTTCTTTGTACACGATAAAAGATCAACAAATGTGTAATTGAGTAGCTTATAGCTTTACCTGATGACATCTTTAACCTATCCTTATCTCGTATAGAATGTGGGAAACCGACAGAAACTTTGATTTCTATGCGGATCGTGGGTGGAAGAAGAGCAGTGCCACATTCATTCCCTTGGACGGTGGCAATACTGAAAAATGATCGCATGCACTGCGGAGGCGCTATCATCACCACTAAGCACGTGCTGAGTGCCGGACATTGCTTCAAATGGTAAGGCGGTAATCACATGATGCCGTTTGCTGCGCCGAAGCGAGGACATTACAAAGAACACCGCCCAGTGACTTACCTATGCCTAGTTTATAGATGTGATCAAAATATCACCAGAACATTAGATAACCACTAATCGTATCTACCAGTAACACTAGATTTGGTCAACATAGAAAGCTTTGTAATTAAGTTTAGATGCTTTTCTTTAAAGTCTTAGAAAGGCCGAAGAAACTTTTCACACTGATATATGCATTAGTTTTAGTGTTAGAGCTAGTCAAAACTCTACCTTGTAGATACTTACAAGATACCTACCACAATTAAGTATCATCACGCCTGTAGTTAAACTGGCAATAAACCAAGACTGGATTTCTCTTTCACTGTCTCGATTTATAGATATCGTTTACTGAGCCCTTTTGATGTGGAAACGTCTTACTGCGACAGACAATTTGAACAAGAAATCAGCGTTTTGTTCTTTCTTTGTCAGTTCCTGCACTTACATTGACTTACCGCTATGATTAGACATCCTGAGGAATTCTTGGTACTCCTTGGGAAAGGCAACTACAATTTATATTTCACAAGGGATGCCATGAGCCTATTCATTTGTAAGTTATTTGATGTTTTTACTTACCTACTGAATTCCCTCAATAAATTTTCTTACTAGGTAATGAGATGAAACAAAAGAAAGCAAGAAAGTTTTTCCAGGGACAACATAAAAAATATGAAGGTTTTGATTGGACTTGACAATCTGGACCACCTGCAGAATGTTGAGAAGCGGAATATCTCGAAGGTGGTGATCCACGAGGGCTTCAAATCCACCGCCGTGCGCGATGAGAACGACATTGCGGTGGCCACTTTAAACGCACCTGTTATCTTCTCTTCGTCCATCGTGCCGATTTGCTTGCCAGCACCAGGTAAAGATAATAGGACCTGGAACTAGCGTTGCATGTTCTTGGCACGCTTATGCTCAATTTAAGGCACCTACTCTATCCGACAAGAAAACGGTGAGCATTGAGCAGTTTCGGCTTAACATTTAGATTTTGCTCGGAGTTAGATGCTGCGCGTGGTGCCTTTATGCCGTTCTGAAGCACTTCGAATTATTATGTTTATTCATTACTAAACTTAGGTACTTAATTCCTTGCACCTTGCAGGTGGTAAATAAGTTACTTACCTATTTGATAGTCTACTTGGTAGCTCTACCGTGCGCGATTATTCTCGACGAACATGTAGGTATGTTTTGCTCGTACCATCTGAAAGGTTTTGATTAAGGTTTTGGTAAAGGATCGCCGATTTTTATTGAAAGCTTGACTTACTACTTACAAAACCGGATTTGATTACAAATACACACGCCTGGAACTAGGTTACATCGTAGATTATATAATTTGAGGTAACAGTCAACGTACTTTTACAGGAGAAACGTTCGCAGACCGGGTCGGCATAATAGTTGGGTGGGGCCGAGTTGGTGTTGAGAAGTCTTCATCAAAGGTGCTTTTGAAGGCCATGTTGACGATTCAGTCGGATGAGCAGTGTATGAGCTCGAAGCTGGCTGAACACCTGAAGCCAGAAACTATGATGTGTGCCTTTTCTAAAGGAAAGGATGGATGTCAGGTAAAACCTATATACTTTGAATTATAATTTAAGGTAGGAGGTCTAGCAAGGTAAAGCGCCGCGCAAAACTTGCACCTTAGGTAGGTACATACCTACCTAAAGTAAGGCCCCTAGAGTATGTCTACCTACTTAACCTACCTACCTACCTACTGTACCTATCTAACCAAGGTCAAAAGGCCTAGTATATAAACTAGTAAGTATACCCATAATACTTATACTCATACAAAACTTATTTATTTTATTTTCAGGGAGATAGTGGTGGTCCTCTATTAGTGTTTCAGCAAAACGGACGCTACGTCCAATCAGGTAATTTCTGAAGTTATGCCGCATTTGAATCGTTTACATAGCGAGGTACAGTCAGCTGCACTAGAATGTATACAATTCGTAACTTACAGAATGGTTTTACAGCGTTACAATTAATATTTACAGAGCAAAAACTCAAAAAAAATAAGCAAACTATTAGCTCTGCTCACGATTTTTGTGTTTTTACTGTTTAAGAAGTTACTATAAGGTTTTAATACCGTTTTGAAAGTTACGAATTGTATACATTCTAGTGCAGCTGACTGTACCTACTCTAACTAGATCTAGTAAGTTTTTATACCTACTAGGTACCTGTGACTTTACCAAATTCTTCTGACTTTAGGTGTGGTATCGTGGGGCATCGGTTGTGCAGATCCAAGATACCCGGGTAGGTTTACTACTAACGCAAACTGATTTGATTTATATCAAAGTTTTTTTATTGACTAGAATGTCATCTAAGATTGCTAAATGATTATTTTCAGGCGTTTACACTAAAGTGAGTCAATATAACGACTGGATCCACAAACAATCAGCGGATGCGGAAACATGTGATGATTAATATAAGTTGTATTCAGGTTTTGTATTTTATTGCGACATCCCCAGCCCAACCTAACAACACACGAAGGAAGTAGATAGGTAGGAAAATATCGTGATAGCTAACACTTTTCTAGCTCTTCTATGACTTTATTTTTCTTAATTTTCTAAGGCTCCTGGGGACGGATTCTGAGTTTTTTACGTTTTTCCACTGAAATTACACAAGATACAGTAACATGAGAAAAAACAATTACAATGGGGACCCGTCACAGTTCTATCTGTGAATGCAGTTTTATAGGCCTTGAGAAACTAAAACATAAAGTGCAAAAATTTTTTTTCTACGGCCAAAACTGACTAGGTTATGGGCAAAATACCGAACGAGGCTCACTGACCGCGCGAACAGCCTAGCGAAGAGATATTGTGACGTCATGTCACAATGACCCAGCGCTAGACGCCGAACCCGCGCGGTTTTATTAAAAAAAAATTAATTTAAACCAGAACACGACCCGCGCAGATCAAGTGAACTTTAATAAATGAATGGTGGAGAGCGCGAGCGCGGGCGAAAGAGAATCGAGACGTCACGATTCCCTGACATGAGCTATCCGGCCGCCCCGCGGTTGGCTGGTACAAAATGTGTAATATCTTCGCAACCAATGGAACAATTTCAATGATTTAAAAACTATCGTAGGTACCTAAACAAGTAAAAGGAACACCATTACATAGATAATATATGCATTTTCCGACTTGGTACGGGAGCTCATTAAAAGCTATTGCTTCCTAGTATGTATGACCCAAATACAATTATTACAAACCAAAGAAAATGTCACTGTCAAGTGTTACTGAAATATGTCAAAGTATTCAGATATATAGACTTTAGGGACGCCCGATCATTTTACTTGAATCGATATACGATATAGATCGTAAGGGCTTGTATCGATCGATTCTACAAAGATTGACTATCAACCATTTTGATAGGTACTTAATGATCTTATAATGGCAAACATTCTAGGGATTATTTATTTATTAAATTGAACTAAGGTGATTACAAAAAAAGAAAAGATGGTAAGAAAAGATTTTCTATAGCAAATCTGTCATATTTGACACATGCAATAGGAATTTAGTAGCAACAACTCTTACACAATCACCCCTCTATTCATAACCATTTTATTCGATTCTTTTTAGCAGATATTCGGTTCAGTCTGGGTGTAGATCGCATTGAAGTAAATCGATTAAAAAGTCAAAGATTGTCCTACGAGTATTGACTATTATTTAGTAATATTTTTTTTAAAGATCGATTTATAAATTGGACATCCCTACTATACTCAGCTTCTTTCTCTTCTCTTTCTCTCTTGACTAGTCAGTCTGGTCTTGTCTCGTTCTCATACGTACGTAGCATATAGAATATTTTATAATGATAAATATTAAATTCTGTGTGTTTAGCTTAGACGGTTTACTCGTCTAAGGTGTTTAGTTATATAGGTACCTAGTTTGTTTTTTGCAGTCCGAAGAATAAATTCTTATTTCAAATTTAGTTCTTAGTTAGGTAGTTATGTGAGTATTTAGAAATCGTGACGTGAGTAAATGCTCACTTGGTTTCTTTCCTTTGTTTTCTCTAAGAAATTCGTGTCATGATTTGACGAAAATTATTGAAAATGCCCAGCATGAGGAAGTATCGACGTGACACCAGCGAAGTCAGCTGTTGTTTAAAATATGTTATTTTCAGTGTAAATGTTTTGTTCTGGGTAAGTTTGATGGTTTTACTAACTTTTTCATTAAGTTCAGATGATAGAATTTAGTCAGGTTGTATGGTAATTACCACCTCGTAATATGAGATTTAAATCAAGGCTATCATAAACTTAAGTCTTAAATCTGCCTTCCAGTTTCTATTTCGAGCGTAGCAAACAAATTAGGACCTTGATATAATGCATAATAAAGGTTCTTACCTACCATAATTTCAATTGTGCAACTAGTTTTTGTAAACCTGGATTATGTCTCTGCAACTAAAGCTATTGAGGCCACCAGATAGAACAATAAATCATACCCACGTATATACATTTACTGTAAGTATGTACAGGTACTTACTAACTAATTATCATTTAGGTGATAATTGGTGTAGAATAAAGAAAATGCTTATTAACCTGGGCTGCAGTACCTAGGTAGGTACTCACTTTGAATGTTAGAGGTACCTACCTGATGATGTTTGATACATTAAATAACTTATATATATTTACTTAATTTATTTGTTACAACAATAACATAATTTGCATGCATTGATGATGCTGTTGTAAACTGTTATTCCTATGACATAATGGAAAGATAAATAAGAAATAGTTGCCTACATTTGAAAACAACTAAAATTAAGAATATAGGTAACAGTCCGAGCTCAGGTAGTTGCATCTTTACCACTAGTTAGTTTTTTATGTTTCATTATTATATTCATTTTATGTTTACTCGGATATAGCTAAGAATAATAATTTTGTTTTGCAAGTAGTTATGGGTCAAACAGGTTTTATAAATACTGTTTAATACCTACTTTAACATGTGTTAGTAGATAGGTATAAAGTATTTAAACTTTTATAAACTATTATAGAAGTTTTCAACTATTTTTGTCTCAGGCCAAATTATTATGAAAACCATGTTCATAATTATTTTCAGTTCATTGGACTAATAGTGCTGGCAGTTGGTATTTGGGCATGGATGGAAAAAGACACTTTTAATAATCTGTCTCAACTTACAAATATAGCACTTGATCCAGCATTTATTTTAATATGTGTGGGTAAGTAAAACATCATGTATAACAATAGGCTTGCTACCATTAACCTCGTTGTTGTCCCAAAATCAAAAATCATTATATCACGATCAAAGTCAGTGAAAAGAAGTATTTCTGTTAGTGCTCTGCTGCTGATTTCTTAGTGCACACTAGAAAATCAACATTTCAAGAGCACCAATTGTACTAAGCAATAATTGTATAATATTTATAGCACACAAAACAAAACTTTGGCTTGATCCTCTGTGAGGAAAACTAGAAACACTAATCTGAAATAGACACAGAAATACAGTCCAAAATAATGGAGTGAAATATCTGAAATATAGGTCTACAGTGGGAATCCATCAAGGGTCACTGACTGACGGTCAATACAAATTCGTAATCATAGATCTAGGTAACTTGGAAAGATTTCCTTTTAAATGTCCCGCAGTGCAAAAATATAAGTCCCCCAATACAGCTCTTAAAGAGTGAAGTGGAAACTTAAGATTGTTAATATGCAAAATAGAGTATTAAAACATGGTAATAATTGAATCAACCTTTGTTTGCAGGTACAATAACATTTATAATTGGGTTCACGGGCTGCGTTGGAGCGTTACGAGAAAATACTTGTTTATTGGCTTGTGTGAGTATATATAATTATGCATTTACCTATACCTACTATAATCAATTAGGTACAGTACACAGCCACAAAGATTATTATGTATTATGTCTAGAATTTTATTCGTTTAAAAATCTCCTTTATCTAAATAAATATTGACAGACATTTCACATGATGTCATTTAGCACCAAACCATGCATAGCTTGTTTATACTATGGCAACCTAAATATATAATAATAAATAAATAGACATTTATTTTGCAAAAAAGTTGGTAGCTATAGTTACAGATTCTTATTCTAATGTGAATATTTCATAAGATGAGCAAATGTTGTAAATCTAAACGTACCACTAACTTTCACCTTAAACCTGTGTTGTGGGAAGGTAGCCTCTAACGTCCAATATATACATTATCCTGTGAATACATACTTAGAAAACAATATAATCTATATCTGGATTTAACACAGACCCTTCTAGGTTTATTGCTTAAGTGTTTTTGAAACAGGGTAGGGTCACAAGGTATTTGTATAAAAGGTATACCCGTACCCTGCAGTGAAAAAATTGTATATTTTCAGATATGCTGAAAATATATAATTTTAACCTTTCATTATTGTATGTAGTTAGGTAGTAAACAGCTAAAAATACTCCTTATTTATTAAAACATTTACCTTCCCATACGGGACAAGATGGGTTATCGCTAACTGATTATTTTCCTCTTTTTAGTATGCAGTATTCCTGGCCTTACTCCTACTAGCTGAAATGACTACGGGAATTTTGTTCTTCGTTTTTAAAGACTGGGTATGTTTTACAATGGTCTATAATAATCTATATATGTAAAGAAAGTCATGTTAGTTACACCACTTATTACTCAAGAACGGCTGGACCAATTTTTATGAATTCTGTGATTTTGGATTTATCTTCGTCCGGAATAGGATAATACTCGTAAGTAAGCAAAATAATGCGGAACGAAGTTCGCGGAGTCAGCTAGTTAAATTTGAAAACTACTTTATACTAATCTGTAGCTAGAGTCTGTACGCTAAGACCTATCTGAGGATTGCTATACCCTATACCAGGTCTTTGACCAATTATGGCCTGAAGCATACAGGTGTTAAGCCTCAAGTGCCCGTAATTTCACCGGCACCCACACCCTACAAACCTGAAACCAGTAACAATGCTTGGCGGCACAACTTAGTCCTACATTAAGAGCTCTGTTACTACGAATTTGGTGTTTTTTATGAGACTTACTGATGGAACAAGGAAATGAACAGAAATGTTAAGTAGTTACAGTTACTCGCAGGTCACGCTCGTTTACGTGCCCTACGATGCACTACTCTGTGTCTATCAATCAACCTGAGGCATACAGGTGTTAAGACCCGTGTACCTGTAATTACACTGGCACCCACACTCTTCAAAACGGAACACGCTACGCTGCTCGGCGGTAGAAATAAGCACGGTGGTAGTACTTCCCCGGACGAGTCCTTCATTAAAAGCTCTACTACTACTAAATTACGTAATTATTTAATTTCGAATATACTTTCCAGATAAAACAACAAGCTACAACTGGGTTCCAAACTTTCATCACACACTACAGAGAGGACCCTGACCAGCAGAACTTGATTGATTGGATTCAAGAAGACTGGGTAAGTGTACTAAGAAAAGTAAAAAATCATGATCACAATAATAATCCGCGGGCACGGTAGATGTCCCCGGGTTTTTTAATAATGCTGGACAATCCACACAGCATCATCTAGCCCCAAGCTAAGCAGAGCTTGTGTTATGGGTACTAGATGACTGATATACTTAATAGGTAGGTACAATACTATATGACATATATAGATACCTTTTATTATACATAGAAAATACCCAGAACACCCGGAATAAATGTTTGCAGATCGTACAAACATTTATCCCAAGACGGGAATCGAACCCGCAACCTCCTGCGTCGCAGGCGGACAATCGCCCGCCGCGCCACATCGGTCGTCAAAAAAATTTGTGTCAACTTTTGCCTTCACTTATCAGCAATGCCTTTTTACATTGTGTTTCAGCTTCAATGTTGCGGCGTAGAGGGACCGAAGGATTGGGACCGTAATGCGTATTTTAACTGTTCGAGTGGCGCAGTTGGGTCGCGTGAGGCATGTGGCGTGCCTTTCAGCTGCTGCCGCAACAAGCCGCAAGACATTATCAGGAACAAACAGTGTGGATATGACGTTAGGAAGCCTACTTATGTGAGTATGTAGGGTACAATGCGCTAAACACTGAAACAATACGTTTCTGAGCTGATCGATTAGTGCGGACTGGTCGCGTGAGACTGGTAGTGTACCCTTCAGTTGCTGCCGCAACAAGCCTTTTTATAGCAGTATGAAAAGTACAAGCCAATATCGACTGACAACGTGTACTTAAAATAACATAGATATACTAGAACGATGCATTTTAGTTATTTTGTTGGCAGAATATCTGTCGTCTTGCTGCCGAATAGTTAAATAGTACCTTATGGATGCAACTAACAATTATTACAAAGAAACGATTGTACTAATAAAAAACCACTTAAGTAAGTACATAAAAATCTGTCGAAATTTTCAAATTGAAGAGCAAAAGTTATGTTATCTGTTGCCATAGTATTTCCCACTAACTGAATACCTATCTATCCACATCCCTCACCCTTTTTAACTAAACATTACTAACAAAATACAGCAACTAAGCGAGCGGGTGATTCACGAGCGTGGCTGTATGGCGGCGGGTGAGGATTGGCTGCAGAGGCGCTTTGTGCCAGCCGCCGCTATCATACTCGGACCCCTTCTTATCAAGGTTCAATATCCCGTGCCCCTATTTGTTACTTTGCATACCTGTTGCACAAGAAAAATATCAAACTTGCATTCAAATATAGACCATTTCTCTTATACCAATTATATGAATCTTTGGCCTGACTGACTGGGATATAGACAACGCACAGCCTAAACCACTGGTCGTAGAGACTTGAAATTTTCAGAGTTTATTTGTCTTGGTGCGTAAAGGTATACTAAGCAAGGAATTCTTAAAATTCAAACTCTAAACGTGTACAGCGGGGGTTGAAGTTTGTATGAAAATAGCTTCACGCGGACGAAGTCACGCGCTTTTCGCTAGTCGTACAATATTTGACTGATAACGTACATTATGGACTAGCATTAACTGAGTGGACGACACTGCAGAAGGTGTAATAAAACCAATACAGAAAACTCTGATGGGGTCAAGATAGCTATATTGCTTCCAGAGATGACATAAAGTGTACTGTCCGTATGTGCACCTTTAGTTAAAGCTGTACCAATAATGGATCACACATAAAATAACGAAACGCAAAAGGTCAAACAAAAAGGGTTGATGTTTTTATTGGCAACGGGCCGTACCGTCTTATTGCGATTCAGTTTAAGGCCTAAACTGAATTATTCCGTTTAGACAGATTCGATGACATTTATTACGTCGTGATACGGTTCATATTGTATCATCGAATCTGTCAAAACGGAATTATACGTTTAGAAATCGCAATAAAACGTGATGTTGTAAAGGGCTTGTAGACCAAATTGAACGGTAGATAGATCTATGCAGTTTAGAGCTTGTTAGCTGTCACCTTACTCAGTAGTAAGTAGTTTTGTGTGTAGTTTGTGTTGTATTTATGTTTGTATTTTCGTTTTGTTCTAGAGTTATGATATTGCTAAAATAATATTTGACAAGGGTTGCCTAGAGGCGGCCGAAGAATGGTTTGACCACAACCTGTTGATTGTAGCCACTTCCGCTGTTTGTACCGCTTTTGCACAAGTAAGTTTACATTTTGTAGATACCTAGCACTTTATTTACTTATTTATATATTTTTAAACATAATTGTGTGTATTTATATGTGTGTTGTGAATTTGAGTGATAAAGTGAACAGACCAAGGCAGGGAGCAGACCCGTGCTGTCTGCTCTAGTGTAGTCACTTCTATGCAAAATGTACGGAACCGATAAGCTTCCTGACGCGTCACGACACTCAGGACAGATCTAACGCGATTCTACCTTTATTTTCAGTGCACTGAGAAAAATGAAAAGCCAAAAGTGCCGTTATTACGGCGATTTTGTTCGTATGAAGGCAAAAAACCGACCAAACGTAACAAACGAACAGAAACGCCTTATAAAGTTGTTCCGGTCGTTCTGTGTAAGTGTTACACTTAAACAGAACAACTTTATGAGGCGTTTTTGTTCGTTATTACGTTTGGTTGGTTTTTACGGCACTTTTGGCTTTTCATTTTTCTCTGTGTGGTGAACAAAATTTTTTGCTGACTATTTAATTTTGAATTATGTGTGTAGATACTCGGCATCTGCTTCGCGCAGAACCTTCGCGCGGACATATTCGCGCAAAAGGCGAAGTGGCACTGACAGTCAGCGTCTCCTGCCGCCGTGTGAACTTGTCGCACCCGCGACCCCGACTGCGAGTGCGAGCTACCCGCTGATGTAGCTGAGCGTTTGTACGTTGCCTTTCTTTATTGAGTATTATCAAGTATTATTTTAAATCTCCAACTTTATTTTATACGATCTCTATACCGTTTATTCCACAGAGATCCTAAATGAGTTAGCTCAATGTACATTTTTGTGTAGGGTTCAGTAGACCTATATTAGGTATAGGTTTCTGTGTGTTTTTAGTTTTAACATAGAGCTTTGAGACCATCGTGGCTACATACGCTATCGTTGAGCTACCTCCTATTGTTAAAATATCTGTGGTATATACGGATCTTCCTCTTAGTATTTTTGATGTGCTCTTATTTTCGTCCTATCTTTCGCCTAGTTTTTATCATGTCCTAGATTTTGTTGTCTAAGTATAGTCTTTTTTTAAATGACTTGCCTTCCGCATTTTCCAATATGTCCGCACAAGCCCAACTCCTCGATTGTTATGGTCTTACCACAAAACTTTGTTTAAATTTCAATAAAGCTAGAAGGTCTCTGTTACTGTTTTTCGTTACCTATTGGCAAGAGATGGAAACAGTTTAGTCACTGAATATCTTTAGACAAATTTTTGTGGTGCGACGATTGTTGTCTATTATATTATTACCACCTCAGAGATACTATAGAAAAGTTGTATTTGAGATGTACAATGCAGCCCTTTGAACTGTAGTTACGTCAAAAATGTCAAATTTGACATTTGTAACTTAAGTGTACCGACTTCTGAGTTCACGCAGCAACCAGGTACCAATCCGCAGATGAGTTGTCGATCCCGCGCAATAGAACTCAAATGTCAAATAATACGATTACGCCACAAATGTCAAATTTGTTCCTGCTCTATGAAGGTACTATTTTTTCTTGTGAAAAAAATATGTAACTCTAATGTCAGAGTTTAGACTGCTTCATAATTTTCAAAGATATGTTGTGTCGCCGTAAGATCTACCAGATCTAAAAGTTATACCTGGTACAAAATCATTTAGAAAATTATGTAGAGCAACCATCTTAGTGCTGGCAACTACATTGTCCAAATAAATGGTAAACTATAGTATCTAGAGGTGTAGGATACTGTAAGTTTTGTCATGATAAGTACTCTTCCTACTAGCATTCATATTACTATACTTACATTTCGAGGATGTTTTAGTTCTATTTCACACTATATTAGACGAAAATTTCGTACTAAACCCATCTCATTTCGATCTATTCCTTCTTGAATCTCTATCACTTCCCTTTGGCGTTTCCTAAATATTTATTCTTCGCAATTATAATCTTGTCACTATACAAAATATGAAACGTATAAAGTTTATAAAATGTTGAGGTACTCGATGTAGGAAATCTTTGTGAATAGAGTTGGTGCCAAAATGTTATCCATTCTGAAACTGCCAAGCCAACTTGTTGGTGCCAACTCTGGGTGTCACTCAAAACGATAATACGATACTTCGATTATCATTTCCTGAGTAGACACTCTGTTTCGCAGAGACTAGACTGTGTTCAAATCGCCAATTATTATTAGCCTTAACGGGAGCTGTGAGATGAATAATAGTGCATAATAAATGTATATTTAAACAAATATTGATATCGGTTATAATAAAGTCTAAATCGCATGTTGAAAAGTATTTAATCCGATGGACGCTCAAAAGACTTATCACAGTTTTTTTTAACAATTTTTTTTAGAAATGTTTTTTGGTGTTAATTAGCCTTAACGAGAGCTGTGAGATAAAAAATAGTGCATAAAAAATGTATGTTTTAACAAATGTTGAATATCTGTTACAATAATAATATAAGAAAATTATTCAATCCGATGTACCTACGCTCAAAAGGGTTGTCACATATTTTTACAATTTTTTTTAATGTTTTAGTAAACTGTGTGCTGATAGTACATTTTAGTCCAGGAATTGGTGCTGTTTTTGTGACAACCCTATTTTATTAGTGTTATTGCTATACATTTGTTTGAAGAAGTTATTTTAATACGTTTCAATTGCAATTCGGGTCGTGTGTAGAGCAGCAGGAGATTAAAAGTTGACAATATTTTTAAGACGTAAATATAGTATTATGGTAGACTTTTTATAGTAGCACAGATATTGCTTAAGTGACCGAAATACACTGTTCAATAATTTGTAAGCATTGAACTGTCTTGTGTTTTTAGACGGCTTATCTCAGGTAGAACGAGTAATATCAACAAAGCTTGTACTTGTAGGTACAAAATTAATATGCGTACTTTGTAGAACAGTAAGTACTTGTGAAACACGTCTTGTTCTGGTTCCTACAGTATTAAAAAAAGATATTTATGATTTCAATACAATCGACAATATATTGTCCACTCTCTACTTTTGTCATAGATAGCTTATGTAAGTAATATTACGCACTGGTTAATTTAGTTTAGTTTTTTGTATCTTGAAAATGCATGATATATGTAAAAATACTCATATTGCTTGTTTACAAATTTTACTAGGTACTTAGATTTTATGAAATGTGTTTGTAAAGTGCGGAAATATTTTTGAAATAGAAATACATAATTAGAAATAATATAGCATGTATTTAGCTTTGGTGGTTGTTTAGATATAAGCCCAAAAACGGGAGTACATTAATAAAAGTTGTGCCCTAACAGTATTTAAAAATAACATAAAATACCTTGGTACGAATAATTAAATAAAATACCTATTGTATTTTATTTATAAAAAATAAGTTTATTTAAAACGAATGTAATTAATTTAAGTAAGTATACATTTTTTGAATGCATTGTGTAATCTCAAAGTGAAATTCGTATTCATATTTTATTTATTCACGGAAAAAACGGCAATCTACAATAAATAGTAAAATTTTTACTATTTCACTTACTAAAGAAGGTACCTCTAACAAAGAAACACTGACTTATTGACTAACATAATTTAGGAGTACCAGGTAAGTATTAGGAACCAGCCAATTAGTTGATGATCTATTAGTAGTACTCCAAATTGATGGGCAATAAAAAATAACTATATTTTAATTAGCCTTTTTTTAATTTAATTGACTAAAAAACACCTGCATAATTACGTTTAATAAGATCGATATTTATTGTTTTAGTTTTGATAGGTAAGTACTAATAATAATTTATTAGTGTAGACATTTTATACATACTGCCAATAAAATAAAACTTATTTAAATTACACAAAATATTGACTTTTATTTTTCGTTATCCTTGCCATTTGCGTGCTGGTCCCAGATTAGAATAGAAAGAACCCTATCATCCCTTCCCATGGATGTGGTAAAATGTGAGTATTTTAACATTACCTGCGATACTGGGGGTCACCAATTAGCCTGCCAAGCGTGGTGTGACTCCGACAAACTCCCTCAAGTATGACCATAACTCTACCTACATGACGATTTACTCCGAGCTAGCAGCATCAATGCCGACGGTAGTGCTAGTAAACAGTATTTGTGGATATTTTTACACAACACCATCTGGACCCAAACTAAGCAAACATTGTATTGTGGAAAACTATAGCTGACCAGTGATCCCGGCTTCGCATAGGTTTTAGAAGGATCCCTTATTTTTTTTGAGAATATAATATATCGTATGTAATAACCCGGGGATAGTGTAGCTTCCTAACGGTAAAATAATTTTTCAAATCGGTCCTGTAGTTTCGGAGCCTTTTCAATGCAAACAAACATACAATCAAATATTTTACTATGTTTCACCATTTCATTCAATCTCGACCTATACGAGCATAAACTGCAGACACAGAGACACTTTCACAGTGTCGCTATGTCACGTGTTTTTATTCGAAAAATTTATGTGCGCAATGTTTAAGAGCACTGGGCTCTAAAACGGTGATGGTAAACATTGTGACGAAACCAGTACGTATTCTAGCAGCGACGATGGGCTTGCAACCTGTCACGTATGGAATACCATTACTGCAAAATGTTGGTAGGTATGTTCCAAGTACCAAATGTAATATCTGAACGTACCTACCTCTGACTACCCCACTTAGGCATCCTCAGAGTCTCGAGTGGTACTTGGTACTAAGAGTTCTGATTCTGGATTAAAGTCGTGAAGCAATTTATTTTCTTTTTTTTCTGTTACTTACCTATATTAACTTTTAATGCTAATACGTACCTAAATCAACAATGTCGCTCTACGCCTTCTGTGTGTTGGTCGCGCGCCGCACGTATCCGGCGTAAACAGTGATAAGTCCGACAGATATTGTGCATTACTTTCTATTAGGACCCTACCGCAAATGGACTGTGCCACCAAATTGTTACATAAAACGTCTGCTCTGAAGCCAAATTCTCGTATTTCTTTGACAAGACAACTGAAATGCTTTACGAGTTGCTGAATACTGTGCTTTAAATCACTCAATCGAGAGTTGGTTGTTGCGATATCTATATAGATATAGGTATAGGTAGATATAGATAGTATCTTGACAGACGGACATCGAATAAAAGTACCTACCTCTAAGTAGGTAAGAGATCTGTTTTTTTATAGGTACCTAGTGGAATCCTAAAATCCCAAAACGAAATTTGACGGTGATTGCAAACCAAACGAATTTTAGAAAATTTAGAGTTTTCTACGAAAATACAACAGTTTTTTAATCTGCTTTCATAGCTGCCAGGTAGGTAGGTATAATTCGAACGCGTGGAAGGTTAATTTCGAAAACATTTTTGACAACCGAATTGAAATTACAAAATTAAATGAACTGTCACTTTTGGCATATATAGTAATTTAAGCAGCAGGCACACCAGCAGTGTTGCCGGTGCGAACTTTTTGATTAATTTTTGGAACATTTTGGGCCTCGGAGGACTTTTTCACACTAAAGTCACTCACTACACTACTCGCTGCAATAGTTAATGTGACATGACATTGTTGAGGAAGTATTGCTTAGCAAACGTAGCACAAACCGTAGCCTAATAGGTACCTACTTAAGGAGGTGGTATCCGCCAACGAGAGGTTTTCTCCGTGTTATTTCTCTTTGATGAGTGAGTATAAATGTCCAAAAAAAATATATATTGCTTATTAAAGACTAAATTTTAATTTGAACAATTGAAATAATTCTAACTATATTATTACTATATGAAAAATATATCCAAAGTGAAGCAATTTTTTTTTTAAATTTGGTTATTTCTTCTAAACAGTATTGATTTTTAGTATTTTTTTTTCACACAAATATCTATCAAAGTATTTATCACAAAGTGAACAATTGGCAGTTCGAACTAATAATTCATTAGGCTATAAATAATTATTTCTTGAATGCGATATGAAATGGAATGCGCGCGGGTCCCTGTGCGGGCGACAGGCGGCAGTGCAACTCAGACTGGACAGACTCCTCAAGGTCGTTGGCGAGTACCACCGCCTTAATTTCTAAACTAAATTACTTATAGTGTATTAAAGAACAGTAACATTTTTAGAATTTCCGCTAGTTTGTTGGTTTCGTAGCATTTATTAGACTAAACTAGCTCTGATTTATGCAGTCGCCTACTAATTTTTATGCCATCTATCACCTAGCACCTCACCAATTTGGTGCTCTTCAACTACCTAGGTACTCACACCATTTTATTTTAGTGTGTGGTAATGTTTGTAATATAAAATAGGTACCTACAACAAAAGTTATCGGTGACCACTCGCCACCAATTTCTTCCTTTCGAATAAACAATTCCACTTAGGTACCTAGGTATCTATTTACTCAGCTAAAACACAAAAAATTTGCTTGGTGGCTTTTGACGGCTTGCTTTCAAAGTTCTCTTTTAGATAAGGTTACGTTTTTTAAATGGACTTTTTGCCATAGTTCGGATTTTTATGCATTGAATCTGAACTTTCGAGGTTGACTGTTGAGTTGGCAACACTACTTTGCAGCTCGGTTTTCGACTCGCACGGAATTGCAATATAATTGAGAGTTGAACAAGATTTTACTAATAATTGCGAGTTTTCTGTAAATTCCATACATAATGACTAATATGGTTACCTCTCGTCAAATAAAGCTGCTCCTGGATTTTATGGAACAGCACCATAAACTGGCGTCAGGGCACGTAAGGGGTAAGGAGGGCAAGGAAATATCGAAGCGCTTGTGGGCGAAGTGCGCTGCAGTTCTTAACATGGAGTTGGAAGGCATCCAGAAGTCGGCTGATAGCTGGAAGAAAGTAAGCTCCTAGTTTAGATGTTACTATTCTGTATTCTTCGTTAAAAAATACATACCTACTTGATGTACCTACTTAATTACAACTACAACAACTTGTGTACCTACCTGGATTTACCTAGGTTATTTCTAGGCACTGTGTTGTTTAAGTTATAGTGTACCTCAGTGCGCTCGCTCTATGTGCACGTTTATTTGTGTAGTTTGGGAATAAATAATTCATACTTATATTATTTATATTTTCAGTATTATAACCAATACAAAAGCAGAGTAAAAGCCAAGATAAGGATAGCAAAGCAAAGTTTAGAAGGAACTGATGGAAGTCCAGTTAGTGCTGCTAACATTACTCTGACTCCATTAGAAGTCCGGCTTAACAGCATCCTAGGGCACTCACCTATCAGAGTGAGTCAGGATCCACTGGTAAATACAATAGCACCTTCGCTCTATTCATAGGGTAGGTAATATAAATTTTCATTGAAATAAGCTAAACAATAACATTATTTACAAAATTTTATCAGGAAAACAATGGTGTTGGTGGTACCAGTGTCGTTCCAGTACATGAAGGATCTGACGATACTGACATTGTGATAATTCCTAGCACAGTGGTAAAATGGTATCTTCTTCATTTAATTACCTAGATAAAATTAATAAAATAAATATAAATATTGATAAACATTCACACAATGACCTCTAGGCCCAAACTAAGTAAAGCTTGATGTACTAGATAGCTGATAAAATACTTATTTATATACTTTGTTCTTGTAAATACCTACTTAGAAAAAATATAACACCCAAAAACAGAACAAACATGTGCATTCATCATGCAAATGTTTGTTCTGGGTAGGGTTCGAACCCACCACCTACAGCATAGAAGGTAGGGCTACTGTGAACTAAGCTTATGATGGCAATTAAACTAATGTACGTAAAATACATGAATGTACATGACAATGTACAAGTGTTGTGTTGTTTACACAGTACCCAGTAACCTGGTATGTGATTGGATCATGCAATTTTATATTTTAGTTTTTGTGTCAATAGTATTTACTGTTTCTACATTATTTACAAGTAGGTAAGTACTTGTATAACATAATTAGTTGAAATTATATTTTCAGTGAAAACATCACAAGAGATGATTGTGAAAGTTACAGTGCAGCTGCGGTAAAACGGTAAAGAAACATTTTACTTTGTTGTTTGAAGTTTTTTTTTTCGTGTATTCTGTGTAATAAATACATCTTCTATTCCCAGTAAGAGAGAACCATCACCAGAAATACCAGACAAAAAACGCCTCTGTATCTCGAATAATAATGCATCAAAAGCAGCTGAAAAACAGCCAGCTTCTATGGAGCAGACCCGTATTGATGTGGACAGGGAGATGGCGTGTGCCATAAATCGCCAGGCAGCGGCGACTGAAGGTTTGGTACAGCAGTTCAAGCGGTTTGTGGACCTGTATGAAATCAAACTACTACACCACAGTTGAACTGACAAAAAAAACAGTGAAGATACAGTGTAAGGCACATCATAATAATTTTAATCTATTTACCAATTATGAGAATCTTTGTCCTGACTGACTGACATATAGACGGCGCACAGCCTAAACCACAGGTCGTAGAGACTTGAAATTTTCAGGGTATATTAGTTTTGGTGCGTAGAGGTGTACCTACTAAGAAAGGAATTCGTGAAATTCAACCCCTGAACGTTTGTGTAAGAATAACTTCACGCAGAAAAAGTAGTGATATGTCTGGCGTTTTGATAGTTATGTATATAAATTCATTGTTGTATTGTAATTGATCGAGTGAATGAAACAAGCTACCACAACAAATCTAAATGATTATTCTTTTTGACCGCAGTCATTGATTGGACAAGACGTTCCTGTACAGTTCGGCCCTGTGTTAGGGGCTGGTTGCATCGACGAGAGGGCATTGCGGCGCTGCTGTTTTCTCGTTCCGGTGCAGAAACTGCTGTTGCCAGTTGGTTTGCAATATTGATCAACATAAGACTCCGAAGGGTTAACAACTTTTGTCACCATCATTTAATCCAACTGCCGCGCTGCTAAGAGGCATCTGAAAGTATAATTTTTTATATGTATATAAGGGAAGAAACATGAATGTGAAAAAGGGGCCAAGTAAGCAAAAACTATGTTTGGGGTTGATGGAGTCGCCTATAAGAGTTGAGAAGTGAACAAAGTGCAAAAGTTCTATTATCTACCGTTGTGTTATGGCACAGATTTAAGAAGGAATGGTTATGCCGTGGTTACACTGGCGGTTCTATGCATTATTACGTATGATTATCATAAAAATAACAATATACCTAATTAGGTAGGTAGGTAGGTACTTTCATTGTGTCGTGGCATTACCTACACTTATAAGATGTTATTAAATGGTGTAGATATTAGAAGTAAAGATTCTATATAGAAAAAGTGTTATTTTTTTGTTATAATATCCTAGGTAGGTACTAAATATTATGAATGCGAAAGTTTAGATGTTTGATATTTGGATATGTGGCTGAATTGCGCACGAATCACTGGACTAATTAGAATGAAACTTCGGATGACAGTATGTGTATTACGTTTCACTGGTTTGATGATGCTAGTAGGCAAATTCAAAGCCTACATTAAGACAAATCTTATAAAGAAAGCATACTTTACCTTAGATAGCTACATTATTGATAAATCTGCGTGTCCAGATGTTCAGGTCGCTCTACCCATTGGCAGCTAGAATATATTTATGCAATGTCTGTACTATTCTATTATTTGAATTCGTTAGATATTATAAGCATTACTATTAGTTGAAGCGTAGCGTGTGCTGTCTTTTGAACTTATGTTGTATAATATTATGTTCTTGGTATGATTGCCTTAACATGTGTTAGATTGGCACCGCACTCATTATTTTCATTATGATTATTTTGTAAAAGGATCACACACAAGGTACAAAAATACGGTAGGAACCATGCCGTAAGTTTATTGCCGGTTTTTCTTAGGCTAGGTCGCGAGGAACTGGCTCTTAGATTTACCTAGATTTAAGACGCGGATATTACTGAATAAATGCTTTTTAACTTTGTCTTTGAGAACCTAGTAGGTAATGCAAAATGCGGATATGTGCCAAATTTATATTTAAACATAAGTTATAAAATTATATAACCTCTGACTACCTCTCCTTAGACGTTCTTTTTGATGTGATGGATAGATGGTGTACTTATTGGTATGGATCGATTATAATGGTAAGCCACTTAATAAAAATTAGTCATTCATTTAATTGTGTTTTATTTAGTAAATAGATATAGTTATAATTTTACTGGAGGTATAAGTCATAAGTATACCTAAGTATCTACCTTTTTTTATTAATGATAGCTAAGTCTGTTTGCCATCACACCTGATGAAAAGTGAAGATGTAGTAGCCTATAGATACCTAGTATAAATGCCAATATATCTAAGTAAATACCGAGTTCCTTCCATAAACACTGCCAGGAAGAACGGCATGAAAAATCATACACCCGACTTCTTTTGACCAAGTTATAGCCTAACCTAGGTACCAAAGTTTTTGTTTGATCACTTTTAAAATGTACTTACGATGACTCCCAATTTGTCTAGAGCTTTATGACCTCCAGGTAAGTTCCTATACATACCAGCTTTTTCTATTTAATTATACCTAACTGCAAATACAACGATGACCTAATTGTGGTCAGAACCAATTAGGAAACGCCTTGTTATATGACATACACATTGTGACCAATTAGCCACCAACGCTAAAACGGTCCTGTCAGTGAGCTGTACAACAAATTAATAGCAGATATGCCTTAATAGCTTGTTAGGTAGAAGTACAGACAGCAAGAAAATTTCAAGAATATTTAATGATTAAAATATTTTATAACTCCACCGTAATAGTAATATAACATACAATAATATAATCATGGTTTCGATCAATATTTTGGATAAAAACGCATGCAACTGTGCCGAAATATCGGGAAACAATCAAAATAAAAAATCATGGCAAATATCCCGTTTCTATCCAAAATATTCACCGTGTTAGTAGTTTCAGTAGTAGCGGGCTCTTTATAAAAGGCTCGTTCTTCATAACGGAAAGAGCAGGTTTTTTAAAAAACCTAAACTAAATAAACTTTTGTTACTGACTGCACCTAACGGACGCAGACTCCAGACAATGCGACTGTGATTTATGTCGTCTTGCCTCTCAATCTTTGTACCCTCTGACACCCTTTCATGGTGCCAATCCTGTATCAAAGAATAGGTAGTTATTTACAAAGAAACGCTGTGTATACCTCTTCGCCTATTGAAGTTGAAGTTTCAATCTTCGCAAAATTTCTTCGGCCGTAAGATGAATCATAGGGTCAGTAGGACGCTTCTACGTTTCGTCTTCCGGTTCGTTATTGCCTTTCTCGAAACTATTTAAATAAGATAACAATCTATATTAATAAGAAAACTGATAAAGATAGAGTAGGTATAGCATTCAAATTTGGGGTAGTAATATTTTAGGTAGACCTTACCTACCTACTAAATGTACCTACTAAAAACCACTTGCCTCAGTTTTCATAGTGTCTGTTTCCTATCTAGTTATATTCTGTGCCTGATCTTTAGTAACTATGTACTAAGCTGCGGCCGCGTCACTTTTTCATTTACGGTACAAAAGGATATTTATAGCAGCGTGATCGGCTAGCTGTATTTTGGGTTAAAAAGTTTCGTAAAAGTTTTGGGACCGAAGCCTTTGAAAAACTTTTTTATTGTTAATGTTTTCTACTAGTCATCGTGAGCTTCGATCTAATGCTACCTATAAAAGTTACACACTAATAGATTATTGTCATGAGTCTAAGCTGGACATAGACCTCTCCATATTGGGGGGTTTGCCAGTTACCACCACGCTCGATAAGCGGATGGGTGACCGCAGAATTTTTAATGCCCATCTTTTGATGCCTTTTACGACATCCATCTATAGGTGGATTCTAGAAACATTGGTTAGAACAGTAACTTCCACCCTAGGAATATCCTGTGTTGTGGGTAGTTAGTCTCTTTCGTCATCTAATAATATTACATTTATTTAGAATGCAGTAATACAATGGTGAAAATAATTATGCTAAGTTTGTTTGTACATTAGGACTATTATCTATACTAATATTATAAAGAGGAAAACTTTGTTTGTTTGTTTGTATTGAATAGGCTCCGAAACTACTGAACCGATCTGAAAAATTCTTTCACCATTTGAAAGCTACATTATCCACGAGTAACATAGGCTAAGTTTTATTTTGGAAAAAATTGCGTTCCGTAAAATATTTGGGTTTTTCGGAAAAAATCAACCAGAAAAGTTACTTATTTTGCGTACGCTGCCTAAACTATAAAAGATAGAACCATAAAATGTTCTAAATAATTGAAGATCTTATAAATATCTACAAAAAAGTCCGCGACACACTATACCTATCTATGTCGAGTGAGGCACAACAACCATTTTTTTATTTAAAAATCTTGAATTTTTTTTGGGATCCATTTAAACGCATTTATTTTAATCATACTATTAATCCTTATCAAAATAAATTATTTTATCACTAAGTACAGTTTATGTAGATAATATTTGGTCTTTAAATGATTAAAAGTGGACGTTTGGTTTTGAAGTTATGGCGAAATTAAAATATTACGATTTCTGCTGCACGGCCCGTTGCGAAGTGAGCGTCACCAAGGTGGGTGTGCGCGTGCGGAAGGGGAGTTTAGATCTATGAATATGGTACCTGCGCGGCTTTAACGTCAAATGTTGTTTATAGAGAAGCTCTACAATAATCGCTTTAGTTATCTTAAAACAACGGGTTGCACTCAGGGACTGCCGGCAGAAGTGAAAATTTGGTATTGAAGACATAATTTTGACATTTCATATCCTACTATAAAATTATAAAATAAAAATAAAAAAAATAAAAATAAATCTTTATTTCAGACAGCTTACAGGTCCATAATATTAAAGATATACACAAATAATACACACAGTGAATACACAATTTATACTAATTAAAAACTATTTGACTAAGCTATTAGTTACATAGGTTACAGTCTTAACCCAGTGTGACAGTATAGGGCTGTCAAACTTATCTGATAGGACACGCAAGATACTATTGTGACTGGCTCTCACTCTACTCAGTAGTGAAGCGATTCTCTTTCGCCTTATAGCCGCAAAATCATCAGTCCGGGCATCCGCAAACATTCCAGAGGCACTACAGTATCGAGGCAGATCTAAAAGCTTCCTGAAGATGTTATTGTATTGCACTCGTAGGGCGCTGAGAGACTTCTGTGTATACTTAACCCATAGGCTGCTCGTATAGAAGCATTGGCAAAAAGCTTTAAAGAGTGTTATTTTAACTGATATTGAACTTCGAGCAAACCTACGGGCTACCATGTTGCCTCTTACCGCCAACGCCCTACGTTCCCTCTCAATGTCACAGTCGTCTTTCAGATCAGCCGTCAATATGTGTCCGAGATATTTGAATTGCTGTACAGTCTTTAGGTCCTTTCCGTTAAGCCTTAGCGGTGGAACATTTTCTGGTGGTTTGTTGCTTCCAGTAAAAACAAGAACTTCACTCTTTTTGGTGTTATACAATAATCCATGCCTTTCAGCGTAGGATTCACAAATACCCAATAGGTGTCTGAGGCCACTAATTGATGGACTCAGTAGCACCATATCATCTGCATAGCTTAAGTTATTTACTTTCTGACCATCAATGGAACATCCGACGTGACTTTTACTGAGTTCATCAATCAGCTCGTTCACATATAGGTTGAAAAGCTTAGGAGACGTAAGCCCCCCCTGCCTCACTCCACATTCCAACCTATATGTATCCGACTGTCCACTAGACCACTTAACACTATTGAGCTGATTCCCATACCAGTATTTGAAAATATTTACTAACTCTTGTGGTAGGACTTTATTCAACTTATCCCACAGAACTTGATAAGAAACTCTGTCAAAAGCTTTGGAAAGATCTAAAAAACAAGCATATACTGGTGTCTTTCTGTCAGTATAGTACTTGACGGTATGCTTAAGGCTTAAGATGGCACTTTCTGTTGAAACACCTGCCTTAAACCCGAACTGGGCATCGTGCAGGTGCAGGATCTTATCCAAGTAACCATCAAGCAGGCGGTCGAACACTTTCGCAGCTGTGGTTGCTAAAGATATGGGTCTGTAGTTATCTTTATCTGAAATATCACCGGTTTTGTTTTTAACTATGGGCACGATCGTTGTTTTCATCAAGTTCAGTGGGAGGTACGAATGGTTAATGCAAAAACTATAGAACATTGCCAGTACACGTGGCAAATGAGAGCCAGCACAAAGCATGTGCTCAATACTGAGCCCATCATGTCCTGGAGATTTTCCTTTTTTCATGTTCTTGATAGCCATGGCTACTTCTTTTACTGAGAAGCGCACTAAATTTTCGGACATACTAGGCTCAGCATCAGCCACCTTATCTTTAATACTAACGTCCGCTGGTATGGGTAGTGCCTCTACTCTAAATTGGTTCATAAATAATTGCGCTATATTTCTATCACCGCTTACACCATTCACAGTTTCAGGTAGTCTAGGCTTAGTGTTAAGGCTGGCTGTAGATTTCCAAAACTGTCTAAAATCTTTTTTATTGTGTTTAGATGCTAACTTGTCCATTAAAATTTGATCTTGGTGCTTCTTACAAAATTTTAATTTTCCCTTAAAAAATTTCCTGTCTTGATTCATCTTCTCAAATAAAACTCCATCAGATGGTTTGCCATTCAAAAACCACGTCTTAAAACTAAGCCTAGCCATCTTATGAGCATCCTGTACATGGGTGTCCCAACCTATTACAGATCCCTTTTGCCCACATTTTTTCTGCCTGAACGATTTAACTGCGGCATCAGACAAAGCACATATAATGTCGTCATACATTTTATCAATAAAGTGCCTATGTTGCAAGTTTGCGCAATGTTGATCAGCACATTCTCTAAACTCACTTGGAAAGTGTATATTTCGTAATTTACTATTGCACAATTCAGAATATATTTTTCTTTGCGATACATTTCTATCACCCCATATTACTCTATTGCACTCAACACTTTTTATTTTTACTTTAGGTGGGATATAGTTTAAAATACAACTTATTTCTAACGGAAAGTGGTCAGAAGCATACACATTATAGTCAACTTGAACATTACAAATTGTCTGCAAAGCAGAGCTTGTGACTACACAATGATCTAACCATCTTTTACTACCATTTAAGTCACTAATATAAGTAAATGTCCCTGACTCGTACCCTAAAAAATCTGTATCAGCACACGTCCAATCATAAAATAAAGTAAAATTAATCGTATAAAGCCGAATGTTTGTGAGTGTGGATGTGTGGATGTTTGTTCCTCTTTCACTCAAAAACTACTGGATGGATTTTAATAAAATTTGGTACATAGGTAGCTTATAACCTGGAATAACACATAGGATACTTTTTATAGCGATAACCGACATAGACGCGGGCGGAGCCGCGGGCAACTGCTAGTGGTTAATATAATAGGGGTGCTATTTCCGAAAACTTTTGATTTACACCCAGTAGTCTTTTAATATACTTACACGAGGACAACAGTTGTCATGAATTTTTCTGTGGTGCGAGAAATCATAAAAATTCACCCCACGGCTGGTTTTTAATAGATCTGTAAAAGGTGCCAACAGATGGCGTTACTAGTACCAAATCATCTAAATTAGACTACGTTAATGAAATTAAAATATAGGTAAATAGTTTTAACACCACCAAAATTACAAAGCTGGACATAGAAAGAGAAATAGCTTCACGACTTTAATCTCTAGGCATGGTAGATATCTCCTCAGATCTCATAGTACCAATTACCTACTCGAGGTTCTTTGAGGAGGAGGAGTAGTCAGAGGTACATCCAAATATTACATTTGGGATGTACATACACTCATATTATTGCAGTAGTTGGTATTCTGTACGTGACTAGTTATAAACCCCTCATCGCTGGTGGAAAACTAACTGGTTTCCTCACTATGTTTTCCTTCACCGTTTGAGAACACTGGCACTGCGCGCATAAATTTTCCGATAGAAAAATCCACCCGTACACTACCGGATTTGAACCCAGGACTTTAGGATCAGAACGCAGAGTCGCTCCCACTAGACCACCAGTGCTCAACGCAGAACATAAAACAATAAAAAGGAAAATATTAGGTATAATGCTACTTGTAATAAAAGCAAACAAATTTTACGGGTCGAACGAAAATTCTCGCGCTGAAACGAAATGTCAAGTGACAAATGACGTCCCACATATCCACGTGACGCAGCCGCGACATATCCGATCCGACATGTGACGTCACGGCACGACGCGAATCTAATACGACACGTACGTAATCGAATTTAGGGCACTGTGAAAGATCTTTTATTTATTGCACTACGACGGAAGTAACTCGGTGATTTGTCGCAAGTGCTGACAATTTTCGGGAAATAGAAATTGTACTCGCGGGAGTCGTATGTAGGTAATCGTTTGCGCCTGGATTTGGAGAAAATAAAATCGACCTATTGATTTTCCTACTTTGTGATTTACTTATTCTTTTTAGGATTCCGCACCCAAAGGGAAAAACGGGACTCTATTTACTAAGACTCCGTCTGTCGGTCTGTCCGTCTATCACCAAGCTGTATCTCATGAATCGTGATAGTTAGAGAGTTGACATTTTCACAGATGATGTATTTTTGTTGCCGCTATAACAACAAATCCTAAAAATTAGAATTAAAATGGAAATTTAAGGGAGCTCTCACACAAACGTGATTTTGTGCTGTTTTTATTATAGATAATGGTACGGAACCCTTCATGCGCCACTCCGACTCGCACTTGGCCGGTTTTTATGTCATTGCTGATGGAACAAACGGATGGCCTGCCTGATGTTAAATGGGTAGGTATCATCACCTATAACAAAGCATTACTTTGCAGGTGTCACGATCGATAAAGTCGTGCCTAAAATGCACTGCTCTGCGTCCATCAATCTGAGATATGTAGGTGTTAAGCCTTATGTCCCTGTAGCTTCACCGACACCCACACCTTTCAGACCGCAACAAGCAAAAACAGAACACCGAAACGTTGTCCGAAATGTGACCGCAATCTTGTGATCATGCAGTCGACGGTGTAGCATGCTTACCTAGAAGATACTATTCACTCTTCTCATAAGTATAATGTACCTACTAAGAAGTATTATGTCAAAACTTTTTTTTTCACTTGTCACTTCAGATGAGCGATCAGTTCTCCGAATTTTCCAAAATTCGGAGAATTTTCCGAATTCTCCGTTTCTGATTATGATTTCTATATATACTGCAAATTATCCAAATCATTAAAGTTTGCACTAGTAACAAGTAACATTGTATGTCGAGTACATAAATGACATAAGTCATTGAAAGTGGGTCGATCCCAAACATCATTGCACGTGGATGAAGGGACATAAATCTAGTTGAAAGCTTACTCATTAGGAGTTTACTCATAAAACCCAAAGCACAAAGCGTTGACGGAATTATGAGGTTCCTACTTACTGCAGAAATGTGCAGCGGCGGCGCCGAGGTTTTTAACGTCAAACCAGCTCATTTAAATAGACCCGCGGCCTTACGTTTTGCATTGTTGTTTTCGTAGTTTTACGAGAGGTTTGACGGGTCTGGGTAAACTGGTTGGTGCTAAGGCCCGAGGACGCGAGAAGGGCCTCTTTGTCCGCGGCACAGAGGCCGTCGTTCATTTGCTGAAAGCCCCACTGTGAAGTGTCGTCAGAAATCCGGCCATTTTCGTATCGTTCTGCTGCAGTTAAAAATGGAAGCTTTTGAAACTATTATAATGAGCAGTGATTACTTGCTTTTCAGAGACGACCTTTTTGCGAAATCTTTAGCTCTGAAAAACTGAATAGAGCAGTAGCGCATGCAAAAATGCCTACAGAAGCCCGGTGGTTTTACACAAGACGTTGCTTAAATTTAAACAGACATGTTAAGACTATTTGCGATAATGCAATGGTAAGAAATACCAATCGTATAAATATTGCATAAATCTTGTAGCACATACAAGGATTAGTACATATTGAATTGTGCCAAATGTATAAAAAAACCTGTTCCACTATCAGTCAGAATTGATTGAATTTCGTACCAACCGGCAAGTACATATCGTGAGAGTCTCATTTTGGAGAGGGTGGCGAAGGCTATGTGTTAGGTTATTTCTCTATCGATATTTAATAGCTAGATCATTTTGGCGAATAATTAGAAAATAAACTAGTCAGATAACAGTGCATGATCAGCGACAAAAGTAGATGGATATTTCTTTCGTATTTTTGTTAAAAATATTTCTCTAACAAAATCACATTTGATTAAAGTCAACTTTATTTTAAAGAAAGACTTGACCCTTTTTGTCAATCGAAGCTGCCATTTTTTGTTTAAAAAAATTAAATAGCATCACGATTTGAATCCCTAAGCACGGTAGATATCCCTCAGATCTATTAGTACCAAGTACCTACTAAGAAGTAAGAATCTCAATTCTTCGAGGATATCTAAAGGGTTAGTCAGGAGTACGTCTAGATTTTACATTTGGCACACATCCACATTTTACAGTAGTAGGTATTCCATACGTGACAGGTTGCAAGCTCACCGCTGCTACAATACTAGATAACTGATTTCCTCGCTGTAACGAAAAATCAGTTGGCTTGTGAACCCGATCTTGTCTACGCGCAATCGCTCGGTACTAGTTCAATCTTTCTAAAAGTTGTTTTCCAGTCCCACGACATCTCATCACTCCACGCCCCCTATCCCTAACACTCGCGATGTTTTTCTCCGCATTAGCATTTTATTGTACACATACATTTTTCGAGCATAAAAATCCATTGGTACACGACCGGATTCGAACCCACGACCTTAAGATCAGAAGGCGGAGTCACTCCTAATGGACCACCGTTGCTTTCCGTTTTTTGTTTAATGTAGAAAATATGGGCATTCAATAACCGAAATCGGAAACCCGTTTTTGTCGCTGATAGAATAAATGAAAAGGACAATCTCTTTGTAATATGTGGGTGGAGAGACTGCATACACCCACGCCACGCCGCGCCATCTCTTTACATTTTCCACCGGGATTCATATCAACTTCCTGCGCAATACTTGTCTGTTGCAAACCTGACATTTACCAAGATCCATTGAAATCACAACAATAATATTGCGTAAAAATAGTCTGTCTTGTCCATTCTTGGTTGCTTGCAGGAATCCTGCTGCGATGTCGCTTGCACGAATGTGTAGGCAGGAAAATGAAACCTTTTTACTACAAATCGCACTTTTGTAACTCGTCAAGTAGCTTCACTCTTTACTGAAAATAACAAAAAGAAACTTTTGCAGGCTAACGGCCGAATACTCGAACGCAATTTAAATTTAACCACGTCTCAAATGACGAATTTTTGATAGACTTTCATTGCAAACTGTCAAAAAATCGCGACTTGAGACGTGTCTAAATTTAAGTTGCGTTTGTTTATTCGGGCGTAAGACGTGCAACATGATATAATTTTTTCTACTCGTTATCTCATGTAAAATAGAGAAATCTCTTTACGTCCAAGTTGTCTGGGCCTCACTTAGTATAAGCTTTGCCTTCTGTGCTGTAGGTCGTGGGTTCGATCCCCACACAGGATAAATATTTATGTGGTGAACATAGATGTTTGCTCTCTGTCTGTTATATTGTATTCTAAGTATTGTAAGTAAGTAGGTATTAGTTTAACTATGAAATAAAAATAAGTTTTAGACTACAATTTTTTATTAATTTTTGACTAGAACTACAGAGACATAGACTGTAAACGTAATTATTTTGCTACATAAGTAACTAAACGTGACTTGCCATTTGCTATTATGACACGGATCTCTATCTGCTTCGTTAACCTCTGACCTGACCTATTTTCCTTCGAACCCTGATGAGTTTACTATTACTTAGTTAAACTCGTAAAACGGCCTCATTTGCTTATTTACAAGGGCTCCCCATGCCAACATGCACTAGGTATATTCAATTTACTTCGAAATTAATTGAATATACCTAGTGAATCCGATTCTAATGAAACCTACGACTGTGTCAAGTTGTATAGGAGTAAGTAGACAACATTTTCAAAAAAGCAATATGTATAGTATTATTTTTACACAATATAATTTTAACTTTTCTAAGTTAATATGTATAAAAAACTATTTAAATTTGCATGCCAGTGATCTTGTGAAATATGCGACACTACGACTACCTTCTCTAAGAACTCAAATTCAAAGTATGGTTCTTGCAAATAAACATTTTATTTAATAAGATTGAAAGATCCCGCGTAAATTTGATACTCCTTTGACTTAGGCTAGTTTGCCCTAACTGATAATTAGATAAACCTTATTAAATAAAAGTCAAAATAAAATAAAAACGTTTATTTTATATAATGTATGTATAAAAGATTAACATTTATAAAAAAAACATAAGTCTAGTTACGCTACCATTTAGCGAACTGAGTTCGGTGCCGAGCGAGAGAATCAACCTTGCACCTACAAAACCGACTCACCCGCTACACCCACTTCTACCTTTTATCCACTGGAAATTATAAAAGCGGATGCACGGCCCGTACCGTCAGTGTTTCCTTACCAGTGATAAATCTTGTTCGTGTCATGTCTGCTTGCTAGCTCATTAGTCTTAATAAACTAAAATGCGGGAGGTATTTATATCAATTTTGGCGCTCTTGGCGGTAGCCGTGCCCACTAAATGCTCTGAGATTGGCAAAGACGGCTTCAATTTCTATAAAGGTATTTTAATAAGCCCGATATATTTCACATTTTATGTATATATATAGTCCTCCTCATCGGTTTCGATGACAGCGACCCCAATTAAAACTAAAATTATAGATTATGGATACCTACTTATTCCTAGCGTGCGCCCTTATATGACTCGCCAGACCAAACTTATTTGTAAATACCCGATTAGATGTGAAGCAGTAGAGTTGGCCAACAGAATTATATGTGTAGGTGTAGGAGGGTTTTGGTCTTTCTTTGCGTATGCTTATGTATATAGTTGCATATCGGTGAGCTTGAAACATAGCACACTACAATATTTTCATTTATGAAGAGATAAGAGGTCCAATTGTTGTAAACGAGAATATATTTAGAGAAATCTATCATAGGCTTACAACCACTATTAACCAATAATTACAATTTTCAATAATACACATTTATGTAAAACAAATCTGGTTTTCAGCAATATCATCAAACTCAAGTTTCAATCGTGTCAATCTCCAAATAGTATTCTTAAAAACTGACATTTTAGACATAGTTTTGATAATTAAATTCCAGTTTCAATCTCGTCTCAACTAAAAAAAAACTCCTGAGTTGGGTCTCTGAAGTGGTATTTATTTTAATTCGTTTTATCTTAACATTCTCTGTAAATAAATAAATATACTATAGTACATTTTATGCATATATTGTAAAAAAACTATCTGAGATTTATTACAAATACCACAATGTAACTACTACTAATGTAAAATAAAAAAATGTCGTGGTTGTGTTAAATATAAAAAAAAGTATTGTTGTTATTTATGTACCAATGGTAAGTTAGAGGTGCTACGATATGATACATTTTTGTAATGTAGTCTCCATAATTGTCAATAGTTGATCGATACCAAAAATTTTCCTGTTATACAAGAAGACTATGTAAGCCCAGTTTACTCGTAAAACAGGTATCGAATGAAAATTGCTTGATAGATTCCGAATAGCTGCTCCTAAAACTATGCTATAAAATTCCTAGTTAAAACCAAAGCTGGCTATAAAAGAGACTTACCTATCTAGTAAATGGTGATATTTTCTCAACGTGGCCATAGAGATAGTTGAAGTGAGATTCAAGATAGAGCATAAAGTGAAATGAGGGTTCGTGATGGGCCATCGGCTCACCGATTTCGGTGGCAAATATGCTATCTCTGGCAAATATGCCTGTCGATCACCGCTCTTTCAAGACTCAGGAACTATTCATATTGCTTTGGGGTGGAGACAGAAAAGGGTAGTTTGAAATCAATCCTTACCGTTATTTAAATGCGAGCGTGTGTTTGTTTGTAGGTACATTACGATCGAAATTATATTTAGCAAAAATATATACTATATTATATTATCGGACTATCTATATCTATGAGACTAGTGGTATTACACGTTACTTCGCTAGCGTAAAGCTATTTTCATACAACTTTCAACCCCCACTGCTTTAAGGCTTCAATTAAAAAAATAAATTTTACAGATTGAATAATTACAAAATTAATAATTACAGTGATAAGTTTAGATATGATTGTATCTAAGAAATAAGATATTGTTAAGATTATAATTTGAAAGCATAACCTTAGCTGTACGATGTATCATCATCAACAGCTTGTAGAAGTTCACTGCTGGACATAGGCCTCCCCCATACATTTCAAGAAAGTACAATTCTGAGCCCTTTCCATTCATCGACTTCCCGCGATCTTACCAATGCCGTCAATACATCGGGTAGGAGAACGTCCTACGCTTCGCTTTCCGGTTCGTGTTCGCAATTCGCAAATCTTTATTCCCCAGCGGTTGTCGGTTCTACGAGCTATATGGTCTGCCCATTGTCACTTCAACTTGATCCTCCTTGTGTACGATAGAATAGATTTATCTACGGGTGAATAGTTATTAAGACCTTAGCTTTATAAACTCTCGATCAAGTCATTTTCAAAAAGATCTTTTAAAACTAAATACAAAACATGGATAGGTCCTTAGTACCTACGAATATGTCTGTAAAAAAATAAAAGGTGGCCTTCTAAAATATTTCCAAGATGCCTTTGAGCGCTCGAAGCTAGCCCGAAGTATAAAAGAGAATTTCTGATGAAAAAATATTAGTGAATTTTTAATATCTACATTCCAATAATTGAGAAGTGTGAATGCTTATTTTTTTCTTTGTCTTATTAATTTTCTAGTAAACCTCGTTGGCAGATGGTATCATATCCTGCTTATTATAAAAACAATAATTATAAATTTAAACGTTCGAAGTACCAGAACATACGAGTTTCATGAATAAGGGACCGCCAAATCCGAAAAAATAAACAGATTTTACGGATATCGAACCAGTACCTCTTGTGTTCTAACCAGTTAGTCACCTGCACCACAATATATTTTTTTTGCAAATAATATACCTAAATACTTCTTAACCTTTTTTCAAAATTTTCAAGTTAATACATTGTTTGACGTGCGTGGTAACAGCAACCACGCAAGCCCTCTCAAAAAACCCTCCCAAATGTGGGCAAGGCTTTTGTCAAACGTTTTATATTTAGAAGCAGAACTGAAAGAATAATTTGAGGCTCCAGCGTAGTGTTTGTGTTTCCATGATAATTTTGCCCTTCTCAATTCAGTTGATATTTAGTTCTGGATTATGAAGTTGTTTGTGGAATTGAAAAAAAACCGCCAATTCTCGGATACGGCACAAAAAAAACGAGTATGCTTTGGACCACACGACTGAAGTAAAACTTCTTTAATATACGAAACGTAACTGGTTATGAGAGAAAGAGAGAAAGAACAGTGCTTTCATACCTCCTCCATGATAGTGTTAAACGTTTAACGCAACCTTGTTGGAAGTCGCATAAGAAGTATTAGTTCAATAAGATTAACTTTTTGAATTTCTCCAGATTATCTACGAGGACGTTCTGATGATATTGGAGATGAAGGTCCAGCGGAAGATCGTATGGTCTGTAAGTATTATAATGTAAAATGTTTATCAATTAAAAATTAATATCTATTTAGTTCGTTTAGTGCTCTGGGAAATAACATTTCAATGAGCAAATTTACTTTATTTAGGTCAAGGGGTTACTTCCGTTGGGAATATTCAATTAAAACAGGAATAAAACTTTTGCTCATGTGTATTTTACAGTTTGGGTTAACTTTCATGAGAGTCTCTAGAGACGCCGTCTCGCGTCTATTTACCAAACCAAATGCCTAATTGGTAATTTGATATTGATGAAGGTCATCCAACCAAGACAATATAAGGACAACGTTAAGATGTGGGACTTTTATTCTACGACTGATTTGAATAAAGCTATCTCAAATAATAATTAATAATGCTGGATAATCCACAAAGCATCATCTAGCCCCAAGCTAAGCAGAGCTTGTGTTATGGGTACTAGATGACTGATATACTTAATACAATTACATTACGTACATAGATATTTTTTATTATACACTCAGAACACCCGGAATAAATATTTGCAGAATGTACAAACATATTTTCCAAGGCGGGAATCGAACCCACAAGTTCCTGCGTCACAGGCGGACATTCGCCCGCCACGCCACATCGGTCGTCCAAGTTGAATGTTAGATGCAATAACTTTACTACATTAAAGTTTGTTATTAAATTAGTTTTGTTTAACAGATTTCTATCGTACACCCCTGCCTCCGTACCACAGCCTGCTTCCAGCGCTGGAGCAGGAATATAAAAAAAGAACAGGGAACGCTTTTAAAAGTAAGTAAAAATATATAAACAAATCTATACCAATTTTAAGAATCTTTGTCCTGACTGACTGGGATAAAAATAACGCACACTAGTCGTAGAGACTTGAAATTTTCAGAGTATATTCGTTTTAGTGCGTAGAGATGTACTAAAAAAGGAATTTCCGAAACTCAACCTCTAAACGTGTACAGCGGGGGTTGAAGTTTGTATGAAAATAGCTTCACGCAGACGAAATTACGCACGTTTCGATAGTAATATATAAATAAGTACAAATTGCTTATGGCACAAACAGGTCACCCACCTGATCTCAAGAGGTTACGTATAACAAAGCATTGCCTCGCAGGTCATGTTCGGTAGCGTGTGTCCTGCGATGCACTGTTCTGAGTCCATCAATATTAGGTATACAGGTTTTAAGTCTCATGCGTCTTTATTTTACCGGCACCCACACCTTTTAAACCAGAACACAGCTGCTTGGCGGCAAAAATAGGCATGGTGTTAGTACTTCCCCGGATGAACCCTTCACTAAGAGCTCTTACTAAACGCTACATAACTATAGAGCTTTACTAAATTGCTGCATTAAAACGTAAGTTAAGGACTACCACTCAGACTAATGAAGACTGTATTTACCTATTCAGTGAATACAGTTTTACATAGTGCAAGCAAGTAGAGTAATTTCTAACAATCTGTTCTTGTCTGGTGAATAAAAAGCTCGTTTGTCTGATAGATCACAAGCTAAGCAAAGAGGTACAAAATAATGTGCACTGAGTAAATTACATTAGCAAAAATAGAAGTAAAGTCAGGTTCATGTTAGGACTGGACCGATTCTGACATTGAATGTAAATTGATGTGTATATTTCAAGAACTTATGTGAATTTTTTGCCGATTTCACATTAGATAATGGTACGGAACCCTTCGTGCACGAGTCCGACTCGCACTTGGCTAGTTTTTTATATTTTAAGACTTGAATAGTTTGAGACAAGATGACATGCGAAATGTTTATTTGTTCAACAATAAAATTGGCACTATAACATGTTTGTCTGACAGATCACATGCTCAGCAAGGAAATGTTCGATGGTGGGCAAAACAAACGGAGCTCAAAGACTGCCCTCTCCTTTTTGATGCAAGGGAAACATCCTTATTTCACGTAAGTGACATTTTGTACATTTTGTCTGACTGCGCAGATCATACGTATTCTGGCTATTGGTGGCCACACATGATTAAGGTTTCACGTTGCGTGACAAGTTAAAACGTAGGATTGTTCACGCGAACGAAAGAGATACACAGACTGTACAGCACGAAAATTCATCAAACCCTGGCAATTATTGTAAATAATACCAACGATAAACTGTAGCTTCTAGTGCTACGAAATTTGTAGCACTTCTACGCGTGCTACGAAAACCGTAGCTTTGCTGTAACTGCTTTACCAAGGACATAACGATTGTATTAGATATTTTAAGGTAGTTTTCGACACATCTCGTTTTCATCTATACTGTTAAGCACTTTATTTTAATACATTTACAGGCATGAAGAACGATTTTGTCCTTACGGCAAGTAGTGGATGGTGCATTTAGGATATTTAGGTAATAAGCTTCATTATCTGTCACAAGCTTTCACTTTGATTATTTTATACCAGACAAAACATCACTTTTTTATTATTTTAAAGTTTGAAATCTAATTTTTATTGTTACAGTGTCGACAAATCCGAGGGAGTATTTGAGGAGTCTTAATTACATTACTTATTTAACTTATTTTTAAATGCGTAAATTGCATGGAATAATTGTCAAGTTCTACATTGTTTATTTTCTGCCGTCATATAAAAAAAAGCATAATTTAAGTATTTAAATGCTTGATATATGTATGTCGTGCACCAATGGTCGCATGAATCATAAAGATAGCGCACATGACTGGGATTTATGACAGAGCAATTTTCCACATTTAACCACAACCCGTTCCCACGAAAACTAACCCTTTTACCATAGCATATAAATTGAGACATTACCCAAAAACGAAATTATAACTGAGAATGATCTATACTTATTCAAAAGTTATATTAAAAGTCTCCGGTGGCGGTACGACTGGCAACGTACTCTCTCGTTCTTTTTGGATAGATAAATCACAATATATCTCTCAAATCACAATTGACACAAACAAAAGTGTGAGTTATTGACAGTCTAGTGAATCCAATATCAAAAGAGCTTACCATCTGAGTGTTTTCTACACAGTGGCCCTAGCAGGCCCTAAAAATAGATATGATAAATTCTCAATAAAACATGATTTTATCGAAATTTGTCGATATTGGTGGCATGGAACTCAGTAAAGAATAATATGGTAAACAACATTTGCCATCGGTTGAATTAAAAAACATTTTATTACGTGTGGCAGCTTTATAATCGATAAGCTATCGATTGGCAAGGAAATATTTTTGTAAAATATATAGAGTTTTGTGCGTTTATCGATACGACAACTTTGTCGACTGAAGTTACATGCTCACACTACTGTTTCGATGTGAACTACTTCAAGAAGAAGAAGAATAAAACATCCTTTATTTATATTATTACATTATTAATTTTACATAGGTTTTAAATATGCTATCTAGTTTGACCTGAAAAATTCGACACAAATAATATAATTGACAATTATTTCTTGCAGATATTTTGAGTAAATTTAAGATGTTCATGTATTGGAAGGTTAATTTATATTGTGACCAGTGAATTAAATGTATTGTATTATCACTGTATGTAACTTAAGATGTTGATTGAATTAGTGCTAAATAAAATCTAAGAAACTGTTGTTATCTTTATTTATAGCCTTTATTTTAATGTAAACAAGGTAGTTTTGGCAGACCCCATTAGATATCGTCAAAGAATCTCAAGTAGGTCTTTAGTACTAAGAAGCTATTAATTTTTATCTCTTCTAATATTATAAAGAGGAAAGATTTGATTGTTTGTTTGTTTGCATTGAATAGGCTCTGAAACTACTGGACCGATTTAAAAAATTCTTTCACCATCGGGAAGCTACACTATCCCCGGGTGACATAAGTTATATTATGTTTTCAAAAATTAGGTATTCTGTCTAAAACCCGTGCGAAGCCGGGACAGGCTACTAGTATTATTATATATTGATGTTGAAATTGAAAATCTGTTAAAAACGAAGGAAATAACGTAGTTTTCGTGGGATGTAAAACTGCTCGCTTATGCATTCACAGTCTCCAGACAATGTTATAAAGTTCCTAGTGCTAAGCTACTCGTACTTCTCCAAGCAAGGCGGAATGAACAAGAGCGCTATTTGATTTCAATGGAATTGAAAATTTGTTCACAACTGCTATTACTCGAGCTTGGAAATTTGCATGCAGTTCAGTCGCGTTTTATTGAAGCTACGAAATCTTTGAAGGGGTTCGTTATATTGCAATACGTTATTGTACATTGTCAATTTGTACTAGTGCTTCTGTGAGAACTGTAGACCTCGCCAGTCCTTATAACCATTGCAATAAAAACACTTTTCCCTTTCATGAAATTTAAATCTATACAATTATGTACAACGCTACGGCGAACTTTCCCCCCTTTTGCTCTCAATCCCGCGATCGATCGATTTTATAAATCTAAGAATCTGTGTCCCGGTTAAAAAATGCGACTTGTAGGTGAGAACATGACAGACTGACAGACAAACAAAAGCATTTTTGGTTTATCTCGAAACTGAGACGCTTAGCTCACTCGGTCAATAAACATCTTTCGCGGCAAGTCGGTAACTTAAAAGGGCTCAAAAACGTTTTCCTAGGAAACATAGGGGGAAGCAGTCCAGCTGTGGACTTCTAAAAAAGGGTTCCGTATCTATAATAAAAACGGCAAAATAATCACGTGATGAAACAATGACATCCCCTTTAAATATTTGTTTATTCTGTTTTTTAGTATTTGTTGTTATAGCGGCAACAGAAATACATCATCAGTGAACATTTCAACTCTCTAACTACAACAACTTATGAGAGACAGCGGAGTCTTTGTAATAGGGTCCCGTTTTACCCTTTGGGTACGGAACCTTAAAAACAGTCAATTTTTCAAATGATTTCTTGATGTTTTTATTTTCACTGTGTAAGAGTTTGTTCTAATGCTTTGATACATTTTGAATGATACAAAAATTGTTTACACTCTATGCAGCTGACTGTACGACTAACTACCAATATTGTTCTTTGTAATATTCTATTCATTTTCCTGCCACAGAACAAACATCTGTGTTTATCATACAAATGTTTATTCTCGGTGGCTATCGAACTCGTAACTACTACCACATGAGCTGTGACAGCGGTCAAAAAAATAAACATTTCTTATTATTATGTTATTTATGATTGACGACCGAAGTGGCGCGGCGGGCGAATGACCGCCTGTGACGCAGGAGGTTGCGGGTTCGATTCCCGCCTTGGGGATAAGTGTTTGTACCATCTGCAAATATTTATTCCGGGTGTTCTGGGTGTTTTCTATGTATAATAAAAAATATCTATGTACGTAATGTAAGTCATCTAGTACCCATAACACAAGCTCTGCTTAGCTTGGGGCTAGATGATGCTGTGTGGATTGTCCTGGATTATTATTATTATTATAAATGATACTATAATGAAATACAATATACTTTTAAATAATTACGTGCGTATTGTACAAAAAACAATAATTTCATGACAGGTAATCCTAACATAAAACCGTAAGCAGCTTCTACGGCTGATAAAAATATTTTGTAATTTCAAGGCACATAAGCTCAGATAAGTTGGGTATTACATTTTCAGGGTCAGGAGTAGGGGGAGGTGACTTTTTGTAAGAGTTTTTGTACTAGGAAACTTTTGTAACAAAAGAACTATAAAGTAAGTTTTAGTTCTTTTGTTCATAATTAGTTCCCATAATTTGTGTTATTCATATGGTGATTATGTTTATAAGTACAGTCAGCAACGAAAATTTATGAATTAGATATATAGATAGATATACACTTTATTGTACGCAAAGGAAATCACATACCGAAACAATTATCATGATTTAAAATCTATACATAAGGTAAGGACACCGGTGTTGGACGACCAACCAGTAATGGACGAAAAAAAATGAAATCATTAAAAATAAGAAAAATAACACTAATATTTGCAATTGCAATAGTCTAACGTAAACGTTATAATATCGGTCTGTCAAATACCATGACATTTATTGATTCTACCATTTTGTTCAAAATTACGATGCTGATGTAGTTGTAGTGGTGTTGTTATTTTAGTTTTATCCAGATTTACTAAGAAAATCATTAAGGAAGTAAGTAGAGATTTTTGGTAATGATTTAAGCATTAATTGTTGTACAATAAACAAACATTATTTCATGAAATGAGAGATTATCAAGAAAGCTAATTTAAAAGTTTATTTTTGAATTGTATAAATATTTTGGAAATTATTGTCGATTTTCATCACTGGATATTTTATTTCATAGGTTACCAATCATGGACAAGTGTCGAAACTTATTTTATTTTTCATTTTAATAATGAATTAACTAATAAGTTTGATCTTTAATTACTGAGTAATAATATCGTTTTGAAAACTCATTCCAATAATGGCTTCCAATAATGTACACGAGTGTCCATTACTGGAAAAATCATACAATCCAATGTTGGACATATCAAGAAGATATTATATAATTTTCCTACAGGAATGGCGCCAAGGATAGATTACACCAGCTCAACCAGCTATCAAAAATAGGGCTAAAGTTGCAGCTCAGCTTAACGATACGGTGTACCGAGAATCAAAGTCAACTCTATAAGTACAAAAAAAATTCAAGCATAAATCAAAAGTAGATAATTCGACGAACGTAAGTGATACAATCATAATGGTGTAATGGCGGTAGTCATAATGGCGGAATCGCTGGAAGACCTAGAAACAATGCTCAGAGACCTCAATATTGTCCCCCAACAAGTGGGTCTTAAGATGAACATGAGTAAAATGAAACTTATGTCAAATGCTCATATCGCACCCGTGCCGGTTTATGTTGCGAGCGATATCATCAAAGTTGTAGACCACTATGTATATTTGGGTCAGACGGTCCAACTAGGAAAGTCCAACTTCGACAAATAGGTTAGCCGACGAATCCAACTCGGATAGGCAGTGTTCGGGAAATTACGGCACATCTTCTCGTCACAGTTACCGCAAAGTGATGATTTATGGAACTGAGACGTGGTTGCTAACTATTGGTCTCATACACAAGCTCAAAGTCGCACAACGAGCTATGGAAAGAGCTATGCTGGGAGTTTCACTGTGAGATAGAATCAGGAATGTGTAAATCCGTAACAGAACCAAGGTCACCGACGTAGCTTTCAGAATCAGCAAGTTAAAGTGGCAGTGGCAGGCCATATAGCTCGTAGAGCCGACAACCGTTGGGAGGAGGTTCTCGAATAGCGACCACGAACCGGAAGACGAAGCGAAGGACATCCTCCTACCCGATAAACTGACGACATTGTTAGGACCACGGGAACATAAAGGATGAAACGAGCTTAGAATTGTTCTTCCTGGAAACGTATGGGGGAGGCCTATGCCCAGCAGTAGACTTCTATAGGCTTATGATGATGGTGAAGTGATACTAACCATCAATCAAATATCCAAGAACCAATAGTGGTTGCAAACACACAAAAGCCAATCATTCATGAACCAGCCATTCAAGAACCAACCATTCAAGAACCAACTATACAGGAATCAACCATTCAAGAGCCAACTATTCAAAAAAACAATCGGTCGAATTCTAATTGTTCAAGAGCCAACACTCAAGATCCAAACATACAAACAAATTAAACTGCACCAAGCATTTAAGATCCTATCACGCCTATCCAGAATCGATGACCCAAAAACATTATTCAAGAATCAGAAAAGTTATTCGATCGTTTCCATATGATTTAGAAATCTCCACAGCCAGTAGACAAGAAACATATGTGCCTATTCAAGAAAAAACACCAGTCATAAAAAGACAAGGTATGTATATACCGTCATCATTTTAGAAAATCTTTCCTGGCCTGATGAAATAAAATCTAAGAAAGGGAGGAAAAGAAAATTAAAAGAAAACATTCCGTGTGCTTGGAAGTAGTATCATGAAAAGAAAGACTTGGAAAAGGAAAATAAACTACTCGAGAAAGAACGCGAAGAAGCATGCACATGCAAGGAAAGAAAAAAGACAGTTGGAACAGGAAAAAATGAAATAGTAAACTAAAGCAACCCCGAAAAAGTAACCGCAGAACTAGCTATGATATAATATCTTCAGATAAAACAGCATCTGTTTAATGAAATTTAGTATGCTGTGAGTGGTGATAGCTATTTATATTTTTCTATTTCTATTCCATGGTTTATTATAAATACACATGCAAAAATTATTAGGTGGTATGTCCATAAGTGGATGTACATAACTAGGTCTTGTTCATAATTGGGTGTCCATAACTAGAGTTTGTCCATAACTGGGTGTCCATTAATGGATTTTTGCTGTCCATTACTAGGAAAATGCATGGTGTGATTTTCGTCGCATTTATCTCGTAAGTGAAGGTTTTAAGCGGTAGTTGTTAGATTGAAAATTATAGCTTAATTATTTAGCTATCAAATGAGCTTAATCTGATAATGTTCTAACAAAAAAAACATTACGAAATTATCAAAATCAATTGTCACGACCCTTAATGTGTCCATAATTGGTGTCTTTACCTTATTATGAATTTTTGTAACATGAGTTAGGACAAAAATTCATATATAGGGTATATTAGGGTATATTATGTTTGTGCATAGAGGTGTACTAAGAAAAGAATTCCCGAAACTCAACCCGTAAACGGTTACAAGGGGGTTTAAGTTTGTATGAAAAGAACATTAGATTTTGCCTCTGTTTATTAGGAATAACCCCTAAACCCCCCCCTAGGAACAATAATATACCTAGTGCGTTTGATCTTGGGTTAGACTCAAGGATAAAGTTCGAAGGCTCGACCACTGCTTAGAGCAAAGAATTACTATTTAGGGACGCGGCTCACGTCCATGGTATTAATTTTGGGTTTATTGAATAATACGTGACCCACATCGGCAATTTGAACGGTACGTACCTATTAAGTGTAGCCACAGAATTGCGTTCACTCCAGTGGATTGCAATCACTATGGAGTTTCTAAATGTGCTGTCAACAGAATTGATTTTGTATCAGAGGGCTGAATTCGTGTATTTGTGAGGAGCTCAGACGAGATTGAAACTAGAATTTGACTGTCAAAATTGGATCTGTTTGACGGAAAGTCTATACCTTTAAAGGCGGTCGATGTTGAGTTATTACTGAATATGTGATAAAACTTTAGCTTACAGTTCTCTCAACCTAATACTAATAAACTCAGTAAAATCTTGATATAGTTGCACTGTATTTTGACTCTTTCAGTCTAGTTTGAAATTTTCTATCAATGCAAAAGACAAAACACGGTGTAACTATATCAACGTTAGGTTGAGTTTATAAGTAGGCTATTGACCTAGGCTTAGTAAATTCTGAGAAGGTTATGCACGTAGAACTTACAGCAGGCTTCTCAGAACTCACCTACATTGTATAAGTTCATAGATACCTACCTACCTACGACTACCTACATTGTTTTTTTTACGTTTCTACTTGGGTATGTATAGTAAAATCACTCGGTAATCAATATTTACTGTAAATATTCTTGGGCTCTTTAAAGTACAAGTCTGCTTAGTTTGGGGCTAAGTGGAGCTGTTTAAAATATTCACTTATATTTATTTATAAGGTACAAAATTATTCTGAAATGTTCGAACGAATTTGCATACTGCGAAAAATTTAGACAAGGGTTCGAAACACGGCCCGTTGTGTATACCATAATGACGTTAAGCGGCGCCGAGCACGACAGGGTTAAAAGCTTGTTTTGTAAAAGCGTACCTAATGTCAAACTGAGGGCCAGAGCGTATCCTCCGCTAGCTTATAAGATATTAATTCTAATATTTCAAAATGTCACTTTAAATTGGTGAGATTGCGTTTAGTCACGTCAAAAGGAGTAAACGTCACCAAATACTAACACTTTATTTCACATAAACGGATCTTTTTAAGTATTCAATGCGTAAATAGGTACAGTTGCTTGCTAATGTGCATAAATTGTAAAAATGATTGTTTCATAAATATGTTAAATCAGGTGTTTAGATTGCATGTTTGCCAACATGTTTTACGCTTCAAATGTTCAAAACAAATACACACCTCCCAAATTTAAAACAACTTTATTTTCACTTCTAAATTTTGGTTTTCCACGTTGTGGCATATTCGTTGACACTGTCGAAACAGAAAGCCCTTCGTGAGAGGTGAAAAAGTAAATTGTTGAGTTGTTTGGGCGCACGTTTAGGCTTAGTTTACACCTACCGTGTGCTCAAGACAGAGCGCGTTCGGGTACTAAACGAATGTAGAATTAAATATAATCTTCCATATAAATAAGAAAAGCCAAAAGCACATAAACGTAAGTAGTTTGTTATTCAATCTTTGAATTATGGCTATTCGATATCATTTTTTTATAGCGTCCATACAAAATCCAAGCAATTTGTGTTACAGATTAACTGCTGAATCCAGGATCTACTCATCGATAACTCAACGGCGGAGTGATGCTTCTTTGCCGCGCATTGTAACATTGTCCAACTTATCCGTGCTAAGTCTGCGGATGCTTAATTCCTGTAACAAAATATCATCAAATTCAAGTTTCGATCGAGTCAATCTTCAGATGGTATTCTACGAAACTGACATTCAGATAGACCCAATTTTGACAATCAGATTCTAGTTTCAATCTCATCTCAGCTCCAAAAATCACGAGATATATGCCTCAGATCCTCAACTCAATACCAAGTTAGGTGTAAATGGAAGCTAACAGTAGGGTTCGGGCATGTTTGGCTAAAAGCTACAACGGGGTTTTGAGTGATGAAGACTAATGGCGATGACAACGGTACAGCACGCTACATGAACTTTAATGACATTGAGGGCGTACCCTTATTAGTATTCACCGCCAGCATTACTTTGAACTTTTTATGCATCTAGTGGCTAATAAGTTCAATGACCTATCAATGTATTATATCCTACGTATGTATAACCTACTTGGTTGTGATTGAGGTTTTGATGAGATTTTCTTTTAATAATATTTAAATTATTAAATATTATAATAAAATACAAGTGACATTTGTGTATTGAACACAGTTATTTGTTGTGTGTTTTGGTTCTATATTGTATTCTAAGTATCTATTTACAAAAAAAGCATGTAAATATTCCAAGCATAGCTTGTGGTTAGTTGATTCTGTGTAAAAATATCCACAAATATTTATTAGCAAGCTACGTATGCAAACTGCTTATTATCTATCTTGGTTGCTTTAAGCAGTTCCTAATTTTGAATCTCATTCTGATAAATTAAAGGGTTAAATTAGGTTAAGTTAGGATGGAACAGTTACAGAAGGCGAATTGACCTATCCATTTGCTGTCATTCCAGCTCCTATAAATTATACTCAAGTGATTGAAACTAATTGCTGCAAGACCCGATGGTCTACCCTTTGTTTCTATTCAGTGAGTAGGCGTTTTGGTTTTGGTATATTACACAAATTTATCTAGCAAGTGCTTAGTCAACTTCAAAAGTACCCGTAGGAACACAACCCTATACTACCTACATCAAAACTATCATTAAACATAAACAAGCCGGGCCCATATCTAAATGACCGTGAAAATCTATCTATATTAATTATAAGAATCTTTGTCCTAACTGACTGACTGACATATAGACAAACAGCCTAAAACCACTGGTCGTAGAGATTTTAACAACATTTTGAGGGTATATTAATATATATAAATTATTAATTCTTCTTCAAGGGATTTCCAAAATTCAACCCCTAAACGAGTACAGCGGAGGTGGAAGCTGTATGAAAATAAGTTAAAGCGGGTGAAGTCACGCGCGTTTTACTAGTTAGTTAGTTTTGATAAATACATACATAGTTCACAGAACAAACATCTATGCTTATCACACAAATGTTTGTTGTTGGCGGGGATCAAACCCATAATACAGCGCAGAAATACGAATGTTTTTTAGTAAAAAGTGTCTAATAAGTGATAAGTGACCAAAATACACTATGTCAAGGCCTGTTAGTTCTGACGTTAAGGTAAATATTTGTATTGATAAACCACCCTGGCCAAACACAATGTACCTACTCAATGGAATAGGAATTCAATTAGCGTCAACACCATTATCGACAGTGGGAATAATTAATGGGCTTAGGACTAATAATACTCTATTACATTAATTAATAGACTCTTCAGTCTAGTGTTCAGGCTAACATCAGTCGTAATTATATAATCATAAGTTTTTTAATCCTTTGAGCTTCGTATCTATTTACGATACAAAACCCAGACCACGAATTTTGATTTACAGTAATATGGCTTATCTATACTAGAATCTTTGTCCTAACTAATAATGACAATGACTAAACCTCTGGCTATAGAAAATTATTTAACAACTAAAAGTGCTTTCTTAAAACTATAGTTTCACGCGTGCGAGATCGCGCGATTCCTCTAGTAACGTAAAATTGGCTGATTTGAATAAAAAATTATCGTGATAGCAGTTTTCACAGCAAAACAGCAAACTCGAGAAGCCAAAAGTAACAATAATAAAAAATAAGATTTATAAATAACATGCACAGAGCAAATAATCTTGCAACAGCCAACAGGCATTACTGTGTTCCGGTTTGAAGGGTGTCGTTGCCGGTGTAACTACAGACATGAGGCTTAAAAGTCTTCAGGTTGATGTGAAAGTGCGTAACCTGCCACGCAATACTTTGTTAGGATAGTAACCACTTAACATCAGGTGGGTTCTATACTTATTTGTTAACAAATCATAAAAAAAGCTGACATCAACTGATTCGTGATGTTCCAGCCAAGAATAGGATAATCGAGGGGGTTCATTACATTCTATAGATATAAATATTCAAGACCCTACACAGTCTATACTGTAGGTAAAATAAAAAAAAAACGTACTGTAATATAAATTAAATTTGGAAAGATACGTCGCTCACGACCTAATTTCCAGCAGCACGGGTCAAATGTCATCGTTAACAAAAATAAAGTACTTATATTATGTGCGTCTTCGTCACACAACCTTTTATTTCTTTACGAAACTTGAAATGAGCGTCATCAGAACGAGTGGGTCACGTACACAGTATCAATTTACGGAAACGTGATCGAGGTGGCAAATGGCAATGGACATGCCAGAATTACTGCCTTACTCCGCGCGATGATCACCGTATAATTAAAACTAATGGCTGTGTGGATTCTGTATTATTTCTGGTACCCTAAGAAATGAAAAGACGTTACTCACATTTTTCAATTAACTTTCTGCAAAATATCAAAGTATCATTTTACAAAGATTTTATATTATCCCAAAAATTATTCCCTCGAGTATAATCCTACTAATATTATAAATGCGAATGTTTGGATGGATGGATGGATGGATTGATGTTTGTTCCTCTTTCACGCTCTAACTAGTGGACCGATTTGGATGAAATTTGTAATAAATATTGATTGTAATCTGGAATAGGATATAGGCTACTTTTTATCCCGAAAAAATATCAGGAACAGGAAAAAGCTGCCCCGCAGGCGATGCTGCGAGTGGCCTCTAGTTAATAAATAATATTAATAATGTATTTTTTTTGCGATAATATAAAATCTTTTTGATTTCCCTTAGTGCAGGTAAGCATTATAAAAACGAACAAAGCAACCTTTTAGTTAGATGATGGAACAAAAGTAGTTCTAACTGCTCTTTCCACAAATTGTTGATCTGGCTACCTGACAGCTATTTTCTAATATTGAACTGTCTATATCTCAATGTAAGATTTACACGTGCTTCTGACTCTTCTACTCTTAGATTTCTTCAAGGATAAGTTATCCTTGGGCTCGTACTCAAGACCCTACAAGGATGTCTACCGTACCTGAGTATACCTTCACTCGTGTCTGCTTATTACTACCTACTTACTTCCTCTTTTTCTTTGTTTTACTGCGTAGGTCCTGCCGGTCTTCTTATTTTTTCTTCTCTATGTTATTAATTGCCATCTAAACACTTTTATTTCAATTACTTACATTTTAATAAATATAAATAATAATAATAAATTTTGCGCTCTCAAATAATGTTGCAGAAAATGCCACCGACACAATAGTACATAACAAAAAACTACGTTGCTTTCGAAGGTGACAGAAAAAGGTGTGCCTCTTCTTCTATACTCTATCTATGGCATCTGTATGTAATTTTATATACTACTCTGCATGAAGTGAAAACTTTTATTCAAATCAGTCAAATTCTATCTTCTTCTTCGTCTTCCAGGAACTTCAACGACTCATCATGTCATTGTGTCAAGATTTAAAAGTTGACAAAGTTTGGAGCACGCAGGCATTATAGTTATTATTCGAAGGGTAGTGTTTCGAAGAACTGTCCGTTCGGCCAAAGAAGCTCACGAATATTATGTTGACGGCTCGCCAAAACTCCTCTGGGATGGTATAAAGTTACATCAAAATTGGTTTAAAGGATATTAGCAATGCAGAAATAGGTTGAGTTCGGACATGAGATTGGATATGAGGAAATTTCCCCAGAGTTTACAGGAACATGCTTGAACGAAACTCGTTTAGCTACACATTTTATTCAGAATGCTTGGCTTAGAAACTTTTGATGAGTGTCATTGAGTGAGTTAACTGCTGCAAGCTTACCTCTGGTATTTACTCTTACCTACTTAGTCAGTTTATATCACGCGGCAAAAAAGCGCTGTATAGACCAACACTGTAAAAGCGTCTAATGAACATTCAACATTTACCACTGCAGAATTGCACATGCACAAGCTTGAGTGACTTTACAATATCAAGCCACACAAATTCCAACATTTACTTAATTACATTACATTAAGTCAGGGTTTTCTAAGATAGCGTACTTCGGTAATATTATATTCATAATATTCCATAATCTAACTGACTGGTTGGTGGTTGGTCACCACGCAGTTGGTGAGCACGCAGCTTTGCCTTCTGGGCTGTAACCTGGTATCGATCCCCACCAGAGATAAACATTTATGTAACGATAACGAACGTGTTTGTTCTCTATCTAAGTGATATATAATATTGTACTCAAGTATGTATTTCCAAAAAAAGGATACCTATGCTAAGTATTCTGTCAGTTATAATGTTACCCATAGTACAAGTTGGCAATGTTTCCAACTTGCTAAAAAACCGTTTTGAAAAGTGTAAAAAAAGCACCAGTTTTCAAAATGGCCGCCACAGCTTCCGCCATCTTGTTTTTTTGAAATGTCGGAATTTTCCTGAAATGCCTGCCATGTACGGCAACTTTCTGCATAAACAGTGTTGCCACCACAGCAAGTCTGTAGAACAAAGTAATTCGCCAAAGGAGGGGTCCAAAAGTGAAAAATTTCAAACCTACATAAAACGACGCCAATTTTTGAAAATTTTTCCTACTTTTTATCCGGATTCATCGTTTGAACGAACGAAATCGGTTAAGATTTGCGATTTTGCAAATCAGCGCGGCCGCCATCTTGTTTTTTTGACAGCTGATAATTAACACAAACCTAAAACATGTTCCATACCCAAATCTAGTCCTTCTTCGAAATCGAGCATGTCAGTCAGTGAGTGAGTGGATGTTTAGCTGTGGAGAGTGGACGACTAAACAAAAACAGTTTCCAAATCACCTCAAAATAAATAGTAAATCTTGTTAATTCTTCGGCTAAGACGCTACTACGGCTTAGTTACTCAGTTCCAGTAAGCATTTCTTACCTTATTTCCACGTAAACCTTTTTTTTACCCACAGGGTTTGCTCAAGTGCTCATTTTTTTAATAATAATAATGTTGAACAATCCGCACAGCATCATCTAGCCCCAAGCTAAGCAAAGATTGTGTTATGGGTACTAGATGGCTGACATACTAATACAATACATTACATATACAGATATTTTTTTATTATACTTAGAAAATATCCAGAACACCCGGAATAAATATTGGCGGACATTCGCCAGCCGCGCCTGCATCGGTCGTCATTGATACAAAGAAAAAAAATATTTGCTTCCATTTTACTACATCACGCTAAAACATTTTGCAATAATAATGGTCCTGGTAGTCGGTAATTTGGAATAAAAAGTTACCCCAGTTGACAGTAGCGGCTTATGCCTTTGTTCACTAGGCAAAATTAACCACTTGCCTGATTTCGCTTGTCACTATAGGCACTAATGCCTATAGTGTGTCTAATTTATATAGTGCCTAATTTATAATACAAAACTTAATTAGTAAAATGTATATATATATAGATATGTAAATCATCACATCACATAAAATCACACCAGTTTTCCATGGGGGTAGGTAGAGGCCACGGATTTCCACTTACTACAATCCTGACATTCTACCTTTTTTTGTAAAATGTACATGTTGTTTTTATATACGTTTTTGAACTCACGCATGATGTAAACACCAATTATATTTTTTATTTATTGTGCAAATGGTAAATGCAGCACATGGCACGCAGAGGTAGGATATAGACAAAACATAAAAAATCGGACAGCGATATTCATTAGTTATACCTACTAATATTCTTATACTACGGCACTATGACCGTAACAGATCATATCAGAGGTTGATGTAAAATTACATTACTAATGAAACATTTACTTACTTTCTTATATCTTTATAGTAATAATAATAATAATAATAATAAAGCCTTTTATTTTTCCATATCCCTATGTTACATATTGTGGTTTAGATGTTAGTAGTTGTTAGTAATATCGACTTAAAATCTAGTTGTTAGTTAGGTAAAGTTAGTGGTTATGGGATATGGACCCCTTTTTGGGTATAGGCCTCCTCCATCTTCTTCCACGACTGTCTATCCGCTCCTGCGGACATCCAGTCTTTCCCAGCAATTCGTATGATATCATCAGCCCACCGGCTGTACGGTCTGCCAACATTTCTTTTTCCTGATGGTCCTTTCCAACGAGTGGTATGTTTGGTCCACCTACCGTCTGTATTGCGTGAAATATGACCTGCCCACTGCCACTTTAGTTTAAGGGCTTGAGTGAGTGCATCGGTAAGCTTTGTTTTTTGTCTAATAGTGTCACTTCGTATTCTGTCTTTTTTTCTAATTTTTAGTATGCTCCTTTCCATTGCTCGTTGAGTGGCTCTTATTTTAAGTTTAGTTTTATTTGTGAATATCCATGTTTGGCAGCCATACAATAGACAAGGCAAGAGGCATGTATCTATCACAACTTTTTTCAAATTAAGACTGTAATTTCCTTTCATTATTTCTTTGAGTGACCAAAATTTCCTCCAGGTTATATTTACCCTACGTTCAATTTCTTCTTCGTTGCCTGTTTTGGTAAACGAAACTTGTTTCCCCAAGTAGATGTAGTTTTTGACATATTCTATGCTGTTACCTGAGACCTGAATAGGAATTTCGTGACTGTTAGTCATTACTTTTGTTTTGGTTGCATTCATTTGCAAACCTACTTTTGAGCTTTCATGGTCGAGTGAGTAAATCATTCCTTCAAGTTCTTTAGGGTTGTTTGCTAACAGAACTATGTCATCAGCGAACTGAAAGTGACTTAGGTAGCGGTCATTCATTTTGATTCCTTTAGTTTTCCAGTCTAGATGCCTAAATATATTTTCCAGCACGGCGATGAACAATTTAGGCGACAAGGGATCTCCCTGTCTTACTCCTCGTTCTATAATGATTTTTCCACCTCTAGTCTCGAGTTTTACTTTACTGGTACTGTTAGCGTAAACATATTTGATTATGTTTATGTACTTCCGATCGACATTGAAAACTTTCAAGGCATTCCAGATTGCGTTATGGCTTATGCTGTCAAATGCCTTAGTATAATCTATAAAGGCTAGGTATAGGGGCCTATTGAACTCATTATGTTTGCTAATGATCTGTTCCAGTGCCTGTATATGGTCAGTGGTGTTGAAGCCTGAACGAAAACCGGCTTGTTCTACTGATAGCGAGTCGTCGATTTTTCGTGTGATCCGTTTAAGTAGTAGTGATGAGAACAGTTTATAAAAGCTCGCCAGTAGACTGATTGGCCGATAATTCCCTATATCTAATGGATTTCCTTTTTTGTAGAGTAGTATAATGTCTGAGGTACACCATTGCTCTGGAACAGATTCTGTGTGAAGTATCATATTGAATAGATTGGTAATAGGGTTGAGCAGAATGGGAGCACCCAGCTTAATAGCTTCATTATTAATTGCATCAGGTCCAGGACTTTTTTCGGGCTTTAGTCGCTTTATTTGTTTAAGTACCTCTTGTTCGCTAATTAGTTCAATTGTATTAGAATTTTCTGCCTCATCCATGTCTAATTGTTGTTTTTCTGTGTTCTCTTCTTCAGTATTTTTCCTGAATAGTTCTTGGTAGAAGGATGTTGCATACTCTATGATGTCTTTTCTCGTTTTTGTTTCTGATGATCTGTTTTCTAGTTTTTGTATCCATGATTTGTGTAGATTCAATTCCTTGAAAGCTCGCTTCGTACTTCTAAATCTTTGTAGGTTCTTTGTTATCACATTTTGTCTGTGCTTAGCGTAGTCTCTTTTGATTGCTTTACTTGTCACTTTAAATAGCTTGCTTAGTTCTACCCTCATGTTTTTGTCTTTTTGATTTGTTTTCATTAGTTCTGTCCGTTTTTCTATTAACTCTTTAGTACTTTCGCTTATTATTTTATTTTTATTTGTACTATTCATATTTTTTGTTTTTAAGCTAACCTTTATTCCCTCTTCTATCTTGTCGTAGTATTCCTGAACACTTAGATGGTTTGTGTGTGGGTTTATGTTCATTTCAATGTGTGATTTAAGGTTATTGATATAGTTAATTATTTCCTTTTCTGTTTCTGGAATTTTGGGCTTAGTATCAAATTTTTTTCTGTTTTTCTTTGGTTGTTTTATCAGGCATGTTGCTCGTACCATTCTATGATCGGAAGGAAATTTTATGTTATTGAGTACTTCAACGTTGCTTATTAGCTTTCGGTTGCTAGTCATTATAAAATCTATTTCATTTTTCGTGTTCAGGTCAGGTGATTTCCAGGTCCATTTTCTATTGGCTCTCCTTTTATAGAAAGTATTCATAATTGATAAGTTGTATTCGAAAGCGAAATCTATCAGTTTTTCTCCTCTTTCATTTCTCTCACCGTAACCGTAGTGGCCCATTACAGGGTGTTCCTCAGTTCTTGGTTGCCCTACTTTAGCGTTAAAGTCGCCTATTACAAACACAGTACCTTGTGCTAGGGTGTGTGCTTTTTTGATGTCGCTGTAAAATTTTTGAATATCTTCTTCACTTGAGCTTTCTGTAGGCGCGTACGTCTGGATAATGGTGATTTTGAGATCCACTATTTGTAATTGTAATAGGGCTACTCTCTCCGAGATTCCAGTAAAGTTTGTAATCTTATCTTTGAATGACTTTTTTATCAAAAAGCCTACCCCATGTAGTCCTTTTGTTTGCCCGATGTAGCATAATATGAAGTCTGCATATTCTTCAATGTTGCATCCCAGTCTCCGTACTTCTGACAAACCAATTATGTCACATCTGATGTTTTCAAGGGCGTTTAGCAATTCTAAGTATTTTTCAGTTGACGACAGTGATCTTACGTTATATGTACATATTCTTAAAGAAGTGTACTCTGTGGTCTTATCGTTGTTGTTGTTGTTGTTATTTATTTTTCTGTTTGTGTTTTTGTTCATATCAGGTGGAGGGTGGTGGTCTAATTTCCCGCGAGGACCAATCGGCTTGGGAAATGGATTGTTTTTAATTTTAGTTTTTTGTTGAGTTTTTGTTATTTTCCGGTGTCTGATGTCTGTATCCTATTTGCTGTTTTCTGTTGTTGAGGTAAATGACGAAAGAGAATTGCTTCTCCCTCTCATCATGTCAAAAGCATTGATTCTGTTTGATTTCGATGCAAGGTATTGCTTCCGTGGTTGCTGGGTAGTGGTTTCTGGTGATAGAAGCGACGAAGCTCTCTTACGTGTTTCTTTATCAGCCATTCCTTCTTTAACAATTAGTTTATCGTATTTTATTACAGCAAAGTTGCCCTTTTTTCTTTCCTCAATGAGTTTTGCTTGGAGCTCCTTCCTTTTATCCAAGATTTCCTTGGGGTAATCTTCAGTTGCATATACATCTTGAAGTTTATTTTTGTTTCTCATTATTTCGGATTTTTTCCATCCGTTAACAAAAGCCATCAATATTGGTCTGTCTTTACCACCAGCATTTTTCTTACCTATACGATAAATTGTGTTTATATCTCTGTTTTCGAGAGAGATATTCAAGTCTGTTCTAATTTTTTCCTTTGTTATCTCCATGAGATCAGAAGGAGATTGTTCACGTTCTTTCAATCCAAAAATAAGAATATTGTTTTGTCTTTTGTTTTTCTCAATATTGTTAATTTTCTCTCTTAATTTCTGATTTTCTAACTTTAGATCCTCGATTTCACGCGTAAAAGGAACAAGTTTTTCATCCATTTGAGAGATAATTTCTCGCGTTTGGTTTTGCATTTCGAGTTTCATCTTTTCGAAAAGGTCTTGAAAATTATCCATGATTTCTTGTGTACGAAGACAGATGCGTGTAATGGAACGTAATTTGTGTGAACGCAGTCTTAACGTTGTAAGGTTGGTACCGTTGCGGTGTTCAATAGACAGTTTCGTTCACTCACTCTCACTTTTGATATTATGTTTGACAGCTAACCTCAAGAGTTTTTGATGATTTTTAGATGAAATTCCAGAGTTTATAGCGCGTAAATCACTGAGTTTAATATTCGTGTATGCACTTTGTTCAGTTATGAAGGCAGATGAAAAGTTTTTACACTGGTTAACGATGTAATTACACAGATTCGCCAAAAAATATTGGACCACAACAAAGGTACGTGCGCTTCTTTCGACTACCGGAACCGGATATTATATCTTTATAGTGCATTCCTTTTATTTATTATTTTTATGGCTGTAAACGACTTTTTTCGCTGGCGTTGTTTATTGCCCATTATGAATAACTTGCAACAATTATATAAATTCGTCAAAAACTTATTGATTGGTGCACTAAATTCGCCACGGAAAAAATTGACACAGTACCGTCGTCTGTAAGCGCCAGCGCGCGACTGATCGCCGCCGGGCTTGTGCATTTTGTAGTTATTTAAACATAGTGATTATGAATAGATATATTTTGTCTTTAAATCAGTACAAAAAAAATATCAGTAGTTTAGTTTCCACGTTAAAAAAACATTTGAAAATGGGGTAACTTTTTTTTATCGAGTGAAGTTCATCAGATCTTGTAACCGAATGCAAATTTGACTATATTTTTTTCAAAATTTGAAACACCATTTTCTATGTCTCAGATGGTTTTAAAAATCACAAAACCGCGGCCTCTTGGAATACAGGCCGTAAGTTAGACTCCTTTTTCAAAGAATTGAAGTACAAACTGTGGCGGTACCGCTATCATAAAAACTCGACACTTAAATTCGAAAAGTACATTTTCACAAAACTGCAACAATGGTAGGTAAGCCGAATGAGGTTGGAAATTTCAACTTTACTAAAAGCACTTGCGAATGAAAGCTAGTGTTTTTAATTAATTTTCCGAATGACGACTCGACTTCATTAAAGTATGAACGTAAATTTCATTCTAGTTCAATTTTGAGTAAGGTTTTTGTTCAGAATCGGAAGCCTTTTAGTGTAGTAGCCTTAAATTACTCAATTTGAATAAAATGTACCTCACTACAAATTTCTTGCACCATTAAAATTATAAGGGGATGTTTTATTTCTTTTGTAAGACTAGTATGAAATAATGAATAACGACATTATAAATGAAAGATTTTATTGATATTAAGATAAGAAGATAGGACAGGACAGGATAGGACAGGACAGGACAGGACAGGACAGGACAGGACAGGGCAGGGCAGGGCAGGGCAGGGTAGGGCAGGGCAGGGCAGAACAGGACAGGACAGGACAGGACAGCGCGTCACTTCTTATTAGTAATGCGGTTAGTGTTGTTTAACTTTTGCTATTTTATGGGTCCTGTACACAAACTTATTTGAATCAACGTTTTATAAGTTAGTTAAGTTATAGGTGGGTACTGATACTGACTAATAAAAACATAGCAAACTAAAACAACCTGTGTAAGTATGTAACTAAATATAGATAAATGCAAAAATGAGGAATATAATAAAAATATCTATTGTGTTCGTAGCGAATTAAAAGTTAAAATAGTGAAATGAATTAAAAAAAAAAACTATGTATTGTCAAAACTTACAAAGGTTACACAAACATAAGTTCAGGGAAGACACAAAAATAAAAAAAAAAAAAACAAAAACAACAAACTGCTTGGTAATAAGTAAATTAAAATATATAACAAAATTATTTGCTTATTATGTATGTGCTTATCTGTTAGACTGGCTACTATGTTGCTCAGTGTGACAAAAAATTCAAAACAAACCTTTGCATATCTTTTTTTTATGGTAGATCCTCAGTTTTCCTCTATATCAATTTCACGAAGATTTAAAGAAAATTCCTGGTTTCAAAATAGTAAAACACAGTTTGTCGTTCTGTTTTAATACTTATAAATTTCGTATTTGTCGTGTAATTTTACTGAAATTGCGAAACTGCCGGGCGGTTGGAACCTAGATCAAATATTTTCGGAGTGCCTTAGGTGGAATTGAAAGTTACTTTCGCAGACAGCCTTTCACTTTACTAAATCCAATAAGACCGAGTAAATCCTATCAAAGGCAATCACCAATCTCGTTACTTGTCGAATAGAACATCTCATTAAATGACATAATGTAGGAATACCTATGGACTTGTAAAACAACGAATGAGATTATTGGAATTCGCTTGCTCGTAAGTAGGCTGATCTAATAGAATATTTATTTTTAAGCTCTTACTCCCACAGAGTATACCTACTACTACTAACAAGGGTCTATTAAAGGAAGTGACCCGTGACCCGCCTTCAGATCCTATGGTCGTGGTTTTTAATCCGGATTGAATGAATGATTAATTAATTTTTCTATTTAAAAACTGTATGTGCATAACGCCAGTGGTCAGCGAAGAAAAATATAGTGAGAAGACCAGTTAGTAAAGAAACGATGAGTTAGCAACGTGCCATGTATCAAATAATACTGGGCACTCCACACAGCATCTTCTAGCCCCAAGCTAAGCAAAGCTTGTGTTATGAGTACTAGATGACTGATATACTTAATATACATACATCTTTTTCTTATTTTACATAAAAAATACCTAGAACACCCGGAATAAATATTTGCAGATCGTACAAGTATTTATCCCAAGGCGGGTATCGGATCCTCAACCTCCTGCGTCGCAGGCGCACATTCACCCGCCGCGCCACATCGGTCGTCACTAACAGAAATAAATAACTGTGCGGTAGATGTCCCCTCAGATCTTTTAGCCAAGTCCAAACACGAGATTTTTGAGGATGTCTTATGAAGGGTAGACAGAGGTACGTCCAAATATTTAAACATTCAAATTTTTATTCAAAGTTGAGACCAAAATTAAATTATTCTAACTCATCAGTGAAACTTCTATAAATAAGACAAAAGGAGAAATGCTCGAAGTTTCAACAGTACTGTACCTATTATCAGAAATATTATAGGGTTTGAACCTGAGAACAAACGACTTCAATCTACTTATAAACTGATAATAAACTTCCTTTTGTAACTAAAGAGGGTAAATTCCTATTACAGTATTTTTTTATAAGAAATGATTCACAAATTTTGAAGAATTAATAAGTTTATAATTGAGAGCCATACGATATATAGCCCATACGATATTACGATATAGAGCCTTCATATGGAGAGAGATATGCTGGGAGTTTCACTGCGAGATTAATGCAGACAAGAAGAAATCCGTAGAAGAACCAAGGCCACCGAGATAGCTTTCAGAGTCAGCAAGTTGAAGTGGCAATGGGCAGGCCATATAGCTCATAGAATCAACAACCGCTGGGAAGTAAAGGTTCTCAAATGGCGACCACGAACCGGAAGACAAAGCGAAGGACGTCCTCCTAGCCGATGGACTGGCGACATTGTTAGGACCGCAGGAAGTCGATGGATGGAAAAAGGCTTAGAATCGTTCCTAAAAACGTATGGGGGAGGTCTATGTCCAACAGTGGACTTCTACAGGCTGTTGAGGATGATGATGGGAGTCGTGAGGTACAAAATCTTTATGCCATAATAATATTTCTATTTAGTTCTGATACAGTTTCGAGAATAAGTGATCATCCGTACAACACCTCCGATGCTCTTTTTTTTCTAGATACATAAATAAGTAATTTGCTAAAAATAAAATTTTACCGGTTCGTCTTTTAAAATACAAACTACTCATTCTTGTTTTCTCTAGTACAATTCTCTGTTGTTTTTATCTATTTAACTGTTTGTAGCTAAGACTCACGCAATATCTTTTTAGTTTGTAAGCTTTATTCAAATAAATAAAACAAAGATCGTCATTCTGGGTGTAGTAAAACCACTCCTGAAAACTTCAAGAGGTTAAAATACCCATCAATATGAACAACTTTTTGAACCAAAAATGTGAGCGCGAAAGAACTGCTGTTCCTCACAAAAGTTCAATGCCTACTTGGCTTAAATGTACCCTGTATATAATATCCATTAATCTTAAGAGAAAGTCTTCCTAGTTCGAAGGAAACCATTCTTCAAATAACTCACATTACACAAAGTTGGCGAAATCGATGTCACTTTTAAATTGTTCTAGTTTTTAGCCTGCTGTTGAGTTTTTTGGTTCTTTCTAGTGTTTAATGAGTGAATAACCTGCGTGAGTGAATGACGAACTCTATAAGTCAATCAACGATGACCGATGTGGCGCAGCGGGCGAATATCCGCCTGCAACGCAGGAGGTTGCGGGTTCGATTCCCGCCTTGGGATAAATGTTTGCAAATATTTATTCCGGGAGCTCTGGATATTTTCTATGTATAAAAAATATATCTATGTATGTAATGTATTGTATTAAGTACCTATATCAGTCATTTAGTACTCATAACACAAGCTCTGCTTAGCTTGGGGCTAGATGATGCTGTGTGACTTGTCCAGCATTATTATTATTATGAGTCTAACAAGAAGTAGAATGCTGAATGGCTAAGGTATAATTTCTTATCCCATTTCGGGATAATAAAGGTATCATTTTGTTGCTCATTAATTCTTATCTCCAAAGTAGTAAAGTACGCAAATTGAACTGTCAAAAGCTGTAATCGCCCAAATCTTTACTTCATTTCTCACGTAGCGAAGTCATTACCTCGCATAATTTAGGAAACTCATGAGTTCGGTTTAATTATTTTAATAGTATTACGGATACGATAAAACAAAACGCAAACTTTAGGGTTTATAATCACCGGCCATGTTGGTTGGCACTGCGTGTTTTTGTTGCTGCGTACAGTAGATTAATGACATAATAAATGCGACTAAATAATCATAACCATCATCATAAGGAACTGGCGCTTAGATTCACCTAGATTTAAGACGTTTCAAGATGATCCCTGCGGATATTACTGAATAAATGCTTTTTGACTTTGACTTTGACTTAAGCCAGAACAAGGGTCATACTAGGTATAAACGTCCCTAGAACATTTTCATGACCTGTATTTGACCTTTGTTAGGGTTCCGTACCCAAAAGATAAAATACCTACTTCAACTGTCCTGTCCGACTCCGCTGTCTGTTTGTCTGTCCATCTGTCACCAGGCTGGATCGGACTCGCGCACGAAGGATTCCGTACAATGACCGTATATTAAAAACGGCAAAAAAATCGCGTTTGTTGTATGAGAGATTCACTCATACTCACACTCTTTTCTTAGTACCACTTTGTATTATGAGATCTGAGGGGGGATATCTACCATAGTAGGTACTTACCTACTCGAGATTCTTCAAGAATGTCTAAGGGAAGTAGTCAGAGATATGTCCAGACATTAAAATTTTGTATCGGTTTTGCAGAAGTTGGTATTTAGTACGTGAGAGGTTGCAACCCCATCGCCGCTGCTAGAATACAAAATTCAATCCACAAATAGATCTTCTTGTCTGTGAGCACCCTAAGATTGGCGGTAATTAATATGACTTTCTGACATTACGTGCATTAATTTAACAAAACAATACAACCTTGCCATTTTGCCGACTTAATATATCACAGAATTTGAAGAGCAGTGTGCCAGGTTTTGATTAATTACTAGGTATCTTATATTTACAATGGGAATCCGCTTTGAAATGCTTTCGTCGTGTTCAGGGAAATTTAATGACGTCGTAAAAGCCTGAATCACGGTTAATCTGATTATTTAGATGCCGTATTTTGTTAGAAACATCTTGGTTCGCGTTACATTTTTGTTTATTTGAGGTGAAATATCAGTTTCATTTGAGAATATAATTTGAGGTGAAATAGATATTTGTTTCGTTTGAAATGTTTTCTGGGATCTTTATTGTTTGATGTCGAACATGGCCTAGAGGAAGGAATTTTATTTTTGGATTCTAAGATTTTAATTTAAGGAATTTTTTGTTTGTAAAATAGATCGAATTGCCAGTGAAGAAAACATAATGTTTGTCTAATACTTACGAAGAGAGTCAAATACGCTAGCAGATAGTTTGTTTGCCTTACTTTATACCATGAGCTCAGTTTAGCATAGGCCCGAACAGATCCAAACATTGGATACGAGGGCATTTTTGTACAGATCTGGAATCCGACTTAGTTAACACTTTAGGTTAAACGTATAAGGAAATCATATAAGAATCTCGAAGTAGGTAGTTGGTACTAAAAGATGGGGATATCTACCGTGCTTGGAGAATAAAGCCGTGATATCGTTTCTTTTTTTTCTATTTGACTTGGATCATTATCAGTTCATGCTTTAGGAACCGTGAATACATAATAATTACCTGCAATTTACGGTTCAATACAACGTATTGAATAATATAATTATTCACAATGTTCAAATTTTAATTGTATTTAATGAAGAGTACTAATTATGATGTTTCATAATGGAGGACAGCCGTCACAGCATTGTTCATAGTAGCCTTGCCTTCTGTGCTGTAGATGGTGGGTTCGATCCCCACCGAGAAGAAACATTTGTGTGTTGAACGCAGATGTTTGTTCTGTGTCTGGGTATTATACTCGTATTGCATTCTAAGTATGTATTTACAAAAAAAACATAAAAGTATTCTATCAGTCATCTGGATCTGGATCCCATAGTACAAGCTATGCTTAGTTTGGGGCTAGATGATGTTGAGTAAAAATGACCAAAAATTTTTTTAAATTTGACAGGACGCAATTAGTTTTTAGCACTGCCATCTAGCACAGCTGGTGTTTTGCTTCTGTTATTCTTCTGCATTTTGAGTATTTTCATTCTCTGCTGTAATTACTGACAACAATAGCTGCCTTACGAACACCGCGCGAAATAGACACTTCTAACACATTACTCTAGAACTACGCAAGGGGTAACATACATGATGCGATACAGAATACCGTAATAGTTGTATAATTTCTTGAAAAGTAAAGCATAGAATGCTACCCGACGGACCGACGATATTGTAAAGTTTTTATAAATGTCACAAAACATCTGTTTCGGCCTATAGGTGGTTGAGGCTATGTTCGTGTGAAGGATTGGGTCTTGGTGATGAAACACTAATATTGATGCTAGGACAAACTTTTATTTCCACTTGTAATTAGGTACGTGCAAGATGGCAAGATGGTTGTCGACAAGTAAGAGGTCTAGGGTGTTCAAATAGACAACCAAACCATAGATAACTACATTATAATTTTATCTGTGTTGGGATGCCAACATGCTGGGGGCGCAATAAGAAATTAAACCCAAGAATCTGGTTAAATGGTTAAGCATTGGCTTTACAATTAAATACCATCCAGCATATTAGTAAATACAATTATGAAATTAATAAAACCTTATAAAAAATACGCTAGTTTTCTTTGTACACCTTTTACCTTTCAAGATAGGCAAATTATTTAAAAATCAAAAATATACTAGTTTTATTTTGTACACCTTCTAGGTAAGGTAAGCAAGTGATTTAAGATCAAAAACATTGGATAGAAATAGATGAATCGCAGGTATCTAACCTAATATCTATGTACCTATTTTTATTTCTCTAAAAATCTATCTTATACTAACATAATATTACTTATTCTAAAGGCAGTATACATATACCACTCAGTGATCTTTTATACACTTTTTTGTTGGGTGTGATGACCTCCACAACCCGGATTTTGTTATCTTTACCAGAATAAACCTTTACAATTCTAGCCATAGGCCAAGTTAGAGGACGAGAGTTAGGCTCCCTCAAAATCACTAAAGCTCCAACCTTGACATTAGGTATACTATCACGCCATTTTGGACGAGACTGAAGAATATTCAAGTAATATTTGTGCCAGACATTCCAAAATTGAGATTTGACTTTATTACATAATTCCCAAAATTTTAACCTATTGACAGGAGTATCTAGAACATCTTTTTCAGGGTAGGACGTTAATGCACAACCTACTAGCCAGTGCCCTGGTGTGAGATAGCTAAAATCGTTTACATCTTGGGCTGTCACAGGTAACAAAGGCCTGGAATTTAAGACAGCTTCGATCTGACATAAAATTGTATTAAGTTGCTCATACGTGAGTACATAGTTTTGTATTATGCGCTTTAGATGAAACTTCATGCTTTTTACGGCTGCCTCAGCAAGTCCAGCAAACACCGGTGAGTAACTCGGAGTGAAATGGAATGATATACCTTGTTGAGTTACATAATTTAGCACCTGTGCTTGATGTTCTCGTGAAGCTTGAAGCTCATACAAACGAACTAATTCGTTCCTTGCGCCCTTGAAGCAACCACCGTTATCGCAGTACACGTCTGTGGGTAAGCCACGTCGCGCTATGAAGCGTTTGAAACACGCAAGGAAACAGTCGGTACTGATATCTGATGAAAGCTCTAGATGTACTGCTTTTGTGACGAAGCAGACGAATACGCAAATGTATCCTTTTGTCTGTAGGGCTCGTCGTACGCGCGAATTCTTAACAGCAATGGGACCCGCGAAATCGATGCCTATCTTTTGAAACGGTCTACAAGCGGTTACTCTTTCAGGCGGCAAGGAACCCATTAGTTGCTTAGCGCAGTCAGCTTTCATTCTAAAACAAAGTAAACATTTATGTATTAACTTTTTTACATGTTTGTAACCGTTTACAATCCAGTACTTCTGGTTTAAGCTAGATAATAATAATCTAGGTGCAGCATGTAACAATCTAACATGCTCATGGTTTACAATAAGATCAGTGATTCGAGATTCTTTAGGCAGAACGATAGGGTGTTTTTGCGAGAATGATACTGTTGCATGCTCGATTCTACCACCCATTCTTAGCATACCTACGCCGTCTAGGAACGGATGTAACGGTTTCAATGAACCTTTGACATTTTCACATTTATTATTTAAGCTATTTAATTCATCTTTGAAGTGAATGCTCTGCTCATGTTGAATTATTCTGTGCAACGCTAATTGTAATTCGAGAGAGGATAATGAAGAACTAGAAAACCGTGCTTTTTTATTTTTTAAATTGTGACAGAATCTAAGTACGTACGCCATAACGCGTGTCATTTTATTGAGATCCGAATACCTATCCAGAAAGAGATAGAACTCTTCTTTCTTTTGCGCGACAAGAGATACCTTGGCGTCAGAGAATGTAAGACTCTTCTTCAGTTCAGGCAAGACCTCTGTGGACAATTGTGTGGTGGAAGCTTTAAATTCGTACTTACAGTCCCGTAGAAACTGTGGACCCATCCACCATAACTCGCAGTCAATCATCTCATCTGGATCAGCTCCTCTGCTTACATAGTCAGCAGGGTTCTCTTTCGTAGACACGTACAGCCAGCGCCATCTATATGTTTGCTCTCGAATCAACTTCGCTCTATTCGCAACATAAGCATTGAGTTTCATGGGCTCTGTGGCTATCCATGCAAGTGAGATTTGTGAATCGGAGAATAGATAGACATCATCTATTTTTATTTTCAGGCTCAGAGTATCATAGACTCGGTTCGTGAGCTTTGTTAGTAGAAGCATAGCATTTAATTCTAATCGCGGTATGGTGAGTGCCTTATTATCGCGGGGGTTGATTCGAGATTTAGAGCAGAGTAAAGAACTTGCAGCTTTACCTGAGTTGTCGACCACCCGAAGGTAGACACAGCAGCCATAACCAGTAGTGCTTGAAGCATCAGCGAAGCCAATAAGTTGCATAGCAATAACATTGTGAGGAATCTGTATGTTTCTTTTTATAGTAAGAGGTTGCATAGCAGACAATTTCATAGAAAAGGAAGACCATTCGGATAGTAACGATTGCGGAAGGACATCGTTCCAACCGATTTTTTCGCACCACAACTTTTGCATGAAAGCCTTAGCTTTCATGATGACAGGAGACATGAAACCAAGAGGATCATAAAACTTGGAGATATAGCTCAACACTTGCCTCTTAGTAGGAGCCCCAATTTCGAAAGTGTCTGGGCAGGAAAACACAAAGCAGTCTTTAGCGACATTGAGTGTAAGCCCTAAAGTCTTCATATATAAATTATTCTTTTGTAAATCTAAATCGTCAAATTGTTGTTTGTCTGGGGATATTCCCTCTAAAATATCGCTACAATTTGATGCCCACTTGTGGGTATTAAAACTACCTTTATCTAGTAACTCACAGAGTTGCCGTTTTGCCTCAATAACCACATTAATATCGGAGTGCGAAAAGCAGGCGTCATCAACGTAGGTACAGTTCCTTATAACATAAGAAGCTAATGGATATTCTTTCTCATGCCTTGTAGCAAGCTCGTATAAGCAGCGGGTGGCAAGAAAACTTGAACTTTTTTGGCCATATGTGACTGTATCTAACCGTATACACTTAATATTATCGTTCACATTGTTTCTCCACAGTATATTTTGCAAACTAGCGTGAGAAGGGTTTATGTTCACGCAGCGAAACATGCGGCGTATGTCAGTGGAGATAGTGTACGCACCCAAGCGAAATAAAAGCATAATGTCAAACAGTTCTTTTTGCACAAGAGGACCATTCAGCAATATATCGTTAAGCGAAATTTTCTTATCAGTTTGCATAGAAGCATCGAAGACCACGCGCGTTTTTGTGCTTTTGCTATTTTCGTTAATGACAGCATGATGCGGCATAAAATACAAAGGTTCTTTTTGAAAATCTAATGAGTTTAAATCAATATAGTGCCCATGTCCTAAGTCAATATATTCATTAATAAATTTATTGTATTCGGAAAGCAAGTTGGGATGTTTTTGCAACTTTCTTTCAAGACTTAAGAATCTATAGAAGGCAAACTCAAATGAGTTGCCAAGAGAATCATTTATTTCGTTTAATGGCAACTTCAGAGGCAAATCCACTTGGAATTGTTTGTTTTTGAGCACAGTTGTGCTTTGAAAAATACTATCGCATAAATCATGCTCAGATATTTTTTCAGAATAAGTTTCAGGAACCTTTTCAGTTTCAAAAAACTGTTGTAAAGTATTATCGAGATCTGACTTACAATCTAGACAAAGAAGCGAGACCTTACTTGAGTTCCTATTTGTTGGCTGTGGCAATGCCCCAGCAATGACGTGTCCAAACCTAGTGTTGATGAAGCATGGTTGCAGGCTCTGCTGCTCAGTAAATCGCGAAGCGGGTTGCTCTATAGAAGCTCGTTGCTCCGGAAGCAGTGCCTGGAAAAATATATCGGCTCCAATCAACATATTGATCTCTGACGGGATGTGAAAATCAGCATCTGCAAGCGTCAGGTCTGAAGGAATGGTTAGAGACGTCATGTCCACTTTATACTGTGGGATTTTGCATGTGATTTTATCTAGCACATGACAATTTATGGTCACCCTATAGGGTGTAGACAGCGAGAAGACTTCTAGGGGCACAGAATATTTTGCAATATTATTATTGTTGCTGACCCCCACAATGTTTGTGCCATCCTTATTTGGAGTGATACCTAGAACCTCTATGACCTTACTTGTTACTAAGGATACCTGTGATGCGGAGTCCAATATCGCCTTCACATGAACTTCAGTACCATTCTGAGAATAAAGTTTTATTTTAACAGTGGGTAGTAAAACCTTGTCAGTCTGTGTGTTTGAAATCAGTGCTATCTGAGTTGGTGTTGCATCATCATGAAGCAGTGTGTTGTGAGCTTCTTTGCAAATATTGCAACGGAAGTGAAACTTGCATTTACCAATGTGGGGATTGAGACATACATTGCACAGATTTTTGTCTTTTGAAAATTTTATTCTTTCTGCAGAAGGCAGAGTTTTAAATTGATTGCATGTAAATAATTTATGATCGTTGGACTTACAGTGAGCACAAGTGCTTGCTCTTGATGTTGCAGCGATGTTCACTACTGCCCTGGCAGGCTTGCCTGACATCTGCGGCTCAGCATTCTCTAACGCCAAGGCTCTCTTCTCCATGAACACCAAAAAATCCAACACTGTTGGATCAGTGTCATTGCTTCGCTCAAGTTGGTAAGCCCGGGATGTATATGCATCTAATTTGCGAAACAAAATAGACAATATAATAGGATCCCAAGTTTCAATGTTAACCTGAAGATTCTTTAGGCTAGCTAAACTTTGTTTAACAAGAGATACAAATTCTCTCAAATGTATCGGAGATGATTTGACCAGAGCATTCATATCGAGCAATGAATTGATGTGTTCATTTACTATTTTAAATTTGTGATTGTACCTTTCATCAAGAAGCCTCAGCGCTTCATCGTAACTGCCCGCTTCTAGTGGGAGATTCTTTATGATATCAAATGGTTCCTTTTGTAAGAATGATCTTAGGTAATATAGCTTTTGAATGTTATCAATTGACCTGTCTTTGTGAATAATTGCTTTGTACAAGTTAATAAATGGAGTATACTCACTATATTTCCCATTGAATGTTTGAATTTCGATTCTAGGTAACTTTGTTCTAAATGAAGGATTTCCTGCATCTGAATTTGGGGATGCCTTCGCTTTAATGGCCTCATTTATTGCAGACAATATCGTAAAATACTTCGTCTCACAATCAGCAACGTCCTCATTGTCAGTATCATCGAGCGCAAGGATTTGTTTATTGTAACCCTCATACTCACTAAAGATCTCCGACACCCTTGATCTTTTTGCCTGCAATGTAGCTAACGTACTTAATTCTACATCTTGTTCGTTATGGACGAATTGATAAAGTCTGGTGAGGGATGCTTTGGCATAGCCTCGAGAAGCTTTTATTTGTTTGAGTGTCTTTTCATCAGACATCGTGACACTATTCGACTCTTGCGCACTTTAGGAAGGTAACTTATTTATAAACACTTTGCTTGCTACCTAATATATCGCCTAAAATACGTAACTAACTATAACGCTAAATTGATTTTATAAAAATTATATGTAACGACACGAAAAATTGCTTGAATGCAAACGTTGCAAAACAAGATGGAGTCCGCTGCCTTGTATTGTACAACCACGACGAACTAGGTATAGACTTGCGTGTGATTGTAGACTTGGCGGAAGTTGCACGTCGTCCAATGAAATTGCAGTGCTGACGTCTGTCACTTGATGACAGGGATGCTGATTGGCTCGCAGCTTGTTGCGTCAACACTGGAAATATGGCGCCCGTTGGCGCGGAAATTTGAAGTCTCCGTCGATGTCTTGCGTCTCGCTCTGATTACTCGCTTGCACGTATTTTCTTCTCTGTCTTGCCACACACGGGAATTTTTGCGTGTTGTATGACAAAACAAAATGGCTTGAATACCTGAGTCTCACCACGCGTGTTCAATCTCGTCACGTTGAAGACCCAATCCTTTCCCGTGCTCGAAGGACCATATGTTTCGGCCTATAGGTTGTTGAGGCTATGTTCGTGTGAAGGATTGGGTCTTGGTGATGAAACACTAATATTGATGCTAGGACAAACTTTTATTTCTACTTGTAATTAGGTACGTGCAAGATGGCAAGATGGTTGTTGACAAGTAAGAGGTCTAGGGTGTTCAAATAGACAACCAAACCATAGATAACTACATTATAATTTTATCTGTGTTGGGATGCCAACAACATCTGATGTCCCACCTGATATTAAGTAATAATTATCACCTATTAGCGAAACGCGCGTGACTTCGTCCGCGTGAAGTTATTTTTCATAAAAACTTAAATCCCCACTGTAGCCGCTTAAGGGTTGAAGTTTAGAAATTCCTTTCTTAGTACACCTCCACGCACCAAGACAAATATACCCTGAAAATATCAAGTCTCTACGATCAATGATTTAGGCTGTGCGTTGTCTATATGTCAGTCAGCCAGGCAGGACAAAGATTCTTATAATTGGTATAGATTACGTGTTAATGTAGTAATATGCTCTACGATACACTGCTTTGACACTGAATGCACATCGCAGAAAGATGGTCTTAAAATTATTTTTTTTTGGAAATGTGTAAAAATCTTAAATTGAAAGGTTCTTGTCATTCAAAGTTACTAAAAGACTGAGTTTTTTTATTGCATTACCTTGTTTGGTAAATCGTATTTTCTAGGCGAGTTCCTCAGCGACAAATTAGCGAACAGCGCGGTAACGGCTATTTAGCATCTAATCTTTGGGATTAAGTTTTACGTAAGTTTATGGTCCATGTACAACTATCCTTACATAGACCTTTACACTAAGGCAAATGGCTATATCCCAGAGAATGTTCAATTTATGACTATTTTAATTTGGGTCCTACTGTCCAAAATATACTTCAAGAGAGCTGTAAGCCCGGCTAACGACCTACGAAGGAGGTAATTATGAGCCCAAGCAAACAAATTTAACACAAACCTCATTACTGTTACTAAGAAATAGGGATTTTAAAAATGAAACATTTTTTTGTGTGTTGATAAACTTATTTTCCTCTAAAAGATTTTATAGTATCCCAAAACTGATTCCCTCGAGTGAGATTTAAGCCCATGTCCAACACGACACCCCTTGATATGGGGATGCGCTAACCAACTGCGCTATCGAGAGCTTTATCGGACGCGACGAAATAACCCTTAACATTTAATATAAAAGATATAACTCGTTATTGGCCCTGTATTACGACAAGCTTTATGCTCGTAGTCTATTTTTCTATAGATTAACTTTGCCTAACAACACTGTGGATGATTTAGTTCTTCCAATGCTCTTAAAATTAATTCAGTTCATGCAGTGTAGGTATACAACATAAATTACCTCACAAAACTAGCAGTTTTAACTAACGCGGCCATTTAGAAATGAACTAAATTACCTGTCAGTTAGGTGAAGTTAGAGAATATCTCTAGAAAGGAAAGTTCTCAAAAAAATATAAAAATATAAAAAAATAAAAAAGTTACGCTAGGTTAGGCAGCACTTATCTTAAAATCACAAAACTAATTGCTGGGCTTTTTTCAATTAAACATAAATAACGATATCTTTAATAAAATATAATTCAGAAAAACTACGACAGTAGAGAGTTAAAAGAGTGTCGCTATATAATGTGCGCGTGTCTTAAATAAATTATACATGAAATATTCTTATTGCTAATGTGAATTAATATCCATTACTTGCGGAAAATGTTTTGTCAACGCATCCAGTATATTATATTATTTTCTCATAAATTTTATCGCGGTCACCTTCACGTGGTTATTATAAATAATAATAATAATGCTGGATAATTCACACAGCATCATCTAGCCCCAAGCTAAGCAGAGCTTGTGTTAATAGGTACTAGATGACCGATATACTTAATACACACACACATATACACATTACACATATATATTTATTATTATATGTAAAGATACATTTATTCAGCGACAGCCATCACAGCTCAGTTTGTAGTAGCCCTGCCTTCTGTGCTGTAGGTGGTGGGTTCGATCCCCACCGAGAACAAACATTTGTGTGATGAACATAGATGTTTGTTCTGTGTCTGGGTGTTGTATTGTATTCTATGTATGTATTTACAAAAAAAAAAGTATATAAGTATACTTACAGTCATCTGGTTCACATAGTACAAGCTATGCTTAGCTTGGAGCTAGATGATGTCGTGTAAAAAATATCCTGACATATTTCGACGGCCCCACCGAATAAACGTGTAAAGTGAAAATCGCAATTTTACAGGAAAAATAAAAAACATAAAAAAAAATATAGCTCATTATTGATTAGATGTACGTCAATACAATGTATAGACAAATTAAAGGAAAAAAAATTATCTATATTTCGTTAAAAAAACCGATAAGCTAATATTAATGATTTACGAGAAATTAATAAAAACCCCTGTTACATTTTTATTCTAGTAACAAAATTTTGGTATGCTATGTTTACACTATTATTCGTGGGAAAATATGTTATTACCTAAAAGTGTAACTTATTATACCTTTTTGTTCTATGGACATAATAGGATTTGTCAATATTAGTATTAGGTAGTTACACATCGGCAAAACTCTTTACAGTTACAGTATTTTTTGAATTTCCGACGAATAATATTCTAAAGTAAGTTTGCATTAAACGTATAAGAGTAAACGGTGTGCAAAATCACATTGTTGCAATATTCGTGTGAGTTTAGTGTTTTTATTTTCCGTAGAATAAACATTCGAAGTACGCTTTTTTTGATTGTTTTCGTTAAATTTATTGGAAAATCTTTCTGAAAAAAATTTAGAAGGTGTATTTTAAATCGACACACCGAAAAACAAAAAAAAAAAAAATTACGGTAAGAGCTCTTACACGTTTATTCGGTGGGGCCGTCGATTTATTATTATTATTCCATAGAAAGATACAAGTTCTAACCATCAGAATCTAGTTAGAATAGGAAACTTCGCACCTATACCGCACCGCATCGTGTAAGCCTGCCTTTATACCAAACACCTGCAAATGAATCCTACCGGAACATACCTACCGTGAATATATCGTGGGTCTCGTAAGACTTACAGGATTCCGCGCTAACAAATTATTTCAATTACGCATTGCAGAACATTTCCTTGACAAATTTAGGAGTTATGTGGTACTTATTGTGTGCTAGCTTTTGCTCGTGACTTTGTCTGAATGAATTGCTTCTACGAATCTTCAGGAAGACTTAACTTGTTGTGCGTGATGCTATATAGAAGAGAAGAAGAAAAATCGTCGTAAAGCTCAGGGCCTAAGCTCCAGCTCCTCGCGATCAAGCCTAGAAGAACAGGCAAAGAACTTATTACATCATTATAGTATTACGAAAGTATTAATCCGGTGGTAATTCCATATTTCTGATACTAAAAATATCCAGGATATCTATGTGATGTAATTTCAGAGTACACACTCATATTAATTAAAACCAGATGCAGTCATAACAAAGCCTCAACTTTCCAAATTCATGTATCTGGATAGTTTCGATTTGTAATTGCGAGCTAGAACTCATACAATAGTTGGTCATAGTTTGGTAGGTATTTCGCTAGTACTGAGACTGTTTGGAACATCTGGTTTCAATACGGAATCAATTCTACAGAACCTATGTAATTGGGTAGGTACTGTCAGAAACAAAGTAGATTAGAACTGACACATCTGTTTCTTTATGTAAATAACTGTGTCTTGAACTAAGAAAAATAATAATAATGCTGGACAATCCACACAGCATCATCTAGCCTCAGGCTAAGCAGAGCTTGTGTTATGGGTACTAGATGACTGATATACTTAATACAATACATTACATACATTTTTTATTATACATAGAAAATACCCAGAACACCCGGAATAAATATTTGCAGATCTTACAAACATTTATCCCAAGGCAGGAATCGAACCCGCAACCTCCGCGTTGCAGGCGGACATTCGCCCGCCGCGCCACATCGGTCGTCGAAATGTTTATTAGCCAAAGTAAATCTTAAATGTGTAGTGATTCCGGCACAAAATAGGAACTCTCCATCACTATAGCTCCAGGAATGGGCAGCAGTATCTTCTGAGTACGAAATACCAACATTGCAGTCACAAGTCTGCTTGCCAAGTGTGACTATGGCAAACCCCTTTAAACATGGAGGAGGTCCTATAGAGGACTTATTTAGGTCAATGACAAAGATAAATCTTTAAATATATCCCAAAGTTATAGCTATTAAGTTTTTACCGAAGCTATTAAAGATTCTAAATTATCAAATGTACATAACTTCTGTTGTTGCCAGTACTTCTGATAATAATGAGGCATGGAATGGTTTGCGTAATAATTGTCTATTCTGGTTCTAGAAACGTTAAGGGTAAATGGGACTAAGTCTAGCAGTAAGTTTTTCAGATGGACATTGAACCGTTTTAAACCCGGTTCTGTTTTTTTATAAATCCTGCTGCTGGTACAAGCAGATTTCGCCTGAAGTGGTAACCATCACTAGAATTATAACGCATTGGCTTGCAGATCACTTAAGTTAGAAACAAGTACTACGATTTTTGTTCTGCGTCCATACTCTGATGCATACAGAGGCCAATTCTCCTAACGAGATATCGTCGAATTTAAGTTTTGATCGTGTCAATCTTCAAACAGTATTCTTTGAAAAAGATATTTCAGACAGGTCAAACTTCGACAATCAAATTTTTGTAAATTAATCTTCTTATGGGATTCGTTTTTCTGTCATCATTGTATTTTCATTTTAATTGTTTTTTTAGTGTTATTTTAAGTTCTGATGGGTAATTTCGGTGGTATGTTAACCATTACTTGAGGTCTTAGCACAAGTGTGAACAGTTGAAATGAAAGTGTGTTATGTGGCATCCTGATTTGAACGAAAATGTTTCCCTTTGATTTTGAAGAAAAACGCCATCTTTTTCTTCAAAACCAATGACACGGCTGTCATTGTTTGTCACTACTTTTTTTACCGACTCGACTCGACAAATGATGGACACATGCCACAAAAAAAAAAAATCTTCTTATAAACGTTCCTGTCATTATTTCTAACTATTTATTGGTAAGAGATGTTAGTCATTTATGCATTGTTTATATTTTGACAGTTTTTTATGCAAGATCATAAATATATTCTAAATTTTTTTCTTATGCTGACTGGCTGACTGATATATAGACACACACAGCCTAAAAACCACTAGTGGTAAAAACTTCAGGGTATATTAATTGTCTTGGTGCATAGAGATGTATTAAAAATGGAGTCTCCAAAATTCAGCTTCTAAACAGGTACCTACAACGGTTGTTGAAGTTTGTATAAAAATAATTTCACACGCACGAAGTCGCACGCATTGGTAGTCAATAATAATCACTTTAAATATCCATCAAACCAAAGTAGATAGCTGTGATGAAATAATGCGGCATTTTCATATAAAATACGTAACGTCTCATCTCGACCTTAATTCCATCTCAATCCCCGCAAAATTGCAATAAAACCATCAAAATATTTCCGACGTGCTCAACGGGCAACATTTAAAATTACATTTTTACAAACACGCTTCCTCGTTTAGGCGCCCTTATCTCAGAACCATCATCTGTTATTCATTTGAGACAATTTTAGCTTTTTACGTTACTACTGTAAATAGTGTTGGAGAAAACTCAACATGATTATTCTATAGAAAGGCTAGAAAATACTACATTTGCGAAGTTGAAAAGGAGATGTTTTAAAACTTTTTTGATCCAGAGTTAAGGCCCATTTAGACGGGGAGAGTTTCTCGTACGTTTCCTTACGAGAAACCATAAGCTACTATCACAAGCAATAATCGCCATAACACAATCGTATCAAATTGTTTACATACAGGCAAGAACTAAAATCTCGCCTACGATAATGTCATACGAGATTCGCATATGACTTATCGCTAGGCGATAATTGCTTATGTTTGTTTACACAACAAAAGTATAGTTAGCAGATTCTTGCTTATGAGAGTCTCGACTTGTATAAACACGATCTCCCGTGACATATTTTCAAGTTGATACGAGTATTGTACAAATCAGTTTGAATCGTTTTTAGTGCGAGATTTGTTAGTCGAGTTAAGTGATTACTAGTATAAAAATGACACAAAAATCTTTTAAATTCGGTTCTGCCCACAATATTAAGTTCATTGAACTGTATAGAAGTTAATATATATAATTAAAACACCCTCGCGCACTGCACTCATGGTAGCAACTGGCATAAAATCTCGAAATACGATTATTGCTTTAAAATTCTGTTTACACGGACATAATAATATTCCATTGCAAGGCAATTGTCGCCCAAGGCAGCGAGCGAGGAGAGCGATTGTTTAGACGAAAAAAATGTTTTATATTCCTTTGATAATCGTATCTTCGAGACGAGAAACTCTCCCCGTCTAAATGGGCCTTTAGACAAAACGAAGATTTTTGTTATTTGAAGAGTTGCTCTGGCGTAGTGATTGACATGGTACAAAGGTACATAATGTACTAAGTGCTAGTCAATTAAAAATATAAAGGAAAAATAAAGTGATTACTTCTTACAAGTTACCATCACGGTGGCGCGATATCGCAATAAAAATGCAAAAATGAAAAGTAGCTATCTGCCTTGTCCTGAAAATATCCAAACTGAAAATTAATATCGTTGTGTATAGTCAAGCTTCGCAAACAGAGAACGCGTCACGTGCGCCAGCAAAATTTGGAACTGTAATGAGAATAATAAATTTCTGCCTGCAAAATAAATCATTTTAAGTTAAGCATTATAAAGAAAGACTTTGCCCCAGGGGTGTAAATATATTCAAAGAGCACCCCCGTTTCATTAGTATTTTTTGAAAAAACAAATAAAATGTAAATGAGTACATTGGATTTAATTTCACAGAGCTGAATCAACCTAGGAATAATAGAAATATCGTATCTTAGCTCTAGTAGCTAGACTGCCAAAGTTCCAGACATTAGATTTTCTTTTTCTTTGTAGGAATCCTTGACAAAGCTAAACAAAGGTTGTTCTTGGAGTAAATAATAATAGGGAAGTCACATTTAGCTGATTAGGACAACTCTTACTTAATTATTTGACTTCGGAGTAGGGTCGCTTATTTTTGCAAGATAACATCTCATTCATTAGTGAGAAAAAGAAATAGGCGTTGGTGCAAAGCGGTGATGCCTTTGTGCTTGCTTGCTGTTGTTGTCACAAAGCAATCTTATGTTGAACAATGGGTAAACCAGTCATTGTGTCACGTAAAATTCACTTTTGTTACGTCTTGAACACAGAATATAAAAGCAATCAAAATATTATTTTGTTTTCTAAATAGATTTTTTGGAATTAAATGTACCGTAAAATTAATTCTATAGAAAAAAAAAGATTTATTTTTGTTGCTTCGTGTTGAATAAAGTCAAAAAGTACATAGCTGATTGAAAAAGTTATGCTAACAAAATTATCGGCGAGTAGCATGTGCTTTTCTACCTACTCGTACAAAGCCAGGGCAGACTGCTAGTACAAATACACAAGAACAGTTGTAAAACTATTTGAACATTTGACTTTAAGCAAAATATCGATCGCGCAAACTTTAAGCTTTGAGATATAATTACTAATAAAATGATTGCCACATGCACTTGACACAACAAAATGTTCCTATAATACCAAGTTTTAATGCTCTTTGTTTGAGTAAAATAGCTTCAAGTGCTTTGGGAAAGTTACAGCGACACTTGAAACTTTTAAAAGCTTGCGACTTTGTCGCACGTCGATTTTTGACTAATCCTTGAGACGCTAAAAAGTTTAAAGCGTTTGCACTCATTTTTGTAGCCAAAACACTGATCGCTATTCCTTGTAACAAACAAACGCAAAAGTCATTTTACTGATACACTTTTTTGTTAACACAGCGTGCATTGTAAACGAAACGCAGCATCAAAAATAACTTTAAATAAATAAAATAAATAAATAATGCTGGACAATCCACACAGCATCATCTAGCCCCAAGCTAAGCAGAGCTTTTGTTATGGGTAGGTACTAGATGACTGATATACTTAATACAATATATTACGTACATAGATATTTTTTATTATAAATAGAAAATACCCAGAACACCCAGAATAAATATTTGCAGATCGTACAAACATTTATCCCGAGGCGGGAATCGAACCCGCAACCTCCTGCGTCACAGGCGGACATTCACCCACCGCGCCACATCGGTCGTCAAAACCAAGCCGCAAAACCAACCAACTTTCCCAAGCCGTTTTTGATATCGCGTTGTTTTTTGTTATTTGGCTGGAGTGTTTTAGGCCATAAATAAATTAGTAACAGCATCTACGTTCATTTGAAACAAAGGTTTACAATTCGATTTAGTTTAGTCGATAAAAAATAGTGTCTTTTATTTTTTTGATACGACTCGTATAAGAATATCATCAACTATAAAAAAGAACGGCATGGTAAAAAAATCACACCATCTCTTTTTTTTAAGTAGGTAGGTACACTAGGTACTTTGTAAACAAGATTTCAAAAAAAAGAATGGTTTCCCCTGCGTCGCTCCGCCACCGCGTCGCTCATGAATAACTATTGTTATGCTAATTTAAAATTATGCTAATTATTGCCTCGGCGTCGCTAATAGCAAAAGTACACTCAGCCTTCAAAATCAAAATACTTAATCGTTTCGAATAAAATCACAGTAAATACAGCTATTTATTACAATCTAACATTACAAAAGAACATAAAATATTTTTACTACCTACAAACTTATAAATAAAATGGCATTCATAAACAAAACAACGTGTAAATATAAAAAAAATATTAACTTCGTTCTTATATATTTTTCTGAAGAAGCAGATATTAGATTAATAAAAAAATTTTTTTGATTCACTATGTATGTTAGATGGGTTTCAATATTACCAAAGGAACTTAAAAAAACGATTTTCCTAGTTCTTACATGTATAGGCTAGATACTATCTAAATATTGTCGCAACTAACGTACGTACAATCCACGAAAAACGTGAAATTCAAATTTTGAGACGACTGTACCGATGACCTTGAGGCGAGCGAGCCAAGAAGCGACGCGGTGGCAGAGCGACGCAGGGGAAACCATTCAAAAAAAATATCTTTAATATACAAACTTACTTACATACTCACAGTTTTATAATAGTATAGACAGATAGATACATAAATATCATGGTATGTATTTTTTACAGCACTGAAGCCCAACCAATTGACCGATATGTAAGGCTAGCAAATGATAATGATTACTTTTCAGTAAAGCAGTTTCAGTAAAAGTAAGGAACATCCCAAGCACTAACGTTTCGTACAAACAACGATTCCTCGAAAGTTATTTTTTAAATTAAATTTTTCGCAAACATAAGTCCCGTCGAGTACGCGTCGTCCGCGGAAATCCTCGCGGAAAATGGATTTTACGGAAATAAGACCGAGGGCTAGGTTAAACGCTGAGGCCAAGGCTAAACCAGCATACAAATATTTTTAGAATAGTGATATGATAGTGGGTAAAGATTTTCTGGAAGAGATAGCTTTCAGTGATAAGACCGCCTATTGCACTGGTTTCTTAGTTGTAATTTAATTGTTCTATTTCGTATTTTAATAGTGTACAATAAAGCTATAATCTATATCTATGCTAGGCTAGCGTGCTACGGGCATAGGCCCGTAGCACGCTAGCCTATTGCTCTTTACTCTTTCCGCCACTGGCACTACATTCAAACTTTCCTTATTGTACTCATTTCTTATCTTAATTTAATGGACAATAATTAATTTAAATACCAACTTTTAATTTACCGGGGCAGCTAGTAAAATAAATATTATGTGTGTGTGCACCTTACAGTGTCTGCAATAAATAACTAAACAAAATACAAAAATCTTATCTTAATATAGTTTTGCCGCATATATTTTCATCTTTTTACAAACCTATTTTATTAGTGTGTGAAATGTACTAAGTTCGTTTTTATCCATCCACGCTCCGCTTATCGCTCCGCTTTGACCTCGACCCACCTCCCATGCAGCGCCGCTATGCCTAAGGAATTCTTTAATATTTTTTATCTCGCCAAAACTTGTACTAACACTACTAAAATGAAAGTTTGTTAGTCTGATATACTTCTATTAAAGGCGTTAAATTAACATTTATTTAAGGCTACATGAAAGTTTACATCCTAGTCGTTGCCACAATTATTGTGTATTGAAACAAAGTGGTTTTGAAAACATTATTAAATTAATATTAATTAACCTAGTAACATTTTATCTTCTCGTGGCCTTTTGTGGCTGTACGGAGGTCACATTAGTTAATAGTAAATTAGAAGAAAATCTTAAATAACACAAATAATTAGGAGGAAACGGTATGTCCGTTTCCTCCTAATTATTTGTGTTATTTACACAGAACTAAGTCTTGGTCCTACTACTTATTATCCCGTGAAAATATAATGTTTGTTCACGGGAAAACTAAATCTATAACAAGAGGAGTCGCAGGTGAAAACTGGTTTTATAATATTTCTCACCTCGCTGAAATGAAGAATAAAACAACCGTAGATTCTCATTTACTGTGAAATTAGCTCGTTAATCTGTTCAAGGTTTGTTTGATAAACTTGAGAGGACTTTATTAGTTTCCGGTTTCGAGCTTAAAGCCGCTCAAACTCTGTGTTTTGGAAGTTTATTGTATTTTGAAAGCGTAAAAGAAATTTAATTTGAACGAGCTATACCTACATTAAATAAATACTTGTTTGACCTAAAATTCTCCCTCTCCTTTCTTCTATATAGCCCACTAGTCCGTTATTCGACAGTTCAGCAAGTGTGTAGTGGATAAATCAATAAAAAATCTAAAAAAAAGAATAGTTGGCTACAACTAAACTACACTTTTATTTATTTCATCTGCTTATCCTTGTGCTAAGATTTTAAATAATGTTGGATAAAATACCATCAAAATGGCTTATTGGAATTGAAAATAACACTAGAAACATTCTACAGATCCATTATTTCTAGATACATTATTTCTATGTACTTATCTATCAGTCTCTAAATGTCTATTGTTTTTAGTTTTGTAATCCTGTAATGTGTGTGCTCAAGCCGCAAATAAATTTCTATCTATGTCTAAACACAATAAAAAGCTTTGTTGCTTCTAAAAAAGACAGAAAACGAATCGTCCTAAAATGATTTCAGCATCAACTTAATGACAGGTGTCACAGATTACATTCCAGTGGTTACGACTGACAACTAGAGTCTCCCTTTTTACCGTACTCAGATCTCCGCCTTTTTGTTTTAAGATTAGTAAACACTTGACGTTGGCAAATTCGTGGCAACCCTCAGCCGCTGAAAAGCCATATAATAAGAGAAGAAGAAGAAGCTTTAAGGCAAAATCACATTCGACATGATCCGCGTGGACTGGCGTCGACAGTCTCAGACATTCTGTATGGGACAGACAGAAACAAAAAGAGCAAACCTGGTGTTCTCACTTTTGATGTAATCACAAATGTATGGGAGCGATACGCCTCTGATTCGTCACGTAATATGAAAGAATTGGGAACCAAATGACTGATAAAATACTAATATTCGTTGTTTTTTTTGTAAATATGTACTTAGAATACAATATAATACTCAGATACAGAACAAACATCTATGTTCAACACACTATGTTTGGTCCGGTGGGGATCGAACCCACCACCTACAGCGCAGAAGGCAGGGCTACTACAAACTGAGCTGTAACGGCTGTCAAACACAATACTGTGCGTAAGTGCAATGCATAGACAAAGGACAAACAGATACAATAATACATATAGGAAAATTTACATTATCTTCCTCTCATTTATATAGCATGGTTTTCTCTTTTGTAACCATGTTTATGCTTAAATTACAATGTTGTGGCTGACCCACGTATTTATATTAATAATTGAGTTCAAGTGAACTCCTACAAATATTTCATAAGCACAAAAAGGTCTTCGAAATCGGCTTACTATAAGTATTGTTGGATACCAAAGGGGTGGAGAACATACTGGGATTCAAAAAGGTGTAATAATACTTTGGCCCGGTATTATACACAAGAATTTTTTTATTACAACAAACTCAAGCCCTCTTGCACAATAATCTGATTTAATTTTATTTAGTTAAGTAACCACGTTCACCAAGATAAACATGGTTAGCGTCAAAGTAATAGCGGCTTAATTTTCCTTGTGCAAGATGTTAAACGTGATTAGCTTCCTAAATGCATTAAGTGATCGTTGTGTAAGCGAGCCTTAGTGTTGTTTTTATTTTATTTATTTATTTAACAAAATCCACAGCTCATAAAGAATGCGCAAATATCGAGTAAAACTAGTTTAATGCTTGGGTACTCCTTACAATCCTTATCGTTTTCTCTGTTTAAATGTGTTCGCTGAGACAGCAGTGCGGCGGCTAGCCACAGGTACCAATCGGGCTGACGCCTAGGTTTTATGTGTCACGTCGCCAGTCGTCTCTCCCCGCTCGCACTGTATAAACATGTAGCACTATTGTGGAAAATGAATCAGTAAATGGAACATGTATATATCATTGAATCATCCTGAAGAAATGTAGCTAGAAGACCAGGGGAACACGTCTTTCTTATACCCTCTACAAGCAGTAATATCACACCCTTCAAGCTGGAACACAGTAAGCTTCTTTGCAGCACAAATAGACAAGGTGTTGGTACTTCACCGGATAAGCCTTTCACTAAGAGCTCTACTACTAAAACGTATTTTTTCCTATAAATAGTTAAAGGTCTTTGAACTTCAAAGTTCAAGTCAACAGTACTTTTACTACTACACTCTTTATGTCTCCTTTGTATACTTTCCCATTTATTTTGTCCAGATTTCGTGAGGCATTAAATTGGGTTTGCGGTTGACCGCAGCTGTCTTCGCGGCAGTAACTGTGAGCGGCCAAAAGGGCTTTGTCACTACAAGTTTAAAGAAGGTTGACAACCACTGAAAGTTAAGACGTGTATATGACAGCCTATCATATTATGATGCGTATCAAATTATGATTTGCTACTCGGAAGGTATAGTTTCACGATTGTAACGGCACGGTAGATATCCCCTCAGATCTTATAGTACCAAAAAACCTACTCGAATTCTTTGATGACTAATAGAGGTTGGATGACTAATAAAGTTTATTATTATGAGTTTTGTTTATTATTTTTATAAATTTATTTTCTTGCATTAAGTAAATAATCTTAGCTTTGAAATTGTATTTTACTCATTGTTGTGTAGATTTTTAGTTCATTTTATAGATATTTTTGTTTCTTTTTAAACTTATGTAAAAGTTAGCCGTAATACTGAAAATCATGTAAAGTTTATGGAAGGAGAATCTCTTTGGTGTGGAATGACGATAGGTAGGAACTATTTTTTCTTCTGTAACGGATGTGAGTGGATTCGGATTTGAATAGGCTTTCGCCCCCGTCTACCCTCATTCGTTCACCCACCCGAGTTATTCCGCATAACCGTACATTCAACACCAAAAACAAATTACAAAACCGAAACTTTGGAAGTAAAATCTAAAATGGTTTTCGAAAGTCTAATTAAGAAATGTCGTTTTAATATTTAAATCTTAATGTTTATTATTTTCTTTTTAATATTCTACACAATTCATGTTTCCCGTTGAATAAAAAAGAAAGTCCTTCTGTTATTGAAATGAGGAAAATTCCGAGATATTTATTTGAAATTCGGCAAACATTTTTTTGTCCGTAAGCGTACAATCTCCAGACATTCTTATATGTACTATGAAGGCAATCCTATGATGTACAGCCCAGACGATCCGGGCCACAAAAGGAAAAGGAAATAGGGTTACTTGGTGACCCTCTAAAGGGTTAATCGAATTCCTTTTGATATTCCATTATTTGGTGTGTTTGCAACTCTACAGGTAGGTACAGAGCCCATTTTATTGTTTTTTCTATTTTCTACTAGAATGAGCACATAGACGTAGCTTATGCTTGGTTTTGTTCCTCTAGCGGCCATATATATATATAACCAAAAGTTACCAATAGCTTAAATTATTACTATCTGTTACCAATGTGGACAAACAGTAGCAAAGTGTGTTAAAATTTGAGTAAGGTTTGTAAGTATGGAGTTAGCCTTCAAAACGTGATCATTTTGGTCTGGCCTAACAACAGCTCAGTTGGTATCTCTACTTTTTGCGCTGGAGATTGTGGGTTCGAGCTCCACCGAGGACCATAAACAACAACATCATTTGTATCAAGATGTTTGTTTTTTGTGTGGGTATTTTTATATTGCTTTGCCATGGTTTTTTTTTCAATCTATATTAATCATACTCCAGACTCACTGACATATAGAAAACGCATTCTAATATGGTGGTCGTAGAGACTTGAAGTTTACAGGATATATTTGGTACTTAGAGGTATGCATAGAAAGGAATTCTTAAAAACCAGCCCCTAAACGGGTAGGTACAGTTTGTTTGAATTATTATAACTTCGTTGTTTGTAGCACATAATAAAAGCCTTGCTTAGTTTGTCTACCAATTTATATATAAGCACTAACTCTATACACTATTTGTACCCATTACACTGCTTTTTGTAAGAAATAAATTTATCTTTAGCAATAATCATTTATTATTGTTCAGTATTTTTGATTTGGCAATATTGATCTGATTTCACTGAAGTAACTCCGCTAAATTTTGACCTTCAACGACTTAAGTCCGATTCTTCATTAGGAGAAGGAACCCTCATTAATTTTAACTGTGTATTTACTTCCTTGACAAACAAACAAAACAAATAAAATTAATATTCGCATAACTGGCGTCTAACTCTTTTACCGACTGTAATTACTCCGTTGTTTGGAAAAGACAAATTACCAGAGACTTCCTGTATCATGGTTACGGCCTTTGTTGCGTATTTATTACTTTTCTTTTGTCACGGTGTTAAAGTGTTTTTAATTTTTGTGTTTAGGACTGTTTCTTTTCATTAAGTTTGTTTTTGTTTATAAGACTTGCTGATGGAACAAGCAAATGGTCCACCTAATGTTAAGTAATACTACTTGTAACAAAGTATTGCCTCGCAGGACACGTTCGTTAGGAATGTATCCTACGATGCACTGTGCACATTAATAAGCCTCAAGTGCCTGTGACTTTACCGCCACTCACACTTTTCAAACCGGAACACAGCAAGCTGCTTGGCGGCGGGAATAACTATGGTTGTAGTACTTCAGACAAGCCTTCCATTTTGACTTTATTGTTACTCCTGGGTGCTAGTATTTACGTTTTTACTAGGAATGTCGTGATGTTTCAGTTCATTACAAGAGTTCAATTTTAAGAATAAGTACGCACTAAGAAAGATATATCTTTTGTACATACAAGTAGGACTCTTCCATACTTGTGTGTCTGCCACCAGGCTTGGCTGGCGAGTGGGTTACCGCGTGTGGGTATTGGTGTTTTACTCATAGGATACTGCTGCCGTTTTATTGATGTTTTTCTATAGTCTATTAATATCTACGGAGAAGATTTGACGACAGATGTGGCGCAGCGGGCGAATGCCCGCCTGCCACGCAGGAGGTTGCAGGTTCGATTCCCGCCTTAGGATAAATGTTTGTATCTATCTATCTATCTATTTAGCCCGTATGCACCCACTGCTGGGTATAGGCCTCCTCTTTTAATGTTTGTATGATCTGCAAATATTTATTCCGGGTGTTCTGGGTGTTTTCTATGTAAAATAAAAAAATATCTATGTATGTAATGTATTGTATTAAGTATATCAGTCATCTAGTACCCATAACACAAGATCTGCTTAGCTTGGGGCTAGATGATGCTGTGTGAATTGTCCAACATTATTGCTATTATTATTATTATAGAGGGTTTCTCTATTGTAAGACTAGCACAAAGTCTGACTTATTACAAAGAATTCGTAAAAATTTTTAGTGTGCAATAAATTTTTTAGATAAAATAAAGTAAACTATTTTGAATTGATGACTTGAAGACTCTTTGTAGCTTTGTAACATTTGCTATGGGTTACATTGAGCTCATTAAATATTCCTTGGAAAGAAATTGCATTGTCGTCTGATATATTAGTAAAATAATAATGAACAAAATTATTAAAAATTCATCTTTTTTGTCTTATTTGTGCATTTGGCGTGTTTAATTAATAAAATAATTTCTAGGCATTGTCGTCTGATATATTAGTAAAATAATAATGAACAAAATTATTAAAAATTCATCTTTTTTGTCTTATTTGTGCATTTGGCGTGTTTAATTAATAAAATAATTTCTAGGTAAATGTGCTAGTTGTTCATTTTTTTACATGCTTCTACTTGTTTGTACTTAGCCGTTACCTCTCATGGATAGTGTAAAAGGCGACTAAGAATATGCACCGGAAGATAGTTGGACTCGCACGCAAAGGGTTCCGTACCATTATTCATAATAAAAACGGCAAAAAACACGTTTGTTGTACGAGGGCCTCCTAAAATATTTATTTTTTTCTATTTTTTAGCATTTGTTGTAATAACGGTACCAGAAATACATCATCTGTGAAAATTTCAACTCTCTGAATATCACGGTTCATAAGATAAAGCCTAGTGACAGACAGACAAACAGACAGGCAGCGGAGTTTAGAAATAGGGTCCCGTTTTACCCTTTGGGTACGGAACCCAAAAAAACCCAAAATATGGGGGAGGCCTTTGTCCAACCGTGGACTAACTACTTAGGCTAATGAAGTGACAAAGTTACTTCTTTGTAGCAGAAAACAAAGAAGTAGCAAATGGTATAGTGTGGTGAGCGTAGTACTAAGCTGAAAATACACAAAAGTGCGGCATGCTCGTTAAAAAAATGTTGTCAAATAGCAAACCACGCAGTAAAAAACAATTTATAGTATACACTCGTTGATATATCAATAAAAAAAAATAGCTAGGAACCTCCAGTATTTTCAGGACTGCTGTCCCGTATATATTTTCTTTTGTTCCAGTGGAAATTACATTTCAAATGGAAAATGTGAAATGTGGCATAGGTACCGGCTCGTTCGTTAAACACAAATCTTTACTGTTTATGGTCTAAAGGTGGGCGCCGAGTCTGTTTATTTTCTGAATTATAAAAGGTTTATTCCTTTATGTAGATTGAATTCCTATTTTAAGATAATTTACTATGCTATTTTGATATAACCTTTGACAATGGAAGTTCAATTCTTTGAAAATAGTCTTATTATTACATTTACTACTAGTGTGAAAACCAAGCGAGCCCTTATATCCATGTACACCTACACTTTTCCCTTTCCCAAAATTGAAATCCGTCCATTTATATTTTTCTTTGCAGTATTATTCAAGGTTAGGTAGTTACCATCGCCTATAACAAAGCATTACATCTATGTCACGTTCATAAGGAAAGTGCCCTACGAACACTGCTCACCGTCTATCGACCTAGTATACAGGTTAAGCCTCATGTGTCTGCAACCACACCGGCACCCACACGGAACACAACAAGCTGCCTGGCGGCAGAAATAGGTATGGTGGTAGTATTTCCCCAGATGAGCCTTTCAATAAGACTACTACTAAAACGAACTTCTAAAAAAAGAACTTCTAAAAAATCTTCGCCACAACCCTCACTACCAACTACCTCTCACATTTTTTAAATGTATAGTAAGATCTTACAACACCAAAGTTAGTTTATTTTTCTTAGCATTTCGTGTCCATGATAATATCTAGTGTACTGTGAACAATAGTGGAGCACTAAGCACCGAAATCTGTCTCGAACACAAAGACTACTTCCGACTGGCATAGTTCCTTACTTAAAGTTGCGTTTCTATCTGAGCGACTCGCATCATCACAGTTGGAAAACTTGTCTTTTTAACTTACAATGCATACAGTATATCGGTATACTGAGGGCGCTGTCCTACAAATCCGGGATCCGATACTTAGTAAAAAAGAATAGAAAACTATGATAGCTGTCAAGCACGATTGCAACAGCAATTTTGGCGTTGTTTTTGACAGCTTGCAACCATGCCGTCTTGCAACCGTCTGGTCTTATAGACCAGACGGTAGAAGGGCTGTATAATAATGTATAGTACCAAGCTTATAAGCTAAGCTAAGCTACTAAGCTGCCGCCACGCAGTTCGTGTTTGAAATTTGTGGGTGCCGGTGAAATTACATAAACATGAGGTTTAATTTGCCCAATTTTCGTGACGATATAACTTCAAATTCAAGATCGATCTTCAAATGGTATTCTTTAAAACTAGGTCTAAAAAACTGGCGGTGTAAAATCAGCGGAATAAAAAAAATACACTGAAATTTGTTGCTTTGGGCCTCTGTATGCCTTAGGTTCGTGGACGCAGAGCCCTGCGTTATAGGGCTCGTTTCTGTCGAACAGGACCTGTGAAGCAATTCTTTATAATAAGTGATGGTAAGCACTTAAAATCATGGGTCATCTGCTTCTGCGACAAAAAAGTAGTATATAAATAAAAAAATATATATATAAACAACATCACATTTGGTACAAATCCTGAAGCAAATAAGTGTTAAGCCTCATGTGCCTGCAATTTCTCCGGCACCCTTTTAACCGGAACACAGTAAGCTGCTTGGCATCAGAATTTGGCGTGGTGGTAGTAATTTCCTGGACAAGCTCTCCACCAAGAGCTCTACAACTACTAAACATCTGTTGGTTTGAAACAGACAAAAAATAAATGTTGTATACGAGGTAAATAAATGAGCTGGTTGCGCGTCGCTGGTATAGAAACTTCCCCTTTAACCTTGAACATCGACGTTGGTTGCGGGTTTCGCATTCTTTGCCCTGATTTATTGAGTGGCCGCAGTATTTGATCTAACGTTAAACTACTATTACGCTGCTTAGTTTTAACTTGTTTAACCGTTGATAATACATGAGTGAACTTGGTGTTCTGTAAGCTTTTGGATATTAACTGTTGTGTTGGTATCTTTTCATGTTACAATTTATGTTTTGTTAGGATATGCCTTTGACTAGGTACCTCTCACGATAAAGATATTAAGAACTAAAAAAACCAAAGGGTCTGTGTGTCGTGGACAAGGATTGTAATTGGAAACGTATTTCAATTTTAGGATATAATCGATTGGTTTTCGAGAAAAACTAAAATAATTTGAGCCAAAACGAAAATATTTGCTGCATGTAATGTTTATGTGATTGCTTTGGTGGACGGTGGTTATAGACATTCTCACTTGGATTTTATTTTACTTGGAATAAAATGCCTTTAAAAAATGAAAAATTATTATTAGTATAGTATACTTTATTCAATGCATTTTCTTAAATAGTTCTTAGTCAGATATCAATGATAGCTCTGAAGAGAATTTAATCAAAAATTCACATCACACCACTCCGGTCGCAAACGAGTGAGTGGCGTGCCGTAGCTTTTGTAGCTACGGTTTTCGTAGCACTTACATGTAGCACTACGCTCGTAGCACTCGTGACGAGATTATCCATCGTCGGCGCCAGTGCCAGTAGAAATCAAAGTAAGCACTCCATACATCTGAGAAGACGGTGAGAAAATTCAGTGAGCTATTTTGACAGAGATTTTCGTCTCCATGTTTTTGTAACTCTGTATTTTCAGCTTCATATTTTCAGCAAAAATGAAGCGCTCGCGGCAAATCTACACAGCTGGTCGTTCCTAATGTTTCAACCGGGTCAAGCAGCGGTCAGTAATGAATTTGACATTATTAGAAAGAATTTCTTACCAACCAGTGTCTTACTTGCTTTGAGAGATCTTGCTTTGTCCACAATATAATCTAACTATGACAAGCCTCACAGCTAAGATAGCAGTAGCTCTGCTTTTTTGTGCTGCAGATTGTAGGTTCGACCCCCTCCGAGGATAAACATCTGAACGATGAACATAGATGTTTTTTTTTCCGGGTCTTATATTGTATTCCAAGTATCTACGAGAAGAAAGCATTCATGACAATGTTACTTATGTGGAAATTCTGACATATTAGTTCTGACATAACTATATAATAATATATTTAGATATCTATATCTTTGTTACAAATTATAAGAATCTATATCCATGGGTCGTAGACTTGACATTTTCAGGAAATATTAGCCTTGAAGCGCAGAGTTCAAATATGAGAGGAATTCACAAAATTCAGCTCCTAAAAACCCGCCACAGCTCAGTTTGTAACAGCCCTGGCCTTGCGCTGTGGTGGGCTTAATTCCCACCGAGAACAAACATTTGCGTGTTGAACAAAGATGTTTGTTCTGTATCTGGGTGTTATATTGGATTTTATGGTATGTATTTACAAAAAACAAAAATATAAGTACGTATTCTATCAGTCATCAGGTTCCCATAGTAGTTATTAAGTAATATTGTTCACTTAAGGTGCAACCAGACAGTCCAACCAACACGTATTCATGAATCAATAGAAGCGCGTGGGTCACCGGACGTGATTTCCTATTATTGGACCGCATTCTTCGCTATTGTCACGAGTGCCGTCGGAAATGGACTTGCATTTCCCAGATTACATTGTTCGACTTCCGATACCCAATTTTAAGTTGAAAGTCTTTGTTACGTAGCAAGGAAATAGCAAGGATTCATAATTTTACGTGTTTTTTACGTTATTAGTAAAGTAATATCAGTGGTTTAGTGGGAACGACTTCGCCTTTTGATGCTCAGGTCGGTTCAAATCCGGTCGTGCAGGGATGGTTTTTTTTGTTAAGAAAACTATATGCGCGATGCCAGTACTCTCAAACGGTGGAGGAAAACACCGTGAGGAACGCCGTGGCTAAGTTAACTCCGCACGTATTTATTTATTTTATTTATATCTTACCTGCGGAATACGCTGAAAAAGCTGTGAGGATGCAAAAGATGTTGGATAAGCCTACTCCGTCTAAAATTCTGCTCTGGGTACTACAACTTTTCGTAAATATAAGCATGACTGAGAAAAATTACCTCTGCCCTAAATGTCTCTGCATAAACCATCTACAATAGTTGTAATAGCTGTAAAAACTATTTTTTTTTTTTGAGATAATACTGTTCGTTAAATAGCATTACGACTTTAATCCCCAAGCACGGTAATGTGTATGTCTAATGGCTTAGTCAGAGGTACCTCCTAATACTACATTTGGTACATGCCTACATCTTGGAGTTGTTGGTATTCCATACATGAGGTTGCAATCCCATTGCCACTGCTAGAATACTAACTAGTTTCCTCGATGTTATCCTTCACCGTTTGATAGCACTGACTTTGCGCAAATATTTTTTTTATTAGTGCACGACCGGATTTCAACCCACGATCTTAGAATAAGAAAGCGTACTTACTCCTACTAGACCACCGGTGCCCTCTATCATGGTATCTCAAATCAAATTAAGTTAAAATATAGACCGTGGAAAGCTAAAGTTATAACAAAACCATCTATAATAAATAGTCCATCATGGAATAATTTTATTTCAAGTCGTCTCGACCTTAACGTTCATGTAATAAAATCTATAATGACGTGTCATCAAACAAATCACGGCTTAGCGATCTTATAGCCCCGTTATTACGTCTGGCAATTTTATTATTTTGAAGTAGAGGAATTTTGATTCAATTAATGTTAATGACGTCGTACTCTTTTCTTCTGCCATATTTTTTTATACTACTTTGGACAGTCCAATTATGAACGTAAATAAATATTAGGAAGTTACTAAATAACATAGTTTTATTTATTCAATAGTTTTTCTTTATTTTAAATTTATATATTCAGTTCTTTTATCATTAAATAAGATATATTCGTATACTTTCAGGCAAATTTTAGGCTGTATGCCGTTACGATAGAGTTTATATTATCAACTTCTATATCTAAGCCACCTTTGCCCTGGCTGGCTGACTGATATCATCTTAAAACACTGATCGTCGCCTTGAAATTTTCAGGACATATTATTTAACGAGTACGTAGGGGTATACAAAGAAAATAGTTCTTGAAATTAACCCCTACTAGGTGCAGCAGGGGTTGAAGTTTGTATGAAATAGCATCACGTGGGCGAAGTAGAAATAGTATAAAAAAAAATTATGAGTCTAAGTTGGCGATAAGTACCACTTGAAGATTTAAAGCGATCATAAGGTGCCACTAGACTAACAATAGCAGCAATGAGTGTTAAAACGAAAAATAACTTTTACAATGTAAAATTATATCATGACCAGTTTCAAAGATACCAGCACAAAAGTTTAATAAATCGATTTGTTTTTGTTGAATACGATAACAATCACCCACTTTAGACAATAGCTTTATCGGAAACGATATCGCAAACTGTTACGTTCAAAATAACATTTTCACCGAAAATATAATTATAACACAGGGTGTAAAAAACCTACTCTAGAAAACTTAAACGGAACCTTTATTTTTGTAAAATAAAACAAAATAAAATACAACAATGATTGTAATCTTTGTAAATAAGTGAATGAGAGTAGTGTTTTTATCAGTTAAATTTGTTCGGGGATCAACACAAATTGCGCAGACACGGGCACTCCTGGTTATACGATACATAGTGGAATCGCTCACGACTTCATTCACTCGGAGCTATTTTCAGTCAAACTTTGAACCTTGCTGCTGTAGATTTCAAATCTTTACATCCAGCCGCTGTGCGTTGTCTATATATCAGTCTGTTAGCCAGGACAAAGATTCACAAACGAGTAATTGTTATAGATGTCGGAAAACATGACAAATTTTGATACTCTCATAATCTGAACGCTTTCATATTTTTACACCCTTCACATTATTATATAAATTACTTGAACGTGGTACGTACTGAATCGATACAGTTAGGCGATGACGTAATTTCCTGTTTCGGCAAATTCTTCGCTTGACCCAAACCAGTAAATTGGTAGTGTGTGTGACGTAATATTACATCAACAGTGATTTTAATCCATATCTGAACAGTTTAATGACTTGGATTCATAATAGGTGGGATGATAAAAATAGGTATGGATTGTAGGTGAGAAAAAAGTGACTACTGAGATGACGGATGATAGAGGAAAGGAAATAGCTGATATACCGATTTCACATGAATTGAAATAAAGGCAGGAAGATGATAAAATTGACGACAGATGTGGCGTGGTGACGTAGGAGGTTGCGGGTCCGATTTCCGCCTTGGGATAAATGTTTGTACGATCTGCAAATATTTATTCCGGGTGTTCTGGGTATTTTCTACGTATGATAAAAATATCTATCTCTGTAATGTATTGTATTAAGTATGTCAGTCATCTAGTACCCATGATACAAGCTTTGCTTAGCTTGAGGCTAGATGATGCTGTGTGGATTGTCCAGCATTATTATTATTGAATTCCACAGCTCAAAAACATCAAGCGACTACATTTCTAGCAAATTATAAAAGCAAAATCAATAAAATAACAAACGCGTATATCTTTGTAAACCTTTACAGAGGTTTGTAATACATCTAACTGATAAAATAGACCCACCCATAGTCGTACTAGATTCCATTTAAAAAATGCCTCGCATGTGCTCTAAAATGCACTGCCCTGAGTCCATCAGCTTAAAGCATAAAGCTTTTGGTGATGCACGGCAGTACATGTCTATAATCTCACCGGCACACCTTTAAAATCGAAACACAGTTTGGGAACAAAATGCATGTTGATAGCATTTCTTGTACAAAGAACCCCGTTAGTACAAACTAGTGCAAACGTACAAACTTTATAGAAATTAGCATCTTGTGTGAGTGAACTGCCCCTGGTTAATAATGCGGGCGTGTTTTAATTGGGCTCGAATTATGTTCAGCAGTTTGTGTTCGTGGCATTGTGCCGACTCACAAACAATGGCATAAAGCTCTCTTATCATTTGTGGTTCGGAGGTTTTGTTTGACATACGCTGAGCGTTAAGCGGTAGCGTTTATGAGGTTGGTTGTCTACTGGAGATGCTCGGAGTTTTAGTCAACCGGTAGATAATCCATTTTCTCACGTTAAAACAGGAAGGTTAGAAACAGTTAGCTTTTATACCCAACCGAAGGATTCGCAATAACATGGCTATAATAAAATAAATAAAAATAAAAATAGCCTTTATTTCCTCTAATAAATAAGATACTTAAATTAAATTCATGCGGTAAAAATTAAAATTATTCTAACAATATTATTATTAAAATTGGATTCAATTAAATGTCTATAATGTAATGTTTGTTATTCTTCTATATTAGGGACCCCTTTTTGGGTAAAGGCCTCCTCCAGAGCTTGCCATTCTTCTCTATCTTGGGCTTTTTCCATCCATTTTTTCCCAGTTAACGTTTTTATTTCATCTGACCATCTTTCTTGAGGTCTACCTCTGGAACGCGTTCCAGTTGGTCCCTGCCATTGTGTTACATATTTTGTCCATCTTTGATCAGTGGTGCGTGCCAGATGGCCTGCCTATTTCCATTTTAACGTTTGTGCATGTTGAAAAACATCAATGGCCTGAGTTTTCATGCGTATTTCGGAGCTCTTTACTCTATCTCTTAGCTTTATGTTTAAAATGCTCCTTTCCATTGCTCTTTGACATTTGCAAATTTTTTCCCTGTTTTGTTTATTGAATATCCAAGATTGGCACCCATATGTGATACATGGCTATTGTACTGATTACTTATTAGTTCTATTATTGTAGGTATTTTTTATACCAAAATAAGCAATAATATTATAATTGCATAAAACTGACCAAAATAATAACTTTAGTATAGTTTGAATGTCAGATACGAACACAGTTAAGGGAATTGAAGAGTAATAAAACTTCTCAATACGAATTCAGATCACTACAATCATGAAAAGCTGAAAAGTAATAACCAATTTTTTTTTACAAACACAAGCATACTTTTTAAACCTTATTGTAACTTTATTTTGAGTTAGCTTACAATAAACCTGTATACCTCAGGTTGATGAACGCACAGTAGTGCATCGTAAGGCACGTTAACGAGCGTAACCTGCGAGGCAATGCTTTGTTATAGGTAATGGTAACCACTAAACATCAGATGAGCCATCTGCTTGTTCCATAAACAAGTTACATAGAAAAAACAATGCCCGTAAAGCTAAAAGAATAAAATTAATATAAAAAAATCTAAAATTAGGGTACTTACACATTTTTGAGAAGTTATAGAAATGCATGAAAATACAAGCGAGAGCGTTATTCGCTTCTCATCCTTCCGTTCTGCTGAGCGCTTTGTTCATACATAATACTGAAACCATAAGGCAGCTCTATAGGTTTTTAATTGACTTGCATTGCTTTGTGCCGCTGACGCGTTTGTCGGGTAGTTTAATCTGAAAGGTCTTCTGCCTGGTTTAGTCCACTGCTGAGATTATACAGGGTGGTTTTTTGAGAAGGGACAAGTTTTTTGGTGATGGACCCACGCGAGTTAAAGAAAAGTCGTGAAAGGAGTAATGCCCTCGAAGCCATTGAAAACAATAATTGCAATATAGTTTTTTTTTAATCTTTTACTTGTGACAGAAATCGACACGAACAATTTTTTCCCGTCATATTGGGAATGCTTGGCAAGATAATTGGTATACAATACATAGATTGGTATCGTGAACGTGATATGAAGCTATAATTAAGTATAGTATAAACTAAGTTTTTAAACGTTGTTTCAAACTCTATTTGGTATTTTGGGTTTTATTAATTTGTTTTGTAGTTTGATTGATCAATTTTACCCAATTACATTTGAATACCAGAGCTCTCTAATAAATTAGACGTCTTTGTAGCTCAAGCATTCTCGTCTTGCTATAGTTATTTCTCAATCTTGAAACTAATTCACTCTGAAGTCCAACGTAGTATTGAAAACTACTTAAAATTTCTAAGAAAAGCTGTCTAAGGTTAGTTGAAATATTGTTTTAGTTTTGATGCTAAAAGGGGTCACTTTTGTAGGTCAGACTCCAATACCTTAAGTGCTAATGCATGCTTAGTAACTAGAGCGGCTTACACAAGTACTTATATAACTTTAAACTAAGGTACCCTTAATTTAGTAAGGCTTAGCTGGTCTAGTAGAAGTCACTGTCTGTACCGAGGGTGGCTTCAAGTTCAGTTGAATATCAATGGATGTTTCACCATAACGCAACGGTGAATAAACACATCAAGAAGAATTCAACATTACCTAGAACAAATGAGCGATATAAGTTACGGCTGTCTATAGAAAAGGAAAGAAAGAAATAATTTTACGACTATTATCTCCAAGCATAATATGTATATCCCCTCAGATCTCTTAGTACTAAGTACTTACTCCAGGCTCTTTGAGAATTTTTAATGAGGGTAGTCAGAGGTACGATCAAATATTTCATTTGGCATATACCCACATTATGCAGCAGTTGGTATTTATTAGGTGACAGGTCGCAAGCCCATTGACGTAACAATACATACTACACACCTACATATTACACGCCCCAAACTAAACAAAGCTTGTACTATGGGAACCAAATAACTGATAGAATACCTACTTAAATACTTGTAGAATGCAATAAACACCCAGACATAAAATCAAAATCTTTATCATCAACATCACACAAATGTTTATTCTGAGTAGGGAATGAACTCACAACGCAGAAGCCAGAGCCACTACCAACTTTGACAGCCGTCACAGCTCAGTATAAGATGTATAAAAGTATTATTAAAGTGGTATCTTATATTTATTTAGTACTCCAGCAAAGGCAAAAGGCTTGCAACTTGCCACGACTAAAATACAAGCTTCCAACTACTAAAAACCTCCGTAAATTGATAAATTATTCTTATCCCTAGTTACCATAAAAAAGTATTTCAAAACCAGTTGCTTTTGTGCTGCAGCTTACTCGCTCGGGAATATAAAAGAATTTAAAAGATCTCTCGCTGCTATCATTCGCCTTAAAACGAATTTATAATAAGTTGCAGATCTCTGAATTCCAACCCAAAAAGCCAAAATATATTCTGTAGCGCTAGCACTAGTAACAAATCCTGCAGAAGGTTTACTCTTAGGAACGATAAACGAAGTTATGACTAGTGATGACGAGAGCCAGTGATGACTTCACGAACGTAAAGACCCCATAGATAGCCCTTATCCCTTTAAACAAAAAATAATAATGGTAGCAGATTTAGTAGTAACAGAGCTCTTAGTGAAGGCTTTTCCGGGGAAGTACTACAACCATGTCTATTTCTGCCGCCAAGCAGCTTGCTGTATTCTGGCTTGAAGGGAGTGGGTGCCGGTGTAATTACAGGCACACGAGGCTTAACACCTGTATGCCTCAGATTGATAGACGCAGAGTAGTGCATCGTAGGGCACGTTTACGAGCGTGACTTGCGAGGCAACGTTTTGTAATGTAACCGTAAGGCAATGGTAACCACCGTCAGATGCGCCGTCTGCTTGTTCCACATCAGCAAGTCACATATAAGAAAAACATTCCGTTCAAACATAAAACACCCGATTATACTTACTTATTTTATGAATTGAAGTCACTTGTCTGGCCACTGACCTCTAATTATTATTATGCTAGTACTTATTGAAGGTTGCGATCAGTAAATTTACCTAGAAAATTGACCACTTGACTATAGAAGGATCGAGTACCTACTTAACTTGAAGGATCATTTATTTAGAGAATCTGTTCGTATGCGACCCACTTATCTATATCTATACTATAGTAATATTCATAATATAATATTACATAGAGAAAAATTGCTTGTTCGCATTGAATAGCCTCCGAAACTACATGACCGATTTAAAAAACTCTTTCACCGTTGGGAAGCTACATTTTCCCGGGATGAAATAGGGTTTTATTCTATTTTCAAAAAAATTAGGGAAGCTGTGCGAAGCCGGGACCGCTAGTCTCTAAATATTATTCGCTAATAGAACAAGCAAATGTTAAGCGGCAGCCATCACCTATAAATAACAAAGCACTGTCCTGCGTCCGTCAACCTGAGGAATACAGAAATCTCTTGTGCATGTAATTTCAGCGGTACTCAACTCACACGCGCTGCTTGGCGGAAGGAAGAGGCACGATAGAACTTCTCCGGACTAGCTCTTCACAAGAGCCTTATACGACTTCAATAAACGCCCCAACTGGTGCTAGATATTCTAAAGCCCATTTAACGAGCAATGCACATACACGAGGGTGTCTGCGTGCTATATTTTATTTGTATTTTCATGCAGCACAAGGACTACCAAGTCGGAAATTTGAAAGAGAGCGCCTAAGTAGTTCTATTCTATTATCGCACGGCACAGTGCGGTAACGACGGCGTCGGCTGGTAGGTATACTTTTGCGGTTGATAGGGATGGGATAGAAATGAACTGTATCGACTTACTTTGACAATACTTTTATATTGGTTTTTAAACAAAATATTCTTAGCAAGTTATAACCAGGTACAGCGGCCAGGTACAGTATTAAAATCGTTCTACTAATTTTATATATAATGGTATGTTTGGAAATTAGTTCATCAAAAATCAGACTTGAAAACAAGGATTTGAACCTTTTCTTTCATCAACTTGTGATGTCAAACGATGTTTATAATGTCGATATATCGATCGATCTGTTAGGCATCCTACGCTTCAGTAACCGGTTCGTGGTCGCCATTTGAGAACCATTATTTCCATCGGCTCACGATATCTTACTTCCATATTTACGGTATCGATAAATTTGAAGTACAAAGGTACCCCTCTCTATTCTCCTACATTGTCTGCCAAGACTGCAGATAAAATACATTAGGTACTTTCTACGACTATTAATACAACTATTTGCACGCGATAAGAATTCAGGCTATTGTTACTACTGTTCATTGAGTGCCATTAAAATCGTCATAATAGGTAGTTATTTTGATTTGTTGTCATAACCATGAACCTATTTCAGTTTGAATTGCAGCCACGTATATAATGCATAAAATATATAACTGTACTTCATTTCATCAGCCTAAAAGAGTCCATTGTTGGACGCCCTACGTTTTTTACTTAGATGTTAGCAGAAGGGAATCCCAAAACTCAGCGCTTAAACGGCTACAGCAGGGCTTAAGGTTTCCATAAAAAAAACTTAACGTGGGCAAAATCGTGTGCATTTCGCTAGTAAATTTATATAGACTAGTTCTTTTTTTTTGCGCTTTTAGTGTTATTTCCGGATCCGGATATGTACAGCATCCCTAGCAGTCCGGTTACCTCATTAGTAATGTTTGTTCCCACACATTGCCCTTGCTTGCTGACGGCGCGTTTAGACGGCGCGAAAGCTTTCGCGCGGCGGCCGCGCGGCGGCCGCGCGGTTGGCCGCTTGACAGGAATTTGAACGTTGCTTTCTAGAATATAAAGACGGTATTCGATATTGATGTTGTCAACCGCGCGGTTGGCTCGGTATCAGGGAATTTCAACGTTTTCGTCTAGTAAATTGAGTTGAAATCACGGTGGCCGGTGGCATAGAAAAATTTTACCCGAACAAATGAACAATGATTTCATGGCTGATTTCAAAAAAGATCGTAATACATTTTTTTTATGCGAGATTTTAATGCAGAATAACATCCAGTTTGATGGTTTAAATATCCGGCACTGAAATTTTATTTTTATTTTATTTAATGATTTATTTTATGTTTTAATTATACGGTTTGAGTGTAAGGGCCTTGCCTTTGATACCCCTCTATGTACCAAGACAAATATACCCTGAAAATGTTAAGTTTCTACGACCAGTTTACATTACGGTTTAGGCTGTGCGTTGTCTATTAGGTCAGGACAAAAATTCTTATATTTGGTAAAGATTATCCACATATACCGTTGATAAAGCTGCCGTCTGTGGACTAGATCCGTGTTGAATTCTTTTTCTAGTATTTCAACCCAAACTGCATTTTTGATATTTTTTGTGCTGTCTTATTTCTGCCTCTTACGGCTGATAAAGGGGAGCCACACTCATACAACCACTCTGAAAATACCATTGGCGAGCTTACTAATGTATGGTTTCTTGTCGTCAACCTCGCAGATTTTTTACTTAGCTAACATAAAAATAAGGACCTAAAATAGAACGTACTTAAATTAGCTCGAATGGCGTAACAACAGCTGATCACCACTTTATATCTTCTTTTGTAAGTCAATCTCAGTTTTTTGAGGTTCAAAATATATTAAACAGCTGATCACCACTTTATTTCTTCTTTTGCAAATGAATCTCAGTTTTTGAGGTTTAAAATATTTTATAAATATAATATGATTTGAAAGAATAGCTTGGCTGAATATTTCTCCCTTTTGTCAAGCATTTCACACTATAGGTTACCAAATCACAGGCAGTATTGTGATTGAGATACACTCAACCTGAAAACCGTGGATAATTTGATCTATCTCTCTTATAATAGAAGCTCAGCTCCATAAAATGTGAACTATTGAAATATCACTCACTTAGAAAAGAAAGTTATGTTATGATAATATATGTAAATTTTCCTACGCGATGGAATCAAGAATTATGAAATCCGTAGAAGAACCAAATCACCAACATAGCTTTCAGAATCAGCAAGTTAAAGTAGCAATGGGTATTTATCTTACGAGATAAATACCCATTGCTACTTTAACTTGCTTGTTGAACCACAGAGCAATAAATGATTCTCAAATGGCGACCATGAACTGAAAGATAATGCACAAAATCCAGTGGGTCAACGACATTGGGGTTGCGGGAAGTTGGCGCAAAAGTTAAATTAGTTCTTCCTGAAAGCGTAATAGTAGAGACCTACGTGGGCCAGATCAGCAGTGGTGATGATGATGATGTTGGGTTCTATAAAGTTTGAAAAAAGCAGATATGATCTTATTTAATATTACCCACAGTATCATTCACTGACAGCATCATTTTGATGATTTTGACTTACTTAACCTTTAATAATTTGTTGGTCCCAGGGACCCCAAGGTTAAAAAAAAATATTTTTTTTGTCCTACGTTGCGATAGTTTGTTATTAACTGTACTTTTTAACATTAAAGTTTTTTGTCAGTTATCTTCTAGTAAGAACTTGATTATCAAAGAGTTGATTAGCCTCGACATCATTATGGTGATGAAGATTCCGTATATTGTTTAGTGGCATCATGGGCAAACTCTCTATGTTAATGTCCCGAATCCCTATAGAGATCGTTATTTTGTACATAGCCTTCCACAGTAATCCTCTTGCATCTTAGTTGCAACTCAATGATCAGGTCATAGTCTACCTTCTTATACTGTAAAGTTGAGCCTTTCTTTTTATATTTAAGAAAGAAATAGTTTTATGACTTTATTCCCCAAGCACGGTAGATATCCCCTCCAATCTCTTAGTACCAAGTACCTACTCAAGATTCTTCGAGGAAGTCTAAAAGGGTAGTCAGAAGTATGTCCAGATAGTACATTTGGTACATATCCACATTTTGCAGTATTCTATTACAATTTAATCCATTATATTTATTTTAACTTGATCGTAATTCATTGAAAACGATTCAAACACTGCATACTAAAGTTCAAGTTGATCCCTAGCAAAGAGTGTAGGGGATACTCAAGTTATGGTTAAAATCATGTTCCGAGAATTTTATAGTCAAACTAAGATCATTTTTATTATTTTCAAAATTGGACCCCGTGGACCCCTAACTTGAAAAAAGGGGTTAAAATGTCTTCATTTTACTTGTGTCAACCGCGTAGTGACCGCGCGGTTGGCTGCTTGACAGGAATTTGAACGTTATTGTTTAGAACATAGAGACGATATTCGGTATAGATCTCTCAACCGCGCGGCGGCCGCCGCGCGAAAGCTTTCGCGCCGTAGGAATTTGAACGTTATTATTTAGAACATAGAGAGGATTTTCGGTAAATATCTTTCAACCGCGCGGCGGCCGCGCGGCCGCCGCGCGGCCGCCGCGCGGCCGCCGCGCGAAAGCTTTCGCGCCGTATAAACCCGCCCTTAGGCTGTGAACTTTGATTTACGACTAATAAACTTAACTTCATTACAAAACTGTTGTTTCTGGTTTGTGAAAATGGGTTGACCGTCAAATGATGCCCGTGTTTCCATCGGAACCACTTATGCCCGATTCTTACCAATCAAAAATTATTCGTAGTCTGACGTTTAATCTCTCACCTTGTTGGTTTTTTCACTTCATTGACCAGACTAACTGTCGCTATAACATTAACCAATATGACAAAGGTAGGATTGTGTTTTCATTTTAATTGTTTTTCTAGAATTAGTTTAGGTTCCGATATTATGTCGTTTTCGATAGTCACTGGGAAATAAAGGTTCTCGAATGGCGACTATGAACCGGAAGACGAAGCGTAAGACGTCCTCCTACCCGATAGACTGACGAAATTGTTAGGATCACAGGAAGTCCATGGATAGAAAGGGCTTTGAATAGTTCTTCTTAATTGCATATTTAATGAAATACATAAATCCTTTGATTATGCTCATAATCAATGCAAAGCCATAATTTCATTGAGGTTAAAACAATAAATAACTATTAAACGACTAAAGAACATAAGCTGAATTATAATCCATTTATTTGATTTATTACACTGTGGTATTAGTGTTGGTATTATTTAGCGAATCCAGATTGTAATGTCTTAGTTTGAGTCAAAATAAATTACTGTAAAGTCATGTATTTTGTGCTCTAGTCTACGTTTTTATTAGATGTGAGTTAGAAAAAATTCCACGGATTAATTTCATTGGTATTTTTTACAGTTTATTTCACGTACTCTGTCTTGAGTTTTTTATTTACCCTCTCTGACTATTTGCCACTATGTAATAGATCATATGAAAAGTTGTCGATCTTTATAAACCATCGGTCTATCGGGTGTGGAGGAGTCTTACGCTTCGTTCGTACCTAAAGGTAATAAGACAATAAATTCCTACGTTATCCAAATATTGCACCTTTAAAACTTTATAGGGTTGTATTTACAACCCTATAAACGATGAGCGTGAACACTTGCCCACCTCATCATATTGGTAGGTGCATTTATTCAACCCTAATAATTAACCTTAATTTAAACAATAGTATATCTTATTAAAACCACTCAACCCAAAACCTATCCAAAGTCCGCGGTGAAGCTTATTTGCTTGAAATACGGTTTGTCTGTAGTATTCATCTAGCATTTTTAACTTCTCTTTCGTGTCGTTGAGTGACAAGGGTTCTACAGTAAGTATAGATAATCGACAGCCTATTTCGTAGTCCGCTCAAGCCGTCATTGTGAAGGCTTGTCGCCCGAACCTCTCAAACGCCGGAAACCGGGTGATGTATGGGGTGCCTGTTTCGTGCCGTCCCGGCGAAATCGTTCGTGATGAGGCGATGACCGCTTCACGACCTCATAATGTACAATGTGGCTTTTTAACGGAGAAATTCTGAAGTCGACCAACTTCTGTAAGACGATAAATATAATCGTGGGCGGGAACAGCATAAAATATAAAGTGATAACATTATTCGACATCAAAAGACATTAAAATTACACAAAGCCTCTTACTCAACCTTAGAAGCAGGTGAAATTACATAACTTTATATATTTCGTGTTCGAAGCAAGACAGACGTCTTATAAAATTACTTGCGAAACTTCAACTCTTTTGTAAACAAAAGTAATATGTGTAATAATTCAAGAAAACCGTTTGGGGTGAATAAACGTTCGTACCCTAAGGCGTTTTTATTTAGAGTATTGTGCGGCGCCCACCGCCCGCACACATGCAATTACCAGTGGAGCGGACTGGTGAGGACGACTTGTATTTATTTGTAAAGCACCGACTTGCGCCTCCCTCTTTATGGCAGCAATAAACCGACCAGCAATAAAACTTTAGGTTTACGCCATTTGCTTCGCAGCTTTACAAGCTTAGTGATGTAATGAGGCCTCGTTTCCAGCAAAACTATTCTAGTGAAAACATTTCTTTTTCTACGACGCTCATCTACGGGTATGTGCGGCTATCGGCCGTATCTTTTTGTTTCTGAACCTACGAGTATATAGAGCCTTGACCCTTCTCTTCACTGTATTTGTCCTTATATTTCTAGCCACAATAAATTTCTATCTTACTGAGAAGACTGGACTGAAATTCAGAAAACTATCCACTTTTATATTGTTGGGGTAAAACATACAAATAGTTTATGTATAATCATATCAAGTAAAGTTTAGTCTTTGGGAGGTTTCTAAGACAACAAAATAAGAGCCACAAGCTCGTACTATAGTGTTGGTGGTACTTCAAGACTACGTGAGTGTACGTGTGATAAAGAACTATACGAAATACTAATATAGATAACAGTAAACACTGATATTTTACCTCCACAGATTTTTACCCATAAATACATGAATCTAGTAGTTTAGTAGTAGTAGAGCTTTTAGTAAAGGGCTTGTCCGGAGAAGTACTATCACCATACCTATTTCTGCCGCCGAGCAGCTTGAGATGTGGGTGTCGGTAAAATAACAGGCACATGGTTGATGGTGGATTGATGGTAACATGGTAGTGCATAGTAGTATACGTTCTTAACGAACGTAACCTGCAATTTTTAAAGGTGATGGTAACCACTTAACAACAGGTGGATGATTAGCTTGTTCTATCAGCAAGTCGTATCCAAGAATGAAATAGGTAAAAATACAACCAAAATTACACACCAGATAATGATTATCATAATAAAAAAGCTTTATAAAAATCAGCCAATAACACTATACAATATTTACAAACCTAATAAAATTAAAATGTCTAAAATAATAAACTCACTTAAGTAAGTTTCTGAGCATAAAAATTGAAACTTTTATAAAAATGTTTAGCAAGCGAATTCGTATTTATTCCAGTTCATTTATAACCTATCGAAGACAATAAAAGAAAGTTTCTCATAGAAATAAGCGTATCGCGACATAAAAAACAAATGTGGGCATCCTACGAAATTGAATTTCATTGAAAAGATCCGAAAGAAGATTTTGCAGAATACCCGGGGGTAGGATTTAGAGGAATGCTTAAAGTGGCTTACTGTCTGCGATTGCGTGTGATAGGCAAATCCTACGCTTGTCTTTGGAGCAATACTTATAAAATACTCTTACACGGAATCTTGCGGTTTACTTATACTAAAAGATAAAATATAAATAAATAATCAATAAAATATTTGTGGACATTTTTACACAACGCCACCTAGCTCCAAACTTAAAAAAATATCAATTCATAGCGTCATTTAGCCCCAAAGTAAGCTACCGTTAATAACTATGGGAATCAGTAACTTGATTTTGTAAATAAACACGAGTACTTTACTACCCAATAACTTTAATCAGAGAACTAGACGGTGATCCGGAACACCCGGAATAAATATTTGCAGATCATACAAACATTTATCCCAAGGCGGGAAGCGAACCCGCAACCTCCTGCGTCGCAAGCGGATATTCGCCCCGCCGCGCCACGTCGGTCGTCATCGATCTGACGAGATATCTACCATGCTTAGGGATTCAACTCGTTTTGCTATTTTTTTAATTGCATGGTATATTGGTTAGAGATATTTATTTCTTGTGTTATACAATTACGTCAACACGTCTAGAAAACTCGGAAAAGGTAAATTCACGAAACAAAGACTCGTGTAACTTCGTATCCGACGGGTAACTCAATAAAGAACCAAATGAAATAATAATTATTTTTCGTCAGAAAGAGAACGTTTTTTCAGGTTTATTTAAGGCTAGATGTTCACGTTGCATGAAAGTTAGAACGGTCCTGAAACGTGGGAGGGAATAACGCAGAATTCAGAATATGTTATCATTATACATTCTCATAGGATGTTGAGACAGAACTGGGTATCAAGAGATATCTATCATACCTATGCATTACAGTTGTATGCTCAGGCCTATTTTCTTTCATAGATCTTTGTGTCTATTAAATTAAAATTAAATATAATTCAATTATTGATCCAGACACAATATCCATTGGTAAAATAACTGAATTCACACCGTTTAAAAAAATCTGACTTTCAAGGTAGGTAACATAATTCATAAGGTTGATCAGGCTTGACATCCAGTATCTTTGCAGTTTACTGCAAAGTATGTTAGCCAGAACCCTTATCCGACTATTGGTGCTGCCCAGCATTTTACAGATAATATTTTACTGTGAATCACAACGTAAAATTCCTTCACGTAAGCGCCAGCAAACATGCCAGATGCACTACAGTATCTGAAAAGCTATACCAATGCTCTAAACAAATTATGATAAAGGACGCCTAAGATACTGAACTGATTTTTTCATGACCGATGTGGCGCAACGGGTGAATGTCCGCCTGTGACGCAGGAGCTTGCGGGTTCGATCCCCGCCTTGGGATAGATGTTTGTATGACCTGCAAATATTTATTACGGATGTTCTGGATGTTTTCTAGGTAAAATAAAAAATATATAAGTAATATGTATGTAATATAATTAAGCATATCAGTCATCTAGTACCCATAACACAAGCTCTGCTTAGCTTGGGGCTAGTAGATGATGTGTGGATAGTCCAGCATTATTAATATAGTTAGGACAACGATTCATATTATTATTTTTCTAGATGTCACTTAGCCAGTCAGTCAATCAATCAGTAAATCTGGACAAAGATTCTTATAATTGGTAAAAATAAGTTGGGAGCCGAGATATATGAGATACCTATACGGTAGATAAGGATAACTTTTGTACGTACGGTTCTACAAAACACCGTTATGCCAGAACCCCGTGAGATATTTAATATCCTCGGCATCACACAAATGCATATAAAACAAACGCAATATCAGGTTGTTGACATGTGTGACGAATTTCGATTACTGTGCAACGAGGGGAAAATATTTCATGACTACTACTTATAGTTCGAGGGATAATGTACTTATCTATACCTATTGCTTTTAAAAATAAATGAAAGGAATTGAAGCACAAAAAAAATTTAATTGTAGGGTAGGTTGGTTCTTGACAGGGTAGATAGAGCGATGACATTGGCATAAATTCTGTTTTAATTTCCTTTACGTTTATCTAACAGCACTAAAAACATTGCGGTCTTGTTTCAACTAATACAAAAACAACAAATTTTGCTTAGTTTGGCGCTAGATGGTGCTTATCCGCCTAGGCTTATTTATACTACTCCGTGTGTATACTACAACTAAGTACCTGGGTAATAACGTAGGTAATTCAGTTTCAGCTCCAGAACCACGGTTACATTATGCACCACGTTGAATAAATTCAGGTACCTAATATAAATGTTAATTTAGCAAAAGAAACTCAACGAATATATCTCTATAGACGTTTATAATTTAGCCTTGTTTTATTTTTAATAGGCCTTTTTTTTACTTTGTCAGTAGTGGCACGAAATAGGATAAGAGAAAGAAAAAGTTTTGTGAAATACTTTTATATGCAATTGACCAAACACCATCTAGCCTCAAACTAAGCAAAGCTTGTACTATGGCAACCAGATAACTGATAGAATATCTAGATACTTTTCCTTTGCAAATGTTATGGCTTCAGCATTCCTACCTATCCATTTCCTACCTATCGACAACTCACATACATAGAATGCAATATAACATCTAGATACAGAACAAACATATATTATGCTTACTACGCATTTTTTGTTATCTGTAGGGATTAAACCCACAACTTACAGCGCAGAAGGCAGTTTCTACCAACTGATTTATGACGGTTATCATGGCGTATGTATGTGTCGTAATAAAATATATGATCAAAGGAACTTCCAAGTGAAGTTCGATCATTATTATATGAATTGTTTCATTAGAGTATAATGATCGGTATTACCAAGTAGGTAGAAGGAAACTACGGTGTTGTAATCATATATGAATAATGAAGCAATAAAATATAACTTGAAATAAATATGGATCTAACCAGAGGCCCAATTTTCGCCTCTTTTTTTGAGCTGAGACGAGCTACAAGAACTTGATTGTCAAAATTGGGCTTGTCTGAAATGTCAGTTCTAAAGAAACTATTCGGAGAACGACTGAAACTAGATTTTTATGATATTTTGTTACGAGAATTGGGCCTCAGGAATAGCACATTGGCTACTTTTTATTTGGGTGAAGAGAAGCTACGGGCGGTAATTAGTATTTAAGATATTAACTTTATTGCAGGTGCTGTAGGAGTTGCATATATACGCTTAAATTTTTTTGAACTTCCTATAAGTTGACTAAAGAAGATTGAAGTGACGGATAATAATACATTATAATAATCGTCTATTTTATACTTCTAAAATGGACTTCCGCAAAGTCACACTTGAATCAATTAACTATAAATATAACGCATTCATAATTAATTTGACAAGAAGATAAGCAGTAACTGTGTTGATCTCAGTATTACTAATTCAGATATCATGAAATGCTATTAATTAGTGCCTACTCCATAATCCGAGCTACTGTTTGCACTCGAATTACCAGAAACTATTGTGTGTATTAATCTAACACTACGAATTACGATCAAACATGACGCTATGTGAACACATAAACCGTGTGTTTAATTAATAGACAGCTTTTTCTCAGCAAAAGTATAAAATTAACGATTATATGTATGATACTATTACCCTCCGTAGACCTAAACACGTTTTAGATGACCCTGCCGATCACCACCACAAATGCGATGGAGGTTGTCTCATCAGATCCGGACGTTTTCCGCAGCATGATGTAAGCCATCTGAATATTCTCATAAATAAAATGATAATACACCAGAAACGATCTTAAATAGAGAAATGTAATCGAGATTTCAATAAAAAGGTCAAAATCTTTTAAGGCTTCTGAGAGTTAATATTCCCATAATGGTTTTGGACATGCCGATGTTTTCTTCATGTTTTTTCCTCTCAGCAAATTGTTTCTACGAGATTACTTTACTGGAAAACATAAAAAACCCATTCCGAAATAGTCTACTTTTGGAAGTGTCTGTAACTGGCATCAAGGGATCTATACTTATAATTTGCTTTAGGAACTTTTGAATCGTTCTGCGACAAAATGTACATAGGTCTTTGCCTGTTTAAATATGATTAAAATAGTATCAGTGGTAATTTTTTAATCATGCTTTAAATTACAGGACGCTTAGTTTAGGATAAGGTATGCTTAACCAACGCATGATGAAAGCATAATATAAGACATGTATTATACTGTCTGGAAGAGATCGCTTTTTAGCGATAAGACCGCCCATTGTACATTATCTGTTGTTGACTACTATTGTTTTTTTGTTCTATTCTCTAGCTTGTAAGGTGTACAATAAAGAATTTTCATTCGTTCATTATACTGTACCTGGGTACTTTTGAATATACTATGTCAAGCCAGGTTACCGTTGGGTTTGCGAAAAAAGGGCATGTTTTTTTAAACCAATCGCCAAAAACCACAAACAAATGGCAATTAATTAAAGGGAATATTTTCGTTCTAATCAGTATGGCACTTAATAATGATAATAATGCTCTGCTTTCATTACACTTTAATTTCAATTGCTATAACATACTTTAGGCTAAGACCTCAAATAGTGCTATTTAAAATGCTACCTAAATCACAACACGGCCAAACTGTTTATAATACTAGAATAAATAATTAAAATGAAAAAGCTATGTTCTTACCAAAAACCAATTACCAACCCTTTCTTGTCTTCTCTATGGCACCTGGCCGTCATTCGACAGACAATTGTGCCAAGGTCAGGTGTTTTTCATAAATAGCTTTACGTCAAGCGAGTCAAATTCTGTCACGACAGTCTGTCATCAGTATTAAATAAAAAGATCGCGTTCGCAAATCCTAGGCAAACATTTCTATTCAAACCAGAATGCTACAATACACTTTCATTTTATTTGCTCACTTTGCGCTAAGACCACTTGTGATCTTGGTTAAAATGCTACCAAAATTACACAACAGAACTTAATATAGTATTAGGAATTTGTATTTATAATTTTATTTATGTTTGTATGCTAAGTAGCAAGTCCTACCATCTAATAACTATAACGCCTGGATTCACAAGCAATATATGATTTGATTCGTTGAGTTCACTTATTTTTTGAGTAATTGCCGTGTAAATATTTTTGTAACGCATTTTGAAAGCTATATTCACTCTAGTGTAGCTGATTGAACATTATTAGATCTGATTGGCTATTATGCCTGTGTGAATAATTAATAATATTTCTCAGTGTATAAGTGCGACGGAATCACAAAAAGTGACTGCCAATTTGTAAATATAAACGTAGTTAATCTCACTAACTAATTGGTCCAGTCTAGAGCAGATAGCTTATCTAGTTACGAGAATCAGTTTCTGTAAATAATACCAGTGAAAGTGATATTGGAAATTACTGAATTGAAAACAGCGTAGAAAAACTATCCACGGTTGGCATGAAAAATAAATACAACCACAATATGATACTTGATACAGGTAGGTATACATTCTATATTATTCTATACTTTTTGGTCGTTAATTAAATATAGTATTTACATTATGCTGAATCAGTGTTTACTTGAACAGGTATATGAAACAATAGAAACATCTCAAAGAGATATAATATTAGTAGGATAGGATGTTGCTGTTTTTTGATCAATAACCACCAAAAACAGTAAAAAAACATAATTATTTAAAACGCTATGATTGTCGATTTTGTTAATTTCAGTTTCTGAGGTCGTGATGTTTTGAGTTTGTAAGTAGATGATTACTCATCTACCTTATCCGCTTATTGGCCTTATTACTAAGCCTAATAAGCATTTTGCTGAGTCTTTGCAAACAAGCTCAAAATCCGGCCTAGCTCTATTTTTCGTAAATTAATTTGTCCTGATTGGCTGATATTAAAGAACTTAAAATGTTTAAGGTATATTCGTATAAGTACGTAAAAGAATATTCAGAAAGAAATTTTCGAAATTCAACCCCTAAACTGATATAGCGGCAGTTCAAGTTTTTTTTTTAATGCCATTGCTGGTGGAAGAAGCATATGTATGTCGCGCGTGTTTTGCTAGTTTTCTCTGTAGAATTGAACATTGAACAGATCTCAAACGAGATCTGTCTCTCTCTGACTCAATTGGTATTGCATCTTTCATGTTAGCTGAATATGAATAGACATTCGGATACAATAATTGTCTGAATATATTCATATTGAAGTTTTGAAATTGAAAAATTTTCTTTTAAACTTTTAATTTTGGTATCAGAAATATAAATCACTTTTAGTTTTGCAGACGCTATTATTTATTTACAGTATTAGTATTACTAACTGTGGGACATAATGTCGTTTTCTAAATAACCAATTTAGGTTTTATTTTAAAGAAAATATGATATAAAAATATCTTCACTAATTTTATTCTCAAGCACGGTAGACAAATATAGTAAAAATAATACATATTTCAGGACATTTTTACTCGATATCATCTAGCCCCAAACTAAGCATAGCTTGTACTTTGGGAACCAGATGACTGATAGAATACTTTTATACTTTTCATACACAGAAGACCGGGCTACCATAAATTGAGCTGTGACAGCTATCTTTATATTCCCTCAGTTATCTTAATACCAAGTCATACAGACTCAAGATTATTTGAGGATATCTGAAAGGGGTAGTCAGTGGTAGTCCAAATAGGTATTGCATTTGACACATACTTACCCACTATTTACATTTAAATGTGAAGAATATAGAAATGACATATAATAATAAATATTATAACACATAATAAAGTGACATGATTTTTTTGAACCACGAGAAAATCTGGGACATCAGCTACGTTTATTAAATGATGCGTCATAAACAGGTTTCCTTCTCAAAGCCACAAAGGGAAATTTAATTGTACTATACGATACGAACAATATCCTCATATAATTCACGATTTCACCGTTGGAGCCAATAAAACAGTGATTCGTAAAATTCGTCGCGTATCAGCGGGGAATCGACTGATTTATTTAGCTGGAAGTAATCCCCTTAAGCTCTTACAATTTGCTAACGAGAAAGGTGTATTAAATGTCGCTGATAAAATTCAATTTTCGCATAGAAAATGCCAAGATTCACCAAAGGCCCAATACTCGTAATGAAATATCGTGTAATTCGAGTTTCGATTGTGTCAATCTCCAAATGGCGTTCTTTGAAACTGAAATTTCAGACAGTCCCAATTTTGACAAAATTTCTTCGTTCTAGGTACGAATTTTAGAAAAAAAAAAACAGTTTTCAATTAAATATTTCCTCGAGCGGAATTTGAACTCATAACCTTCCCCAAAAAATATAAAACCTTTGTGATTTCCTTAAGTGCAAGTAAGCACTATAAAAACTAACAAATTATTAGATATGCTTACATTTTACTTGCACAGCGAATTTGAATTTTTCGAATTTTTGACCAATTGTCGAATTGCAGAATTGGTGCGTGATCGTGTATTCTTCTTCTTTTCTTCATAATAGCATCTGTACGTCATTCGGCAGACGATTTCGTCAATGTCAGAAAATAATATGTTTCAATACCTGAATTACAGTTATTAAACTATTGCAAAAGTAATGAAATTAGGAAGGTAGGTAGGTACTAAATTAAATATGCTCGGCCTAAAAATTTGTATGGTAAAATTATTATATTGTACCTATATACAAAGCCCAAGCAAAAATATGTCACAAAAATATATTAAGAATGTGTGAATCGAATAAACACGCACTCTATAATTTTAATAAAAAATACATTATTTAACTAGATGGCGTTGTATGAAATGTCTGTAAATTTTTTTTTGCAGAGGCAAGCAGAAGATTTTAAGCATTCCATGATTTTTTTTGTACCAATCTATTCGGCATCTATCTATACGGTAACGGAATGAGGCCGGATTGGGTCACCGAGATTGGGGTCACTATAAATAATAAAGCATGGTGGGTTGATAGAATAACAAAAACAGACGGCAATTTTGGACCCACGCAATACAAAGAATGACGTCAGTAAATGCTTCAGGTTGATAGACGCTTATCTATCAACCTGTACCTGTACTATAGTAGTTGGTATTCCATACGTGCAAGCCCATCGTCGTTGCTAGAATACTAACTGGTTTCCTTACAATATTTTCCACATCGAATTTTCGATAAAAAGATTCATTGGTGCACGGCCGGATTTGAACCCACGACCTTAAGATTAGAAGGCGGGGTCATTTAGACCACCGAGCATCGGACTAGTGGACATAAAATGTGTGGCCTGCACGATTGGTACCATATTGTAAAATATAACGTAAAAGGGGTTAACGTTTGAAGTAATATTTTTATCGTTGAAATGTAAGTACAGTGCTGGCTATAAAGAACACAAACAGAAAGTATCGCTTAAATAGAGACAGTAATAAAAGTGTTAACAGACACGTTCTTAAATCAGTGGCGTAGCGTGCCGTGGCGGGCCCCCGTATAAAAATTTGTTTGGGGGCCCTTATGAAGGGTAAAGATTTCTCGCAAAATAAATAATGCCGGACGATCCACACAGCATCATCTAGCCCCAAGCTAAGCAGAGCTTGTGTTATGGGTACTAGATGACTGATATACTTAATACAATATTATATTACATACATAGATATATATTTTTTTTTATTATACATAGAAAATACCCAGAACACCCGGAATAAATATTTGCAGATCGTACAAACATTTATCCCAAGGCGGGAATCGAACCCGCAACCTCTACGTCGCAGGCAGACATTCGCCCGCCGCGCCACATCGGTCGTCAAGCCACAAAAGAAAAAAATGTTGGCATAAAATTAAAAGAAATATTTTTTCATCATAATTATCTATGTAACTTTTTCCAAAATTTTTACAAACAATTCAAATTAAATATACACTCTCCTTGCCTTTTTGCTTTTTGTCATTTCTGAAATAAAAAAAAATTTGGGAAGTTATTATTAATTTTTGCTTATGCACATCGGGGGCCCCGTGGCATGGGGGCCCCGTATAATTGATACGGCAGATACGGCGGTAGCTACGCCCCTGTCTTAAATAAAAGTTAGGTCAAAGCTAAATTACTCTACTAAATTAGCCTACATTGTGGCTAGATTGTAAGACTATTACCCTGGTGGCATAACGTTGAAAGCGTTGTCCCGTGTTTTATCTACGCTTTAAAAAGAAGTTTCAAATTATATTGAAACATTCAAACATCTGCAGTTTTCATCAATAAAAAAACGCCCAACAGTCCATGCATGCGCTGTTAATTAATAATAAGCTGTTACATAATATTTGGACGTACTTCTGACTACCCTTTTAGACGAATGTCTTAGTAGATTCTTTAAGGATTCAAAGAATCTCGAGAAAGTACTTGGTACTAAGGGATGTGAGAAGATATTTACCGTACCTGGGGATTAGAGTCATGAAGCTATTTGATTATTTTTTTCTTGTAGAACTCCTGGAGTATCCACCAGTTTTGTTCCATGACAGCTAAAGTGCAAAAAGTTCGATGTGGATTCATAAGGTACAGTCAGCTGCACTAGAATGTATACAATTCATAACTTTCAAAACGGTATCAAAACCTTATTGTAAACTCTTAAACCGAAAAAACACAAAAATCGTGAAATTGGCTGATAAGTTCACAAATTTTTTGTATTTTTACCGTGTAAATATTAGTTGTAATGCTGTAAAACCATTCTGTATGTTCTGATTTGTATACATTCTAGTGCAGCTGACTGTACAATCTTAATTTATTAAACATGAAGGTAAAAAGCTAACCTGCTTGTTTATTCAACCAGTATGCTTTTGCTAATTCAAATCTGCATTATAAAGGGTGCAGTGCTGATTTAAACTCACCAGCTGAAAGTTAGTAGTTCATTGAACTTTGTCACAAGTGTATTCTTTGTTTTATCTTTTTTCTGTAAACAAATCACTACCAGTTATTTTATTCCATCTGAAAAATTATTTGATTGGTATTGATAGTTTTGTTTCCTATATGTGGAAACTTTATGATATACAATATCAATTTATACTTACACCACCTGCATGTTGTCCGAAGTTATAACATAGCATACATAAATTATAATGCACATTGGTGCTTAAGTGTATGAGGGTGTGGTTGAAAATCTTTTGACTATAGGGATGTTTAGTCACTTAGTATATATTTGGCGCGGCGGGTGAATGTCCGCCTGCAACGCAGGAAGTTGCGGGTTCGATTCCCGTCTTGGGATAAATGTTTGTACGATCTGCAAATATTTATTCTGGGTGTTCTGGGTGTTTTCTATGCATAATAAAAAAATATCTATGTATGTAATGCATTGTATTAAGTATATCAGTCATCTAGTACCCATAACACAAGCTCTGCTTAGCTTGGGGCTAGATGATGCTGTGTGGATTGTCCAACATTATTATTATTATATATAGTTATGTAAAAAACTAAAATGCTTACGCTTAGCTAAAATGGTGACGCCAAATCCCGTTTAGGGTCTCATTATAAATCAGTAAAGTATTTTGATGAATTTCTATAATATCTTTGAACTTTTTTATTAAACTTATTGGAATTCTGACATACCTGATCCTGATATTAAAAAAAGGTAGTGTTTACGGCGATAAACCATGGTAATATATTAACAGGAAACACTTCGTTAATAGATAAGGAAAATCTTTTATGTGCTTTTATGAAATAGATTTTTAAGGCCTGTGGATTTTGTGAAAATAAAATAAATAACTCAAGTTATGAAAATAACTGTGGGATACATAGAATTTCCAAACTCAGTTGTTAAATTACATTATATAAATGCCAACAAGTGAAACTAATATTTCAGTTCATAAAGCAAATGAGCCAGTAGAAGATAGAAGAAGCCAAACATCAGGTTGGCTACTCGCCAACTGTTGATACCAAACCGTTCTGGCAGAGCTATAGAGTTGGGCGCTGTGCACCTACTTGAAGATTATGCTGACTTAGTTTGGCACTCGGTGAAGACTTCTATCCTACGGACAGTTTTCTAAAGGTTACTGTCGTTCATTTTGTGATAGGCAGATTTCATGTCGTATAAGGCTGACTTACTTTGAAACTTGTGGCTACTATTCTACTGACAGTTTGCTAAGGGATGTTGTCATTTGTGACAGGTCGTATTTTTAGGCTTACACACGGTGATAGCTCTGTTCTACGGGCCAGTTTTCTAAAGGTAACTGTACTTTTACTGTTTATTTTATGATAGACAGATTTCATGCCGTATTCTTAGGCTGAATAACTTTGATACTTGTTTTAATAAAGGCTCTTGCCCTACGGTTGATGAAATGCAAACTTCATGCCTTTTTAAAATATTCTTCACGGAACCACTGCGTATTATTTTAGAGGAAATAAACTCTATTGTAAATAATATTTTTACAGTAAATTATTACTATCATAATAGCTTTATTTTATTGAGGGTATTCATTTGAATAGAAGTATCTGTAGGTACATGGCCGGATTCAAACCCGTTACCTCAGGAACGGGAGGCGGATCTGCTCTCACTAGATACAAATTTCTTTATGTGCACATAAAGACAAATATACCCTGAATGTTCTAAGTCTCTACGACTACTGATTAAGGCTGTGCGTCGTCTATAATTATGTAGGTATCTGTAGGTCAGAACAAATGTTCTTATTTTTAGTATAGGTACTTAGATAAATGAAAAAATGAAATAGTTTATATGAGACACTGAGCTCAAAACACCCGACCCGTATCATAAATAATAGATAAATTCAACAATATAGGTATAACGAATCTCCCTGAACAAGAGAGCACTTTTTACATCGTGCAAAGTTCACACTGGAGTGCATCGGGGACTGATTAACGAGCTCACGTCTAAACGACGGCTATTGCACTGCTGCTCTCTCGTGGGATCTTTAGCTTTTTATCTTTGATAAACTAGAAATATAACACGTACTACAATACACTACTAAAAAGTGGCACACTTGACCTAGACAGCAAGTTGTTTTTATATACGACTTACTGATAAAACAAGCAAATAACCCACCAAATGTTACGTGGATTAGATTGGTTATTAGTTAATGTACGTATTTCTCCGTAGGTCACGTGCACTAGGAATGTGCCCTACGATGCTCTGCTACGTGCCCTGCCATACAGGTGTTTGTGCCTGGAATTTCACCGGTATCCTTCAAGAGCAATGAATGATACACAAAAATTACAGTGGGCAGTGGATTGAATCTAAACTGCGGCATTGGCGCGTTTTGGCAGTAAGCCGCGTCCACGTACGATATCCGTACTGTAGTTCATTAAAGATGTTTCCATGTTTTACTGAGCATAGAAAAACTGCGCATTTTCTCTCATGTATTTTTTTAATTAAGCCATTTGGTTTAACTAGTAGACAAAATACCGCTGTTTTTCCAGAATTTGCATACCACACGTCTTTCTAATGTAGACGAAAGTTTTAATTGACTTTAGCTTTGACTGACTAAACACAAATTGCTTTGTGTCATAATTTAGGCAATCCGCAGACGCAGCAACTTCTGCTGACACTAGGCCCGCTTGCACAAGATGACTAAACGATACTTAAATTTAAATATTGCTTAAGGTTAGCCCTGTCACTATTTATCTTTACGTATTTGTAAGAGATGGCAATAGGCAGCATTATTTATTTTTTGACAGATTTTTATAAAATTATGTAAACGGGCCTTAGAGACCTAAACTATAGAAGATAAGACCTCAATCGTGAGTTCGATAGTTTGTTTGCCTAATAATCAGTACCGTAAGCTCAGTCCCAAATAGACACAAAGTACAAATCTAGAATCCTATTACTTGGTACAAAAACATGGAGAACAGTGCTTTAGCAACGGCAATTATCACGTCAGTTCGATCTCGAGTAAAACGTAGTAAAAACAATTGACGCAGTAGATATCTCTCAGTCTCAGATATTATCTATCAAATAATTACCCTAGCACCAAATAATAATTATAATAATGCTGGACAATCCACACAGCATAATCTAGCCCCAAGTTATCAGAGCTTGTGTTATGGGTATTAGATAACTGATATACTTAATACAATATATTACATACATAGATATTTTCTTATACATAGAAAATACCCAGAACACCCGGAATAAATATTTGCAGATCGTACAAAGCCCAAGGCAGGAATCAAACCCGCAACCTCTAAATAAACAGGTCTAAGTCGTAGAAGAAATAGGTCGTCGAATATTAGTGACTTCAGATTCATTGAGGATGTCTAAGGGATGTTGTCAAAAGATACACCCAAATATTACATTTAACACACCCACATTTTGCAGTAGTTGGTGTTCCATACGTGAGTGGTTCCAAGTCCATCGCCGCTGAAAAATCGTTGAAAATAATTTCAGTAGGATGTTAATTGGTGTTCCAATAATTTGTCCAATTAAAAACGATTGAAGCACGAAATATTTCACAACATAATAAGGAAGCTTTGAGTAATGAAAACAATTTTAATTATAAAATTATTACTGTATTTTCTATAAAAGCTTATGTACTTGTAAAATAGGGTAAACGGGAACGATTCAGAACTTTACACACAAAAAGAAAGAAATAAAAGCTTCACGACTTAACCCCCAGGACCGTATCCCCTCAGATCTCTTAGTACCTAGAACCGACTCGAGATTAAGGGGGTAGTCATAGGTATGTCCAAATATTACATTTGGTACATATTCTTATTTTGCAGTAGATGGTACTCCGCTGATAATAGTTTCTTCGTCGTTGCCAGAATACTTATTGGTTTCCTGACCATGTTTTTTTTCACCGTTTGAGAGTAGGTATCATCGCACATAAATTTATCGAACAGAAAAGTCCATTGAAGTAGGTACGACTGCATGCGAATCAATTGAAACTTGCGTGATCTGCAAAGGAATGCCTTTTTAAATGTGACGGTTACCACGGTATTTTGATTGGAAAAAGAGACCATATCAATAAACAATAAATTCTTTGGAATTAATTTATAGTGGCCATAACTCATTCACAAAGTCTTGTTTTCTGTCATATCGTCATATCAACGAATAATTTTGGCCATGATAAAATTAAAAGTATATATTTATAAATATAATCTTCCTATAGAAAGACATGTTCACAGCAAGCGTTGTCACTGTCTAAATATTACTGCTGATTCTAACTAGTGATGGATGCAGTCGATGAAATTGTATCGATAGAAATAAATTATAATTAATATTTGTGGACATTTTTACACAACACCATCTAGCTCCAAATTAAGCATAGCTTGTACTATAGAGACCAGTAAACCGAAGTTTTTTTAAATACATGTTTAGATTACAACATAACATAAGTTTCACTTTTGTTGTGCCCTAAAAACCACTTTCTATGTAAATGCAGCTCAACGAGCAATTGAAGCAGAGAAGAAAAATAATTGAATCGAACGGACATGTCGATTGGAAAAGAAAAATAATTAACTGGTTCTCTAATAGCTTTGGCATACAGTGCGATGGAGAAAACCATATTTTTCTCATAAGGGTCAAAACACACTTTGCGTGAATGCATCACTACTACTATATACTTCCTACTAGTACACGGCAGGTGTGCGTTCCGGCGGTGATTAAAGTAGTTCTAGATTTGGAAAAAAATCTCGCCAGACGCTGTGCAAGACACGCACAATGTGTTCCGACTTTATAAACCGGTATTCACTTTAGAAATTACTTAAATGAAAATGGTCTTCGTTTGACAAGACAAATTAAACACAAACGGGGAAAATTAAAGAATAATGGTAGGAAAATACTTGCAAAATACTAAAGGAAAAACTATTTTTCTTTAATATGCTGCTATTGACGATGGGTCATGGAACATTATGCATTGTTAATAGGACCTCCTAGTGAAGGGGTCGTCTAGGGAAGTACTAGCACCATGCTTATTTTTACCGCCATGCAGCGTTACTGCGTTTCAGTTTAAAGGATGTGGTTGCTGACGAAATAGCATGAGGTTTTACCACTGTACACCTCAGATTGTTGGGCCCAGCCACTGTGTAGTATCCCTAACATGTATGGTTTGAGAGACAATGCTTTGTTTGTTGACCACCGTCACAATTCAGTTTGTAGTAGCTCGGTCTTCTGCGCTATAGGTGGTGGATTTGATTCCCACCAAGAACAAACATTTGTGACATATACGTTCTGTGTCTGGGTGCTATATTGTAAGCACGTATTTACAAAAAAACACATAGAATTCTATCAGTCATCTGGTACCCATAGCTTAGTTTAGAGTTGGTAAATGCTGTTTTTTTTTAATAAATTTATTTATTTCCGTATCCATGTTAAATCAAGACTGGGCCTGTTTAAAAATTCTGTTTAAAGGTCCATAAATATTTATTTATTTGTTTCAAGATATTACAGGTGTGTACGGATAATGCAAGGCGTGTGCCATATCGTCGTGCTTACCCTGGGCTATGCGTACCTATATATTTGTAGAGATGCAAGCGCACTCAGCGTTTTTAAAATTCTCATATGTAACGTTCTGTAGAGTGCGCGGCGTGTGCCTCGCAAAGTCCGTACTCGGCCTAAGCCTTTACCAGCATCGATTTAATTTATCGAAACGCAAGATGGAGAGGCATGTCGGAAAAAGGTTTAACTGTAGGTATCGTTAGTTTCAGAGCGAGATTACTTGCAGCAGATAAGACGGATTAGAGAGTTTCATTTCCTTGCAAGTAGCTTGTTACGAGAAGAAAAGTATTACTTAAAGACTGCTCGTATATTTGGAAATGTAACAAAGAAAGTTCCGAGCTAACATTTTAAATTGTTTTACTAACGCTGTCATATTTTTTTACAGTACGTTCGTATCGTGGTCGTCTTGGGTGACAGAGTTTTGGCCCACCTAATGTAAAGTGGTTACCATTACCCGTAACAAAGCAATCTTCCCAAGCAAACTTCTAAAATGGTTTATTGGAGTAAACACCGATAGTTACGTCCAAGCTTCAGCTTTTCTTACAACCTCATCTTTAACTTTTTAATTTACTATGAGCGCTTGCTGCTTTACTAATACTAAATTAATTTACCTCAGAACGCCAGTTCTCAGCAGAAAAACACATGGTTTTTTACCATCGGATGGTAGCAAACGCTCTGTGGTTCTGTATTATGATAAACGCGAACGCGGAACCCCGTTTCCCATAATTGACTTTTCTTGTATTCTGTAAGAGGTTATTCAGACACTGTAAAGTGCTCAGTTCGCACTCTTTGTTATTAAAATCGTTGTTACTCCGGTATTTCCTAGTATTTTTAATGCGAGTCTAAAGTTAAAGTTCACTGGTATTATTTTAAAAGATTTTTTTGGACTTGCATCTTTAAAAGAATGGTTTCCCCTGCGTCGCTCCGCCACCGCGTCGCTCATGAATAACTATTGTTATGCTAATTTAAAATTATGCTAATTATTGCCTCGGCGTCGCTAATAGCAAAAGTACACTCAGCCTTCAAAATCAAAATACTTAATCGTTTTAAAATATTTATTTGTCGAATAAATACACAGTAAAACAGCTATTTATTACAATCTAACATTACAAAAGAACATAAAATATGTTTACTACCTACAAACTTATAAATAAAATGGCATTCATAAACAAAACAACGTGTAAATATTTAAAAAAAATTAACTTCTTTCTTATATATTTTTCTGAAGAAGCAGATATTAGATTAATAAAAATTTTTTTTGATTCACTATGTATGTTAGATGAGTTTCAATATTACCAAAGGAACTTAAAAAAACGATTTTCCTAGTTCTTACATGTATAGGCTAGATACTATCTAAATATTGTTGCAACTAACGTACGTACAGTCCACGGAAAACGTGAAATTCAAATTTTGAGACGACTGTACCGATGACCTTGAGGCGAGCGAGCCAAGAAGCGACGCGGTGGCAGAGCGACGCAGGGGAAACCATTCCTTTAAAATATCTGCCTAGGTTCTGTTTTATGTGTGTCGTACCAACTAACTAAACTTATTTCTGAGGAAATAAATAGCTTAGATATTTTAAAAGGGTTAGAAATTAAACCACTTATTTTTACTTTTCTCTCAGATCAAAAGGTTGCTGGAAAAAAAACTTGTTAGGGTTAAACGCGACTTTGTTGGTAGGTAAATGTATTTTGTAATCACTGTTTTGTGAATGTTTCTGTGTACAATAAACAATTTAAATTCTTAAACTCTTTAGGTACTTGAATTGTCTCACGAATTGCTTGATTGAAGAAAATTGGTAAGAATTGTTAATTTCTACTACGACAAATGTACCTAAACATACTGATGTAAAAATGTGTGCAATATTACTGCGACAATAACGTAATATAAAAATATAACTAAAACTGACTTTAAGTTTTATGACAAACATGCTAGCCACTTAGTAATCAATACCAAGTATCGGCCTTATATTCTAGGTAACAGCGCTCAAATTCCTGTCAAGCAGCCACCCGCGCGGCCGCCGCGCGGTGCCCCGGTCCAGTGTTTTAAAATACAGCTTATCGGGTAAAACAACAATCTAAAGGTACAAAATCCTTACTTTAAAAATTAAGTTTATTTTACTTTTGGTTTAGATAGAACAGCATATGCCAATTCACGTATTTCTTGGAGTTGAGATTAATTGAAATTAGACCGGTCTGAAATTTTAGTTGTGAAGAATACCATTTGGAAATTGACTCGATCGAATCTTGAACTTGTACATCGTTACGAGGATTGAGCCTGTTCAATATTTCATTCTGGTTCATGAGGAAAAAGAACAAAAGAGATAAAAACTTTTTTACGCGCACCTAGCCATTAACGGTTTAGTGCGGGTTATTTTGGGTACCCATATAAGTGATTGCTGTGTAAGAGCGGCTTTACGAGTATCATTATTATCATCATCAAGCTAAAAAAGTTCACTGCGTAATATAGAATATAGGTTTTCGGGAATAATGATTTTGAGCCTTCTCTATTATCGTTTTGCGCAATCGCGAAGGTTACCAAATTTATGAGACTTTGATTTTAAGTATAAAGGCTACATAAATAGCTGTTTACAGAGGTTCCTAAAGTATTCTATTATCTAAATACTATCAAGACTGTAATTATCTTACACGGAGAATAATTTTTAAATCTGGTACCCCTTTTAACCAGACATCCTCAGTTTAATGTGCTTTCGGATCGAATAGGTACTTGGTACTAAGAGATCTGAGAGGATATCTACCGTGCCTGGGAATTAAATTCGTGAATGCTGTTTCTGTTTCTTTTACATAAAAGTTCCATAGTTACAAACGCACAAAATGGTAATACAAGAGAAAACGAGTTCCGGATTCACCCCATGGCTGTATTAAATAGGAGAAGTTTGTGTTAACATACTTTTGCATTGCGTTTTTCCATGTCAGTTATGTAAAAATACCTAGGCTTGCAACTTTTATGGGGCAAATAATTTTCACTTGGGTTTTTATGTGAAAAGAAATTTTACGACCGATGTGGCGCGGCGGGCGAATGTCCGCTTGCCACGCAGGAGGTTGTGGCTTCGATTCCCGCCTTGGGATACCTACATATTTGTACGATCTGCAAATATTTATTCCGGGTGTTCTAGGTATTTTCTATGTATAATAAAAAATATCTATGTATGTAATGTATTGTATTAAGTATATCAGTCATCTAGTACCCATAACACAAGCTCTGCTTAGCTTGGGGGTAGATGATGCTGTGTGGATTGTCCAGCATTATTATTATTATTATTATTAAATATTTATTCCGGGAGTTCTGGGAGAGTTCTGTTCTGGGGATTAAGTATATCAGTCATCTAGTACCCATAAGACAAGCCCTGCTATAAGCACACCATTCATAGCTTGGCGGTAAAATAGGTGCGGTGTTAGTACTTCCCCGACGAGCCCTTCTGTAAGAGTTCTACTACTACTAACTTCACTTTTGTTTGTTGAAAAATAAGATACTTGTACCAATTTAAATCACAAGTCTAAAGCTAGTTCAGTTACTGCCACTATTTCTACAGCAATGGGTGTGTAAGACCGACTTTACAAACAAAGCGGGGTATTGCTTATCCGCCTTCGTATATAAGAAATAGTTTATATACAAAACATCATTTATACTTCGCCTGATTTATGAAGGCAGCCGTCACAGCATATTCAATAGTAGCTTGGTCTTCTGCGCTGGTTGTGGGTTCGATCTCCACTGAAACCAAACATTTGCGTGATGAACATAGATGTTCTGTGTGTGGGTTTTAAATTGTATTTAATAAAAAAAGTATGTAAGTATTCTAATCAGTTATCTATGGTACCCAAAGTACATGCTATGCTTAGTTTGGGGCGTAATGGCGTTGCGTCAAATGTATGTCAGTATTTATATCAGAAATCTTAATGTACTGGTGACTATGGCGCACGCACGTGCTTGGTAAACAGTAAACTGTGAGCACACAGCCTCACGACTTTAATTACTTAATACGACACTCCCTTTGATCTCTTAAATATTCTTTGTCAAGGGGGGTAGTCAGAGGTAGGTCAGTAGGGACATCCAAATATTATATTGGCGCATACCCATATTTTGCAAAAAAGTAATTATTCCATACGTAATAGGTTACAAGCCGCTGCAAGAATACTAACAGATTTCCTCACAATGTTTTCCTTCACCGTTTTAGAGCACTGGCATTGCACACACATTGGTTTTTTTTTTGACCGGATTCGAACCCTCGACGTTGATCAAAAGGGATCCTGTGAGTTATATTTAATACTATACGACTTGTTTCTACTTTTAAATAAGTAAAATGTAGGTCTGTTTATGAAGTAAATGCGTTCTAAAGAGAGCTGGAAAAATTATGACCCTGCCTTGCAGTTTAAATAATCTCGGCTGCAATAAAAGTCGGAGCGATATATTGCAAGTACACGCCCGTTAGAGGGCGCTGTACAAACACTATCACACTAATGGCCTGAGCACAAGAAAACTTAACACTTCACTAGATATATCAGTGGTTGTGTGATTAGTTCCACTTCTACCCCAAGATATGGTAACCTCATGGTAGCACTCATAGTCAGAGACGAGTACAAAGTGTTTTAGACTTTAAATTGCTCGCATTTTAACCCGTAAACCTGTAACTTCAATAGATCCATTCATATAAATCTACTAGCAAAACGCACGCAACTTTGTCATTACAATACATGTCATTACGGGTATTACATAGTTACAAATATTACCAAGTCGTGCGTTCGCGTATTTTCATGCAAGCTTCAACCCCTATTTGAGCGGTTTAGTGGTTGAATTTCAGAAATTTCTTTCTTAGTACACCTCTACCCTAAAATTTTACGTGTCTACTACCAGTGGTTTATGACCATATCATCACGCTTGACCTATCTCATGATACTCGACACATTTTTCAAGACCGACCTAATTGAAAAAAAAAACAAGAATAGCAGTATTTACTAATCGAAATACCATCGAAAATAATCTACACTATATATATAATATAATATAATAATATTATAAAGAGGAAAGATTTGTATTTTTGTATGTAATGAATAAACTCAAAAAGTACTGGACCGATTTTAATAATTCTTTTTTCATTAGAAAGCTACATTATCACTGAGTAACATAGGCTAAATTTTATTTTGGAAAAAAAATAGCGTTCTGTAAAATATTTGGGTTTTTCGGACACAAGGTGTAAAAAATCGACCAGAAAAGTTACTTATTTTGCGTACGCTGCCTAAACTATACAAGATAGAACCATAAAATGTTCTAAATAATTGTAGATCTTATAAATATCTACAAAAAAGTCCGCAACACACTATACCTATCTATGTCGAGTGAGGCACAACAACCATTTTTTTATTTAAAAATCTTGGTTTTTTTTGGACTACATTTAAACGCATTTATTTTACTCATACTATTAATCCTTATCGAAATAAATTATTTTATCACTAAGTACAGTTCATGTAAATAATATTTGGTCTTTGAATGATTAAAATTGGACGTTTGGTTTTGAAGTTATGGCGAAATTAAAATATTACGATTTCTGTTGCACGGCCCGTTGCGAAGTGAGCGTCACCAAGGTGAGCGTGGAGTAAGGTACCCGCGCGGCTCCGACGCGTAAAAAATAAAAAGGACATTAATTCATAATGTAATATAGTTTTATGACAAAATCTATACAAATAAATAAAATTGAAGTGTCTGTTTGTAATATTAAAATAACCGCTTTTTACTACATGCATAGGAATGTATATACGATACATATACCAAAATAGCATTTTTGGTATATGTATCAATTCATTAAATTTTTGTCTGTCTGTCTGTCTGTTTGTTCCGGGTAATCTCTGGAACGGCTGGACCGATTTTGACGGGACTTTCACTGGCAGATAGCTGATGTAACAAGGAGTAACTTAGGCTACTTTTTATCCCGAAAAAATAACGGGAACGGGAAAAAACTGCCACGCGGGCGAAACTGCGAACGGCCGCTTTTTTATGCCGTATTAACGCCATCTGTTGGCAATATCGAGTACTACTTTAGTTAAGATTTGTAAGTAAACATGTTTACCGCCCAACGAAGTGGGCAAGAGTCAGCTAGTTTTATTATACACCAAGATATCAATGTCAATTTTTATGTCAATGTCTAGGTGTTATATTGTATTCTATCTAAGTATATTTACGATAAAAAACCGTAAATAAGTAATATATCAGTCATCTCAGTCAGTCAATCAGCCCATCAGTCAGGACAAAGTTAATTCATAATTGTTAGGTAATATTATTATAAATTATTACCTACTAGTAATTTTTTTTTTGATTACTTATGGCAGAACGTAAACCGTAACCAATTCCTTGTTTTTTTTTTCAAGTAATTATCAGACTAGGACAGTTTCAAAAGTTGTTTAGTCTATAGTCTGTATTGTCTCGCTTGTACGAAGTCCGGTCAGGGCAGCTCTACGACGGGATTAAACACTATACGCGCCGTTAACTTGGCGAGCACTTGATTATCTGTGGCGGTTTGTTGTTTCAAGCAATTGTTGATCTATGTTCAAACTTTCTACATTGTTTCCGTTTGGTATGTTGGTCTCAAGTTGGAAATAGCAAATTATCTGGAGATGTAGATATTGTTAACAGTTAGTACTGACTTTGAAGAAGTTATACTGAAATTCCAATGCTGAACATTAGGTCTCCATACTTACTGTTTCCACCTACCGACTTACCGCGACCTGACAATAATTTTATGAATTTAACCTATTTTTGTCACTTTTTATGACGGAATTTATCTTTATTATTAATTTGTTTTTATATTTTGATTTAATTTCTTTTTATATTTTCATATATTTTTTTACAATGCCGCAATGTTTTTGTATACATTCATTTTGGACAAATGTCAGTATGTGCCAGTAATTATTTGCAAACAGGTTTTGTTTGAAAAGGAAACCAAACGACCCTCGGATTTTCAAATTTTATCGTGAGTTATTTGTGCTGTAAAACCTTTATGAAACAAACCAAATTGAAATAACGCCAGCGTACGAGAAAAGTAGACTTTCGAAATATCTTTAACCAACTTAATGTTTGGCGAAAATTTAGTTATCGTTTTTATACTGTTGTGTAATAAAATAAAAAGAACTGCTCTTTGGCTTTTCAAACTTGAGTTAACAAAGGTGTGCTGCACAATATCATTTTTTTTTATTGGAAATTGACATTTATTCATAAAGAAAATTATAGCTAATACAGGGTATTTATAATTGGTATGTACAAAATACATATTATGAAACAGTTGAGCTATCTACAGACCGTTGCAAACGATCACGGATATTAGGAACGTACCCTACGTTGCATTACACTGCATATGATACCTATCAAAAGTCTGAAATACGACTCTCACTACCTTTCAAACCAAAATACAGTAGCTTTTGTGGTAGAAATAGGTGTGATGGTAATAAAAAACTAAACTGAACTGAAATTTACATTGAATGCTTTCAATTCGGATCAAACCTTTGTGAACCTGATGAATTTTAACACAGACCGATGCAAGTTTTTTTTATTATATTTTGATTTTGACTGGTTCCATACATTTTTGGTATAGAACATCGTTTGAAGCAAGTTTATTGTGGTTAAAAATAATTATTTTTTAAATTCATACAACAGCCACAGTTTTTACTAGATTTCGGCAAAGACAAAAGTAGGATTATAGAAACAATAGCTCTTTGTAGTCGGAATGCTCTACTATTTTCATAAAAGCTGTAAGTCCGCTACAGACGATTTTAACCTTAAATTTAATATTTATTCACAATGCATTCTGCCATTTGTACGAACCAGAGAAACTCATGCACACCGTATCACAAAACAACAACAGTTTTTAAGCCAGAAAGTTGGGTCAACATAGCGTGAAATCCATTTTTTGCACTTTAGAAGCACTCGGTTGTTGCAAGCACCGCGCTTAGTTGAAATAATTTGCAGAAAATAAGCACAAAATTTACTGTTTCAGGAACTGTAGAGTTAAATTTATTGCTCGCAGTGATTTTAGAATTTTAAGCAGGACCCGCAGTGCAGACGGTAAGTTTTCGAAGGGCTACGTGACGGTTTGGAACCGACAACAGCCATGGGGATTGGGGGTTGGGGACCACGCGTTGTATCTGTCGGCTTTTTATCTGTCTCAGATCGGTCTTAAAATTGTTTACCGTTTTGTTACTTAGACTCCTAATTTTAACTGTTTTGATATAGTTAATTTTAAGAAGTCCACTGCGAATTACTACCGAGGCTATAAGGTTTTTTGTTTCTTGAAACTTAAACTAAACTTAGTTGTTTGTAGTAAGGTTGCTTATGATTGAACCTTAGGCTTCTGATAAAGAAGTAAAACTATGTGGATCTGTCTACGCCCAATGCCACCATCTAAGGTACATCAGACGTGGTTCGCCACACACGTACCACGCGCTACATCCACAAAAACCTGTGGTCAGTACCGAGGTCGACACAAGTAGACGGTGACCATTTTAACTTTGGAGTGGCTTATAACGCCATAGCGAGTAATGGCATTTTTCAGTCTGTGGCGGCCACCACGAATAAAGGAGTGGCACTTTGTGGCGTGTTGCGAGCTCTGTCATCAACCGTGAGCAGCGTGAAAGTGGCAATAGGCAGGCCATTTATCTTGCAGAACCAACAACAGCTAGAGAATAAAAGTTTTCAAATAGCGACCTTATTTTTTTACACCACATCACTCAGCCTCAAACTAAACATAGTTTATACTATGGGAACCAGATCATTGATAGAATACTTATAACGTTCTTTGTATTGTAAATACTTACTTAAGATACGATACGATCCTACCATACGATATGATATAGGTATAATTGATGGGCCATAATGCTTGTTCCATCAGCAAAAAATCTATGGTGGGAGACTTGACCAGCATCGGACTTCTTCATTTAATGATGATACTAATTCAGCGGAATCGCTACCACCATCTCGCTACCTAATAGTACAAACTACCCATTGGTTGGCCATTTGCGACTCATTTTGAAATGAAAATTAAACCCTGGCTACCTTTTTAAATTGTCCACTAATTCTTAACTATTATGCTGAAATGGTTAGGTAACCTTTTAGTTTATTAATAGTTGAAAACCTCACCTTCAGGAAATGACTCGACCATTTAAAGCAGCCGACATAACCAGCTCGGGTGAGTCGGGCAGCTATAAAATAAATTGCTGTTTTTGCACGTCCCCTTCACATCCAGCGTTAAACCCTTCCTGTGAATCTATAAACGTAATGCGATAGAAACAGAACTCCCAAAAAAAGCTCTTAGGGGAGAGCGGGGTTGAACGTGCCGATTTTAAGAAATCACTCAAAATAACTATGAAAATGAAATCGAATATTCGCAATTTCTTCAAGCCTCATGCAAAATATATCGTAATTTTCGAATTTGAATTGATAATTGGCTATTTCGCAATAGTTTATTTTTGACACTCAAATTATTGAAACGAGACCTTGAGGCACATTTGACCCCGCCGTGGGGCGTGTTGTGCCCAGGCTGAGGTTGGTTGTGCCGTTCAAAAAGTGAATATTGTATATGAAATGTAATGGTGTTTTAGTTAAAAAAAGACAGTAATTTGTAATTTTTATGTTTTGTTTATTAATAAAGTAATTCGTCCTAACTTAATGTAAGGAAACTAAAGCTTTTTCTAATTAAACTTTTATTAAACTATGCGAGAAATATAAAACAAAAGTAATCAACATTTTTCTTCTTTTATAACTAAGTCAACTCAACTGAAAATGATTCATCAGATAGGCAATTTGGAAAGAGATAAATAAATAAATAATGCCGGACGATCCACACAGCATCATCTAGCCCCAAGCTAAGCAGGGCTTGTGTTATGGGTACTAGATGACTGATATACTTAATACAATATTATAATACATACATAGATATTTTTTATTATACATAGAAAATACCCAGAACACCCGGAATAAATATTTGCAGATCGTACAAACATTTATCCCAAGGCGGGAATCGAACCCGCAACCTCTGCGTCGCAGGCGGACATTAGCTCGCCGCGCCACATCGGTTGTCAAGAGATATGTGATTTATTTATATTTTTCATCTTCTATACATTTCAAATTTTTTTTTTTTTTTATAAATAATAATGCTGGACGATCCACACAGCATCATCTAGCCCCAAGCTAAGCAGAGCTTGTGTTATGGGTACTAGACGACTGATATACTTAATACAATATTAAATTACTTACATAGATATTTTTTATTATACATAGAAAATACCCAGAACACCCGGAATAAATATTTGCAGATCGTACAAACATTTATCCCAGGGCGGGAATCGAACCCGCAACCTCTGCGTCGCAGGCGGACATTCGCCCGCCGCGCCACATCAGTCGTCAAATGTGCCCAATTTTTACACATTACACACTCGATCCATTTTTCTTTTGATCCAGAGTTGGAGTATGAATCTTTTATAATAGCGTCAGCAGCTCTTTGCAGAAGCTCCTTCGAAGTGGTCCATCTCTTTGTTTTTCGTTTGTATGTCCTCATCCTATCAAACAAAAAAAGAAGAGTATAACAATGAAATCCTTGGGGCCGGTTGTGCCGCGGCACATCTAGCCCCCGATAAAAAGCACTTCCAACCCCGTTACCAGAACACACACACTCTATACAATAAAAAAAGTTTAGCTTATTAGAATCCACAAAACGAACTGACACACGATGCATAAATATATTACCACCATTCTAGTGAAACACTGAGATAAGTATCTTCAAAAATCAAGACAACTGACCAAAAAGTTTAACACGCAAAAAAATTACTCACGTGTCTACGGAGCTCCGACTGCACACCACCGCTCGGTCCGCGTCGCGACCGCTACTAAAATGGCTGCCGGCGACGCGCAAGAGTTAAACGTTCAGAAATGCGTAATAGAAATACAGCTATCTCTTTTCGTCTTCGAGTTATGCCCACCGGCACTACTTACCCGCGGCACTACCAACCCCGCCCTCCCTATTACATATAATTCTAGTCATAGTTTTTTAATTAAATTTGACTGATATTTTAATGCCGGCGATCATGAGACCTAACACTCGTATGCTTCAAGTTGATGAACGCAGAGCTGTGCAGTGCAGTTTCAGCTAGTGACGTGATGTGACGTATCTCCTGGTGCGTTTCCCTTACAGTCGTTTATTAGTTTATTTAGTCATACGACACATACTGGAGGTAATAATATTGTTAACGCGCTGCTAGCCGTCCCATCCCTAATACGGAGCTACAGAGTATCGCATCGCGTTCCCCGCACTATCACGCGCACCCCCGCGTTCCCCTCCCTCGCCACTCTGCGTCGAAACCCTAACGAATGTGCCTGTGCGCACTGATTTATTTTCATAATTGATTATTATAATTTTATGTTATAGATTAGAGCAATTTGGATAAACCTTTGTTTTCTTAATCTGCCTGCCTGCCCCAACAAGTGGTCCATCGAACCGAATCATCAACTGAAGCAGCCAGCGGCACGAGGCGCGCTTCACACAACACGTGCTTCGCATCAAACGAGGCCGGCCGGCTAGTAAAGCATCTTGAAGACAACAAAGAAGTATAAGGGCATACGAGAAAATCTGTGAGTTCGTTCCAATCTCAATTCCCTGCCTATCCGCAATTCCAATCCCATTTTTACACGCAGAGTCACAATCGTACCTACATAAGGTTAACACGTTGCAACTTGTCGCACGTGCCCCACATCACACAGTTGATTGCACTACGTATTACAATATTGTGTAGGTATTCGTACAGTATTTAGGTTATTCAGCAATACGTTGCAGTAACTTTCGTGAATTGTCTGTGCTAAGTCTTGATATACTTTGCTACAACTTTCACGCTAGGTAGGTAACCTTTGGCCTACCATTCTAGAAGTCTTTATATACTTCCTAGAAGTGATTGAAGTCTTAATATACTCCAACACAAACCCATCGTTTCTAGAAGTCTTTATATACTTCCTAGAAGTGATTGAAGTCTTAATATACTTCAACACAAACCCATCTTTCCTAGAAGTCTTGATATACTTCCTAGGTGCGATTGAAGTCTTAATATACTTCAATAGAAATCTTATACACTTTCTATGTCCTGTTTGCACATTATTGCAAATTATTTTCACTAAAAATACATACATGTGCTTGGCACTACTCGGTCATCGCCAAAACAATAAATTGTTTATTTTTCGCATTCCAGCTGCCAATCTGAGTGCACTAGAGCATCTGCTGCTAGCATCCTGCAGCCTGCCTGCTGCCTTGCCTGTTGAAGGAGTGCTTTGTGGGCTCGGGATAGCAAATACTAACAATCAGCTTCCAGCATCCACCGCTTCAGGCCTATAAGCAAGCATGCACACTTAAGATTAGTACAATTTAATTACTAAATCATTGCATTTAGACAAACTATATTGAATAAATAACCATCTGTGTTTTAAATTTCAGTCATAGATAATTATTTGTCTCATTAAAAAAGAAACATGTCTACTTCAGTCAAAGAATTAATAAAAAAGCGGGGTTCATGCAAAGCAAAATTAACACATTTTAAAAAATACTTAGATAGTGTTTCAACATGCACCAAACTTACTAGCGCACAAAGTTCGGAGCTCAACCTCCGGCTAGAAAGAATAGAGGAGATGTATAGTCAATATGATTCAATACAGCTCTCTATAGAAACCCAATCTGACATTTCAGAAAGTGATGAGTATCAAGAGCGCGAGGATTTCGAGCTACAATACTACAAGTTGATTGGCAGTGCTCGAGACTTGCTGAGCAGGAACACCTCTGCGGAGCCAGCTGACAACCAGGCTTCGGTGACAGGTTCTGTTCTAAATGAAGGTGGGATAAGCTTAAAGTTACCTACTATTCATTTACCTACCTTTTCTGGACGGCTACAGGACTGGCTTGAGTTTCATGACACCTACGCCTCCTTGATTCACAACAATGACAGCATACCTAAGATAAGCAAGTTTCACTATCTAAGATCTTCTCTTAAAGATGTAGCCAAACAGGTTATTGGTTCACTTGATTTTTCTGCTAAAAATTATGACATTGCGTGGCAGGCACTATGTGAGCGATATCACAATGATAGATTACTAATCAGCAACCACATTCAGGCATTGTTAGACATACAATCAATTGATAATGAATCCTCCGTGGCATTAAGAAACTTAATTGACACCATTAATAAAAACATGAGAGCACTCAACACACTGGGCATTCAGACAAATAATTGGGATATACTTATCATACACATGGCATCAAGCAAGCTAGATATTGTCTCAAGTAGAGCTTGGAAAGAACATATTAACTTTTCTAAAGACTTACCCACACTTGACATATTCAACACCTTCTTAAAAGGCCAAGCAGAGCTACTTGAATCAGTAGAACATAGCACCCCTAAACCAAAGCAAAGTGAACCCTTAAGTGCTCGAACAAAAACATTTGTTACAAGTACACTCTCTACAACATTGAAATGCCACTACTGCAAACAACCTCACCTTATTCATCAATGCTTGAGATTTAAGGCACTGCCTCTTCACACCAAGCTTCAGAAAGTCAAAGAATTGAAACTTTGTTCAAACTGTATGAGGCTAGGCCATGAAGTTAGCCAATGCAAGTTTGGACCCTGCAAAATCTGTGAGAAGATGCATAACACAATGCTGCATTCTGAGTCACAAGGTCTAAAACCAACATCCTCTCAAGGCACTAACAATAGGGAGCGCATTGTGTTGGCTGCTCATGAGGGTTCACCCTCCTATGAAGATGCTTGCACAAGTGAGGACATGCATGAGTGTACACAATCACATGAACATGAGCTTGAGATTGACCAGTCCGGCATTGAATCCCTCCTAGTTGAAGAACAACCTGATAGTGATGTTGTCTTGTCAGCAACTACGAATGTTAGTCCTGGTTATGTACTTCTTTCCACTGCAATGATAGAGATAGTTGATGCTGACGGGGGGAAGCACACAGTTCGTGCCTTATTAGACAATGGCAGCACTACTAACTTCATCACTGAGGAATTAAGTAATAAACTTAAATTACCCATCAGAACTGCCACGGCTAAGGTTGAAGGACTGAATTGCAATCCACTTTACATCAACAAAAGATCACGCATAAGGCTGTCATCTCTAACTGAAAACTTCACACAAGAAATAGACTGCTTTATTGTGCCACGTATCACTCAATTCTTGCCTACCACCCTAATAGATACTGCACCACTACACATCCCACCGAACATAAAGTTAGCTGATCCTGGTTTCAACATTCCGTCTGAGATTAGTGTGTTGCTGAATGCAGAAGTTTTCTGGAACATTCTAGGTGGGGGTCGCATCTCCCTAGGTAAAAATATGCCAACTCTCAGCAAAACTAAATTCGGGTGGTTAGTATCTGGTCTAGTTCCTACTAAAAAACAAACTAAAAATGAATCAAATTTCCATACAGTCCACTGTAATTTTTTAAATGATTTTAAGGTTCAAAATCAGCTTGACAGATTTTTCGAACTGGAGTCTGTACCTTCTCCACGTAAGAACACAAAGGAAGAGGAAGTATGTGAACAATTGTTTGTGCAGACAACCGAAAGGCAACCAGATGGCCGGTTTGTAGTTAAGATCCCTCTCAAACAATCACCTGATGTGTTAGGCGAATCTTATTATCAGGCTTCAACTAGATTTAGCGCTTTAGAGCGGCGTTCTGCAAAGGATCCATTATTCAAAGAAAAATACTGCCAATTCATGAAGGAGTACATTGATCTTGGCCATATGACTGAAAACACAACACATCATGAAACACATAGCTATATTATGCCGCATCATGGTATATTGAAGGAATCAAATCTCACAACCAAATTACGCTCCGTTTTTGACGCCTCGGCAGCGACATCTACCGGCATATCTTATAATGATATTCAGTATGTAGGTCCCACCGTTCAGGATGATTTGATTAGCATTCTAATTAGATTTAGACAGCACAAATATGTGGTAACATCTGACTGTGAAAAAATGTATCGATGCGTATTAGTTTCAGAAGAACAACGTAGCTTACAACAGATCCTCTGGAGATTCGATCCAACACATGAGCTAAAGCTTTACAGGCTAAACACCGTCAGTTACGGCACTGCTTCAGCAATGTGGCTAGCAACCCGCTGCTTACTTCAACTAGCTAGGGAAGCCCAATCTCAGACAAACGCCCTAGGGGAATCACCTTCTCTCTCTTCTGAAATTAGTGAAACCATATTGCATGATTGTTATGTAGATGATTACATAAGTGGACATAATTGTGAGGCAAGGTTACTGAAAATATGCCAGGGGGTTATTAATCTATTGAAAATGGGTCAGTTTCACCTCCGGAAATGGCGTTCCAATAGTTCCAAGGTGTTAGAAGGTATACAAGACGTCAAACAGGATGACTTATTAAAGATAGTTGATGATAATAATGCAAAAACATTGGGCCTAAGATGGTCTTGTAAGTCTGATTCTCTGTTCTTCACAATAAACATAGATACAGATCTAAACAGTATCAAAAATCCAAGTAAAAGGTCAGTCTTGGCAGCCATCGGGCAAGTTTTCGATCCTTTAGGTCTTATCAATCCTTGCATCTTGCAGGCTAAGCTGATCATGCAGCAGCTTTGGGCCTCTAAGTTGACCTGGGATGAGAAGTTGCCTCCTGAAATAGAAAATAGCTGGTTAACATTTTTAAAATCCCTTCAGCTGTTAAACGAAATAACGGTACCACGACATGTAATATGCGACTTACCTCAACGCATTGAAATCCATTCATTTAGTGATGCCTCTTTGCAAGCCTACAGCGCTTGCATCTATATACGTTCATTTTCAAATGACGGTTGCATTGCAGTTCACCTGATTGCCTCAAAAAGCAAAGTGGCGCCACTCAAAGGTATGACTGTACCACGTTTAGAGCTTTGTGGAGCTTTGTTAGCCGTAAGGCTGTCTATAGCGGTGAGAAACGCTTTAAGGCTTACCATAGATAGTTCCCATTTTTGGTGTGATTCTATGGTGGTATTAGGTTGGATTAGAACCCCAAGAGCAAACCTCAAGGCGTTTGTATTAAACCGAATCAATGAAATAACAGATTCCACAGATTCAAGTCATTGGCGCTATGTGCCCACCAATATGAATCCCGCTGACATTGGTTCTCGTGGTTGCAACGCCAATCACCTTAAATGCTCAAAAATATGGTGGTCAGGCCCTTCTTTCTTGACTCAATCTGAAGCTTATTGGCCAATCTCACCAAATGAGGTGATATCTGAATTACCTGAACTTAAAATTCACTGCAACTTATCCACTGATCAAAATGAATTTATTCACAAATACTCTGATTACAACAAGTTAGAGCGCATTGTGGCTTATATGCTTCGATTCATTCATAATTGTAGAGCTAAAGCAAATAAATTGACTGAACACTTAAAGGTCTCCGAATTAAAAAATGCCTGCATCATTTTATGCAAAATTGCTCAAATTGACAGTTTTACTAAAGAATATTATAATCTTACCCACAAGAAACTACTTCCTTTCAAGTCCCAATTGCAGAACTTAAATCCATTCATGACTGAAGAAAAGATCATTAGAGTAGGTGGCCGGCTCAGCAACTCAAATTATGATTATGACACAAAACACCCCATTCTACTGCACTCAGCTCATCACATAACACTATTACTGTTTAGACATTATCATAAAATACTTATGCATGCTGGCCCTCAGCTATTGTTAGCAATCATGAGGCATAAATATTGGACTATAGGTGGTAGAAACCTTGCTAGGAAAATAACACATGAATGCATAACCTGTTGCAGATTTTCGGGTAAGACCATACAACCGATAATGAGTAGTCTTCCAAGTGAACGTCTTCATGCAGAATATCCATTTTGCAATGTAGCTGTAGACTATGCCGGTCCCATTATGATAGTCGACAGAAAAGGTAGAGGCAGTAAACTGATAAAGGCTTACATCTGCATCTTTGTTTGTATGGCTGTAAGGGCAGTCCACGCAGAACTTGTCACCGAGCTGAGCACCGAGGCTTTCATTGCTGCTCTCAATCGTTTCATTGCCCGCAGAGGAAAACCTCTCACCATTTTCTCGGACAATGGAACAAACTTTGTAGGAGCATTTAATGAATTTTCAAAGTTTCTCAAGTCTAAATGCAATGATATAAGTGTGTATGCATCAGAACAATCAATTCATTTCAAGTTTTCCCCAGCCTACAGTCCACATTTCAACGGCTTGGCAGAAGGTGCTGTAAAATCTATCAAGCATCATTTAAAGAGAACCCTAACCCTCGCTCATCTAACTTACGAAGAGATGAATACTGTGCTAATACAAATAGAAGGAATTTTAAACTCCCGACCCTTGACACCACTATCTTCCGATCCTAATGACCTTGTGCCTTTAACTCCTTCTCACTTCCTTATTGGACGGACTTTAAAGATGTTGCCTTCTCCACAGATTCGCTTGGCTAACGAAGCGAATGTCTACGCCTTACCTCGTTATAAGAGAATACGAGTGCTGACAGACCACTTCTGGAACCGCTATTATAAAGAATACGTTTCAGAACTCCAAAAACGAGTCAAGTGGCAACGACAAGATGGAAGACAACTTCAGGTCGGAGACATGGTGCTAGTGAAAGACGATCGTCTTCCTCCCAACCGCTGGCTACTGGGCCGCATCATCCGCCTGTATCCTGGGTCTTCAGACGGCTGTCCTCGCGTCGCCGACATCCGCACCACTTCGGGCATCCTAAATCGCGCTTATAATCGTCTCTGCCTGCTCCCTGAGATCACAGCTGACTGTGGAACAGACGTTCCACCCCGGGGAGCCTGTTAACGCGCTGCTAGCCGTCCCATCCCTAATACGGAGCTACAGAGTATCGCATCGCGTTCCCCGCACTATCACGCGCACCCCCGCGTTCCCCTCCCTCGCCACTCTGCGTCGAAACCCTAACGAATGTGCCTGTGCGCACTGATTTATTTTCATAATTGATTATTATAATTTTATGTTATAGATTAGAGCAATTTGGATAAACCTTTGTTTTCTTAATCTGCCTGCCTGCCCCAACAAATATAATAATATATGTTATCATAGGGTTTATAAAGAGTTTCGCATCTATACTCCAGAATCATTAAAGCATTTGCTTATTTTACGCTTGTAATATTCTCAAGCTACAATTTGGTCTGACTAACAATAAACTGGATTGTGGTTTGTCGCCTTATTGCTTAACCCCGATTTGCCTTTCAAAATGTCTGAAACCAAAATTATCTGGTTAGGTTATTTAGTAAGAAACGTGTAAATCATGGCCTAGACACTTCAATCAACCAAATGGTTCATTAGATAGAATCTAATTTATAAACTAATTAGACGGTACATAAATTAACAAAGTGAATAAGCCTACTGCTCAGTTGGTGTTCTTATTCTTATTTATTTATTTGACAGAAAAAATAGCGGTACAATTTTATCAGTAGTAGCTGAAAACGGGATATTTACCATGTTTTTTTTTTCTATCCAAAATATTGATCAAAACCATGATAGTTTAAAAAGTTAAGTTATTACAGTTACAGCAAGTATTAATGACATGTCATAAAATGATTTTATTAATATTGAATGTATTTACTGTGATTTGTCAAAACAATAATGGCCACTAAACTTATTTGACATCTTAATTCAAAAGTATAACACGACAGAGAATAGCTATTATAAGAAAGAAGAGGTCGAATGTCTATTTGCCTAATTATTTGTACTGTAAGCTACTGAGCTACATTGAAAATGAGGGTATTGCTATTTAGTTCTTTCAATTAGAAAGATCAAGTAGCACTATTGCTCCGTTTAACACTCTAATACGACACGTGAAAGACTCGGTCGGTATTAATAGCTTTTGTCCACTAGGTAGGTACTACAGTAATTTACTATGAACTATGGATAGAAAGAAAGTTGATAGCTGTTTTCGGATATATGTATAAAACTGTAGTGTTTTTCTATACTAATATTATAAAGAGGAAAGATTTGATTGTTTGTTTGCATTGAATAGGCTCTGCAACTACTGGACCGATTTGAAAAAAAATTTCCCCGATGGGAAACTACACTATCTCCGGATGACATACGCTATATTATATTTTAAAAAAACTTAGTGATCCATAGTAAAGCCCGTGCAAAACCGGGATGCGCCACTAGTTTGAAATATATTTGTCAGAAGATTAACTATAATAAATACATTTGATATTTAATAAGGATAACATTAACTATGGTACCAGTGAATACCAGTGCCTTAAGGACTTTGCCCTTTAGCAACTGCTGAGTGGTCATTCATTTATTTCGTCATTGTTAGGTTTTTGTTACGAAAATAAACTTTATCCATTATTTTTGTACCTTGTTCTATAAACATATCTTACCCGTAGGTAATGATAAATGAGAGACAAGGAAATTACCAAAGTATGTTTACAGTAATATCTGTAGTAGGAAAATTAAAGGAAATATTTTTAGAACTTTAATCCCCAGGCAAGGAAGATATCTCAACTCTCTTAATACAGTGGATCCATGATTATTTAGGGTCGTCTATTTGGGGTAGTCAGAGGAATGGCAAAAATGTTATGTCACATAACCACTTATGCAGTACCTAATTCTGCTGGTATTCCACTATATTTATTGCATTTTTTATTTGCTTGAGGTCGCAAACGTATTTGGCTTATGTAATGTACTTACATTACAAGCTACAAACCAGTTACTGTTCAGGGTAGCATAGAATATTTGAAAACAGTCATGTAAGCGTCGTGGTTAAAATTGAATTTTATGCTCGGCATCGATTGCGGTTGCCGCGCAGTGTATTGAAATAATAATTATCAGCATACATTGAACAAAATTGTATTTTATTACTTCAAAAAATGGAGATCCGTACAAAAATTGTAATGTAAGATAACGCGAAAGAAGTCACGAGCGAACCAAAAAAGGAATACAATTCGTTCCTCATTAAAACAAATAATTCATATCCTCTCGAAAAACATTGGAACAAATTTTAAATATGGAATGAATAAACTGATCCAACCATTCAGAAACATTGCTATAATTCGATAACCATTAACTTAGCGATCGAGTGAACCGAGATGTAATTATCGGAACAATTGAGTCAACAAAACAGTTTTAGATCGACTTTGCGGTTAAATGTATTCAACTGAATTAATTTACGACTTTTGTTTCATACTGTTTGAATAAGGTGGGTTGGACTGCAATAAGGTAAGTTGCTTTTTATAATTAGGTTTGGTTGCAATAGCTTTAAGATCAGTCAGTCAGCATAGTTTGACGACCGATGTCGCGCAGCAGGCGAATGTCCGCCTGCGACGCAGGAGGTTGCGGGTTCGATTCCCGCCTTGGGATAAATGTTTGTACGATCTGCAAATATTGATTCCGGGTTTTCTGGGTTTTTTATATGTATAATAAAAAATATGTATGTATTGTATTAAGTATATCAGTCATCTGGTACCCATAACACAAGCTCTGCTTAGCTTGGGGCTGGATGATGCTGTGTGGATTGTCCAACATTATTATTGTTATTATTTAGGCAAATCAAATACTTCAACTTTAGGTAAATTAAATATTATACGTTCATAATTAATGGATAAACTGTTGTCCCGCCTAGCTTTAAGATCTTTTTTGTACACATGTCATAAAGTTTTATATTAAATTAGTTTTTTTGAGTAGACACCCAGTATTCACTCAATATAGGCGGTTAATCCTCATCGTGGTTACGTAAAGATTGCACCGAAATATGGCACTAAAACAGTCTGCAATGCTGGCTATTTGGAGGTGCGATCAGCATAAACCAAAATAAATAGCCCGTTTGGAATATGGAAGTAAGTCAGAGCACGGCCTCGGGAGGAAATATTGTTTCAGCGGGCAGTAGTTTTCAAACAGATACTATATTTTATGTCTCGCTGTAGGAATGAATATGAAATCATTTTCAGTTTCAGATTTTTTTACCGACTCCTAAAAGGTTTTCAATTTGGTTCACACGTCTGAAATGTCAGTTTCAAAGAATACTATTTGGAAATTGAATACGTTCGAAACATGAATTATACGGTATTTCGTTACGTGAGCCTCAGAGCAATTTGCTTTTTCCAGCAACAAGTGGCCTAAAAATATGTTTTTCGGTGTCAATTTTGCTTACATAGCAAAAATACTTTCACCCCTTATTATCACAACTAACAACAACATTTTGCTCCCTAGAAAAGAAACGAAAGAACAAAATAAGCCAGTGTAGATTTGTAGGTGATACCTAACATTTGCCCTGGTGCTGTTATGCTTCATGTACAGGCTTATCATTTTAATTAAAAATAACCTGTATCTCGCCGGACGTATCGGAGTGAAATTAATTCTGCAATGCATTCAAGCCTTCTAGTAGTTATAACTTGTGTCGTGATTAAAGAGTTTGTTGTAGCAGATAATATTCTGAATGTGGGAAGTGTGTACTAACTTAAAATACATTCTGTCTAATTCGCAAGATTATTACATCGATATCTGTCATACAAATACTCTGAAAGTATTAAGGCTCGTCAATGAGTGTCAGTCTGTGCGCCATCTTAACATGGATAAGTTTGAATCATCCTTTTTCTAGCACAGTTATTCTTTAGACAATGATGTACCTACCATCGCAATAAAGCGTCAAATAAGACAATAAGACAAAATAGATAGTAATTAAAGCTACAGGTTAGGGATGTAATTTTATTAAATGCTATGGTTGGGAGTATCTCTTACCATTTTCCAAGCTATTAGCTCAAGGATTTAGAACATTTTATTCGTCTATTCAATGTCAAATTGAATAGACGAAGCATAGGACGCCCTCCTACCCGATGAACCAACGACATTTTATCAGATGGAAAAGGCTCAAAATCGTCCTTCCTAGAACGTATGGGACACACGTCTAGAGGACTTTTCAGTCTGTTGGTGATGAATGTCAAAGCATTCTCTTTCGTGCCTGAGTTATGGTCATGAACCTATTTAATTATTTTGTATTGCATTAACTTTATGACCTTGGTTAAATAGACTCTCTTACATCTAAACTATGGTTTGTTTTCTATAGACACAGATATTGATATAACCTGTCAATTTCCAAATAAAAATTATTTTTTTATTTGCAAATTTAAAAATAAATATCTCAGATATCGTCTACGGTTATAAATGTAAATGAATTACAAGTTATAGAATTAATGGATGACATTACTTATAATTAAATTTCAGGTGGTGAAAATGGAGATCATAAGTCACAGACGACAAAGAAAAATCTTGATCACACATTCGTGGCGCTAATAGAGTAAGTAATACTATAGTAATATGAACGACTGATTCTTCATTTGGATTCGTTTACACATCATACATCTTCTATCATATCTTTGGACACAACGCAATTTTATCATTTAATTTTTCTGTTCTGTTGTGTTTTTTCTGTTTCAGCATTGTCTTTACCGATAGTTCCAAACGGACTTGCACCGGGTCTATTATACACGATAATGTGGTGATTACTGCAGCACATTGTTTGTAAGTATCTCTTCTGAATATTCTTTGAAACTTAGCCAAGTAATAACCTGCATTATGAAAAAAACAGTAGGTTGACATAATAGACAACGCATATAAAACGGCTTAAACCGCTGATCGTAAAGATTTTAAAGATTTAGAGTATATTCGTCTGGGTACGTAAATGTGAACAAAGGAATTTCTAAAGTTTGCCATATACGTCTTTCAAAGGGGTATGTATAAAAAATAAAATAAAAAGAATTGAACCTAACTTGTAACTATCATAAATAAAATCAAAATTAAACAAATACTCGGGCGCCAGATAGCTACCTAAAATTAGAAAATGAAATTTACCTGGATGAGGTCAGTCGCATCATTGGACCTTTAATCTAAGGACGGGGGAAATTTAAATTAAACTGGGTGCTTTGGGAAAGAGTGTACTTTTATTTTCTAAAATTTTGTATTTCCGTGGAAACTTGAATTGTAATTTAGACTACTTATTAATTGTTATAAAATGACACTGAATTAAATTTTGAATAAACTAGGATCTAATAGATTTATACTACTGTTGTTATTGCATCGTGAAGTAAACTTTTATAATAAACAAGGCTTATAAATACCTGACTTATAATACTTAAATGAACCAAAGGTTATAAATTTATCCGGGCAGCGGCGAAGCAAATTCCACGGATCCAAATCCAATTTAAGAATCAAAAAGAGAAAGAAAGGAAAAAATAAAAAGCGCCGATGGGCTGAAACAAACAGAACAAAGTTAAAATCTGAATTTTGAAACAAGTATAAAATGGCGATGCCACACGAGCAACGTGATAAAATATTTACCGCTTTTTAACTAAATAAGCCGGAACTAGATAAGGTTTGATGCGGACTCCTGCGCATCTTTTTGGCAATAAATTCTGTAACAACAAACCAAAAACCTAAAATGAAATTTTCAATCATCAATGACCAACTAAAATGTCATTAAATGTGAGGAAACTTACCAAAATTCAATAAAATATAATCCAAGGTCGCCTCTTAGGGCTTAAGACCACAATTGTTTCAAGGTTAAAGCGAATTTCAGCCAACAAATTACAAGATTAATACGGATCTAAAAATATATTTTTACGTCTTCTTTGACGGACCCCGGGAAGAAAGTGAGACCATAGAAAATCTCTCCCATAGACTAATAATTTCAAATGACACTTAAGCCGAAAGAACAACCCAAAAGAAGCTACAATTCTAAATTTACTATCACAACCTAAATCACTGTCAATGCCAAACAAACGAACTGTCAGACGGAATCAAAACACAAAATTACGCTAAAAATGAATGGTTTCCTCCTAACCCTGTAACATACTCAAAAAGAATGTTACATTACATACCTTCCCAAAAAAATAAAAGAAAGACCACTTTCTTTTATGCCTAAACGATAAGTAAAAGTATTTAAAAAAAGTAATAAATGTCTAACAAATTTATTCTAATTTACAAACAAAATCTATTTGACTCTACCAAAAAATATCAGAAGTGACTCTACAAAAATATTAGAATGACTCTACCAAAAATATTAGAATGACTCTACCAAAAACATTAGAAGTGACTCTACAAAACATAAAAACTAAACAAGCACTAATGTAGAACTATAAAACGAAACGAAAACACAAACCAAAAGGTTAAACTAAATCTAAACTAACTACGTTGAAGATATCCGACTAGTATCATAAGATTCTAGCAATCAATCTATCAACCTAAAAACCACTCAATAACTCCCAAAGTGCGGTTGGACACCTTCGTCACCGACTCTAACTTCTCTCCTTCGTTTCTAAAAAGAAACCCTTAAAAGTGCGGTTGGACACCTTCGTCACCGACTCTAACTTCTTTCACCAAAAAGGTGAAAATGAAAATGAAAATTTTCAAACAAAATTCTACAACAAGCGTGTAGTGAAAAACGAGAAATGTACTGTGATCGGCTCAACACTACCAACATTCCGGGCACAGACATCCTGCAAAAAATATTTATGCATTGTGATCGGCTCAACTCCACCAATATTCCGGGCACAATGACACAAACCAAACAAATTAGAACCGGGGGAAAACCGAGAACTACAAAAATTTGTTGTATATTGTGATCGGCACAACCCCACCAACATTCCGGGCACAATGATACAAAGGAACAGAACCGGTGGAAAAACCGAGAACCATTGCAAACAAAACTTAGAAATTCTACTCAAATGATTAGTAAGAAAATCTAGCAAAATAAATGTTGTGGATTCCTAAAGAAGGTTTCCAACAAACAAACGTCAAATCAGGGTGGTATACCAAAAATTGTCAAGTCCGAGAAATCTACAGCAAACTTAACCTAAACAAATATTTTCTAATTAAAACTATCAAACAAATATTGTTACAAATTAACCTTAACAAATATTTTTTAACTAAAATGGTCAAACAAATAGTTGTGTTACAAAAACACAAAAGCAAGTGTAATAAAAACTTTAAACAAATGTACAAAAATTTACATAAGATCCTTTGTTGTTGGAAAATAAAGTGGTTGTGAAAATAAAATGTACCTAAGTAGTTTTTTGTACTTTAAAATCTCAAAAGTTTAATTAGTTACGAAATTCCTTTCACTACATCATCTTTCATAAAGGGCAGTTTCTTTCATACATCAATCAACATTCATCTCTTACAAAACCCCAATCTCCATAACAGCTATCATCAAACTTGAGTTAAAAAGTTACAATGCCAAAAATTAGTATTTTATAATATCTTTAACATGGTAACGACCTGAAGTATTTTTACTAAGATCTTTCAAAATATAGACGTTATCAGAAACTTTTTCAATAATTTCACATTTTATAAACTTAGGTGCTAACTTAGCCGAAAAATATGCCGGAGCATTAGACTGAACAAAACTCCTCCTCCAAACAATATCACCAACAACAAATGAAATGACCTTCCTCCCGGAATTATAATAGCGCGCATTACGCTTATAAGCTTTTAATAGATGAGCTTGAACTTTAACAAAAACATCACCAAGTGATTTAAGAGAATAAGCAAAAGAATTCCTTTCTCCCATATCAACTTGTGACAAAGATTCTAACAAATTACTAAAACGATGTAAAGAAGCATCAAAAATAAGTTCTCTCCCAAACATGAGAAAATTAGGTGTATAATCAGTGGCAAGACTAACACTGTTATTTAAAGCTAATTGAACATGAGGCAAAAATTTTGACCAAGTGCGTTGATTATCTTTAACAAAACATGAGATACATGTTTCTATCGTTTTATTATACCGTTCCACAGGATTATTCTGAGGAGTATATAATGTGTTGTAAAATATTTTAGTAATATTGTAACTTTTCATAAAATCTACAAAGTATTTTGAAGTAAATTGAGTACCATTATCACAAACTAAAATTCTTGGACAGCCAAATTTAAGAAATATTTCTTTTTCAAATAATCTACAAATTGATAAGGTTGTAGCTTTAACCAAAGGAAAAATCCAGCAAAATTTAGTAAAAACATCAACTACAGAAAGTATATATTTATGACCTGAATAACTTTTAGGCAATATTCCAATAATATCAGCTGAGAGCATGACCATTGGATGATCTACTTTTTTAGGGTTAACCATAATTCCAAAAGGGGGCGACGTACTATGCTTGTACGCTTTACAAATATCGCAAGATTTAATGTAATTTTGAACATCATTAAACATTCCATTCCAAAAATAGTGTTGTTTTAATTTCTTCAAAGTTTTATGAATTCCAAGATGACCAGAATTAATATCATCATGATTTGATCTAATAGTATCTAATATATTTTCCTTGGGAATAACTATTTTCCAATTCAATCTACTATCAGGACTAAATTTATTTTTACAAAATTTGTATAAAACATTACTTTCAACTCTAAAATTTTTAAATTTACTAGGAAATTTTTGACAATTAACAAATACTCTTCTAAACCAAGAATCCTCAATATCTTCATCAGGGGAAACTACTTCAACAGGTGCAACCAACAATGACGTTATTTCAATTCTAGACAAAGCGTCTGGAACTAAATGTAAAGAACCTTTCTTATGAACAACATGAAATGTAAATTGAGAAATTCTAGCAGCCTAACGTGCTAAACGTCCGCTTGGATTATTCAACTTTAATAACCACTGTAAACTTGCATGATCAGTAACTACTGTAAACTCCATCCAAAAATCGAATCCTAAGATGAATTGATAGTCAAACAAAGGTATAACCATGAATTTAATAATTTTAGTTATATTATCACAAGTAACTGGAAGATTAATAGCTCCTATAACTTTCTCCGCAGAACCGTCCGCAGTATAAGCTGAATCATGAACAGATTTCGGTATTTGTTCCATTTCATAACCTAATTTCAAAAACTGTTTGTGACTATTCAAACCAAGAATGCAACTATTCGCACCACTATCCAATAATCCTGAAAATGTTTGGTTACCAATTGAAAACTGTAAGAATGGTCGAGAATCATTATTTTTAACAAATAGAACAGGTGAAGCCTTATAAACTGTAAAGAAAGTTTTTAAATATTTTAACCAATCCGAAAATTCTTTTTTAATAGTTGTGTCATCAGGTTTAAAACTGTGTCTAACAATTTTCTTCATCGAGTCATTCTTAGTTTTCTCAGAAACTAGTGCTCGATGGGGCCTAATCAGTTTTTTGACTCCGCAGAGTTTTTCTTCTCCAAATTGCACACATCACAAAACTTTGTGATAACACCCAACTTTTGACACTTGAAACAAATCATACCTGGAATAGAAGTACAATTTTTGTATGTATGTCCCGTAGACCTACATTTTAAACAAACGGTATCATCAGATTTCACGGCGTTCGAATGAACCTTCTCTACCTTAAATGGTGTGTAAGAATCCTTTAATGATTTCCTATTAACGAAAACCTCCAACTCCTTTCCTAAATTCATGAAACATTCCAATGAAGAAATATTTTTACCTAGTACATAAGGTGTGTAAATAGGCAGCATGTTATGTTTTACTATAGTAATAATCACTGATTCTAAAACAGGGGTGGCAAGACGACTAGCCAAATCCATAAGTTCAGTAATGAAATCCGGAAGAGACTCATTAAGTTTCTGTTTACGAGTACGAAGATCATACTCCAAAAAGTAGTCATATTCAAGCTTATCAAATCGTTTAAGCAACGCAACCTTAAGTTCAGTCCATGAAGCAATGTTAAATCGAATGGTACGGAACCACTTGGCGGCAGAACCAGAAAGCAAATCAGAAAATGAACCAACAAGCAAAGACTCATCAAAGTTTTTGTACAAAAAGTACTCCTCAACTTGTGTAATAAATTCACGAACACATGTCTTCCCTTCAAAGTTAATCTTACTTCTCTTCAAATCAGGTAACTTGATATTCGAAGCAGGTAAATTTTTCCTAATAGTTTCATTCATTGCATTAAAAGATGGCAAAATCGAAGCAGCAGCTAAAGAACTGTGAGCAGGCGCAGCATGATTCAAAAATGAGTCTGGAAATCCAGTCAAATTATCTCCTCGTTCAGCATTCTCATCAACCAAAGCAGGTGTAGCATTAGCAGAACCCAAAGTAGCACGACTATCCATAGAAATGGGTGGAAACTGTACCGCTTTATCCATGATGAATCACAGAAGCAAACTTCAAACTCAAAGCAATGTGAAAAAACCGCAGTTCAAAAAGTTATGTTAAAGTTGTAAAAGTTTAAGTTAAATGTTAAATTAAGTTTTCCAAAAGGATGCAATAACCACTTACAATTTACCACTAATGGTATAATTAACCAATATCAAACTATGTGAAAATAATTATTATTTAAAAGTTTTGTTCGTAGCAAAAGTTCACAACAAATTGTTGGTTAAGTAATAACACTGAATAATGTCTAAAGTTTCAACAAGTTTCACTAATTACCAAGGTTTCAAACAGTTTAGTCAATTGAAGAAAGTATTAAATAGTAAGTTGTACCCAAAATATGTGATCACAAAAATTCACCGTAGAAAAGCATTTGTAAAAGATAGATAACCTGAATTATTGTTGTTTTGCTAAAGTAAAAACAATGTGTTGAAAATACACAAAGCTAACACAAGCAAAATTGCAAAGTTGCACTAATATGTAACGCACTAGAACACAAATAAACCAAAAATATACACAATGTATACACAAAATATGTCAAAAATGTTGTAACAAAAATGTTAGATGCAATAACAAGCAGTATAACAACTTCAAGTAACCACTAAAGTCCCTGATCGCATGGCGCCAAATTGCCATATACGTCTTTCAAAGGGGTATGTATAAAAAATAAAATAAAAAGAATTGAACCTAACTTGTAACTATCATAAATAAAATCAAAATTAAACAAATACTCGGGCGCCAGATAGCTACCTAAAATTAGAAAATGAAATTTACCTGGATGAGGTCAGTCGCATCATTGGACCTTTAATCTAAGGACGGGGGAAATTTAAATTAAACTGGGTGCTTTGGGAAAGAGTGTACTTTTATTTTCTAAAATTTTGTATTTCCGTGGAAACTTGAATTGTAATTTAGACTACTTATTAATTGTTATAAAATGACACTGAATTAAATTTTGAATAAACTAGGATCTAATAGATTTATACTACTGTTGTTATTGCATCGTGAAGTAAACTTTTATAATAAACAAGGCTTATAAATACCTGACTTATAATACTTAAATGAACCAAAGGTTATAAATTTATCCTGGCAGCGGCGAAGCAAATTCCACGGATCCAAATCCAATTTAAGAATCAAAAAGAGAAAGAAAGGAAAAAAATAAAAAGCGCCGATGGGCTGAAACAAACAGAACAAAGTTAAAATCTGAATTTTGAAACAAGTATAAAATGGCGATGCCACACGAGCAACGTGATAAAATATTTACCGCTTTTTAACTAAATAAGCCGGAACTAGATAAGGTTTGATGCGGACTCCTGCGCATCTTTTTGGCAATAAATTCTGTAACAACAAACCAAAAACCTAAAATGAAATTTTCAATCATCAATGACCAACTAAAATGTCATTAAATATGAGGAAACTTACCAAAATTCAATAAAATATAATCCAAGGTCGCCTCTTAGGGCTTAAGACCACAATTGTTTCAAGGTTAAAGCGAATTTCAGCCAACAAATTACAAGTGTAAGGGAGGGACGGCGTAAATAAAACACACGTTACGTGGGACGGTGTTTTATTGTATAAGGGGAGACGACAATAGACCGCGGTAAAGTGCACCGATGGCAAGAATCAACCTCCGCGCTGTCAGTCAGGGTCCGGGAACCGGTCCGCCAACTTAGGGGCTGAGGATGATCGTACTCTAAATCTAACTGGTCCGGAGAATCCGTATCCGCATTAGATTTAGCTACCTGAGAGAACTCTAATCTAACTGGTCCGGAGAATCCGTATCCGCATTAGATTTAGCTACCTGAGAGAACTCCAATCTAACTGGTCCGGAGAATCCGTATCCGCATTAGATTTAGCTACCTGAGAGAACTCAACAATATTTAGTATTTACAGACAGGTCATTCAAATAGTAAAACGCAACGATAGCGCGTTCTAATCTACTAGTGGCGACATCTAGTTCTGTTTAGAGTAAACCTTTTGTTACATTCTCCCCCTATGTTCAAGATGGCGTCCCGACGAGTAGAACATATAAAACGCTTGTTTCTTCTTTGGCCTGCCTCGTTGCCTCCGTGGAAGTATTTCCGTGGGCATCGCCGCTGCCTTTTTAGGACGTCCTCTTCTCCTGATAGGTTGCACTGGCGCAGGCAGACTACTGGTTCTGGTAGTTGCGCGAGCAGCACCCGATTATTTGCCACGAACACCTCAGTCAACATGTCAGGCAGTTGACTTTTTGCAAACCAAGTTTCGATGCCGCTCTTCACACTTAGCCACCAGGTGCAGGTATCTCTTGCTCCGCTGAAGCTCACAGTTGTGTCCGAGACAGACTTCTTGGAACCGCTTTCGCCGCTTGTCCTTGTTTCTGACGCCGCGGCTGCCGTAACTGCCTGCATTGCAGCTGTCGTGATGGACGCTACTAGCTCCTGCAGTTGCTCCGGTGACATGTTTACGCTGGTGGATGTCATCGTAACTCGCTTCTTCGCCGCTCTTGACGAAGATGACGATTTGATAATAACCCGCCGAGGCCTCGTCCTAAGTGTAGGTCCCTGGGGAGTCCCGGCGCCGGAGGCGTCCTGAGACATGATCCCACGGCCGTACGTTGAGCGCCAAATGTAAGGGAGACTCGGCGTAAATAAAACACACGTTACGTGGGACGGTGATTTATTGTACAAGGGGAGACGACAATAGACCGCGGTAAAGTGCACCGATGGCAAGAATCAACCTCCGCGCTGTCAGTCAGGGTCCGGGAACCGGTCCGCCAACTTAAGGGCTGAGGATGATCGTACTCTAAATCTAACTGGTCCGGAGAATCCGTATCCGCATTAGATTTAGCTACCTGAGAGAACTCCAATCTAACTGGTCCGGAGAATCCGTATCCGCATTAGATTTAGCTACCTGAGAGAACTCCAATCTAACTGGTCCGGAGAATCCGTATCCGCATTAGATTTAGCTACCTGAGAGAACTCCACAATATTTAGTATTTACAGACAGGTCATTCAAATAGTAAAACGCAACGATAGCGCGTTCTAATCTACTAGTGGCGACATCTAGTTCTGTTTAGAGTAAACCTTTTGTTACACAAGATTAATACGGATCTAAAAATATATTTTTACGTCTTCTTTGACGGACCCCGGGAAGAAAGTGAGACCATAGAAAATCTCTCCCATAGACTAATAATTTCAAATTACACTAAAGCCGAAAGAACAACCTAAAAGAAGCTACAATTCTAAATTTACTATCACAACCTAAATCACTGTCAATGCCAAACAAACGAACTGTCAGACGGAATCAAAACACAAAATTACGCTAAAAATGAATGGTTTCCTCCTAACCCTGTAACATACTCAAAAAGAATGTTACAAGTTCAACCCCTTATTAGGTACAGCGGGATTTGAAGTTTGCATGAAAAAACTATACACGAGCGAAATCACGCACGTTTTGATAGTAATTGATTTGCGGTCATTTTGACACGACATCATCTAGCCCCAAACTAAACACAGCTTGTATTATGGGAACCAGATGGCTGATAGAATACTTATATAATGTTTTTTTTTGTAATACATACAATATAACCGGTATTAGCGCATTAGTCTTGATACTTCAGCAAATAGTATTACACACTCGTTACTCGTTTATCTAACTAAAGAACCCGCACATTGCTAGAGAAAGCAAATATCTTAAAAAGTTTCAAATGAAAATCTACACGAACTGTAATTTCAAATTAGAGTTTCTCTAACGCAAGCACGAACCTTTGTCAAGAAGTTAACTGGTTGGTAGAACTAGAAAATATGGGCAGTTTTGTTTTGAACGCATGCTTACATTGGACCAGTAACTGTCTCATGTATCTGTTGTCACTGGCGAGTAAGTGAGGTACTTTTTTATTTTATTTACTACATTATAATCTTCGAGTAGTATTCTAATCATACAGTTAAATTTACGACCAATCAGATTAAATAACTGTACTATAGTATTGATGTTACGATAGTGCGTTTAAAATGACAGCTGAATTCACAAAAAAAATATAGAGTTTTTTCTTTTTAACCTATTGTGTCCCACTGCTGGGCAAAAGTCTCCCCCAAAATCTTCCACTGGTCCCGGTCTTTGGCGGTCTCCCACCAATCTTTTCTGTGGGTGTCAAGATCGTCCCGCCAACGTCTTCTCGGCCGGCCCGATCTATAGACTTATAATAATGATTATTAAGTTCCTTTAAAAAACTGTTCTATATAACCTGCTCTACCTTAATTGGTTTATGCAAATACTAGGAATAAGTACTAGCGGGCAATTAACACAACGCCGGGGAAACCAGGGGAAGGGGTTGATTGTGTATATTTATTGCAATTAAATGTCTGTCGCAAGTGTCAAATATGATAGATTTTCTATAGCATACCTGTCACATTTGATACTTACAACTAGATTTTTACTGCAACATAAAATACACAATCACCGCTTAGAAGCATTAATTATATAATTGCATAAGCAAGAGCATTACGCATATAAATTGTATAAGTTCCAAAAATTAACGAGAACCTAGACTGGTATGATCTAGCTACTTGTTCTATTTTGACTATGCTCGTTTAAATTCACTTTAATAGTAGGAGCCACTTCAACACGTCCTCTAAATAACACGAACAGTACCTACAATGTAGGATCTGTATTTATCCAATTAGTTGCGGCATAAATTGAAATTGATGTCCATATTATTGTATGATTATGATAAAACATTTGTTTTGGTCCATGTTGTTCAAATATGATGATAAAACAAATAGTACTATTGCTATTGAATAAATGATTAATAATGACAGAAAATTAGGTATGTTGAGTGAATAATGTGACTGTGTCTGTAGCCAACTCAGAAAATTGTATTATCATTTGTAAATGAATAGTAAAATTAGTAATAGAATACAATAATACGTGGTTTGATTATCAAAGCAAATATGTTACATATAGTTACACATTCCGTTTTTACCACCGATAAACCAACTGAATCGTGCCTGAGATGGTGGTATGGCCACGTAAAAAGGCACACTGAAAATCACGGAGTATAATTGCACTAAATCTACCAAAAGAAAAGAGATTTAGAGGCTGCCCGTCCACCTGGTGAACCAATAGGAAAAGAAACCTCAAGAAAACCTAATTACCCGAGCCAACAATCCAAGATACAGAAACTTGACACAAAAAAGTGAGAAAACCCGACTCCAAATGATGGGAAAAGAGATGGACAAAGAAGAAAACACATTGTATTTTTAAAAAAGAAGCACGTATTTTTAGTTTCAATTTGGGAGCTAGCATCAATATTACCGTTTGAATTTTGAAAAGTGCGTGCTTGCATCAGTTCTAAAATCCTTTGCTAAAATGCTGAGTGTATTCATTTCAAGTTCTACTCTATGAAATTTCAATTGCTAAGCCGTGCGTTACAATTTCTGCGTCTAAAAGAGATAAAATTGATTATTTTGTGTATTCAATTACCCAGCTGAAAACATTGATGTATATAGAAACAAACGCATACAAAAATGCAATGTTCATACAAATTTTAACCCTTACTTAAGGGCAACCTTTAGGGGTTGAATTTCACGAATTCTTTTCCTATTACACCTCTACACAATAATACTAATGTATCATGACATGAGATTACAAGTTTGTACGACCAGCGCAGCGGTTTAGTTTCTGCGTTGTCTATATGTCAGTCAGTCAGGATAGGACAAAATATCTTAAAAATGATATAGATAGATAGATTACTAACTTATTGCTCCACAAAAATATCCTACTGGTCTACTCTTGAAAGCGATAAACGAAGCTTCTTATTGTCATTTTCAGTTACACTGTAGGGCCTCAGTAACCCAGATATTGCTATCTGAAATTCGGCGCAGTGTAACTTAAAATGATATATGTAACTTTTTCCATCGTTTTCAACAGTAAATGTGGAAAATATAACCCAACTAATGTTACCTAAATTATCTAGTACAATTGAGGACAAGCCAAGCATCATGCCAGAGCTTACAGCATCTTTCGTTGTCATCGGAACCAAGAAGATGTTTGATACTGGCTACGAGCAATACCTTCCCATAGAGAGGGTGTTGACGCATCCTAAGTTCAGTGGGTAAGTGGAAGAATAGTCACAACACGTCCATGGTTAGAAGTAGTAGTGCTCTTTGTGAAGGGCTCGTCTGGGGAAGTACTACCACCATGCCTATTTCTGTCGCCTATAGCAGCTTGCTGTGTAAGCATAGCTTGTACTATGAGAACCACATGAATAATAGAACTTACTTCAATACTTTTTTTTCAAACATGTGCATACTTAAAATACCTGCAATATAACACACAGCACAAATATGTTCATCACACAAATGTAAGTTATTGGTGGGGATCGAACCCACCACCTACAGTCTAGAAAGCAGAGCTACTACAAACTGAGCTGTGCCGGCTGTCAAATCTACTTAAACTTTTTATTTTTCAGGTGGACAGCAGACCTTTCTTTGGTGTATACCTTCGCGGGTATGACGTCAGATAAACCCGGAACAATCATATCACTGGCCGGAGGGAAAACATCCACCCATGATTCTAACGTCACAGTACTTAGTTGGGGCCACATGAGAGATATCGATGTATGTGTCTTTTCTGTATCTATCACAGTTATAAAAATCTTTGTCCTGACTGACTGACATATAGACAACTAGCGGCCGCTCGCAGCTTCACTCGCGTGGCAGTTTTTCCCGTTTCCGTCATTTTTTCGGAATAAAAAGTAGCCTATATGTTAATCTGTAACCTGGATTAACATATCTATATTTACTCCAAATTTCATCCAAATCGGTCCACTGGTTGGAGCGTAAAAGAGTAACAAACATCCATCCATCCATCCATCCATGCTTACAAACGTTCGCGTTTATAATATTAAGTAGGATTCTTCTTGGTGCGTTGCGACGAGTACTTACTAAGAAAGAAATTACCAAAATTCAACTCCGTAACGGGAATTTGAAGTTTGCATAAAAATAACTTTAAAATAAAGAAATTGCGAGCACTTCTTCAAAAATCAAATCCATACGTAAAATACTTATAATAAAAAAAGAAAGAAACAAAGAAAAAACTTCATGACTTTATCATCAGGCACGGTAGATATCCCCTTAGATTTGTTAGTACCAAGTACCTACTCGAGGTCCTTTGAGGATGTCTTAGAGGGGTAGTCAGAGTTGAAATAACACACTAGCTACCCATATATTTTGCAGTAGTTGGTACTCCATACGTGACAGGTTGCAAGCCCATCGCTGCTGCTAGAATATTAGCTGTTTTTTTCACGATGTTTTTCTTTATGATAAAAATGACCTTATAATAATATATTTTTTTACATTTCCACAGACAAAAAATGATAGGTTTTCTACACATGAAAAATGTCATGACTCTGAATCAGTAGAAGACAAGGTGAGTATCATCAAAGGGTTCATATTAAAATGCTGATTGGTCGCTCGGTATGTAGACATAGAATACTGTTAGAAAAAAACCGGCCAAGTGCGAGTCAGACTCGCGCACGAAGGGTTCCGTACCATTATCTATATTTTATATATATATATATATATATTATTATTATTATTTTTTTTATTGACACTTGTATTTAGTTATTTAGCCTGTTGAAATACTTGAATATTTTTTTTTTTTTTTTGATGACTATATTGTATTAGGCCTGGTCCTGTAATAATAGATGTAATGTTTTAAATAAATAAATAAATAAAAACAGCAAAGACGTTTGCTGTTTGTTTATTAGAGAGCCCCCTAAATATCTATTTTATTCTGTTTTTTTAGTATTCGTGTTTATAACGGTTACAGAAATGCATCATCTGTGAAAGTTTCAACTCTCTAACTATCACGGTTCATGAGATACAGCCTGGTGACAGACTGCCAGACAGATAGACATGTCTATCTGTCTGTCTGCAGACAGACAGACAGCGGAGTCTTAGTAATAGGGTCCCGTTTTACCTTTTGGGTACGGAACCCTAAAAACGTGGAGTATAGCGTAAAATTCTGAGTTATTTGAACGCCAGAAAAATTTGTAATTCAACATCGGCAGTATTTTTAACAAATAAGAGATAGCATTAGCTTGAGCAGTGTTGAAGATTTTGCAGTCTTTTTACTGAAGTAATAATATTAAAGTAATACTTCCTTATGCGACTTCCAACAAGGTTGCGTTAAACGTTTAACACTACCATGGAGGCAGCGGCGGCCTTACCAATTGCGAGGCTCCGGGCGGCGGCAGGTATTCGCGAGGCCCTTTGTTCTTTGCCAAAAAATATATGATTCAAATTAAAAGTTTTAAATAAAGAAAATATAGTAAAAAAAACTTTTTTTTTAATTTGCTTGAGTTGTTGCGCGAGGCCTCTGCAAGAGCAAGGCCCCGGGCGATTGCCCCGTTCGCCACCCCCTAAAGCCGCCAGTGCATGGAGGGGTATAAAAGCACTGTTCTTTCTCTCTTTTTCTCATAGCCAGTTACGTTTCGTATATTAAAGAAGTTTTACTTGAGTCGTGTTGTCTAAAGCACACTCGTTTTTTTTTATTTTAGGATGAAGACATTCATAATGACCACCGTTATGCAAAAGTGACAGCAATATTGCAATCCAAAATACGACACAGGTCAATTTATGAGACGACGTCAGTAAGTACCTTTGCATTTGTTTTAGATACAGTGTTAGGGACTATTAAATAAATAAAGAAATATTTTACACAACTAAGCATAGCTGGTACTATGGAATCCAGATGACTGATAGAATACTTATATACTTTTTTTTGTAAATTCATACTTAGAATACAGTCTAACACCCAGACACGGAACAAACGACGACGGCAATAGACGACCGATGTGGCGCGGCGGGCGAATGTTCGCCTGCGACGCAAAAGGTTGCGGGTTCGATTTCCGCTATGGGATTAATGTTTGCACGATCTGCAAATATTTGTTTGGGTGTTCTGGGTATTTTCTATGTACGTAATTATATTGTATTAAGTATATCAGTCATCTAGTACCCATAACAAAGCTGCTTAGCTTGGGGCTAGATGATGCTGTGTAGATTGTCCAGCATTGTTATTATTATTATCATTAAGTAGTAATTGAGTCCGGGGAAGTACTACCGCCATACCTATGTCTGTCTCCAAGCAGCTTGCTGTGTTCCGATTTGAAGGGTGTGGGTGCTGATGATGTTTCATCAGGAAGTTGTATAAAAAAATTATGCATTCGAAACCAGCAAAAATATAGATACAGAAAGCTGCCATATAATAATAAAGTTTATTTTACAAGTATAGTTGTAAAAAAAAGTAACTAGGTACTCTTTCTAGATTGCAGGAGATGCAAAGAAAACAAATTTATGTAAATCCACTCAGCACGCTACTTACTTATCTAGAAAAATCTAATTTTAAATCTATTACTCAGAGCTTGGTTATACAACTTGGATAAACAAGCTTGCTCGCAATTTAAAAGCATCGCTTTTTCAGATTCCTTTAATTTATAAAAAAGAAAGCACTATTCAAAAACGGGAGAAGACTTTCCGTGCCCAGAACGAAGCGAAAGAAAAAAACCCAATAGAATTTCTGGCTTTGCCAAAGTCGGGGTCGCAGAAGACAAAACTAATCAGTCGATACCTGTCTGGAGAAGAGAGGGTAACTAACTTCTAAACTATTTCAATTTGCTGCGCGGTCGACTTTTGTTTTTTAGATTTTAATTTCAAGTTTCACTACAAATTCTTCTGGTTGCTGACAGAGTTCAAAGGTCATCGTACTAAAGTAAGATAATAGTAGATTGTTATACAAGGCAAATGTGTGTATGTATGTTTGACTCTGTTATAAATAAATAAATAAAATCGTTTATTTCAAGCAATTAATTGCTATTAATTAATTATACAGAGGCAGCGGTGTGTACAAGGAGCTAAAATGATTATATACGAGGTAGTTTTACTTCCGAGTTTTAGCGAGGGAGTAAATAGAAACCGAGTTTTAATGGGTTTTAGCTCCGTGTGTTACACTATACTTTTCACTTCTCTTGCTCAAAAAGGCCGTCATTGTAGCATACCATTTTCACTACGATTGCGAGAAAATAAAATAATCCAATACAATATGAAATAAAAAATTATAAAGATTTCGCGCCAATGTCTTTTTTTGTTTCTTCTGTAGCCGCAACACATTGCATGCATCCTCTACCAGAGATCGCCGATTTTAGTTCCATTTTCAAAATTAAAATGAAGTTCTTTTTTTATGAAACAGTAATAAGTCGAGTATTTATTCATGATTATTCTACTTATGACTAAAACTTTTTCTTTTTTGTAGGCTCATTGTCATTTGACACACAAAAATTAAAAAAAAAAACTTTTTCCCCTAGAAGATGAAATGCTATTTTATCTCCGCTCGGTATGCTACAATAACAGCCTTTTTGAGCAAAAGAAGTGAAAAAACATGTACTGAGAATATTACTTGATATATAAAGATTTGCAATAAATCCTATTTTGTAACTATATGGAGTGTATTAGGCAAACAATATTTTGAGTTAGGTATTTTAAGTTATCTTTATTACTAACACAACACTGTGTTAGTAATAAAGATTTTCCGACATTTGAATTAAAAATAATATTATTTGAAAAAAAATATCTGTAAAATTCTGATGACCAACGCAACTGAAATGCATAATAAATAAAAAATACTGGCATACATTTGACACAACTCCATCTAGCCCCAAACTAAACAAAGACTGTACTATGGGAACCAGATAACAACAATTTTTTTTGTGAATACATACTTAAAACAAAATATATAACACCCAGACAGACATGTATGTTCATTATATAAATGTTTGTTCTCAGTGAGGATCGAACCCACAATCTACAATACAGAAGTCAGAGCTACTACCAACTGGACTGTGACGGCTGTCAAGTAAAAAATAAGATAGTATATTAAATTCACATTTAATTTAGGTAACCCAGAAGCCTAGCCACCGTCATAAACACCGCACATCCAGCACATCCAAGAACAATGCATCACAAGACGAAGAACTAATGGTTTACGATGAAGGAACAGTAAGTGATCAATCTATCTACTGGAAAGATATTTGCTGTGAAGTATCAACAGTAACACTACCCTAAATTCTAATATATCTTATACATGGCTCTTTTTGAATTAGTAGAGCTCTTAATAAAAAGCTCGTGCGGGGAAGTACTACCACCATGCCTATTTCTCCCGTCAAGCAGCTTGCTGTGTTCCTGTTTGAAAGGTTTGGGTGACGCTGAAATTCAAGCACATAAGGCTTAACACCTGTATACCTCAATTTAAGGCTTGCATGGCAGTGCATCGCAGGGCATGCTTCTATCAAACGTGGCCTACAAGGCTTTGCTTTGAATGCTTAATTGATAGTAACCACGTAACATCAAGTGGGTTATCTGATTGTTCCAACAGCACGTCGTGTAGAAAAAACGGCGAACTAAACGATGATACTGGGCATATTTTATGTTTTAGACAGAGCCAATTCAAGATGACTCCAAGCAAAATCATTCCGCGATGATCTCCGAGTCAGAATTAAACAGCTTCAAAACCTACTACAATTGGCGAAGAAAGATGGATTCTCAAGTAATTACGGTTGGTACGAATAAAGATAAATTTATTTGACGACCGATGTGGCGCGGCGGGCGAATGTCCGCTTGCGACGCAAGAGGTTGCGGGTTCGATTCCCGCCTTGGGATAAATGTTTGTACGATCTGCAAATATTTATTCCGGGTGTTCTGGGTGTTTTCTATGTATAATAAAAATATCTATATATGTAATGTATTGTATTAAGTATATCAGTCATCTAGTACCCATAACACAAGCTCTGCTTAGCTTGGGCTAGATGTTGCTGTGTGGACCGTCCAGCATTATTTATTTATTTATTTATTCAACAAAATGCAATGAACCTATCATTGGGGGATAGATAGATTTAATAACAAAACTGATTACTTGAGCAGCGAGCTCTTATTTTGTTTTGACAATTAGTGATATTATTTACTAGATGATATGGTTGTAATCAGGTTAAACTTAAAACTGTTTCTAATTTTTTTCTCACTTTGTAAGTAAATTATTGTAGATGTCTAGGTATTTATTCAGGTGGACATTTGTATGTGATTTTGTATGTTTCACATTGATGTTGTAACAGTAGCGAGGCTTGATGGGCGGGCACGTTCCTTATGAACGTGACCTAAAAGGTAATGCTTTGTATAAGACGATGGTAACCACTTAACATCAGGTAGAACATTTACTGGTTCCATCAGCAATCGCAGTAAGTGATTCACCGTTCTATGCTACCATACTTACCTATAGTTTTATATTTTTTAGACTGAGTCAAACAAAGATATCTTCAGACACGATCATTCCATGATCCCTGGTTCAGAACTCAACAGCTTCAAAACCCATTACAAAAATTGGCGCAGACTGATGGGCTCTCAGGTACGGGTTCATATTTATAAATAAACCAGCCCCATCTCACACTAAGCAAAGCATAGTTTGTACTATGGGAACCAGGTAACTGAAAATAATGCTAATATACCTACTATTTTTTTGTTATTACCTACATACAAAGAATACAATATTTATAACATTTGGTTTAAGCTTTTATTCTTTATTTTATAGCTGAGTATTGCTAAGTAACTCATTAGAGTTAAAATGAAAATAATGTGAATTGAGATTAATAAAACTAGATAATAATAAAAAAAATTTAACCATTTCGAGCGTACCTACGTTTTAGGCAGAAACAAAAACCAAAATGTATTTACTTGTCTTTTCTGCTTTTACGTGAATATTTCTCAATTTGAATATATTATAAATAAATAATAAATTATGCAACATTGTGTATGTATAAAATGATATCAATTTTTCAGCAAAATCAGTTAAAAGTGGAAGTTTTCAGCTTTGTCAATGCTCAAACTTGCAAGAAATTTGTGGACAAAGCAATAACATTGAGGTTTGATTACTGTGAGTCAATGCAATGCTAAAATATTCAATTTTGTCTCAATAGAGGTCATCAATAATATGATAGAAGTTATAAACTAGTTAAATAAAGAATTACATCTATAATAATCATTACCTACCTTAATTGTTATGAAGGTAATGATTATTCTTAAATTCAAAGTATTGAAGGTACTGATTAATATTTTGGATAGAAATGGGATAACTCGAAACCATGATAATTAAAAAAGTTATACCTACTGATTGCCGCCAAATTATTACCTTCATTACCTACATGTGATTTTTGTGTACAATAAAATTTATATCTATCTATTCTCATTATTATCTCACTCGCACTTTATGTGAGCGGTAGTTATTCGCGGCGCATTTTTAAATCCTATTTTATAAAATCAGGATATACCTACAAACTTGTTATTTTAATTTGTTAGCGCATTAAAATTAAATAAGTGGTACTTCAATCATCATCAACCTGTAGAACTCCACATAAGCCCCCCCCCCCCCCCCAAACGTTTCCAGGAAGAACGATTCTGAGCCCTTTCCATCCATTCACTTCCCGCGGTCCAAACAAATAAAAAAATAAAAAGTCCTAACTAATAGTCGTCAGGTACTTCAATAAGTGGTCATTAAATAAGTTGCATACGATGCACAAAATTGTACACAAAATAATAATATTGTGTGCCTACTGTTTTTTCAGCGGATGATAATGACGTTGTGTGCTACGCTGCCGAAGATCACTTTATCTCAGACGTAAGTGTCATATTACAAATTAATTAAAATTATTTGGATTAGTTGAAATGTCTCTAGGTCGTTTGTAACTATCTGAAGATTGGTTAACTGTTTCATGCGTATTTTGAACTTACCAATTATAAATACTTAGTTTTATTTTTTTAGATAAACAAATGTAGCAGTAGAGCTCTTAGTGAAGGGCTCGTCCGGGGAAGTACTATCACTATACCTAATTTCTGCCACCAAGCAGCTTGCTGTGTTCCGATTTGAAGGGTGTGGGTGTCGGTGTAATTACAGGCACATGAGGCTTAACACCTATATGCCCCAAGGTTGATGGACGCAGAGCAGTGTATTGTTGGGGACGTTCTTAACTAACGTGACCTACAAGGCAATGCTTTGCTATAGGCTATGGTAACCACTTAACATCAGGTGAGCCATATGATTGTCCCATCAGCAAATTGTATAAAAAAACATGTAGAATTTGAATCTAGGTGCCAGTTCCTCGCGACCAATATAAATACAATATAACACTTAGACAGGACAAAATGGTCGTATCTGTCTACTCCTTAGAAACTAAAAGGTTTTTGAGAACAAAAAGATCTGAGACGATATACTGAACAACTGTTAGTTTTTTTTTTTTTTTTTACATTTTGATACCTAAGCGTTTGACTGCCATCACACCTGATGGAAAGTGTAGATGCAGCCTAAGGTGGAGCACGCTTAGCTATAATCCACTTGTTCACTCTTGTCTTGAAAACTCCCAAGTTATAACGTTCCGGAAACACCGACGACGGTAAAGAGTTCCACTCCTTGGCAGTCTGCACTAGAAATGTGGAAGCAAAACGCTTTGTGCGAAAATGAGGGATATCAACCATAAAGGGGTGACACCTATCCGTACGTCTGGTAGTCCGGAGGTAGAAGGGCGATGGAAGAATTAGGTAGGTAGTTTTGTCTAATTAACTGAAACTGATCTACTGTAGGAGGATTCAGGAGCGCCGGTCGTGCGCCGCGGTCAGCTCGTCGCTGTGACGGTCGGCGGCACCGAGATCGACGGAGACCACATCGCCGTTGGCATGAAGATGAGCTGCTATTGCACCTGGATATCTGAAAACTTACCGTGAGTTTTCTTCAACCTTGGGGCCACATTTAAACAATATCGTGTATGACGAAGGTCTTGCACTAATTTTAAATGATAACACAGAACAAAACCACAGACGTTCAGTCACTGCTTACATGAGACAGCGTAAATTTATTCCCTGAATTCTTCCAAAATCGTTCAGTCAATAATAATAATAATAATAATGCTGGCCAATCCACACAGCATGATTTAGCCTTAAGCTAAGCAAAACTTGTGTTATGGGTACTCGCCATTACACAATCATCATTTTTTGGTGGAAATCAAACCCATAAGTCAGCGTAAATGACATCTACTGCCAACTAAACTAATAAACCTATGGATAAACCAGTCATTTAGACATATTTCAAAAGCAAAGTCAATAGCATTTATTCAATCATATAGTCAGTGAGTTAGCTCACAATCATTTTTTCGTACTTAGGTACGAAAAAATGATTGTGGATGGATATGTGAGTAAACTGTGTAAAAGAAGACATAGATAAGAAAGAAGTGAGTATGGATATAACAGAAGGGAGTGAAAGAAAATAACATATGTGCCGACTCCACATAAAGAGTTATAAAAGCAGGAAGATGATGATCGCCAGAAAGCTAAGTGAATCAAGCCAATTATCAAGGCAATTTTTATACCCTGCTTCATCAAAGAATACAACTTTACTTTTAAATGAGTTTCAGTATAAATATATTAAAGCTTATTTTAGTTACGAAGGCTGGATTTCGAGTGACAGGATGGGATAAATAGCGTCAGACGTAGACACCCGCCCGTCGACCGTCCAACAAAGCTATTTTTGGAAATCTTTATTCGATATTTTTTGACTTCACAGCTCTGTTGATAATTATATAAAGTTTCTGCGTTGTAGGTAATAGGACCGAGGACAAATATTTGTATGCCTGTTCAGAACCAGGGTGTCGTAACTTTTTAAACTATCATGTTTTTTTTCATTATTTCGGATAGAAAATCAAACTAAGCAAAAAAAAATGCCGGACCATCCATACAGCATCATTTAGGTCCAAGCTAAGCAGAGCTTATGTTATGGGTACTTTTATTAGATATTTTTTATTATATATAGAAAATACCCAGAACACTCGGAACAAATATTTGCAGAACGACGAACATTTATCCCAAGGCGGGAATCGAATCCGCAACCTCCTACTTCGCAGGCGGACATTTACCCGCCACGTCACATCGGTCGTCTCGTCTAGTATTCCATTTCTATCCAAAATATAGGCTAGGTAATTGTTTTAATGTAGGTAATTGTAATATTTTATACAAAAACTGCTTTATCAACCACTCTCATATAAAATCACAACTAGTAAGCATTAAGGCAATTGCTTCCATGTAACTATTCAACTTTTTTTACCAGTTTCACCAATACCCGTCACTTTCTTGTTTGTTCTTCTAGACTTGTTTGTCAGGAACTAGATTCACCTAGTAATTAGACTGATCACTTTGATTTCATGGAATAAACAACGTGACTTTTAATTTGACTCCGAAAATTTAATAACACTAAATACGTATTAAAAATAAACTCGTCCGTTCACAAAATGATTCTGGCACGCGACGGGCACCAGAATAACGCTGCGGCTTATCACAGTGACGCCGTCAATTACATGCTGTTTTGTACAAAAAGCCGTTGTTTCGCTACTCTATAATAAAAATACGGATTTTGTAAGCTTTTCGAAAGCTGTCTCGTTTGAAGGTTCGATCGGTTTTGTTCGGAAATTAGGTTGACGGTTTTGAGCATTGCAGATATCTCCCAGTTTCTTTCTAAAATTTTATAGACTTACAATTTCTATACGACTTGCTTGATGAAACTAGCAGATTACTCAACTGATGTTAAGTGGTAACCATCACGTTTTTTTGTACCCAAATGTCAAATGGTTACCACCACCCATAACAAAGCATTGCCTTACTTGCCTTACAGGTCACGATCGATAAAAACGATAAAAAGAATTAGGCATGGTGGTAATACTTCCCAGGACGAGCCCTTCACTAAGAGTTCTACTACTACTTAAACCATCTTTTCATAGGAAACGTCCATCAACCTGAGGTATAACATCCTAATGTGGCAGAAATCGGAAGTGGAATTTTCATACAAACTTATCACTTCATAATCACTTGTTTTTACATAGTCTTCACTTTTTTCAGAAACGGTGGCGACAATTTTGACTGCTGTAAAAACTGTTGTGACGTGAAGCACAAGGAAGAGTTAGAGGATAATTTACACCCAAGTAAATATAGAAATAAATACTTGTTATGAAAGCCTTAAATATTGAATATTGTTGTTTTAAATTTTTGACTCCATCCACATGTTACGTTTACTAGAAAACATCAAAAACCTTAAGTTAGGTAAAAGATCTAAAAGGATATCTGTTATAATTGTTTCTGTTTTATCTCTACTAGTATTGTATCAATTGTAATTCTGATTTTTGTAAGATAACACAGAGCTTGTCTACCAAGGACATGCTATGCAAAAGTTGGAAATACAGATACTTCGCTACTTTTTCGGCTCTTTATTTTACAGAAGATAGAAGTAATGGAAGTCTCGGTTTACAAACCTAGCTGTTTTGCAATATTGTGTTTGAACCCTAGACTAGTTTGGTACATAATTTGCGTTTTATTGAGCGTGTCTACAGAATTTTATTTCCAAATTCTTTTAATTTAATTGCTCATTCTGGCCTAAATTTAAATCCATGCAAATAAGCTTAGCACTGTGTCTCGTATAATAAGATTTATGAGGACAGAGTAATCCCTTCTAAATCCGATTTGTCCGTTTAACACCGAATAAAAAACGTTATCTTATAAAAAATGAGTTCCAAGAAACTGGCATCTTGGGGTTTACATAAAAATTATCGCAAATAAAATACATTTTAATAAACTTGTTTAAAGTTATTTACGTTACTGCACTCAATTTCTAACATGTTGTCTCATTTTAATAAAAAAATACAAACTAGAGTAAGTCAGTTTTTCTAAAAGTGAAATACAACAAAGTAAAACATTGTTTTTTGGTTCACAACCAGTGTTAATCTTTTATCATTAGTATAAAACAGTTTGATTTTAAAAGATTTGTTATTAATATGATTAATCACTGAAACCCGGAGCCTAACCACTTTAATCCCCAGATATGGTAAAAATCCCCTCTTAGTACCAATAAGCACAGACTCAAGATTCTTTGAGGATGTCTAATGATAGGGTCAGAGATATGTCCAAATACTACACTTGGCACATTAGTATCTTTTGCGGTAGTTGATACGTGTCAGGTTGCAAGCCTACTAAAATACTAATTTGTTTCCTCGCGATTTTTTTCTTCCTCACTGAAACCGTATCGCCCTATACATAGTATACATTTTCGGTTGGAACAAGTTAGATCTCTTTATTTACTAGTAGTTTCGGCTGTTATGTGTAAAAACGAATCTTGTTTGAATCCTGTTAACGCAAATTAAAAATCTTCTAAACTTTTGCAAAAGCGTACCGAGTAGGAAAAGTTTATTAACAAAATATAACACAACGTATCTTTTCTACGAAAATATTTCATTGACTCGCTAATTTTACCGTGAACAAAACCTTCAGTTACTTTTACGAACCAGTTCAAGTTATAATAAAATATTCAACAAGTAAAGAAGGAAAAAGGAAATTTACAAACATTGAAGGCAACCCTTAAAGTACGAGGAAACTTGTGAAAAGTGTACTGCGTACATAAACCATTGCATACCTTTCAATTTAGTTTGTTATACCATCATTTGCATTCATAAAGCTACACATGCTGTACAAAAGTTAGGGAGAAACGATTCTCTCACACCACACCCTAAAACTTAGCACTTTGTAGAAATATAACAACAAGATCTGAGGGCGGGTTCGGAACCGTGTAACCTTGAATTTTTCTATTCAAAACATTTATGTGGGTAATGCTGTATATGCTCTCAAACGGTGAAAGAATACCCTGTGAGGAAACTCGTGGCAAGTAGCATTAGTACAGTACAGGAAGTAAAGGCAGTCTCTTGTAATACCTCAATGCACTCGGTCGCGCTAAAATATAACTAAATGTTATTATTTTCATGATTCGTATCCAATCTTTTTATTCAGTGGTCTAAAAACTAACGAATTTTAGAAATTCCTTAGTACACCTTTACACACTAAGACAAATATACCCTGAAAACGTCAAGTCTCTACGATGATATAATAGGCATAGGTAACCACTACTTGTTCGCATAATAAAATAGCCATCTAATTTTGTAGTAATAAAAATTGTTACGGCATAATGTGTCATAAATATTAAACAACACTGCATTGAGTATCTCGAGGGGTTGGTTGAAACTTTGTAGAAAAATATAATCTAGCGTGCACTCGCCTTTAGTCATACCGCAGCAAAGGGTCGGGTAAGCTAACATTAATATTGTAATAGTGTTTATTTTAATGTTCGTGTTCCGTTTTTATTGCTCTAGGATGAACCAACCAGCTTTGTTTTTTCTTGGATAGCATACAGGATATTATACACTATTTTTCGTTCATTAATTCTTCAGTCTGTAGTTTGTAGTCTGAGAAGTACACAGCTAGACATAAGCCTCTCCTATGTCTCGTCCTACGCTCTTTTTCCAGTTTGTAGTCGTCATTCGAGAACCTCCTTTATTTCCTAGCAATAGATGTATAGAATATTATACTTATGTTTAAAAAAAATATACCAGCTCAATGAGCACTGGTGAGTGGACTATTGGGAGCGACCCCAACCCCGCCTTCTGATCTTAAAGTGCTGGGTTCAAACCTGGTCGTGCACCAATGAGTTTTTTAATAAGAAAAACTATGTGCGTAATGCCAGTGGTTTTAAACGGTGAAAGAAAACATCATGAGGAAATCAGTTCTAGCAGCGGCGATGAGCTTGGCAACTTGTCACGTATTGTATATAAACTACTGCAAATTTATCTTCAATGACTTCCTTCCTTGGTGCTAAGAGATCTGAGCGGATGTCTACCGTGCTTAAGGATTAAAGTCGTAAAACTATTATTTTCAATGCAGAATGAAATTTCTTAGTGACATTTTTATTTATTTTATTTATGACCCCGCGAACTTTGTTTTGCATTATTTTTATTACATAATATTCTGTTCCGGACAAAGATAAATCCAAAAACACAAAAATCAAAATAATTGATTCAGCTGCTGTTGAGTTATAAGTGATGTATCCAACACGTCTTTCTTTTATATGTATCGATGATTCACCATCAACAAAAGACATAGGCTCTTGTAATAAAATGAGAAACAAAAATAAAGAAATATCTTTATTTTTCAATATAATTTGAATTTGAACATCCGGTGCCGAAATAAATTCGGAGATTCATTACTGGGGGAGTGATTCTCATTAACTTTCCAAAACAGGGACAAAATCACAGTAAAGATAGCATTTAGAACCAATTATTATACGAGTAAATTTTCATCGTTATAAGAAAATTATAAAATTACTAAAATTGGTTAGTAATTTTAGATTCAAATTAACATAATTATCTCAGGTCTACTCTTATAACGATAAACGAAGTTTCGTATTGTTGTTTTGAGTTACACTGCGTGGCATGTCAGGCAGCGACAAATTGACTGTGAAATGGCCACCGAGTTGCCCTGCGGTGTATTACAAAACGACAATACGAAACTTCGTTTATCGTTTTCAAGAGTAGAGCTGCAGGCTCGTCTGCGTGCAATCAGGCTATTAACTTTTTCACAAACCGTTGCAAACTCAGTTGAGGTCGTGTCCGGGACCAATCCAAATATGTCGAGCGTGAGTTATATGACTATAAGTAATCAAATGACATACGCTGCGGTTCTATTGGCACAAATGTGCATACAAAAGCTAATGCTTGTTAGTTTTAATAGTAATGCTGGACAATCTACACAGCATTGTCTAACCCCAAGCTAAGTAGAGCTTGTGTTATGAGTGAGATGACTGATATACTTAATACAATACATTACTTACATAGATATTTTTTATTATACATAGAAAATACCCAGAACACCCGGAATAAATATTTGCAGATCGTACAAACATTTATCCCAAGGCGGGAATTGAACCCGGTCCCACATCGGTGAAAAGGTGCGTGGGTCCATCTATTTATACCAATATAAGAATGTTTGACTGACTGACTACCTGACATAAAAACAACGCACGGCCTAAAACACTGATCGTAGAGACTTGAAGATTCTTAGTAACGTATCCGTGCGTAGCGTGGCTTTGAGTCACAGTTGATTGATATTTTCATACATTTTCGTACAGTCGTATAGTGATGCAAATACGCGTGAGTGCGGTTACAATGCTGCAGCAAACGGGTAGGCTACCCGTTTGCTGCAGCATTGTAACCGCACCTTTACACTTCAGTAGAGAATCCAGGTACGTAGAACGCAAGAGTAAACATTGTCAGTGTGGGACATTCCAAGTATCTCTACTGCTTGTAAAAATATTTATTCTGTGCCTGGATGTTTATTGAGAAATCTAAGTACTTTCTCGCTTCTTGTTTATTCGATTTCAATTTCATCGCCTAGAATTTTGCTAGGAAAATAGTGAAATTACGCTAGTGCTAGTAAAATTACCACCAACCTACGGATAAAGCCACGTGTTGCTAGCTTCTTATATTTGTGATCAATAAACCTTCAGTCCACTTGAATTCAGGTAGCCGTAGGTAAAATTTGTTAGTTGCTACCATTTATTAGGCGAAGTACAAACTGTATCTAGATATTTAAATTTTTTCGCGTTTTTATTTTGTTTTTTAGAATCAGAATCATGGTCTGAATGCGCAGTTTCAGTTTTCAGAAGTAGTCTTATCACACCCGTTATATTTTTTACTTCGTAAGAACCATTAAAATAATGCTTGACAAAGCAATACAAAGATGGAACGTAAAATATTTCGCCGATTCCCAAATATTGCAATTTGTCTGAGCATGCTTCACTGTTTCAAGAGGGCTTACGTAGAAATGTAATAACAGAGGTACAGATTTTTGACGTAAGTATAATGCCTTCAAATTCGAATCACGAAATACGACCGAGGCGTACCGTGAATAAATTGATAGAATTTCAGGTGAAAAGTTATTGAATTTTGAGATGGCGTTAATTTTTTTCATGCTTAGCACATCATCTGTTCCACTTGAATTAATAAAATCTAAAAATTTTCTTGCGCTTTTCTTGTTTGGTGCTGGTAGCATCAGCATAACTTCAAATGTTGATGTGATGTGTAAACACTTTTTTTTTTTTTTTTTTTTCGAACGGACTAAAATGCTGGTATAATCGCCTAGCGATTTCCGACAGCGTTACCGGGCTACTGGCGAGCGCAGAAGGCGCTACGCCATAACAAAAAATGGTTTTGTTAAAAATGGTTTTGTTGATGTGTAAACACTCAACTCTCACGCACTGTTAGGGCGCGTTTATACAGCGCGAATGACTTCGCGCAAGCAAGCAATATAAATGCGCCCTTAACCATGCTATTTACCAACAGCCGATCTGAAGTCGTGTTATACATTCAATTTTGAGTAAGCGAGCCAGTTTAAAGACTTTGGAAAGTAATTAAAACTCTCGCTTCCTTGACTTAAAGTGTAGAATAGGGTAACTACCTAAAGGAAATTTTCGTAAGTTTAGTGAGCAAAGTTCTGAGTCGGGGTATTCCCAGCAGTATTTCCAGCTTTATTCGGTAGTAGTTTAGTTACCATGTCCTACATTGTTTATTATAATTCGCTCATTACTAAGCCTGGCTTAGATCTATAATATTCTGCTCCAATTTTAATAAACTCAACATGAAAAATCGCCTAATTAACTTCTGAAATTTGAACGTCTACGAGATCAAACGGTCCTCATCCTGTTTGAAAAGAGATTTTTTGTATAAATAATTAAAAGAATTTAGTTGAAATGATTTCACACTACCCAAATTAACAAAATTAAAATTAAAATAAATGTCATGAGGAGTAATCACATATTAAACTTGAAAATAAAAGAATGTAATAGCATCACGCGACTTTAATCCCCAAACATGGTAAATATCCCACCGATCTCTTAGTACCAAATACCTACTCGAAATTCTTCGAGGATGTCTAAGGTACGTCCATTTGGTACATACCCACAATTGCAGTAGTTAGTATTCCATACGTGACAGGTTGCAAGCCCATCGCCGTTGCTAAAACACTAACTAGTTTCCTAGCAGAAAGCACTGGCATTGCGCACATAAATTTTTCGAACGGAAAAATCCATTGGTGCATGACCGGATTCAAACTCAGAACCTTAGAATCAGAAGGCAGGGTCACTAGCACTAGACCATCGGTCTCTTTCTACTTATGATAGTAATTCAGAAGATTTTTACACAACATCATCTAGCCCCAAACTAAGCATAGCTTATACTATAGGATGACTGTTATAATTTCTTATAATATACTTTTGTAAATACATACATAGAAAATGAAACTTGAATTAAAAATAAACCGTAGGCTTACTGTTAGATGTCACTAAACAAATATACCTTCTTCACTAGACAAAATATGTTTGTTCTTATAATCACCGGAGTTATAACTTTCAGAGCAGAAGGCAGAGTTACTACCAATAGAACTGTATTACATTACATTATATAATTAAACAGTCAAATGTTTTAACGGCTTAAGTGTATGCCTACTTAAATAAAATCATGATATCAAAAGCGCTTGAAACATTCTCTTATGGCCCTTCTTCACTGAGAGACCACGGTCGCTTCTCTATTCTCGCAACCTGTCTTTGAACTTTCAATGGAGACACCAGAGCAGGATAAGCGCTACAATCACAAGTAATCAATATCGTCACGGATTTAGAAATAGACGACGAAGAGAACAAATACACGTAGATCTTGCCGCCAAGCAGCTTGCTGTGTTCCGGTTTGAAGGGTGTGGGTGCCGATGCCGGTGTAATTACAGGCACATGTGGCTTAACACCTGTATGCCTCAGGTTGATGGACGCAGAGCAGTGTATTGTAGGTGACGTTCCTAACGAGCGTGACCTACGAGGCAATGCTTTGTTATAGGTGATGGTAACCACTTAACATCAGGTGGGCCATCTGCTTGTTTCATCAGCACGTTGTATAAAAAAAAAATCTAGAATCAATTGTGAAACGTAAAGACGACTCGTTCATGAGGTAAGAATAGGGACCGTGTAAGGGAAAGGGCTAACAGAAAAACTGCCTGAGAGAGTGAGACACCATACACAGTTAGTTATACATTTAGTGGTTGTGCAACCAGCATGCCAGAGCCACTTACATTCTATGCACGAGTTGAAATTGGTTGCGCCACCAACTTGTTTGCCCAAAGGAACCCGGTGAGACACCCTCCATAAAGCTGTATACATTTATTGGTAGCGCGACCGTGGTCTCTCAGTGTAATACGTGCCTTATTCGTTTTATGTGCGACCATATGCATGTAATTAAATTTACGTCTTGTAGAAGTACACCGACATACAAAACTTTTAAGAACTCCCCGGACTAAACGGTAAAATTTGTTATGGATGACGCTCAACAGTCTTTGATAATTATCTTTTATTCTGAGCGTTGTTGTTGTCAATAATAATAGATATTATATACAAATTAATTAATTTTTGGTGTCATATTAATGTTAAGTTAACACGTATGTGAGGGATTGAAACTTTTCAATTACAGAACTTATTTCAAGTGGCTTTTTTAAGCCTTCAAAAATAAATTGTGTATTTCAAAATATTTCCAATTTTAAACTAATAAAGTCAAAAATTTTATCAATATAGTGTTGTGACGTTTTCTTTGTGCGCATGTAATATGCGTAAAAACCAAGAACTGTGCCTGAGCCGCCTTAGCTTGTAAGACACAGTTTATGGCGTGTCTTCTTCATTAAGTTAATTCCTAAAGTGCTATGCTTTGATTCGATGGTTACAAAATTTAGCATCAGTCGGGTTATTGGCTTGTTTCAGTCGTATAAAAAAAAAACAAAAAAAAAAAAAAGCTAGATATTACTTTTTTTCGCCGTTTACTCCTGGGAATCATAACGATATAATAAATATTCACTCTGTTGTTTTAATTGGCGTATAAAGTTTAATTTTTATTCCTTGGAGCTTAATAATATCGTACCCTATTACAAAGTATTGCCTCGTAGGTCACGCTCGTTAGGGACGTGCCCTACGATGCACTGTTCAGCGTCCATCAACCTGAGACATACCTATGACAAATAAACTTTAACCGCACAAGAAACTTGTGCTTCAGGTATTGTTAAAGGGTTTGCGACACGCAAAAATACTATGAAATAAGTTCAGGCAACTCATTATGAAGTTTACGCAGACGCGTCGCTTGCCTCCGAAGGTTTTAGCAGTGCGATTTATGAGCAAACTTGCTTGTTTGGTCCAAAATGACTTTACTGAACTTCCATGGACGCCGTAAGAGCCAACGTAAAGGAACGCACTGGAAAATTGGCATCAGCATCATCTGAGTACCTACTTAACATTACTGCCACAAATCCGCATGCAAGCGTGATGACTATGGAGCCCCTTCTAAATATAAAGAACATACAAAAAAACTGGCCAAGTGCGAGTCGGGCTCGTGGTATCCTAAAAACGGTAAAAAAAACACGTTTATTGGTTTGTATTACGATCACGAAATTGAACCTTAGTGTAATTCGCCATTTCTTTCAAAAGGTTCAATCTTTGGATTAGAATTCATATTTTTTATAATAAAAAAAATATTTTAGATTTTTCTTAAAACGAAAACCTTGTAGACTTTTTTCAGAAGCTAGGTAATCATTTTGAATATTTTCTAGCGATATATCAAAAGATTATTTCATATTCAGATATTGTAATATTCCCAATTATACTAATATCCAATTTACATTTCATAGAGGTTCGATCTAGTATTTACAAATAGGTAAAGCCTAAATTTATCTTGCTGGCAATTGTGTAAATACGACTAAGTTAGAACCATATTTCTTTTTGATAAAGTCTAAAGTCGTAAACATAAATATTGATAAAAATATAGGTAACACGTTCGTGCGATTCTCATTTTCCTTCCTATCACACGCAATGAGGTGCAGTGACGCGTGTTATTGCTGAAAAATTGCTCCATAAAACGCCCCTCTTATAAATTGCTGTGTTACGCTTTCATTACATATTTTAAATTGCTCGTGATATTGAAGGCTGTAAGGTGAAGAGCAACCTTCATCTAATAAACAATGAAGGACTGTTTGAATACGTGTCTTGACGTAGCATGACAGCATGACAAAATAAAACACATGAGGTACACTTAATTTTTAGAGTTCCATACCCAAAGGGTAAAACGGGATCCTTTAACTAAGACTCCGCTGTCTGTCTGTCTGTCTGTCTCTCCGTCTGTCACCAGGCTGTATCTCATGAACCGTGATAGTTAAAGAGTTGAAATTTTTACAGATGATGTAATTCTGTTACCGCTATGAAAAAAAAATACTAAAATACAGAATAAATAATCCCTACGACCAGTGGTTTAGGCTGTGCGTTGTCTATATGTCAGTCAGTCAGTCAGCGATTCTTATAATTTAAAATTGTATATACTAAACTGTTCTGTGTATATTGTACTGAAAATATTAAATCTTTATAACCTGGATAAGCTGTATGCTGTCAGCCAGGACTAAGATGCTTACACTTGCCTACGTATTAAATATAGATGGTCAAAAGTTTAAAATATAAACTGTTTTGTGAAATTACATTGTGCTATTTTGCTTTTTACTGTTGCCTAGCTGTAACGAGACTGGCGCATTGAAAAACGTGTCGAGAATGCAAAGTTTCCATTGCAAAAATCTGTTGCAAACAAAACCTTTTTACAAAGTTTTCTCAAAATATTTAGCAAAATGTTTCTACTTCCATGTCTAAAAATCTAGTTTGCTAGTTTAGGTTCAAAATAAATTTTAAAACGGCACAAGTATTGAAATACATAAAAAGTAACACAGAAAACCACTTGGCCCCTATATTTTAGGTCAAAGTTTAAAGACAAAAATCCTTAACAGGGAAAACAATATCATGCAAAGTAGAACTAAGGATTTTCCCCTAAAAATAAGGAAAACCTTTACTTAGATATTACATTATCTTCAAGGTAAGAAAAAAATGAGCAAGAAGCAATCCGAGTAAACGGTGCCTAGCCTATCCAATTTCCGGGTCCCTCGTTACTCGTCAAAACAACAGGGAAGGATATATTACCTTAAAACAAGCAATAGCGATAATAGTAGCAGAAGTAAAGATCTAGCATTTTTAACATGACAGCAATCTATTTGTACAACATGATAGCGCTAAAAATAGCTGTGTGGGTTGCTGAACCAACAACCAACTCATTTTACTGCTTTTTCTATACAAATATTATAAAGAGGAAAGATTTTATTGTTTGTTTGTTTGTTTGCATTGAATAGGCTCCGAAACTACAGGGCGGATTTGAAAATTCTTTCACCGTTGGGAAGCTGCACTATCTCCGATAGGCTATTTATAGAATTTTCAAAAAAAATTGGAATCGGTATAAGGGATACTAAAACCCGTGCGAAACTGGGACGGGCCGCTCATATTAGATAAAAACACACGGCACCTCGGAAATAAAATTAAACAAAAGAAAAATTTTGTTTTTGTTTTTAACGTTTTGTGAAAAAGTTCGTCCAGATAAGTACCTACCTACTCCCACTATGTCTGCCGCCAAGCAGTGATACTCCATCACCGTGTTTGCTAGTATTTCGCCGTTTATTTTTAGTTATAATTATACGGTTAGAATCAAAGCAGTAACGTAAAGGTTACGATAGGCAAGATACATTTTGGATACCACTTAAAATACGATACGTGTAAAACGTTTATCTGAATATCACTCTAATAATATACTTTATGCATTAGGTACATATTTCATAATAATATGATACTAGTCCTCACTTTTACTTAATAAGTACATAAAACAATTTACTAGAAGATAGTGGATCTTTAATCGATTTACGAAGACATAAACGTTGTTTGGAGACAATTTGCACTTCTAAAGAGAAACTCAGTTAGTGAGTGGAGAATAAACAGTAATTTAACTACAAGTAGGTACCTATGTACTTATATACAATGAAGGCTTCAATACTATAAATACTACAATATATAATACACATTTGAAAAGTAGTCCTTTGAAAACTTTTGTTACTTAGTGGTTATACAAGCTCATTGTAACTTTTTTTTTTCCTTTTTTTTCTACAACTTGTTGATGAAACAAGCAGATGACCCACCTGATGTTAAGTGGTTACCATCACCATAACAAAGTATTGCCTCGTAGGTCACGCTCGTTAGGAACGTCACCGACGATGCACTACTCAGCGTCCATCAACCTGAGGCATAGAGGTGTTAAGCCTCATGTGCCTGTAATTACACCGGCACCCACACCCTTCAAAAGTAGGTTAGTGAAACTGACTCAGTTTGAAAAACGTTTTGAAGTGATTTTTATTCTGTTTGATTTTTATTTTATCAATAAATTGACTTTCAGCCTTCTAAGAAAAAAAATATAGTAGCGTTCATATAGATAGAGATACATTTTTACAGTTATAAACAGTCAATTTGACTTACTCAATGAATTTTGTGGTACTTAGTTTTAAGAAATCGGACGGAATTTTTATCAGACCTAGGGAATAAACTTCTAAGACTATTTCTTTTGTGGCTCATACAAAACGAGGCCTATACCCAGTACTGGGTGAAATCAGGCTGTGGATGATTACTATTTCTTTTTAATTTGAATTGCTTAATTTTAATGAAATTTGAATACAAATTAATATTTTTTCACACTTCCCCGTCTGTATAAAGACACATTGTAGACAAAAGAGGTAATTGAAAATGACGCTTTTCATCGCACGCTGGCTGTTTATGACCCAATTTTTCACATCCCATCCCTTCACTCTCGGTATCCTTCGATTTAATATTCCCCTTTTACGGCGTAAAATGATTTATTAGCGGCGCGGCGGCAACAGCCGCACGGCAGATAACAGACATATTGTACACCTGAAGGTAGTTGTCCCACCGTCGGCGAGCTATCGACTATTTTCTCGCTCAAGAAATGTACGATAGTCCAATGTCAGTAAAACAGATACATAAATTAATAGATTATCACTCTGTTCATACTGCCGCCGAGAACTCTTTCTTTTCGTTTTTAACTGCGACTAGAGCTGTCAATACTAAAACTAGCTGAGCGATGGTAGCTTGGAACTAGCATAGCTTTTTAATTTTAATTATAATTCTTCGTGTTATGTTCTGTTGTGTGATTTCGGTGGGTATTTTAACCAATATTACGTGTTATTTTAGCGCAGTGTGTGATTAATTAGAATGAAAGTGTACTGTGACATCCTGATTTTGAACGCAAATGTTTCCCTAAGACGTGGCAGAATTTGACAGACTTGACTAAAAACATTTGACATTGGCAAAATTAACTATTGAATGACGGCCATAGAGAAGAGAAAAAGAACACTCGCTAAGAGACTATCGCTTAGCCACTCGGCAGCCTTAATCGAGTAGTGCGAGTAATCGTCCGTCGCATTCGCACGTTCATAGCCCCGCGGCAAAACTATTGGAACTCGCTTCTCGCTAACTCGTTTCTAGTTTATAGCTGTACTTGTCTCTCGCTCATCGCTGACGGTGGAACGATTGCTGATGTACCTACAAAAACAGAACATCACCACACAGATTCCTCAGATTTCCATCTAGAAGATGAAGCAGCCTAGATAGGTTGAGTACTTACTGAAGACCGAATTATGTTGAAGGCGGTAGTCAGAAGCACGTCCAAATATGATATATTTGGACCAAATGTGACCATATTTTGAAGTCGTTTGTATTACAAACGTGACAGGTTGCAAGCCTATTACTGCTATAGAATACTTTGGTTTAATCAGGTTTCCTAGCTGAAATACGTGGGCTACTTACTACATATAAGTATTCAATAACTGACAATCCAAAATAAATTTTCCGTCCGTGGCTTCGTTTGCAATTGGTTCTAGAAATAAAAGTAGTTATCCAAGAAGGTGAAAATGTGTGTTAGAACTAAAATTAATATAAAAACACATGCATTGCTAAAAAATTGTCTAATAACAGATAAGTAAGTTTCTTTAAATAAAAATTTTCATGCATTATAAATAAAAATATATTTCTCTGAAACTAAGCTCTCTCATAGTTATTATAAAAATAATTGCACAAGATAGACTGAGTTTTTAAACTCAAAAGTAATCTAAATTCTAACTTTCATGTCGGTCTGAATTAACTTGTTCATTTCATTTTTAAATTGACATTCTCAGTGAATTTATAAAAACCTTGTTCTTTTAATTTTTATAGCGCAGACGAACTCAATTTGTGTTTACAAAGTTACTTCTAAAGTTAGATTACACGTGCAAACGTTAGTATCTAACGTGGGGAAAATAATAGCTTTTGGACTCAAACTTTGTCTGCAGTGTATTAATTCACCGTCAAACAACTTATGTAAGAAAGGTTGTCGTGCACTGCTACTTAGATTAGTTGCAGTACTTTGTTTTCATTGTATTAAATAGTTTAGGTTTGAGTTTAATCTCTGCAATGCAATGCCTCAAGGAGGGATTTTTGAATATAAAATACCACTCACAAAAAAAAACACAAAAACTGTCAAAACATCGAACTGCTCTTTATTTCCAGCAATAGCATCTCTTGAGTAATAAGCACCAACACTACGGCAAGGCTATTACAAACTTAGCGATGACGGTTGTCTTATGGAGATGGTCTATGTCCAGCAGTTAGGCTAATGACGTATTGTCACATAGGGTGACAAGACAAGGGAGGAAAGAAATTAGGCAGAATAAAATTTTACAAATTTATTCATAAGAATAAGGCCGTGAGTCAGGTAGGTACGCCTAGGTCACATTCCACGCCGGATCGGTCCGGAAATACCGCACTCTCCTTCAGCTTCCTCGTCCAACGCCTCCGCAGGGATGGCCGGCTACGTGCTGCGCTCCGCTCCCAAATTCAGCGTCCTGGGGTTCCAGGAAACCGGATAAATGTCGCCGCGGTTCAACCCGTAGGGTGTTCCTGGAAACGCAAACACTCCGGCATCATAATCACGCTACGAAGGGGCTTCAGAAGGAAGCTAAGGGATCATACGATACCCCGACAACAGATTAGTTACCCCAAGGAGCAAGAAAATCAAGGTGGCATTACAGATGATAAGAACAAAACTAGTAAGACATAATAATGCTAAACAATCTACACAGCATTATCTACCCAAAGCTAAGCAAAGCTTGTGCTATGACAAAGTTCGTTATGCTATTTTAAAAGTGACATGAAATTGAAATGAGAAATGAAGTTAAAATGAGCTACAGTATGAAATAAAAAAAAACTAAGCACACAATCTATACTTAAATTTGTAATGCACAACTTACCCAGAGAAAAGTAATGCGACAACAGACGTGAGTACGCCTTGAGGCTGTGCTGTCGACTGAGTGTCGGCTCCAGAGCGAGTGAGCTCCGCCAGTCGCCGCGTCGGCCGAAAACCGGTCCGGACAATGCCCGAGCGCATCGCGTATGACTATATATAAAAAAATTAGAGAAGTTTGACCGTTTGTTGTTCATTCTGAGGGAATAAAAAAACTCTAACTAAGAATGTACGTAACGTATCGTTACAGTATACGATAAATAATAATATAACGATAAATTTTAACGAGTTATCGTTGTAATTCTATCGATGTTTCTCTTTCTCAAAAATTACTCCCCCTCCCAGCTCTGAGCAACCAATAAAAATAAGATCGAAAGTGTTCATACCGGTATTTATGAAGAGGTACTGAAAAAAGGTATGCTGGAAGTTACAAACTCAAACCCTAAAACTAAATTGTCTGAAATGACAGAACGAACCCAGCCAAGGATAACAGGATCGACTGGAGTAATGGTCATTACGCATCGAAGCCGGTCCAATCGAACTCATTTGATTTTGCTTCATTAGCTCGATATTTTTAGCAAGAAATTACCAGATAAAACGGTGTTTTTTCAGACGGTCCTTAGGGGATAGAGTCAGGATGATTTCCACCTGTGAACGTAATTGTACAGGTGCCCAATTACAAGTCTAGACGAATGAGCGTCGCTCGCCCTTTTGTACGTGGGTGAAGTTTCAATCAGAGCCAAAAAGAATATTGAACTTTTGTATAAACTTACACGTGGAAGCAAACAATACTATATTTAGATGAACGGTTTATTTGTACTTTGTAGATGCTACACACGAACAGAATCAGAATATTTTTTTGGCAAAGATAGTACACGTTATTGATAAAACATATAATTATGTTACGCAAAACAATATAATTAGTATAGATACTTTCATAAGAAAAGCGAATGAAAAAAAATCACCGTTTCAAAATATACTTGCTCATATTATATTATAAGGTAGGATTATTTTGTTAATTCTTTTTATAAAAGAAAGAAATAGCACGACTTTAATCCTCAAGCATGATAAATATCCCCTTAGACTTTAATTCCAAGTACCTACAGGTGATATTATTAATTTATATAAATAATAAATCAATGCCCAAGCTACGCTTATTTGATATCCATTCAGGATTAACGATAACCTGCCAGCGGTTAGCGCATTAACATTATGAACTCCAGCATTACGTAATAGTATGTCCAAAAGCTATAACCTATACCAACCAAAGGCCACGTAGCGGCTATTAATCTGGCAACAGATGCAGCAGCTCTATTACATCCAGCCCACTACATCAGCCAGAATGGGCGTATGTAAATACGCGACACCGCCTCATTATGTATGGACGGCTGGTAACATATGAATGTAAGTGGCTTACCGTGAAAGAATTCAGTGTAAAAGATTCCAGAGACGGAAAATTCGTACTTTGTATTTTGCATGATTCGGTGCTAAAGTATTTTTATACTAGATTTTATATAGTCGTTGACATTCTCGTTTGCCTCGCTTCATTTTTGCTGTTTTTTGGGGAAAATAAATGTTTTAACATCTTTCTTTCAATAACAACTTTTGCTCAGATATGCATCAAAATGTTATCATATACAGTTCGCCACAGCGTTATACCCTTGTTTAAAGTAATCTGAAACTCGCAGTGTTATCAAAGAAAACTTCCATCTTCAAACTCTACAATTTGAATCAAATTTCAAAAGTTTTTCGTGGTTCAGACCCGGTGCTTATTACCCGCACAGGCAGCGCCCAAGGCGCCATCTGCAAACGGCCGTACCCGAATAATTGCTGTAAAACTTTCCCAACCCCTACATTCACATTCTAACTATTCGCAATAATTTAAACATTCATGAATATTTGAAGCTCCGTGCGTGACCCACTACAGTCTGACAACAGCAGCGCTTAGGATTAGGCATCTAATTTAATTGAATCGATTGAGCACGATCGGAGAGAAACCTTCGTAACTGCAACTTAATTCAAAGATATCACCGCTAAGCGTGCTACATGCGTAAAGACGTATTTAGGAATAAAACAATTGCCAGAAAGTTTTTCTAAAGTTGAAGTTTCGGTAGTAGTTATGTAACACAGAAGCAACAGAAGTTGATTCACAGCTGGGATTTTTAAATACTTGTTCTAACTAAGCGTAGTTTGAGGTTTGATGGCGTTGTGTCAAATGTATACCAGTATCAGTTTTCATTTCTTCAAGGCCTACTTGCACATGAATCTTATTTAATTGACTTAGCTAATCACGTTTACCAAGATAAACATGCTTAGCGTAAACGTTATAGCGATTTAGAGGCTCGCTAAATACATTTAGTGATCGTAGTGCAAGCGGGCTCTAGTATTCAACAGTAAGCATGTTCTTAAACCAGTGACAAAGAAATTAATTAATCGGAAGTCATAATGACCTCATTCAGAAAATTACCAAAAGGTCGAGAACTAAATAAAATTACTGTAACATTAATGGATTTTTTCTTAACACATAAATTATCTTCAAACAGATTGTTACTTTAATCTTTTATTTCCGTTCTTAGAGGTTCTTTCAGTCTTCATTAGTCATACTTTGGAGAGATAAAATGATTTATTACGGGGGTACTTTTTACGGGTCTGCGGCACAAAAACTGTAAATACAGAGGCCAAGCTTCCACGAAGATTGTTTTCTCATCATCCCGAGTTTATTCACTGTTCGACATTGATCCTTCTCATATTTACTTACTTAATTAATCAATGTAAATTATTATGTAAATAACGAATTTAAGGTATACTAACGGACTTTCTTAAGATATTAGAACCGGGAATAAATTATTTGCTGCGGCCAAATCTTTTTCTAAAGGATAGCATTGCTGTGTTCCGGTCTAAAGGGTGTGGGTGCTGGTGAAGTTACAGGCACATGAGACTTAATACCAGTATGCCTCAGATGCCTGGACATTGTAGTGCATCGTAGGGCCCATACCTACCTAACGTGCGTGACCAAGGTTATGCTTTGTTATAGGTTATGGTTTCTACTTAACATCAGGTGGGCCATATGCTTGTTTCACCAGCAGTAGCATACAAAAAAGATCTCCCTACTACGGAGTTAGAACTATTTTATATTATTGTAGAAATTTTTACACAACATCATTAGCCTCAGGCTAAGCATGTTTGTACCATGGGAACCAGCTATATATTTTTTTGTAAATTCATACATAAAAACAATATAACACCCGGACAAGTTTACGTGACGCATAAATACCAATGTAACAACATAAATAGTTTCAATAAAAAAAATCAAATCTTTAAAACCATTTTAAATAATTATGCAAGAGAATTTCAAAAAGAATTTGACTTTTAAAAACCGTTTAAAAACTTTGTAATTGAGTAATCGAGAAAAGTATAATGGCAAGTTTCTTTTGTTTTTCTAACGGGCTTAAAAAGTTTTAGTAGAATCTAAGTAGAAGTAAATTGTCAGTTTTACTGAAGTTTGTTTTGTTTTAATTTGTAATATGTGAGTTGGAGAGGATGGTGTGATAAGTATACATACGTTGTATAAATCAATAAAATTTACTTTTGTGTATATTATAATTTTAGTTTATCTAAGACTGTATCTTTTTCGGATAATAAGATACAGTAAGTAATTTTCTTGAGGTGTGTGGTTAAATTAAAACATTTACTTCGTCCTTAAAAACCTGTTTTTTTTGTATACAACTTGCTGATGAAACTAGCAGATGACCCACCTGATGGTGAGTGAGTCTATCAATCTGAGGTATACAGGTGTTAAGCCTGTAATTTCACCCACACCCTTCAAACCGAAACACAGCAAGCTTCTTGGCGGCCGAAATAGGCATAGAGGTACTCTCCCGGAGTACCACCATGCCTTCACAACCGAGCCCTTCACAAAGAGCCCTATACTTCAACTACTATGTTTATGTTGGTCTCTTATTGTTTCAACAATTTTTTATTAGTTGATGTGTTTTGATAAAGCCCAGTAGTAAATCTGGTCTTTACAAATACTAGATAATATGTATTGCTCCCGCTACAGCCTTTTACTTGTAACATGCTCTTGGTTTCAAGGATAGTTATTTTAAACCACCGTAACTTCTAGCCAAGGTTTGGTTTACTTAGGACTCGTCTGCTCAAATGGAAAGATAACATTCCACAACTGATTTTGTCTCCACAACTTTTCCGAGTTTCGTAAATTCTTGCTTGAAAATTTAAGCTTTGTTCTTATGAACAAAACGGTGGCGGATGACAGTTAGCAGTCTTCATCATCAGCAGCAATATAATATTGGCTGGATTCACAGCTCAGTCAGTAGTAATTCTACCTTCTGTAAGTTGTGCGTTTTATCCCTACCGAGGACAAACATTTGGAAGGAAATACAATTTTACACTACTGTCTGAACCTTTGAAGGTTTCAAGTTGTGGCTCATCCATGAAGTTCCTGATAAGTCATGCGGGCTTCTATAACTTTAATTGTTGTAACTCGTCTAACCGTCTAACAGATGGTACGCGATAAAGCTTTTAGTTTTAATAGAATTATGATAATTACTTTGTAAATTTCCTCATCATACAAGAGGGGTTACAGATACCTATAATCTGTTGCAAGTTGAATTATGATTATCAGTTTGTATATTTGTAAACGTTTAGTAGGTATAACTTTTCAAACTATCATGGTTATGATCTATATTTTGGATAAAAACATGATCTGTCGAACTGATTATGATATTTATCATAATCAGTTCGACTCGTGATCATGGCTACAACTGTGCCGAAATATTGGGGAACAATAAACTCAAACATCATGTTAGATATCCCGTTTCTATCTTAAATAATAAACGGTAAAGATTGGTTTTGCCTTGACAAATCGGAGTTATGTTTGTTCGACCATAACTTTAGGACTGTTCATTTAATTAAATGTAATTTTAAGGAGGTGGTATCCGCCAACGAGAGGTTTTCTCCGTGTTATTTCTCTTTGATGAGTGAGTAAAAATGTTCAAAAAAAATATATATTGCTTATTAAAGACTAAATTTTATTTTGAACAATTGAAATAATTCTAACTATATTATTACTATATGAAAAAAAAATCCAAAGTGAAGCAATTTTTATTTTAAATTTGGTTATTTCTTCTAAACGGTATTGATTTTTAGTATTTTTTTTCACACAAATATTTGTCAAAGTATTTATCACAAAGTGAACAATTGGCAGTTCGAACTAATAAGTCATTAGGCTACAAATAATTATTTCTTGAATGCGATATGAAATGGAATGCGCGCGGGTCCCTGTGCGGGCGACGGGCGGCAGTGCAACTCAGTATGGACAGACTCCTCAAGGTCGTTGGCGAGTACCACCGCCTTAAGTAAGATTGATGGTTTTATAATTAAAATACAATGCTTAAAATTAAAATTGAATAATTATAATATTTGTGGACATTTCTAACAGCGCTCTCTAGTCTTAAACTAAGCAAAGGTACTATGAGAACCAGATATCGGATATATAATATATTTCCTTTATAAGTAAAAATCCAGCAAACTTCCTACACGATACATTGATGTTTCAATAAACAAACCAACAAGTATCAGTAAGTATCACAATCTGAACGCGAGCGCGCTAGAACCCAATTTAATACTTTACTCTCCCATTTATAATTCATGATGCCATTACCAGTGAAATTTACATCCTTTTAATCCCCGCATCTCGCGGTATGGAAATGAAATTTACTGAAAAATTATTCTGTAAAAGTGTACGATCGCCAATTATTTTCATCAAATTGAAACCATGGAAATAAATAATCAACTTCAAATTAGCGGGCATAATGTCCGGTTGTAATATCTTACAAGCTGTTAGTATAACTTCTACGACGACCTTATTCGATTTTTAATATTGACGACCGATGTGGCGCGGCAGTTGAATGTCCGCCTGCGACGCAGGAGGTTGCGGCTTCGATTCCCGCCTTGGGATAAATGTTTGTACGATCTGCAAATATTTATTCCACGTGATCTGTATATTTTCTATGCATGTATAATAAAAAAATATCTATGTATGTAATATATTGTATTTAGTATATCAGTCATCTAGTACCCATAACACAAGCTCTGCTTAGCTTGGGACTAGATGATACTGTGTGGAATGTCCAGCATTATTATATTATTATTATTATTACTTCTCGGACAAGCATTCATCTAATGTTACAGTGATAGTTAATATAAGACGAAGCATAGAACGACCTCCTACGCGATGGATTGACGTCATCGCGGAAAGTCGTTGGATGGAAAGGGCTCAACATAATTATTTCTAGAAACGTATGGAGGAGGCCTATGCCCGCATTGAACTTCAACAAGCTATTAATGATGATCTTGACCAAAGATAACAATTGAAAAGTTTCAATAAAAAAGGCATCAAAGACAAAAGTACCCTCACATTTTATAATAGGGTATTTCAAGTCTTAAACAAAAAGAAAGGCCTGCCACTTAAAAAAGAGCATCCCGAAAACCACTTAAACTTATCCAGGTCAAGTTTTAATACACCCGGTACAGAGGATGTTTGCCAAGGGTGAGCATGTAAACACCACGATGATTGCGGATATCCGATCTCAAGATGTTTGCAAAAGTCCTCGGCTTGATAGCACTGCTCCAAGTTTGTAAACCCTCAGAATATTACGATGGAGGAAATACGATCAAACATCGGTTGACGCATGACATTGTTAGATGACAAAAATGGTAATCCTGAACTTGCATAACAGTAGTTTTATTTGTAATTTGGAGTATTGCACAATTAATGGATTTTCTGGTTTTCTTTTACGATTCCGCAACCGTTCTAAGACTGATTCGTCATTGGACTTTTCGTCGACAGAATGATTCATTTACTATTTGAGAGTACTGGCATTTCGCACACAATTCTTTGAATAGCTAGATCCAATTGGTATACGATTTTAAACCTACAACTTTAGGATTAGAAGGCGGGGTTACTTCCAGACCACGGATGCTTCCATTTAAATGTAGGCAGCAAAATGATGATGGTAGAAAGAGATAGGCCTACTTAGATCGTCACAGACTACACGCTCACCGCTCACTCTTGAGAATAACCGGCATCGTTTACCCTCACAAAACCGTCGACGTGAGCTCTTCCCGATTCAATCGTTATTCCCAAAGGACGCCCCATTACCTACTCAGTCGAACTGCGATTTCAAATTATTACCCACATTGTATAGTTATGTCCTACAAATATACCCATTACATAAAAGCAGGAAGCTATTTTGTTTAATTTGGATTAAATGAGTATTACTTGTACTGATCATTTATTTACAAATGTAAATAGAACTATTAGATGTATTTACGCAGCCAATCGGTAATGATTTGGCAGTTGAGTAATGTCCAGATCGTTTGTTGACGGTTTGTCGATAGCTAAATCGTTTCATATGTATATTTTAATATCTTACGAACGTGTAGGTACTTCTAGTATTGAGTTTTGCGGATCGTTACGGATAAACTCTTACCTCATTGGCCAGTACATACTACGAGTATAATTAGTGTATTTATCATTAATCATTTATTCATTGTTTCATGTTGTAAGATAGGTCTTAAAGTTTAATACAAATAGCATTCAATATGAGCCCTACTGGGGCATTATAATAGTTATACCTATCAGGGAAAGTAATACCAGATAAGTATACTATAGTTAATGAAATTATATATCTAATATGTAATTGTTGCTTATATTAAAACTATACTAATTCTAGGTGTTCTATTGTTTTTCTTATTCATTATTAAATTTTGTTATCCATGAATTCTGTAATATCATAATAGCACTTATTTATAAGGAGTTATTTGAGTTTACCCGTAATTTACCCGGTAGAGTGTTGCAATTATATAAAGTACGAGTAGAACCTTTCTTTTTTTAGCCTTACCTCGCTTTGCTTTCAACGTGGGGCATCAAAAGGTATGCCCCACGGCATGGCGTAATTTCTAAGCGGTATGAACATGCAACTTTACCCAAGTCCCGTAATTACATTCATAAACGTTTGAGAACCGCCTTCATGGGTAACACAATTACTGTGGATTCGTAAAGTACGTACCTAAAGAGTTTGTGGTACTGCCATGTAATGCGTAGTAGAATTAATTTTAATAATGCCTACGTATGGACATTTTACACAGAGTTCCGCCTACGACTTCACTCGCATTGTATCTGAAAGAAAATTTGGAAAAATAAAGAAAATTTAACTCCTATTCTCAAACTTGTAATTTAATTATGTTTTTGTACCCACATTTTTTGTGCCTGCGACGCAGAGGTTGCGGGTTCGATTCCCGCCTCGGGATAAATGTTTGTACGATCTACAAATATTTATTCCGGGTGTTCTGGGTATTTTCTATGTATAATAAAAAATATCTATGTATGTAATATAGTATTGTATTGAGTATATCAGTCATCTAGTACCCATAACACAAGCTCTGCTTAGCTTGGGGCTAGATGGTGCTGTGTGGATTGTACAGCATTATTATTATTAATTATGTTTTTGTACCCACATTTACTATGTTACTGTCTCCATGATAATATTTTTTTTGTATTTGTAAACATTATAAATGAGGCATTCAGAACCACATGCTCGAGCCCAAAATAATGTTTATAACATACCCACATCCTGCGGAACTTGGTATTCCATATTGTGATAGGTTGCAAGCTCATCGACAAATTTTCAAACAGAAAAATCCATTGGTGCCCGACTGGATTTGAACGACCTCAACGATCAGAAGCCTTGTTTCCACTAGACTACTGGTACACTAATTATAGGTAGTCAAATTTTCCATTGAAACTTAACTACTTAAACCTTCAAGAAGTGGATTTCACTCGAATAATTTACAACAGAAGATCTTCTCATAGCCTACAGAGACTGCTATAAAGTCTGTGTTCTCTTTGAGGTGGCCAGACAGTAAGATTCCTGTTTCTTACCCATCTGGAGAACAATCTTAGCTCTATTCATTAATCGTTGTTGGAAAACATAGTTCAACATAGGAGACAGTAGCGCAATCTAAAATGATTTCTGCAAATGATATGTAATATTAATATAATGAATAAATAAAATACTCAGACAGAGTGTTTTATTTATTTGTGTTATTTTGTACAAATTTCCTTCCTAAAAAAAATCCCTTGAAAGACCGTGAAAGCTTCAAACAATAACTAATCAGAGATACATCCGTCTAAAATAACACGCCTTATTACTTCAGGCAGTCAACGTGAATTGTTCTTTATCATGGATCATTTTAAAGTTATTAGCTGTGCGTCAAAGTCAAGTAATCACCGGGGAGATTTTAGCGTGTAATTTTGGACTGGTTTATCTCTGGTTATCCTGCAACTTTTACCTTTTTTAGGGTTCCTTACCCAAAAAGTAAAACGAGACCCTATTACTAAGACTCCACTGTCTGTCTGTCCGTCTGTCTGTCCGTCTGTCACCAGGCTGTATCTCATAAACCGTAATAGATAGAGAGTTGAAATTTTTACAAATGATATTATATTTATGTTGCCGCTATAACAACAAATACCAAAAAACAGAATAATATAAACATCGTACAACATACGTCAGAACCCATCATGCGCGAGTCCAACTCGCACTTGGCCAGTTTTATTATTATGTTTTCTGTTTTATGTAATCGTTCAAACTTTTTTTTCTTTTAACGGTGTGTTTTCATTGTTTTTTCATTACCAGTAATGTGAAAAGTAGAAGTAGTAGTATTATGAGCATATACAGAGTCACACCTTTTATTTTTTACTGTATTAACTCGTTTGTTACAATTGTTTCACTACCCTTGTAAATAATCCACACAGCATCATCTTGCCACAAGCTAAGCAGAGCTTGTGTTATGGGTACTAAGTGACTGATATTCTTAACACAACACATTATTTATACATAGATATTTTTTATTATACATAGAAAATACCTAAACACCCAAAATAAATATTTGCGGTTCATACAAACATTTATCCCAAGGCATATTTTAAAATCTAGTAAATGATTTTTTGTTACATTGAAATGAGTTACTGCATTCTAGGTACACTGTCAACAAAGTAGTAGCTACTGAGCGAGTTAAATAACTACAGAACTTTAGTATTACCTTAAGTTCTTACCTTGTTTCATACCTACTTAACCAACTCAAAAGGTATTCAATAAAATATGAATTGTTGTTGTGTTGAGCTATCTTTAGGTCTTTAGATAGCTCAACTGTTTCATATGTTACATACCAATTACAAATACTTGCATTAGCTGTAATTTTCTTTGTAAATAAAATATGAATCAAATCTACAGATATTTAAATAAGATTTGTGGATGATTAGGACCTTCAACTTTTTATTTAAGCATCAGTCTGCGACAAAGTTGATAAACATTTCAAGTTTGTGAATTTGAAATATATGCGACATTATTTTGAGCTTTATTTAAAGATCTACCTTGGTAGATCTACATTTGGTGTAAATGTATCCAGCCTCAGAAACCAACAATGAAATTGCTTCAACCTGTACAGGTATTTGAACTTAAAAACACAAACAGTGTATGTTCACATCACCTACCGTCATAAGAGGCGATTATGGAAGGCACTAGATGGACAGCAGCGTCTCCTGAGTGCTATAACATCATCAATTTGCAAGTGTGGTGACGGTAAACTTCCCCAAAATACGTGGTTGTCGTCTATATCACTGTAAACTCATTTAGGCTGATGGGTGGACGCGGAACACTGTGACACTATATACCCCGGTCAATTAAGACATTCGAAGCTACATAAATTCCCACCAAGCTGAAAATTAGTAGGATTGTTTAAAATATGTACCTATCATATTTTACTTAAAAATAAACATTTTATTTAATCCTATTTTAAACAATCTTACTGAGTTGCAGCTTGGTGGGAATTTATGTAGCTTTACTCTTATTTTTTGGTCTAATTTGACCGTACTAATACAAAACGTCACTGATCGTAGATAAAAGAAAAGCTAAATCACGATGTTTGCGCTACCAAAAAAACTTCTCTGTTAAGGGTATCTGTTCATAAATAAATGGACCGATCGCTACCCTGTACGCACTTTGCCAATAAATAAGGATACACGGTTGTATCTACCATCGATAGATGGCCTCGTGGAACAAAGAACACTTAGATTCATGCCAGGTGGAGGTGGCATCGATATGAGAATAAAAACCAGAAGATGAAATCTTAAGGATGGACTGACAACGTAGAAAAGGTTGCAGAAAATATGGCCGTGGAGAATAAAGATATATGGACCGGAACACGATGCGTAAGATGACTCCCTGGGTGACTGCGACAGTATGGAAATGACGGGAAGTCGGTTGATGGAGAAGGCTACAAACCGATCGTCCTGAAAATTTATGAGGAATATCCATCTGTGATGGTCTTGGCTTAAAATAGGACCTCTCCATTATTTCCCGTAAATGTCGTAAGAGGCGGCTAAAACAAAGCATGTGCAGAGATAACAGGAGCATCGCTTGGGTATTAAAGGTCAACACTACTTTGTTCTAGTTACTTATGCACCTGCCAAGCGTGGTGACGAGAACCCCCAAATACAGGGGAGCCTACGTGTAGGCCTACTTATTAAGGGTGACGATGATTCAAGTCCGCGAACAAGCAGATGACCTACCTGATGTTTGGTGGTTATACCATCACCTATAACAACGTTAGGAACGTTTTTACGATGTACTGCTTCGCGTTCATCAACCTGAAGAATACACAAAAGACTCATGTGCCTGTAATTACATTCCTAGTGTACTTCTAATGAATAAGATTGAACAAATCACTACTTCTAATTGTTAGTGATAGAACCAACTTGATAATTGAAACTCGCCATGTTATTTGTTTGTTTCTATGGAAAACTATAGCAAGTAATAGCATGTTTCGTGACATGATTGGATGTATCATGATTGTTCACTGCACGAGCCTGTATAGACGGGTTTTATTAGCATGCAAATAAGCTAGTCAATTAACTCTCAGTCAGGATCATGTCATGTCACATTGATTTGCATAATGAAATTGGCTGTAAAGTACAAAAATACATTGACTTATGGATGTTGTGTAGGTTTAACTATTTACTCATGAGTTTTAGAATTAGAAAAAAAAAACACCAGTCGGGTCAAACGTTATTTTCGTATTTTTTTATTTACAAAACATGGTCAAACATGAATCGTCGAAAAACGAGCAGGTTAGACATTTGTTTAAAAATGCACTCATGCAGTGTGGGCGAGACACGCTTACCTTAGTCAGAAAATTAGTTAAGCTTAGCTATTCAAAGAGGTAATGTTGCCAGCGTTTTGGGTAAAGAGCCTGAGGCGGTGGGTCATTTGAACTCAGTTTTTACCTTCTTAGAAAAAGAACGTACATAGTTACAAAATAACGTTCGTTTTGAATTTATGGGTGTATAAAATATCAGTTGGAAAATTGGAACAAGGGGCTATGGAGAAAACTACGCTGGTAGTGTCGCCTTGTAGCAGAAAAATCGATGTCCAGCAATTCATTTCCTATTCTCTATCAGGTCACTTTTAATTTTATGTTTTTTTCTTATATTCATTATGTTTCTTTCCATTGCTCTTTGTGTAGTTTTTTCTCTTTCTTTTGTTTAAGAAAACCCATGGTTGACAACCATATAGCAAACATTTTTTATCACGAGTTTTTCGTGCCTATGCTGTAGTTTCTCTTCAGGATTTCATTTACACATACCAACTCCTTAATAAATAATGCAGGACTTCAGAGTTCAAAGATACATTTCAATGACGTCGCCCAAAAGCCAGGTTGCTGCTAAATGACCCTCATAAAATAAAGGAATCGTTATAAAGCAGGCTCAACCGTTTCAATAGGTGGCAAGGGACCTTCTAACAGCCTATTCAGAGCATTGGTGGTCCGAAATTTATAAGGGCACTCGTATTGTTAGACAAGGAGAGGAACAGGATTTATAGTCATGTGCCTGTGATTTCTGTCCACTTTCTCCAAGCCACAGCAACGCTGTTTGGCGACAGAAATAGGCATGAGGGCTTACATACTTTCCCAGAAGAATCCTTCACTAAGAATTCTACTCTTTCTACTAGTTCTATATTCTATAACGAGACTGGTTCTTTTTTCAATGAGGTGTTTGAGCGTTTGAATTTTGAAAATGATTAATTATATATTAATGACGTGAGATGATTTTGAAAATTTTCTGACGACCACAATTTTTTACCCCTTAGATGTGAGGTTTTGCTCCTGCTGATTTTTTTTTAAATACAAAGTTAATCTATGCTTGATTGCGTTGGATTTATTTAAGTCTTCGCGTTATCTTTTCTTGGGCTTTTCAGGTTACCGTGTTTATTAACAAGTGAGATTAAGTGAGGGTGGTTCAACCCCCTCCTCCCGCTTTCGTAATGAATGGACACCCCCTTATAGGTATGGATGTATGCAAACACGCCATTGTGAAATTACAAATCACGCAGTCAACTGAAATGAATTACCGTGAACAATGTCGATACTTCGGCATGTCACACATTCATATAAACCAAACGTATCCTTCTATCCAAAGCATTTTAACCTTTACGTTCAATACGTAATAGGTTAGAATCCAATGCAGGTTTTAGACAAATATGATGCTCGATGGACATGTGATCCCGGGAGACGAGACAAAACGGAAATTTCTGAATCACGCTGTTATGTACACAAAGATAGCAAAACAGTAAACGAATTAACAAAACCGTGTTGTTTTTAGGGTTCCGTACTCAAAGGGTTAAACGAGACCCTATTACAAAGAATCCGCTGTTTGTCTGTATGTCTGTCTGTCCGTCTGTCACCAGGCTGTTTCTCATGAACCACGATAGTTAGAGAATAGAGAATTTAAATTTTTGCAGATTATGTATTTCTGTTGCCGTTATAACAACAAATACTAAAATAACAGAATAAAATAAATATTTAAGGGGGCTGAATAAAATAATATTTAAAAAAAATGTTTGGGTCATGTTAATAAATTCTCATGGCTCGTACTTATTTATTCATACAGATTCGACACTGGTCATAAATTTCAAGAAAAAGGTAACTGAAATATGATAAAACACAAACAGTGTTATTTAATTACCTCTCCTTGTAATACAATAATTATTGTATGTGATACATATTTATAATTTGTAATACATTTTTATTAATTTTTATATATTTATCTCATGTATTTACATTATATTTATCAATATATATTGTCCTGACTGACTGACTGACTTAGAGATAGCGCACATCAACCGCGTAGTAACCGCGCGGTTTGCCGCTTGAGTTTGAACGTTTTTTCCTAGCATAATAGAGACGATACTGAGTGTATAGATTTTCTTAACCGTGAGGCGGCTACGCGGCGACCGCGTACAATTTTTCGTACCGTATATAAACGTGCCTTTACAATGAATCAGATTTGATCGATATTAATAATTTACACACAATCAAACTCATGTACGCGGAATGACAGACGGCTGTTGAACCCGTGATTTAGTACAAATAGAAATTATAATGATATAACGGTACGTGTAACTCATGAATAACTTGAGAATAATCAAGTTGCTTGGTCTTTTCAGGTTCAAGGTTGGAAAATTATAGTTAGTATTTATTTTCTCTCACTTATTTTTAGATTCAAAGGCGTGAAGTTAACTAGTATTTGTTTTCTTTAGGTTCAAGAACACTGGGGTGGGCCCCGCCCTCTAGGGTTGTGAGTTCAAATTCAGTCGTGCGCGCATTTTTCTATTCAAAGAAAATATGTGCACAATGTTAGTGCTTTCAAATGAGTCACAACGAGTTTGCAAAATACTAAACCTAATTCAGTTTTTAAATTATTTTGTAAAATTCATAGCAATATTTGTCCTGTCTGGCCAATGGAACTGGAAATGATCCTGTAAACAGTTTCAGTGTGAACTCTTATTTCCAGTTTTAATACCTTACGAACGTCTGTTAGTAGTACTACGGGTCGCTGCATATCAAATAAACTCTCATCTCATTAGACAGTACAACCACTGTGTCTATTTCAGTCGTCTAGTTGCTGTATTTTGGTTTTAAGGGTTGAAGGTGCTGGTGTAATTACAGGCCGGTGAATTTACAAAACTTGAACACCTTAGGTAAATGGACGCGGGACAGTATACCATAGAACTCACCCACTTAAAGTTGAGCGGTTACCTATGCTTATAAGTAAGTAAGCAAGCTTGTAAGTAAACTGTTGGTATTTCTAGGAAAAAGACGATACTTTATAATGTTCATAACTTCAATGAAAAGCCAAGGTATACTTTTTTCAAAAATATTAAACTACATTAGGCTCATCCCCTCGCTATAACGTGTTTAAAAACCCATTCCTAATGTGTGATCAGTTGAGCCATTTCTCGGCACATCAGCAAGTTGCATAAGAAAATACCCATCGAACAACCCTGAACATCCCAAAATGCCTTTTAAGAAACATCATTTTTCTTTTACCGTCTTTAACATAAGCTATAGTTTATTTTACAACTTTACCCCTGAAGGTATTCCAAAACAAACGTGACCAGACCTCTGGGCCGCCTCTGGCTCCGAAATAAATATATGTTTCTTTCCGGCCAATACATATAAAACTTCAGTGACATGCCAAACATTGATAGCTAATAATATTTGTTTTATGAACGGCTCAATATTGTCCACCCACTGCTTATTTAGGATATTGGGATGGTCTCATCTGTTTTGTGTTCCGTAGTGATTTTATGGGGTTTTTGCACAAACATGGACAAGTTATTGTGAATATTAAAATATTTCTCTCATATAAACTTATTAAAATGTGTGTTCTATTGAAATCTATATATTTATGTACCTTACAGTTTGTGATCGAGTTAATCCCACTCGATGCTCGAGCTCCGATGGCACAGGAGGTTAGAGCGCCCTCGTATCAAAGGGAGGGTCGTAGGATCAAATCCTACAAACCATAACTTTTGCAATATAAATTATAGGTACATGTAACATTTATGTAAATAAGTTTATTTAAAAATTATAAAATAATAATAATACCTTTGTTTTAGTTGAGTTATTACTGAGTAGTCTCCCAGGTATCTGAAGGTATATCTACCGTGCCTGTAGAAACAAAGTCGTGAAGCAGATTTTTTCGTTGTGATTAGAATACTTTTTCGATAAGGCCTGGAAAGCCTATCAGCCATTATTGTGCTAATGTTAGTTTTTGGGTAGCTCATCAATAATCAAAGTTTGATAAAAATACTCATAAGCAACATAAAACTAATATTACCATTACTTTGGGCATATTATCTGAATATAAATCCCCCGTGAGCCATTAATCAATACAATCGATAACTTTCTTATATAAATATTACGAAAGTATGCTAAGTGGTTTTTTTTCGGTCTGGCTGTAATCGCTTAGCAATTTCCGACTGCGCAGAAGGCTGCAGAAGGGGCTACGCCATTATACAAATAAGGTTTGATAGCAACGAGCGCAAGGGCACCACTTAGGTGCAAACCTCGACTTGCCTGTTGCCAAGGAAGAGAGCTATACAGAGAGCATTTTCACCCTAAAGGTGAGTTGATGGGAAAGTGTTGCGTCCGGACTTGCTGAAGTGACCTCCATAATATTTACAGCGGTGATCGCGTCATCGGGGTCACCTAAAACGTGTTTAGGTCTACGGAGGGTACATTCTACTCCGGAAAACGATAAGCATAGCTTTTTATTGTTGTTTAAATGTGCACTGCACGGCATGTTACTCAGTAACAACTTGACAGTGAGACGGCTATCGAGATTCCCTGCAGTGTAACTCAAAAAATTAAACTATTATCGTTTTCAGAGAGCCTAGCACGAATAAATTTGAATTTTTTCGCGGTAACGTATCGTGATAATATATGAATTTTATTGTGTGGTATCTCAACTGGAGAGTAATTATTGGTTGTAACGAAGTGTAATTTTAATGTCAAAACGAACGTTTACTCTCTAGAATAGACAATGATTCAAAATGCACACGTGTTTATACATCTGTAAGACTCAAAGACAAGATTATCAGCGTAGAGTAACATTTGTGTCTGTCAAAATGCTTCCAATCTTGACTAACGCAAACGCTCTAGTTTTGTCTTTGAAGCTTAGGCATATTAGAAATGGTTTTATTTAAACGAGCAACTAAATATCGCATTTACTGTAGGTATTTACTATGAAAAAATGCATAAGTTTATAAGATATTAGTAGTCTGTCCCAGCTTCGCACGGGTTTTAGTAAGGATCCCTATTTTTTTTTTTAATATAATATGGCCCATGTCACCCGGGAATAGTGTAGCTTCCCAACGGTGAAAGATTTTTTCAACTCAGTTCAACAGTTTTGGAGCCTATTCAAGGCAAACAAGCAATAAAATCTTACCTTTTTATAATATTAGTATAGAATTATAGATTCCAAAATGGTTTTTGTGTTCATGGTGTGTGTGTTTTAATACTCACCAGCACTTATGGCATACCCACCACCCACCCAGACAGATAACAAACATTTATGTTCATCGCACAAATGTTTGTCCTCGGTGGCGATTAACCCACAACCTACAGTACAGACGGTAGGGTTACTATTAACTGAGCTTTGAGGCCGTTGACCAATAATTTGCTCTTAAATTGCCCGTGTAATAGATAGCTCACCGTTTGAAAGTTTCGGAAGCTTTAAGGTCGTTGACCAATAAGTTGCTCTAAAATTGCCCGTGTAATAGATAGCTAACCGTTTGAAGGTTTCTGATAACAAAGTTTGCGAAACTTAATTGGAGATTATTAATATCGAGTTCGTGAGTTAAAGTTTGCTGTGAACTTTGCCCGGACTAATAATCTTATGTGGCACGGATTACTTAGTTGGTGGTACTTGTGTTTACGAAGCAACTCTTCCGGGTAAGTAATGAAGTCAATTAATGCTCCAGCTTGTTTCATCAAACGATCTCCTACGACCATAATGGGTTTAAGTTTTATATTAATTTATGAAAAGTAAATTCAATTTAAACTTTGAATTCGAGTAAAATCACTGTGATCAGTAATTAACTTGATCATCATCTTATTTTTTTACTAGCGAAATCGCTTGCGAATTCGTTCGCGTAATCGTATTTCTTTCATGCAAAGTATAAACCCAAACTTTATATTGACGACCGATGTGGCACGGCGGGCGAATGTCCGCTTGCGACGCAAGAGGTTGCGGGTTCGATTCCCGCCTTGGGATAAATGTTTGTACGATCTGCAAATATTTATTCCGGGTGTTCTGGGTGTTTTCTATGTATAATAAAAAATATATATATATGTTATGTATTGTATTAAGTATATCAGTCATCTAGTACCCATAACACAAGCTCTGCTTAGCTTGGGGCTAAATGATGCTGTGTGGATTGTCCAGCATTATTTATTATTTATTTATTATTATTTATTATCATTGAACGAAGCCCCAAAAGCACGATAAATTTCAGCACAATGTTTGTTTAAGATAAAACCCATACAAACTTTAAACACAACATAATATCCCTCCACATCAACACACAAAATATACCTTCCAGCGCCAGGCTTTTATGTTGTTGACTTTGTTTTATATTATTTGACCTTGTTCCTTAAGCAATATTTGAAACTGTGAGTGATTTATTGATTCCTAACTTTTTTGATAAAGTTCTTTAAATTGGACGCTTTTCTCAAAAAATAATCTAGAATTCAACAGGGTTTTTGCTTGAAAATAATTTCAAACTCTGCATTGCTACTACTTGTTAACGCTCCCTTGGAATAAGCCATAAGTTAAGATTCGCATTGAGTTGCAAGTTTTCAATAAAAAATTTAGGGTTCCGTACCCTAAGGGTAAAATGGGACCCTGCTAAGTGATAGTCAAAGAGTTGAAATTTTTACAGATGATGTATTTTTATTGACGCTATAACAACAATTACTAAATAACAGAATAAAATAAATATTTAAGAGGGCTCTCATCCAACAAACGTGGTTTTTGGCCGTTTTTAGGGTTCCGTACCCAAAAGGTAAAACGGTACCCTATTACTAAGCCTCCGCTGTCTGTCTGTTTGTCCGTCTGTTTTATTATTACTAATAGATAATGGAACGGAACACTTCGTGCGCGATTCCGACTCGCACTTGGCCGGTTTATTTCGTACATTATGACCAATCTGGCGCTCAGTGAAATGACGGCCCATGACAATATCGCTTACACTTGTTCGTTATTTCTCATTGAAGTATGACAGTAGTTTAAAAACAAAATAAATAAATAAAACAGAAATATAAATGTTAATATTTTTTATAAGTAAAACAGAGGCCCAATTCTCATAACAACATAACATAGCATAACATAACAAAATAACATAAAATTCAAGTTTCAATCTTCAAATGGTAGGTATTCTCTGAAATTGATATTTCAGACAAATTATTACATCCAAATTCTAGTCTTAATCTCGTCTTAGCTCTAAAAAAATACGTAAAACGGGCCTCAAATTAACTAGCATCTGTAATATCACAAAGACAAAAATACTATACTTGTTTTTTTTAGTAAAAACGTAAAATCAATTGCTATACTGTACACAACAATATATTTTAAAGCGAGACTCGACAGAGGTGAAGACCTGTAGAATTACTGACACGATCTAGTGTAAAACAGGAGCTACATCGAACACGATCGCTCTCACAAAGGAACTAGATATAAATTGAAAACTGAGAAGGAATATCGAGAAAGAATGGCGTATGTATTTCTTTGTATTGCAATATCAATTCACTTCTGCAGATATCTCATTTGAGCAGTACGAATGTTTCGATAAATATTGTCAGGAGTGCTTCTGTAAGCATTCAAATGTTGCGCTCGGTTATTGGTGTTATGAGTACGTTTTACTCCATAGTATTTTGTTTTCGATATATAGTAAAGAAAATCTAATTTAGCTAGCTGTTCTCTAATGTAAAAGTCAAGTCAAAGTCAAACAATAAATTAATTTTTAATAAGTCAAAAGTCAAAGTCATAGTATCCAGTGGTTGTAATAATTGGGATTCTATACTTGAAAGGTTGCAAAAGCAGCAACAATTTGCAGTAAAGCATCGCACAAATACTTTTATGGAATTGCAAAATATTTTTGTGATTCGAACCCAGATCTTTATAATTATAAATGGTGGGGTTGCCAACCACCACTAAACCACCGGTACTTTCCGACTAATAAATCAACCTCCATCTTTATGTGCCTTTTGATCTCAATCGAGAACTTCGAAACAGCTGGAAGCACTGGAACCGACGTATAAATTCCGAACTGCAATCGAAGTTGGCAATAAGTTTGCCGGATGACCATTTCACCGACGGAACTCGAGGGTTCACAACATAGTACAAGATTGCATATTGAAATATCTAGAAGTTATGCATGAAGATATTAAAGTTTTCGAACGATTTGTACATGTTTGTTTGTTCAAAAGAAAATACAGAGGCAAATCACAGGAACAAACCAGAAAAAGCGAAAATTTGCCGTTATCGTTAATTTTGTATTTGCCTGAAGACAATACCTACTGAATTCATGTTTTGTTTATATTATGTGCAGTTTTTTTGAAATAAGCTTGTTTACTTGATTTTAAGTGGTGAACATAATCTATAACAAGGTACTGCTTTGTAGGTTACGTTTGTCAGGAATATGCCCTAAGATGAGTCGCCATGAGTTTCGTAATTTGTGGTATGCAGGTAATAAAACTTATAATCTAACTTAAAATATTCGAGGTAGATTTAAATAATCCATAAATTAATAAACACAATGGCTGATCTGTACACATTATGTTTATTCACCACATTTACCCTATTAGTAATAAGTTGGTGTAACCTCGAATTGCACCGTGCACTAAACCGTAACTAAAGGCGGGACTAAGGGAGCTTAACAGGAAATGGGCAGCAGCATTTCACGAGTGCATAACATTAATACTGCGGTCACCAATCCGCCTGCCAAGCCTGGTGACTATGGCTAACCCCATAACCCTAATTTCTCTCATTTTACAGCAGTAAGTACACTATAAGTGTACTACTAAAGTATGCTATAAGTGTATACAATAAGTAAGTATATCGTAAGTATTCATAGTATACTATCAACTATTTTCGAGGACCAACTTGAGTGTAATCAAAGCAGTGACACCGTGTGCCCAAACCGGCCACTTTGCGGCGCGAGCTATTTTATCCTCTCGAGACGTCTTGAACACAGACATCTGTACTGCACATAATATTTCCTGTTCTTATAGGTTTACTAGTGGAATCGCGCGTGACTTCGCTAATCATTTTCTTTTTACATAAATTTATAACCAACAATTTTTTGATTTAAAATCCTAAATTATTTTTAACAAAAGTATTGGCCTAAATACCTTATACAAGTACTCTTGTTAATTTAGCTCAACATAATAGTATAGTAATCAAAGGATTTAAACAAAGAGTTTGCGCATGGTATCTGAACTTCAAAATTAGTTCAACCGTTATTCATATCGTGTTTGAGAAACCAACAAACTTTTGCTTTTATCAATTACCTAGTAGGGTTAGTTATGTGCCGTTTTGGGGTTGTTCTTAAACAATGCGCTGTTGAGACATACGCACAAACAAAATATGAAGTCATGGTGGTAGTCATCGTGGTCTTGGCTTAGAATACGATGCCTAAATCACATCATTGTATGGATGTCGTAAGAGTTAAGTAGTAGTAGAGCTCTTAGTGAAGGGCTCGTTCGGGGAAGTACTACCACCATGTCTATCTCCAAGCTGCTTGCTGTGTTCCGGTTTGAAGGATGTGGGTGCCGTATGCCTCAGGTTGATAGACGCTGAGCAGTGTATTGTAAGTTACGTTCCTAACGAACGTGACCTACAAGGTAACGCTTTGTTATAGGCGATGGTAACCACTTAACGTCAGGTGGGCCATATGCTTGTTGTGCATATGGCCATATGCGCGAGTCTGACTTGCACTTGGCGGTTTTTTTATGTGGCACGACAGCCAATATTCACTGTATGAGAAAAACCCCCTAGATATCTAAGAGAATTTCCACCATGAACCTACTAAAAACCAATATTTTTGAGTTTATTTTAGCTTGTTTAAAAAGGTTTATTTTTTATAATAATACTACCTATTCTACTGAATTACCATTGTGTAGATTAATGAAGGTCGATGTGTGTGACATGTTATTTCCATTCTATTAGTAAATTGAACTCAATGCTCGGCTTAATTTGGATTCAGCCCACACAAAATTGGTTATCTTAGAAACTACGAATACCTAAGCAGAGCTATATAATATTTTTTTAATTTTAAATATTTTTACACAACAATTAAATATCTAAGCATATAAAAAAATTGTGGTAAAAACGATCACAATGCTACAACCAAGAGAGAGCGATTCTCTGTTTGAACAGCAAGTGTATCACGGCTTAGTTAGTAGTACTTAGCTTTGCCTTTTACGCTGTAGGTAGGTCATGGCTTCGATCCACACCGAGAATGTCTTATGTTATTTCTATATAATTTTGTGTTATTTCCAAAAAAAGTATTTATTTTTCAGTTATCTGGTTCCCATATGACAAGACACTTCATGACACTGTTTTTTTTATTTTTTAAAGTTTAATTATTGTTTACTGTTATAATAATTATGAAGTATGGACAACAAAATACATTATTTGGCAAATAAAATTTACAATTACCTACACTGAAAAATTTACAATTGCTACGGATCTGTGACGAATAACATTATAGCTCTGCCAGAGCAAATCTTATAAATCATGCAAATAAAACACAATCGTGATAGCTGAACTCACACTCTTTAACGCGACAGAGATCGTCAAAGAACCTGATTTCTGAATAACAACTTACTGCATTCGAATTAAGCGCCATTGTTCCTCTGACTGATGAAAACTTGGAACAAAGACCCAATCAAAACTCAAACGAAGCATTTTGGCAGCGAAACTTCGTACAATACCTCCTAATTTGGTTCCGCAATCCGTAGGAACGTTAGTAATTAGTTGTGTGCCAAATGAAATCATACCATTGAAACGGGCGCTAATAGAATGCCCGCGGCAATCAGGAGATTGAAATCTATCTTGTTTGTTGCAATGCTAACTACACACGCGTTTAGTGGACTATTGAATCATATAGAGGTGATACAACTCAAGTAGAGAAAATTATGTGCATAATCTACTCGGTACGTCATCAGCGTAAAAACTGCACCGGACAAGCCTAGTATATAAAAGTCAAAATCAAAAAGCATTTGTAAAGATGAGCTAATAATGTTGAAAAAAAAAACGCTGAGATGTATAAACTAATCGGACCAGTATTAAAGACGTAACGTGGGGTGCCCGCGGTATCGCTGGAAGGATATGGTGGAGGCCGACTTGCGTGAGTTTCAAGCCGGAAACTGGCAAGAACTTACGCACGACAGAAAAAGATGGCGAGCTTTCTTATCGGAGGCCAAGACTCATTTTGGTTCGTTGAGCCAACGGAGTAGTAGTACTTTAGTTTAGACTACGTAGTATCAAATCGTAGTTGCAATTTTTAGTTTCAATTGTATCAGCTCTGTATGTGTATTGGTCGCCCATCAATTCCCTCGGGTAATCAAGATATGGTAATGGTCTCTTTGATATTCAAAGTCGTGTGCAGTTGCCCTTACGGCGCTCATCAGCGATATCTTGACCACGATGCGGCTGACAATCGTAATTAACTATTGTGTACAGAGCCTTAGCTGCTACTAAGTATGCTCTTGTTGGCAAGTTTGAAGTTGGATTGCAGTTATGAGATAAGCAAATGTTGAGATTGTGTTATCTATTTGGCTTATCTTTTCGTAATGGTCTCACAGTTCAGCTAGTAGTAGCTCTATCTTCTGTGCTGTTAGCTGTGGGTTTGATCCCCACCAAGACCAACGTGTGTGGTAATGAACATATATGTTTGTTCCATGTCTTGGTGTATTGTATTTTAGTATGTATTAACACAAACGTATATAAGTATTCTTTCAGTTGGGTTCCAATAGTACAAGCTATGCTTAATTTGGGTTAGTTAATATTCTTCAAAAGACACCATTTTTTTTATTTATGTAACGCTATAGCAAATCATAGACCATTATTCTTTTCATACTGATATGAAAGAAAGAAAACCATAATATAGAAGATTTTTATAGGATGTGTATAGTTTTAAAAGTAAAGGTAAAACAGAGAAAAGATGGACTGTGTGAAAGATAGGAGTAAAAAAGAAGTCAACACAATGACGTATGATAGAAGAGGGTGGAAAAAGAGAACCTGTTGTGCAACCCTTTTAACGTGGAAGGAAGATTTAGGGTAGGAAGTTTATGATGACACATAGCTGTAAGTAAGACGCAGTTGACTATTTGTTCCAAACAACTAAATGGTAAACTTAGATGTGGCACTTACCGTCTGTGGAGTGAAACTTTAAGTAATACTTAACCCCAATGAGTCAGTTCTAGTCTCATTAAGGCCTTGATTACTTGGTCGCGTGACACTCAAATGATTACAGAACTTACTAATCTACTTCCTTCATCATCCATTAGCTGGCTTGTACCAACAATATAATTTTATTGTTTTTCATGTTTGTCTTTAGATACAGCTGCAAGATCCTTTTACTATGTCTTACCTACGTACTTTTTAACAATAAACAGGCGTAGTAATCTTTATTTTATCTTACCTAACCTATACTACCTCCCGTAATAAGAAAATACGTACCTAATTAAGTACACTTCATCTTACCTATTATTTTAAGGTCTTCTGTACCTAGTAGGTTTGGTACCTGTGTAGGTACTACCTACATAGGTACTAGTTACCTAGTTTTTAAATACATCAAATATCGGGCAAAACACACATACAAATGACTGACCTCACAGTTCCGCTGGTAGTAACTGTCTTCTGTGCTGTTGGTTGTGGGTTTTGCACCCACTGAGGACAAACATTTGCGTGATGTTTGTTTTATGTAGGCTATTTGGTTCCCATAGTACTAGATGTGCTAAATTTAGGACTAGCTGATGTTGCATGCGATATCCACCAATATTTATTTAAAAAAAATATTTATCAATGCTGATTCGTGGAAAAATATAAACGCTTACATTCAATTTATTTTATATCCACTACGTTAAATGAATACCTCCGGTTTCTAATTCCCAAGAGAGAATTATCTATCCTTTGAGATAGGTATTCATTAGACTGTAAATTGTATGACTTGCGTTTAGTTGTGAATTACGACATGTACTGGTGTGTCAATTGGCGCGCATCAGGTCTCGCTCGGGTAGTTAGCATAGCGTGAAGTGATCGATCCTACTATCCTACTAATAGAAAGTTTGTAAGCAAGGATGGATAGATGGATGGATGGATGGATGGATGGATGGATGGATGTTTGTTACTCTTTCAAGCTCTAACCAGTGAACCGATTTGGATAAAATTTGGAATAATTATAAATTTGCCTACTTTTTATCCCGAAATAATAACGGGAACGGGAAAAAACTGCCACGCGGGCGAAGCTGCGAGTGGTCGCTAGTAATTTATAAATCAAGTAACTAAACGACGCGACGATTGCAACATAGCCGAAATTAAATAAAACAGGTAATACGCGATAAATACCCGTGTAGTACCTATAGGGGCTCAAAATAACTATAATAATTATTAGTATACATTATAAAATAAAATATAATATTAATATAAAATAATTTCTAACTATAGATTTTTATTATAACTAGAAATCAAAATTTAAACCACTGAACGCAGCAAGTGTGCACAAAAAAAAGGCTGAAAAGGCTGGGAACATTACCTCTTAAGAAAGTTTGTATTCGCTGTAATTGATTTCTCATGTAACATAAGTAACTTTGTTTGATAAACTGATACTGAGTTACCGTCATTAAATTGTTCGTTAACCTTTAAATAAATATCGTTAAATAAAGTTCGTTACAGATCTATATATTCTACATGCATGGAGATTACATAGTCGTGAGTCAATTTTATATTTTCAATTCCCTGAACCGTTCTTCTTTTTTTAACCGCAAAACAATCGAACAACATGAAAGAATCGGGATTGAAATGACCGCGTTCGTTTAAAAGCAACCATTTTGTGTTTGTTGTTTCGTGTCCCGATTCGTATGCAAAACCGCATAGTCAAAACGAAGCGATTGACAATTTGCCAACAATTCGCTCATGCTCGCATTTATGTAGAACGCAGAGTTATCGATTTTAAGTCGTTTATCGTTTATATCGTTTATTGTATGTTCTGATATATTCCAATTCTGCTGTTCCTCGCAGTTGCTGATGTACAACATTACTTATAAGTTTAGGTTAGTTTAGAATAACGGTTGTCTGGTGATACTATTTATTTTTTCTTTAGAAGTTCTAGATAGACTATCGTCTTCTTACCTCAGAATTTGCCCAGTTCCAGTACCTCACAAGCGTCTGTAAGTATTTATCAGACAGGCTTTCATTTCATCAATTGTGTAACAGGTGACAACGACTCGTAGCACTACCAACAGACGCTGGTAGGGTATTGAAACCTAACTTATATAATTGAATAGGAGTCATAAGTATTTACCATCAAGAGTCAAAAGTTTTATTCAGCACTGGTAAATCTGCTTTCTATCTATCACTACTTCCGACAGTGGTATAAATGGGTACCTTTGTATTGTGAAGCTTAACGAGAATTGAACCTGTGCAAATAATTTACTTCGGGTTTGATTCCTAACAAAGGGATGAGGTTTTTTTGAATGACTATTTGAACGCGTTAATAGCCTAAAAATGTCCACTGCCTCCTCCATATTTGGCAATAGTCACCACGCTTAGCAGGTGAATTAGTGACAGCCACATTGGTCTTCTGCTTTCATATCTTTCGTTCTTTAGCAAAGTAAATGGGATTAGATACGGCCTGCCCAGCAAGTTGCGACTGCTTCAGCAGTGTTTGTAGCGGTGTTAAGATCGGTTCTGGTGCATGTATGAGGGCAAGTGAGGCAATTCAGTAGGTGCGGCATAGTTTGGAAGGCAGAATCACAGCTATATTGGTGTTAAATATTCAGAAGATGCTGATGTTTATCTCCTGATGTCTTTATCTTTTAGTACTTTATCTACTAGGTAGTACAGACCCAATAACGTTTGAGGATTTCTTAAAGAAGTAAGGGGGCGCATAGCACCAACGCATAAATACTCTAAGGTCTCAAGATAAAAACGTTATTATCTACCGTCTGTCTTCGTAGAATACTCAACTTTTTAAGAAGGAGATATCCTTGAAAAAATCGTCTTATGTGTTGGAACGATCAAATTTGCTCAGCAACAGGGTCTTCCAGTGATGCCATCCATCCCGCAGAAGACAGAACCCGGGGAAGAACATTGTGCAGACTGGTTTGGTTTCACATAAAAGTCATAACCGCCAGTAACGAGGCCAAGCAGTATCTATGCCATTTTCCAACAGCCATAGGTACTGTTTGGTACTTGTCTACTAAGCACAGACTTAATTATTATTTGAGGATGTATAGTAGTCAGGGTTACGTCTAAATATTACATTTGGCGTTAGCACAAGCAAAAATCTTTTTGATAGGTATACCTATGTAAAATAAATAAAAAAAAATAAAAAAATGTAAAGCTCGACTTTAATCCCCAAGCACGGTAGATATCCCCTCCGATCTATTAGTACCAAGTACCTACTCAAGATTCCTCAAGAATGACTAAGGGGGGTAGTCAGAGGTATGTCCAGATAGTACATTTGGTACTCACCTTTTGCAGAGAGTATTCCATACGTGACACGTTGCAAGCCCATCGCTGCTGCTAGAATACTAACTGGTTTCCTCACGATGTTTTCCTTCACCGTTTGAGAGAACTGGCATTGCGCTCATAAATTTTTCGAACGGAAAAATCAATTGGTGCACGATAAATATAATATTAAAATATATATTATGTAAACTTTTGTTAAAAAAATGCCTAGATAGAATAAATTATATCCCTGTATTCTCCGCGTTGAGTTTACATTTTGTCCCGTCCGGCATCCATTTCTCCTAATTGGCAATTAACACGACTCACCAATCTAATTTTTAGCTTCTATTAGCTTCCTCACTTAGCCTCGTTTAGCTCTAATCGATAGAGATCAAACAAATTTATCTTCGTTTATACAATTCGAGTTTCATCTGGGTGTAACTAAGTTAGTTATTATAATATTACAAATGGGAAAATTCGTGTATATTTTTGATCTCTCACTCACCTCCGGTTTTAGTAGTGGCAGAACTCTAAGTGAAGCTCGTCCAGGGAAGTACTACCACTATGTCTATTTTTGCTACACCATGGACTGCATCATCACGTAACATCAGGTGAGATTGCGGTCAAACGTTTACCTATAAACTGTAAAAAAAAGTACTAACTGGTTTTGCTCACGATGTTTTTCTACACCGTTTGAGAGCATTGGCAATACATATATACATTTTTCAACATAGAAAAAATCATAGGTGCACGACCAGATTTATTTCCCTCATACCACCGGTGTTCTCAGGCACCCCCTCAAGACATCCTCAAAGAATCTTCAGTTAGTAACTACTTGGTAGGTCTAAGAAATCTGAGGGGATATGTAACCATGCCCGGGAATAAAAAGTTGTGTAAGGAATCAGAAACTGTTTCTAAATTCCTTCCATAGGTATCATTAGTTTTCTTCATTCAAGTATAAATATATCTCTGCAATAAACTACGAGTAGGTGCCTACATTAAAACTTGGAAAATTTTAAGAACAAATTGAAGCAATTAAGTGAACCTAATACATTGCCAAATTCAATTTAGCTAAGGCTAGTGTAATTAAGCACGATAATTTATTAAATTCACAATTATGCATGTAGAGGCACAGAATAATATGAGTTTTTAATTTATCTTTACTGGGTACTTAGTTTCATTGTAAAAATATAGTTATCTGAAATGTTTTTTATGACTTGCTGATGTTACAAGCAGAGGGCCTACCTGATGTTAAGTGGTTACCATCACTTACAAAACATTACCATGTCCAGGTTTTATAAACAAAGTACGGTGAAGGTAGGAATTTCTCCCGCCAAGCAGCTTGCTGTGTTCCGGTTCGAAGGGTGCGGTTGCCGGTGTAATTATAGACCCTACGAGGCTTAACACCTATATGCCTTAGGTTGATGGACGCAGAGTAGTGCATCGACTTGTTCCTCAGCAAGTCACATAAAAGTCGTAATGATCACAATGCAATGTTAACTAATGAATAAATTACAATTAGTAAAATTAATGAATTTGTAAATGTAAGGCTATATGTAATAATGTAATGCTAAATAATGTAATGTAATTCTAAATGTGAGGTAATCTTATCCATCAAATCTCTGTTTTGATTGATGAAGAAATTACATTTAACACCACTTTCGAGGATATAACTAATTTTCAGAGGAATAATCTTTCTTGAATAGTAATTATTATTGTAAATACATACATATAATACGTTATAACAACCAGACATAAAACCAACCGTCTGTGTCCATTACACAATAATGTTTGTTTTCCGTGGGGATCGAACCCATGACCTACAGCGTAAAAGGCAGAGCTATTACTGACTGAGCCGCTGTCGATTGCAAAAAAGTTTGTAGGTACTAACATTACTTTTGTTTTTAAGTATCTTGTAAATTATTTTGTTCCATGACAAAAATTGGCATTCAAGCGTAGAGTACCTAATGTTTATAAGGCACCCGAAATCTGGGAAGATGTGCAAACATCGTGCGACAAAGGTTTCGTATCACACGTATTCACATCACGTAGTTTACGTTTGGTTTTCCATACACGACATGGAAATGAACGATAGTTGACGTTTCCAAAGATACGGTGACCGTATTATGACGAGACTAGGACTTAGAATCAACGAAAGAAAGAAATAGCTTCACTTTTATCCCCAGTCACGACCGGCTTTTCAGAGGCCTAATGAGCTCCCGTACCAAGTCGGAAAATGCATATATTATCTATGTAATGGTGTTCCTTTTACTTGTTTAGGTACGATAGTTTTTAAATCATTGAAATCGTTCCATTGGTTGCGAAGATATTACACATTTTGTACAAGCCAACCGCGGGGCGGCCGGATAGCTCATGTCGGGGAACCGTGACGTCTCGATTCTCTTTCGCCCGCGCTCGCGCTCTCCACCATTATTTTATTAAAGTTCACTCGATCTGCGCGGGTCGTGTTCTGGTTTAAATTATTTTTTTTTTAATAAAACCGCGCGGGTTCGTCGGCTAGCGCTGGGTCATTGTGACATGACGTCACAATATCTCAACGCTAGGCTGTTCGCGCGGTCAGTGAGCCTCGTTCGGTATTTTGCCCATAACCTAGTCAGTTTTGGCCGTAGAAAAAAAATTTTTGCACTTTATGTTTTAGTTTCTCAAGGCCTATAAAACTGCATTCACAGATAAAACTGTGACGGGTCCCCATTCTCAAAGCGAAATATCATCAAATTCAATTGATTGTCAATCTCAAAAATTGACATTTCAGTCTGGCCCAATTATGACAATCAATTTTGGATTCAATGTCATCTCAGCTGTAAAAAATACCTAAATTGGTCTTCAGATGTCTTATCTTGTATCAACTACTTACTCGTACTCACGTATGGAATACCAACTTCTACAAAATGTGGGCATGTACCAAATGTTACCCCCATAGACATCCTTGAAGAATCTCGCGTAGATATGTTGTACTAAGTAATCTGATGAAATCGGGGGATTAAAGTCATGATGCTGTTTCTTTTTCAATCGTGGTGACTACGGAAAACTCAATTATGAAGGAAACAAATGTCCAATAGTGGACTTATCTCCCAATCTGTTTTTATTACGGCCGTCAGTGGCGGTCATCGCTTTTTGAAAACCTAGCTTTATTGGCAAACTATGACGTGGTTCCTAGTATTTGTTTAAGTCAGGCGTTCGAATTTCAGGGAAGATGTAGATAGGGATTTGGTTGTTGTAGAGATTTGGTGGTTTTAGGTCTTACTTTCTCATAAACATAGGCATAAAATAATACATCTATGGCCTTTTTCTTCTTTTCTATGTAATGGCATCTGACCGACAATTTCGCATATGTCAAGTGGATTGAATAAATCATTAGGTTTGAAGAAAAAGATGACGTTTTTCTTCAAAATCTAAGGTAATATTTTTTTCAATTTAGGATGCGACACGTAACACTTTTATCTCAAATGATTTTCCTTGCGCTAACTCAAGTAAAGTTGGATAAATACCACCGAAATTACACACTATAACTTAAAATAACACTAGGAAAACAATTAGAATGAAAAAGCCATTTTGTTTCCGGAGATGACAGAAAATGAGTCATCAATGAGTCAGAAAAAAAGTCATTTTTGACACTTCTATTAAATTTATTAATTCTTATGCGTTCAACTATAGGAGAAAATCACTTTAAACATTTATCTACAAGATAAAGAATGAAGTATTACATTCCAAAACATCCATATTCAGTATTCAGTATTCAGTATGTTTATTGCCTTATTATGTAAGTAGGTTTAACATTGTCAGATCTTAGGACTATATACAATTTTTGGTGCCAATACACATAATATACCCAGTAAGGGTGTTGCAATAGAGTAGAGCGGACCGATATAGGTATAAAAAGAACATGCAAATATATATTTTAGGGTTTTGACGCATTCGTAAGAATATAGAATCAAAAATTTTTTCATCCTATATAAAACTGTCTTCCATACTACCCAATTTACAAAATCGTTACTGATTTGGATCAATTCAGCTTTCTTTAGATTGCTTGCAACGAACTGCAGATAACTCAACAGGAAGTGACCTCGCTTCCTGAACCTAAGGTTGTGGGTTCAAATCCGGTCGTGAACCAATGGATTTCTGTATTCAAAAAAATATTTGAACAAAAAACTTGCATACATATGATGCCATTAACATCCCAATGACTTGTTCAGTAAATATGCTTAGGTCCCAAGTTCAGAAACCTTAATAATCGGACAAAATGTTGCCTTTCCATTTACCCTTCCGCGAGTTTGCCTATCAACTACAAGACCCCGCCCAATCAGAAGACGCGTTACTTTTAAATGAAATGCTTAAATAAAGCCTGGTTTCTTGACTAATGGGAACTGCGAAGTTTCACAAAACCGTTTGAGAGTTTTAGGTTTTTAGGCATAACAGTTGATTACGTGTAATTTTCGTATCTATTGACAAGCGCTTCTGTCAGGACTATTAGAACTGATCTGCTAGTCATGTACACTATGTACATGATAATTACCGTGTTCACCTAAAAATCTTAAACTTGTGGCTCTGTATTTATAAGAATTTTAGGTATTCTATATTTTATAACGATAAAAAATATTACTTTTGTATAACTAGCGGAACGCGCGCCACCATTTCGTCCGCGTGAAATTGTTTTTATACAAACTTCAACCCCCGCTGGGTTGAAGTTTGTATAAATTGTATATTAAATAATTATGTAATTTATATTGTATAATAATATGTATTTGTATTGTAACCGTTGCTGGGACTGTTTAATGGATGAATTTAGAGAATTCCTCTCTCTACACTTCTACGCATCAAGACAAATATACTCTGAAAATTACTTTAAATAACTCAGAGCAAAATATTACGGACAACGGCAAAGTCTTTCCATCTTAACTCTATGACGAGAAAATGTTACCCGAAAAAACGTAACTTATTTAGCCGTACTGTAATTGCGCCGAGGGCTCTGAGATAAACCCATTTCTTTTTAATTTTCCTTCTGGAAATTACTTCTATTCCCTCGTTGAATAAATGTGGACTGCACTACCTCTAAGCTTTCTTTTTAATTTATTTCATTACGTCTACGAGCTTGCAGGCGTGCTTTATAGTTTGATTTAGTGCACCTGTATAGCCAGAATGTATTGTGAATGCAGGAGATTAAAAAGTATTGGTACTGCGGGTTCATTGCCTACTGCCATTTTATTTTATGCTACAACTTTATTTTATTTGGTAATTTTGCAAATTGCTGTCTATCGTCAGCTCTTATAATATGACTGCAAACTGTCAAAACGACGCTTTACTTTCAGGCTATGATTGTTTTTTTTTTGTACTAGATGACAATAATTTCGTACGCACTTTCAGCAACGGCTTCCGGGTTTGTACTAAGATGCTCTCGTATCCATTGTGCGGGTATGTTCGGGCCTGTTCAATCCTGTTCGGGTGTCATAATACAATAATTTTGTATTTCGAACACATTGCTAAATGTTAAACATCCGTACCATGACCCACCTAATACATGACATTCGGAGGCTTACGGTACGGGCTATTAATCAGACGAACAACCAAGTTGACGGCGTACTGTACTGTTAGATCGATTACTGAAATGCACTCAAATATACCTTTTTTAACTAGAATATACATTTATTTACATAGAAAATTGCAGCTAATACAAGAATGTACAAAATGCATTATGAAACAGTTGAGACATCCACAGACCGTTGCAAACTATCAGGTATTTATGTAATGTGTCATTATAATGTACCTATTTAATTAGTAGTTAGCAAAATAATGTCAAATAAATATTAACAGGAGAAATTCATTTAAAATAATATAAGATTTTACACATTTATAAAGATAGGTTTAATAATGTTGCAGCTTATAACTACTTTGTGGTTTAGAAACTACAAGACATATTTATTTAATTATTCATAGTTATAAACCTATTTCTTATGGTCTTAATGATACAGGTAGAGTGACTTTATTTAATAATTATGATGTTGCCTGTGGTCCATAGTTCCATCAGCTTGATTGGAAGGTTTGTAAAATAGCATATCGTCGAAGAAAGAGGAAAAGTTGTGTTCAGTGTCTTGAGACATTGGGCTCATTGGTGAGTGGGTAGCTTTGTGAGTATGCTTGTTTTTGAAGCAGCTGCTATCTCTCCACTTCATCAGATCGAGGCTATGGATATGAGTACAGGGTATGGGCGAGTTCCTGAAACATTGTACAAATATAGTTGTAAAGCTCTTAGTAAAGGGCTCGTCCGGAGAAGTATCACCACCTTGCCTATTTCTATCACCAACCAGCTTGCTGTGTTCCGGTTCGAAGGGTATGGGTGCCAGTAAATAAAAGGCACATGAGGCTTAACATCTGTATGCCTCAACTTGATAGACTCAGAGCAGTGCATCGTAAGGCATGTTCATAACCAACGTAACCTGCGAAGTAGTGCTGTGCTAAGGTAATGGTAACCACTTAACATCAGGTGGGATCATCAGCAAGAATCATAAAAAAAATGGCGGGGAAATGATTCTCAGATTTTTTTAATAAATATGTAATTTTTCGTTTTTAATGTGGTTTGGTAACAAATTTAATATCTGGACATACCTCTGACTATCCTCTTTAAATATCGTCAAAGAATTTGTGCTAAAAGATCTGGAGGGATATCTACCATACTTAGAGATTAAAGTCGTGATGCTATTTCTTTTCTTACTATTTCTATTAGCAACTATATCGATCTACGTTTCTTATGTTGCGGTATATTAACGACAGCTTGGTTGAGCAAACATTTTCAGAACACGCTATGAAAAGTACAGTTAAAATTGCATCAAGAGTACTCAGCTTAATTCATTATTTGAGAACGCGAGGCGTCTTGATGTCTGCTACCAAGATATTTGCGTTCTTAATACATCACGTATGGGTATGAATTCTTGACGACTTATACCATTTTTGGTGTCCTCAATCCTCATTCCAAATACAAGTAGGTATAATATTCAAATTCTTCCTTTTATTTCTCTTCCCCACGTTTACTTGATTACGTTCCTTTCGTACGTAGAGCCATTTAGGCTTCTAATGTCGTACTTCTTCTTTGTTCGTTCATTTAATTTATTTTTATTTTAAATGCAAATGGCACTGGAGTTTTATGAGTTGCCCGTCTTGATGTTAGATTATATCGAAGAAGCGTAGGAAGAAAACGGTATATTTATATACGAGTCTACTCATTCGCTGACATCAGTAAATCTCAGAAATTACAAGGCCTAGAAATCTAAAATCTGGCATCAGAACCCATTAAAGAAGTAAGTTTTAATTAGAAAACTAGGTTTTTGAAAAACAACGCTTAAAAAGGTTAAAAAAAAAGAAATTTGTACGGTAAATAGTCTCAACTATTCCGTAAAAATATCGATCAATATGTCACATCGCACGATCTAACCTCAAACTAAGTAAAGCTTACAGTAAAAATCAGATTGCCGGTGTATTACTTGTGCATACATTTTTTGTTAATATCATAATATATATTATTTTTCTGTACTTATTTCTGATAGAACAAACTTAAGGTCCTCCTGATGTTAAACGCTAACCATTTTACCTATAACAAAGCATTGCCTCACGGTCACGCACGTGAACATGCCCTACGTCGAATACCCTTCAACCTGGAACACAGTAGTTCGTGCAGACTTGGCAGCAAAAATATGTCCAGTAGTAATGATTACTCGGACGAACTCTTTCACAAACAGTTCTGCTAATAAACATGTTCATTACCAAAATATTCCCTCATTTTTTTTATACGATTGCTGATGGAGCAAGCGGATGACCATCGCCTATAACAAAGCATTGCCTTGCCGGTCACGAACGTTACGAACGTGCCCTACAATGCACTGCTCTGCATTCGTCAATCTGTGTCATACAGGTTAAGCCTCATGTGCCTGTAATTTCACCGGCACCCACACCTTTCAAACCGGAACACAGCAAGCTGCTTGGCGGCAAAAATAAGCATGGTAGTACTTCCCTGGACGCACACAAAAAGGGCCCATCAGCGGCCTAGTTGCGGAAACCAGTCCGCCCACCAAGTACTTCCCTGGACGAGCCCTTCACTAAGAGCTCTACTACTATTAGGCAAATCTCGAACACACAGCGTAAAATGTACGAAAAACCAAGGCCTGTAATTAAGGACTTGATGATCGCTCTATAATTCAGTAAACTTTGAACAATTAAACATGAAACCAATAAACATTATTTAATAATGCTCGTACATACCCCGATTTTACATTCAGGAAGGCCTGTGGTTGAATGTATTTAATGCCCTCTGCATTATCGCATGCCAGCCGAGCCATGTTAGTCTTTCGGATCTCGTGTAATTGACCTGCGTACGTTTTATTTTCAGTGAATAAACTTTTTTAAATAAAGCACGTTCAACTGGAAAATGTTTTAGCTACGGCTATTACAATGTGAATAACGACCGTGCTGAAAAACTTGTTTTAAGCCGAACCATTTTCCACTCCACCGCTGGCTTTGTTATTTTAAACTGTTGTTGAATGAATGATTCAATAGTTTCGAATGATGGAATACTTTTGGAAAAAAATATTACGTACCTAATGAAAAGCTGTGGACTTGATCGTTACGTTCATACCAAAACCTGTCGGAATACCTAAATATTTGCAATTGTTTTGCTATGATGCAAAATAATGTTGGTCCGACAAAGGTTCCTTGGATGGAATTCTCACTCATGATGCCAGCAAGTAGGTCAATGTCATCGACTGTATCGTAAAGGTGACTCAATGCTTCCATTTTCTAAAATTAAAAAAGATAGAAACTAAAACACAAACCAAACCACAATAAATAATAGATTGTGTGGAGAGCACCGGTAGTCTAGTAAGAATGACCTTGCCTTTAGATCCTAAAGTAGTGGGTTCGAATCCGGTCGTTCGCTAATAATATTTTATGCGAATATTTTACGTGCGCCATGCCAGTGCCATCAAGCAATCATCGTGAGAAAACCATTTAGTATTTTAGCAGCGGCGATGGGTTTGAAACCTGTCATGTATGGAATACCAGCTACTGTAAAATACCAGGTACAAGCCAAATGTAATATACGGACGAACCTATGGTGGTAGTCATAAGTACGTCCATACATTAAATTAAGACCATTAGGCATCATCAAAGTCTCTTGAGTCCGTCCCACTTTATACTACGAGATCTGAGCGGATATCGATGGTGACTGGGGTAGTGAAGTTCTTTTTTATAATAGGTACTTCTTATTGAAATACCTCGTATTATTTTCATAGTGCAGGTGAAAGAGATTTTTGTTTTCTATAGGCCGCTTTCTGATGAAACGAGTAGATGACCCAATAATTTAAAGTTAAATAAAAGCATCATAAAACCTCACCTCAACATCCATGACATCTAAAAGGTCTTTAAACTGTTTTACTGCCTTTATGCCACATATATGCCGGTAGTCGTTATAGCCTCGCAGACCCATATCCCTGCCTCTCTGAATATCAATCGCTGCCAAATCGTGAGCTTTTTGCAAATCCCCATAAAAGTTATCTGAAATCTGACCGGAACAAAAATCAGCAGTTCAGAAAATTCCAGTCAATAGAATCATAATCCTTTTAATAAATTCTTGGGTTACCTCAGGGTCTTGAATGTCGTCAATTTTAGCAGAACTTTGAAAGAATGTTCCTCGATTGATTTCTTCGAAGTTTTTATCTTGTTCGATAAGTCCTTGTCGGTATATGGTTTCGCTATAAGAAAATTCGCCTTTGTAGTGATGGTTTTCGGTGTATAATCTGGAAAAAATATTCTCTCAGATTAATTTCTTATTTTTGCTTTGAATATTCAAATCCACTGTCTAAAAATACTCACAAACAATTCTATAGTAAAGAGAATGTTTTCTTTCATCTAAAACTTTGAATAAAATATCTGTCATAATAAAAGGATATACCAACTTGAAAGCAAGCTTTGCGTTCCGATTCTTTGGCCCTATTCCAACGAGGAACGTTTGTGGAATTCAGGTAGTAACTAAGTAGGTACCTTCTCAAGTATTTAGTATACATATTTACATACAAATATCGCGGGAATTAAATGGATGGAGAAATCTCATTATTCCTGGCAACGTATAAAAACACAGGCCTTTGGATTGATTGAAGATGATTTATATCGAGTCACACACAATTTTTACAATTGTGCTGATATTTACGGGACGATTATAGTGCCGGGACAAGATTTTAGATAAAATAGGCTTGGGATGAGGATGAGGGATGAGGGATGAAAGTAGAACGTTTACGTGTCTTTATAATATACTTTATTTCAGTTTAGTAAGATAAAATATACATAGATAAATTAAAAATACTTTGCATGTAATAAGCAATTTTAATTTAATTATTTATTAATTAATTAATAATAATAATAATGATGGACAATCCACACAGCATCATCTTAGCCCCAAGCTAAGCAGAGCATGTGTTATGGGTACTAGATGACTGATATACCTCATACAATACATCACATACATAGATATTTTTATTATGCATAGAAAATACCCAGAACACCCGAAATAAATATTTGCAGATCGTACAAACATTTATCCCAAGGCGGGAATCGAACCCGCAACCTCCTGCGTCGCAAGCGAACATTCGCCCGCCGCGCCACATCGGTCGTCAATTATTATATTAGTTCGCTTTGCCAATAATATCTGATTTTGAATAATGATTATTTATGTATTGCTATGAGCAGTAAAAGCGTACATGAATATGCAAATACATAACTTCAATGCAGTCAAGAGTATACTTACTTGACTCTACCATCAAGTAAAGTATGGAAATATCTCATAGCAATTTCATACTCTGCATAAACTAGTGGTGGTACATCTTCGTCAAACGATGTTATATGAGCTATGTGGTCAGACACGAGCCCATAATTTAACATGAGTTTGGAGCCTGTTAAAACAATGTATTTTAATTAAGCAAATTAGAATCTTAGTAAACGGCTTGTCCAGAGAAGTACTACCTTCTTGCTTATTTCTACCACCAAACAACTTATTTTATAATAATAATAATGCTGGACAATTCACACAGCATCATCTAGTCCCAAGCTAAGTAGAGCTTGTGTTATAGGTACTAGATAACTAAATTACATACATAAATATTTTTTATTATGCATAGAAAATACCCAGAACACTTGGAATAAATAATTACAGATTTTACAAACATTTATCCCAAGGCGGGAATCGAACCCGCAACCTCCTATTCCGGTACAACGGTGCCGATGAAATTACATAGGTACACACCTGTATATCTCAGGTTGAATGAATAGCAGTGCATCGTAGGGCACACTTACGAACGTGCCTTACGATGCACTACTTTGTTATAGGTGATGGTAGCCTTTGCAACTCCCGTTACCATTTTAGGTTCGCAGTAGCTCTACTGGTAAACTTTATATTTCACAGCAAGATTTTTACCATCACCGTATCAAGGGGAAGGTCGTGGGTTCAAATCCCACTCGAGGCAAATAATTTTTGGGATAATATAAAAATCTTTGTGATTTCCTTAAGTGCAGGTAAGCACTATAAAAACAAATAAACTATTTCACAGAAACTTACTTAGGAGTAGTGGCAGAAGTTCATACATAAATATATTTGCGGCAGTCGCTATGTTTATCTGCCTTGCAACTTTGAACAGTCTATCATCTTTCCAGCAAGGGTTGATCTCGTGAAGAGCTTCTGCTAGTCGATTGTGCTCTCGCATGAAAAATATACCTAATGCTGTAGTTCTGAGGCCATAGTTTCCTGCTTCTGGGAAACCTGTAAACATGAAGTATTGATTTTAGTTAACATGGTTTTTCCTGGAAACACATAGAAAATGTTTTACCAGTAGTGTACTTTTATTGACTGGTGAAGATTGCTTCAAGTTACTATTTTTTATTTCTTCACCTTATAGCATAATATGATTATTGTAATGTGTGATATTGGTGGTTTTTAACACAGACTGATTAGTGCCAGTGCAGAATAACTCTTCTAGAGACGGAGTATTTTAAATAAATCTTTTACTAATAAGATAAATTAAAAATTAATTGTAAGTAAACTAAAAAATTTAATTTAATTTTACTTACCAAACTGATAGCATGTTTCATTTTCTTTGTTTTGAATACACACATCTTCAGACATCAAGCCTCCAGTTACGTTTGAAAGCATTTCAGAGTTAGAAGTTAAATTTTCAGTTTCAGCCACGGGATTTTTTGGGATTTCCTTCAATTTATCATTTTTTAACTTCACCTGCTTGTTTTCTTCCGTTTTCATTGATTTATCAGTGGCCTCTTCTTTTGTGAATTCATTTTTCTCTCTTTGACTTAATCGCACATCATTGATATCCCGAGGAACATACCTTTGATTTCTTTTTTCTAAAATTAACATCCCATATTTACCTTTTTTGACCTTTGCAAGAGCTTTTTCGTTTACTCCATAAATTGTCGATATATCCAACACAGGAGTTTGAAAATTTATCTGAAAATCCAACGTTACAAAGTTCACGAATCACAAATTGTTACGGATAAGAAACTATTCTGATTTGAAGCGACACTCGCAAAGTGGTCCTTTAGTATTCCAACCTCATCCACGCGACGATAACGTCACGATTTAAGTCCTCTGAAGATTTTAATAATGAAATACGTGTACTTTAATGTTATATCATTTTCATGCGTGTCATAAACTTTACAGGTAAAGTTTGGAAGTTGCTAACCTGTTCTAAGGGTATTATTTCGGGTGTACATCCAGATTCTTGGAAAGTTTGTGCTCTGGAGAAGTTTAGACAGCGTATATCAGTCACTTTGAGATAGGGATCGTCCTTCGGCACACTAATAGGTATACAGCGTGGGTCTGACTTACCCGTCTCTAGGCAGCAATATTGTCTGTCTCTTAGGTAATCTCCTGAAATATGGCACTTGTTGAAACGTAAACAAATATTATATCGAAGTTTTTGACACTATAAAATTCCTTTACGAAACAATATTTCATCTAAATCAGTATAAAAAATCTGCATATTATATTCCTATCAACCAAAAATAATAATATACTATCCTTTTCAGAGCTACTCTTGAAAGTAAAGAACGAGGGATACGAAAAGGTTATAAAATTATTAGAGTTAATATAAGAACTTACTTGAAGCATTTAGGAAGCTAACATCTCTAAGCATGAACTCCAAGTAATGCGCGACAGCAACAGTAAACCTTGATTTATCGACCCGTCCTGTGGTCTGCAGTGCGGTCCTGACTCGCCGCGCCGAGGGTAATGGTTTACCATGCTTGTTCTTTCTGATGCTCTCTAGAGGTAAAATAAATTATTTATGACCCATCTTACTGTTTCAACGTGCATGTCTGGCTTTTCAGCTCAGTTGGAAGTAGCTCTACGTTTTGTGTTGTAGGTTCGATCCCCACTGAGGATAAACATTTGTGTGTCTGGGCTTTATATTGGTAATAATTACATTCTTATTATCTTATTTCCATAGTACAGGTTTTGCTTAGCTTGGGGTTAGATATTGCTGTGAAATGTGTGCTGGCCCGAAAAAAATATTTATAATTTTTTAGGTTCTTTTTCTTGTAAATAAATAGTGTAGGCTGTGTTATGGAAACCCAAGCTTAGCTACTTAAGATGGGGCCGTAGTGGTCTCTTGGGTTCTTGTGATTTAAGACTGGGAAACCAGCGTTTACTTAATATAATGTATCGGCATCGTTTCGCAATGATTTTGAATTAGGAAATTAATTTAGAGGCGTGAATGTCCTGGGAGCCTTTCCAACGTTCATTCATTTCAATTCTACTTCAGCAGTTGACATTTCTATATGACGAAATAAACAGTGTATAGACTGGGGCACACTGTACACTGAGTCTGAGGTAGCAAGCATAAAAAAAAAGAATGAAAAAACTCCTTTTTTTGAAGTCAGTTGAAAGCAAACATGAATCGGCTTACTGCAGATTTAATAAAAAATCGGCTATGCATCGGCATAGTTTGATAAAGGAACCAGTTGAACCAACTGCGAAATTTCTACAAATTTTTATTGAATTTTACGAGTAGACTGACTTATAAGTGTGGCTTATAAGTAGTGGTACAGTTTAATTTGTAGTTTTTATTTATTTATTTTATTAAGGATCGCCAAAACGCAATACACAAAATGTAAACTACTACTGTTAGGTAGGTAAAGAATACAATAAGGCTAAAATCGAGTATCATGAATTACATTTATATAAATTCCAAGTTACAAACAAAATTTTAAAATCTTTGAAACATATACATTCAAACACAATAAACCATAAAATAGGTAATTAACATTACAGAAAAAAATTTAAACCGAGCATCATATCAAGGCAAAAGTAAGTAATTATGTTTATGAAGAGCAAAATTATATACCTACCTATGCGTTTTGTATGCATCTTTTTCTTCAAAACCAATGACAGCCGACTTTACTGTTTTTTACTGACTCGACTTGACCATGAAGTATTTTATTCAACCCACTTGACATTGACAAAATTGTCCAAATAAAGAACACAAGCCACAAAAAAAAAGTTCTTACGGCAGAGAGCGGCAATATAGGAATAGTTTGTCTTTTAGCAGATTTTCACAAAGACCACACAAGGCACAAAGTTCTTACTGTCCCGTTATTTGCTAAATCAAGATTAAACTTACGGTTTCCATAGTCAGGTTTAAGCAGCCTTAAATACGGTCCACCTGCGGAACCTCTGCTTGGATACTTGTAGTTGTTACATGTTCCGTCAACCCGGCTTCCTTCATACGGTATACAAGACTTCACCTCGATGGAACATTGCCTGTGACAGTATTAACTTCAGATCACATCATTCATGCGAACCGCTAAGAAGTGGAATTCTTTTCCAGCGTCTGTTTTTCCTGAACACTAATCTGATAATCTCTTTAATCTATCTGATTCTCTTTAAGGCAAGAGTGAAAAAGTGTTTTCTGTACCGTCCTGTTTCATCGTCGGCTTCATCGTCACTTACCACCAGGTCCAGGTGAGATTAAAATCAAAGGACAATCTATCTATCTATGATAAAAAATCGTCATCAGTTTAATAAAGTCCTCGTACTTACGGAAGGCTTGCTATTGTCACCAAGACGATATTATTTTTATTTATATTAATTTAATTTTACGATCTTACTGGTTGAAGCCTTCATCTTCATCATCACATAGTTGGTCTACTCAATGATTTGAATGAAAATTTGTTCAGAGCAGTCAAAGTTATTAAATTATTTTCCTGTTGTTTAAAAACTAATCAAAAATATGAAACAAAAAGAAATAGCTTCACGATTTTAATCCCCAGGCACGGTAGGTATCAGATCTCTTAGTACCAAGTACCCACTAGAGATTCGTTGAGGATGTCTTAGCGGGTAATCAGAGGAACGTCCATTAAACCAAACCAAAAACCCATTGGTGCACGGTCGGATTCAAAGCCACGACCTTAGGAGCAAAAGGCGGGGTCACTCTACCACCAAGTGGTCACAATATAAAAATAGGTGTATACATATTTTAGTTCTAGCAATTTAATATGGTACAACGACTATGGTACCATTGGATAAACTAAACTCACTCAGTTGCGTTTTTCAATCTTAGCTCCTTTATCTGCGCTGTATCCACTTTCTTTCCGCTGAATTTGTCAAAGACGCCTCCATCCACGCGGACTATGGCGATAAATATGAAAATGATATATAAATAATTCATTTTATTGTATCACTGTACTGTCGAGCGTATGGTACAATACACTTTGATACGTTTGTTGAGTAAACTATTGCTATGCAATGTACGTGCTTATATTGTTGCCAACTATTTTTGAGGATAGATTCTGAAGAAAAGTGGAATTATGTATCATTTTATTTAAAAAAAAATAACTTTAGGTTATTAATTAAAACATAACAAAAAATATTGTCTAATGTGTAAAATAATGTCTCTCAAAGTGTAGCAAGCTAAGGTACAAAAATAAAAATTAAAACAAATATAAAATTTTAAGTTAGAGAACTTTAAAATAGGATCTATTTATACTCATGCAAGCCGTTATCATCATCATTATTTGGTAATGATGACTTGTATGATGATGATCTATCTCTGTCTGTCTGAAGAAATCCATTGCTTGACATATACCTTCTTTGATAATGGGATCCTTTTTTTATGCTGGGACCACTTACGCTTATGGTTAGTACAGTATGCCAAAATTTTAGTTGTAGTAGGTCGTAGTGAAAGGTTCTTCCGGGAAAGAACCACCATCATGTCTATTTCTGTCACCAAGCAGCTTGCTGTGCTCCGGTTTAAAGGGGTGTGGGTTACAGTAAAATTACAGGCACACAGGCTAATATTTGTATGTCTCAAGTTGATGGAGCAGTGTATCGTAGGGCACGTTTTTAAAGGAAGTGATCTGCGAGGCAATGCTTTGTTATAGTAATATTAATCACTTATCTGCTACCTGGGGCCTAATTTTCATAATTTTATTCAGCTGAGACGAGATTGAAAGAAGATTTTGCTTGATATTAAGCCTATTTGAAATCTCAGTTTCAAAGATTACTATTTGGAGGTTGACACGATCGAAACTAGAATTTGCTGATATTTTGTCACGAAAGTTTGGCCTCTTGTTGTTTTATCAGTAAGCTATATAAAAATGGTTACATTTTCAAAAAAAGCCCTCACTAATGAGGTCCTTAGAGGGATTATGACCAAATTGGAGACAAATCTAATCAAAAATGCCTAAATCTAGCGAAGAATAGGTAAGTTGGCTACATTGCGTGGAGCAATCAAACTTAGTTTCGTAAGTTTACGGCTAATTGACCATTCCATTTCGCGGTAAAGGATGTCGTGAAAAAAGGTTTCTTTTTTTCGACCGTTTTATTTATTGCTCAGTTTGTTTTGACCGGTTTTACTTCTTTTGGAAAATTTATAAGACATAAGTAGGTACTTTGGAAATGATTGATATACATAATAGACTTGCAAAGAACAAGAAACAAAAATATGGGTGCACTGAGGTACTCTTGTCGCCATGTTTATGGCATTTTTTTCTTCTATACAACTTACAGATGAAACAACCAGATAACCCACCTGATGTTAAGTGGTTACCATAGCTTTAAACAACGCATTGCCTTGTAGGTCATGCACGTTAGGTACGCGCGCTACGATGCACTACCCTGCGCCCACCAACCTGAGGCATACAGGTGTTGAGCATCATGTGCCTATAATTACACCGGCACCCATAGTCTTCAAACCTAAACACAGCTATGCTAGCATCACTACTTGGCGGCAAAAATAGGTACAGTAGTAGCATTTCTTCGGGCGAGCCTTTTCACGAAAAGCTCTTATGAATTTTGGTAATGGTTTAGAAGATACACAAAGTATGGTGTAAGTATAAGATACTAAAGAAACTAGGACAAGTTTTTCTTTCCTATTTATTAACTATCTGCTTACTATTCCGCATTAAGCAGCTTGGTTGCAGAAAATATTGCAATCCTAACGACTTTAATTAAAACCAAGCTTATTTGCACTATCGACCTCCAAACTTCTCTCATCGCCGTAGATTACTTAAAATAGCGGTACCGTCACATGCAGAGTAACAGTAACACGATACTTAAAATATGTTTTTAAAATATATTTTAAATATGATATGAGAGTAACAGTGACACGATATTTTAAAGTACTGATTCATTACTGATTTGTATCCGGGAATACAAATAAAAATGAAATGAAATGAAATCTTAAAGGTTATTTAGGATTTCGAAAAGTGTATTTGTAATCGAACTTTGCTATGTAGGTTCGTTTAATAATTTCGTGTATCACAAGATTGACGATGGTGAGTGTCACTGAACGACGATTTGATAATAGACCCGCTATCTTAGAAAACTCCGTCTGTAATAAAAACGTCAATTACGTATTCACAAAGTTTTAAAATGGACAAAGTTTTATTTACGCTGAAAAAGCGTCACGACCTCGCCTCAGTGTATCAGCGGCTGAAAAAAGTTTTAATGAGTTCCTTTCATTCGCAATGCAGGTGTACCTGGCTGGGACATGGCACCCACTTATAAGAGTCCTCTCGATGAGGCTTGATTTCTTAGCAGAATTTTACTGACGACCGATTTGGCGCGGCGGGCGAGTGTCCGCCTGCGACGCGGGAGGTTGCGGGTTCGATTCCCGCCTCGGGATAAATGTTTGTACGATCTGCAAATATTTATTCCGGGTGTTCTGGGTATTTTCTATGTAAAATAAAAAATATCTATGTATGTACTGTATTGTATTACCTAAGTATATCAGTCATCTAGTACCCATAACACAAGCTCTGCTTAGCTTGGGGCTAGATGATGCTGTGTGAATTGTACAGCATTACTTTTTTTTTTGTGGCATCTGTCCATCTTGCGGACAATTTTGCCAATTTCAAGTGGGTTGAATAAATTCTTTTTAATCAAGTCGAGTCGGTAAAAAAAGTAAAGTCAGCCGTCATCGGTTTTGAAGAAAAAGATGGCGTTTTTCTTCAAAACCAAAGGGAAACATTTTCGTTCAAATCAGGATGCCTCATAACACACTTTCATTTCAATTGATCTTACTTGTGCTAAGACCTCAAGTAATGATGGTTAAAATACCACCAAAATTACCCATCAGAACTTAAAATAACACTAGAAAAACAATTAAAATGAAAATACAATGTTGCTTCCAAAGATGACAGAAAACGAATCCTTTTATTTTATTTATTTGTATCTTTTCTTTTCTTCGTAATGGCATCTGTCCGTCATTTGATAGACAATTTTGCCAGTGTCAGTGGTTTGATTATAAGTATTCAGCTGTCAAAAACTTTCTTCAATAATTCCTTTGACACTGGGATAATTTTATATCGAATGATTTCTTCTCTCCTGTAGAAGAGAATAAATGTATACTCATCATGACTTTGTTCATTTTTTATCTCTTAAAAGAAAAAAAAAGGTTTGCGAGTTAAGTAGGTAGTACATTATAAATATTACAAATAAATTGAGAGATCTCTAATCGGGAGCTGACAGGTATTGTCGCGGATGTAAGCACTGTGGGTTTCAATGAACGTGAATGAGGCCACGGTAGAATAATGAGGACGAATTGAAAGCCAATTAAGAAATGAAAAATGCCAGTCTCGTTTTCCAGTCTAAATCAGTAATTGAAGTGTAATGTCAGCTAGGTACAATTGCTCTTGGCAATTTGGATCTTTCATACTTTTGTACCACGTGTTTTTTAAACGTTTGCGATTTGAGCAGTTATATAAAATAAATATAGCACATGTATTTATTACGTACTAGCGGCCGCTCGCAGCTTCGCCTGCGTGGCAGTTTTTCCCGTTCCTGTTATTTTTTCGGGATAAAATCATAGTAGCTTTTTTCATACAAACTTTCATCCCCTATTTTATCCCTTTAGGGGTAGAATTAATCAAAATCCTTTCTTAGCGGATGCCTACGTCATAACATCTACCAGCATGCCAAATTTCAGCCCGATCCGTCCAGTGGTTTGGGCTGTGGGTTGATAGATCACTATGTCAGTCAGTCAGTCACCTTTGAGTCACCTCTATATTTGTTTAGATTAGATAGAAGACTACCGTTTTTATTTACTTCCTCGCAGTTTCGGTTATGTTGCAAGAGCCGTGGTTGCAGGTCAAGCTTGACCGCGATAAATAGTTTTGCTAGTAGTTAGAGCTCTTTGCGAAAGGGTTCCTCTGGGGAAGTACTACCACCCCCACCGAGAACAAACATGTGTGTGATAAACATAGGTGTTTGTTTTGTGTCTGAGTGCTAGATGTATGCTGTTTGTATTTTACAAAAAAAGTGTGTAAGTATTCTTTCAGTCATCTACTTCAAGCTATGCTTAGTTTGGGGCTAGATGATGTTATGTAAAAATGTCCAGAAATATTTATTTACAAATTTATTTATCTTACAACTCAGCTTGCAGTAGCTCTGTCTATTGCGCTGTAGGTAGCGTATTTACTACTAAATACATTTATTTAGTTTTACAGTACTTGGACAATTTATCTCTGCTTATTAGACCGTCTGTACACATGCTGGCTCTCAAGACATGCACTATGCTAGCGTGCAAATTGTGAAGCTTACACACACATTCGAAACACATTACACCATAGACTACCATGGCTTAAACTGTCACTCCATTTCTAGAGAAGACTTATTTAAAGAGAAAAATATGCATTGGACTAACGATATTGTTAGGATCGTGAGAAGTCGATGGATGGAAAGGGCCCAGAATCGTTCTTCCTGGAAACGTATGTCTAGTAGTGGACGTTTACAGGCTGATGATGATGATATATATTTACCACGATTCGTACTTGCATCATATACTTATTTCATACACGTGCTTATACACACTTGTATGAAATAAGTCTCTAGCTAATGTGACGACCGATGTTGCGCGGTGGGCGAATGTCCGCCTGCGACACAAGAGGTTTCGGGTTCGATTCCCGCTGTAGACGACGCGCCTCGCGAACCTGAAAGCAGAGAATAAAAATATAATTAGTATAGGTCAAACAATTAAACATTTAAAAATAAAGTTAATAAGTAGAAATATGTAGGTAGGTATGAAAAATAAATATGTACTTACCTTACTTCAATGGAATAAAGTGACGTCTACCGGCCGTTTGCGCGCAGATGAGGAGTAGAATCAGTTGGCTTGTGAACCCGATCTTGTCTACGCGCAATCGCTCGGTACTAGTTCAATCTTTCTAAAAGTTGTTTTCCAAACCCACGACATCTCATCACTCCACGCCCCCTATCCCTAACAAAGTCCTTCGAACCGGATTACACGTGGAACATTGTGTAGAAGTCGCTTAAATGTTCAACAACGCTCCACTGCGACACAGCCGCCATCTTACAACGGTGCGGACACGCAGCGCTTGGAAAAATGAAACGATGATGAAAGAAGACCTGGCGCGCAACATAAAGTCGGATATTTTGAATGGAAAACCTGAAACTGCGTTTAGTGTCATCACACGACCTAAAACTGAAGGCGATAATCTGAAAAGTGCCCACAGTTTACACGTTCACTCAAAACAACATCCCAACTCAACAACCGCAAAGTCCATTAAAGCTAGAAAAAAGCAACTTGAGTTTGAAGCCGCTAAGGAGATAGCTGAAATCGCAAGAAAAAACGCTCAAGTTGAAAAATCGTTAATTGAAAAGAAGTTAGCCATGGAAATAGCAGCCCTAGAAAGTGCATCCAAAAGCCGACGCAGTTCGTTATGCCTACAAATCAAAAATGACTCATTCGAACTCAGTGCACGAAAAATAAATAAACAAATTTTACCGTTACAAAAGTTATCTAACTTAAAAATAAAAGACTATGCTCATTTAAATAATGTGAAAAGTTACATTTCGTGTAGTGAAAAAGTGAAACCAAAGTTAATAATTGGTCAAGACAATCACAGTCTTATCGCGCCGACGAAGACAATAATGCGTAACAAAAATGAACCTTGCGCCACACAAACACAAATAGGTAAGTGTGTGCGCGGTACCGGTCCTTCGAAGCATCAGTGTTCTGCTTCCGAATGTGCAATGATAACGGTGGAGCAGCTGAGGTGCTCCCCCGCCCCCGCTTCCAGCTGCCTGTCCCGCCACGCCTGCACTCGCGCTGTCACCACCACCTACCCACTGGTGACCGCGCACACAGGCGCCTGCGAGACCACAGCTGATGCGACGCGCCACTACACACTCACAAGCATTCCTGAGAAGGTTACGACATACAAACAAATACCTACAAAACAGCGCGAGGTTTTAAGCGGTTGGATTTCACAACTTGAAAGGATAAAACATTTTATTCGCATACCAAGATGGTACTATCATTCACAAAATCAAGTTTCATGCAAAGAAAGTTCTGAAATACAAATTATTTCAAGTTCAAACAAAATAAATGTACTACATTTATTGTGTGACGCATCGCTCGCCGCTTGCGCCGCTATAGCCTACTGGCGCGTATACATAACTAGAAATGTTGCACCTATAACAAAACCTACTGTGATTCCTTGCCTACAGGATGTTGTACTTGCATGCCGCCTAGCCGATGATTTCATACAAAAGAAACACAGACTGCAGTGGAATGAAATATGTTTTTTAATGGATTCGATGCCTGTATTGTTCTGGACAAAAAATTATATCGTCGAGTTGAGTAAACTACTTACATGGTACTACAATCAGTCGGAGAATACAAAAATCGAGATTTTAAAACTATACAAAGATTGTAAATGGTTAAAAAGTTCTAGTTTCCTGTACGAGAATGACAGCTTCTGGATGACGGCTACACCTGAAAAAGAAAAAAGAAAAATTAATGAAATGAAACACCATTTGTATGAAGCAGAATACTACAGCTTACCTGTTCCGGATCCCGATGGGTTTTCTTTGTGGTTTCGCTTCTGTACTGTTATGATTCTATTGATCGTAGAAGAAATAATGAATACCTGTAAAAAAGAAACAATTTCAAACTTTTTACAGCGAGCACAGATATTGTTTACTCGCAACGCAAAGATGCAATCATTTTCTACTAAAATAAATTTATTGAAAAATGATAAAAAGATCTATAAGTACCAGAGGGCGCACGCTGACGCCGTACACATAGGCGAATGGGGTATTCTCCGAATTGGGCGAGTAGCAACAACAAACGTACAAAACGCTCGGTCAAAAGGCATCGATGAGATTGCATTATCTGGACCCGACGAGTGTACGACGCACTGTGGAAATAAATACCAAGTCTGGAGTGTTAGTCCGACCTGTTACTCGCTTGGCGCTGCTTCCTGTTGCTAGTGAGTGTCCCTGACGTGACACTGGGCGGAGGATGTAGACGACGCGCCTCGCGAACCTGAAAGCAGAGAATAAAAATATAATTAGTATAGGTCAAACAATTAAACATTTAAAAATAAAGTTAATAAGTAGAAATATGTAGGTAGGTATGAAAAATAAATATGTACTTACCTTACTTCAATGGAATAAAGTGACGTCTACCGGCCGTTTGCGCGCAGATGAGGAGTAGAATCAGTTGGCTTGTGAACCCGAGACAAACAACAAACCTTGTCTTCGCGCAATCGCTCGGTACTAGTTCAATCTTTCTAAAAGTTGTTTTCCAAACCCACGACATCTCATCACTCCACGCCCCCTATCCCTAACACCCGCCTTGGGATAAATGTTTGTACGATCTGCAAATATTTATTCCGGGTGTTCTGGGTGTTTTCTATGTATAATAAAAATATCTATCCATGTAATGTATTGTATTAAGTATATCAGTCATCTAGTACCCATAACACAAGCTCTGCTTAACTTGGGGCTAAATGATTCTGTGTGGATTGTCCAACATTATTATTATTATTAATAACCTGGCAAATTTGCCAAGGATATAGAATAGTAGTAGAATACATCCGATGGACTGACAACTGACACTGACATCGCAAAATAATTTTCCTGGAATTATTTCATATGCCCAGCAGCGGATTTCTTCAGAATGCAGAATAGTATTTACAACAAAACGTCGATGAATAAATTTTTGTAATAAATACCTATTCGATGCAAAGTACATTACCTACTGAAGCACAACACAATATTTTCTTAGCTCTGTGACTGCCACGTCTCCTTGTGTTTGTGGATTTCCAACGACCCCTATCTAGATAGTGCAAACAATATTATTATTGTATATATAGGTCTATTGATACGTATATCGCCTTGAGGAGTCACCAAGTTAGTTTGCCAATAAAGTTGTACTTGTACGCCATGGTGTATAATTTCATAACTTTCAAAATGATATCACAACAATATCTGCATACCTGGATGAATAGAATAGAATATACGTTTATTTGACAGACATACACATAAGGAAAATTACATCTTAAAGAGGTAAATAGGTTGGCACACAAACAAAGGTAAAAAATAAGTAGGGAAAAAGACACAACATGATATAGGCAAGTACTTACAATAAACAGGAACTTGTATTACAAGAAGTCGGTACAAAAAACAAATAAGAGATTAGAATCTAGGTACCTACCTAATCCTACCTAAGGAAACCTAGGTAACTTACACATAACCTGGACGACTCGTTTTTGTAGTTTATTTTTGCGATTTCCCCTCAGGAGTTCCGACATAGGGTTTTACAAAATAGAGGTTTATTTTTTCCAGCAAGGCCTAGAAGCTCATCGGCATCGAATCGATGACGGTGACGGTAACGGTTCGACGGTGACCTATTAAATTTCCCATCTGCTTGTATAAAAAAAGGAACATAAACTCTTCAGCCAGAAACATAAAACAGAACAAGAAATTTGTTCAGTGTTTGCTTAATTTTTGGGTAATTTCCTTGTAAATGTTTAAAATTCTACGTAATTCACAAACTTACATAATTTTTTAAATGTAGGAGAAGTATTTTACTGAAAATTCCCAATGTATTTCGATAGAAAAGAATAGAAAAGAAATAAAGCATCGAAGCGGACCACTCATTGAGTGCAGAGTATTGTATCCCAGAGAGCCTTCTAATGTACCTACTAAGTAGGTACTAAACCACATTCCTGCAAATAATAATGAAAGAGTTTCAATAAAAAATGTATGTGATCTAGGTATTCATCTGTTCATGGAACAGGATGAAGAGTTTAAAAAAAATTGGGCTTTTAATTTCCTTTCAAGCAAGTGAGAGTAATCCAGTTCAGTTGACTCCTGTCTTATAGAAACACAAGAGCGACATACATATTTAACGAAAAGGGCACTTAGCTATCCAATTCAACATGTAAAGACAATTCAGGTAGAAGACAATTAGCTCAGAATTAACTGTGTAATTTTAATGTCTTACAGTCGCCATAGGAGTTTTATGTCGTTGCGTTTTAGTATGGAAATAGTGACGATTTGTAGTTATTTGGTATGTATATCAGCTATCTGATCTCATTGTACAAGCTTTGCTAGTTTAGTGCTAGAAGGCGTTGCGTAAATGTGTATATTTATTTATTCTTTGTTCTTTAAAATTAAGAGCATAGCTCTTGTCGGTTTGATGCAATTTTCTCCATTTCACCTTTTCTAGTGCAGCCTCCTTGACCTTCTTGTACGACATGATATTTATTTATTAGATAAATGGAATCAATTCCTGACTGATTAACATATTATAACAATGCAGAACCTAAAACACTGGACCTACAGGTTTGAAATTTGCAGGATTTTTTCAATGCATTATAAACGAAATTTTGAAAAACCAAAAGGCATGCTGCTAAGGACTAATAGACTACTTACGGCGCATGCCACAAAAAAACATAAGTATAACTGAAATTTATGTAGGTCCATGGGGTAATTAAATCGGGGAAACTTCCTATATGTCTGCTCCAGTAACACGCTGCCACGTTTGATTGCTATCTGAGTTTAATTAAAGCATCGATCCCTCGTCAGATGCTCCTATAAACGTATCCGAAGGAGAACAGCCGGCTCACATTTAGCACAAAGAACACAAAAGTGACATGAAATTCACGGTATCTTTATAGTTGGAGTAGCTTTATCGTCGTCATCCATAACCAGATTTCACGCATCACTGCTGCTAACTACTATTGCCTTTCTCTATTTTGCCATTCTCTATATTATGTCCTAAGCATCCAAAGTCTAGGTGCTATTTTATTCTGGTCTGCGCATTTTGCCACAAAATGATCAACAGCTCATATTCAATCTTAAAAAGCCGCACCTTACCTACCCAGATTAAATAAAAATAGGGTTAAACATGAAGATTATTGTGCTACTCATTCTTTTGTCTATGATATAACTAACCAAAATTAAAACATAGCAAAACTAAATAAACTTAGTTGCAGTTTGATCAGTCTTTGGAACTATTTTTTATCAAACTATTTGAAAGTAAGAATTAAAAATAAAACAAAAGCTTACTTTTTATACGTACTTATCAGCTGGGTCACTTAATGCAGCTCGGTGTAGCTGTGCCTTTTACAGCCTGCCATGAAAACGTATCTCTGATTACACAATAGGGCAGGCTTACTTCAATGGAATGAACTGATTGACGCAGTCGACAGGCTTGACGTTTCGCAAACGTGTTTTTAACCATGAGTTTTTACTCCTGTGCCATCACTGCAATACTACCGGACTCACCCGTAGCCTAAATATTTTTATGACAGTAGGGAGACCTAGGTTCAGCAGTAGACTTTTCAGGCTAGTGCTGAAGATAAACGTCTGCGTCGAGGGCACCTGATTGTGACGAAACCGCTGATGTGTCGCTATGCAGATGCAGTGAAGAAAGTATACGACAAGAAACGGTATTTATTTTCTTCCATCCTCAGTTGCTGGTTGGTAGGTAAGAACTTTACTACATTCTGCGCTGTATTTTGTGGAATCGAGCTCACGGTGGTGTCATGGGCAAACTTGTGTGACGAAAATTATACAGATTGTGTACGTGCATAGTAAAATATTTATGTTTATATTAACTTAAATAATTATAAGTGTCTGGTGCTTATAGTTCTAGCTAAATTTAGTTTGGAAATATCCAGTCTTAAAAATAAATATATTCTAAGTAAACATTATTTTATAAATCCCAGTTTTCTACCACAACAAAGTGTTTTCCTTTATAAAATATCTGGTCCCCAATACATGAAGTAATGGTACGGATTTTATCGACACTAATGCGTTTTGGTCGACTTCACGCGGTCACAATAGCAAAGAGTACTAACCGTAACAAGTAGGGTTGTGCCTTCTTGTCTTTTTACGACTGAGAATACGAAACGAATAAGAACGGCTACGTAGAAAATTAGTAAAGTATTTTCCCTTATTTTCTTTTTTCCGCAAAACATAGTGACAAATTCAATTACATATCACTACTCAATATGTTATGTATTGCATTGTTTTATTTTATATGTAAAACTTTTACGTTAAAAAAATAACTTTGGTCGTGTAAAATTTGGAAGGCGTTTTGTTATAAATGGAAGCTTTTGGAGTAGAACTCTTACTATACGAATAAGAAAAAAAAGTATTTATTTCACTTATTCAAAATCCAAAGCAATGATTTATAACAGTTATAATTACTTTGACGTGCCCCCCTCCCCTATACCTATGACTATGACGCGTTGATTACCATGCATACCCAGAGCGAGCTCATTAATAACATGAATTACTTTTCTTCGCGTGACAACCCTATTTGAGCCGACACTATTCGAGTGCATCAGGTCCACTTTGTGTGGTGCAAGAGTTAGCCTGCGGACGACGGGAATAAGAGGATTTTCACCGTAGTGACTTAAGGTAAACCAATCGCAACCAAAACTGAGTACATTATTTTTATAAGAGTATTAACCCTCCGGGTTTTTAAAATTCTTTCGGGGCGTCTGGTCGAAGCGACGCGTGACCCGAGGGCGAGTATCTGGCACAGCGAATCAGCATTGCCATTCAGCGTGGCAATGCAGCGAGTGTTTTGGGAACGCTTCCGATTGGCACAAATCTGAATCAATTGAGCTACCTTTAGATCGTTTGCAACGGTCTGTAGATAGTTCAACTGTTTCATTTGTATTTTTTACATTATACCACCACCACCTATAAATACCTGTATTAATATTTCTTTGTAAATAAAATATTTTAAATCAATTTAACCTTTTAAATTTGTTATATAAAAACCGATCTTAAATAACTTTTCAAACGCTATTTTATATTCCTTATTCCTGGGCTCTTGAAACTGATAAACGAAGTTTCGTATTGTCGTTTTGAGTAGGTAACACTATGTAGCATTTAGTGAAGTGAGTTACCAAGGCCCCGCAGTGTAACTCAAAATGACAATACGAAACTTCATTTATCGTTTTCCGGAGTACATACCCTGTATTTATTTTTATTTTGGTTTTCCTTTGGAATTATCGGTCAAAATAAGCTCGTTTGCCCCGCTCGCTTCAGTATTGTCAGTTTAATATTATCTAGGTAAGAAATCCGATTGTTGCAGAATGCTCAGAGATGTTGCAAAATTGCATCTCTTCCAACTAACTTGCTACCATCTTACTTCAGCGGAATTAACATGAGATTTTTATCAGGAGTGAGACCGCAATTACAATGATAGCGGTTGCAGCTGGTTCCAACACGGGCACATTGAAAATTTTAAATTTCGCATCCCTGTATACCACGGTTGTAAGGTGGATCACAGTGATACCCCTCAGAACAGAGTATTTTGCTTATGCTACAGTATTATTCTCTCTACTGAATGGTTGACATTTTACGTCAACGCCATTGTAATATAGGTAAATAGATACAACTTACAAATAAATTTAACCTGCTGAATCATTTATTTCAGTATGCGCTTGCGTCTATGAATGGGATAATAATAATAATAATGCCTGACAATCCACACAGCATCATGTAGTCCCAAGCTAAGCAGAGCTTGTGTTATGGGTAGACTTGACTTATTGATTTATAACTCTGTGGCTTGTTGTGATGTTATGGGTACTAGATGATTGATATACTTAATACAATGAATATATGCTTAGATATTTTTATTATCAGAAATTGGCTTGCTCGGCCTTTTTACCATCCTCAGAGCTCGGTCAGACTCATTCACAAGAAAAAAGTGGTTAATACTTGCGCAGCGCAAATTTTTATGAACCTAAAGATACATAGGTTGGTACACAATCGGATTCAAGCCCACAACGTTTTACCACCATGCTAGAGAATCAAACCAAAGAAAAAAAAACAATATTTATGTGATATTTTTTGCGAATCCCTGTTTTATAAGTAAATGCGGTCAGTGTACAGGATTCATTTCATTTTATTGTAGCTCTGCTGAGGAGGTCACTACGGGACTGTTCGGGTAATCGAATAACCCAGCTTTTTCAAGCTGAATTGTTTATTTTGACGAAGCTACCAAGCGCGACAATGAACCTTGAAACAACAACAAACAATAAGATAATAGCGAAATTTCCGTCATTAATCGTAACAACAAAATAGTGCCATTTAGGATGATAATTTCACAAGGTCACAATGTTCTGTTTTTAGAGTGAAAAATTTTGAATTTTCAAATTACTCACTTGCGGGATATTATCACATGTGCGTAATTTTCAAATTTTTTTTTTTTTTTTTTTTTTTTCGAACGGACTAAAATGCTGGTATAATCGCCTAGCGATTTCCGACAGCGTTACCGGGCTACTGGCGAGCGCAGAAGGCGCTACGCCATTACAAAATTGGTTTTGTTGGCAACGAGCACAAGGGCACCACTTAGGTACGGACCTCGGCTTGGGCTGTTGCCGGAGAAGGGAGCTACGGAGAGACTCTTCGCCCTGAAGGGGCGTTAACGGGGAGACGTCTTCGACCCCGCCGCCGGGGTCGGTGTGATTGTGGAGTGTTTCCTGTGTCCGGACTCGATGAAGCGACCTCCGCCGCATTCGCGGCGGCGATCGTGTCATCTGGGTCACCTAAAACGTGTCTAGGTCTACGGAGGGTACGTTTAACGGGCGGATCTACTGGATAATCGGGTAGCGAGTTAATTAAGGGATTCGGATGGTGGGGAGCCGAATCATAAAACCGCCTGGAGGCGCGTTTCATGAATTCGGCTATAGATTCGAGTTCGAGATCTCGATGAAGATCGATATTACGCATGTACCACGGGGCACCCGTGATAGTGCGCAAAAATCGATTTTGAACGACTTGGAGGGGCTTTAAATTTTTCGAATGAGCGAACGCTACGGAGGCGTAAGTCATGATAGGTCGTATGCAAGTTTTGTAAAGCGTCAACTTATTTCTAAGAGACATTTTACTCTTCTTGCATACGAGTGGCTGAAGGCGCGAAAGAATAAATTTGGCGCGGTTACGTACTGTGCGTACGTGTTTGACAAAGGATAGACGACAATCAAGGGTCACGCCTAAGTATTTAGCTGACTTCACCCAGGGAATGGGTTCGTCAAACAGAGTGACAGATCTGGAAGGATTACGGTTACCCTTTGAAAAGTACACGGCGGCACTTTTCGTCGGGTTAACCTCTATCCGCCATTTTCGGAACCATGCACCTAGTGCATCGAGAGCCTTTTGCAGCCTTATACACACACGATCGGCGTTCCGATCGGATGTGTACAGGGCTGTGTCATCGGCGAACAGGGCTATTTCCACCTGATGGGTGCGAGGGACGTCGCTGGTGTACAGCGTATATAGGAGGGGAGAGAGAATGGATCCTTGAGGGACACCAGCTCTGATGGGTCTAGGGTCCGAAAGGGTACCCTCTACGCGATAGCGAAAGCTTCGATTAAGTAAAAAGTCTCGTAAGATTAGCACGAGCCTGTCTGGCACTCCGAATTTGGATAGCTTGTAAATCAAGCCATTGTGCCAGACCTTGTCGAAAGCTTTCGCCACATCGAGAAAGATTGCACCAGTATCTGCCGGCCAGGTATGGTGAAATCGAGAGAGCACATGCTCCGTGATGCGGAGCACTTGTTGGGGACAAGAGTGTTTAGCCCTGAAGCCAAACTGCTCATCGGGTAGGATTTTGAGCTCGGTAACGTGGGACCAGAGACGATTCAGAAGGAGTCGCTCGTAGATTTTCCCCAGGGAACTGAGGAGACTGATGGGGCGGTAGCTAGAAGGCTCTGTAGCCTTTTTGCCTGGTTTGGGGATGCCAATAACGGTGGCTTCCTTCCAAGAGTCGGGGAAAGTGCAAGTTGCCATAGCCGCATTGAAGATGCTGACTAGGAGGTAAATAAGGACGGTAGGGAAATTCTTAAGCACCCTGTTGCTGATGCCGTCAGCACCAGGGGCTTTTCTCGGATGGAGACCCTTGATAATCGTCTGTACCTCAGAGGCCCTAATCAGGGGAAGAGGAGGAGCGCTAGGGGGCTGGGAGACTAACCGTTCGACTTCACTGTCCACCGTAGCGAGGTGTTCAGGGTCAACGGGGGCGAGACTAGGGGAGCATTGCGATTTGAGGCTTTCTGCTAAGCAGTTGGCCTTTTCATCGTCTTCGAATGCGGGGGTCTGGTTGGGTCGGGAAAGAGGGGGCATAACGGAGACGTTGTCGGCTTTCATGGATCGAGCAAGCGTCCAGTAAGCCAGATGGCTTGGCTCGATCCCGGAGAGCTTTGCGTCCCACCGTTCGTCCCTAAAGTCGCGGATTCGATTCTTAAGATTCCGTTCCACTACACGATGCCTATGCCGGTTAAGGTCGGAAGGCCAACGGCTATACCGACGGATCGCGGCATTCTTCTCCGTGATCAACCGTCTCACATCGTCTGGCAGGGCCCAGCGGTGGTCACCCGCCGCCGGTACCTGTTTCGACAATCCGCTTACAGCGGTAGTGACATGGTTGGTCAGGGAGTCGACGGCAACGGTAATGTCATCGGGGGATAAAATATCGTCAGGGATCCTATCCAAGCTGGGTGAATGTATAGACCCAAGAGCTTTCTCGAGTTTATGCCATTGCATCACAGTCTTGGTAGGAGGGGTCGAGACGGGAGGGGAGCCTAGACGCATGAGGACAGGTCGATGGTCTGACGTCAACTCATGTAGCGTTTCTATAGAGTGTAACCGGAGAGTTACATTCTTAAGCAACGCCATGTCTAGGGTGTCGGGTCTATACCCAACAGTAAAGGGATAATGAGTGGGAGTCATCGGAGGGATGACATCGAAGTTAAGGGCATCGGCTGCGCTCTCAAGACGCCTGCCGTTCGGGGTAGTGACGTGGCAATTCCACATGATATTTTTACTGTTGAAGTCTCCAGCCAGAATGACTGAGCTTCCCAAGCTAAAGAGTGAATTTAAATCGCTTTCGAGCATGGTCTTAGATGGGGGAAGATAGCAAGAGGCTATGATGATCGATGGATGACCGGTCATCGCTAGCCTGCAGACAGAGGCTTCTAAATTGGACAGGGGAGGGGTGTCTAATGGGATGCAATGCAGAGACCTTTTGAAATAGATCAGGGTGCCGCCTAATCTTTGGCCTATTCTGTCATTGCGGATGGATTGGTAGTTAGCCATTCGGGGGATTTTAATAGAGGGCTTTAGGAATGTTTCCTGTATTAACATGATATCGACTTGATGACGGGTCAAAAAGTCGTGAACTAAGTCGCGTTGATTTTTTAAACCGCTAGCGTTGAAAAACGCTACGGTGACGGAATGGGGTTTTAGTCTCTCCTTTTGTACTAACATATTGGTTTTTTGTTTTGTACGCGGGAGGGGGAACGGAGGGACCTAAGCAGTTGGTCGTTTTGGGCAATGTAATTAGCAATTTGTATCGGATCACGTAAATTTTGAAGATTTCTAGTGAAATCATTGACTTGATCGGAGTAGTGGCCTTCTCCGTATCCAAAACCGGGTGGGTAGCTCGACCAGGAGGGTCGGAGGGCTACAGGCGGGGAGCCGTACGCAGGCATGAACGGCTGCTGGGGTCGGAGGAGGGGAACTGCCTGACGGGCAAAGTTGGAGGTAGGGAGGGGACGGCTCCACGCATTGTGGGACGGGACTGGCGCGGGTACTACAGTCACCTTAGGGGTGGACTTGGAGTACTGCGGGGTTTTGGGAGGCGCTACGCGCTCGGGCGTCCTCTGTGCCACCTTTTTGTTCACTCTGGGGGCCATGGGGCAGCCGCGATAGTTCGCGGTATGTCCCACAGCCTGACAGAGCACACAACTAGGCGGCTCAGGTGCGTCTCGAGAGCGGTTGCAGTCAGCGGTGCCATGGTCACCCAGGCACTTGACGCAGCGCGGTCGGGAAAAGCAGTTGCGCGCAGAGTGGCCATAAAGTTGGCATCTGTGGCATTGGGATGGGGTGCCGTTACGGTGAGGAGTCTCTACCGATAAGCCTGAGAGGCCGTTGACGGCTTTGAGGTTAAAGATGGCCTTGCCCTCTTTAGTTAGGTCGAGTACGACTAGTACCAGATCAAAGGTCTTCTTTGATCTCGCGCCGTACATGCGATGGACTTCCCTGACGGGGAAGCCCTGCAGGAGGAGGTCAGCTTTGATCACCTCCGTGGAGTGCTCCGCAGGGAGGCCGCGGATGACGACACGCAGAAGGCGTTCGTCTTCGAGCGCATAGGTGTGGAAACCTATGCGTTCGTTACGGAGGACAGAGGTGAGGCTGCGGTGAGCCGCTGCTGAGGGCAGCTGAATTTTAATCCCATCCCGGGTGCTACGGGCATGGGTGTATGGGATGTTCATCGCCTTACAGGCGGATGAAACGTGGTCCCATTTTTCCTTCTGACGAAGGAAAATGGGAGGAGGGGACTTTTCCTTCTTATCGGCAGGGGCCGATTGAGAAGGTTGGGTCGGGGAAGGAGGGCGGAGGGCCTGAGCCTTAGCGGGAGGCAAGGAAGCAGATTTGGCCGGAGGCCTCTTCCGCTTAGAGCCAACCACCGTAAAGCCGGCGGCTTCATCCTCTTCGGATGAGAAATGCGGTGAAGCCGCGAAAGAGGAACCCTCCGTCTGAATAGAGCGGGGGCTAAGAGCCGCATCCATGGACTCGAAAGAGTTGTCGTGCGACAATCTCGAGCTCAGGATGGGCGAGCGGGTACGCATAGGCGAGCGAGAGCGGGTGCGCGCTGGTGAGCGCGAGCGAGAGCGCGATAGGGATCGAGCGCGGGGGAGGGGGCGGGGGCGAGGGCGAGGCGGTAGGGGTGAGGGGGAGCGGGGTGAGTCGGCCACTACAACGGCAGAGGTCGCCTGAAGGGCTTTTGCGGTGTTTACGCGGTTCGCGGGTGCCTGAGGGGCCGGAGAGGGGAGCGCGGGTGCTTTAAGAGCCGATTTATTTATAGGCGCGGCTGCCATAAGGGCCGAAGGATTTTTACGCGGCGCGGATGCCTTAGGGGCCGAAACTAATTTTGACGCGGGTGCCGTAGGGGCCGGGGAGGCGTCGCTAGATACGTCGGAGGCCTGAAGGGTCTCCGAACGTGTCTTGCGCGATTTTTTGGCCTGAAGGGCCGGGAGGGCACGGGTCGCGGGAGGAACTGCAGAAGGCGGCTCCTTCGCTAATTCGGTCAGAAGTTGCGGGAACCGACGAATCACCGCCCGGATGAGCACAAGGGCATCCTCCAGGCTGGTGAGGTCGCCGAGAACCAGCTGCTCCATCCTCCTGAGGGGAAACACTCAGGAGGTGTGTATGTGAGTGACCTTCCCGCCGGGATAGACAGGAAGGGGTGAGGCCTCAGTGTCCTACCTAACTCGCGTGTCCTACTCGCCGCTTTTTTTCTTGCGAGTAGGGTGTGTCCTAATAGGTCTGGACAGTCGACTAGGAGATCCCCCAAGGCCGGTGGTTCCAGACCCGTCCGGATTAGGCGTTCCTCTGAAGGAGGAAAACCGACGCTCCGGGTCCACGCCCAACCAAGTTCGTTAACACCGCAAGGTATCCCTTGGTTGACCACTAAAAGGTGGATTTGACTTGTTATAGCCAAGAAACAAGGCGTCCTGAAAAGGACGTTGTGACGGAACTTGTTATAGTCAAGAAACCAAAGCGTCCTGAGAAGGACGTTGTTTCGGTACTTGCTATAGTCAGAAACCAAGCGTCCTGAGAAGGACGTTTTGCAAAGAAACAAGTGCAGGCGCACTGAAAAGTGCGGATAGGCAAGGCCTATCCCACGGAGCGACGCACAGGTAGCTACACTGTGCGCCGGTAGCACGATGCGGGGCGGGCAGCGGGCGCGGGGGCCGGCGGCGGGGCAGTCCGAGCGGGAGCTCGGAGCGGGCGAAGAGACGTGCGTACTCGGCAAGCGAGCGGAGCGAAGTCCAATTTTCAAATTCGAAACTTCTTCTTGATTTATATTATTTCTATTTATCTCTGTTTATATATACAAAGGAGCGTGAAAGCGTTTTATGGAATGAGAATCACTGCCTGAAATCTATTTGTGACATTCGCGCGAGAGACTACTTTGATTAGGCGGTGCAAGTGATTGCATCTGCAATCCTTGTTGAGGTTTGGAGTATTGTGTTGTTGTGCCGTCTATAGTACCATTCACCGTAGGTTTTGATACCCACGGCAGGATATTTCAATGCAGGTCAATAACCTCGACAAGTAGGTACTGTTTTTTAGTATAAATCCTGTCCAATGATAGACAGTGGCTAAACTATTGATCCCCTGGCTAATAATAACTAATAATAACCTTTTATTATAATGTGCATAGAAAATACATAGAAATAAAACTATTTTTAATATTACACATTTATTTACAAAGAAAATTATAGCTAATACAAGTATTTATAATTGGTATGTACAAAATACATGTGAAACAGTTGAGCTATCTACAGACCGTTGCAAACGATCTAAAGGTAGCTCAACTGATCCAGATCAGTGCCAATCGGAAGCGTTCCCAAAACACTGGCTGCATTGCCACGCTGAATGGCAATGCTGATTCGTTGTGCCAGATACTCACCAGCTCTCGGGTCACGCGTCGCTTCGACCAGACGCCCCGAAAGAATTTTAAAAACCCGGAGGGCCTCGGTACCCCACGGACCTTGAGTCTCGACTCCAAAAGGAGCAAATTTGTAGGCTCTGTCGAGACCTGCATATTTGCGCCTCTTGAGATCCTCGGCAAAATCTGCCGCCGCGCCAGCCCCAATTGTTTATTTTTAATTGTTTATTTTAGATCTTGGCCAATGAAAGGAACACACTAAAACGTAACGTGTGTGTGTAAGTGGTCATATCTACAAAACTCACCCGCTACTAAAATATCTAACAACAATCGTTTATACCAACAAATTATATCTCCATTTTGCTATGAGTAGATCTGGCCGATGTAGAAATATATCCTTTATTTGCCCTAAACCCTCTGTTATGCTGTAAATAGGAGTATCTATTACATAGTATGTTCTATTGTTTCACGAACACCAATATTCATGTCACGTTGGACTGGGTATGCATTATTAGGTATGGCGGTTGTCCGTTTATTATGCATGCGACGCCTTGGGACCGGTCGAGGCATAAATGGCGTCCATGACTTTTGCATGCCTGTAGGGTATACTATATTGTACTAGAACTAAGACACATGTAAATATGTACAAAGATAGTACCCGTCTAATATAAAACCTCTACACAGCTCTGCTCACGTGGTGTCTACAATTAAAAAGAAAGTAGGTTAAACATTTCAGTAATTCGATGACATCTTTGAAATTTATTAACTGAATTGTAACTGTGTTGTATTTAATTTCACCTCCAATCCCAGAATAAATAACTGAATTTGTTTAATTTATATAGATAAGTTCAGACAAAATGTTATTGGCAGTTCGAAGTTCTACGGGTCAGCTAATAGAATTATAAAAAAGCATTACCTCGCAGATTTTTCACGTTAGTAACGTGCTCACGATGCATTGCCCTGCGTCCATCAACCTGAGGCATCATTATCATCATCAGCATGTAGAATACCCTTCAATCCTAGCAATGTCATCGGTACATCGCGTGGGGCGGCGTTCTACGCTTAACCTTCTGGTTGATGGTTGCCATTCAAGATCCATTGCCCCAGTGGTTGTCAACCAAGACACACAAGTAATCATGCAAGACTCCATGGAATAAACGCGTTTTGACTTTGATCTTGACAAGTCTTCAAAAAATGACAAAAGTTACAAACCAGAAATATTTATCCACTATAATCGTTTACTGGACCAACCTGAATAAAAAATAACCTATGCGTTATCATAGAAAAGAACACTCCTAATTTTATTTTATTTTGACGACTGATGTAGCGCGGCGGGCGAATGTCCGCCTGCGACGCAGAGGTTGCGGGTTCGATTCCCGCCTTGGGATAAATGTTTGTACGATCTGCAAATATTTATTCCGGGTGTTCTGGGTATTTTCTATGTAGAATAAAAAATATCTAGAGAGCCACAGAGAGACTCTTCACCCTGAAGGGGCATTACTCGTTATAAAACCACTAAATCCCAGGTTTGTATCTAAAAAGTAACTTAAGTCCCTACCTCAACTTAAAATAAATTCAGATCCAGCACTTTGTTAGCCAAGATCAAATTTATCCCTCTAGTGTACTTTACAGAAACATAAGCGTTTTCTTGGTAGCTAAGCATTTTAACGTGTGTTCTTTTTAGTCTTCGCAAAACCCCAGCGGCTTCACGCTAACCTATTTAAAACTAGCTGAAGGAGCTTATGCTGGAAATAGGTTAAGTGCCCACTCACTATAAGGAAAGTTACACACCACACGAATAAATTAGACGCAGTGACTTTCATTAAAAATATAGAGCTTCTACGTTACATCAGTAGGGCTAAAACGTGCAACGCGACTAAATTTCGTCTACTCTTCTCACAAAACATTATATCCTTCTTTTCTTCTTTATGGCACCTGTTCGTCATTTGACGGATATACTTTTGTCAATGTTAAGTGTTTTGATAAACATTTTTACTCAATTCTGTCGAATTCATTAAGTTGGGCTGTCATTGGTATTAAATAAAAATATGGCGTTTTTATTGAAATCTTAGGGATACATCTTCATTCAAATAAGGATTCACAATACACTTTCATTCGAATTGCTTAGACGTTGCGTTAAGACCACAAGTAATTTTGGTAACAATGCCACCGAAATTACACAGCAGTTAGAAAAACACTAAAACGAGTTAAAATTAAAAAGCTATGTTGCTTCCAAAAATGAAAGAAAACGTATGTTACCTATGCAAATATGACAGTGATAAACTTAACTTGTTCTTCTTTATGTAAACTTATAGGTCAATTTAATTCTGTGGGTATTTTGTATACAAATCGTAATATGTGCACCAATAGGAAAATCATCTCTCAACGTCTCATGTCAAGCTCTATACATCTCACGTTGGACATCTTAGCCCGAGTGGTATTTATATGGTTGGAAAATATGCACTAATTAATTGGTTACAAAAACGGCGATGTTTTTTGCTAGTGATATTTTTGAGACTTTATTTTATATATATAGAACTTACTGTAATGGTTCTGGCAAAGTACAGGAACCTTCCAGTTAGGAATCCAGTTAGGTTAGTCAAATTAATTAAGGAAATTCACTTGAATATATGCAGGATCTCCTAAGTACCTACTTAACACCAATACTGGGATTACCCTTTCCCCTGTCAAACGTAGTGAGTACTAGAAAACCCTTCGATATGATCCTAAGTAAACTTTTTTTTTATGTGACTTATTGCTGGTACAAGCGGATGGCCCACCTGATGTTAAGTGGTTACTATTACTTATTACAAAGCTTTGCCTCGCAGGTTACGCTCATTATAAACGTTCCCCTACGATGCACTACTCTGCGTCCATCAACCTGAGGCATACAGGTGTTAAGTCTCATGTGCCTGTAATTACACCGGCACCCACACCTTTCAAACTGTGTGCCAGTTGCTTAGCGGCAGAAATAGACATGGTCATATAAATGAGTCATGCCCTCGATTTATAAGAAAACAGTAACTGCGTATTTAGTTAAGAATACTAACTATTACAAAATATGGGTTTGTACCAAATGTTACACCTGGATGTACCTCTGACTACCCCCCTTAGACAACTCGAAGAATCTCGAGTAAGTACTGAGGGGATATCTACTATGTTTGGGGAATAAACTCGTGATGCTATTTCTTTTCTTTCTTTGTACCTTAAACGTTTTAATATTACTAGTATTGTAATAATTAACATCACGTTACAACACTTATTATAATCGATATTCAAACCATTTTTACTTTGCTTCATTTTTTCCATTTTTAAGTAAGTAAGTAGAAATTACAAGCACATGAGGCTTAACATTGTTTGCCTCAGGTTGATGGACGCAGAACAATACATTGTAGGACACATTCTTACCGAACGTGACCTGCAAGTTAAAGCTTTGTTATAAGTGATGGTTACCACGTTACATCAGGTGGCCTGCTAAATCAGCAAGTATTATAAAAAAATAACGATTGGTTAATGAGTTGGTGTAACAGTGGCTGAAATGTGCCAGAACACTCGTGTTTTTTGGGGTTCTGTTGTAAATTCGATAAACCCTTGTATCTCAAAGGCACACGTAGATGGTGGGGACACGTTTATACCCGAGGGTAACCGCGCACGCTTTTTGCATATTTTATATCAGATTTCGTGAAAATGCTCCTGAAAAATGTTTACCGTGTCCGTTTTGTTTCAGAGCAGGTAAAGATGGTGTTAAAGTAAAGAAATCATGATACTTATTATTTACTTACAATGAGAGCTCTGGTGGTGTAGTGGGAGCGACCCTGCTTTTGGGTTCGAATCCAACAACCGATTATTTTATTCGAAAAATATGTGTTGGCAATGCCAGTGTCCCCGGTGAAGGAAAACATCGTGAGGATAACAGCTTTTTTAGCACGTATGGAATACTTACAACTGCAAAATGTGGTTACGAAATACTTGGGCGTACCTCTGACTTACATATTTTGCCTGGAAGAGATCGCTTTCAGCGATAAGGCCGCCCATTGTTTTGCCCAATTGTGTATATTTCCTGTATTATGTTTCTGTGTGGTGAACAATAAAGAGTTATTTATCTATCTATCTATCTATATTTTCAATCTTATAGTTGTAGGTATTTTTCTATTTTTTTTTCCAAGAAACAGTGTAATAGAAAACAGAAACAACAGCGGCTTTAATGGCTAGGTACGGTAGATATCCTTTCAGGGCCTACCAAGTAACACCAACTAAAGATTTTTTGAGGATGTCTAAGAGGGGTACTCATAGACTTGCTAGGCTTTAAGAGATCAAATGGGATATCTACCGTGCTTGGGCATAAAAGCCATGAGGTTGTTTTTGTTTTCTTTTTCTATTAAGATAAGTGTTTCTTTGAAAAAGTAGAAGAAATCCTACAACTATAAGTTTATGTCTATGTTTATGTCTAGTTTATAACTAAAGATATGCCTAGGTAACCTGTGAGAAAATTATCTACTAAAAACTTGGTAACTTATTATTCAGTTGAAGTACACATCTTTACCACTTTATTTTTACCTTTCTCAGCTCAAAGGTTTACTGAAAGAAAACTCTTTTTTTGGGTTAGGCTCGCCTTTGTACAAGTCTTTTGTAATCTCTATTTTATAAATATTTCTGTGTACAATACAGAATTCAAACTACAATAAGGCCTTTTACCGTGAGCTCCATGTGAGCTTTTATAGTATGACTGAAAACTGTCAAAATGACGCCTAACTTTTGTGCTCAATCTGTAAGATATGCCGCATTTACATTCAGCCGTAGTGAGCAGGGAAGTGGGCAGGGAAGTGGGCAGGACGAGTGTGTAAACGCGATACTTCTCTGTCCTGCAGTGCCATTGCCACTCGCGCTGCCCGGCGCTCCCCAAAATGGCGGTTTTTTGTGCTGTAATTATTTCGACGTCTGCCATTGCCGAAACTTACACTTCGCTCCGCTCGCTTGCCGAGCACGCACGTCTCTTCGCCCGCTCCGAGCTCCCGCTCGGACTGCCCCGCCGCCGGCCCCCGCGCCCGCTGCCCGCCCCGCATCGTGCTACCGGCGCACAGTGTAGCTACCTGTGCGTCGCTCCGTGGGATAGGCCTTGCCTATCCGCACTTTTCAGTGCGCCTGCACTTGTTTCTTTGCAAAACGTCCTTTTCAGGACGCTTGGTTTCTGACTATAGCAAGTACCGAAACAACGTCCTTCTCAGGACGCTTTGGTTTCTTGACTATAACAAGTTCCGTCACAACGTCCTTTTCAGGACGCCTTGTTTCTTGGCTATAACAAGTCAAATCCACCTTTTAGTGGTCAACCAAGGGATACCTTGCGGTGTTAACGAACTTGGTTGGGCGTGGACCCGGAGCGTCGGTTTTCCTCCTTCAGAGGAACGCCTAATCCGGACGGGTCTGGAACCACCGGCCTTGGGGGATCTCCTAGTCGACTGTCCAGACCTATTAGGACACACCCTACTCGCAAGAAAAAAAGCGGCGAGTAGGACACGCGAGTTAGGTAGGACACTGAGGCCTCACCCCTTCCTGTCTATCCCGGCGGGAAGGTCACTCACTTACACACCTCCTGAGTGTTTCCCCTCAGGAGGATGGAGCAGCAGGTTCTCGGCGATATCGCCAGCCCGGAGGATGCCCTTAGGCTCATCCGGGCGGTGATTCGTCGGTTCCCGCAGCTTCTGACCGACTTAGCAAAGGAGCTGCCTTCTGCAGCTCCTCCCGCGACCCGCGCCCTCCCGGCCCTTCAGGCCAAAAAATTGCAAAAGACACGTTCGGAGACCCTTCAGGCCTCCGACGTATCTAGCGACGCCTCCTCGGCCCTTACGGCACCCGCGTCCAAATTAGTTTCGGCCCCTAAGGCAACCGCGACGCGTCAAACCCCTTCGGCCCTTAAGGCATCCGCGTGTAAAAACTCGGCTCCTAGAGCACCCGCGCTCCCCCCTCAGGCCCCTCAGGCACCCGCGAACCGCGTTAACACAGCGAAAGCCCTTCAGGCGACCTCTGCCGTTGTAGTGGCCGACTCACCCCGCTCCCCCTCACCTCTACCGCCTCGCCCTCGCCCCCGCCCCCGCCCCCTCCCCCGCGCTCGATCCTTATCGCGCTCTCGCTCCCGCTCGCGCTCACCAGCGCGCACTCGCTCTCGCTCGCCGATGCGTACCCGCTCGCCCATCCTGAGCTCGAGATTGTCGCACGACAACTCTTGCGAGTCCATGGATGCGGCTCCTAGCCCCCGCTCTATTCAGACGGAGGCTTCCTCCTTCGCGGCTTCACCGCATTTCTCGTCCGAAGAGGACGAAGCTGCCGGCTTTACGGTGGTTGGCTCGAAGCGGAAGAGGCCTCTGGCCAAATCTGCTCCCGTGCCTCCCGCTAAGGCTCAGGCCCTCCGCCCTCCTACCCCGACCCAACCTTCTCAATCGGTCCCTGCCGATAAGAAGGAAAAGTCCCCTCCTCCCATTTTCCTTCGTCAGAAGGAAAAATGGGACCACGTATCATCTGCCTGTAAGGCGATGAACATCCCCTACACCCATGCCCGTTGCACCCGGGATGGGATTAAAATTCAGCTGCCCTCAGCAGCGGCTCACCGCAGCCTCACCTCTGTCCTCCGTAACGAACGCATAGGTTTCCACACCTATGCGCTCGAAGACGAACGCCTTCTGCGTGTCGTCATCCGCGGCCTCCCTGCGGAGCACTCCACTGAGGTGATAAAGGCTGACCTCCTCCTGCAGGGCTTCCCCGTCAGGGAAGTCCATCGCATGTACGGCGCCAGATCAAAGAAGACCTTTGATCTGGTACTAGTCGTACTTGACCTAACTAAAGAGGGCAAGGCCATCTTTAACCTTAAAGCCGTCAACGGCCTCTCAGGCTTATCGGTAGAGACTCCTCACCGTAACGGCACCCCATCCCAATGCCACAGATGCCAACTTTATGGCCACTCTGCGCGAAACTGTTTCTCCCGACCGCGCTGCGTCAAGTGCCTGGGTGACCACGGCACCGCTGACTGCAACCGCTCTCGAGACGCACCTGAGCCGCCTAGTTGTGTGCTCTGTCAGGCTGTGGGACATACCGCGAACTATCGCGGCTGCCCCATGGCCCCCAGAGTGAACAAAAAGGTGGCACAGAGGACGCCCGAGCGCGTTGCGCCTCCCAAAACCCCGCAGTACTCTAAGTCAACCCCTAAGGTGACTGTAGTACCCGCGCCAGTCCCGTCCCACAATGCGTGGAGCCGTCCCCTCCCTACCTCCAACTTTGCCCGTCAGGCAGTTCCCCTCCTCCGACCCCAGCAGCCGTTCATGCCTGCGTACGGCTCCCCGCCTGTAGCCCTCCGACCCTCCTGGTCGAGCTACCCACCCGGTTTCGGATACGGAGAAGGCCACTACTCCGATCAAGTCAATGATTTCACAAGAAATCTGCAAAATATGCGAGATCCGATTCAAATCGCAAATTATATTGCTCTAAATGACCAACTTCTTAGGTCCCTCCGTTCCCCCTCCCGCGTACAAAATAAAAAACCAATATGTTAGTACAAAAGGAGAGACTAAAACCCCATTCCGTCACCGTAGCGTTTTTCAACGCTGCCGGTTTAAAAAATCAACGCGACTTAGTTCACGACTTTTTGACCCGTCATCAAGTCGATATCATGTTAATACAGGAAACATTCCTAAAGCCCTCTATTAAAATCCCCCGAATGGCTAACTACCAATCCATCCGCAATGACAGAATAGGCCAAAGATTAGGCGGCACCCTGATCTATTTCAAAAGGTCTCTGCATTGCATCCCATTAGACACCCCTCCCCTATCCAATTTAGAAGCCTCTGTCTGCAGGCTAGCGATGACCGGTCATCCATCGATCATCATAGCCTCTTGCTATCTTCCCCCATCTAAGACCATGCTCGAAAGCGATTTAAATTCACTCTTTAGTCTGGGAAGCTCCGTCATTCTGGCTGGAGACTTCAACAGTAAAAATATCATGTGGAATTGCCACGTCACTACCCCGAACGGCAGGCGTCTTGAGAGCGCAGCCGATGCCCTTAACTTCGATGTCATCCCTCCAATGACTCCCACTCATTATCCCACTGCTATTGGGTATAGACCCGACACCCTAGACATGGCGTTGCTTAAGAATATAACTCTTCGGTTGCATTCTATAGAAACGCTACATGAGCTGACGTCAGACCATCGACCTGTCCTCATGCGTCTAGGCTCCCCTCCCGTCTCGACCCCTCCTACCAAGACTGTGATGCAATGGCATAAACTCGAGAAAGCTCTTGGGTCTATACATTCACCCAGCTTGGATAGGATCCCTGACGATATTTTATCCCCCGATGACATTACCGTTGCCGTCGACTCCCTGACCAACCATGTCACTACCGCTGTTAGCGGATTGTCGAAACAGGTACCGGCGGCGGGTGACCACCGCTGGGCCCTGCCAGACGATGTGAGACGGTTGATCACGGAGAAGAATGCCGCGATCCGTCGGTATAGCCGTTGGCCTTCCGACCTTAACCGGCATAGGCATCGTGTAGTGGAACGCAATCTTAAGAATCGAATCCGCGACTTTAGGGACGAACGGTGGGACGCAAAGCTCTCCGGGATCGAGCCAAGCCATCTGGCTTACTGGACGCTTGCTCGATCCATGAAAGCCGACAACGTCTCCGTTATGCCCCCTCTTTCCCGACCCAATCAGACCCCCGCATTCGAAGACGATGAAAAGGCAAACTGCCTAGCAGAAAGCCTCGAATCGCAATGCTCCCCTAGTCTCGCTCCCGTTGACCCTGAACACCTCGCTACGGTGGACAGTGAAGTCGAACGGTTAGTCTCTCAGCCCCCTAGCGCTCCTCCTCTTCCCCTGATTAAAGCCTCTGAGGTACAGACGATTATCAAGGGTCTCCATCCGAGAAAAGCCCCTGGTGCTGACGGCATCAGCAACAGGGTGCTTAAGAATTTCCCCACCGTCCTTATTTATCTCCTAGTCAGCATCTTCAATGCGGCTATGGCAACTTGCACTTTCCCCGACTCTTGGAAGGAAGCCACCGTTATTGGCATCCCCAAACCAGGCAAAAAGGCTACAGAGCCTTCTAGCTACCGCCCCATCAGTCTCCTCAGTTCCCTGGGGAAAATCTACGAGCGACTCCTTCTGAATCGTCTCTGGTCCCACGTTACCGAGCTCAAAATCCTACCCGATGAGCAGTTTGGCTTCAGGGCTAAACACTCTTGTCCCCAACAAGTGCTCCGCATCACGGAGCATGTGCTCTCTCGATTTCACCATACCTGGCCGGCAGATACTGGTGCAATCTTTCTCGATGTGGCAAAAGCTTTCGACAAGGTCTGGCACAATGGTTTGATTTACAAGCTATCCAAACTCGGAGTGCCAGACAGGCTCGTGCTAATCTTACGAGACTTTTTACTCAATCGAAGCTTTCGCTATCGCGTAGAGGGTACCCTTTCGGACCCTAGACCTATCAGAGCTGGTGTCCCTCAAGGATCCATTCTCTCTCCCCTCCTATATACGCTGTACACCAGCGACGTCCCTCGCACCCATCAGGTGGAAATAGCCCTATTCGCCGATGACACAGCCCTGTACACATCCGATCGGAACGCCGATCGGGTGTGTATAAGGCTGCAGAAGGCTCTCGATGCACTAGGTGCATGGTTCCGTAAATGGCGGATAGAGGTTAACCCGACGAAAAGTGCCGCCGTGTACTTTTCAAAGGGTAACCGTAATCCTTCCAGATCCGTCACTCTCTTTGATGAACCCATTCCCTGGGTGAAGTCAGCTAAATACTTAGGCGTAACCCTTGATTGTCGTCTATCCTTTGTCAAACACGTACGCACAGTACGTAACCGCGCCAAATTTATTCTTTCGCGCCTTCAGCCACTCGTATGCAAGAAGAGTAAAATGTCTCTTAGAAATAAGTTGACGCTTTACAAAACTTGCATACGACCTATCATGACTTACGCCTCCGTAGCGTTCGCTCATTCGATCAATTTAAAACCCCTCCAAGTAGTTCAAAATCGATTTTTGCGCACTATCACGGGTGCCCCGTGGTACATGCGTAATATCGATCTTCATCGAGATCTCGAACTCGAATCTATAGCCGAATTATTATGCCGGTTTTATGATTCGGCTCCCCACCATCCGAATCCCTTAATTAACTCGCTACCCGATTATCCAGTAGATCCGCCCGTTAAACGTACCCTCCGTAGACCTAGACACGTTTTAGGTGACCCAGATGACACGATCACCGCCGCGAATGCGGCGGAGGTCGCTTCATCGAGTCCGGACACAGGAAACACTCCACAATCACACCGACCCCGGCGGCGGGGTCGAAGACGTCTCCCCGTTAACGCCCCTTCAGGGCGAAGAGTCTCTCCGTAGCTCCCTTCTCCGGCAACAGCCCAAGCCGAGGTCCGTACCTAAGTGGTGCCCTTGTGCTCGTTGCCAACAAAACCAATTTTGTAATGGCGTAGCGCCTTCTGCGCTCGCCAGTAGCCCGGTAACGCTGTCGGAAATCGCTAGGCGATTATACCAGCATTTTAGTCCGTTCGAAAAAAAAAAAAAAAAAAAAAAAAAATTGCCGAAACTTGAAAACGAAGTGAGTGGTAGGGCAGTATGTAAACACACACTCCTCTCGATCCTGCTGCAGCAGTATTTAGGGAATTATTGCCGGCAGCGCGAGGGGCAGCGGCAGGGGCTGAATGTAAATGAGGTAATAAAGATAAAATAAATTTATTATCTATGGAAACTAGGGACAAAATTGGTGTCATGTGGTTTCACTAGTCCAGCCAAAGAAGTTATTACATAATTTAAAATAGTATTCAAAATTCAATCTATTCAAAACTAAAATAGTAAAGAATCTCAACTCAATTCAATAAATTAAAATCAATAAATAAGAAATATCAAAAATAAGAAGTAAAAGTAAAATGTCCGTATATCAATATCACAATAGAGATGTCAAGGTGAAAATTAAAAAAATCATGAACCGTATAATGATGTTTTTCTATTGCCTTATCCATTAAAAGCTTATGCAGGGTATTTTTAAAAATATTTAAATCCCTAATGGCTCGTATAGTTAGCGGAATGTGAATGTAGATTATTGGTGCCATAGACAACACACTTAGTCTTAATAATGTCGTTTTGCATGGCAATAGGTGTAGGCTACCCTCCCAACGACTCCCGACAGCATAACGGTTGAAAAATTTCGGATTGCTTTTCACAAAAGCTCCTACCTCACAGATGTACTAGAAGACAATCATTTTCTGACACAATATTTCAGCAACGGCTTCCGAATTTGTACAAAGACGCCCTCGTGTCGTTTATTCGGGTATGTTCGGCCATGGTTCGGTTTATTCCAGACTGTTCGGGTCTCATCATACAATAATTTTGTATTTCGAACGCATAGCTAAATGTTACACATCCGTACCGTGACCCTTCTAATACATTACCTTTGGCTTACGGTATAGATTATTAATCAAACGAACAACTAAGTTGACGGTATCCCCTAAGGTATATACATGCTTTTATATAAATTTTATATAGTTTTTTTCCTACAATGCATGCGTCTATAAGTAGGGTACTTATAGACGCATGCATTGCATGCATCGCATCAAGAACTTTTATCAACACAAAAGAGCATGCAATAATAGAAGTACATAGGTAGCTAGTCGCTGCCTACTACCGATAAAACACAGTAAAAACATGGCTTACCTTATGTTTGCGCACAATGGGCTGTGAGGGCTCGTCTCGTGGTCAACTAGGTGGTTGCTCGAATTGCTAGAATCGTAGGTAACAGAACTATCACTAATACTGCAAAAGTAGGTACGTAGGTACGTCGTACGGGCGACGCCATTACACTTCTTCTTTTTTCTTTTATTTTTTCCGTTCTGTCATTTTACAGACAATAAACTGCCAATGTCAAATAAATAACACTGCTTCATTTCAACATTCTTCTTTTCGTAGGTACTTGATTAATTTGTCTAGATATTATGTATACCTAAGTATTTGTATAAGTATTTGTTTTTGTATCATTCATGTTTTGTATGTGTTATATGTGTATCATTCATGTAAATTTAAATGTACTATGAATATTGTTATCTCGCTCGTGGCTTCACCCTAAGGTACAGACTGAAAACTAGCGCTTCTCCCAGCGCTACAACGCTTGGGAGTGGCATTTAAGCTGAGCCTGGACCTGTTTGGCCACACTCACATGGGGAAAGGCAGATGGGTACTCAACTCACATTAGAGTAGGTAGGTAATGTTCCTATTGTGGGGAAACGTTTGGAGTTGGTACAAGGGGGCTCATTATTGGCTACTTACCTATCTACTAGGTTTCCTAGGTAGGATTAGGTAGGTAGATACCTATATTCTAATCTTGTTTGTTTTTTGTACCGACTTCTCTTAATACAAGTTTCTGTTTATTGTAAGTACTTCCCTATGTTATGTTGTCTCTTTTTCCCTACTTATTTCTTATCTTTGTTTGTATGCCAACCTATCTACCTCTTTTAGATGTAATTTTTCCTTATGTGTGTGTGTCAAATAAATATATATTCTATTCTATTCTATTCTATTCATTGTAGGAAAAAAATATGACTTATTAATAAACTGCAAGCAAAAAAATAACTTTGTTTAAAAAATATGTAGTGATGATGCCTGCCTTACGTCTACTGGTAGAGAGTTCCACAGACGCACGGCTAATGAACGTTTTACCATAATAGAAACTACTGTGCACAAGTGTTTTGAGGGATGAGTTGTCTAGTAACCTCAGAAAAAAGGTATTGGAGGAATGGAGGTACTCAAACCTTTGCCATTATATTTTTATTAATTTAAAGTATGGGAAAAGGGAAAGTGTCGATTATAATTAAAAGCTCGCAAGGTACTCTCTGGTACTCATAGATAATCCATAGATTTGGTACCAAGTACCATAGTACCAAGGACAACATTGAGTAATCATTGTAGGAATAACTTTTTGTATTTAAAATGCCAAGTTTAAAGAATCGAAGAACTTATGTTGCAAACGCTCCTGGACTATATAATGGTCTTATAAAAGCTTGTGATAAGCCTTATGAGTAGGCGAATAAACTTAGCTATCTACAATATAAATAATATAACACAACCTTGTGAAATATACCCCTATAAGGTAGGAAACGTGGTAAGTACTAGACAGATTAGAATAATTTATATAATATGAATACGCTTTCAGTAAAAAGGGTTGTTTCTAGCATATTTTCCTCAACACATCGTTGAGTTGTGTTGGTAAATTATATTTACTCTGTTTCATGTTTTGTATATTGTGTAAAAAACATAAGCCGGTAGTAGGTACACGTTTTTCTAAAAAGGTTTGTGCTAGAGGCGTATCACAGACCGAAACACGGGAATATGACGGCAGGTTTACTCTAAACGCAAATTCGTATTTTCGTTTTGAGTTACACTGCGCAACATATCAGGCAGCAACAACTTAGCTATGTTATGGTTTACCGAGGTCCCGCAGTGGAACAGCATAAAAGACATAAAAAAAAATCTAAATAATCTACACCATATTTGTACGGCTTACTGACGGAACAAGTCGATGATACACATGACGCTATTATGGTAACCACTTACATAAATTTAAGAAAGCATTGCATCACATGTTAGGAACCATGATTGCTCATTGCCAATTCGTATTGCTGATTCTGAGAACTACGTCTCAAAATGTACGGTAGCTTAAAACTTATATACAGAAGAAGGGTACGGGTCAGATGCAGGTTAGTCGCGGATGTATTCCATACACGACAACACACCGAACGAGTGCGCGGGTCGGGTAGGTCGCCCAACACAATTTAAACCCGCACTTAACCACGCACCCGCCCTCTGTGTGTTACGCTTTAGTTCTTAAAGCATTGTAATTTCTATTGTGACTAGTATACAAGAAAAACAAAGCCTTTACCGTGTGATTTTAGCGCATATACTTGACAATTAAATAAAAACGATTAGAATATTTTCAAAATTCAATTTTGAAAATCCCCACTAAAATATTCTTACAGTTAGGAATTTTTATAATACCATCAAAATGGTAGAACATTTTTACAACAATCTGTTAATAAATAATCTTTATCAAAATTAAAATAGGCAAGAAGGTAATAGGGAAAATTAAAAGTATACCTACATAAATATGCGAATAAGCATTTAAGAAGTTGTTGGTAGTAAGGTTTTCTCTACAAGTTTTTAATTACATTAAAAAGTTTTGGAGTGAGAAGACCAGTTTGTTTTTATAAGAAACTAGTTTGTGGTTAGAGATGTGTCCAGTCTACTTTCACTTCGTAGTATTATCAAATTTTACCAAAACTGTCATTTACAATAAACTCAAATTAAATATTATTATCTTTACTAATAATATTATAAAGAGGAAAGATTTTATTGTTTGTTTGTTTGCATTGAATAGGCTCTGAAACTACTGGACCGATTTCAAAAATTCTTTCACCGTTGGGAAGCTAATTACAATATACCCTGAACCTGACCAATATAAATTTAAAGTCTCTACGACCAGTGGTTTAGGCTGTGCGATGTCTATGTCAGTCAGTTAGGAAAAAGATTTCTATAATTGGTAAAAAGTCCGAACTACGTCCCACGCCTAGCCGTGGTACTTATAAGTACTTTTTAGCAGCTTTGTTGTAGTGCTCCAACTTTCATAAACATTTTTAGTTACTACTTTTTTACCGTGGCGAGGTGTAGTTTTAATTAAGAAAAACAAACTGCTATCGTAGATAAACTTTTATTATTAGCATAGAGGATCGGTGGTCTAATGAAAGTGACCCCGCCTTCTAATCCTCGAGTCGTGAGTTCAAATCCAGTCGTGGACAAATTCTATCGATAAAACTATGTGCGGAATGCCAGTGCTCCCAAACGGTGAAAAAAAACATCTTGAGGAAACCAGTTAGTAATCCAACAGCGTAGAGACTTGACATTTTCAGGGTATATCGGCATTGGTGCGTAAAGACGTACTAAGAAAGGAATTTACGAAATTCAACCCCTAAACGGATACAGTGGGGTTTTAATAATGGATTAAAACAATTTTACGTCGGCGAAGTCAAGCACGTTTTGATAATTAATAATGTATATAGTGAAGTACCGGGTGCTTCAGTCTTGTAGTTACATCAATAATTACAACTCACTGAACCCAGTCTGAATGTTAAAACCATTGTACGATGCACTCTGATGTCATGAACGATTCTGTGCTGTATGGATCTGCTTTATATTTCATAGCTGCCTTCCTGGATTTCATCGTGTCAACGCCTGACCAGCTACGATATTTGCATTTCTAGAAAAATGAATTTAGATACAGAACATTTTAATGCTGCTATGTTTTATTTTGTGAAGAACACTTGCTCCTAAAATATAATCTTTTACGAATCCTATTATCTTTTGACGACCAATGTGGCGCGGTGGGCGGGTTCGATTCCCGCCTCGGGATAAATGTTTGTACGAACTGCAAATATTTATTCCCGGTGTTCTGGGTATTTTCTATGTATAATAAAAAATATCTATGTATGTAATATATTGTATAAAGTATATCAGTCATCTAGTACCCATAACACAAGCTCTGCTTAGCTTGGGGCTAGATGATGCTGTGTGGATTGTCCAGCATTTTTATTACTATTATTAAGGCAAGGCTTTGTAACCACTTAACATCAGGTGGGCCATATGCTTGTTCTATCAGCAAATTGTTTAAAAAAAAACACCCGTCGGGTATTTCCATTGAGCTCTCCGATCAGAGGTTCTAGTATTAAAAATTTTACATTTGTGATGTAAACGTATCGTAGCGATGACCAAACTACAATTGAGGGGTAACCGTGGGCTCGATAGTTTGTTTACTGTACCGTGAGTTTAGTCCGAACAGGCCCGAGCAGACTCGAACAATGGGTACGACTGAATTTTCGTACAAATCCGGAATCCGTACAAAAAATGGTAAACAGTGCTATCTGTCAAGCGTACAGCAACGGTAGTTTTGACGTTGTTTTTGACAGTTTGCAACCGTGCTATGATCATGGTATGGATACCATGTGCTCTTTTAGCCTCCAGATAGGCAAGACTTATCGATGCCATACAATTTATGTAGTTCAAATGTTAACAAGATTTACACCACAAATGTCAAAGTTATAGGCTCTAAGGCCTCAGGGCATCCGATGTCGTTCCTACTACGTCATTGCCGGCATGTTTATATTTATCTAAATAGCTTGTATTATTCGACGGGTCATGTATCATGCAAGGATTTTATGTTGACGTTTGGACTTAGATCAACATAGAGGTAATAAAATGTGGTCGCCTCAAGGCATTTAAAATAGGGTAAAATATATTTTATGTTGTAGTGACGTTTGGATGGATAACATCTACCCTTCGGTCCCTCGCGGCCTCGTAAAAAGCTAGTATGTTAAACGTGTGATTTTATATACCATTGCTAAAGACCATTACTAACGGTACGTGGAGATCAGTTTTTTTGTAAAAGCTTTAAGTTTAGAAGAAGATAAAGAACCTAATTTTATATGTATACTGTCATGTTGAATATCATAATCGAATTAGGTTCATATACCCGATGTCGAAATCTTATCGTGGCATTTTATTAAATAATTAAAAATGTATTCCCCGCTAATAGGGATAGAGTGGCACTTGGTTAAAAGTTTAAAAATCGTCCAAGTGCGAGTCGGACGCGCGCAAAGTACTCGCAAAGGGTTCCGTACGAATCAGTCATTATTGATAATAAAAACGGCAAAAAAATGACGTTTTTTGTATGAGAGCCCCTGAATATTTATTTTATTCTGTTTTTTAGTATTTGTTGTTATAGCGGCAGCAGAAATACATCTCTAAAAATTTCAACTCTCTAACTATCACGCTTCATGAGATACAGCCTGGGTGACAGATGGACAGAAAGACAGACAGACAGCGGATAGATTTTTTTTTGGCGGAATGCATTATAATTTCACTTTTCTGTCATGCAAAAAAGCAGAAATCAGCTGAACGCTTTTCATGCGTGCGTGCAAGTGTTTCACAAGAAACGGTAATGGCTTAATAATCTTCACCACCCATCTGCATGACACGAACATAATTTCCGGAAAAATGTTGGTTTATGTTGGTTTCTCTGAGAATACCCGTTTCACAGCTCGGCAGTTGGTAATAGTTCGCCTTCTGCGCTTTAGGTTGTAGGCTCGATTACCACCGAAGACAAATATTTATTTTGTATGATGAACATTATTTGTTCCATGTGTGAGTGTTATAATGTCAGTTAGTAAGTATGTATGAAAAATATTTTAATTTTATTTTTTAATCAATTAGAAGCTTTGCTTTTATTATGTATTTCATCCATATAATTTAGAGCTAGTTAGCTCTGTGTGGAAACGTCCACTACTGGTTATATATTTATAATAGTTTCTGGTGCAACTTTAACATAATATGTTGATAATATGAAAATATTATTTTCATTATCAATCGTTCTTACCTTCGATCAATGATACACCTAGATGACGGGTCACATACAAATCCATAACTAAAAGCTGTCCGCGTGAATATATACTTAGACCGCTACATTTATTAACTAAAGAAGTTTAAAAAAAATTATATACAGTTTTTAGTTCAACCTAATTACAACCATGTCACGTAGCAAATAATGGCAATAACTATCAAAACAAACAGATTTTTTGACGATTTTTTGCGGCGACCCTATATCTAGGCCTATCATTGATCGAAGGTTCTTACGTTTGTAAATTGGCGGCGGCACCCTTGAGTATCAAAACATGAGCATAACCCAACATGTTAATGTCGAACGTGTCTCTTTTTACCTCGGTACTAAAAATCCTCAAGGGTTTGACTTACCAAGAAAAGTGGGGGAAGATTTACCTTGAACTTGGCTCAAGCGGCAACCGTGCGGAATCGATAATACAGTCATATAACTACTTGTAAAGACAATATCAAGCTCGCTCTACTACAGAAACTACTAAGAGTTAGTTGTATAGCCAGCATATCCAAAGAGGAATACTTTATTGCTAGTTTTTTTCTACGATTTGCTGATTGAACAAGAAGATGTGATGTTGGACAAAGAATTAGTTTAGCTATCCAAAAAGGTAACATTGCCAGCCCTTTGGGTAAACTTTCTGCAGTCAGTGATTTAAATTCTATTTTCTACCTATAGTAAGGACTTACAGTTAGAAAACAGAGTTATTTTATAATGTGTAGGTAGTTTAAGTATATACGAGTACAAAGGAATTTCTTATAAGAGGATGGAAGGAGACAGCAGGATCGTCATCTGCGACTAATGATAATAGCTTCCGAAATTCTGGAGCGGAGAAAACGGACGAAGACTTAAAACTATGGCTTATTGGAATTTATTTTAATTAGAAAAACCAGCTGGAATGGTTTTTAAGTAACGCATAGTAATTTAAGTTAAGCACTGTATATTTTGTATGAGCCACGAAGGTCAAGATTGAATTCCCGAGGCAGGACAAATGTTACATACTTATTTGTGCCACTAAGTATCACTAACTCCTACTTTAGGTAAACCTTTGCCGTGGGAAGTTCTATCTGTGTGCCTTAAGTTGATGGACGCAAGGTAGTGTATTGTAGGGCACGTGATCTGCAACTACTATGAGATTATGCAAAGCATAGTGTGGGTATGGGCCCACCTCATGCTTGTCAATAACCATCGGTTCTTCCATCAGCAAGAAGTAAAACAAAAAAGGTTTGGACCTTTTTTGTTTTGCGATGGATGCACGTTGGCGTGCATTAAACAAATTAAAACATAAGAAGTGAAATTACAGGCACACACACAGCTAAGTTGATGCCTCAGGTTGATGAACGCTGTGTCGTGAATCGTAGGGCACGTTCCTAACAAGCGTGACCTGCGAGGCAATACTTTGTCATAGGCGATGGTAACCACTTAACATCATGTAGGCCATCTGCATGTTCTATCAGAAAATAGTATGCCATTTCAAACTAAATTTGGATTAAAAACTGTTTAAAGATTCTCGGTCTTCGGTTTTCTTCGAAACTTAGGAAAACGGGAATTCAAATCAAGTTATAATTATTATTCTAATTGCTTACATTTTGAGCTAACACTTCAAGTCATGTTTATTACAACAGTACAAAGAAAAACCAATTATGAAGATCCCTCAGTAAATTAGAGAGAAAGAAACCTCACGAAATAATTTATACTTGAACGAATTACAGAAAACGAATCCAAAACATTGTGACTAGGGGGTATGAGTAAGAACTTAGGTACTATTTATGATTATTTTTTGCACTAATATGTAGGTAAACCTCGTTGACTTGTCAGCCAATTATTTACCAACTAGTAGTAATAGATTATTACAAGCTTACCTCTATATAATTATATGTCATTGACAAAATAATGAATAATATCATTATTTTGTGTATTATGGAAAAAATAATACTTACATAATAAAAAGAATGATCTTAAAAATGTAAAAAAAAACTATAACATTAAAAGTAATGGCTGGATAAATAATATATCAAAACGTAGAAATGTCAGCAAAATTTAGTAGGTAATCTAGATAAAACTCACCTGGATTCTCTACTCCAAACGACAAAGGCTTAATACCCTTGTTTTGCAGTCCTATCCCAAGGTTCCCAGATAAAGTGTCGCCATTTGCGTCACCCCAGAATTTTCCCGAGATGGACGGCACGCAATAAAACTGAATGTTATCTGGCTAATTTTTTCCTTTGCCTCAAAACTCGCCCGCTCATTCGCTATAACAGAAATCTTCAGGGATATTACGAAGAAAGTTGGGAATTTTGCTGGGAAAATCGAAATTTGCCGAGTCACATTTTCATCAGGCACAAATTTAGATATTTATACCAGAGAATGGTTTATTCAACTTCACGCAGATTGAAACATTTATCATAATTTTACACTTTAGAACCGGCTTAGATTTACTCAAACGTTTGATAAACTGGTGATAACATAAGGGAACAAAATTGAGTTTTAATACCAGTGCTGTTTTGAATTATGCCAGGTAGTAATAAGTTAAGACACGAAAGTTTCTTTGTTACACGCACAGAAGAAATTCGGTACAGCACTGAGTGTGCTTCATTATCATCATCAGCCTGCAGAAGGTTACTGCTGGACATATGACTTCCCTATAAGTTTATCCACTGACTTACTGCGATCCATTATTGTTGTCGATCCATCGGGTCAGAGAGCGTCCTACGCTTCGTCTTCCGGTTCTTGGTATCCATTCGATAACCTAAATTCCCCAGTCGCTGTTGGTTCCATGAGTTACATATAATAACCTGCTTATTGCCACTTCAGCTTGCTGATTTTGAAAGCTATGTTGGTGATCCTGGATTTCAGAATTTCAGATTCAGTCGTACCTTATTTTTTTGTTGCTTACAAAATGTTTAGGTATGTTTATGTCAAATATTATATTGCTATTGTTTTACGTAATTTACAAGCTCAATATAAAAAGTACAACTACGCTAACCTATTTCTTCTACTAAATCAATAAACAGTTCGAATTGATAGAACCCAATTTTATTTTATTAGATACCTACCGCTCTCTGAAAGTTAATCAAGAGGGGCCGTGTTTCGTACAATTTGTAGGCCTATTTGACCCTTCATAACAGTCAACAGGGTCCTTAATGATGTTTTCGTTTAAAAACGAGTATTGAATTTTGGGGATTAGCACTAGTTTGAATCTTCGAACTCGGTACAGGAAACCTCCTCCTTGTGATTTTGTAAATAGATATCTACTTGCAGGTATTAATTGTTATGATCTTTTTAGAAATAAATAAGTGTTTTTTTTTCTTTATCATTTTAAAGTTATGGACGCTTTACAGCTTGGTTTACAGTTAGCTATGCCTTGTGCGTTGTAGGTTGTGTGTTTGATCCTCCAAGGACAAACATTTTGTGTGATGAACACAAATGTTTGTTCTGTGTCGATCTGCAAAGATTTATTCCGGGTGTTCTGGGTATTTTCTATGTATAATAATAAATATCTATGTATGTTTTGTATTAAGTATATCAGTCATCTAGCACCCATAACAAAAGCTCTGCATAGCTTGGGGCTAGATGATGCTGTGTAGTTTTGTCCAGCATTATTGTTGTTATTATAGTGTGAGGCAAGCGATATTAACTTTAAAAACACTTAAACTCGTGCTTACCTTCATGACCTTTCAAGTACCTATTCGTTGCGAGTAACGGCTTGGTTTTTATTGACACCGTAATTTGTCAAGGTTATCGTGTACTCTGGCAATTCTGCTTAACGAGTCTAACGGGCTACAGTTTAAGGTATATTAGGTTTGGACTTTGCATTTGCTCAAAAACGGCAAAAGAAAACATTATGAAGAAGTCGCTTAGTATTCTAGCAACGCCGATGGGCTTGCAACCTGTCGCGTATGGAACAGAATATTATGTAAAGTGTGGGGATATTTAAAATGTAGCTAGCTACGTGCCTTTGGCTACCCCATGCAGACATAATCAATAATATTGGCTTGAGTACAGAGGCTCTGCTCAGCCTCAGCGAATATCTATTGTGGATGCAGTCCTGAATGCTTTTAAAGAGTTATCAAAACAAAAACTGTTAAAGTTGTGACCAAACTAAAAGAGTTTTATTGTTTTTTAATAAGCCTTTATTAAATAATCTCGCTTAAGCTGAAATGTGTCTATGGGACCACACACAGTTTGTAAAAGTATTTCTTTAAGAAAAATAGGAAGAATAACTTTTTGTATTTAATCTAATAGATATCTTCTCAGGTCTCTTAGTACCTACCTACTTGAAATCATTTTAAGGATGTCTAAGAAGACAACAGATCAGAAGTTTGTTCAAATATTACATTCAGTTACATTTTGCAGTAGTTGGTATTCCATACTTCGCAGGATTCTTCACTATTTCCTTCAATGTTAGAAAACACTGGTATTACGCAAATACACACATTACTTGTATTACATTTTTCGGTAAAAAAATCCAGTGGAGCCCAAACGAAACCCACGACCTTAGGATCAAAAAGAAGACCACTAGATCCCCGAAACATTTCTTTATTATACTTATTTCCATTTGAAAATGTTAAAGTGAAATGAAATGGAAAAGTTTATTGACAAAACGCACAAAGGTTACAAGAACAACTAAGGATACAAGAAGGATGTAATATTCATGAAGTAGGCTACTGAGTTCCACTCAGCGTGGCAAAACGGCTAGCGTTTTGGAGACACATATAACATTGTCAGATCTTAGGACTAGATACAGGTTTTGGTGCTAATACACATAATATACCCATGTAATGGTAAAACATGCAAATTGTGTAGTAAGTTCTACTCGAGTAGCTTTTCTAGCTGGTAGTTTTATCAACACGCCACACCATCTTTTTACACATCATTGTTCTGTGCGAAAGTTTTTAAATAAATAGATATTAAAATAGGTAGTGTTCGGTTATCGAGCAGGCTTTGATAGTAATGTCGTCAAGCATGTTTAGGGAACTACGGCGCTAAAGTACCGTATTAAAAGCATCCTGAGGTTTATTTCACTCGAGTTATTTAAACTCTCGATAGTGCAGTTGGCTAGCGCAACACCGTAATAAGGGGAGGGTCGAGGGTTCAAATCCCACTTGAGAAAATATGTTTTGGGATTATATAAAATCTTTATCACTATAGCTAACAAATTAGGTAATATTTTATTCTAGAAATTTGGAAAACTGTATGATGATGATTAAATACGTGGTACAAAGGCTCATGTAACTGAGAGGAAGGGACATGTCAAGCTCGATAACACCGCAGATCGAGTACCTGAAGTCACTTTCACGGGTCAAATGAAAGAATGTCTTCACTTTGCGACGCTCATTTTTATCTGTAAAAAAATAAGATACATGTACCATTACTAATGTTAGGTTTTAGAATATTGACATTTTGTAAGAAAGTTATTTTTGGATTTTATTAAGTTCGACTTTCTGTTTTTTTTTTCACTGTGGTATCTGTCCGTCAATCGACAGAAAATTTCGTGAATGTCAAGTATAATTGAGTATAATACAATAAAATGCTAAGAATATGGACTAAAAGCTGTAGAAATGCACCTATAATAGCAACCTAATACACTAGTTTATGCTCTTTTCGCTTACGACAACGTCCAGATGTGAGAAAATAGCGCATATACATTCATTAATTCATTTTTAAAGTTATTCAGTACATTGTCCATCGTTTCAAATGACGGAAGAGTCATTTTACACTTTTCGAAAAATATCATACTTGTAAATTAAAAACTCATGAACGACCTTATTGCTCTCAGATAGGTAAGAACTATCATAATAATGTCGCGTTGACATTTCTATGAAAGTTCCCGGCACAGACTACTAGGATGCTAACGCATGTTCCCGGACGATTAGTTGTATTTTTTATAATATATTTGAAAATAATGCATTAGACCATTTAAAAACAACATAATAACTGCAAAAAAAAGAGCATATTGTGTGTATAAAATGCCATGTGTAGTTGAAGACTGTGATTCAAGAAGAAAACGAAGCGAAAATGAGGATGTGTCGCTATCTTTCCATTTGTGAGTTTTACTGGAAAATTTGTGTTATTTATAGAACCAAATGCTCAGAATATCTTTGTAAATTATGTTGCCTCCAGTTTTCCCGTACATTTCCACCTGTTTTATTAAGTTTTCATACGATAATTACAAACAACATAATTTAATCATAGTGATGTAGTAAATTGTATCGATATAAAAAATGTCGACGATTCTTACCATTCATAATTATTATGGTTTTAGATTTCCCAAAGAAGAAAAGATGAAAAGTTTATGGTTACAATTAATACAAAAAAGCGAAAATTTGACACCGAATAAATTCAACTACTAGTAATACTTATAACCTAATGAATTCAAATAAAATACAGTGTCGACATTGCAAAAATATATGCTAGCTGCCGATAGCTAGAGCGACCGGAACATCTGGCCACGCAGATTTATCATTAATATATCTAAGGTATAGTATGATTTCGTTATAAGATTTGACTTTAAGTTACGAATATAAAGTTTAGTGGCATTTTCTGGAAGTTTATTTAAGGAAACGTACAATGTTCCTCATTTCTGACCTGTTTACTTTTTTCAGTCGAAATTTATGAATATCTCGGAGCGTTGTAAATACGAAGTAACTACTACTAAGAAAATTGTCCTAAGAAATTTGTGGAATCCAGCATTATTATTATTAACTTGCGACAGAGCTGTATTCGCGTCAAAGTAATCATTTTTTAATTTATTGACTTTGAAGACCGAAGACATATAATCAGCAAAAAGTACTAAATATTTCACATATACTCTTTATAAACTCCATTATCTCCCTGCCCTTATCCCACAGTATTTAGCCCTACAGATATACCTATGTCCTTTATTTATCGATATCGAACTCGACATAGCTACAACACTAACATCACAGAATACTACATATTATTCGTAAATGTTAGTGATATCTGTTCAAAAGACGGATATAAAAGTATGTATGCATCCCTTTCTTGTACCATTTCAATATCGTAAGTGAAAGCAGTACAAATTTTGTGTAATTGGTTGCTATTTTATCATGTCTTCTATTAGTTTCTAATTCTATGATAAAATGTTTCTAGTCAAGTCGAGTCAATAAAAAAAAAGAAAATTCGGCTGTCGTAGCAAAAGCAAAGGATAACATTTTCGTTCAAATCAGGATGCCACATAACACAGGATAACACTTTCATTTCAATTGATTTCACTTTGTGCTAAGACCTCATGTAGTGTTGGATAAAATACCGTTAAAATTACACACTAGGAAAATAATAATTACTTTCTTCTTCAAATACGGAAAGGAATTGAAGGAAATACACGAGGAAGACAATTAAATTGAAAAAGTAATGTTTTTTTCGAACATGACAAAAAGTTAGTTCGATTAAATTGCTCTGGCAGTACTGACAGGAGTTGACGGTAGCTTGACAGTCAAGAAGGATATATATGTTCTGTGGTCAAGATAGTTGAACCGATCAAGCTCCTCTATGAAAAAGCAGTTGGTATGGAACGTAGAATATAATAGTCTTCTTTTTCTATGGTATGGAACACATGTGGCAGTATGTCTTGTGTTTGGTCGGTCGATAATTCTGTATTGTAAGTGCTATTTTAAGGAAATCGATGTAATTACCTTTCTGTAATACTACTTAATTAAATGACTATTTAAATTATTTGATTGGTTTTGCTTCCCTACTTTTGGTGGTGACTATTCTTACACTAACTAAAGTATATTTTGAAATATCTATTTTCAAACTAGTTTTCGACCTTTTGTTGTAACTATGAGAGTGTACTATGTTGTAAAATAGTCTTAAAGCTAATTTAGATATTTGATTTATTTATTTTTGGACTAGTTTTTGACTATTCTTCACATTGTACCAACGTAATGAGGATAACAACAATAATGTACATGAGGGTGAAAATTTCTCAAAATGATGAACGCAGTACAACTTTATGCATTCGAGTACAACATAGGGCACGTTTCTAACGCACGTGACATGCAAGGCAATGCTTTATTATAGATGAATGTATCAGGGAATATAAGTATTAATAAATAATAATAAATAATGCCGGACGATCCACACAGCATCATCTAGCCCCAAGCTAAGCAGAGCTTGTGTTATGGGTACTAGATGACTGATATACATAATACAATATTATATTACATAATAATAATATAATAATAATGCTGGACAATCCACACAGCGTCATCTAGCCCCAAGCTAAGCAGAGCTTGTGTTATGGGTACTAGATGACTGATATACTTAATACAATACATTACATGCATAGATATTTTTTATTATACATAGAAAACACCCAGAATACCCGGAATAAATATTTGCAGATCATACAAACATTTATCCCAAGGCGGGAATCGAACCCGCAACCTCCGCGTCGCAGGCGGACATTCGCCCGCCTCACCACATCGGTACACATACACATACACACACACACACACACACCCTTGTTTGTATAGACACCCTTACGAGGACACTAGTTGTGGCTGACTGAACCGAGGACTCTCTAAAAAACGGACTTAATGACCTCGTAGGCGTATTTGAATAAGACAGAAAGAGAGAGGATAAAAAATCTAGAGCGATGAGCTGATTCGTATAGCGCTATCTCAACATTTTTGCGTATGAAAAACGGCTAACAAACCGAGGATCCAAGTCACACAGTCGAACGTGACAGGCGATGCACATGTAAGGACTTTGTGTATGCAAACCGAGGACCTCTCACGTAAGACTTGGGACACCCTTCCGAGGACCAGGTTTAACACAATATTTCTTTTATTTTGTACAAAGCGAGGACAGTGTGTTAGACTTTTCATATCCAAACTGAGGTCAGTTTTCCAAGCAGAGCTTGTACAAAGCGAGGACATGGAAAATTTACCTAAAGCATTTTTTTCAATTTCTTGCATGTTGCATTGCAGACTATCTATGAAATAATGAATAATTTTTGAATAAAACGAAGTATTAACTGAGGATAAGATGTTGTCTTTTCGTTTGTCGGCATTCACAAAGGGTTGTCAAAAAGCACCTACCGTTTATAGTTATAAATTAATAAAGTTACCAGTAAGAGATGATGTTGCAGCCAGGGTCTTCTTATAAGATCACTCCTGAGTAGCTTTTAGTACCATCTTCAAATTAGCATGCTCGTTAGACAAGCAATAAAAACTAAGATACCTATAATGAGCTGATGCTGTAGCCAGGGTAATCTCCTCAAAAGGTAACTCCTCAGTAGTTGATAGCATCAACTTTAAAATTTACGTACGCGTTAGACGTACAATTCACAAATTATTTCATCATCATCATTAACAGCTTGTAGAAGTCTACCGCTAGACTTCCCCCAAACGTTTCCAGAAAAAACGGATTTTACGCCATTTCTATTCATCGGCTTTCCGCGATCCTAACAATGTCGTCAGTCCATCAGGAGGGCATCCTACGCTTTGTTATCCGGTTCGTGGTCGCCATTCGAGAATCTTTATTCCTTAACGGTTGTAAGTTCTGTGAGCTATATGGTCTGACCATTGCCACTCCGACTTGCTGATTCTTTTAGCTATGTCGGTGACCAAGAAGTACCAAGACTTCTACTGATTTCCTCATTTTGATTATATCTCTAGTGGAACTCCCAGCATAGCTCTTTTCATAGCCTGTTGTACGACTTTGAGCTTATACTATATCAAACCAATAGTTGGTGACCACGTCTCAGTTCATAAGATATCACTGGTAACTCGTAGGTACTAATTATATAATTTCGTCTCGAGGTTTTCGGTATCTGTTACAAGTTGGATTTGTCGGCTCATCTCTCATCGTCTGACTCAGATAAACATAATGGTCTACAACTTCGACGATATTGCCCCCAATTTGTACCGGACAGACGCAACATGAGTACTTGACATGATTCTCGTCTTACTCATTTTCATCTTAAGACCAACAACAACAATTACAATAAAACAACAATTATTGGAATCTCTGAGCATTGTTTCTAGGTTTTCCAGCGATCCCACCATGGTCAATATCGAAGGTAAGTTCTGTATGCGCCATTGATATTAATGCCATACCTCTTCGGAGCTTGAAAATAATCTCCAGTGCAGAGGTGAACAGTTTCGAAGATATTACATTTCTCTGCCTCACCCTCTTTTGCAGTCGGTTTGGATTTGTACTCTGGCCCTAATGTTGGATAGACATGATGACATTAGTATACAAACACTTCGATGTACCAATAGTTGACTTGGAACCGTTGGAGCGACCGCAACACTGTTTCCTGAACGGAACTGGTTTCGACAGAATGGAATGCTTTTTTATAGTCCACAAACGCTAAACAAAGTGACCGATTATACTTTTCGGTCTTTTGCCTGCCTCCTTAGAACCTGCTGGAGCGTGTGGATGTGGTCTAAGCTTTTTCGGAACCCAGTTTGTTTGGGAGCCTGGAAGTCGTTGTCGAGCCTACGAGCGATACGTTTAGTAACTAATCAAATAAACAGCTTATAGACATGGGTCAGCAGCCTGATGGGCCTATAATTCTTTAGGATGATTTTATCAACTTTCTTAAAGAACAGTACCACGACGCTTCTACTCCACACCTGTAGCGTCCATCCTTGAAGATGACAGAATTAGTAATAATATAATAATAATAATAACTCAAAAACACTTATATAACTATGCAGAAAGCTGCTATCCTAAATACATGTCGGATTGTCAGAAAATTTCTGCAAAAAGACGTAAATCATGATTCGCACTTGGCTTAGGCCCGTGAGCTTCATTATCACCAAAATATTTATGTTTTGAGAAAAAAAATCCTTCATAATAATAATAATCATGAGTGCTTCAATCGTTTTCAGAAGCTCAGTCGTTATTCCGTCCTCCCCGGTGCCTTGTTGTTCTTAAGCTGGAGAGTAGTTCTGACCTCGTATAGGCTGACGCCCGGGATATCTTCTGTGTAGTGTCGGGTTAAATGGACTCTTTGCAATGATGCAAGACCCCGCTGCAGGCAGGACTTTGCAATGAGGTGTTTAATTGTCAATATATCTTCTCGAGCTTTCCTAACACTTCGTAAAATTTTGCGTTATCTATCATAATTATTACTTTTTAATATTTATTTTATTTTACTTTTTTTATATATGAGTTGTATAAACAACAGGATACTACTATAGAAGTAGGGAATGAAAGAGGTAAAGCTAACATTAGGCAAGGAGTAAGACAAGGATGCTCACTTTCACTTCTAATATTTAACATCATCATAGAAGCAGCTATTAAAAAAATATCAGAAGTTTCAAATAAAAGCGTCAAATTCAATGGAGACAATTAAATTTATAAGATTTGCAGATATTGCGGCAGTCACAGAAACGCAAGAAGACCTTCATGAATTAATAACAGTTATGAACATTATTTTTAAGGAATTTGCACTACAAATTAACATGAATAAAACTAAAATACTGACAACTCAGATAAAATTACAATAGAAAATGACACTATCAAAAACGTTAGCAGTTATAAATACTTGGGAAGTATAATATAACCTTGGACTCCAGATGTACCTACGCCAGATCAAGTCACAAATAGCTATAGCCAAACAAGCTTTTGATAATAAAATATATATATTCACATCTAGAATAACCAAAGAAGTTAAAAAGAAATTTATAAAAACATATGTATGGAGCTTAGCATTATATGGGTGTGAGACATGGACAATGACACAGCGGGATAAAGAACGACTTGAAGCTTTTGAGATGTGGTACTGGAAAAGACTGGAGAGGCTAAATTGGAAAGAAAGGATTACTAACGAAGAGGTTCTAGAACGAGTAATGGAGAAAAGGATTTTGCTCAAGAACATTCAAAACCGAAGAAGGAAAATGTTAGGCCATCTTCTACGACAAGACAACTACATAGAGAGCATCATCGAAAGAAAGGCAGAAGGGACGCAAAGGAAAGGAAGGCCAAGAATAAGCTATTTGAGCCAGATAAAGGAGAAGCTAGTTGTCATGTCGTACAAGAAGGTCAAGGAGGCCGCACTAGAAAGAGCGTACTGGAGAAAATTGCATCAAACCCCTGACAAGAGCTAGGCTCTTAAATTTAAGAGCCTAGAAGAAGAACAAAAGAAGATCATGATTATGCAGTATCTTGTTAGGCTAGTGTGGCACCCTTTGTGCTCCGAATATACTGCAGTATAACCTCCTGTCTGCTACTCGTAAAGATTGTTAACGGTTTCAGTTTTTACTATCTGTCTCCAAAATTCCATACTTAATTATATTGTATGAAACTTGTAGCTTACACACAAAGAAAACTGTCAAAACGAGGACTGGAACACACACACTGTTCGGAAAAACTACCAAAGCGAGGTCTTTAATACACTCTACTGGAAAAGCTTCACAACCGAGGACCTTTGTGTTAAAGTTAACACATAAGACCTCAGTTCATACAACAGACGAGAAATGAATGTAAAAATGATGTGTGTAAGATAAAAGTTGCGCCACCTGGTTGATACACATTGTCTGTGTAAGATTATGAATTTTCTTGATCAAACCGAGGTTTCTGCAACTTTTCCTTATTAAATATACAGAAAGGTTCAAAATTGCATGAGAAATACGAATCTGCAGTCGAGTCAAAGCGAGGACCCTCAAAAAAGACCTCGGTTTGAAAAGGTCCTCGGTCGTGCCTTGTGTATTCATACGCATGTCCTCGGATAGTACTTAAAACAAACACACACACACACACACCCTCACACACACACACACACACACACACATATTTATATTATTATGGTTTGAAATGCACGCACACTTACCCATTGGCATTGTATTAACTGCGTCGTGAAGAATGGTACATATTACTGAAGTCTGGGCCACAGTCACACTTGAAAAGTAGCAAGGAATAATTACTAGAACGGTGTACTTCAGACATCGAAATACTACGTAGAGGATCGTCAAATGCATATCCTGAAAAACAGGTGTTAGTTTAGGAAAAAAATAATTCCTTTTTATTGCCTCGCTGTAAAAGTTATGAAGCGTCCACACATAACCGGCGGCTCAGCCAGTGGCCAACAAACCCACAAAGTGAAATCAACATGAAATGTTGCTGCTGACGTGCTAAAAATGCTGACACCGATAAAAATTGATGTCAGCGGTTATTGCAAAAGAAAGCGGCATACCCGACCATGCGGCATGCTGAGTCGAAGCCCTTGTACTGCTGAAGCACACAGAAAGACGACACAGTGCTTAAGCACTGATTTTTCCTTTATGTGTTTCTTTTTTGATGTCTTAGTGTTTTTGTTGGTTTGTGTGTTCTTATGTAGTAAATAAACAAATTTGTAATGCAAATGTGGATGCGCCGTAATGTATACACATTGAAAGAAACCATTTCAAAATTATTATTATTTTGGTGAGCCTTCTGTGTCCCGGTCCGATTGGGCTAGTCAGAGGTAAATTAAGAAATAAATAAAAAGAAAGAAGTAAAAGAGGTTTAATAAATTTCGTAATATTTAAAACTATTAATACATAATTTTGTAAAAACATAAAACAATAGACATGCATAAAAATGCCTAACATTAAAATTTACTAATTTATTTACTGACCATGTTTGAATTTTCCATTTGAAGTAGTGATACTAACACCTGCAGTAACATTATCGTTGAAAACGATGACACTATAAAAATTAACAGAATCTGAAAAATACAAAATTACCGTAACTTATTATTTACATCAGAAAGCATCGTTGATCTAGTGGAAGTGATCCGCCTTCTGATCCTAACGTCGTCGGTTTGAATTCGGTGGTAATGCCCTTGCTCTCAAACGGTGAAGGAAAACATCGTGAGGAAACTAGTTAGTAGGTACTCTGGGAGCAACGATGGTCTTGCAACCTGTTACGTTTAGAATACCAACTACTGCAAAACGTGGAATTGTACCAAATATAATTTCTGGACATACCTCTGACTACCCTCCTTAGATCAAGGAATCGAGTACCGAGTGGGTACTTTGTACTGAGAGAACTGAAGGGATGTCTACCGTGTCTAAGGATTAAAGTGGTAATGCAATTTTTTTTTTATAATTATTTAAATTAGGTTATTATTATACACTTACCGGTACGTTCATGGTTGAATTAATTTGTTCAGAACATTTATGTAACAGTTCGTATGCTCTATGCAAAGTGCTCACATCCAACTGTATATTCCCAGAAAGCTTTTCTACTCGGTTCAGTTCCTCTGGTTCAATTATATCATACAATCTCGATACATGCGCTTTGACAATTAAAATTCTCATGTATATATTCCGAAGATAAGTGAGAAAAAATACTTGTTCAATATCATGTGAGGCGGTCATAACAAAAATACTGAATACCACAAAGATACTATTCGGGTGATAAATCAAAGTGAACAAGAACACTTCAAAGGAATTGCATAGAACACTTATCGATATCCAAGTGAATACTTTTGTTACGGAGCTAGTAATAGCTAAATCTTTTTGAATATTCAATATCTCGTCAAAAACGCTTAGATTTTTAAAAAAAGTTCTAAGATTGTTCTTTCTCGAAGTCAAAGTTATCAAAACGAAAAAGGTATATTCGATAACAAACGTGATTACTGAGACTTTATAAGTAGTATTATCGACAAAGTTCTGGCAATTATAGACGACAAGAACACACAGTAGTACTAAACTGTAAAGTTCACTTAAAAAAGTTATGTATTTATTGTGTTGCAGTAAAAACAGTCTATTTATTCCAAATAAAGTTTCAGTGAAAATCAAGAATTTGAAGTACTTGATAACCTTTAATTCTTTGTGGAAAAAATTATTCTTCTTTTGTTGTATAGGAATTGGAGCAACTTTTGATTTTGTTATAACACTGATCCTATGCATGGTGACGAGTTTTGACTAAACGAATGATAGCCTGTACGTTACAAAATGACAATTAATAACCGCTTTGTCTAAATTTGATTTATTTCAAATCATCTTTATTAAATTTAGTTTAATCAAAAAGCAATTATGAAAGTTAGACATGTACAGTCAATAAAACTTGTTGATTATGTAATAAAACTCCAGAGGTTGATGTACATAGTTTACTGACTCGAACTTTGATTTTATGGTTACAAATCAGCAGTTATAAAAATTGTAGCTACAGGCGTGTGGCTACCTCGGAGGATTTTTTGAATGGGGGCGATGACAGCAGCTGCACGCTGAGGGACGCAAAGAGAAGAGGGGAGGTGTGGTTTATACGCTCCGATCCCTGCAGAAATGTCTTGAAGCAAAGTCGGCGTTAACAAAACTAGTTGATTTAATGTTCAAATAATGTTTTATTAATATTTATACATAATTTGAATGAATCCTTATCCCTGTTTATTAGACCCAAATGGTAAAATGTTTTTTTAAACGTCTTACTTAGGTAGATGGCTTACCTGACGTTAAGTGGTTACTATCACTTACAACAAAGCACTGCACTTCATCATCATCATCATCATCATCAGCCTATAGAAGTCCACTGCTGGACTAACAACAATGTCGTCAGTCCATCGGGTAGGAGGACGTCCTACGCTTCGTCTTCCGGTTCGTGGTCGCCATTCGAGAACCTTTATTCCCCAACGGTAGCACTGCACTTACGATGCACTAATCTGTATCCATTAACCTCTGCTGGTAAAACTCATGTGCCTGTAATTTCACCGGTACGCACACCCTTCAAAGTAGAACACAGAAAGCTGCTTTGCGGTAGAAATAGACATGTATTGAACACTTATATTACACGGGTATTTATCGGGTGAAATAGACATGATAGTACATAACTTCACCGAGAGCTTTACTATACTACTTACATGTTTGGTGAAATGGTAGTAGCTTATCTTTTGACAGATATTCACAGGTAGCATGCCTGTTTTTGCCGCCAAGCTGCTTGCTGTGTTTTGGTTTGAAGGGTGTGGGTGCCGGTAAAGTTACAGGCACATGAGGCTTAACGCCTGTGTATGCCTCAGGTTGATAAACGCTGAGCAGTGCATCGTAGGGCACTTTCCTGATGAGCGTTACCTAAAAATAAACACCTTGCTATAGGCGATGGTAACCACTTAACATCAGGTGGGCCATCAACTTGCTCCATCAGAAAGTTGTTTATTTCAGAATTTATAATCCTGATTATTTATGCAGAACAAAGTCGTGGGCGGAAGGTAGTTCTAGTACTCTATTTAAGTAGTCTAATAGCTTTATAATGGTTTTAAAAGCTATTCAAATAATGGAAGGTTTCATCACTACACTGTACATAATAGCTAGTCAGTCAGTTCTGAAAAACAAGTAATAAATAAATAAATATTTCAGGCCTTTTTTTAGAACCTGATATAATACTAATACTTATACTGTTTTTGTAAATCGTTCTTAGAGTACAATATGACACCCAGACACAGAACAAACATCTATGTTCAACACACAAATGTTTGTTCTCGGTGGGGAACGAACCCACCACCTATAGCACAGAAGGCAGGTCTACTACAAACTGAGCTGTGACGGCTGTAATATTTCGAATATTTTCTATCTGTTTTTAGGGAAACTTATACCACATAGATTTGACTAAACTTTGATGACTTTGGAACTTTTATGAATGTGCGCGTTTTAGTGTAATTTTCACTCAATCATTTATTATATATTCTAGCAGCAGACTACGGCTTCACCCGTACTATGGAAATTTTTGTAAATATAAATAAGCGCTTTCCAATAATAAATTTTAAGGCGCTTTTTCTCCACGGTTTTTTAGGCCTTTTTCATTCGGTTCTTGTATGTTTTGGAAAAAAAGTAGTATAAATGTTAATCCACTACGAACTGTATTATTCTAATTTTCATCCATTCGGTACAATAGTTGAAGCATGATTGAGCTAGAAACATCTAAACTAGGATAAGTAGGATTTATTACTAGGATTTATAAAAAAAAGTCGGCTCTGTGTTTACTTTTTTATTACACAAAAATAGAACACGTGCAATTTCGTAAAATATACTAATAATGCTTTTTAAAATACATAAAAAATATCTAATTTCCAGAATTTTGATAAATGTAAGCTAGAAATAGTTTATTGGTTTTTATAGTGCTTACCTGCACTTAAGGAAATCACAAAGATTATTAAGATGATTAGAAACATTCCAAATCTTATTTTCGTCGAGGCATTTGAATCCTCGGTAGCGAAGTTGGTATCGCATCCCCCGTATCAAGGGGAAGGACGTGGGTTCAAATCCCACTCGAGGAAAATAATTTTTGGGATAATATAAAAATCTTTATAGGCTAGAAAGTAAAGTAGATACCTAGATACTTATAAGTAGAATTACAACAAACGTTATTCCCTTTTAGTGTATGTGATGCAGAGGAAAATTTATGTCAAAAAATGAGGTTAAATCCAGCTTGAGCCACTAAGGGAAAAAATATTTTAAGCAAAGAAATTTTAAATAAGTTTAAGTGAATTAAATAAATAAATATTTTGTAAACATTTTTACACAATATCATCAAGCCCCAAATTAAGCATAGGTTGTAGTATGGTATACAATATAACAATCAGACAGAGAACAGACCTCTAAGTTCATTACATAAATGTTTGACGTTGGTGGGAATCGAACCCACAGCCTGCCTTCTGTAGGCAGAACTACTACTAACTGAGCTATGAGGCCAGTCAAATTAGTATATTTACATTTTACTCGAGGGCTGGTGAGTATTTGACTCAGCGTCACTATCTGATTTTCATTTGCAGACATTTTACACAACATCATCTAACGCCATACTTCAAGCATAGCTTACTATGGGAACCAGATGACTTAGAATATACCTAAATACTGTTTTAAATACATACCTACTTAGAATACAATACCACACCTAGACAGAGACAAACATCTTTATTCATCACACCAATGTTTGTTCTCGATGGGGATCGAACCCACCACCTACAGCGCAGAAGGCAAGGCTACTACAAACTGAGCTGTGAGCAATGCCGCCAGCAAGCGTCTTGGGGACGCTTCCGATTTGTACTGGGTTGAATCAGTTGAGCTATCCATAGATAGACTAGCGGTTCTGTAAGAACAGTAGACCTCGCGAGCCCTTATAACTATAGAATAACAAACACATTCCTCTTACTTATCGTATCTTGAAATGTGGTGAAGAGTGCTGCGGTATCTGGTTTTTTTACTAAATATTTTTAGACATGATATGTATAACAGTAATAAATGACTGTGAATATGAGTTAGGTTAAAAAAAAACAGCCTGGCTGAACTTCACGGCGAGTGCAGTTTTAGATAACTGTGATTATGAGTTTAGTTAAAACTATTTTGTATGTTTGAATGTGGTAGCTGGTACGGGGTAGTCGAAATCATTTACCAGTATTTAACCGTGACACAAATTATTGTAAAAATCTCTCAGTTTGTTTTTTAAGCTATTAGGCATCTTCGATTGTGGCACAGAGTGCTGCGGTAGCTGAAAATTTTTAACTGGTTTTTAAATTATGATTGTTTACCGGTTATAAATGACTGTGATTATGAGTTTGGCTTGAAAAACATTCGGTATGTTTTAATGTGGTAGCGGGTACTGTGGTAGTCGAAACCTTTTACCTGTATTTATTAACCGTGACACAAATTACAGTAAAAAGTGTCTCAGTATGTTTAAGGTAAGCCATTAGGTACCTTCAAGCGTGGTGGAGAGTGCTGCGATAGCTGAAAATTTTTAACTATGTTTTTTGCCATGACATGTTGAACTGTAATAAATAACAGTAGGTAATTAAGAGATTGGTTTTAAAAAAAATATTTTAAAACGTTATTATTTTTCCTTATACAAACATCGCGATCGACAAAAAAAAATTAAATAAATCATTAAACTTATGTGCTAATTTTCGTCCAAATCGATTGAAAAATGTGCGACCTGTCGGCAAAAACAGACAGACAGGCGGACAAAAGAATTTTTGGTCAATATCAAAACTGCGATGCTTCGCTCGCTTTGCTTGCTCGGTCAATAACCATGCAATAATCGATACTTTCCCGTGGCTTAACAAAACTATTTCATTGAGCAAAATAGGGGTATTAGTTTTAGCGATGACTCGCGTTTCCTTGGTTTTAGGAGGTCAAATCTGGTGACTATGGGCTTGTCTCGTAAAGGCGGAGAGGATTGCGTTGTTTAATTGGTGTAGGTAGGTACACATTTTCGAAAAAAAAACAAAATTCAGCAAACTTTGTCCTGTTTTCCCCCCTCCACTCCCGTTTTCTGGATTTTTTTTTGTAACATCTTATGAAAAATAAAGTGCTTATTGTATCTCTCAAATTTGATTAAAATCTGTCGATAAATAACGCTACAGCAAACTTCCCCCTTTTTCCCCCTTTTTTTACATCCAATCAAAAATCGCAATCGACAAAAAAATTCCTTTAGCTCAAGGAACATGTGTGCCAATTTTCGTCAAAATCGGTGGAAAACTGCGACCTGTAGGCGAGAACAGACAACAGTACAAAAGCATTTTTGCCCTATCTGGAAACTGGACACTTCGCTCGCTTCGCTCGCTCGGTCAATCGCTCGGTCAATAAACACTTTATTGTACACAAAGGAAATCACACAGAAACAGTGATAAAAAACGTAGATCGTGTGCAACGTTCTGCAGATAGCTCAACTGTTTCAGTACACACGTAATTTTAATTATAAATATTTACAACTTATTATTTGTATAAGTTGTGATTTTCTTTCTAAATAAAAATTAACTAGGGAAACGCGCGCGACATCGCCCGCGTGAAGCTAATTTCATACAAACTTCAACCCCCCGGTACTCTGAAAATTACAAGTTTCTACGACCCGTGGTTTGGGCTGTGCGTTGTATCCCAGTCAGTCAATCAGTCAGGACAAAGATTCTTAGAGTAAAGATAAATGTTTTTTATAATATTACTGGTTACATTATTGGTTTACACGCACGGAAGGAGTGGCGTGCTAAAGTGGAGGTCTATACTCAGCAGAGGGTGAATTTGGGCTGATTAGATTGATAGATAAGTTATTGAAATACTATGATACATAGATGGTACTCACACGTGCTAGAAATTTACAAACGATTTAACTAAAAATACTATGTAGATACAATGTAATTTTTTTTTATAGAGTGGAGGTAAAGTCATTTTAATCTAGAAACTTGGAGAACTGTACGACAATAATCAGAAACGTAATACAGAGGCTGACGTAGGTAAGTGGAAGGGACATATTGAGCTCAATAACACCGTAGATCATATAAGTAAAGTCACTTTCTCTGGTCAGGCGGAAGAACGTCTTGACTTTGCGACGCTCGATCTTATCTGAAAAAAATAATATAAATATAATATCGACACATACATTTGACACATCGCTATTCTGCTTCAAATTATGTAAAGCAAAGGTTTTTTTTATTCTAGACAACATTATCTAATGATCACGGCAACACTGCTTGAGGTTCTTTACCAATTAGTTTCATTTACTTACTGAATAACAAGTAACGTCTAGAGATCATTTTGAATAGTGAATCAAGGCACTAGCGTATCTCGTAAACTGTCAAATCGACACCAAAGATTACTGTTGCTATGGCATTGTTTGGGCGCGTTTATACGGCGCGAAAGATTTCGCGCAGTGACCACGCGGCTGCCGCGCGGTTGGCCGCTTGACAGGAATTTGAGCTTTGTTACTTAAAATATAGAGATGATGCTTGGTGAATAAGTGGCAATGATTTTCTCAACCGCGCGGTCAAAAACTTTCGAGCCGTCTAAACGCGCCGTTTTCCATTTTTTTGTACTAAGTAACGGATTCCGATCTCATACAAAGATGTCCTTGTATCCATTGTTTGGGTCTGTTTGGGCCTATTCGGACTAAGTTCACGGTATTCAATTGTAAGTGGCTATTGGTATTAAGAAATTTTCATTTTAATTTTTTTTGTATACTTACTCATGGGCTTAGAATCAACTGCATCATGAAGAATCGTTCGAAGTAAATTGGTCTGAGCTGCAGTCGCGCTTGAATAGAAGCAAGGTACCACCAATAAGAGGCTATACTTCAAGCATCTTAGTAATACGTACAAGACTGTCAGACCGACATCCTGGAACATGTAAGCATACTTTAGCTCGTTTTTAGGGTTCCGTACCCAAAGGGTAAAACGGGACCCTATTACTAAGAAGGCAACTAAGGTAGGTACTTATCTCATGAACCGTGATAGTTAGAGAGTTGTAATTTCTGGAACCGCTAAAACCAAAAATACTAAAACACAAATTAAAATTTAAGGGGGCTTCCATACAACAAACGTGTTTTTTTGCCGTTTTTACCATAGATAATTACGGAACCTTTCGAGCACGAGTCCGGCTCGCACTTGACTGGTTTTTATTTAAATAGATAACTTTAGCTTAGCTACAATCTTTTACGTCGTGTTTTAGCTCTTTTGCTGCAAATTCCTTTTGCTCATCTTTCCTGTTCTCATGTTTCAAGAAGATAAACAGTTCATTTATTTGAAGAAATATATTATATACAATTTCATTAGAACACTACATGAATCTATCTTTTATCTTGAGCCCGAATGTTGCTGTGCACAGTTGGACAAAGGACTACCCCATATATTCATTCACTTTTTACATCCACTCACTTTTCTCGATCTTTATATTATAGTCAGTTCATCTCGATTGGGTAGCGATCTTTTTGTGACAATAAGATTTCATGACTGCCACCCACGGTAATTCCTCAGATCTTTTCATATGTACATAATTTGATTAATTTTGAAATTATTGTTTATTTGTCAAATAAAAAACTATGCGGATTAACGGATCATTTGTATCAACAAGAATAAAAATTGCACTCCCTGTAATTTTTAAGCACCGCAGCCAAAATTAAGTTAAAAAATTAAGTTTATTAGTTAAGTTAATTGATATGTACTCTGACAGTATCAATAATAAGAGTGTGACTTACCATTTTCCGATTCTCCTGCTGAATAAATGCGACCAATATTTTAAGTGCCAATATAGTCGATAACGCTGACATAAAATATATTACCAAAATCTAAAAAAATACATTTAACAAGTACATTATAAAATATAATAATTGTATACAATGTGTAATTAGACTATTTCCTAAAACTGAAACTACACATTCAGACTATGATTCTTATTACCAAATAAAAAATGCGAGAATTACAAAACATAAAAAACAGCAGTTTATATAAAACACGCAATAAAAATCAGATCATCTGATCGGTGTGTTGCTTTTACTACCGGGGATGGCCGGTCAACAACCAGGCGGCAGCGGAAAAACATCTAAATCTCTAAATCCATTTGCCTGTCATAGCCAAGTGGTATCTAAGAGACCTTATAGTAGGTAGCTTTACACGTTCCTGACTCCAGGAACTTACTCATTTTGAAAAAGGTCTTATTACACCCGGTTTACGTATAGATAAAATAATAAATATAATATTTTATTATTATTTTAGGTAGTAAGTTATACACAGCAAATGTATTTATTACCTAAATCACTGATGTAAGCCTTGAATAAACATAATTAATTTAAAAAAAACGAGTGTGCTTTAGACCACACGACTGAAGTAAAACTTCTAAACGTAACTGGCTATGATAGAAAGAGAGAAAGAACAGTGCTTTCATACCCCCTCCATGGTAGTGTTAAACGTTTAACGCAACCTTATTGGAAGTCGCATAGAAGTATTACCTCAAAAGTTTTAGTTTAAAAGTAAAAATGTCTTAAATTTAGTGACATACCGGTGTATTCATGGTACCATTAACTTGTTCAGAACATTTGTGTAGTAGCTCGTATACTCTATGCAAAGTGCTCACGTCAAAATTCTTCTTTGTAGATAATTTTTCAATCCTATCCATTTCCTTTTCTGGTTTACAATTTTCATTAAACAGTTCTTCTACATGGGCTTTCACAACTAAGACTCTTATATAAATATCACGAAGATAATTGAAAAAAAAAATTTGTTCAATATCATGACAAATAAATAAGATTAAAGTGTTAGGTATAAAAAAACTATCTATGGGGCCATATGTAATAAACAGTAAAAACACATCAATAAAGCTGCATAGAACACTTGCTAAAATCCAACACGCTACTCTCTTCTTAGAACTATTTACTAGATCTTGTTGAATATTCAATGTCTCGTCAAACGTGTTTAAATTTTTATAATATATTTCGAGAAGGTTTCTTTTAGTCATAGCCATCAAAGCTAAAAGTATGTATTCGGACAATAAAACTAACCTAATTAATATTTCTGTTACTCTTCTCTTTTTAATAACATTTTGTAAGTTATATGTCACTACAATACAAAATAATGCTAGGCTGTAAATTCTACTCAATATTATCGTAATCTTATTGTACCCGAGTAGATGCATTCTATTCATTCCAAGCAAAGTTTCAACGATGATTATAAATGACGACTGTTTGATGATATTAAATGTGTTGATATAATTATTATTTTTAGGTGGCATGATATAAACTTGACTCAAATTTGGTATAACGCTGACACCACTCATGCTTACGAGTTTTAGTCCACGACTGATAGGTAAAACAACTTATAATTTTTCATTTGATTGACATGATAACATCTTCATTTATAAACCAATTTACTTAAGCCACTAAGAAATTACAATAGTAGTTTCAAACTATTAGTATAATTTCTTAGTGGCTAAGCTGTCGTAGCTGACGTCATTGAATTGAAAATGGGTGGTAACTTGCGTATATAGCAACAGAGACTCAACTATAATAATACCTAAATAACAATAATAATGCTGGACAGTCCACACAGCTTCATCTAGCCCCAAGCTAAGCAAAGCTTGTGTAATGGGTACTAGATGACTGATATACTTAATACATAATAATATATAGGTATTTTTTATTATGCATAGAAAACACCCAGAACACGCGGAATAAATGTGACTAATATTCATTTCTATGTTTCAACTTAGTACTACAAACACTAAGGAATACGGCTTAATTAAAAATAATTAATTTGAATAGATGTCGTCGAAATAATCCATTAGCACAAATGTATAATTTATTAGGGGAATAATTTGACTGGTAGGCTTTTTTAATGTTCAAATAGTAATAATAGGGTAGATTCAATATATTTAAGTACCACGCTTACCTACCATTACTACTTTTACTGAAAACCTTACTTCCGCTATTTTGTGACGACTGATATGGCGTGGCGGGCAAACGTCCGCCTGCAACACAGGAGGTTGCGGATTCAATTCCCGCCTTTGGATAAATGTTTGTACGATCTGCAAATATTAATTCCTTCTATTCCGGGTATTTTCTATGTATAATACAAATATCTATGTTGTAATGTATTGTATTAAGTATATCAGTCATCTTGTACCCATAACCCAAGATCTGCGTAGCTTGGGGCTGGATGAGGCTGTGTGAATCTAGCAATATTGTTATTATTTTGATCAGCAGAAATATATTTTATACAAAGAGATAAAACTTAACAAACATCTCTGGGTACCCATCAAAATATTATTTTAATAGGTTTTATTATTTTAATAATTTATACAATACTATTGAAATATTACAAATTGTATGCTTTTATATTACACTAACACCATATTTACAGTAAAAAAAGGTACCAGAATATAAGGACCTTTGTACCAGAAGACGAAAATATATATTTTTTATCGTACCATTAAATTTTATAAGTATTAAGACAAAGGCCTAATCAAGAAACTTAGAGAACTGTATGATGATGACTACGTACGTAATACACAAGCTCATGTATCTTAAAGGTAATTTCATGTTCAGTTTGAAGACACCGCACAATACATAACTCATTTCACATTCTTTAGCCAGAAGGTAGAAAGCATTCAGCTTCCGACCTTCGTTTCTGTCTGAAACCAAATTTCAAAAGGTTATTTTTATCACTAGGAATGATATTTTCATTAAAAAGCATCTTATATCATAAAATAAATAAATAATAAATAAATAATGCTGGACAATCCACACAGCGTCATCTAGCCCCAAGCTAAGCTGAGCTTGTGTTATGGGTACTAGATGACTGATATACTTAATACAATACTATATTACATACATAGATATTTTTTACTATACATAGAAAATACCCAGAACACCCGGAATAAATATTTGCAGATCGTACAAACATTTATCCCAAGGCGGGAATCGAACCCGCAACCTCCTGCGTCGCAGGTGGACATTCGCCCGCCGCGCCACATCGGTCGTCAAAGGAGTCTTTATCCCTGATTCACTGACTGACCCCCAGCTGGTAGAGCTTTGAATTTTGCAGTATGTAGGAGCGTGCTAAGAAAAAATTTAACTCCCAAAACGGTGCACGGGGCGTTGAATCTTGTACGAACTATATAGCCTACTCATTGCCACTTTAACTTGCTGACTCGGTGAGCTATATCGGTGACTTTGGTTCGTCAACGGATTTCCACATTTCTGATTCTATCGTAGTGAAACTCCCAGTATTAAGATAAGATAAGATAATGTTTATTTCCAACAAAATATAGCCATAAGTACAGTATTGCTCTCTCCATAGCCCGTTGGCGATTTTGAGCTGTGTATGAGACCAATAGTTAAGGTTTGACGACGTTGGTTGCGGGTTTGATGCCCGCCTTGGGATAAATGTTTGTACAATCTACAAATATGAATACCGGGTGTTCTGGGTATTTTCTATGCATAATAAAAAATATTTATGCATGTAACATATTGTATTAAGTATATCAGTCATCTAGTACCCATAACACAAGCTCTGCTTAGCTTGGGGCTAGATGATGCTGTGTGGATTGTCAAGCATTATATATAAAAAAAAACATACTAAATTCAAAAGTGCACTTACCTATAGATAAGTTTGCTTTAGCGTTAAACAGAATATTTCGAATAACCGCGACATGTTTCGTTGTAGAACTGCAGTAGTAGCACGGTAACATCAACAATATATTGTTTTTCAACAAACTAACCGTTAAAAATGAAACAGCAGAAACCGCATCTGGAAGCTGATAAATGTCGGTAAGAGTATTGTAAGAAAATGTTGTTCTGGTTTTCGTCAAACTAGAAGCAATATTTGTTATTGAAAATCGAAATAACAGAGCCCCAAGTTTGAAATTTGTATCTGTACACAGATCGATAAACGATAAACATTATATATACACTACCTATCATATATCGATCTTTATTCTGTACGAGCACCGGTGGTGTAGTGGGAGTGACCCCGCCTTCTGATCCTAAGGTCGTGGGTTCAAATGCGGTCGTGCACCAATGGATTTTTCCGTTCGAAAAATATATGTCTATTCGATGCTATTTTTTTTCTATCTATTCAGCCTGTTTGTACTCACTGTTGAGTACCTACAGACCTTTTAAAACTTCATGTAAACGGTTCAGGTTTACATGAAGTTTACATGAACTTTACCAATCTCTGGACAGCCCCCATGGACAAAAAGAACTATACAGGCTAACAAAAGTGAGAGAAAAGAATGCAAGAGATATAGTTCACGTAAAATGTATGAAAGATGATGGAGGGAATGTGTTAACAAAAGATGAAGAAATAAAAGAACGTTGGAAGGGATATTTTGAACGATTAATGAATGAAGAAAACGACTGGAGTGGTGTCTTAGGCTACGCACCCGTAAACATAGGTTTGGTAGATGAAATAAGTGTGAATGAAGTTTGTCTACGCACAACACTAGCGGTCTAGCACTGCACTAGGACGGAGAAGGGGAGACGCGGGGAAGGCAGGGGAGAGGATCCCCCCGCGCGCCCGCACACCTGCATCCGTCGAACGGCACGCGCGGGAGTCGCAATTGTTCCTTGCAATTTTTATATTTTATATTTTAATACTGTAATCCGAGAAGTAAACGATTATAAAGTAAATATTTAGTTTTGTTATTATACAAAAAGTGGCGACCGTGAACAGGACATTTGCGCTAAATCAGAGACAATTGATTTTCCTAACCGCCGCGTTGCGTTGTATCGACGTGGTCAAGAATTGGCGGCGTTATTTTCGAGCTTTGGACGCTGACTTTACCCTGGCATTGGAGCTGGAGGCGTTATCTTCGTGCTTTGGACATAAGCATTGGGGCTGGAGAAATTGTTGAAGCCAAAAATTGGACAAATTGGAGAAAAGGCAGCGGAGAATATAACCTATACCTAACCTAAAATTCCTACACAATTCAATCGCTCCAAATTTCGCATACAGCGGCCGCCTTACTACTCAAACGCTAGGTATTTATCTGCTATAAAAGATTATCTAAGTTTCCCCGATACCCAAGGCTCGCTGCTCATAGCGATAACTTTTCTAAGCCAAGGTTAAGTTTGTTAAAAACTTTTTCACAAATTTATTTTCATTTTGCCAAAAGAACTCGTTTTGCATTGTTCTATCTTGCTATTCCCTATTATTGTTTGCACTACGTCACTGCAAGTTAATCAAAAATCCAGGCAAAATCTAGAACATTCTAAGCAATACAGCGTTACCTGCCCACCTAACAAAACTGTTGTTTTAAATGCTATTTGCCGACTAATTCCAGCTCCCGGGGCATGCTTGGCTAAACCTAACTACCCCGCTGCGCTTACTCAAGTGATTCCCAAGCTTGGAAAGGCAGAGTGCTGCCTTTTGCTAAGCACTGGCAGAGCATTTCTACCCTGAAAGTCGGGTACGGCAGAGAGCGACTGGATCTGGAGCTACATATCCCTATTATACAGGTGTGAGTGCACATTTTATTTATTTACTGTTAGCTTGCCCAAGTGATTAGTAATTTTGCCCTGACAAAATGAGTGTAACGGAAGAAAGAGCTGTAGCCTCTAACCAGGATAAGCTTGATTTAGGCAATTTAATTAAACAAAGAGGCATTATGAAAGGGCGATTAACTAAGTTTGCAGAATATATCAGTAATTTACAAAGTTTAAAAGAAGTTTCTTCTGTGAAGTACAAAGAATTAGAGTTAAAATTAAATAAATGTCAAATATTATTAAATGATTATGACACCCTTCAAGATAAAATAGATTTATTACATACTGATTCTAGTGAACAGGTTAAAGAGCGAGAACTGGTGGAAAATCAGTTTTTAAATTTAATATCTCATTGTCAAGAACTTTTAGATAATCGTCCCGGTAAAGGTCAGGTGAACCCCGCAGAGGAATTTAGCAGTTGCCATTCCCATTCGGTTAAGAACTCAATAAAATTACCTACTATTAAGCTACCTACATTTGATGGCAGCTACTTACTCTGGTTGGAGTTCAAGGACACGTTTGAATCTGTAATAAATAGCAATGAAGGAATCCCGGCTATCAATAAGTTTCATTATTTGCGTTCCTCACTTGAAGGAAGTGCATCTGTGGTAATTAAGTCCATAGAATTTAGTGCCAAAAATTACAAGATAGCATGGGATCTTTTATGTGAGAGGTTTGATAATAAAAACATACTAATTAATAATCATTTAAAAGCTATATTTAGTATTGAACCTTTGCGCAACGAATCCTTCAAAGCATTGCGGTTTATTGTTGATCATATTTCAAAACATCTACGTGCACTTGATACTCTTGGCCAGCCTACTGATAAGTGGGATGCTCTAATAATATTTATGGTATCTGCAAAGTTAGACATTAGCACGAGTAGAAAGTGGGAAGAGCACAAGTGCAACCTAACTGATTTACCATTGTTGAGTGAGTTTTATTCATTCTTGCGTAGTCGGGCTGATATACTTGAAACCGCCTATAGTAATAATAATAATAGATATGATAAATCAGCTGATAATAAACCAAAGCCTGCCGCTCAGTCTAAGAGCTTAGTAGTGTCTTATGATAAGAAAGAAAAAAATCGGTGCGTTTTGTGCAACGATGGGCATCAACTGTATGAGTGTCCCAAGTTTAAGGTTATGGAGGTCGATGACCGCGTTAGTGAAGCTACTAAATTAAAACTGTGTAAAAATTGCTTGCGCAGTGGCCATAACTCCTTTCAATGCAAACTTAAAAGTTTGTGTCTTACATGCAAAAAGAAACATAATACACTTCTTCATAAAACTTACCCCACGTCTGAAGAAATACAACCTTCAACTTCCTCTTCGCTGTCTGTTGCTATGACGTCATCCATGTCATCAGGGCAAGTTTTGCTGTGTACAGCTTTAGTAAACATTGTTCTAAATAATAAAACTTACCTTGCTCGAGCACTGCTGGATACAGGAAGTCAGTCGTCATTCGTCACTGAAAGGTTGAAAAAAAGGGTCGGGTTGTCGAGTGATAGCTCCCCTTCCGTAAAGGTTTATGGAATCAATGATGTGGCATGTAATGTTTCACAAAGATGTGTTATACAAATAAGGTCAAGAGTGATGGAATTTGCGATTAACGTTAACTGCTTAGTAGTCCCATGCATCACAGGTATTTTACCTAACTCAGCTATTGATACTGAGTGTCTAAAATTACCTAATAATATTGATCTTGCTGACCCTAAATATTTCTCTCCTTCTGAGGTTGACATTCTCTTAGGAGCAGATGTATTTTGGGATATAGTCGGTACTAATTTAATAAGACTTGGTCCTAATAAACCAGTTCTTCAAGAGTCTAAGCTCGGATGGCTTGTAGGTGGTCCCTTGATAACAAGTCAGTCAATCCCAGAGGTTTATTGTAACTTCACTCAAGAAATTAAAGATTCCTTAGAAAAATTTTGGAATATTGATGACTTACCACATACAAAAACATATTCAGTTGAAGAGCAACTCTGTGAAAATCATTTTGTAGATAATGTTCTACGCCTGCCAAGTGGCAGATTTTCTGTTCAAATGCCTTTGAAAGAAGCACCTGAGAAAGCACTCGGTGACTCTTATTTTATTGCTAAAAAATACTTAGAAACCCTTGAAAGAAAATTTATTAAATTTCCTAGTTTAAAGGAAAGCTATAAAGAATTTATAGATGAATATGCACAATTAGGGCACCTTACTAAAATAAATAAACCAGAATTTGGATATTACATGCCACATCATGCAGTGATTCGTGAAAAAAGTGAAACCACTAAGTTGAGAGTAGTGTTTAATGCTTCCTCGAAAACCCACACAGGAAAATCACTTAATGATATTCAAATGGTTGGCCCAGTCGTGCAAAGCGACTTAATTTCTATATTGTTTCGCTTTCGTATGCATAAATATATTCTCACAGGAGATATTGAGAAAATGTTTCGCCAGACGGAGATTTCGCGTAGCCAGCGCCATCTGCAGCTTATTTTGTGGCGAGACGACCCGCAGCTTCCTATTGATGTCCTGCAACTCAATACAATTACTTACGGAACGGCGTCAGCGCCATTTCTAAGCTCTCGATGTCTCTTACAGTTAAGTAATGAATGTGAGGATAAATCAATTGCGCGCATTATTCAAAGCGATTTTTACGCTGATGATCTTAATACGGGATCTGATACCGTTAGTGGCTTAAAATACATTTATAAAAATGTTGTAGATGTTCTAAAATCTGCATGTCTGCCGCTTAGAAAATTTCGTACAAATTGTCCTCAACTTTTTGATGAAGAAACGGATTCATCAAAGTCTATAGACTTTTACAAAGAGTCCTCCGTGTTGGGTCTGAATTGGTCACCTAAAAATGATACTTTACAGTTTTCCACAGACTTGGAGCCTTCCGCTAATATTACAAAGAGGTCCGTGATATCTACCACTTCTAAGGTTTTCGACCCATTGGGGTTGTTGTGTCCTTGCATAATAGTCGCAAAAATGCTTCTACAAGAGTTGTGGTCGTCTAAACTTGACTGGGATGATCCTGTCCCCCTAGAGTTCTGCAAAAGCTGGTCAAGTCTATTGAAAGAATTTTCAAGTTTGTCACTTATCAAGGTACCTCGACGAGCACTGTGTGAAAGCCCGAAGAACATAGAGCTCCATTGTTTTGTAGACGCCTCCCAGCAAGCCTATGCAGCATGCGTGTATTTGCGTTCTGAAAATGAGGACCAAAGTATCTCTGTAAGGTTACTGTGTGCCAAAGCCCGCGTTGCTCCCTTGAATCCAACTACAATACCACGCTTGGAGTTATGTGGTGCTCTTTTAGGAGCTCGTCTATGTTCTAAGATTTTAAAGTCACTAAGATGTGAAATCAGTCGAAAAGTCCTATGGACTGACTCAACAGTTGTGTTAGGATGGGTGAAGACTCCACCTAAAGATTTAAAAGTATTTGTGTGTAATCGTGTGAATGAAATAAATGAACTTACCAGTGGGTTCACATTTCAGCATGTTCCGACTGATCAAAACCCCGCAGATATGGCATCTCGAGGTGTAAGTCCTAAAAAACTTCAGTCTTCTCTTCTTTGGTGGGAAGGGCCGTCGTTCCTCGCGATTGATCCAGCTGATTGGCCTAAACAAACGCACATTCCTACTTCTACCATCCTACCCGAAATGAAAAACATAACTAGTTGTAATGTTGCTGCTACAAATACCGTCAGTATTTTTGATAAATATTCAAATCTAAACAAATTGAAAAGAGTTTATGGCTATGTGCTACGTTTCATTTCTAATTGTAAGAATAAAAACTCTAAGGTCACCGGACCTTTAGAGGCTGATGAGTTAAATAAAGCTCTATTAGTTTTAGTCAAACTTAGTCAGTTAGATAGTTTCTATGAAGAGATTAAATTGCTAACAAATAAGAAAGTTCTTCATTGTAAATCTAAATTACTACCATTGAATTCTTTTATAGACTCCGATGGTTTATTGAGAACTGGTGGTCGTATTCAAAACTCTGACTTCGATTATGATAAAAAACATCCCATGATCCTAGATGCGAAGCATAAATTTACTAAGTTGGTATTTAAATTTGAACATGAACGTTTGTTTCATGCTGGTCCACAGCACCTTTTAGCCTCTATAAGGGAAAAATTCTGGCCTATAGGTGGTAGGCACTTGGCACGCAGCACGCCCAAGCAGTGCTTGATTTGTATTCGCCTACGGGGACACACGTTGCAGCCCATAATGGGCAACCTACCTGCCGAAAGAAGCTATTCTTCGTTCCCTTTCTACTCGAGTGGTGTTGATTTTGCAGGGCCTTTTATGATCTCTAGCCGAAAGGGAAAGGGCAACCGAATTTCTAAATGCTATTTATGTTTATTTATATGTCTTGCATCAAAAGCAATTCATTTAGAGTTAGTTAGCGATTTAAGTACGGAAGCATTCATTTTGTCATTAAGAAGATTTGTATCTAGGAGAGGCAAACCTAACACAATTTTTTGTGATAATGGTTCTAATTTTAAGGGCGCTAACAATGAAATAAGTAGAATACTCAAATCCAGTCGTAAATCTGTCTTTAATTTCGCCTCTAATGAAGGCATTAAATTTGTGTTTAGCCCTGCATATTCACCTCATTTTGGAGGTATTTGGGAGGCTGGCGTGAAGTCGGCTAAACATCACTTACGCCGTGTAGCCGGCAATGCTTCCCTAACGTTTGAGGAACTGGCTACGCTGTTTGCTCAAATTGAGGCAATATTGAATTCTCGTCCTTTAACCCCACTATCCTCCGACCCAACTGATCCTGCTCCTTTGACTCCAGGCCACTTTCTAATTGGGCGACCACTCACTACAGTGCCCTCGCTACCTATCACAGCGAAGCACCCCAGCCGGTACCAGCTCATCGAGCAACTAAGGCAACACTTCTGGGAGAGGTGGCGCCGGGAGTTCGTGGCGGAGCTTCAGCAGAGGACCAAATGGAGAACAAGGCAGAGAGAGCTTCAGGTTGGAGATCTAGTAATACTAAAAGAAGACAACCTTCCTCCATTGCAATGGCGACTAGCTCGCATCAGCAAATTATATCCTGGAACCGACGGAATCAGTCGAGTTGCCGATGTCCTAACTACAAAGGGAATAATAAGGAGAGGAATCCATAAATTTTGCGTTATACCTACCACTGAAGACGCAAAGACCAATTAATAACAATTTTGAACTCCCTAATCATCCTAATAAGTCATGTGACCTGTACCAGAAGATTGAGACACCAAACTCCTTGAAAGCAGTCCTACAAGCTTTCAAGGCCCCGGAGGATGTCTACGCACAACACTAGCGGTCTAGCACTGCACTAGGACGGAGAAGGGGAGACGCGGGGAAGGCAGGGGAGAGGATCCCCCCGCGCGCCCGCACACCTGCATCCGTCGAACGGCACGCGCGGGAGTCGCAATTGTTCCTTGCAATTTTTATATTTTATATTTTAATACTGTAATCCGAGAAGTAAACGATTATAAAGTAAATATTTAGTTTTGTTATTATACAAAGTTAAAACGGCAGTGCAAAGTATGAAGAATGGAAAAGCTGTAGGACCAGATGGTATACCAGTTGAGGTATGGAAGTTTCTGAAAGCAGATGGATGGAAGTGGCTGACTTTATTTTTCAATAAGTTGTTACAAGATGAGGCGATCCCAGAAGAATGGTGCAACAGTTCACTGGTGCCCATTTTCAAAAATAAGGGTGATGTACAGAATTGTAACAACTACCGAGGAATAAAGCTCATGTCACATAGTATGAAGGTTTGGGAGAAGGTGATAGCGAGACGAATAAGAGAAGAGAGTGAGATATCACAGAACCAGTTCGGGTTTATGCCTGGACGTGGGACAATGGACGCCATATTTGCTCTTCGACAACTTTGCGAGAAATACCGCCGGGCGCACAAGAACTTGCACATGGTGTTCATTGATCTGGAGAAGGCGTACGACAGAGTACCCCGGGAGGTTCTGTGGTGGGCTATGAATGAGAAAAGAGTGCCTGGGAAGTACCTGCAGCTAATTCGGGCTATGTACAGTCGAGCCAGTACTCAAGTCAAGTCTGAAGCTGGCGTTACGGATAAGTTCAATGTGGCTGTAGGCTTGCACCAGGGATCGGCTTTAAGCCCATATTTGTTCCTCCTGGTAATGGATGCACTGACATCAGACATACAGGAGGAAGCACCCTGGTGCATGCTGTTCGCCGACGATATTGTACTTATCGGAGAAGACGCAACCGAGGTCCAGAGCAGACTGGTAAAATGGCAGGAGAAATTGGAGAGTGTCGGATTGAAGATCAGTAGGACCAAAACAGAGCATCTGTTTTGTGACTTCGGTGGTCCCTCCAGTTTCGCCACTATTGCCTTAGATGGTGTATCCCTACCAGTCTGCTCCGATTTTCGGTACCTCGGTTCAGTAGTACAGAATGATGGTGGCATTGACAGGGATGTAAAGAGCAGGATAAATGCAGGATGGATGAAATGGCGACAGGTCACAGGAACAACATGCGATCCGAGAATGCCCCTTAAATTAAAAGGGAAAATTTACAAAACGATCATAAGACCTGTCGTATTGTATGGATCTGAGTGTTGGGCCACCAAAGGGACGGATGAAAGAAGGGTGCATGCAGCAGAGATGCGAATGTTGAGATGGATGTGTGGAGTGACGAGAATGGATAAGATAAGGAATGAGTACATTAGAGGAAGTTTGAAAGTGGCGCCAGTGACTGAAAAGATGAGGAGCAATAGGTTAGCATGGTATGGACATGTCATGAGAAGAGAAGAATGTCATTTAACGAGAAGAGTGTCAGATATGAATGTGGATGGATATGTGAGTAGAGGTAGGCCAAAGAAAAGATGGATAGATTGTGTGAGAGATGATATGGGTATAAAAGGAGTGACTAAAGAGATGACGGATGATAGAAGCAAATGGAGGGAAAAAACCTGTTGTGCCGACCCCCATAATGTGGGATAAGGGCAGGGAAATGATGAAAATGATGTAAACGGTTCAGGTGTAACGTTGACTAGCAAGATCAGTTTCTTTAGGGGCTTATCGTGTATGTATACGTGCACACTTAAAATACCAGACTTGGGGTTGTGTTGGCCAAGAAAGAGATAAGTATGGTATGGTGCTATGAAGGAATGGTGATGTTAAGACATCACTATACTACACAAAGATTACAAATAGTCTATTTTAACTCAGCAAGGTGCCTCATACTTCATCATCATCACCAGGCTGTAGAAGTCCACTGCTGGCCCCATAACTTTCCAAGAAGAATAATTTTGAGCCTTTTTCAATTTGACTTTCAATTTGACTTCCCGCGATTTTAATAATGTCGTCGGACCTACGCTTCGTCTTTCGGTTCGTGGTCGCCATTCGAGAACTTTTATTTCCCGGCAGTTATCGGTTCTACGAGCCTAGTATATAGCCTGCCAATTGCCCCTTCAACTTGCTGCTTCTAAGAAGTATGTCAGTGACCTTGGTTACTTGACTTGACCAACGGATTACCTTATTTCAGATTATATCCCTTACTTTGTATACGCTAAGTCTAAGAGCTCTAAGTAAGTTTAAAAGTGAAACAAACCGGAGCATTGCTATAAGTTTGAATGATTTGAAAAATCAGTACAATGTATCTCATCATAATTATTGTAGATATCCCCGCCATTACAAACATTGACGTCATCTGAAAAGCAGTAAAGAACTATAATAAAGGACTTAGAACCATAGCATAATTAGTAGTAGCTCTGCCATCTGTGCTGTTATGGGTTCGATCCTCACCGAGGACAAACATTTGTGTGATGAAGATAAATGTTTGTTCCATGTCTGGATGTTATATTGTATTCTAAGTATATATTTACAAAAAACCTTGAACAAGTATTCTGTCAGTCATCTGGTTTCCACAGTAGGTACAAGCTTTACATCGTTTGGGGCTAGATGGTGTGTAAAAATGTCCACAAATATTTATTTAATTCTTAAGATAACAAATCAGCAAAGTAGTTTGCGTTGTATTAGGTTTAAAATTAATATAAATGATTGACAGACCGGTAAATTCATGGCAGTGTTAAGTTTCTCCGCACATTGCAGCAATAATTCGTAAGCTTCGTGTAACGAGCTGGTATCGAGTTGAACTCTTTCCGCCAGCCTTTCAACATCCTTTGCTGAGTTTGTATCTTTAAAACTTTTATACTTTTTCTCTAAATGCGCTTTTATTATTAAAACTCTCACAAAAATACAGCGAAGTAGAGTACAGAAAAAAATAAGTTCTAAATCATAAGACAAACCCACAACTAAAAAAAATACTGAAGAAATATTGAAGTCCGTTAAATAAATAACGATTCCAAACTCCAGAAAAATAAAAAAAAATATGGTCAAAATCCATTTTGAAACTTTCCTTGTAGAACAGGTTATAGTTAAGTCTTCCTCTATTTTCAACATCTGATCGAACGAATTCAATTTTTTAAAAAAGCTTTTGAAAGTGTTTTTAAATGTTTTAAATGCTAAGATAACAGAAATTTCGTAATCAATTATTGGAATGTTTTTTAATGCAAAAATATTGGCTTGAGACATGTCAGTAGTAAACTGATAACCAACTAAGCAAAAATAAATTAAACAGTAAATGTTACTTAAAACCATTGTTATTTTCCGGCATTCCAATAAATATAACCGATTAATTCCAAAAAGAGCTTTTACGATTAACAGGAATCTGAATTGATTGATTAAATTTAACTTATCCTCTTCATTATTTTGAAATTTTGGTGAAACTGTTGGTATAACTTTCGGCACTGAATAATTTTCCATATCAACCAGGTTTTTCTGCTCGTTCTAACTACTGGAACGGTTGGAACAAGAATGAACCTAAAATGATATCGTTTAATCAACTAGCTTTTAATGCTACAAGATCAACTTAAGTAATGGGGTGTTAATATGATCGACTGATAATTTTGTCAACGCACATATTGATCTATAATTTATCATGTCGTACAAGGAGGTCAAGGAGGCCACATTAGAAAGAGCAAAATGGAGAAAACTGCATCAAACCCCTGACAAGAGCTAAGCGCTTAAATTTAAAGAAGAAAAAGGCACATTGATTTAAACTGATCGTTACTAAAAGTATGTTGAAAAAGTACATTATTTTACTAACTGATTTTTTATTTTAAAGAAGAAGAGAAAACTGCATCAAACCCCCGACAAGAGCTATGGAATGGAGTACTTTGTAATGTTAGGTTTATGTGTATACATAAATAAATAAACAAATAAACGTTACAGTTTGTGATAAACTAGATTAGTTGCATATACGGGTTGATAATGAGATCCTTTTTATTATTTACTAAACTTTTCCACGCATAAACCGACCAACTAGGTGTTGTAAAGTGATGTTGCCTTCTGTGCTGTAGATTCGATCCCAACCAAGGACAAACATTTGTCAATGAACATGAATATCCTCAGGAATATTCGGTACTATAGTGACTATGCATTGAAATATAATAAATAATCAATTATACGTTAAACGATCACAATATAATTTCTATATTAACGTTTTCCGTTCCCATTTTACTAGCGCAATTGAATGGCCACTGCACTGATCATAAGCGCTGGCTAGAAAAGTCACGTAAAGTATGGAATTCCAGCTCCTACTAAGGCTAAGGCTAAGCTTGATACTCAGAGATCACAAGGAGTATCTACCGTGCCTGGTATTAAAGTCATGAAGCCATTTATAATTTTACTTGAAGGCATCAAATAATAACAGACAATTTCTCAAAATGTCATTTTTCCTCAAAACATGTTTAGAACCAACTTCGTAAGAATACTTTGTCGTGTACCATACGACGTGTTTAGGCGAGGTCTACATTTAAGCCACCTTTTGGATGGATTTAGTCAAAATCCTCACTCAAATCCCGGCTCCCTGTTTAGCTTTAAAATGGAAATGCAGGATAACGCGGATAAGAGTGGCTTACTACAGAGAAAAAGTTAAATAAGCAAATTCTCTCGGGTATTTTATTTAAATTGCATCAGCTGAATCATTTGAAATTATGGTTGTAATTTATTTGAACCAGATTCGACATATATTGTATTGAGTACATATTTTATTGAGACTACAGTTTTGACATATTTTACAATAAAGTTCATCGTAATTGGTTTGGAAAGGTTGGAAAGTCTATTTAAGCTTTTACGGAAGAAAAAAAAGTGATATAATTCAATTCTATTTTAGTTAAGTTCCTTGTGTTGTGCGTTTTGTATAAGAAAAATAATAAAATAAGTAGACTCACAAGACCCCCAGGATAGACAACATCCCGGAAAATAAAAAAATAAACAGATACAGTGTAATTTGTGTATTTTTCACACAGCATAAAGCGTTAATTTACACTCACTTAAAAAGAAAGAGAATGCCTGCAATTTTGTTATCTCTCGCGTCTTGGTGTCAAAGTCAAGTGAAATTATCTAAACATGATTATTAAATTAGAACAAAAAGAAGGAAAAAGAACAAAATATATCCAAAGAAGTAGATCTGACAAAACAAAGGCTAACCATTGCTAATGAGTGCTCGTTAAGATAATAATTTCCTCGTAAAAGTTGCGCGTATACGAATTGTTTCGTATTTAGCCGCTTCATATTTTTCTTAGTAATAAATGAGCATATTGGTTCCTGCCTTTATCCCATTAAGTGGGGTCAGTCATCTTTTTACATTGTTTTCTATCAGGCGTCATTGCAGAAACTCACGTGGTCTATTGGGAACATAGAATAAGTCCATATTTTTAGATTGGGAACGATCCCGCATCCTGATCCTAAGGCCTTTAGGTCCTGGGTCAGAATCAGATCATGCATCAATGGATTTTTGAGTCTAAAAAACGTATGTGCTCTCAAACGCTGAAGGACAACATCTTGAGGAATCCTGTGGCTTCGTTACCACACGTATTGACAATGTCTTTCCTGTTAAATATGCCTATTTAGCTATGAGAATGAAAAAGGTGCTGGGCAAGCCTATAACTTCATCTAAAATCCTGTCCCAGGCACTACAGTGACCCGTAAATAGGGGCACGATTGAAACAAACTATTTTTTGTTAAATAGCGTAGCACCTTCTGCGTTTGCCAGTTGGAAATCGCTGTGTGGTTCGATCCGAAAAAAATTAACCTATAAAACGCTGTAAAAAGCAGAGAATATTTTTGATGGCTACAATGTATATACCATCTGTTTCTAAAGTAAATTTTATTTTCTGGTTTCTATCTATGGAGGCTTTTTCAGCCTCAGCTAATTAATATTCTGAACCTGTTATCAAGAAACATGATGTCACTTTGATTAGTATTTGACGTTTACCTGTTCTCGTATTTACTTCATTATTTTATTTCTGTTGTGTTTTTCCGTAGTTTTTTATATATTTCAAGTAAAATGGATGTCAAAAAAGATGATTCACCTTTTTTGACGAGAATACCGGCATCAAAACACTGTTGTTTCTGTTTTCCTTTGAGATGTGGAACAATATTTATAGGAATTTTGGGAATCGTATGTTTTATCATTGTTTTATGCTGATTTTTTCATATTTTCGAAGAAACCTAAGCCAACATTCATTCATTTTATGCACCTATTGCATGCCCAATGCAATAGGCGCATTGGGTAGTTCTAACGATGTAGTCACGCTGTAGATTCAATTTTTGAACCATTGGAGAACTTTACTTTATAAATGGAGCTTAGGATTCCCTACGGATGAATTTTTAATTTATTTTATGTTTAATTTCAGGTTTGCAGCCTATCATGTGCATCGATATTCATTTTAAAAGACAGAACAGCTATTACCTATAGCTCTATAATCCTTATAAGCTTCCTATCACTATTCATAATTATCACTATGGTATTTGTCGTTGGGTCTATAGTGCTTTTAGTAGGTGTTTGTGATGTAAGTGTTACTTTGTATTTCTTCCATCTTACCTAGTGCTGTGATTCCCGCGGGACTTGATTCCCGCGAGACTTCGTTCGTAAAAAGTTACTCTCATGCTAACTTTAATTCTCACAACAGTTAGTAGTAGTCAGTTGTCAAATATTTTATCTATAGAAGTACCTACTACCTCTGTGTTTTTAACACCAAGCATTTTACAGCAAGCCTAGTTTATATCAAACCAGAACACAGCAACGTTGCTATGTTACTATCTAAGGCTACATATAGGCGCTAGATCACCATACCTCAGGTCAAAAGATGCAGATCAGTAGATCGTAGGGTACATTCCTAACGTTCATGACTTGTGAGGTAATGTTTTGTTACATCTGACGGTTACTAATTAACACCAGGTGAGACAAAGTTTTATGCTCGACTAGCGGCCGCTCGCAGCTTCGCCCGCGTGGCAGGTTTTTTCCCGTTCCCATTATTTTTTCGGGATGAAAAGTAGGCTATATGTTAATCCAAGTTATAATCTATGTTTATTCCAAATTTCATCCAAATAGGTTTACTGGTTAGAGCGTGAAAGAGTAACAAACATCCATCGATCCATCCAACCATCCATACTTACAAACTTTCGCGTTTATAATATTAGTAAGATATATGCGGACGACCCGTTTCTTCAGTCACTTCTTTATAGGTACCTACAATTTGGTACAAAGAGATCCAAGAGAATATATATCGTGCCTAGGACTTTATTAAACTGAGAAAGCGAATCTTTTGTGAGCATTCATCATTATCAACATCAACTTACATTAGTCCACTACTGGTCGAGAGACTTACTCTCTCTCAAGACGCGCCACTGAGCCTAGTTTTCGACTCTTCTCATTCATTGTTTTCCAGCTACATTCGCAGATCGTGGCTCCATCTTGCCGAAGGGCATTCTACACTACGCTTACCTAAACGAGGTCTCCACATAAGTATTTCTTTTCTCCAACGATTGTCAGTTCTACGGCAAACATGGCCCACTACCATTGCAACTTACTAATCTTATGAGCAATGTGGACCACCTTAGTTATCTGCCGGATAAACCTCGTTTCTGATTTTTCCTTCAGAGAAATAAAATATCATATTTGTGAGCATTGCTTCTATTTCAAACCAGATAAATTTCTGCGAAAAAATATTATCTACTTCTTGATCGAACAGCTTGAACTTCTTGTTAACAAGTAACAAATCTTGTTAAAAGTTACTTTTATCTCGTATTTCACAGCACGTTCTAGAGTATCGAGATTTTTAGCGAAGAACTATTTTTCATAGATATTTTATTAAGCTAGATAGAACTATTAAATCTGTTATAATGTAGGTTCATTATTAATAAAGCTATATCAATTTACAGGTAGGTAGTACATTTGTAACTTTTTGTAGTAGGATAGGATCTATTTATATAGTATAAAGATAAAGATATTTTTTATCATACATAGAAAATACCCAGAACACCCGGAATAAATATTTTCAGATCGTACAAACATTTATCCCTAGGCAGGCCGAACCCATAACCTCCTGCGTCGCGAGTGGACATTCGCCTGCCGCGCCACATTTTTAAATAATTTAATATATTTAGATTTTTTTTTCAGTTTTAGCTTTAGGTATTTATAAAAAAAAAATCTTTTATAAATTATTAGATATTAGATTTAATTAAATTTTAAGCTTGGATTATTTATAAAATAACCACTCGTAAACCATCATAGCACAATAATTTTGACGTTTTATATATTTCACTGTTGCTTTCAGGAGAATGCAAGCTTGATGTTGTGCTACATTTGGTTAGCTGGGATGTATCTATGTGTGCAGTTATTTTTGGCCATATTTATACCACTTGTCCTGGCTATTGAGGGGACATATTCAATAGTATATGGACTGATATGGTTGGTCGCAGCGATGATCATAACATTAGGTAAGTACATACAATAAAGATATTATATCATCCCAAAAATTATTTCCTCGAGTGGGATATGAACCGATGACCTTCCTCTTGATACGGGGATGCGATAACCAACTTCGCTGGGGTAACCATAAAACAATTATAAAAAAAACCATGATAGCTACAATAGTTACTAAAACTGTGTCATAACTATCAACGCCCATCTCTTAGACTACCTATATTACCTTCTTCTTTAGATATTAAGCGTTGGTGGTAATTTTTTACTGCTAATCAAAGCTGTGTCCAGCAGTGGACTTGTTCAGTCCAATGATGATGATGCAGTAAGAAAAATATGTTCTCCAAATAAATAAAATATCAACTAGTCACTTAGTTTTGATGGAAACTTTTTCTTCCCCTGGTGACTAGGTAAAGTTTGTTCAAAGAGAATCTTTGGCCATTTCCTTGGACAATGGTCTTAATAAACCAAGTTTTTGGATTTTTCTTATAACTTTTTAAGAATGGCCAAATCACCACACAATGCTTAGTACATAATGACAGTTTAAGATTCACGTAGAAAGATATCAATTCGGTGAAGGAAAACATCGCAAGGAGACCAGTTAGTATTTTAGTAGTGGCGATGGGCTTTGCAATGTTTGAAATACTAGCTACTGCAAAATGTGAGTATGTGCCAGATGTAAATTTGGGCGTATCTTTGAATATCACTCTTAGACGTCCTCAAAAAATCTTAAGTTTGTATTGGAACTACTGGGTAGATACATAGATACCTCAGTAGATAGCCTGGGGATTAAAGTCAGATAAAAAAAAGATAAAAATATTTTTATTCAAATTACATTAGATAATGGTACTTAAGGTTTAGGTTGGTATAAGTTGGTATCATTTATTTACAAACAATGGTACAGTACCGTTAGGTGACTCTGTTCCCCACACTAGGACTAAAAAGCCTGTATGGCGGGGTCACAGTGATTCGCCGCGGACATTCTTTTCCCACCTATATTTTTAAATAACCTGTATTTTTAATTGTACCTGCAGATTTTAGTTTAACAAAGTATAAAGTAAAAGTTAACGAAGCAAAAGTAATAAAGAAAAACTAGAATGAAGAGTCGTAAACGCTTTCTTGTTTCTCAAGACCTATTTTAGGTTTAACTCTTAATCTTTGGTTACAGGATGGATGCATTACTTAGCTGTAGTTAACAGTTATCGAATGGAAGTCATATAATATGAAAGATGGTTTAAGATCTTTATTAATTTTCTAAAGATTTGTAATCACTAACGAGAACTGAAATTGTTATAATAATATTTAAAAATGTTCGTAACAAGTTAAACAGAAAGTGAGGGTAGATTCGAATGGACTATTGTTATTATATACGGAGACGTTTAAACTATTAAAAAATATAAAAAAGCTCAAATAGGATATTATTTTTTATTTTAACTGCATGAAATCTATACAGTAAGAATATTTATCCTGATTGACCGACATATAGACAACGGACTCCAAAATGATACCACCAAGTAAAAAGCGATTCTCACAATTTCAATGAAGAAATAACTCCAATAGGTACTTTTTAGCATTGTAAAATACGGCAGGGGTTTAGAAACCCACTTCTGCCAACCATGACCTTCGTCACGTGTTTATTGGGCAAAGTTGATGCGAGCTTGGTAAAATAAGTGGCTGCCCGCTTAACGGATAGTGAGGAAGGTACCTACACTTTACTCACTTTTACACTTTTTTCGACGACCGATGTGGCACGGCAAGCGAATGTCCGCCTGTGATGCAGGAGGTTGTGTTGCCTTCACATAGTGCAGCATCTTGTAGTGATAATATTTGCAGTCGTTGATAACGCAAGTCTTCGGTCGGAGTTCTGATTTTGTATCTTAGACATTGAAAGCACAAGCGTTTGCTTTTTGCGACGTCTTATCTTGCGGGTAAAAAAATCACGTTTGTTGTATGAGAGCCCCTTTAATATTAGGTTAACGCGGCAACAGAAATACATCATCTTTGAAAATTTCAACTCTCTTACTATCACGGTTCATGAGATACAGCCTGGTGACAGACGGACAGACAGACAGAAAGACAGCAGAGTAGTAATAGGGTCCCGTTTTACCCTTTGGGAACGGAACCAACTGCTCAGCAACAGAAACTGCCTCACTACTAAATCCTCATGCACGGTAGATATTTATATACTTTTTTTTTGTAAAAACATACATAGAATACTATACAACACCCAGACACAGAACAAACATCTATGTTCATCACACAAATGTTTTTTCTCGGTGGGGATCGAACCCACCATCTACAGTACAGAAGGCAGGGCTACTGCAAACTGAGCTGTGATGGCTGTAATACTAAATATTAGTCCTGTTTATGCTCCAGAATACTTACGAAACATGGATTCGCTTTTTCCTGTTCTTTATTTTGTTTAAGAATGCACGGGGTAGATAAATCTTTTCCAAGTTTAATGTGAAAATTGTGTTATGCTTGAACAAAGAATAAAGTTGAATTTAATAATAAAGCATCCTTTTAGAACGCGGCCGCAAAGTTATAAAATTACCGTCCTTTACCTTTACATTAAACTACGTTACATAATTTTTATTAACAGTAACATTTATGTAACAAAGCGAGCTTTTTTTAATTTTAATTTAGTTTTGGGTATTAATATAATTTACATCAGCTGTTGCTAGTACAAATTTTTTTCCGAAAGACTATTTTTTTACTTCTACATTTTAATTCTAATTTATACTGTACGTATGTTTTAATTAGGGTTCTGTACTTAATGGGTGAAATAGGACCCTATTATTAAAACTCCGCTGTCTGACCGTCTGTCTGTCCGTCCATCTGTCACCAGGCCTGTATTTCATGCGTGTAGTTTGAGTGTTTAAATTTTCACTTAATTATGATGTATTGCTGTTGCCGCTATAATAACAAATTCTTACACAGAATAAAATAGATATTTAAGGGAACTCTAATACAACAAACGTGATTTTTTGCCGTTTTTACTGTCAATGGTACGGAACTCTTCGTGCGCGAGCCCAACTCGCACTTGGCCTGTTTTTTATTTACAAAGTGTTGCCTCAACTTGTGGATGAGTCCTTTGTCCTATAATCAAACTACCAAGTTTTAATACAGGTGGTATTTACTTCCCATTAGGCAAATTACATAATAAACTAAATAAGATGTAAGATAACTATTACAAAGTATTTATAATAGGTATGATAAGATACATAATGATACAGTCGAGCAACAGACAAACGGACAGCTCAACGGACCCAAATCAGTGCCAATCGGAAGTGTTCGTAAGACGCTGGCTGCATTAAAATGAATGAAAATACTGATGCCGGATACTCACCAACCCACGGGTCACGCGTCGCTTCGACCAGTCGCATATGCAATTTTAAAAACCCGGGCCCTCGGTACCACACGAGGATCAAATGCGTGGACTTTTGTCGAGACCTGCATTTGTGTATTTTTAGATACTAATATACACAACTACTACACACTACTATATATCCTGACGACTGATGTGGCGCGACGGGTGAATGTCCGCCTGCGATGCAAGTGGTTGCGGGTTCGATTTTCGCCTTGGGATAAATGTTTGTACGATCTGCGAATATTTATTCCAAGTGTTCTGGGTGTTTTCTATGTATAATAAAAAAAATATCTATAACAGTACGTACTACTGTATTGTATTAAATATATCAGTCATCTAGTACCCATAACACAAGCTCTGCTTAGCTTGGGGCTAGATGATGCTGTGTGGATTGTCCAGCATTATTATTATTTTTTTTTTATTATTATTATCCTGTATTCGAGTAAGTGGCACGGAAGCAGTGCCACGCATTCATACCAAAATACGAATACTGCGTTTAAATCCTTTAAGGTATAAAACAACGATCATAAAACACTTGGTAATAAAACAAAAGGCCTTTAAATCTTTTGTATCTATTTTAAATACCTTCGGTACCCCGCGGGAAATGCCATCAATCTTTTCTATCCCGACATAATAGGTGCCAAGGTTAATCCCACACATTGCTAGCTTTATAAATGCTACGTACAATTACAGTGAAATAAGAAAACCGTTGGTTCACTACGCTATCCAATTTTGGGCTGATTTTTTTGATGATACTTTGTTCAAGCCAATCCTATTCAAGTATTTATAATAAGTCTAAGATTAAGGAGATAAAAAAAAATCTTTGTATATAAAATGGTGTTCCAGTTCCACCGGCATAGACTCATCCGCAAGTGACATAGCACTGCACCATCATGTCTCATATGCCTGTAAATACACTGGTGCTCATACTCTTCAAATCGGGTTATTCCCACTCGTCCCCGCATTTTGTCCCCAATAGCGTTCGTCCCCATTTTTTATTCCCGTTCGTCCCGTATGTGGACTAGCGGGAATAAAAAATGGGCAAACGACTTTACATTTTTTAAATCTTATTAATTTATATAATTTAGGCTGACCAATAGCTTACTAAATACTTATCAATAACAATAGGCAGAGGAAATCACTCAACATCAGGTGGGTAATTTTTCATTTTTATTTAAACAAGATACTATTTTTATGTACTTATTGATTATTATTTTTGTTATATTCTAGTGGTTTTATTGTTTTTAGGACGTTTTAGGTACCTCGTTGTTTTTATTTTATTAGTACTATGTGTGTTCATAATTTGTTTTTGTGTAACTAACTAATATGCCTAAGTTAAATAACTTTTTTTAAATACAGCCGAACTGATAATCTTTAGTTTAAAAAAAAGAATAAATAAGCAAAAAAAAATTTTTCCTTTTTTTTAAGTCGATGAAAAATAGGTACTAGTTTTAATTGCTTTAAATATTGATAACTGTACCAGCTATTTACTTCAGTCTTGCCGACAGGATATGCCACATCAATCATAGCTTGGGTAGTACTAAGCATAAATTGGTTCCCGAAAAACGTGTGTACCCTCTATTGTTTGTGGGGATGAATTGCATTTTCTTCGCCGTAATGAAGGCGTATTTTCATTAATTTAACCTATCCCACCTGATTTATTAGAAAAACCTGGCAATAGTTTTTTTGTACTCAAAATTAGTTAATACTGTGGTGAGTTATAACGAGTCCTTAATTTTTCAACTAGCAAAACGCGCGTGACTTCGTCCTCGTGAATCTTTTTTTATACAAACTTCAACCCCCGATGTACACGTTTAGAGGTTGAACTTCGAGAATTCCTTTCGTAGTACACCTCTACGCACCAAGACAAATATACTCTGATAATTTCAAGTCTCTACTTGAGTCTTGACTAGTGGTTTAGGCTGTGCGCTGTCTATATCCCAGTCAGTCAGTCAGCCAGGACAAAGATTTTTATAATTGGTATAGATATAGATTATAATACTAGTAAGTATCCAACTATATAGATACCTAAAGTATTATTATATCAAATAATATATGATGCTACACGCGCACGTCTTCGTCTGCGTGAAGTTGTCTTAATTTTTTTTTATGTGGCTTGCTGATGCTACAAGTAGATGGTCCGCGTGATCTAAGTTATATGCTATAGTAAAAAGGTGAGTTAAAACTATGGTTAAAACGCGCTGTTAAAGCTAAGGTAACAAGGAACCATACATATTCAAAAATAATTTTATTTTCTTAGTTTCTATCTATGGAAAATCTTCGTTGGTCGAGAATAAAAACTAAACTCTCGACTTGTCATCAAAAACAGGATGTCACTTTGATTAGTTTTTGACGTTTACCTATTTTTATATTTACTTAATTTCTCAGTTGTATTTTTCGTAGTTCTTCAGCTATTTCAAGTAAAATAACATGAATGTTGATGAAGATGTTTCATCGTTTTTGTCGAGAATACCGACATCAAGATACTGTTGTTTATGTTTTCCTTTGAGATGTGGAACAATAAGCATAGCAATTTTGGGAATCGTACGTTAAATTTTTATATCTATAATTCGTAGAAACTTAAGCCAACACTCATTCACCTTATCCGCTTATTACATTTGATTTCTAACATTGGGTCATATTCATTTATCATTCATTGATTAAGAAGATTATAAGAATCTTTGTACTGACCGACTGACTGAAACTGAGCGACGCAGGGGTTGCGGGTTCGATTCCCGCCTTGGGATAAATGTTTGTACGATCTGCAAATATTTATTCCGGGTGTTCTGGGTATTTTCTATCTATAATAAAAAATATCTATGTATGTAATATAGTATTATATTAAGTATATCAGTCATCTAGTTCCCATAACACAAGCTCTGCTTAGCTTGGGCTAGATGATGCTATGTGGATTGTCCAGCATTATTTATTTATTTATTTTATTTATTTATAAACCCAAAGAATATAGTACTCTCTAACGAGAGGATAAACCACTGCTTGTAGACTTGAAATGTTCATAGCATATATATATTATAATATAGATGCGTAGAGATGAACCGGGTACAGAGGGGGTTGGAGTTTGTGCAAAAAAATCTTCACGCGGGAAAAGAAGAAAAGTCGCACGCGTTTCTCTATTTAATAAAAAGATGATGAAAAAATATCCTATGCAATGCAAGTAGGCCATGGTCAGGCGCTGTCCGAAAGGGAAGGTCACAGGGGACATGCCGTGGTCACAGGGGAATATTTAATGGTTAAAAAACACAGTTAAAAATTTTCAGTTACCGTAGCACTCTCCGCCACAATTGAAAATGTCTGATGGTTTTCAAACAAACTATAAACCACAGAGACTGTTAATTGTAATTTGTGTCACGTTTAATAAATACTGTTACATTTTTTTGGCTACTGCAGCACCTGCCAACATATTTAAACATACTCAAAACTACAAGAACCACGCGGACAAAGTCACGGGAATTCTCGTATTGGGATTTCTTTTTTAGTACATTTCAACGCACGAAGACAAAATATAGCCTAAAAATCTCTGCGACTCTGGTTTAGGCTCTGGTTTAGGCTGTGCGTTGTCTATATGCCAGTCAGTCAGTCAGGACAAAGATACAAATAATAATTAATACAAATAATTACAAGATAATTGGTACAAATGGCAATTGGTAATTTATTTTATGTTTAATTTCAGGTTTACAGCCTATCATGTGGAGTAATATTTCTTTTAAAAGACAGAAAAATTATGACTATCAGTTCTATAATCCTTATAGGTTTTTTATCAGTGTTCTTAGTTACCACTATAGTGTTTGTCGTCGTGTCCGTAGTACTTTGGGTTGCTGTTTGTGATGTAAGTAATATTTTGTACTAATTCCATCTTTGTATATTATAACAAAACTGTAGAGATCGAAAAGCCTGTACATTAAAGGTATTTTTTCTGAAATCTTGCTAATACAACTCAGAAAAAAAAGGCAAATCAACTTTGTATGGTTGTTTGTACACGCATCACGCAAAAACCATTTAATGAACATTGATGCGATTTGCAGAAATATTAAATAATCCAACTAAAAACTTAGTATGGGGTTTCATTGAGCTGTCATCCTTAAAACGAGTACAAGAAGGGGATGAAGTTTGTATGAAAAATATGAACGAAGTCGCGAGCGGGTCAGGGAATCGCACGGGACTTTGTTCGTGTAAAACTACTTTTATGAAAACTTGAATGCCCGCAGCATACGTGCTACTACTACGGTAGTAGAGCTCTTTGAGAAAGAGTTCATTCAGAGAAGTACTACCACCGTAATTTTACTCCCAAGCATTTTACAGAAAGCCTAGTTCACATCCTTCAAACCAGAACAGTAGAACAGAAGCCTTACACAGTATCATAGCAAGGTTACTGTGTTTTGCAAAACCAGTTTTCTTTTCATAGTTTATTCAGCTTTAGTTAAAAACTGATTGATCGGTGTCTAACAAACCGTAATTGCAAATTCTTTTCTTTTAGTATGGTGTATTCAGAAAATGAGTATTGAATAACGGAAATTGTGTTTTTATTATTCAAAAATACTGCAACTTTTAGATAAATAAATAAATATTTGTGGACATTTCTACACAACATCATCTAGCCCCAAACTAAGCATAGCTTGTACTATGGGAACCAGATGACTGATAGAATACTTATATACTTTTTTTTTGTAAATACATACTTAAAATACAATATAACAACCCAAACACAGAACAAACATCTATATTCATCACACAAATGTTTGTTCTCGGTAGGAATCGAACCCACCAACCTATAGCGCAGAAAGCAGGGTTACTACAAACTGAGCTGTGACGGCTGTAAATTACTTACTCTTATACCATCACAGCACAATAATTTTGTTTTATATATTTTATTATTACTTCCAGAACAATCCAGACTTGATGATCTCATACATTTGGCTAGCTGGACTGAATTTGTGTGTGCAGTTAGTTCTAGCCATATTTATACCACTTGTACTGGCTATTGATGGTAAATTTTCAACAGCGGTCGGACTGATATGGCTGGTTGCAGTGATGATCTTTACATTAAGTAAGTTTATACATATATATATCAAATTAAGGGGTAGACAGAGATGACGGATGCCCACTTGCTACAATCCTGACATCTCTTTTTTCACTCACTCTTATAATATTCTTCATACATGTTTGTCGGTTCACGGTACTCTTGAGTTGGCCATTCCATGAAACGTCTGCTATCTGATTGAGGTACGAAAGCCAAGGTCTTCCATCCAATAGCCCCATCCACATTGAATTTTCCTCTTAAATCCATTCTTAATGCTGGTTTTTTAAATATTTGCCATCGTTTTAAAAGTATACCTGCATCCCATACCGTTCTTAAGCAACAAATGAAAAAATGTTGGTGCCCGAAATACATAAAAATTACGAAACTGTAATCTGAATTGTCGCTACTCTTAGCAAATTATATTTTTTTTTTGTGACTTGTTAATGGAACAAGCATATGGCCCACCCAATGTTAAGTGGTTACCATTGCCTATAACAGAGCATTACCTCGCAGGTCACGCTCATTATAAACATGTCTTTACGATGCACTACCTTGCGCCCATTAACCTGAGGCATACTGGTGTTAAGCCTCGTGTGCATGTAATATGATGTGTCCTAAAATATGAAGTTATGTAAACGATATCAACTTAGAACTCTTTGTTTTCAGCATGGGTGCATTACATATCTGTAGTTAACACGTTTCGGATGAAAATTTTATATGGAGAGAACGCCGTATAATTCAACAGGTTAAACTATTAAAAAATATACAACAATTTTAATAGAACAATTTGTTTGTATTTGAACCGCATAAAATCAATCCCATAAGTAATAATCATCATCATCATCTCTGTCCTGACTGACTGATATACGAACCACGCTCAGCCACCGGGGCCGCGGAGATTTCAAATTACTAAGAAAGAAATTCTCATAAATAAAACGAGTAAATTATTAACATTTTCAATTAATCAGATTTCAATTCATCCATAGAATAAAAATTGCAATTATGTGCAAGATACCATAGCAAAATTTACGGTGTATTCGTTTTGATACTTATAAAAAGGACTACCGGAAATTCAACCCCTAAACTGGTACAGCGAGGGTTGAATTTTGTATGAAAATAACTTACGTCATGCGTTTACGTTAATTGCAAACAGATTGCCTGGAACTTCGCTCTTATACTTGGCTTAAAATACAATAGCAAAAAAAGTAGATGAACCGACGACATTGCTGGAAGTCGTCGAAAGATGGCTCAAAATAGTTATATTATATGTACTTCTGTAGGTTGATAATGAGGATGCATAAGAAAAATAACCAAAGCTGTAACATCTTGAACTCTAAAGTGTTATTAAAACCACTGCCGAAAAGCAATTCGCAATTTCAATAAAGAAATAAATCATAAAGCTCCAATAGGTAGGTACTTTTTGGCATTGTAATAAAATACGACTGGGGCTTAGAAACCCACTTCTGTCAACTATGACCTTCGTCAAGTGTTTATTGGGCAGAGTTGATGCGAGCTTGGCAAAATAAGTGGCTGCCCGCTTAACGGACAGTGAGAAAGGTACACTTCACTCACTTTTATCTGCAAGTTTAAGGTTAGTTTGGAACGAATATTGAATACGTAGATGCTTCATGCTAGGTACTCGTTGCTTTTTAGGGTTCCGTGCCCAAAAAGAAGAACAGGACCCTATTACTAAGACTCCGCTGTCTATCTGTCTGTCTGTCCGTCTGCCACCAGGCTGTATCTCATGAACCGTGATAGACAGTTGAAATTTTTAGTTGATATTTTTGTTGCCGCTATAACAACAAATACTTAAAAACAATAAAATAAATATTTAAGGGGGCTCTCATACAGTAATCGTTCCTTAGGAACGAGCCCTATGATGCAGTACTCTGCGTCCATCAACTTGAGGCATACATTTGCTAAGCCTCGTGCGTCTGTAATGTCACTGACATCCCACACCCGTCAAACCGGAACACAGCAAGCGGCTTGTTGACAGATATAGGAATGGTGTTAGTACTTCCCTGGACGAGCCCTACCATACCCATGCTTGAGCTACATAAGTCTTTTTCGTGGTTTGCAGATATATTTTCCGAAAGGTTACTTAGACCGAGGTTTCTTCCAAATATAACACCTAAATTTAATCATACATAGCTATCATACGTTTCAATGCGTGTAAACCGTCTGTCTGTGTTGCATAACAGTTATGTTTATAAAGTGATAATATTTTAATAGTATAGTTTTATATTTTTAAATCTGTTTCGATTTGTACTTCTTTGTATATGGCAAGTTTTATTTTTATCGGTTCATTGAGGCTGCAAAACCACATCAACTGGACAAACACTTTCGCGTTTATATATTGGTAACTCATTCACACATCGTTTTTTTTACTAATATTTTAACCACCGAACCGATATGGATGAAACTCAAAATTGTATAACCAAGCCATACAATTTGTTTTTTTTTTACGTTTTGAGCTATATACATCATAAACCTTTATTAGTCTACTGTTGGGTATAGGTCTTTACCAAGACGTGTCACTGAGCCCGGTCTTCGGCCCGCTGGTGTGCCGGTCTTCGGCTCTTCTCATCTATTGTTGACCGACGACCGATGTGGCGCGGCGGGCGAATGTTCGCCTGCGACGCAGGAGGTCGTCGGTTTGATTCCTGCTTTGGGATAAATGTTTGTATGATCTGCAAATATTGATTCCAGGTGTTCTGGGTATTTTCTATGTATATTAAAAAGTATCTATGTATGTAATATATTGTATTAAGTATATCAGTCATGTAGACCCATAACACAAGCTATGCTAAGCTTGGGGCTAGATGATGCTGTGTGGATTGTCCAGCATTATTATTATTATTATTATTGTTTGCCAGCTACATGTCCTACATCATCACCCCACCTCGCCGGAGGGCATTCTACACTACGCTTACTTAATGCTCAAACGATTGTCGGATCTACAGCAAACATGGCCGACTCACTGCCATTTCAGGTTGCTAATCCTATGAGCTAAGTTACATACACTGCGGGGTAAACTGGTACCTGTTGTTGCCACCTGCATGCTGCAGGGAAATTGTCAAGCGAAACCACGCGCGGAAGCAAGTGCTTTAGTTATATTTCAAATAAGTTACAGATAAAATATTTCTTGAACCTTACCGGCAGATTGTTAGAGGAAAATGTAATTTTCTCCAAAATTGGTAGTAATTTAAGACTAGGGACTGAACCTAACACCCTTATTTACAAAATCAATCATGGTATAAATTGGTAACTCATTGTGTCGTTTGAACTATTCGATATCATATTTTTATGACACTGATTATTTTCGTGACGACCTTGCCGAATTTTATTTGAAAGCTTTTTGCTTTCAATGTACATTGAAAGTAAAACATTTATTACAAATAGAGATTGGGAGGGAATATTACTTCATGTGAAGTTATTTTCATACAAACTTCAATCCCTGTTGTATTGAATTTAGTATTGAATTTCGGGAACTCCCTAGTACATCTCTACGCACCAATACAAACATAGTCTGAAAATGTGCTTTAAGTAGGTTGTGCGTTGTCAATCAGGATAAAAATAAACTTGATATTGGCAAAATTGACTGTCAAATGCAATTGCAAATGACGGACAGATGCCATTACGAAGAAAATAAGAAGCTACTAAAATAATTACGTGAGCATGAAATTAAAACAAAGCTATTTAACTCAGACAAACCTACTTACATCATTCCTACCGACTATTACCATAGTAGAGCTCTAGACCAGTAGGCCAAGCATGTAATTGCTTGCGAAACGTGCGCAACTTCATCTGTGTTAAGTTTTTTTCATCCTTCTTCAACCCCTCCTGTACCCGTATGAGGGTTGAATTTCGAAAATACCTTTCTTCACCTCTAAGCACTAAGACATATACGAAATGAAAATGTCGAGCCTCTACAACCAGTGGTTTTGGCTATGCGTTGTCTATTATGTCAGTCACTCACGATAAATATTCTTCTAATTAGTTTAGGTATTCATTTCGGAAAATGAAGTAAAGTAAATTTTTTTACAAATATGGGCTATTCTCCTTTTGAATTTTGGAAGTTTTTTTCGTAGTAAACTAAGCTCCACTGCAACTTTTTTTAAGATTACTAATTTAAGCTATGTGTTGTTTGTCAGTCAATCAGACACGAATTGGTAACGTAACGAAAAGTTATAATTTTTTTTCTTGCTATAAGTATAATTATATCATTTATTTCAGGCAAAAAATTAGTTTCTTACAAAATAATTGGCTCGTAGATAAATACTGTGACGCATGCTTGGTATCTCATGTCAGCCTTCAGATGAACTTCCTGAACACAACACCTTTCAGCCAGAACCCGCTATCCACGATGTCGAAAGCCGATCAGCTGGTACTTTTACCATAATTGAAATTCAATTTACACTTTCGATTTTCCTATAAATATACTCTTTGCAACACTGTTCTTTCTTCAGTTGTCTTTAATTTATAAATTTATGTGGGACTTATCAAGTCTCACGCATCAAAGGACCGCTGTCTTTGCTTGTCCCGTTCTCAGGGTCACTGCATGGATAATGACTACATTTAGTACTAAAATTTCACACACACATACCTACAACCACCAACGAACCCTGACCCGCCTCATTCTAATTACTTTACTTGCTGGAAAAGGATTCGAGAGATCGTACGAGGTTGGACGTTTTGCAAATTTTAACAGGCGAAGGGTCAGCTTTATTTATTGTTTGTTAGGCGAATTAACAGCTGTGTAAGTAATCCCTTAAAGAACTTTAATAAACAACTAAATCAAGCAATGTTTTACACAACGTAATAAAGTCAATAATTATACTGAAGAAGGATTATAGGCTGGGTTGTTTTGTTAATAATATAATATAATATAATATAATGTTATCTTTCTTTCACCATGAAATGCGAATCAAAAGTAAATGCGAAAAGCTTCAGGCGTGTATTGTGTAGAGCTTTTCAGAAATCTTGAGTAAAAAAGGCGTCTCGAAAATTTATTGACTCTTAAATAATTGTGGCCCATTTTGTATTTAGAGTCGCGTACCTCAAAGTGGGTAATAGAAAGACGCAGATACGTCAAGATTAAATGAAATTTATTACGTTTTATGCCCTCCGGGAAAACTATTAGTTTGATTTTCACAAAAAGAAAATAGCTGCGTTATCAGACGGGACACAGGATTGCCCGAGAAAAAGTCAGCAAAAAATACCTTCGGATAATTTGGTAGGTAGTCAACTGAAACGTTCTTTTGAGAGAAAAACTTGATAACATTTTTATCGATACTTTTTGTGTAAGGAGTTCGTAGATAACAGGATTGTGCTTCGGAAAATTTGAGCCGACCAATTTTAAGATAAGACTTGTAGAACGTACAACGAAAACCTTAAAAATGTTAGTTCGATAGACTCCATAATATTTTTGCAAATTATAATCTTTTTAAAAGTAATCTCTATGTACTTTAGCCAAACAATGCATTACACCTTAAGGGTGCATTTTTTTTAAGCTACTAATAGCTTATACCACGGTATTGTGTTTTAGTACTGCGTACCTTATAATTCCGATTATGCTGTTATGATGATGATGAACATTTAGACGAACCAGTATCATTTATGTTTGAGTGTATCGACTCAATGAGCGTTTGTTAAGCTTTTTATGCAGCCTGGGTTGGCACGATAAGCGAATGTCGCCACATTAGCATAAACCAACCTACATATTATATACCTTAGTCGTGGATCAGGTGAAGGTGGATTTGAGGTGATTCACTAGATTATACATCGACTACTAATAAAGGGCACCAGTAGTTTAGTGGTAGTGACCTCGCCTTCTGTTCCTATGGTCATGGGTTTGAGTCCGGACGTGGACCAATGCCTTTCGTATTTTTTTAAATACGTTTGAAAAATGTATGTGCGCAATGCCAGTGGTCTCAAACGGTAAAGGAAAACATCGTGAGGAAACAAGTTTGTATTCGAGCAGCGGCGATGGGCTTGCAACCTGTCACGGATGGAATAATAACTACTGCAAAAAGTGGGTATTAACCAAATATATTATCTGACGTACCTCTGACTACCCTCTCAGAGTGCATCATAGGGCACGTTCCTAACGAACGTAAGCATAGCTAACCTAACGTACGGACGTACGAGGCAATGCGTTGTTATTGGCGATGGTAACTGGAACATGACAGCATTTGACATTGACATAAGTACATAGCCTATACGGGCCAGACACTACAGTAACCACTTAACATCAGGTGGGCCATCTGCTTGTTCCATCTATAAGTTGTATAAATTTTATATACCCATATATTTTAATGTCGACGTAACGTTTACTGGTACTAATAAACGTAAGGTTAACGTTTATTAGTACCAGGGTATGTGTACAGTTTGACTCGCCATCAGGTCTATAATGCTAGTAACTAGTGGCAAGGGGCAAGCGGTGGTAGTACCTATTCTGATGTTTTAATTATACGGCCCGCCGGTTTCGTATCACGGTGAGAATGTGTTTTATTTCTCCTTGTTTCGCATTAATTACGAGGTTCACGTGCAACCCCTCTACAACCCTCCCTTTTCGTGTACAAAAAGGAAAATACCCATACGTTTAGTCGGATTTAACGAGACCCAAAGATATTGAGCTCGCAGGCATTCGAATCTCTTCACTACAATACAAGCTCCGTTTTAATATCGCTCGAAACGTGATAAATAACAACACAGAACTGAAACTTTGACCTTCAGAACTATGAAATAGAAAAAGAAAGAAATAGCGTCATGTCTTAATACCGAAGCACGGTAGATATCCCCTCCGATCTCTTAGTACAAAGTACCTAGTTAAAATTCTTTGAGGATGCCTAAGGGGAGTAGTCACAGAAACATCCAGATAGAACATTTGGTACATACCCGCATTCTGCAGTTATTAGAACCTATTGCATTCGTGACCGGTTGCAAGCCCATCGCCACTGCTAGAATACTAACTGGATTCCTCATGATGTTTTCCTTCACCGCTTGAGAGCTCTGGCATTGCGAACATACAGATTCCGAACGAAAATATCCACTGGTGCACGATTGGATTTGAAGCTACGACCTTAGGATCAGAAAGCGAGGTCACTTATATTAGACCACCGGTGTTCTCAAAATTATTGAATCACTATTTATCTAAGATCATTTAAATTCAATTACAAGGCATTCTTTGTAATATAGGTGATAGTAACCACTTAAGGTGTTCCATCTGCTTGTTCCATCAATAAGTAGAAGAAAAAAACTCTATCAATGGGGTTTATCGACTAGAATAAACAACCTTGAGATGAGTTTGTAGTAAACCGTATTTTGTTCGAGGAATTTGAGAACTAGTTTCGCTTCTGTTTCGTTATGCATTTATCTGCTGGCTCATGTGTTTAGATCTCCTAAGCTCATTCTATTTCTTTAGAAACTGTCTTTAATCTTTTTTTTCGGATAACTTATGGAAATCTTATTTGTGAAAAGTTAATTTGCTTTTCTAAAAAATTGGCAAAAGGCTTTTAAAGAACTTATTGTATAAGAAGGTCTTATAAGTACCAGAGCGTTTTGAATCAGCAATGAAACGACTGCTCGAATGAGGTCAACCAATGTGGAGTATATGATATTGATTTATTTATTGTATAATTTATGAATGGACATTTTTAGATTATTTGTCATTTTGCATAATTGAACATTGGTCGTGCAAAGGATTATCATTATGGCCCACATGATGTTAATCTGCTACCTCTGCTCATCATGGTGCTCAGTGCGTAGTCACAGTTTTTCTATTCGACCGCTAATGTAAAATATGAACTGAAAAGTTTTAAGCTTAAAAGAAGCAAGAAGCAAGCTTAAAACATTTCTTATAGAAACCCAAATACGGCAGGGCAACATTAATGTTGATATTTCTCTTATCAGATCATTTTTTTTCATATTTTTTACCTAAGATAACATACGTACGCTATTTCATTACCAAAACTTTTATTCAATCTCTTGTAACATAATATGAGTGTAATGTAACATTGATAATGCCATAGAGTCACGCGTCGCTTTTACTAGAACCTCAGACATAATTTAAGAAAATTACCTATTTGTCATCATTTGTAATTTGTTTTTAATCTTTATACCATACAGGCGTACGTATTTCATCTGTCACATAGGCTTTCATGCCTACTTTTCGCCAACCCTACCACCCTAATAAAATAAAGCAAATAAAACAATACAGTAAAATTTAGGCGGTACAAAATAAAAGGCCAATTTTGGCGGTCGTGTCGTAAATCTGTAGAATCGCAACATCGCGAGCCCTTCTGTCATGATGCTGTCACTACAACAAAAGGCAAGTGTTCCACACAAAAGCTATTCAATGCGGCGGCGAAGCGAGGCCGATCACAGAGTGACAACAAAACAGATACCTAACTCACTACACGCCTTACTACGCCTTTATGACAAATTCAAAGGGCAACTAGTCGCTCGAAAAATAACAATATAGAAAAGATGTAATCTCCAGACACAATAGATATCCCTCTCCAATCTCTTAGTACCGACTAAAGATTATTTGAGAATGTTAAATAGGGAAATTCAGAGATACATTCTAATATTACATCAGGCACACACAAAACACACCCACATTTTGCAGTAGTTCCGTAGTTATATATGACAGGTTTCAAACCCACTGTGAAAATAAAAAAAATTACGTAAATTGTTTTTTTATATACTGACGAGTTTTTGGTGGGTACACAAGTATATAAATAGACTAAATAGCTATTTATTTTATGAATGTTGACGAGTTTTTGATGGGTACACAAGTATATAAATAGACTGAATAACAATTTATTTTATGAAAGTTGACGTGTTTTTGATGGGTACACAAGTATAAATAGCCTCAATAACAATTTATTGTTAAGAAAGTGTGCTGAACTGCGGAACCTTAGTAGAGTACCAAGGCGGTATACAGTATACACCATCACAGAAGTTTACCATCGAAACGTGATTATAGCTGCATCTCTGTAGAGTATTCACACTGTGGTAAGCCCCATAATGCTAGGGTTGGCATAAGTGCCGCGTCATAAAACTAATTGGCTATTACGACAGCGGTTATCGAGAATCCGCTTGTCGTAAAATCGCGGATGCTGATCAAAGGCGAGCGATATGCAGACGAAGCTTGCACGAACATTGTACGCACGGGACCCTGGATGCTGGATACCTATTCACGACGAAAGGGTTTCCTTACCCTTTCAATATAAAGGGTTCAAATATTTACAAAATTTCTTTACAAAGTTAGGTCTCCGGACATTCTAACTTTAAATATTCCTCTGGAAAACCTTTAAACTAAAAGGTATTTACGCAAATTCCCTGTAGTAAAACTCTAGAATGTAAAGCTCTGGGAATCCCAACTTTGTTTAGCATCATTCTTAGTAGAAAACCGCGTTAAATAAATAAATAAACTACAGCGAAATACAGCCGTTATTTATCCAGTTGAACCTAGACTATTTAAACACTGTCAGTATGAATGTCTCATTTGCATACAGTATGAATAAACATGGATAGTTGGCAAACATTAGCGTGGAAAGATAAAAGTTGGCAGCCATGGCAGCCCTGTGGAGTAAATCGAGCGGAGATCGTATCGCTCGGTCCTGCCGGGAGGGTCATTAAAATGAAATTTGCTTCCATATTAGCCGAGGGTTGGTTCAATAGACGGACTAATGTACATGCGCCGCTTCTAAATGACCGGATCGTATGTTAGTAAAGCTTTAGATATTTTTTGCTCAGAGATCAGAGTATACTTGACTCCGTTTTGTTAAATTTTGTTGTTTTATTTTTCATTCCTATCGGTTCTATAAATTGTCTTTATTAGCTTTTAGTAACATTGATGAGAAAAAGGAAGAAAATGGAGTGGTTTTTCAACACGTATAGTAGCGTATGTACTTCGTACGCGTGAAACTATTGTTATATAAACTTCAGTCTCTTCTGCACCCTTTTAAGGGCTGAATATCAGGATATATTTTGCAATTACATCTTTAGGCACTAAGGTAAATTTAAGCTGAAAATACCAAGCCACTACGACCAGTGGCATAGGTTGTGCGTTATCTATAATTATGTCAGTCAGTCAGTTAGTAAGGACAAAAATTCTTATATGGATAATTCTGAAATGGACCTAATATTTCTCTGCCACACACTATGTTGTAGAAGTAAATTTACGTTTACAGTAAAATTACGTACACATTTTCCCCCGCTTATTAAAATTTACCTGGTCTCTTAAAAGTAGTCTCTTATTTACTTTAAATAAACAAATACTACGGATATTGCACCAGATACTGGCCACGGAAAGTTTTTATTCCGTACACTGATATCTTTATATACAAAACATTGCTACTCGCACTTAGAGCAGGAATTTATTAGTGTCAATAATACCGAATACAGTTTTCGAGTGTCCAGGTAAAATTCATTCCATGACTTTTTTTAGTAATGCAGTGCATTTACGTTAACATAGACAACCTTTTTTTCATTCAACTATAATGCTGCGATTCATCATTTATCTACAAAAAAAACAACTAATACAAGTATTTATAATATTTTATTTTTTATTTTTATTTTTCAGCCAGTATTGTCCCACTGCAGGGCAAAGGCCTCCCCTACCTCCTTCCACTCTTCGATCTTATTTATTATAATTATGTAATATGTGATTTATAATATAAATGTACAAAACACATATGAAACAGATGCGCTATCTCCAGACCGATGAGACGATCAAGAGATAGCTTAACTAATCCAAATCAGTACCAATCGAAAGCTCCTAAAATTGCAACGTAGAAATTGCAATGCTGTGGTTGAAAGCTTGTACATTAGCTCAGCAGTCCAAAAGCCGGATGTATTAGTACAAACTTATCGTCTGCCAACACTAGCTGTGGCGGTGCACACCAGCTCTGAGATCATGATGCCGCTAATGTCACGCTCCATAAGCCGTGACGTCCGTGCGGCCTTTGCCACTGCATGCTATGAAATATTCCTCACGTGTTATTATTTTAGTGGGTTTAGTCGAGCTACGTAATTACTGCTAACATCTTGGCGTAGTACGCTGGTGTATGTACGCGTGGCGTAGTAACGGTTTTTTGATAGGTTTGTAAGTAGTAGTAGAGCTCTTTGTAAAGGGCTCGTCTGAGTTACTACCACCATTGCTATTTTTCCCGCCAAGTAGCTTGCTGTGTTTCGGTTTGAAGGGAGTGGGTGCTGGCAAAATTACAGGCACATGAGACGCCTCAGGTGCCTTAGGTTCATGAACGTTGAGGAGTGCATTATAGGGCACGTTCTTAACGAGTGTGACCCATATGAGGCAATACTTTACTATAAGCGATGGTAACCACTTAACATCAGGTGAGCCATCTAGGTACTTGTTCCATCAATAAGTAGTATAAAAAAAGGTAAGATTTCGCTCATTTTAGCGACATTTTGTTGCTTAGTATTTTTATGGTAGCCTCTTAACATGAGGTGGGCCGTCTGCCTGTTCTATCAGCAAGTATTTTAATAAAGGTAGGCCAGGACGAATTTTCTGTGCCATTAATACAACGACGCCTAAGGATTTCAGGGCTGAGCTTATTTCATTTTATTCCTAAAGAGGAACCCAATCGTGTCTCTGTAGTAACAATGCAATACAAATTAAGCCATGTAAATGTAATATCCAAGTAAATGCAATAATTAGGTACGATAATGGTATCTCGTGTTGCTGAAATTCCCCACTATTATGTAGCTTTTAAGCTTTGGCAGCTTTGTTGCAATACTATTGCTTGCAAATGTTGTTACAGGAAGAGTTTCGAGCTTACCGACTGAGAATAAAATGTGTACAAATTATGTATACACAAACAAAAAACGACGCCTATATAAACTTTTCTCATTAAAACCGGATTATTCATACGCCTTATTATGTTTTGTAAGTTTACAAGTGGTATTTTGTCACAACAAAATTACCTTGTCTGGAATCCATTAAAATTTTGACTCTTATTCTTTTTATATTCAAGCATTACGCCAGCGGGTCTATACTCTTAGAAACGACGAGCAGTGCGTCCTGGCTTCGCACGGGTTTTAGTAAGGAAAATATAATATAACCTATGTTACCCGGGGATACTGTAGCTTCCCAACGGTGAAAGAATTTTAAAATCGGTTTAGTAGTTTCGGAGCTTATTCAATGCAAACAAACAAATCTTTCCTCTTTATAATATTCGTATAGATAAACTTAAGTTTCGTATAGTCGTTTCGTAATACACTTCGGGGCTTCTACTAACCGTTCCAAACCATTACGAAACATCGTTTAACGTTTAAGAATAGTGCTTTCAAATGGTGAATGAACACATCGTGAGGAAACCAGTTAGTATTCTAGCAGCGGCGATGGGTTTGCAACCTGTCACGTATGGAATAACATCTACTGCAAAATGTAGGTACCAATGTAATATCTGGTTGTACCTCTGACGGGGGGGTCATCATGAAAGAGTTGAGTAGGTACATGGTACGAAGTGATCTGAAGGGATTTCTACCGTACTTGGGATTAAAGTTATGATTCTTTGTTTCTTTTCATCGTCTTGACGGCTTGAGAATTCAGCTTAATGTTCAAGCTTAGCTGCTCAAACAAACCCTGCAGACGGTAATTGCTCAACCAATTACCAGATAGTGCCGTGTTAGCGATGCCGTTTATGGCATAACGCAAGCTATTCAAAGCTGTGTTCTGTTTTAATACAAAAAAAATAGCTTTATGACTTTAATTCACAGGCACGGTAGATATCCTCTCGGATATCTTAGACCTACCTACTAGAAATTCTTTGGTAATGTCTTATGGGGTAGTAAAAGGTACGTCAAAATAAAACATTTGGAACATATCCACATTTTGCAGTAGATGTTATTCCATACGTGACAAGGTTATCACATTGCACAAGTAAATATTGCCCACCTGGCGTAGAGCGGTTACTTTTGTCTTACCTGAGACACGGTTCCTACGATAACTATCAACCTAAAGAACACAGGTGTTAAGCCTTAACGTGGCTGTAATTACGCCAGTATCCATACCCTTCATACAAAAACACAGTTATGTGAGCATGACTGTTCGTTCAGTGACAGAAGTAAAAACTATATTTCAATGATGGCGAGATATTTGTCGAGAAAGAACTCTTCAAGTTTAAATGACGACCTATATGGCGCGGCGGGCGAATGTCTGCCTGCGACGCAGGAGGTTGCGGGTTCGATTCCCGCCTTGGGATAAATGTTTGTACGATCTGCAAATATTTATTCCGGGTGTTCTGGGTGTTTCTATATATAATAAAAAAATATCTATGCATGTAATATAGTATTGTATTAAGTACCTATATCAGTCATCTAGTACCCATAACACAAGCTCTGCTTAGCTTGGGGCTAGATGATGCTGTGTGGATTGTCCAGTATTATAAAAAAAAATGTATAGTTACGGTGGTACCTGGTAGAAACTTCCCCGGACACTTTCATAAAGATAGAGTTCTACTAGAAGTTGAGAACTCTTGATGCCGGTATGTCGTAAAGCATATACATATTTGGATTGAACGAAACAGGTTGTGTGTTTTGCACTAAAGAAAATTATGTTTAATCAGGTCATAACAACAGGGGGTAACCACTTAACATAAGCCGGACCATCTGCTTGTTCCAAGAAATAATAGTTTAACGACTTCCCCAGGTATGCTTGGTGTCGCCTCAGACCTCTTAGTAACAAGTTTATAATTGATATTCTTTGAGAATGTCTAAGAGGAGTAGTCAGAGGTACGTTCAAATATTATATTTGATACATTTTGCAGTAGTTGATATTCCATACGTGACAAGTTGCAAGCCCGTCGCCGCTGCTAGAATACTAACTGGTTTTCTCACGATGTTTTCCTGCATAGTTTACTGGTTTTAAGCTTATAGTAGAATAAAACAAATACCTCTACTACTATTATACCATACTAGCGGCCGCTCGCAGCTTCGCCTGCGTGGCTGTTTTTTCCCGTTCCCGTTAAACTTTCATCCCCTATTTTATGCCTTTAGGGGTAGAATTAATCAAAATCCTTTCTTAGCGGATGCCTACGTCATAACATCTACCTGCATGCCAAATTTCAGCCCGATCCGTCCAGTGGTTTGGGCTGTGCGTTGATAGATCACTATGTCAGTCAGTCAGTCACCTTTGAGTTATATATATTTAGATGACTTTAATATTTTGCAATAACGAAGAAGAAACGCGTTGCAATGAAGATCATTGTTATGGGCTTAGTAAAACTTTACACGATCACTCTTAACTTTACCTTGCAAACTTTTATTAATATCTCAGAAACTAACTCAAGGTACTTCATAGCAACAAAACCGGGATAAACCCATAAAAACAGTTATCAATATTCATTAAACGAACTCTTCGCTTCTTTCAAAGAGAAACTTTCTGACTTTACCCAGTCATACCCATTTGTTTTTGAACTTTGGAGTAAGATATCTTTTGTTTTACCGTTTGGGAAACCACAACGACGGATTTTGGTTGTATCCGAATTTTAGTCGTATTTTGGCCTTACTTGTATACTTAGGACAAGTCACTTTTTGTCGTAGTTTTAGGAGCTCCACTTACCAACCGCGGCTGGGCATGGTTACCGCAGCTTTATTTGTGTGCACATTATGAGAGTCAACAAGCAATTTGATTCTAAAAGCATACATAATAAGAGTACTGCACTTATAACACTTATACTGGTTCTCGCATTTGCCATTGGGTTTGTAATGGCATGCAGTAAGTTTATTTGACTACAAATATATTTAACTTGTGAGTGCTTACAAGGTAACATTATAGGACCACTAACTAGTCTAGTCTCTTATTATGCTCACTCGAGAAGTGAGCTCTTATTTTGTTTAGAAAATTAATGACATTATTATTTAGGTGACGGCTGTAATTAGGTTGAACTTAAAACTGTTTATCATCTTTTTCTCACTTCGTTAGTAAACAAATGTAGCTGTCTAAGTATATATTCGCGCGGACAGATTTTAGCTATGCTTTTGTATGTAATCCGTCATCTAGGGGTATCATTAATCGAAGTACAGTCAGGTGCACTAGAATGTATACAATTCGTAACTTTCAAAACGGTATCAAACCTTATAGTAAACTCTTAAACAGTAATAACTCAAAAATTGTGAAATTAGCTCATGAGTTCACTTTGTTTTTTAGTTTTTGCCGTGATAATATTAATTGTAATGTTGTAACACCATTCTGTAAGTTACGAATTGTATACATTCTAGTGCAACTGACTGTACATAAACAAAGAAATTCAGTGACACAGTTCGAAAAGACTGTATAAAATACGATGTGATACTAGAAAGACTAGAACAGTCATCGACTTGAATATTTTATGAACTATGTTCTCTGTAAAAGGAAAAAGCCTTCGCTGAGATCGAAAGCGTGTTATCGCTGCTGCGTAAATTGATGAAAGATTTATGAGATAAGATGAATTACTTTATTTTCAGCTGACCTATTTTCTGACAAGTTAATATCTTGGAATCGATAAGAAGCCTACATATAGCCATTTTTAGTAGTATCTACTACTTCTGATCTTAGAGAACTCGTAGGGTCTACTCTTAGGGGACTCGTCTGGAAAGTTCTACTACCATGTTTATTTCTACCGCCAAGCAGCTTGCTGTGTTCCGGTTTGAAGGATGTGGGTGCCGGTGAAATTACAAGCACATGAGGCTAACACCTGTACGCCTCAGGTTGGTAGGTACATAGCAGTGCATTGTAGGGCACATTCTTAACGATTGTGACCTGCAAGACAATGTTTGGTAATGCAATGTGGTGAGAGTAGCCACTGAATATAAGGCGGGCCATCTGCTTAAAAAAATTATAACATTTTTGTCTAAAAAAACTTTCTACCTGACCGATGTATCGATAGATAAAAAGGTGTGTCAGGATCGAATCAAGAGACATCCCTGGTCCCGGATTTATCCGTGAGGAAAACAGGCGTGATTTTATGTATCTGTAAAACTTTTATATTTATCATTATACCTAGAATCATATTTTTCCTTTACAAGGTTGCCTTTAGCAGTCTTTACTAGGTTTTATTTTATCAAAATGTGGGTATGTGTCAAATGTAATATTTGGTTGGACCTACCTCTGACTTCCCCCAAGATGCCTTATTATACATATATTATATATTTATTTACAACTTACTTATAGTGGATATGTACAAAATACAAATGAAACACTTGAGCTATCTGAAGACCGTTACAAACGATCTAAAGATAGCTCAACTGGATAAACGAAGTTTCAAGTTCAGGTAGTGACAACTTGACTTCAGAATGGGTTACTGAGACTCTGCAGTGTAACACAAAACGACAATACGAGACAGATCTAGTCTTGAAATATCATTTTCAAGACTAGATTTGCAGGAAAAATGATGTATGTTAGTGTTGGTTAGTTATTAATCTTGTTCGTACCTAAATCCAACTCAACCTTCACACGATCTGTTCTTAACGATATTTTATTTATAGATATTGTATTTGTTATATATCCAATCCCGTATAAATTATTCCATACTGTTGAGCACGTGAGAGGTGAGATTCTTTTTGTGACAATATTTTGCAGATACACATTACAAACCACGCTATGCAGAGAAAAGCTATTTTTCTACCATTTCATGTGTTACCAAATTGTATCTATGGTAACACATTACATTAAATGGCTTTCATGAAGATTCGCATTCTATGTTCATATTTGCTCAGTTTCTAGTAGCTATCTTTTCTGCGCTGTAGGTTATGGGTTCGTTACCGCATGAGGATAACACTCAGACTAAGGACAAACATTTGTGTCCATCACACAAATGTTTGTCCTTAGTCTGAGTGTTAAATGGTACCTAATAAGTATTAGACTAGTCACCTGGTTCCCTTAGCTTTGCTGAGTTTAGACGATAGTGTTGTATGATATGACCACAAATATTTACTTCTTGGAGGCAGACCTTATAACAGTGGTAGTCTTCCCTGGATAAACCTTTTTAAAAAAGGGTTCAACTAAAAAATGTTAATATTATAAATTATTTTGGTAAGTAGGAACAAAAAGTAGTTTTTCTCGACTTTTATGATTAAAATAAACTAAATTCATAATTATCTTATGTTTATTCATATTGTGCACAATTAACAAGTAGCATTGATTTAGTCCTTTTTACAACTTACTTGCTAATTTATTTAAGACAATTTTATTTCTGGGAAAGTATTATTTAAATGCATTAATTTAAAACACATAAATTTAAGCAATAGATCATACAATTTGTATTATAGAAATAACCAAGTTATAAAGAGTATTTTTTTTTAATTATTATACCGCCAGGTACGAGAAACCTCAAGTTAGTCAAAAACAAAGTCTAAGTCAAAGTAAATAGCTATAGCAGACATAATAAGTTATTAGCCTCCTTTAGACACTTGATCAATAAGCACGTGAAAACATAATCGAGTGCAAAAGAGCGTGTTTAAAGACATTGAAGTGGAAAGCAGATTCTAATTGATCAAATAACTTATATTTTCGTACGCAATCCTGAAGATCTAGCGAGTAAAAGGGACTGATAACGGTCTACTGACATGAACCAGTGTGGGTACAACAATAATTTGCACTAGGTATGTGCTGTGGCCTATTCCAACTGTGTCTATGACTGTTGATGTCTCTAGGTATAGTTAGCCGTTATCTTAAACCATAAACTTATATAAAAAAAACTTACAAGTACCATCCAATATACTGGCTAGGTTTAAGTTACAAAAATATATAGATTTACTTTTCAAATGATATACGAAAAATATTTAAGTGTATCGACGTAATCATAATATTTTGATTTGAAACCTTCAGGCTGTTAATTCAGTTAATATTACTCTTATATATTTTTTTTCTTTTTTGGTGTATTTATTACCCTTGTAGACTCTTTTGAAATCTGACAAAAATACATACAGTTATAAAATAATAGGTAATTATGGTTTAAGAATAAAACAAAATATTAATGTTTCCGTAATAGTTATCATGCTACCTTATTTCTAATGTTTATTTCAGTATACCGATTATATAAAGTTAACCATGAAATATACAATCATCCTACAAGATAAAAATGCTAGACATGGAGTTATTTACAAGATCATACTCAGATGATCTAATTTTTGATTACTTAATTCTACATGTTACCTGGAAGCACATAGAATATAGAATAGACACTATAGTTTATGTTTGTTAACCGCCACATTCAGAAACAATAATGGTTACTCAACTCGTTTCTTAAGGTAGCGCTTGTCGGCGATTCAAACTCGATGGGCGGGGCTAATACGCATGCTATGTCAACTTACACCATGTGAGAAAGGGATAGACTCAGTGGTGAGCACAGAAGGTACAGTATCACCGTCTAAGTACATACATACATAAAGTTACGTCAATTTCCCATAGCGGTAGGCAGTGACCAAGAATTTTCACTTGCTACGTTCCTGACAAACTTATTTTTCTTCATTTACTCTCATAATATTCTTCATACATGCTCATTGGGTTTGGGTACTCTTGACCTGGCTTCTCTCTAAAAGTCAGTTATCAGGGTGAGATACGTTCCTACCTAACCGCTTAAGTATCGCCTGAACGTAATATTGACGCATAAATCTTTAGGGGAGGTGTTCAGACAAAAAAAAATTATAATGTATTTATTGAAAATAATGTAAAATAAATTATTAAATGAATGAGCTATGTTGTTAATAGTATAAATACGGCCATTTCATTCTTCTTTACTTCGGACGAATCTCGTCAATCAGTGGATTACCGTGTTGCGTTTCTATGGAAATACATTATCTGGTTTATACAAGCTTTGTTGAGTTTGAGCTAGATGGCGCTATATTAAATGTAGATCATCAAATTGTAAAAAGACAATTGTGACTAGTTTTACGTTAAGTAAACAACTTAGGTAACCGTTGATGAGTTATTTTGAGTTGAGTCATTTAAACCAACAATCAATAATAGTGAAACTGTTTTATCGTGGTACTATAATTTTATGTAACAGTGATTTTAAAGACCAACTTAGTCTGCACGACAGAATAAATCATTTTTATATTTATATACAAGATATTACTCATTTTATTAAAACTCAATAATTTATCGTGGGTTTATATATCAATAAGACATTTTTGCAAATGAGTTTATAATAATTTTATATTCCAACTTGATATGTTATATAATAATATACTTTTGAAACGAAATGTAAAAAATTAAGAGTAAAATAATACGCTGGATTGTAATGACAAAGATTAAATTAGTTATTAAGATTAAGATACATATTATAAGTAAGGGAAGTTTATGTATGCTTGTTCCCGCTCATCTCCCTAACAGTTGAATGGATTACGATGAAGTTTGAAATGTATTTATTTCGTGATCAGAAATATTATTTTGATCTAGAAAATTACTATGGGAGCGAACCCATGCGCTTGTAATAAATATAAATCTTCACAAAGACATGAAGTCACTTGCGCTGTCTGTTTGCTTAGATCTTTTAAACTAGGTACTCCACGGATTTTAATACAACTTTCAGCAATAGATAGAGTGATTCAAGAAGAAGGTTTATATCTTACATACATAATATTATAGTACATCAGAAAAGCCGAAAAAATCAAAGATTTGTATCGTCCAACGAAGTGGGCACGGGTCAGATAGATATAATAAAAACAGTAGGTTTGTTCAATTTAAAATTATACTTTCATAAAATAGTTTCAATAACTGCAACAATGTTGTACAAATATTTACACATCAAGATACCCACGCGTTGTAAAGTTATGTGAATTAAATAATTAACATTACCAGTTACTAGTTAATCACTAGATCTACAATTATAACTCTGTATAACAAGATAATGCGAAAGCAAATTAAATATCTTAAATAATTACATAAATAAAGTTGATTATATAATTTCAAGCAATCAACATGTTACACTTATTAGGGTACTATAAAAATAGAGCAGAATATTACATTTTATTGGTAACATTTGTAAAGGATTCCATTCCATTATCAAACGTTTAGCATATCTTGCAAACAGTTCTGAAAACCCTTTTCATATAGTTGAATGGAGTTTTAACGAGCACGGTACAAAGCCACTGATGCTTTCGTTATGCCAGCGTAGGAGCCTTTAAACAAACTTTGCGCTCTTCCAAAAATACACAAACGTTCATGACAATGGGTCTCAGTTTGTTAAAAATAAAAAAAATTCATTTGCAATTTCGATACAGTATAAAAGTAGGTTTTTTTTTTCTTTTTTGTAGCACGTTCTAAGATACTATAAATTTCTGTTCAGCTACCGATCGTAGATATTTATAATCACATATATAAAGAACAGTAAATTGAGACTCGAAACTGGCCATCTATTCTTCCTCATTTCAAACTGATTATTGTCACACGATAATATTTAAGCGTGCCTACTCTTCTGGTCCTTTCGTTCCTACATTCTCGCGGATATGTTTGGTATTAACAACACTATACACATTATAATACAAGTTTTTCTATTGTTTATCTTCACGTGATGGGCGTACAGGAGCCTTCGAAGCACTTGAGGCCTGGCTCGCAGGTCCCACTGAAGCCTCCGCATTCTTCACCAAATGTCCTCGCGCAAACTTTACAGCATCTGTTAAGAAGGAAAAAGATATTAATTTTGTTAAACATTTAAACATTCATACAAAAAAATTGTATTCGAATATCTAAATCAAATCTAATAAAATACTAATAAACCTTCTTCATCATCAACATCCTGTAGAAGTCCACGGACCCCCCCACACGCATCCTCTAATAAGTTTCCAGGAAGACCGATTTTGGTAATCTTCAACTTGCTAATAACCCGTATAGGGTTTATTAAGAATTATTACTACAGCACAAAGCAGTACGTTCTTAATCAGAGGTTTTTTATCTGAACACAGAAAAAAAACAAGTTTTTCATTTACCTCTTTTTAAAGTAAAAGCTTTTTCAAAATTGAGGCAAGCTTAAACCGATTAGCGTAATTAGTTCAAATAAATTTAAGCTTGTTAGGTACTCGCTCAACTGGTGTTGGTCAAAGGGGATGATGAAGAAAACATGAAGCAAAGGCACAATGCACACAGAGCTGACAGAACACGAACAAAGACAAGGATTCTTGGATCGTTTATTCCATGTTAGTAACGGAGACTTTAAACCTAAAGGATTGAGCTTCCTGTAAAAAATAAAAACCACGCGGTTGGAACAAGCAAGAATGTTAAGGCTAGTTCTAGTAAATGGCACACAGTATCGACAGGGCGTGGATAGTCAGAACTTAATGCCATATCCATATCCCGCTTAAATCCAGTTCATGACATGTATTTCCTGTGTGTATTGCGCCTATATTTAATATGCTGAACCAAGTTTTGAAGGCTGACACACTTATTTTGTGTTCATAAGTTTTCGACATCTGATAATTTTGTTTCAAGGCTGTTTTGTAAATGGGTGTTTTAAGATAGAAGTTTTCAAGAAATAGCATTAGTTGTTCCGACCTCCTTATTTTGAAGTTCAGGGGTAAAGTTTAGCAAAGTGGATCAGTCCCGACGGACTAAAGTTTTTCGGTAAAAGCCGACAGTAATTACCTGCAGATAGAGATTTCACCTTATCGTCCAATTCCCAAACTTTTCAATTTAAGTTTGTACAATTAGTGTAAGACAAAGTACTTTTCAGTTAGAAGATTTTTGGAGGCTCGGGTAAATTAATTAGTTTGCTTTATAGGTTGGACCGTATGTGCCCTCTTGCGATCGCTTTTTATTGTTTGTAGTTTTATACATAACAAGCGTAGTTTTATTTAGTATTAGTGGAATTACGCAAGACTACTTTGGCGTGAAGCAGTTTCAGTTGCAGTTTAGAGTTTTAATTTCAAAAAATCCATTTTAGTAAACTCCTACGCAATAATACGAATATACCCTGAAATTTCAAATCTTTACCATCAGCTATTTCTGCTGTGAGTTGTCTATACGAGTAAAATACTCAATCAGTCAGGACAAAAATTATTATAATTTATATAATTAGATTGACTTCGCATTCAAGCGTTGTTGGTGCGATACCGAAACTATGAGGGATGACAACCCCAAGAAGCAGATAAAATATATTTGTAGTTTATATCAGCTAGGTTAGATATTTGATGGAACAATTAGGAATTTAGTCTCACAAGTGCAGCCGAATGCGTTAATACGCCAGCGTAGACGAACAAACTCTGAAAGTTTCAAGTCTCTACGACCAGTGATTTAGGCTATGCGTTGTATGTTTTGTATCGTTTATGCTAGCTTCTTTTTTCATCTGTAATTGAGGTGATATTTTACATAGAAAACAACTGTTTGTGAAACAGTCTAAACTTGTATTATCCACTTCATAAACCCTATAAGATGTGTAAAAACGGTCATTATAGAAACATGTCCTAAGTGTTTTAACGAAAACAATAATTATACTAATTCTGTCTTTAATATTAAAAGGCAGCTTTTGTCAACCCAAAAATATAGTCGTAGTCGAAGTAACACTGTGCTAGTTCTAATTCCAAAAATATTAATAGATTGTTGGTGTCAACCTGGTTAGAATTGGGTCGTCTAGAGTTAATATTTATAGAAAGGTCAACTTAAAATCGTTATGGGCAAGAATTAGACCACTTACAAACATTTTTGGGATAATATAAAAATCTTTGTGATTTACTTAAGTGCAGGTAAGCACTATAAAAACAAATAAATTAGACCTATTGCCTGGTATGCCTGATTAGATACGTCTATAAAATAGACGTATCTGATTTTCTATCACACTATTACATTACTAAATAGTTACTACTAGTAATGTAGTACTAGTTACTAGTAGGTTACTAGATTAGATTGTTATATTATTCCTTCGTGTTTTCTAACAATAAGGTTGTATATACATAACTAGGAGAATGCAGTGTCTACGGTAACACAGTTTGTTTAAAAACTAAAACAGGAGACGACTTTTATCTCTGTAAACACTTTTTTGAAAAATAAACATTCATATTTGACGACCGATGTGGCGCGGCGGGCAAATGTCCGCCTGCGACGCGGACATTGCCGGAGGTTGCGGGTTTGATTCCCGCCTTGGAATAAATGTTTGTACGATCTGCAAATATTTATTCCAGGTAGGGTATTTTCTATGTATAATAAAAAATATCTATGTATGTAATGTATTGTATTATGTATATCAGTCATCTAGTACCCATAACAAAAGCTCTGCTTAGCTTGGGGCTAGATGATGCTGTGTGGATTGTCCAGCATTATTATTATTATATTTGTATTTATATCTATTACATAGCTCATAAGTATAATCCTATACAGAAAAACTGTTTTTTCTATCCTATTGTACGGATATATCGTACTGTAAAAATAACGTTTTTGCAGTTTTGCAGCAGCAGTTTGTTTTTCGGAATGCACCTTATGATACTTAAGGAAGATTTTAACATTTCTATTCATAATTTCCAACTTAAACCTCAATTCAGGATATACCGTGATTTTGAAACCAAACAATTCGTGTATGCATCTAGCTCAGTGACCTATCTAAAAATGGATTGGTATACAATGACCTCGATTTTGGTCATCCATTGATTGATACTCGCTTGACTGATCTAGGTCATACGGATCTGGATGTAGATTGTATCGGTGTATCAGCTTCCATTATTCAAGTTTCACTACCTTCATCTATCTCTCACATGTTTATTCCCCAGAAATTCACTAGTTGTTATTGCTCTGCACTGAAAACAAATGCTCATACTCGTATCTTGATTTGATTGAACTTGTTTGCATGAAAATGTTACTTTGCTGAAATAAAACAGCAACCTAAATTTCACTGAATTCTTCCACACAAAAGCGGGTGCTGAATAGAGCTGTTTTAGTAATTTTATAAGTTTTATATTGTAATTATGCTTGGTATGAATATCTACACGTGATGATAGGTTTTCGAAACTCTGGTGGTGAGTTTTTTTATTTCTTTTTTAGAGTTTCGTGCCTAAAGGGTAAAACGGGACCGTATTACGGGACCTTAGACTTCGTTTTCTGTCTGTTCGTCTGTCACCAGGCTGTATTACATGAACCGTGATAGTTAGAGAGTTGAAATTTTCATAGATGATGTATTTCTGTTGCCGCTATAATAAGAAATACTAGAAAACAGAATAAAATAAATATTTAAAAGACAGTCTGACAGACTGATTGACTGATTGACTGACATATAGACAACGCACAGCCTAAAGCACTGGTCATAGAGACTTAAAGCTTTCAGGGTATATTTGCCTTAGTGCGTAGAGGTATACTTGGATAGAAATTCCCAATATTCTACCCCTAAACGGGTACAGCGGGGGTTTAAGCTTGTATAAAAACAACATAGATAATTTATTTACTTGCAAGGGTCCCAGGCTATAACCCCCAGGCCCGGACAGCCGCTCGGCTCCAGCACATCACACTCCCGCGGGTCGCAGATGCAGTTGAGCTCCGTCGCCCCCACCAGAGCCAGCACCACCAACATTGCCACCCACTGGCTACTCCTGAGCATAGTGTCACTCACATCACCGATATTCACACTGTCCTGAGCGCTATACACATTTAGATAAAGTTGAGTATGCAATCTGAAACAATGAAAAAATCTAAAGTTAATAATAAAATCAGCACAACTTTTAAAATAAATTAAATATTTGTAGACATTTTTACACAACATCATCTAGTCCCAAACTAAGCATAGCTTGTACTATGGGAACCAGATGACTGATAGAATATTCTATATACTTTTTTTTAGTAAATACAAATACAATGTAACACCCAGACACAGAACAAACATTTATGTTCATCACACAAATGTTTCTTCTCGGTGAGAATCGAACCCACCACCTACAGCGCAGAAGGCAGGGCTACTACGAACTGAGCTGTGACGGCTGTCCAAGCTTACTGAGTTTTAGTGGACTGACTTTAGTAGAGTAGTATTAGTGAATTCGAAATAGTATTTACTAGCGGTCCGTCCCGGCTTCGCACAGGTTATAGTAAGTTCCTAATTTTTTTGAAAATATAATATAGCCTATGTCACTCGGGGGTAGTGTAGCTTCCCAACGGTGAAAGAATTTTTCAAATCGGTCCAGTAGTTTCGGAGCCAATTTGATGCAAACAAACAAACAAACAATCAAATCTTTCCTTTTTATAATATTAGTATAGATATCAAAGTAAACAAAAGTCTAAACTCTACTCTGCATTGTAGGAATTTTATTATAAGTACCAAAATATTTTTTCTGTTTCGTACTGAAATGAAATGTTGGTACATTGCAGATTCTATTCCTCTTTGATCACATGGCTAGCAATCATCTCTTACATGACGTTTTGAAGTTCTAATTGACTGCAAATACTCGTAAATCAGACTCGATACCGGCAGTCTGAGTAGATGTGGTGACACCCAGTCACCCGTCAAGTTGTCTGTAACCTCGTTTAGCGTGAACAACCTCCCGTATATATTTAGCATAGTGTATAATACCACATCTGAAAAGTAAGGGTGTATGCACAACTACTCCAGTGTAAGGCATGTGTCAAGGCAAAGTGGTTTTACCTACAATGAACGGTGAAGGAAAACATCGTGAGGAAACCAGTTAGTGTTCTAGCAGTGGCGATAGGCGATGTACTAGGTTTACTATCTGGACGTACCTCCGATTACCCCCCTTAGACATCCTTGAAAAATCTCGAGTAGGTACTTTACTAAGAGATTGGAGGGGATATCTACCGTGCTTGGAGATTAGAGTCGTGCTGCTATTATTATGTTCAGTATATATAATACCACCTCAGTATATATATGCTGTAGGTTTTATGAGTTCGGATCTCAGCCAAAAAATAGTTTTTATATAAATAAATATTTTTACCATGCTTTCGTATACCATAACTTTATGCGCAACCGAAAAAACATTGAAAAATATCGTAAAAATTGTCACTAACAAAACGAGAAACAAGGGAATAGTTTGTTCTGCCAATAACACGAGTCTCAAATGAAAAAAAAGGATTTCATATGAATTTATTTTAAATTTTACAATATTCAACTATACTTTGTATAAAATTTAAGTTTAGAAGCATTTAGAAGTTTTATTACAAAATATTTCAGCATGACCAAAATAAACACAAACAGTTCCTTGATTTTACTCTTTTTTATTTTTACTACTCATGTTATAATTAATTAGTATTTAAGCCATATATTAAAATAATATTTATAAAATAGTTGTATTTTCTAATAGTATACGAATCGAAATCTACGTACGTATGATACAATTTTTTGTGTATACGCTTTGGTTCTTGTACTCAACTACAAGCCAGAGTCAATCAACTAGTGTGCATAGCTCACACTGTGCCCCATAGCAATCAACCGCTCTAATAAGCTTGCGCAATGCAAACTACCCGATTGTAATGTAGATGAGAATTCCGTAGAAATGCTCAATTTGTAGCCGAGAAACGGAACGTGACGCAAACTACTGAACTGTAAACAGGTTTTCAAAGAACCGACTGCATAAAATATGCTATAGTTAAAATTTTTGAATACATATATTTTTCAGTGAAAGGAAAAAGGTCGCAAGTTCGTAGCTTTAAGTAAAAGTCTGATCAGATCCGTTCCACACTCTACATTGTAAAATGGAACGGACCGATCAGATTATCTGATCAGGTTTCCAATCTATTCCCGGCTCTCTCTGCACATGGTCGGGGATAGTACACAGAACAAAGAAGTGTCAGGAAAAAATAATGAATTGTGGTCGTTCCTCTTTGGATATGATGATCATGAATGAAGGTGAAGACGGTTTTTTTTCATTGGTTATTGTTATCTGATAGGTAACACAGCACTGCTTTTCTGTAGCATAATGTAAGGTTGCGAAAACTTTGCTAATCATTTCTGGCGCCTCATGTATGCTGGATGAAACCTTGTCAAAATAAGAAAAGTACCGAAAGTGGGCACCTGCAAAAAGTTTAAGCTAGACTCTCAAGAAATCAAGAGTACAAAATGTGCTACGACGTAGATGAGTGTGCTACAGCGTAGGTGGATGTGCTACGGCGTAGACGCACGTGACTTGTTACGTGTTTCACTTCCTACACAGTTTACGTTACTTGGCTTCTTGTTTGTGTTAGTTGTTTACACTATTATGCAACAAATATTGGTAATTATAGAATTCAGAAGCTAATTGAGCATTGTTTGATTTGACCTTGTAATATCACCTAAGCTATATTCCATACAGGTAATTTTGAGTTGGTTCAAAACCGTCGCAAATTTTAATTTTTACTGAAGTAAAGCAACTTTATTTATGGTGTGTATTTTAAATATAATTAGTTTATCTTTAAAACCATCACTTCATCATTATCATCATACAACTGTCAACCCCAAGCCGCCGAAGGTAGCAAGTTGTAAATGATTTGGTTACTGACCCTATTTTGGTCAACTGAGCCATGAGTTTGTGCTCTACGTATCTAAAACGTATTTATTATGTTTGAATAAAAAAAAACGGTGTATTATTTACCCTACTAAGTAAATAGTTTAAAAAGCAAGTTTAGTTTAGAATTTAGAGGAGCACATTTCCCAATTTTATAAAACTTGGAATATATAATAAGATTATTGTTATCTAGGCGGTACGCAAACTACACTGCAGGTAGCATTTTGTGTAAAAACATACACTAGTGCAGTAGCTTTAAAGGAAAAGTAATAAAAAATAACTTGAGTAATTTTAAACTTTCAAATAACGTCTATAAAATCGAGGCAGCTGTCTTCCTCGCGGTCATAAAACAGTTTTAAGACTACAGAACTTTTTATTTTTTATACTTACTTTTATCGCCCTACTGACTGTTGGGACAAGGTTTCCCCATAGGGCTTGGAATTATAATAAAAGTTAATCCAAACAAATTTTCAAATAAAAATATCTAATAATGAATTATTTGTTGTACACAGAATCATTTACGAATTGCGATTACGAAATACATGAACCAAAAATTTTCTAGCAAACTTAGGCTTAGAGAAATACGAAAATAAAATGATATGATTTTACTTTAAACTTGAAGAAAATACCTAAAAAAGGGCTGGCTAAGTGCGAGTCAGACTCGCGCACAAAGGGTTCCGTACCATTACTGTGGGTTTTTAGATATTCTACACATTGCGTAGAGCGGTCCAAAGATGAAAAATGGAACACCAATTATAGGGTGTAGGTCTCCAGGGTTGTGGTTGTGAACTGCTTTGTAAGTACCGATTGGAGAAGACCACTAGAAGGTTCTTCAGTCCGTTTAAACATTTCATCTGTACTTACTCCGCAGACTGGTATGGTATCAGGGCGCCCTTGCTTACACTCCGTGCACACATGGGCATCCACACCCTTCAACTAAAATTACAAGCACATGTATGTATACCTCAAGATGATGAATGCAGGGTAGTGCATCGTAGGGTACATTCCTGATGAGACCTGCCTGGTTTTATGTCATACACATACCATTCAACATCAGAGCGAGCACGAGTGCGTCAAGTGGGGAATGTTTAACCAGTCTCGTGCACAGTGTGACTGTGGTGCTGCTTCCCAAACTATGCCGCACCTACTGAATTGCCCCGCCCTCATACATGCACCAGAACCGACCTTAACACCGCTACAGACGCTGCTGTGGCAGTCGCAACTTTTTGGGCAGGTATTATTGGCAGTATTGGATTCCATTTACAAAAAAACCATTGACATAAAAGAAAAAGAAGAATATCAGGGCAATATTTGCCTGTGGGAATAGTGCGGTAAATTGAATAAACAAAAAAATAAATCCCCATACTAAAAGCTTTATTGTTATATCTTCCAAAAGATTGCCTATAGAAACCCCTTTTCCAGGTAAGACTGGGAAATAATGCCAGCTTTAGCGGCCTTAGACACCATTTTATTGCGGCATAACAAGAACCGTTCCCAACCCCTCTAAGTTTATCCCGACTTAGTGAACTAACGAGCTGACTCACTGTTATAAACAGATAAAATGTACAACTATGAACATATACAACTATATGTGGTGGGAATGTCCTGTGTATTATTACAGTTAAAGCTAAAAATATCGGTATAGGTTCTACGAACCGACAACCGCTGGGGAATAAAGGTTCTCGAATAGCGACCACGAACCGGAAGATGAAATACACAAGATAAAATTACATAATTTTATTATTTTAACTTACTCTACAACCCATAGAAATTAAAACTACTCAATAAACGAATTAATTAACACGAATCCCTATATTTATCTGCACTTTGTATAACCGTAATTGAACCTTTGAAAAAACAGAATTCTCATGTCTATTATTCCTGCTTGTTTTCAAAGGTTTCATCAAACCAATCCTTACGCAAAACGAAATACATTTCTACGGACTCTATCTGAGGGTAAGAACTCCATTATAAACAAGAAACAATTGTAGGTTTAGGCTCCGTTCGAAGTTGTGGAACCACTCCTTTGAAGGTATCTACTAATTACAATCGTAAGTTTTAAGTAACCCGTTAATAACCGTAGTGTTTAGATAGGTACCCAAATTTTCTGAGAAAATGTATGGGATCCGTTATCCGCATAATGGTGCTCCCAAATTGCTGATAGGGAAACTTTGCTTGGAATAAATAGTACCGATTTGTCGGTATCCCCACTCAATTCGGACCCAACCGTCTTAAAACAACCTGATTTTATACATTACTAGTGAAACTCGTGACTTTATCCGTGTAGTTATAACAAACCTTAACTTCTACTGTACCCGCCTAGGGGTTAGATTTAAAAGCTTCTTTCCTAACACATCTTAACATCTTTGTTTTTTAAGGTCACCGACATAGCTCTCAGAATCAGCAAGTTAAAGTGGCAATGGGCAGGCCATATAGCTCGAACCAACAACCGTTGCAACGGTTGTTGGTTCTACGAGCTTCGAATCAACGGTTGTTGATTCGAGAACCTTTATTCCCCAGCGCGTTGGGGAATAAAGGTTGTTGATTCGAGAACCTTTATTCCCCAGCGCGTTGGGGAATAAAGGTTCTTGAATGGCGACCACGAACCGGAAGACGAAGCGTAGGACGTCCTCCTACCCGATGGACTGACGACATTGTTAGGATCGCGGGAAGTCGATGGATGGATAGGGGTCAGAATCGTTCTTCCTGGAAACGTGTGGGAGAGGCCTATTTCCAGCAGTGGACTTCTATAAGCTGATGATGATGATGATGATGAACATTGCGACAGTTTCAAGTCTCTACAACCAGTGGTTTAGGCTGTATTGGCTGGCGTTCCTATATATCAGTCAGTCAGTCAGTCAAGACAATGATTCTTATAATTGGTATAGTTTTTGACAACTTTTTGGGACGTAATTGTTTTTCCAGGAAGTTGTTTTTTTTAATTATCCTGAATAATGACCTAAATAAAACTGAGGGAGGCAAGTATTGTGATTGGCTGGGACAGGTATGGCTTCTTTTTGATTAGCCTGAGTTATGACGATTGTAAACTAGGCCACAGATTTCTTTGAATAGGTTTCTTTTTTTTTATGTTTACTTTAGTAACTGTCAAATGTAACGATCATTCCGTAGTTTTGAAACTAAGAAGTCAAAATGCATTTATTAATTGCATTTAATATCCGCAAGGATCTTCTTGAAACGTCTTAAAGCTTTGTGAATCTTTTTTTTTATAATTTTTTAATAATGCTAGATTGCATGCTTGTGTTATAGGTTAGGTGTTATAGGATGACTGATGTACTTCATGACAATACATTACATGCATAGATATTTTTATTATGCATATATATTTTTCAAGTCTCCAACCTTTATTGTAGAGACTTGAAATTTTCAAGGGATATTCATCTTGGTGTGTAAAGGTGTACTAAGAAAGAAATCCCCGAAATTCAACCCCTAAACGGGTATAGCGCGGGTCGCAGTTTCTATGAAAATAACTACGCCGGCGAAGTCACACGCGTTTCACTAGTATAACATATAGCAATACTGCAGGCAAGCACTGCCAAGCTGTAAGCACAGCAGCACCGTTTATTAGTGCTTTTATTTAACCGTGACTAGTTTATACCTAGTTATAAAAATATCAGACTCGTATTAATATTAATAAATATTTAAGAAATACTAAACGAAAATTCCACTCACGCCTACCGCAAATTTGAATCATGTATTAGAATTATAATGCTAAAACATCAGATGGAAAATTTTATGACGATAATAATTTTTCGTGCAGAGAGAGCAAGAACCCTTAGAACGTGTTCCAAGGTCACCAAATATATACCAAAATTGAAATAAATTAAAAAATATTGTCGGTTTTTCATACAGTGGCAGAAGTTACTTGGGCTTCTAATAGATTTTCATGAAAAGCTTTACTTTTTTGTATATCAATATTTTTTTTCAAATACTTCTAAAAATTTAAACAAAATAACAAAACGATATTTGGCACAAAGATCATGATACTCATTTTACTCCAGACTGTTTGGAAACATAACACGGGCTTAAAGTGGGTAACTTAAGAAGGGTACCTATTAATCTCTATGACAAAAGATAGTCGCTTGGTACCGACACACAAAACTATCGTAATCCATCCAGGGTTGTTAACCATAGTAACCTATAGGTACTCGTTTACCGTACCCGTTTACCGTACCCGTATACTACACAGATAATTAATTAACGTGGATAAAGTTTCGGGTCATACGCGAGTGACGTCAAGACCTTGAACTGCCAACTGAAAAGGTGATTAGGTAACTTATAATAGTTGTGAAATTTTAGCGAGAAGGGCTTTCATAACCTTTTATAAATCAAGAGTGAAATAATGAGCTGGTTTTAATCTAGGATCCAGGTTATAATACAACCTGAAAAGGTCATCAGATTATATCAAAGTATGTAGTAGAGCTCGTATTGAAGAGCTTGTCCGGGGAAGTACTACCACTATGCTTATTTCTGCCGCCAAGTTTATTGTGTTTAAAAAGTGTGGGTGCCTTTACAGGCATTATTATTTACATTATTTTGTAACAGGATCATACAAAAAAACGGTAGGAACCAAGACGTAAGTTTCTTGCCGGTTCTTCTAGGCTTGGTCACGAGAACTGGCGCTAAGATTCGACGTTTCAAGATGATCCCTGCGGATTTTACTGATTAAATGCTTTTTGACTTTGACTTTGTACAAGTTTTGCTTAGTTTGAGTGAAGTTGACACTGTGTGAGGTATCCACCATAATTATATTTTTACTGATTTGTAAACGAGACACAAATAAGTATAGAAAGTATATTTTATTATTAAAGAATATTTAATTGTTTACTCACATTATTTTACATAAATATTTATCATCTAATATTTAACCTACCTACATATTATAAAATAACTCTGTTTTCTAACTTCAGTTTCTTACTATAAGTATAAAACTGAATTTAAATCACTGACCGCAGGAATTGTGCCTAAAAGGCTGGCACAACGTTACCTCTATTAAAGTATAGAAAGTAATTTTATGATTCTCAAGAGTGACTGATGATCACAGATTGCTTTGATGGCTTTAATATTTTAGTTTCTCCAGCAAATAAATATTTGTAGACATTTCACAAAGCTCCGTCAAGCTAAGCAAAATTAATATTATACAACCAGAACCAGACAACTAATACAATATTTATAGACCTACTTTTTATGTCAATACGTACAAATTATTAATAAAAAACTCAGTCTAGCCCGGGATTTTGTTCAACATAAAATAGTTTTTATTTGCGCTACGAGTTTTATTTAATGTAATACACTTAAGGTATACTAATGGTGCCACTGAAATCTAACGCTATATCTGTATTCATTTTTAATTTAGTTTTTTATCTATACCAACTACAAGAATTTTTGTCCTAGGCTTCTCGCCAAACCGGCCTGGCCTCACCAACCCTAGAGGTTGGTCGCGAGGAACTGGCGCTTAGATTTGCTGGTTTTATATAATTAAGACTTATTTAAGAAAGAGAAAATAATCTCTTAGAGACAGATTTCACGATCAGAATCTATGTTTATTTATATTTTAGTGAAACGCTACCTACCCACACGCTCACAGTTTACACGCTCTCAATTCACGCAACCACTCTCACTTCATTTGCCAACGAGGCAAGCCAAATCTGTGGAATCAGATTACTTTGATCCTAGCCAAAACGTCAACTTTCAATGGACCAATTTTCAACGGCTCAAGAGCTCTTTAATTAACCAAATGTAAATAAGGTATTATGGGAATTAATTTATTTCGTAATATCTGTTTTCGGTGAGTCATAGTGTTCGTTATAATGATTATGGTTAAAATATTATGGCTAAATTGTTATTTCATACTGTATAGTTGAGTAATGGACAGACGAACAGATATTTAGTTGATAGTGTTATTATATTTGGTAAAAAGCAATCTTGTTTAAAGATGATTATGACATGTAATTATACTAACTGATAGTATACGAAATGGATAGAGAAAAAAACATATTATGTTGATGATAAATATATGAGCCTGTGTATATAAAAGTATGTAAAGTATTCTATCAGCTATTTGATTCCCATGTACAAGTTTTGCTTAGTCTAGGACTAGAGGGCGCTGTGTGAATGTGTGTTAGGTTTGGAGGGTGTGGGTGCCGAAGAAATTACATAAGGCTTAACACCAGGATGCCTCAAGTTGGTGGACACAATGTAGTGCATCGTAGGGCACGTATCTCACGTGAGTGACCGACAAGGCAATGCTTTGTTATAGGTGGTGATTACACCTTAACATCAGGTATGCCTATATGCTTGTTCAACAACAGTAACATGAAAAAAAGGTAATAGTACTTTCTTTCAGTGGCCTATTAATTATCCATCTAATTTTTTATACGACTTAGTGACGGTCCATAACAACGCATTACCCGACAAGTCATACACGACACGTATAGTGTACCTTCCCGGACGAGCTCTTCACAAAGAACTTTTTTTTAAATAGTTTTTCTATGGATTTGCAACTTGTGTTTCCAGGCAGCATTTCATTGAATTTTCGTTAAATTTCAATTCCACTGACAAAGACTTTTCCCCGTCAAAAGAAAAATACAGAAATATCTTTCTGAGTACCTGCGAATGATATAAATTATGTACGCTCAATTACCTAAATGAATTCGGAGCCAACTGTAAGTGACTCTACGTTACGGACACTTATTTATAACTAGCTGACCCGCTTGCGACTTCGTCCGCGTTGTATTAGAAAAGTACTAAAGATAGAAAGATATTACAAAATTTCTATACATACGAAGCTCTGAGTATTTTAATCAGGTGCTACAATAAATAGGTTTTGAGGGTCAGTGACTTGTGAGCATGCGACGTAAAGCTGACCATGCGAAAAACAGCTGGTCCTAAGATCGAAACTTTGTTTGACTTCAAGATTTGTTGATGGTCATCGCATAAGCATAGCTTACCAGAAATTGCACCCTCTTAAATTGAAAGGGGAAATTACTCGGAATGATAATAAACCATCTGGTTGCCTTCAATTTCTGAAAGAATTTGATTATTGATAGCAATCGTTTGATCATTTCTTGGAGCTAATATAGCCCTGTCATATAACCTAGAGTTTTCACGATGTATTACTTATGCAACCTCCCCATACAGACACTTCACCAGGTCTTCTAGCGTTGTTACAACAGGACGTAATTGGCGAAGAAGCATCATCTTTCCGCTCTGTTATGGTAAAGTGCCCTCGCCAATTTGAAGTAGAACGTTGGAAAACTCTTGGACAAAAGGATTTTTACCTAAAAATGCTCTCATATTGATGGATAGAACCAGCTATGAGGCCAGAAAGTGGATCGTTTTAATAGGGCATTTATTTCGTCTACTCTTGTTGATCTATTCACTACGGGTAGTGTCAGGTGAAAATCGCCTCTGAACAGGACTGTGATACCACCCATGCTACGATTATTTCTACAAATATCTTTCAAAGTCCTATCGACTGCTTCGGCAGCTATTTTATGTGCCATAGTTCATTTATCCCAGACTATTAGACAGCAATCTTTTAACGCTTTTGCCTTATCGCTGTTACGCAACACGCCACACACTGGATTTTCATTGCTGTTTAAATCGATGGGTATTTTAAATGCACTGTGTGCCGCTATATCACCAGAAAGCAAAGTAGCAGAAATTCTCGATGATGCTACCGCTAAAGCTATTTTGCCACTTTTCCTTACCTCTGCCAGAATGACTTTGGTCACGATTGTTTTTCCTGTACCATTAGGAGCGTCAAGGAAGAATAACCTTTCCTCGCTATTTACGACGCTCATGACAACAGTCTCAATAACCACTTTTTGCCCTGGAGTTAAGTTCGGGATATTATCATTGGCAAAAAAAGTCATTTCTGTCATTATAGACTGTAATCAGTCTCTCCAACATATTTTCTATTGACTCTAGGTTGATTCGGAATAGGTTCTGGTTCTGGTAATCCTACATGGGCTATCACTGATACATGCTTCTTCTGAGGTCTGGTCCCAGTGTTGGTCATAATCTAATATGCCACATGTTCTTCAGGTAGGTGTACTTGACATCTTAGTATGTATATAAAATACGTGGGGCCACGTACTGTGTGCAGCAACAAACGTAAGCAGTAACATTCACCATTATTCGAATTTACTGTACACACCCGACCAAGAGCATGTTTTCGCCTCGTCGGCGTGTATTGAATGTGTTATTGCTGTGTGGATTTGTCCAGCATTACTTTTTTTTTTATTACTCAGCTTGTTGTAAGTGTAATACATCGGAACTTCATTATACGTCAGGCAATGCCATCTCTGTTTTGAATTTGTTAAACTGATGAAGCTGTTTTTGACACAATTCTCATTCAGAGAATAGAACCTTAAAATATCTATTTACCTCTCAGTGCCATCTAGTTCTAAATAAGGTTAACTAAAACATGCTCAAAAAAAGTTCAAAAATACAAAAACCCATCATATTACGTACAGAAATGAACTCGGCACCTTAGGCACAGCAGCCGCTGACCTGTCCACTCGGCCAAATCAACCATGTCAAAAAGAGCGAATTTACAGAACGCTATCTTTCTGTAACTTTTCCCGTAAACAATTCCCGTTTTTCTACTCCAAATGATTGAATTTTTGAAAACAAAAAACCGGTATCTAATTATTTCTTATGTTATTTTTTTATGCTTAATTTCAAACCCATACATGCAAGTTTTAAGAGTTTTTCATACAAACTTCATCCCCTTTTTACTCCCGTTTTAGGGATGACAGCTCAATGAAACCCATTCTAAGTTTTAAGTTGGACTATAAGCTAACTACTTTTGCAAATCGCAGCAACATTCATTGCGCAGTTTTTGCGTGATGCGTGTACAAACAATTGTACAAACAATGAGCTCCCGTACTAAGTCGGAAAATGCATATATTATCTATGTAATGGTGTTCCTTTTACTTGTTTAGGTACGATAGTTTTTAAATCATTGAAATCGTTCCATTGGTTGCGAAGATATTACACATTTTGTACAAGCCAACCGCGGGGCGGCCGGATAGCTCATGTCAGGGAATCGTGACGTCTCGATTCTCTTTCGCCCGCGCTCGCGCTCTCCACCATTCATTTATTAAAGTTTACTCGATCTGCGCGGGTCGTGTTCTGGTTTAAATTCGTTTTTTTTTAATAAAACCGCGCGGGTTCGGCGGCTAGCGCTGGGTCATTGTGACATGACGCAACAATATCTCAACGCTAGGCTGTTCGCGCGGTCAGTGAGCCTCGTTCGGTATTTTTCCCATAACCTAGTCAGTTTTGCCCGTAAAAAAAAATTTTTGCACCTTATGTTTTAGTTTCTCAAGGCCTATAAAACTGCATTCACAGATAAAACTGTGACGGGTCCCCATTGTACAAACAAACATTTTTTTTTTTAAATGTCGATTCCGTCTTTCTACCTCATTTTAAGCACTATTAGCAAGGTTTCAGTTAAATATCTTTAATGTACAGACTTTTCGACCTCTACAGTTTTATTATAGTATAGATAGATTAGTTTTAAACGGTTTCATGTTTATGCAAAAGGTCACAAAGATCTTTACTGATGCGAGACATTTGGACGTAGGCGGTTGCCTATATCTATATAAGAAGTGTGAAGTCAACACAGGCCCCAGCAGAAGACCAGTGCTGCTGTATGGTCACATCACATGTGGTAGCATATGCTGAGCTGTTGGCCTTTTCACCACCACCCTTAAACGACTTGGCCGGTTTTTAATACTGTTTTGTTAATGATCAAGGCTGATGAACAGAGTACTAAATACTATATTACAAAAGCTACAGGTAGACAACCTCAACAACAAACCGCTCAACATCAGGTGAGCCGTATTTATTTTATTATTTTTCATTCATTCAGTACCTTAACATCTAATATTGTCATTCTCTGCATGAAAATAATAATAATCATCAACATCATCAGCCTGTAGAAGTCTACTGCTGGACAAAGGCCATACGTTCTCAAGAAGAACGGTTCTGAGCCTTTTCCACCCATCGACTTCCCATCATCTCATCATTATCATCATCGATTTTTCATCATGAAAATAATACTAGAGTAAATAGCATAGTAATTGGTGTTGAATGACGTAACGGTTCAGTGATCTACGTTACATAGTAATTTACGTATACATATATACATAGTTACACAAAGGTTTTGCATGTGCTGATACGGGCACGGTCTTATAACGATCGTGGGTTACAGTTGTTAATTTAATTTTATAATTAAGTTTAAAAGGCTGTTTATAAAGTTAATACCACTGTTTTAAGCCAGCTATTTTACCACCAGCATGTGTAGGTGTTTTTATGCGATTGCTAATGGAACAAGCTGATGGCCCACCTGATGTTAAGCAGTTACCATCACTTATGATAAAGTATTACCTCGCGGGCCACACTCATGAGGACCGTACCGTACGATGCACTGCTCTGCGTCTACCAACCTGAGGCATACAGGTATTAAGCCTCATGTGCCTCTGCATTAATTTTTGCCTGTTTTTTTTATGGTTCATTAGAAGACAGAAAAATACTGCGAATAAGGGGCTCAATAAAAACTGTAGCACCGGAACGTTTTACTGGAGCTTTAAGTAAGCCGCGAGCTGGTGGAGTATCTATGGAGTGTGCATCAAATTTTTCCGCCAAATTTTTTTTATATCGTCAATAGCTATCCTTTAGCTTCAATTTGACCTGATGGTAGTGACAATAAAGCCAACGATGGAGCAATAAATGCGGTCTAGAAGATAGCTATTCACTCTTGCCTTAAAGAGATCCAGGCTATAGTGTTCAGGAAAAACAGAGTTTACCACAAATTCATCAGAGCAAACGAAGGTTTCTTGTAGCCATCCCATATCCCATCTCAAGTGAGAACATGGCCGCTTGTTAGAACCTTGGGTCATGTTACGTAATTTAGTTAAATTATATTACGATAAATTATCTGACGTGTTTCAGACAGTAACCTGTATTGACCGCGCTAGTTGTGTGTTGTTCTGGGTTTCCTCCTACGCTCATACTCGTAAATAATGAGCATACTTCCGAATACGAATAATAAATAACAATACGACTGAAATGTATTGACATATTCGTATATATTCCCTGTACATTTTCAGTGATAGGAATCCTAGTAAGAGTGATGATAGACTTTATTCGTACTACTTTTGTGCGGGTTACATAAAAATTTCACAACATTTCATTGATAATCAAAATAATAACCCTATAAAAGGATTGATCGATTACCCAGCTTTTTAATTTATATCAAAAGGATTGCGTTGATGTAGCTCTCGTGACAGTGTCAAGAAGTCGATTATAGACTGCTGGTCTCATGTACTAGCTTTGACGATTTAGTGAGGCGCCGCGGCACGGCTTTCAACTCTTGAGCACTCTGTGTCATGTACAAGCCTTGCAAACTCGCTAAGATGTTGCGCATAGATAGCCGCATGAAAGATAATAGACCTAGGAGGGTTATGATCCTAAGCGAGCGGTAAATAAGACGAGCGGGAATGTCCCATGGAACTCGAACTATCGCTCGCACAGCCCTCTTCTGCATTCTAAGCGCTCGCAGTCAGCGCTCTACCCCACAGCTCTACACCATGCTGGAAAAGCGAGTAAAAAAGACCGAACATAGTAAAAAAGACCGAAAAAGCACTAGAAGAAACGTGCTTTAAACTTTTATAACAGCAAAGCGCCTAAATGCAAAGTTACTTCCACCGAGGGGGTGAAACTGGAGTGGCTGCTAGTTCTTTTAGGTTTAAAGAATTTTTTATTTCTCATAAAAACTATACATAGTATCTATAATAAAGGTGAACATGAAAGCCTTACAAATTAGTTATTTTAATTGTGTATAAAGATGTTTTTTAAGTTTATTTTTAAATATATTTATAGTAGTAGTTAGTTAGTAGTAGTAGTATATTGATAGTAGTTAGTAGTAGTTTGTGTAGTAGTTTTTATAGTATTAGGTAAGTCATTAAACAGTTGTGCTTCCTCAGACAAGACTGTTTTCTTACCATAATTTGTTCGCGATTTAGTTATATTTAGTTTAAAATTGTTTTTTAGATTATGTTTATTTGGTTAATATGTTAGTAATATATTGGATTGAATTGAATGTGTCGTGATTTTTTTATTAAAATGCAAGTGTTATAGCTTTTACCTTTTATAAAAGATAAAGTTATTATGATCATGTTCAGGATACCACCAAATTAAGTACAGTCGCAAAGGTCAGTACTAAATGTCAAAATCAGTGAAAGCTTGCTTCTGTGGCCAGGCCAACCGCACCCTTTGTCGAGAGCAACTGTAATTATAAAACTGGGAGCATTTTGGTACGTACACCCGACATTAAATTAGAATCACTAATTGCAAAGCCGTGGAATTCTGTATTTGCGTCACAGCTTTTTAATTAAAAAGCATAATATATCTTATACTAGTAATAAATAGTTAGACATAGACATACATTTATTTGCTATTTAAACACACATGCACGTACAAAACAGATCAATAAGTGAAGACAAGACAAGAGGAAGGACATAAGTATATAATAATAATAATATATCTATCTATACCAATTTTAAGAATCTTTGTCCTGACTGACTGGCTGACTCATTGGGATTTAGACAACGCACAGCCTAAACCACTGGTCGTAGAAGCTTGAAATTTTCAGAGTATATTTGTCTTGGTGGTAGATGTATACTAAGGAATTCCTGAAATAGAACCTCTAAACGTGTACAGCGGGGCTTGAAGTTTGAGATTGGGGATTAAAAGTCGTGATGCTTTTTCTTTACATTTTTTCAAATTATATTGTAAGAGATGTTTGCAAACAAAACCCTTTACTGGCCGGTTCCAATATCATACAATTATTATTAGTTTGAGGTTAGAGGGCGTTGTGTGAATGTTTGTCAATATGTATTTATTTATTTAATGTTGGTAAATATTATACCAAAAGTACGCAACGTGATGAAATAACAAATTATTTGACAGCCTACGGACATACCTATATACGGACAACCGTAGGTTGTACTAGCTTAGTGGTACTAACTGCTAACAAACGCTCGTAGAATATTGGAACCGGCCTTTTGAGTATGTAACCATAAAAGTTACGAAGCTTTTACATTCAGCGCAGCAAAATAAAGCTGTACACAAATCAGATTTCATTTCGAGTTCGTTAAACTTTCATCGGACGGTGCGAAACTGATTGGTATTCTCTCTATAGAGCAGTTTCTAACATCGCAACAGTAGGAAACAATTTTTCAATGGAAATTATATACATTCTTTAGCAGCAAGAGAAATTCTGCTGGCGCTTCTTTGCTGAATTTTTACGAGATAATTTAAAACTGGATTATTAATCATGAAAACTTTGCACATTGATTATGCCCAGCACCTTACTGGCTGGTTTGATTTTTGAGTGAATATTTACTTTTAACTCCTTTTATAACTTTTTTTGAACACCTGTCAGTTCAAGCCCTAACGAATCAAACATTTGTGTGATAAACATATATATTTATTCTGTGTCTGGGTGTTATATTGTATTCTAAGTATTTATTTACAAAATAATATTAGAAACAAAAATTATTTTTTCTGGATCCCACAATACAGGCTTTGTTTGGTTTGGGACTAAAGGGCATTGTTTGAACGTTTGCCAATATTTATTTATTTTCGTTTAATAAATTAGACGGTAGGATAAGACAAATACAATTGGTTCCCTGTTAAACAATTCAAATCGGTAAGAAGAAAATAAATATTAAAGTATTCTTACGTTTGACTTTAACTAATAAATTTGACCACAATTATCAAAGTACATTATTTTTCCAATATTACAAAGCATTACTGTATTATAATCGCATTGACATTTTACCCGCATACCCCTATTAACAAGACCAAGAAGGCTTAACTTTCAACAACAACTATAAGGAAGTTATCTGTTCCGCAAAACAGTCCCGCAGCGTTTGAACTAAAAAGATACCTACTCATGACATCGCATTATAATAAAAGTCTTCGTCATTCCCACGGGAGGGTATTGTGTGGAAACGCACAAAATCTTAATGGAAAAAATAATAGCATCCTTCTAGTATGTTTTTTTGTAACAATAAGCCAATTCTGTAGGTCTACTCTTAGAAATGATAAACGAAGTTTCGTATGGTCGTTTTGAGTTACACTACGCGGCATGTCAGGCAGCGACAACTTGAATTTTGACGGCTACCGAGTTGCCCCGCAGTATATTACAAAACGACAATACGAAACTTCGTTTATCGTTTCTAAGAGTAGACCTGCTGATTCGAGGATTACATAAGCTTGTAGACTCATCATCATGTCACCTCCACAGCCTCAAGTCCACTGCTGGACTTTCCTCTTCTATATTACCGCATTCATAACTCTTGATAGGCAGATTAGCAATCGCAAATATTTGATATCATTTTTACACAACATCTAGCCCGAAACAAAGCATAGCCTATTAGTAGTAGTACTATGAGAACCCGATGACTGATAGAATACTTATGTAGGTTTTTGTTGCAAGATTATGTAAGAGTATGTAGGTGCACGGAGAAAACCCAAAACATTTTTATCATATAATTTTATAGTAAAAATGCTAAAAAGGCAAAGCTAAAAGCATACCAAAGTATGATGAGCGCAGAACCTATATACCTACAAGTAATAGAGCTCTTAGTGTAGGGCTCGGGGACTACCACCACCTATTTCTGACGCAAAGCAGCTTACTGTGTTCCGGTTTCGAAAGGGTGTGGGTCTCAGTAAAATTACATGCACATGATGCTTAGCATATGCCTCAAGTTGAGAAACGCAAAGCAGTGCATCATAGGGCACGTTCCCAACGAACGTAACCTACAATACAACGCTTTTTTATATGTGATAGTAACCACTTAACATCAGTTGAGCCATCTGTTTGTTCTATCAGTAAGCCATTTGTTTTTTATAACAAAAAATGACAAATATTACAAATCCCTTGTCATTTTCAAGCTTAGCTCAAACACGATACACTCACCAAACTGATGAATATTTCACATCTGGCAAAATGTAATTCGGTACCGAAACGTGTTATTCCCAACCCAGTGTGTTAATATTAAAATGTGCAAATCACAGCATTACCATGTTCCTTTTACCCAAGATATAAAATGCATCCGTATAGTGAAAAAGATAATATTGCGAAGTTTCCCGAGAAAGCCGAGTTGGGTAAACGAAGGTTTACCTTTTCGGCGAACATTTGTTTCAATAACAGGGAAAAAGGCTTTCTGATAAATGTATCGACCTTAGTAAAACTAGTACGTATGAACTAGTATTGTTGGGTTTCTATATTCTGTAGTATTACAAACCGTATTTCTGTTAGTAAAAACTGTCTCCCGATTCATTTTCTTTCATCTTTGGAAGCAACATAGCTTTTTCATTTGAATTATTTGTGTAAATCCGGTGGGATGTGCAAAGAACAAATATTTCTTAATATATAAAAATATTCTTCGCACGGAGCCGGGTGCATTACCCGGTTAAAAAGAATATTTATTCCTTGTACATTGCTGGTAATGTAACTCGGTAATGTACGAGTAACAAGGGGGGATTTTAACCGACATTACTTGTGGTCATAGTGCAATATGTGAGCAATAGGAATGAATTTGTATTGTGGCATCCTGATTTGAATGAAAATGAATCCCTAGAACTTGAATAAAATTACCATCTATTTTTCAATACCTATGACAGCTCGACTTGACAGAATTTGACTGACTTGACTAAAAACTATTTATTAAAAATACTTGGCAAAATTATATGTAGTGATATGAGAGTCAGAGATAAATAAACTCTGGAGTTTTTAGGCCCCCTGTAAAAACCTCTTTCAAATATTTTTAGGCCTCTCTCAAACATAGTTGCGCTCGTTTTCATGACTTTTGTTACATATAAACTTTTTAAGTATCTCTTTAAATCTGTGTTTATTTAAAATTAAATTATATTACAATATATTTTTACCAACCAATCAAAGTTTTAAATTAACTTTCAAACAGTAATAAATTCAGACACGATATTTATTGCTCCCTAAATTCTGAAAGAAACAAAACGTATCTAATTTCACAAGAAATTTGACTTTTTACAGCTGAAACTTAAGTTATTATTTGGATAAGCTGTAATTATTATCGAAACGCTCCGTTTGTACTCGAAATAATTACATTCTTGTATATTGCTCAATTAAATTCTTTTTCGTTCGTAGTTTGCCTTATATCAAGAAAAATATGAATAAAATATACAATGGTATTCTATCTGGGCGGCCGGTCGAAGCATTTTATTATTACTATTACTATTAATACTCAGCGTGGCAATACAGCCATCGTTTTGGGGACGCTTCTAATTGATATTAATTTGGATCAGTTGAGCTATCTCTAGATTGTCTGTAACTGAACGGGCGTTTGCAAACTGTCAAAAACGACGTTGAAATTGCCGTTGCTGTCGTGCCTGACAGATAACATTGTTTTCTATTTTACTAAGTACCGAGCTCACGGTTACCTCTCAGAGGTGGGGGGAGCTAGATAGTTATAAACAAGGTGAGATTCGGTGAGTTCAAATACCTCCTCATCAATCTTGGTGATTTAAACGAAACTCCTTATTCATGAAGAGATCGCTTTTAGGGATAAGGCTTTGCCTGTTTTACTCAGTATTTATAGTTATGCAATGTTTTTTTTTCTTGCACAAATACTTTAAACAAAGAAATACTCATAAACAAAGCAATAAAACCATAAATACTAATACTTACTAATTTTTTTGTTTTAGATTTTCAATATCTATCTAAAGCCTATTAAAAACCTATTTATCTATTAAACGTTCCCCCCATATGTAAGAGATATAACCCGCCCCTTTATATTCCATTTGTCAATACAAATTACCGACAGAATTCATTTATCTACAGAGCGGCTAATAAATTCAACAAAGATAACAAGACAATAGAAATGGACTTGTATTGTACGAGCGTGAGCTCTGCGCGGCGGCTGCTGAGCGGTCAATTCTTTAAGTAGGTAGGCAAATGCCATTTAATTTGTTATTATTTCAACTTTTTTTTTGTAGTATGTTTAGATTCAGCATGTAGGTGTGGGTAGAAAGATGGATAGATAGATAGAAACATTTATTCAGACCACCACTAAACAGTAGGTAGGTAGTTAAATTGAATGTTTGTTTGCGTTTTCTTGTCTCCTAGTTTGTAACTAATCGTGAGGACCGCTAATTGGCTTTTCTGTTAACTAGATTATTTAGCATAATTTTTTAGTAAGCTGTTGGTCTTCCTTAAATAAATAAATAAATAAAATAAAATAAATAAATAAAACAATAAAAAATAAATACTTAAGTAAAGTACATTTTTTTTAACCTAATTGTATCGCATTGCTGGACAAAGGTCTCCCCTTTATTACCTTACAATATTTCGATTAATAAGTTACATGTATATTAGTTTGTTATTGTTCACTTAAATATAAAAAAATATTGATACCGAAGCGCCAAAATTCTACTCAAATCGCTTCAGTAAAATGAAATAAATAAATATATCAAGAGACTTTCACCGTCCTACGTGGTTGCTTTAAAATAGGCATCAAAATGTAAAAATAATAAGCAACATGTAAAAATATCTACAGCCCCCTGAAAAGTTTATGCATCACACAGCAAAAGCTCCCAATCTGGTTCAACCTGAGTAATCCCAGGAGATGTATGGGCATTGGATTGCGTTGTTTATTCTTTGTCAATATCGAACCCAATTTTTTCACGTTTCCCGTCCCGAAACTTTGCCAAAGGTTTGTCGCCGTGAGATGTAAATATTATTGAGTTGGTTTTATTTGATGGAAAAACAGATTTGTGCTTCAATAATAATAATAAAATAAATAAAGAAATAATAATTGTTTCTGAACATTTTCACACAACGTCATATAACCCCAAACTAAGCATTGCTTGTACTACAAGAACCAGATGACTGATAGAACTCTTACACCTATACGTTTTTCTTTATAAATAAATACTAAGCATACAATATAACACCAAGACAGAGAACAAACATCTAAACATATTCCCTAAAAGTCATCAACCATGTCATCGTCCCACCCATTTGATAAGGTGATGCAAAGCGATACCCCCCCAATCAGTGTGCACTTAAACCCTGTGAATAACTTATGGATATACTGCAATGGTAGTTAAGCGACTGCGACACAACCGTGTTGGAACATATCAAAAATACTAGTAAAACGCGCGCGATTTCGACCGAATGAAACTATTTTCATACAAATTTCAACCCACAATGGACCTTTTAAGGAACTGGATTTCAGAAATTCTTTTCTAAGTACACCCCTCACGCACCATGACAAACTAGCGAAAACGAATGTATCCTGAAAATGTCAAGTCTCAAACCAGTGGCTTAGGGCGGGTTTATACGGCGCGAAAGCTTTCGCGCGGCCGCCGCGCGGCCGCCGCGCGGACGCCGCGCGGTTGAGAGATCTATACCGAATATCATCTCTATGTTCTAAATAATAACGTTCAAATTCCTGTCAAGCAGCCAACCGCGCGGTCACTACGCGGTTGACACAAGTAAAATGAAGACATTTTAACCCCTTTTTTCAAGTTAGGGGTCCACGGGGTCCAATTTTGAAAATAATAAAAATGATCTTAGTTTGACTATAAAATTCTCGGAACATGATTTTAACCATAATTTGAGTATCCCCTACACTCTTTGCTAGGGATCAACTTGAACTTTAGTATGTAGTGTTTGAATCGTTTTCAATGAATTACGATCAAGTTAAAATAAATATAATGGATTAAATTATAATAGAATACTGCAAAATGTGGATATGTACCAAATGTACTATCTGGACATACTTCTGACTACCCTTTTAGACTTCCTCGAAGAATCTTGAGTAGGTACTTGGTACTAAGAGATTGGAGGGGATATCTACCGTGCTTGGGGAATAAAGTCATAAAATTATTTCTTTCTTAAAAATAAAAAGAGCGGCTCAACTTTACAGTATAAGAAGGTAGACTATGACCTGATCATTGAGTTGCAACTAAGATGCAAGAGGATGACTGTGGGTGAAGGCTATGTACAAAATAACGATCTCTATAGGGATTCGGGACATTAACATAGAGAGTTTGTCCATGATGCCACTAAACAATATACGGAATCTTCATCACCATAATGATGTCGAGGCTAATCAACTCTTTGATAATCAAGTTCTTACTAGAAGATAACTGAAAAAAACTTTAATGTTAAAAAGTACAATTAATAACAAACTATCGCAACGTAAGACAAAAAAAATAAATTTATTTAACCTTGGGGTCCCTGGGACCAACAAATTATTAAAGGTTAAGTAAGTCAAAATCATCAAAATGATGCTGTCAGTGAATGATACTGTGGGTAATATTAAATAAGATCATATCTGCTTTTTTCAAACTTTATAGAACCCAACATCATCATCATCACCACTGCTGATCTGGCCCACGTAGGTCTCTACTATTACGTTTTCAGGAAGAACTAATTTAACTTTTGCCCCAACTTCCCGCAACCCCAATGTCGTTGGCCCACTGGATTTTGTGCATTATCTTTCAGTTCATGGTCGCCATTTGAGAATCATTTATCGCTCTGTGGTTCTACGAGATAAATACCCATTGCTACTTTAACTTGCTGATTCTGAAAGCTATGTTGGTGATCTTGGTTCTTCTACGGATTTCATAATTCTTGATTCCATCGCGTAGGAAAATTTACATATATTATAATAACATAACTTTCTTTTCTAAGTGAGTGATATTTCAATAGTTCACATTTTATGGAGCTGAGCTTCTATTATAAGAGAGATAGATCAAATTATCCACGGTTTTCAGGTTGAGTGTATCTCAATCACAATACTGCCTGTGGTTTGGTAACCTATAGTGTGAAATGCTTGACAAAAGGGAGAAATATTCAGCCAAGCTATTCTTTCAAATCATATTATATTTATAAAATATTTTAAACCTCAAAAACTGAGATTCATTTGCAAAAGAAGAAATAAAGTGGTGATCAGCTGTTTAATATATTTTGAACCTCAAAAAACTGAGATTGACTTACAAAAGAAGATATAAAGTGGTCATCAGCTGTTGTTACGCCATTCGAGCTAATTTAAGTACGTTCGATTTTAGGTCCTTATTTTTATGTTAGCTAAGTAAAAAATCTGCGAGGTTGACGACAAGAAACCATACATTAATAAGCTCGCCAATGGTATTTTCAGAGTGGTTGTATGAGTGTGGCTCCCCTCTATCAGCCGTAAGAGGCAGAAATAAGACAGCACAAGAAATATCAAAAGTGCAGTTTGGGTTGAAATACTAGAAAAAGAATTCAACACGGATCTAGTCCACAGACGGCAGCTTTATCAACGGTATATGTGGATAATCTTTACCAAATATAAGAATTTTTGTCCTGACCTAATAGACAACGCACAGCCTAAACCGTAATGTAAACTGGTCGTAGAAACTTAACATTTTCAGGGTATATTTGTCTTGGTACATAGAGGGGTATCAAAGGCAAGGCCCTTACACTCAAACCGTATAATTAAAACATAAAATGAATCATTAAATAAAATAAAAATAAAATTTCAGTGCCGGATATTTAAACCATCAACCTGGATGTTATTCTGCATTAAAATCTCGCATAAAAAAAATGTATTACGATCTTTTTTGAAATCACCCATGAAATCATTGTTCATTTGTTCGGGTAAAATTTTTCTATGCTTGCGGCCACCGTGATTTCAACTCAATTTACTAGACGAAAACGTTGAAATTCCCTGATACCGAGCCAACCGCGCGGCGGCCGCGCGGCCGCCGCGCGAGAACATCAATATCGAATACCGTCTTTATATTCTAGAAAGCAACGTTCAAATTCCTGTCAAGCGGCCAACCGCGCGAAAGCTTTCGCGCCGTCTAAACGCGCCGGGCTGCGCATTGTCTATATTTCAGTTAATCAGTCTGGATAAAGATTCTTATAATTGGTATAGATTTCAAGTCTCAATGACCTGTGGTTTAAGCTGTGTGGTGTTTATATGTCAGTCAGTCAGGAGATTTCTATAAGTGGTATAGATTTCTGATTTACACAGGTTTAGGTAAATTAAAACTAGAAATTTATTTTATATACACTCATGGACTTATTTAGAGGAACGGTTCATCAATCAAAAAAAAGACTGAACTATGTACAAAAAGTTCTTAGTACAAGCTGGCCAATTCCTTCAATAGTCTTTTGTTTCACGTTTTGTGCCGTTCCTCTAATAATATCTATAAATGTATAAAACCACAGAAGAGAGGGTACTCTTCTAACAGGGGTTATTAAAACTTAACAGAAAAGATCCCATTGATGTTTATATTTACTGTTATAACAATAAAAATATTGGTTTTTTTACTCCAATGAAAACAAAACCATACATAGACAGTGTAAATGCTATGGTAGGTATTCTTATCGTATGAGAGCCACCTTAAATGTTTATTTTATTCTGTTTTTTAGTATTTGTTGTTAAAGCGGCAACAGAAATACATCATCTGTGAAAATTTCAACTCTCTAACTATCACGGTTCATGAGATACAGCCTGATGATAGACGGACAGACAGACAGATCGGAGAGTCTTAGCAATAAGGTCCCGTTTTACTCTTTGGGTGCAGAACCCTAAAAAGGTCACAGCGTAAGTTGTAAAACCGAAAAGATTTAGATCCAAAACGTTATACTGAAGACATAGCTGTCACCTTCAAGATAATAACAGCTTGACCGAAACTCATACAGGAACTACGTCACAATACCTAATTGTAGAACTTCGAATTACTATTTATCATATAATAGTAAGAAATAAAGCTCAAATAGCTTTCTTTACTCTGCAGATATCTCTTTTTAGCAGAACACAAGAAAGAAATAGAAATAGGAATAAAAAACTTCAAGACTTTAATCCCCAAGCACAGTAATCATCTCCTTAGTTCTCTTAATACCACGTAGTACCGACTCAAGAATTTTCGAGAATGTCTAATGGGGGTAGTCAGAGGTACATTTGAATATTACATTTGGAAGGTACCCATACTTGGCAATACTTGGACTTGTTGGTAGGATTATTTTATTAGGTTGGTCGCATACGTTCAGTTCCCTTCCTGGTTAGGTTTTCTCATAAGAAATTCAGATTCGGAGACCCCAATGCACGCATTTGATACAAAAATGTATATATGGCACAAGCGTTCTTAGTTTCCGAACGGAAATAATTCCTAGTGTTCGTTTCGGAATGACACTGAAACATTCTGGACGAAGGAAACCTTATACTAGGAAAACGTGTGTATGTACGGATTGTGCGGCCGGTTTATTAATTAAAAACATAACATATGATATATTTGTTTAACTGGTTATGCGTTGAATTATTTATCGATATTATAAATGCTTCACACTTTAAGCACCAAACCCTTAATTTATGAACAAAAATGGTTGCAATGTTGTGTGAAATGTGCACCAATATAATAATAACTATTGATACTATAAAGATAAAAAGTAATTACTAGGCCGTATTAGAGTAGACATCCTGAAAAATCTTGTTTTACTTGATTAATAATTCGTCAGTAAGTGCCCCCAGAGAGTCTGGCTTCTAATTTACTTAAGTATTAACCCACAAAGGTCTGACCTGCAACATGACACAATCCTTTGAATACGGAGCCTTATTTGCCAAAGGGAGCCTTTGCATTATTTACGAGAGCTTACGACCCACATACTACTAACTAACAAAGGTTTATTTACCTGTACAAGACTCAAAAGAATTAAAAGTTACCCAAAACTCAGACAAATATAGCAATTAATTTAAAAATGTACCTTTTATGATAAGAAAAATCCTTCTGCCGTGATAACTTCAGCCACAAAACAAACACACGGTATATTATATAACGCACGCGAAAGAACTAGTGAAAGTCTTGATTAGCGATGACGCGGCCGTCTCTCATGGAGTCCAGGCAAACACTGGCTTCATCAACTTCGACGACGCGCCGCCGCCAGCAGGCTTCAAGAGTGCGGTGTGAAATGCGCAAGTCACACGCCGCTTAACTTATCCACCTACTTTTGAAATTCAAATTGTCATTTACTCAGTCTTATTATACATACAGTGCACACTCTGAACGAGACCGGTCGAGGATAAATTTCCGGTATGAGGACTACGTGCTTTCATAGTTCATAATCTTGGCTAGTTGGGCTACTTGAATCTGAATTACTCGCTCTTTGACTAGAAAATTGTTTCCCGACGGTCGCATTTGAAGTAAATGGTATGGAAATCTACATTCGACAGTACGCTTTGAGAAATAAGTTTCATTTGTGTGATTTAAGTATCGCGTAGCACTTGCGTAGCGCCGTCGTAGCAATATCGTAAACGCACCGTAGCGCGTAGGCAGTAAAATTTTGCGTAGCAGAGTGTATTTTTAGTGGTCGTTACTTGGTACCGCTTGTCAGCACAGTAAGGAGTTATTAGTAGCTTTCAATGTGTTCCCTTTTATGTATACAGGCGGCCGCTCTGCAAATAAAATATTCCTTTGTAGGATTAACAAAGATTTTTAAAAATTTTAAGACAATGGAATTTAGACAAAAGAATAAAACACTATAGGCATTAAAGAAGAAAATTCTAAGAGGATTTTTTCTTTTATGTTTATTAATTTTAATTTTGAGAGTCCCTGCACTCAAGGTTATTTATGTTCCAATATCTTACAAATATCCGTAAGTATCAATATAATCGTTGCAATATAATCGTTCTCGGATAAACTTTTATCTCCTTGGCTAATGTTACAGTGACAATTTACACTAGCGAACGAGGTGCGAGTTTACCTGAAAAGTAACAACCCGTAGTACCACTACCTACAGACGCTCGTGTGTTAATGCAACCGGGCATGAATCATCAATGCAGTAGAGTTTTGATTAAAACAAAGCCTATTTAAAGATTTATTGAAAGTATGTTTTATTTGAAACCACTGGAATCACATGCGATAACTTTCGTGGAAACTGTTTTCTTACAAACTTTAATTGTCGCTGCACTCATGGAGTTTAATTATAATTTTTTTTTATTTGTACACCCATTATGATTACTATGATAATAAACCACTAAAGAAAGGTTATCGAATGACGACCACGAATCAGAAAACGGAGCGTAGGACGTCCTCATACCCGATGAACTAACGACATTGTTATGATCGCGGGAAGCCGATGGATGGAAAGGGCTCAAAATCGTTCTTCCTAGAAACGTATGGTGAGCCCTAAGCTCAGCAGTGTGACTTCTATAAGTGGTTGATGATGATGATGACTATTTTCAAGTCTCTATGTCTAGTAGTTTAGGTTATGCGTATATGTCAATAGGACAAACGTTCTTATAATAACAAAAGATATCCTAAACAAACTCCTGATCTAAGTTCTTCTGCAGCTGATATGTACCGCCCGCCACCCGCCTTCCCCTCTGACCCTGGAAAGCCATAAATGAAATCGGGGATTCAGGCAATACCCAATATTTTTCCCCGAGATAAGATACAAGCAATGCCCGTTTTTTGTTTATGTTGACGGCGGTCGAGAGCCGAGGGTCTTAGGCCTAAAGATAGAAGAAATACTATTGGACGCGAATACTATCGAATACATGTTGTTGTCACAACGTGCTATGATTTTAATTGCCCTAGTTATCAAAGTAATACATTTCTCATTGCATACAGGAAAATTTACCAAAACCATGTGCAAAGGTAAGCTTAACCCTAAAAAGAGTTTTGTTCCAGCAAACCTTTGTGCTGAGAGAAAAGTAAAAATAAGTAGAGATGTATACGTAAGAAATAGTATTATAAACCTAAAGCTACTAATAATAATAACACATGCGACTACTACTAAATATAAAATCCAAATTATACCCTGTCAAAACATAAACAATGTACATCTAATTCAAGTATTTATAATTAGTATGTACAAAATATATGAAACAGTTGAGCTACTTATAGATCGCTAACGATCTAAAAATAGCTCAGAAGTAGAAGAGGTCTATGTCCAGCAGTAGATTTTAATACATTTCATAGACAGAGAGATATTTTTGCATACCGACTAGAATTCCGGATTGAATGTTATTTTTTACTTTAATATAATACCCACCTCGCTAGCTTCCACACGAAGCCATATCGACATGGGAGCGGGCGATTATCAGCATAGTAGATTAATGAAACAAATCAGTAACTCAACTACTTTAATTACTGTAAAAGAAGGCATTAATAATTTTAACTACAAGTCACACAAGAACATAGATCAATAAACAATAATGAATCAATAATAATTAAAGAAAAATTAGAAGATTTTGGGGGAGACCTTTGCCCAGCAGTGGGACACAATAGGTTAAAAAAAAATTGAAAATACATAAGCAAATACAAAGGTAGGCTAAAAGCCAAAGGTAAAAGCTAAAGGTAGGTAAAGGCTTATAGTGAGTGATAAAACCTCACGTTAAAATTTTCTGCAGATCTACTCTTAGAAACGATAAACGAAGTTTCGTATGGTCTTTTTGTAATATACTGCGGGGCAACTCGGTAGCCGTCAAAAGTCAAACTGTCGCTGCCTGACATGCCCAGTGTAACCCAAAATGACAATACGAAACTTCGTATATCGTTTCTAAGAGTAGACGTGTATTGTCTTATAAGGCATAACAAAATTTTCACCTTATACTAACTCAAAAGATATATTTGCGAGTTATCCATAAATCTATCATACGCGGCAGTCACGTTAAAACAAGATTCATAAATACCTTTTACAAAGCACATTCCGTCCTTTTACCACACTAGTTTTTTTTGGATTCAACTGCCATAAAACTCTTTGTACGGCCACAATACTTTATTTTCTAACCTAATGGAGGCTGCGACACGTGCGAATAGGCTTACGCCCCGAGGCTTACGTACAGCGATTTAGGCATTATTTGTCCTATTTTATACTCACGATTTTAAAGGTTTAAGCAAACGAGTTTCCGTATTTTCCGTGTGAATAATAAACAGAATAAAAAAATACACATCCGGATAAAGCATTTGCCTCACAAGTTTTAAAATACAGTGAAGAATATGATCATAAGAAGAAATTGGGAGTATGTTCATCATTATCTACTATCCCCGATCCCAAAGATCTCCAAAGCAACCAATATAAAAATATAGTACAATGCAGCAGTGATGCAGAGAATCTGTGACAAAAATATGTTACTTTACCCATTCCAGTTGTATTCGTCGGCTGCCATATTTTTTAAAGTTGGATTTACCTGGTTGGATCGTCTGATCAAAACATATATAGTTGTCTACAACTTTGATGATACGCTCCCAACATGTACCTGCATGTCTTATTTTCGTCGAGGCATTTGAATCCTCGGTGGCGAAGTTGGTATCACATCCCCGTATCAAGGGGAAGGTCGTGGGTTCAAATCCTACGCGAGGAAAATAATTTTTGGGATAATATAAAAATCTTTATGTACCTGTTCGTCGTGGCTACTATTAGCTTCATAAACAATCTAGAAATTACTCAACAAGCTATGGAGAAAGCTATGCTGAATGTTTCACTATATGATAAATTCAAAAATAAGGAAATCAGAAATGCCTAGAAGATACAAATCAGCAAGCGCAGGAAGCGGGAAGTCGGTGAATAGAAAAAGGTTTTTCATGGAAACGTATATGAAAGGTGTATGTTCAGCACTGGATTTTGATGATGATAATAATAAGAACTAAAAGTATTAGAGACTTAGTTAGAATCGAAACCACAACCCGAAAAAAATGGGCTGAGTGATAATTTTTTAATATCAATATTTGGCCGGCCAATATTTGCAATTATTTTCGCTAAGAGACGACATGTGTTTTTGTCGCTGTCACAACATGGTAAAATGTTTTTTTTATATATCGGTGAATTTAACATGTGACATGATATCGAACTCATCTCTACAACCTAGTGCAACTGAGCTGTAGATTAGAAACGCCACCGAATTAAAGGTTATTTGGTATTGCGGTACTTGTTATAATATACTTTGTCTAAAGGTTCTCGTTTCATTAGTTATAGTTGAAGACCCGGGCACCAGCGGCCCACGGGACCGCCTACCGATAACACTCGGGCTCGGGCTTATTTTCAAGCAAGATTTACAGGCATTGGTGGACCTTCAAAGGACTTCATCATTATCCTGAAGAAGCTAATTCACATTTATTTAGGTTTAGGTAGTTTTCTTTTGAATTGGCGAATAAACCTTTGTTTCGAGTGTGTTCTTAGTATGATCGTTTTTACATATATCTATATTGCATTTACCTTACTAAGTTTGATTGTCACCACACTAGAGCTTCATATTATAACATCACTATTAGCGGCCGCTCGCAGCTTCGCCCGCGTGGCAGTTTTTTCCCCGTTCCCGTTATTTTTTCGGGATAAAAAGTAGCCTATAGGTTAAAATCAAGTTATAATCTATGTTTATTTCAAATTTCATCCAAATCGGTCAACTGGTTAGAGCGTGAAAGAGTAACAAACATCCATCCATCCATCCATCCATACTTACAAACTTTCGCGTTTATATTGGTAGGATTTTGTAAAAAGGATCAAACAAAAAAACGGTAGAACCAAACCGTCAGTTTCTTGTTGACTTTTGAATGACGCTGGACGCAGAGTCGTGTAGTGCACGTTCCTAACGAACATGACTTGCTGTAAATGCTTTGTTATTGATAGAAACCATTTAAAATTAGGTGGAAAAGTCTAAGTCAAAAAGCATTTATTCGAAAAACCCACGTTAGCGCACGACCAGATTCAAACACACAACGTTAGGGTAACAAGGTGGGGTCGCTTTCACTAGACCACCGGTCTATATACTATATACAGTAGTGTTTATTCGTTTTAAGCGTAGAATAACAGAAAACAAGTAGTTGTTTGGCTATAGAACCCTTACATAAATAATATACCAAACTTGGTAATAACTCTTAAACTTATCGAGCACGTAACTTTTGTTTGCGTGAGTTTTGCATTTTACTAACTGTAATTTCATTTGCCGCTATAAGTCATGACTTGACCTACATAATATTTAGATGTAAAATGTAGTACCTAACGATAATACAGTTTAAAATGATTACTGCGGTCACCAATTCAAGTGTACTAACTACGGTGACCCCTATTTTTTTTATTCGTCTTGCTGATGGAAGCAGATGGCTCACCTGAGCTTACGTGGTAACTATCACATTATAACAAAGATGCCTTGCAAGTTACGTTCGTTAAGAACGTGCCCTACGATTCACTACACTGCGTTCATCAACCTGAGGTACAAGTATATGCATAAGATGTTAAGCCTCACGTGCCTGTTATTTCACCGGCAACCACACCCTTCACAAGCAACTCAGCAAGTTGCTTGGCGACAGGAATAGGTATGGTACCATTTACTCTTTCTACATTTTACTTATTTTTTGCGACCGTGCCAAAAACATTGCACGCAACTCTTATTCCTATCAGCTCGTTTCTTTTTACAGCCCTTATAGAAAAGTAATCACGCTCTGCACGTAGGCAATCAATAAAGACATCTTCTTGCTAATCGTACGCAAAAGGTAATTTCCACCTTAGAACTGTATTTATGTGTAAGGCAGGTTATAGGTTAGTGTATAATGTTGTGCAAAGCACTAGCTAAAATCTGAAGCAACTTGTGACAGTCTATCCTACGTATAAAATTATAAATGACACCTTTAAATCTTCAACGTCGAAGTAATTCGAAGTGGTTCGTTTTCTACATTCTTTATCGCTCTAAATTACTACACTAACTATATATTCGTCGGTAATAGGTCACGTGACGTGGCAAATTTGCCAAAGAATATAAAATAGTTTTAGAGATACTAATAGGTGAGTGTACCGATTCAACGTTACTGCAGTGATTATATTGACTCTGACCTACCTCAGACATCCTCAAAAACTTGTAGTACCAACAAAACTGGGTTTGATTACCGTGCCTAAAGATTACAGTCGTCAACATGTTAATAACTTTAACACGTCACAAAATTTTCGATTAACCTCTCTGCAAATGATGTGTTTTTCAAGTAGGTACAGAAAACCTGCTTTATGTGTAAATGGAAATACGTTGAGAAGCGCCGTGTTTTCGCCCACGTCGATAATGTTCCACCAGGCAATTTCCTGACTTCCTTTTATGCCTGATTTCCACCTCTGCACGCAATATCCGCCATTTTGAAATCCTAAAATACTATTATGACATGATATAGCATAATCCATTTGATAGCGCGTTCCTGCTCATTTTAGAAAGGTTGACTCATAACCGATTATTATTATGTGTATGTGTTTTGGTAAAACAATCTTTGCTTTGGCCGGGGTCCCGGCTTAGAGTAGGATTACCTTCCATGGATGTTTTGAGAGATGGCAAAGGAATGGACCAGGAGATGAGTCGTTCTCTTAGTCGCCTCTTTGATTTTACAAATATACCTACTACAGGAACATAAGCTTTAGGTTGATGGACACAGGACAGTGCATCGTAAACGTGCAGTGACGACCGATGTGGCGCGGCGGGCGAATGTCCGCCTGCGACGCAGGAGGTTGCGGGTTCGATTCCCGCCTTGGGATAAATGTTTGCACGATCTGCAAATATTTATTCCGGGTGTTCTGGGTATTTTCTATGTATAATAAAAAATATCTATATACGTAATATATTGTATTAAGTATATCAGTCATCTGGTACCCATAACACAAGCTCTGCTTAGCTTGGGGCTAGATGATGCTGTGTGGATTGTCCAGCATTATTTATTTATTATTATTTATTTATTATTATCGTAGGGCACGTTTTTAACGAATGTATCCTAAGAGGCAACGCTTTGTTTAGGTGTAAGTTACCGGTCAGAGACATCTGTTTGCTATTAGCACCGTTATCATCATCAACAGCCTGTTGAAGTCCACTGCTGGGTATAGGTCTCCCCCACACATTTTCAGCCGGGCTAAGATGTGCAACGTGAGATATGTCGCGCTTGACAAAAGATATTTCTTCTATTGATGGACATTTTAGGAATCAGAGATAAAAGACCCACAAATAAGCTAAACATTAGCATAAAGTTTTAATTTGACAGAGCGAGATAGATTTTTGGCACTGCCATTTTAGCAAGGAAGATAAAAACGAGAGATATCTCTATTTTGCACGAGATAGCGAGTAGACAACATTTTTTCATGTTGCACATCTTAGCCTGACTGGATGAACTATTTGGAGCTCTTTCATCCATCACCTTCCCGTGACCCTAACAATGTCGTCAGTCCATCGGGTAGGAGGGCGTTCTACGCTTCGTCTCCCGGTTCGTGCTATAGCCAGTCCATTCAATCGGCAAGTAGGCCTTCTGAACTGTCTTATTTGAAACAGAGCTAACATTGCATAAACACATTTGAATACCAATACCGCATGTAGCAAAGCAACACGAAGCAAGGATTATAGGCTGCGACAAATAAGCTAGCCTCGGGAACGCCAGGGGCATTGTGTATTAAGCTGTGAGCACAAAACGAGACAGCCTATAATAAACTTTCTTGACTGGTTCACTTTAACCCTATTATTAATACTATTGGCGTAACGTTGAAACAGATACACTGTGTTCTTCTGTCTCTTTCACTCTAATTTGAAACTTCCTGTCAAGGCAAAAAACAAAACACGGTATAACTATTTGAATTTTACACATGTATAACACAGAAGTAGGTTAGATATTAGCTAAGTTTTAGAGCACCGGAGATCTAGTTGGAGTGAAAGAAATCTAAGCAAGAGGGTAGTCAGAGGTACGTCCATATATTACATTTGGTACATATCTACATTTACATATAGACCTTAGCATACAATAAAAATAACATAATGCATGACAAGGTGTGTGCATAGCTTAATCTCTGTCGTGGTACACGCCAAAGGCATTGTTTGTTAGACGGATGGGACCCGGGCGTCCCGGGATATTACCTTCTGGATTTACCCGCAAAAATGTTATATTCACTTGTAGAGACAAAATGGGGAAGAAAACACATCTGAAATAGGTTAGCGTAAATTGAAAAAACGTTAGGAAATCTGTTTTGTGATAAGATTATAGGTAATGCAGATTGAAACGGTGTATTTTAATAGAAATAGTCCTTACTACATCAAGCAATTCCATTAGTTGAGCTCTTAGAGTAGGGCTCATTCAGGGAAGTAGTACTACCATGCTTACTTCTGCCGCCAAGCAGAAGTAAGCATGGTATGATGCTTTGAAGGGTGTGGGTGCCGGTGAAATTACAGGCACATGACACTTAACACCAGTATGTCTCGGTTGGTGGACGCAGGGTTGTGTTTTGTAGGGCAACGTGTGCCTAACGTGTTCTAGTTTGAGTCCCACACCATTCAAAATTAACCTTCATGCCTCAAGTTGATGGGCGTAGCAGTGCCTTGTTATGTATGGGTGATGGTTCTACTTAACATCAGGTGGGCAATCTAATTGTTCCACAAGTCGTATAAAAAAAAAACAAAAAAACACGTGCCTTTCATTTCACCAGCACCTTCAAATCGGAACACAGCAAGCTGCTTGGCAGCAAAAATATGTATGGTGGTAGTTCTTCCCCAGACCAGCCCTTCACGACGAATCTCTTACTACAAATTCTTATTTACCTACAATGTGGAGTTGGTATTTTAGTTTTCTCCATAGAAAATTTAAATTGATTTTTTATAATTGTTTACCAATACCTAATTCTGAAAGTTTGAACCATGTTTGTTCGAGTTTGAAAGTACTGATTACAATTACACCGTATTTGTATTTCAAGTACTTACAATAAACTTTGTCTTAATTTTAACATCGCCTGACGTACGTAGATTAAACTAAGTTCGTGTGAAAGAGCAAAACTCAAAAAGTTTTATTAAATACACGTAGGGTAATTGTTTATTTTTTATTACCTTTATTTATAGGCATGTTGAAAAATGTAATAAAATAATACAGAGAGCACCGATGGTACAGTGGGAGTGACCCCGCCTACTGATCCTAAGGTCGTGGGTTGGAATTCGGTCGTGCACTACTGAATTTTTCGATCGAAAAATGTACCTATATTGAAAAAAATGTGAGAAAACAAGTTAGTATTCTATCTGTCATGGTTGTGTCAAATGTAATATTTAGAATGTATAAACATTAGATATACTCAAAGAATGTCGAGTGCTTGGTACAACAACTCTGAAGGGATATCTACCGTGCTTCAGAATTAAGTCGTGAAGGTATTCATTTATTATTAAAATCAAAACAACGTTTTGGCGACTAGAATGTGTTTCTTTCTTATTTCTAATGGTCACCATCATATTAGTAACGATGACAGTACTAGTGAATTGGGGTTTTGAAAAAAAATTAAATAATATTGATTTTTTTTATGTATTTAAAACATTATTATTAATAATGTTGATATTTAATGCAAAAAACTTAATAAAAAAAAATTCTATTAATAATAAACAATTAAAAATTGATAAAATTTAGAAAAAAACCACGTGACCAGAAACGCGCCATGATTGATCACCATAGTTGTGACGTCATAATTTTATACCTACAGTACAGCGTTTGCGGCTATTGAATGAGTGAAAACTAAAATAATGATGTTTTTTAAAATAATATTGTTGTTACCGGCGTGTTTTCGGTACTGGATTCGGACTGGACAAAAATTTACTTTTATTTTGAAATAACTTTTGAATTATTGCGAAAAAAAAATTAATGAAATTGTTTTGTACTTATATGTGATCTTTCCATTTACCGCAAAAAAAAAAATTCAAAACCCCAATTCCAAATAAGTTTATTTATACAGATTGCTTTCACGCAATAACACTTAAATTTCGGATTCATATTCCATTTCGAGGCCAAAAGTAATCAGCTAAATTGTTTAAGTAAATTAGGTAATACCCGTAGTTATGGGATACTAATCACGTAAACCATTTTTAAATATTATAGTGAAAACTGACTTTATGTATCGAATTTTATCTATACCCGCTAGCAGATACCTTGTTGATAAACTTAGTAAAACTTCTCGAATTTATCGATTTAAGGTATACCCTAGATTACACACAACACAACACTCATACACACTCACTAAGTTTATAAAGAACTAGCGGTCCGAATCCGGGAGGCTTCGCACAAGTTTTAGTAAGGATCCCAAATTTTTTTGAAAATGTAATATAGCCTTTGTCACCCGGGGATAGTGTAGCTTCCCAACGGTGAAAGAATTATTCAAATCGGTCTAGTAGTTTCGGAGCCTATTCAATACAAACAAACAAAGTTTTCCTCTCTATAATATTATAGTATGACTAAGTTCTATGCTACCAGCATAGAACTTAGTTATAACTAATATGCTGGTAGCATAGAATTTAGTTCTTTTTAAATTTCCATAAAATCCCGTTTTTTACGTCAAATTTTATATTATGAGAGTGATTATGTTTTATTGTTAGAGCGCCGACTTCTAAAAGCCAATACTCGAACAGTAAAATATAAGACGACTAGCTAAGTAATAAATCATGCCTTAGGCACTACATGCCGGGACCGATATGAACTAGAAAAAGCCTAACAAATGGCAATATCTGTAATTAGAGCTTTTACTAAACCCAAATTAATTTCCAAGGCTACTTTATACAGTACACTAAACAAGAGTATAATAGATAAGTAATTTAGTTTTGCAAACAGTAATTTTCTTTATAAATTGATTTCCATTTTGTGTAATTTTTTTCTGAGAGCTTAATATCACCAAGTAATCAACTAGCATAATTGGTGCTTCTGTAACCGTGCTAGTTAAATAAATTAATAAAATAAATTAATCACCACTCTAAATAAATCCACAGCTTCTTCTTCTAGACCTCATTAATTTACCATAGTTAAACCCTTGACAGGCCGATTGGTGAACCCAGTATTAGCGTTAAGACTTAGTACTTAGATGCCGTGGGGGTCCCGTCTTAGAATTGAACTTTTCCATTACCTTTCATAGATGTCGTCATGTCGTCATGCATGCATGTCGGCATGACTATAAATAAAATAATAAATAACTAATGCTGGACAATCCACATCATCACTAACCCCTAAGCTAAGCAGAGCTGGTATTATGGGTATTAACTGATATACTTAATACATTGCATAACATACATATTTATTTTGTATCATGCATAGAAAATACCCAGAACACCCAGAATAAGTATTTGCAGGTTGTAGAAACACTTATCCTATGGTGGGAATCGAACCCGCAACCTCTTGCGTCGCAGGCGGACATTCGCCTGCCGCGCCACACTGGTACAACTACCACACTAGGACAATGCATCAGGAGCTGAGCAGCATATCCTGAGAACTAAACATTGACCCTGTGGTCACTAATCCAACTAATCGAACTAATATAGATTAAGTTTCTTGTTTTATTGTTATATTTTTGATTGTTTGATGTCTTGTGTTATCTTCCGTGACGTCACCGAACGGCTCTGTCGGAAGACCAGCGTTAGTTGTAACGTGTTTACAACTGGCTCATGCTGAGACAAAGACCGTTTTGTGACTCAAAATATGTCCTATATATTTAATACTTACATTATTATTTGTTTCGTTTGTTGTTGTTGTGTTAGTATTTGTTGTTGTTTTAAGTTACAAATAAAATATTCTATATTCTATTCTATTCTAAGTGTAGTGACTTAGTATTTTATGGAGTTCACTATGGCAAACCTCTCATGGAGGCCTATGTCTAGTAGTAGACATATTTAGGCCGATTACTTGGCGTGACTCAAGAGACGCTGCTGATTCGCTTGTGCGTTGTATACGTATTTTATCCAATGGAAGTGATACAGGCATACTACATACCATGATAACTGCGATTATAACTATTTATCCATCTAAACAAGTCCATTAGATTTAATGTTTTTTTTTTTTTACATGCTATAGGTAAACGTTTGACCGCAATCTCACCTGATGTTAAGTGATGACGCAGTCTACGGTGTAGCACGTTGTAACAAATGTAGGTAATAATAGGTACCGGTACCTATGACCAGACACAAAGTAAGTACATGCCTAGATAAATAGGTACATTTTATAGAAGCACTTTAGACATCACACTTAATCTAAAAAGCCTAAAGCCCTTGTCACACAAAAGAAGGGTTACAAGTATGTTGCTAGTTAGCTACTGAAATTCTAGTGATGGGAGTTTTCGACAGCCTAAGGCTTTCATCGTAAGTAAAGGACCGAAGGCTGCTAACTTATGATACAGTAATGACCTTTGGAACTGAGACGTGGTCGCTATGAGAGAGCAATATATCTCATAGTGAAACTCCCAGTCATTACGAAATAGAATCAGGAATGAGGAAATCCGTAAAACCAAGGTCAACGACCTTATAGCTTGTAGAACCAGTAGCTGCTGGGGAATATAGGTTCAGGAATAGCGACCACAAACTAGAAGATGAAGCGTAGAACCTATCCGACCGACTGACAAAATTATTAGGAACGCGGGAAGTCGATGGAAAGGGCTCAAAATCATCCTTAATGGACACTATGGGGAAGGTCTTTGTCCAGCAGTGGATTTCTGCAGGCTGTTCGAAGTACGGAAGCACTCAGACTCATCAAAATGATAGCCGATATGCTCATTAACTTTAATCAATCGGTTACAAATGACCAAGCTAATGTGCCAGCTTTCACCAGTTAAAATAACACTTAAGGTTAAACAAGTCGGTACGTTGTCCATACAAACGCTGTAAGTGTTTAATGTCTACTATTTATTAACGTGCGTCCGAAGTTAAGTTTGATACTGAATTATCTTGCCATTATCTAGGTACGTTACCCTATATTCTACACTAAAATCAGATTACCTTGAAAGTTACAAGCGTCGAAAGATTTAGTACTAAATTTTGTAATATAGGGTAACGTACCTAGATAATGGCAAGATAATTCAGTATCAAACTTAACTTCGGACGCACGTTAATAAATAGTAGACATTAAACACTTACAGCGTTTGTATGGACAACGTACCGACTTGTTTAACCTTAATAGTACCTAATGGTATGGTAAAGGTTAAGGAACCTTTGTCAAAACAACAAGTTACACTGCTGGGCAAAGTAACAACCCGTTCCGTTATATTCGAGTTGTCGCGTCGTTTCCACGCATACCGGGTAGTGTAAATCAAATGCCAATACGAACCTTCGTTTATAATTTTATGGAGTAGACTTCCAGCCTAAACGAGTATTGAACTACTAATAAATGTGTTGGTGAACACAAGCCTAAGAACACTTAAACCCTTTCAGTGTGATCCCGAGAAGGGTTCGTGCAAACACAAATTTGCAATTTTGTCCATTTACATTTCATCACATTTTGTGTCAAGGACAATCTCTGATACGATAGAATCTACCTTTGTCCCTACTCAAATATTTTGAATTATTCAAAACGTCAAAACGAGTTTTACCTTTGGTCATAGGTACTTTTGTACTACTGGCGTGGAGGTTTGGACTCGACGTCTTTTTGACGCGCTCTACTGCTGAAACCCGCGTTTAAGGCACAACGGAAGATAATTATATAATCTGACTTTAGCCTTCCAATTGTCAGCAATCATGAATGCAAAAAAATGGCATTAGTAGGTTAGGATTTCATTAGTAGGAAGAATTTAAATACACATGTATTTAAATTCTTTCACGTACCTAGGTTATAAGTGTTGCAGTCCTACAAATTTATGTGAATTTGATGAATATTTTACATGAAGTGTTTTACACGAAATGTTGGTAACCAGAATGTAATAACTGAATCATCTTCTTGTTGAAACTTGCAGTCATTTAAAATAAAATAATTCAATAGTTTGCTTGTTGTTTCAGTACATACCATGCGTCATTATTAGATAAATAAAACTCTAGAAACATAGTTCTTATTTGTGAAATAAGTGTGTATTACTTATTATATTCCTAACTCGCATTTATGTGACAATTGATACAGCGGCGTGCGGCTGGGCTGCATGAAAACTTGCTACCCATACGAGTAGCAAAAACCAAGAAACTTACTTGATTTTACCCGCGGCGTTTGGCGTTTCACAAAGCAAGCGAAAATAACGCCAACCTAGGCGGTATGGTGATATTCTGGTTTTACTATAGTCACGGTATTTCACTCAAAAGCGGAATACCACTCGATATTTTGCCGCCACCGTTCGTAGCAAATACCGCATAATAAGCTTTCATGTTTTGAAAACTAGCTTTTATAAACTACGTACATTAAAAATAACTAAAACGACCAAATCTGAGTCTTACTTAAATCTTTCGATATAAAACAATATTACCCTCGCAAAAATGCTTCATATTGAGCCCTTCAATTTGCATACTAATACACCACGGTTCAGCTGCGACAGTGATTGATAAGGGCGTACTGCCCTTGGGATACTTAGAGGCTAAACACTCCTCAGGGTATTAAGATGTTTTTCTTTTTTGCCAATTATATTAAATTCTACCCTCATGCCGGGTCTAGAGCAAACGATCACGAAGGAACGGCTAACAAGATAGATAGCCACGCAAAGTGAAAAAGAGAAAGAAAATACTTTTCGTTTCATTGACTGACCTTACTGGTCAAATGGCAATCTGTCTTCTGTTGTGTGTTCTATTCCAGTCCAAAACAAGCGTTAGTGTTATAAACACTGACGATTGTTATAGACTACCGCACCGATGCTTATTAAGTCCTCCTAGCACATAATTGTTCTGTGCGAAAGTTTTTAAATAAATAAATGCTTTAATATAAATTATTTATATTTTATTATAATTATACAATATATCCTAAAACAAAATATATATCATGCAATCTATTTATGTATTATAAAAATCTTTGTTCTAACTGACTGACTGACTGACTGACTGACATAGAGACAATGCACAGTTTAAACCAAGACTTAAAACTGTCAGGGTATATTTTGTTTTGGTGCGTAGAAGTGAACTAACAAAAACCCCAAAACATGTACAGCGGGGGTTGAAGTTTGCATGAAAATATTTTCACGCGGGTGAAGTCGTACGCTTTTGCTTCGTAAATTCATAAGTGAATTAACTCTGTTCAGGTCGTTGTAATTTAATTCGTCTGGCCCTCACGAGCCTGATCGTTGTGGTTTCACGATTGTAACGAAAATTGCTATATTCAATTAGTTACACAAATCTGAGTGCTGTAGTTAAAACAATTGTCAATATTAGTTTTGTGCTAGATACCTTTGAGAGAGATAATTTTAATTGGGTATCCAACCTTGATAATTACCAAAAGGTAGCAGTAAATGGGTTGTTTTTAATAAAATACTCGTATTTTTTTTTGTAAATGCTTAAACGCAGTCTAAACAAATATTAAGAAACGTTCACACAACGCCTTCTAGAACCAAACTAAGTTAAGCTTGTACTATGGGAATTAGATAGCTAATATAAATTATTGTAAATATTGAGGAAGAAGAATTGTAAATATATACTTAGATAACAATATAACACACCAATCACCAATAACACACTAATCGTAACCTCAAGATAAACGAAATCTCAGCCACGAAAAAAGTAATCTCATAAATGTAAGTCAGCACAGTACAGTGTTCAGTAAAAACTTTTATGTTTCAATATAAATTCCTTTGGCAGACTAAGGGACAAAACACACCGGCCGAAGACACGCGGGTTAGAAAATCTAACACAACGTACCGCCTCCGTACACAAACCAGTACATTGTAGGGCATGTTCCTGGCGTGACCTACAAAACAATAATAATAATAATAATAATAATAATAATGCTGGCAATCCACACAGCATCATCTAGCCCCAAGCTAAGCAGAGCTTGTGTTATGGGTACTAGATGACTGATATACTTAATACAATACATTACGTATATAGATACTTTTTATTATACATAGAAAATACCCAGAACACCCGGAATAAATATTTGCAGATCGTACAAACATTTATCCCAAGGCGGGAATCGAACCCGCAACCTTCTGCGTCGCAGGCGGACATTCGCCCGCCGCGCCACATCGGTCGTCACCAATACAATGCTTTGTTATGGTAAATAATTTATAACACAGTAAATCGGTGATGGTAAACACTTAACATCAGGTTCACCATTTACTTGCTCAATCCCGATGGAGCCTGGCCTTGGATGGCCCTGGATGGCCCTGGACGGAGCTCGCCCTGGCGTCATTTAAAAAAAATCAAAGCTGATTTCAAGCTCGCGGAGGGGCCACGCTGTCGCCACAAGACCACCATTTTAACATAGCCTAAGCACAGAAGCGTTCTGATGTAAATGCAAATGCGACGACCGATGTGGCGCGGCGGGCGAATGTCCGCCTGCGACGCAGGAGGTTGCGGGTTCGATTCCCGCCTCGGGATAAATGTTTGTACGATCTGCAAATATTTATTTCGGGTGTTCTGGGTATTTTCTATGTATAATAAAAAATATCTATGTACGTAATATATTGTATTAAGTATATCAGTCATCTAGTACCCATAACACAAGCTCTGCTTAGCTTGGGGCTAGATGATGCTGTGTGGACTGTCCAGCATTATTATTATTATTATTATTAACTAGGTCACCCATCCAAATGGTGACTACACAGAATGATGCTTAACTTAGCTGATCCGATAGAAACGACCTAGCCAGTTACGCCACGAGAAGAAACTCGTTCAGTGTGTTAACAGCCTTATTGATATCTCTTGAAACCTTATAAGCTAAGAGCACAGATAAAGCCTTCATTCAGGTAAGGATTCCATACACAAACTATAATGGAAAAAAATACAGACAAGTTTGAGAAATACAAACCCTGAGGCTTCCGTATGTTATTTTATTTTATTCACTGTGTACAATTTTTGTATTTAATCAAATAAGTACGTAAGGTACAGTATCTCGAGTTCCGGTGGAGACGTAGTAAGGCTGAACGAGGGTTCTTTTCCCAAAGTACGGAACCCAAAAATCGTAAAAATATAAAGCTTCCTGTGTTCTGTTATTCTGCGTAATCCACTTTGGGGATTTAATTATTTGACTTTGTACAAGCCGACCCGCGCCTTCTCCATAATGCCCTATAAAACTCTAAGTTTCTGAAAAACAACGACCGGCATATTACAGTCGTACTATTAAAACTAACATACAACACTGTGACGACCAATCTGACTGCGAAACGTGGTTAGCAGCTTTAACCCAAATGATAAACACACATAAATGTGAATTGTATGGGGATGCCTAAGTTCAATTATGGAAATACCTGAATTCATTGGTAGACTTTTTCACGATGCTGATGATGATTACTGTACACTTATCCCCGTCATATCATTTATTTATTATTTGTTTACAGACGACTGATATGTCTACGTCACACAGAATTGAAAAATATAGTAATTTTGTGGTTAGACAGTATGTAATAGACAGCAACCGCTTTTTAAGAAACCCAGACTTTGTCTGAAGGACGTAGAATATTTGCATTATACGGACATTGTTGCCCAAAGAGCATTTTTGTTAATTTTATATGCAGAGAGACCATTAGCTTACTCAGCGTCAGAGCATATACACGCCATAACACCATCCCACGATGAATTCCATCAACTGAAGTATACACAGTACTTAGTATTTTGCATAGCAGGTTTCTTACAAAGCTATAAAGCAACATCATATAAACAGAGCTGTGACAGCCGACACAGCTCAGTTCATAGCCTTGTGCGCGGTGGTGGGTTTGATCCCCACTAGGAACAAACATTTGTGTAATAACATGGATGTTTGTTCTGTGTCTGGGTGTCATATGTATTCTAAATATGTATAATTATACAAAAAAGGATAAAAGTATTCTATCAGCTATCTGGTTCTCATAATACAACCATACAACCTTCCTTAGTTCCTCCTTTCCTTAGTTTGGGGCTAGAAGACGCTGTGTGAATGTGTGTCAATATTTATTTATTATTTATAAACTTTTTAAACTGTCATTAGTATTGATAAAATTTTCATATTATCTTAAAATTATCCCTCGATTTAAAGGATCCGAGGATTTGAATTTACGACCCTCTCCTTGATACAAGCATAAGGTTATTCACAACGGGTCATATGATCAGTTTGTGGTTGCATCTGAACACATAAAAAGTGCCCAATGGATCATTGATCCATGCACTAACCAATGCTACCGCTCTCTCGCGCAGTGGTTTAGCGTGTCCCTGTGGATCTTCCACTTGCCATTTAGTTCGACAGGAAAAAATCTAATACACAAAAAAGTGGATTATCCTCCGAAAAGGGCCCAGCAAACATTAACTATTCCATTTCCACAATAAAACAGAACCCAATTGGTTAAATACACTTTGGGTTGACGCGTAGCTAAACGTGACCTGGATATTCAGTATCAAATTTGCATTATTTGAGCTGTTACTAATTGCCAACGTATATCGGTTTAGCTCTCTGATCAAATAAAACATGTATTTTGTCAGGTACGAGTAACTATTCAATATTTCAATACACTGAAATGAGTTATTGACACATTAAATACTAGATCACTATTGAGTACATTACACAGGTATTTATTGCGTATTAAATTAAAAATACCCGTGTAATATCAGTGTTCAATAGGTGAACAAGCCGCGAAATTTTAAAAATACTAGGTCAATAGTTGAGATTTCATTCATGTAACTACACTAGCATGGATTATAGATGTGAAGTTCACATTGTGAACATATTAAATTTGCGGGGTCTCAATAAGTTTTAGATCTCTAAGAGGTCTTGGTTATTATTATTATTATTAAATTAGTCAAATTGAACGTTTTTAGAAAGAAAGAAAGAAAATGTGTTGATTATTTATTTATTTATGATAGGCCCCACTGATGGCCTAGTCACCCCCTGCTGTATACAAATAGCAATAGGTACCATGTCAATAATATTCATAATCTAAAAAACCAAGTCATATTTACTATATTTTCCATGTGTAATCTTATCCGTGTAAAGTTACTAGAGCAAAATGAACGCAGTAAAATGCAAGGCGTACGTGCTGAAGTCGACACCTTAGCATGTACTCTGAACGCGTGAAACGTAAACTGGGAGATAAGCACCAGTTTAAAATGTTGTTGATTCCCACGACACACAAAGTAGGTGAGTGATTTTTTACGAGTTGCGGATTGAACAAGCAAACTAACAAAAAGAAGAACTGACAAAAACGAATGAAAATATGTACCATGAATGGTCTTATCGCTAGTAAACGATCTCTTCCAGACAACTTTTGGATGGAAAAAAAACTTTATGGAAGATGGCTGAGGTGCACTTGAAATGACGACTAGTAAAATTATCGACAGACTCCGTTGCAATTCACCAACAAATGAACTGGTGCCAAACTTTGAACCTTGGCGTTTAATTAATTTCACGGGTGCTTGGATGGAAGACGGAACGCTAAGTGAATTAGTCACTGGTCCGCGAACCTAAACATTTCGCAGTACCAGCGTGTAGCCATTTCCCAGTACTTGTGCTACTGGGTAATGCTTTTAGTTGTAGCCTCTGTGAATCGCTCAAGGCGTTGCTTGTTGGTTGTTGGACTAAGTTATGCTATGTTCAGCACAACCAACATTTGCATTGATGACCGCTAGTTACGTAAACGACTTCCGGTAACTTTACATTGTTGATTCTTGTACACACGCATGATTTACAACTTGTGTTCCATACAGGGTGTAATAAGATCACTCCTTAAAACTTTCTAAGAAGGGGAAAGTAACCTTTAGTAGATGTTTTAATCGTTACTTTTACCCCCCGTAGTTTTCAGGAACGGTTTTATTTCACACGTTACACATAAAATCACGCCTGTCCTGTAGGAAAGTTTACGTAAATAGGCACGTAAGTTGCCTCTGTCGCTGTTGTGTAATCATCTAAAATAGATTGAAAAGCATATTTACCTACTTTATTTCTCTTAGAGGTGGGCAAAACTATTCTGGTACATTTATTTTCATAACCTTACTCTTACATGCTTATCCGTTCAGGGTACTCTTGACCTGACCGCCTTTTAAAACGTTTGTTATCGAGATACAAAGAAACCTCAAGACAAGTTTGTTCTAGCGTAGGCGCTCGTAGCACACACTTCACACCCATACTTTTTCGTATTAAACAGATTAATATATCATAATAATTATCAAAACGCATAACTTTTATACAAATTTCAACCCTCATTTTAACCGTTTAAGAGCTAATTTCGGGAATTCTTTTCTTATTACACGTATAACTTTAAAACGAATATACTCTAAAATTATCAAGTCTCTACGACCAGTCGTTTAGGCTGGCGTTGCATATCAGTTAGTTGGTCAGTAAATATCCTTATAATCGGTATAGATTATATATTGTGATATGTATATTACTTACATGTATGAAAAAAGCCAGGTCAAGAATACCCTAAATCGACGAGCATGTATGAAGATTGTTTTGAGAGTGAATGAAGCAAAAGAGAGATTATTCACAGTTTCATTGTTTAAATCTAAATACCTACTACTGTTTAGTGTAAGCTACGGCAGCGCTGTCAAGAGGCGTAATAACTTTATTATAGCAATAAGCTTATTCTATGTATCTCATTATAAAAGAAATGTAAATTTTGTATGAGAATAAATGTCTTTAAACCTAAAAGAGGGGTCGTAGTAATCGATAGGGTCGTAGTAAGTGGAAATCCGTGGTCTCTGCCTACCCCCATGGGAAACAGGCGTGATTTTATGTATATGAATTAGTAGTTTATTCTCCAGCAGTTGTCAGTACTACGAGTTCTGTTCTGCTCTGGATGAACATCTGGTCAACCCATTGCAAATTTCATTTGCTGATTCGGAGTGCTATGTTCGTGACCTTGGTTTGGACTACATAACTCTAATACTCCTAATATGTCTAATTTTATCACGTTACAAAACTCCTAGAATAGTTTTACCTTAGCATTTTGTGCGAATTTTAAGTTGTGTATGAAATCAGACAGAGAACACGTCTCAGTTTTTTAAGTCATCAGATAATACAGCCACCTAAATAGGAGCAAAGACAAGATACGGTGTAGCATCGCTAGGCTTCATTACCTCCTGTAGAATAGAAATAAGGGGTTAAACAGAGCAAAAGTTGCGTTGATATATCTCGCTGTTTATTGAGAATTTACATTTATATTACTTGACTTTTGAGCGATACTTGCATGTGAGACTTGGAGCTTCCATCAAATGGAGAACGTAAACCGTAATTATTATTTTTGGTATTACTAACTAGCATATCGCCCCCAACTCCTCTCACACTTCATTTGACTAGGCTCACAGCTTAGTTAGTAGTAGTTCTGAGTTCTGTGCTCTTGGCAGTGGTTCCGATCCCCACCGAAAACAAACATTTGTGTGATGACCATAGATGTTTCTCTGTCTGGGTGCTAGAAAAGACGGTGAAAGAATTTTTTAAATCGGTCTAGTACTTTCGGACAAACAATCAAATTTTTCCTCTTCATAATATTATAAGTACAGATAAGGCCATACTTTGCATAGATTTTATACTTAGCAGGTTAGTTTGTTTGAGAGGGGAAACCGGCACTAGACTCGTCCAGTTCCTTGATTGTCTCGAGTTGAGGGAGAACCAGTGAAGTTATACCGCTTCGAAGTGGTATGTAAGTAGAAAGCAAACTTTATGGCAACTTTGTTGATAGCTTTTCGTTTCATAAAGGTATGGAAAAGATTTTCGAAAGAGTGTGGTCGTTCCTTTTCTTTGTAATAAGTTTTATTCCTGCATGTTGGATATTGAACACACACAAGTTATGAACTTATTTTTTCCTTAAAAGATATTTTCCACGTTGAACCTAATCCCAAAATGCGATATAGTCTTCGTGATAAACTAAGTTAACTTACTCCTTATTACGTATCTAACGACGGATTTGCGTCGAGCGTGAATAGGTAATCACTATGGTAATATAACTGCGGACAGACGACTTCAACTTAGAAATTAGAACGAAGTTTCGTAATGTCGTTTTGAGTTACATTACGTAGCATGTCATGCAGCGTCAACTTGACTGACGAACGGCTAGCGAATTACCCCGCAGTGTACTACAAAACTTCAATATATCGTTTCTAAAAGTAGACCTTCAGGTTTATCTATTTACGCGTCTATCACGAGCGAAATACGCGAACAGCCGGTCTACTCTTGCCGATAAACGAAGTTTCGTATTGTTATTTGAGGTACACTACGCGGCACGTCAGGCATTGTCAACTTGACTGTGTAACAGCAACAAAATAGCCCCAAAGTAAAATTACAAAACGACGCCTACGAGTAGACCTGCAGGCAACCAACCGATATATCTTTTGTGAAATAATTCTTTCTATACGATTATTCAAAAATCTGATCATTAACCAATTAATTCTTCTTTTCATATCATGTAAAATTCATTTCTAACAAGAACGCTAAATGATCAAAGGAACAATTTATTTTCATGTTCAATAAAGTAATGCCCAAATCAAAGAATCCATATAATTATAAATCATCCCAAATTCTATACTCAGAGCCGTTTCGTACAAAATCGAATACCGCGGTAAAAATATTCTGTCATTTGATTTACTAAAGGTTTTAACGGAAACATGTTTCAATGGAAAAAACAAATGAAATAGGCTCCGAGTTCACGACTGTAATCCACAAAAAAGATTTAGCGAAATAATTTAAATAAAAAATGTTAGGCTATGTTCCAGTTGTTTTTTTGTATTCTTATATTTTTTATTTATTTCTGATTCTGCGTAGTTTCCTTTTGGATAGGTACCTCTAGCTAGTAACTTTAGCATCTGAGCGCTTTTATGCTTCCAAGGGTACGTAACACTGTATGTAGTAATAGGTAATCCATATCTATACCAAATATGTAAAAATCATGGTCGTTACTGACTGACTAACTGACATAATATAGACAACACACAGCCTAAACGGTTGGTCGTAACGACTTGAAATTTTCATGGTATATTCGTCTTTGTGCGTAGAGGAGCACAAAGACTGGGATTCCTGAAATTCAACCCCTGAACGAGTACAGCGGAGGTTGAAGTTTGTATAAAAATAACTTCACGCGAGCGGTTGCGCGCGTTTCTCTATGGTTATATGGAGTACCAGATGTGTACTACAATATCGAGACCCTGAATAAATATTTGAATTTAAAGCAAACAATTCCGATACCCGTGGGATTTGTGCCTAAATATGATTGGGCGTCAACACTATCTTTACAACCAATAATTCTAAAATTATCGAGTATATAAATAACTCCAACCTAACATTTTGATTAGAAATCTCTGTGAGTAAATATAAAACTTCAATATTTAGACAGTTTGTTTTCAGTAATGGAATAGGAGGATTACAAATAATGTAAATAATGACGCTAATTATTCATAAATACTCCAGTAATTATAAATAAATAAAGTGACAAACTGACTTTATCTATCGAGTTGTATCAACCGCTAGCACAGAACTAACCTCGACATATTTTATCGAGTGATTTTCCTGTTGACAGTTTGTCGATAAATGCGGGTAAAACTTGTCAAATGTATCGACCTACTTTAACTAAGTACCGTGCTACCAATCTCGATAAACTTCGATAAACCTCATTTTATCGAGAATTTATGTCAAATTACATCTATCGATACATCCATGCTTGGACACCAGGGTGCATGACTTGTCAAAAGGCTAAATTAATTTACTCCAATTAAAACAACACAATCTTATCGGTACTCAGCTCAGCTTAAAGCATAACAGTATACGGAATAAAATTCAGCGATTTTCCACCAACATCCTTTCAACAAGCAAATGCAAAGTAAACAGCCTCTCGGCCAGCGGTGTTCTGCACGTAGAAAACATCTAAACACCGCAGAAAGGATGCCCCTAATATCTAGCATAGCCATAAGCAGAGCGTATTGTTGCGGATGGTATCGAGGCTAAACAAGTCTTCTCTAGAATATAGATAGAAAAGAATACCTGCATGTCAGTCTAAATCTTTTTTATTATATTTGTGGATATTTTTTAACAGCGTCAACTAGCCCCAATCTAACCATAGCTTGTACTATGGGATCCAGAAGACTGATATTATACTTATATACATTATATTTTTTGTTATAGCATACATAGAATACAATATAACACCCAGACACAAAACAAACATCTAGGTTCATCACACAAATGTTTGTTCTCGGTGGGGATCGAACCCACCACCTACAGAAAGGAAGGGAGCGCTACTACAAACTAAGCTGTGACGGCTATCGAAATATATATAAAAACATGTTTTGACTGACTGACAGGCCCATATTACGTAATACGCGGTTAATGGGCAATCACTGCTGTCAAATTACACTTTTACAGTAAAATTACGTTAAACAGCAATGCTTTCCTATGATATGCCTACATACGATTGTGTTTATAACTGGGACCTGTGGTGTATGTCCTATATGTATAGAGTTACACAGGCTCGACACGCACTTTATTCTAACACGTCCACTCTCGCCCATGGGCTCTCGTGACACTGACGTATGCGCTCGAGACAGTGAAGTGTCTGTACTATGTATGTTTGTGTATAGTGTAAGTAATATCATTATCAATAGTTATATATTTACATATATAATTTAGTACAATACCTAGGTAGTACATTCACAAACACTACATCTCTTTCTTATCAAAATAATGTTTATTTACTTGATTAGTGATTACATATAGGTTCTCAATCAAACCTAACATCAGAATTTAAAATGAGTTCTAATCACCATCTCTATAACAATTTGATACTTAATCTATGCTGCAGGAAATGTATGATGCAGGTAGATGATGATGTAGTGCTGTCATCTTGTAATATGTTCCTCAATGTAAAGTCACACCCGTCTCACTGTTACAAACCATACAATCACCAGCTCGAGCGTCTTCTACGATGTGTGGGGTTGAGTTAAAATACGTTGATTGTTTTTGTTATCTTTCCATAGTTTTCTTTTTTGTTTTTGATCAACTTTAACTTTCTCCTTCAACTACTTCTGTTGCTCCACGTTTTCTGTCTCCATACTCTTACTCTTTTTCTTTGTCTTTTTGTATTTTATATCTGTCCCTAAGTTCGAAATCGTTATCTATTCTATCAATCTACGTATGTATATTATATATTCCCGGTAACCGTATGAAGAGTTTGCTGTAAATACTAATACTTTAGTAAAGATTCCCTGCCTTAAAAGCTTCTCTTTCAGTGTGACCTATCGGTAAAGAGCATCACAACACAACTAAAACTTATAACTGTTTTACTGAATCGTCCCAGTCGTACTGTTTAACGCTTTTCTAATACTGTTTATATCATGGTATTTTCTAAAAATTCTACAACTTCGTTCATCGGTATGGCAACCGGTTTAAAGTTTTTAACTATTTGGTCTTCATCTTTTGGTATCAGATAATCGGGATTGCTACATTTGTTTTGCCGGGTTTGTATATCGCATTATATTTATAATGAATGTAATCTCAGTACCCATCGTTCAGTTCTTGGTATATGGTTATATGGTTTTTTTGACTTGAACCCAAACAAAACTTCCAGTGCTTATGGTCCGTGACTAGTTTGGAAGTCTTTCTAAACAAAAATATGTTACAGTGTTCGGCCGCCCAAACCAGTGACAGAGTGCCACTTTTTCTGTTTGGCTGTGCGCAGTACGACTACGTCCTAATTATCGTAAGCATTTATTCTAGGCCCATTTGCATCTCTTTATACAAGAACGACTCCAAGTTAAAAAGGGATAGCATCTCCTACTTATGTCACATTGTAGTACCCTAAACGCTGTACTTTAGTAGTTACAGTTCAGCAAGGCATAGTCATGTTCTTCAGGCCATAGTTTTCCTAAAATCCCTTTTGCCCATCTGGTATCGTAGAAGTAAAAAGCTTAAAAAGGTCTGGAAAGGTGGCAGCCAATCAATATATTTTCAGAGTTTTCTCAAAGATCCGAAAGAAAGTACTTTCGAACATAAATCTTTCTTAATTCTTAATTCTTTATTGCACACATAAAATTACATTGGAAAAATACAAATAGAGGACATGTAGGTACAAAGGCGAGCTTAACCCTGAAAAGAGTTTTCTTACAGCAAACCTTTGCAACCTTTACAGCAATCTTTCAAAATCAAATTCCGTAAAAATCAAAATCCAAAACATAAATCTTTCTTAATTCTTAATTCTTTATTGCACACATAAAATTACATTGGAAAAATACAAATAGAGGACATGTAGGTACAAAGGCGAGCTTAACCCTGAAAAGAGTTTTCTTACAGCAAACCTTTGCAACCTTTACAGCAATCTTTCAAAATCAAATTCCGTCCGTACAAGCCTTTTGTAGTCTTAAAAATATTTCGTAATATGCCTGAACTCTGGGTGCATTTCCACTAGTGAAATGCATTTTTACTGACTTTTTTCAATTTTCATGAAAGACAAAGAGTGGTTTCTCGTATCATGGCGGCGTGTTCACATTTTGTGTACCTACGCATAAACGTGATTCACCATTCCCTTTCATATTCAGTACTATCAAGGGGACATAATATCTTGATCGACCGCTATCCGGTTGTTCTTTTATGCTATCTTTTGCGTTATTTCTTTAAGGTATAATTGGTACACCAGACTACTTTTAAAGTTTAACTGTAACCTGAGACTGAAAGCCAGCCCTGCGTACTAACTAACAGTATGTTACGCAGAACTTGTGCTGAGACTACTCCAGATACTCCGTTTCTTTGACAATAAGCTTTTTTGTATTTGTATATTAAATCGTCAATAGCTTCGTGAAAAACGCTGATACTCCTACCCTTTTTGATTGTGTGCCCAATTTTAGAACATCCAAACTATTCTGTTCATTATCTTCAATCTTAGTTTTAAAACGATACCTGCACTGGCAATGATGTGTTACTGCCATATGCTAAACATGTATTTTTTATCGGGTTATAGGCTTATACTTTCTTGTTTATAATTCCTCCATGTTTGATTTCTGTTATAAGGTCTAATCTGAAAACCAAAATTAATCAACGCATATTTTTTATGCCACCTACTGTGCATGTTATTCATTTGGAAAATGTCGAGATGTCGTCAAAATTCACATGCTTTCATAACAGTTCAATTCAGTTTCCTCGGTTAGGTGTTTCCGTGATGTTTGACCAGCAGTAATCTTGTCACAAATATGAGCTTCTTCATTCTTCTTTGAGCTGGCATTGGCTGACGCATATTTGATGCATTTGCCGCAACCGTTTTTTATTTCACTGAGCCCTATCTTATTGACCTAAGTTCTCAAATGTTGTTTTAGCCACAATGAGGTTTATGTCTTGATTTTTGTTTTCAAGCTATTGGTTTACCATTTCAAATGTGCCTGCTTCCTTTATTATTTTGTTTAGCATAACGCTGTTTACTGATGTCAATATTTTCTTACGTTCCTAGATCGGTCGATGTACACTTTTTATGTTGATGACTCTTGTTTCAGTAATATACAAATACGCCACTCATACATTTTAGGATTAGGGTTGAAAATATTCATTAGGTTTCTTAGTAGCTATTATGAATACATCTACATAACGTTGTTGGTTCAACTTTAGCACCCAGTAGATTTTATATCTTGAGTTTATCAGATTGAATACAATAGCAAAAGGTAGCAGAAGATAGAACCTAATGGAAGATGTTAAAGTAGGCCTATGCCAAAAGGTACACAGAGTTACAGGATATTATATAAGATACCAAACCTATCATACCTACTTACACGTAGTTCTAAATAAACAGCTTTAATATTTATTTATTTAATATTTATATACCTGTTATTAATCCTTTTCCATCTTTCCATTTCATAACCATTAAAAGTAGAAATGCTGTCACCTTCTAAGTAGGTACAGTCTTTTTAGTAAAGATAATGTCGGTAAACTCGCCATGTTTATGTAGGCCTGAGTTATATTTTTATTTTATTTTAAAAAATATTTCCAATTTAATGGTGATGTAATGCTTACACCCGCTAAAATATTAGCATAAGTATACATACCTCGCTACAGTACCTGGACTCCAACTCAATGGTATCTTAGTACCCAGACTCCAATTTAATGGTGGTATCGTAATACCCAGACTCCAATTTAATGGTGGTATCTTTGTACCCAGTTTCCAATTTAATGGTGGTATTTTCATACCCAGTTCCAATTTAATGGTGGTATTTTCATACCCAGTTTCCAATTTAATGGTGGTATTTTCATACCCAGTTCCAATTTAATGGTGGTATTTTCATACCCAGTTTCCAATTTAATGGTGGTATTTTCATACCCAGTCCAATTTAATGGTGGTATTTTCATACCCAGTATCCAATTTAATGGTGGTATTTTCATACCCAGTTCCAATTTAATGGTGGTATTTTCATACCCAGATGTTAATTTAATGGTGGTATTTTTAGTACCCGATGACTAAGATGATGATGATGATGATTGAATCGTTATTGTTTCACCAATCGAAACACCATTTCACCATCTGTTTAATAAAACCTTCTTCATTTTTTTTTAGACTATAGTAATTAATAGGTAAATATTAGGTACTTACCTAGTAATATAATAGCAACATTAGCTCTTTCCAAAAAACTAAACTCAATTTTTAATTAAATAATTAACTAATTTTCAATACTTAATTAATAAACAAGTAATATGTATCAAGCATGCAAACTTTTTGTACACTAATAAATAATCTACGTATATTTCAAAACAGTTCGATGTTGCCCCACATTAAACCTCATCAAACTTTTCAAAATTCGAATTCAAAATTCGAACTTGAATACAAATTCTTTGTTTTTTTTCTGATGGTTGTTTCAATAGGTGATACAAATAAAATATTTTTGATTGTTACTTGTAGATTACAAGTCACTTGATTTTCAATAGAAGTAAATACCTACCTGAGTAGGTACTCACCCCTTTTTTTTTATCCTCGTCGCCATATGTGGTGTATGTCCTATATGTATAGAGTTACACAGGCTCGACACGCACTTTATTCTAACACGTCCACTCTCGCCCATGGGCTCTCGTGACACTGACGTATGCGCTCGAGACAGTGAAGTGTCTGTACTATGTATGTTTGTGTATAGTGTAAGTAATATCATTATCAATAGTTATATATTTACATATATAATTTAGTACAATACCTAGGTAGTACATTCACAAACACTACAGGACCCAATTCTCTTAACGAAATATCGTCAAATTCAAGTTTTGATCGCGTCAATCTTCAAATGGTATTCTTTGAAACTGACATTTCATACAGACCCAATTTTGACAGTCAAATTCTTGTTTTAATCTCGTATTAGCTCAAAAAAATCAGGTAGTTGAAAATAGTACCCAAGCTGAGAATGTACATTATTTTTTTCGCTCCGCCTTTGCAAGGTTTAGGTGTAGAGCGTGCATATGACGGCCTTTGCCCGAACACGCCTTACATATCGGCTGAAACTGGTTAGGTTATTTTCTGCTATCGAGCTAAACAAGCTTCATATTTTTACTCAGATGTGTTAAAGGAAATTGTTTTAGAAATAGATACCTCGCTACGAAAACGCGCGCACTTATATGGATCAACGAGATAAACGAATCAAGCTACAAGGCAATGCTTTGTTATAGGCGATGGTAACCACTTAGCATCAGGTGGGTCATATGCTTGTTCCATCAGCACATTGTATAAAAAAAGCGTTTAATTCTTTATATGAAATATCATGAAACCTTCGCTGACCAATCCACGCCGAATACGGCAGATAGACGAATAAACTCAGAAGGCGACTCTCGAAATAGTTGTGATGACGTCATCAGATTTGACCAAAGCGGACAAAGGGAACGGTACGTGACATACTTCTATTAGCCGTCACAGCTCACCTTTGTATCTCTTCCCTTTGCATTGTAGGAGATGGATTCACTCAATCCCCGCCGAGAACGAACACTAACTATGATGAACACTAATCTTTATTCTGTATCTGGGTGTTTATATGTATTGTAAGAAATTTATAAAAAAAAAGCTTATAAGTATTCTATCATTTATCTGGTTCCCATAGTACAAACTTTTCTTATTTGAGGCTAGAGGGAGTTGTAGGAATGTTTACCAATATTTATTACTAGCGAAATGCGCGCTACTTCGTCCGCGTGAGGTTATTTTCAGACATACTTCATCTTTTCTTAGCACACCTTTACGCAAGTCTCTACGACCAGTGGTTTAGACTGTGCGCTGTCTATGTCAGTAGTGTGCTAGTAGCTTAATAATCTTATTTACTTAGAGAGTATGGCCTCAAAAGCACCTAGCTTAAGCCACCTATAGCGCACTAAAATTTCCGTGCGAGAATCAACGAGCTTGGATTACCAGTGATAGTGATCCAGCCTTACCACAGTTGATCGGCCGTTCAAATACAACAGCTCAATAGAGACAGAACCGTATAATCGCACGTGGAGCTAACCGAATTATTCGTACGTTACATTTTCTAACTTATAAATAAAAACAAAAGTATCAATTACACACAAGAAGTAGAAAAAATGGAAATAGTCAAAGATCAATCTGCATTGCAGATAAGTAACACGACTGAGACGAGAAATCTCGTAATTTCAAGCGCATTTATTAGAGACTAGCTACCTACACCGATCGTCGGGCGGTAAACATTTTTACTTTTCATTTTTCGGGCTAATATAGGTATATTGATGACCTATGACGCTCACAAATAACGTTGCTTTTTATTGGTAAAAGTATTTTCAAAATCAGTTCAGAAAAATTCAGAGAGTATCCCTTACAACCTCACAAACTCATAAGCTTTATTATTATTATTATTATTTTTCAGCCAGTATTGTCCCACTGCAGGGCAAAGGCCTCCCCTATATAAGCTTTACCTCTTTATAATATTAAATATAGATAGCTTAAGCTATCTAAAATAATAATTATTATTTTAGTATTCTAGCAGCGCCGATATGATTGCAACCTGTCACGTATGGAATACCAAGTACTGCAAAATATATGGGTATGTATCAAAATAAAGTAATATCTGGACGTACCAAATATACCCCTGACTACCCTGCCCCCAAACATCGAGTAAATATCTAGGTACAGTGCTTAGGGATTACTGTTATAATGGTATTTATTTATTTGCATAATTTTTGTTGTAATGGTATTAAAGTATGCTCATATCCTATCAAAACTGCTGAGTTTTAAAATACCTTTGAAATTTTAAATAACTTTACCATGAAATTGGCTGCTGTCTTTTGCTGTCCATTTATGTTTTTTATAAGTATACTAACTGCCATCCGAGATACACTTGCATGCATGGTTTTTACCGACATCAATATTTAAGGCCTCGCGCGGCCTTTTCCGTTTTCAACCCAGTAATCCCTGTAAAAGATAGACAAAAAATACATAAGGAATGATAGTGAGTGTCCTTTCTATCGTGATACACAATCTATGGCAAGGGTTGGTCCGTTACGTTCCTGTTGATCCGTTGGTTCTGCTCTATTGACGCCTGCCTGTTAATATGTTAAGCTGGGCTCTTAAGCCGAGCTCGAGACGATATTGGGCCGCTTAATGAGCTACGGCAAGGGTTAGACCCTTAACTAATTGGTAGGCTTAGTTATTGTCACACGTGATTTGCAACCCGTCAGCGGCACGACGACGTGGCTATATTATTAATATCCAATGTTTGTATATCCTTGTGGTCACTCAAGTAACAGACATCAAGAACACTTTTAAGACATCCACTTTTTCACAGGCTTCATTTATTTGAAACTAGCTGACGGCAAACTATGTGCTGCCATTTTCTTTTAACAACAACAACCTATGTCCTGGTAATAACGAACAAAAAAAAGAATTGTCCAATTTGATGCAGTCGTTTGAAAGTTATGCGCGGCGATTCATTTTTAGGAATCCGTACCCAACGAGTAAAACGGGACCTTATTACTAAGACTCCGCTGTCTGTCGGTCTGTCCATCTTTCTTTAATAGGCCATACCTGACCTCTTAATAACCGGTCGGTCATCTGCTTGTTCCATACCTGTTAAAATAAAGAAAAGGTTATGGCTGTAATCCCCATGCGCGTTAGAATTCACTCGTTATACCCTTGCTAAAAAAGCTTTTGTAAAAAGAAAGAAGTGGTAGAAGTCGTTTTACGTGACACGGCTATCATTGAAAAATACTTTATCGTAATAGAACCGGAACATAGACCATGACGGAACTCGCCCCATTAAACGCCTACCCTAGGCCAGATGAGATATAGATATTGAATCGACCACCGCGACGTTACAAGTATTATTTCGAAGTGATAAAATGGATTTTTCTTTCATTTTCATAAAGTTTGCGGGTATTAAAGTGTCGGCACTTGAAGTCGGTTCCTGCAATTTGGCTGCGAGCCAACTGCTATATTACAGTGGCCAGAGGGGCCCAGAAACCCTTCATTTTAGCTTATTACGTTTTTATAAACGCGCTTGGTATTCTATTCGAACGACGGAAAATGTTTTTTCTTTCCTAATGACTTTTGAGTTATGTGATCTTTGAAGAAAAACTTCCGCTAATTAAGTGGCCGGTTCTCCGGCTGCAGCAAAAACACAGACTATTTTAACTTCTAGGAAACCGAATAAACTTAAATGGGTTTTTCATATTTTTTGTATGAAACTACGTCGCTTTTTTGTAATGAAGTGTTTACATTGGCGTGTCTGAGTATGAGTCCCGCAGGTCTACTCTTGAAAGCGATAAACGAAGTATCGTGGTATTGTATTCTCGTTTTAAGTTACACAGCGCGGCACGCCAGGCAGCAACCACTCTAATGGGAAATGGTTAGTGTAGAACGCAATGTAATTCAAAATGACAATACAAAACTATTTTGTTTTTAGGGTTGCGTACCCAAAGAGTAAAACGGGACCCTATTACTAAGACTCCGCTCTCTATCTGTCTCTCTGTCTGTCTGTCCATCTGGCACCTGGCTGTATCTCATATAAATATAAATGATGTATTTTTGTTACCGCTATAACAACACATACTGAAAAACTAATTAAATAAATATTAAAGGGGTTCTCAAACAACAAACATCAATTTTTGCCTGTTTTATAGATATTAGATAATGGTACGGAACCCTTCATGCGCGAGTCCGTCTACTGATAAGTCTACTAATAGTATTTATTTAATTTCCAGATATAATGAAGCAACTGAAGAAATAACCCATTTGTTTATTTTCAATATGAACTAATTTAAGTTTTACAATAATTAGTAGTTCTATGATCTGTTTCAAATTACTCCACCATGCATAACACACTCCGAATCGAAGTCTCAAATATTGACTATTAATTTAGTACAGAAGCTATACAACTATTAGGTACCAACTAACTTAGAACTCAGAAGATTATAAATTATTAGGCTAAAGTTTTGAGACGAACATCTTTACAAGTAGGTATTTTACGGTGTATGCTGTGATTTATAATTGGTATTTTCAGCACCAAAGGTCAATAATTTATTAAGGAACTTGAAGAAGTGCGCACAATTTTGTTCCCATAAAGATAATTTCATACAAACTTGAAATTGAATGCTGCGGGTATTAAATTTCAGGAATTCTCTTCTTAGTACATTGCTACGCACTAAAACAAATACACACTAAAAGTTTCAAATCTCTACGGTATCTTGCTTGGGTTGTGGGCTGTCTATGTGTCAGTCAGCCAGGACAAAAATCTTATTCGTTTTTATTACTGTTTGATGATGGAACAAGCGTATAGCCCACCTGATGTGAAGTGGTTACATAATGCCTATAACAAACTATTGGCTTGTAGGTCAAGTTCGTTAGGAACGTAACCTACAATACACTGCTCTGCGTCCATCAACCTGAGACATGCAGGTGTGGCTGCAATTACACTGGCACCCACTTTTAAGATCTTGATTAGGTATTCAACTCATCACGTTATCTTTTCTTGGGCTTTCTAGGTAACCAATTGAATTATAGCAATTATCGAATAATCGCTAAGCCCTAAGCCTTACAAGACTAACCATGATAGCTCAACCGATCCAAATCAGTGCCAATCGGAAGCATCCCCTAAACACTGGCTGCATTGCCACGCTAAATGGCAATGGAAATGCACTGAACCAAATACTCACCAGCCCTCGGGTCGCGCGTCGCTTCGACCAGCCACCTAGATTATTCATTAAATTATAATATTCAGAAGCTGCGTAAAGTACTTTTGTAGATTTACCATCTCGTGTCGGTAAGCCCAAACAACTCAAATATTGACACATCACCAACATCCATTGCTCTGAATAAAATAAATACAGGTTTTTCAATCACAAAAAGGTTTCTCCAATATAGGAAGGTGTTACTTACTTTAAGAGCTACACATGTTATTAATTAGGTTCCTTTTATTTTTAAGGATCTGATTCCAACATAGATCATGTTTGAATCTGATCTGTATGTTTTAACTACTTTTGGGTTTAGAATGTATCTCTATTAGACAAGTTTAATCTGGCTACTAACTAAGCCATTTCATCATCATCATCAGCCTGCATAATTGATCTGCTGGACATAGGCGTTCTCTATACGTTTCCAAAACAATTTCGAAGCCTTTTTCAACCACCGACTTTTCGTGATCCTAACAATGTCATCGGTCCATCGGGTGGATTTTTTTATTGTTTAATCTAAGAATTGAGTGCGATTCGAACCTACGATTAATTTCATCGGTTTGATTTTCGACCCAGCGTAATAGATTATAATAACTCTATGTATTACTTTTACAGTATATAATAACTGTCTACTTTTATAATATATAGGTCATATTATTACTTGCTGACAAATTTTAGGACAGTACTCAACTCTGTTTATTGTAGCTATCCCTTCTGCGCTAAAGGTTTGAATTCCAACTAGAACATACATTTTGCTTGATAAACATCTGTATATATTTGTTCTGTGACTGGGCGTACTACAGGTACCTACTATCACTTTAGTCCTTATTCTTAGGCCAAAACGGACGCCTTACCTGAAGAGTTAATTTTCTGTGAAACAACTAGCCGTTACTACAGATGAAATATTTGTACTGCATACCCTTACCGTACTTTGGCAGTTTTTGAACTGTTATTACATTAAAATATACTCTATCAGCTATCGGGTATCTATAGTACAAGCTTTATAAAAGACTTATAATAAATTATGGTTTTACTGCATTATCAACCTCCGCTTTATTTGATTTGTGCGAAATTTCCATGAATATTGTGGAGCTAAGCTTTAATCCACAAGTCTAGTGCATGTTGTTAAATTGAAATTCCGTGTTGCGTTTCGGATGAAGGCAGGGTTTCATCAAAAATGTGCATAAACTTCAATAACAGGCAAGTTTATTTTTCCATTGTGTTAGCTTTTGCTCTGATTTTTGCATCAAAATTGTTTGTTGTGTGTACGTTTACGATTACATTTATTCATGTATTAGCGAAAGAAGGAAAGCGCGCGACTTTTTCCGGGTAAAGTTATTTCATACAAACTTCAACCCCTGCTCTACCCGTTTAAGTGTGAATTTCGGAGATTCCTTTCTTAATACACAATTGCGTACCAAGATATACCCTGATATAAGATAGCCTGAAAATGTCGTATCTATGATCTGTGGTTTAGGCTATGCGCTGTCTGTCAGCCAGTCAGTTAGGGACAAAGATTCATATAACTGGTATAGATTAGTGTCTACGTTTAATTACGACTAGCTGTCCTGCTTGTGACTTTGTCCGCGTGGTTATTATAGGTTTTCATACAAACTTCCCCCCCCTTTTTACACCCTATTTAAGGATGACAGCTCAATGAAACCCATACTAATATTAAAATTAGACTATAATGTAACTAATTCTGTAAATTGCATCAACATTAATTCAGTAGTTTTTGCGTGATGCGTGTACAAACAGTCGCATATACAAACATAACATCTCTCTCGAATTTTTGTATGGAGATACGATAAGCGCCCCTAGCGGCGTATGGAGGCACTAGCGTATACCTACAAAAAAATTGAGCTTGCAAACTGAAATCCGGTATCCGGAAAATGAAAAAACTCAGAATCTACCAGCTGATGGGCAAGAAACTTATCGTGACTCCATACAAAATGACTCAAGAAACTTACTCGCATACCACAAAAATTCCGGTGATATGTTCGAATGAATTTACGGCTCTTATCGGTCAGCTTTAATTTCCATTACGCAATGCACGTGACTACCTCCCGTTTGAAGCCCTTTTCAACCATAGCAGCCTTATCGCAGCCAAAAAACTGACAACCATTGGTTTTTATGCAAATGCCATGATCATAAACAAAGCGCCGATAAAACGGCCGATCGAGCTGACACCGAACCGAGCCTTTTCCGATTTTTTATCTGATCTAAGCCACTGTAAGGAAATACTTCACATTTAGTAGCACATTTCCTAATACTTTGAGGTAGTTTTATTTGAGTACTATTATTATATCTCTTATCCCCGTCGTCTATGTCACAAAAAGGCTTCATGCTAAAGGTCATGTAAAAATACAGGTTTGCGTCATCAATTCCGTAGGTGACGTAAATATTAGGCTAGCAACTTTATTGAACCATTTTTAGATTAGAGTAGATTATAATGATGTTCTTTATTGCAAAAAAAAGAAGGATATGACCGAACTTAATCTTCTTTCAGTCAACTTTAGCGGTTAGGTGATCTGGGAATCAAAAGGCAGGTAAAATCTTAGAATACTTTATTAAATATTAATTTTAACTAATTATTTAAACCGCATATTTTCTATGGGGCATTAAATTATTTACTTTACAGAGGTATTATTATTAATCTATTATGTAAATATAAGATATAAATGAGTTATCTGCGTGTATTAGATAGATAAAAGCCTAGACATAGACATATTCTGTATAGATAGATTCTAAATACATAATGTAGTATGCTGTTTTGGTGACTAGACAAATCTACACCTACAGCACCAGGGCATCTTAAAAGCTACTTTTGATAGGTGCTTTTACGGATAAAACCACAATAATGGCATAGTAGACGTTTCAGGCTTTATTCATAGTTACAATATCATCAGCAGGTAAGGAATGCAAAACCCAAAATAATTTTCAAAAATATAACGCTTAAATGATAATATCTACAAAACTGTGACGAAGGCCCCTTTGCATTTATTTCTTTGATATGATGAATTCTTTCAAAAAACTAATATTTACAAGTTTTCTTATCAATGTTTGAATTTTATTAAATTTAATTTGCTTAAACTACTTTAGTTCTACCGATAGATTTTATCGTCGTGAGGTGGCATGCTTATGAAATAAGGCGCAGGCGGAGGTGGTGGGGCTAGGTATCGCACGGATCCTGGCCCTTGCTGCATCTTATGAGGTAAGGTAGCAGTTGAAATAGATGGCGGAGGCATCGTCCCCGCGTAACCTGGCCAAGGTGGACCCCACATTGGCGGTGCCCCACCAGCTGGACTACTTGCCAATGGACCTCCTCTGTATGAATTCGAAGACATACGAAGCCGTACAATACAGATCACTATAATCAAAATAACAATAAAAGCCACCACACCGCCTACAATGCCGATGATCAAGTTGTCATCATTTGTTGAAACCGCACCAATCACTGGAGCACCTTTAGGCTCGCCCTGCACTTTCGGGCGATCATGTGTTGGAGCTACTGACCAGATGATATCGGGTTCTGCAGATGTGCGATGTACAAGTCTAGGTGGAGATGCCGTTGAATAACTACTAGATGATAGTGAAACGGTTGTTCGTCTCTTTGTCTCACAAGTCAACTCATCATCACCAATTTCCACTAACAGAAACCCAGATAAGTGGTCAGGAGAGTCGCACTTCACATCTTCAATACCAACGTTTGGCAGCCATCTTCTTAAGGCTCTGGCATTACAGTCGCATCGAATTGGATTGCTGTCCAAGCCAAACATGGATAGATCAGCTCGCCTATCATCTAAGGCTACCAGCAGCTGTGGCTGCAAGGTTGTCAGTTGGCTTCCATCTACGTCAATCGTAATCTGCGATGATCTTGGCAACGGGAATAAAAGAGCTGGTGGTAAACTGGTAACAGAAGTGTTCCGCAACCGCACAGTAATTGCTGGAGCTTTCAACCCCGCTAGTATACCTGAAGAAACTGTCTTTAATCTATCCCCTCTCATACCAAGCTCTTCAAGTCGTGGGTGTAAAGTTGAATGCAGCTGATCTGGTCCAATGGTTGTGTCTTTAAATTCAACGTCTAGTTTTTCCAGAGCAAATAAATGTTCCAGGGCTCCTTGAACATCAAAATATCCTAGCCTAGGATAACCATAAGCTCGTAACTCAACTAAATTCGGTAAAGTCCTAAATGCATTTTTCTCAATTCTCGTACATTTTTCTAAATTCCTGATGTCTAGCACTTGCAATGAAGATAAACCTTCAAAGTTTCCATCCATGATCATTAAAATAGGGTTGCTGGAAATATTCAAACGCTGCAGGTTCTTTAGTTTCGGCCAAGACACCGCGAGCGCCCCAGACACGTCTGTTATCTGATTGTATGAAATATCCAAAGATTCTAATAGCGTAGTTCTGGTAAATGTCTTCTCAGATAACTTTGAGATATTATTATGCGATATATTCAAGCAGTGCAAAAACGGTGTCTCAAGCTGCCCGATTGTTTTCACTCCAGTCCCTGCTAAGTTTAGATCACGTACAGTTTTTGGTTCAGTTAAAACGTTAGTGATCGTTTTTTCTGAAAGCGGGTTGAATGACAAATCCAGCTTTTTTATGTTCACCATAACGCTGTTCTCAGCGGGAATATCGACTATTTGGTTATGCGACAAATCAACCGCTGATACGAAAAAGTATTGCTTCTGTAAAGCCTTCAATGGAGCGTGCTCAAACAAATTCCTGCTTAGTACAACCTTTTCTAGCATGTGAAGTCGCGAGCGTTCAAAAATATTTTCAGAAAGTTCAGTAAGTAAATTACCACCTAAATCCAAAACTTCGAGTCTGATAAGTCCTTCAAATAGCCTATCTCCTAAACGATCTATTTTATTATCAGACAAATCCAAGTGCTGAATTTGAGAGGAGTTGTGGAAAGCCATTTCGCTTATTGTTTCAAGTTCGTTTCTCGCTAACAATATCGTTCGTAATTTTGGCAGCCGGGCGAAGTCGAGTTCGTCCACGTTCTTCAAGGCGTTGCCAGATATATCCACTAGCTCCAAATACTGTAAGGTGCTTATAAGTTCGGACGGGAAAAAGTTAAATTTGTTATTTGTAAGTATAATCTCTCGCAGGCGTGGGTGTATCTTGAACGAAGACGGGAATAAGTAGCTTAATTGATTGTCAGAAAGATCTATTACTTCGAGACTTGTTCCAGTGTTGAAGAACTCTCCTTTAAAGGCATTTAATTGATTACCCTTCAGTGATAGATATTGTATAGACATAACGTTTACGAAGGCAGGCGTTCGGATTGTTGCGATGTTGTTGTACGACAGATCTAGATGTGTGAGGTTCCTAAGATTTTTGAAGGTGTTTTCTGAAACTTCCTGTAGTAGGTTATGTGATAAATAAATACTATCTAAGTTTGGATTTATGGAAAATAAATTGATAGGAAGCGCTTTAAGACCCACATGACTCAAATCGATGCTCCGCAAAGCCTGATTATGCTGAAACACATTTTGCGGGAGCACGCTAATATGTGCATTACGACTTATATTTAAGTGAGATAAGCTCGGAATCGATTCGAAAGCGTCGACTGGAATTTCCGAAATTTGATTATCCGAAATGTCCAAGAACCAAAGGCTTATGAATTTTAATTGTTCTCCAGTGAAGCCCAATATTCTGTTTTGACTCAAAGACAAAAACTGAAGCGTTTGCTCTAATCCTGTGAACACTTCTGCTGCTATGGAGTTTAATAGATTTCCGGATAAGTCCAAGTGATTCAACGCCTTGAAATGATTAAACGCTGCTGGCGGTAGCTCTCTGATAACGTTTCTCGACAAAACAAGAGACGTGACTCTATTCGACACAGATCTTAATATGTCACTGGATAATGCTGTTACTCGGTTGAAACCTAGATGAACGGATATAAGGTTTGGTAGTCGTGATAACGCTGTAGCTGGTATAAGTAGAATGTTGTTATCTCTCAGCAGCAACGTGTTCAGATTTGTTAGCCCGTCGAAGGCGTCATCTTCAACCTGAAATAAAATAAACTTTAAGTGACAAATACATTAGATAAAAAATCAAAAGTAATTTAGATGGGTTTAACGTACAGTTCGAAGTGAGTTGACTCCGACATCTAAATAACGAAGTTCAGTGAGACCGACGAACGTGCCAGGCGATAGTTTCACAAGGTTATTTCTACTCAAATCCACTACTTGCAGTGATACCAGTGAACTGAGGTGACTGTTATCGATATTCTGAAATAAAAACGGCATTAAAAATCTTGACTCTGTGTGTACATAGGTACTTTGTACCAAGAAGTATGAAGGAATATCTACAGTGCTTGAATATTAATATCATGAGCCTTTTTTTCATTTACAATATAATAATAATGCTGGACAATTCACACAGCATCATCTATCCCCAAGCTAAACAGAGCTTGTGTTATAGGAGCTAGATGACTGATATACTTAATACAATACATTACATGCATTATATATTTTTTTATTATACATAGAAAATACCCAGAACAACCGGAATAACGATTTGCAGTTCGTATAAACATTTATGCCAAGGCGGGAATCGAACCCGCAACCTCCTGCGTCGCAGGTGCACATTCTCCCGCCGCGCCACATCAGTCGTCAATATCTATATATCTTTTTGTTCGATTCAATTTCTTAGCAGCAAAATACACTAATTATTTTTGAAAGGGGCGCCAAAGGGTCTTCAAACTCTTGTAATTTACAATTAATTATTCATGTCAATTGGGTATTAGCTATGTAAAGTTAAAATACATAAATTGAAACTTTAAATGCTCCATCGACGCAAACCTTACTTAAATTTAAATTTACGATATCGCAAACTTCTGCCAAATTAAAAAGTTTTACTCACCGTAATCATATTACTCGAGAGATTCAAGTGTTTCACAGCGACGAATGATTTCAGGGCGACTGTGGGAAAGTCCGTTATAAAGTTTTCTGAAAGATCCAACTTCTCCAAATTTTCGGCGCCTTGGAAAACATCGCTATTGAACTTCGAAAGCCTGTTGCGACCCAAATCGAGGGTTAGCAAATCACTCAGGCCGATAAAAGCCCCGCCTTCAATGGTTGATATCATGTTTCCATGTAGGTCTATTGCCTCTAATGTCTTCTGGGAAACGAATGATGCTTGTCGTATCAACGCTGAAATATAAATATAATTTTATTTTACTTCTGTTTTTTACCAACTTCGATGATACCAAGAAAAAAATATTTACTTGTCAGCTGTACTAGAATGTATACAATTTGTAACTGTCAAAATGGTATCACAGCATTGCAATAAACATGTAGGAACATAGCAAAAAGTCAAAAACCATGAAACCACTTATTGTGAAGTATTTTTTATGTAAATATTTACGGTGTTTCAAAATTTTAAAAGTTATTTATTGTATAAATTCTAGTGGAAACCCGAATGACTGCGCCCGCATGAAGTTATTTTTAATTTAAACTTAAACTATACTCTTCAAGGGTTGAATACATAGACATATACAAATATGCATTTGCCAAAACCCACAAAACATTATACAATAAAAAACAGAATTTCAATAATATGTAATTATTTATAACAGAACACCCGAATAAAAAGAAAAATAAAATAATAATGATGATTATGTGTACTACAGGAGTAAAACGGCGCCGACTGTACTCTGATTTGTAATTGTAATTTTTTGGGCAGTACTTCCCCGGACGAGCCCTTTACTATTATAGTATACTACTACAACTAATTTAAATACCTATCCGGTTTTCTCGTAATGATATCACTCTAAGCGCCTGAGGTCCGTTAAGCGACAAAGATGGCACTGAGTTGATATTGTTGCGGTCTAGTCTGAGGACCTGAAATATAAATATTACAAAAAAATAAACACTAAACAAACAGATAAGCCACCTGGTGTGGAATAGTTACCTTGCTACCTTGCAAAGCTTAACACGTGACAGTAAGCATACGTCAAGCGATGTCTTTATTATAGTTTTGTATGTTAGTGAACTTAGGACCATCACTACTTAGCGAATAGGGACGGTGGGAGTACTTCTTCCAGCGAACTCTTTCTAATTGCTAAGTCTAGTTACATATTTATGATCTAGTACTTATACACTTATCATAATTCTATTTCTTTTATAAAAAATTACCACACAAAAACAAAATACCACTTTTTGAATATATCTAGACTCGAGAAATAACTTACCTGCAGGGTTAAGATGTGTAACGTGAGTATGTGACGTAACGTGTATGTCGCGCTTGACACGAGATAATTTTTTTATTGTTGGTCATTTTAAAAATTATAGATATAGCTAAACATTAGCATTAAGTTTTCATTTGATGGAACGAGATGGATTTTTGGCACTGCCATGTTAGCACAGGAAGATATAAAGAGATATCTCTATTTTGCACGAGATAACGAGTACACAAAATTTTGTCACATTGCACATCTTAGCCCGGCAGGTCATAACAAAAGTCTAAAGAGTTCTACCTTCATAACATCACATCCAATCAGCAACCCTTCTTCCAGCCCTCTGATACTGTTCCCACTCAAATCCAACTCCTCCAAAGCCGGTAGATTATGAAGCTCGGCAGTTGAGAATATGGGGTTCAGGTTATCGCCGAGAAGGTTGTCAGCAAGCACAATCTTGGTAATATTTCCTTTAACCCCGGCGAGGAGGCGGTCAGGCAGACGACGCAAGCTGTTGTGTGCAAAGTCCAGCTCTTTCAAAGGCAATCCGTAGGAGGAAAAAATCTGTAAAAGATTGAATAGGTATCTATTTTAAAATGCTTTCCTATACTTATATTTGTACGTCAAACTCTGAAACACAGTCAGCAGCAAGATTTTAGAACACCTTTTTTTCAAGTTAGCAGATAAATAGATATGCAGATAAACAAATCATAAAATAGCTATGACAAAATTGTCTATCCCGCAGTAACTATATATTTATTAATTGATTCATTTAAATGTTGATCTGATTCGTGCTAGACAATAAATACTTAACAATAAATAAACCCTAGTGTTTTATTAGTCCGAGTACCTAGACGTTATATACATAACTCCCTAACCCCACACTAGGATCGAGTTTCAAGAGTGCACACATTTAAATACCCACTTGTGATAACTTGAGTGAAACTTCTATCCAAGTGTCCCGTTGGATAATGTATTCGTGATCATAAGTTCGCAAAGTGCTGGCTTCTCCATCGAGTGGGGTCTATAGGAACGGGTCAAGTTGCCCGACCATTCCACAACTTTTGCGAGTGGCCAATCGAGCGGAAGGTCAAGATGTAATGCTATTCATAAAATATGAGAAATTTCAAGTTGTTTCCGCCTGTTATGCGGTCCGAATTGACGAAGTTTTGCAAATATGTATAAGTAAAGAGTAAACAGACCTTTGCATCTATTGTAGATGATATTACAGGGCAGCGTTCGGGGAAACTTTTTACTCATACCCCTATTTAAGGGAGAAAGATACCCTGCACCTATATCACCCTCACAGCTTAGTCGATCTAATCCACTGAAAAAAGATGTGTGGAGCTGACTAATGCACGGGGTTTCCCTCGGTGTTTTCCTTTACGATCTACCTTTAAATATGCGGTATTCCTGTTTCGCACCGCAGTTTCGCACCGCTAGTATATTTTTCCTATTTCATACTATCTCACATACCGCAATCTAACTCCAAACTAACGTTTGTTTGCAAATCAACTATAATAATCATTTTTTTTTACTGAATAGGTAGTGAATACAGCATGGTGTTAAGATTTAGAGTATGAACTACATAAAATGTGCCCACTTTGCAAGAGACAGTTTGTCTGTTATTGGTGGGGATCAAACCTACAACCCATAGCCCACAGTACAGAAGGTAGAATTACTCACTGAGATGTAAGGCCGTCTCTTCAGAAAATAAACAATCCTCAAACGATTTGTTGGTAAACAGTGGAGTTAATATTGTGCGTAATATTCAGTATAATTGACAATACAAATGTAGCGGAACATTCAATCGTCTATACAACACCCTAAAATATGCTCTCTCCCATAAATTCCGACGTTTGTAGCACAATAAGGACGGATGTGCCAAATGAGGCAGTAAACACGATGAAACCGGCTACACCGCAATGATTTTCCAAATTGATTGAACATCATTATTCAGCAAACAGTGTGTATTATTTTAAACAGATTACCGGCGTCATCACCGTCATGTAACCAGTGCCTGCCAACGACTGTAGACATTCAATAAGCCTGTCATATTCAATGGGTGACATACAATGACGTAAACAGAAAAGTGAAGATAGGATTGACGGATGTTGCTTTTAATTCTAAAGACGCATGTTACGCTATGCAAATTTTATGTGGTTCATCGTTAAATTGCTGAACTTCTCGTAAAGTAAAATAGGATTTCATAAAATAAATATACAGTGTACCTATGCAAATGCGTAGCCAAATCAAGTGACGTTAACATGCGCTATAGCCTAATTTTTGACAATATCTAGCCAAACATTTCTTTTTTAGCTGTAGAAACAAAATGTCGGAAAAACCAAAAATAGCTAAGCCTGAAATTGCTACGGTCTGGTTGTACCGTTTCAACTGTGTTCCATTGCTTAAGCATATGCTTACTTAAAGTTATACAAGTAACATTTTATAAATAGCGTTACACTGCCTTAATTTATATCATGTAAAATCCACCTCACCATTGCACCGGTATACGAACCTGTTTTCTAAGTAAATGTATTCTTTGAAATATTGAGCGTTGGGAGTTGAGTGTATCAATTTTGAAACTATCGCACTAACTATTTAATAAGCTTTGTGGATCATATTTGATGGTTTGGATTAGTGCCCACCGATATTGGTGTTCTGTTAGCTTTGTCGATTGATTCAATTAGTTATCTATTTGATTAGTTATGCTGTAACGCGGAAATATTTGATGGTACTATTAAGTTATAGTGCCCCGTTGTTCAACAAATGCTTCGCTTATCTACCAGTCCCTCTTATAAGCGTCCAGCTTAATGTTTTAAAACTAAAAGTGACGCTATTATTTTCAAACAAACCCTCACCTTGGTTCAGGTTGAGTTACAGAAAATCTTTTTACACCAAGAGAAAATTCCTGGTCGTAGAACTTGAAATTTTTAGTGCTAAGTTAATTAACCAGTTGTGTGTTGTCTATATGTCAATCATTCAGTCAAAAAAAACGGGTGTGCTTTAGACCACACGACTGAAGTAAAACTTCTTTAATATACGAAACGTAACTGGCTATGAGAAAAAGAGAGAAAGAACAGTGCTTTCATACTCCCTCCATGGTAGTGGTGGTGGTACGTTTAACGCAACCTTGTTGGAAGTCGCATAAGAAGTATTACTTCAACAAAGATTTATAAACTGTCATAGATGAATAGATAGATATCTATATATTTACTGTGCACGCTACTGCGGACGCCAGGTTGGATGCGTTGGTTTGGCCTTCGCTCAGATACACAACAACAAGTACCAAAAAAAGAAAAAGGTTGTAGTTTTGACAAAAAAAAAGTCTGCTTAGTGCCGATTTCAAAAGATATTGCCGTAGGGACCTCGGCTACGGCGCGTGAGTCTTTGACGTGGTGTTTTTTTCATTGGAGTGCGCGTTCCATTAAGGTGCGCAGCAATCAGATCATGAAATCGCGTGCTCAAATAGAAAACTCTAGTTCCGAGTCCACATACCGTGTTGAATTAACATTTTGTGCCAGTCACCTTGGTGAAGTTAACGCACTTTTTCTTTGCGATTAAATTGCTAAATATGTAGACATAGACAGACATTGATATGTAACAAAACACAGGTGTTTTTTTCTCTTTTGTATGTGTATACATACAGAAACAACCACAATACTCCAGGATTACCCCAGGCACGGTGTGTATTCCTTCAGATCTCTTAGTATCATGTAGTACCTACTAACGAGATTCTTTGAGGTAGTCAGAGATATGTCCAACTAATACACATATTTTGCAGTTGTGTTCCAAACGAGACAGATAACGAGCCCATCGCAAGTGCTAGAATACAACATTTTTGACATGCTAATAGATCAAGCTCACTTGATGTTACGCAGACTGATGTTACGTGGTTACTTATAACAAAGCATTGCAATAAAATACGTCTTATTAGATTGTATATACCTGTGTTGGCAATGTTTGCTGTCCAGCCCACTGCTGGCTGAATGATATAATCGGCGCTCCGTACGGTAACGCTGGGAAGTCACCTGGGAACACAACCCGGTCGCAGTTCATCAGTATCCTCAGTTGTAGTGCACGGTCCACCTGTACCCTGCACCGGCACGGGTAACGCAGATCATCGTTTAGTTCTGAACACGGCACCCATTGCTGCTGGGCAAAGATGGCAGGGGCCGCTAGGAAGAGAAGAAATAGCCTCATTGTTTCTGAAACAAGAGAAAACACAACATGAAAATCAATTTAATCTATTTTCTAATCTCTCTCCAAATTTAAAAATTATATATCCGAGGAACTCCAAACTTGTAACCTGTCTAGTCTTTAGTATCTTTGCTTTTCTTTTTTATATTATTTGGTACAAATGGTTCAAGAAAATTCAAAAGTACTTATTTGGTTTCTTCCTGACAGGTACTTACTATTATCTTATTTTATTTTATAGTTCTGGTTATTTTTAAGCAACTTCATAAGAGGAAAAGAAAAAAGTACTATGTTTGACTGTATGTATTACGTTTGTTCACCGACTTCAATGTCAATTGGAGAGTGATACTGAAAATCTTTTTTCTGTTTGTTTTATTTTTTAGTTGCAAGCGCACTTTGACAACAAAGCATGGTAGTTCATTTTTTGAAGTATAGTTTAATGGAAATTCAGCTGGTAGAGAAAAAACATTCCAAACGCTCTCATAGCATTATTAGAATGTATTGAGCCTAAACAATAGCCAATACACAAATACCACCATTTATGTCCAGGCAACATCAATAGCGTACTAGTCGTATGTAAGCTGAATTTACGAGCAATCTTTTGTTTATTTTACAACGCGACATGAGACATACGCAAGTGTCGGCGTTTATTCATCCATGTCAATTTATATATTTAAGAGAGCCTGTTTGTTATGTTTTTCGAAAAGCCTTCAAAAACTTTAGTTGTCCAAGCCAACACGCCGTTCGCTGTATTTTTATATTCCTTTTTGTTCCTGTCATATTATGGACAGGGTAATCTCACCAGTCGAAAATAATTGCGCAGAATTTCTGTAAATACTCATGTTTAAATCACTTCATGAGTATTTACAGAAATTCTGCGCAATTATTTTCGCGTAAAGCTGTTGTATAAACTTTGACATCCTTTTTTGAGCCTTTTGGGATGAGATTTTTCAAAACTCATATCTCTGTTTTTCTATATCTCTCTGTGTTTGTGTCAAACTTTAGGCCCAGTTGTTTTGAAATTTTTGTAATGGGCTTTTCCTTGATATCATATGAATAGAAAATGTTCGCACAACACCATATAGCCAGAAAATAACTATTCATCAAACAAATGTTTATCCTTGGTGGAGATCGAACCTACAACTACAGCGCAGGCCAGGAACTCTGCTAGTTACCAACTGAGCTGTGAGGTCAATAGGTCAATAAGTCATTGAACAACTACAACAAATATTCTTGAATAATATTCAACTACAATTTACTGGATTTATTCATACACAAAACTTTCTGCGGCTTGTCTAAAAACTTTATACATGACTTGTTTGATGGTGGTGAGCGAATTTTCAGAATCAGTAAATTATTAACGTCGTGCAATTTATGTGAAAAGTTTCCACGATAGTGTCCGAAAACTCTAGAAACTAGTTCAGTTTTCTGGTCGCATCATCCGCTTCTCATATTATTCCCAACTTTTGATTCCATTGGATTTTCAGATGAACTTTATTAATGTCAGAGCAAGTGTTGTAAGTAAGGATTTATAGCGAAGTCGCTTCCGATTCTAGATTCTGTACAATAAAGCTCCCGAACTTGTTGTTTGTGATTTGCGAGTGCTTCTTGCGTTTATTTCGGTAACTTTTGATAAGCCAGTGAATTTATATGAACGAAGTTTGAGAACAACATTTCAATATGAATGAGACAAGTGATCACGTTTTGTGTCACTTGTCACAAAACGTATCATTTTCATTTAACATGATATTGAAAAAGTATCTGATCTCTTTCATATTTGGAAGCAACATAGCTTTTATATATAAATTGTTTTTCTAGTGTTATTTTAAGTTCTGTTATGAAATTTCGGTGGTATTTTAAACAAGATTGCTTGTGGTCTTAGCGCAATGTGTGAGCAATTAGAATGAAAGTGTACTGTGGCATCCTGATTTGAATGAAAATATTTCCCTAGGATTTAAATAAAATGCAATTTTTTATTCAATACCAATAACAGTCTGACTTGACAGAATTGAAATTATGTTGACTAAAAACTATTCATTATGACGAATAGCTGTCACAGAAAAAAAATGAAGAATAAGTTAACAAAATACGAAAAAAAAATAAGTTCAATAGCCAACTGAACCATATGAATAAACAACATGCAATAACAAAAGAAATGAAAGATAGAAATTATTGATTGCTTAAAACAGAAAAAATATTGCAACATGCGACTTAAAGCTTAAGTTAATGCAAACTTACAGCTAGAAATCACTGTCTTCTAGTCCTTTGTGTAGGTTACGAAAAACAGAATAGGCAGAAAGATGGATAGCTTCTAACAAAAAAATCTTGCGTCATGGCTACGCAAAAGTCCATGGTCACACAAATACGATCAAAGTGATTGTAAAAGGGTAACGTCAGACTAACACGAACCTACAGAGGTCATGAATAACGGTATACCTACTGAGCATACTTATCCAGCGAAAGAGAATTGCGTCCTTTATGACTCGGGTGAATAGCTGTCATAACGGCATTGTAAAAAGTTTGGCAGATAGAATGATGCTGACGGCAACGTACCGACGATAGGTGGAGATTGGCAGTAGTATTTTTAAATACTGTGTCTTACTTTATTTTATATAATATCTACATTGTAAAAAGTTTGGCAGATAGAATGATGCTGACGGTAACGTACCGACGATAGGTGGAGATTGGCAGTAGTATTTTTAAATACTGTGTCTTACTTTATTTTATATAATATCTGCATTGTTAAAAGTTTGGCAGATAGAATGATGCTGACGGCAACGTACCGACGATAGGTGGAGATTGGCAGTAGTATTTTTAAATACTGTGTCTTACTTTATTTTATATAATATCTGCATTGTAAAAAGTTTGGCAGCTAGAATGATGCTGACGGCAACGTACCGACGATAGGTGGAGATTGGGAGTAGTATTTTTAAATACTGTGTCTTACTTTATTTTATATAATATCTGCATTGTAAAAAGTTTGGTAGATAGAATGATGCTGACGGCAACGTACCGACGATAGGTGGAGATTGGCAGTAGTATATTTAAATACTGTGTCTTACTTTATTTTATATAATATCTGCATTGTAAAAAGTTTGGCAGATAGAATGATGCTGACGGCAACGTACCGACGATAGGTGGAGATTGGCAGTAGTATTTTTAAATACTGTGTCTTACTTTATTTTATATAATATCTTTTAAGTTTTTTTGTGTGTACCTAATTTAAATTGATCTTTGTTTTTATTTGTAATAGTGTATGGACCATGCGTCTGCAAGAAAAATCAATTTATTTATTATTACGAACGTAGCTTAAATTTTAGCCCGTTTCTAATAAGTTTCTTACAAGCGTTGCTTCGTTAGTATTACCAAGAAACGTTGCTTGACGATAATCTCGTTGGTAGATGTTGCAACGACTCGTAGTACTGCTAACGGACGCTCGTAGGGTTTTGGAACCGGGAATTAATCGGTTCTTAGTCGCAGTACTGCGGTCACCTTTCTACCTGCCAATCATGGTGACTATGGCAAAACCCTCAAATATAGAGGGGGCCTATTTCCAGCAGTGGACTTATTTAGACTGATGATGTGATGTGACGACCTTTTGCTATGGGCCTAATCGTACTATTTTCAAAGGTTTTTGATAACTTCTATGTAATATGATATATAGAAACTATATATGACTATATATCACGTATGTAATCAACCATATAACGGCTATATTAGCAATTCAATAGCCAACTTGAAAATCTCAAAATCTAGATCTAAGTAGCTTTATTCTAGGAGGTAAGTTACATGCTAAATATGTACCATTTAAGATTGGAAATCAATTATGTTTATGTTTTATGTTAACTTCTTATGTGTGTATTTTTAAACGATAATTGGTTGTCACGTAGTATATGGCTTTTATTTATAAGCCGTTGGTAAACCTTACATTGTTATGAAAGTGAAATAACTTCGTAATTATCGATTTATTGTTCCAATATTTACTTTAAAGTCTCCAATACAATGTTTTATGCAATCTTCCGAAGAACTATCAGAAGTTTAATTTTCAGACAGCACTCTACCTGGCTTCTGGGAGCCATACTTCCTGAAATACCCACTTCAGGTAGCGCTCGGGGCGTTACAAAGTGTTGCACAAAGATTATGAAGTGTAATGCTACCCTGCCCTTACTACTATACAGGTTAAAACTACTCTCGAAAATTTAAACCTGATATTAAGTATTCAGTATTATATTCAAACCAAGTTTTTCAAATATATACTTTGTAAGCATTTGTATGATAATATGATAATGTTTGTTTTGAGTGAGTGAAACAAAATTGACAAAAAATGTATAGAAGCATTTTTTACCATTAACAATTTTTGGCTACAGTCTCACCTGATGGTAAGTAACGATGAAGGAGGACGGTTTGAATGACCTATATTATTCACTCGATTATGATGGCCCGGAATTGCAGCCACTGTATTATATCATATATCTGGTTCCCATACGAATAGCAGCATAGTATAGTAGCCAAGTATGGAGCTGTGTGAAAAATCTGACAAAAATTCCAACTATTTTTAAAAACAAATATAATTTTTTTTTTTTTATAAACTATTTTATTATAAAGAATTGCTATGAAAGTTTAGGAGTTAAGATTTTTGTTACACTTTAATGGCCAAATCAAAATATTGATAACGTTACTGATTGACTGACAATCAACGTACATGCTAAACCAGACCATGAAGTCTGCTATAATTGCAAGGGTACACCAAGAAATGAATTCCCGAAACTCAATCTCTAAAGGGTTGAAGTTTGTGTAAACCACTTAGCACATGGAACTTTGCTAGATTTTGATTTTACTTAATGCACTACAGACAGTACATAACTACCAAGCAGTTGAAAGGAAACTGCCTCTCTGTACAGAACTATGAAATCTACCGCCATAACTAGAGAAACAAAGCCTATAATTCAACTGCGCAGGCACCCAACAAATCTTCCGAAGCACGGGTCATGCCACTGTACTGTGCAACTAATAAACAACAGGCAGACCAACGGCGAGCCAAATTTGCTGGGTGCAGGCCAAATTGCGACATTAGGCTAATATTTTGATAAATAACTGAGAGATTGCAGCAAACCGGCGTTTGTCAAAATATACAAGGTGTAATAAGACCATTTCCGAATACTCCAGAAACGTGTTAAGTAACCTGAAACAAGGTTTTATGATCCTCATCCTCGGTTTCCTCATGATGTTACACACATATTTTATTCGTATAAAATGTATGTAGTTTTTTTATTGACCAGCATGTCTTTCTAAACCACATGTTCAATTAGGTAGCTACGAATCAGTATGGTTAAAATCTGCCGGAACACAAATACACGAACCGGAAACAAGCTATCACAACGGAGTAACATGAATCTTTTACCAGCTAGTTAATATGCAAGGAAGTGTAATAACATGCTATTATACTCATAGTTACGTTGCTGTATAAATTAGCAATCAACGGCCAAATCTGGACTTCTCTTACATAAAAATAACACTAGTGTTGTGATAATAATTTGATTTTATTTTATTACGTCAATTGCATCATCACTTTACATCTAATTGCGATTTATGATTTAATATTTTAGTTTATGGTCAAATTGTAACACTTATACAGCTTTTTTAGGGCTGAGATAAATATTACGCATTATACTCGGTTTTTTATTGCAAACAAGACAACATTGGCTTTTACATATGATCCTGTAGATAGTCCAGGATTAGCTGGTAAGGTAAACCAGTTTTAAAACTGATGATGCTTCTATTTTTCAACTAATGTAATCAAGAGAGATGACTAAACGAACTAAACTCATCTTGGACAAAAACAATAGATACAGCAGTAGTCGCTTACCGATCACTAAATCCGGTAGAAGAAAGGATGCTTCTGTTAGACTGTCACTAAGCAAAGACAGTGGCCTTATAATATCGTCAGTCCATCTGGTGAGAGGAAGTCCAAATCGTGGTCGCCATTCGAGAACGTTTATTCCCAAGCGGTTGTCAGTTCTCCGAACTGTATGGCCAGCATTGTCTCATCAACTTCTTGGTCCTGAGGGCTTTGTCGGTGACTTTGGTTTTACGAATTTCTGATTTTATCACGCAGCTTACGAACTAACTATACCGACAATTTGTCAGCCGATAGAAATGCCTAACTGATAAGTTAAACAATGGAATATAGAACAACATTTTCTCTCATCGTGAAATTTTGTTGCAGTCTAAGTTTTCCAGGTTGATTGATAAAAGTTGTATGTAAAATACAAATAAAAAGCATGAACGTTCTAGATTTGAATGTAAAAGTTTTAGCTCGACTAGATTGACCACAGAAAAAAAAATAGTTGTTGGTTCTGTGTCTGGGTATTATATATGTAATAACAAAAAAATGCATAAAAGTATTTAAGTACTGTATTAGTTATTTGTTTCCCATTATTACTTAAGCTTTGCTTAGTTTGGGCTAGATGGCGTTATGTCAAATGTATTTCAATATTTACTAACTTATTATAATAATGTGTACTTATTACAAAGCCCAAGTATAACGGCCGAATACTCAATCGCAACTTAAATTTAAATGTCTAAAGTGACAAATTTTTGACAGAATTCATTGCATACTGTCAAAAAATCGCGATTTGAGACGTGATTAAATTCAAATTTCGTTTGAGTATTCGGGCGTAAGTATACAAAATATTCTGGAAAACCTGTGCAAAATACATACAGTTTGATAAAATAATTCATGTGAAGCGTATAGCTACATCCATCGGCTACGCGCGCGCAGGAAATGGAGTACCTATAAAAGTTTTATTATGATAGCGCTGCGACACTCAAATGTTATGGCTCTTTACGCGATAATAGATTGTGGGTTACACATGACCAGGCTTACAAGTTGTTTTTATTCTTAACCAGATTTCGGGTCCAATTTGCAGTCAAAGTTTAAAGGCGAAAGAAAGGAGGAACAATCTTCTGAAAGATGTGTTTTGGTTTGGTTTTATACAATACTAACGAAACGCGCTTGACTTTGTCTGCGTGATGTTATTAACATACAAACTTCAACACTCGCTGTACCCGTTTGGGGTTGAATTTCTAGAATTCCTTTCTTAGTACACCTCTACGCACCAAAACGAATATATCCTTTAAATGTCTAGTCTCTACGACCAGTGGTTTTGGCTGTGCATTGTCTATGTGTCTGTCAGTCAGTCAGTCAGGGCAAAGATTCTTATAATTGGTATAGCTTTTATTTTCTTAACAGAAATCTGTTAAGATCTGTTAGAACACTGTGTAAATACACAGTGTTTAAGTTTTTGAATGAAAACCTATAAAGGTATAATTACTTTGATATGTATAGGCGTGTAGGTACTCAGTAAGAAATTTCTGAAATTCAACGCCTAAAACTATTTATGTATGCTAAGGTACAGTCAGCTGCAATAGGATGCATACTAATTGAAACTTTAAAAATATTGTAAAAGCATCACAAAAAACATTTACAACCTTTATTTTTAATTGATTTGTTTAGATAATAAGCAGATGACTCACCTGATGATAAGTAATAAAAAAATAAATAGTAACTATCAACTAATTTCATGATTTTGTAGGTTTAAAGTTTATAGTGCTATGATGGTAATAGAGATAGTACCATTTTGAAAGTTAAAAAATATTTACATATTTGTGCAACCGACTGTTAAGCGCGTTGGTAAACAAATCTCTTGGTATTTATTTAAATCGCTTTTAACAGTTTTAATAACTTCATGAAAGTTATAAGTATCGTTAAACAAAAATAGCTTATTTCATACACTAAATTATAACAAATTGCTTCAGTCAGTTTCAGTGGACCTCGGAGACTAATCTTGTTAAAACTTTCCCCCCAGTTTTGAAGTGTGTCCATTAAAGTCCTTGAAAAATTGGGAACTTAAAAGCGTCATAACAAAGTTTTGACGCCTTAGGTATAATGCAAACAGAAAATAGCTTTTTCAAAATGTATGGAAATTAATATTTCCTGCCGGACATTTACATATTTTGAAAGTTCACTAAATTAAGGTAATTAGGTAAATAAATGTATTATTAAACTCTGTTTTCTACCAATAGTTACATTACCACAGTTTGTTTTATTATATGAAGGTTTTTTATGTCCAATACTTATGTAGAACTAGAGAAAAGTTATTTTGAGTTTCTGAAATTCCTTTTCCAGTACACTTCAACGCACTTAAGACGAATATACTTTGAAAATTTCAAGTCTCCACAGTCATCGGTTCAGGCTGTGCGTTGCCTTTATGTCAGTCAGTCAGAACAAATATTCTTAGGTTTATTCTTATAAAGATTATATGATAATGTTGTAAATTAACAAAAAATAAATGATGCTCAAAATAGACTCTGAATTAAGCAATGCTATTACAATAGGAATCAGCTGGCGCCCAATGAAAGACGATCACCGAAGTTTCGTGGCGCCGTTTTAAGTTACATTGCGGGGTAGCTTGCTAACCGTTCCTCAGACAAACTGTCGCTACCCGGTATAGATAAAGTGTAACTAAAACGTCAATACAAAACTTCTACCTATAATTTCACCACACTGAAAACAGTAATATAAACTTACTTGGCGACCAAAATAGGCACGGTTGTAGTCCCCGAACGAACTCTTACACAAAGAGCTCTACTACTACTTATTATGAATAAAGTATGGAGCATCTTACCTTTATAAGCTCATATAAACTCGAGATGCATTGTGCAGCAAATGAAGAAACTTTTTAATTTAACTTCTAATGCAAAGCTTCTCTTCTACCCGACCGCAATAGAAGGAAGTATGCAAGAATGCTACGTGTTCTGACGTAATACTGCAAGAATACTTACTATGATTATTTTGAAGTTCTGGTATCTTCAGTCATATACCTTTCAGTCGTCTAAGCTTTCAGCATTCAGAATGTTCAGGTTTGAGAACAAGGACGATCTTGATTTACCTCTTTTGCTTAATTCACACTCATAACATTTTTATACAATATTCTCAGTTTACAAGTACTTTTGATCTAGCTTTTGTTTAAAATATCTGGTTATTAAAGTACTGTTAAGTGTAAAGCCTTCAGGATCAGAGATGGATTAAACAGGCGACAACATGGAAAGCCCAATCTAGAGAAGACTAGCAATCTTTGGAGGACGCCCTTTTTTTACCAACTAACTTTAATTTATTACCATTTATTAAAAAAAAATACATATCAGTGCTAAGTACTTAAATGGGATTAGTACTTAATTTTTTTAAGCTATTTAAAAGAAATAAAAAGGCTTTATTATTATTATAAGTGTAAAGCCTTACTTAGAAAAACAGACCAAATAACATCAATTTATGAATAACGTAAGATAGAGGTCACTTTTTGTTTATTTTTTTTTCAATATAAAATAATTATCTTGTGCCTTTTTTCCGGATACTGATTGTATATTTTCACTGCTATTACTAAAGCTTTAGTGACTGTTCCACCGTATACTATTCGGTAAGTATGTTCAAGAATTTGACGATGATTTCCCTTTCATCCTTTTCCTCCAGACTTCAAGACACAAATAAGTGTCACCCCTTCATGGTAGATATTTCTCATTTTCGCCCTAAGCTCTTTGTATCACTTTTATAGTGCAAACTGCCAAGAAGTGGAACTTTCTACCGTCGTCAGTATTTCCGGATCGTTATCATGGAGGATTTTTTGTAGAAAATTCCTCAATTGTAAGAAATTCCTTCAGTTATTTTCTTTCATTTTCTTCCCGTTATAAAGGTAAATTTTTAAATAGGTACTCGTACTAGCCAAGTTTTCGGCCATGAGGTTCCGGGTCTCGGACCCAATTTAGATTTTAAATCAACACTCCGAAGAGCACCCGTGGTCTTGTGAGTGACCCCGTCGTCTGATCCTGAGGTCATGGGTTTGAATCTGTTCATGCACCAACGAATTTTTCTGTTCAAAAAATGTATGTGCGCAATAAACGCTGTAGAAAAATAATAGTGAGGAGACTTGTTAGTATTCTAGCAGCAACGATGGACGCAACCTTTCACGTATGGAATACGAGCTACTGGCAAAAAATGGGTATCTGCCAAATGTAATGTCTGGATGTACGAAGTGGAAGTTACGAATTGTATACATTCTAGTGCGGCTGACTGTACCTCTGACTACCCACTAAGACATCCTTAAAAAAATCTTAAGCCTGTACTAATTGGTACTAATAGATCTGAGGGTATTTCTGCCGTGGCTGGGAATATAAGTCGTAAAGCTAAACGTTTTCCTTTAAAAAATTAACAATTCTCATGAATTCGTTGTTGACTGTACAAAGGCGAGTTTCCTCCAGCAAACCTTTAAAGCAAAAGGTTTAATTCCCTCGCTGTATACCCACTCAGTGAACTTAAAGATATATTTACTTGGTACAAGTGCGCAATCTAACAAGCCCTCAACAAAATTATGAGCATAAAAGATTTTTGATAAAATTAATTAGAACCATCAATTCGTGAACTTAATTATTATGACTGATATTCTCTGGGTAGGAATTTAATAAAGAATGCAGGAGTGTCTTTAAATTATACGTTTTTATATTTAGACTCAAGAAGGATAGAACCAGTTGCCCACCTAATGTTAATTAAGAGGTTACCATCACCTATGACAAAGCATTACCTCGCAGGTCACGTTCGCTAGGAACGTGCCCTACAATTCACTGCTCTGCTTCCATCAACCTGAGGCATATAGGTGTTAAACCTCATGTGCCTGTAATTTCACCGGCACTCACACCCTTCAAACCGGAACACAGCAAGCCTCAGTTAACACCAGTATGCCTCAGGTTGGTGGACGCAGAGTAGTGCACCGTAGGGTACGTTTATAATGAGCGTGACCTGCGAGGTAATGCTCTGTTATTGGTAATGGTAACCACTGCTAGGTGAGTCATCTGCTTGTTCCATTAACAAATCACATAAAAAAAGTAGTTACAAACAGTGACAGAACTAATTTTAAGCAATATTTAAATATTGTTTATAAGTACGAAGGTAAATCGTATCGCTTGATATAAAAGTGTCGCGTGACAGATCAAAGCTGAATAAAATGATGCTTAATCATTCTATGAATTTAATTAAGTGGTGCCAATTACTTCTGGGTTGGGTTATTGCTTGTAGGAATTAATATTAATTCCATTTTATTTGGGTGAAGTGATCAAGATACCAACGACACTCAAATTATAATGAATATCTTACATCCTACAGTATCATAAATCCGAAAGTTTTGATGTTTCGTTCTTATGACTATTTAATATAAGTCATAAAGACGAAACATAGTACTATAAGTAACGAGTATAATTAGCTCTAGTCATTCTTAGTATCAAACAAACGAACTGCGTGCGACTTCGTCTGCGTGAAGTTATTTTTGCACAAACTTCAACCCCCACTGTACCCATTTTGAGGGTTAGATTTTGAAAATTCCTCTACGTACAGACATACTTTGAAAATTTCAAATCTCTACGACTAGTAGTTTAGGCTGTGCGTTGTCTACATGTCAGTCAGTCAGGACAAAGATTCTTATAATTGGTATAGATAAATAAACAAATAACTGTCGTTATAGGCACACAACGCTTTATATCTGTACGTTTCAGGTTAAAGGACGTAGAGCAGTGCATCGTAGGTCAGGCAATGCTTTGTTATAGGTAATGGTAACCACTTAAGCTCAGGTGGGCCTTGACTTACTCACTTCTCATTAGGTGGACCGTTGATAATTTTGTCAGCTATCGGGTTCCCATATTATAAGCTTTGCTTAGTTTGGGGCTAGGGGGCTTCGTCTGTCAATATTTTTTTATTGAATACAATAGGTACCACCGAAATGTTATAACAGAACAATTAAAAATTTATGTTGATTCCAACCATGACAGAAAACCAGAAATCAAATAAATTATTTTGCTTTTTTTAATTGGTAATTAGCAAGATTGTCCGTCGGTATAACGAAAATATAATGCAATAAAAAGAAGAACAACAAAAAAAGAAAAAAACTTTCATTAAAACTCCAATCTATGTATTTTAATGCGGTGTGTAAAATAGAATTGTGCTTTGTTCGTGCCGGATATTAGGTTTTGAAGAGTACCACAGTTAAGAGTGACAGAGAGAAAAGATCGAGATGTCAGTTATAATAAAGATTTTTTTATATAGGTATCTGTTTCTCAAAGCTTTTCTTAGTTTGAGAGTAGATGGCGTTGTGTTCAATCTCCATCAATATTTATTTATTAAAATACATTGTATTTTGAAAATTATGACGAGCTAATGCAACAAATAATCAAATAGACTAGGTTCAAACTCTGCCTAAAAAGATCTGCTTCATAGCTTGTTGTTAGTAGCTTTACCTTTTGTGTTGTAGGTTGTGGGTTCGATCCCCACCGAGGGCAAACATTTCATAATAGTCATAATAGTCATTTATTGATAATAGTCATTATAAGTCAAAAAAACCATACAAAACAGGAATAATATTAGAATGTGAATAAATAATAAAATAAGTACCTATTGGTTACCTAACATGACTAGGTATTTGATGTACCTACGTACGTGTTACGTTTTGATTCGTTACTACCGCCCATGAATTCATCATAGATATAAAAAGTTTGCTCGTGCTTTAATTTATTTTTGAAACACGTAAGACTAGGTGCCTCAGTGATGACGTCTGGAAGTCTGTTGTATACCTCTGGACCCATGACATGCGTTAGCTTCATGAACATACATGTATGTATTTACAAAAACAGAACGTATGTAAGTGTTCTATCAGTCATCTGGTTCCCATAGTACAAGATTAGTTAGGGACTGATGTTTTAGTATAAAAATGTCCATAAATATTGTTAAACTAGCTGTGCCCGCGACTTCGTCCGCGCGGAATTTAACAAAAAGGCATTATATTTTAATTACTATTTATTTTTAGTTCTTCGTATTAGCTTTATTGTAAATGAACCCGCGCGATAGATGCGGTGACAGCGCAGTGGACAGTACTTGGACATTTTGGAATTTTTCTAAAATAAAAGTAGCCTAATTAAGTAACTTACAGGACTTTCACTGGCAGATGCCAGTGAAAGTCTCGTCAAAATCGGTCCAGCCGTTTCAGAGATTAGCCGGAACAAACAGACAGACAGGCAGACAAAATTTTTAAAAAATGCTGTTTTGGTATAAATATGTAGGTACCGTATATACATTCATATTCATGTAGTAAAAAGCGTTTATTTTAATATTACAAACAGACACTTCAATTTTATTTATTTGTATAGATATTTATTTACTATCATAATTTAACATAACAATAACAACAACTCGTATTTCTAGTCCCAGTTGTATAAGACAGATACATTTCATACCAGCGACATCAGAACTGGATATAAAATTGCAAAATGGTACCGACCCCCCCGACACATGTTACTGCCAGTCCCGTGTCAATGAGACTACCCTCAGTGGGCTTTCCTTGTTCTCAGCGTCAGCAATACAGCTCTAACGACAGAGTAACTAGTTACGAGACAAGACAATTCAAAAGTTACATTCCCTTTGCTATACTATGATGAAACTGTAGACGTTCCTGAAATCTTGCTAATAGTACTAAGTTAAATGCAAAATAAGGAATCGACTTTAAAAATGATTGTCCGTTTGCTTGAAGACGCATCACGCAAAAACTACTGAATCAATGTTGATATGATTTACAGAATTAGCTTATAGTCCAACTTAAAACTTAGTATGGGTTTCATTGAGCTATTTTTTTGAAAATATAAAAACTATGTCATCCGGGGTCAAATCGGTCCAGTAGTTTCGGAGCCTATTCAATCCAAACAAACAAACAATCAAATCTTTCCCCTTTATAATACTAGTATAGATATACTAACATGTAACACTCGTACGCGAATCCAAATCTAACCAATCTTTTTCATTTTATACATGGATCAATGCTCAAAATATTTTGTCCTGAAACTGAAAGCATCATAGGAGACAACGCAGCAAATTGAAAACTGAAATACCGTACGATCGATTGCGAATATTGCACATGTGGCAATTCTAGCGCTTTATAGCCGTATGCGTATTCTATGGCTACACTAGCTACGGTTGCTGCATAAACTACTGTAGCGCTTTATCAGGTGTGTATACAGGTTCCGTGCTATAGGGGTAGAATTAGTATATGTTGAGCAAAATGTACACAGCATCGTATTGTGTATCTCTTGTGCTTTTAATTTAAGCTTGTATTTATGGTAAGACGGTTGTCGTGTTGGGCAACTTGTTGGAAAAAAACTAAGGTTTGTAGGTGGCAAACTACAAAACCTGACTCCACAGTTAAAGTGGTATTTATCGATGAAAAATTAGAGATTGTACTCGTAGACGGCTACCAAGGTAAAGTGAGAAGGTATCCTACAAACAAATTGTAGGATTTTTCTTGTGTTATTTTTGTAATATTAACAGAGACAAAATATAAAAAAAGAGCTAATGAAACATTTAGCTTCTCATTTATTCATTTTGACAGTTCTTATATTTTAGGTATCTGTTTCTTTAAAACATATTTAAAACTGATTATTTTTTATAGAACGATTCATTTCATTTTATATCTACGAGCAAATATTTTTTCCCGTTGACCAATCAAGGGAAGCAATCGTGTCCCTACGTAAAAAAATATAAAACTGTTCGAGGCTGACTGACAGTCAAATTATTAACCCATACCTCCTAGAAGTACTTAAAAAGAGCTTCTTTTTATGAGTTGAGATGGAACTCCTAGCCTTACAAATAGTAGAACGTACAAATAGTTAATAAAATATTCTATGTAAATATATATTTACAAAATAAAATTATGTTACTTCCCATAAAATAAACTCCCGCAGGCTTCTAGAGGAGAGTAATAAGAGCCCGAAAAGCTGCATTTAAAATGCACTTGTAACAGCAACAATATATATGAATTAACTAATTTCAACCCTTAAAAAATAACACGCAAACGAGGTCACAAGCATTCCACTAGTGCGTTGGTTGTTTCGATGAGCAACAAAAATAAACACGATCGTAAAATACAGCGAAAAGCGTTCCGAAAATTCCTTTGGAGAATTCACGCTGGAAGCTTTTGATGGAGGTGTCTCGTTGTGGTTGTTTTGCATAACCAGAGCACCAGAAGCCACTTTGCCGAACCAATCATAGCTGGCTCTCCTAATAAATTGAAAGAGGTAGTTTTCCAAAGGAATATCTATGAAAAGAACGTGTACGGAATACGAAAGAGAAATCGCTATAAAAAATTGAAGAATCAAATATGAAATACTATTTTTACGTTTTTTTTTTGTATTATATGGAAGCCAGTACTGAAACAAACTATGAAATAGTTTTATCTTGTGAAATTCGAAACAAGTTTTGAATTAATCCATTCAGACGATTGGTAAAGATTTTTTAAGATCATCAAAAAAAATTAAATAAAATGATCATCAATAAAATATGTCTTGTGTGAGTAGAATGTAGTTTGATCCTTACTATCTATTTTGAGGCTGTAGGCGGTAACATTCTTCTAACGATATTTTTTTTTTATTGCTTATATATTGCTTGTAGAAAAGTCTAAAATGGAATTTACATCAACAGCAAGCTTTTGTCAAAGAGTATAAAATAGTGCACTAAAGAATGTAGACAAAGCTAGAAATGTAGAAAATAGTTTCATTACGAGCATAGCGTGTGCTGTATTTTGAACTTTGTAGTATATTATTTTCTTGGTATGATTGCTTCAACATGTTATCTGTCTTGCATTCACCTTTTACTAAGTTAGATTTGCACCACACTGGAGCTTTATTGTTTACATTATTATTAATTTGTAAAAGGATAATACAAAAAATCGATAGGAATCCAGCTGTAAGTTTCTTACCAGTTATTCTAGGCTTGGTCACGAGGAACTGGCGCTTAGATTTAAGACGTTTCAAGATGATCCCTGCTGATATTACTGAATTATTATTTATTAGGTTAGTATAGACTGTAAACACATGACGATCAAAAACTCATATTTGAGTACCAATAACCAGTAATTTCTAGTTTGATAAACATGCTCTTAAACTTTGAATGAATTAATTCAATACTTTGATGTTATACTTCAAAGAGCTGTGGAATATTTAAGTAAAATAAACATAATCTATTCTATAAGTAGCCGATCTTGAATATTTAAGGCTCTAAATTTAATGCCAGTGCAAATGGCGATGAAAATACTGTGAGGTAACCAGTTACTTCCATACTTAAAAACCGTTACTGAGATTTAAACATTGCTTAAGCTGAGTCCTGTTTCTGTTTTTCATTACCCATTGATAAGAGATGGCAATAGTTAAAACATGACAGCTGTCACAGTAGGTTGATAGACAAGTAGCTCTGCATTCAGCAGTGTAGGTTGTGGGTTCGATCCCCACCGAGAACAAATATGTATTTGTGTGATAAACACAGATGTTTGCTCTGTGTCTAGGTGTTATGGTAGGTACCTATTCTATGTATGTATTTACAGAAAAAAGTATTTAAGTATTTTTCTTTAACTGGTTCCAATAGTAAAACTTTGCTTAGTTTGGGGCAAAGAAAACGCCGTCTGTTTCCTTAAATGCATGTCAGTATTTATTTATTACTAAGGAAACGCGCGCGACTTCGTTCGCATGAAGCATTTTCATACAAACTTCAACCCCCCACTGTACCCGATTAGGGGTTGACTTTCAGGAGTTCTTCTTTTAGTTCGCCTTAACGCACCAAGATAAATATACTCTAAATTTCAGGTACTTACCCTGAAGTCTATCTGTCTATCTGTCAGTCGGTCAGTCAATCAGGATAAAGATTCTCATAATTGCTATAGATCTTTCGTAAAAAATTTAAAGGCCATTAGTATTTTAGCGGTAGCCATGGGCTTACACATGTGACGTGAAATATCAACAGCTAACCAAGCATTCAGTCCTATTTGGCTCCAGAACAAAGTCCAACAAAACAGGTGTCATTCGAGGATAAGAACCAAGAGCTTCTTATTGGAAGCCAGCCAAAGCAGCTGATCCGAAAAATCGTTTCTGTTCAGAAACAACAAAACCTTCAGTTAGAATAAACAACAATAAAAAATAAATGTTTATTCTCACAAAGAAAACAATGGCAATGTTTAAAAAGGTGCAAAAAGTTTTACGCAAATAAAAGTCAACTTTGGGTTTAAGCTGGGTACACATTTCCAATATACGATACGCTTAAACAATTATTACTTTGAAGTACCTACCTCTCTGCCTACTTATTTATGTGGCGGTGCCTTGCATGTTCGAGAAAAAAATGAAACCAGAGGGCCTACTAGACAGTGTTCATTTACTTCAATGCGATTTGTAGCTAGATGGCGCTACTTTTAGGCTCTTTTAAATATATTTTACGAGTACACTACGTAGGTATTTTAGATTCGCTGACCAAGTGAATTAATAGCTAATATCAATTCCATATATTTTGGGCTTTTGGGTCCTAAAATTTTGCAGAAGCTGAGTTACTACAGGTTATCTTTCAACCAATCAACCAAAACAAATGAGCGGCGTCGGATAATAAATAGGCAAATCTAACTCAGACACGCTTGCACAACGATCACTAAATGTATTTAGCGAGCCCTTAAATACATTTAGGAAGTTAACTACGTTTAACGTCTTGCACAAGAAACGTGATTAGCTAAGTAAAATTAGATCAGATTGTTGTGCAAGCGTGCCTTACTACCTAAAAAAAAATCCTACTATACGTAATATATTTTTCGTCCGGCACAATTGAATTCGCAGATCCCGAAACAAACCTATAAACTGATATAGAGCTTTGCATATTGAAAGCAGCTGTATCAAATGCGAGTTTATTGAATTCTATCTCTGCATCATTACACACAGGCGACGGAATTCTCCCCGGATATTGCACTGCGAGGAACCTATCCTATATACATTTATACTATCCTAAATACTATATGTATATACTATGACCCAAGAATGTGAAAATGTGTATGCCTGTTTCTTACGTTTTCACGACAAACAACTCAAATGATCGAGAACAGAGATGCGTTACCTTCTGAAAACGGAAAACGGCCATAAAATACTCTTATCCATAACGATTTAGTACTTTTTCTATATGCATTTATAAACTACGTTACCCGTTACAGAAATATGAATTTGCTGAAAGTTTTTCGTGACGAATTTAAGTTGATCTTGAAATAGGGTTGAATTTTTTGCGAATATATTTTATTCCAATTCTTAACACAGAATTTTTAATATTACATTTCATTCACAGTTCATTAATCAATAGGTAAAATGTTTTAAGATGAAGACGTTTTACTTTACAAATAAAATCGGTTGTCGGGCATAGTAATTATGTACAGTCAGCAGCACTAAAACGTATATAATTCGTAATACTTAAAATGCCGTGAGTAATGCTCACTAACCATAAACACAATAAACTCAAAATTCATGAAATCAGTTCCTGGCTTCACTTTATTTTTACATACCTATTAATACCTAATATTTATTGTAACGTTGTGACACCATTTTAAAAGTTACGAACTGTATACAATCTAGTGTAGCTATGTGACAGCAAGAATCGTAATTTACTACCCTCCGATAAGAGAGCGCCGAAAAATAGGCGACAATAATCATTATGACGTTTATTCGTAGAGTAGTCATAGACCCAAGAAATATAATAATGGATTCGTTTTCTGTCATCGTTGGAAGCCACATAGCTTTTTCATTTCAGTTGTTTTCTAGTGTTATTTTAAGTTCTGATGTGTAATCTCATTTTAACCAATATAATAACTATTACTTGTGGTCTTATCGCAATGTGTGAGCAATAAGAATGAGAGAGTAATATGGTATCCTAATTTGAATGAAAATATTTTCCTTGACTTTTAATAAAAACACCATATTTTACTCAATACCAATGACAGCCCGACTATTACTGACTGTTTCCTTGACTTTTTTTAAAAACACCATATTTTATTCAATACCAATGACAGCCTGACTATTACTGACTGTTTCCTTGACTTTTTATAAAAACACCATATTTTATTCAATACCAATGACAGCCTGACTATTACTGACTGTTTCCTTGACTTTTTATAAAAACATCATATTTTATTCAATACCAATGACAGCCCGACTATTACTGACTGTTTATTAAAACTGGACACTGGCACAACTGTCAAATAACGGATAGGTGACATAGAGAAGAAAAGAACACACGCATCCGATGGTTTAAATAAGAATATTATAAACTAGAGTATACCTAAGGTATGTAAGGTACTAACATATCTGTTTTCTATACAGATTTTGATAAATAAAAATGTAAATTGTTTAAAAGTGGATCCCAAAAGTTTCCAACAAATTTTTCCTCCAATGGATATTTATGAGGCATCGGAAAACTCATCAGTTATATTCGGCAACGAAATTGAACGGCTGATTCTCAATAACAAATGCACCGTCTTCAAAACTTCAGCCAGAGCGATCGCAGTCATTTTCAAGAATAATCGAAATTTCGCCGGTGCTGTAGCCTTAGCACCAGTTTTTCATGTCAACAAGCCCAAAGGTTTATTTGTAACAACAACGACCAACACTAACAAAAGCTCCACCATCTAAATGGGAATATAATTAGATAGTAAGTCAGCCCCAAGTCTCAGATTTTTAGGTGTCCTACACAATGAGTGTCGTGTCGGTTCATGTGTAATTTTGACTAGTAAAATCAGTTCTTCTGACGTCCAACAGGGGCGCTTATCGTGTAATTACAAAAATTACACAAGAAATATATAAACCTAAAAACTTACACTTGAGGCTCTGATGCTTTGGGTACTGAATGCCAACAATCAATCAGGGAAACGAACATGGAACCGGGTTCAGTGATAAAACTAATATGGGACTTATGGACTTTCTTGCAATAGATGATGTGTGAAGTGAATCTTTTATTTTCTTTCTAGAATTGTCTATGGTATTTGGGATATGATGCACCAGTGCCATATAGCACCATAGACCAAGCATTGTAACAACGGCTGTTCTGCTTCTTTCTATAGTTTTATTACAATAATAATACCCAATTTAGAAAATAAGAGTAGGTACCTACCTAGGTATATTTTTGTACAAGGGGCTAAAATGATCCATTAATTTTTTTTTTTTACAATCTACACAGCATCATCTAGCCCCAAGCTAAGCAGAGCTTGTGTTATGGAAACTAGATGACTGATATACAATACATTACATGCATACATATTTTTTTATTATACATATAAAACACCCAGAACACCCGGAATAAATATTAGCAGATCGTGCAAACATTTATCCCAAGGCGGGAATCGAACCCGCAACCTTAGCGTCGCAGGCGGACATTTGCCCGCCGCGCCACATCGGTCGTCAATATACGAGTTAGTTTTACTACAGAGCTTTAGCAAATTAATTTATATAGAAATTAGTTTATAATGCTTTTTCAGCTCCGTGCTACAATATACTTTTAATTCATTACGATTACTAGAAAATACAAAATTAGAAGTTTTTGGTTAGGTTATCATACGGTCTAAATAGCTATTATAATGATAATCACAAACTTTTTAAATATGTAAAATAACTTCCTAACTCACATTCAAAATAAGTAAAGCATTTTAATCTTAAACTTTATCTTAAACGTACTTTACTTCAAGTTCTCAAGTTAAGCAAGCAAGTAGTCTTAATTAACCATCATTTACCTAAGCGGGGTTTAATGATAGAGACACGACATTTACAAGTTATCAAAGTTGGTCTCAAGTTAAATTATTTAATTTGATTAATAAGTCAGATCTGCTGGTAATCATTTCCACCTTTTACCGAGAAGTTGAGTCGAGTAAATTACATATTATGTAAAAGTATACTTCAGCGCTAAGATATTGAATACTTATATTACACGGGTATTTATCGCGTATTACCTTTTTAGGGTTCCGTACGTACCCAAAGGGTAAAACGGGACCCTATTACTTAGACTCCGCTGTCTGTCTGTCCGTCTGTCACCAGGCTGTATCTCATGAATCGTGATAGTTAGAGAGTTAAAAATTTCACATATGATGTATTTCTGTTGCCGCTATAATAACAAATACTAAATACAGAATAAAATAAATATATAAGGGGGCTCTCATACAACAAACATGTTTTTTTTTGCCGTTTTCAATGGTACGGAACCCTTCGTGCGCGAGTTCGACTCGCATTTGGCCGGTTTTTTATTTATTTTCCCAACGTTTTGGCTATGTTGCAATAGTCGTGGTCGCGGGCAGACTCAAGATATTATACTTCAAACAGGTATTTGCATCTATTGTAGATGATTTATACAGCTATTACCGAAAGTGTGACAATTTTAAACGGATTCTACTCTAGATCAACAATTCGGGGTATTATTATAACAATAAGCCATGACATTAAAAGCCAATCACTAAAGTTTTGAATCCCATTCCCATCTTGGTTTCGCGGTAAGACAGGCAGGGGTGTTAACTTACCGCGACTCGGACTTATTACAGCGGTTAATGCCCGGTTAGACAGTATCACTGAAGATTGTAGTCTGTCAGATATTATCCCGCATAAAGTACTATTTTCGCAAGGTTGGGGAGAGAATATCCCAGGTGATTTAAGAAGATTGAAGAAAAAAACTAGTATTTTATTATGTCGCCCTTCCATACGCGAGTATCTTAACATTTTGTTTACACGAGGCCAGCAGTTCGAGCTCGCAAACCAAAATCCGTTATCCGGAAAACGTAAAAAACTCAGAATCCGCCTGCGTTTTTTTATATCCTTTCGATAATTGCACGAGTAAAAAAGATTAACGAAACCACCAAAATGTCTTTACAATAGCATTACGTAAAATATGTCTAGCATCTTCATAAAACCATTCAACGAGTAGTAAACTTAGCTCGAATACCTTTTGATTTATTCGCTAGGGGCTCAATTCACAATAAATTCGGCTCCAAAAGCAACAAGAGGCAATTCGCTTTTATTGTGCCTGTAAATACATTGAAATGTATGTGAATGACAGCGGCATAAATCTGTTATTACCCAGTGTTTTGTTTATAGATTTTTATGATGTAGATACGTATTTATCTGAAGCATGAGGTCATTGACTTTGTGGATTGTAGTACAAAGGTGACAGGATTATTTTGTCTTTATGTAAGAACCTTTGTCCTGGCCATCTTAACTGACTGACTGACAAATAGACAACGCACAGCAACCTTTGAATTGTCAGTGTAATTGTCTTGATGCGTAGCGTGCCCTCAGAAACAAAATTCACCAAACTCAACCCCTTGAACGGGGTTTTACGTTCGTATAAAAAGCTTTTACGCTAAAGGAGTAGCGATTCCACTAGCTAACTCATAAGTAGTTTCTACCTATACTCTTTCAGGTAGCGAACTATGCTTATTGCATTCAAATTAGTCTAGTCATTGCAGGGGGAATATACTTTAAAATCTATGTCCATTATACAAGTGAATTCTGCGTGGAATATTGATAATGAATTACCTGCGCAAAGCAGATTTACTACCAATTACAGGTCAGATTTGAAGAAAAAAATCGTTCTAAGTGGACAAAGTCACTGCTGGACATATGGCACCCTCATACGTTTCCAGGAAGAGCGGGTTTGAACCTATTTACGAGTCCTTTCCTATTTACGGAAAGCTGTAAGACGTTTTGATAACATATCCTAGGTAGTACTACCAGGCTTGCTCAGCGGCTGGACCGTCCTCTCAGCGTAATAAACAGAAACAGGAAAGACTGAACATATCTATAATTTATTTTATTAATTACCAATTTAGTAGGCAGCGCGACCTATCGTACTGAAAATACTTTTTCTTTCATTTGACGATCCTATAAAAGCACCCAACGTCCATTCCTAATAAAGAAATGCAAATTATTTTAGAGCGGCTGTTAAATCCCCGTTTAAAGGTTGGGGCGTTTAATTAAATAAAGAGGAAATCATCATTTTATGTCCACGTTTTAATAGATATTTAGGGAATTCCTGCTTTATACTTGTACAACAACGATTTTACCGTAACGCGTAACCAAAGGTTACCTAAATAGATAAAATATAACCTTTGGGGACTTGGGACCACTTGCGCAACAATCTGATTTAATTTAATTTAGCTAATCACGTTAGCAAGATAAACATTTTTTAGCGTAACCGATAGCGACTTAATTTTCCTTGCGCATGATGTAAAACGTAACTTGCTTCCTAAATGCATTTAGGGGCTCGCTAAATACATTTAGTGATCGTTGTGCAAGCGGTCCTAAGAAACACAAGTACACCAGATAGAAAATGAGTACGTCTGGATGGATGGTAGTTTCAGGTGGTCTTCTATCAATCAACTGTTATGGTTCCCATAGTACAAGCTATGCTTAGTTTGGGGCTAGATGATGCGTAGAAATTTCCACAGAAAAAAAGTATTCTACCATCGCCAACTCATACACCTAATGTGTATAAAATGGGTGTACCTAACTTGTCGTGGTAATCAATAAAGAGTTATCTATCTACACCCCAACTATATCCAGGAAGAACGATTTCGAACCTCCGTCCACCGACTTCCCGCGATCTCACAACGTCTCGGTGCATCTGGTAGCCTAATAAATATATTTTTACCTTCATAACTATCGTAAGTCAAAACAAAACACTACGAAAATAAACTCTCTCTTCTGAAAATTATGAACACCAAGTCTCATTTCAAACTTACAAATTAAAAGCCACTGGCGTAGGTAATAACTAATAAGAATTGCTTAAAACTGGGTTAAAACTCGGTAGAACAAGTTGGCGAGTTCGTCCGGAACTTATACGGAATCTTTGGTATTATAAAGGAAATGCAATTCTAGCTTGTAATCAGGATATGAGAGAGATTCAGCACGTTAATCATGGATCTTAGTCCACCTATACCGTGGTCTGGGGGTCGCATAATAATAATAATAATAATGCTGGACAATCCACACAGCATCATCTAACCCCAAGCTAAGCAGAGCTTGTGTTATGGGTACTAGATGACTGATATACTTAATACAATACATTACATACATATTTTTATTATACATAGAAAACACCCAGAACACCCGGAATAAATATTTGCAGATCGTACAAACATTTATCCCAAGGTGGAAATCGAACCCGCAACCTCCTGCGTCGCAGGCGATTCGCGCAGGGTTCGATTCCCGCCTTGGGATAAATATTTGTACGATCTGCAAATATTTATTTCGGGTGTTCTGGGTGTTTTCTATGTATAATAAAAAAATATCTATACATGTAATATAGTATTGTATTAAGTATATCAGTCATCTAGTACCTATAACACAAGCTCTGCTTAGCTTGGGGCTAGATGATGCTGTGTGGATTGTCCAGCATTATTATTATTATTATAATCCCCAAGCACGGTAGATATCCCCTCCGATGCCTTAATACCAAGTACCTACTCGAAATTCTTCGAGGATGTCTAAGGGGGTTAATCAGAGGTACGTACATCCAGATAGTACATTTGGTACATACTTTCATTATGCGATAGTTAGTATTCCATACGTGACAGGTTGCAAGCCCATCGCCGCTACTAGAATACTAACTGGTTTCCTCACGTCGTTTCTCTTTACCGTTTGAGAGGATTGGCATTGCGCGCATAATTGGCATTCGAACGGAAAAATCCATTGTTACACGACCGAATTTGAGCCCACAACCTTAGCATCAGTAAGAATGTCAACCAGGTAGAAGATGCTATCTATTCCAAATTCCATTAAAATTGCAGCCGCTACGTTGTGATTATACTTTTTTACTGGCAATATCGTTAGTAGAATTTAATTTTATCCACAGCCTCAGAACCGATATTATAATGACGTCACCCTCACTCGGTCAATGCCCGGCCTCAAAAACGACGACCTCAAACCCTAACTGCAAAATATTCGTATTATTCCCATATAAACACACGAGCCAAGTTTGCCGTGACATTTATAAGCCCGCCAAGCTATTCAAATTAACAAGAAAAATACAGCGCAAACAAAAAGGCATTAATCCGGAGAGATAGGTAGGTACCTAAATTTTGGGCACAGTACGGTCTGAAGTACAGTACATATGGTACAGAAAGGTTTTCAATATCTCTATTTTGATTCTGCTTCTCATGTAGGTACTATGAGTTAAATAAGCTCTAGCAGTAGGTTAAAGCTTAAGTAATTTCTAGATAAAGTAAAGTAATTTCTTAGCATAAGAAGCAAAAAAATCAACCATCTTGAATTTAGCCATTTAAGGGAAGTAAGCTTGTGCCTTCTAGGCTTAGTCGCGAGGAACTGGCGCTTAGATTCACCTAGATTTAAGACGTTTCAAGATGATCCCTGCGGATATTACTGAATAAATGCTTTTTGACTTTGACTTTGCCTGCTTTTTGAGTGTGCTTGTCTATGTAGAATCAAAAGTTCCAATATCGTCAGGATGTGAACAGAATCGATAGTGAAAATGAAAATTCTATTCTAAATTATTGACATAGCGACATCTAGCGACCTACATGGGAACTATCCTGGATGGCTCCCACAAAGTTATACAGAGATGGACTATAATAATTATAAAATACTTTCGGATATAATTTGTTGGTCCTAGGTAGAAGACTTCCCTTTTCGTTAAAGAACTAACATTTCCACTTTGTTCTGCTCAAGACCAAGCGTAATAAAGTAAAATAATGGGACTCTTCTTTTTTCTTAGTCTAGTGTAAAATGTGACGTAGCATGGAAACAATTTTGATGCGTTTCCACGTTTGATGTGTTGTATTAGTTACGTGTTGTCGGCACAACGTGTTTTGGTGTTATTAACAGATTTTTTACATTCAACTATACTGATTGACTGTGTATTTTAAATTTTACTGTTTTTGTTCGCATAATATGAAAATGAGTTTGAAACGCCATCGGCCCAGGCGACGGCGGCACTGCGTCGCCCAACTTTGATGACTCTCCACTTGATTTAGATTCATAGCTTTTCTGATGTCATCTGGATTGCTGACTTACACTTTGATGTTAGTTTTCTGTTCGTTGTAATGGCTTTTTGACGATGAACGATCGAAGGGCACTCAATGTCTAGAGGGAATTACCGTTATTCGGAAATGATTGATTTACACCGAAATAAATTTGTAAGTATTAAAATAAACTTATAGAGGTTGATATAGGGACCTAAAGGGATCTGTGGTGATGGTGAAAAAGGTACCTACCTAAAGGTAAAGGTAAGTACTTTCTTTTTTGAACTAGAGTAATTACTCGGTTTTTTTTTTTTTTATGCCATAGCAGGCAGACGAGCAGACGGGCCACCTAATGGAAAATGGTCACCGTCGCCCATGGACACCTGCAACACCAGAGGCGATGCCGATGCGCTGCCGACCTAAATTACTAAATAGTAAATAACTAATTACTAAATAGTATTTTTTCTTTGTTTCATATTGGATAGAGAATCGACAGGTTCATTCAACTTTGATCTCATTTGGAACTGCTTGAAGGCATTATTATTTCCTTATCCAATTACCGCAATACGATCACTAGTAGACTTTTTTAGAAGGAAATTGATACTTGTAAATTGTATTCTGTAACCAACTAGGGTTGATACAATAGGAGCAGTTTTGTTGTAGTCAATTTATAGTAGGTATCTTTTTCAAAAAGAAAAACTTAAATCTACTATGATTATCAACTTTTGCATATACTTTTACTCAGGATCCAATAAAAAATCCTTGCCCAATTTGAAGGTGAGCGAAGTTACCTAGATTGGTATCACCCTAATGAATATTGGAATATCGACGCCGATAGCGGCCAATCTCGTGCGGAAAACACGAAATATGCAAATAACTTTAAAATTGACTTTGGAATAGCGCGAACTTCAAGCATCTTAGCGTGTTTTCCGTAATCCGCGGCCGATGGCAAAAACAAAAGATTTCTGACACTGTTTACACTGCTGATGGTATTTACATTACGATTTTGCTTGTATTATTAATGGGAAGCTCCAAAGTTAAGAATTCGATGGCTTGGTTTTCCGTGGTGTTGTTCTTAACGCTTTTCACGATCATCGTGTTTTTGCAACTAAGTACTGAGAGATGTAAACAAACCATCAAGTTTTATTGACTTTGAACGCTCGATTGGGGAGAACGCTTTTTACATCAATCGTTGGAAATAACTGCTTACTGACTTCTGACAATAAGACCTCTTGCTCTAAGGCGACCAGAAAATGGCTTTCTAAATAAAGTATCCTTCGAGGGCGTATGTCAGCTGAGTAGTGTGAGCGGGCCATAGAATAAATTGACCCATGGGACGACCGTGTATCTCCATAAAAGCTTTATGTTCCGTGAAGTGGACGCGGCATTCCGACGGTCCACTGCGTGAATGCCAGAATTAGGCTGAATTTTCGCTGGTCATAAAGAACATTGCCATGGCTAAAATAATTTTATTCGTGTGTAAGGTTAGTGGATGGATTGATTTATGGTTTTTTTCATTTGGTTCCTTGATTTGTACTTGTAAGAACTTGTAAGACTACTTCTTTGATAACCAGAAAAATCACTAAGTAAATGAAAATTACATGGATAACCTTGCTTTTATGCATATTTTACACAAACATTTTATATCAGTACCAACCTATATATTTACGATAATCATTTAAAAAAATATATAAAGAAGTACGTACGCTGAGCAGTGACCATTTTGGTTAATATTTTAATTTCTATTGTTCGTTTACTTATGTCTAGTTTTAAGCTTTTAACAAAACAAAATAAATCTTTACTTTACTTTTAGTAACCAGTCAAATAAGTAAACAAAACGCTTTTAAAAATTGCTTTAATTATTTGTGTAACCATAAAAGCAATTCGGAAAGAGAGTCCCCGAGGGTGAAGAACTTTTGTTCTTTACTATTATTACTTTTAGTATTACTATTTAGTACTATTTAGAATTACTATTATATCTACTATTATATTATTTTTATAGTTATTACTTATCCAAATAGTCCAAGCATACCTAGATAAATTTTACAAAAAGCAGGTCGTTGGTAGGTATATGAATTGTTATTTATATATAAGTGCTACATAACAATTTATTTAGCAAGGACCTACACATCGTTTGACATTATAATGTAGGACTTAGGACCCGAAGTGAAACATTTGAAAGCTTTTGAAAGCCTTTGTGGTGAGTATACGTAGGAATTGTCTAGCAAAGACAAATAAAATTTCTGAGATGGGTACTTGAAACAACAATTGTTTAAGCTTAGACAATTTTCTGAAATCACCTGTTTATTTTACATTATATCTTGCCGGCTTTGACTTCGTTTTCCCTTGGATATAGGCAACACGGTTACACGGGGGATACAGGGTGCAACAGACTACTTCTGGAAACTTAACGGTGCTTGGCGGTAGAAGTATTCACTAAGAACTCTACTACTACCATAAAACCTACCTTTCAGCAGTTGGTTATATATCATTCACATATTCAAAACATTCCACAGTAAATTCAGTAGATACCTACTTACTTGAGCGTTTCGCTGCGTTTTGAATTAACTTACTGAATTTTAGACCCACATACCTATATACTACTGAGGCAGTATGAGAGATTCAGAAACTATTTCTCAGAATCCAAAGCAACAACGAACTTTATGCTATTGTTGCCAACTAGTCGTTTTTGCGGTTAGATCTAACAAGTTTTACAGTAGTCGGTACTACCTGCGTCTATTCATAGAATAATCTTAGAAAATATGCTTTGTTTCCCTTGATTATATTGCGGGTGAACACAAGTGAAATGCGTGCGACTTCGCCCGCGTAAATTTATTTGTTTCTATACAAACGTACCCGTTAGGTGTTGAATTTTGGGAATTATTTTCTTAGCACATTTACGCACCAAGACAAATATACCTTGAATATTACAAGTCTACGACCAGTGGTTTAGGCTGTGCGTTGTCTATATGTCAGTCAGTCAGGAAAAAGATTCTTATAATTGATATATTTTTTTTATGCGTCCAAAATGCTATAAAATCACCGTGGTTTTGTAAGGTTCGTCCGTGTGTTTCTTTTTATATAACTGATGAAACAAGCAGATGGCCCACCTGATGTTAAGTTATTACCATCGCCTATAACAAAGTATTGCCTCGTAGTTAACGCTCATTAGGAATGTGCCCAACGATGCATTGCTCAGCGTCTATCAACCATCATGTGCCGGTAATTTCACCCACACCCTTCAAATCGGAAAACAGCAAGCTGCTTGGTGGCAGAAAAAGACATGGTGGTAGGTAGTACTTCCCCGGGCGAGCTCTTAACAAAGAGCTCTACTACTATACTATAACCAAAACAAATACAATTTCAGGTTCTAGCTTATAATACCGAAAGGAGTTGACAACATTGCTCTAAAGTTAGTTGGTATCTCGGCTCTCTGATATCTGTACCAAGATTTCGTTTGTACACGTGTCTCGTTAGACTCCTCGCAAACTCGCTGTTACGTGACCAGTTACTAATATTTGCAGTGTAAATTCTGACTTGACATGAGAATTCTCAGCAGTTAAAGATATTGGATTTTCAACCCTAACTGAGTAGCGACTCATGAGAAATTGTGACGTTCAATCACGTACGTAAAAATCTTTTTAGAAAGTTGGTGAGTTTATTATACCTGCAAGTAACTATCCTTTCCCGCGATTGTCAACTTATCTATCAAAACCCCACTGATATCGATCGTTTCTGAGCTGATCTTGTAAATGGCCAGTGTTTAGCTGATCTGTCAAAAAAAGTTTGCGTAAAAAATTGCGTTACTATGCGGTTTATAAATTATAACATGTTCACAAATGAAATTACTCAATTACCTACGTCGAGTAGACAATGGATAAATATAAGACCTTTCATTTTCGACATTTTCATTCGTCTATTCGACAACTATTGACACTGAATATATATTTACTATAAAAATGTTTAAAACAGTCAAAGAAAAAATGAATAAGCCGGCTTTATATTTAGCCAATGCCTTGAGCAATCTACAGATCATGAGATTAGTCCTTTCAATTCGCTGCTCAAAAAGCTCAATAAAAATGAAGTCCTTCAACGCAGCTGCGTCTATGATCGGGTTCTGTTTCGCTTTGAGCGAATGGTGTCTCTCAACTCAATAACCCCCTTATACCTCCCCCTACCCTTACAGTCGAAGCATCTCTACCCAAGCTTTGTTCTCTTTGAAGTACAAGCGTACAGTAGTGAGACTAAAAGTACATTGTCACTTTACAAATGGTGCTCAATTACCTTTTCAAGTAATATTTTCTTTTAATCGTGTTGTTTCTGTATAGTTTTTGACATTCAGTACAAAATATCGCTCAATACAACCTCACGCTCTGTCTGCAAAGTTGATTGTGATAATCATAGCGGTAGCAAGATCCAGCATGTAAAAGCATTTTTATGCTGCTTATATCTTCCAAATAGTGCGCTTATCGTTAATGAAATCACTGGCAATTGTTGGCAAAGAAATATATAAAAAAAAAACTATTAAGTAACCTAGATGATGGTTCTTGGTGTGTAGGATCGATAGAAATTTAAAAAAGAAAATAGCATCACTTCAATCTCTAAGCACGGTAGGTATTACCCCAGATCTCTTATTACAAAATACCTAGGTACTCAAGATTCTGCGAGGATGTCTAAGGAGATAGTCAAAGGAACGTCCAGATATTAGATATTACATTTGGATTATACAATTAAAAAAAAAACCAGTGCATTTTTCAATAGTAAATTTTATGATTATGCTCATTCTTTTGTTTTTTTAGCTACATGCTTATACTAAGGTCTGTACGAAGCCGTCTAAGACCAAATAGGATATTTTCTAAGAATATCTCACATTTAAAAGCTTTTTAAATAATAGTGACAATTTGCTAGTGGTTCTATCTACTTTGCACCACTCAACCTCCTATAGACTGACGTGCCGTATCTGTCACATCAAGACATGCTTTGAACTTTATGGAGTTAGAATTTCGAAACATTTACATACAGCGGAGAGAAATCAATTTATATACCCATGGAAAATGCCATGGAAAAGTCAGCATTAAACTTTGAAATACTTTAGAAATGTGAAAACCTTTTCAGCACTCAACGGCGAAATATATATACCTATACTTAAGTTAGTACCTAAATAATATATACTCATTACTCATCACCATCTTGCCTTGCAGTTGCCTTGTCGGTGAAGTTTGATACAGGGACCGAGAGACTCTTGTCAAAAAATTTTGGAAGGGATGATTTAAGTATTCAGTCATCTTGAAGTTGAATGAAACAATGAAAATATCCTTGAAACTTTAAAACTAAGAAAAAAAACAGCCTGTGCCAAAAATCGAAAAAATTACCCACTAGCTCATTTACACAGTAATTAATTTGATGCAAAGCAGTACCTCTGATTTATTGTACCGGTTTAATTTAAAGCAGAAACCGGTATCGTAGGTACCTGCAATTATGTAAAACCGGTATACCCGCTATATAATATACCGTTTTGAAGAGCAACAGTACGTTTTTGATAATAATTCTAGTTTGCAATAAGCATGGAATATATTCCGAGAAATATTTTGAGGTGGATCTGTTTTTTGCAATAGGTTTATTTTAACCCTAGTAATAACATTTCAGCATGCAGCTTTTCATATGCATACACTAGCAAAATGCACGCGACTTTACCCGCGTGAACTTATTTTCATGCAATCTTCAACGCCTCCTGTACACTACCTGTTCAGGTGTTGAATTTCGGGAGGTTTCTTTCTTAGTGCACCTCTACGCATAAAGATAAATATACCATGAAGTCTCTACGACCAGTGGTTTAAGCTGTGCGTTGTCTATATGTTAGTCAGTCAGTCAGGACTAAGTTTCTTACAATAGGTATAGATAGTGAGTGATAGATGATAGTAATGAATAAATCTCTTATCGACCCTGACCTTTGTACCAACTTGGTACAAGTACAATATTTTATTTCACTTAGTACATACTAAATTATATTCGAAGAATGGGCATATAACTTTCCGTTTTTGAAAGCTATCGTATCAGTTCAGTTGAGATGCGTATATTTCTTCCGTTAATTTTGGTTGTTTAAGAAAGCAATTTGATAAGAAAACAAACGAAGGCGTGCTTTATCGCCAAACCAAATTGAATTCACGATTAATAAGTTGAGAAAACATGGGTTTGTTTGCCCGCATCCCCTACGTTACGGCACGTATACGGCCCCATTAGGTATACCTACCTACCTTAGACCTATTGACTTAGCGCCAGCGCAAACTGAAGCATGCGGCAGGAGAGTACTTTAAATTAATTTCACATGTCTACGTCAACACCTCTCGGAGCCCTTTCATATGCCACCGTAATTAATACTTTCATTCACTTAGATAATACACCTACCTCAATCACTGACTAATTTCATAAACTCTGCTTAGTCAATTTTCGCTGACCGTTGAAGTCAGCGTTCATGAAGACATTAGAAACGGAGTTACCGATGTAAGCAACCCTAGACCTAGAAACAATTAAAACTATTACCCATTTTAAAAGTTTTCGCTGCTGAAATACATACTGAAGACTTATTTACACAGGTATTTATCGCATAGATATTACCAGTTCAGAAATATAGTAATGTGTGATAAATATCCGTATATGACGTGTTCAATAAATAAAAAGTAGTTGTATTTTGATTTCCCGCGACAAAATATAAAAATTGTATGTGTTGTGTTGTGGGAGTGTTTTTTCTAGATGTTTTGGTCCGTTGTAAGGACAATCGTATAATTAAATAATAATAAGGCAGTTCTTAATTCAAATAAAGACTAATAAATATATTTAGAAATCTAACGATCTACGGCGCGGGATTTTCATTCTACCATATAATCATTCTGAATCGCTACTTTATATGAGAAATAATCTAATATCCGTATATTTTGAAAAAACTTCATAGATTATTGATCGAGTTTCGCCTAAAGCTGTTGCATACAGACGTAGATCGGATCGGTCTTTCTAGCGTTACAGCGTTTATAAATTCGTAAATCTCCGTTGCTCTGAAATATTTGCTATCTGGATGCAAATTCCATTTTAGATTACCACTAGGCCACTAATTAGCAAACGAACGCTTTTTTATATCCAGGTCCCAAGTGCAGGAAGCTATGTTTTACAACTTAGTGCCACAAAGCAATTTGAATTTAAATTGCGTGTCACACACGGCATAGGGATTTGGTACAGACGTTGTCACGTGACCGATTCGCGCGGAAACACGCGCTTGATGGATGCCCTGTGATTGAGTTGCCAATGCTGCCATGCCAACAGGAGCAGACGTGCCTACGTGCCTTTGTAGCATGTTCATTTCAAATAGGTAGATCACGTACAGCACTTTTACTTATTTATTAATTTCTTCAGTAGATTTTTATGCTACTGCTGGTGGAACAAGAATATAGCCCACCAGCCGGGCTAAAATGTGCAACGTGAGATGTTGCGCTTGACACGAGATATTTTTTGTATTGGTTGCCATGTTAAAAATTGTAGACAAAAGACCCACGAATAGGCAAAACATTAGCGTTAAGTCTTCATTAGACATAACGAGATCGGTTTTTAGCACTGTCAAGTATTTGCTATCTTCATCTGTCAAGTTTCATGTATCATTACTTGTGCATCGTAAAACAGGCTTTACATTATAGAAAATACCACTGAATATTGCTTGTAGTTGCAATAACGATATTTTAAAGAAACGCATCAGTAAACACTGCCGTAGCGCAAACATAAAACTAAAAGACGAGCTCAATTTACAGCGTCAGAAACACATTATAAAGAGGAAAATGCTATGAAATTTTATATCCAGTGCATTGAAAGTTATAGGGTCGAACTACACTTACGTGGTATAAAACAGACAAACTGGGTATAAAACAGTAAAGTACGCAAAATTATACATGCCTATTAAAGCCTTGAAAATATACAGAGTATAAACAGACCACTCGTATAATACATTATCTGACTTAAGGTACAGTCAACAACAAAAGTAGATTTACATTTTCAGTTATTAAATGTCAATTTTCTCTGGATTTAAAAAGTGAACTGAGGCCTAGCTGCAATACATTTGTGGCGTAAGCAGATCGTGTTGTCATTTCAATTACATTGCGCGGTATCGATAACTCAACGGCGAGATATTATTTGGTTGCCACGCAATATAACTTGGATATCTGTACAATACGCTTACGCCACAAACGTCGAACTGATTCATGCTGTCAAATTTATTTATTCAGTTTGTATATAATTATGTAAGTGATTTCATCAACTGACTGTTTAGACGGAGTTCAGATTCAGAGATTTCATGATTTTCGGGTTTCTCCTATGTAACAGTCATTTGTATGTAATACAGTAATATCTAGAACAGCCGACTGTACCTAAGTTTAAAACTTTAACTTACCTTTTTATGTGTGACCCGCGTGGATTCCAAATCTGAAATGGATAAAAATAATTTAATTTTATAAAAAATGTTTTATAAGTCAAACAGTTATTCAGGGCACGTTCTACTAAGTAGAAGCCTGCGAGTTCGGCAGCATAAAGCTATTTTTATACTCACAAACTTTCACCTTCGCACCCCTGGGTTGAGTTTCAGGAATTCCTTCCTTAGTACGCACCAAGCCAAATATACCCAAAGGTCAACGCAATTTTATGCGTAAAAATACTTGCTATAACGATGTTATACTACACTTTTCAATGTGAGCTAAATTAGTAAAGTACCTAAGCTGAACTAATTTAGCGCATTGTTTAAAAAGAAAGGTTTTTCTAAAACAAAGACCTTAAAATTCTTGAATTCTTTAATAGCGAATAAAATATGTATATCTATTAGTGGCACTAATAACTTTCATCATGTTTAACTTTTTGTAGATTTCAATAGGACTTTCACAGTTAGCAACTGTATTATAACTAATTTGCAAACGTGAAAACCTATAATTGGCTTTCCGGTTCTATCCCTATGTTATTTAGTTAGTATAAGCTGTTGGTTTTCCAATAAATAAATAAATAAAATTGAAATCCGTGCGTACTTAGTCTAAAAGTCTTGATTATAGAACGATGTGATAACTATCTAGTATAGACCTAGGATTTGCGACGTGAGCTAAGTTAGTAAGTAAACTAAACGAATTTAGTGCATTGTTTAAAGAGAAACATCCTCCTAAAACAAGGAACTTTAATTTAAACTGGAATGCGTATGGCTACATGACTAAAATTTTGTCTGATTAAAGAACCTTCAAGTTATAGTGCTAGGTGCTTCATTCATCCTGATGATCACGCATGCAAGAAATGGATAGAGGACTTCCAAAAACGCATATACTCTTCCGGTATTTCACCACCAAGGGATATCATTCATTTTTAAACTTCCTTTGTTTTTCGCATACGCATTCTAGTTGAAACAAAAGATCTTTGTTGTAAACATCGTCGACTCGTGTTGTCACAGACGTTTAACTGCTCTAACAAACGTGTCGTTGCCAGATACCTAGATACCTGTGTAAACTTTTCTAATTGTGGCTCTACCTTCAAAAGCATAGTGCGTAGCAAAGCAGTGATATAACTTTACTGTTCCGCATACGACATAGGCGCAGAATGAAGTATATATAAAAGAGCCAACTTTAGTGACACAAGTTAAAATTGAGATATTGAAGAAGGGACCTGTAGAAGGAAAGCAACTCTATTATATATCCTACTACTATTTTTATAATAATATTATAGGCACCTATGTCACAAATTGTTTTTTTTATTACACGCTCCTGTATTGCATTTTATTCCTTTGTTCCACATAGCAGTTTGACGCAAGTGCCTTTAGTAATTAAACATTATTAAAAATTCTTTCTTTCTCGCCGAGGAAATGACTGGGAACATTTTCTACTTGCTCGTTTATTCCGTCTATGAATGACAAAGTAACATTAAAGTCTCATGATGGACGATCAATACAAAGAATCCGTAAGAATACGATCATAACAATGGTTAAAAAGAAGAACAACAAAGCAAAGCATCTGCAATATTCAGCTCTTTGAATTAAGGCTTGTCCAGAGTTGGTCCTTAACAGCGCAATTTTTAAACGGTTTTATATTCATACGGAACGCTTTTGATTGCACAACAAAACTCTAATTAACATTGAAGCTGAATAAGGTAATTTAGGTACTCAAAAAGTAGTCCATCTTTTTATTTTACTGATAGAACTATTACTACAACGGAGAGTTAAAAATTATGGCTAAGCACTCTAGTTAGATTTGAAATGCTACTCTCAGTACGCATTCCCATAATGTGCTCCTAACACTGCTCGGTTCCTATATTTTACGTACAACCGTTAGTAGCAATTCGGTTCGTAATCAATTAAATAGTCTCTCATCTCATTTAAACTGTCAACCACTTGCACTGAGATGATAGATTATCTGACAGGCAACGTATTATTAACATACGCTTGTGGAATATTAGGTCTCAAAGTCAAAAGGCATTAATTCATAGCATCAAAGTGATCACTTAGAATAGTTTATGACAGGGTAACCTAGGTTCTAGGTCCTCGCGACCAAGCTTAGTAGAACAGAAAAGAAACTTACTTAAAATAATGTTATAATATGAAACTCCAGTGTGGTCATAATCAAACTTAGTGAGGTAAATGCAATATAGAATTGTCTAAACCAGACTGACGACTGAACCGCAACGTTTCGCCATCTGTATAGCAAAGGTTTTATAAATCGGTTACCATTCGCATTCACACATCAATAAAACATTCGAATGCATTATTCAAGATCAAAATCAAATGAGATACTTGACACTTTCGATCTGTATAAAGAATGGATCGTTTACAAAATGTCACAGAAGATCTTCTACGCCACTCATCGCTAGGGCTATCATCGCTATATTATTATTTATGACACATCATAAATTTAAGATAAATGATTCAGAATATAACCAGTAATAAGGAGATCAGAGACTTTGCTTGTGTAATGTCATTTTCAATCAAACTTCAACACCGTTCTGTACCCGTTTAGTGGTTTAATTTCGGGAATACCTTTCTTAGTACACCTCTACGCACCAAGACGAATATACCCTGACAATTTCAAGTCTCTACGACTAGTGTTTTAGGCTATGCGTTGCCTATATATCAGTCAGTCAGTCAGGATAAATATTCTTTTAATTGGTAGTTATGTTACAATATTTTTATAGTAGCGATCCAATATGTTATTTTAAAATCGTATCAACAGCACCGTCGCGTTGTAGAATCGTGATTATTAATTAATTAAACGAATAGTTTAAATTATAAATAGATTATTTAGACATACATGAGTCTTTTTGAAACCAGTATCGGGTTTCTGCTAAAACTTGTTTACGGAGGCTGGGGAGTAGAGGTTCTCGAATGGCGACCACGAACCGGAAGACGAAGCGTAGGACGTCCTCGTACCCGATGGACTGACGACATTATTAGGACCGCGGGAAGACGATGGATGGAAAGGGCTGGTTATGCAAACTGTAGTAGGTACTTCAGTGACGTCAGAATTAGTTACTTTTTGCATACTCCGCGACTTTCAAGCAAAGGTCTTTGAGGTGGTGTAATATTTTTTAACTGAGTTGCTTCTAAATACAAGACAAAAAACCTAAAAGCAATTAAACACCCTTGCGGATTTGACTATGATACACGATAGACTAAACTGAGGCAACCCTAGCGTCAAATGAAAGCACGTCGAACTGAATGCATCGCAAATAACATTCCGTATTTATTGTGTTGGCGTATGCAATTATCAGCTCTTTGCCTATGCAAATAGATCTATCGATTGACTACCATTGACTACCGATCGGAATATTGTGTCACAACAAATAGAATTACATTGTTCGCGAAAACAAGTTCTGATACAAATAATGCTTGCATATTGGAAATAGCCGACTGAAGGTAGAAGAAATATAAGAATGAAAGAAAATCACCGGTGGAGTGGGAGCGATCTCGCTTTCTGATCGTAAGGTCGTGGGGTCAAATCTAGTGCGTAGGGCACATCATTTTTTAAGAAACATTCGTTAGTTCACGGCGGATTTAAGTGCACGTCTTGAGAATCAGAAGGCAAAGGGCCTGTTACACCAATTATGTTTATAACTTACTAGCGGCCGCTCGCAGCTTTGCCTGCGTGGCAGTTTTTTCTCGTTCCCGTTATTTTTTCGAGATAAAAGTAGCCTATATGTTAATCCAGGTTGCAATCTATAATTATTCCAAATTTCATCCAAATCGGTCCACTGGTTAGAGCGTGAAAGAGTAACAAACATCCATCCATCCATCCATCCATACTTACAAACTTTTGCGTTTATAACCAGTAATAATAATAAATAATTATAGAAAAAAAACTTTGAAAATAATCATATATCTTATTATATGAATAATATTACGTGTACTAGGTACTTATTGTTCATCTTTCTAATAATATTATTATTAGAATTAGTTGGTACAACTGCAGGCCCCTCATTTGGCTTACGCCGCTCAGGCAGAAAACTGTAAAATTTGCCTCGGTCCCTTTGCACCCTCGGTAAATACTTTATAATACCTACCCTCGCAACGTGAGCAAATACACCCACCCTGAGCATTAAATCTGGTGTATTCGAATCGCTAACAAGTTAGTCACAAAATTAAAGCTAAAAACAAACTGGAACCGAATAAATTTGAGTTTTGCCAAAGTCAGAATGCATGCATGCAAAACGAAGTTTATGCAGAAACAATAAAGAAACTTTCGTATTGTCGTTTTCAGTTACACCGCGCGGGCGGTGCAAAAATTAACTATGGAGCGACTGCCGAGCTGCCCCGCAGTGCACCTCAAAACGACATACGAAAGGAAACAAGTGGCTTAAAAAAGTCCTTCGTCTTTGCCCCCTTTAGGACCCCATCAACAACAAACTATAGCCCTACCAAATTTCATACAGATCGTATTAACAATTCGAAAGTTATCCTCAAACAAACAAACACAACTACAACCATATAAACATACAATGCCAAATAGCCCAAGTTGACTTTGAAGATAATTTTTATTTTCTGAGTGAATGAATTCGATGCATAAAACCAATCATTTAAGGCGTATTAGCTTCAAAATAAACTATACCAATTAGATGAATCTTTGCCCTGCCGACTGACTGACATACATAGACAACGTACCACCTAAACCGCTGGCCGTCGAGATTTGAATTTTGCAGGGAGATTCGTATTGATGCGTGGAAACATACTAAGAAAAAAAATCCCGAAATTCAACCCCTAAACGGGTTCAGTAGGGTTTGAAATTCGTATAAAAATAACTTCATGCAGACGAAAGTTTAAAATATAAATATAAAGCATTCAAACTTACAACCATTCTACAAAATACATAATACAAAAAGGATACAAAAGCAACTAGCATAGATCACTGTGGTTCTGTTGGTCCTACATGTCTCACTGGTCACGACCTAATAAAAGTAACTAAAGCTCCATCTATCCGGAACCGTCTCAATACACCTGCATTACTGGAAACAAACCTACAATACCGTTCGCTTTCCGAGAAGAATGAAGTCGTGTCCATTTAACCGTACTGAACCTGCCAACCAACAGTAACACCTATATCTAAGCAGTAAGGTTCAAAAGTCTTTAGAAGATCTCGGCTCGACCTGTCTACTAACTCATCAGTTAGAGCCGGTACCGTTGTGTGGCCTTAATCAGAAATGTTTGGTAAATGATACCTACAGGAAATGCAAAATATTTATAAAATCTGTCAAAAGATAAACAATGCTTTTCATATTTTTATCTCTTTCCAATGTATAATAATAAACTGGGACAGAAACTCTGTGCACTGTTTAGATTTCAGTAACATTTTTAAGGTTGCTCTCATGGAGTTCGGTTTATTTTCAACCTGAGGAAAAATTACCTAAAAATGTTGTATTTCAAGGACGCATTAATTGACATACAGTCATCACAATGCAAGTTCCATAATTACATTACCTAACTCTCAGAATGATTCCTTTTGAAATCAAACGGCCAAAAGCAGATTTTCATTTATAAATTGGCTAAAGAAACACACGTTTGAGTGAGTGTATTTCATTTTCAAACTTCCGCACTCATTTCCACCCTCTTTCTTAGTACACGCGTCAATACAAAATGTGTTCACTGAAAGTTTTGAGTTATGATTTTATATCAGCCAGGGCAAATATTTTTATAAACATTATAATTTTTAATATAGTCGTAGATCGTAGTTGTATTCATATTGGAACGCATATTTACTGAAATAAAATGAAATGAAATTTAATATTGTCGAAACTGTGTACAAAAGGATCTTAAAACTAGGTGGAACAACAGTTTATCCATTATGGACGTACAATATTATTTAACTTATAAACTTATAATACTTAGTTAATTATATTAAAAATAAAATTTTACGAAAATCCTAGCTCAGTACAACTTTATGCAACACAACAAAATATACCTATAGAGTTCAACACGACCGACCCCTGCCTGACCGTTGCTAGTGTCCGGCCGCCATGCGTTTGATCTCAACCGCAATTAACTCTTCAACGTACAGAAACGAATAAACTAAAACTCCACGGAGCTGACGGCTATTATTACAGTGGAGACTTATTATACTCTCATAGAATATGCTTTAAAAGAATAACCTTGCTATAAAAAAAATAGCATCAAGACTTGAATCCCCAAGCACGGAAGATATCCGATCATTTAGTATCAAGCAACTCGAGCTTCTTCAAAGATGTCTAAGGGAGGTAGTCAGAGGTACGTCCAGATAGCCGTAGTAGTACGTCCAATTGGGAGGTTGCAAAACCATCGCAACTGCTAGAATACTGACTGGTTTTCTTACATGTTTTCCTTCACTGGCATTGCGCACATAATTTTTTCGAACGGAAAAATCTATTGGTGCACGACTGGATTTGAACCCACGACCTTAGCGTCAGAAGGCAGGGTCACTCCCACTAGGCCACCGTTAAATTTTGTGTGTTGAAATTATCACAAGGGGTTGATGTACTCAATAACTCAGCTCTATCACCAAAGCTAAGGCTGTTACATTGTAATAATGTTTTTGCTTTTGTGCTAGGATTATTAAACAAAAATAAAATGTAGATAGTAATGTGGTTTATCTTTAATGTTATTGCTATCAGCTGCCTGTGTAGAACGTAGTAGGTACAAACTAACTACAGAAACCATGTAAAAGAAGAAGAGCCTAAGCTAGGAAAGTAGTTTTAACAAGGCCCATTTTCTACTTGATCGCGGCCTAAGAGCCGAAGTAAATTGAGTCACGAGAGACGTGACAACAACACGATATCTATCACAAGATAGCTAGACAATGAGATGGCGCGTCCACGAACTTTTAGCAGATTGTATTCTTTATTTACCTACCCACTTATCTTCATTGCTTTTCGCATTGGCTATGGTATCTTTTTCTGATGAATAAATAAAACAGTCGATACGCTTAACTTAAACAAGTACGCATTATTATATTAGTGTGAGTTGATATTGAATATATCTTGTTTTTCGCCTTTTTTAGGGTTCCGTATCCAAAGAGTAAAACGGGACCCTAGACTCCGCGCTGTCTGTCTGTAGATACGATAAGATAATAAGAAAATGCTTATTTCCAACAAAAAATACAAATATTATTTTACAAAACAATCGGACTCCAGAATTGAAATTATTTTGTAACAAAAAATATAGCTATCTGTCTGTCTGTCTATCTGTCCGTCTGTCACCAGGCTTGTATCTCATAAACCGCGATAGTTAGAGAGTTGAAATTTTCACAGATGATGTATTTCTATTGCCACTATAGCAACATATACTAAAAGAATATAATAAATATTTATGAAGGCTCTCATACAACAAACGTGATTTTTTGCCGTTTTTATTATAGATAACGGTACGAAATCCTTCGAAGGCCGACTCGCACTTTGCCGGTATTTTAAAGATTGGACAGATAAAGACTGTAGTCAGATAGACAAACACTGCTGGCCGTGGACATGAAGGATTTGGAGTAGTAACATAGAGAGCCTTGCAAAAAGTCTACCAATTTATTGAAGTACCGAGTTAGTAGTTTATATACAAAAGCGAATCAGCAACTATAAAGCTAAAACGTGGTTTACTCGTCTAAGGCTAAAACTGAATGTTAATAAAAAATAAACCTAGTCGAGTATTTCATTTCCTAAAGAAATGGTTCGTGAGCTTACTGAACCGAGTGATTTACATTACGGCACTTGAAAGCAAAATGTTCTAAGTGAGGCGAGTATCACCTACTCATACTTTTGAATTGGACCAATGAAAACAACTGTGGTAAAACCAGGGTCAAACGTTAAATTGTCTGCAGAACTAACATGTACAACACGACAATATTTTGTCTACTCTTTGTCTTGTGCAAAATAGACATATCTCTCTGAAGAAAGTATTCTTCTTTATCTTTTCTAACCTCTTTATGCGATAAATCTTAATCTTGATGACGAAGTTTTCAACTTGATTAACAACAGAGATCCCCACGGCATTTTATCTAAATATTAACCACTAAAATCATTCTCGCCTTACACATATTATTAATTTCATCATGTTTGTTCGTTATTTGAAATGTGATTATTCGTCCGATAAATTGTCTGAATATTCATAATGTTCTACCAAAGCGGCTTACTCGAATAAGTCTAAAATCGAGTGAATCGAAATAGGACCATCCCGACCTCTGAGCCAGTCGTCCAGGAGATGTGGTTTGTCCAATTGCCACTACGCCACAACCCATATATAGTCAGCTCAACTCAGTCTGCGATGCGTTTAGCCAATTTTGTCATTACGTTAGCTAATTCCAAACCGTCTCATCGCTACCGTCGCTGGGCATATATGAGAACTCAGGGTATTTTAAATTAGATGCTAAGTATAGTGTGCGATTGTCGAGTTTATTATTTTATAATTTGTAACGTCCACTGCTAATCAAAGGAATACATTTGATAAGCCCCAGAGCCCTCATTTATGATAATTTTCTGTTTTTTTTTGACAGGATCCTAAGCCGCTGATCGAAGACATGTACTTGTCAGTGTATGTTTGTCTTGACAGAGGTGTTCTTTCTACATAAAGAATTCCTGAAAGGTGCAGCAATAGTTTGTACGTAAATAACATTTCTCAGTCTAAAAACCTGTGTACCTACGAAGCTTAGGCACTATTGAAATAAGGTTCAGAGATTCGAATATAATTTAACCTAAGTCAGACTTATTTATAGTCTCCTCTGGTACCTACACCTACCACAGAATACAGAAAATTATATTTCAGAAATTATATTTCCTCTTTCTGTGGTGTTATCTACCTAATTGCAAAACGCGGTCGACTTCTGCCGCGTGAAGTTATTTTTATACAAACTTCAACCCCCGCTGTACTTGTTTAGGGGATGAATTTCGCGAATTCCTAGTACACTTTTAGGTATTAAGATACAATATACCCCGAAAATTTCAAGACTACACCAGGGCTTAGGCTGTGCGTTGTCTATATATTAGTCAGTCAGCTTAGACAAAGATTTTATAGTTGGTATAGATTGTGAGTGACCGATCTACAAGATGCGCATTATTTTAGTCTGTGGCATCGTGACCAAACGGATGTGAAGTTTGTTTATCTAACAGCGCTGGTAATTCGGGATTCAGGCGAGCGACAGTTTGTTGGCCAATGCATTAGCGAGCTTACTTTTACCACACTGGTTATTTCAACACAATGCTCGTGCGCGTAGTACAAATAGTAGCACGTAGTATTTTTTAGCTGTCATAAAATATGAACAGATCACAGTTTTTTTTTACCTTGGAATCAATGAAAATTCAATTGTTTTAAAACTTCAAACAAAATGCGATATTCATACGCACTTGTGATCATAACATATCGCTTTAACCGTTGTTAGAGGCCAAGGTCGGAAAATGGCATTTGTTTAAATCACTGTTGATTCTAAGTCGCGAGAAACTGACACCTAGATTCACCAGGCGCCTGTTCCTCGCGACCAAGCCTAGAAGAACAGGCAAGAAAGTTACGGGTTGGTTCATTCGTGGTGTGTTTCTTTTTACAAAATATAATATGAAACTCCGTGTGGTACCAATCCAACTTAGTAGAATGTTTGTAAAAAGAAACATGTTGAGGCAATTATGATAAAAGTATTTTAGCGCAAAAGTTTTAGCATATCATGCGAAAACTTCTGTTTTGATTATAAAGAACCCGCTTTTATCACGGCGAGGGTGCATTAAAAACACACCTTAAAAGGTACGTCTAAAATGAAAAGTACAAAGAGTTACCACAGTTGAGTAAAATATGTTTAATAATATAATTTAAGTTTCCTAGTTTTATTTACACAGCCTACGTATTCCACAAATCAAGGATCGGTTTAATGAATAACATTATTATTTCATAATACAATTTTGGAACAGTAATTATAATATTATAGCGTTTTAAGCACTCCGTATTTATAAGCTTACGTATTTCAGGCGTATTCCTGTTTCAAGTAGAGATGAGTATTAGAACATTAGAAGTAGATAAGTACTTTCAGTAGGTACATTTATGCAAAGTAAAACTTAGGGGTTTATGTTATATAATTATTATGAATAGGTATAATATAAAAAAAAAATTTAGACTTAAAAAAAATATACACAGCGCGTGCTATTTAAAACTCGACGGTAATCTACTTATGGAACAAGCAGATGGCCCACCTGACGTTAAGTGGTTACCATCACCTATAACAATGTATTGTTTCGTAGGTTACGGTATATACCGGTACCAAAAACCGGAACACCCTTCAAACTGGAACATATCAAGCTATTTGGCGGAAAAATAAGCATGGTGATAGTAGTTTCCAGGACGAGCCTTTGACATTGTAAGTACATGTTAAAATCATGTGAAAAATTTACAAATTATAATCCAGCCATATAACTATTATAGACTATAAAAGCCTCTTATAATAAGTCGTTAGTAGGTAATTAATGCACAAGAAAGATAAGGTTAATGTAAACCAGTCCCACGCGACCAAACTGTTATTAATTTTTATCATTTAATATACTTGTTAACTAACGACCGCCCGCGTCTTCGCTCTATGATGATGGTAACTTTACCAACTTTATTCTCGTCTTTTTCTTAGCGGTGCGCAGGTTTATCTAAAAAAGAAGCATAGTCAGTAGCTATGATATACTTTCTTGACGTTTTTCCTAGGTTTAAAACGTATGAAAGATCATTAGCTCCGAATTAATGGGACTTTGCAGGGTTTTAATTGCTTAGTAAAATTAACTTGTGCAAAGTGAGTACGGTGGGTGGCTTTATCTAGCAAAGACAAGTATTTCGCCAAAGAGTCAATACTAAGTCAGGAGTTTCAAGGTCTAAAACCGGTTCCGAATCACTTTTATCGAGCATTGGACCAACTGTAATGTAACTCGTCGATTCGATTTCATCGCCTCTGGCTGTAGGACCGTTATTACAATAAAAACACTTTGGTTGAACATGAACGAGGGAATTTAGGCCGGTGTTTTTCGAGTAGCTCTTACTCATATAACTAAAGATAATTATATAATAATAGTACTGTATTTCACAGCTTAATAAATAATATACCTGCCAAGCATGGCGATTATGGACGATCCCATCGAAAACCACTCGATCGACCACTCATGGAAGACGGGAATTCGAATCGTTTGTGCTGCAAACATGGAGGATCCATAGAGGTGGCCGATGCGATGTCTTTATATATAGCACTGAACTTTCTTAGGTTGTGACTTGTTAATGGAACAAGCAGATGGCCCAACTGATGGTGGTGGATGGATGGTGGTTACTATTACCTATAACAGACCATTGCCTCGCAGGTAACGCTCATTATAAACGTGCCCTAGTAGTGCTTTTAATGAAGGGCTCTTCCGTGGATGTACTACCACCATGTCTATTTCTACCGCCAAGCAGCTTGTTGTGTTTCGGTTTGAAGGGTGTGAGTGCCGGTGAAATTACAGCCAATTTGATCTGCTTCAGGTTTTTTTTTTTTAAATTTATTTATATACTCATTGACCTAACATTACAGAGTACTCCAAATCATTTGATATTTAGTTGATATACAGAGCAGTGCATCGTAGTGCAATGCCTCTGACGCTGCATTAATAAATCATCTAGAATAGATGCAAAACCTTGTTTACTCTTAGTATTAGGTGTTTGTGATTATATATCAAATCTTACTAAATTATAGGATTTTGCCTAACAAACTGGTTTGATCACCACTGTATTACACAGCTTCCGATATTTTTTACCAGAATTTACGGCTCGGGCCTCAGGATTTACAGCTTTGACCGAAATGCTTACCCGCAGCATTTTGTTAGCTTTTTATTGGCAATTTGTTACCTTGTGTATCTTTTTGGGATTCGTGATTCGGCCCGCAAATTGAACTCTTGACGTCGCCCCTGATTTATTTATTGTACTTACTAACTTACTACCTACCTACTTGTTTAGATAGTGGACTTTGAGTGGATATAGGGCAAAACGGGCTAAATACGAGCTTATTCTAAGCCATGAGCCATATTCATCGCGTATTCAGCATTCTTGACTGACATCAAATAATGTAACCGTGTCTCGACGGCATAAAAGTCAAAACGGGAACCATTGTGAATTGAGTCGCAATAATACGTTGCTTTTAGTGAGACATGGTATTACGGCCCTTAGATTAGAGGCTTATCCTTGACACAATCCAGGCGAAAAAATTCCAGTAAAAAAAAAATTGGTATGATATGTCGCACCCACGAATTTGTGGTTCATAAGGTTTTCACAGCGCAATAACTTTTAGAGGATTGCTTGTAAACATCGTGCCTTCTAGGGAAATGGCCGTTAAGTAAGTAATAACCGCCTTCCCTATATCTGTTTTCCCGACAATGTAACAAAAATACACCGGGCCCTAGCGTTATACATTGGACCTAAGTCTCTTAATATCTATACAAAATATATAACTCCTTGTAACAATGTTTATAATGAAAAACCTATAGGCAACAACTTGCACACCTGCAAGTTATACTCGTATAGGCCAGAATTGCTATGCAGGCTAAACAGGCTGATGATGATGATGAATTTTATAATTTTTATTTTCTGCTATATTCTGTGGCTTGGCAGCCACAAAATATACAAACAACAAATAACTGCAAACTTTACAGTTCGTAAAACGCTTCAGTGATCCTGCAGTGATTTAATTAGATAAAAGTTATGTAGCTAAGTATTTTGACCCAACTTACATGCTTGCCACCGTTCATGCCTGGCTTATTATTAGTCTTAGGGCCAAGTTGTTGAATTGTTGCCCTTTTGAACCATCAACCTTTATGCTATGATATTACAATGAAGAAAGTAGGTAGGCACTCATTCATGTGAAAGTTTCAATTTCAAGAATCAGGACAATCTATTTACGTTTGATAATAGCTTATGTATGGCATAAGTTGATAAACGCAGAGAAATGCGTCTTAGTGGTCATTCTTAACTTGCGTGACCTATAAGGTAATGCTTTGGTAGAAGTGATGGTTACCACTTTAACGGTAGATCATCAACTTGTTCCGTCAGTGAGTTGTAAATTTATTTCTTTCTCTTCTCTATGGTACCTGTCCGTATCCTCTCAATAGTTTTTAGTCAAGTCAGTCAAACTCTGTCCGGATGTAGATATTTTTTATTATACATATCATACCAGAAAATATCCAGAACACCCAGAATAAATATTTGCAGATCGTTCAAACATTTATCCCAAGGCGGGAATCGAACCCGCAACCTCCTGAGTCATTCGCCCGCCACGCCACATCGCCACATTCATTTGTTTGCAGCTAAAACACACGCAGGGCTATAACATTTAAAAGTTTTGCAACATATTCACGCGTATTTTCATGGTAGGTATCGGCAATCGAGGCCATATTGCTCGCAGCATCACTCAGACTGATCAATCGATACTGCTCACCCAGGCGAGTTGAAAAATTCGTGTTTTGACTGTCGTGACACCAAATTCCATCAATTTATCAAGTAGAGCTAGTGTACTTATGTTTACAAAGACCTACATTATATGTCTATCTATGCATGGGCGGAAAATAAATAAATAAAAAATGCTGGACAATCCACACAGCATCATCTAGCCCCAAGCTAAGCAGAGCTTGTGTTATGGGTACTAGATGACTGATATACTTATTACAATACTATATTTCATGCATAGATATTTTTTATTATACATAGAAAATACCCAGAACACCCGGAATAAATATTTGCAGATCGTACAAACATTTATCCCAAGGCGGGAATCGAACCCGCAACCTTCTGCGTCGCAGGCGGACAATCGCCCGCCGCGCCACATCGGTCAATAGATTATAGATTATAATTAGTCCAACTTTTTGTTTCATGGCTTTTGTGGCTCTATTTTCCAATTGTCTCGTTTCATCGACATCAACATCTTGAAGAAAGCCATACTGCTAGACATGGGGTACTCTTAAATGATCTAACCTGGGCCTACCAGACCTGCCGAAAGCCTCAACTATTTTTTTTATTTCTAAGTGTTTTTTGTTGTTTTGTTATTTTATTTTGTTATAGCATAATGTCTACCTACTATAACCATCGATATATTTTTCTGTAGAAACTGCATGAGTTTTTTTATATAAGTAACTATCTACAGGCAAAACTAAAAGATACCTTACATTTTTCAACATCGTAGTAAATGAAAAGTACTCAAGGACTGATAACTTCGAAGATTCGTTTAAATGAATGTATTTAAATTGAAAAATGCCCTTAGATAAAGCTAGTTACTTGGAGTCGTTTAAGTTCACTCAATTACGGTCTAGACCAGACTGAAATCGGTCGTCAATTTATCTTCACAGATATTGCGCCTGTGGTTGTAACTTAGACGAGTCGTCTAAGGGTTGTAAGTACCATAAAATTAATTTATCAAATAAATAATAATTTAATAAAAAATATCAAATGGAGACCTAAAAATTTAATCCTTGCGCAGATTTCAGTTGGTCGTGCCAAAAGGAGGTTTATGTTTATTGAGCGTATATTATGCATGTATATATTTCTTTTTAGGGTTCCGTACCCAAAAGGTAAAACGGGACCCTATTACTAAGACTCCGCTGTCTATTTGTCTGTCTGTCCGTCTGTCACCAGACTGTATCTCATGAACCGTGATAGTTAGAGAGTTGAAATTTTCACAGATGATGTATTTCTGTTCCCGCTATAACAACAAATACAAAAAAACTATGACTTTTTTGCCATTTTTATTATAATAAATATATAATAATGCTGGACATAATACTTAGATAATGGTATGGAACCCTTCGTGCGCGAGTCTGACTTGCACTCGGCCCCTTTTTTTATTCTACATGGTTAACTTTGATAAGCGGCCTAAGGTTTTTTTATTGCTATATTTATTATTTCGTTAAACGAATCAAGCAACAAAACGGTTCAGAAAACCTGTCTAAATTTCTTGCCTGTTCTTCTTGACACGGTGCGTAGAACAGGTACCTAATGCCGCATTTACATTCAGCCGTAGTGAGCAGGGAAGTGGGCAGGGAAGTGGGCAGGACGAGTGTGTAAACGCGATACTTCTCATGCCACTGCCATTGCCACTCGCGCTGCCCGGCGCTCCCCAAAATGGCGATTTTTTGTGCGGAAGTCAAAGGACCGGCAGCGCGAGTGGCAGTGCGTGTTTACATTCTGCTCCGACGCTCAGTACTCGCCGAGCGCCTGGAGGAGAAAGACTTTGAATAAGTAGTATAGACTTCGGTAACTATCTCCAGTCGCTAGATATCGAATGGTTATTGCTAATTTATTAAGGGTTATTTCGATGGATAGATATCATGGTGGACCATCGTCTACGACGAACATTAATAATAATAATAATGCTGGACAATCCACACAGCGTCATCTAGCCCCAAGCTAAGCAGAGCTTGTGTTATGGGTACCTACCTACTAGATGACTGATATACTTACTTAATATATAGATAATTTTTATTATACATAGAAACACCCAGAACACCCGGAATAAATATTTGCAGATCGTACAAACATTTATCCCAAGGCGGGAATCGAACCCGCAACCTCTGCGTTTCATTCTTTTTTTGTATTCGATATCTTTTTAAATATCGAACATAATTATGTATCGCAAAAAGAGACAGCGCGACCGCTGTAATTATTTCGACGTCTGCCATTGCCGAAACTTGAAAGCGAAGTGAGTAGGATTGTGTCGATCATGATCGATCGGGTCATTTGATTGCAATCACGAACCGCACGTAAATGATCCTATCAGTAACGACGAAAAGACCCGATCTTGCGACCGATCACGCACACGCACGGATCATCCAGTCTATGTGTCACAGACACGGTAGATAGATTATGTCTGTGTACCGAACACAGAACATTTGATTGACGTCGAGCAATGATCGGCCGCCGCTGCGTCTCGCTCTTGCGAGTGTTCTTGAGGTGAGAGGTGAGACAGTCAGTCACGTGCGATGAAGTACAGTATGAAAGCAGGAATAAAAAATACCTTATTACAACGTTATAGAATCGCTTTTGCAGAATATTAGAATCCAATCATTCAAATGATCGGGTCATATGAACCGGTTCATTATCACAACAGCTCATGATTGATATGGTTCTTCGTGATTGAACGATCGACACAATCCTAGAAGTGAGTGGTAGGGCAGTATGTAAACACACACTCCTCTCGATCCTGCTGCAGCAGTATTTAGGGAATTATTGCCGGCAGCGCGAGGGGCAGCGGCAGGGGCTGAATGTAAATGAGGTATAACATCGCTCTATAATGAAGTGTGTAGCGGATTTTATTCCGTGAAACGTCCAAGCATGAGCTACAAATTGGCTACAATCGGATTTAACTTGGCTCGCAGTCCAAACAACATTTCAGTTTAAAACAGCTGAAACTGTAAACTAAAAGCATTCACTCTTAAACGACCCGACATTTATCATAAAAACTCTAGCATCCAACGTCGCTTAGGGCGCGGTGTTTGCTCGGCAAAGATTGAGGGCCTCGTCCCCAAAGCCTGTTTGCTCAGCCAACATCATTGTGCATAATCTTTTCTGCTTTTTGCTGCCTACACTCTACGTGTTGGTTTGCCGCAAATGACTTGCCTACCTACGTGCAATGGCTATGATTATAGAGGGCTGGCAATCTGCCTGTGGCTGAACTAAATTGTTATGAGCTTCGTTATAATATTACACAGATCTACTGCATCTCTGCAAATGTGATTTGTACAAATGCATTGTTGCACACAAGTTTTTAAAAAGTATTAGCTTTATAGTGCTTGCCACTCAAATCAAATCCCATTCAGGACATGCTTTTGGAATAATATGAAAATGTTTGAAGAAATCTCAGAGAAATGCACCGACAGATTAGAGCTCTTAAAATTTATTAAGCGCATCCTTCCTCCTATGTTGTACAAACATATTAGTTACATTGTAAGTACTTGAATTAGTGTAGTTTTCTTTGTAAATAATATTATTTTACTAATTTAAACATTTCATTAATTACTTGTTTATATTTTAAACATTGATATTACCAACATTGTGACTGATATCTCAACCGTATTTTACCGATCGCACTCAATTCTGAACTTTTCCAATAACCCAGCGAAAACTCCGCGAAATTCTTTGATAAGCGATTTGTAATCATACCGGAGCTTCCATTACGAATTAGAATATAATCCGCAAATTAAAGCGAGCAGCTTATACCGAGGTTCTGAATATAGAAAAGAGCTTGCGGCGAGACACAATCTTTGTTGCTGGAATTTCAAGTCCTAATGAGTTTTGTCGCTTCCATTGAGATGCTTGAGTGCTCTACACTTAGGTACAATTCAAGTACCGATTTTCTGTTTATTTTTAGTACATTTTTTACGAGAAAAAGTGTTCATGTTTTAGTTACATTACCCACCACCATAGTGGTTACCTCCATAGAGCACGTCCACTGATTTCCACTGCCCCATGTAGCAGTATACTGCATTCGTCAGTCTGAGCCACCAATCCTTAATTTTACGGCGGAGTTCACTGTACTTGTGCTGTCGTTTAGGTAAGCTTTTGTGTCGAGCTTATATTTAAGCTTTTATCCATAAGTAGGTACTTTTTACTAGAATCAGCTAGAGCAAGTCATTCTTAAAACGAATAAAAATATTTTTTAATAGAATTTAAGAATAAACGAGCACCTAAGTAGGTGTTATTAGGTAAGGTATCTATTTGAAAACTTTAACAACTCATAATTACATACCTAACCCATAATTTTGTTTGTTTTCAATATTTTGAGCTATATTCAGCCTTTTAATCGTTTTTATTTTTTTTTAAGAATATAAATAAGAAATACAATTAATAATCAAAATGCTGACTATGAGTCATCAAGCCCAGCTGCCTCGGGCACCGTGTATACTTATTAAATTTAAAGACAGAATCTCAACAATAAAAAAACTCTAAAAAAAGGACCACCATGCCTGCCGCCAAGCAGGCTGCTGTATTCCGGTTTGAAGGGTTTGACACCTATGTGCCTCAGTTTGATGAACGCAGATCAGTGCATCTTAGGGCATGTTCCTAACGAACATGACCTGCGAGGCAATGATTTGTTATGATAGTAACCACAACACCAATAGGTATATACGGAAGGTGTTTATTACAACAGATTTTTGAGACGACTGTACCGATGACCTTGAGGCGAGCGAGCCAAGAAGCGACGCGGTGGCAGAGCGACGCAGGGGAAACCATTCATATCGAACAGATCGACACTTGTATGGCGAATTCACGAATTTGCAAAATACACATTTCACAGGAGAGCTATAAAACTTCATAAAAATAGTTTTTGCACTTTTCAAATAGTTTCCAAGGGCCTATTTTGAACTTTTTTATATTTTTGTTATTTAATTGAGAGCATGTTTTTTAAGCTTTTCTTAAAAGTATTTTAAACTGTTCGGCGTTACAATATCATTTTCGTGAAAAGTGCAGATTCGTGAGTTCGCCATACAGGTGACGAGATCTTGAAAGCGTATCCAGCACGCTTGTTTCATGCCTGTCATGTAAAAAGAGCACGGAAATGTTTACATAATCAGCGAAACGTCCAGTGGAATTCCACCATCGCCAGTTCCACTACCGCCTGCGTATAATGTTGCTACTTACTAAGATATCCGCTGTACGGAACTTAACCGTTAGTAGAGATGTCAAGTTTTTGCAATGGAGTTCACTGCACTTACCTATCAGCTGTCTACCTTTATTATACATATATTACAAGCTGCCGCTCGCAGCTTCGCCCGCGTGGCAGTTTTTTCCCGTACCCGGAATTTTTTCGGGATAAAAAGTAGCCTATATGTTAATCCAGGTTACAATCTATATTTATTCCAAATTTCATCCAAATCGGTTCACTGATTAGAGCGTGAAATAGTAACAAACATCCATCCATCCATACTTACAAACTTTCGCGTTTATAATATGTATTAGTAGGATTATACCTACCTAATGTAAGTATGTGCAAGAAACATACAAAAAACCCAGTCGTTTAGAAGTTGAGATGCTGCGTAGGTCAAAAACAGCTTTTCTTTGGGTCGTTTTTTTACATGATAACTAGGTATAGTTTTTTTACTGCCTTTTAGGTAGGTGCCTTATCTTATAGAATTATTATATACCATGATTGAAAGCACTTCCGTTTGTCTTACGGAAATAAACAGAAACAACCTTACTACTTTAATTCCCATGCACGTTAGATACTTACTTCATACGTATATCATACTTTAATTATACCTACTTTAATTTATACTTTTTGTATAAGGTAAGTAAATACATAGATAAATTTTAAATACTCTGCTACGAGGGGCGCCACTGTGTGCTGACTCTAAGTAGCCCCTTAAGTTAAAGGCGCAATTACATCTATATACTTAAGTACGTGTATATTGGTACCTATTATTATTATTTAATCTGTGGTTTGGGTCTACATGACCAGTTTTACCAGAATGGTACTTACGAGTAGGTTTCTACCAAGTTTTACGCAATGCGATATAATAAATTGGACTATTACGATTCAATTACTGAAGTTATAATTTTTAAATGCTGCCATTAGTAAAAATATGATAATTTCGGCAACCGTAAGCTGGGTTTTTTTTTGTAGCTGCATCAATTGGCATATCGGAAATCGTGGCAACCGTAAATTGTCGCTGCAACTGGCAGAAAAAAAATTATAAGGGCTCCTCACTCGAAGCCATTAAACGTTATTTGGACCTATAATAATCTTTCCTTACGAAAACTTTTTACTTACTATTATTATCCATCAAAGACGTGAAGCAGGAAGCAGACCTTAAAAGTTGACAGTTGACGTTTCAGCATCGACAAAATGCCGACGCAAACGATAACAATACGGTAGGTTATTGCTGACTATAACTAAAGCCACACTGAGAATAATATTATTATTTAGGTATTGTACCAAACAAAGATAAAATTCACGTCTCCTGCTTACTGAAACGTGGCCAAAACAAAACAAGACAAGGCCAAATTATATATAGCTTACATTTTTAAGCAATCGTAGTCACTAGGTACTATTTTTTAAACAATTAGATCTCCAAATCTGATTACACAATCGAAACAAAGCTCACTTTAGTGGCAAAGACATAGCCGTTTCATCTGATAGCAACTGAGTAGAATAAGAATGGGTCTTATCCTCGGAAACGTTCTATAAACTTCATTGGCTGAAACGACGTCAAAAAATACGAAAACCACCAGATTCGTACCAAAAACCATAAGCATATCTCCGGCTTTACCCGAGATGTGACGTCATCCTATCTCATGACACTTATCGAATGCTATCGGGCTTAGAGCCAGTGATTTGAAGGAATTTACGATTCCAGCACAAAGGAGTTAAGACAAAGGTTCGACTCTCATAATGCAAGGTTAAGGTAAATAAGGTTCTATTGTTCACTCAAAGATAACTGGGTGCTTTCTTTTTATTGGGTGTTAAAAATTCCTATGTGTTCTATCTTAGTTTCTATCGAAGAACATTGTAATATGTATAGATACTGAACCTGGTATTGCACCATCATCTTTACACACCTTAGTAAGGATGTCAGTCAAGTTCCGAAAATAACCTATTTTTGTGATGCGTGCCATGCCAAGTATATAAGCATACAGTGAGAGCAATAACCGCTAATAGATACAACAAGCTTGCATCAAGGTGTTTAACTTGACTGACAACTTGACAGACATGGGGGCCTTGGTGGCATACCTATCATATGACAATATCAGAGTTCACCTCTACGAAAAGTATTACATACCTACAATATATTTTTCTGAGTTTTTTGCCGAGATATCGAGTACCAACCTTTTGGGATTATAACTACATACGTCCGTCGTTGCTAATAGTTAATTGATTCAAGCGTAACTTTGCGGAAGCACATTCTAAAGTAATAAACAAAGCTAACTCAAATCTGGTTCGACTGCACCTACAAAATATTTGGCACATATTTATTTGACAGTTCTTACCTGTCCCATTAGGTTTGTAGATAGGTACAGCCTTTGCATTTAAGTTTCAGATAAACATACCGAACCAAAGTAAGCAATTAACTATACTTAAATAGTACCTGTATACATGAATACCTTAGTCGAATTTTAATGATGGCGCGCAGAGTTCATTACGACTATTGAGGTCAAAATTTCATTTTTAATGGAGAATAAGAGAGGTTCAAATGAAGCAGACGGGCTTAGCATTCTAATGTTTTACTCCGTCATACCATAATCTCATCTGTAGTAATATAAATCGTGGTCACCCCCCACCTTCTTCACCGGCCCTCTCGCCCTCCAAATAACCTAATGCCGTTTTTACATTCTCCTCATCAAATTAAGAGTCGGCCTCCGAAATATACGAGGCTGCGCAATCTTACTAAGTATCACTCTTTGGGCTCTCCGCCCGAAAATTCAGTATTATTTTCGCAGAAATCATCTTTTTTTTCTTCCAATTTTATTCAAAAGTATGTGGAACAATAAACCCGACGTTCTTTGTACTTACTAGACAATAGTACAGAATCGTTGAATCTCAACCGGTTGGTGAGATTCAATTAATTTAAGCCAGACTTTGTCTTGAAATTGATATACCCATAGTATCTATACAGGGATCTTTAATTTTGTTTTCTGAACGAACTCAATGTATATCAAGGCTTTCAAATTTACTGTAAATTCTGAATTTTCTCTGAAAATAATTTTGGAAGATAATGAAGAGAAATGAACGAAAAGCTCTTACCGGTAGGTACTTACATTACGTATTTGACGACTTTCTAAGTGTTTACAGAAATACGTAACTATTTGAGATGAGTATTAGATATCTAGTTAGTTGGTAGTTCTAATTGTTAGTACCTACCTCTATCATACGTAGGAGCATACATGTGAACAAATATAAAAATCGACTAAGTGCGAGTCGGACCAAGTGCGTGGTCGGAAGGGTTCCGTACTATCTATAATAAAAACCGCAAAAAAACACTTTTGTTGAGAGAGCCCCCCTAAATATTTATTTTATTCTGTTTTTTAGTAAGTATTTGTTGTTAATATATAAAACAGTTGAGCTATCTATAGACAATGCAAACGATCTAGAGATAACTCAACTGAGCCAAAACAGTTATACATTATTTATTATACTAGGTTATATTTCTGTGTTATGCTCAAAGATAATATTAAATCGAGTTTCGAGCATTAAATAAATTCTATTTCGATTGTTAGATAAGATAAAATTCCATACATATTAACTTTATGATCGTCCATCCACCGTAGCGCACTGGCTTTAAAACTTCTTTACCTTTCCTATGTAATTGAATACTTGCTTATAGAATCACTGCTTTGCAAAGTGTTACATAAAATTGCCATAATTTGTTCAGTTCACGCTTCAGCTTCACGCTTCTTCCAGTCATGCGTACATAATGCTGAAAGCGGTAAAAAGTGTAGCACTCAACTTTTTTGGCATTCGCTACTCTCACTGTAAGTTCGTGTGAAATAAGCATAACTTGAAACTGTTTGTACAAAAACATGATGAAATCATTATAAATTAGTTGCATTTACATTAGGTAATATATATTTCAATTTTAGAACACCGCACCAGTCGGTCTAGTGAGAGCGACTACGCCTTCTGTTTCTAAGGTCATGAGTTTGAATCCGGTCGTGCACCTAGACTTTTCCTATCCGAAAAAAATGTGTGCTCAATGCCAGTTCTGTCAAACGTTGTTCTAAAATATCGTGAGGAACCCAGTTAGTATTTGAGTAGAGGCGATGGGCTTGCAGTTTATCACGTAGAATACCAACTATAAATAAATAAATAACTAAACTGCGAGGATCAAGTATGAAGAAATCTTCCAAGCATGGCGATAGATGCAGCTGTGGTTTTTTTTTAATATTTATTTAGGTTACTACCACACACACATATACTATTTCACTTAGGTAGTCTACTATTTAAGCCAACAAAAACTACGGTTTAAACCATGATATTGGTATACATTACTGGAACGCCTTTGCAGGAGAGAAACATCGACATATTATATCCAGAAATTTTATTATCCAGAAATGTAATACAAATCACGCCCTTTAGACGAAAACCATGTGCCCGAGATGGCACTACTGAGTTCCACAGTAGTAACTATATAGGTAGGTACCTCTCAGTTCATATGAATTAACTTTGATATTGCCCGCATGCCATTCCACACCGTTTTCCAATTCAAATAATCATTAAAAGCACCCGTTAGTACTATAAAGTGAAAGGGAAACATTGGTTTACGTAACATTCAACAATTCAAAACATTTTACAAAAGTAACTCTCAAATATAGGTATATGTATGGAACATTATCACAACAGAAAGAAGGACTTATAGGACCAAGCTAAACGATGTATTAAATAGGTACAGCGGTGGTTGTGAGCGGTGGATGTACCCCCCAGCCGATTGATCGACAATATTGTAAAGATCACGGAAAAGTCGATGGATGGAGAGGGCTCAAAGTTGTTCCTCCTGGATATTATAATGAAGTAGGCCTATTTATGCTCAGTTGTGGACTTCTTCTTGCTGATGCTGTTACACTGTAGGCTGCGTAAAATATTAAAGAAAACGAAGAAATATACATTGAAATGATTAATTCTCAGTAGTTTAAAGTCCCTTCGCCAAGATTCAAGCATAAAAATATTCTTGTTCTTACAAAAACTTGGATGGTTGGATTATATGAAGATCTTGTACAAAAACTGCATTTAATAATGTTTTTATGCTTTTCATACAGGTTTTATCAAACTGGTATACATTAAAAGGCTGTGCTATTAGAGCTGTTGAAGCGATTATAGATGCTCGTTATATCTACCGACATTCCGACAAGCATGACCATCTTACCGTTAGAGCCAGCTAATTGCTGTGGAAACTGTGAGGCCTACTGACGGGTGAATTGTAGGACTAGTATTGAGGTTTAGTGTTGAGTGAGCTGTGGACAGCTTGTAGTAGCTAATAGTAGTCAGCTAGCCTTAGTAAGTGCACAAAGAACAAGCGCAGATGGCCAAACCAAATGTCATCCTAACACAACAAAACAGCCCTATACAACTGTTTACAGTATCAATGTTCTTTTTTGCTAATATAATAATACTTGCGGAAATTTAATTAAATACAACTATTATGGCTGCTTATTGCACACAAAATATTGCTTACAAAAAGCCCTTAGCTTTATACACTATATAAGCAAACATAATTACTGTAGGAGTTTCGCTTCAGAACCATCATATTATGCATCTATACACAGGCCCGGCTGGCCAACAATCTGTTTTGAGGAGCAGCTACCTCCATGCATGTATTATCTAGCTTGTCCTGCATTTATACCTCGTTCCACATGCCAGACAAGGACCATAAACATGAGATAAATTGTCTGTACATAATGTCTTCAGTTAGTTGTGTCGGTGATAGTTTTTATTTAAAAATTACTTGATTGGGCCCAATCCCAATGCTCCTTCCCTCCGGCTCTGATTTCAACTAGACTTTACTGAATAACGAGTTGGTACTCAACAAATAGTTTGACATAACACAAGTAACACTAAGAGAAAGCCGCAGGTAGAATGTCGATTCTACAAAAAGCATACGCAGCTGCTTGTAATGTGTTTAATTATAATTACCTAGAAGTTATGTAATAAATTACTGGCTTTCGCCAATTATTATTAACATTTATTAACATCATTAAACACTATAGCTATCCCATTTATCAGCTTTTTTTTTTAAACTGTCACGCGATTGTGGGTAAGGTCTAATTTACCCTAATTATTGCTACCACCATATCATATCATTACCATATCATTTATATTAGTGTTTGTTGGAGTAAGCCCCACAGACTCTACGCTCCACGCACGTAGATGCAACATTGTATTGACAATATCTAAATTTCAAGATACACCTAAGTTGTTAGTGATAGAATTTGTAGCCATCTTAGGGATCATCTAACACTCTTAAAGTCCATTTTATTGGGTGTGCGATGGAACACGGGGTCATTTACTTTGAAACTGAAGACATTTTCTAATTGATACTCGGAAGAGAAGGAAGAAGCAGTTCCGCTTTCGATTCTTGCGTCTGTAGGAATTACAAAATTGCAATACCATTCTACTAACGGAAGTCTCGTGAACATTAATGAATACTTATTTTAAAACACAAGAAAGGAATTCGTATAGGAAGTAAAATTAGTTGCTGATTTTGGCAGATTGTTTCTAAATTCTGTTATACAAAACTTTACACGTTTTTACGCTTTAAAAACTGAAAGCAACACACATCTAGTTATAGAATATCTAGAAAAATATTTGTTATCGATAAATAACGGTGAAGCGATCATGACCATATGAGATTGCTTTGTCATGAAGGTGTGAGCGCATACACGCTTCTATGAACATTAACGGCTATCGGACATCTTACTTTTACAGTGCGCCGTGAGACAAGACAATTGTTTTATTATCACCATCTTCAGATATATAAATAAGGTTTTGATTTAATGAACCTGCTAGTACTAAGTAGGAAAGTTTCAACCAGTAAAAACTAACGTGGGAATGTGATTTTAACTTGCGTAAATTTTATCCCATCACAGATGACATCGTTAAGATCGCGGGAAGTCTCCCAACCGTTTTTTCTGGAATGTATGAAGGAGATATAGGTCCAGTAGCCGATTACTGATGATAATGATGACTTCATCGCAAAGATTGTTTTGAAGAACTTTTATACGACTTTAGATGAGACCGCCCATTTATGAACTTGTTACATATTCTAAATTCAATTTACATTCCCGTAGTAACAAAATAAAATCGTTCTTCATTTAAAACACTCACACTGAAACTCGTGTACGTTCACACAATTAAATTTAGCAGCATAGCCTTTTATCTAGGGCGTGCCGGGTATTAGCTTGAACATTGAGACAGTAAATGTGTTACCTCGTTTACTTTGCTAAAACATTAGGTTTGCTGGGTGTATTTTGCTACGTAACTATGTTAATGTATCATATGTTTGCGCCAGCATTCAAATCCTTCAAATTGAAACAATACAAGCTTCACTGCTTGGCAACAGAAAAAGCTCTAATGATAGTTCTTTCAAAGCGAAACCCTTCAAGAAGAGCTCTACCACGCTAGTTTTTAAGTTTTGCCATCATGTATATTAAAACTTGCCTTCATCAAATAACGAGAGAAATTGGTAGGTAGGCTCCCAGGTATATACCCTTGGACAACAGAACAAAGAGCCTGCCTCCGCCATCAGTGAATTACGAATTACGAATTGAAACGTAGTTAAATAAAACATCAATTTACCTGAAGACTTTCTCAGCTAAATTGGCAACAAAATATTCTTCGAAATGTCCTTACTTTTAATTATTTCTTATACATTTTCAGCAATTTATTCAAGTTACGTGTAGTATTCCTTACGGCTCCTCATAAAACTTTTTAATGAAATCATGTTTTAATGAAATACATATAATCGGTATTCGTGAAATTATTAGAATTATACTATTATTATTATATGCCAACAGCGATTTAAGCTGGCTAAACCGCTGCTGGTAGAAACTTGACATTTTCAGGACATATTTTGTCATGTAGAGGTGTACTAAGAAAGGAATTCTCGAAATTCAATGCCTAAACCAACGGGTCGCCCAACGGACTATGAAGAGAGCTATGCTGAGAGTTTCACGAAATAGAATCAGAAATGAGGAAATCCGTAGAAGAACCAAGGTCAACGATAAAGCTCTCATAATCTGCAAGTTGAAGTGGCAATGGGCAGGCTAAATAGTTAGAAAGACCAACAACCGCTAAGGAGTACAGGTTCTTGAATGACGACCACGAACCGAAGATGACGCTCTCCAACCCGATGGACCTCGTTTCTCGTAGGTATGTAATGTACTTCCTAACATGAAATCAACATCGAAGACACCGACCCAGAGTCACCGACCCACGAAAATTAAAACAAAACAATGTATACTTCTTGAAAAACGAACCTCGGTGTAAGCACGAAGTTTATTCATATTGAAAAGTGCTCGTTTAAAATTCAAAATGTTGGTTCAAACTTACCTCTACTTTGGCGCTGTTCCGCACACTTTTCTAACTGGAAGTCGTTCCCACAAACTTCCACTTTGACGTTCAAACACGATAATTCACCTTGTAAAACGTAAAATCTCCATAATCGGCACCATTTCACAAATCACATTGAACTCTTGAAGTGTTGAGTGCTTGCAAGCTTTTAAGTTCGCACATACCACTTCTCTTCTCTTAAAAGTTCTGATGAAACTTTTGGTAGATTTGTTATGTTTCGCACTTTGAAATTTCGATATTTTCGTGTTGGCAGGTAATAGGGGATGTTCGCGTTGCACGAACGCTTCAATAGGCATGCGCGTGAGGGCAGGGACCTCGGAGCGTGGTGCGCCAGCGCCGACTGGCGAGGCGAGCGGCCGCAGTACCGTTGTTCGGAGTGGGAGCGAGGTCGCAAGACAGGCTTTGACATTTTCAAGTTACTGAGTTACTTCATTTCGATGTCATGACTCGTCTCTTGTTTTCTTGGCGTTCGCTACAACAGGCCGCTCTGCGATGTTTGTTACTGTTTCTGCTGTTGCTACGGCACCAATTTACATATGACAAACTAAATTAGATAATTATTTTACTAGTTTATATTTACATAGATATAGGTACCTATCTATGTAAATATATACTACCCATCAGAGTTGGATTCGTTGGACAAATTAATTTAATTGGTGAAATTACACCGGTAATTACACCGGCATGGCCCCCACACTCTTCAAGCCGGAACACAGCATGCTCCTTAGCGGAAGAAATAGGCATGGTGGTTCTTACTCTCGTCCGAGTAAGAACTACCACCAGCCCTTCACAGAGCTATACTACTACATTTCACATTATTTTATATTATTTACATTTTAGGCACATTTAATTTACATTTTTAGTATTATATATTTAGTGTTCCAGCAGCGGAAATGGCCTTGCAACCTATCACGTATGTATGGAATACCAACTACTGCAAAATGTGGGTACGTATCTCTGACTTCTACTAAATCCTCAAAGAATCACGAGTAGGTACTTGGTAGTAAGAGATTTGAGGGGATATCGTCTGATGATTCAAGTCGTGAAATTACATTTCACTACCATTTTATTTTTCCTTGACTGACGAGCAATAGGTAACGAATAGGCTGATCGTAAATCAGAACTGAAATGTTTGCGTACTTAGTTACAAACTTTGTCTACTCTTTATGTTTATATAGCGTCGTGATGGATTGGGTGCCACGCGTGGCGCCGACACCTTTTAATATTATTTTTCAAGACTTACTTCTAACATCAGCAAAATATTTTTTACTTTTAGCTTGGTATGTTCCAGAAATCCCCACTATAAATATCGGTGGGACAATTACGTTTTCTGTTAGTTTAGTTTAATAAAAAATATGTAGGTATGTATGTAATGTATTGTATTAAGTATATCAGTCATTTTGCACCCATAACACAAGCTCTGCTTAGCTTGGGCTAGATGATGCTGTGTGCATTGTCCAGCATCATTATTATTATTATAACTTATAATATCACCAATATAAAGTTAGGAGTGTTCAAGTTAAATGAGGTGAGCCGTTGTAAAAAAAACTTTCAACGGGTCACCCAGGTGGTCTCATGAGGTGGACGGTGGGTAAGAACCGGTAAAAACCTTCCTTCCAGTACGCCGTACTGGAGTAAACCCGTTTTTTAATAGTGTCGAGACTCGAGATCGCTAAATCCATTAAATATTTCGTCAAAGAACTAGCGCCAACTAAGATAGATGGAGGTAACTTTACTGTTTATAGTTTCTTTACATTCACAGCTAAAAGTTTTCGCATCAATCAGACTTCCCACCAAACCTGAGCTATGCGATCAAGCAAGACTACTGCAACAAGAGAGCAGAACAGAGCAGATTCTACTTACAAAATTATAAAAAAAGCAGAATGCGTAGCGTAGATTTAGAGTATCTATGTACCTAACTAAAAACCTTAGGTAGGTTATATAATAATAAGGTACAATAATAAGGTATTGTATTCTAAGTATGAATTTACAAAAAAAGTATGCAAGTATTCGATAAGAGGTCCACTATTCTCGTAGCTAAATATTATCAAATTCAAGTTTTGATTGTGTCAATCTACAAATACAAATCTACAATATTAGCATTCGCAACTGACATATCAGACAGGCCCAAATTTGATAATCAATTTCTAGCTTCAATCTCGTCTCAAGCTACAGTAAAAGCTACACTAAAGTTCCCATAGTGAAAGCTTAGTTTGAAGCTAGAGGGCGTTGAGTGAATTTCTGCTGATATCAACATCGTCATCATCATCTTGGTCACTCCCGAGAAGAGTAGGCCTGCATTGTTAGGCCTCAGTAAGTAAAAGAATGGGATATTGCCGTAATCGAGCTATCAGAATTTAGTTCGGATTAGGAAGCGCTAACTTCTACAAATGTAGTAAGATAAACGACCAATGAAAATGGCAATTTCAGGGAAACTATTTAAAGCCTCGCTTTGTTTGCTTTGCCAATTAATAGGCTTTGAACAAGGCTGTAAATCTATCGTAACTAGCTGGGCGTGGAGAAAGGGGCATAGACACCTAGGTACTACCTACCTACCTATATATCGACTTGGCATAGCTTGGTATGCATTTTACGAATTTGTAGTTTGCAAGTTTTGCATATCGTCTCCATACCCGCCTTGGGATAAATGTTTGTATGTGCTGCAAATATTTATTCCGGGTGCTCTGGGTATTTTCTATGTATAAAAAAATATATCAGTCATCTAGTACCCATAACACAAGCTCTGCTTAGCTTGGGGCTAGATGATGCTGTGTGGATTGTCCAGCATTATTTATTTATTTTATTTATACCCCCGACGACATTGTAAAGAAGGCGGGAGAAGTCTGTAAAGGATATAGCTTGAAACTCAAAATTGTTCTTCCTGGAAGTGTAAACTATGCCGTCTATGCCCAGCTGTGGACTTTTTTGTACGACTCATTGATGGAACAAACAAATGGTCCACTTGGTGATAAGTGGTTATGTTAGTATCACCTATAGCGAACTTAGATAGCGAAGCATTGCCTCGCAGGTCACGTTCGCTAGGAACATGTTTATCGCTTCGCTCGTTACTCTCCATCCTAAGGTTGCCTGGAAGAAATCGCTTTCAGCGATAAGGCCGCCCTTTGTACTCTGTTAAATCTAGATTTATAAGCTATCCTTGTGTACAATAAAGTGTAATCTATCTATCGATCTATCTATCTGTGTCCTACGATGCACTACCTACTCCATTGAGCAGATCTTGACTCTATCATCAGGCCAGCTCGGACGATAATCTTTGACCCTAGACTACGAACCTTCATCGACTCGACGACGCAGGCTTAAAAAAACTGTGCAAATCTCAGGAAATGTTGATTGTTGATTTTGTATGAAAACTATGATCTCATTCATAAGGTTGTTTAATTAATAAATATCCCCTATTAGTTAGTAGGTACCTATAAACATAAGAAAAATTATAAAAAAAGCTAGGTACGGTTACATTACCTAGTCGAACCGACGAAGGTGATAAGCGTCAAAAAATTAGGTTAGTAATCTAAAATTAAACACAATAAAAACTAATAAACATAACCATAACCTAATAGTGTAGGTAGGTCTAAGAATATGGACTAAGTAGGTACATCGAGCCCGGTTAATGTACAACCACGGAATACACAGTCCGAGAAATCATAGCCAGGAATGCGCAGGCAGGAATACACAGCCAGGAAAACGCAGCCAAAATGTACAACCATGAAATACACGACCTGGGAATTGGCAATCATTGCTCTGATTGGTCGAACGAAAGCTTAGGCCTTGTTTAGACACAACTGAAGAGTCAAGTTGTACCAACCTTTTTCAGATTAGTGTAGGTAGGTCATGCAGTTTTATTCCTGGCGCTTCCATGGCTGCTGCCGCAGCACACTCGCTCTGCTCGCTCGCCTCGCGCGTTTTTTTTAATATTTTAACCTAACCTATCCGAGTCGGACCCGCCTTTGAAAGTGAGTGTAAACGAAGCATAAGTTTTGGCATCCAATTCCATGGTTGCGTATTCCAAGAGTGTACAAAATTTTGTACGACCTGGAAAGCACAGCCACGGAATGCACGACCATGGAATTGGATACCAAAATGTACACGAATGGTTGTGTATTTCATGGTTGTGTAATCACGGCACCCCCTCTAAACTTAGTACCTAATAACCACAGAATACCTTGTTACATATAGTAACCACAGAGTACGTTTATATAAACTGATAGTAACTATGCTTATTTTGGTGCTAGATGATGTCTAAAAATGTCCACAAATATTTATTAATTTTAATTCCTAGATAAGCTGTCCATGAATTTGTGTGTCATGTCATGGACAGCCTTATCTGTCATGAATGCCGGCATGTCTGTGTATTGTATGGCATGAATGTCCATGGTTGTGTGACGGTTGCGAAATGACAGCACCCTGCCTGCATGCAGTGCCATCAGTGCCAAAAGTACTCTGTGGCAGTGCCGTACTAAAGTAAATAAAACTAATAATATTGTTACTTATTAATTAGATTGGCAAAACTCTAGCTAGGTCTAATAAGTACTGTAAATTGAAATAATTATCTAGGTAAATACTGCTGGAGCTTATATGTATACATAAGTCCTCTGTGGTGTGACTTTCTATTTCTGATTGTACCTAGGTGTTTTAGAAAATATCAAAGCAGAAATAAAGGAAAAATGTCGGCACTACTTACCGCTGATTGGTTCCAACTGGACTCCTATTACAGGTATCAAAAAATAGTTTCGATAATCTTCTTCCAGGCTTAGATAGTAGTCTCCGCCTACCGATTAGGTTGGGCAATGTCAGTAATATTTCCAAATATTTGATCTGTGTAGGAAATTTGATCTCTACAACATGAACTGGTCCATGGATGAAGGCCTGGAGAACATGATAGTGAGTGGTGCAGCATACGGAGGCCCAATCGCTGTGGTCAGAGATAGGAAGCTGTATGTGAAGATTACCACCATAGCCAAACCCGTGATAACAATCTACAATTGTGTTGGAAATGTTATTTCAAAGATTTTGGTAAGTGTTACTCTAATACTCTTCCATGCTTTGGAAGGCATGTTAAGCTGTTACTCCAAGCTCTAGACTAGAACTAGAAACTTTTGTGACTCAAGTTGGCACAGTTAAGCTGTCACTAACTTGTACAAATGTACTTGAATCTATTTCAGTGGAACAGTGGAGTTTTGGTCCACATGGGGTGGTCTGATGGTGAGCAGCTGCTCTGCATCCAAGAGAGTGGAGACGTTCTCATTTATGACATGTTTGGAGCCTACCAGAGGACCTTCAGTTTGGGTCAGGAAGTAAGGGACACAAAAGTAAGCATTGTTTATCGGACTTAACAAAAATCTAGACAACAGGTTATTGTATACTAGCTGCCGCTCGCAGTTTCGCCCGCGTGGCAGTTTTTTTCCCGTTCCCGTAATTTTTTTGAGATAAATAGTAGCCTATATGTTAATCCAAGATATAATCTATGTTTATTCCAAATTTTATCCAAATCGGTCTACTGGTTAGTGGCGTGTAAGAGTAACAAACATCCACCCATCCATTCTTACAAACTTCCGTGTTTATAATATTACACAGTAGGATTATGGACTGCTTAAAATAAGCCATCATAACTCAGTTGGTAGTAACTCTATCTTCTGTGGGCTTGGTTTATAATATGATAAGCAATATTTTAACCTGATAACAATTTTTCCTGTTACATTGTTACCAATTTTAGTTTTATTTATAGCTAATAGCATTGATCATTATATTCATCATCAACAGTTTGTAGAAATCCACTGCTGGACATAGGTCTCTTCCATACGTTTCCAGGAAGAATGATTTTAAGCTTTTCATCCAGATGCATCCCGCGATCTTAATATTGAGGTTTGTCCATCGAGCGGAGGGCTTTATCTTCCAATTCATGGTTGCCACTCCAGAACCTTTATTCCCCAGCTTATCTGTTTTTATTTCTCTTTAAAACGTTTCATATAATTTCAGGTATGCAAAGCCCAGTTATTCTCCAACCAACATGGGGTTGGTATTGGTGTAATAACCACCACTAACAGGATGTTTCTACTCAGTAATGTGGCAGAGCCTAAAGTAAGGCCTCTGCCTGATTTGCCTAGTAAGTACCATTGGTTCATCCCGAACTACTAGCCAGAGGGCGTCGCACGAATTAGTTTGACATATGTGTCGTTAACGAATCGTACCAACCGAGTTACACTGCGCGGAAACTAAACAACTCTCCACAGTTGAGTTACCGCTACAGTGCAATGTAGGTAATTCAAATGTCAACACGATACGTCCACCGCGCCACTTCGCCTGTTGTGTGCACAGTCGTCCGCGTCGTCGGTCTATTAGTCGCCTTACGGCAGAATCACACGACATGACCTGCGTGGATCCTCGTTCACTATCTCAGACACTTTGTATGGGACAGACAGAGACAGAGGGAACAGACCCACGCTGTTTCCTCTAGTGTAATCCAAATGTAAATGTTTAGGACCGATAGGCTTTTGATGCGTCGCGACTTGCAGTTCAGTAATGTGATTATGTCTTTACGATCAGAACACGGCGGATCACTACTACTAGACTATTAATCTCTTATCATACAAAATTTGCTTTAAAAATAAATTGTAATTTCAGGAGCAGATGAACCAATATCATGTTGGTGTGTAATCAGCTCTGGCTTCTTGGTTTGTCGAGATAAAGAGATCTACAAATGCCAACTTGGAGAAAATAGAGCTATTTTAATGGTAAGTACTCATCATCAGCATGAAGAAACTACTATTGGACATACTCAATGAGTTAACTGGTTTCAGCAACTATGTCACTGATTACCCCTTTTAGCGTCACTGGTGGTAGTTACCCTCCAGGAATGCCAGTAGCACTATTAAGAAGAAAGAAAGAAAGAAAATATATTTATTTTTCCCCAAACCACACAAATTACAAACATGAATTAATATCTTATAATTATAGGCAAATACTGTAGTATACACTACCTACACTAGGTTTACTAAGTAAAAAAAAAACGTAAGAACAAAAGTAAGAAAAAACTACATATAACCTAGTTAGCCTACTTAGCAGTAAGGTTTGTGTTGCTTGGGGTTAAATAGGTCTATTAAACATCAATCTATGTGATCAGTCTACATTCACCCACTGCTGAGTATAGGCTTCCTCTTTAGCACGCCACTCTTTCGGTTCTGCGCCAATCGAATCCACTTATGTGACTTCTTTGACGACATCTTACGACACTTTATGTATGACGCGACGTGACCAAAGTATATATTGATTTTACTTGTCTTATAGCGTCCCGAAATAAAGAACCCATATACTCAAATTCTATCAATAGTGGCGTCGCAGAACGGCAAGCATGTGGCCCTCTTCACGGATTCAGGGTTCCTGTGGATTGGATCATCAGAGTTCAAGTCAAAATACTCGGAAATCGACACTGGGTACATCAAGCAACCAAAAGAACTCATGTGGTTAGTCATAGCAATAAATATTTTTTATTCAAATTCAAATTATTTACTTCGGTTATTCACCATAATTGTTAGTAAACCTACCTATTTTATATACTATGTTAGTATTTATGAAGTAAGTTATTTTATACTGCTTGCTGATAGAATAAGCAGATGGCCGGCCCACCTGATGTTAAGCGGTTACCATCACCTATAACAAAGTATTGCTTCTCACAATGAACTACTTTTCGTCCAACAACCTGATGCAAAATTGAGGCAAATTGCATGAAACAGTAAGCTACTTGGTGGCAGAAATAGGCATGGTGGTCGTACTTCAACAGATTCTAACTACTACTAAAACAGGCAGGCAGGTCGTAAAACTAGAATCCGCTGGGAATAAAGGTTCTAGAATGGCCATCACGAACCCGGAGACGATGCGTAGAAGGTCCGGTGTACCAGTCAGTGGATAGAGAGATCTCAAAATCGTTGTACATAATTTTTTTAACATTGGATTAGATAATAATAATAATGCTGGACAATCCACACAGCATCATACAATACATACATGCATACATATTTTTTATTATACATAGAAAACACCCGGAATAAATATTTGCAGATCGTACAAACATTTATCCCAAGGCGGGAATCGAACCCGCAACCTCTGCGCCGCAGGCGGACATTCGTCCGCCGCGCCACATCGGTCGTCAGATAAAACATTGCATATATTTTTCCGTGACATACCTGGAAATATATTGAAGAAACCAGTGTCAGTTTTTCAAGCCGATACAAACGTCAAATTCATTAATGCCAGGTAAAACTCACAGTTCTAAAAGCCTTAACCTTTTCAGGTGTGGTTCTCAAGCAATAATCGCGCAATGGGAAGATATGATGTGTATATTTGGTACTAAAGGCAAGTCCGCCCAATTCCCCTACGACGGGCCGTTCCACCTCATCCAAGAGATGGACTGCGTGAGGGTCGTCTCCGAGCTGTCTCACGAGCTGGTGCAGAAGGTGCCCTTCGTGGTGGAGAAGATATTCAGAATCAACAGCACCGCCGCTGGGTCTTATTTAGTTGAAGCTTCTAGACAGTTTCAGGTAATAGAGTGAGTGAGGTAACCGTCACAGCTCAGTTGGTAGAAGTTCTGCCTTCTGTGCTGTAGGTTGTAGGTTTGATTCCTGCCGAGAACAAATATTTGTGTGATGCACATCAATGTTTATGGTATGTCTGGGTGTTTTATTGTAATTTATGCGTGTATTTTACCGAAAAAATAAATTATGCAAAAACCATTATTTGTACTATGGGCTGATAGAATGCACATAGTACAAGCTTTGCTCATTTTGGTACTAGATGACGTGTCAAATGCATCAGTATATATTATTATTATATTCCGTGAGTGACCCCGCCTTCTGATCCCAAGGTTGTGGGTTTAAATCCGATCGTGCACCTATAAAAAATGATGTGCGCAATGCCAGTGCTCTCAAACGGTGAACAAAAACATCGTGAGGTAGTTAGCATACAAGCAGCGGCAATGGTCTTGCAACCTGTCACGTATGGAATACCAACTACTGCAAAATGTGGGTATGTACCAAATGTAATTGAACGTACCTCTGACCCCTAGACACCCTTAAAAAAATCTCGTGTACCAAGAGATCTAAGGGGATATCTACCATGTCTGGAGATTAAAGTCGTAAACGTATTTTTTTTTTTTCATTTTGTGTTTGGTATTTCAGAAACGCAGTCACAGAGCTGACGAGTACATCCGCCTGGTCAAACCCGACCTACCCACCGCAGTGCAAGACTGTATCGAAGCTGCCGCGTTTGAATTCAATCCTGAAGTCCAGAAGATGCTGATCCGCGCCGCTCAGTTCGGCAAGGGGTTCATAATGGACTCTGAGCTCACGGATCTGTACGTGAAGACGTGTCGGTGGCTGCGAGTGCTGAATGCTGTGAGGGATCCGAAGGTTGCCATCCCGCTCACCTCTGTGCAGTATCCTTTTAAACGCATTATCAGCCAGAAGAAGTTCGGCGACGTTTCGGCTATGTTGCAATAGTCATACCCGCGACCACGACTATCTAAATATATATAACTCAAAGGTGACTGACTGACTGACTGACTGACATAGTGATCTATCAACGCACAGCCCAAACCACTGGACGGATCGGGCTGAAATTTGACATGCAGGTAAATGTTATGACGTAAGCATCCGCTAAGAAAGGATTTTGATTAATTCTACCCCGAAGGGGATAAAATAGGGGATGAAAGTTTGTATGAAACTTTGTCAATTTTAAACCGATCGGGCTGAGACTTTGCATGCATAAAGCTACTATGATTTTATCCCGAAAAAATAACGGGAACGAGAAAAAACTGCCACGCAGGCGAAGCTGCGAGCGGCCGCTAGTTCCAATATATTGCGTTCCGATCGCAAAAGTTTATGAAATACTATTATGTGAAAATGTTCACACATATTTATTTATACCATGGTGTGACATTTTCCTTAGCAGAATATATCAGGATGGGTAATTTAGGTGAGCGAGTGTTACTAGACCGGTTGATATGGCGACGGCTGCATTGCCTCGCTACGCACATCGCACAGTACTTACAGCTAAAGGATGGACGCACGCGAGTGCTTTCACACTGGGCTTGCTACAAGGTAACCAACTTATCTATAACAATGCTAAGAATCTTTATCCTGACTGCCTGACGTATATACAACACACAGCGTAAACCACTGGTTGTAGAGACTTGAAATTTTTAGGAATTTCAAGTCTCGAAATTTAAGTATATGGAAGGAATAATGGAAGGCAGTGCTATAGTAGTGTTAACCGCCACATCTGGTTCTGAGTGGAGTTTTTTTTTTATAAGTTTTCTGATTGAACAAGATGTCCCATCTGATGTAGTGGTTACTATCACCTTTTTTCGTAATAACTATGTACCTAAATTTATAGGTAGATACTTCATGTACCTGTTTTTTGTCCGTTCTGTGTGCAAAACGTGTGTATCAAATAAATGTATTTTCTTTCTATAACAAAGCATTGCCTCGCAAGTCACGTTCGTTAGAAGCGTGCTCTACGATGTACGTTTCGCTAGTAAAATATACGTATTTTATTTAAATTTCAGGTGTCCCAGCCGCATTTAGACAATGAAAGTGCGGCGCGAGAGATCGGTGACAAACTCCGTAACGTGCCGGGCATCTCATACACGACCATCGCTATGAAAGCCGCCGAGAAAGGACGAAAAGCGCTCGCTATTAAAGTAATATAACTTGCATATCTTATAAACTTGGAAAGGTGGTCGTTTTGTGGTAATTTACTAATCTCAACTCATTCTTCTACGCTGTAGATTGGGGGTTATTTATTTGGGTGTATATACTGGGCGTTATAAATACACTTCTGAATACTTAAGGAATATGTAAAGTTACCTATAACAAGATCCCATATTACTTGGCTGGCAGTCTAATCGATTAAGAGAAATACGATTTTTTTGCTGAAATTCCGTAAGGTTATATTTTTATTCGTCTTTTAAAAAATACTTTGCCATGCCATGACGCCAAAGTGCGCCGGCACTTAAGGTGACACTAGTCGCTACTTGAAATTTAAATCAGATAAAACTTAATGTTACAGATTTTGGAATATGAAACTCACAGTAAGCTCCAAGTTCCCTTACTGCTATCACTAGGCGAAGGATCCACTGCCTTGCTCAAAGCGACCGCAAGTGGAGACACTGACTTAGTATACATTGTACTACTGCATTTGAAAGAGAAGATGGGGAAACATGAGTTTGAGGTAAATTAGTTGAGAACAAGTATTTTTGTTTGACCTGAACGGTAACTTTTAGTAACTTACTACAATTTTTCACTGTGATAAAGTTGGAAGTGCTTTATTCAGTCTCTTTGAAACTTTTTTTAAGAAGGGAAGTAGAAGAGAAGAAAACAAATCGTACGTCGGCAATGCCAGTCACTTTTTTTTATAAATAAATAATAAATATATAATATAATACTTGATAATCCACACAGCATAATCTAGCCTTAAGCTAAGCAGAGGTTGTGTTATGGGTACTAGATGACTGATATGCTTAATTCAATACATTACATACATAGATATTTTTTTATTATATATAGATAATAAATATTTACAGATCGTACAGACATTTATCCCAAGGTGGGAATCGAACCCGCAACCTCCTGCGTCCTCCCGCAACATCGGTCGTCAAATCGGTGTTTCGTCACTTATTCTAATAAACCTTTCTTCTCACAGCTAACAATCCGCGGTTTCCCATTAGCCTACGCTCTGTACATAAAGTACTGTGGTATGCACAACCGCGAGGCATTGCGGCAAGTCCGAGAACAAGAAGACGACTTCCCCGCTCAAGCTGCCGGACACGTCCGTGACGCTGCCGACCCGCGACAAACCGGGACCGAGACCGCACTTTCCGCTGCTAGAGAATGCTATAGAAAGGCTAAGAATGATCTGGGTAAGCTAATGTCAACGTCAAGGTAGAGGTCAAGGCTAAAGGCACGCTTCTGAGGTGTAAAAACAAGTATTCGAATACCAAATGAACGGCGCTAGTGTTGTAATAAAATTGTCTTACCCAGGTGTGTCAATCTGCGAAGATGCTCGTAAGCTGTGCAAGCAGCAAGCCAGCCTGCAAGAAACTTACGGCGTTAGTTTCATCGGACTGTCCCTTCACGACTCAGTGAAGAAACTCCTGGACCAGGGAGAAGGGAAGCTAGCGGACAAACTGCGCACAGAGTACAAAATGCCAGATAGGAGGTATGTCAAAGCTATCAAATAAAAAGCCGAGCTGTGTGCCGAGGGTCAAATATGACAGATTTGATATAGAAAACCTGTCATATTTGTCATTTTTTTTTTGTTAATTATTTCTACGTACCTATCAGTCTCATAATGTTTATTGTTTTTTAATTTTCTAACCTTGTAACCTTATAATGTGTGTGCTAAAGTAGCAAATAAATGTCTGTCTATGTCTACACCTCCAACAGGATTCGGATCGCATTTCAGATTTAATCTCGTCTCAAGACGCGATTTTTTTGTCAGCAATGAAAATCTGTCAAAAATTCGTCACTTGACGTGCTTAAATCTAAGATGCGTTTGAGTATTCGGGGGTCTCTATGACAACAACAGTTACGCAATCACCCCACAAGGTGTCATAATGTGATTTTTACCGTTTTTAGGGTTCGGTACCCAAAACAGTTCTGTCTGTCTATCTGTCTGTCCGTCTGTCACCAGGCTGTATCTCATGAACCGTGATAGAGAGTTAAAATTTTCACACATGATGTATTTCTGTTGCCGCTATAACAAAAAATACTAGAAAACAGAATAAAATTAATAAATTTAAGCGGGCCATTATACAACAAACGTGATTCTTTTGCCGTTTTTACCATAGTATTATTATAGTTTTGCTAGTTTTTATATAATACGGAACCTTTCGTGCGCGAGTCCAACTCGCACTTGGCCGGTTTTTTCATTAGTGGTCCACGTTGGTTTAGCAAAGATGATTTATGTTTCATACTATAAATTACAGATACTGGTGGCTTCGCATACTAGCCCTAGCCGAAAAGAACGAGTGGGATGAACTAGAGAGATTCTCCAAGCTGAAGAAATCACCCATTGGCTACGAACCGTTTGTGGATGCATGTCTCAAGTACAAGAAATCGCAAGAAGCCTTGAAGTATCTACCGAGATGTAGGGATGAAATCAAAGTTAAATACTATGTGAAGGCTGGGTGAGTTACAATCAACAACCACACCTATTATTTGCCAACTAAGCACCAGTTTTGCTTCCAAATGAATGATAGAAAATGAATCCCGTCTTACACTTTATCCTGCGCGCAACTCCACTCGAGTTTACCTCAATTTTCTTGTGTCGAAGACCTTCCTGAGTTTAATAGGACATTTTGTATGGAACGCGGCGACACATGCTTACTATACTTTCCGTATTCAGTGCTGACAACTTACTATCCGGATAGCACTTAATCTGATAGCGTGTAATGATATTTTTGGGTTATTGAAAGAAAGAAAGAAAGAAAGAAAGAAAGAAAAAACGTTTATTTGTGACGGAAACACAATTCAGAACACACTTAATAATTAAACAAAAATAAAAACAAACAAAATAAGAGAAAAATAAAAAAACACACGGACGAAAACGTATAAACAATATATAACAGTTTACAGTTATTGATGGTAAACGTGTTGTTGCAGGTTTTACGAAGAAGGCGCAGAGGTGGCTTTTGAGCAGAAGGACGAAAGCGCTCTTTTATTCGTTCAAAACAAGTGCCCTCTTAACGAATCAGCGAAACACGCAAAGATAGCTGCGTTACTTGATCAACTACCTACCAAAAAATAGACTAGCCAGATAACTGGAACAAGCTCCGTGGTATGACGGAATGCCGGCAGACGAGAAGCGCTGGTTTGATTTCCGATTGAGTACACACTGCGCAAGGCCAACATTAGTTCTGGCGGTTACGTGTAGAGGTATGACCTTCTAACATTAGTCTCGGTAGATTTTGATATCTCGCCAAGAATCTTGTTGGAATAGTTAACAGATTCTGTGAAACTAGTCACATAGGTATCGCAGTAGCGCATCAAAGTTCATAACTGCGGCTACCTATACAGAGTTCCACCTGTTTGTCGGCTATTAGATTATTTAGTAGTAGAGCTTTTTATGAACAGCTCGCCCGGGGAAGTACTGCCACCATGCCTATTTCTGCCGCCAAGGAACTTGCTGTATTCCGGTTTGAAAGGTGTGGGTGCCAGTGAAATAACAGGCACATGAGGCTTAACACATAGGTGTTCGTTAGGAACGGGCCCTGCGATGCACTACTCAGCGTCCATCAACCTGAGGCATATAGATGCAGAGAATCTGCAGGCGGGTTCTGAGTTTTTTTCGTTTTCCGGATACTCCGGTATCCGGTATTCGGTTCGGTTTGCGAGCTCGAATTTTTGTATGGAGATGGGCGCTCATCGTATCTGACGGGCGGGGCCGGTTTCCGGAAAACGAAAAAACTCAGAATCCGCCTACTGAACAGAAAGCACCCAGCAATCAATATAAATATATAGTTGTAAGTAAATAGTTAATTATATTCAATAATATATGGTTTACTGTGATATCCCGAATTCCAAATTGTAAAAAATCATAAGCATAAATAAAACTATGGAACTGAGTTGTTTTTTTTTTATTTAGATGGCATAATCAAAAATACAACATAGGTTACAGGGGCCTCACATTATCGTCATAGAAAATCATAGATTCAGAATCAAATGAACTACAGTCAATACTGAAACTTAAGTAATCTATGAATCAAGACTTAACACAAGTTATTAGTTTGTTTCGTCTCGATCAATGTGAAAAAACGTAGGAGTGTGCAATCGAATTACACTAAAGCCAGAATCACATTAGACCAGCCCCGCGTGTCGCAACGCGTCAGAAACCTATCGGTCCAATACATTTTATATAGAAGAGATTACACAACGCAGGTCTGCTGTCTGTCTGTCTGTTCCATACAAAATATCAGACAGTTGACGCTAGTGTGCTTCGATTTAATAAATACAAGTTTACGTCACATCTTGTGATGATATCGTTAATACAATAGTGACTTAGCTAATTATAATAATAAACATTAGCAGAAGTTGTAACACGCAATCGATATGTTCACTGAAGTATTTCTTTATTCTTAGGTTTGTAGTGGACCAATGTTAATAGTATACATCAGGCATAAACTTATATCTTAGCATGAACCAGGCAATGCAGGATTCAATACAGAGCCTAGCACGAACAAATTTAACATTTCTTGCTCGTGTTGAAATTTGAATTACATTGCGCAGTATTAGCAACTCAACTGTGGAGTGTTGCTTGGTCATCGCGAAATGTATCTCAAATGTTGGTCAAAGTCAAAAAGCATTTATTCGGTAATATCCGCAGGGATCATCTTGAAACGTTTTAAATCTAGGTGAATCTAAGTGCCAGTTCCTCGCGACCAAGCCTAACGTTAACGGCATAAATGTCAAATTTGTTCGTGTTACGCTCTTAGTACTGCGTTAAGGACTTAGCACTGGTTTCAGGTACACACTGTCTTTAAGGTCAGTTTAAAACCGTCGCCCACGCCAGTATTACTAGATAGATAGATAGATAGATAACACTTTATTGTACACAAGGATACATTATACATCTAGGCGTAAACAAATAAAGTACAATTCGCGGCCTTATCGCTGAAAGCGATTTCTTCCAGACACTTCCAGGTACTAGGTATAGAGCGTCTGTTTACAAATGTGAGTAGACCACTTGATAGCGCCAATCTCTGTCTGCCCAAAGAAATGACCCAAATTGTAAAACGTGTAAACACTAACCATAGTTTAAGTACTTTCTAAACATTTTACCATGTGTTTATTTTTATGAAATTTTAAGTTTTGTTTGTCCTAATGGATTAACAGTTATTTATGGCTTAGATTCAGAGGGCAACAGTTTTAAAGTAGCCAAAAAAGTCCAATGTACCTGCGGTATAATACCTGCTTACTTTACTAAACTCGCCTAAGCCTAGTATAATATTCTCTAAGGGCTAATATTTTTTTAATAGAAATTATAATTTTTTATGGTTGCTATCAACTAGCTTTACATTTTTTAGAGTATGTTAAAAAGGTTAATCACCTATAAACATTAATCATTACATACAGATTTAGTTACTTTAATATTTCTTTACATTCTCATCACAAGCTTTGATCATTATGAATAAATATGAAAAGAAAAACATTTTCTATTGGTTATGTTTTCAAGCAAAATCTGTCTTTTGAAAGCTCTCATACAATCCAAACTTAGTTTAAACAGTTTTCAAAATTGGTCACTTTAATTGACGCTAACATCTCAATCTTTAGTTCTCTTCAACAGTCAATCTTCTGCACATCAAGCCTTGCGGCTACATTTCAAAAACTAAAAAATACATACAAATACAATTGGTAGTAAGTATTTTTTAAGCTAAAAAAATATGTAACAAACTGAAGTGAACTTAGGAAAACATTATCCATACATACATAAACAAAAAGGTATCAACGTTCAAACAATCAGTCTTAAAATAAACTATAAATTAATATTTGATACGACAATCAGCGTAAGACAAATGAGCAGTTTCATGCCAAACATTAAATGAACAATCTCACAAACATAACAACAAAACTATAACAAAGTTTAAATAAATAGGTAAATAAAATGTCAGTTACATGTTTTTTTGAGAATTAATTAAGACATCAGTTACATGTTTTCTAAGAAATAAATAAAATGTCATTTACATGTTTACTGATTAATCACAAAATCGGACACGCAAGGATACAATTAAGCCTAACCCAATATTTCTAATATTATAAATTTTAGTACCTATCTAGTTTTATTATGCCTTTGTGTAACAATGATCATAAACTCAAAGGACGGACAAAACGTTACATTGCAGTTGGTAATAGTAGCCGGCGTAGAAATTAAACTCTGAAAACTCAATTTCAGCAAACGTACCTACGTATTGGAACCTATTTGTTTAGCTTCAGGTATTTTAACTTTCATGCCCGCCGCTACTATAAAGGCTACAGAACTCCATGAGTGTACAATTTCCATCTTATTTCCTAAAGGAGTAAATATTAACAAAATCTTTCACACGCTAGCGACTATGTTCGCATATCATTATCATCATAATAATAACAATAATGCTGGACAATCCACACAGCATCATATAGCCCCAAGCTAAGCAGAGCTTGTATTATGGGGGATGACTGATATACTTACTACAATACATTATATGCATAAAAAATACCCAGAACACCCGGAATAAATATTTGCAGATCGTACAAACATCTATCCCAAGGCGGGAATCGAACCCACAACCTTCTGCGTCGCAGGCGGACATTCGCCCGCCGCGCCACATCGATCGTCAAACTATACCATAGTATAATAATATTAAGTATATATTATTTTATAACTGAGAAAATGTGTGAACAGTATGTTAGTTATACCCCCAGAGGATATACATAATATATAATGTGTATTTCTTTGTTTCTTCCAACACTACAAAAAGTCCTAATAACGAAGACTATTAACGACTACTCTAGGGGCCTCGTTTATTGTTGTCGTAAACAATGAAAAATGTAGGTTATTTATGAATATTACCAACTTCGTCTTTCAGATGGAATTCAGTAAAGCATGTTAACTTTTTTAAACTGTGTCTCACAACAACACAGACAGTTAGACTACTATTTTATATGTCAATGTCACTATGTCTTATCCATTTTTAACCATCAACATCAATCACATAAAACTTAGCAAATGGCCAACACTCAGAAACCACTCAAACTACTCAGCGAAATTATTTACATGGGCGTGATGCACGGGAGACGATCAAGATACTTAGACTTAGACGAGTTTTACTAAGCCAAGATGTAATCTGTAGTATCGTCATAATTATCCTAAAACGTTTCATTTTAAGACAATAATTCGATCTTTAGATATTGTATACCCAAATTACCCCCCCGCCTGTAAACATCGGAGTAGTGTCATGGTCCTGACATAGGTACCTAAATGGCTACACATACATTCTTATCACAATTTTCCTCTATTTTGCTTCAGGATTTCAATTTCTTACTCATTTATCGAAACATACCTACTTACTCGAATTCGAATAGCACCTTTTAGGTAAAGCTCGACTATTTAAAACCGAATCAAGTAAAAGCTCTATAATCAAACAACACTATCAATGTCATACATTTGTAGGTAAGTCTCTGACTACACCTTAAGCGATGTCTGCCGTGCACAGTTTTTAGCTTAACAATTAGTATTTTCGTCATTATGTTTATTCGATCTGATTTCAATTCTGGTCGAAGAGAAATTTTGGGAGCGCTAAATTGGGATTGTAAAAACCAAATGTTTCAATGTTACTTTAAATGAGAGACGCGAAACATTTACGACCACACCGTCAACTTTTTAGCTTCTAATTTAATCTACTTTCTTTGGCGTGATGAAACTTATATAAACTTTGACTTACAAATACTGAGTGTTAGATTCAATACACAACACACAATCATAACATTTTCATGTTTTTGTGAAATAATTTATCAAGGCACCAAATCATTCAGAACGGTAGTTCATACTTCATACTTACCTTTACGCACACAGACAAGCATTTTTTTTTTAATTTATTTCATATTATATGAGTACTAACTTTGTCTATACATTATGATACCTACTTGAGTGTCTCCTCCAAAAAAATATAAGCTATGTTTCGGATTGTCGTTTTGATGTCGGGACAAGTCGGTAACCCAAGTTGTTGCTGCTTTGCAAGCCCCGCAGTGTAACTCAAAACGACAATTTGAATCTTTTTCTTATCGTTTTTCGGAGTAGACAAACACCGTGCTTGTCTACCAAGGTTTTTTTTTTCATTTTATTTTTAAACCTACAAAATCTAACATTGTGAAAATTACAATAAATCTTAATTAATACGGAAAGCAACAAACGTGTCAAATTCAATAATAATGGCACAAAGATAAAATGGGGATTTTGAATGACCCATTTAAAAAGAAAAAAAATCAAAAGACACATCCAAGGAACACGGAACGTTCAAAACCATACTGGAAATAGGAAGACTAATGAAAATGAGGATTTCAATGAGTCTACATACTTATGCTAGGCGACTGATCACATAAATTCAGCCTTAATCAATGAGACAGATATCATATTTATACGACATCAAAGCTACAACATCCAAAAACTATCATTAGTATCTTAAACATACCATCAGTTGTTTTTGGGCACTGAAACCCATTCATACTCACTCATAACTGTCTTTTAGAACACGAAAACCGCATTTTACATTATCGCTTGCTAAAACCATGTTCTAAGTAACTATACATTTTAGCATTTTTTGTCAAAGTTAGAATGAGAGAAGTATAGTTTAGTAAGTATAAATATGTAGTATTTATACTAACTAGTTACGCGATCATGTAGAAGACGGTTTTAAATAAATACCTACTTTCAACTAAACGTTAAATATAATCTCAAACTAAAAAATAATAAATAACATTTCTAACTCATAAACACGTGAGGTGCTATGGAATAATTTGTGCAATTAAATAAGACAGCATGCTTCAAGCATAATAACATCGTTAAAATAAATTAGCGCAACAAAATATTTATTTTTAGGAACTGTATGTGTTCGTAACTAAAACCTAATGACTTTAAATTCGTAGTTCTGCCGACAGCCTATAAAAGAACACCGACTCAAACTCAGCTGCTGCAATAATATTTGAGCCCTGTTTCGCGAAACTTACAAGGTATGAAGTGTGCTTTAGTGAAACAAACAACACAATTTAAAAAAAATACTTCGAACATATTTTATTTGTAAAAATGAGTTTTTGTAAGCTTTGAATCAATTTTCAACGCGCTTGACTTACTCACATCTAGTTATTTTTTCACAAAGTTACAATTAATCGCATTAGTCACACTCATTGTTTAGCTTGTAAGTAACATGAAACAGCTGTGAGATTTAAAGCTCGTGTCCGAATAAAAAAGGTTGGTTGTGAACTGTGACCTTCGGATTACGGTCAACTACCTTCATCTTATCAGCGTTACCCGTAGTAGACCCTGAGGTACTAGTAATGTTGGCATGTCGGATCTGACCAGTTGTGACGACACTGACCCGCCCATGCTTCGGGATGGTAAAAGCTGTACCATCCTTTGTTTTTATCGTATCATACACCCTCACCATTTTGTCTTCTGAGAGGTTTCTAGCAGGGGCAGCGGTGACGATCAGCCCGGGCATCTTGGTGACTTGGACCTTCGGAGGCTCAGATGATGGGGCAGTAGCTTGTGTGGTGACGGTGTGGACGGTGGAGTGGGACTTAAGGTTTTGGGCGGTTTTGTAACTTTTGCCGCACTTGCATTTGTATGCCTTTTTTACCCTGAAAATGTGTATTTAAAGTTTGAATGAGAATAAAGACATTCTAGGTACTTTGTAGCATAAAATACAAAACAAACGGCATGGGTAATAAATTGTCCTAGACGTTGTACAAATCATCGTCAGAAGACTAAGTGTGCGAAGTGCTAAAACCTGTTTATAATGTATTTTTTATAACAACATCTTGTCTGTGTTATTATTAAACAAAGTATGATACAAACTGGATATAAAATAGTGTTTGTCACTATCTAGCTAGGTTTTTACACAGTGCGAATGAATGTTTGAATGGAATGCTAACATGAAGGTTGACTAAAATAAAATGCTAATTAGCATTAAGTTCGGCTATGTACTTCCCTTTTGTGCAATAAAGGATTTTCTAATCTAATCTAACATCAGACAAATAGAACCCATATTTTATTTATTTACATTATTCACTAGATAAGATGCTAGACAAGTTTCTACCAATCATACGGGACAACTACATACGTTATAGGTACCTCATATTTAAATTCACTACTGTCGCTAACTCAAATCAAACTAAATTACTCATAGAATAATTTATAATTTTATACTGGTGAAATAATTAAAGTACCCATTTCTTCCATAAATATTCTTGAGCAGTCAAGCGTTTCTTGGGAGCAGAATAGTACTTTTTATTGTAACGCTCAGCCGCAAAAGCAGGGTGCTTTCTATGATGACATAAATAAAAAATTTGAAAATTTGCAGGCTGGTAAACATGACCCTTAGGTTCCTTTCTTAGGAAAGAAAAAAATATAAGTACCCCTGTACGAGCTAACTCACACATGTACATTTATTATTCATAGAGACTATAATATTAACTTTTAACTTAACATGCTAATAGTTGCAAATACTTAATTGTAGTAAATGCAATAAACCAGTGTAGTTTTACCCCAGCTTTTAATTAATTTAGGTTCATCCCCAAACAATCCCCGTTATTACAAAACTTAGTCTCAAGATGGGATCGATGTATTTACTATCTTTATGTTTGGACAAGGTGGTCCCGGCATTGACCCTTTAGTAACTCAATGCGAGTATCACTGCTTGGCGGCAGAAATAGGTACGGTATCTTTAGACCGTTTTGTAATATTAACTTAATATTACAAAACATGGAATAGAATAATACTCTTCTCAATCTCACGTCAGACAGAGGTCATCAGAAGAATACCAGACGGTTTACATTTGACGTAAGTAAATATTTACTCACTTGCCATCCTTCTTATGTCCGTTCTTAGAATGGTACTTGATACCGTTGACGTTCTTGTACCGTTTCTTGCAGCCGGGCACGGGACAGGCGAACGGCTTCTCTTGTGCCGCGGGGCCTAGAGCTCCTGACACTGCGTTGGGGTTCAGCCTGGAATTAGGTTATAGGAATTGAAAATAATAAACAAAACAAACGAAAACAAAATAGTAGACTAGGTAGGTATAAAGTATAAAATGTCTTCACCGATATAAATATTATATTATGAACTAGAGGCCACTCGCAGCTTCGCCCGCGTGGCAGTTTTTTCCCGTTCCCGTTATTTTTTCGGGATAAAAGTATCCATGTCCTATGTAGATTACAATCTATATTTATTCCAAATTTCATCCAAATTGGTCCACTGGTTAGAAATAGCGTGAAAGAGGAACAAACATCCATCCATCCATCCAAACATTCGCATTTATAATATTAGTAGGATTTTTAATTACCGACTTAACCATACTATATACATTTTTCGATAAAAATTAATTGGTGCACGACAGGATTTGAACCCACAACGTTAGGATCAGAAAGCGGGGTCAGTATTTACCAAATATTTGGACGTACCTCTGACTACCCCCACTAGGTATCCTCAAAGAATCCCGAGTAGGTACTTGGTACTAAGAGATCTAAGAGAATATCTACCATGCTTGGGGATTAAAGTCGTAAAGCTATTTTAATTACATAGCAGACAGCAACTACCGATATACTTAACAAACTAGGCTATTGAGATTATAGATTGCTACGCTATAGCCATGCGATTGCGGTGACTCACCAACTTTTCCCTGACTCATAATGGGTGACCACAACGCGATACGTCAGTTAGGCATCTGAATCATTTTTAGGGTTCCGTACCCAAAGGATAAAACAGGACCTTATTACTAAGACTCCGCAGTCTGTCTGTTTGTCTGTCCGTCTGTCACCGGCTTCATCTCATGAACCGTGATAGTTAAAGTTGAAATTTTCACAGATGGTGTATTTCTCTTGCCTCAATAACAACAAAAACTAAAAAACAGAATAAAATAAATATTTAAGGGGGCTCTCATACAACAAACGTGATTTTTCTGCCGATTTGTTATAGATAATGGTACCTAGGTACGGAGCCTTTCGTGCGCAAGTCCGACTCGCACTTGGCTGGTTTTTATGCTCTCGCACCACAAACTAAGCAAAGCTTGTAGTATGAGCTTCTTTTATCTTTTCTTCTGTGGCATGGGGTCCAGATGGCTGATAGAATATGTTTAGTTTTTTTTTGCAACATCTATGTTCATCACACAATATTTGTTCTCGGTGGAGATCGAACCCACCACCTACATCGCAAAAGGCAAAAGGCAGGGCTACTGAGCTGTTACGGCTGTCTAAGGTAACATATACTAAAGGATAGGTACAGGTACTCCCTGCTAATGTTATCAAACGCGAACCTTTGGATAATGAAAACAGCCTCACGTCAACCTAATCCCCCCCCCCCCCCCCCCAAGTAATACCGACTCAAGAATCGGAAGATGTCTACAGGGAATTGCCAGAGGTTCAAATAATATTTCGCTCACCCACATTTTGCAGTAGTTGGTATTTCACGCGATAAGTTGCAAGCCCATTGCTTTGTTTGCAACTTATCCCTTGGGTTTTCTCAAAATGTTTTTCTTCAAGATGACAAGGCGGAGTCGCTTTTCTTTCATAGTCAGGGCTCAAATTCGATGTTGGTTTTGAGATAAGATGTTTCGAATGTTGTCGGGGCCACAAATCTATTTGAGATTTATCTATTTGAACTGGAATGGATGAAACTTGGAATAGGTACATATCGTTCGTGTCCTGGACAAACAAAAAAACCCCTTCTGCAGAGCTGCAGCGGTAAACAGAACATACTTGACGCCGTAACGCAGGATAAAGTCAGAGTTGTATTCGTCCACGGTAGTCCACGAGTCATTGCTGTCTTCAGAGTGGCTCAACGTTTCGTCTTCATCCATCTCGCTTCCTGGAATCATTTATTTTAATTTTAAAGTAGTAATAATAGGAAAATAGCTTATTTTCTATATTCTGAAGGAAATATCTAAATCATCGCCTAGACATCCCCTGCTAAGATGTGCAACGTGACAAAATGTTGTCTACTCGTTATCTCGCGCAAAATAGAGATATCTCTTTATATCTTCCTGTGCTAGCATGCCAGTGCCAAAAATCTATCTCGTTCTGTCAAATGCTAATGTTTAGCTTATCTGTAGGTCTTTTATCTATAATTTCTAAAATGTCCATCAATAGAAGAAGTATCTCGCATCAAGCACGACATAAGTTGCACATCTTAGCCCGGCTGGGCGTGGTATGATCTCGAGTTAGAGTAGTAAACCCCTCCACCGCCTTCCATGTTGTAAGATGTAAGGGAACGCACCAAGAGATAGGCAGTAGTATATCGTGAGTACCTGCGGTCACCAATTTTGGGGGAAGCCTAAACCAGTAGTGGACTTGTTTATGAGACCAAAAACGAAGCGTTCCGTGTAAACGCCACCACTTCAAAATACCGCAATTGGTCTCATGTCTATTTTTCTACACTGTCACGTGCGTTTTATTTTAGGTGCAGTTAAATGTGACATGGTGCGAAACGTAAATAGATATGTAGGAGTATGAGGCAAAGTACCTACCTAAGTATATACAGGAGGTACAGTATCCTATACCTAGGTTATAGTAGGACGTACTAGCTTGCGTACTCCTAGGGTAGCTACATATCTACGTACCTACCTATGTATATACAGAACAGAACAGAACGGTCAAACAGAATCAATATAGGTAAGTACCTACCTAGGTAGGTACTATTATAAAACTGCGGAGGTCGAAAAGTCTGTAAGTAGGTACCTACCTACCTTACTAATACCTATTAGCAAGAGTTTAGAAAAACATTAAAGATATTTTTCTAAACTCTTGCTAATAGGTATTAGTAAGTATAAAAAAATGTTTGCATGTTTGTACTTTTGTAGGTACCTACGATTGTTTGTGCACGCATCACGCAATAAATACTGAATTAGTATTGATGTAATTTGCAGAATTAGTTAGCTTTTAGGTAGGTAGTCCAACTTAAAGTTTAGAAGGTAGGAGGTATGCTAGTGTAAAAAGGGGAAGATGTTTGTAAATGTGAAAAATTCAAAGAACAACGCAGACGAAGTCGCTAGCGGGTCAGCTAGTATAGAACATGTAGGTAGGTATGTAGAATAGTAGGTAGGTAGGTAGGTACCTACCTAGGTACCTACGCACTCTGTGCTAAACAAAGCTATAAAGTAGCGGCACGAAACTTTAGCGCTGACCGTTATTGCGCAGAAGTAAAAAATAAGGTACCTGAGGGGAGCTAGCGGGATGAAGGGCGGGCGTGCGTAGCGCCGATTGGCTCTCCAGTCGCATTACGTTCCCCCGCACTGATACGACGCCCCGCGCACATCCAGTGTACAGTCGCGTTCTTAATTGTATTGTTATTGTTGTTGTTTTTTGTTAAGTTTGAATTTGTTTGTTATATTTTGTTTTTTAAGTTTGTGTGTGGCTTTAAAGTGAATATGCCTAGAAGAAATACTGTTTTGAAAAGACAGGCAAGGAAAATGGTTTATGACGTGAATTGTTGTTTAAAAGGGAATCTAATGAATTGTTTATCTCCTATAATATAAATATAAATAGTTTACTATTTTACATTACATTAAAATAATGTCAATAACGTTATTTAGCTAATAATTAATTAAAGGTATAATTGTATTGCGTGCGCGACAGTACACATGCGCAGCTATCCCCACCGCGGATCGTTCAGCGCTAGACTTACGTGCCGCTACTTATACTAACCTGTGGGACTGCGAATTGCGGGCGGCTCTGGCATTGATAAAAGCCGTCGTCTGACTTCTGGGACATCATTGTTTTGACCATCGCGCTTTGAGTGGTCAGAAATGTATCTCAAGACGTAACTCAGCGAAATATATTGCGGCTGAGATGCTTCCTTCTGTTCAACTACTTTTGGGTCTAAATCTGAAATTTTCAATTGAGGAATTAGAACGAGTACCTACCTACCTACCTACCTTTCAAAATACCTAGGCTTACCCGGTAGGTAGGTAGGTACAAACTCTATTACATAGCTAGGTATAATGTTATAGAGTCGGTACCTACCTACGAAAAATATTAAAGGAAGGAGATCAGCTGTTCAGGATAAGAAAGGTACGGCGCGGCGGCGCCGCCGGTCACCTTAGACGAGTAAACCACCGTCTAAGCCGGTCACCCATCATCGATCAGCTGTTTAACGCAACCCGTAAAGAGGGCCAAATGGCTAATGCTAGATAACTTACCTAACTACTAGCGATACTTATCGGTTTATTCGTTGTCTTGGCAAGCTACTATGTAAATAAAAATAAGAATAGCAAAATTCTCTGCACATATTTTTGTATTTCACGCTAAAATATACACAATGACGACAACCTAATGACATTGATAAAGCGTAAATATGGGAGGAAAACGGAGAACACTACGTGGATTTACAACAATAATGGGATATGATTATTATCTTTTTATATTCACCAATATGGACATCTTCGATGTGCTCAATCAGATCTGGAAGTCTTGGAAATGTTATGCCACAGCCCTTGAATTTACAGATGTTCAACATGAAGACGGCCATTTCGGACAATGGATTCTCATCTTATTGGACTAGTCAAATTGGCAACCGTTTATGTTATCTTTATCAATACTTTAAATCCATAATTTTACTGATAATTTACATCGTTAATCGTTAAAATAAATAAGCATAATTTTTTATAAATACTATTTGAAGTATAATATTGAGTAATATCAAATACAATAAAAATAAGTATTTAGGCATGTGTCTAGTTGTGTCACTACTACACTCGACTCGCGCATATTGATCCAATCAAGATTCGACGAACCAGAGCGAACCGCACAGAACTTCGCTGAAGTTCGCTAGGTTTCGACCAATAGGATAGCCGTTTTCGACTTCTGTTTCACTTCATCACTCAGAAATTGATTGAACATTCCAAAGGCCGGTCTCCTCCTGTCGGTGTTCTTTGGTAAGTGCGGCAAAAATTGCGAGTAAAACTAATCGTGAAAAAGTGTTGAAATCTCGAGCCGTTACTTAGTAAAAAGTGATCTTTACGGCGTATTCAGGCATATTGTGTGTGACAGTGTAAATATTTGTTGGTGAATCTGTAAGTTGTCAGTACAGAAATACTATCGCTGCAATCGCCGAATCGGCCATTTTCCGTCGCTGCTCCTTTACTGCCTCCAGTGGTAGTAAACTTGATCTCGGAATATAAATTGTGTGTCCAGTGATACCCATATTGATAACTTTGCGTAAAAGTGTTTATCTATCGATCTCAGCCTCCGTTACGTAGGATCGTAAATTACGTAACCCTCTGCGGTTCGTCGGTCAAACTGTCAGACTAGACTTGAAAGTCACAGTTCCTCACTATTGCTCTCAGTGCTGTGCCGGTCCTTCGAACTGTTAACTCATCCGCTACTTCGGTTTCTTTCAGTTGTCGCTCGCCGCACCCTATCAATACACAAAATGCTGTCTGCCGCCAGACTGATCGCCCCTGCAGCCAGGTCTGCCGTAAGTATCCTCATTCTATCATCCTAGTATCCTAATTTTACCGTCCATTTACACTTCTATCCTAAATTATCAATATAACTTTGAATTGTACAAAGGATATTGACATTTCCATCTGATGATTTCCTGATACTTACAAACCCTAAACCAATGGGATATCAAAGTGATAATCGTGATATTAGATCTTTATCGTTCATTGATATAATATCCCTGAATGGAAAAAAAGAGCAAGTTACATAATTACATAATCAGTGTAAAATCTATTGTCAAATATCAGCTGTTCTATGTTACGAAACTGAAGTCTACATGACCCTGCAACAAGCTTACTAAGACAAAAAGAATAATAAGTAAGCTTTTATCAATTTGCACATAGGTATATCAAATGCTATATTGATTTTCAGGGTGGAGTAGCCTTGTCGAACACCAAACATAAAGAGGGTGATTTATATAATTCCAGATCTTCAGCAACACCTGCTTGTTGCGACCACTTGCAGCAGTCCCCACGCAGTCACAGCTTGTGCCAGCCCCCGCCCAGCTCTCAGCAGTGCGCTCCTTCCAGACCACCTCGGTCACCAAGGACATTGACTCCGCCGCCAAGTTCATTGGTGCTGGTGCAGCGACAGTAGGAGTAGCTGGATCTGGTATGTGGTTCCTATTCCATAATTATTTCAATTTAGCATTACATTTTTGGTAGCACATGTGATGCCCACTTAGTCACAGAATAAAATCCAAACATCTATTGATGTATTTTACTTTGTGATAAGCAAGTGAGACTCACATCAATTTGTGCCAGTCTACTTAAAGGAAACTAGTGTGGTGAACTTTCAACTCTAATGAAACAAAACTAATCTGAAACTTATAGGAAGCTGATTGCATAACCTAGGATATTGATTTTTCTCTAAGTCTTGCTTTTTTTTTAGAGTTTAATGTTTACAATTTGAGGCAGTGTACTTTAATAAATTAGTATTGCCAGTGAATTATAATATTGTTTACTAATGGTAATGGCTTAAACTACACTGCCTCTATCTGGTTATTTGTACCCTAATGTTCTAACCCTACCTGTTCTGTTAACCTTAACGCTAACCCTTGCACTTAACGCTTGTCCTACAGGTATTGGTATCGGTGTGGTGTTTGGATGCTTAATAATTGGTTATGCACGCAATCCATCCCTGAAGCAGCAAATTTTCTCATATGCTGTCCTGGGATTTGCACTATCAGAAGCCATGGGCCTGTTTTGTCTTATGATTGCTTTCCTTATGTTATTTGCCTTTTAAGACTTTTAGAATGACATTTTAAGTTAAAGCTTTTATATGTTGCATGTTTTATGTGCAAGTTTTTGACAAGTAAAGACTTCTGAAGATTACTATTGAGGTGAGACAGTTTCTGTTGCATAACTTCTGAAGATCCTTGTACATTTTTGTGTACTAAATTTTTCACCTCTATCAATTTTTTAATAACACCTTATTGATAAAATAATACATTAAAATGTGCATGGGATTGGTGTAGTTAGAGATTTTGGTTTATTGCTACATTTTGTTTGCATTTAGTTACTTTTATTCAGCTCCCTAAATGAGAAGTTGTAGTCTTGTAGATCCCAGTTAATCTTTCAAGCTGAAGTAACATGAAATGATTGCCAGTTTCAATTCCTTATGTCACTAAATATTGTCTTGTAGATCCCAATTTATGTTTCAAGCTGAAGTGACATGGAATTAATGCTAGGCATACAATTTCAGGAGCGGGTATTGGAACGGTGTTCGGCTCCCTCATCATCGGCTATGCCAGGAACCCCTCTCTCAAGCAACAGCTGTTCTCATATGCCATCCTGGGATTCGCCTTGTCTGAGGCTATGGGTCTCTTCTGTCTTATGATGGCGTTCCTGCTGCTGTTCGCTTTCTAAGCTATTTATTATAAGAACACTACTACTGCCATCCCACATGATGAGGTTTCAGTGAGTACTATCTGGAGTGGACGGCCGGGAATCGAATGTTTGGAAACCTCACCCTCATAGTGATGCAAGGACTGATGTGTAAAAGTGTATTACACTTTCTAGTGCGCGTCATCAGGAATGCAATTTATTTAATTATGTAGTATAATGAAAAATCTGCAAATAAAATGTTGTACGTAAACATTACTTTGACTTTTGTAGACTGATATCTAACTCTTTATCATGTTAAAAATACCATTTTCAAACTTCGATGATAATATCAATTAGCCAGTGATTGCGTTTATGCGTGAGTATTATCAACGAATTTTGGAATGAATGTTATCCTGTTCGAAAATGTCGGCATCTGTATTGTACATTTTTAGGGCGATTAAATGATACAAACTTACATCTCGTGCATTTTTTTGTTGTTAATGATTTCTAAAATCAATGGAAAATGCTTAAACAACCTCGGAAGAACATGTAGGCACTTTAGTACAATGCATAGACTTGAGGTTTAACTCTTGGCTACTCAGCAGAAGGTAGGTAGGTATCTCCCCAGTATGAAGGGCAGCGTCTTCGGCCTCTGTTTTTTGCGTTAGCAGCAGTAACAGAAAGTACAGCAGCGGCTGGCCGGGCCCTTACAAAAAACAGCTACAGAACCCTAGGTTCTATTATTATTAGACCCTAAGAGAAATGCTGGTGGTTGTCCCCACCCCCCTTAGGCAGCTAGGTCAATAAACACCCCTGTGCACTACCGCATTGCGTATGTCTTAGTCTAGATAGGAAAAAGAAAAATCGATAGATGACGCTCCCTTCTACCTTTACTCGTCTAAGCTTCTACCCCTTCCACAAGACTGCAGTACGGTAAGGCGCACGATGACGGCAGCGCAATTTAAGATGTTGATGAACTCAACGTAGACCAGTGCGCCGCTGATCGACTAATATAAATGCAAAGAAATATTATACTTATAACCATCATCATGAGTAGGTAGGTACCTATGATCAAGTATTATGATGGTACCTACTATCTAACTCTCCAATGATGAGAACTGCCAAAAGTTATTCTACCTCGTGCCCCGCCCGGCGATCTAACTGTGTGCAAGACTGCTTTGAATCGGAATGAAGTCGAAATTCCCGATCCCTATCTTTCTCTAATTTTTCTCTCTATCTTCTAAGATAGGGATAAGTACGGTAATTTTTACCGCTCCTACACTACGTAAGGTCCTACCTACGTCACTGAAAGCTAGAAGCTTAGACGACTCGTCTAAGGCTAGAAGATTGGATGCATGGTGACGAAAGAGTTAATTAAGTCAGCTTGCTATTTGTTTGGAACAAGGAAACTAATTGAAGTTTTGTCGGTTTAGTTTTAGATGATATTTGTGAACATGGAAATTATAAAGTGTGGTTCAGACGCCACACTTTATAATTATGTAGTGCGAGTAGGTACCTACCTAAGAAAAGGAAATACAAAGGTAAAGTAAGTTTGGTACGTTATAGATGTGCAGAAGATTGTGCAAGTATCTATATTCTATATGTAAGGAAAAATTAAGAGCTATGCGCTGAACTCGATCAGAGACTAGAATAGCTACAAGTGAAAGGTAATGATGAATGCATGAAAAATTGAAAGAATATTTTGAAGTATAGATCTAGGCATTTGATGTTATTGTACCGCCCAGCAAAATAGTCAATCATAGAAAAAAAAGCAACGGGCCCAGCGATGATCCCTGACTCATTACCAAAACACCCATTTACCAAATTATGTATAAAGTAGTTACGAGAAGAACCTTATAACGTATAATTTCGCCAAACTTACATCGCATTAACTTCTTTATCAACTGCTTTTTGAAAATCGAAATTAACTAAATATACTCTGGTAGAGATAAACCAAGCTAAAAATGCACGCCCCTCCACGGTATTTCTTTGACTTTGACAACCAATAAATTACTTTAAAATAACCCTGAAACAAGGGTTATTTTAAAGTAATTTATTGGTTAATAGATTAATAGAGCATAAAGAACAATTCACTTTGAATTACTGAAATAGTGGGGCGTGCACTTTAAGATTGGGCGATCTCTATTTTATTTGACGACTGATGTGGCGCGGTGGGCGAATGTCCGCCTGCGACGCGGAGGTTGCGGGTTCGATTCCCACCTCGGAATAAATGTTTGTACGATCTGCAAATATTTATTCCGGTTGTTCTGGGTGTTTTCTATGTATAATAAAAAAATATCTATGCATGTAATGTATTGTATTAAGTACTAGCTGACCGGTGCCCACTTCGTTGGGCGGTAAACATGTTTACTTACAAATCTTAACTGAAGTAGTACTCGATGTCACCAACAGATGGCGTTAATACGCATAAAATAGCGGCCGTTCGCAGTTTCGCCAGCGTGGCAGTTTATATCAGTTCCCGTTATTTTTTCGGGATAAAAAGTAGCCTAAGTTACTCCTTGTTACATTAGCTATCTGCCAGTGAAAGTCCCGTCGAAATCGGTCCAGCCGTTCCAGAGATTACACGGAACAAACAGACAGACAGACAGACAAAAATTTTAAAAAATGCTATTTTGGTATATGTATCGTATATACATTCCTATGCATGTAGTAAAAAGCGTTATTTTAATATTACAAACAGACACTTCAATTTTATTTATTTGTATAGATTTTGTCATAAAACTATATTACATTATGAATTAATGTCCTTTTTATAAAACACCTGCGTAGGGAGCCGACCTCGCGTCGGAGCCGCGCGGGTACCTTACTCATAGATCTAAACTACTCCCCTGCACGCGCACTCCCAACTTGGTGACGCTCACTTCGCAACGGGCCGTGCAGCAGAAATCGTAATACTTTAATTTCGCCATAACTTCGAAACCAAACGTCCAATTCTAATCATTTATAGACCAAATATTATCTACATGAACTGTTCTTAGTGATAAAATAATTTATTTTGATAAGGATTAATAGTATGAGTAAAATAAATGCGTTTAAATGTAGTCCAAAAAAAATTGAAGATTTTTAAATAAAAAATGGTTGTTGTGCCTCACTCGACATAGATAGGTATAGTGTGTCGCTGACTTTTTTGTAGATATTTATAAGATCTACAATTATGTAGAACATTTTATGGTTCTATCTTTTATAGTTTAGGCAGCGTACGCAAAATAAGTAACTTTTCTGGTTGATTTTTTTACACCTTGTGTCTGAAAAACCCAAATATTTTACGGAACGATATTTTTTTCCAAAATAAAATATAGCCTATGTTACTCAGTGATAATGTAATGTAGAAAAAAGAATTATTAAAATCAGTCCAGTACTTTTTGAGTTTATTCATAACATACAAAAATACAAAGCTTTCCTCTTTATAATATTAGTGTAGATATCACTCATCTAGTACCCATAACACAAGCTCTGCTTAGCTTGGGGCTAGATGACGCTTTGTGGATTGTCCAGCATTATTATATTATTATTATTATATTATATTTGCATGTTTTATCTTGTGGAATGATTTGTTTCATTCCGCACGCAGGAAGAGGTCGTACAATTCTTCAAACAAAATGTATTTGCGTAGCCTAAGTAATAAGTTCATCAGTTCAATAAAAGATATGATTTCATTAACAATTTTATTTGTAAATGTTTTGTAATAAAACCGTGTAAGTGAATACCTCCGCTTTAAAACAAATATTGAAACACAGGATTTGACAAAAATTTTACAGGTTCAGAAATAAACCTAAATAGGTACATAATTTTAGAAAAATTGTGCCAAGCAAGTCACATGATAGCTTCATTCAACATTTTCGAGGCATTTATAATGCATAATTTTCATAATCGTAGGCAAAATGAATACAGCCTAAAGAAATAATAGTTCAGAATGTACTCACTTTGATTTGCCCAGTACACAATAATTTGCGCATCAGGATCACGCAAAGTCCGCATTTGTTGTAGGTAATATATTTTTTATTACATTTTGGCATTACGAAGCTACAATACAAAATTCAACTGGTATTTACCCTACATTAATTAGCTTTGGAAAACGCTGTTTTATACCAAAAGTTCGTTCCGAGCCGGAATTCTATGATGTAAGGAATATTTCTATGTATAAAATTACGTAATTTACAAATGCGGTCTTATTCTTATTAATATTACTTATAAGTCGATCAAGCAATTGATGCGAAACTACAGAGCGAGTGTACAGAGCTTACAAGATAAGCATTGTAAAAATTAAATTTTCATTTACATAACATACAACAGCAACATTGCAAAATTTTGGTGTTTTAAATTATGTATTCATCAGTCATCACTTTGAAATATTTTTGTACCAAACCAGATGGTTCTATGTATATTACAATTACAATTCATTATAGAGTTACACACCAAACCTGTTTACGCAGAGGCTTAGAGCTCGGTGTTTCACAACAAGGCTTGAAACACGCCACCTCGGCTCTAACACACTCTAGTTTGATATGTAGACCCTATACAAACAATTCAATATCTACACTTTTGAGTTACATTACATTTTAAAAGTATACAGTCACCTAACATAATCAGTACAAAACACATAGTTTTAGGATTCAAATGAAGGTTAACAATGTTATAGCAATACTATTTCTGTCATTGACTCTATAAACAATATATTGTAAAAACATCTTTACAATAATTTTACTTATTCTAAACACAGCAGAACAAAAAATAAGGCATTTTCTACACAAGTCCATCAAACAATACTCAAATGGAAACTGCACATCACTTGTGAATCGAGTCCTTGAAACAAAATATAGTTTTTTTTAACATTAACATATTGCAAACAGATTTTTTTCTTGAGATCAACACTCATTATAATTATTTGGTCCAAGTTACTTAGTAAAAATATTATCAAGGACTCGAATCAGAAGGTATCTTACACAAGTATTTTTGGCTCAACATTTTTCACCGTATATCCATAACTATAATTTCTTTTCTATCAACTAGTTGATATTATTTATATTACAGTTTTTTTATAAATAGCATTTTAGTAAAGTCCTTAGAATTTAAATGGCTTCAGTTTCAAACTGAGTACCCTTCGTAATAGTAATAGATCCATAAGTTTCATGCTGTTCTAGTTTCAATACTTGATGTTTTTTGAGGACAAGTAGACTGTAGAATTTCTGCGCGACCTAAAACCAACAAAATTACTTGTTAATTTAATAAAAAGTCACTAAACAAGCGGGCAGCTCACCTACTGGATACGTATGTGTAGATACGTAAGCTGGTGTCCCATTGTCTACATTATTAAAATTTTTGCTAAAACAAGCAGATGGCCCACCTGATGTTGGTCTTAAACATCATTTAATACAATGCATTTCCTGGCATGTCACGCACGTCAGGTATGTGCGCGCATATGCATGCGGTGTAACTTGTCTTATAGTCCCATACACTAGGTGCCCGTATACCTACGTGCACGGGTACGCATCCAGTGGTAGTCTTTTAGGTTAATCTTTGCCAATAATAATTATATTACCTCTCCATCTGACACAACCACAGTTTAACCCTACTAATAATAAAATTGGCGTAACCTCGAAATAGTTGCACCGTGTTTAGTCTCTTTCGGTCTAATTTGAAACTGTCTGTCAAAGTAAAAGGCAAAAAACCTATTTCAAAGTTAAGCCAAATTTATTAGTATCAGTCTACCAGGGTATGACTAGTTTGCATTTAAATAAGATACACACCTGCTTTCTATTATTGTGCCGTGGCGCGAGCTCCGTGAAGGCTAGTTCTAAGCCAGCGGCTAGCTTTGGCCGCATCACTGCAAAGAGTTGCGCTGCACGCCTGTTCAGCACTCGCTCCTCAAACTGCTCGTCAGTCTCGCCTGCTTCACGCTCGCCTTCCTCCGCCTGTAGAAAAACTCAAAGGTCAACATGTTCTTTCGTTAGCCTCGCTTCCGGAAACAGTAGTCCATATAATGATTCCAGCCAATGTAATTTGTTTCGAAGCGATTCGAGTTCTCTATTCTTATGTTATTTGCTGGGGTTTTTATACAATTTATAAACTATAACTCATGCACAAAACCCAGTTTATGCACTTATTGTATAGCCTACTATTTATGAATGTACTCACGTTTTCAGGCGTTGCAGGTAAGTCGTAGTCGTGCTGTGGACTGTGAGGGGCGTGGTTATCGTCGTAACCCAAGTTCGTCATTTGCATACCATCCTGTAATCAATGTGTTAATATTACTATACCGTCATCTATTCTATTCTATAGTCACCACGCTTGGCAGGCGGATTGGTGACCACAGTTTCAGTGTTTATTACTTAGGAGATGATGCTTGGTGCAGTCTCTTAGTCGCCGCTTACGACATCCATGGGGAGGTAATGGAGAGATTCTATTCTAAACCATGGCCACACCTGAATGCATACATATCGCCTGTTAACCAAAAGTATAGGCCTCTTTTGCTTCAGTCACACTTCATACAAGTTTGTTCGTTCTGGATAAACTTAACCATTTTACTCTAAAATATCTTGAGTCTAAATAAGTGTACACACCCGATATTGATCTGTGAGGCCTAAAAGAGGTTCCTGTGATGAGATTTGTGGCATCATCGGCGCTCGCTCCATGCTTCCGTGTAATAATGCTGGATGCTGTGTACCTATAACATTTCAAAATTATTATACACAATAATAACAGCCAATCACAGTATTCTTGTACATGTTATTTTGATTGGTAAGTTGTACATACCTGACTGTCCACCGTGCGATAAGCCTGCTGGTGTCATTCCACCGTGTTGTAGTCCCGTAGGTGTCATTCCTCCGTGCTGTAGACCCATGGGCGTCATTCCTCCGTGATGTAAGCCCGCTGGTGTCATTCCTTCGTGCTGTAACCCTCCCGGTGTCATTCCACCGTGCTGTAGCCCTGATGGAGTCATTCCTCCATGCTGTAAGCCTGACGGTGTCATTCCACCATGTTGTAGCCCCGACGGTGTCATTCCACCGTGCTGTAACCCTACCGGTGTCATTCCACCATGTTGTAAGCCGCCAGGTGTCATTCCACCGTGTTGTAAGCCTCCGGGTGTCATTCCACCGTGAGTAAGTCCCGCTGGTGTCATTCCCCCGTGGTGTAATCCCACTGGTGTCATCCCACCGTGTGCTAAGCCCGCGGGTGTCATCCCACCGTGTGCTAAACCCGCAGGTGTCATCCCACCGTGCGAGTAATGTGCAGGTGTCATTCCACCATGTTGTAGCCCTGACGGTGTCATTCCACCGTGCTGTAAGCCGCCGGGTGTCATGCCACCGTGTTCGAGACCCACTGGAGTCATTCCTGCGTGTTGAAGTCCTGCTGGTGTCATTGCACTGTCCAACCCTAGTCCGGGAGTCATACCTGGTTTTCAAAAAAATTTTTTTACACCATGCTCAATAAACAATATTTTTTAATTTAACTCAGCAATGATACTTATTTCTACCGCCAAGCAGCTTCCTATGTTCCGGTTTAAAGAGTGAGAGTGTATTCCGGAGTAAGAGTGTATTAGCCGATGAAATTATAAGCACGTGAGGCTTAACGCCTTAGGTTTGGACGCAGAGCAGTGCATCGTAGGATTCGTGATTCGTAGGGCACATTCCTAACGAACTTGACTTACGAGGAATAGTTTTGTTTACATGTTTTTTTGTCTTTCTGCTAGTTTCATCCACAAGACGTTTAAAAAAATTACTAACAATTAAGCGAGAAAAAAACTGATATAAAACTTACCGCCATGATGCAAGCCACCCGGTGTCATGTTCCCTGGTAGTCCTAGATCTACAGGTTGATCACCGTGTGCCAACCCTCCAGGTGTCAAACCGCCATGTTGGAGGCTTCCTGAAACGCAACAAATAGTGTTGTAGATTTAGATTGTGAATTGGATTGGGTTTGATCTCCACCGAAAACAAACATTTGTGTGATGAACATAGATGTTTGTTCTCTGTCTGGGTGTCTAGTATTCTATCAGTCATCTGGTTCCCATGGGTACAAGCTTAGTTTGGGGCTGGATGATGTTGTGTAGAAATGTCCATAAATATTGAAAATATACAGCTAATAATTCACACTGAATATCAAACATTTCTGTGATGAACTAATATTTGTTGATTTAATTTAGGGCTACAACACCATGTGGCCATCAATTTTAATTTTATACCTGGAGTAAGGGGTCCATGGTTCAGTGCACCTGGCGTCAGTCCTCCTTGCAGTAACGTGCCAGGTGTTAGAGGTACTCCGAGCATGCCCGGTGTCATAGGTGGCCCTAGTGAACTCAGCATTCCTGTAATATGATTTTATTAGTTTGCAAACATCTTACCCTTGTTGATTCAACTATTTTCTAAGGACATCGATGCAAAATTACAATGGGATTCATATATTGAAACACTTGCTGGTAGACTGAGTTACATGCTGCATACGCTGGATACGCAGTCAGCACATTACAATAATGTTTTTTAAATAACTTCTCCTGTTGAGTCCCAGAAAAGAACATGCATCAAATTAGGTAATCTAAAAAATAAGTAGCAGAACTTGTACTCAAGATACTTGAGGATGTTTTCAGGTAGCTAGATTTGATAATGTTTAGAATAACAGTTTAGTAAAAAGATTGATATTACAGGTCGTGAACAATAATATTTTAAGTCTTCAAAGTTTCATCCCAATAAAACTGACCTTAAGTCGCCGCGTCGTAATTGGATTACAAACACCTACTTTACTAAACAATTAGTTTAATTCAAAGGGCATTCATTCATTAGAATCCTAATTACTACTTATATCTAGCCCTGGTACTTAAAAAATAGGCGTAACGTTAAGATAACACGGTGTTTTTTCTTTTGTATTGACAGAAAGTTTCAAATTAGATTGAAAGAGACAAAACATGGTGTAACTATTTCAAGGTTACGCCGAGTTTATTTGTAGTAGGATAAGAATCTAGAAGTAAATTGCACGAGACCAAGTCTAGAAGCATGGGGAAGAAACTTGAATTTAATTTAATATATTAGCATACAATACAAAGTAATAGATAATGTACCTGGCGTTGCTGGTGGTTCGATGTCATCAAGCTTCGGTGTTTCAGGTCTGGGGGTCGGCACTCGGTCCTCTAAGCGTGCGTGAATGATAGGTCACTATGTTAGTTGTGTGCATACATGAACGTTATGATACAAGCGAATAAGGGTGATATTAGAATGGTACAATAGTATAGCGAAGAGATATTTAGAATGAGATAAGGGTAATGGTGCATGAAGCTGATTTCGTTAAGAGTTTGTGTACAATTCCAATAGAACAATCGTGGCTGACATGGTTATACAGATATGTTGATGAAATTTCTCTTGTTTAAATGGTGTTACATACGTCGCTTTGTGTAATTATTATATAACAAAGGACTCAAAGCAGACTATATCGTTGAGATGAAGTAAGCTTTTATGAAACCATCATCAATTAATGGTATGAGTATGTTCCAGAATCCATTAGAAAATCAAAAACAGATAAGTATTAGCGAAGTTATTATAAGCTTTATCCATACCAATAGAAGGTTCATATTCCTGTGGCACTGGTGTAGGGGGTTCCAAGTCAGTTGTAGAAGAAACTACAGGTGGTTCTACTGCTTGAATGGACTGGAACAGAAAACGGTAATCAGAACACCGTCTGCAAAGAGCCTATTCTATTTAAGAATTAGCGTGTAGCCAAATATGCATCTTTCTTAATAGAACAATGGCTATCGATCACAAGAAGATGACTGATCCAAGTCAAAACATTTTGTTTAAGAAAATCACAAGGTTGACTTATATAAGTTAAGTGAATCTAGTTAGTTCTACGCACCCTAGAAACCTACCTAGACGCAATGACAACAATTTTAAGGATAGGTAAAATTGTTATTGCTTCATTGTAAATCAATAGTTACCTCTTCATGTCTTCGTTTCCTGCCGCCGCGTCTCGTCGCACTGGGTTGTTCTGGATCAGGCGATCTTGCTGCTGGATCTACTTCCTCACCTTCGGTTCTCAAAGTCATGTTCCGGGAATATTTCTGTACATTACAAGAATATAAGTTATTGGAATCTACCGGCCGTCCAGGTTTTTGACATGGCTTTGCAATTGTGATAAACATGAGGACATATTAAAAAAGTTAAAATGTTACCAACATTGTAATTTATATAGTACAATATAATATTCGGAATAGAGAACAACTGCATGCACTAAAAACTAGAAACATAGCCGAAACGTCGGAAAAATAAATAAAAGAGTTAATACGCGATAAATACCCGTGTAATATAAGTGTTCAATATAGACTTATTAAGACATAACAAGGTTTCTGTTTCAAACTTGATATGTATAATAAATTACCTTAAGCGAATTTAAAACGAAACTTGAAACTTTTTTTGAATGCCACCCTTTTTATCATATTACAGAATATCTCAGCTGTTCATTTTCTGATTTGCATGGTGTGGTGTATACGTAGGTATAGTGTATCTGTGGGAACCTAGGATGTGAAATAATGACAGTGCACTGACATTAATCAATTAGTGAACATGTGGGTACCTAGAAAAGCCGTTTGTAAGAAGATACAAAACTACCCGAGACAGCCAGTCTTGAATACCAAGTAAGTTCATTACATTGGCGAATGTGGAAAAATCGCGAAAAAGTGTAAAAAACCAGTGATATTAGTATAAAAAAAGTGTAGACATAATGGCTGACCTAAAATTCGAAACTTTTGATATAAATAATGGTGATTGGGAATCATATAAAGAACGTTTTGGTTATTTTTTAACAGCACATGGGGTGGTAGACCCAACTAAGCAAAAAGCGGTATTTTGTGCGTCATGTGGCAGTGATCTGTATAATTTAGTAAAATCATTAGTGTTCCCCAAGACTATGAGTGAAGCGACTTTAGCAAATATTGAAATAAAGTTAAATGATCATTTTAGTCCGCGACCAAATGAGATAGTGGAATCATTCAAATTCCACAACAGGAAGCAGGGTAAAAGTGAATCAATGCAAGATTATATTGCAGATCTTAGGAAGATGTGTAGATTTTGCAACTTTGTTGATTTGGAAAGGACCTTGAGGGACAGGTTAGTCTGTGGGGTGAATGATACTAAACTGCAGGAATGTTTATTAAAGAAGGCTGAACTCACTTATGCAACAGCGGTACAGCTATCATTGCAATCTGAAAAATGTGGAATAGATTTGAAAGTAATCAAAGTACCAGAAATGGGAGGGTCCTCAAGCGGCAATCCTGGGAGTGAGAGCAGGTACAGTGAGACTGAACCAATGGAGGTTAATGCAGTGGGGGAAGGTATCAAGAAAAAATTATACTGCTACAGATGCGGAGGCAGCCACCTGTATCACAAATGTAAGTTTATTTCTGCTAAATGTAATGCGTGCAACAAAATAGGCCACATAGCAAAGATGTGCAGAAAAAACAATAATGGAACTGGTGATGTCAAAGAGATTCAAGAGGAATTTATGAATGGATTATATTCTATAGGAAGTACAATTCGTGAACCAGTGATTTGGACAGAAATTCAACTGAATAAAAAATTAATTAAGTTTGAAGTTGATTCTGGCTGCTCTTATACAATCATGTCTCGTCAACAAGCGGATATGATTTGGCCGGGTGGACTGCAATTGCAGGAATGCAATTTGAACTTGCACACTTGGACTGACACGAAGGTACAGGTACATGGCCAGACCAAAGTTTTGGTTGAATATAAAAATTTTAAAGGTTACCTACAATTAATCATAGGACAGGGGCGAGGAAATCTCCTTGGAAGAAATTGGTTTAAGCCTCTAGGGATTTCAATTGCAGGTGTAAATTCAATAAATTCCTTAGAAAATAAAAACAATGAATCGGTGACAGAAATACTTAAAAAATATAAAGATGTTTTTGAGGGACTTGGTGAATATAAAGGACCAGAAGTTGTAATTAATTGCAAGAAAGATGTACAGCCGAAATTTATGAGAAGCAGACCAGTACCATTTGCGATCAGAGAGAGAGTTTGTGAAGAAATAGACAGGCTCGTAGGTGCGGGTGTATTGGAGCCTATAGCTTATTCAGAGTGGGCAACACCTGTAGTTCCAGTAGTAAAAAAAATGGCAGTATTCGACTATGTGGAGATTACCGATTAACGGTAAATGCGGCAACAGAGACGGATACATATCCTCAACCAACAATCAACGAGTCTTTATCAGAAGTAGCCGGAGGTGTGTTATTTACGAAGCTGGATTTAAAAGAGGCGTACACGCAACTAAGAGTGTCAGAGGAAACGGGAATGCTTCTGACGATAAATACGTTAAAAGGATTGTATAAAATGAAAAGATTACCCTATGGTCTTAAGGCATGTCCGGGCATATTTCAACGGGTCATGTCTACAACATTGGCAGGTATTAAAGGAGTAACCGTGCTTTTGGACGATATATTGATAAGTGGAGATGAGATACAACATAATGCAAGGTTGGAGAAAGTTCTAGCATGTCTCAAAGAGGTGGGACTCAAGTTAAATAGTAAAAAATGTGAAATTGCTACAGATAAAGTAGAATTCTTAGGGTATGTGGTTGATAAAAGCGGCATTCACCCAAGTGAACAGAAAGTAAAATTGATAAACAAGGCTAAGAGTCCAACAAATGTAAAGGAACTTCAAGCATTTTTAGGATTATTGAATTTTTATGAAAGGTTTGTGAAAGATAAGGCCACATTATTGGAACCACTACACAGGCTTTTAGATAAAGGTGCTGAATGGAAGTGGGGTAAGAAAGAAGAAGAAACATTCAAGAAAGCCAAATTGATACTGTCCAGTGAAGATACTCTAGTACATTTCGACAATAACAGAAAGGTGACATTGACGTGTGATGCGTCAGAGTACGGTGTGGGTGCCGTGTTGACCCACATTATGGATGATGGTTCAGAGAAACCAATTGCAATGGGGTCGAGAACTTTGTCGAAACCGGAACGTAACTATGCACAAATAGATAAGGAGGCAGCAGCTATTATGTTCGGCTTAGATAAATTTAACCAATATTTATATGGGAGACATGTAGTTATATATACTGATCATAAACCATTACTGGGGATATTTAGTCCGAATAAAGCAATACCAAAGGTACTATCGCCAAGAATGATGCGATGGGCTTTAAAATTGAATTCACACGATTATGAATTAAAATATAAATGTGGAACTAGTATCGGTAATGCTGATGCTTTAAGCAGATGGCCGATTGAAAATGAAAATTGGAAACCTAATACGGATGATATTGAGGATGTGTTATTGTTGTCAGAGACACCAAGCGCGGTGCAATATTCAGCAAAAGATATTGCGGAGCAAACTAAGCGCGATGAAATTCTATCGAAAGTGAAGTTCTGGATTTTACATGGGTGGCCAGATACCGTGAGCGATCGCAATCTAAAACTGTACTGGCTTAAAAGAAAAGAGCTATCTATCACCAATGACTGCATAATATGGGGCACCCGAGTGGTCATACCACCACCCATGCGAGAGCATATGCTGCAGGCTTTACATGAGACGCATGATGGCATCGTGATATCGAAATCGATTGCAAGAAGCTACTTCTGGTGGCCAGGGCTGGATCACGAGATAGAGGCGCTGGTAGCGAATTGTGATAACTGTCAAGTAAACAGAAACATGCCAACAAGTACAGCACATTCTTGGATTACTCCGGCAAACCCATGGCAACGTATACATATTGACTTCGCAGGACCCGTTGACCGAAGGATTTATTTGATTGTAGTAGACCCTTACTCAAAATGGCCAGAAGTCAAAATAGTGAGAACTACATCAAGTGCGTGTGCAATAAGAGCATTGAGAGCAATTTTTGCTGAGCAAGGTTTGCCAGAAGTATTAGTATCAGATAATGGAACGGCCTTCACATCAGAGGAATTTAAAACTTTTATGAAATGCAATGGCATTAAACATGTATTGACGCCGCCGTATAGTCCGTCTACAAATGGTCAGGCGGAACGATTTGTGCAAACAGTGAAGAATAAGTTGCGAAGTTTGGCTGGAACTGACATGGATATTAAATTGCCGCGCCTTCTTTTTAGTTTGAGAGTGGCTCCTAGTTCTGTCACTGGAAAATCACCGGCAGAAATGCTGAATAAACGTCGATTTAGAACACGTTTTGACATCCTACACCCGCTTTCCACGAAACCGGTAGCTGAAAAACAGATAGAAAGCAATATAGAAGTTCCGGTGAGAGCATTTAGACTGAAAGACAAGGTGTGGTTGCGTAACTACTCAAGAGGTGAGAAGTGGGTTAAAGGAGAAATATTCAGAATCAAAGGACCTGTTCGATTCTTTGTGAAGATGGAAGATGGACCAATGGTTACCAGACACGTGAATCAACTACGACGTCGTGATTCTGATGAAGCTCCAGGCCCTAGTAAGGAAACACGTGACATTCTCGGCATACCAAGCCAGGCAGTGGTAACCGCGGATGGAGACTTGTTACATAGATGCAATTAAAGCAGAATAAATATTGTGTTATAAATATTAGGTTTAGTTAGAATAGTTACAAGTAATATGAATCTTAAAACTTTGGACAATAAATAGTTAGTAGGATAACAAAGTGACTATGGGGGAAGGTATGTGGTGTATACGTAGGTATAGTGTATCTGTGGGAACCTAGGATGTGAAATAATGACAGTGCACTGACATTAATCAATTAGTGAACATGTGGGTACCTAGAAAAGCCGTTTGTAAGAAGATACAAAACTACCCGAGACAGCCAGTCTTGAATACCAAGTAAGTTCATTACACATGGATAGTATTTTAAGTATGTTAGTAGGTGCCAAAGGTATAGGTGGTATAGGTGCCAAAGTTATATGACTGTAACGCAATAGTTAAATATATTAATATCATAAATATTATCTGTTAATTTGTGATAGTGTCACTGAGGTAATGTACCTTTTTAGTGAACAATATTGAGTTTTTGTGTTAATTTGAAATCTGTTCGTATACAAATTGTTCCCTGTGTATGACTATTTTAAAAACTTTGTGAAAATGTCAAAAGATGCAAATAAATTAAATGAGTCCAGATGGTTAGTTACCTTGAAGAGTACTCTTGAAGGGATTGGCCTGGCTGGCAAGGTAAATAGCTTCTCAACACCTCCGGTTTCCTTCCAATGCATCAGTCGTCTAGTAGGCGGCGCTAGGTCGAGCGTCGTCACGATATCCGATGTATTGCTTAGCTGATTCTTCATCTCTTCGCCGGTTATGTTCTTGACTTCGTCGACAATTAGCTTGCGCTTCCGTTTTGTTTTTGTTATTCCTGCAGATCAGTAAACTATGTAGTGCCCATTATAAATTATAGTGGCGACATCTAGTTTGTTTTAAACGTTCCACGTTTAAATCGATTAAACAAAATAATGAAATCACCTGACTGACATTCTTTAACAAACTTCAGGAGATACCGCAAAGGGATACAAAATGAACAAACGAACCCCATAACTGTACGGACCGATGATCATTATAAATTATTTAGCAGTAGTAGAGCCTCATCTGGGGAAGTACTACAACCATACCACTATTTCTGTCACCAATCAGTGGTACTGTGTATCAGTTTGAAAGATGCAAGTGTACGCCGGTGATATTACAGGCACATGAGGCACATTATATGCCTCAGGTTGATGCCTCAAGACAGGGTATCGGCATAAAGGCATGTATATGACCTGTGAAGCAAAGTTTTGTTATAAGCTCCATCAGCAATATATAATTTATTATAATTTGTATAAAAATAAAACTATACAACTTACCTTTCAGAACGGTAGCGTCAACAGGCGCCAGCGCGAAGGATTCCTCGTCGTTTTGTAGCAGTGTGGTGTTATCTGCCGGAGCAGGCGTCGGCTCAGGTATTGCCTCTGCCTCTGCAGACTCGATCACAGGCTCATCCACATCCTACAATCAAAACGTTCCATCAGTCCATTGCTTGATATTAGCCACCCTTCATTCCGTAGTCACCAAGCTTGGCAGATGGTCCTTATAAATAAAAATTAAACGCGAGCATTACTGCTATAGACTACAGAAATAAGAACGATGGTAGTACTATCCCGAACTCCGCCATTACTGCTACTGAGTAATAACACCTTAGTTAGGGCTCCGTCTAGATTGCGTATGTTTGAGATGCATGTTCAATGTTCATATATAATAACTAGCGAAACGCGCGTGACATCGTCCGCGAGAAGCTGTTTTCATTAAAATGCTGCTGTACCCGTTTAGGAGTTGAATTACGGAGATTCCTTTCATAGTACACCTCTACATGCCATGACGAATATACCCTGAAAATTTCAATTTTCGACAACTAGTGGTTAAGCCTGTGCGTTGTCTACATATATGTCAGTCAGTCAATCAGGACAAAGATTCTTATAATTGGTATTATATAGATAAACTTTTTTGTACAAATTTATAATAATGAAGCTATGGTGCCAACCTAAGTTTATAAGGCGAAGGCAAGACAGAAAACATGTTAGGTAAGATTGTAGATAAGGTCATAGATTTATACAGCAGTTACCATAGGTCTAACGGAGGGCGGTCGCGGTGCAGCGGGCGGCGGCATGAGGTCGGGCGGGGGGGCGAGAGGGGGCTCGTCATGTGCGGGGGACCCGCCCCAGCTGAAACACAACCAAAACGATGCGAAATTCAGAATAATAATAATAATAATGCTGGACGATCCACACAGCATCATCTAGCCCCAAGCTAAGCAGAGCTTGTGTTATGGGTACTAGATGACTGATATACTTAATACAATACTATATTACTTACATAGATATTTTTTATTATACATAGAAAATACCCAGCACACCCGGAATAAATATTTGCAGATCGTACAAACATTTATCCCAGGGCGGGAATCGAACCCGCAACCTCTGCGTCGCAGGCGGACATTCGCCCGCCGCGCCACATCGGTCGTCAGAAATATATATATTTATTAAAAAAAGTACCTAAATAACCTTTTTAATATGGCTTGCTGATGAAACAATCAGATGGCCCACATCAAAACACCTCAAAGCATTGCCTCGCAGGTCATATTGTTCGTAAGTACAGCGTGTTAAGAAGGGCATTCTTCCCCCGCTGTACCCCTTTAAGGGTTGAATTTTTGGATTTCTTTTCTTATTATACCTCTACGCACCAATATGAATACCTATACCCTGAAAATTTCAAGTCTCATGACCAGTACAAAAATTCTTATAAGTGGTATAGATTCACCTCCCACGGATATCGTAGAGGCGTCTATGGTAACGCACCAGGGGATAAGCAACAACTCCTGACTACTTAATATCAATCTTCCTGCCAAGCGTATTGACAAACCTCACAAATATCTTTTATCCAGCAGTGGAGTTATCAGGTTGTGTACCTGTGTTGCGGTGAGTTGCCTGCGTCGTAGTGGTCGCCCATGTCATCGTCAGAGTCTGGTGCGTCCGCCGCCGCCGCAGTGCCAGCCGCGACGCCTTCCGCCCCCGCGTCTATCACACCCGCGTCTATCTCCGCCTGGGGATAACAAACATTATACATTAAAAAAAAAGCTTTATAAAATATTACTATAAAATAATAACAATAGTGTACTTAAAACTAGATTTCTAGGTGTTTTCTATGCATAATAAAAAATATCTATGCATGTAATGTATTGTATTAAGTATATTAGTCATCTAGTATCCATAACACAAGCTCTGCTTAGCTTGGGGCTAGATAATGCTGTGTGGATTGTCCAGCATTATTATTATTAATATGGAAGAGCAAAAGATGGCAACAGTTTAAACGTTGCTTATCTTTTGACAGGTTTTTATCAGTAAGGCCTTAAGTTAGGTGAAGCCTTAAAGATAGTGATTACCTGTAAAGACTGAGGTTGCTGCGAAGTGCCCGGCATGCCTGGTGTGGCGCCTGCGCTCGCGGCGCTCGTAGACACATCTCCAAATAGATCACCCTCGAACAGACCTCCGGCATCCGCTAGTAAAAAACACGGTCTTAACTACAAATGAACTACATTTAAATCATGGTAATCATCAATCAAATATAGATCGATAAAAATAAAAGATAAACAAAAAGTTAGTCGTTTGTTAATGTAGCGTTTTTTAAATATTTATTGTTAGAGTAAATTAATATTTGTGGATATAATAGAGAATAAAATAGCTTTTGGTTACATTTCATATTTTCATATTTCGAGGTATAATAATTAGTGTTGGATGGATAAAAAATTAGGGCTATACCTAAAGTAGAGGTATACTTGAGGAGTTAATTACCAACGCTTGATTGATTTGAATTGATCACGCCAGTGCTCTCAAACGGTGAAGGAAAACATCGTGAGAAAACTAGTTAGTATTCTAGCAGCGGCGATGGGCTTGCAACCTTGCAACTACTGCAAAATGTGGGTATGTACCAAATGTACTATCTGTATGTCCATGCCTCTGACAACTCCCCTTAGACATCCTCGAAGAATCTGAAGTAGGTAATTGGTACTAAGAGATCGGAGGGGATATCTACCGTGTCTGGGGAAAAAAGTCGTGATGCTTTTTTTTTTATTCAACATCGGGTGGTACATTACATAAATGTTGCTTTCAACAAGTTGCACATACTTGCATATAAAAAAAACACAAGGAGATTAATAGCAGCATCTTGAATGCTATACTGTACAGTATACAACGATACTGCGATCAGCAATCCACTTTACCAATTGTACATTTAAGATGTGATTACTATGGCAAACCCCCAAAATATCTGGAATGCCTTTGCCCAGCACTAGAAGAAAAAATCATACTGTGTCGATGTCGTGTTTAGTTTCGTCATTTATACCTCCAAAATCATCGCCGATAGTTCCCCCGAAGCCGTCGTCCATGGGAGCGTGCGGAGCGGCCTCCATACGTCTCTCGTGGGTCTCTACCAGAGTCGGCCCTGTCCCGCTGGCGCTCGCTACGTCGCCGTCCTTACCCGCTAGCTCAAGGGATGACCCATCGGCGAAAAGCACGTTACTCTGTCAAAACGATACATATTAAATAATTGCATATAGTTTTTAGGGTTCCGTAACCAAAAGGTAAAACAGGGCCCTATTACTAAGACTCCACTGTCTAACTGTCTGTCTGTCTGTCACCAGGCTAAATATCATGAACCGTGATAGTCAGAGAGTTGAAATTTTCACAGATGTATTTTTGCTACCGGTATAAATACTAAATACCAGAATAAAATAAATATTAAAGGGGGTTCTCATACAACGTGACTTTTTTGCCGTTTTTATTATAGATAATGGTACGGAACTCTTCGTGCGCTAGTCCGACTCGCACTTGGCCGGTTTTTTTACACCACTCGGTCACCAAGCAAACTGGCCCACCTGGTTTTGAGTGGTAACCATCACCTATAAACAAAGCATTGCCTCACAAGTCATCAACCAGTGGCATACAGGTTTTCCTCACAATCAAGCTTCATATGCCTGTTAGTTCACTCTTCAAACCAAAACACAGCAATGCTACTTGGTGGCAGATATTACAATACCTATATTTTGAAGAAATATGTAATTAACCACACATACCTGTTCTCCCAAACCTCCATCATTTCCAATAGCCTCTCTCATGATATCAGGATGGTCTGTATCAAAACCCATATCTCCAAAACCATCATCATGGGTGACCAGGTTCAGAGAGCCATAATCTTCACGCATTGTGATCTCTTCAGCTCTTGACTGATTGAGGGAAAACTGGGCCTCAATATCCACCTCACTAAAATAAAACAGGATTGGAGGTAAGAACAGTACTCCAATTGTTTCTCTAAAGGATAAAATCCAAAACGAAGTATCTAACAGAGAACCCAGGCAGTCAACATAGTTCATAGGCAAACTGAACTAATAAATAAATATTGACACACTTTCACACAATGCCTTTCTAGCCCCAAACTAAACAAAGCTTGTACTATGGAAACCAGATGGCTGATACAATACTTATACTGTAATATGTATACTTTTATGTAAATATATACTTAGAATAGGTAAAACACAACTATTATAACATGGTCAGAAAACACACTGGTTAAGGTGCCACTGAGATGATGTATTTTTAATTTCTATTTTAACTTCATTGAATTAAAGTTGTTATTATAATATACTATTATATGATTTCCTAAAATATTAAATATATTTAATATTATGTTGTGTAAACTTTGTCTAGTTTATTAAAATTTTGAAAATTTTGAATTGTATACATTCCAGTGCAGCTAACTGCACATGACGTTTAGCAGTCTTTGATTACACTTACTTTAGCTCAGGCATGGCAGTATCAAAGTCGTGGAACACCTCAGGCAATGTAATGGCATTCATAGCAGCCTCTCGATGTTCTTCCGGTAAATCCACCATGCCAGGCCTGAAAGCCATCTGAAATGGAACATATTCTGTTATATTTCATTTTATTCAAATGTGAACTTAGTGTATTTTTCAAATAGTAACAATATGTTTTGTCTCTTTTGATCTAATTTCAAACTTCCTTTCAATGCTAAAGACAATATTGGGTGTAGCTATTTCTGGGATATGCAGAGTTTATTAATTATAGGGTTAGATTTTGAGTTGTGAGTCCTAGACTATGAAAAGGGTTGGCAGTCCAAGTACAAATAAATAAAAAATTAAACAGTAAATGAAATACATAGATATTATTTATTATATATAGAATACTGAGAACACTGAGAATAAATATTTGCAGATCAAACAAACATTCATCCCAAGGCGGGAATCAAACCTGCAACCTTCTAAATCACAGGTGGATGTTTGTCCGCCGCACCACATCAGTCGTCAGTTATTTTCAATGTTATGAAAGCTGAACTAGGTCGATAGTTACTAGACCATAAATCAAGCAACTTAGTCAGCTACTTAGCTATATGACCTAAGTAAATACTCCACTTAATGAAACTTCTAACTACATATAATGTGTCATAATAGAACATCCATACCCTTCATATGATGGTTTTATTCAAAAGAATCTGATTGGATTATACAATCTTTATAATCCAGTGTACAAACAGACTTACTTTGATCTTGACAAATGCTTCATTGCAGTCCTGCAGCAAATACTTGGCTTTTCTAGAGTAGATTCTCACTACTCCAAGCAACAGATGGCCTGAGGTTCGTAAGGCCATTTTCACTTTGGGTTTCAGTATTCCATCTACGGACTTTTCTATGTTTGTCTCGAAAACATGGGCTTTAGTTAGCTTTTTATCCCAGTGAGCTGCTAGCCAAATTTTGGCCAAAGGACCCTTTTTGGCCAGCACAAAGTGTGCGTAAAACATAGTGATGATTTACAATGTTCACACAGTTGGATACATCAAATCTTTCCTGAAATAAATAATATCCCGGTAAATCGTACTATAGCTAAGTGATAAACAATAGAAACGCCATTGGCATGGGGGCAATTTACGATACAATGATACAACGGAAGCAGTTTGGCGCCTAATCTTTCCAAAGTATTTCTATGATTAAGAGAGTGGTTTCACAGGTTCCTAATGTTTGGTGTTTAGTGCATGTACTTATTATTTGAACGTTACGAAATCAACAAATATTTACCAATAACTAAACGAAAAATTCACAAATTTCACCTTTCACACAGAACCAACGTAAACATGACAACAACAATTACGTTTTCAAGATGGCGACCGGACCGCGACGGACGGACAAACGAAAAATGAGGAAAAGAAAGAGAAAAAAGTGAATCCATCTCTTTTTTTTACGTTCAAAAACTTGAACTGCAATACTAAGCGACCGTGAATGAATTCATGATTAATATTAATTTTGATGATTTATCATAAAGATCACTATGGTAGGTGATTGATTATCATTGTGAGGCACGCCTTTTTATATGTCTTATTTTTGTTTTGGCTATGGAAAATAAGTTATTTCATCATCTTACTTTGTAAAACACACTGTAGTGTGGTGGTTCCCATGTCTTCTTCTTCTTTTATTATATGGCTTTTCAGCGGCTGAGGGTTGCCACGAATTTGCCAACGTCAAGTGTTTACTAATCTTAAAACAAAAAGGCGGAGATCTGAGTACGGTAAGAAGGGAGACTCTAATACAAATCAAGTTGATATGTCATATACTTAAGTAGGTAATATAATATATTTATTTTGTTAGGTAGGTAAAAACACAAACACACATAAAATTTAAAGAAATTACATAAGTAGGTAAGTATTGTAAATGAAGGTTAACTATTGTAGGTAGGTAAGTATTTACAATTTTATTTTATTTACACTTAAAAATTTACACAATAATTTGATATAAGGGGAAAATACAAGGGATAGCAAGAGTTTTGAAGATAAAGGACGAGGGATTTGAACGAAAACCCAGCCCTGAGGACATGTGAAAGTCAATGTTAACAATATTTGTCAAGTTGGAGTTTAGTCACTCACGTCACATAGGTACCTAAAAAACTTTTAGAGCACTGTGGGTGGGGTGGACGCGATCCAGAATAGTTCTTTTGTAGCTCGCGCTATGCGTTAGCATCCTAGTAGTCTGTGCTCGCGCTACAGTTAAGTAGCACACAGTCACCTTAAACACAATTAAAGGAGTAGCAATAATAATATTCTTATAATACTAGGGTTCCCAATATTAAAAATATTTATAATGATGCCTAGAATCTCTAATCATTGTTTATGTTGTTATAACTATAGAAATATACAGGAATTGAGCCATGAGTGAGCATAAAAGTACCTGTGGCGCTTTTTAATAAGTTATTTTCATATTAAGTTCACAAAGGGTCTCTCAAAAAGCGCTTCCTAACTTTATATAATAAATAAAACAATGTGTGTGTGTGAGATTTCATCAATTTTTTTACTCGTTTGAAAGGCCCTATCAATGCCATTATTTAAGGCGGTGGTACTCGCCAACGACCTTGAGGAGTCTGTCCATACTGAGTTGCACTGCCGCCCGTCGCCCGCACAGGGACCCGCGCGCATTCCATTTCATATCGCATTCAAGAAATAATTATTTGTAGCCTAATGAATTATTAGTTCGAACTGCCAATTGTTCACTTTGTGATAAATACTTTGACAAATATTTGTGTGAAAAAAATTTACTAAAAATCAATACCGTTTAGAAGAAATAACCAAATTTAACATAAAAATTGCTTCACTTTGGATATTTTTTTCATATAGTAATAATATAGTTAGAATTATTTCAATTGTTCAAATTAAAATTTAGTCTTTAATAAGCAATATATATTTTTTTTGGACATTTATACTCACTCATCAAAGAGAAATTACACGGAGAAAACCTCTCGTTGGCGGATACCACCTCCTTAATATGTATGGAATAAAACGTTCCATCAATGTCCGTTGCTTCTCTGGGTGGCGCGCATCTGAAATGTCCGAAATGTCCAAATACTTACAACCATTAAGATTGACATTTCAACTTTATTATAATAAAATGAGTGGGGGTTTAGCTGTATAGTATTATAAATAATTAAGCTATATTTTTTATCGTCACCTAAAAATACTTTGACATGCCGTGCCACCAATGAGCACCAGGCCTTATGCCGGCGCCAGACATGTTCAAAGAAGCGTTCACATGTGTGCACGGAACACTTATATGCGTTTTGCCGTTCCGCGTCGGTTTTTTAGCGCTCATCAAAGGGATCAAAGTCAAATGTTTGAGTGCCTGCCACACTGCGTGAAGCTCAGTCAGTAGCGCAAGCGTTGCCGTGAAGAGCTGTTGTGCGTAAACAACTAAACGAACTAACAACACGAACTTTTCAATGCCTTGCACTATCGAATAACTACACGCACATAATTTTTTTATTTTTTTTATAAAATGTTGGACAATTCACACGGCATCATCTAGCCCCAAGCTAAGCAAAGCTTGTGTTATGAGTACTAGATGACTCATATACTTAATACAATGCAATATATTTATAGACATTATTCATTGTAGATAGAAAATACCCAGAACACCTGGAATAAATATTTGCAGATCGTACAAACATTTATACCAAGGCGGGAATCGAACCCGCAACCTCCTGCGTTGCAGGCGGCCATTTGCGCGCCGCGCCACATCGGTCGTCATCAATAATGTATAGTATTATAATATAAGCAAACTGTGTCGACTAAATCGGCGTCCATCTTAGACGAGTGGTTTACTCGTCTAAGGCGTCCATGCTATGTGAAGTCTATTTGAAAACTGTGAGCTCAAAGGAGTCATCAAATGTTTATGTCTGGGAGGTGCAACAATATGTGAACTTCTTTGAACGTGTCTAGCGCTGGCATTAGACGAAGTTTATATTCGTCTAAGGGCCGGTGCCCATTGGGCCTAAGGGTGCTTCACGCTAACCAAACGAACCAGAAACGAATTGGCGAAAAGGCTAGTGTCTAGTGCCAGAACACAATTAAAAAAAAACGAAACAGTCTGTTTTACAAGTTCTAGTTTTCAATTTCAAAGAAGAGTTCTTTTCTGGTTTGCCTGTGGATTGTGCGAGACGTACGTCAAATTTTATCTAATAAAATTAATGTTATCACTGGCTATTTTCTAGATATCTAGGTAAATTGCGTTTAATAAGTGTGTGAAGTGTTCACTCGACCTTTTATTTTAGCATTTATTCATATTTTCAGTGCTAAATCGGCATGTTAAACATGCCGCGTCTGAATGCGATTTATTTGTGGCCAGACCGATGATGTGACTTCTGATCAATATGTATTGATTTTGTTGCTAGGTCTGCCACAGGCTTGTCAAGATGGGAGCGTACAGATATATTCAAGAGTTGTACAGAAAGAAATTAAGCGATGTTATGCGATTCCTTCTTCGCGTGAGAGTATGGCAGTACCGTCAGCTGACTCGCATGCACCGTGCTCCTAGACCTACGAGGCCCGATAAAGCAAGGAGGCTAGGATTCCGTGCCAAGCAAGGTTAGTTTGAGGGTTAGGGCTGGATTCTCTGCGTGGATTTGTTTCGATTTTATCTATTATCAGACTAGCTGACCGCGCGAACTTCGTTCCGCATTATTTTTATTATTCATTATCCTATTCCGGACGAAGATGCATTCCAAAAACACTAAAATCGTAAAGTTTGGTCCAGCTTTTTTGAGAAGCTACTGGTGCTATCTCTATCAACGTTCTGATGCCTGTAGTTCTTAATAATACATTTCTGTTGTAGGTTACGTTATCTTCAGAATCCGTGTGCGCCGTGGAGGTCGCAAGCGCCCAGTCCCGAAGGGAGCAACTTACGGCAAGCCCAAGAGCCATGGTGTCAATCAGCTGAAACCCACCCGCAACTTACAATCCATTGCTGAGGTAATGTTCATTTTATCATGTCTTTAAAAATAAATAGGTCTCTAATAAATTTACATGAAATTTATGCTATTTTATAACTTATACAAATTCCCTACTAAGTAAATGTATCTACTTCCTATGAAATTTTGAATAGGTTAACAGCTATTGCTTTTCCAAGTTTAATAATGATGATTTATTTGTCATGCACCAATCTGAAAGGTTTTGCTGAACACTCACCTACCGGTATTTCTGATAACTATGTAGTTTTTCCATGTAGGTATATGTATTTATGAAGATTGTAGATTGATGTGAAGTTTTATTTACAGGAGCGTGTAGGTCGCCGCTGTGGTGGTCTTAGAGTGCTGAATTCATACTGGGTTGCCCAGGACTCGTCTTACAAATACTTTGAAGTCATCCTGGTTGATCCTTCACACAAGGTAAAATCCACATTTTATTTTGAAATATTTCAGATCAAACTTTGTTAAAAATGTTGATGCACTATGATGAACTTTTTGTCATGCACCAATCTGAATGGTTTTGCTGAATACTCACCTACCGGTATATCTGATTTAACTAACTACATTTACATCACAAAACTAACATGATTCAAAAGTTATTCATATGTGTGGTGTATACGTAGGTATAGTGTATCTGTGGGAACCTAGGATGTGAAATAATGACAGTGCACTGACATTAATCAATTAGTGAACATGTGGGTACCTAGAAAAGCCGTTTGTAAGAAGATACAAAACTACCCTAGACAGCCAGTCTTGAATACCAAGTAAGTTCATTACATTGGCGAATGTGGAAAAATCGCGAAAAAGTGTAAAAAACCAGTGATATTAGTATAAAAAAAGTGTAGACATAATGGCTGACCTAAAATTCGAAACTTTTGATATAAATAATGGTGATTGGGAATCATATAAAGAACGTTTTGGTTATTTTTTAACAGCACATGGGGTGGTAGACCCAACTAAGCAAAAAGCGGTATTTTGTGCGTCATGTGGCAGTGATCTGTATAATTTAGTAAAATCATTAGTGTTCCCCAAGACTATGAGTGAAGCGACTTTAGCAAATATTGAAATAAAGTTAAATGATCATTTTAGTCCGCGACCAAATGAGATAGTGGAATCATTCAAATTCCACAACAGGAAGCAGGGTAAAAGTGAATCAATGCAAGATTATATTGCAGATCTTAGGAAGATGTGTAGATTTTGCAACTTTGTTGATTTGGAAAGGACCTTGAGGGACAGGTTAGTCTGTGGGGTGAATGATACTAAACTGCAGGAATGTTTATTAAAGAAGGCTGAACTCACTTATGCAACAGCGGTACAGCTATCATTGCAATCTGAAAAATGTGGAATAGATTTGAAAGTAATCAAAGTACCAGAAATGGGAGGGTCCTCAAGCGGCAATCCTGGGAGTGAGAGCAGGTACAGTGAGACTGAACCAATGGAGGTTAATGCAGTGGGGGAAGGTATCAAGAAAAAATTATACTGCTACAGATGCGGAGGCAGCCACCTGTATCACAAATGTAAGTTTATTTCTGCTAAATGTAATGCGTGCAACAAAATAGGCCACATAGCAAAGATGTGCAGAAAAAACAATAATGGAACTGGTGATGTCAAAGAGATTCAAGAGGAATTTATGAATGGATTATATTCTATAGGAAGTACAATTCGTGAACCAGTGATTTGGACAGAAATTCAACTGAATAAAAAATTAATTAAGTTTGAAGTTGATTCTGGCTGCTCTTATACAATCATGTCTCGTCAACAAGCGGATATGATTTGGCCGGGTGGACTGCAATTGCAGGAAAGCAATTTGAACTTGCACACTTGGACTGACACGAAGGTACAGGTACATGGCCAGACCAAAGTTTTGGTTGAATATAAAAATTTTAAAGGTTACCTACAATTAATCATAGGACAGGGGCGAGGAAATCTCCTTGGAAGAAATTGGTTTAAGCCTCTAGGGATTTCAATTGCAGGTGTAAATTCAATAAATTCCTTAGAAAATAAAAACAATGAATCGGTGACAGAAATACTTAAAAAATATAAAGATGTTTTTGAGGGACTTGGTGAATATAAAGGACCAGAAGTTGTAATTAATTGCAAGAAAGATGTACAGCCGAAATTTATGAGAAGCAGACCAGTACCATTTGCGATCAGAGAGAGAGTTTGTGAAGAAATAGACAGGCTCGTAGGTGCGGGTGTATTGGAGCCTATAGCTTATTCAGAGTGGGCAACACCTGTAGTTCCAGTAGTAAAAAAAAATGGCAGTATTCGACTATGTGGAGATTACCGATTAACGGTAAATGCGGCAACAGAGACGGATACATATCCTCAACCAACAATCAACGAGTCTTTATCAGAAGTAGCCGGAGGTGTGTTATTTACGAAGCTGGATTTAAAAGAGGCGTACACGCAACTAAGAGTGTCAGAGGAAACGGGAATGCTTCTGACGATAAATACGTTAAAAGGATTGTATAAAATGAAAAGATTACCCTATGGTCTTAAGGCATGTCCGGGCATATTTCAACGGGTCATGTCTACAACATTGGCAGGTATTAAAGGAGTAACCGTGCTTTTGGACGATATATTGATAAGTGGAGATGAGATACAACATAATGCAAGGTTGGAGAAAGTTCTAGCATGTCTCAAAGAGGTGGGACTCAAGTTAAATAGTAAAAAATGTGAAATTGCTACAGATAAAGTAGAATTCTTAGGGTATGTGGTTGATAAAAGCGGCATTCACCCAAGTGAACAGAAAGTAAAATTGATAAACAAGGCTAAGAGTCCAACAAATGTAAAGGAACTTCAAGCATTTTTAGGATTATTGAATTTTTATGAAAGGTTTGTGAAAGATAAGGCCACATTATTGGAACCACTACACAGGCTTTTAGATAAAGGTGCTGAATGGAAGTGGGGTAAGAAAGAAGAAGAAACATTCAAGAAAGCCAAATTGATACTGTCCAGTGAAGATACTCTAGTACATTTCGACAATAACAGAAAGGTGACATTGACGTGTGATGCGTCAGAGTACGGTGTGGGTGCCGTGTTGACCCACATTATGGATGATGGTTCAGAGAAACCAATTGCAATGGGGTCGAGAACTTTGTCGAAACCGGAACGTAACTATGCACAAATAGATAAGGAGGCAGCAGCTATTATGTTCGGCTTAGATAAATTTAACCAATATTTATATGGGAGACATGTAGTGATATATACTGATCATAAACCATTACTGGGGATATTTAGTCCGAATAAAGCAATACCAAAGGTACTATCGCCAAGAATGATGCGATGGGCTTTAAAATTGAATTCACACGATTATGAATTAAAATATAAATGTGGAACTAGTATCGGTAATGCTGATGCTTTAAGCAGATGGCCTATTGAAAATGAAAATTGGAAACCTAATACGGATGATATTGAGGATGTGTTATTGTTGTCAGAGACACCAAGCGCGGTGCAATATTCAGCAAAAGATATTGCGGAGCAAACTAAGCGCGATGAAATTCTATCGAAAGTGAAGTTCTGGATTTTACATGGGTGGCCAGATACCGTGAGCGATCGCAATCTAAAACTGTACTGGCTTAAAAGAAAAGAGCTATCTATCACCAATGACTGCATAATATGGGGCACCCGAGTGGTCATACCACCACCCATGCGAGAGCATATGCTGCAGGCTTTACATGAGACGCATGATGGCATCGTGATATCGAAATCGATTGCAAGAAGCTACTTCTGGTGGCCAGGGCTGGATCACGAGATAGAGGCGCTGGTAGCGAATTGTGATAACTGTCAAGTAAACAGAAACATGCCAACAAGTACAGCACATTCTTGGATTACTCCGGCAAACCCATGGCAACGTATACATATTGACTTCGCAGGACCCGTTGACCGAAGGATTTATTTGATTGTAGTAGACCCTTACTCAAAATGGCCAGAAGTCAAAATAGTGAGAACTACATCAAGTGCGTGTGCAATAAGAGCATTGAGAGCAATTTTTGCTGAGCAAGGTTTGCCAGAAGTATTAGTATCAGATAATGGAACGGCCTTCACATCAGAGGAATTTAAAACTTTTATGAAATGCAATGGCATTAAACATGTATTGACGCCGCCGTATAGTCCGTCTACAAATGGTCAGGCGGAACGATTTGTGCAAACAGTGAAGAATAAGTTGCGAAGTTTGGCTGGAACTGACATGGATATTAAATTGCCGCGCCTTCTTTTTAGTTTGAGAGTGGCTCCTAGTTCTGTCACTGGAAAATCACCGGCAGAAATGCTGAATAAACGTCGATTTAGAACACGTTTTGACATCCTACACCCGCTTTCCACGAAACCGGTAGCTGAAAAACAGATAGAAAGCAATATAGAAGTTCCGGTGAGAGCATTTAGACTGAAAGACAAGGTGTGGTTGCGTAACTACTCAAGAGGTGAGAAGTGGGTTAAAGGAGAAATATTCAGAATCAAAGGACCTGTTCGATTCTTTGTGAAGATGGAAGATGGACCAATGGTTACCAGACACGTGAATCAACTACGACGTCGTGATTCTGATGAAGCTCCAGGCCCTAGTAAGGAAACACGTGACATTCTCGGCATACCAAGCCAGGCAGTGGTAACCGCGGATGGAGACTTGTTACATAGATGCAATTAAAGCAGAATAAATATTGTGTTATAAATATTAGGTTTAGTTAGAATAGTTACAAGTAATATGAATCTTAAAACTTTGGACAATAAATAGTTAGTAGGATAACAAAGTGACTATGGGGGAAGGTATGTGGTGTATACGTAGGTATAGTGTATCTGTGGGAACCTAGGATGTGAAATAATGACAGTGCACTGACATTAATCAATTAGTGAACATGTGGGTACCTAGAAAAGCCGTTTGTAAGAAGATACAAAACTACCCTAGACAGCCAGTCTTGAATACCAAGTAAGTTCATTACAATATGATTAAAATTTCCCTAGGCTATCCGTCGTGATCCGAAGATCAACTGGATAGTGAATGCTGTTCACAAGCACCGTGAAATGCGTGGCCTCACATCTGCTGGCCGTAGCTCTCGTGGTCTCGGAAAGGGTCACAGATTCTCACAGACTAAGGGAGGTTCACGCCGCGCTGCCTGGATACGCCGCAATACACTCCAGCTGCGTCGCAAGCGATAAACGCAACACACAATTCGTCATTGACTTTCAATTTGTTTGTATCGGATGGAAAGTCATTGGCCAATAAAAAAATATTAAAACCAATCTTATTTATTATTTTAGGATAATGTTTTTCTTAGCTAGGGTTCTCGGCTCAAATTTGTTTAGGGTGAGTTATTTTAGTTTCTCTTTTTTAACCATCTTTGTTGAGTTTTGTTTTGATGACTCAAATTATTCTATTTCAAACAGGTGCAGGGCTGAATGGAATGGCAACAGGAACAATGATGGATTAAATCCATGGCCGAAAAAGTAAGAATCATTTAGAAAACATACTTATATTGATAGAAACTTCAACATAATACAATGATGATATAATGCTGTATGAATGCGCAACCCTGATTACCACGCATTTAAAACTTCCTTGGATGGCTGAACAAATATCTCGTAAGATAAAGAATAGATTGTGTAAAACAAAAATCTAATGTCTTTTTATTTTCTACATTTCCAGATCAGACATAATGGCAGTGAACTGGTTCTGGACAGGTCCAGGTAGCTATAGTTTTCTATCATCAATATTAGATTAAAGTTTCTACTTTCAAATCCATACCTTTCTCATTCCTATTTTATGATTTATAAAACATGCACTGATAGTAGCGAGATTCTCGAGTTCTACTTCCTCCATACTTATGCACAAATGGCATTACTCTTATCAGATATGGCAATAGTTAAAGCATTGCTTATCTTTTGACAGATTTTTATAAGCATGGCCTACTGGCTTTTGTATATTGCAAGCTCAGTTTTAAAGTGGTTTTTGGAGAGACTAGCCACTAGCACAATAAGCTCAATAAAATATAACCATATTTTTCTTTTGCAGGTAAGTTCCAAATGCAAGCTACCTGCCAACACGGTTTGAATAAGTGAGAATTGTTAAAAAGCGATAATAAAATGTTTTCAGATATTTATGATTTTCATTATTATTTAAACCATTTTCCGCGACTTCGTTCGCAACAATTTCCTAAACCAGTACCTATTCCCATTACATTTTTGTACAGAAGGGAGTGATTACACTACGGGTCTTGGTCTGCTCCCCTCTCTTGTACGCCAATTGATGCAGGTCCACGCAAGATACGTCTAATGTCGTGTCTAGAAAGGTTTTTTTTTGAGATAATTCTTAACTAGGTAGGTATATAACACATGGTTAGCAGTGCAGCAGTAGGTACGTGCGTCTCCTAACGGTAGTTCGAATTACCAGTTGTTCATCATGGGTATGTAAAAAAAACGTGTAGTAAATAGGTAGTAGATAAAAATTTATTACATTTCTACAACCGACCGACGACCTTATGAATAAAATAACATTGATTAAACGTAGAAACGATGGCCAAAATTGAATTGCATATACCAATTCTTAAAAGCATACTTGCCGTTAACTTTTTGGTTTATGTATAATATAGGTAAATATTACAAAATTACCAATGAAAGGAATCAATGTTAGGCGCCCAGACGGTACTTATACCGAATATTTAATTATTATTATTATTATGACATAAAATAAACAATAGTAGGGAAATAGGATGCATCGACTGGACGAACCCCATGTATGAGAAAATTTAAAAAATTAAACCTACCTTGTCAGACACCTAAAACTCATCAATTTAAAATGACAGTATCTGATCAGATTTAAACTAAACCCTGAATAATATTTTTTGTCATTTTTGCAACATCGGAGGCAATAATGTACCTATAGCTTATTCATTTTAACGGTTTCTAGTGCTATTTTAAGTTTTGTTGTAACTTCCGTGTTACCTAGGCATTAACCAACATTACTTGAGGTCTTAGCATGAGTGCGAGTGGTTTAGAATGAAAGTGATTTCTGATTTATACAGTAAATCTTTACATTTTTGATTGACTTTATAAAATCTATCAATTATCCACTTGACATAGGTAAAATTGTCTGTCTGTTGTAAAAATGAAGATAGGTACTAAGCCCACTCGAACTCGCCCTAGCGTTCTAGCACAGCATGCTTAGCCAAAATATTTAATTTAATTTCTTCGTTTGATGCATGTTCATTGAATTGCCTAACCACACCTGTATGTAGGTCTAGGTACCCATAGATTATAGATCGATGAAGTAAATGAAAAACTGGACTTAAATCTACATATACACAAAACCTAAAAATGTACACAATTAATTTATTTACATACTTTTGAGACCAATGACTTTTAGTTGAATTTCTTAAGAGATGAGAAGCTTTACAATAAATAAATTTTCTAGTAAAACCACAAAAAGTTATGTTACATAAAAACGGGGTATTCCTGTTTCGCACCGCTAGTATATTTTTCCTATTTCATACCAGAAAACTGTATCGTTTCATACCGCGATTAAATTAAATAATATTTTTTCCCGTTTCTCACCGAAAAGTTGGTCCGTTTCATACCACGACTAAATTAATGGAATTTGTACAGTCAGACAAAAAAACGAGTTATTCTTTTAACACAAGAACGTTTGCGCGGGTGATAGGTATTGGTATTTTGCTATATAAATGCTAGCACCACGCTAGCACTCTGTACAGTATTTTTTGTTACATACATTTCTTTACTTGTTTTGCGTGACATAGTAAAGGAATAATAACATCTGGTTTAGTTAGTTAATTACATGAGTCTAGACATCAAAACACTTGCTGGTAGACTGAGTTCGGCTGTATTTGCAGTTCCCACAATAAGATGGCTCACTGATGAAGCTACAGCTAGACTAGTAGGTACATTTTAGTTACTTCTGTAGTTTATTGTCGTATGGTATATTTCTTTGGGGGAAAGCTGCCGATTTACAAACTATATTTGTCTTGCAAAGTAATTCTATGATAAACTACTACAAAATGCCACTAAGCTTCCCATTCAGAAATTCAAAGGCTACATTAAGACAAATTTTGTAATGAAAGCATACTATACCTAAGATAGCTACATTAATGATAAATCTGCGTGGCCAGATGTTCCGATCGCTCTATCCGTCTACAGCTTGGACGTCTGTACTATTTTCTTATTTGAATTCATTAGATTGTAAGCATTACTATTATTTACATTATTATTAATTTGTAACAGGATCATACAAAAAGGTAGGTAGGGTGCGAGCACGCATTGTACGGCGAGTTTAAAAAGGAAAGATAAATTTAAAAAGTAATGTCTTTCGTTAGGTCTGCAAATGTATAAGTATTGTTATTTGTCCTTATTAAAAGAAGATTTAAATAGCTACCTTCTCAAGTAAGTGTGTATAATAGATTTTATTTTGGCAAAAATGCAGTATCCTCATTCAACGAGGAATATGATTACAGGCATATATTATGAAAAAACAAATATTTCTGATTTAATTAAAAGTAGTAATCATGTACTTAATTTTTGCTAAAAAAACCGACTAAGTGCGAGTCTGACTCACACACGAAGGGTTCCGTATGGTTATCTATAATAAAAACGACAAAAAATCACATTTGTTGTATGAGAGCCCTTAGATATATATTTTTTAATATTTGTTGTTATAGCAGTAACAAGTATATCATCTGTGAAAATTTCAACTCTCTAACTATCACGGTTCATGAGATACAGCCTGGTGACTGACGGATAGACAGAGAGACAGACAGCGGAGTCTTAGTAATACTAAAAAAAACATTGCAAATCAATCATTCTTAGATATTATATCGTAAAGTTTTGAATAAAAATATATATTCAAGTTTGTCTATCTGACCGTACTTTTTCCATACTTAGGTTACTTTACTTACGTGTGGTATGAAACAGGAATCGAAAAACATAGCGGTGCGAAACGGAACAAATTTTGCATGTGGTGCGAAACAGGAATACGTCATAAAAACTTAAAACTATCACTTATACAATTCTAATATTTTTGGGTACATATTTACATAATTGGCCAATAAATTATACATTAATATACTTTATGGTAGGTTTAATAAAGGAAAAATATTATTACTTTGAGTTCTCACCAAACTCAACATTCCACTTTTTAAGAACCAAGATTTAGGCCTGAAAAAAGTTATAATAAACAAAATGTAGTGCAAAGCAAACCAGTAGCTTTTGGTCAGTTCAAAGCCAGCGGCGCCCACGGTACCAAATTTTACATTGCATTCGTATTTTTGGTATAGTCTGATCTCAGGATCAAGGACTAGAGTAGGCGGTTGTCTATCTGGACCACTGTCCAGTGTGATTGTGCAGTCACAATTCACACGTTTGAATGAGTTTCACGAAATAGTTAGCTATCAAAATTACTTAGCACAAAGTTTTAACGTACATAACGGTTACTTTTACAGTATGAAAAGTCGGTCACGCATACGTAACTCTGCATGCTTGAAAATATATTATAAGCTAGAATTAAATTTAAAATTACCAAGTAGGTACTTAAATAATTTCCAAAAATACTCACTAAAATCACAATCAGACAAAGATTTTTATAAACCTAAATTTCAATGCTAGGCCCATAAAATTTTCAAATTAACTAGGTGTAGGTACTACTGTTGACTACTTTTTACATTAGTATTTTAAGTATATGTAATACTAGTGGCCCGTCCCGGCTTTGTACGGGTTTTAGTAAGAATCCCAAATTTTTTTGAAAACATAATATAGCCTATGTCACCCGGGGCTAGTGTAGCTTCCCAAAGGTGACAGAATTTTTCAATAGTAGTTCCGGAGCCTATTCAATGCAAACAAACAAACAATCAAATCTTTCCTCTTTAAAATATTAATATACTTAGATTTATATTGCTCAACAATATAATGTTAAAAGACCCGGATCAATGTAGGTATACCATTGACTTTTAAGCACAGCGAATATAAATTTTGTTAGGCCATTATAATAAAATATCTATTCAAAACGCGCTGCTTTAGAGAACAGAATACGCTATGGTTCGATTAATCTCAAATAATGATTCCACATAATTGATACCTACAGTACAAATTAGTAAAGTATCCTGAAATTCCACGTTTTAATAATAGTAAAGCAGCGCAATATAAATCATTTTACATTGATAGTAAACTTGACTTTACCTGGCCTCGTTCGCTTCTTAAATAAGTTGTCATAGGTAATGCACCAAAAATCTGACCATAGCACATTTGATTAGGTTTTCAATTGAATCTAATATCGTACCTAACACGATTGTGGTAGGCCTCAGGTCCTATAGTTGAATTATACGAGCATTTTGTTTAATTCAAGCATTAAGGTTAAACAAGTCGGTACTATGCCCATACAAACACAAACGAGCCTAGATAACGGCAAGATAATTCAGTATCAAACTTAACTTCGGACGCACGTTAATAAATAGTAGACATTAAACGCTTACAGCGTTTGTATAGGCATAGTACCGACTTGTTTAACCTTAATAAGTATTATAAATTACAAAATAGTAAATGATGCGACTAAAATGATAACACTAATATACGTAATAAGGTGCTGGGCAAGCCTACTCCATCTAAAACCCTGTCCCAGGTACTATTAGCGTTCTGTAAATAGGGGTATCTAAGCTGTATAATCATCGGCAAAAGCCTGATTTGTTTACTGAGACGCTTGCATGTAATTATTGTGTTAGAGAAATTGAGACCAGCGCACACTAAACCCACGTTTTAAACAATACGGCGGAATATTATCAAAAGAAGAATAGTATTGACATAATCGCTAACAACGCGAATCGCTTAGCGATCTAAGAGTTGTTTCCCCAAAAGTAACCAGCACTTCTGATAAATAACAAGTAGGTAGGTAGGTACCTATGACATACACAACCCTACCATCTGAAACTTTAGGTAAAAGTACAAGCTTAAGTTTGTGTAGCTAGGCTAAGTATGCGCTGATCTTTGTTTACCTACATCTACTCACCATACACTCTGCCTATACATGTTGTACGTCTAGCACAAGATGCACGAGCATAGAGACTTTCGGCGCGTAACAGAGGTTCTGATAATGTACGGCTGGCCTATATGGATTCAATTGTTAGGCACGGGTTGCTGCCGCCTGTCGAGATGGAATGTGTCGGAGATGTAGAGGCCGAAAATCGCCACGCTGTAGAATACCGTGAGGCCGAATAGAGCAACGCTAGCGCTCGCGGTGAACATGTTCGAGTATTCGCACCTGCAGCAAACGGCAAGGTTCATGCTTCATGGCATCGGAAGGAACCGTCGAGTTGTATGACCGGATTATAATTACAAACAATACTCAATCTGATTCGAGACTCAAGCTCAAAATTTATTCAGTTTATTAAGCACAAGCAAATTTATGCTAGTTTCGATGTAGACTTGAGCATTTTTCTGAAATACGAGTGTTACTTTGCATTTCTACCTACCTATAGAAATACAATCAGTGGATTTGTAACATTATCACTTCTTCGAATCATACGGTTTATGATTCAAATCGATGAGCCTTTTCGCGTCTAATTTTACACACCTAATCAAGGTTAATCAAAACAAAATAATATAGGAAAAGGATCATCGATGCGAACATTTTCGATATCACTTTTTCGAATAACAATTCGACTCCCTAGAAGCTGCCAAGCCATGTAATATAATAGTGGTATTACGTACCGCTGCAGTGATAAACGGCTAGCATGATTATACGAGATGGCTTTGTTTCTAATAATCTACATAATTATATTCAAATTTCAAATAATCATACATGTATTTGCCGCAGGATGCACCGATACGGAGTCAATTATACAGTCATGGGTTACCTTAAATGAATAGTTTTTTTTTATGAGAAACAGTTCCAGTAGAAGGCTATAGGCATGGTGGTTGTAGGTACTTCCCCGGACAAGCCCTTTCATAAAGAACTCTACTGCTACTAAAACTTCTTTTACCTATTACAGTATTGCAATATCATACAGACCACATCTAAGCTATAAGTATTTATAATCAAACCGGTCATACAATTCAGCGTCACCTTTACGATGACAAGAAGCATTCAGAATGAATTGGATTCATTCGACAAAGTTAGGACATGCACAAAAACAAAATAATAGCATATAATAAAAAGAGAGACGAAAACAGCAAATTAGGTAAATTAATAAAAAGCATAATAACAAGGGCAAGAGGCAAAAAACACAAAATAGAGAGAAAACCATACTTGAGACAAAATAAAAGAAGAAGCAACACAGGAATTTGTCAAATGCCTTCAATTTTTTGTTGCGTCTCGTTAAATTTTGATGTCGCGTGGTCTTCGGCCTCCTATATAACTATATACAAAATTAAATTCGAAATTCCGAACGATTTACCCTTAACTTAATTAAAATGTAACCTAAGTAAGTATAATTTATTTTGTGATACAACTTAGGTTTTCCGTATACGATATCATTGGTTAAACGTCTATATAATATCATCAATAGAGATTCTATCAACTAATTTAAGAACTCGACCGACAGAGGTTCGTGGCGACGGAGGTTCGCGGCGGCGGAGCGTTACAGTTGTTCTGCGTTTTGAGAAGAGGTTCTTTCTCTTAAGACCTACGCAATGTCTCGGCTTTGTCGAACCACGTCGTTCCAGGTGATATTTGAGCTTGAGTAATGAAACTCGCAGCTTGTTGCGCACTTTACTCTGTTGACGCATTGCTGCGACTAGCAAATCCGAATTGTCCTGGGGGAGTTCGTGGGAGGTGTCGGTATCATCTCGCACCCGCAACTGTTGCCGATAATATCTGTACATCATCGGCAAAAAAACGAAGTCGGGCGAAAGGGACAGGAACCTGTGAAGTGAACCGATGACACAACAATACTGACAGTACATATCGGCGCACTATTATTCAAAATGCCAACAAACCAAAAAAAATAAGCTAGTTTCTTTCTACAAAAAAATTTATTTTCCACAGACATTATTCAACTGTCATGCAACATCAACGTCGACACACAATGCGTTACGATTCGTTTCCTGTAATCTTTGAAGCAACAGCTTTTTATTTTCCATTTTTTTTGTATTATTTGAAGTTCTGTTGCGTAATTTCGGTGGCATTTAATCCAATATCTAAGTAGGTCTTAGCACAAAATGTGAATAGTTGAATGAAAGTGTTCTATGTGACATCATGATTTAAACAATTTTTTTAACCATAGGTTTGAAGAAAAGACGCCATGTTTTTCTTCAAAATATGACATAGACTTTCGAATGACATTAGCAAAATCAGGAAGTTCCACAGAAGCCCTAAAAAATTAAAAAAAATATACGCGTCAACTTGAGAACCTCCTCTGTTTTTCGTCGGTTAAAAAAGAAGACAGACAAGAAATTTCGAATTTAGTTTTGCAGACTGTAAGACTATTTTTATTTTAGCACATTATTTATTGAAAAGCTTTTAAAAGTAGTAATTTAAGATGAGAGTCTAGATGTAGGTATATTATATAGCATTACAGGATGTATATAATTATATTACTCCCGAAACTTGAGGAGCTTAGATTAATCGCCCATAGCCACTTTTTCTATAGAACCAACACCGCGAGCGCGAAACAAACCGAATTTAGTTCAAACAAGCAGCAAAATTATGCATAGTACTTCGGTTTATCAATTCTAGCTAAGATGGTGCAAGCAAATTTGTATGTTATTGTGTGTACATGTACATATCCGTAAAGATTAGTGCTTACAGAAGTGTTAGTGTTTATTTGTTAGTAACCGTAACACCTGCAGAATTATTTCGAAGCTTCAATGTCACCGCCTGAACCTACCTACAACATAAACAGTATCAGAATTAAAGCAGAATCACATTCGACAGGACCAGCGTTGACTGTCTCAGACATTTTGTATGGTACAGACAGAGACAGAGGGAGCAACCCGCACCGTCTGTTCCTGCACTAGAAGCCATTGAAGCGGGGCGGGTCTTATGTGATTCTGCCTTTATACGTTTCTTCTGGCCCCTCAAAATATTGAATACCACATAAGACAAACTTTTGAGATAATGCATATGTTATAAGACGAGGTAAAGGTAACCACTTGGGGGGCAATGTGTATGTTCCATCGCTTATTCCTATTTAAAAACATTTAAGTATGAACATGCATTATCATATGCTTAGATTAATGTGAAGAAAATTCAAAATAACTTTACAGTTAACTTCAACATGTTCAGGTTGAAATTTCTGAAAGGCATTCAGAGCGTACCATCTTATCTAATCGGCTGTAATGAAAAAAATCAGAAGTCTGGATTTTTATAAAAATAACTGCAATACAATATATCTTAAGAGTAAGATTTTTTCTGATATTATTTTCACGTATTTATTTTTAATGCCCTCGAGAAAACTTACCCTACGTCATTAGAACCGATCTACTAGTTTCAACGATTTATAAGTTTGTATGGGAAGCCAAGACTAATAAATATGTCCGAAATTTTCCTTAAATATGTACGAACCGGACATTACGGTTCGTATATTTCATGGGCATCCGTTAGTAGTCCTACGGATCGTCATCTGTGACATGATCTAACATCATTGGTTGATGCTATTACCCAATTACAAACGAGTACATATATTTTTTGCTGGTGGAAAATTCAGACGATCCTGATGTTAAGTGGTTACCTCTTATAACAAAGCATTGCCTCACAGTTTACGTTTGTTAGGAACGTGCTATGCGTCCATCAACCAGATGCAAAACTGAGGCATCCCAATGGATGAATGCGCTTATTCTTTTTTTTAATCAATTTAACCCAAGCTTAAAAAAAAGCTTGAAAATTATCGTATGTACTTACTTATAATCACCGTGACCGTACATACCTGAAGAACCAGACGACGGTTAAGGCTACGGAGACTAGTGTCATCAGTATATTCTCGAGGTCCCACGCGCGTTCCGCTTGAGCCCTTTCGTGGATTATCTCTAAAGGGGTACCACCTATTGTGTTATCGGATCCGTTGTGAGACTGTAATTAAAAAAAAGTTTTATAAATATAGGCAGACATTTCACACAGCCCCATCTTGCCCCAAACTAAACAAAGCTTGCACTATGGTAACCAAGTAACTGATACAAAACTATTATTTTAGACTTTTTTGTAAATACCTACTTAGTCTACAATATAACACCCAGACACAAACAAACATCTATGTTTTATTTCACTAATGCTTGTTCTTGGTGGGTATCGAACCCACAACCAATAGCGCAGAATGCAAAGCTACTACCGACTGAGCTGTGAGGTCTCTCGATAAATCTACACCAATTATAAGAATCTTTGTCCTGACTGACTGACATATAGACAACGCACAACCTAAACCCTTAATTTTCAGGGTATAATCGTCTTGGTGCGTATAGATGTACTAAGAAAGGAACTCCCGAAATTCAACTCCTAAACAAATACGGGTTGAAGTTTGTACGAAAATACCTTCACGCGGACGAAGTCACACGCGTTTCGCTAGTAAATTATAAATATTAATACTAACATTGTCTTAACTATTTATTCACATTACTTCTATTATCTTGGTAGTTTCCTATGCACTGCTCTGCGCCCATCAAACAAAAGGTGGATCTAGATTCCAGTTCCTCAGCAGTTCCATTGACAGTAGACTTGCCTGTGAGGCCGCGTGGCGAGGGTGCACTAGTGCATGCACGACGGCCTGGTCGCGCAGACCGCAGGCGCTCAGAGTGCAGGCTTCCTCCAGCACACGACCCTGATAGATCAGTCGTACTGCGCTCTGCTCCGTTAGTTCCTGACTGAAGTGACGCCTGGACAAGTAGAACAAATCAGTTAACTCTTACGGTCCTTAGCATTCTAAGGTTGGTAGTCACGTATGGAATACCAACTACTGCAAAATGTGGGTATATACCAAATGTTTATTTATTTATTTTAATGCTGGACAATCCACACAGCATCATCTAGCCCCAAGCTAATCAGAGCTTGTGTTATGGGTACTAGATGAACTGATTATATGTAGGTATGTGATGAACTATTTAAAGATTTTTTCAGAATAAAGGACAATAATTAACAGCTTTGTCGTGATGTAGTCTCACCATTTAAAGTCTTTCAACAGCTCATCAAGATTACCCTCGACTTCCTTTAGCGTGTCGTTCAAATACTTGAGCTTGATCAGAATCTTCCTCCTGTTCGCCTCTTCGGGGTCTATCGGTTTATCCGGGATCTCTGCATTGCTTATAACTGGTGCAGCGGGGTTCGAATTGCTATCACCTGAAAATAATAATCCTCAGTTAGATGGAGATAGATTGCGCCCCAATGGCATTCTCTAAAAATCATATAAGACAAAAAGTGTCACAATTGAGGTCTTGTATATGAAGGATCTTACGTAGTTAGTATACTAGCATATAATATGAACTTGAGCGTATTAAAAAGCTTCTTACAGGGCATATCTCTGTTAGACTACTTTACCTGTGATACATGGTATTTTGCTGCTGTAACACACAGACACTACAGAAGTGTCTAGTAGAGATGTAAAGACATGTCTACTATACTTGATTTCTAATAAAATTTGCTTGGAATTTCTTGGAACCTTACCGCTGGCCTGTGTAAAGCAAGGTGCGTTCACGTCTCCCCGCATCGCGTTGACAATGCTGTCCATCTCTCGCATCTGTTCAGTGCTGGCCGGTTCAATGGCCGCAATTTCTTCTACCTCGCTATCCGATGACTCATCTCTTTGCGCCGGCGCGTTGATGTTGTCGGACTGGTCTGGAATAGTTGGTGAGGCTTGCATTACAAAAAGCATGCTACGTGTGCTCACTGTAATTGGATGTTCGGGACCTCTACGTTCAAAACAATCAAAGTCGCCGCGGCAACTAATTACAGTGATTGCGGTATGTATAAAATACCGCATGCTCTGCTCTGGTAAATGCCCGGCTAGAACTAGAGACTAGAACGAAGCTAGTTGTTTGTAGATGGTTTTAGTCACCTCGCTAATCTTCGAGATTTGGAATACTACGTGTATGGTAGCGAAATGCAGATCACGACGAGTCAGGAAACCCCGACGTACGTGGTTAAACCAAAAAAATATTAAAATAATTCTTTTTTTATAAAAACTATGTGAAGTTCTCTAAATGACTGGACATAGGACTTTCGTCAATCTGACAGACAAAAAACATATTGTATATAACTAGCTGACTCAGCAAACGTTGATCTGCCAGGAAAAAAACTTTATCACTGTTATCACTTAGAGGTATAAAAATAGTTTACGACCTATTCTCAGACCTACCGAATATACACAAAGAATTTAATAAGAATCGGTCAAGCCGTTTCGGAGGAGTTTGGTTACAAACACTGTGCCACAAGAACATATAATATGGAATAATATAATAATAATATATAATAGGCGAATAGTAAGGTTTTAGTCAGTTATTGTATCTAAGAAAATATTAGGAGTATTAGGGTGAGTCAATATTTTTACGTAAATTCTGCTCATTAATATAATTTGTACCTACATCTTTGATACCACTTACAGTGCCACGGCATGTTTATTGCCGCAAAATGACGCCACACACACTAGGCACAAACCCATTTTTACCGTGCGGGAATCGAACCTACTCTTGCGTTTTATCTATTTAATCAGTCGTTGCGTCACAGAGGTCGTCAATGACGTTTTATTTTAGTCTAATTAATTGACGTATTGTTATCTCATTTACTCTCACTGACTTGTAAATATTTATAAATTCAAGGTCTTATTCATAACACCAGACATTGTAATGGCTCTATAAAATCATTTTCACATTTACTTACAGGTCGACAAAAAGGATGGCAACTGACTTATCCCTTAGATAACCCTATAGCAAAATCTCGATTAATTTATGACTATCAATTATTTAAAGCTATATGTATTTATAACCGTCCTAGATGTTTCTGAAGAAGACGGCAACATTTTTAGACCAAAATCGGTTAGTTTAGGAAGAAGAAACAAAATAATTGACACCTTGATAATTTTTGTCTGTGATTAAAGAACTTACTTTCGACTCTTCTATAGAAATGCATGCGACTGTTGTTGAATAAAGCTACATCAGCATCAATAATACTGTCCATCTCTTGAAAAGGAATCACTGATCTGTACTCGTTTAGCAGGGTAGTAGCTGGAGCTGAGGTTAGTGACACTGCAATAAAACGTTATATATATTCTTCAATACATTGCAAATCCTACTAATATTATTAACGCGAAAGTTTGTAAGTATGGATGGATGGATGGATGTTTGTTACTCTTTCACGCTCTAACCAGTAGACCGACTTCGATGAAATTTGGAATAAACATAGATTATAACTTGGATTAACATATACTTTTTATGCCGAAAAAATAACGGGAACGGAAAAAAAACTGCCACGCGGGCGAAGCTGAGTGAGCGGCCGCTAGTTACCTATATACCTATGTACGAGTGTAAGTAAAAGGAAAATAACAATGCATTACATATTAATAATAATACACATGATGACATTGACGACCTCTGTACGCGACGCTAGGTGCGAGTTCGACTCCCACGGCAGGACATGTCTGAATGATGTAAAAGTTTTGTTACGTAATAGCTACTGATTTGTATTTAGATTATACGTATAACATAGGGAACTCTAGTGTGGTCCCCTCCTGTTGATCGACCTATCTCGCCCCGACCGAATTTCAATGGATGTTTTAAGGGTTCGTCAAAGTCAAAAAGCATTTATTCAGTAAAATCCATAGGGATCATCTTAAAACGTCTTAAATCTAGTTGAATCTAAGCGCCAGTTCCTCGCGACCAAGCCTAGATATGATCAAACATCATTTTAGGTACTTACACAATTGATTTGTATAAATACTAGTTTAGGCACTTCAATACAATTGCATCATAATATTCTATAGGTTAAAATTTCCAAAAGACGATATGACACCTCAAATTATAACTACTAACGAGCGGAACAAGCTACAAAATCATTAGTATGTATATTATTAAACCACAAACAGATTTACAACAATTACATAATTTTATTTAATCAACCATCTTTGTAGCGCAAAGTTTTGTCATCATAAATAAGTCATTTGTCATTCCGATTTAAGTTACATAAATCGGGAAGTGTCACAGACTTCTCAAAATCGGGATTAACCGCGTAAATGTATACATTTAACAAGACTAATAGTGAATGTAGTCGAAACGTCTGGAAAATATATAAAAAAAGGTAATACGCAATGAATACTCATGAGATAGAAGTGTTCCATTGTGTAACGATCGCGAAAGTTTAAAAATACTACTAATAGTGAAGTTTTTAGAAATACTCTGCAACTTTTTTTTTATCATTTATAGATAGTCCTTTGGCTTCAATCTCACCTGGTGGTAAGTGACGATGAAGCCGACGATGAAGCAGGGCGGTCTAGAAGACACCTATTCACTCTTGACTTAAAGAGATTTAGATTATAGTGTTCAGGGAAAACAGGATGCTGGCAATGAATTCCACTCTTTAGCGGAACTTGTCAAGATCTTAGTGTTAATGTAGTAATATACGGTTATTGCTGTCAAGAATGCACGGAACCCACAGGCCACGAGTCTCGCTCGCTTGTTCGTTTTATTATTAAACTAGTCTTTTCTGTACTATAATATGTATGTATTATACACATAAACCTTCCTCCAACTCCTCCTCCCAACTCTTAAATCGCTCTATCTGTTGCTGAAAACTGCATTAAAATCCGTTGAGTAGTTTAAAAGATCTAAGCGAACAGACAGCGGAAGCGACTTCATTGTATCCTATGTAAATATATGTAAAGACAAGCGAAACCGCGTGAAGTTATTTTCATACAAACTTCAACTTTTTTTTGTGTGTTATATGTAAATTCATAATAATATGTGGTGTGCGATAAAGTGTTTTCTATCTTCTATCTATCTAACCCCTACTGTACCCGTTTAGGACATAAAATAAAACCTCTACACACCAAGACGCATATGCCCTGAAAAGTCTTTATTTACAACCATCGGTTTAGGCCTTTTTAAAGACTTTTCCTAAACTTTAGGCTGTGCATTGTCCAATATCAGTTAGAAGTATACCAAAGATACTTAGAATTGTTATAGCTAGATATGTAAGTCGCATAAATTAGAAGAACAAGCGGTCCACCTAACCGTGAGTAAGCTGCCGGTGGGTAGTGTTGGCAATGAATAATCAATTAAGATAAGGTGTATTTTTACTTGCAGCAGCGGCAGTTGATGCATGTACGGTAGCGCGACCGATTCTTGTACTTGTACTGAACAAGCTGGGTTCTGAAACAAAAAAACATAGACGTATATAACTAAAAAGTTATATCCATTAACTATATATAGTTCTTTGTACCGAAGTGAATACCAAACACTTATAATCAAGTCCTACTAATATTATAAACGCGAAAGTTTGTAAGTATGGATGGATGGATGGATGTTTGTTACTCTTTCACGCTCTAACCAGTGGACCGATTTGGATGAAATTTGGAATAGATATAGATTGTAACCTGGATTAACATATGGGCTACTTTTTATCCCGAAAAAATAACGGGAACGGGAAAAAACTGCTACGAAGGCAAAGCTGCGAGCTGCCGCTATTATACAATAATATTGAATAATGCAAATGGCTTCACAGCTCAATCAAATGAGGGCAATCATTTGTGAGGTAAACATAGATCTTTGTTCTCTACTTGGGAGTTATAAATCATTTGATATTACAAGTGTATAAAAAACAAGAATGAGGTAGTACCTAAACTGTTTACTCAGTTTCGCTATAAGATTATTCTAATATTAGCTCTGCTTCAACAAGTACAGGAAAATCCGCAATAATAATAATAATAATGCTGGACAGTCCACACAGCATAATCTAGCCCCAAGCTAAGCAGAGCTTGTGTTAGGGGTACTAGATGACCGATATACTTAATACAATACATTACATATAAAGATATTTTTTATTATACATAGAAAACACCCAGAACACCCGGAATAAATATTTGCAGATCGTACAAACATTTATCCCAAGGTGGGAATCGAACCCGCAACCTCTTGCGTCGCAAGCGGACATTCGCCCGCCGCGCCACATCGGTCGTCAAATGACGCAATGATTCAACATGACGTATACCGGGTGTAATAAGACCACTTCTGAAGATTCCAGGAACGTGTAATGTTACCTACAACAAGGTCTTATAGAATACAACTTGGCTGACAACGCATCGGCCAGATGATCGCGATTCCTTTTATTTTGAACGATGACATGATTGACTGAAATAATCTTCTTCTTTTCAAGCCAGGACCGAAATAATTGATAGAGTGGTCTCCCACTCTATAAGTTATCATTTCGGTCCTGGCTGGCTGGCTGGTAGAAAACCTGACATACTGTGTCGACCCTACATATCATAAGCGTGGGCCACATGAGACCAAAAAAATTATTAAATTTCGATAAATATTAAACACTGAAAATAATCGAATCCCAACCAACCGGACTAAACCGGTCGATACTCAAGAAATAAGTAAAGCAAAGAATTATATGCATAAGACCTCTACAGCTTTATTAAAAAACCTGTTCCCATTATGATCTTGAACTAAAAAATTTGGCCTTACGCTATTTTTAGAATATCAAGGGCAGATGTGCAGATTTACCCTTTCCATTTGAAATGCATTAATGTATATAATCCAAAAACCCGGATGTATTTAGAAACAGATTTTTTTTCTATACAACTGGTATCAGTAGTACAAGTAGGTACTACGAGCAGGTAATATTATACAGATAGTGCCTACGGTGCAGTGAAAGATCCAACCGTTTCAACTCTATCTCTCTCTGTTTCTCTTCTACACTTGGTCGCGAGGAATTGGCTCTTAGATTTACCTAGATTTAAGACGTTTTAAGATGGTCCCTGCGGATATTACTGAATAAATACTTTTTATCTTTGACTTTGTGAGAGCGATTCGTGTACGTGCGCAACTTCGTACGATTGTGAATATTACATCTAGGGATACCCCTAGATGACGGGTCACACACAAAATCATAGCTAAAAGCTGTCCGCGTGAATATATACTTAGACAGCTATATTTGTTTACTAACGAAATGAGAACAAATGATAAGCATTAATGTCACTAGTTGTCAAACAAAATAAGAGCTCACTTAAGACGGATTTTTTGCGCCGACCCTATATCTAGGGGTATCATTGATCGAAGCAATAAAAACTAAAGAATAATCATACTATTCTTTAGTTGTATTGCTTTATAAATTAGTTTGAAGCAGAATGTGCTATCTTTTAAACCTCTGATTTGTGTGTGCACTTGGCATGCTTTTATAATGTACTAGCTGACCCGTGCCCACTTCGTTGGGCGGTAAACATTTTTACTTACAAATCTTAACTGAAGTAGTACTCGATGTCGCCAACAGATGGCGTTAATACGGCATAAAATAGCGGCCGTTCGCTGTTTCGCCCGCGTGGCAGTTTTTTCCCGTTCCCGTTATTTTTTCGGGATAAAAAGTAGCCTAAGTTACTCCTTGTTACATCAGCTAACTGCCAGTGAAAGTCCCGTCGAAATCGGTCCAGCCGTTCCAGAGATTACCCGGAACAAACAGACAGACAGACAAAAATTTTAAAAAATGCTATTTTGGTATAAGTATCGCATATACATTCATATGCATGTAGTAAATTGCGGTTATTTTAATATTACAAACAGACACTTTAATTTTATTTATTTGTATAGAAGTATTTCTGTCTTATCATACCTAAACCTCACTAAGTTGGATTGACACTGGCACCACACTGTGTATCTATGTTATTATTTTGATTCATATTTTATTGCTTTTCTATTTACTCCAGGGTCAGTCTTTTTTCCACTCTGTTCCTGTATTTATACCCACAAACGATCAAACAACAAAAATTTCGCATTGATATTGTTTGTAGGATTATTTAGTATAAAGGTATCTATCACACAAAGGACAGTATAAACCAAGCTGTAAGTCTTACCTTTACCTATACTTCTTCGCTTAGGTCCTAGGTATAGGAGTGGAATTAGTACCAGATTCTTGTGGCATTAAGATGTTTCTAAGATCCTTAAGTAAGTAAACAGACCTTCGCATCTATTGTAAGTGATTTATACACTGTCAGGGGTAACTGTTTCACTCATACCCCTATTTACGAGACGCTATTGTGCTTGGGACACGGTTTTTAGATGGAAAAGGCTTGCTCAGCACCTATACCGTCCTCACTTTTTCATGTAGGTATATGTTAAATTCGATACTTCTGCCAAAATTATATACATAATGTACTTTTTGTATACTTCTTAGTGTTTAAAAGTATGTCTGTTGTAAATATTACATATTTTTATTATAGCCCTACCGCAGATCGTAGTAATCCTGACAAAGACCTAAAATGTCTAGATATCGTTTCCAAGTAGAAATCCTAACTTGTCCTCCTAATCCTAATCTAATCCTACTGACATTGGTCAGATACCATCAAGCTTAAATATTGCACATAAAGCAACACATGTGACTTTGTCTGCGTAAACTTATTTTCATATAAACTTCAAGCCCTGTCTCTACGGTCAGCTGTTTAGGCTGTGCGTGGTCTATATGTCAGTTAATATGTCAGTCAGGACAAAGATTCTTTTATTAATTGGTAAAGATGAAGTGGATGTCGTCGCATGTCGATATAGAAGTCTTTGATGTAGAACTTACCACCAGTCTGAATGCTAACGCTGACCGGATGTCGGGCTTGTGAGCGCATCACCACAACAGAGCGGTATCGATCAGGCCTGGCATTGGTTGACCACCAAGCCAGTGTGCTGATTGTTATCAACAGCACAGCACAAGCGAACTGCACCACCTCATCTCCTATCCCGTCTATTATTGGCATCTTGATCTGAAAGTATTATAAAAAAATGAAAACATTGTGGCTTGGTTCTTCACTCTTCTACACAAACAAATAGTGGAGTAATACTTGTATGGGAAAACAGAGGCAAGTTAACCTTATAGAGCATATTTAAATACAATGTGGTCATCACTTTCTCCAATAAATTTCACTATTTAAATATTTTATGTAACATAATGATATAATGGCTATGGTTGGCCATGATTTTAGCCATACATCATAAAAACCAGTAGGAACATCATTGAAATAAAGAGTGCAGAAACAGCCTCATGACTTTCATAAAAATACCTTGCCAAGAAATCATTCTATGTTATACAGAATGATAAATAAAGCAAATATTTAAAAGCCATCACTTTCTCCAATAGATTTCACTACCTACTTAATTTACATTCTTCTACATAATGTTCTTGACTATGTATAAGTATTAAATTCTACTCTACATTTCTACTTTGGCAGTTTCTGTATGTATATTATTCATGCCAGACTGAGACTGAGAGACTTGTATTTGTGAAACTTTGAATACATACAATAAATGGTTTTTACAAGAACTAATCAATATAATGTAGGTACAAAGTAATTTACCTGATAAGTCAAACTGGGAATTTATTAATTTAATAGTCACTAATATTGTAATATAATGCAAAATATGCATTGCAAGAGCCACCATACATGATTTATGTACCAATTGAAGAGCAATGCTATGCTCTGTATGTTTTGTGTATGGAATCGAACAACCAGATTTATGGTGCTAGGATGAAATCTGCGACAGATATGACGGCCAAGAGCATACAAATACGATACTGAGTTACAACCTAGGATTAGGATATATAAAATTAATAAAACACTACGCTACCAAGGTCATTTATCGTTTTTAAAAAGGTAAGTAGGTACATGCATGCCTTACCTTCCGCAACTTCAAACACAGTACTACTTTACTAATAGATGTCCAAACTGTAGATTTAAATATTTACAATACACGCAACTAAATATCCGTGTAGAAAATAGTACATTACGGCAGTGCCATTTACAGCAAAGCACAAATTTGATGCATATCCAACTCGGAAGCAAATTTGTTTTACACACAACACATGAATTTACTTTTAGCGTACTTTCTGCGCGTTAAAATGAAATTATTCTAAATCGTAAGAAAACTAATATTTGTTATGCACCATCATGAAATGGAATTACTTTGGCAAAAGCAAAATCAGAAAAACAACGCAAGAATTACTTTTTGAAGTACCAACAAAACCAACCCCACCCAGCTAAACGAGATTGGAGAAAACCAAAACGATCGTATTAAGTTTAGTCCAAAACTAGATGTCCGGCTGTGTCTATTCTATATTCAAGCATCCACTTACCAGACTGTCAACTGTCATTACAGATAAAAAAAATATTTTAAAAATATTTTTTCACACTGCATTTATTTTTTTGATATTATCTGGTAAGACAATACTTACAAAGATTTACAAAAGGCTTTACAAAGAGTTACACTCAATCTTCTTCTTCTTTTATTATATGGCTTTTCAGCGGCTGAGGGTTGCCACGAATTTGCCAACGTCAAGTGTTTACTAATCTTAAAACAAAAAGGCGGAGATCTGAGTACGGTAAGAAGGGAGACTCTAATACAAATCAAGTTGATAGTTACACTCAATCGTTTTAGTCTTCGAGTGCTTGTAGCATCTGAAGTTCTGGGTGAAACTGTCAGTGTCACCTGTCATAACTGTTATAGTGTTATCCAGTTTTGGATTTGGCAGAATTGTGACAATAAGGCACAGAGCCATAAATCAAGAAGTCAGTTTTGGATTATAGTCAGAGGTACGTCCATAGAGTAACTTTTATACTGGAGGGTACGTCCAAATAGGTACCTAGGTATTTACATGTGGTACATTTTACACAACCTACCCCGATTTATCAGTATTTTATATACCATACCATACCTACGTGGCAGGATGCAAGCTAATCGTCCGCTGTTAAACTCTAACTGGTAACTAACTGGTTTCCTCACGATGTATGACAAATTAGGAACACTGGCATTGCGTGCAAACATTTTTCGATAGAGAATTTCATTGACTACAGGTGCTATCATACGGTGTACCTACCTAATAAGAATGTAGATAGGTATTCAAATCAATAGTATATCTTAGTAAATACTTATAAACCTAGTTCCTTATTCGATTAGTACTTAAATTAAGATAAATAATAGGTATTTAAATGTTAGGCGGAAGTGTTACATTTACATTTTGAATAGAGTAGAATGTTATATTAAGTATAATACTTAATTATACGTCCACCATCATAAAGGTACATTCAACAGTTTACATTATAGACTATTCTGATTCTGATTCTTGATATCATAGAGGAATAATTTTTGTATTTACATAATCATTTTAAGATTGTAGAAATGACGTCAATTACTGCTGGCAACTTCATTTCACGCAGACGATAACGACGCGCTGAATATATTAGGTATAGTTTACTTTAGTCCATATTCATAGATACCTATAGTCAACATTTTCTAAAGAGACGTACTTTACCTCACAGAGTACCAAATAAACTAAAATTACCTACACGAAATTTAAGCGGTACGCTGTACTGTACGATTTATATTTCTTGCGAGTAACGGAGCGCGTTTGAGCAACGAATATTCGCGAAATATTGCATCAGCTAAGCAAAGTCTACGAACAAGAGAGCAACCCGTACCCTGTGCCCCGCACCGCATTACCGCCCCGCCTCCGCCCTACCATCTAGCAATACTTGCGTCACTTATTTTTCAATCTGTTGAAGTGAATACCTATCTAGTAATCTTACCCTGTATTTTAGCACGGTGCTAAAGTTACTTATATTATTTGACAAATTCGCCAGTACCTAGTACTTTTCAAAGTATTTTTTGTCTTTTAAATTGCGCGCTTAAATTCAAAAAAAAACACTGGCCTTTCAAACATTAGTAGGTACTAATTATTTATTGGTCTTCTACTTTGTTAAAAGACCTTCGTCAGTCTGTTTTTGTGGGAAAATCTAGATAAATAATACAGAAGAGATTAGAGAAAGGTTGGAGAAAAATTTAACATGAGCTACGTGTGCAACCCACTACCAAATCTATTGAACGCGAGTTACTACACTCCAGTGGGCAATAATAATTTGACTAGCAAGCAGTTGGTCCTGCGCAGAATAAACCATTGTTGTCAGAGAAAAGACAAAATCAAGAAGTTCAAGACGGTCATTTTTAGAAGACATATTAAGATGTAAGTACCTACCAACCTACCTATTATAGTTGTAAATGTTTGCATTCCTGCAGGCAGCTTAAACGGAACCATACCTACCTACTTATGTAGAAGCAGCAAACTACGGCTATTCGGGAATTCCCGGTAGGTAGGTACCTACCCTACCTACCTACTTTCTTTTGATACTGCCAAAATTAGGTTTGAGATGGCTAAAACACATCCAGTTATTGTTTCAATGTAGGTATGTATCATTATCTAGGTAGGTACTAACTTTATAAACTTAGGTAGGTACCTACCTATGTGTACGTATTTGCTCTGCTTAAAATGGGGCATTTATTTTTGTTTCTGTTTTTAAATTTTATTTAAGTAACTGACTTATTATTAATTACTGTATAGTTTTGTAACTACGAATGTCTGCTTAAAAAAACAATTCTGAATAAAATTAGTCGAATGAAAAAGATTGATAAAGTCCTGTAGGAAAAGTGCCTTAAATTTTGAACATAGCAACAAAGCCGCGGACGGATTTTAGCATCATATGGGGCGTTACATGATTGGTACAATTTAGATGTCCCTCCATACGCCAGTTTATTACAAGAAGATATACAGCTTTGATTAGGTAAATAATTAAAGATATACAGGTATTGTACTTACCACATTATAGATGACTTACCCAATAGGTACTATTATTTTACTAGGTGCCGATTTTAATTTACTTAAAAAGGTAGGGTAAAAATAAAGGTAAAGGTGAAATAAAGCTTAAGTACAATAATTTGAAACAATAGAAAAATTAAAGGTAGGTAAGTAGGTAGGTACCTCTTTCATCGGTGCTATCACGAAAATGAACTATTAATTATGTATTTGTTTTTCATTAAAAAGTTAACGACAAATATTACACCTACCTATAGATTTATAGGCCGTTAACTCATGTCAAATGCGCATCTGCGAAAAGTTGTGATGACGTTGGTTGCATAGATGCATCGTCGAGATATATGCAACCAAGCAACGTTGCAGCATCGATGCATAGATGGGTTTCAATCGTTTTTCAATTCAAGAATGGGACGACTGCTATGTACTTACGATGTGGATTGGATACATTTTGGATTACTTATCGTCTACATTCACTTACCGTTTCACTAAGTAGATTAGGTATCTACCTATCTACTTGCTTTTATCTTTGCAAAGAACATCGCGTGTATATTCGTTATCATGCCATTTTTTAGGTACATAACGTAGATAAATACGTCATAGGTAGGTAAAGGAGAGGAGAGGGGGGTTCGTGCGCCATACTGCATCGTTTGTCGGTCGTCGTCCGTTGTTTAGTAGATAGATAACCTAGGTACCTACTGTACCTAGCTCATACCTACCTACCATGATTGTCTTGGTAACCTTTTCTGTAATTTTTCTACCATAATACCGTACTCTGCTACGGGTACCTATCAAGAAAGCCCAAAAGCCTGACCTATACAATGGTATTAAAAGTAACTAAGTAGGTATATAAAAAATAAAACGTTTTATAGTGCTTACCTATGGATCGCAAAAAAATTATATTATCCCAATCATACATTATGTAGCGCATCGTCGTATCAAGGGGAGGGTCGTAGGTCGGGTTCAAATCTCACTCGCTGCATGCATAAGTAAATGAAAACTGTAAAAGAAAAGAAATAACTTCGCGACCTTTATCCCCAGGCACGGTAGATATCCCTTCAGATATTTTGGTACTTACAAAGTACGCACACGTAATTCTTTGAGAATAATTATAGGGGGTTGTCAGAGGTATGTCCAGATATAACGATTGGTAGGTACAAACCCACATTTTGCAGTTGTTGGTATTCCATATGTGACAGGTTGCAAGCCCATCAGCGCTGCTAGAATACTAACTGATTAGCTTACGGTGTTTTCCTTCACCGTTTGAGAGCATTAGCATTGAGCAATTATCAATTTTTCGAATAAATAAATCCATTGGTACCTACACGACCAGATTCGAATCCACGACCTTTGGATCAGAAGGCGGGCTCACTTCTATAATTATTTCGGCGGATATTCTTCTCAATAAAAACTTTTTTATTAAAAAAATAATAAAACACCTTAAATCTAAAGATGGAAACGCAAAAAGCCAGACATGTTAAAAACAAATCCCTGAGAAATAGTCGATACCTCAAAGGGGCTCTGATGGGTGACTTGTCTAGCGAACACTCGAGAAAACTTGTTTGCTGTCATGTGTAGATCTCTTATCGTGTAGATCAGTATTAATTACCTATGTGACTGAATCTTGCGTTTTTTTCTATTAACTATGCACCTAGAATACCTACTATAAGTACATACCGACTGAATTTTTCATGTTAAATATTATCATTACCTACTTAAATAAAAACTAGTTAGTACCTACCTGTACCTACCTATATTGTGTAATTAGATGGTCTAAGCATAGCTCTAACTCGTAAGTAATTGATAACATATTTGAAGGGTTTTGACAATCATGTGTGCTAGATAGGTAGGTACTATAACCAATCCATACAATGAATCATCAAAAAAGCAGGCACATGTTTTGCTCTGCGTGATTTCCCAGTACATAACCCACAAATTCACAACTAGCTATGTGTATGTATACCTATGTCTACGGTCTCGTGACGATACATTCTTTGGCTCTCATTGGTTTGGTTGGATAACGTCATTCGGAATGAACCAATGATGAGCTGGCGAAGATATTTTTAGAACGCAAAAGTACTTTGGTAGGGATTGAGGAAAACTGATTAGGCTACCACTGGCGGCGTTATTATTGCACAATATTTTCTGAACTCGCACGGAGCGCACGTGTCAGTCTTTGTGATTTTTCATTATTAAAAACTACTAAATCTCTGGAAAAGTTTGTGTGGAGTTAGAATTTGTGACAGAAAGTTTATTGCATATTTTTTCAAAATAAATCTTTCTGTAAGAAGACCTCATTCGTTCAAGCAACTGGTACCTACTACAGGATTTTTGTAACAAGGTAGGTAGGTACCTATACTTAGTTTATCTTATATTAGGTACTCATTTTAAACTAAACGTATTGGTTAAGATATATAATGAGTACCTACTACCTACTTACACACTGAAATCGTTACCTATATAAATATTAATAGGTAATAGGGCACCGAGTAGGTTTTACAAAATAACAGTAGATAGGTACCTATCGACCTACCTACACAGTACAAAATTTAATGTTGTGCAATACCTATCTACCTAAGTTCTTTATAATATGTAAACAAGTTTCGTAATCTGAAATTAATTTGGCGATAAACTGGTACCTATATGAGTTTTTTATTTAGTTAGTGATAAACAGTACCTATCTACTTGCCAGCAATTTATGATTAACATTTCCAATATATATTTATAAAGCATTTTGTAAACCTAGTTCACATTTTTGTGAAAGCTTTGTCAGCTAAATTCATGTTAAAACCTGTCTTGACACGTTGTGCGCGTCACTTTTCACTCCCCTTCTAGGTAGGTACTTTCTAGAATACACGCGATGGTAATAAATTACCTTTGACTTTATTTTTACAGCTTGTTTTTGTTGATTATATTAAAAGCACTTCAAATGATTTTTGAATTTATTTGATACGTAAGTAGGTAAACACCTACCTATCACTTAGAAGTTAATCCAAGGTCATCATTACAATTCTGGCTTTCGTTTTTATGTTTGTGTGTGAAATATAATATTGAGTTGGTAGGTATGTACGATAGTAGACCTTTTAAAGAAAGGACAGGTTAAGAGTACCCTGAGCAAAATTTGGTTGGTATGTCAGGATCGTAGCGAACGGAAATCTGTGGTCTCTGCTTACCCCTATGGAAAACTAGCGTGATTTCATGTAGGTAATAGGTACCTACTTATATAACAGAGATGGTTAATCAATATTAACCATGGGTAGGTAGGTACTTAGATAAATTATTTTGATCATTACACGTGTCGTGCTCGTCAACTGAACTGTTTTATCTCAGTGTCCGTCAGCCTAGCTGGTAGAAGTATAAAAATAGTTCCGTTAACGCTGTGCGTTGCTTGCTGGTTTGGCTGGCCATTCATTGATCGATATTTGAGTACGTAGTTATTTACTACGTACCACGCGGATTCTGTTTTATATTCTTGAAGGTTACCCGACTTTATAACTATATATCTATTGTTACAGGCCTACATTCGGGACAGTTATTTGGTTGGCTGCTTAAAGAGCTAAGATTTCATTAGGAGCTCAAGAAGAGTTCAAACAAGTAAGTAATGGCGTTCGCCTTCCTCCCCAAAAACTTTATCTGTTCACAGGTCGGGAGCGAGATCTAGAAGAACCTTAACGACGAGAAAAATAATACTATTTTCCAAATTTTAGACCCTTTGTAGGTTCCGCTGTTGATAATTAAACTATTCACTATGTTCTCAATCATTAAAAAAATCCAAGAGATGCACAAGTACAAGTGCAGATGCTAGGTCCCTTTTATTTGAACAAAGCATCCATATTTTATGAAACGGTTGATGTTTTCAGTCGAACACAAGTAAACAAAATATCAATATTTACAATTTGTGTTTTTTATACTCAAAATTAGTTTTAATTTGAGTATTTACTGAAATTTCCAAGATAAGGGTTAATTTTTTTTGTTCTTTAGTAACATTCATTTTGCAGTTTTTTCGAATCGCATAGTCATTTTCATTCTTTCACTGAGGGAACGCGACGTATATCACATCTCAAATCATGTCGGACAGAAGGAGGTCAATGTTACTAAAAATCTACCTACCTACAGCACCTCCTGACTATTCAACTTCAGAATTCATACCTACATTCATAATACCAAACATATAGTTTTGGTTTCAACAGATAAAGTAATCGAGTAGGTAGCAACGCAATTGTAGATACTTAGATAGAATGAGATAGCGATAGTGCCACAAGGGCGTCTGCTAATGAATAAAAAGCCGCCTCACACTATGATTTCCTTTTTTGAATAATCTTTAGAAAATATTTTTTTTTTGTGCATTTTGAATAACCTTTATTCAGTGCGGTCTCATTATAAAACGATGGCCTTTCACTGGATCATAAGTTAGAACACCTACCTACTTAACTCTTTGCTTTTACTTTATCCTTAGTAATAACTTTTATGGCATAAGTTAGATCTTAATTTGTATTGGCTTACTTTATTTAACAAATAACTATTACTATGTTAAGTTTATTTGGATTTAAGCATATAGAGATAGTCCTAGTTTTAAATTTCCTCCAGGGTAATCCACACACCGGGAACCTAGTACACCAGCTTTGCTACTCCTTTTTTGATATGAATTGAGATGATGATGAGATAATCATTCATAGGGCAGGTGACATGTTGATTGCATAACATCTAGCACAAAATAACAGCAACAAGTTTTAAAAAGAAAATATTTGAATATTTAACTATTATATCTACTCAACTATTTTTTAGTATTGTATCCTAATATTTATGCAATCATCATTATTTAAAAAAACTTCTTAAATCCATTTCATACAATACGTATCTATTTATGTTCATGCACATTATCATAACATTATCTGATTCAAGGTTCTGACCTTTAAATACTTGTCCATCATTAATTCAGATTTGTATATTCACGCTTGATTTTAAGCGTATCTCAATGACGTTAAATGTCGTCTCATTATCATATCCTCAAAAAATCGATACACGATATCGGTATTTTAAAGCTATCTCGTCGCATCGTTGTGATTTTTTTTCTACGAATACTTTCGCAAACGTATCTATCGTATGTAGTAAGTAGTAGGTCATTTATTTCCTTCATTTCATATCCCACCTCGCTTCATAAAGTATGCACATTATGTTACGTCGTATCATTTCTGTTTGTAGTTCTATTCAAAATGGTTGCTCAAAAGATCACCTGTCCGAGTCGGAGCGACGATATCGGAAATCGATACGCCAATTCAAACACCAAAAGACATGGTTTTTTCGCAAAAGAGTCACAAGACTCAAAGTATTTTGAAAGTGATAGAAATAGATCGTTTAAAGCCCGAAAAGAGTCAGCAGGTGAACGGTTCAACCGGAGTGGTTACCGACGGATATTCAGAAGCGACGCCTCCTTCGCCAGTGGCCACCACCAGCTTTTCAGAGGTAAGGGCGGGTTGCAGCAACCGTGAGTACCTACTAAAGTAAATTTCTACTATTATTATTAATAAGTTTATTGCTAGGAAATTCTCCTCTCACCTCCTGATCATAATTTTGCTAACACGTGATCATCATTTTTCAGGAGTTTTTGAAAACGGAGCCGCTTTACGACAGCACTATGTTTCACGATTCGGACTCAGAGTTCTTCCAAGATCTGGTTCAGTGGTGCTCCACTCCCGCCAAGGAAGAACAAGCACTGACCATTGGTAATTATTTGATTTATTAACATTCCAATTCCTATTAGCCAAAATTGATTTCATAGTTGGTTACAATATTATTAAAGCACTAAATTCTTTCTTTCCACAGATTCAAAATCTACTGACAGGGCATACACAATCGACTCACCGAACACACCATTCTCGCCGCAAGGCTGGGATACATTCGACACTAACTCTACATACACTCAGGCAGGCTTCTATAACACCACACCGGTTGACCTACTTTCACCTTACGTCGAAACATTTACGTTTGATAATAAGTATTTAAATTTCCCAGAAATGGAGAAAGAAAATAAAACGCAGTTTCAAGAACAATTTTTAGATATTAGTAGTCTACCAGTAGTTATTGAAGAATTAGTGTCCGAACGGGTCCCTGAGGCCGGCCCATGGCCGGCCACGGAGCAGGTCGGGTGGACCAATGCACTAAACACAAATGACATGAAAATATACAACACACACAAAATGCCACTCATCGATCAAGAAGACATTAAATATGGTTCGGCTATACCGCGGGAAGTGGAAAATAATGACGTTGTTATCTCAGAGTATGTAGTCAGGGATTACGGGGTTAATAGGCAGGTACACGAAACAGGGGTCCAGCGGCGCATAGAGGGTCTGTCCGTGGACGTGGAGACGCGCTCTTCGAACTGGCCAAATGAAACCATCAGCACTCCTGAGGTGCTATCCTATGTAGAGCAACTGGAGAAAGAAAAATGCACAAACATGGTAAGTATATTAAATAATAAATTTTAAAGTAATATAAACAGAGTTATTTGCAAGTTAAAAATTAAACTATTCCTTTTGTTACAGAAACTTAAGCAACTGTGGCCAGTTCAAGCAACAACACCAGAATCAATGGAGCCTAGCCCAAAGATGGACGTCCCATCGCCGGTTGAATATGAACCTATCACCCCTAAAAGCGAATCTCACATAGAGTCAGATCACGATGAAGTTAAGCCTCACTTGAGTAAGAAAAGACGCAACGACAGTGAAGATTCAGATGAAACTTACACACCTTACACGGAGCAAACAACATCCAAGAAGTACAAGAGAAGGAAGGCTAATGTTCCAATTAAGGACATGATTATGGCCCTAGAAGGGTCACAGCAGTTGACGAAGGCGCGAAGAGGACGCCCTCCTAAGAGGCGAGAGAGCACTGTTTCATCAGCTTGTAGTGTAGATGAAAATTCCTCATGTATGTCCAATACAGAAGGGAAATACAGGGAATTAAGGGACAAAAATAACGAAGCATCAAAAAGATCTAGAATGAACAGAAAACTCAAAGAACTTCAAATGGAACAGCTTGCTGAAGATTTGGAAGAACGAAATAAGAAATTAAAAGTCAAAGCTGACATTTTAGAAGATATGACCAAAAGATTGAAAGATGCACTTATGACAGCGATTCTACAGAAATGAAGCGATCGCTAACTTAATTGTGTCCTGAAGGACTTTGGGTTTTTTGTCACATCGAATAGTTAACGTAATACTTACTATTCATAGACGCCAATTTATTTGTTTTGATATGGCGAAAAATGTTTACATTCTAATTGTATAGGAAGCAGGTACATTTCGATTTTTAACATTTCAATGTTTACGTATTTACGAATACCGTGCAAGAATTATGAAAAATATTAAGTTCATTTTGTTGAGTTTTTTTTATTTTTGTTTTTAGTGCTTCGTATTGTTTGTACATGTTTGGAAAAACTGTACTTACTTTATTACTATAAGTCTTAGCTAATTATCTAACTTTATTGAAATATAATATTACCTATATTGAAAGACACAGCAAGTGTCAACTATATATTATGTAGTATTTTTACCTATTACTAACTTAGTACTGTTGTTTAGAACTTGCTGCAAATACAATAGGTAGCTACCTATGTATATATGTAATGTTGATTAATAAAATACTTTTAATGTGTGTAGAAATACTTTATTAATATAAAAACTTTAATATTAAATTGATTAACTTTTAACGCATGGTATTTAATCAATTTAAATGTTTTTTTTACGTTTAATCATCTAAAATAAAATGTTTTGAATTAGTTAATAGAGAAACCTTGTTTAATTTTTTTCCCTTAGTTTAAACATGTTTTTACTTACCTCAGATTTTATTCTTTTATTTTACTCTCTGTCAACGTTTTGATACGTGACATAATACTAAAATTTTATTAGGTTATGCTGGTAAGTACTTTAAGCATGCTGACATAAGCATGCTGTTTAATTTAATTCTTCTGAGTTAACTGTCAATAACTAAGTTAATGACAATTCTAATTAGATTCCAATGTGAGGCTTCTAACTTGACGCTCACCTAAATAACGTAGGTACCTACAAAGAGGGGGAACATTACATCCTATTGGTGGTTAATTTATTTTATTTTAATGTGTAACTAGAATAGCGTCTTGGAATTCGTTACCTATGTTATGTTTAGTGAATAAATAAATTTTATTAATGTTAGAATATACCTAGGTACATATAATGACAATATAGATTTCATGGTTAGGTGAGTAGGTGCCTAAGAATATGGACTAAGTTTCTTATTCTATGGAAAGTGCCTATCGAGTCCGGTTAATGTACAACCATGGAAGACAGCAAGGAATACGCAGCCAAAATGTACACGAAATCCATGGTTGTACATTCCCAGCACGTGTTGGGAATGAACCATGGAATGCACAACCTAGGAATTGGTCTTCGTCTTCTTGCGTGTCAGTGGTATTTAACACTACTCTGATAGGTCGAACGAAAGCTTATGCATCGTTAAGACGCAACTAGAGTTAAGTTGTACCATCCTATTTTATGATTAGTGTAAGTAGAACATGCCGTTTTATTTCTGGCGCTTCGGCGGCCGCTGCCGCAGCACGCTCCCTCCACCTTGCGCATTTTTTTTGTTTTAGCCTAATCTATCTGAGTCGGATCCGCCCTAGAAAGTGAGTGCAAACGAAGCATATGTAAGGTACTTGGAAAGCACAACCATGGAGTTGGATAAATACACACAAATTTCTGGCTACGTTTTCAAGGGTTGTGTATTCCATGACTGTGTAATCACGGCACCCGATGCCTACTAGCTTGACTAGATAACCATTAACCGATACTTATCCGAACATTAGCAAGTGGGTCATCTCATCTACTTGATCCATCATTTTGTTATTCTAAAAAAAATACCAAAAGGGAAAGGTAATCTTGTAAATAAAGTGATAGAAATATTCAGAATTTTTAAAACAGAGCTGGCTGTAAAAAGGATATTTATTTTATTTCACAATAATTAGGTAATGTACCAAACAAAAATTAGAGAATAAATGTGTATTGTTTGAAGCATTTTAAAAATAAGGAGACCTAAGCCTCAATCATAACAGCTGTATGGTACTTATACCTGGTAGTATGATACAGCAGCATACACAGGTTGTGCATGTTTGCAAGATATCATTGTAAAATGTATAATGATTACTATAACCAATTTGTATGTAGAGATAAATAATAAAAATTAACATTCTAATAATAAGACTAATATATCAACTAAATATTTAACACAAAGGCATATTCTAGAATAAAAGAAATAAGATTCCCTATTGTGGCATTGCAATTACTGCTCTGAATGAAACACTATCTAAACGACTATCAAACTAAATACAATCAATGCAAAATATTTTATAATTATTGTAAGATAAATGAATATTCACAATCAATGAATGAGGGAGCAACCAAAAAAGATATAGGAATTAATTATTGTACATACAATATCATGTAACAAACCCATAGAAAAATTTACACCAATCAGTACAATAATGATCACACAATATGAGCCCCAGTCTTTAGTGTGACTCAAACCAATCATGTCAATGGAGTTATGAAACATTTTTGTTATAAATGCTATTTATGATCTGCGTTTACGTGGAGCAACCATAAAGACTGGGGCCAGCTTCGTAGCAATGTGAGCATGTAGCAACCCTAATATACACGTTTATCCACACCGCACTAACCACTAATTGAGTTCTATTACATTACATAGCAGTATGCAAGATCGTCTCAGTGCTTTCGAGTCCCCACTACACGTTACACACTTGATACTCGTTAATTTACACTTTACACTCAAGTCAATTGTAAACGGACACTGTATTTTTTGCACACAAAGTCCCGTTCCTGTTAATCCGAAGCGATGTCGTCTTCAAGGAAACTGAATTTGTTAGACGCAACGAAATTCTGTGAACAATGAAAGTTATGAGGCTTGTAAAGCTGTAAGATCATCATCCAGTATAGAGACGCCTATTTTATCAGTAAGAGCTTTAATACCCAACAATCCCCATGCACAAATGGAATTATCTTGAATCTGGTCATAAGCCTCGAGAGTGGTCAAGGAGGGTGTGACTAATCTAACGCATATCTAAGGATACATACCGGTTTCTCCTGTTCCTTTAACTTAGGTAGTGGTTTATCTTCGGGATCGTCGCAGCGATCGCGAGAGCGACTCTGTCGTGGTCTATCACCGTTGCGATCGGCTTGCTTGTTGTCGTGCGAGTCAGGGTGTCGGTCACGGGAGTCAGGCCGACCGCGGGAGTAGTCGCGTCGCTCGCGAGAGTCCTCTCGACGCCTGGAGCCACCGCGAGAGTTCACTCTACGGTCACGAGAGTTATCTCTATGATCGCGTGACCCTTCTCTACGGTCACGTGAGCCATCTTTACGATCGCGTGAGCCATCTCTGCGATCGCGGGAACCGTCTCTGCGATCGCGGGAATCATCACGACGATCACGGGACCTGCCCCGGTCGCGTGAGCCGTCTCTGTCCCGTGAGTCTCGACGTCTTTCCCCAGAATACTCTCGTCTGTCTCTATAATCTCTATCGTCGCGGCGATCCCTATCGTCTCTGTAGTCATGCCGCTCTCTGTCGTCTCTAGAATAGTCGCGCCGATCTCTGTCGTTGCGTCTGTCTTTGTCGTCCTTGGAATAGTCGCGTCTGTCTTTGTTGTAACTGCGCGAGTCTCTTGAGGGTTCATCTGCAAGAAGTTCATGAACTTAATGACTTTCACAACTGGTTTTACACAATTTGTTTGGTTCTCATTCAAAGTACCGGCCAAATTCTATGTTACATTTACGGTCTCTTTTGATATTATGTTTATGACACTTAACAAAGATTGTGACAAATACATATAGCACAAGCTATGCTTAATTTAGGGCTACAAGTTAAATGATTTTTGCCAGAACAGATAGTGGTGCAAAGCGTAACTTACCACGCCTAGAGCTGCTGCGGCGGTCACCGGAATGTTCCTGTTGAAATACAAGACAATGTAATTATAATGAACTGCATTTTGTTAGAACTATGAAAATTGCTAGCAATACAAGACAAATACTGACACGTCGAGATCCCCATTTTTCTTTCTCCTCAGTTACGCGTCTTGCTTCTTCTTCTTGTTTGCGCAAACGTTCTTCTATTTCACGCTCCCTGTGAAAATAATAAACATTTAATAAAATTAATTTGACTAGCGACTCCGGCGTTCATCCATCCGTCTAACAACAGTGGTGACTATGGCAAACCCCTTTAAATATGGGAGAAGACTACGTCCAGCAGTGAACTTGTTTAGTTGATGATGGGTTGAATAAAATGAACTAATTAGTACCTGGCGAATACCTTTTTGTTTTTAATGTTTCTACATTAAAACGGTATTTACTAAAATAATATAGTTACATTTACTAGTGTAAAAAATACAACCACGTTAATTATAACTGCTCATTAGAGCAGAAAATATGTAGTAAAAAAAACATGTAGGTATAAAGCGACCGAATCGAACATTGAGTGAACAATACGGTGTCTGTTGACCTTATTTCTCTAGCACAGCGCCACATTAGGTGGCAACAAACATCAAAATATAAAAATCTTGGATTTGTTTATATGTGCAAACTGGGAGTCAAGAACCACTGTAGAAAGATCTGTTAGAAACAATCAAGTGATGCCATTAGGGCTATTTAATGACCTAATCAAGTTTTTGTGTATTTTTTAATAGTAATATGCACCGGCCTCAATTGCATTGACATAAAAAAAAAAACCTGATGTTAAGTAGTTACCAGCAGGCACCTATGACAAAGCATCACAATACAGGTCCCGTTCGTTAGAAACGTGTCCTACAATGTAATGCTTTGTGTTCATCAACCTGACGTATACAGATGTTAAACCTCATGTGTCTGTAATTTCACCGGTACCCAAACCCTTCAAACCAGAACACAGCTAGCTGTTTGACGGCAGAAATAGGCATGGTGGTAGTAAGTTTCCAGACAAGCCCTTAAGATCTACTACTATTGTAGAAAAAATATATACTAACTTGGCGGCAGTGTCGACAGGTTTAGCGGCTCCAAAGACCTTTTCAGCGGAGACAGGCTTAGGTTTCTCTAGCGGTTTCTCAGGCTCTACTCCGGCGCCATCAGCTGGTTTAGTGGGGACTTCGGTCTCGCGAGGTACCGTGCGCGGAAGGAGGTTGAGCTTTGGGCGCTCCCGAGGTCTGCTGTCTGTAATAATACAAATCTTGAAACCACCTTGGAAGTAAATAAATATTTGATAGATTACATTAAATTTTTTTTTGTATATAACCTCAAATGCGATATGTCACCCAGACTCAGACACAGAACGAACATTTGGTGTTATACCCAGATTATATTTTTAGTTTGTATTTAAAAAAAAAGTATCTAAGTATTATATCAGTCATATGGTTCATAGTAGGAACAAGCCATGCTTAGTTTGTAGTTAGATGATGTTGCTTTCGTCAAGTGCAAAACGAATAAAATTGTATGTATAGTAAGTAATCTGATGGGTCACGAAACAAGTTATTAAATTGTATCTGTAATATTGTTCTGATGGGTTACTATTTTACCTTCTCGTTGTGGATCTCGTTCACGATCGCGCTCTCTGTCCCGGTCGCCAAAGCCTCGTCCGCCGAAACCTCTACTTTCCCGACTTCTACAAATATTAACATTTTTAGTCTAGGTTCTGCTAGTTTTGAGACGTTTCAAAGTAAAAGCGATCTAACGAAAAAGTAATGCCTTTTGGCTTTGACTTCAATAAAAAACTAAACGAGAGCAATGAGGTGATAGTATATCTTGGTACCTAGTCAAGATTCTTGAATTCCAGAGGTATGTCTAATTATTTCATATGCCAGATGTCCAGTTATAGACACTGCTTTGTAGCATTAGAAGGTAAATGTAGGTATAAAGCGACCGAATCACACATGGAAAGTACGATACGGTGTCTGTTGACCCTATTGATCTAGCACAGTGCCACCTCAGGCGACAACAAACATCAAGATACAGATCATGATCTTGTTTTTATGTGCTGCTTACTGTTACATAATTTATCAACAACTACTAAACAGCTTCTTGTATTTTCGGATTCACTCTGTCACTATGATACAACAGTGACACTTAAAAAGTATAATGGTGTTCTTGACAAGTACAACATTGCACGTCGTATATAGGAGGATATAGCTCACCCAAATCCACCTCCATCGCGTTCCGGGCGCTCAGCTGTGCGGAATCCATCCCTGCCGCCGTAGCCGCGCTCTCTACCACCACTAAAGTACACAACAAAAAAATATTTTATACCAAATAAATTTCCATCCACCAATATTTATTTGAATGAATAGAATTGTTCTTCATTTTGTAATAATATTCCTTTAATAGTATATGAAGTTATTCTTATATAATTGTTCTAAATACTGCGCTGGCCAGTAGCTACTAATTATATACTATACCAGATAATTTAACTATTCAATGGTACTGCAGCCGTAATTGTTATTGTGGCCATTTTAATGTAGAGCACTACTACTCATAAACAGAACTTAATTGAAAAAGGTGTTATTTTTGAAAAATAGATCATCAACATCAACAACAGTCTGAAGTCCACCGCTTGACATAAGCCTCCCTCATACGTTTCCAGGAAGAACGAGTTTAATTCTTTTTCATCGACCTAGCCGTGATCCTAACAATGTCATAAGTCCATTGGGTAGGAGAGCGTCCTACGGCTTCACGAACCGGAAGCCATTAGAGAACTTTTCTCCTTAGAGGTACACAAAAAATAAACGGTGCGGTAAAAGCTCGTGCGTCATTCGTATTTTATACTGGGTTTAATTTTTGTGACTACATTGGCTAACAACGGTGCTTGACATACATCTGTAAAACTAAAACCAAAATGATTCATACCGATCGCGGTCTTCTCCGAAGCGTTCGCGGCCGAAGGAGTCGCGGCCGCCGTAGGGCGTCCTGGCCGGCTCGGGCGGCGGCGCGGCTCTCTCGCCGTCCCTCCATCCGCCGGGCTTGTTGTCTGCAGCTGCTGCTATAAATCAACATTCGGTTATTTCCTTTACATGACAAATTTAAGCTATTCAATAACTCTTATCATCTCGTCATAGGCCGAGCGCACGAAACTTCGTAACCTAGTAATACAGTAATCGTAAACAATAGATAAAGAACATCAGAGTGTAAAGTCAATTTTTGTTTCTGTGTTTTGAGCTTGTAACACGAAATAGAAACCACAAAAAACTCCCGACTCACAATAAGTATGACTCAGAATCAACGCTCTGGACGAACAGATTAAAATCCCACATGAAACGGTATCAGATTTCGCACTCAATACATACAACAAGAATCGTAAGTGTACGTGCGTATTTCGTATTGCAGGTACGCTCGGCTTTTTGTGTAAGGGTAATGAAATAGTTACTCAGTATTCGTAGTGTTTGGACTTTAGAGCGAGCTGTAGATTAGTCTGAATTGAGTTACAACGGTATGTCGCGTCACAGATTAAGCTAAAACAGCTGGTCGCGAGACATTTCAACGGGAGCACGGGACCAAATCTCGTCCTAAGGAGTCCTAGACAAAGTCCCGCAGTTCGAGTTTCTGGTTGTCTCGCCGTCGCTATTGGCGACGCCCCCTTCTAGAGGGTGAATCAACACACAGATGACCTTTACTCAGACCTTCCCGAGACGTTAGGAGTAACTAGGATCATCTTAACCACATTTTAAATCAAATAGAAGTCGAAACATCAAAAGGCATTTCTGCACGACTGACGAAAAAGTAAGAACTTGGAAGATTCAGCAATTCGTGCTTGCGTATTAGATGGGTTGATGATCCATATACTCTGCAGGTGTGTCCCAGTTGTGACATTACAGCTCGCTCCAATGCATAACAGTACTGTCATCATTGTAACATACACTTCCAACAATAACATGAATTCTTCTTATAATATCAATAATATTACTACTATGTATTTTCTACCGCGTTCTGATCCTAAGGTCGTGGATTCAAATCCGGTTGTGCACCAATGAATTTTTCTACCGAAAAATGTATGTGCGCAACGCCAGTGCTGTCAGACGGTGAAGGAAAACATCGTGAGGAAACCAGTAAGTATTCTAGCAGCGGCGATGGGCTTGCAACCTGGCTATGTAATACTAACAACTGCAAAATATAGGTTTGTAATCTTGAGTGGGTACCTATTCTGCACTAAGAGATCTGAAGGGATATCTACCGTGCCTGAGGATTAAGTCGTAATGCTATTTATATTTAGGGTTATTTTCGTTTTGGCGGTTTTGACTAAAAACCAGCGATCTTGATGAATCAATTTTAGGTTCATCGTAGGACTTTGACAAGAGACCATGTGATGAAATGGTGTGTACTGACAATCTGGTTCACGTTCGCGCATGCCAGCGCGTGTCATCTCTCCGCGGTCGGGATCTCGCTCGCGGTCCATGCGCGGCCTGCCGCCTCCCCCGCCCTCCCTGCCGCCACCCGCGCCTCCCGTCTCAGGTGCCGCCCGCGGGCCCGAACGCCAGTCACCACTTGTGCGCTCTGGATCGTACTCCCTGCAACAAATAACAGTATTGTATAACATTATTGAATAGACCCAAAAGGGTCCTAAAAAAGTTTATCTTTTTGAGCCAATAAACGAAAAGCAGAGTTAGGCTAGAAAAGGCACATCTGTCTTGTCTTGATTGTGTAAAAAATCACAAATATTTATTAATTATCTCCTAATCTCGCTTCCCATTGCTAGCAAATTATTAATTTATTTATTATTATGTTACAACAACATTATTATTAGGCTAGTGTATATAATTTAAATAAGTTAAAATCACCTCAATTACAGGTGCAAACTACTATTTTAAGTTTAGTTTAAATTAACAATGCTAAATTACATTGCTTACTAAATTGCTAAGATTACAACTTTTTTTCCTATGGAATAAGTGATGGAGCATCCAGATGACACACCTGATGTTGAACAGTCTTAATTCTAACCTCCTCATATGAGTGTTTCGGAACACACCAATATGAGCGTCAAAGCTTTGCACCAGAAATTGGTAGGTAGAAATAAATAAGAAAAATTCTGTGATGACTGCAAAAAGAACTATGTCTTTCGCGCGTGTACAGGATATCCGCCAATATTACTAATCAATTATAATTAATTACCTTTCCCTATCAGATCTGCCCATGCCGCGACTGCCCATGCGGCGATCATTGTCGTGTGTAGATACCTCAATCCTTATCCGCCGGCCGCTAACCGTCTGCAAAAATACCACCAGTTCAACAAGACTCCATATAAGAGTTTTGTAGTGTCTCTGTCGGTTGGAATTCCAAATTTTCGAATTCCTGACCAGATTCTACTTTGGACTGGATGGGAAGAGCCGAAGACCGGATTCAGTGGCTGACTAGCAGTCGACTGTGGCATGTCACATATAATAATTATCATTGATAAGATTTGATTTCCTAAAATAATTTTAGTGTTGTGCAAAGTTTTAGCTTCAAGGCAACTTCAGGTTAGTTTGTTTTAGCATAACTAATGTCAATTTAACTTACCAGATCAGCAATGTTCATAGCACTGACAAGACTTTCCCTGTCTTCAAAGTCAATATATCCAAAACCTTTGAGGCGGTCACCCTCCCGCGGCAATCTCAGGTTGGTAATCTGTTGATGAAAATTCACATGAAATGCAAAGTTGGTTTATTGTTATGCTAATAAATAAATGCAAAACGTAAATAATAAATATATTTAACCTATGGGTTATCAGTTGTCATTGCATCTGGGTTGTTTTCTTTTTAACTTAAAAATATTACTTTTAAGATAAACTAATTATTAGTACCTCTAGAATAGAAGAGAACAGTATGCACAAAGGCTCCAGTATGAAGAAATTTGACATTTTTGGTGTAAACATATGGTATCATCATCTGAGTTACACTGCACAGAACAAGGCACCACTTGATTTGTTGGTGCTGCTCAATGTAATTCAAATGCAAACATGATATCCTTATTTCTTATGATTGGTCTCACAGCCTAGCTCTGCCTTGGGCGCTGTTGGTTTGGGGGTCTGATTCCTACATTATTAAAAGTAGGATAAATATTTGTGTGATGAACATAGAAGTCTTTACCCTGCCTGGGTGTTGATATTGAATTGTATGTAAGACATTGTTAGCCATGGTGGTCCTGGCTTATAATAGGGCCCTCTATAACCTCCCATGGATGTGATAAAAGACAACATAGGGAATGCACCAGGAGATTGGAAGCAGCATCTTCTGGTTACACCAGTGATCTCCAATTCATCTGCCAATCATGGCGACTAGAGACTTCCCAAATGAGGGAGAACTACTTCCAGCAGTGGACTTATTTATGCTGATGATGACAATATATTAGATGCTGGTTCCCATAGTTTGGGTTGAGGCTAGACTGTATGTAAAGATCACCAATAAATTTATTAAAACCTTTAATTTGGAGGTCCTTGCCTGGTATAGAATAATAAGGTAATGCACCTAATGTGGAGTCCCTCTCCTGACCTGAGATACTATATACGAAGGTAATGCAACTTACCTTGAGACCCTCAAAAACCTCTGCAATGGCGCTTTCGTCGACATCATAAGGTAGATTGGATATATGCGCGATGTATGGCGGGCGGTGCGGTATAGACTCGTCGTCCACAGCCATTCCACCACGGGCCGCGCGCGACACCGACGGTAGCACGACTGGGGCGCGAGTACGACTGCCGCCATAGCTGTTGAAGCCTCCCTCAGCTGAGAGAACATCAGGGTTAGTATCATGAAAAAAGCATGTAATCGCACTCCACATAAAGCTTTTCGATCGCGTTTAACTCTTTGATGCGAATACCATTGTTGCCAATGGATCAATGACATTGAAAATATTGTGGGAAGGATGAAGAGGGCTCAAAAAATGTATTGGTGAGGCTTATAACCAGAAGTGGTTTATTCAGGTAGGTATTAAATTTTGAGAATGAGAATCACCAATAAGTAAATAATATTGTATAAAGTTAATATAGTAAGTATATACCGAGAGTTTTAAGACTATATCCGAAAACTGTAACTGCGCATTCAGATCATGATATTAGTTTAAAAAAAACTGATGAGTACCTAATTATCTGATTTAAAAACGCATAAAAACGACATAACTCCAAAAACAACAATCGCGATCATCTGATCGATGCATTGCCCTCGCTGCCGTCGCCACCGAACGGTCATTGACCGCTGTACGAAATACATCGCTGGTGGATAAATAAGAATTTCAGCAAAATAATCGTATTATTCTAAATCTATTTGACTGTCAGCCATGTGGTATTCTATAAGACCTTGTTGTAGGTAATTTTACACATACCTGGATCATTTAGTAGTCTTATTACACAAAATTGTCAACATACTACTTGAAGAATAAAATTATCTTTAGGCATGAATAGTCATACTAATAATATAAGCATTGCTTAAAATTCGTCCTTTCTCTGTTTGTCATTGGTAAGAGTTGGTCCCATCTGATAAAAGACATTATTAGATATATTCAAGTTAATCTTTATGTTAAAGTGTGTAATAAAACATTTCCGTCTTCCCCCATTATCAAGCATCTTCTATTGAATAAAATGAAGTTAAAACCTTACCAGAGCTTTGGACATGGCATGTGGTGTTTTATTGTTGCAACAAAAAGTTTATCTAGAAGTTGCATACTTACAACATTAGTTACATTAATATAAGACAAAATATAAATATATGCCTAGATGATGTAATATAATGTTTCAACTAGTTACTGATTATTCTTATCTCTAACCATGATCAGCTGTTCAGCTATAAACAACATTTGGACAGTGAAATCAAAATAGCATTACAGGCATGACATTGAGTTTAAAACTATTTATGTAACAAAATGGACATTTCGAAGATGGCATGGTATTTATTATATAACATAAGCTCAGTAATAACCCTCAGTATAATTTAGGGAGCAGGCCAATGAAAGATTAGTCTGAATTGAGTTGTGACCGAGGTCATCTCGTAGATCGTGCTAAAATGGCTGGTCATAGGAGTTTCCAACAGTAGCAGCACCCACACCTCTTCCTGACCACAAGGGCTAGGTGTCCTAAGCTAGGCACTATACTGTACTTTCTGGTTCCCCCACCTTCCCTATTAGGGAAGCATCCGGCTAGAATGTATATATATACACACAGAGACCTTTCCTCAGACCTTCCCGGGGCTGTAGGAGCGACCAGGCGCTCGGCAGGTGTGCCCCAAGTACGAGATTAACATTGGCCTGCCTTTACCCTTTATTTCATCATAGGGTTACGAGAGACGCTATGTTTAGAGTGCTAATGTGGATTATGTTAATTCACTTACTTTCTTCAACTGTATCAGCAGCCCAGTTAGTCGCCGGAATAGTCGTAGGCTCCGAAAGGATATCTGTTAGGTTGGCTTTGACCCATTTTGCCTTCTTTCCTTTCTTGCCTGTAAAATACCACATCAGTTGAAAATTATATACTGCTATAAGTGACATTGAAGGGCAATATGTAGAGTAAGAGAATACAAAATTCATGATTAATGATGACGCATAGCAAGTGAACGACCTACCTACACGCCGCCGATTTTGGAAAGCGGTTATTCGGGGACACCCATAGAGGATACATATAATGGTGATTTATCTGTTTCATTAGCAACAGTCTTACCTTGAAAAATACGATAAAATTAGAATGAACACATGAATATCTGCCTAACAATAGAAAATAAAACTTGAAAAGTTCATAAATGTGGCCACGCGGTAAATCCAAACGTCCGCAAGGGTGAGATGATGACACGTTAGCATTATTAGGTAACCATAAAATGCTTCTAGGCAGTCTCTTTACATGAATATTAGGTGAGTTATTAAATTGTCATGCAATAATAAAATGCTACACTTGGAACTAAAGCGAAAATCAAGAATTTTTTATATCACAAAATTAATGAAACTAACCTGTAGCGGCCATATTACAAGGCTGGGTCGGTGCTGCCACTGACACAAGTGAAATTACCCATCTATTGCCAACTTTATCCATTTTTGCATTTGCAATACACAGATTCGGGCTGTTTGCCGGATCTAACTTAGATCCGGATAACAGCGGATCCGGATTAGATCAATTAATTATTGAGACAAAAATTATTAATAATATATCCTTATTATCAATTAATTTAAGTCTACACATTACGCTTAGATTTGAAATCAATTAATTTCTAAATATCTTCTAATAAACATTGTAAGAAATTGAATGCTATTAAAACTATATCAAGCCATTGAGGCTAACTGTAATCTACAATAATTATATTGTGTTAACACCATACAAAGCGTAAATTTGAAAATATCAACGTTTAACCTATTGACTATTATATTGATGGAGCTGAAATAGGGATGAGAACTCTTATGATATGACGATAATTTTGTGATGATTTTGTGTGCATGGTAATGACGTTTAGTACTCCATATTAAATAGCGGAGTTTCAACTAAACGAGGATCGACGGCAATGATGGCACTTAACTCTAGTAATGAATACCTACTCTGGTATTTTTTGTGTAAGATTGCTAATTGGAATGAGCCTTTCCTTAAGTTCCTACCTACTTATATCCTTAATGCTATGGCATATAAAGAAAGCCAATCATACAAATACACATAAAAAGGAATATTGTTTTACAATTGTCGAAAATATAGGTAGGTATCTACATCCCATTCCAGATGCAAATCATGTCCGTAAAAATATTTATATTCTAAAGCACCACTGTCTTTTTCAGAGCCTGGTAATTGAAAACTTTTCGTCTTTTATAATATCTGCGCAATATTTTGAATAGCATGAGGCAATATTGCAATTTCTGGTAAAACTAGGCCAAGATTTTTTTTTTCTTGTGGCCATCTGTCCGTCTTTCGCCAGACAATAATTGTGCCAACGTCAATTGGACTAAAAAAAGTCGAGTCAGTAAAACAGTAAAGTCAACTGTTGTTGATTTTGGAAAAAAATATTTGAAAAAAAGATGGCGTTTTTCTTCAAAATCCAAAGCTTCATTCAAATTAGGATGCCACGTAAAACACTTTCATTTCAATTAATTTTAGTTATGCTAGGACCTCAAGTAATTTTGGATAAAATACCAACCAAAATTACACACCAGAACTTAAAATATCACAACGAAAATAATTCAAATGAAAAAGTCATGTGTTTTTTCCGAAGATGACAGAAAATGAACCTTTTCAATCAAGGCCAAGTTGAGATGAAAGAATGAATCTACATCCTTATTTGAGGTTATGAATGTCACTGTCAGTGAGAAATGTCATCTTTCATTGCTGGTGTTACCACTTTTGGAGTACCCTACCCTAAAGTACCTTAGAGTAGAGTAGTTACCCTAGAGAGAGTAGCAGAGATTCGAGAGTAGAGAGATTTGAGATTAATTTTCTAAGCTTTTTCAAACCAATTGATTTTTTTAGTGAAGACATAATTAAATTAGAAAATAAATGTTTAAACAGTTGTAACGCCATCTAGTTAGTTACTATCTAGAATCGTGCTGTAGCGTTATCTAGTGAGCTATTTAGGAACTAATTAAACTGGATCGCACACGAACGGAGATTTGACTGTATGAAATAGGTAGGTACTTCCGAATACGATCTGTTGGTTATAGGACAAAGAATATAATATTCTCTAACGAGAGGGCTATTCTAGGGACCCCGAGCCAAAGTTCGCTTGGTGGAAGATGATCTTCTCTTTTCGTAGGAGGACTACATTCAAACTTGTCCTCCACAGCTAATGCATGAAGATGTACACACGTTTATTTCGAATTCGTTACAAACGGCTGCTGTAAAGCATTATTTGTTTGTTGCTAGAATAAATAAAGTAGTGCCACTATACGGACACTTGTTTGTTTTACATTTTTTGGCATTCAATTCCATAGCCATGTTTTCCATGGTTGTACTTTCCAAGCCGTATAAATTAATGTGTTGATCACCGTTGATCACGCTCAATCATATATCTGAGCGCTCAATCTCGATCGCGGATCGCGATCCGCGATCAATGATCGCGATCGAGATTGAGCGTATATGGGCTGCCATTGAGATGGGATGAGATGAAAATCGCAGAGCGACGCCGCGCGGGTTCTGCATTGCTCTGCAAGGGTAGCAAGATAGATGCATGCCAGCTTTCATTCATGAATCATGATCCAAGCAATGTCATGATCATGTCGCCAGCCCCAGCCAAGCCAGACAGTCAGCACAGCAAGCCGCCCCACCGCCATGCCATGTCATGTCATGTCATTGCCTGCCAGCCATTCCTTCTTCTTCCATTCTATTCTGGGCCGAGCGCAGTTGTAGTGCGGACGTGTGTTGGTGCGCTGCGCTTAACTTACTGTACATCATTTTTTGTTTCGTTTTATTTTACTTGAGCGAGCGAACTAGGGTTAATAAAATAGAACTCTGTGCTGTTAGATACCGTATCAGTGTTAGCCCTTCGACGAATTAAACTAACTTATTATATGTACGATGTGATTAGTGTTTTGTTTACGTTTGAAATGTGCATAGTGCTTTGTGTATAATGGGGTATGCGTCGAATGCGGCGGTGCGCGGGCCTCACGAGGCACTACTAGCGCGCCAGGATGCGGAGCTGAGGCTCATGGAAGCGATGAAGAGGAGCATTCAGGCTAAAATGAAAAGTGATCGCGAATATGCCCTGGCGCTCTCGGCTGCTGCTGCGCAGGGCCAAAAAATGGACAAATGTGAAGAGCTCAATGGTAATTTTAATTTAATTTATATTTACCTATACCACCTGTAAAGTCAACATCAAAATTAAACGATCAACAGAACAGAACCTGTCAAAAATGTTTTTTGAATAAAAATTGCGATTTTTTTGTTATTTACCAAGTTAGGTACTTCTCAGGTAGTTAGGTACCTACCTACTGTGCCTACTAAAGTAGGTAAAAATAAAGGAAAACAGAAATCGATACCTAGTAGGTAGTGCTGAAAGGTCGTATCGTATATTACTTTCTAGTACAGTCAGCAAGACAAGTAGATTTAGAACTTCACAGTGTGCTAGTTCTAAGTGTCCTTTTTATCTAAGTAGGTATAGGCAACTTCCGATTGCCTACCTATAATAGAGTCATGGCTCGAGCGAGGCAGAACATCAATTTGAGCTTTAAAGTAGGTAGGTATAGTTCCAATTAGGTAGGTAGGTATATGTTGTATCTATGCGTTGGTTAAGAAGTCGGTATTTTAAACCATAGATTATTGTTTTTAAAATGTACTTTTGTTAGAGCCAAATGTCATGATTTACCTACCTATAGGTACTTTTGTCGTCGGCTGCACGCATCTAACTACCTGCGTATCCATGTACCTACCTACCTACTTACCTGCGTATCCATGTACATACCTACCTACCTAGGTACCTATATAAGGCGTACGTATGAATGTAGGTAGGTAGGTAGGTACCTACATGCACATATCTGTCTAGGTGCGCGTTCGAGTTGAGTGAAGGACATTATTTTGTTCTTTGTTGGTGCCAAAGCAAGCTTTCTAAAATCTATCTAGAAGGTAAGGTTGGTAGGTAGGTACCTACCTACCTAGGTACCTACTTAACAGCTCGTACAAACATTTTTCTTGCCTCGGGAATCGAACCCACACTTTATACATTTAACTTGGTTAATACTTAACTTACTTTGGTTAAAAAGAAGAAAAAAATTTAAATAAAAATTAAGCTTTTTTTGTACAAATTTATTAGGCATAATAACTAAATTAGCATTGTATAAATTAATTTAGTAAAATCACATTTAATAATTAGCACGATTAATACTTAGTCTTTAAAAAATTGTTACGGAAGAGTGAGATCTCCTAACACAGGTATTTATATACTTAAAAGGAGATTTCGAACCATATTGTAAAACTATAGATTAAGTTACTCAATAAACATTTGATTTGATTGATTGATTGGACATAGGCCTCCCCCTGGACGTTTCCAGGAAGAACGATTCTGAGCCCTTTCCAGCCATCGACTTCCCGCGATCTTAACAATGTAGTCAATCTATCGGGTAAGAGGTCGTAATATGCCTCGTTTTCCGGTTCGTGGTCGTCATTTGAGAACCTTTATTACCTACCCAGCGGTGGTCGGTTCTACGAGCTATTTGTATATATTGTATAGTATAAATCTACTTTTACATATACACATATAAACTCATTTGTATTTGTATACATCGCTATTTTTTATTACATAACTAGCTGTGCCCGCGACTTCGTCCGCGCGGAATTTGATTGCGGATTGATTACAGATTTTCACGACATTCAAATAATTTAGATGACACTCAAGTACTGAAGGAAATAGGTAGGTACCTCTTGCCGTTACCCATCAATATCATAAAGTGTAACATACAGTAGGTACCTATACAAGTGCACTGGTAGGTACTTGTGTTTGATTGTCCAGTCTATTTTACAAAGAGGTAGGTGGGTTTTTGGGTGTTAGTCCTGCTTAACAATAGTGTAATGTCTCCAGGATCAGTAATCGCCTCGGCATGGCGCACCATGACCGAGGAATGGGAGAGCACTAGCCGTCTCATCAGGTCCAACGCAGAAGCCTTAGAGTCCCGGGCCCTGGACCGGCTTACCACACTTATGTCGGAGCGACGGAAGGCCAGGAAGGTCAACCATGAGGACCACTCCAAAATATCTTCGCAGTTTACGCAGGTATGTCTATAGATGATATCAGGTATATCTAAGGTAGGTAACCTATAGGTAGGTAGATTATAATTGATTATACCTATCGTATGATATTTGGTACAGTGGTTGTTGACTTTTTGTAATGTTCGATCCGCCGTTGTTTTTGTAGTTGTATAAAAAGTAGGCTAAACCCTTTTACAAAATTCTACGTGGCGTAGGTAGGACGGACAGAAAATGAGGTGAAAAAATGTTGTAGTCAATATTTTAAAAATTCAAAGAACCAAGAACTCTGACTTGTATGTCCATTTCACTCCACACTTGTGCTGAAATGCATCTTTTAATCTCTGGTACATTCCAGTGCATTTTTAATAATATATTCCCTGACACTTTGCAGCAGCAATATGCAATATACTTGTAACAATTGCTTTTAAATCTACGAAACGAGATGATAACAGATTTATCTAGTTAGGCCGTTTATCTAGTGGAGCCTTCAGGAACCAATATCTAAAAGACTATTCGAGCTTAATCGTTTGTGGTGGTAATATATACTCGTACCTTCATCTCGTAAATTCACGAGATCACACTCAACTTCAAATTATCCTGGCTTCAACGACAAAGACTTTCGTGGTTCTAAAAGTCACCACAGAACCGTTAAGACCCTATGCGAGCAAAGCCTTGGCTAGACGGTTTATATTACTACAGTTTAAATTTCATCTGATACAGGCCGATAGGCACTTTCCTCCAGGCACGTGTTTTTGCGTAAGCTAAAGTTTGCTTGTTGCACTCAGAAATTGAAACTGTCGAACGGTATTGCTGATTTCATTCGAAAAACACTAAAAAATGTGACAATAGCTGATTTGCAGGAAAAGTTAACTTTAGCTAAAGTTAGACACATTTTAACAGACACACACGCACGTAGGTAACCTAGTTTCAAGATTTCAACATCTTTGGGTATTTCTAAATGCAGTCTTATCAAAATCGATAGGTAATTAAAAATATTATTCAGCGCTTATCACCGTATCCGATCACGTCTAGCTGATAGCAGTTGTATCTGACTCATATAATGTCTAATTTTTGCAAGTAGAGTCACATCTAGGTTTTATTGAAGTGCCTTGCTTTCGTGACTGATCGTATCAATGATTTTGTACTGTATATTGTCAACCTGTCAGTTTGTTTATTTCTTCTGTGCACTTACATAAGTAAAAATACAGTTGCTTTATTTGTGATTTATGTGGAAACAACAATCCATTAGATATAGCTCGATGATTATGTTAATTCAGCCATTTAGATTAGAGAAATTTGCAATGTTTCCGTGTTTCTTTCATTTGGCTTCGACGACGCCGATGACAGCACAACCCGTTATGGGGAGCGACCGGTTCTATATCGTAGTTCCTCCACTGTTTTCTATCGGCGTTCTACTCGGATCGTTCGTTGTTCAAGCCAAGCTTCACTACATAGTTAGGTCTGAGCAAACGGTGTAAAAGAACTGTGTCAATGATAACTTGTTTTCTCATCATCGATACTCCAGCATGTGATCGCTGGTCAGCACAATAAGGCATATTGATCTTATCTGTCAGCAGAAGACTAAAAGACACGCTGCCATCGTCCTCGATCAACACAGTCGTAATCAGAGATCAGTGATAAAGCGAAACCAAATTATTAGTAGAACAACAACCCGGAGTTCGATGTATTTAAAACCCCAATCATCCATTAGCGTGTCGAATATCGATATGGAAAGACATCTTGTTTGAAAAGATTAGGCCCGTTGCCAATTTTTTCTCCGGTTGTGTAAATAAAATACACTATATTGGCGCCATTACGTAATTTTTTCGCTTTTCCTTATATTTTCTTTTTTTAAGTAGAAAATGCACCTTGTTTTTCTCGTCAGGTATTGCTAGAAAGTTTAGCCAGTAACGTACTTAACTTACTGAGCAGAGCGTGTCATGGAGCTGTAACGACAGGAAGAACATTTGTATGCTCTGAGAATGCACTTCGGCTAATGAATGAGTAACATTAAAGCTTCACAGTAACAAAACCATAAGGAAAGTGTGCTCCATCTAGACTTGAATAATAATGAACTCTTTAAGTTTGAGTAGATACTACCTGATAATTACAAAAAAGAGATCATAATGTTGTCTTCTAATCAAATTAGGCAGGTAAGTGATGAAGTACAAATTGCATTAGTAAAACAGCTGCTGAACTATGTAAACTAAGAGTTAAATATTACGCCTGCAATCCAGCCCGAACCATGAAATAATTAATTAATTAAAGACTGCGCAAACAGTATTAAAAAATATGAAAGTACAGCGAAAGCACGAATTCGAACTTTTAGAGACCGATTTGTCACAGATTTCCTGGCAGATAATTTTTTGGCTTTAGTCTGCTGTTGTTTTGACAGAAATTGCATCGTAAAGCCAACAGTCGAAAAGTATAAATACTGTAGCAGCAATGTAGATCGATGGTAGATATCTCGTTTCTCGGATATCGTGAAACCGGACGTTGGCGTTGAGTCTAGTTACATCTCTTTTCTCACTAGTGTTGTGGTGGTGATCTAGGATGATTCGTGTGTGTGTTACTAAACAAATATTATCTTGTTAACGAGTGTAAAATATTCTCGAACGCTATCGTGTCGACTGCAATGTGTTCTTTTTGACTTCGCGACCGTTAATAATTCTTGCCTGACCTACTTGAAAGAAACAACAAACGATTTTTTGTGCTAAAAGTTTTCATTTTCTATGAACTGACTGACGAATATCGTTTGAAAACACTAAATAATCTTTTACAAAATTTGAAAGCCTTCTGATTACCTACTAATCAGGTACCCTTACCTGTGATATCATTTTGATAAAATCTCTCTCTTTACATCGTTGTAATCTATAAACTGCAAACGATTGTGTCTACTGTACATCTTGTAGAATACCTACAAGACCTTACCTTACCTAACCTACTTTGCTAAGGTGCAACTTAATTAGCGGGAAATTCCGTATAGCAATACTTTCTTAGCCACCATTTAAACATAATTTTACGAATGTTTCTGCGGATTACTGAAGTGTTTTCCAAACAATTAACAGACCTCTTCAGCCTAAAGTATCAACACGTCAGCAAACCAAGCTTGCACAGAAATTAATCCTCAAATTTCGGGCAAAAGTCCCAGAAATTCAATCAAATTCGCCATCGATCGGTTCTGTGAGAACTGGTTGCGCAACAGTCTGCGGGAAAGTGAACAGCTATAAGTGAAAGTACATGACAGTTATCTAATTTTTATACCGACAGGTCTGGCCGTTCATGACCTGTTTGGGAATTAAGTGAAGAACCTATTTATAAAGTTAATGTGTGCTTTGTGTGTGAATGTGTTTAAGCCTACTGTGGCTGTTGCGTTGGCTTACGGTCTTACATAATGTTATGGTGATACCGGCGTAGAATAGGGCCGATTCGTTTTATTCTCCTCCTTTAGGATTTTCTTTTGGCGACGACTGCCGAGTGCTCTTCTAAGGGGACGCACCAGGGGTGACAGCAACATATCATAAAACATAAACACTTATGTGAGCTTCGGTCACCAATGTTATGTTATACGAGGTACTTATGAATAGTATAAGTGTTTGATCAATGTAAAGTTTATGTACCTACTTTGATTTAACTCATTGAGCTCAAGTGTATATTCTATTTCTATTCTGTTTATTAAAGGTACTATTTCCAGTGTCGGACTAATCTCGACTATTTTATTTTATTGATTTAGGTGAAATGAATTTTGAAATTATCTCAACTGAAACTAGCAAAAAAAAAATACAAAAGCTATGATTTGTTTATGCTTATTAGGTACTTTAACTATTTCTCGTCACAACACAAGACACTTGACCAAGCGATGTTATCAGTTGCATTCCTCGCTGACTCAAGCATACCTCTATGTTCCTGTAGATTACCGCGTCCAAGATACTGGTATTTCCTTTTACTTGATAACTTTGTTATTTGCCATTACTGCAAATATCAAGGTCAAGGCGGTTCGATCGGTACCTAGTACTTAGACTACAGCATTTACCTTTGCACTGTGCTGCTGTTTTTCTAAGTATGCATTCAATAAACTAAGGCTTGTGGATTTTTAAAAGATTTCGGAAAGGAAAAGCTTCTCAATTCGGTGCGTATTTTTTTATGCATGAGTGTATGTTACATGGAATAATTATTACTTCTGTCCTGAATGTCTGGTCCGATTTCGATAGGGTTTTCACAGTAGCTTTTAAATCGTGGATCTACGGTATTTTAAAATGCACATTTATTCACAATATAACTACTCAAAACATGCTTGGTTAAGTACAGTGCGATTTTATATTATTGACCTGACTAACATTTTTTGAAACAAAATATAATGGACTTTTCTTTAGAAATAAATAAATTGATTACGTCACGATTAAGGACGAATAAAAATGTCTTGAGATTCTCTGGGTCCTGGAAATCTAGTGGTGGTTTTCCTCAAACTACTTCATCACATTTCCAAATTTTTATTATTTAAATAAAAAGATATTATCACAGACCAAAATCTACCTCGGGAAGCCGCTTACAAACCAAATGTACAGTTAGTAAACTAGTCACATGGCTCGCTGCCAACCAACCAATGAATGTGAGCGTGACGTTATTGATCTATATACGCAATTGATAATCTTCTCGTAAGCTTCCATTATGCCATCAGTATTCGTCACTCTAATTTACTTTTCGCAATTACCTAAGATTTAAGATGATAAAAAAGATTTTATATGTAATTTCAAGCGCACTACAATGTTCTTCACAAAAGTTTTAATTGACAGTTTTCGGTTTTTTGTGCATTTTTTTGAATCTCTTTTTGCAATTATTATTCCATATTGGCTATCACAGTGTTCTTCTTTATAAGGCTTAATCACATTCACAATCACAATATTATTTCCACAAACGGTCTGAAGATTCCCGAAGTTCTGTAACACGTCAATGTAACAGTTGTTACCGATCATAATAACACTGCCGAAATTCTTCTGTATCTTGATGTGGTTGTTATCGCCTACTATTTTTAGGCGATAGTTGTTTTCAAACATGTCCATTTCAAGATTATTGCCGATAAGACGGTATTTCTTCATCTTGTATGTTTTTTAGGGTCGTAAAAAAGGAAAACCCGTGGTCTCAGCTCAACAGCTCAGGAATCAGCTTCAAATACTTAAATGATTCTGTAATCTGATGTTGTTCCGTTGAAATTTTCAAATGGAATGAGTCGTCAGGTTCTATTTCCTGCCCTTTTATAACATCACACTGGAAGTAATTCCCCTGAATAGTAGGTATTTTGATGAACTCTGATCTCATTGGAATGCGGTTCGATTAGTAATTTCCAAAGTAAAAGTAACAGCATTATGTTGCATTAATGTTCTTTACCTTAATTACTTATTTATTACTGTTTGTTAAACGTAATTAGTGAGAAGGGAACATCTTCTCTCGCTTGAGTTTCCTCTCACGACACGTGTTTGCCTGCACTCACCGCAGATCTTGCAGTATGGGATTCTACTCTTGTTGAGTCAAATCAAATTATATAACTACATACAAATATAATCAAATGAGCTGTCTCTACTCTCACAGCTAGAGACAGCTCATTTGATTGAACTCAACTGTTTCATTATGTATTTTGTACATACCAATTACTTCGACATCTCTATTTTGCGAAAATCTCTACAATCTGAGAATTGGCTCCCAGGATGTCAACAACATTTGTCTACGGTATGGATATACCGTATATATATACGGATAGGAAAAAAGTTTAATTTTTAGAGTATATATAAGGAATTGAGTAAGCAGCCATTATTATTCTCAGCATCTATCTAAAATTAACTTATATTGATCATAGCAATCAGAATTTTATCGGTCTGTTTATCGCGTTCAGTTTTCGATGCAGAGACGTTGTAAATTACCGGTCCTTTGTTGACTGTTGCCGCCATTTTAATTTGGTCGAGAACACCGCTCCGTTTTGGTACGACTTGTTTTGCGATTCGAGGTAATCGCTCGATTGGGATCGAACCTGTTATTTACGCTTGCCGGTCGCCAGGGCCCTATCTAGGGAATATTGGCCCCGAGCAAGTCTTTTGCATCTTTTCATTTTATTCTCGTAGGAAACTGATCTGACAATGATGCACTCTATGGCGCAAAGAGTATTACTACCCAGATTCATACATAACATATTATACCTCATAATAATATCATAGCAGAGGAATGGTAGGATATAGGTAGCAGGTATATGAATAGTTAAGCATTCCATGCGAGGTATCTTCATTCTTTCAATTACTATTTTTACTCTGTGCACCTCTTCATAATTCAGGACTCAACCACATCATAATCATAATTGTCAGCCACTAACTACATCACTTTGAAGCTACCAATACATTTTGTGATCGTAGCATTAGACGCCTTTTCAAACTTGTGTAAAATTGTTTTTTGAAAGTTCTATTTCTTAATTTTTCATAGAAATGTTGGTATAATATAAATAGCGTGCTAAGTTTAATTCTCATCTCTTCCATTATTCTTGGAAAAAATTAAGTAATTTTTCCAAGAATAATGGTTTCAATTCGTCGCCTGTTCCTTCTGGCTTCAGTACGTACTACGTACGTTTACTAGTATCTTCATAACTAATCTAAGCATGACTATGTTCTTTAGTTTGATTCCTATGTGAAGCAATCATAATATTGCACACTATAATCAAACCATAATGCAAAATCCTCCTTGGTTATTGTATTATTTCATTACGATCGTGCCGTGATCGTGCCCAACATCATTAGTCTCGCTTGACTCGTAATTATCTGTCTGGTTTTGGCGATGCATCCCTTCGCATTAATCGACCCGTCCAGCGTGCATCAATTGCGACTGAAATAGATCACACTCGTGCACAACTCGCCTACCTTCTGCATAATGTCCTTTGATCAACTAGGCTTCAATTCAACTATGTCTTCAATAATCAGGTCATAATCGATTTCTAACGAGTCAAGTTTATCGATATTCAATTATAATAACCTTACCCTTCCTTCCCATGTAATGCGTTGCGGTTGCGATAGCGACTCGATGTGTCTGCGAGTATTACGTCAGTGCACGACCGGTCGTACATATCACGCGTGGCGAAATTCAATTGGCAAAAAAGAAGAATTGATTATTCTTTGCGTCTAGATCAGTTACACGAATTATATTTTTATTACAATACTATTAAAGGTATAAGTAATGGATTGGTTGGCTTCAACTTAGTCAACCTTGAAAATGCAACACCCAACCGTCAATCTATATAGGTATATAAAAATCAAATCCTGAGCACTAGTCTCGCTAAAACTCAAAAACGGTTGGACCGATTTGAATAATTTTTGAAAAATTGGTTTTGTTCCCTCTGATTCAGCGATGATTTATATGTAAATAAATAATGTTGGTTATATGAAGTTCACCGGACAGCCGACATAAGTAATTAGAAAAAAATACGGCAATTTTATTTTAAACGATGACAAAGGAAGTTATCACTAAAACGTGTTTTATATAAGTTCCATAATTTGACCGAGCCCAGTCTCGCTCGATTGCTGGCTCGCGGCCGAGTATATAGTGCTTCTGGGAATTACATGTCGCATCGCCCCAAATAGTTCATTGCACTGCCTCTTAACCACACATCTATCACATCACATGGTACATCTTCTCTGTATTTTTACATAAGTTTAATTATATGTTTTTTCTGCTTCATTCTCTGTGTTGTTCATACTTAAATGTTATTTTGTATGAAGTATGCCAAATTGTACCCTTCTTTCTCTTCTTTACCATCTCGAATATTTTCTCCAACTAAATTCTAGGACAGCTTAAATAATAGGATGTTGATTTCTCTCATGAATTCTTAATTATTTCACCAACACAGATGGTTTACACAATATTAAACGAATAACGTCGCGCGTTGTAGCTATTACCTCACGCGCTCTTTTACTCAAGTTCACTTATATTATTGCATTCATAATATCAAATTTGAATTGCTGATTAGCAAACGAACTATCAGAGTCTTTGAGTTCGAACGGATTTCTCAGAACAGTCAACAACAATACTGTTTGCTAAATTCGATATATTATTACCCGTTAAGTGTTTTTATGCTTCCGATGCTTGTTTGGTCATAATCTTGGCTGTCTCGGTTGTCTTGATTGAGCATTCTAGGGAGGAGAGGAAATTGTTAGCGCAACATACTTACCTGGTCTAGCCTAATCTAAGCCTGACTTTTATTTATTATGAGAACAAATTCGTGTCTCAGACGAAATATTATGAGAAATTACTCATAAAATGAACTATGCAGTTATTACTGTCTGTTTTATGTCAAAAAAATCTTCGGTAAGTACTTTTAAACAATACTAAGATATGATAATATTTATCTCAGAATTGTTTTAAATGATGAAATTCACAGATGTTGCGAACTTATTACGAACCTTGTGATATAATAAAACCGTTTTGCTGTAGGTAAACCAGGTCATGAGAGAGCGCCAAAATTATTATATTGAATTAATTTTAGTAAACTGTGACAGTGGAACATTGGATATGGTATGGTACCCTACATTGGGGTCAACATTTGTGCTTGTCATAATAAATGCGTTTTATTTCTTCGGCGTTAAGCTTTTTCATACTATACTATAAAACTTCAACCTCTGCTGATTCCTGCCTTCAGGGGTAGGAACTTCTTTTTGTAGTAATCCCAGCCAAATGTTGAAAAAAGACAAATGTTCTCTTAAACTACAAGATTCTACGACTGGTGGTTCGTTTAGTGTAGGACAGGACAAAGATTCTTTTGATGGGCACAACATCATCATTAGCCTATTATGTTCTCCTGTGCCTTTATCACCCTCTTCCGATCAGCGACTGCAACCAGGTGGTATAATTAGTAGCAATATAAAATTATATCCTAGCCACTTTCTGTGGTTACATGGCACACCAACCAAGCGTCAATTTAAAGGTTCGCAGCGGGGTCAATTGGCAATTTCCTTCGAGATTGCCATCGTCTAATTGCTCGGACGAGAAACCAGAATTTAGATCGATGCTGTGTCGTCTACGGATAATAATTCTGAGATCACTCATATAGTATGCGCGCAACCGTTGCCTAGTAATGTGACTTGAGACTTTAAAACTAAATTATATCACACCACCAACACTTTTTTGTATATTTTGGATGCCTGAAAACACGATTTAGATTTTTTTCGCCCACAAAATTATTTAAACTGTAGGTAGAGCATCTATGCAGGTTGAATTGAATAGTTCAATATTAAAAACCGTATCATGGTAACCATAACCTATCTTTTTTAAATTAATCATAATTTTTTAACAGATTATAATTTGTTTTGTGATATTTTACGTCGCACAGCCACACAAAAAACTCTCACATTAACTCGTTAGACATCACTGTTCAGTTACCTACCTTCCAACCTACTCTACTAATACTATTCCATAAAAAACCCAAAAACGAATAGACACGCGGCGTCCAACATCCAAGTAATATATTAATGAAAAGATGGGATAGAAAAAAAAAGATACATATTAGAAATTTAAAAGGCGGCGCGTTCAAGCAACAGTACGCAAGAGTTTATTTTGTTTGAGTGCTGGAAAAAGAAAACAAAATGTATGGACGTTCTTTTCTTTATATTTGCCTCTGACCTCGGTTCTTATTGACAATGGCTGCCAGGATGAAATATGGCGTCCCGCTAACGAAAAAGAGATTAGGTGGACGATATTATTCCCTGGCCTATTGTGGGCTATCCCTGAGGCGGCACTGCTGTTTAAAACGCATTTTTCTTTGTTATTTTTTTAATCACCTGCTAAGCTGTGACGAAGGTTGAATGTTTTCTTAGGGTATCATATCTTTCGATCGTATCCTGTCCCAAACAAACCTGTTACTAAACGCGATAGGCTTTCTTAATATTTATTTACCTAATGGCTTTGTCTCAATCAATTTTTATAGTTAATTGAAAACCACGACCCGGTTGCTATGCGTGCATATAATTATTTTGCATAGGTACTAGAATAAATAGCGAGAGAATACATGCGCGTGCGATGCATTAATCTGATCATTGATCGATAGAAACCGGTGTAAGTGTAACAAACAAGCTGATGGTGTTGGCGCCTGCACGGCACCTGAAGTGTGCAAGAGGGGGCGGGGGGAGGGGGGGGCAGGACTCCGACTCAGCCGAGACGGTAATGAAGCGCGTGTCGTGTGGAGGGCAGACAGACAGACACAATAGCTGCCGCCACCATCAAGCGTTCCCAGAACCGGTCTGAGGTTCTCTGCGTGTTCTCCGCCGAATTTTGCGTCGACCACCCAACGGACCGACGACGAAGACCGCGCCGGCGCTCGCGCTCGTCCGATACTTATCGCGTCCGTGTATTTACGACTAGACACACCAATACTGATACAGCGCCAGACCTCGGGCGTACTGGAATCGCGAGACCACCCGTCGTATTCCTGCAAAATATTACTGACAGTAATAGAACTACAACCTACTTACTTGTTTCTGTAGTTAGGATATCTATAGTTATATCTAACTTAATTTTAGACTTACGTCAGATTTAATATGTGAAACGGATAATTTTGTTTTTTAAAGACATTTCGGTAATATAAATACCTATTACTACATAGAATACGATCATCGCCATTAATACCTAATCATCTTTTTTGTTTTAGCCAATTTGAATACTGTCTATACTTTATGTAGATTTAAACTCAATGACGATTCTCAGATATCTTGAATTACGTGATATACTTGATAGACTTGATGCTTGTCTGCGTGTATAGGTGTCATGACACGCAAACAATAAAAAATTTGATAAAAATGTAGAAGAACCTACGACGTTATTGATTTATTAAAACATGAGTGATATTCGCCAGACAAAAGAGCGTTGTCTCGTGCGCGACGATTATAAATAGACGCTCTACTAGAAATATTAACATCTCTACGAGCGGTCAAATATTTGGTATGCATACAATAATAATAACACAAAATGTACAATACTGATGATTTAAATACTTAAATGTCACTATCTAAACAGTCGAAACTACTACATTTGCATCACACTCAACACTCAATTTTGTTTTGAGAATTGTGATGATTTATCATTTATATTATTCACTGGTAATATTTCTACTAGATACCAGAAATTTGTTTCAAACAGTTACTAGCGAGCTTTTCAATCTTACCATATCGCTCTTGTATACGTTTGAGTTCATTGAGTAAACCTTCGGAACAGGCAAGGCAGCGCGGGCGCTACACTCCAGGCGGGCACTTCACTGTCTTTGTGTGCGTTTGTGTATATATGTGCCTGGCTGTGTGTCAGTTTATTTGCTGTAACAAATCGTAAGTTTAGAAGCTCGTCCGGCGCCGTTCTCCGACGTGTTTCGTTAACATTTACAGTTGCTATAGTATATTTACTGCTGTATTTTATGTATCTTTGAATGATGGCTTCGTTCCATAAAGAATCATGAATTATTTGTTGATCAATAGGTATTTCATCTCAAAATTAACTATTACAAAACAGCATTATTTTCTAAAGTAAGATTTTCAAGTAGGTATTGTGAAGACAACGTGAGGATAGGTGGGTTAATTTTTTCCTTGCCTACCTGCTAGGTAGGCCTTAGTTTTATTCAGCACGTGAATAAGAAAAAGGACCAAACAATACACGCAATCGCTGGCACAAGTGTAATCTAGGCTGTAAACATCGACCCAGTTTTCTTCTGTAACCGTACTGTAATCATTATTTTAGTTTTCCTTGGTACCTGCTGCCTAAGACGTCATCAGTTGATATCAGCCGACCAATCAACCAAGACCCCTGACAGCAGTTTAAATTAACATATTTTACACAGTAATCTGTGTTATAAAGAGTGTCTTGTTCAAATGGTTTTCCGATAAATAGAGGAGTTTGCTTAGCTGTTCAAATAGTGCTGGTAGCTCCACGCGCGATACCAAGAACTTTCTCGTTTACATTATGTATTTTACTTACGTACTTAAATTGTATTTACGTTTGTTATTTCTATTAAGTCGCTAACGGATGTGAAGATTGATAATATTGTTTGTTAAACATCTTCAAATAGATTTACCTAAGAACTTGATATTATACTACCTAGTAATTGTAATTACCTTACTAATGATAATGTATCATAATGATGTATCGTCCCTATAAAAAAAGGAAACAAGCCTTTGCATTTATTGTACAGGTGCGTCAGGGGCAACATTTTCACTTTTACCACGGGATACTGTAGTGTCTGAGAGGGGTTTTATTAGATAGAGTAGGCTTGCCCATCACCTATACCATCTTCACAGCTTAGTCGGCCTAATCCACAGGAAAGACATGGTCAATACGTGCGGAGCTGACTAAACCACTGGTTTCCTCACGATGTTTTCCTTCACTTTCCTATAGATGCTAGTAAAAATCACCTAAAATAATTTAAAATATTAATTTTTTAAAAATATTTTTTTCTCAAATATACCAATAAATAAATATTGTAGTGGTAGAGCTCGTCCGGGGACGTACTACACCATGCCTATTTCTGCCGCAAAGCAAGCAGCTTGCTGTGTTCCGGATTGAAGGGTGTGGGTGCCGGTGTAATTACAGGCACATGAGGCTTAACACCTCCGCCTCTGGTTGATGGACGCAGAGCAGTGTATTGTAGGTAACGTGCAGGGGCGTAGCTACCGCCGTATCTGCCGTATCAATTATACGGGGCCCCCATGCCACGGGGCCCCCGATGTGCATAAGCAAAAATTAATAATAACTTCCCAAATTTTTTTTTATTTCAGAAATGACAAAAAGCAAAAAGGCAAGGAGAGTGTATATTTAATTTGAATTGTTTGTAAAATTTTGGAAAAAGTTACATAGATAATTATGATGAAAAAATATTTCTTTTAATTTTATGCCAACATTTTTTCTTTTGCGAGAAATCTTTACCCTTCATAAGGGGCCCCCAAACAAATTTTTATACGGGGGCCCGCCACGGCACGCTACGCCACTGGTAACGTGCCTAACAAACGTGATCTACAAGGCAATGCTTTGTTATAGGCGATGGTAGCCACTTGACATCAGGTGGGTCATATGCTTGTTCTATCAACAAATTGTATAAAAAAAAACCTAAATAGCAGTTACTGTGAGTTTTTCACAAAGGTATTTTTCGTATTAATAGATGTGGAGACCACCTAGGTGGATAAACAAAGACCCTCTGGGTTAGTACCTACTCGCATTAGCCGCAGTGAACGTGCAGGCATGTCGTACAAGTCAATGTCCTTTGTACGTTGTTTACACTTATGAACTGTTTGTCTGTAAATGTTCTTGATAATATTATCAATTATCTACACTGATCTAGGAACTATTTTCAACTTAATCTTAGAAATATTTGGGAAAATAACTAAATTCTAATATTATAACATATATATTATACTAATGCTGGTGAAACAAGCACTTGATGTTAAGTGGTAACCATCACCTTTAACAAAGCATTGCCTTGTAGGTCATGCACGTTACTACCCTGCAGCTGCGTCCACCAAGCTGAGGCACTTAAATCTCGTGTGCCTGTAATTTCAATAAATAGTTATATACTACTACTAAATAAACTCGGCGTAACTTCGAAATTATTACACCGTGTTTTCTGTATCTGTATGTCTGTTTCGATATAATTTGAAACTTCCTGTCAATGCAAAAGACTTTAACTACACTGTAACTTTTTAACGCTACACCTAGATATAAGCACCAATAACCTAGGTACTAATAAATAGCTCAACAGGAAAAAACTAATCGTTTAATGTTCTTTCCTCGCTTAGGAAATTGCAAAACACACCTTCAGATTAGACCTGCTGGTAGTTGCCATGGCCGTGCCCGTGAGAAAGCTCCTGGAGGTAGGGTGTTGAATGGAGTCGATGAATGAGCGCATTGTTTCCTTGCTATGCCTTATTAACTTCGTTAACAGCTTTGCGAAAAGGGGAAAGTTGGGGGAATTAAAGGGCCGCTGCACTGTTGTAGGGCACTTTACATTGGATAAACAATGAACTGCAGGGCGACCGCGAAACCGAAATACTGATGGTAAACGGTAATCATAACTTTAATGTTAATTCTATATCACAACAAGGTACTTTACAATGTATTTTTTTGTAAATATACTTACCTTGGTACTAATACACTGGGCGTAACGTTGAAATAGTAATACCGTGTTTTGTCTTTTGGGTTGACAAGAAGTTTCAATTTAGATCAAAAGAGACAAAACACGGTGTAATAATTTCGAGGTTACGCCGAGTTTAGAACGAGTAGTAGTATTAGATTAACACCCAGCTAGAGAACAAAGTTTCAAATTAGATCAAAAGAGACAAAACACGGTGTAACAATTTCTAGGTTACGCCGAGTTTAGAACGAGTAGTACTAGTGTTAGATTAACGCCGACAGAGAACAAACATGTTCATCAAACGAATACACAAATAGAAGGTGGTTTCACTATTTTTCTGGGAGGTCAGGCAAACTAGTCAGTTGGTTTTTACAGTAGGAATTATAATTTTAGTGTTCATGAGAGTTGACTTGTATTTGGCGGAAATGGATTATAAGCATTGCGCAGTTTATGAGCAAGTAAATATAGATAGGTACCTACGCATAAAATAACTAACCCTGCTACTAATAAACTCGGCGTAACCTCGAAATAGTTACACCGTGTTTTATCTCTTTCGACCTAATTTAAACCTCCTGCCAATGGAAAAAACAAAACACGGTGTACCTATTTCCGCGTTACGCCGAATTTATTAATCCCGGGGTAAAAGTTACTATAAACATCTACGTCATCGACCTTAGTTCTTTTAGTTTAGATTGAAATAACGTTTTATACCTAAATACCTTCTATTGTTTAGTGTAAGCTACGGCAACGCCATCAAGAAGCGTAATAACATTGTTCTAAATTACTATGTATCTCATTTTAATAGAAATGTTTAATTTTTATGAGAATAATGTCTTTAAACCTAAGTCCACTTTAGAGATGCTGCTGCCCATCTCCCCTCCCATAGTCACCTATTACGACATCCATGAGAGGTAATGGAGGAGTCCTATTCTATACCGAGACCACCATGGCTAAATGTAGGCTAAATCTATATCTATACCAATTATAAGAATCTTTGTCCTGACTGACTGACTGACTGGAATATAGACAACGCACAGCCTAAACCACTGGTCGTAGAGACTTGAAATATTCAGAGTATATTCATCTTTGTGCATAGAGGTGTACTAAGAAAGGAATTACTGAATTTCAACCTCTAAACGTGTACAGCAGGGGTTGAAGTTTGTATAAAAATAGCTTAACGCGGACGAAGTCGCGCGCGTTTCGCTAGTACCTACATAAGTTTCTAAAAATATACAATTTCATGCAATGTTATGTGGGTTACTGGCATAATATACGGGTATTTTGTGTCTGATCTTGTAAAAGTATTTAAACGCGATGCGACGGTAGGTACTAATCTATTCAAAGTTGCCTGTATCTTATTCAAGTATCCTCCTATTTCTAGTTTTATAGTTTTAGCTGAGATACGATAAATAGGTTTTAAAACGAGCAAAATAATATTTAATTTACAAATATGTCAAATGAGATGTTAAAATGCTGAAATCAAACACTCGAAACTATTTTTATTTAAGTAATATATAGTTTCTGAGGTACGATAAAAATGGTATCCCACTTAACGTGAGCTACTATTTTGTTACAGCTTCAATTCTTAGACTATCATAGGTACACGGATATTTTTTTTTTCAACATGTGTATTTTCGACAAAAGCATGCATTCAACGAAATTCAAACTGCTCTGCATCCACCACTGTTGATTGAACATACTTTTTTCTCTCTTTACCATACTGGGTTAAAATAATATTAATAGTTTAGTAGATAGAAACAAGTATACGACACAATTTCGTCATCTAATCGAACATGAACATTCCGAATCTGCAGTTGCACGTGTGCTGGCGACCGGCTGGCTGGTGAAAGCCGAACCCAGGGCCGCACCTTACGTTACACTGGTTTTCCTCCTATTTATTGCATGCAGTTTATGTATTTTCACTGCAACAATCGCTTACTTGGATAGATTATAATAGTGGATATAATGCGCTTTTTCGTTTTTGTACAGATTCAGAGAACCGAGCCCTCGACCTCAATGAAAAATAATACTCGTAATACTGTGAGCATCTTGCTTGTAAGTTTGCTTAGTTCTAGAGCTGCACAGATGATCTAACTCTAGATAGTAGAAGTACGAGACATTTAGCAAGTGGCTCACTACTTGTTTACATAAAGACATGATTTTAGTTTTATAAAAATGAAATTGTAACTCTACACACATCACACGACGCGTAGGTAAAAAACGAAGTTCAAGCACATGTTTCTTTACCTAGGAATGACGTTATAGTTTAAACGGCATATATTTTTTTGCTATAAACAGCACCGTCGCGTCGTCGTTGTAACTGTCAACATATTCAAATTATCCATCGATTTTTGTATATTTTCCCTATTATGCTGGTAAATTAAAAAGCATTACACATAAATAAAAGGCTAGTTTCTGCAACCTCTTACGCTTAGAGAATTATAATGCGACACGTCACTCGCCCCAGGGCCATTCCAGGGCGTCTCCCTTCGCGGGATATGTGCATGAACGTGTTCTTGGTGCCCGCAGCAAATAGACCTTGGATTTGATCCTTATTTTGATAGTACTAAGGGTGAAAAGCTTGACTAAGTAGCCTGCAGATAAGTTTCCAGTGAATCACAGTCGATGATCAATTAAAAAATATTTATTCGTACGCGTTTCCTCTGAATCCGTAATAAATTGCACATTCGCAATAATAGAGGTTCAGTTTTACCATATACTCGTAGTTGTTTCACGAATTGCAATATGCTATTATTAATTTAGTATGTTATTGTGTTTTCAAATTGCAACAAATAAAACAAGCTTCGCTAAGATATTGATAAAATCATGCTAAGTAATTATTACGTTTCATAAGCAAAGAATGTAATATACCTATACCAGTCGTATAATTCGTCGATTCGACCTTTACAAAACAGGTAGTTTCGGTTAAAGAATGCAAACTTTAAACAGACATAAAAAATCCAAAGAAGTAGATAAAATGACGTCTTATTTGGAATTGTAGCACTCTATTCAAGAGGGGTACTTAACTGTTAACACGCAGGTTAACAAATTGCTTCAAAAGCCAAAGCAAACGGTTCGGATTGTCGTTTCCACGAAAGCGCTTTCTCTCTGTCAGCGCGGCAATACTCAAAGCTCCGGTGATGTGATCTCGTCAGTGCAGTGCATTCGCTCATGGCGTAGCATTTCTTATCAAACCACTGCCACAGCTTATGTTGTTCTTCGTAACCGGTACTGTTTCTGAAAGCTTATATTGCGGGAACCAAGTTGATCGATGGGACAATAAGCCATTTGGAAGACTGTATTCGTTGCGGCAAAACCTGTATTGGTTATTTTCTCACGGCCAACGCCTTTTGCTGACGTTTCCTCGAACCCTAATGAATATGAAGGTACGGACGGAACGCTTAGTAGCCCAATGAGGTTTTGTGTGATTTTGTTTTTGCTACCTACCTACCTACCTACTCCTTTTAAGCTTAGCGCATTGAAGTGAGTTCAAAAATTGTTAAATACGTGAGGCTATCATTAATTTTACTACCAATAATTCTATTTATATCCTACCCGTTACCTATTAACAGCTAAGCTACCATAGAAGTCGTCCTTACACGCATATCACGTATATTCCGCGCTGCTTAATGGTCAGTAAAGGCCAAAGTCCTGGCCCCATGGTTCGTTGACATGTATCTGATTAGAACAGAACAGATGCAATCTCATTTCGCATAGCATCAAATCACTCCTGCTTTTAGAACACAAAACTGTATCAAAAACTTATTAAGGTATCGGTGATCAAAATCGTAAAACCAAAATCCAGCTTTGCCTTATAAATAATAATTAGGTTTTATGTAATGCATGACGTCAATGGTTATTTTGTCGATGACGCGTGTCAAGACAAGACCGATCAAAATTATCGAAACAGATAGCGATGGCATACCTACTTAACCTTCCCATTACTCAAGGTGGACGTGTATGTCGGTCACCGTCACCATTGACAATAGAATTGTGTTTATAAACATCGACTAGTATTCTACGACTTAGTACTGTATGTTGGCATAGTATCTATCTAAGCAGGCGTAGAGTACTGTTATTCAACTTGTAAGTTTAGTTTTAGTTTTTGATACCCACAATATGACGACATGCGACGACAACTGTGAGATTTCGGTGTTGTAAATTTGTAACCGTTACTTGGTTTCTTTCCATGTTTGTCATAACTTCACAAACGTTAGTGTTACTTTCTGCTTTTGAATTGAATCATAGAACTTAATATTACCTCTATCGCATCCACTTGACAGTTTTTTTGATATCTTGCACAATCTTATTACTATGCTGCTTCGCACTTTCTCTCTTTTGTGATTATAGCTGTGGTGAAAAGTAATATCCGTTTTCAATATGCAGAATATCGAGACTTATTCCTTCTATTGTTATTTGTTGTATAGAATTTAAAAATAAATCCTTAAAATGCTATAGCACCTACCAAGTACGTAATAATTATTGTGCAAATATTAGTTAAGCTTTGACGCTGTTGATATAGTTTGATTCGATGTTTTGTCTGTTGTGTTGTGTGTAGGTGTTGATTTCGAATGTTCATTGAAATGGATAGACCAGTGAATATAATAAGAGTGAGAGTGTTCGTGTTCGTGTCAACGAACTGTGCGAGTTGTTGGCGGTTTACCGCAGGGCTCTATACTGGCTCCCTTTACGTTCCTTTTGTTTGAGTACTCGCACGCCGTGTACCTTAATGAAGTTTTATGGTCCAGGCCACTTTACTATACTATAGTTAGGTACTGATGTGTAAATTCTAGAAACAAAGTTATTTTCTTCTTTGGCAGCATTTTACTTTTTAAAGATAAAAAATGTGAAACAATTGTGAAACAAACATAAACAAAAAGCTGTTACAGGCACAAGAGGCTTAACACCTGTATACCTCAGGTTGATGGACGCTGAGTAATACATCGTAGGGCACGTTTCAAACGAGCGTGACCTACGAGGCTATACATTGTTTTAGGCGATGGTAACCATGCACCATCATGATGGTGAACAAGCTGATGGCCTTGGATGAAGAAACACGTTGTTATGTTTCGTAGCACTGAAAGAATTTTATATTTCAGAGTTTAGCTACTGTACCTACTTACTGACTACAAATAAGTAGGTCAGTCAATTTGTATAAAGGAGAAGTCAACTCTGGACGGTGGAGCTTTTAGGCCCAGATGCCATTGTTCTATTTTCGCGCTTGTACAAAGTTTAATTTGCCATCTTAAATTGCCTGCATCGAATTGACTAGGCCTAACGAGGTTTTAATGTGCCTTAATTCATTGAAAATCTAGCTTTTAATGTCATCTTCAGAGCATAATTAATTTCATGCGTATCGTTCTTTGTTTGAAGAGAATATCAAAGATTGTACCATAAATTATAAATGTTACTTATCTTATTACTTTATTATGTCTATCATCAAATACTTCATAACTCTTGCAAACTCACTTTTTTTAACCTTAATTTATCTGTCGAACAATTCATACAGCGAAGTAATGCGAAGTGTTTCCGGTCTACGGGGCGTGTAGGCTTTTTCGGGTAATATTACTTTATTTTTATCGTAGTACATACCTACGTCTGGTTTACAAAGCCAGAGATCTAAAGATAGTAAGATGACTCGTTACTTATCTAGCTGGGTTTTGTTTGTATTTGGGTTTTTGGAACGAAAAACCAGTGTAGGACACGGACTCTGAATTATTTCATAATACTTTTCTTGTAGTAGCATAAATGATTAAAGTTGGAAAATAAAGGTTCTTGAATGGCGATCACGAACCGGAAGACGAAGCGTAGGACGCCCTCCTACTCGATGGACTGACGACATTGTTAGGACCGCGGGAAGTCGATGGATGGAAAGGGCTCGGAATCGTTCTTCCTGGAAACGTATGGTGGAAGCCTATGTCCAGCAGTGGACTTCTACAGGCTGATGATGATGATGATGATGAATATGAATACTCTGTTCATAACGAATAGCAAGTGAATGAAGACATAGTACTTGATATTCTAGTCTTTTTCGTAACTCAGTTCCAAAGAAAGTATTATTACAAAATAAAATAGTATTGGCTCGTAACTTAAACACAAAGTTTTATTATTGGTCGCCGGTTACAAAGCTTGGTTACGTAGACGGACTAATGGAAAAAACGATATGATCGGGATTTGTCAGTAAAAAACATTTATATTACATATCACGCACCATTTTAGTAGTTATCTGTTTGAGCAAATGATGTGGGCGTTAGGATTTAGATTGTAGATGATCACGTCAGTATTTGAGTTGGCTTGATATTGGTTTGTTATTAATAATTATTAGGCTACCTAACTAAAGTACCTACCTATAGAATATAAGAATGATGTGGTAAGCAATTTGATTTACATCAAGCTTACCAAGTGTTCGTTTGAAGATGGAGACAAAAATTGTTTTGTTTCAGGAAACTGTGTATAAAAAAGTTGTCTTTCTACTACATATTAACTAGTAAAACTTAACAAAATACCTAAAATTAAAAAATTCAACATTTCTAACTTCTTGTAAGCATCTACCATCGTAGAAGAATATTGCTCGCTAATATACTTTATCTCAAAAACGGCACTACTCTGTTGATATTTTTGTCTTATAATTAAACTACACAAAAAGTTATTGCAACAGATATAAGAACAGTTCACGACCACATTCTAATATTGTGAATCTGCGATCATTGTCTACTATCAACTCTTCATTTAATTAGAACTTGTAGTCGTGAGAAACTTTCGTATACTTAAATACCGATTTAGTATATAGTTAGATATACCTTGGCTTCCATTCCAGTATATTATACTTTGGTGATAGGTAATATAATTTCTTATTAAAGTTGTGTCCTAAGGTCACACCAACCAAAACACAAACAGGCACGCATAATTATTCATAAAGTCAAAGAGCATTTACTCAGTAATATCCGCAGGGATCATCTTGAAACGTGAAATCTAGGGTCTATGCGCCGCCAGTTCTTCGCGACTAAGAGATATATACCAAGAGAAGAGATCTGTTTTGTCAAAAACTATAAAGTTTCCGTTTAGTTGGTACAGCTGCAGTTATATATATATCTTGGTTTATTCAAAGTTTTCTAGACATCTGTTCAAACTGTAGGGATGGTATTTATACCTACTATTTCGCTATAATATGTTCGTGTGATCCCACTCTGCTATACATCTTAATCTCGAGATTTATTAAGGTTACGTTTCGTTTAGCCCACGTGAGCGGGCGCTTAATGTTTCGATAATATATGATTCAATTCAATATCTGTTTTCCTCTGTGTGATTCCTACGCAAAATCATTGTTTTTTTAACATTAGCATACCTGGAACATAGTCTCAATACTTTTCACAATATATTAGAAGCGATTAATAGTTATCTCATTGAGTTTTAGTTCTTTTTTAACAGATTTTTCTTTCGTTTACAGCTATCAGAAGAAGTAACGAGGAAACAAAGTGAATACCAAAAATGTCTGGAATCCTACAAGCAGATGCGGACCAAATTCGAGGAAAACTACCTAAAATGTAAGTGTAAGTTTGTACAACCTTCATATTTATTACATTGCCTTCGTACGTGTAGTGTTTCAATACATGCATTGTCTCTATTCTGAGAATGGCAGTTACGATGCGAATTCAATATGCCTTTATAGCTTTATTCGAGAATTTATTTGAATTTTGCTGGCTCTTGTTATGTACATTCTATTACCATTGTCACTTACCTACATACATTCTATTTGATGTGTAAAATGTCAAACCACTAGGTTAACTTATATACATGTACTTTTTAGTAGTTTCCATTCAAAAACCTTCCACGCTTACATTTTTTTATAAGCTTTTAAATAGAAATAAACCCAATACAATACCGTGGTTTGTGTAATTGCGTATTTTCGAAGATTTTGTTGCCACGTATCGATCTTGGTTGCAATTCATGTAGTGCTTTGCTATTCATTGGTAAGAGTAAAGAAAACAATATCTTTATTGCAGGCCCAACGGGAAGAGGAGGTCGGAAACTGGACGAGACGAGGGATAAATACAGTAAGGCCTGCAGAAGACTTCATAGAGCACACAATGAGTACGTTCTACTCCTGGCTGAAGCCACGGAATGCGAACGAGCGTTGAGGACTGCAGCGTTGCCTGCGTTACTCGACCAGCAAAGAAGACAGGGCGAGGCCACAGCTACCTCATGGTTAGTAGTTGTAGAGCTTTTTGTAAAAAAAAATCTTCCGGGGAAGTACTACTATTTTTATCGCCAAGCACTGATGCTCGCATAGCTGTGTTCCGATCTGATGGCATGGGTGCCGTTGCAATTAGTAATTGTACCCACTTGATAATTAACACTATTTTGTCTCAGGGTGATGTACACAATGCACATAGGGCGGGTTCTCATAGGATGAGCACTACGAAGTATTGATGATTTTGAGTTACACAATGCGAGGCATCGAGAACTTTACTGTGGAACGGTTACTGAGTATACGAAACTTCGTCTACTGTTTTTCATGTTAGACGCTCCGAGGCCTACGTTCGTATTTTTTTGAAGCTGAGAAGAGTTTGAAACTAGAATTTTATTGTCTAAATTGTCATGTCTGAAATTACTGTTTCGTGAATTTACGATAATTTAGCCTCTGATCTCCGTGTCTGAAAATCATTGCCATCTCTAAAAGTAGAACATTCCTAGTTGTTCTATTTTGGGTTGAACAACTAAACGAACATGAACCTTGAGGTTTGAACCTTGTTTTGAGCCAAGAGCAAAGTGTGTGCAGCCATTGTTATGGCACACCAGACATTTTCCAAGGCACTATGTCGAGTCATTACCTAGAAATAATACCGTAGGTGTGACAATACTTGAGATAAGGTGGTAATAAGCTTGTCTAACTGTAACCTGCAGTAATCTATCCTCAGGGGAGGTAGAGCGTTGGTACTGCTACTTGTTACGTATCGTTGTGATCGTTTTAACTTTTTCCAATGTGTCATCACTAGTGATTTTCACAGTATGTTGCTTATCAGGAAAACGTTCTAAAGCAAAATATGTAGGTACTTAAGTAGATTTTTTATATCAGGGTATGTTTATTAGGGAACTACAACACTAAAAATACCTTTAAAAACACTATATCTAGTACTTAGTAGGATTTGTGTTTGTTGTTGTAAATTTACTTTTTGTAAATTTTGTTGTGTTATAAACTACCTATAGAGTTCGTGTTGGAAAAAAATTGAGCTGTTAAGAACCCCTTTTATATTACATTATATTTTATATACTTAACGGAGAAATTTATTCAATAAAGTACATAGTCACCAGTGTGTAAATAGTTATATGTCAGCTGTTGTATATTTTACGCTGCTAAATATGTATATGGTGCAATTTATATTGGCGGTTACCATAAAGCCAATATTAGGAACGAAAAACTGATTTAGTATTTATTTCCTTTAGTTTATTTATGTGAGTTATTTCCTATTCGATCGTGTCATTAATTACTTAGGGGTTTACTTAAAAATCTGTCAAAAGATAAACAATGCTTAAAGTGTTGCCATCTCTTATTAGTTTGTAATGTGGCAGAACAAATTTTTAGCAGTATGTATAATATGAATTTGAATAAGGTTTATAAGTATGGCGGTTAGTTATTTTGTGTTATATTTGGATAAATAATTATAATTGTAAGGAAATAAACAAACATGGATATCCATTCATGTTTGTTTATTTCCTTACAGTTACAATTATTACTACACCGACCTATTATGATGTCATAGGCAATGACGTGTAAGATCTATTAATTAATTAGTAATATTTGTTTGTTTATCAGGAAAGGGATTTTGCTGGAAGTGGTGCAGAGATCTGACTACAGTACTGACAAGTTCAGAGAGATTCAGACCAAAATAGAGACCACAGTGCAGAATCTAAGGCCTCAGGACGAATACAAAGAATTTATAGAAAAGTACAAGTAAGTACAAAATACCTACAAATGTTTTTTTTGCATAAATAAGTGTAAACCAGTTCTTAAAATAAAAGGAATGGCCCCATTTCGCTATACATAAAACTTAGATAAGACCACAGTTACTTATATATTGTGTACTTGTGTTGGTGCCAGCGACTTCGTCCGCGTGGTTCGTTTTTTCCGACTTACTTAACGTTATATATTAGCCAATTTACACAATATTTTTATAAATTATGGCCTGTGTTTCTGATGTACAGTCAGCTGCACTAGAATGAATACAATTCGTAACTTTCAAAACGGTATCAAAACCTTATATTCAGCTCTTAAACAGTAAAACCTCAAAAATCGTGAAAATAGCTGATAAGTTCACTTATTTTTTGAGTTTTTGCCCTGTAAATTTTAACTGTAACGCTGTAAAACTATTCTTTTAGTTACGAATTGTATACATTCTAGTGCAGCTGACTGTACTTATTGTAGAATTTCATATAATCCATTTAGTAGTTTTACGTGAAATAGTTACAAACATCCTACACGTAAACATTTTCATTTATAATATTAGTAATTAGTAAGGATTTTATCGAAACGAAAGAAAATGAGTCATTAAAACTTTTGAATAGGTAGATGGTTTCACAATACGACACTGCACAGATCATAATTTATTACGGCTTAGTTCGCACAGAGTTACAGAAGCAGGGGCCGTATGCCGTATGCGTATTATCTAGCGTCATACCTACATAATTTTATTTTTGTTTGTTTGAACTTAAGCAGAAAAATAGTTCCGTGGTAGGTATTATCCTTAAAAGACCAGTTAAGACTTTTTTTCATAGAAAAACTATGAAAAAAACTACGGAACAAGTATTATGAGGAAACGCAACGCAAAATTTAATTTGTTGTAAAGCAAACTGGGCATGAAAGAAGCAATGGAATATCGACAGCAGAATGTATATAAAACATACTTTACCCTAATCTGTGTCGGACAAGTAATGTAGAGCACATTACAAGAATATTCAATCATAAAAAATCAAAAGATAAATAAATATCTTAGTTTCAATTAGAAACCTATCTATGTATGTAATATAATATTAATATTGTATTAAGTATATCAGTCATCTAGTACCCATAACACAAGTTCTGCTTAGCTTGGGGCTAGATGATGCTGTGTGGATCGTCCGGCATTATTTATTATTTATTTATTATTATTAAACCGTTCTTTATTGCGTCTCAAAAATAGAACTACGATTAGAGGCATTACAAAAAAATAAAAAGTCTAATCCACAGAAGTTACTGTATTATATTGCAATGTGGGAATTACTTTTCCACATTTTTACGTTTACCTGGCTTGCGACCGCGACCACCAGAACAAGACGTAGCACACACCCTTTGGAGGTCGGAACCCACAGGTTGAAAAATATTAGACTAATCTGATCATTTTTTAAATTATCAGAATCAGAATTGCTGCTTTGTTTCTTGTAACACAATGAAATTTTTTGAATAAAGTAGAATACAATCGAATTTCTGAATCAGTAAAAAAAAGTTCTAAGCAAAGTTTGTACTTTCCGATGTAACAAAGTATTCTATGGCTTGTACTATGGGAACCAGATAACTGGTATAAGTTACAAAATTTAGTTAGGTAGTATTACCTAACTAAATTTTGTTTTGTAAATACATGAGTACTTACCTAATAAGTTGTAGTTCATACGAACGAGGTCTGGGGATTTCCAAGAAGATCGGTTTTGCCACCTACATAATATCGAAACACGATTCCACGCGGCTAATCCCCAAAACAGGCTAACCCATGCAACCGTATTTCAAATGTATTTCATTGTTCTTACTGGTTTTTTGTTACAAAATAATTATTAAAGGAAGTTCCTCTAAAATATTTTAATTCCTCAGATCGCCATCCCCCACGCCAATAACCTTTACATTCGACGAGAGTTTAGTCGAAGATACAAGTGGTAAACTCCAACCGAACCAACTTACCGTCGACAACCTGACAGTAGAATGGCTAAAAGAGAAGCTCATAGAGCTGGAGTCCACGCTACAAGACAACAGGGAGAAACAAACTGCTCTACAGGGACCGGAGATCATAGGCAACGGAGTTTGTAAGAACAACAATGGACTAACGAATGGAGTGAATGGTATTGACAGGTAAGATAATTTTTAGTCTGTTTTAGGCGATTTAAGTTTACTAACCCAAATGATGATGATGAAAATTATGAAATCAAATATCAGAAACTAAACTTAAACGCAGGAATGCAGAAGCAAGATAATTGGTACTACAGTACGGTTGACTCTCACTCTATTAAGCTAAAACTCTGCGACTGAGTGCAGATAGTGATTTTGTCATTATAAATTGCGTGGCTCTTCAACTTAAAGAAAACATAACAAAACATAATAGAATGGTTCGAATCGTGCGTAAAACCACAAAATTATGAGTCACTATTGGTCATCTTCAGGTGTAGACTGTCCGGTTCACTATCAGCTGTTTTTATGAACCATAAACGTTAGTGGTAAGTAGCTCTGAATACTTCTCAAAACTGATAGTGTATTGGTGACTAATCCACTACAATGTTTTGTCCAATCTCTTCAAGGCATTCTCCACCGCCGATACCAGTGACAACGTCGGAGCCCCTCAAATTACTAGAGCTACGAGTGGCTGAGCGGAAATGTGCCAAGCAAGCAGAGATGATCCGCTCTGCCTTGGCAGAACTTGGTTGTGAAGAAGCTCCTAGCGGGTGCCCAGATCTCTCGAACGAGACCGTCGGTGTAGACAGCCTCGAGGACAGCTCTCCTGACCATCAGGTAGGTAACTTGGCCTTGCTCAATTAGAAACAGCTAGATAAGGATAAATTGGTTATAATTATTGTGTTGTATTGTCCCTAAATTGTTTTTTCAATTTAGCGCTGGTTTATTTCGATTCAATGTCCTCGAAACTAAGATAAAACGTAGGCAATTTTGTAGTAATTGCCGACCCAGATTCCTGAGGATGATAATTCACAGGATCGCTCCTCGATCGGCTCTAAATCATCAGTGGATGTGTTGCGGTTGCATCTCCACTCGATAATACCCCCGAAGCCGTTCTTCAGAATGTTCACACGACCCTTCCGACGCAAGTCCGCCCCGTCTAGCCCCGCGTTACCGCCGAAGACGTACCGAAGCAGCAGCGTCGGGCCCTCGGACTCGGTAAAAGTGCTGACTCTCCGCAAGAAACGGATAAGAGTCCTAAAGCGTCGCTTACGTAAACGTATGGATGTTTATGTGAACTGTCGTGTGCCCAGTAGAACCCTGTTCCGGAAACGGAGGAAGCCATATGTCGCGTTCGATAGCTCTAACTGTGTGGTGAGTGCCGCTAACCGACGACGCATGGCATGGTTTTCGCATGGAGCTCTAACAACGCGGCACTAGAGCACTATTTATTGATATAAGGACGTCACTCAAGTTCTATCTTTAGCGCAAGTTTCGGCGTCACTGCACCGCACGCACTTCTGACGGCAGTCGAGAGTAAGCTTTCATTTGAAATTAAAATAGCGCCGGCTCCCACTAAAGCTCACTTTCAAAATCAAGGTGAAGCCGCTTAGTTCGTTCCAGAAATGTATCAGTGTTTACGCCACGTCTGTGTATGCCCCAGTCGCAGTTTGCTTCAAGTTCATCCTGTTGTTGTGGGATTTTCTCCTCGCGGTGAATTAAAAAGATAAAAGAGTGAGAATCATGTGTCGTGTGGAGTTTTAAATACAGTGTTGTTGAGCAATGGATCCGTTCGCAATGTATATTACACACGCGGATTTGCCGCCTCCAATCGTGGTTCCTCGGAGGAAGAAGCGGCTAAAACAACTACAACTTGAACTTGAGAAGGAATATCTGGAAGACGTATGACCGCTTTTGATGTAACGTGTTGTGTGCAGTTCATTTTTGTAATTTAACATAACAGTGTGAGCATGTGACCTTGCTTAGCGTTAGTGTAAATATTTGTGATGGTAGCAACGAGTTAAAACGTAAACCTTTACTAATAGACTTTTGAATTCTTTTACAAACAGAACCGTTGTAAACCATGTTTTGGCTCTTAAATGGCCTCCTGTTTTCATTTTTGTCTCTTATTTTAGGTGAGTGTGGGCGAGACGGAGCGTACCCTAGTAGAACAGGAGTGGTTCCACGGAGTACTTCCTAGGGAAGAAGTGGTTCGACTGCTGCGAGCTGATGGAGACTACCTGGTGCGAGAGACTACGCGTAACCAGGCGCGACAGCTAGTTCTGTCCGTGTGTTGGGGGCAGCATAAGCACTTTATTGTGCAAACCACACCCGAGGTAAGATATTTTTCTACTTTATCATTTTTTACCCTTTATTCGAGAGATCGATCAAAAAACCTTATACCTATAAAGTATTGAAAGTATTTATTTATCATATAAAATTGTCTATCTTTAAATTTTCTCTAGAGTTAAAATAGTATCCTTATTTCCAGGGTCATTATAGGTTCGAAGGAGCTGCGTTCCCCTCCGTGGCAGAACTGATAGCATGGCAGAGGACTAGTGGAGTGCCCGTCACGGCGAGGTCTGGGGCGTTACTGCGAAGAGCCGTTCCCAGGGAGAATTGGGAACTCAATAACGATGATGTGCAGCTATTGGATAAAATTGGACGGGTATGAAATCTGCCATATGTATGTTTCCTTTGTTCAGCAGATATAACCTTTTCGGGCTACTATAACCTGATCTTTGACTTAAATAGTTTAGGACAAAAACCAAACCTTGAGTATTCTGGTGTTCTGGGCACCAACGAAATTATTTACACTCTACAGCAGTATTTCAACTCAAGATGACCACACAAATTGAATGGATAGATAAATCTAATGAATGCACCACACTTTTCCAGGGTAATTTTGGAGACGTGTACAAAGCGCGACTCAAGACCTCCAATCAAGAGGTAGCTGTGAAGACCTGTCGAGTGGCGTTACCTGAGGAACAGAAACGGACCTTCCTGCAAGAAGGACGGATTCTGAAGCAGTACCAGCATCCCAACATCGTAAGACTGATCGGTATAGCCGTGCAGAAGCAGCCGATTATGATCGTTATGGAGCTGGTGTCAGGTAATGTTTTTTCTAGTTTTCCTTTGCAAGTCTTTTGAATTTCCTATTGAACTTGAACTATGAAAGGTTTGTTTGGGTGGCATGTTTCACCCAACAGCAATAGGTGTACAAACTTCCTCTACAAAAACAAAAGTAACTATGTTTTTTCTTGGATAATATTTCTGATAAATATTTGCTTACTTTTTTCATCGACGTCACCTGTAAAGATTACCCATCAGTAGTAACAGTAGGTAAGTGAAAAGAGAAAAACAGTTGTTTAGTAACTGGGTATTGGTAAACTTGTCTAAAAATGTAAAATCCAGTGTGGGTCATTTACTCGTTATAAAAAACGTGCGAGTATAATTTTGGAAACGGGTGGGTGTGATTTCTGCTTATACCAGTCGCAAAGATTAATGTTATAGTTTTCTCCAGCGCTACAGATTACAATGACAGTTTCTATAGGCTGCACAGATCACGAAAATAGTTTATACAATGCGCTAGTTTCAAGCAAGTGGGCGCAGACAGAAGATGGAACGTGTGTTATAATTAAACTTGCACTTTTGAAACAGGATATTCCGTCTGATATTTTTGGCAAAGTATTTGGGACGATTTTGTTTTTGATGGAACTAGTTGATGATCTGGGCCTGATGCTAAGTGGTTACCATTACTTACCTTTAGCAAGTATTTTCTTGCAGGTCACGTTCGTTAGGAAAGTACTCTATGATGCACTGCTCTACGTCCATCAACCTAAGGCATACAGGTGTTAAGCCTCATATGCCTGTAATTTCATAGGAACTCCACACCCTTCAAATCGAAACAATACGCTGCTTGGCGGCAGAAATAGGCATGGTTGTAGTACTTCTCTTCTCTCTCTTCACTAAGAACTTTACTACTACTAAACCTAGCTTTTTTAAAGTTATTATTGAAGCTTTTTTAACCGGATTGAATCGTCCACAGGTGGATCTCTCCTCACATTCCTACGAACGCGTGCCACTAGCCTCAGTTCCCGATCTCTCCTCGCCATGTGTCGCGACGCAGCCGCCGGCATGCGATACCTCGAGTCCAAGAACTGCATCCACCGAGACCTGGCCGCGAGGAACTGTCTTATCGGAGATGATAACATTGTGAAGATATCAGACTTCGGCATGTCGAGGGAGGAAGAGGAATATATTGTGTCTGGGGGAATGAAGCAGATACCGATCAAATGGACGGCCCCAGAGGCGTTAAATTTCGGTAAGAAATTGGTTGATTCCTAGTTGGTTGTGATCCTTTTTACTAAATGATCTAAAATCAAGCTCCATTGTGTTGAAATCCAACTTCGTGAGGTGTATGCAATATACATATCCTACTTCTACTAATATTATAAACGCGAAAGTTGTAAGAATGGATGGATAGATGTTTGTTACCACGCTCTAACCAGTAGACTGATTTGGTTGAAATTTGGAATAAACATAGATTATAACTTGCATGCTTAAAAACTATTGCATTCGTTTTATTTTCGGGCTACGTAAATTTGACCATATTTCCGAATTCCGTGTCAAGCTGAAATGGCTTCCCATTCGCCTTCGCCGGAATAGTCGTATCCTCTCTCTTCTGTACAATATACTCCATAACCCCACCACCCCTACTTACTTGAAAGAGCGTTTTGAATTTCTTCACTGTTCAAATCCTCGTCCTCTCCGTTCTTCTGAAAATCTACTGCTAAAAACTCCGGTACACAGAACAAGCTTTTATGACCATTCTTTTACAGTTCAAGCAGTACGTCTTTGGAACGAACTTCCGATCACCATCAAAAAATCCTCCTCTCTTCCAATCTTTAAATCAAAATTAAAGGACTATTATTTATCAGACCTGTCTTAGATGTCCACAATTTGACTCATCTTTTTCACTATAAAAACTGTATTATATATCTATACATGTACCTATATATTAGTTTATTATCTATTTATATAAGTATTTTATTGTTTATTATTTATTATTATGTACCTATATTAGTTTATTATCTATTTATATAACTATTTTATTGTTTATTATTATGTATATGTACCTATATCTTGTTTGCAAGTTTTGTTTTATTTTTAGATTTCTCTTATTTCTCATTTGCTGCACCCCCGACCATTTTCCAATTTTTGTCTTAATCCTCTCCATCCTAAGGTTGCCTGGAAGAGATCGCTACTAAGCGATAAGGCCGCCCATTGTGCCTTCCATTTTATAACTGTTCTTTTATTTTGTTTTTATTACTAGTGTCTGGTGTGTGTACAATAAAGTATTTTTCATTCATTCATTCATTCATTCATTCATTCATTCATAACTTGGATTAACATATAGGCTACTTTTTATCCCGAAGAAATAACGGGAACGGGAAAAAAACTGCCAGGCGGGCGAAGCTGCGAGCGGCTACTAGTAAATATATATATCATCAAGACTTGAATCCCCAAGCACGGTAGATATCCCCTCCGATCTCTTAGTAACAAGTACCTGCTCGAGATTCTTTGCGGATGTCTAAGGGGGTAGTCAGAGGTACGTCCAGATAACATGTAACTGCAGTCAAGAATAACGTCATGGTTCCTATATTTTTTTGTATTTATATTTTCAACTTTCAATCTAGTTGGAATTCTTGACCTAGTTCACTAGCAATAAAATAATATAACAATATCTTTCGTTAGGGTTCTTATTGAATTTGATCAAGAGCACAGAAAGATTAGGTATACCTTAGCACCTAATTTTTGTACTATTCATAAAAAAGTCATAAAAAAACTAAAAAAGGCCATTATGTTTTACCATTAGAATAGTTATGCTCCATCTATGCTTGCAAAGAACAAACATTATCTTTTATTAGGTAAATCAGAACTTCTTTACGTGAAGCACGTGATTCTTAGGTCACGACTAACTTTATCGTTTTGTTGTTTTTCACACAGCGTTTTTTTGCGCGGTATTATAAATAAATACATAAAAACATTTCATACAACGCTATTTAACCCGTAACTAGACCTAGGTAGTCGGTACTATGTGAATCGGTTAGCTGAACTGATCGAGCATAGTTCTGCGTAGAGAGAAATTGAGATTGGAGAGAGAGATATAGGAGAAAGAGAGATAAGAGAAAGAGGTTAATTAAAAAAACGTGCTTTAGGCCACACGACTGAAGTAAAACTTCTTTAATATACGAAACGTAACTTGCTATGAGAGAAAGAGTGAAAAAACAGTATCTCCATGGTAGTGTTAAACGTTTATTTTTTTGATGCTGTGTGGATTGTCCAGCATTATTATTATTATTTAACGCAACCTTGTTGGAAGTCGCATTAGAAGTATTACTTCAAAACTTGACTTCGTGGCGTGAGAGAGCTGTCTCTGAGCATTCAAGTTTCATCATTCAACTTTTACATGAAGCGTAGGACTCTCCTATCCGATGGACGGACAACATTGTTATTTCATTGATCGCGGAAAGTCGGTGGATGGAAAGGGTCCAAAATCTTTTTTCCTGGAAACGTATGGTGGATGTATCTAGCAGTGGACTTCTACACACAATTTTCCTGAAACTATATTGTTTCCTTACCGCAAATATTTAATGACGTATGTAAACAATTACTTGAACTGTAAAAATACTTTGTTTACTATTAACAGGGAAGTATACGTCTCTGTGTGACGTGTGGAGCTACGGAGTGCTGATTTGGGAGATTTTCTCGAAAGGAGACACTCCATACGCGGGGATGAGCAACTCAAGGGCGAGAGAGAAAATTGATACTGGTAAGTTGACAACACCGACTAAATTTAGTGATATTGACATTATTATTGCATTTTGAAAAGTTTCTCTAGCTCCAGTTTGTACTATGTCAAAGTGTATTTATTTGCCGAATTATATGTATAGGTACACAGATATCACAGTATTGTGTTTGGTTCAATGTAATTCTATCATGTTATGGCATGCAAAATTTAGATTAACAATATTATGAAAATTATCAAAACTATTTATAATATGCACAACAAATGTAGATGGTGTGATGGTGTAGATGACAAGAGCACCAGTGGTCTAATGGGCATCCCGCCTTCTGATCCTAAGGTCGTGGGTTCGAATCCTGTCTTGCATCAATGGATGCGTGCGCAATGCCAAACATTGATGGAAAACATCACGAGGAACTCAGTTAGTATTCTAGCAGCGGCGATGGGCTTGCAACTTTTGGTATACTAACTACTTCAAAATGTAAATACCTGGACGTACCTCCCTTATACATCCTTATATCCCATAGAATCACTAGTTACCTACTTGGTGCTTGGGGGTTAAAGTCCCGATACTATTTTTTTTCCTTTTTTCTCAATTCAATATCGTAAAATTTTGTTTACAGGATACAGAATGCCAGCTCCAGAAGCCTGTTCCGAAGATGTGTACGCATTGATGCTCCGTTGCTGGGAGTATGAAGCAGACAAACGACCACATTTCCACCAAATCTATACAATGATAGATAGCATATACAACAGGTAACAGCTAAATGGACCATCAAGAAATTTGCAATAACCAATCGAAATGTGTAAGAGAATACTTTATTTTGATGATATTGCATCTGTAATTAATAGAATTGTCTTCCATGAGAGTTATGATGAGTTTCATTTTGATATTTGATTATGTTATCTTGTAATATGAAGTGTAGAATGCCCTCCCACTAGATAATAATAATAAATAATGCTGGACAATCCACACAGCATCATCTAGCCCCAAGCTAAGCAGAGCTTGTGTTATGGGTACTAGATGACTGATATACTTAATACAATACTATATTACGTACATAGATGGACCGACGACGTTGTAAAAATTACGGGATATCAGTGGGAGGGCTTAAAATAGTTATTTTTGAAAATGTATGGTTTTCAGGCTGATAATGATCAAAGCTCTGATGAACTGATCTTAGATTACAATAAAATGTGTGTTCATGGTTTATATTTTTTAAATTTAAAATGTCAGCGATTTTTTTGTTCTGTAAACTGTGTAGTGTTTCATTATAATGAATTTAATCGTAAGTACAAGTTTAATTATATAAATACTGACATGCATTTGATACAATGCCATGTAGCCCGTCTTGTACCAGATCAATGATTCAAAAATCAGTAAAAAAGTAATCATAAATACTTTTTCCAAAACACATACTTAATGTATTTTCATAATGAATATTTCTAAGCGAAAAATGTATATGTGCAATGTACTTTCAAACGGTGAAATAAAATATCGTGAGGAAATCCGCGGTTCGCGTAAAGCCGAGCCGTACCTTACAGTTAAAGCAAGATGTTAAACGTAATTAGCTTCATAAATGCATTTAGGGGCTTGCTAAATACATTTAGTGAATGTTGTGCAAGCGGGACTTTAGAGTCACAAGAATTATTTGTGATTACTATAAAGTATGATTTGATGCAGTAGTATTGTATTACTGACATTGATTAAAGTACATTCGATATTTTAACGTATCTGTACCTAAACAGTGCTAATATTTTAACTAGAAGGTAAAGTACATAGGTAGGTACTGTATGTATACATAGTATGTTGTATAAAAGTCGATGTATTGAATGTTTTAATTGTCAGGCAAGCAGTGTGGTATTAATGTATACTAAAGGTACAAAATAAATGTTGTAAAATATTCAGGTTGAGAAAAATTATGGAAGAGAAGTCAACCAATGAGTAGTTGAGTTGAAATAAAAGCCTACGTAGTCAGTCAGCAAAATGGGAGTTCATAAAGAAATCTTGAACCCGTAAACTTGTGGTTATATGTTTGGGTAATATTTGACTCGTAACACGTTCAAAACCAACGTGACCTGCGAAGCAACGCTTTGTCAAAGGTAATGGTTACTGCTTAACTTTGGGTAGGCCATGTGCTTGTACCTTATTGCTGACTGTATCTACCTAGTAAATTTATTCAAGTTGTTTAGAAACAAAATTATATAAAATCAAATATCTATTAACAAAAATTGTGGCAATTTAAAATATTGTGATAATCTCTGTGCTTCCGATTTAAAGATATTAATATTTTGTACAATTATCATAATTAAATGCATGTAACTTTGTTTTATTATCCATGCATAGTGTATTATAATTATGCGCATAGTTGTTATAATATAGTTTAATAACACAAAGTGAGATATTTTGTTAGAATAGTTTCAAAATATTCATGACTTATTATTAAAAAGTTATTGTTTATATTTTTCGTACACAATAAAGTACCAGACTTTTTTAAAGTATTTTTTTACGAACCTACCTGAATATTTCAAGACTCTACGAGTTCTTATAATTAGTATAGATATTAAGACAAGTATGTACACTAAAGTACCTAGCAATTATTTTAGTGTGACTGGCCTCAACCTCCACGGTAGTAACTCTGCATTCTGCGCTGTTGCTTGTGGGTTTGTTTCCCACTCAGGACAAACATTTGCACGTTTTCTCTATATCGATATCCGCTTAAATCTTTTTAGTAAGGTCTTTTAAAGTAGGTTACAAGAAAATGAACTACAGTATTTTATGGAAACTTTATTTGTAGATTGCTCTTGCAAATATACAATAAATACTTATAAAAAAATTCTTAATAATTCTACGTGTACAATTTCATGAGTTCATCGCTAACAGCCGAGGGGGTAAGTATTCCAATATCCGTAAATAATAACGCAATAAAATTCGGTGGTGTATAGTCTACTAAAGGATGCTGCTTGGACAAATCTGCGCCGGATTTCAGAACACTGGATAAGTATTTAAACTCCTTAGGAAGGTCTTGCTGATTGAGAGGATATATTCGCGAGAACTTGAAACTTTCTGTGAGGACATACACTGCTTTCTTAAGTTCTAATGCTGCCATCGATATGGAGTAGGTCCCGATCTGTAAATTGAAAAATAACATTTTCACTTACACAGCTTATAGTTTATAACAGTTAGGTACATTAAAGTTTATAACAGTTACACCGTGTTTTGTCTCTTTCGATCTAATTTGAAACTTCCTGTCAATGCAAAAGACAAAACACGGTGTAAATAGTTCAAAATTACGACGAGTTTACTAGAACCAGGATAAGTGTTTTCGTACGGGAACTTACCCAGATGAACTTATAAATAGTAATTCTAACAAAATGATTGAATAGGATCAAAAGTAAAATCTTATTCATGGTAGTTATCTTCAGATCTCTTAGAACCTAATTCAGGCCCTTAGGGTTAAGAGGTAGTCAGGTACACGCCTAAACTATACATCGCGCTTATGCTTACTTTGCTACATTACCTTGCAGCATTACATTGCTGCTATGATACCAAACATACTTTCCAATCCTAAAGTCGTGGGTTTGAATCCGGTTTTCTATAAAATTTTGTCACGTTGCACATCTTAGCCCTTACGGGAGGTTATCGAGGGTTCCTTTCTTAAGTAGATATCACGATTATAAATCTTCTACAGTAGATACAAAGGGCTGTTTACTTTACTCCTTCATCGTCTAGCATTGGTATTTACGATAAACTGTTGAAAGTAGCATGTACCTTATTAATAATACCGCCACTCTCCGTGACACCCTCGGCGCCGACCATCACGATATCCACCTGCTCCATCATATACCCCACTGCTGAGTCCAGGATGAGAGTCGAATCTATGCCGCCTGCTACCAACAGCTTGTGCATTTGCACTCTGCAGTAACATATTATAGTAAATTAAATAGACACAAAACCTTAGCCACCGCAGACATCTCAGATCTCTTTGGTACAGTCAGCTGCTAGAATGTGTATACAATTTGTAGTTTCAAAGTGATAATAATAAACTCTCATACAGTAAAAACTCTAAAATCGTGATATCAATTCATGAGTTTACTTATTTTTAAGTATTCGCCATGTAAATATTTATTGTAACAATAGCTAAATGCGCGCGACTTCGTCTGCTTGAAATTATTTTTATACAAACTTCAACCCCCGCTGTACCCCGTTTAGGGGTTGAATTTCGGGAATTCCTTTCTTAGTACATCTCTACGCACCAAGACGAATATACCCTGAAAATTTCAAGTCCCTACATCCAGTGGTTCAGGATGTGCGTTGTCTATATGTCAATCAATCAGGAAAAAGATTCTCATAATTGGTAGGTATAGATTCCTTCCTACACCAACTGGTTCCATAATTTTTGATATGAAATGTTTACTGCAATCCTGTGATACTATTTTGAAACTTATGAAACTCATACATCTTAGCCAATAATAATTAGCCCATAGTTATTGCTACATGGTAAAATTATGGAAAGTCCTTTAATACAGTAGGTATTTCACTCACCCAATATTATCGGGACCGGAAATAGTAACAAAGACTTGAAACCGTTTATTATTCTTGGCAGCTTCTAACATAGCTTGGAGAACTACTCTTGACTTTGAGTGGGTTAAAATTTTCTGCAAAGAAAACATAGTTCTTAAGACAACAACCTTACCTACAAAACATACAATTATTTGCTTTGAACAGAAATTTCCTAGTGGAATTGCACCTGACTTGTTTTGTGTCAAGCTTTAACCACTGCTGCACCCCTTTTGGCTGAATATCAGGATTTCCTGTACAGGGTGTACAGGCTACATCAAGACAAAGGTACCCCAAAAATCTTTACAATTTCTATAGTACCCATGAAATAGTGTGTAGTAATAGGTCCCAAACTATGTTGAATAAAACTCTCCCATTTGTAATAATATGCAAACTTATTATGACCAGATCACTTACACATCCATCTCTTATAAAAGGTAGTGCTGCATTTGCAATCTTAGATCGTGATTGTAACAGGCTGTCCAGGAATGTACGGCCACGCTGTAGCATTATCTGCTTGGTATCTTCGAAAGACTGAAATGTTTAAAACTTTATAAGTACTGTCGAAGAACTATCAAATATAAAATTTTACATTTGAGGTCAGTTACAGAAACAGAACATTGTAATTGCAATGTATTCTAAATTTGCATTAATGATTCTAACTTTAATAGTCTTCTTCCTTTCAAATCGAATATTCAGCATTCAATTATTGTGGATCAGACCTATACACCATTGTGCATAGAAAAAATATAGCCCTCCTTAGTGGTGGTCAGGCACTATGGGCACAAGGACAGATGAGGCATGTCCTGTGTGGGAGTTCCACTCCTGTATGATGGAACTGACATCGTCTTTAGAAAGTTAAAAAAAATTGATTTAACGAAAGAAACATTGCATAAGTGGTAAATAATGTAAATACATTATGTAGGGTGTTCATGTTTAATGCTATGATATGTGAAATAAGTAGTAATGTAACATAAGTGCATGGTATATTTGATGTTGCTGATTTTTAAGCCCAATAAATTATTATTATTAAGCCATTGGCCAATTTTTCTGGATGATTTGTACCATCACCACTGAGATCATGAAAGTAATGTGACAGAGTGTGGACCAGTACTATAGGATAATATAGATAATATTAGACACTAGATATCAAGATGTTGAGTTACTTATTAAATACTAACCTTCTCATCAAGTTTTGTGTATGTGATAAATCTCATGAAGAGTTCACAACAGGAGTTAATGGCAGTAACTGGCTGGTCACAGTTTCTCATCACATCCACCGCCAACTGCAAATTCAAGTGCAGCTCTCGCACTGTAGTTCCTGAAACGCATTAATATAAAAGCGTTCTTCAACCCCCTTAAAATATTAATTTGTCTGAGAAGAAAAATCTTCACATAGGTATAACATGATGTACGAAATTATATGAGAAATACCTTTGTATTGTTCTATCACAGCTAATAGTGTTTTGATAGCGGCTATTCCTACCGAAATATCTCCTTCATTCTCTAGGATCTTGAGGAATATATCTTCAATTTCTGCAATGAAAATAAAACAACAGTTATGATTCGAATACTTGTCTTTTACGATTTTTTGTGGTACATAAGGTACGTGCCTTCTTTCTTCATTTTTAAGTTGTGTATTATTTTATTTTATATTTGATACAGTAATTAGAGCAAAGCTGTTGCACAGCTTACACAACACAGAATACCATACGTTAACTACCTACGTAAACATAACCTCACAGAATACATTGGTTACATCGGAAACATAACCTCAAAAAATGACAGCGATATTTAGTTTGTACAGACAGTGACATTTTTCTCACTCAGCTCAAATAGTTTTTTTTTTTAGGTTAAAGCATTCAACAAGAAAAGGTCCACCAAAAGTTCCTCTACTTTACATTACTAGTACATTATAAGTAGGTTGAAGGTTAGGATAGATGCCTACTTTTGGCACTTGTCGCGCTTGTTAATGTCCGGCAACTGGATTCTACTTTAGCTTCCGGAACAGTAGTATTTTTGTACTGAACTTCATACACCGTTTTGATGTTCGCGAATTTCGCCTAGCTGAACGAAACAGTCCACAGAGCAGTATTGAAACAGTCTCCTGAATAAATATTGGTGCCAGTTGTTACTCTAGGCATCATATCGATCATTTTAGTTAGTGGAGCCCTCAGAGCACTTAGTAAGGCCATAGTTGTTCACCTAACCTAACCTATTGGTAGGTAGCTTTTAATAAGAAGATAGAATATTATATAATCGGTAGGTAGGTACACTACCTAGACCTAGGTATAAATATGCCTACCTACCTAGCAGAAACATAATACTTAGATGTTAAGTCCTACTTATACGACGTATACCTAAATGAAGTAGGTACTTAATTTTCCAACATCTTTCCTCGGGGGAAGGAAATGACGAATGGCGTAAGCATCACAGATTACCTACCTACCTACCGAGGGAAAGTCATGGTCACCAGCCAGCTACAAGTTAGCTCAAAGTCATATACACAGTCGGATAGCCAACACGCGTTTTACTAAGTAATCTAGTGTCGCTCGAATCGGCCCAACATTGTAGCTTAACTAGTAACCATCCACTTGCCTACGTAGGTACCTACACCTACCTACCTACTAAATCATTTAGTGACTGTGCAAGCGGAAACCATGGGAAACTCTGCATCTGTTAAGCTGAACGATAAAAGGCGGTGGCAGTAAGTTTTTACCAAATAGACACAACTTACCCCTTGGTATCATTAGCCAGAACAGACCTTACCTTACCTAAGTAGGTACCTACCCAAACCTAAGTACCTAATAAGTAGTAGTAAGTGGATACCTTAGTTAAGTGGACTTTTGACGTAAAGCCAAACTATTTCGATTGCAAAACTCTGATTTTCTCTGACGTCTGGTAGATAATCTGGGCGTGAATCTATTCATCCGTAAGTTTATTGAAATCATATAAAAGACATAAACGCGTTCCTAGTGCTACGAAATTGCTACGAACTTGTTCTAGGTATATGTTCCTAGCAGGGATGTTACGGAGGTGGTTTAACGGAACCGAAGTCGGAATCGGAGTTTTAAAATTTGGTTTGTCGGAATCGGAATCGGAATCGGAATCGGAATCGGAATCGGAACCGGAACCGGAGTCGGAAGCGGAGGCGGAGTCGATGGTGGTGGTAGATAGTATTTTTAACGAAGTAGTCGTACCTCCCTTTCGAGAATAGATATTTTCACAAACTTTACACTTTGCTGTATCACAAACTTTAATAAAGTAGTTACAAATCACACTTGTTTTCGGCTTCATTGTTCAAATCAAATCTCCATAACCTACAATAAATTTAATTAAAACGCCGCGCAAAACAAAACATACAAACAACTCTGAAGTGTAATGATGGACGTCGGAAAGTAACGTGTAGTGGAGAGGGAGTTCTCCACGCGATATGCATAAACCTGTTTGTACCCGCTGACCGCGGCCACCGCGCTGCGCCGCGCGCTATTCGCTTCGACCTCCGATTAAAACCTCCGATTGAAAGTTTCGGAACCGGAGTCGAAACCGGAGGTGAAATATCAATCGGAAGTTCTGACATATCGGAATCGGATTCGGAGCTCCGTAACATCCCTGGTTCCTAGTACCTACAGTTCTTCCATTTCGTAACCGAAATAGTACAATTGGTGGTATTTCTACAAAAAAGTACAATCAGCTTATTATGTTAAAACCTGAATCCAAAAAACGCACTGATGAATCAACTTCTATATACTAATATTATAAAGAAGAAACAATTTGATTGTTGGTTTGTTTATTTGTTTACATTGAATAGGCTCCGAAACTACTGGACTGATTTGAAAAATTCTTTAATCGTTGGGAAGCTACACTATTCCCGGGTGACAGAGGCGTCTCTAGCCCTTGTGGCGCCCGAGTGCAACCAGTACCCTGGCGCCCTCTAGTCTAGTAGGAGCGGGGTCAAAATGGAATACAGCATATTTTAATTATTATTTATTATAACAGTTATATACGAACGCAGGGTCTTTGAGAGCGCCGGCATCGACGCATCTTTGGAGGTGTCGCATTAGAGGGCGCAGAGCGCTCGGCGCCCCCTTAGACCCGGCGCCCGTGTGCGCCGCACACCCTGCACCATAGGTAAAGACGCCTCTGCCGGGTGACATAGGCTATATTATATTTTCAAAAAAATTTGGGATCCTTACTAAAACCCGTGCGAAGCCGGGACGGTCCACTAGTATACAATAAATGCAAGAGCCAGTTAAGTTATTTATAAAGTTATTAAAGAAAAAATATCGTATAAGGAAACAAATAGGAAATACACAAGAGTGGTGTTTTGTAATATTCATGATCGGAAGTTTTTTTTCAATAATTACCGCAGTAAAGTGGGTAGGTGTCTAATTTATGTGAAGCAATTTAACTAAGAATCGACTTTTTAACCTCCAATTAGAGTCTAGGTCACGAGAGCAAGCAAAAACATGCGCCTTGCGATATTGAACCAGTAACAGATGATTAAGATTGCACTTGAGCAGGTGACATAATAACAAAACCAGCTAAGTGCGAGTAGGACTCGTGCACGAAGGGTTCCGTGTACGGAACCTTCTATGCGCAAGTCCAACACGCAGGCTGGTTTTTTTTTTGTTATAGCAGCAACAGAAATACATGATCTAACTCTATACTGTCCCGGTTCATGAGATACAGCCTGGTGACATACGGACAGACAGACAGCGGAGTCTTAGTAATAGGGTCCCGTTTTACGTACAGAACCCTAAACTAACTAATTAAATAGATACTGTACTCTCTGGACATACCTCTGACTACCCCCCATCCCCGAAGAATCTCGAGATGGTACTTGGTACTAAGAGATCGGAGGGGATATCTACCGTGCTTACCTACAGAATATGGACATACCTCGATACAGCGTTATTTAAATTTAAATATTGTTTAAAATCAGTGCTGTCAATGTTTGTCATCAGTCATTAATAAGAGATAGCAATATATCATTTTACAGTTTATTATAAGTAGAGTCGTAAGCACTTAGGTACGGCTGTTGCTCTCTGTAATAAACGATTAGGGTGACTTACTTGCCAAGGTGCATTTATTGCGACATCACTCACTGTCGGATGATAAACATTAGTGACTTCTGTATTGTGAAACGTAGATTAACTTTATTGCACACTAGCTGACTCGGTCGCTACTTTGTGGCGACGACCGTAGCGTGCGAATGTGGCGTAGCGGGCGAATGTCTGCAGGAGGTTGCGGGTTTGATTCCCGCCTTAGGATAAATGTTTGTACGAACTGCAAATATTTATTCCAGGTGTTCTGGGTATTTTCTATGCATAATAAATGTATGTATGTTATGTATTAAGTATATCAGTCATCTAGTACCTACCCATAATACAAGCTCTGCTTAGATTGGGGCTAGATGATGCTGTGTGTATTATCTAACATTGTTATTATTATTTACCTTTTTCATACAAACTTCATCCCCTTTTTACACTCGACAACAACTAATTTTGCAAATCGCATTCAGTACTTTTTGCGTGATGCGTTTACAAACAATAGTACCAACAAAACATTTTTTTTAAGTTTTCGTGTTTTTAGGAAGATTTCAGAAAAATACCTTTAATGTACAGAGTTTTCGACCTCTACAATGTTATTATAGTACCTATAGATAGATACTTACCTAATAGGCAACTAGTTACCAAGGTGGGAGACGATTCGTTTTGGTCGTTAATTAAGAGTACCTGATTACCTACCTATATTCAACTACACAACCATTGGTTTTAATGACACATACCTAACCTACATAATGATGGTAAAAACCTATATTACCTACGAGTGACGCCCGTTGGCTTTGTCAGGTATATTTATTGTTTTGATTGTTTTGTTAATAGACTATATTTAAATGTATTATTTATCTCTGAGGTCTAAAGTAGCCTATGATCGCCAAATCATAGAAGAGCCTAGATTTGACGTACATAGAAGGTTGGTAACAACTCTCATGTCACTTTGCTTGATTTGAACCTGAACTCGACTAACCTTTACAGCTTTTATTGTAGGGCTCGTCCGGAGAAGTACTGCAACCATGCCTATTTCTACCGCCAAGCAGCCTGCTGTGTTTCGGTTTGAAGGGTGTGGGTGCCGGTGAAATTACAGGTTCACGAGGCTTAACACTTGTTCATGCCTCAGGTTGATGGATGCAGAGCAGTGCATCGTAGGGTACGCTTCTAACAAACGTGATCTGTGAGCTCGTGCTTAGTTATAGGTGAACCACCATCTATAACTAAGCATTGCCTTCATTGCATTGCGTATAAAATAAACATTATTGCACACGCAACTTTATGCCAGTGTGTAAGCAACTTTATAGTCATCATCATCATCATCAACACCCACACCTAGTGTAGAAGTCCACTGCTGAACGCGCCTAGACGTTCATCATCATCTTCCTGCTCTTATCCCACTTTATGTGGGGTCAGCACTACAGACATGTCCGTACCACGCTAGCCTATTACTCCTCAATCTTTCTTGGCGCTACTTTCAAACTAAGACGCCCCTAGACGTTATGGTACTGTAACTTTATTTTGTAATATGCTTGGCTTATCTCAGAAGTTCGTACGATTCGACACACAAGACAACACGACTGACATTGATAGTGATCTTAACCTTATCAAATGTAGGGCATTGTCATTACCGGCAGGTGCAACTAGTTCCACTAGCATTGCTAAAATGGACGGTATATAACTTCATTTGAAAACCTTCGAACATTGCCTTACTAACTTAAAATAGGCAGGGACCTATTTTAATTGACCGAGCGAGCGCAGCATCTCTGCTTAAAGTTTGGCAAAATTAGTTTTTCTCTGCCAGTTTGTTGGTACTCCTCTACTGGTTGTATTTTACAACCGATCTGGACGAAACTGGTTGTCAAGGAATTTTGATTAGTCATCATCATCATCATAGAAGTAGTAGCCTGTAGAAGTCCACAGCTGGATATATAAGTCTCCCTCATACGTTTCCAGGCAGAACGATTTTGAGCCCTTTCCATCCATTGACTGCCCGCGATCCTAAATAAGACTGTTGTAGGTAAAGAGGTTTGTGCTTGCAAGGTTAAAGTCAAATTCAAAGAACATTTATTCAGTAATATCCGCAGAGATCATCTTCAGCTAGAAAGGTCTAGGTCTTAAGTTAGATCTACTGTTTGTTTATTATTCGTAAAACTACTAGTTATACCTGTTAATGGTTCAGTGTTATTATTGGTACCTATTTGGTGCTTATTCCTGAAATTAGGCTATTTTTATGACTACTTAAACTACTACCTACGTAGACTACTTAAATACTTACACTTATGAACCTAAATGTAGGTAGATAAGTGAGCAGTCGATATCAGAAGATCACGTTTTTAGTTTATGTATCCCCTGCCGCGTGATGTTGTTAGTTAGTTGTGGTTCATAGTTTATAGAATTGATAAGTACAAAACTATATTATAAAACGATGATTACGAATCATCCTTTAGTTGACTTTCAGAGCTCGATAGAGCTCGATAGCAATTCTTATCAAACCACAGCAAAATTGGTAAAAGATCTTTACTTTCAAAAATAAAATGAATATAAACCTTTGTTTTTTATAAAAAAAGTTACTGTTTAATCTGTGATACTTACTGATCTCTACTTGTTTTTAAAAATGGATTTTTTGTCACGCAAAGTAAAGTCACACAGTCAAAATCAAATTGACGCACGTCAAGTTGATAGCGCTGGTGATTCTTCTCATCATTTTGGTCAAAAGCAACGGTAAGTTTTTAAACCAATATCCAGTGATCTTACCCCGACAAATGGCTATGTGGAAGGTTCTTATAGTGAAAAAAGACCCTGTGCTGCCATGTCGAACAAAGCTTTTGCCGCCGCCGGCCGGCGCCGTGCCGTCTCGGCCTCGAAACAGCCTAGCCTCAGTGAACGCTATATAAATTGCGTTCACTGCCTAGCTTATAGGAGTTCTCGACAAAACAATCACTCTTAGCGGAACTCTCGACTAGTTCTAGTGCACACTAGTGCACCGGTAACGAGTTAAGTTCCCTGGTGCACACTCAGTCACGGTCTTTCTCGGGATGTCTCGACGAATATGTACAACACATACTAATGGTTCTGTGAAAACAGTAGACCTATAACCATGCAATGAAACAAAAATATCTGATGCTGATTGTACACCTAGAACGAGGATGATATTCTCGTATTGTCGCCCTCTGTCTTGACGAAATTCTCAAAAACATCTAAATGCTCACTCTAAATGTACGAAATCGAATACGTAGGTACAGTTGGCTGGCAAAACATTTAGGTGGGTAGGTACCTAAAAACTTTTCAAAAAACCTCAATTCGCTAGACTAGGTCGTGACGACTCCATTGTGAGGAAGACAAAGGTGCTTGTAGTCTTGGCATTTTGTTATACATTTTCCCTTAGTTTTATGTGTCTGACTCTTTAAGAATCTCTGTAATTTTAGGTAAATAGGTATCAAGCGCTAGGAAAGGCACTTTGAGGGTATTTTACCTACTCTATGACGAAATTCTCACGTCATGCTCGTGCCATCATTTTTGGCTACTGAATAGGACCTACCTACTTGTATAAACATACTTACCCATCATATTGGCATTATGACGCAACATTACATCATATTCTAGAATAGTATAAATATACATATTTTGGTGCAATGGTGATAATATATATATTACAATGACTATGAACTACTCGAAATGTTAAAAAATGACATGCAACAATACACTTTGTAATGACCTAATCATGATAGGTTGGCATGCCATGCCGCAGCCAAGAAGAACACAATATTTTAAATAGCATAAGTTTTACTGAGCGATTCAATGATATTATTTAAACATCATTGGAGCGATTACTATAGTTAATTTTATGATCGATATTCGTGTGTTTGATGTGGTAAGTAAGATGTACTTTGTAGGTATTTTCTTAGCCTACTAGAAAAGACTAAAAGTAAAGCCTCTTTCTAAGCGTCATCGTCGCGGCGTTTCGTGGCCTACTAGAAGAACACTGTAAAGTTAGTTAAGTACAAAAGCGCGACTTGAATGTAAATAATATCAACAGTATTATTTTAGTGCACAAGATTTCCAAATTCTACCCAGTCCTCAAACACTTGCCCAATCATTAAAACAATATTTTGTTCTGTTGGCGATAAACTGTCCTCTGACAACCCACGTGACCAAGCTGCGCAGAACGCATTTACCTATTATGAATTTTCGTTTTGTGAAGCTCACGTGGTACGTCAGTCAGTAACAACTTTTGAAGGGGTGGATTGAAGGAACCCACATTTCGTTACATACATTTTTGTTGTACCGACTTCTTTTCTTTCTTGGATATCTTGCTTCTTCTAAATCCCATAACAATTTATAGAAGCGAAAGTATATTGTAAAGTACATCTGTGCGTTAAGTTTTCACGGCTAATCCACTGACCTGGTTGAGATGAAATCTGGCAAGAATGGCCTTTTAAATTACAATATAACAATTTTTTTCATTTTTAGTATAATTTCAAAACTAATATCGTTTAACCCGAGCGTAATAATAAATACCAGTTGTAAATAAATAGTGCACATTTTTTCCAGGCAGTAAGCGCTGTATGAGGTGTTCTTGCGAACGGGACGACAAGCTTTGTCCTGCTACGTTTAGGTAGGCTGTAGCCGTAGCGCTTCGTAGACTCGTAGACCCTCGTAGCAGTTGAGTCCCTTTGTTACTAGATACTCGTAGTATCAATTCGATGTTTACTGTGTGGAAGTTTACCTATGTAGAAACTGTCGTAGCCGCGTAGGGATTCAAAAAATAGCATCCAGTTGTGTAAATATTCCTTCTAGTTTATAAGATTTTTTGTCAGAAGTTCTATAGGAGATTCAGAAAATCATTAGCTTTTGTATAAATACTTTTCTGATTATTACATCATTTTTTAGACATTTATAAGGATAAACAGCTGTAGTTTCCTGACAGCAAAAGCTGAATAATCATCTATTAGGCACCTACGACGCTATGATTCATCTGTGCGAGCCAATATTTAGTTAAGTACTTAGAGGTTTTCGAAATACGTTGCGATTGTGACTTGCAATGGAATGAATAATATCAATTCCAATATGCAAGTGTAGTGTTGTTGATGAGTTAAATTATCTATTTTTCATAATCGTGTCAGTAACCTAAACATTGACTTATTCATTAACGTACTAAAATGTCATGGAGTGGCATTGCGATGTTGATTGTACAAATTTCTAGATTATAATTTAAACCCTATCACAGAAATGTTTTATAGTTATAGTACATTTTCCGCTATTTATTTTAAAATCTATTTGTAAAACCTCAATTAGGTCAAATGTTATCAATGATTTAGTTCCCAGACAGTTCATGAACCGCCATCTGTTATCGGCCGACCGCAACTGCGCAGCGTGGTTCATATCTTGCGTTATCTCTGAAAATTTTCCCGCTTTCCCAGGAGCGAGAGCGCCATGATTCCAGCGCCCCCCGCGCACTGTAACAAAAGTATCGCCTCGTTCGCTGCCAACAAGCAGTCGCTGCCGGCCAGCGGACGCAAGTGTACGCACGAGACTATGGAGCGCGATCGTATCGGACTGTGGGGCTCCGGCGACGGCCAGTCGGCTAGCCGGCTTTCCGGCCTCGACCGGCTCAAGCATCCCGGACTCAATAAGGTATGTTCCTCATCAACCGATCGTTTCTATCAATGCACAAGTGCTTTGGTTAGGTCATGGTTGGACTGCACGACTTGTGCGGAAGTAATATTCGATCTTACGGCTAAACGGTGATGCTTGCAACGTTCCGAGTTTAAATCCACACAGGGTGCCAGCTGAGAAGCGGCATTGTCATACAAAGTATGCAAATGTTTACGTTTTGAACTTCACGCCCGCGGCAAAGTTCACGCGTCAACAAACTTTTCACCAACTTGAACGTATTGTTTGGAACTAATGGAGCAACACTTAGTTCTGCAAATGTCCAAATTCTGCTATGTACCTAGGTATAATATGCTAGGTAAGTATAATACGCTATGCTTACTGACTGACCTGTAATTGACCATTAATAAAATTAATAGCAAGACTGTAATACCTAATGAATAGAAAGTAGAGATGTATAGGTAATTATAATGATCAACTACAAGTGTGTAGGTATACTTTTAGTTAGCTCATGTCTAAAAGAAGCAAATAGCTAGCCAATTATTACGTCTACTCTTTTTTCTATTATGTCTAATATTTACGTCTACGAAAAATAAAAAAAATGGATCTGGTGGCGGTAATGACGATGCTAAGTGACCCTTGGGATTTTAATAAATTAATTTCTAATTCAACACTTTAGCAAAAAAAAGAAAGGTGTTTGTGTTGATTCTGTTGTTTTATTTTTCTAAACCAATTTATTTTGACAGCTAAAACCAAAGTCGTCCTTGTTATTCCTAAGATTAAAATAGACGAAAAATTTATATATTTTTCTTTCAAATTAAAGGTTCATAATTCGTAATATATTTATTGCGGAACATAAGTCAAATACCTACAGATAGTTGAAATACGTAGAGCGGAATCTCTATGTTACCAGATTGGTGTAATATTTCGCAAAATTTAAACATGCAATCAAAAAATGTAATATGTTATAAATTAAAATAATTAAAATTAAACACCAAACATAAAATAGCTAATTTAAACAATAACAATTAAAAACCTATATTGAAGACTTATATTACACGGGTATTTATCGCGTATTACCTTTTTTATTTATTAATTAAAAACCTCTAAAAACAACAATAATTTAAATAACAAATACGTCAAAGTACGCAAAGTAAAGTGTTATAAATATGAATCAACACAGTTAGTATTAGGTATCAAACTATTGCTCTTAGAATAATACTTCTAATCATGAAGAAGACAAATAAATGAATGGTTTGCATCTAGCACGCAATATCCAAACAAACAAAATCCTTCTGTAACAGATACAATGGTGATCAGTAGATTCTTACCCCCTCGGCTGTTTAAATCTGGTTTAGACACATTCTTAAGTCTGCAGCGTCTCTCTCGTTCGATCAAGCTCATTATTTAAAAGCTAATTACTGATCCTTATTTTATGACCATGATTTAACTTCAACAATGTAGGTTTGTTGTATGACTTGGTTTGATAATATTTTTGTTTCAAGTAAAACGAACCGGTAGTTGACTATGCCACTTCACTGAAAGATGTAAATTTTAATTCAACACCGTTTGTGATACCAGCAGCGAGCTTGTTTAACAAACAATTGAACAAACCATTGCTGCACAAATGTGCCTTCCGTTGGATTTCAAATTAGATTATGATTTTTATATTATTCAAATGTAATCTGTAGAGCAAACGTTCATATCTTTCTTTTGTTATATTATTTAGATTTCAACATGAATGATTCCGAAGGGAAATTAAAAATAAAATAATAATCGACTAGTATTCTACGCTAAATCTCACGGTATTAAATAACTCTGTAGTAATTTCGAAAATGTCTAGGGGTAGTATTATTCAAAAGGTATTTACTACACGAGCTTCTACGTCTGGGTTCTGACAATGTCATTGGTTTGAAGGACGAAGGGGTCGCACTCAACGCAGACATGGGGTGGTATTTTGAGCCAACAATGAATCCGAGTTCTGAACGCCTCTACATTTACTTTCTCTATTTTAGATTACTGTGCTGTGCTGTGTCCGAATAACTACATATGTACATAAAACTACGCCTATTCCTCATAGGATTAAGCATAGACCAAGGCTATCTTCTTCATTTACTCGGCTGGCTGACATATAGACATCGCACACGCAACCTACACCTCTGGCTGAAGTGGTTGAATTTTTCGGGTATAATCGTCTTGGTGCGTAGGGATGTAAGAAAGGAAATTCCTGTAATAATGAAAATATACATGGACTACAACTATTCCTGCTTAACAAATTACCTACCTACTCGTAATATTGTATTGATTCGGTAACCAAGTGCGTACTATACTATCTATACTGTACGTAAACATAGGTTGTCATGCACCTAGTAACTGTTTGTGTAAGTATCTACATGCATTGAAATGCCGACTAATTATAATCACCACGCTTGACCATGTCTAGTTTAAATATTCAGTCAATTATAATCTTTGAATTATTAATTTAATCAGAAACAGTGGGACTGCTTCCGTACGCCTAATGACGTTACGATATGATGTTTTTCTCTTGCAAATGCGAGAGCAAAGTATGAGGAAATAATATACTAAAATAAAATAATAATAATGGGGCAAAGCCATCTGTCCTTATTAAGGATCTTATAGAAAACTAAAGAACCAAGCCGTAAATCCCATGCCTATATCCCTGCCCCATTATATTTTGCGATCCTTATGGTTTTATTGTATGTCGATATAAGAATTGAATATACTTATATAAACAAACAGTAGCTATGTGTATGTAAACTGTAGCTATGTAACAGTAGGTTGTCTGGAAGAGATCGCTTTTAGCGTTGTACTCAGTATTTAAAGTTATCTCTATTGTGTTCTTACTTCTTTGTGTACAATAAAGAGTTAATCTATCTATCTATTCTATCTATGATTAAAATCAGCATGCACGAATAGTCACAGTGCCTATCGATTTTGTGTTTATGGGAAAGCCAACTTCTTTTCAAATCCTACCCCAGGCACTACAACCAGTGTCTTGTAAATGAAAGGCTGAGAGAAAAAGTTGCCCTGACACTAATAAAACACCTACAATAGATGGTTAGGCCTGTTTAAGCTTATTGATTTTGTGTAGTGGCTCTTGATGTCGAGTGACGTGATATAAGATTGTTTGAAGAGTAACTCCCAACACTCGCTAGTAACTGTAATCGACTTTGAGTACCAAAGACAAGAATATTACGCCTTTCATTGACCCTTTTTATAGAAGTAATAAATTCTTTCAAGTTTTTTTTATTCACGCTCCAGAAATCAAAAGCCGCATAGACCTGATCCACTATTTTAGATGAATTAAGTACCCATATAACTTTTCAGCTAAGCCCATATTTGCAGTAGGGATCCTAAAGGTCGGTTTCATTACACAGCTTGCTGTGTTTCTGGTTCGAAGGGTGTGGGTGCCGGTGAAATGACAGGCACATGAGGCTAACACCTCAGGTTGATGAACACATCGTAGGTTGATAACCTCAGGTTGATAACACACTTTCTTAATGCTTATATACTATACCCACTAAACCTCCAAACTCAGTCAGCATAATTCTGCAATAAAAGAGCGGTGGGTGTGTCGTGTCGTCATTTCTCGTCACATTCATTCAAGGTTAAATATTTTATTCCAAGCTACTTCGATCAATAATCGTTAACGTAATTAAAACAACCTATGCTATATTCTTACCGTAGAACCTGAAAGAGAATGGAGTTTTAGTTGTATCGAACAAAAATAGCTTCAGTGTTGTTGTTGTTGTTGTGTACTATTTACATTTTACGGTATTTTTCCGTCAGTCAACGTATTTTATCAGTCGGTTTATTCGACAAATGTGTGTGCAACCTGGGTAAGCAGCGTGCTTGTCACAGTTCATGCATATAACACTAGAAAATAAAATAAGGTTGATTTGATTTCTGTCATCTTTGTAAACAATATAGATTATTAACTTTTCATGGCTTTTTAATTATTATAATATAACTTTTATTTGATTGAGCGCAAAGCGAGAGCAATTGGAATGAGAGTGTAATAACTGACATCCTGATTCGAATGAAAATGTTACAAAATTTAGTACTAAATCTTTCGACGCTTGTAACTTTCAAGGTAATCTGATTTTACAGTAGCATATAGGGTAACGAGCCTAGATAACGGCAAGATAATTCAGTATCAAACTTAACTTCGGACGCACGTTAATAAATAGTAGACATTAAACACTTACAGCGTTTGTATGGACAACGTACCGACTTGTTTAACCTTAAGGCTCATGAGCCTGTAATTTCACCGTCACCCACACTCTTCAAAGCGGAACACAGCAAGCTGCTAACTAACTAATGACGGACAAGAGCCATAATGAGACGCTGTACTTGTATCAAAACTACCCACATTATATTATTATAGTCATTTTATTATATTATAGTTTGTAAAAGTGGATTAGCTACGCCTCATGGCACATACTTAATTTTAAGATAAAACTGTATTTTCTCTGTAAATAAATTTGTTAATTCTTTAGAGTAAATAAATGCTTAAACCGTAATAAAGAAAGAAGAAGAAAAAGAGAGAGATTATATAAAAACATACTTTGTGGTCTACAGCTGACCCCTTGGCGGCAGAAATAGGCGTGGCATGGTGGTGGTAGTATTTTCTCGGGTGATTTCTTCACAAAGAGTCCTAGTACAACTGAATAATAGATCCGTATTTATAGCATTTTTTTAATCTAAATAATAGAGTCCTCCTTTTATAATTTTGCGTTGTTGCCGCAGTAATATTCCCTCGAGAAATTAGTATTAAAATTATTCACCGCTACAAATATGTAGAGCCTTACCTACGTTTATGAAATTCATGAGGTAAGATTCAGCCAGAGGACTTCATAGGATAAGTTGGTAGGTACTCGTACTTTTATATTTCTCTCTGACGTGGTAAAATGTCCAGATATTTAGGCTTTCTTCCGAATGCCCTACTTTTGCATAATTATCTTCCTACCTGCACATATTAATTAAGTAGTTTCAAGTTTAGAAACAAAACCGTTAGCAATATCTGAATTGTTTGCAAAGGAAGTTGTGTGTTTATGGTTTAGTGTTTCCTAAGTATAGTTATGTATGCCAGACGATCCACAGTGTGTAGGCAAGTATTACTAACTATGACGGCAATAGATTGACATTTATACGACACCCATGACACTGGATTCTTTTTATTGGATTTTCCGGAAAGTAGAATTTCGAGGAAAACAATTCTGGGTAAACATAGAATGTAATAAAACACGTAATGTTTATCCAGTTGACAGTTTCCCTATAATTTGTTTCAGCGTTAGGATTTTCCCACTTGAACTCACAGCCACGGTTGTAGGTATTGGTTTGATATTTAAGGTGTCTGACACAGTAGCATGCTAAGTACACACTTGGAACTATCTTTATACAATACTAGCGAAACGACTTCGTCCGCGTGAAGTTATTTTCACACAAACTTCATCCGACACTGTACTTGTTTAGCGGTTGAATTTCGGCAATTCCTTTCTTGGCTCTTCTACGCATCAAGACTATCGACCTGAAAATTTTAAGTCTTTACGATCAGTGGTTTAAGCTGTGCTGTATGTCGGTCAGTCAGGACAAAGATTCTTATAATTGGTATACATGGATTATAAATCGTGCGTAGTTCCTGAGTGGTGACGGAACAAGCAGCCTGTATTGCATATAGCAATTGTATTACCATACATTACATACAGAGCATGTCTACTGAGAACGTGTTCTATGTGGCAATACATTGAGTCCATCATTTATAGACGTGAAGATGTCTTGTGAAGTCTCCTGTCTCTAATGTCTGCCTGCTGGTAATGGCATCGGCGGCTGGGCGGTTGTTTTTTAAATTGGAACCTAGCAATGTTAATAACTTTATATTAAGTATGCATTTTGTAGCATGTATTATATAGTAAATACAATACATACTACAAAAGAATAGTACCTACATAAGTATTCTATTTTGTTGGGTAATGTTAACTCGTAGACAAAGTAGGCAAGCTAAACATGACGAATGAATGGTATTCGTATAATATCGATCTAACATCACTATGTAAGTTCTTTTAATCATAGGTATCCACCGTCTGCTGTACTTACGGTCACAATCGGAAATTCTTGAATGTATTAAATAGTATTTCATGCCAAAATGATTCTTTTACTTACTGGACGAGTCAGTGTATTTGGTCAATAAATTGCAGTAGGAATTAGCAAAACGAGCGTGACTTCGCCCGCGTGAAGTATTTCCATACAAACTTTACTCTCCTCTGTACCTGCTTAAGGGTTGAATTTCGGGAATTTCCTTATTAGTACACCACTACGCACTAGGAAGAATATACCCTGAAAATTTCAAGTCTCGGTTTAGGCTGTGCGTTGTCGGTGTCAGTCAGCTAGTCAGTGTTATAATTGGTTTAGATACAGATTTGCGATATTGGCTGACTATCAATCAATGTTCCTACTTCACTTCAGCCGCCGCCGCCAGCTGTTTCGATACCCTTTGTTTTAAGTTTGAACTGAATTTGCAAGATTACTACCATACTCCAGTTTGTCCGAAAGATCTTTAATGTGCTTTATATGCCTTGCTTTAAAGTTGATTTTGTTTTACGGGTGTAGTTCTAGTGAGTAGTGAACAAGGCCACGTGTTCGCGGTCACCTTAGTTGCGTCACCGCACAGCTGATTGTCAGTTCATTTCCTGCAGAGAACATTGCTCTCATGAATGCAATGTTTCATCCTCAGTTTCTTACTGTTTAGTATAAATCAACGATTGCTATTTTTTAGCAACGTATACACATACAATTTTTTTTAATAAGTATGTGATATCATACTTTTTGTTCGAAAGGTTTGTGTAAAAACATCGCGAACCTTCATTAAAAAAATTACCCAATACGTTTTAGGTATTTTTTAGACTGTTTTAATTTATAAATTTTTAACAGGAGAGCATTATAAAATATTTAACGTAATACTCATATCTATTCTGTGGTGTGTGCCTAAAATATGAATAGGGTATCCTCCGAAATTGAATGATTTATTAGGGTTTAACGTAGCTTAACGTAGCGTAGCTTAACTCAAAAATGATGCCATTTCATATTTTTTCTAATTTTATTTATCGGCTGTACGGCTGAATTTTTTCATAGAGGATTAGTTTACTGAGATACAATCAATTGAAAATATTGTGCCCACTGTTGATACCTGTAAGAAAAGAAATAAAGAAATAGCATCACGACTTTAATTCCCAAGCACGGTGGATATCCCCTTCGACCCCTAGTATTTAGTACCTACTCGAGTATCTTCGAGGAGGTCTAAGGGAATAGTCAGAGGTACATCCAAATAGTACTGGTTTCCTCATGATGTTTTCCTTCACCGTTTGCGAGCACTGGCAATTTTCTAGTAAGCATTATTATTTTAATTTTACGCACAGGCGTCTACCACAGTATATAGGCACGTAAAAGTAAAAGTGTACTCTGTGAGGAAAACACTAACCTATTCATGACCCAGTAAACCGTAAAGTTACACAGACAGTGATGTTTACCAATTTGGGTGTATCGTAGCCTAAGCCATAGAAAAGCCTATAGGATAAACACGAGTCTGCTATCCACTTTGAACGGATTAGCGTCGCTATGGAGACGCGATACCCTGGCACGGATGGTGTTTGATTTATCGGAGCAGTCACACCAGTTATATCTTTGTTACGGTGAGGTGCCATTGTTTAGTGTAAATTCCGTTTAATACGTGACTTTGATAATGCATATCAAATACATTGTTTGTTTTAAATGAGCGGTGATAACGTTTTAAATAAAACAGTCACGATTTCGCACTTGTCTGTCACTGAAGTACGCCACGGTGTCTTTGCTTATCGTAATTGTCACATAATAATATCTCTAGATTTTATGATAGTATACACCAATTAACTGACTGCACAACCATTTAACTGAATAATTTTCTACTAAGATTTTTATAACGCGTCGTACTTATAATAACAATCATTTTTTATGACACGCGTAAGGTTAAGTCGATCGTATGTGTATGATCAGACCGGTAATAGCTGTACCAGTTTTGCCTTGATCTAATAAATCAGGTCCCGGCGTCCTATGTCCTAGGTCGCCGGCCTCGTCTCTTACTAGCTAATTTGTGTCAATCACCAGCCATTCTCTGTAAAATAAGTACGACAATAACTATAGCTAATGACAATTAAATTAATAAAAAGGTTGGTTTGGTAGATCTGCAGTATCTAATTATAGAGAGAGAATATATGTGATGGAATACAGGTTCGAACTTTATATAAGGAGGGCCGCAGGGTGGGAGAGAAATAGGAATATTTAATACGTCTAAACAGACGCTTTATTTGGTTAAACCGTAAACTGCCAAAGTTGCTTGAACATTGAATTCGAAGTCCGGAGAGATTTAACGCTCTCGTAAACTTGAAACTTAATTACCTTTCAGCGCTTTAATTGAAAGGGTCTGATAATAACGTTGAATTTGGAAGTTTCCTAACATTAATTTTCACATAGATACCTACCGATGATAGTTACCTGCATAGCATGTACAGTACAAATTACTCTGGTCATTAAATCACCATTGTTTGCAGTCTCTGAAATAACAGAACAAAACCATATAGATAGCAGACTGGCCACACAGCTCAGTAAGTAGTTACTCTAGTTTCTGTGCTGTAGGTTGTGGGTTCGTGTATTTGTGACGGAAAACTTGTAAAATAATCATGTAAATCCCGGAATATGCCAAAACTTTGTTGCGGTTTTGTAACTGAGTATTTGTTTATATGAAAAATGTATTGTTTTTAAAATCAAATACTAAAGCGATGGTAGAGTCATCTTCATAAAAATTAACAACTTTTATAATACTTATTATTATGCTTGTACCATCTTACAATCTGATCTGATCTGAGGAAGTGAGTGATGATTCTAATTTTTGATACATCACTTTTTCTAAGAGATCCCGTGGTATTACAAGTTCCGACAAATTTGTTCTTCATTTGCCCGAGGTTTTGGAGCTAAGATCACCATGAAATAAATTGTTTGCAATCAATGAAACAAATAAGAACATTAATTTGTTTACGATCTTATCTGACAATCAATTACTGTTCCCCTTCTCCTGCTACTCTTGTAATCGGATACCTATTTGTATTCTGTGTGATTTCGTAGGACAGAAAATGAATGAGCAAGCCATAGACACATTGTACTTGCCAGTATGAACCATAAGCACACTATGAACTAATGAGCTCTTAGACTTGCCGTGTGTGTTCGGTATGCGCACGAGTTTAATCCACTTGTTGTATTAAATGTGCTTTTAAATAAAGGTGTACCAACATAAAGGACAAAGCCACCCCTCTAAAAGTAATTATTTGCGGGCACTATTTGACTTTGCCATTCTATTATACTCATTCAATAGCGGAGCCAGAAGTTTTGTTGGCTGAATAAAAGTAATTTGATTGAGGTTCTTCTCCATAAATGAATATGAAGAAAACTCAGTTATTATCATCATCATTACTATACCATTTAGAAAGTTTTTACCACTACTGGGTATAGCCCTCCCTTATACGTTTTCACAAAGACTCAAGACGAAAAGCGGCTGCTCAGCAAAATCCGTCCAAAGCGCATCTACAATTCCTCATTTAATAGTGCTGGTCAGCTCTATTGTTCATTATGTGACAGGGTGTTTAAAACTAAATTCGGGCTGTCAAGCCATATTAGGGCTCATGATAAAGATTAGGTTATGCAAAGGGTTCGCCATAATCGAATACGATTAGGAGGACATTAAACGTTTTCAGGAAGAACGATTTTGAGCCTTTCCCATCTACCGAATTCCCGAGATTAGATTAGATTAGATTAGAAAATCCTTTATTGCACAAAAAATAAGTACATAGGCCCAATAACGTTATTAGTCCATCGGGTGGGAGGGCGTCTTGCGCTTTGTTTTCCGGTTCATGGTTACCATTCGAGAACCTTTATTCCCCGGCTCGGAAAATTACTGCTCGGAAAATTTGTGATTGAGGCTTTGCAGTATCTGAAATATATATAGTATATGCGGTTGTGTAACTAGGTGTATATATGTACTGTTGCCATATGGGCGTTGTAACTAGCTTATTATTATATCTCTTAGGCCTAATTCAGTTCGAGACATTCCATCAAGGTGAGGTTGTAGTGTAACATATTCATGTAACTGGGAGAGTGAGTGATAAATCCCACGTCTACAGCTCTGAAATATGATACAGATATCGTATACCCATGCAAATAAATGTTCTTATTCTATTTCTAGACGGGTTTCCGTACTATACAACCGAATTAAAATGTTTATAATATGTGACCACTACAGATAGGAAAATACTTAAAAAAAATGTTTAATACCTACTCAAACTTTAACTTTACTAATTTTAACATTAAAATTACCTCCGACTTTTGCCAAACTAAACCCTTGAACCCGACTCACAAAATATTGACTCATTTACGCTCGGTGAATATATTTACCTTCCAACAATTTGCTAGCTAAAAGAACCTATTGAAAGGTAAATTTGAACCTCTGAGAATTCATAATTATCATCATCATGTCTTGTTTACTCATTTCGCTTTATATAATACAACAAACTATTAACCTGTTTGTGAACTGTTCGAAGTTTCCTGAAGGTTTATATCGATCCTTGTCGCATCGCCAGCGGTTCCAATAAAATTTATAATTAACCGTTGTTTCACGAACGTTCATCTTTCAGTTACCTGCAGTCGACGCTTAATAGTGTTTTAGTAAAGCACTATAGCTTCGACAGTCTTAAACAAACGTGCGATCTTATATTTCAGAAATTGTGTATATTTGGTACCTGCCGATTTGGATTGTCCAACACATAAAAGAAGATAGATTGCTTTTGATTTTACGCAGAATTGCACGAAAGCTTTCCATTGAGCATGGATATAATTAGATGAAGTTAATTTGGAGTTATTTAAGTCTGTAGTCACGTCATTTATTCTCCGAGAAGACAGTAAACAGATTGTCGAGAGACTCGAAGATTTATTTTACTTACTGTGAATTTTTGGATCGTATCGTGTGTATAGTGAGGTGGTTAGGGATAAAGTTTTCTCCAGGTGAATTGTGAATAAACTGTGACGAAGCATTTGGTGTCATGGAGCGGGATTGGTGGCAGCTGACTCCTCGACGAGAACTCTACGCGGTGCCAGAGTGCTTGGCCGCTGAAGACTCCAGGGTGCGTTTGTACTAAAATATTTCTGACATTCTCGTGTAAGGTGATTTATAGACAGTTATTGTAAGCTTATTAGGCAGGATTAGTATTTTTTTGCTGTAGTTACTTGAAAAAGTAGACATATATACACATTATACACCGCTACCGTATTTGGGGATAATCCACAGTCTTGTGCAAATTTTAACAGCAATCACCGCTCAGTTTGAAGGAGCCCTGCCTTCTGCGTTGTAGGTAGAGGGTTCGGTCCCCACCAAGAACAAAATTTGGTGTGATAAAAAAAATGATGAATATAGATGTTTGTTCGGTACCTGGGTGTTATATGTATTCTAAGTATGTATTTACAAAAAATAAGCATTATAAGCTTAGCTTAGTTTGCGATTAGAAGGCGTGGTGTAAATTTGTGTAAATATTTGTTTCTAATTATATTTTTAATTGCCTACCTATTTATTTAATTGTAGGTACCAAAGTATTGCTTTCGCTCTTCCATGAAAAACATTTTCGCCAGTAAGTTAGTATAAGAAGCGCAAATATCCTAACGTAATTTACCGAGTTTACATTTGAATGGGTAAATATATTTTATCGTTCTCCTTCGAGCTCTACCGGACAAGGGTTTCAGAGAAAATGCCGCAATAAATTATGCGAAAAGCTTTTAGGTCGACAAAGCCTTTTGAGGTGACGAGTTAGAATTGAGGTAAATTACATTCGAAACAACTTTATGGAATAGACTTTTTAATTTGCGGTTATAAAGAATGCGTATTAGAATATTGTATATTAGAATGTTACGTAGTATTAGCATATAATTTTTATTTACAACATAAAATATAATAAAAAAAAACCTTATAATCCTTTTAGGAAATAGTGAAGCTATTTTCAAAAAAACTTATCGCCGCTAACTAAAGGGGTGCTTCGGGACGGAGTTTCAAAAATTCCTGTGTTTGTACACCCCTATACGCACCAAAACAAACATAAAAGCCTGAAAAATCTCAAGTGTTGTGGTTGAAACTAGGAAAACTAGTGGTTTGGCTATGCTCTGTCTATATATGCCAGTCAGTCAGGAGAAAGATTTTTTATAATTGGTATATTTATTTATTTATTTTATTTACATACACATACATAAGACAGTTCCTTATTTTCTATTAGTATTTATTATTATGAAAAAAATATTTGTTTGTATTAATATACATTATTTGATTATATAATATATATTATTTGATTTGTACGTTTATATGATAAAATGCATTGAGATGAATCAAACTAAAATACTACTTGAGTTCGAGCACTGACAATAGATAAGATAATATCTCAGGTACCTATTTAAGATATTTGTTTTGTATCATGAGGTTTATTTACTTATGTGTCACCAACAAAGTACTTATACACTGATATAATAAAAAAGTTTGTATCTGCTTAATGGAAGTTTGCTAAGTGCTACTGTATTTCTTATAATTAATTAACAGACTGCATGTAATAAAAAATTCAAACAAGCGAGTAAACAAGTAAAATAGTAGCTAACTATTAACTATTGCATACACAATATAAAGCAATAAATTGATTACAAAATTTGATTAATTGCATATATGATTAAAAGTTAATTGTGTATGATTGTTTTTCAGTATAAATGTTTCTTTTAAATGCACCAAAATTCTAATTTTGCGCTCTCATTTATTATTGTTCCCATAAAAGTGACTAAAATAAAAAACTTTTATTTGAGGTACACACCTATATAACTGTTAGCAATGACCTTGCTAATAGATATAAAACCTAGGCTAGATTACCTATAGTGCCACAATTGCAAAAAAATCGCGGGTCATATGGTTCGAACCGTATTTACCCGTTTTGGCTGAACTGTTTGCTCTAAGTTCAAAGGCAAAATTAAAGCGAATTTTTTATCGCACAGCTTAAAATCTTCACATAGAAAAAAATACAGTTTATGTAGTCAAATCTCAATGAAAATTTTGGTTCGAGGACACTTTAAACGGTTTACAATCGTTTAATTGCGCCAGTTCATTCGAAAAGAATATTAGTTTCTTACATAGTTAGTTTTTATATACCCGGGTTCAGTTAACTGTAGTCAGCAAGGACACGTGCTTGCGGTCACCTTAGTTGCGTCACCGCACACCTGATTGTCTGTTTATTTCCTGCAGAGACCATTGCTCTCTCGGGTGTACGTTTCAATAAATTTTTACTATGAATTAATTATTATTCACACAATTGTTAATCTTGATGCCAGCTGCACCGTATTAGGGTTTCTTTACAATAAGAATATGCAGCAATATAATTAATTGACCAAGCAAGCGTCTCAGCTACGAGATTGCCCAAAAAAGCTTTTGTCTGTCTGTCTGTCTGTTCTACCCTACTGATCGCATTTTTCAACTGATTTTGACGAAAGTTGGCAAGGGCACAAGTTCCTTGATTTTTTTAATTTTTTTAGTTGATCGTGTTTTTTGTGAAAAGGGGCTAAGATTGCTTTAGCGTTATTTATCGACGGATTTTAATCAAATTTTAAACGACCACTTAGAACTTCATTTTACATAAGATGTTGCAAAAAAATTATAAAAAAGAGCGTGGAGGGAGGAAAAAGTGTGGGGGGGAGTTTGCTATACTAATATAAGTAATTTCAATTTTGGAAAAGGGGAAAGTGTCGGTTATTGCATAAGGGCTCACGTGGTTCTACTATTAAAACTAAACTAAACAGTCTACTCTTGCATTGCAGTGTTGTCGGGTGTAGAAATGCCTTAAAGTTTCCAATAAGGAAATAGATTGGTGGTTTTGTCTAAATTGGTTTTATTGAAAGCAATTTAGGTGTATTAGCACGGAAATTTAGATAATTATCGAGCATTTGTCGTAAATAAAACGCAGTGTAATGCCACATAGGATCATCTAGGTAGACGTGCTCTATGGAATTGTTAAATACAGAGGTAGCCACTTTATCAGCAGATTTCCATGCTTGTTTATAATAAATATTATGAACTAATAAAATTATTTATAATTGTTTTGAATAAAATACAAAAATGTCTACACGAAGTCTGCACCGTGCCTCACCCCATACCTACTTAACCATTTTCGTGTATGGACGTTCCTGACACTAACGAGTTCAAAGCATCATAACTACCTTTGTCAAATAAACTTTTTATTTATTGATTAAATACCTAACCTAACTTGAATGAACAAAGCTCAAAACCGCTCATTCTGAATTTTATGAGAGAGACTAGCTAAATAGCTTAGTACATACTGGTATTTTTCAGGTAGATGATGATAAACCTTTCTTACATACTCCACCCCAAAGTAAAACGTTGAGTAATCCAAATCCCTGAAAATATGTTTTTGTTGTTATAGGGAATGGCGTTCACTATCGAGGAGCGTCAGACCCTTGGGATCCATGGGCTGCTCCCAGCCAGGGTCAAGAGTCAAGAGGAGCAGGTCCAGCTATGCCGGATCTCTATCGATGCCTATGAGAACCCCCTGAACAAATATATCTATCTCATGGGACTGCTGGTAAGTCTATTTTGTACAACAGTTATGTTTATTTTCAGTAGCGATAAGATAGTTCTGCAGATAAATCACTGTACTGCAGCAGAAGTACTTACCAGGCTATAGTATAGATATATATCATCATTTTTTAACGTTTATATAATCGATAACACAGATTAACTATCGTCTATACGATTTTAAAAACGTGATTATTATAGTAACAAGATGGGATGTTTTTATGCTACTACTAGCTAGAATACATGGCACTACCTTTATAATTGATTAATTAACTGCTTATAATATCAGTCGGATAGCGAAGGTGAGAGGAAATCACTGAGCACAGTTCCTGACTCCGAGGCCGTGCTGTTTCCTTACTGCGACCTAAATAACACGGGCTAATTAGTGATGTCACTACGTCATAAATACATTATAGTAATTTTGGCCCTTGTACCTTGAAGTTCGAAACACTTTGTGATTGTCGCGCCTGAAAAAAGTGCATATTGGACTGACTGATTAGTTAACACGGAGTGTGCGTTCGCGTGATTAAGTTGGTAAAGACTTATCCGCGGTACGAATTATCTTGAAACAGATCTCATTAATGGTTGCCGGTAATGTCTAATACCAACTTCGTGTTGAAATTACAGTCGTGACCTAGTTTTTATGTATAGGTTTTAAGAGTTCAACATGTTGGTACACACAAGATAGCTAACTCGACAGAATAAACTTTGTGGTTTCAGTCAAAGATAATAATAAGATCAATTAAGGGGCGTGTATTATAAACTAAGTATCTTCTGTTGTAGGATCGTAACGAGCACTTATTCTATCGCTTCGTGGGTGAGAACGTAGCAGACATGATGCCTATTGTCTACACCCCGACAGTGGGCCTGGCCTGCCAGAAGTTCGGTCTGGTATTCCGCCGACCTAGAGGTCTCTTCATCACCATCCACGACAAGGGACACATTTACGAAATTTTGAAGAACTGGTGAGTTTGTTGTAGAATGTGTATTTTCTTACACATTTTATGTTGTATAAAGTTGTCATTTATAGTTTCACTGCTTGTTGAGGAACTTTTAGTTTAACTATGTTTTTCTGTCTTTTTTCTTGGTAACGTACACAATGCTATGAAATAAACGAATTTTGTATAAGTAGTTTAAAGATACCAAAATCTGAGCACCGGCTAAAGTTTACATTATTTACAGGCCAGAAACAGATGTGCGTGCTATCGTAGTTACCGACGGCGAGCGTATCCTGGGTCTGGGTGACCTCGGCGCGTGTGGTATGGGCATCCCGGTCGGCAAGCTGTCCTTATACACTGCACTTGCTGGTATCAAGCCGCACCAATGCCTGCCCATCACACTCGGTAAGCTTTAGATCAAGGTCAGAACTTATAGCTACACCCTTCCTACTGTTATAACAAAAAAATACTTACTACCTAAGTTAACTGTTATTGAACGTAGTCCGATCTGACTGGTCTAAGAGATTTCGTAGTGCAAAGGTACCTCAATTATTTTTCAGAGCCCAGTTATTTATCTCTGCGCTATCTATCCCCAAATCATGTTGTACCATGGAAACCAGATAAAAATATGGAATTTTTTGATCAAAATCTTAATCTATATCACAAAGCAAAGCTACATTAGTGTCGCTCAGTTGACAGTCAGTGAGGTTGATCAGAAATTCAGAAAGCATCCCGAGGTTATGTTGAACAAATTCTGGATCTGGGCGATTTCGAGGCCTAAGATAACTATTTTGTAAAAGAGTTTACATAAAAAAAACAGTAAGAGCCAAGCCGTTAGTTGCCAACAGGCAAGAAGCGTATTTTTCTAGGTTTCGTCACGAGGAGCTGGCAGCTAGATTCACCTAGTTTTATGACAGTAGTCTTCTTGGCTTTGCCTGTGGCATCAATAAATGCCTAGCAAGATGATCGTATCGCTATTCGACATTGTTAGTTAGCATAATAATAAAACTATAAACGATCTCCTTCCAGACGTAGGCACAAATAGCCAGACCATGCTAGAAGACCCGTTGTACATCGGCCTTCGTCAAAAGCGCGTGCGTGGCGCGGAGTATGATGACTTTGTTGAAGAGTTCATGCAAGCTGTGGTACGCCGCTTTGGACAGAACTGCCTCATCCAGTTCGAGGACTTTGGGAATGCTAATGCTTTCAGGCTGCTCGAGAAATACCGTGGCAAGTGAGTAACAACTGAAAAATACCACTCGTGAAAGAAAATATTAGGACCCAACACACTAGTCCTGACTTCCCAACATTATATTATGCTTTGTGTTGTTGGTATCAGAAACTATAGCGATAAATTAATTGTAGGTTACTAATCTCAGTTTCTCGACGTTCCTTTTGCATAGATTTACCAAAGAGAGTAGCTTAATTTTGCAGAACGACCTGGGTTGCGTTTGCCTAAATTATTCTGGTTTAGAATTGTTGAATTTTTACGGTAATGTCTAAGTCAAGTCTACTCTAGTTTGTCACAGTTTGTATACGGAAGCAACAATGTTTTTACCCCACTCAGAATCGAATCTAACTTGCAAATCGATACACGAAGCACTTTGGAATGATCTGCAGTCGAGTTATTGACGGTGACAACTGCAGTTGTCATTATAATTTTGGAGATGATTTATGAGTAAAAGCAGATATCCCAAGTACTGATAAGCGGTTACCAATACCAATGGGATTACATCATATTGCACGTCCATGGAGGTCCGTCCTATTTGAACCCACTCATATACTAAGATGATGCCTTGTGTCATTTGTTATAGATACTGCACGTTCAACGATGACATCCAAGGTACAGCGGCGGTGGCTGTGGCTGGGTTACTTGCCAGTCTGCGTGTCACTGGCAAGCGACTGTCTGAGAACACCATCGTTTTCCAAGGCGCTGGGGAGGTGAGACTCACATTGTGTTTTACTAGATAGTTGAAAATCTAGAGCGTAGATACGAAAGCCTGTAAGCAAACCCGGTACCTGGGTCAGTCTGATAAAAAAAAGTTTAAATTATTTAGCGTGATGGAGAGAATAACATTTATTTAACGTCAACAGTTTTAGGACTGTGACAGTTAGCCACAGGTACCAATCGGGCTGACACGTAGGTTTTGTGAGTCGCATCGTCACCAATAGTTTCACCCCACTCGTACTGTGTAAATATGTACATAGTCGTAGTAAACGCTATGGAAATAAATAAGTTATGGATAATTATTGCGTCATTCTGAAGTTTATATAAAAGATTAGGAGAACACATATTTTCATAATCACTGCACTGGTGAACCAATTGGTGCTACAGGACTTATAACTAAATTAAATACAGAGTATTAGTTCTAGGAACTTTTAGCGTAGAATCATGAAGCTACCTAGGGCACTAAGAGTTAATCATGTGTAAGTAACACAAGATTTTGTTTACAGGCCTCTCTCGGCATAGCAGAGCTGTGTGTGATGGCGATGAAGGCTGAGGGATGCGCGGAGGGAACGGCGCGGGGACGGATCTGGATGGTCGACTCTAAGGGGCTCATCGTTAAGAACAGGTAACAAAATCCGAAGAAGTCCACTGCTGGTCATAAGCTTCTCCCATACGTTTTCACGAGAAATACGTTTTCACGCCTTTTGCACCCACCGACTTGTGTGGAAAATGTTAAACGACAAAACGCGTGCGCGGGTCGTGTGCGTTTTCTGTTGGGGAATAATCCCCAAGTGGTTATCAGTTCTACGAGCTATATGGCAACATCCATTATAATAACTGTTGTTAGAAGGTAAGGCATAGGTAGGTAGGTACTTACGTAAATATGTGAATAGATGTCTCACCTGCTGTTGAGAGCGGCTACCTCTGCATATATTGATTGCACTACACTGAGCACACTGTTGTACTAGCATCTTTTAATTCCCTTAAAATCGGACACGAATGCGAACATCGCTTGCTCGGGCCGGAAAATGGTAACGTTGGCAAGTTGTGGTATAAAATGGTAGAGACATATTTTTGTTTGTGATCCAGGCCGGAAGGCGGTCTGAACGAGCACAAGGAGAAGTTTGCGAAGGAGCACGCTCCCGTCCGCACACTGCTGGAAGTTGTCGAGGAGGTGAAACCCTCCGTACTGATCGGTGAGTTTCACGTACAAGCTTTTCTAGGTTGTGGTTAGATGATGTGTGAAATGTTCGCAGTATTTATTTATCGTAGTATTTAATCTACCAAAGGAAAAGTTGCAATAGGTAACACCGCTTGGGTGTGGTCATTGCGACGTTGAATACAAGACCCCTCCATCCATTATCCACTAGTGGATGTCAGAAAAGGCGACTACGTATATGTACCAGGAAATGGATAGCATCTCTTTAGTAATGTACACCAATATTACTGCAGACAATGTGGAGCATCATTGAAAAACATCGTGAGCAAACCAGTTAGTATTCTTACAGCGACGATGGGCTTGCAGGTTGCAGGTCACGTATGGAATACTAACTACTGTAAAATGTGGGTTTGTACCAAATATACCAAATGTACTATCTGGACGTACCTCTGACTACCCCGGTTAGACATCCTCGAAGAATGTCGAGTTCTTGGTACTAAGAGATCGAAAGGGATATCTACCGTGCTTGGGGATTCAAGTCGTGATGCTAGTCTTTTCTATTTAAATGCGGAACACACACCGCGAAAATGCACTGAAACGGTATTAGAATATGAAGAGTGGGTGGAAATAAATTGGGGCGGCAAATTTGCTACGTTTGGCGATAACCTAATGCCAAACTAAAAACACTACACAAAAGCAAAACCTCAGGCTATTGCGTTTTACATATTCATTCTAGTAATCAATAAGTTCCGTTCGGACGTCAAAACATTTTGAAAATGGTACTGGACGGCCTTAGATTTCGTTCTGAATGTGGGTATTTATTTGGTGATTTGGATTCCAGGTGCGGCCGCGATCGGTGGTGCCTTTACCGCTGAGATCCTTCGCAAGATGGGAGACAACCACCAGCGACCCGTCATCTTCGCACTCTCCAACCCCACCAGCAAGGCAGAGTGTACTGCAGAGGAAGCATACAGCAATACTGGTGTAAGGCTTGATTCTCTTCCTAGCTATGCGATCAGCATCCACAAGTTATTTGGAATTGTGGAATGGAAAAAGAAGTTTGGACTGTCTGATTTCTTCGCTTTTCGAAAAAAGTTTCACAGTTATCTATCTGTAATTTAAACTGCATCCTCTGACTTGCCACATAGCTCAGTAAATAATAACTTTTTTTTAATTTGTGGTAGCTCTGCTTTCTGTACTCTTAGTTGTGGGTTCAACTCATACCTAGGACAAACATTTATAAGAGTATCGTGAGAGTTAAGTGTATGAGGCCGAATAAGGTCTTTGAGTTATACTCAGAACATACATATCTTTACCTAAATAGTTCATGACTTAATATGAAAAAAGACAATGGTTATCCCTAAAACCAAAAAACCTTAGTTTGGAACTAGATAGAACTTGTGTGATATAATTATTTCATAAAAATTTTGAGGTCACAATATTTAAACATGTCTCAATATTTCCAGGACCGCGCAATCTTCGCATCAGGGTCTCCGTTCCCGGAATACCGTACAAAGGACGGTAGAGTGCTCCAGCCCGGGCAGGGCAACAACTCGTACATCTTCCCTGGACTCGCACTCGGCATCATCTGCGCCGGCATCATCGACATCTCTGATGACTTCATGCTGCTTTCTGCAGAGGTAATATTAGACAATTGGTGTTTTTAAACATCCACGAAGAATCTCGAGTAGGTACTTGGCACTAAGATATCGGAAGGTATATCTACCGTGATTGAGGATTACGGTAGTGGTGCTATTTTTTTTCTGAAATATGGTCTTAGAACAATTTGAATAATGGTTATATTTTTATATTACGCGAATGACAGGCACACGAGGCTTGACATATGTATGCCTCAGGTTAATAGATGCAGAGCAGTGCTTCGTAGAGCACATTCCTGGGGAATATTCTATACCATCACCTGATAGTAAGATCTGGTGGGCCACCTACTTGTTCCATCAGCAAGTCGAATAAAAAAAATAAACAAATATTGCAACGAAGAACATTCGCTACTATCATATATCAGTCGAATTAAAATAAATTGATCGGTGTCACTGCAGGTACTAAACATGTTTTTGTTTTGACAAAATATACGTTACTGCACTTTTCGAGCTCTAAATATTGATTAAATACTGGCAGGTACTTAGCCTATAATGCATACTTAAATATTCAGGCATTGGCTGAAATCGTTTCGCAAGAGGATTTGGACCGAGGCAGCCTGTACCCACCACTGGAACAAATCCAGAACTGCTCCGTCAAGATCGCCAAGAAAATTGTTGAGCATGCCTACAAAGTCGGTTAGTAAATTGTACACTTCGGTTTTCTGTAACCCTTCCAATGTCTGCCTGCGACGCAGGAGGTTGCGGGTTCGATTCCCGCTTTGGGATAAATGTTTGTACAATCTGCAAATATTCCGGGTGTTCTGGGTATTTTCTAATATGTATAATAAAAAATATCTATGTATTTAATATTATATTGTATTAAGTATATCAGTCATCTAGTACCCATAACACAAGCTCTGCTTAGCTTGGGGCTAGATGATGCTGTGTGGATTGTCCAGCATTATTATTATTATTATTATTACTTTTTATAAATAAATAAATATTTGTGGATATTTTTACACAACATCATCTAACCCCAAACTAAACGTAGCTTGTACTATGGGAACCAGATTTATATTTATACACTTTTTTTTAATGATATAGAATACAATATAACACCCAGACAGAGAACAAACATCTATGTTCGTTCCAGAAATGTTTGTTCTCAGTGGGGATCGAACTCAGTAGAACGCAGAAGGCAGGGCTACTACGAGCTGAGCTGTGACGGCTGTCACTTACTGTCGTAATGTTACTTACTATGGACTCGCAGAAATGCAAGCAAACATTGCAACAAACTACACGTCATGTCACATTTAATTTAAAACAATAATAAAAAATGCATTTATGGCGTCCAGGCATGCGAAGTGACAACATCGCTCGTTTCTTCAGCCATGGAGTTTGGCAAATATACTGTTTTATTACTTACGCTCTCGGATTACGTAAGCGATTGCAGAGGCCTTTATCTGCAGGTCTGAAAGTTGTGTGTATTATTTACGACTGTAGGTTAACACGACACAAAATAATTATAGTGTGAGGTGAATATACCACTTAGCATCAGGTGAACCGTCTACTGGTACTGGCCATCATAGGTTCATTTTGAGAACTGTACTTTTAATTGAACGATTAGTTATGTAAATCAGTGCCGAGTCTGATAACGATGTTTTAGATCGCCTTAAGGTGTAGTGTAGAACTACACGTAATTGCTGATGTATTCTTGTCATTACAGGAAAAGCATCAGTACAGCCGCAACCTACGGATGTGGAGAAGTTCATTCGATCGCAGATGTATGATGTGTCGTACAGCGCCGCTGTACCGTCCGTCTACTCGTGGCCGAAGGACAGCTCTCGCTCTGATCTCTTCTAACAGAACTGTGATGCAAGCAACCTATTAGATAAACATTACTTTTGACATAACTAAAATTTGTACTGTAATTGTATACACGTGAGGTAATGCCTCGCGGAAAGCTAATTTTATAATAAATAGACTGAACAGAACGAGGCAATGTAAATTCGGTTGTTTCGTTTTTTTAAACTAACTTGTTTTGACAGTAGTCACTAAAAAATTTCTGTCCCTTACAATAAACACAGGAACTTAGAGACGGCTTTAACTATAATGCTGTCAAATTTCGTTAGTTCAGAATAAATGCATCAATCGAATCGACCCCACAATGTCTGTTTCACTCTTTTTATTGCTCGACTAGCTTAAACTACTAGATCCGGTGTACAGTCAGCTGCACTAGAATGTATACAATTTGTAACTTTCACAACTGTATTACAGCAAAACAATGAACTCTTACACCTCAAAAACTAAAAAGTTTTAAAATTAATTGAAGACCTCACTTTTTTTTGAATAATTTTTTAGCACCGCTCTGTAACCATTTTGAAAGTTACAAATTGTATAGATTGTAGTGTAGCTGACTGTACGTGTACTAGTGGTGTATTCGCCAAAACAATTTGGCAGAGTTTATGCCCTTGTAACAGATAAAAAATAAATAGTTTTTTGGGTAAGCAATAGGTACACATTTTGACCGGAATTAATAAAATATTTAATTGGTTTTTGATACACCAATCATTCGAATTATGATGTCTATGTATATGTTTTAGGTTTAATGTACAGTTACGTATTTGCGGGCTTGCATTGTATACTATGGCTATGATGGAGTTTTTAGACATGACAAATATTATGGAACAAAAAAATCAATTGTGTAATATTTTTAAACAAATCTGTTAGGTAGTGGCCCTGGTTTTCGGTGAAAGTGAGTCATTTTACTGATAGGCATTTTGAATAGACGTGCCAGGTTAAATCCTGTATCATTCCAACAATTTTGACATTATTTTATGTTATAGTATTTAGAACAACAAACATTATTTATTGATTCATGTTCATTAGTACCTAATATAGATAGGTACATATAAAGCTTCTTACATTTTCTCTTTACTATTATATCGCTAAGTTAACTTATATGTATAACATGTTGCGCTATAATGTATTGATGTGAATGTTGAAATAAATTGATTCCTATTTATCAGAGTGTTATTTATACTTCTTTTAAAAAACATTAAGGGCGTTATGCTATGATCAAAATTAAAAGCCACTTTTCCCCTCAGCCCCTTACCATTCCTTTTTTTTTATACAACTTGTTGATGGAACAAGCAGATGGCCCACCTGATGTTACTATCACCTATAACAAAGCATTGCCTCGTAGGTCACGCTCGTTAGGAACGTCACCGACGATGCACTACTCAGCGTCCATCAACCAGGTGTTAAACCTCATGTGCCTGTAATTTATCTGTCACCAACACCCTTCAAACCGGAACACAGCAAGCTGCTTGGCGGCAAAAATAGGCATGGTGCTCGTATATATAATGGTGCAAAAATACTACCCCGGACTTCACAAAGAGCTCTACTACTACTACTACATACAGGTTACTTCTAACGGGTTATTTAGTAGAAGACAAAAATATATAATTCTAATAAAATGAATTAAAACCTTTCTTCTACAGCAACTTACTATTTAATCTGTAATAGATATAATAGATTTCTGCGTGAGATTTCTGCCACTTTTTAAAAATGGAACTTTGTAGCGTAGTGTAAAATCATACAGTCCTAGTCAAATTGACGCATGGCAAGTTCATGGCGCGGTTGTATCTTCTGGGCAAAACAAACAGTAAGTTTTTGTATAAATGTTAGTTATTGACAAACTTTCACCCAACGCTCTCTACCCCCAAACTAAACAAAGCTTGTAGGTACTATGAGAACCAGGTAGCTGCTAGAATTCATATATACTTTTTGTGAATACATAAGACCCAGACACAGAACAAACGTCTATATTCTCCGATCTCGGTCAAACCCACCACCTGCAGCGCAGAAGGCAGGGCTACTACGAACTGAGCTGTGATCGCTAACAGATCCAGAAAAATGATCTATAATGCCTCGAAGGTTCATCTAGCCACCTTTAACTGAAATATAAGCATGCACACTATACTGGATTCACAAACAATAAATGATTTGATAAACACTATATCATCTACAAGCCATAGTACCATGCATTGTTATTTATGTTTTATTTTGACTATATAAAACAAACTACTTAATTTTTTTAGTTACATTGCAAAATGTGAAGACATTCGTCGTGAGAAGGTATCAACAATGGTAAAATAAATTTTTACAACATAATTTTTTATATTTTGTAGAAAATTTATAAAGCTGATAGTGTAATTACTTTCTTCAGTAGCGGAACTTGCGTAACTGTAGGCTCTACTTTATGCCCAAGTAGCAGCGTAGGAATTTGTTTTACTTATTATATAAACATGAATAAATAGTAGACAGTGCATAAAAAAACAAATAAAGGTACTTTTCGCTCTACTAATTGCATATCACGGTCAAGTATGGTCTTATTTTGCGTATGGCGCGACATTATGCGAAAACTCAACGTCCAGTACAGTATTAGAAAAAGGAAGAAAAAGAAAAAACTTCAATCAGATCGTGTTATCAATATTTTAGTTACAAAAACCAAGCCAATTAACGCTGTAAATTTTGATGCTTTTCCAGGAGCAAGAGCACTATGTGCCTACCGCCTCCCACGCACCTTTACAAAAGTAGAGCCTCGCTCGCGGCCAACAGACGGAGCATACACAAGACACAAGTTACGCTCCAGACGTTGGAACGTGATCGTATCGGCCTGTGGGGCACCGGTGACGGCCAGTCGGCTAGTCGGTTTTCCGGCTACGACCAGCTCCATCACCCGGGATTCCACAAGGTACTTCCATTATCATGGTCATGATTGGTATACCTGGAGCAGAAGTTTTTCGATTTTACTTTCGGTGTACTTAGCAATGTATGTTGTTCTAGAGAATCATTATGATTGTTTTTATTATACTTCTGTTGGATATGGCCCACCTAATGTTAAAATGTAATCACATTATAACGAGCATTGCCTTGTAGGTCACGCACGTTAGGTACGTGCTTTACGATGCACTAACTGCGTCCACCAAACTGAGGCGTTCTGGTGTGAAGCCTCATGTGCCTGTAATAATAATATTATATAACGATACCTGTGTCTAGCAGTGGAACTTTTTAGGCTGATGAAGATAATGATGGTGGGTAATTTGAAATATGACGCGTTGATGTGCTAAGCTCCCTAAAAACAGTTGATGATGATGCCATCCCTCTGAATGTTGTTGTTTTTGTTAAAGGGAATGGCGTTCACAATTGCGGAGCGTCAGATGCTCGGGATCCACGGGCTGCTACCTGCCGTCGTCAAGACTCAAGACGAGCAAGTAAAGTTGTGCCGGTTCTCCATCGATTCTCAAGAGGACTATCTGGACAAATACGTCTATCTGATGGGACTGCTGGTAAGCCTATTTACTACTACATATTATACCAGAAGCCACCAGCGGCTTCGCCGTCGCGTCGTGCTGGAGATAATTTTGCTAATATATTCAAGCTTTGCTATGATCAAAACTTTAGGCACTTTTCTGACAGAGCTTGTTTGGTATTTTTCATTTAGTCAGGTTTCAGTACGCTTTTAAGAACAAATAGTTACCGCTAAATGTTATTTTTAATACAGGTTCATTCAATTCAGTCACGTTGTTAGGGCTGGACTAAACCACAAGCATCCAAACTTTCGTCACTATAATTTTATAGGTACTTTAGGATTTACAATATACTTATGTACATAATTAATATAATAATTTTGAAGTCCGTCTTTTTGCTTGTTCTAGTACTGTCCCAAATCTTTTATGTCTCAAGGGCAATGGGGCGGGCCTCTTTGTTGACATGGAACTGTCTGTTATAAATGTTCCAGCTCCGCAGATCGTGCCCGTCTTCTGGCTATTTCTAAATGGAAGTCAGGTTAAATCTCCCTTCACAGTAGGTCCAAGTATAGGGAGGGAGGGAGGGAGTAGGTACAAAATGACATTCTAGGTCGATGATGATATCTTGCTGACAAAACTGGGGTTGCATCGGTTGGTAATACCAAGTTGCTTCAGTTCTTTGTGAGCTACATGTGGGACAGGCATAATATGTAAAGTACACAGGATGCTAATCGGAACCACATTTAACCAGGACATGTGTGATCCAAGGAAGTAACCTGGGTCTGGGATGTATCATTATGATAAATGATTATTAATCATAATGATAATTATGATGAGGCTTACTTTTTGAACTCGAGTTGATTATGCCGAGGATCTCAAGAGGCTTTTCCTCTTAGGGTTCAAGACTTTAGGTCCGTGGGGTACAGAGGCCTTCAGAGATTTCAAAATTCTGTGTAAATTCTTGACGCGGTTTGATGTAGGATCGTAACGAGCACCTGTTCTATCGCTTCTTGGGTGAGAACATAGCGGACATGATGCCAGTTGTCTACACCCCGACAGTGGGCCTGGCCTGCCAGAAGTACGGCCTGATACACCGCCGGCCTCGAGGTCTCTTCATCGCTATCCACGACAAGGGACACGTTTACGAAATTCTGAAGAACTGGTGAGTTTGAAGAATGGTATTAGATAGATTTTTTGACATTTTAGACTTTCGAAACTATAGCAAACTATCGAAACTATCGTAAAACCTTTAAACACATCTTAGATATTACCCGTGCGGGGCAAAAGGTTTTGCCTATCTAGGCACCTAAATCTGAGTACCTTAGGTATACTGACTAAAGTTTAGTTCATCGGCAGGCCAGAAACAGATGTGCGTGCTATCGTAGTGACTGACGGCGAGCGTATCTTGGGTCTGGGTGACCTCGGCGCGTGTGGCATGGGCATCCCGGTCGGCAAGCTGGCCTTATACACTGCACTTGGCGGCGTCAAGCCGCACCAGTGCCTGCCTGTTCTGCTCGGTAATAAAATATATTTAAATTTTATACATATTAGATCATTATTATGTCATATTATTATACCATAAGTTATAATTTTGTTATTTTTTGTAATTTTTGTCGCATGTCGCCTTTTCTACTCCGCCACTTGGGTTGGCTGGTAGAAAATGATTTAGCATAAAGCCTATCCTATGGTACTTTAATATATTTTTGTGCAATAAATAAAAAATAAAAAAATCCTTATTGTGGTATAGCAGTTGAAGGTCTGAAATAGAGAGTTAAAATAGCGAATGGGAACTGAAAGGTAAGGACGTCCCTAAAAATAATTATAGATGCGTCCAAGGTGGAGCACGCTTAGCCGGAATTACTTACGACGGTCAAGACGAGAGAGCTAGAAAAGTGCAAATTACAAAGGGAAGCAAACGCTTCGTGCGAAAATGTAGAATCATCATCATCATCAGCCTGTAGAATATCAACCATTAAAGGATTATCATTAGAATCCGTACGCCGGGTAGTCCGCAGGTAGAAGAGTGATGCATACCTTAGCATTAGTCATATATAACTTTACCTACCTTAGTATTTATATGAAAATAAGTACTTACTAATGTTCTTACGATAATAGTGATTCAAAAGTTTTTGGCCAAATTTAGCTATCTACTCGAAAATTTCCTACAAGTTAGTTAAAAAAAGTTCGTTCTTCCAGATGTAGGCACAAACAGCAAAGTCATGCTAGAAGACCCGTTGTATATCGGCCTTCGTCAAAAACGCGTGACCGGCAAGGACTACTTTGAATTGGTTGACGAATTCATGGAAGCTGTGGTGCGCCGCTTTGGACAGAACTGCCTCATCCAGTTTGAGGACTTTGCGAATCACACTGCTTTTGTTCATCTCGCAAAGTACCGTGGCAAGTGAGTGACTAATAATAATATAACTAATAGTCAAAATAATAAGTAAAAAGGTATATAATCCTAAAGATTATTGTATCTAGGATCCCCTGTGGCATTGTTGGTATCATGAAATGATTAGCTCTGGGTCAAGCCGGGTAAATTTTTTGACCCAAAAGAATGCTCAATTCAGAACTTTTTGAGTTTTACAAACAAGAAATGTTTTAGCTACCACAACAATTTTTTTTTCCAAATCATTATAGTTAAAAAGGACCTAACTTTAACTTACCCAATAAATTTTATTTGTAGCTACTGCACTTTCAACGATGACATTCAGGGAACAGCGGCGGTAGCAGTGGCTGGGCTATTTGCCAGTGAGCGTCTCACCGGCCAGAAACTGTCTAAGCACACCATTGTTTTCCAGGGTGCTGGCGAGGTAAGACTGGTAGTTTGTGATGGAAGGAAAATTAGCGCATAGAGGCGAGAGTCTGTAGTTTTTATGCGAGTTAAACTACGAGGCCGTAATAGTAGGTAAATTGTTCACCAAGAGGAGAACGTGGTTGATTACCTACTTGCGGACTCGCACTTTCTTACGAGTATAATGCTGCGCGTATAAAATACAGTACGGGTCAATAAATTGCATATTTTCGCATGTTTTTAAGTTTCCAAGTACTTATTTACTTAATTTATTTAACTTGTCGTTACTGATATTAATATAGATTAAAGATAGATAGAAGAAGGGTAAGGAAGATGAGGTGATTCGCTTGCTGTGACGTATGCTTGGTGTCTCGTGTCAGGTTTCCGATAAACTTACTTAACACGATCCCTGTTGGCCAAAACCCGCTATCCATGTATATCGATGGCCGATCAGTTCCAACCACGAGATTCCAACTGTTCTACTCGCATGGTAAGATTTTATTTGATTGTAGTCGTATGATTTACGGATTTTTTTTGTGTTTTTCCGTAGGCTGCTCTTGGTATAGCGGATCTGTCCGTATTGGCGATGGTGGCTGAGGGATGCTCGCTGGAAGAGGCGCGCTCGCGCATCTGGATGTTCGATTCTAAAGGACTCATCGTTAAGAACAGGTAACGATTTACCAATAAACAACAATATACGTAATGTATGTACCTATGCCGTCGCATATTTTAAGATCCGGGCTTTAGTGATTTTAATAAGATAAATAAATAAAGACATTTTATTCATCCAGGCCGGAAGATATGAACGCACACAAGGATCTGTATGCAAAGGAGCACGCGCCAGTCAGTTCGCTGAAAGAAGTTGTCACGGAAGTGAAACCCTCTGTGCTGATCGGTGAGTTTACTCGTGATTATGGACAGTAAACTGGCAACAGAGATGCATAACGTCAGCGTTCGACGTCAACTTTACTAACAACAAGAACTATTTCACATATATATTTTACAAAATTGTATAAACTAGGAATAGTTCCACCAGTCAATCTAAATCGTTTCGCCACCGTCTCTACAACTTTGCCCGGCGTGGCCGCCTCTTTTCAGGCACCTACTGCGGACCATTGTGAACTGTCCGGATTCATAAATAGACATTGTTGCTTGTTTTTTTTCCCAGGAGCATCTGCAGCACGCGGTGCCTTTACCGTTGAGATTCTTCGCATGATGGCAGACAACAACAAAAATCCCGTCATCTTTGCTTTATCTAACCCCACCAGTAAGGCAGAATGTACTGCAGAGGAAGCATACAGCAATACTGATGTAAGAGTAGGTACTATGGTGTAGGTACCTATTAGCAATAACATCGAGACGCAAAAATAGGTCACCTTTCACCATCAATCAACCTTTAAAATGATGCTTTTCCCCCAGAAAAGTTGTCTGGAACAAGACCAAAAAAATATTATGATCGGAATCAGTCTTACTCGTAATCTGGAGGCCTCGTTCGTTAGTCAGGGAGGGAAGGGGGGGGAGGGGAAGGATGCTCCACTTTGAGGTGAGGTTGACTTGTTCAGATAATAAATATGGGCCCCCTTCGAGACTCATAAAACAAATCTAAATAAATAAATTTAAAAATTATTAATTTGGTAATTATAATAAACAATATTTTTTGAAATATACCTATATAATATATTTTTGGCTATTTCGCTCCTTACTCCTCGGAATACTTAAATATTCCAGGATCGCGCAATCTTCGCGTCAGGGTCTCCGTTCCCGGAATACCGCTCGAAGGACGGTCGAGTGTTCCGACCCGGTCAGGGCAACAACGCGTACATCTTCCCTGGACTCGCACTCGGCGTCATCTGCTCCGGGGTTATCGACATATCTGAAGACTTTTTGCTGCTTTCTGCAAAGGTACTGCTACTACTGAGATAATGTTTTGCGGTAATTCCCATTTCTTCTATGTGGCTGTTACGACACAAAACGGTTGAACCTTTTTTTATCCATTTAAAAAGAAAACAGGCCTTTAAATCTACTGTCAGCGGCAACTTTTTCAATCATGCCTCTATTTACGGGCCGCTTTAGTACCTGGGACATGACTTTAGATGGAGAGGCTGGCCTAAACACTTGACAACATGATAAAAATATACCTACTATTGTGATAAAAATATACTTTTGATGTTGGTTCTAAGGCATTCATGCAACTTGATAGTATTCATGGAGACCTTGGGAGCACGAAGAACTGGACCGACATTGTTCCTATATACGCTCTTCTGACGATCAAGATTATACCTACATAAAAACGCTGATGTTGTTAAATCACAGTTTTCTAACTGACAGCCTTTTAAATCTAGTTATACTGACTTTGAAGTAGCCGCAATAGCAGCCATTAGCCTGATGCAAGTCATCATGGTTGCTATCTATTAACTTTTCGCGGGCACTGTGGAGAAAACCAAGTCAAAGTCAAAGTCAAAAGGCATTTATTCAGTAATATCCGCAGGGATCATCTTGAAACGTCTTAAATCTAGGTGAATCTAAGCGCCAGTTCCTCGCGACCAAGCCTAGAAGAACCGGCAAGAAACTTACGGCTTGGTTCCTACCGTTTTTTTTGTATGATCCTGTTACAAAATAATAATAATGTAAATAATGAAGCTCCAGTGTGGTGCCAATCTATCTAAGTCTGACTAAGGACATAGATTTGAAATGATGGGCTTATATACGATCGGTAATATCAGAAACTGGTGAACATATGCATGTTCTTGATGTAGACGAAGCTACTCTAAATTAAGGTGTTGGTAGGATTGCAGTTCAATTCGGCGTTCGGGTCGCGTAATCTATATAATACTTGAATCTTCAGTCTTTGGCTGAAATAGTCTCGCAAGAGGATTTAGACCGAGGCAGCCTCTACCCACCACTGCAACAACTCCCGGAGTGCTCAGTCAAAATCGCCCATAAAGTTTTTGAGCACGCTTACAAAGTCGGTAAGTAACACGTACTTACATTTCCGTCTGTTCACTGTCTTTTGTTTACTACAAAGGCTGTTTTATCATAAGGTAGATGCAATACAAGCAGCATGCCAATTGCCAACTTGAAGTTGGCAATTGGCATGCTGCTTGTATTGAAAACAAGACAAAAATAATGCATTTTATGGAGTCTAATGTTGGGAAGTGACGACATCGGTAACTCGTAACGTTACTTCCGAGGTTTGATTAAATTTTGCTGTAGCAATTGGAGAGGCTGCATGAACTATAGTTTTTTTAGTTCATGCAGTGGTATGGTGTGGTATCTTCGTATTTTATGATTTGGTTTCTTCCATGTTGTAAGAGGTTCAGCTGTGTATACAACAACACAGCCAAACCACATGGGACCGTCCACCTGCCTGACGTCAACCCTCTTTAGGAATAGGTACTTATTTGATAAGGTAGTAGGCAAAATAAATAGGTAAATAAGAGGCAAAATCGAAGGTCTTACCCATAATCCAGTGACATTAATTCTGAAGTAATTGCTTCGTGTTCTTCTCACAGGCAAAGCATTAGTACATCCGCAACCTAAGGATATGGAGAAGTTCATTCGATCGCAGATGTACGATGTCACGTACAGCGCCGCGGTACCGCCTCTCTACCCGTGGCCGAATGAAGCTAAATAGAATGGCTAGCCAATGCTCGTTCGCTTCGAAGCTCGTACGTTCGTTGCTTGTATATTTGTTCTAGTAACGAATACTCGTTATTAACTTTATAATAAAATAGTGATTTAGAGCGATAGCGAAATCGGATCGCTTCACCAAACGAATGACATTGGATAGACGCGCTGTAGGTATGTGATGCATGCAAGCTAATTATTTATATAGGTTTTTACTTTTATCACAACTTTTTGTACCTACCTATGTCTACTTGATTTTGTACAATATAACTTTATGTAGTTACAACGCTGCAATACCTAGATTATATTCGACAGTATGCGATTTATCTTTCTTTGCAACTTTGGTTGGTTTTGAGATAAGTAAAGATTTTTAATGATCTGAATTATTAAGTAATGTACCTATTTGTTTTTGATACATCAAGCAATCTATTATCACATTCTAAACCATCTATGTGTAGGTTTAGATTTAGTGTTACGAGTACATTACATAGTTACCCATTTGGGATTGCATTAATGGTGGCCTTATTGCAGTTTCAATATTTTGGCTATGGACTCCTCCATATTGGTCTTATTGACAAAATGTTTTGACTTCAAAATTATATATAACATAGGAATAAAGATAAAAATCATTGTAATATTTTAAAGGAATTCCCTGATTTTCTGTAAGTTTTTTTGGGACGGACTATAACGCTGGTCCTTTTGTGATACCTACCTATGAATAAACCTTTGACTATGACCATCTATTTACTATCAATTTAGTCTTTTTTTTCACAAGTTAATCAATTAGTATAGTTCATGACTGAATTCATACTCAATCAACCTATATTATTAAATCAATTTTCATAAAACATGATTTGACCTATAAGCACCTACTTAGTTTTCCTGTTTCTGATATGGTTGAAAATTGATTTTCAATAAAAAGACTAGCTAGCTAGACTAGCATTTATGATAGAATTGCCAGATTAATTGCTGTATAAATAAGTAGGTACCTGCTATCAATTTATGTAATTTGTCTAAAATTTCAATAATCTTAACATATTTTATGCAGTCAGCATCAGGAGTTAATTAGGTACTTTTTAATAGGTACCTATTGCGTTTTTTTACCATAGGCTCCATGCAAGTTTTCATAATCTTAATATATTTTATGCAGTCAGCATCAGGAGTTAATTAGGTACCTATTGCGTTTTTTTACCATAAGGCTCCATGCAAGTTTTCATAATCGAGTTTTTACTTCTTAACCATAGGTACCATAGGTACTTAAATAATAATATATGTTCTAATAATGTATAATGCATAAGACTAAATAAAAATTTGTTTAAACATCATTTACTTTTGATGCTGACTGTGAGGCATTTAGAACAACTCAATTTATTTATTGAAAAACTTTATTCATTTTCTTTGGTATAGTACCTACCTAATGTAATGTAGGTACCAATAAAATATGACGCTTTTCTAACACGTGGTTTACCTATGTATTGATGTGAATGTTGAAATAAATTGATGTCTAATTATTATTTCGTTATTTTTAGTAGTCCAGCTTTTAATGAAAGGTTCATTCTGGGAGGGAAGTACTATCACCATGCCTCTATTTCTGCCGCCAAGCAAGCAGGCTTCTATTTGTTCTGTGTTCCGGTTTGAAGGATGTGGTTGCCGAGGAAATAGGTAACGCACGTTTTTTTTGTGGAATGTGTCCGTCGTTCGACGGACACTTGCCAATGTCAAGTGAATTAGGTATATAAATAGTTTTTATTCAAGTCAAGTCAGTATAAAAAAAAAGTAAACTCGGTTGTTGGTTTTGAAAAAAAAAGGTGGCTTTTAATTCAAATCAGGATATCGCCACCTATATAACACTTTCATTTCAATTGATTTCACTTGTGCTAAAGACCTCAAGTAATGTTGGATAAAATATAATTCACTGTTTACTCTATAATAAGCATTTATTTACAAAGAAAATTATGACTAATACAAGTATTTATAATTGGTAGGTATGTACAAAATACATTTGAAACAGTTGAGCTATCTAAAGACCGTTGCAAACGATCTAAAGGTAGCTCAACTGATCCAGATCAGTGCCAATCGGAAGCGTTCCCAAAACACTGGCTGCATTGCCACGCTGAATGGCAATGCTGATTCGTTGTGCCAGATACTCACCAGCTCTCGGGTCACGCGTCGCTTCGACCAGACGCCCCGAAAGAATTTTAAAAACCCGGAGGGCCTCGGTACCCCACGGACCTAGAGTCTCGACTCCAAGAGGAGCAAATCTGTAGGCTCTGTCGAGACCTGCATATTTGCGCCTCTTGAGATCCTCGGCAAAATCTGCCGCCGCGCCAGCCCCAACGGATGTCCTCGACAGATGGGAAGGCGCTAGTGTGTCAACGCAAGTAGCGTCCCACACCAAGGGTCTCCCCACCTCCCAAGGGACAAGGGTCATACCGTCAGATCGTTTACCATCGTCACGCAGCAGACCATTCGGCTCGAGAATGGCTGGCACGTTCACGGTGGTAAAGGCCCGCCGGATGATGTCATTAAGACTGGCGTGGCGAGACATTCGACCGGCGGCTCTAGTACACGATAATCCGTGATGACCAAGCTGGTCAACTGCAGTACCGCACTGGCATTGATGAGGCGCACAGCACCGCGCACCCAACCGTAGACAAGTTGCAATACGGAACGTGACAGGATCCATTAGAGTACCAATGTTATGTGAAGGAAGAGCTTGTAACCAATGTCCTGACTCCCATTTAGAAACTGCTAGGAGACGGGCACGATCTGCAGAGCTGGAACACGTTTGTAACATACAATTCCGTGTCAACTTACACAGAGGCCCGTCCCATTGCCGTTGAGACGAAAGACATGTGGGGGGAGCCGTATTGGGGCAAGCAATATGCCAAGCATTTCGAGCTTCGTCTAGATGAGAAATTTTGAGAGTTATGCCAGGAGTAACCAAAAGAGACGGGGTTAGAATTTTTTGAACCAATGGATTAGTGCTATAGACGGAAGACAAGAAAGCTGGTAGGGCTACACTAGAAATTTTGCGAATACCTAAGCCTCCCAATTTGACAGGTAGGGAGGCCTGCGACCACGCCTTATCATCCAAATAAATATTCAAAACCGATGATAAAGTATTCTTTATTATGTTGTCTAAGCCTTCCACCAGCTCACTGTGTTTCCACAATTGACAACATCGTAAAGAGTATGTAAATTTAGGTACAAAAAGGCAAAACCTAATAATTGTAAAAGCCATATGGCTATTAATATAATTGAAATATTTAGTTTTTTTGTTTCGTTATTGCTAAAAAAACTAATGCTACTCATTCGTATATGCCTACTATGATATACGAATATACACATAGTGTTTATATATGGCAAGGTTTTATTGGGTTAAGTGGGAAATTAAACTGAAATGCATAACTTAAAACAGTCAGTATAGACCGACAGTCTTTATTTTAAATGAATTACTTTATAAATACACAATTGAGAAGTACCGATTCACAACAAAATATTACCTAGATTACAGTGTTCGACAATAATTATCACTTATCACGTTCTTTATTTGCTAACTGTACACATATTTGACTCGCACCGGCCGCGTCCTCGCGCCGCTGCCCTGCCTGGCACGGGGCACGAGGCACGGGGTGCGGGGCACGGGGTACGGGGCACGGGGTACTGGCCATGGGTCCGGGGTACGAGGCCCGCGCCTCCAGCTGGTCCCGGTCACCACGGGGCCCGCGGCTCACCTGCTCAGCGAATGCGAACGTGATCGGGATCCCGTCGCACCCGCGGCTGCACTTGCGCCATTACACCGCGGTCGGTCACTACCTGCAAAAACATACACCATTCAAATACAAATAGAACTGGCCTACGACCGAAGCTTTAGGCAAATTAACATATGTTGGTACTCAAGATCCTTGAGGATGGGGGTAGGCAGAGTCACATCCGAATATAACCTGCCTTAAGCATTAGTGCCCACTATTCATGGATCTAGTAACAAAAAAGATAACGCGATTCGTGCTTTGCGGCTGTCTGCAAAATTGATAAAAGAGAGATTTGAAGATTGTTAAGATTGTGATACCCCGTAATTAGCGCGCGTGAGGATAACACAGTATGGGAGTGGTGGGCGGCCGCGCAGAGGGCCCGTTCAGACAAGCGCGCCGAGCGGCGGCAAGGCAGCGCCGCATCGCCGTCGACTCTGTACGCTATAACAATGTAATTTACAATATTTTCCTACATTCTAAAACTCTAAACATTTGAACGGTATTTATGGAACTCAACTCTAATCGATACCTAATATTAATAAGAAACTGTTTTGTCAACGGATCCGAGAGCGTTCTTACATATATTTAGGCAGATTTTAAAACATTTCTTTGCAAATAACCGCATAGCATTGAACTGTAAAACAAGAACATTTAATCGAATTAGTGATGCGAACTAAATCTTTCTTAGTACATAAAACAGACGAACACAACAGTAGTTAAAACCAAGCAATGCGTCGTTTGAGATTTGACAGAGATGTTAACAGAAATAATCGAAGGCGAAAAAAACGTGTAAATTATCACCATGTCTTAGAAAGTGTTTGGATACGCAATAAAAAACAAAGCTCAAGAAGCGTCAACGATTAAATAGGCCTGACCTAAGGTATGCTGGCCTTGTAAACTGGTGTCCTATAACAAAAGATTGCATGTCACTTATGTACACGATATACGAAATTATACATTTGAAACTATGGTGCTAAAACCAATGTAAAATACCTTCATATTTACAACTAGCTGTCCCGGTAAACTTCGTATCACCGTTTTTTAAATATATAAAATAAATCATCCTTGAGTCAGGAGGGAAAAAAACAAAATTATACAAATCGGTCCAGCCGTTTTTGAGTTTTAGAGAGACTAGCGCACAGGAATTGATTTTTATATGCATAAGATAGATGGCAAATTCAGGCACCGCGGAGAACTGTTATATATCATTGTAATATATACTTTAGTACAATTGATAATACATTGTTGAAACTCTATATTTGCAGCTCTTTATTGAGAGTGTGCTCGGCCTAAGACAATGATTTTATTTTTGACGTACATATTTTGCTCAATATCACGGTGCAAGTTACGATATTGCGCTTACTGACGTTAGTTAGTAAATCCAACATAGGCGTGTGTGGTTATTTACTGTATTTACAATTAAAATTAGGTAAGTCGAGATGCGTGGAAGGTAGTCTCCTATATACAATTTGATTCACAAAGGCACATTCGAAGTAAACAGTTTGTTGTAGAAGTAAATAGTTTGGTTTCCATTTTTTTTTTGGTACTGCTAGCGAGGTACTACTGACCGAGCCTCTGGTGCGGTGGCAGCTTGTTAAAGAAGGGATGCTTGAGCGCGTCGCGCAGAGAGATCCGCTGTGAGGGCTCGTACTCCAGCATGCGTGAGATCAGCTCGAACAGTTGTCGCGACTCTTCACTGTTGTTCTGCAGGTATCTCTGAATCACAACATTATACATTACTATGGGCCGGAGAATCAATAAATCCTGCTTTTTTATGTTCCTACTAACATTTATATAATTCGTAGCTTACAACTTGTAGTTTCAAAATGGGGTCACAGCATTACAATTATCTCTGCAAAAACCATTAAGTCTGTCGATGAGTGCGCTTATTTTTTGAGTATTTGTCAATTTAATATATATTGTAACGCTCTGTCACTATTTTGTGTGTCTACTGAGATGACGTATCATAGAAAAAGTGGAAGAAGAAATCCTGTGGTGCCGGCCCCACTTGATGAGGCTAGGAATTAAATAAAATACGTCATGAAACTTACCAATAAAGGTTTGCAGTTTTCTCTGACATATCTGCCAGCTGACGATTTCTCGTCCCAGTCTAATTTGCCGTGGTAGAAATATTTTGTCCGTGTTTTACGCGCCATTCTGAAATCAATAACAAGAAATAAATAAATGCAGTTTATACTATAAATAGAAGATAATATCGACGTATCTTGCTTTATAGTAAAGCTATAGGCGTATGGATGTATAGTAACCTATAGGTTATCTTTATACACGTCAGCTCGTTCGATTCATACGTCAATTTCCTAAGATAACTGGAAGGTTCGAGAAAGGAGAAAGGAAGGAGGTTCCATCGGTATTGATGAAATCGTTGTACTACTGTTGTTGGTACCTTACAGATGTTGACAGAGTTATTACTAACAAAGGTTACCTAAGAATGATAGTAATGTTGTGTGAAATCCAATCAATTGTAAGAACACTAACTCCCACCCTAGGATTATCCTGTGTTGTGGGTAGTTAGTCCCTTTCCCGGATAATGATGAGATGTAACCACCAGTACGCGTAAATTACATACATTCAGAAATACGAGCTCGTAAAAGTTAGTGTACAAGTTAGTGGAACTTGAAATCGTAAAGCCAGTATCTAAGTAAATGATGAGTGAGGGAAGAGTGGTGCATATGATCGTTGTACCTGTAAGGTATTGGTCCAAGTATCCTCTCCATCATGGCGAGGTGCTCACGGTTATCGTGTGTCTGGAACAGCGTGATGCCGAGGTACAGCTCGAACATGATGCAGCCGATAGACCACACGTCGCACGGCTGCGCCCATCCCAACTCTGGAAACAACACACAACAAATATCATAGCTGAAACACACTGACTTCAAACAATCTCAGTTGGTATGCTCTCTTTTACATAGTAAGATCATTTGAATATCTTTATACGCCGTATACGCGCTGCGTACACCAACGCGTTCAAGCAGCGATGGTCAGCGGTTAAAGAAAAATCGAATTACTAAATAATAGCACATTACTGTAATCCAGCAATGTTTAAAAATACAATACGATACATACATACATACATACATGATACATGGGATGATACGTTATTACCCCACCCAGGTGATATTTTTAGTGACATTATAAAATCTAAACCATTTAATTATATACCCTGACTAAACTGAATGGCAGTACATCAACAAACACAGATAGAACCATTGGTTTTAAAAGTAGGTCTTCAGATATCCACACCTTCTAAATTTAACGTAAAAAAGATACAGGTATAGATTAAACAAATTTTTTATAACACAAATGCAGTCGCGGGCGTAACTAATATTTCCATAGTTATCTAAATTATCGCTTCATCATGCAAAAATAAACAATCTTCTGAATAGATTAGGCAGTCTGCCAAACTATTCGTACTGTTTTTAATGTAAAAGAGTAGCATATATAAAATAGTAATAAAACTTTCTATGATGACAAGGTTTAGGACTAGGATTGGTAATACCAACTCTAGTTTTAAATGACACTTTCACCACAATTTACCAATGCACACAAGGGAAGTTTACTTTAAGTCGCATTGCAACTGTACGCGATAATGATTGAGACTTTTGACCTAAGGTCTCATTGCGTCACGGAAATTTTAAGAGCTCTCACGTCTCATAGCAGTACTATAAACTGTGTTTGCATCTCGGTACACAGGAAAGTTATTTGCATAATAGCAATTTACAGTATTTTATTACCACATAGGACATGGTGTAGGTAAATAAGAAATGAATACGTTCATTTCCTCAGAACACTTGGAATATAACGGATACTAAATATATAAGTTATATAGTCATACTATGAATTCATTATCCTTGAGGATGCCAAAAGGGGTCACCAAAGGTCACGCACATGTAAATATGTAAATTTTGGATATAATTATATTATTGATTGATTGATTGTAGCAATAGGTAGAATTTACTATGTTTAATGCCACTATTTATTCTACATGAAACTAATAATACATTTTCCATGGGTAAAATACAACTGTACTATTTGTAATTTTGCAAAAACAATAAACGATTATACAGAAGCTTATCAACAGGAAAACAACGACATGTCACAACTAATGGGTTATAACAATGCTACAAATAAGAACTCACTAGTTGGTAGTTATTATGAATTCGAATGTAGGTTGCAGCGTATTATTTAGTTCTAATCAGTTTGTTATGAATAAACTTAACACCTAGATTTACCTTGTTATAACTATTGTAAGAGATCACTTTGATTCAATTAAATACGTTTTTTAAATATATGCAGACATTCACGCAACGCTACCTAGCCCCAAACTATGCATAGCTTGTACTATGGAAGCCAGATGACTGATAAAATATTTAAATACGTTTTTAATTGTAAAAACATACTTAAAATACAATATTACACCCAGACAGCGAACAAACACCTATGTTTATTACACAAATGTTAGTTCTCGATATCAATCAAATCCTAGATATCGAGCGCAGAAGGTAGGGCTAACAAACTGAGCTGTGTCAAATGCCTTTTGACTTTGAATAAAAATATTACCAAGTCAAACAAGGTGTTGAAAGTAAGCATGATGATAACATTTGCTGTTCCATACACTTAAACAAATAGGGGTATTGAAATTTTGCTTAGAACAGCTTATCCCCTCTCCGAAATAGTTTTATTACATCCTGTACAAAGTTAGACTAAACAATTTATGGGTGTATAGATAAATGTAGATTATGTTAGTTTAGCATAATGTCTCAGCACAATTGCTTACCTAATATGACTTCTGGCGCTCTGTAGTGCCTTGTGGATACGATTGTGCTGTGGTGCTCGTGGTCAAACGTCGCGCTGCCGAAGTCTATGAGTCTGACATCAGTCCGTTTTACTCGCAGAAGGTCATGTGCCTGGAAATTACACAACAAAATAGTTATATTTCTATGTTATTATATTGGTGGACACTTCACACAACGTTTCTGCATGAACTGCTATGTGATGATTTCCATAACAAGTTTTATTTATAAAGCAAATAAATTAACATGTTAAAATATTTTAATTAATTTATTTATACGTTACTAACTGCCACTCAACGCAGTCTATATCAGAAGTCAAAGCGTAAGCAACATGGAAGAAAGCTTCCTGTTTAAGTGACGAAATCCGATATCAAACTCCCAATTGAGTCAGCGGGAGGTTGTAAGAAAAGACTACATGAACGAAGTCGCGGGTACTTCAATACTCCTACATAAGGCAGCGATATGTTTACGTAACGTGATAAAATACTTGATAGAAAACGCACTAAGCCATGCCCATTTATTACCAGCACATCAAGTTTTCCTACCATAGACGTGAAGTTATGTGAAACGCATCGATCATAATGACCTTATGCAGCAGGAACGACTTTCTAACAGGCAACGAGTAGGGAAAGATGTCCCGCAGTAGCTACCTACTTTCTTCAGCGCAAATAAATTACATACGTAAATATTTGATAGTTCATCAATATCGGATATTACATTTTGATTGAATTAATATAGCTAAGCTTTGAATTGACTAGAAAGCCATGAGATATTCGTACTGTTATAATAATGCAAGAATTAATTTACAATTAGCTGTTACTGTTCATTACAAAAGTGTTTAAACCAACTAAATATAAACTGAAATAATGGATATTTTATGTAGGACACTGATTCGTCACCGTTGTTATAGAGTAAACAAATAAAGTATTTAAGAAAATCGAGTGTTATTAAATAAACGGAACAATGACTTGGGCTAACGGCCACAAATAGAAAACTTATGTTCAATGTTTTGTTCTCAAATTAGAATGGCTAGTGCTAATTTAAGGAGTACAAAAATAGGGCGATGACCTATGCGAACGAATCAAGAGAAAGTTTGAAATTGACGTTTATTGCAGCTTTTGCGAGTAAATTATAATTTACTTTCTTTTTCGTGACATCTAATCAATCCAGATACATATTATAGTTGTATTCTGAGAATATTTTCGCCCGATCAATACGGACGAGTTATATGATAGTAGACGTCGCCTCTGATGTTTGATAACACATCGGACAGTTAGTTTAAACATATGTTAACGTGCTAGTTACACTACTAAGTTAGCTTAGTATGTATTTGATAGCACAGTATTTAACATTTTTGCCGCCAAGCAGCTTGCTATGCTCCAGTTTGAAGGGTGTAAGGTGAAATTACAAGCACAGAAGGGCCTAACACTGTTATGCATCGGGGTGATGGATAGAGTTAAATAAAATGGTACTTTAGTTTAAATAAATACCTTCTTTGAGGGGCTGTAGACTGAGCATGACTCGTAGTCGCTGTCCACGAACAGGATGTTCTCCGGCTTGAGGTCGGTGTGCGTGAGCTTGTTGTCGTGCAGAAATAGCACGCTGTATATCAGCTGGTACGCTATATGCCGGACTTGGTCCAGCGGGTACGGCTGGTAGTTATTGTCTTTCTGCAATACAATTATCTCGTTAATAACTATGTTGTAGGATATTACTTACTTTAAAGTACTAAACAATAATAATAAAATAGCTCCACGACATGAATCCCCAGGCTTGGTAAATACGCCTCAGATCCTTTTGTACCAAAAACCTACTGTAATCAAAGGTACGTCCACGTATAACGTTTGGTACCTACACACCCGCGTTTTGCAGTAATTGGTATTCTGTACATGACGGGTTGCAAGCCAATCGCCGCTGCTAGAATACTAACTCGTTTCCTCACAATGTTTTCCTTCATCGTTTGAGAGCATTGAGCAATGGCACACATACATTTTCGATTTCGATACAAAATTAGTGCACGACCGGATTCAAACCTGTTCAAGCGGGGCACTGTACAGCGACCATCCTTTCAGAGATACAATAAAAAAAAGTCACCTGTGACGGTGTATCATCTCCAATAGATGCAAAAGGCCTATTTACTTTTTAAGGGTGCGTATGGAGCAGTACAAAACATTACATATGGCTTTAAAATATAAATTAGTTAAAGTTTTCTCATAAAGATGCATGCATATAATAATTCAGATGGAACGTCATACTATCTCAGGAAGCAAAGGCAACAGAACGTAGAATACGAAGATTATCGAACTTTATATTAGGAATCTAACTGCAAGCTATGAATAGATATCTACTCTATAGTTAGTTATCGTGCCAAATTTCCGATATTATAAGATACCTTATATACTGTACTTAAATAATCAATATTGTCAGAAATCTTATACAACACACAGCTTCAAACTAAGCGAAGCTTGTACTAAAGGAACCAGTCTAGTGATGGATTACTCGGAAACTTTTTTGATTGTTCATACATACTTAGAATACAATATAACATCCAGACACAGAACAAATATAAATGTTTATCATACAAATGTTTGTTCTTGGTGGGAATCGAACCCACAACCTACAGCGCAGAAGGCTGAGCTGTGAGGCGAGTTAAAACTGGAGAGGTAAGGTTTAGTTTCGAGGGGCTCATCAGTATGGTATGCAGCTACAAGAATGCTAAGTCTGGGGTCTAAATGTGAATCAGACAGTGAACTTAAAACAGTAATAAAGCGGTTACTCACCAGGAAGTCAAACACGCTCTGTCCAAGCATTTCAAACGCGATGCACATATGCCCGTGGTATTCGAACCAGTCTAACATCTTGACACATAAGCTGTAACAGAAATTGCTGTTGTTATTATTGTAATTGAATATAAATTTCAAAATCAAGGGCATTCAAATGTACGTAGAGAATCGAGCGGCAGACGGTAATTTAGTTTCGAGTTGACATCGAGTTCTTCGTTGGCGACGAGCCAGCAAGAAGCCATAACGTCGCATATAAACGTGCAAGGTCGAATATTGTTACATTCGCCGGCGTCAAAGCAAGTCAGCCTCCATTATCAACAATGATGCCGCATCGCCTCTCCACAATTGTATTGCAAAATCATAATTAGGTATACAAAATACTCACTTCTTACAATCAGGGTCAATCTCAGCTAACTTTTCTAATACATTTATTTCGAGTTTTGCAGCCTCTCTGTACTTCTCTACGTTTTTGATTATCTTCAGAGCCATTCTATGCTCCCTGAAAACAAAAAATATAAATTTTATTAAGACAGTGTGCAGTTTACCAGCAAAATATAGAAAGTTCCTTAACTAAGCAAATGAAAATAGAGGTGAATAAATTGACGTAAGACTGTAACGCACACTGCCAGACAATGTATGTCATCATCCGGCGACGGTGGGGCAGCGTACATGTGGACGACATCCACCCAATTTATAAAAAAGACATATTTCATAAAATAAAATAATTTTCTTTCCTATAAAACTTATCAAGATATTGTGTACACCTAGCAGATGCATGCTAGCACCTAGCAGCTAGCGATGGCCAGTACAATTTGAGGTAAACACGCCAGGGTTGTATCTTCAGACTTAGATAATGATCACTACATATATTTGGATTAGACTTACGGAGTGGTACCGTGCAAGGCAGACACAACATTAAACAGATTGTACTTTGTAGCAATACTTACATTTCTAAGTCCTTCACCTCGACCACTTTGCCGAAGGTGCCCTCACCGAGCGTGTCGATGATTTTGTCTGAAATAAAACCGAGCTAAATTACTCATTTGTTAAACAGAACAAAGTCATGATGGAATTTGGCATTGGTTTTTAATGTTTTATTGAGAGCTCAATAAATTAAGCACGATGAATATTGAAAATTCACGACAAAACGAACTCTTAATATGCTTTTTGTTGACCAATGGTAAGATGACGTTCCAACATGACTCTATGGAATGTTTTATGTGGCTTTTATCGAGCAATTTTATTGTACATTATAACATTTAAACAAAATTAAAAATCAAAAGTTTAAATTCTTCTTTAGGACGAGTCACTGAACTGCAAAGGGCATGGCTGTTCGAACAGCATAAGACAAATCTTTAGGGGCTTCTGTATAGTGTAAAGTGTAAACGTTTCAGTGACGTTTATAAAGTATATAAATGTGTGTATCGTGCATGAGTAGTGTGTACTTATGTTGTCTGTGTGTATAATTGTTTGCATAGTTATGTTGTGGACACGAACATCTCGCTCCCATGACATATCCGGGCCAGTAGAAGAGGTGTCCGTCCTTGTCGTCCTTGACGGAGGAGCGTGCCCGGGAGCTCTGCAGGAGGCAGGGTCAGCGTCCAGAGGCAGGCAGGGAGGCAGGCAGGCGCAGGCAGGCAGGCATCGCGTAGAGGAGTCCGCCGCACGCAACGCACCGCACCGCACCGCACCGCACCGAGGACGCACCGCACGCACCACGCCACGCCACATGCCACGGAGAGCGCGCCACGAGACCGCCACGACCCGAGTAGTGTTGTACCCAACAATCAGACAATGGAACGGTTGCCCGTCAGACAAGCGACAATTGGAATGGTGTGTCGTACATGCTGTTATAGAGCAGACGGGTGGGCGCTGCGGAGGCGGGAGCGAGCGACCGAGCCGGCCGCCTCGACCGCCCGCCGCCGCGGGACGAGGACGGGACGGGACTCATGGGATGGGATACCTAGCACATACCTCTAGCATTCGACAACACACGCACAACCTTTCGAACATACTTTAGGATAAGTGTCCACCCGAACCTGCCTTTAATGGTTTCAAAATCACAATTGCATACTAACACCAGGAATCAAACTCTTAGAACTTCGTTTATTTTTAGAATGAGTAAATATTTTTACACATAAAAGAGACATTTTCCAGTTCCAAATACGCACGAAATAATTTAACACATGCCCTATCATAGTTAATTTAAGGCTCAATCATTTCACACAGTTAACTTTGCTGTTAGTGACAGATTACTAAGTAAATATTTGAGAATCCTACCCTCCAGCATGTTACGTTTTGTATCGCTTGTTAGTGATTAAGTTTTCTACCCACATTAATGTTCAGAAATGCATGCGATTCAAGGGACTGACTTTTTTATTCGAAATGCATTTATATTACCAAAAATTACGTTACAACCTGAGGTAACAACAACAGAACTAGGTATTATTGGTTGTTTTTTTTTTATTCTAGTCGTTCCTTGTGCAACTACAAGAGCAAATTATAATTAAAATATCAAAGGTATTTTGCTTATTTACGCTTTTTTTGTACTATGGAAACTAGACATGGTACATTTATCGTAATGTTTTGTTTGATACTCATACATAGTTGTCAAGATTGATTTCAGTAATTTACTTCGTTAGAAGTATATTTATATAACCTATGGTTCTTCATAATTATCTATTAACAATAAGTAATTAGATTTGGGTAATGTCTAATAGAGTATTGAAAATAACGGACCGGGTGTTTGTTAGCGGCACACAGAGGCGCAGGCGGTTGGTTAGCTTGTGCTTACAGGCGGCGTCACCGCACGCCGCAGCAGATGGCGCGGCCGCTGTGGCCGGGTGCGACTGCGCAGCTCCGGCGGCAGCGTTACGATGTCCCCCACGGCAAGAGGCTCCGGCAAAGAAGACGTGCTCGTTTCGTTTCCCGTAATCTTTACGTCCTTGTCACCGATCCGTCCATAAGCTTCGTCAAGATGAGCGTACTTCATTATCAAGCCCTGGATCTCCTTCCGTTTGGCTTCCCGCTCGCTGACGATTCTATCTCCTACGGGAGTTTTATCGTCATCATCCTCGTCGCTCGATGGAAAATAAATTTGTCTTTGTTTACCGATATCCCGCGCTGGAGACGACACAGGAGTCTTTGTTGATATTCGTTTCGAGTTAAGACCTTTATTGCCAAGCGGTGGCGATATGAGATCTCGGGTGCTTTGTATGCTGATATCTATTGGACGAAGAAATAGCTTTCCATTTTTGTGATCGTTATTCTGACTCTTTTCAGCTCTTAACGATCTACGCTGATGTCTTTTATAAATACTATCTCTATCTTTGCCATAATAAGTTCGATCTCGTACATCGAAACCATTTTTAAGTTCATCTTTATGTTTATTTGATAATCTACGGTCTGAAGTATTTCTGAATGGGGTTTTGTCTCGAATTTTCTCCGTAGAAAAGTTATTTCTTTTAAATGAGTTTTCACCAAATACAGCCGTCGTAAAGCTTCTCATTAATCCCCTTGGCGGTTCTGGTTCCAGGGTTTTATCACGATCCTCTTTTTCTTTTCTAGCCTTTTCCTTCTTTTGTACTGCGATTCTGTCTAACACAGAAGAGTATTTGTCTTCCAGACGACTCCGAGTACTGCCCAAGAAAATTGCGCTTTCGATGTTATTATTGGCTTCCTTCAGAGGATATCGTTTAGTGAACGGTGATGATTTATTATCTTTCATGTGCGCTCTGCGAAATGAGTCACTACGTCCCAAAGCACTTATGCCGGTAGTAGAATGCAAAGGTGATGTGTTAATACGGGACTTAGGTGCTCCCAGGTAAGAAAATGGCCGTTCTCCGTTCATCTTTATCCCGCTCGGCACAGTAACACTTGAGGTAAGAGATGTGTAGGGGGAGGTGTGCCCATTACTCTCATAACGGCGAACGTTCGTCAAAACGGAATTGTTATTAGCCCGAAATTTGTCATCAAACTGAGATCGTGCAGCTGAAAGCTTTGTGTCAACTCCAGCTTCTAATTTCTCCGAGGGTCCTCGTCTAGTAAGCCGATTAATAAAGCTTGAGTATCCATCAGACAGCAGTTGCGTTACACTAGTGGTCGACGAGCGGTTGTATCGTTGACGCCGTGGGCTAGTTGTACCGGTCGCGCTAACACTAGCCATTTTAGTAGGGTTTTTTTATAGATTTTCGTATTTACAATAACTTTCACCCCGGATGGATCACATATTTCATAAACATTATAACTGCACTTTCAACACGGGTAATCAAAACATGTTGGGGAACTTCCACTGCTATGCACCGTGTTATACTTCACCATCGGACATGAGACTGAGGCTATCTAGAGATTGAGAGCGTACCTAAGAGCGAATGAATTTCAGAAAGATCACTAGCGCAGCCGAGTGCGGCCGTCGGTGCCAAGTAATGGTCGCGGACTAAAAATATCGGCAACCCGTGGGAGCGCCCTCCCGCGCACTCCTGAGGTGCCCGTCGCGAATACATTTCTTCACATTACACATCATTACCTACGTCTTCGCATTTTTGTAATTATGTTAACAATAATGTCAATTTCTCCCAATAAACAAGAAAACATGCGCCATAAACCATGACAGAAGAATGCCGGTAAGCGTGAAATAAAGCGCTGTATCCTCCAGTTTAATGATGTTGCTATACAATTATCACGAGTGTTGCATCGACTTTCTTTGAACGGCGAGGTAAGCCAAGACAGTTCTGTCAATAAGAGGTAGGCAATTAGGTCAGTGGAGCGTGAGCGAGCTCTGAACAATACCGACGGTGCCACGGGCGGTATTCGACGCTCGCGCACGCGGCCAACACGTAAGACAACAATCGCAAATAGTAAGTAGGTACATAGTTTTCACTTATTGTATCATAGGTCAGCACAGATTTCATAAAAAAATATCACAATTTTATCATCGGAATTTTTTTTTTTTTATTTTATCGGAAGATTATGTCGTGCGTTATCTTTAATAAGTACGGGCTGTAAAAGCGTTCTGAGCCGAACGACCAGCATGCTCCGGGAGACTCATCTTGATAGAACACGATACACGGTTGCTATACGTGCTGTTACCGATACTCTTTTCTGCTATTATTTAGATCAGAATAAAATAGTAATATTAACTACAAATCAAAACATTAAAATATAAAATAATTTTATCGTGGACTTGTGAAGTCTACATTTGCGAATCAAAATGACCATTGTTTTATTTAGAGCAATATAGTGCCACCATGAATTTAAAACATCTGTTGGCATAGATTAAGTGCTCGTAATTTCCATTCGAATAGTTTACAATTCGTATGTTAGTCGTTTTCATACCGTTTTTAGCATTTAACTGGAATACTGCATACCTTCGGCTGAATTTATCCGAATGCCAACCTTGGCTACGACTAAACCGAAGGTTGAGAGTACAACAGAAATACTTTTTCTTTGTTTTAAAAACGACCAACCTATTTGCGTTAACTTTCATTAACAACGAAGAAATACGTTCAAAAATAATGTAATTGGTTTAAGTTTCAAGTATGGATTCTCAGCTGCTCAATACAATACCTAAGTCATTAGCTCGCTGATAGCACCACTCGTAATCGGTTTATCGAAATGTATGGTTTTAAAGACGTAATCTTCGTAAGGGTCATCTACATATCATCGCATGCTTCACAGTACTGCATAGCTGTCACAACAAAAGCATTACGTTACATGCACGTACATAGTATGTAGTTTGAACCATAAAGTTGAACTAGTCAAGTCCCTCTCTTGTACATCAGGTATGTCGTCCTATTTCATTTCAAAAGACATTTTCTGAAGGTTTTTGTGCGTGTTATTATTTTTTACCATTGTCTGTAATGTAAACGAAAAATATGTCAACAGATTTATCTGAAGTTTTATAAATCCTTTATGAATTAGGCAGTAAGAGTTATAGATCGAAAAATTATGTGTATTCATCAAAGAGCTGTTATGCTCATTTTTATAGCTTGATAGATTGCACTTAGATAATGTACCTACCTACACAATAAGATTTAACTTTAACAATGGTTTCTCGCAACATAAATTTTCTATTTTTATTTATTCTGTTCAGTTTCAAATACTGATACTTTAGTGAAGTCAAAACAATGTCGTAATTAGATCGTACTCTGTTACACGAGCTGTACGCGTGAATGCTATCAAAAGCATAATAAATGTGGGGCCAAGTTTCCTCGTTTATATTTTAAAGTTGTGTACTTATTTAAAGCGTCATATAATATTGTGGCATATTTTATTAAAAAAATCTAAGCAGCTATGTTTTACGTACAAACAATAGGCGTACACAAAAAAACATCTTCTGGTAATGAATACCAAATGATTTTTTATTTTATTTTACCGGATAATTAGTCAATTAATTTTGAGATAGGTGTCAAAAAGTTGTGCGTTTTCATGATGTCTAGTTATTGAAGATTTATGTGCAAACAACTACTGATAAGATCAATTCATAATCGCTAATAAATACTGTAAAACTGCAAGAAGTATTTCTTTGCATTTGCAGTTATTTTACTTCTCAAGGTGGAAAGAGAACTGTTAATCATACAGTTGGGGTGATACCACGAAGGGAACGGTAGGTAAATAAATGAACACAGGTAGAACATCTTGTTTACCCTTTGTCCCGTAGCGTTTGTATCTTTCTAGTTAAATAATAATAAAGTAGCGTTTACTTTTTTATAACCAGCCGTAATCAGAACAAGGGATTTGGAAAGCATACAAAATGATGACGGTGTTTACGTAGATAGTACTGATTCTAACTATTATAAGTACTAAATCTTGTGAAATTTACAGAATGAAATAAGTTTACCACTAAAACATGCATATCGGTAACAGAAGCACAAGCAAATGTTAAATAATTGACAAGAGTTAGTAAGTTAATATGGGTTGTAGGATTTATAATTTGAGGCACTTAAACTGACCTTTCCAACCAGTCGACTACAAGCTCCGTCTACATCAAAAAGGATCTCGGCTACTACAGAGAGTAGTTTCGAAACATCGTGCCACTTGCACCCGTGATCCTTGAGAAACCTCTTGTAAAGCTCGTAAAAGGAGGTAAGCCTAAGAGGCACACGCGCGCGATATTGCTTCGTTGCTACTTCTGACATTATGCACTTGCACTGGCACTAAACCGATGATTTTAGTTCCTACATGTATATACAGTATATCAGTAAACACCCGTTTTATGTAGGGGCGGGCGAACTCACGGCCGGTTGTTACACAACTGTGACTTAGCGATACCGCCACACTTATACCGCCGAATGTAAAATGATCACTAAAACGACGCAGCACTGAATTCAGATTAATCCAATTATAATGGTTATGTTGTACAACTGTATGAAAGAATGCATACAATTATTATTTAAACAATAACAACAGATGGCGGATGGCGTCAATAACCGCACTGATCCGAGACGGAGACTAAACTAAAAAGATGCTCGACAAAGAGGCACTTTTAATTAACGATGGCGAATGAGACAATTGTAGTCGAGCTTTCAGTTTAAACAGGATATATCCGCGTCCAACTGATGTGATACGACTCACGCGCTTATTCACCGGAGAACGCTTTACAAGTAATCAGTTTTCTTCGAACTATCTTTTTGAATCTCATTCATTTAATAATAATTTTGTTTATAATACGAGTAAGAAGAATGCACATTATCGGTCTGTCACCTTTCGAGTCAAAACATAAATATTTAATAATAGCAATAATATAAAATTATCAGTAATATAAAATGTCAAGATAGTGCGAAAGATACCTGGGCGTGTTAAGTCGCGCGCTCCGTAGACACTGGTACGTGCACTGTAGTGTTTATGTATGAAAGTACGGCTCTTATGGTAACAAGAGCAATATCGGCAAGCTGCAAGGTCGACCGGAAGGAACTGGGCATTACCAAATAGATAGGTGGGTAAGACAACAGGCGCACCATATTTATCAGACCATATCAGCCTGACCGCCTCGCCCGCCGCACACTGCAGGGCCATATTAATGTTATACGATAACAAGTTTTACTCTAAAGTGCTCACTTGACCCACAGCTTCTAAAAATAATTACATTTACATTTTTATTATAGTAGAAAATTGACATTATTCCAATGAAATGTGTATTTATTCCATGGTTAGTTCTCCTATTTGAATTTTTTGAACCTGTGTATGTGTATGGTATTTATTATATGCATCATAATTTTTTTAATGTGATACTTTCTTGTTCATGAACTCATTATAAAGATTGTATTTGATTTAAGCCGGTTGAAACAGGTTTTTAAATTAATAGATATAGTTTCACAACAACAATTGAGGCGTACGTTGCGTACGCTTGTTGATTACTCTCGATTAAGTCAAAGTAGTTACAGTAGCACAGTTATTTAATGGAGATCATTTAAATATTATGGTGACACAAAACTTTGAAATGACTATTGAAATATGGAAAATTATCCCCATAAGAGTCTTGTATGTAATGTATGTATATTGTATTTGTTTGTAATTAGACCGATTTGTTTTGTTTTTATATGACTTGCTGATGGAACAAGCAGGTGGCCCACCTGATGGTAAGTAGTTGCCATTATCTATAGTGATAGTATAAAACGTTTAGTCATAGCGATACCTAGCAGGTCACGTTCGTAGGCACATATGCCTGAAATTTCACTGGCACCCATACCATTTAACGGGAACACAGCAAGCAGCGTGGCGGCAGAAATAGGCATACTTTAGTATAATAATATAATATATTTTAGCGTTATTCCGTTTTAAATCGATCATTTTTGCATGTAACATAACATACGAATATGTTTGGTGTATCCTAGGTGAAGGTGATCATCGTGATACTATTTCTGCGCGCAAACGTCGTTATATTCAAAGCAGTTAAATTTATAGCAAGTAGCGCCATCTAGTATTTACCATTAGAACCGCATAGTTTTATGCCAGCTGCTTTTCTATTTTTGTCTTCAATCAATAAACACGCCGATTCTTTGCTATAAATGGACTACCAAGGCTTCAACTGCATAATTATATATTGTTCAGTATTTTGAAACTATCATCCCTTACAATTAGAATTTTTATTTTATGGTTAAAGCTTGGATGTAGTTGCAAGCGGTGTTTATAAGTTTTTTTATACATATAAGACATGCTATGGCTGCACAAAAGGATGCGATTCTAGCTTCGAGTGGTTAATAATTTATTGTTAGACTGTGGGATCAGTATCGCCGTGCTGTGCAAAACTATCCACCCACCTGTATTCTAGTGAGCATGGATAAAGCATGCAAAACCTTGATACTAAATCAGTCTCACAAGATGTAATATTGTGACAGGCAACAAAAACAAATAGATTATTTTTAAAAATTCAGGTTCTACGAACCTAACCCCAAAAAATGCCCTTATTGTACAGAAAGTACAAGATTGTTAAAACAAAATTTGAAACCATTGTGTAATATTGAATTACCAAGGATGCATAAATACAATCCTTGACCTAATAATATAATGCTAAAATAGATGCGCATTGCTCCCAATAGCGACGTGCTGGCAGCGCTTGCGCATTACTTTTAACATCGTGATATGAATTCATTCAACTCTGGACTAGTAATTTTGAAATGAGTGAAATGGCTGACCTCTACTTCTTTAGTTTGTTTCTCTGGTTTCAGTTGGGATGCCTGCACTGGCGGTGGAACTGACGCGAAGGAGCACGACGGCTGAGGTTCCACAGGGCCTTGTTGGTTCACCATAGCCGGCGCTGACGAAGGAGGCTGTATACTTTCTATAGTTTGTACACATATCTTCGGCGGTTCTAACTGTTTAACCGGAGAAGATGGTTTAAATTTTAGCCATGACGTAGGTACTGCCGGTGGAAGCGGTACGTTTTGTGGCGTTTGTATTACCGAACCAACCTTATTGTTGCTTGTAGAAAGGTGTGCAGGTATCTTTATGGTATTTGCCTGCGAAATATTTGTTCCCGGAGTAATAATGGTTGGATGTGTTTCCTCGTTATTCGCTACCTGCATTAATTCTTTTTTCGTTGAATGGTCTACTTGAAGAACTTCTGATGGTACGCACTCGGGTATTGGAATGGAAGGCAGTTCACTCAGAGGTAGATTCGATGAAGATTTGGAAGCCGCATCTTTAGCTTCTTTTTCTGTGTTCATCTTATTATCAGTAATAATTTCGGAATTAATTTCAATCTTAATCTTAGGCACATCAACAGGTAGTGGTGAGATTTCATCTCTACTTTGTGAAAAATCTGTGCTATCACAAGAAAGTTCATCAAGGCTTTGTACAACATCGAGTGCTGAAGCTTCATGATAATCAGTCGAGCAAGGAGATGTGTCATCGTTTGTATCATCGCCACCGTCAGGCATTTGCGAACTTTTACTGCTAGGAACAAATGCCAAGCTAGATGTCACATCATTTGAAATATCAGCATTAACTGATTCTTCAGAACGTACAGAGGACTCTTTATTTGGAGCAGGTTCGACTGCACCAGCTTTTTCGTGATCATTCACTGCACTGTTCTCTCTTCGAGCAACATACAGTTCTGTTTCTGGTTTTGTTTCAACAATTGAAGTGTTATTATCACAGTGAGCATTATTGTCAACATTTGTTACAAGTGTATTTTGAAGTAGATAATTTACTTCGGTATTTTCTATTCTAGCTTCTTCAACTACAGGTAAGCTCATATAAGTTGGTATGGCATAATCCAAATCAGTCAAGGGCATATAATGAACACCGTCTGGGTCTCCTACGGGTGCTTCATACTGTGGAGAATAATATTGAAATCCTATATTGTCACTACCATAAACTGACCATGGATCATTCGAAGGTATTAATGGCAACCCGTCATAATATAATCCGGCATTGAAGTCACCATCTACATAGTCTGGTTTATAATTCCAGTTCGGGACAAATGCATCTTCAAAAGCTAGATAGTTTTCAGGTAGCATCACCATAGCATGATTGAATTGTGTCGTGTCCAATGCTATTGAGCCGTCGTAGAAGGGGTTGTTTAGCACAAGTTGAGGTGGTTCTAGGGGAGCACATTCTACAGTCACTTCTGCTTCAACAAACAATCCATACTTTGACAGGTCAGGTTCAGACCTTCGATGTCGCAACGCACAGGAGTCAATTTTGTTATCAAGACGTGAAGTAAAAATATCAGATATATCAAAACTATGTGTCCTTCGTAGATAGTTTTCCGGTGGCAAATCATAGACGGATTTATCTATTTCGAGCACGTTGTTCTCAACTTGACCATCAAATGTTTCACCATAGGTTGGCACGCCCACGTTGTTTATTTCGTGTAAAGCTTCCTCGTCGTTTGTTTGAGTACAAGTTTCAGGTGGTGGGTAGAAGGAACCAACGTCAGAGATGTCACTGGGTAGCAGCACTACGTGGGGCAATGAGGGAGGAGGTCCACAAAAGAGCAAGTTGTTGGGCGGTATTCGCGGTGGTTGTGCGGCCATGGCTCAGGCGGTGGCCGGCCGCAGCCCAACGGACGCGGCGGACTCGGATTTTTTTGCGACAGAGACGCGCCAGGCGGCCGGCTGAGCTTTGAGACTGACTGAAGGTGTACAGAGTGACGAAGGCGAACGCAAATAGCACGGGCGCAAGCGCGACCTCCTCGCCGTCTCTCGCGCACATCTTCACGGGCGATGGCGCACGCGCACGCGCAGTCGCAAGCCAAACCCGTCCCGCATGTTATCCCAAACAGGCACGCTGACGTTTATGCTTTATTCTGGTTCCGCACTATGCTTACGACAAGTACAAGACGAGGACACCGAAATGATAAAGAAACTGACACAGGTTTTAGGGTGAACACTTTTAATGACGAGTGTTGGATTTTCACATCATTCATTCGTCATCTAAAATATACTTGTATGGAACAGAATACTGACCTGCTCCGGAGAGCGCAGTGAAGACTCGTCGCGATGGTGCCTTCTCCGCCTATGCGACGTAGGCGAACGCCGATGATGCGACCGTTTGGAGCGCTCATTCCTCCGTCTCCACGAATGCTCCGAGCTGTGAAATCATTCATCGATAGGCTGTAGGGTTAGTGATTAAGGGAATTGAACGAGATACATAAAGTAAACGTTTAGGTGAGGTTCAGGTGTGCGTTAGATTTGGTTGAACAGTAGATTACTAACTTTGATGTACGGTCATAGCCATAATGAGGGTCCGCAAGTTGTAAGAGATGGTCTGATGACGGCAAACAGCAAATGCTGAGAACCGCCCGAATGGAGCTCCATCTCCACGATCTCGTATCTATGATTTTGTAGCGTCCTAACTCTGCGCTTTCAGAAATAAATCGTACTCGTTTGTTTAATTTTTCACACAATATCTAATCTACCTACATCACTAAGTGAACAAAAAACGTATCCACAATACTAAATTGTGACAAAGCAAGGTTACAACGAACTATTTATCCAAAATGCGGGTGAACAGTTGTAAGTTGCGCGAATCTATTCAATGAACGGTATAGGAATCTTGGGTACAGAGAAGGTGGAAGATGCAACGGATGTGAATGCGGCCACAGAATTAATATGTCACAAGTGGTTCACTCGGTGAGGACCCGGCACGGGCTGCGGTCGCGGACGCACTGCCAGCTTCTATCCACCGATTGCGCACGAGATACTTAGTTTAGTGAAGTAAAACGGTATACAACTAAATGGTCGTTTCAAAACAACCGTCATCAAATCTAACAATCGAAACCGCCACGTTATTTATGGCAAAATCATCTGTCTATAGTGCTCAAAGCTGGTCAGAAGATCCGGCGTTTTAGTAACTCGCACCAATCATAATTATTATGATGAAGATAAAACTTGCCATTTAACTCTAAGTATAAGTAAAGTTATTAAGCTGTTGACAATGCTAAAAGCAGAATTGTCTGTTTTTTTTTTCAAAAATGTTTTTGTATTTAATCTAGAAGAGCCTGGAATGCATAGAGTACCTACTTACTTAATATGTACTCGTATTATTTTAGATAAGTATGTAAAATGTCTATATGTAGTTTATATCTAAAATTTTATATCCTTAAGTGCAGGTAAGCACGATAAAAACTAAAAAACTATCTAAAATTATTATATTATATCTAACTTAGTACAATGATAACATCGATACTTAATTACAGTGTTTGCAGACTTTGCAGTAGGCAATGTAATATTTTGATCACCTACATTTTGCAGTCGATTAAAAATTATTTTTGCAAAACAATGTGTAAGATGACAACCAAAATCACACGTTATTTTCAGTGTTTTGTTGCAATAGTTGTTATTTTATTATGTACCAAAAATTACGGTTATTGCAATCTCTAGGCACAATAGAATGGACTAGAAAAAAAAAATTCTTCACAACAACCGAACAAATAACTGCAATGTATATATACATATATGGAGTATAATTTTCTAGTCTGTAAGTCGACGGCTAAACACTACAAAGTCAAGACATAAATATTTATGAGAGCAAATGTTTTATTTGCGTCCCTATATGCTTTGATGAATGCTATGATTTTATTCAAAGCAAATTTAAATACCTTTAAAGCGGTTAACCTAATTAGAAATATTATGAACCTTCCACTCAGGCTGGCATCCCAACAAACCCAGACGATTCCTTGAGCAAGATGCGTGGGCATTGGTGATCTATGTCAAGCCTAATGTCTCATTGTTTAGCAGCAGCAACAGACACAACAGGTTGAACTTGAACAGATAGAATATTTGGTTGACGTAATAAAATGTGCAAGAACGAACCCTAATAAACGACCGAAAAAATAATGCGGGAAAGTACCTTTTACTATTGATTGACCGTATGCAGGTATTTTATCCCCAGTAGCAACATCATTAGGTGTTTGATGATACTCATACCAACATGTATTGCAATTACACAAAGCGTGTATTTAAAACAGAGTACATGATAGTTGTATCAATCAACGTTTAACAAAGCAACTCACGTCACTCGTCCATGTGGTTGCGAATAACAAACACCGGAAAATTCACTTTCGACGACCAACGACACCAACATAATCGTCAACGCGATACAGTGTAGGTACCAACTAGAATGATGTATCTTACCTACCTACACAAGAAGATTTAATGCAAACAGGTTTTTAGAAAATTTTAACTTATATCACAACTAAAAACCAGTCTTCATAATTAAGAAGTTTATGTATTTTATTTGTAAATTTTATCACATATATATTTCATTATTTACATGACGTTAAATATTGCGGCTATCTACTCTTTCATATAAACCAGGTAGGAAACCTCAAGCGGTTGTTAAAAGAAGGTGAAAGCGAGCATGGATGTAATTCGCGACTGTGTTGTCGTAACGAAGGCTTTACTTGAACATGGCGACGCGACATGACCAGCATAATACTGTCTCATAATGATACGAGTAAACATTAGTAGAAACCGTAAGAAAGTTCCTATAATTGGCAGCCCAACTACATAACACGAGGAATAGTTTAAGTAACGCACAGCCCAGACATGATTATCGACCATTAGCGCTGGTCTGGTTATGTCTCAATATTTATTGGTGTTCAATATATGACCAAAGAAACAGTTCATACAAGAGTAAATCCTAGGTACTTAGAAAAAGCAATAAAGAACAACGTTAATTTGCAATGCGGTCAACGTTAAGCCACGAACGGTATTCACATAACGGTTCTTTATATTTAGAAACACCGAACACGTGTATAGGATTGAATCATCTTCTCTGTTACTGTTTAACTGGTGTTTCCGTAATCTTGGTTTCGATTTCACTAGCATTGATATACCTCATTCGGATACTGTTAGTTTTAAATTAATCAATAATAGCTGTACTCGTAAAAGCTAGAGCTTGTAAAAAAAGTATTGAGCCGAATGACAAGTGATGTACAAATGAGGTACAAATTGAAGTGAAGTACTTTCTTCACTTCCATGACCATAACGACCATTTCATTAGCGTACGTACGCAGACCTCACAAAATCCCTACGAAACCTCACGATGCTTTCGATGACGAGGTGGCTGTTAATAAAATGGCATTGTGTGGCCGTTTATACTTACTTCAAAAAATGATACAGTTTTGATTTAACGCTGCGCCCAATTTGTAGTCTACTTTTTAAACTACGCGAACAATGGAAACTTATTCTCATTACGTCATGACGCCTACCAAGTTGACAAATTCTTTCCAAGCGTATAAACAAACCAAGACAGGACCTTGAATGAAACATTCACTACTGTGAACACTATCGAGACGAATCTGAGCTGTGGCGGAGCTAGGCGCCCACGAATATCTAGCTATCCTAAACTGAATTTTTGAACGAAATTGTCATTTAGTTAAGAATTGTTTTAATCATTTCCGAGGTTAGTGTCGACTGACTGACTGATAGTATAACAAATTGCTTAAGCATATTAATTAAAATACAATAATTGCCATAACTGAAGTATGGGATGCACTTTGCGTGTTGTTATCTATCAATCAAGTATGAGTATACCGAATGAACCGTGCAACTTACAGTATATAATCAAGAAAATTCATACAAAGAGTTAGAATCTGATGTTATCAAGGTACGACGATACACACGTTTTTAAACATATTTTAGTGAAATAGCGATAATGGACGAAGACATTAAGCAACCAGCTCAGCAGGACGGAGTAAAACGCAGCAGTGTGGTGAGTCACAGCAGTTGTGTAATGGTTTTGCACAACCAGTCAGGGTTATCGTTGTTACTGCTACAATGAACATTATAATTATAATATTGAATCTGAAGCTTTATACACAATCAATGTAACGAAACTTCAAAAATGCACATGCCCTCATTAGAACAAGTTTGGAAAAAGAAATTAATTTAATCAAAGCTATTGTGTTACAGTAATCTATTTTAAGACTTATTTAGCTCTTAGTTAGATTGATATAAAATACATATGTTGTTTATTTTGTAATATTTGTTTAACAGTGTTCATGTTTTTCCTTAAGGGAAGGAAACACAATAATAAATGAAAACCTTTGTGTTACTGCTAAAGGCCTAAATAATGAACAAGTCTTAAGCGTACTTTGAGACTTCTAATTTATAGGTGCACTGGTGTCGATTCTGTTGTTTCATTTTCATAAATTGACAGCACTAAAACTATAGCCACTCTTGTTGTTTCTGTTTGTTAAAAGAGACGGCAGCATTATTTTATTGCGCACAGAAATATTTACAAAACAGTGATTACAAGACATGTACAAAGGCGAGCTTTACCTTAGAAATAGTTTTCTTCCAGCAAACCTTTCGAGCAGAGAGAAAAGTAAAAATAAGGTGATAGAGATGTGTACATTTTAAGTGCTATCTGATTTAGGAAATTGAACAACAGAATAAATAAATATATTCATTCCCTAGGAATTTTTGAACTGAAGTGAGGTGGTTAAGTCTGTACGGAAACAATTGTAACGTGGTCCAAGCAACGTATTCTACCGTATTAAGTATAAATTGAATTTGAAAAATATGTATCATGCTTAACTTTAACTTAAATACAATATTTAGTGTCCTCTTATAGTGAAAGTGAAAAGTGTAAATTGTCTCTACGCAATAAAGTACATAAAAAAGGCTTTCATATTTTTTTTAACTAATCGTCATTTTAGTGTTCCTATAAAACTATATTTCGTCCAAATAATATATAATTTATGTTTAACGTAATCGTATCTCTAACGCACATTCTACGTGGAGGATTGAGGAAGGTAGCTATGAAATTTAAAACTAGGAATGAGAGCAAGGGATTGATTGTTAGTGGGGAATCATGGTATTGTCATGTCATGGGTACATACGATACGCTCCATTCGTGATCTCGCATGTTCTTCTGAAAAGTGGCAGATTTTGGCGTCCAGGAGTCAACCCCGCGATAGAGGGCTGGCAGCTCAGCTACCTTCACTTCAAGTCTTTCCGCGAGCCTCTGCTCTACCACTGCCTTAGGACCGCTAGTCAGGGGGCGTTGTTGTTCCTTAGAGCGTAACTCCAAGCCATTGTATCCGTTTATTTTATCGCCATTGCAAGACGTTACACTTTTTGGGCTATCTGTGGTGAGCAATTTGCTTTTAACGGTTTCAGCTTTACTGTAATTTTTATATTGCACCGATTCTGTGCCATTCGCTGATCGCGAATACTTCAGAGAATCGTAAGTGTCGCCATTGAGGCTGCTATATTCGATGTTGTTCAGATTGACATCTCTTTCGACTCGTTTAGTTGAGAGGTCATACCCATTTCGTTTGCTGATATAACGATCCTCGTGGTTCTGTTTGAGAAAATTGCTTTCGAAACTAGTTTTGCATTTAGGAACGTTGCTTAGATACTCGCTATATCCTAATTCTTTAGTATGTAAACCTTTATCACAGCCTTTTTTGAGAGTTTCTTTAATATCTAAACTGTTGTCGTTTACTCGACTGTAGCTAAAGCTGGCGGGCTGACCGCTGTCAGTTCTGTGATCAATAGCCTCTATCCGTTCTGCATCCTTGCTTTCGAATTCGTGTTTAGCTAGAGCAACACGTGATATATCACCGTTCTTTCTCGGCGGTTTTCCGTTGAAATCCGCAGTCAGTATTCCGGCTCTGCTTTGTTCATTAGGAACAGACCATGTATCGTTCTTATCGCTGCTTTTTGAAGACCATGCCTTGGCCAGAGCCGCCTTCAGAGCTTCCCGCCGCTCGTGTACGCTGACCCTTGGATACTCGTGTATGGGAACTATGGCGGGCGCATATAAGGTCGATCGCGGTGTAGCCCGCGTTATTCGGAAACTTCTGAACTCCCTGTTGAACTCCGAACTCAAAGAATAAGCCGGTATTCTCGAAGTCACCATTTTGAGATCAAATTTTCCACTTAGCAGTTAAGTACTTTAAGTTTTTATGTATTTTATTTGAGCACTACGTACAATGAACACATATCGACTCTACCTGTAAGATTAAAAAAATGTATAGAAAACTAAACGAGCAGTTCTTGATTTGTGGTTTCTATGGCGATAAAATAGTTTAAATTTTAAGTAAAGATGCACAAAATGTGTGTGTGAGTGCGACTGTGGGCCGCGACCTTCGCGGTGGGCGGCAGCGGCGGGACAACGCACTGGTCAACGAACCGCCCAGCTCGGCATGCGACGCCAGTGTCTTTACTCAACTCGGCAACTTGCATAACGCGCATGCAAGCCGAACTATCGCCGCGGGCTGCAGCCCTACCTTATCTCTTGTGCAGTTATGCCATGGATCACAACACATGTTCCACAACTAATTGATGTGTTGCGTTAATTCATATTAGTATGACAGACTCCAGCTAAATGCATCCAGTAAAGTAGGGCACTGTGATAAAGTATTATTTGTGTCTTAGTTTATTTTGTAGAGCAGTTATGCCGTATAAGTGCAACAAGTATCGCCTTGGTGACGTCCCTAATATGGCTTGAAGCGCTACCATATGGCCAGATCCGATACATCCCAGCCTGTAGTGCATCCAGATTACTTGCATGAACCGAATCAAATTATATGCTGCTTAATTTTTTGTTTAAGTTTTATAACATTCAGAGAAGTCTTTTGGTATTCTTCTGAAATGAATTATAGAGTAAATGTAATATTATACATACATATTTGCAGTTTAGGACTATAATTTATATAAACAGTTCATGGAACACAACTAACAGATATCGTTAATTAATTGGATGCATACGCTAAGAACGTAATTGTTAAGTAGAGCACAAAACACATATAGTGTTAGATAACTATACAAATAATATAAAATGTCATATTTGCATTGTAAACTGGGCTATTGTTTTTATGTTGTGTAAACACGGAAAAAAATTATTCAATTATAACAAGTAACTGCACGTTTAGCTTCACACATTTTCTAATAAATGTATTTATTATTTCACTTTAGAACTATTTGTATCGTTAAGAAAATCACTTTTGACAACTTAAGCTCGATTCTAATACCGTACGTCTGCGGTGGTTGCAAGTCACGAAGTGGTCATACAGCACTGTATAGGAAAACTGCGGGCTGTCATAACATATTTAAGCGAGACCTAGACTGATCGGTTATTGTAAGGAGAGCAACCACCGGAAACGAGTGCGTGTGAGCGGCGACGGCTGTGCGGTAAAGACCGGTCGCGTCGTGGATACCTTCTCGAAGCGCGCGCGAGAACTGCGTGCGGTGTGCGTGCACCGCTGCGACTAAACTGAAGGAAGGGAAGCAACGCGGGGCCGCGCGCGAGGACCCCACCGCTGCCGCGCCTCTCTCCTGCCTGCCACCGGCACAGTCCACCACTTATGACTCTAACGCGAGAGCACTACGGGTTGAAACGCAGGAGCACTGACCTTCACTACCCACAAAGCCGATATACTAGCTCGCTAGCCACAGGTTCGAGTGCCACCGCATGCATCCGATTCAGTGCAATATTTCAACTAGCCTATGTAATTCCAAGACTGTAAGAATTACATTTTATCTCGTTCCTGGATATATTTCTGGAAACTGTTGTTCTTCAGCTTTTAAACTCACTCATGGTTGTATTTTCTACTCCAGATTAAAGAAGCTCTTCATGTTTGACATCGTCGATCTTTGTACTTATCATAGACATACATAGGTGATCCACCAATTCAAACAAAATCAAAAAGATTCTGCTTTTTATATTAAGTACCTCGTTAGTTTTCAAATAAAGATTACCTACGATCTTGCCTTTTGTAACTATGCCATGCTGGCACAGTTTTTTTTTGTGAAGTAGTTTCTTTAATATCTAAGCAATGCCCTCTAGGCCAGTGACTACTTAACTGGGTTAGTCAGTCAAGGAGCCAAAACTATTCGTTTCGCCGGAAAGCATTTTGTTGATTTACTAGACCCGAGATCACGAGTGGTTTTACATAGGGAGCAGGTAAAAGAAGGGAATAAACACAGATAACAAACAGGAAATTACTACTACTGAGCTTAATATAACATAATGGGGGAAAATACTAAGCCGCAGGTTATTGTACCTATTTATAAATACACATAAGTACCAATAATGTATTCTAACCAGAGTTGTAGAGAGTTTATTGATTAGGATAATGAAAGGTAAGTATGTTTTCTAAAGAAAGAACTTTCAAATTGCTTAACTAACGTCATCATCATCATTTCAGCTCGTTTGTTGAAATTAGGCCTCCTATTTTTATATTATACGTCGTTCTTTTCAGACCTTTCGCTACTGAAGTACCTACTACCTAGTTAAAAAATGTTTACAGTCACTACATTTCGTTTACTAAATTGTATTAGAACCTCACCTTAACGTTTTGCTGAATCAAGTCAAGTTTATATTTACCTGAAACAGAAATACAGTTTATTAATTAAATGAACCTTGAACAAGAAGCAAAGATATTATATTAGTTACTGAAAAGAAATAATGTACCTACTGGTACACATCAAGCCAACAGAGGTACAGAAGGTCGGCAGTGTCGAAACAACGCTGCATTAACTGAACATTATAATGTATGCATTTGGGCCACTGACAACGAAAATATTCACAACCGAACGAAACATACCCAGTATCAATATGCAGCTATTTGGTATGTATCATGTACAGTCCGAACTACCAAGCCAGGATATTATTGCACATCATAAAATGCGTAAAATGCGTTTTAGCAGAACAAATCTATACCAATTAAAAATAATAATACTAGACAATTATAAGAATCTTTGTACTGACTGACTAACATATAGACAACGCACAGCCTAAATCACTGGTCGTAGAGACTTGAAACGTTTAGGTATTTGTCTTGGTGCGTAGGGGTACTAAGAAAGGAATTCCTGAAATTCAGCGGGTGTTGAAGTTTGTATGAAAAGAGTTTCACGCGGATAAAGTCATATCGCATTCATAATTATATTTCATGCGCATTATGGCTCGTTTCGCGTTTATTTATGTGTAAAAAAACAGAGCCTAGTCCATGGCATTATTGCTTATTAAGTGTTGATGTGTGTCACTGCCAACGATTATACCATTATGATATTCTTTCATTAGGCTTTAAGCTCTCGCTTGTTTAACCTATAAACAATAACAATAAGAATATTCAAGTAGTACTACTACTTGAATATTCTTATTGGTATTGTTAGAGCTCTATGATAGAGCTCTTAGTGAAGGCTCAATCGAGGAAGTACCACCATGTACCACCATGCCTAATTCTGCTGCCAAGGAGCTTTCTGTGTTCCGGTTTGAAGGGTGTGGGTGTCGGTGAAATTACAGGCACATGAGGCTGCACACCTGTACGCCTCAGATTGATTGACGTAGAACAGTGCATTGTAGGGCACGTTCCTAACAACCGTAACCTGCGAGGCAATGCGTTGTTATGAATGATGGTAACCCTTTTACATCAAGCAGGTGGGCCATCTGCTTGTTTAGCCAGTAAGTCGTATAAAAAATACACTCACATGAACATTTGAGTAACTTTTTATGATATAGACTCGAGAAAAAAAAATACCTACCTGAATCATCATCGACAAAGAAAGGAAAGTTCCTAAACAACCGTTAGGTTTCATTACACCACCTACACGTCAATTATTCAAAAGCCCTCTATTCAATCTGCCAATGTACAAAAAACTTGTGTATGTTAATTTCCAAAACATGATTTAACAAGTTGGTAGATTCTATTCTATCTACGTTTCGATCTAATAAGTAGGTGACTAAGTCGGTCTAACAATGTCGGCAAAAAATAATGGCACCGAGAAGACGGCGAACGGCGAGGTCTAATGACCCAGATGGTCTCTAACTAGGCTGCCTAGGTAGAACACTCCAACGAAACATCAGTTATCTTAGTACCACGCATTATACACAAAGATAAACTTTATATTTAGGATTTTCCATGTGTTGTTAGGGAGGTAATGGCCAAACGTTACTCTGAAGCTTCAAGCACTAATAATAAAATACCAGAGATATTTTGGAATAAGCTCACACTTTTAAGCGGTGTTATTTACATTACAATTATACCAGAGCTCCACACACAAAACATATAATTCATATAACGTAAGTAACGCATGCATCAAATGTTTGCCTGTAAGTAATTTCACCCTCAAATTTAAATATGTTAAGTAATTTAAGAATATGTTACATATTATCCAACAAAATATTGTTAGAAGATATAATAATATTAATTGAAGGTCAGCGGTGCTCTAATAATGATATTAGTAAGCACGATTGTACGTACAATTTAAGTCTAGTTTTATTCTATTCGATCCAATCTAACAACACTGACCATGGCAAATTAATCCGATACCGTAAAAGGTACTCTTACGGAAACCTGATCTGGCAGGCGTGAATTCAACATGATCTATCAAAATACCTACCGTATATAGACTTCCTGGAGCCATGGTATTCTTCACTACTACTTAATAGAACTCGCGTTAGTGATAGAACAACATTTTTTTAGTCTTCATTTGATCCTTTGATCGAACCGATGCACGCCAAATAGGTTAGTATAATCTTGTTTGGTATCGACTCATCAGCGAATTGAAAAGTAGGTTTCTAATGTGCCAGATGACTCGTTTCTCGGTAATTACTGTACTTAGCAGGAGGCGGTGATGTGCATCACCGTCCGCAAAGTTTCAAAAAATAACGCAATAATAACTCAGCCAAAAGTAACGGACCTCATTAGTCATATCGGTCAAACATCAGCGTTCATTAACCCATATTACCACAACAATACTAATTCGATCAAGATCGATTCAATGAAAAAGCTTTACAGTGCTTTTGAATACTAAATAATAAATATTTATTTCCAAACCGAAAGCACCTGTGGTCTAGTGGCAGTGACCCTGCCTTCTGATCCTAAGGTCGTGGGTTCAAATCCGGTCGTGCACCAATGGATGTTTCCGTTGGAAAAATGTATGTGCGCAATGTCAATGCTTTCAAACAGTGAAGGAAACATTTACACATTTTTACATTTCGAGAAAACTAGTTAGTATTCTAGTGGCGGCGATGAGTTTGCAACCTGTCACGTATGGAATACTAACTACTGCAAAAAGTGGGTAAAAATATACCAAATGTAATATCTGGACGTACCTCTGAGTAACCCCGTTAGACATCCTCGAAGAATCTCGAGTAGGTACTTGGTACTATGAGATCGGAGGGGATATCTAACGTGTTCGGCGATTAAAATCATAATGCTATTTATTTATTTTTATTTTCAAGAATAGATTAACAGCGCAGTACATAAAATCAATTTATATTAAACAAGTTAAATTTAGTGCTAGGTTTTTTTATTATATTAGTATACCTTTAGAATGCAGGAGGTACCCTAATAAAATTACGAGCAAAGTAAGCTAATGAGTAAATTTGCTTTGACTGACGTTTACAGAAATACTAGTTGCTAAGAATGTGTCCATTGGCACTTTTCTTATAGTCGCTGTTTAAAGTGATTACAATTTGTTCTTGTGTTCGTTAAAAGTACGTGCAAAACTACACAATACAATATCACTAAAACACTAATAGAACACTACACTATCCCAAAAGGTTTAGTTCTTTTGAGCCTAAAGATTGTGGAAAACTAACGTGACTGACTGACTGGTTCATCGACAGGCGCATTTAAAAAATATAGAACCTTTTAGAATCAATTAATTTGGAGGACCTTTCTGCTATATAAAACCAGGATTTAGGCGTTATAAACCACAAAAAACTCTAGAAGGTGGAAAGAAAACAACACCACAGCACTTTCCAAAAGCAAAAAAAAAATAACATTTCAGGAAACTCTAAAGACAATTTTTTCTTTGTTGGGCCATGGGCAAGCAAGACAGGAGAAATCAGTCCGACGACCTGCATAAAAAATACCTTTCCAACAACGAGTCTCTTAAGCTTCTCGGAAGCACAACAAAGATCCTGTACGTGTTTGTGACTCACGCTTCTGGTAAAGCCTTGCATCCAGACCGGACAACAAAGAGATTAATATAAATAAATAAATATTAGACAACAATTCACACAACACCATCTAGTCTCAAACTGAGCAAAGCATGGGTACTATGGGAAGCAGTCGATTTGTCGTAAATACATAGATTACAATATAACACACTCAGACAAAGAACAAACTTCTATGTTGACACAAATCATCAACAAATATATAATGTATGTTTTCAGTTGGGCTCAAACACAACCTAAAGCCAACTGAGCAAAGTCAAAGAGCATTTATTCAGTAATATCCGCGGGGATCATCTTGAAACGTCTTAAAGCTAGGTGAATCTAAGCGCCTGTTCCTCGCGACCAAGCCTCTAGGGTTGGTCGCTATGAGGGCAGTAGAATATAAACTAATAATGTTGTTTTTCATACTACGAGCTTTACTTAGCTTAGGGCCAGATGGCGTTATGTTAAAAGTCCACCAATACTCTTTATTTGTATAAGTAGACGAAAACAATTCTATGTAAGATGTGATTATTTTTTTCCATAAGGAAAATAATTATGAGAAACTAATCTGCTTAATTTGGAAAAACATTTTGTCATACGACGTGAGTCACTTGATGTCACTTGATGATAAAAATTTGTTAATTTCACATTTACGTGATTTCTTAATTGACACAGTCATTGGGTCTACGTTGGGTTGTCCGATGTATTTATCATCATCATCATCATCATCATCATCATCATCATCATCAACAGCCTGTAAAAGTCCACTGCTGGACATAGGCCTCCCCACACGTTTGTAGGAAGAGCAATTTCCATCAATTAACTTCCCGGGATCCTAACAATGTCGTCATTCCATCGGGTCGGGGTCATCTCCCGGTTCGTAGTCGCCATTCGAGGACCCTTATATCCCAGCGGTTGTCGGTTCTACAAGCTATATGGCCAACCCATTGCTACTTCAACTTGCTGATTTTGAAAGCTATGTCGGTGACCTTGGTTCTTCTAAGGATTTCCTCATTTCTGATCCTATCCCGCAGTGAAACGCCCAGCATCGCTGTCTCCATGCCCGTGCATGTATTTTATAGTTCAAACTAATAAGATAAAATGTGGTCATGAGCCGCTATGGGGCTTGTATTGTAATTGGAGCGGAAAGTGGTGTTACACAGTGTACAGTTAGATTCGCTGAAGAGGCGCGTAGGTGTCGCCAGTATCATTACAAGCGCTCGCCATCCTTCATACAAGAAATTTCTTGTTCCCATAATTTGTATTCGAGGTCGCCGTCACACTTATGATGTGCGCAGTTAGAAAGGAGATATTGTATTGCAATGAAAAACATTAGTGGGAGGCGAAATTTTAAAATCGATCATAAGAAATTCTGTGAGATTAACTTATATTAGGCCATTGGAGTCGTGTTTTTCAGATTCTGAAAGAATTAGGTATAACCGGTTCGAGAGTTACAAAACGAACCGGTTCTCGAAATATAAAAACCCTGGTTTCTGTTCTTTCGATTTATTTATGTGATTAATTATATCGCACATCACTGAAAATTATAACGCAGCAATTCCAGTAAGTGAAATGGGGGTAATTTAAAAGCTACCTTTAAATTTGCATTTATTTATTATTTTTATACAATTTGTTGAAAAAACAAGCAAATGGCTCACCAGATGTTGAGCGGTAACCATCACCTTTAGAAAATAGTTGCTCACAGGTCATGCACGTTGGGAACCTACCCAACCTGAGGTAAGGTGTTAAAACTCATGTGCCTTTGATTTCAATTCCCTTAAAATCCATCATTCAGCCTATCGTGATCATGCTGGCTATGAACAGTCATTCACGTTATACTTCCGTGCAGTGAGTTCAATCATACTACCACAATAAATAAGTAAATGTTTTGATGTATAACGAATTATTTATCAATATACTCAGTGTTGTAATAAAAAAGTGTAAAAGCATCTTAAGAACAGAAAAAACCGGGTATAACCGGTACTACATTGGAACTGGGATAAAAAGAAAGACCCGGTTTTTAATACATGATTGGTTAAATAAGTAAATGTTTTGATGTATAACGAATTATTTATCAATATACTCAGTGTTGTAATAAAAAAGTGTAAAAGCATCTTAAGAACAGAAAAAACCGGGTATAACCGGTACTACATTGGAACTGGGATAAAAAGACTATACTATTCAAAAAATAAAATATTGGCACGTAACTAAAAAACTATGTAAATAAAAAATTTAAACCAATTTGGAGTTTTATTTTTTGTAATATATCTTGGTACGAAAACAAGTTACATTATAATACAAATAGAATAAAACTGCAGCACCTTTAACATATGAGCTTAAAATACACGGAAGCATGTTTCATTTTATCGAGAAGAAGGCTATACCACCGTTAAGCCATTGACACTTTCAGGCACTTCACTTTAATAGTTTATGCAGGAGTGATAAATCTTTAAAGTGGCCGCAGGCGTCGTCGTGAGGAACTTTCGCTTATTAACGTTTTATAATATTTCTTTAGCTAGATAAAAGGGAAATCGTATCATCACAAAACAATGTAACAAGCGGCGTTGGTGGAAAACAATCAAGGTCGTCAGCCAGAGTGGGCCACTGCACATCGCATCGCTACGCCAGATCTGCGTACAAGTTTGAAATCAAAAGTGATCTGATGGAGACACAGAGGAGATTGCGTAAACGAGCTTTCGAGAGCTTTGCCCGCCCACGATTTTATCTAATAAACATAATATACTCGTAAATATTAACGAGCAACATACCACGACAGAAAATGTTGAGTGGAATGAAAACGTGGACACTGGAGAGTACACGTCCCGATGAGTTTTTATTTTGATTATTATACATAATTTTGAAATCAACAGCAGGCTCTTTGAGAATCGTCAAAATGATATCAAGATCTCCTCGTTCATGATTTCTACATAACTTATTACTTACAACAAAAAAGTTAATCGATTTACAAGAATCAGCCGACAATAAAATACTTCCGTGAACGAATGAATTACCAAAAGATCATTTACAGTGTTTTAGTGTGACGCCTCCACCGATATCGAACAATACGTGGGCGGCCGATGCATTGCCAATCCTTAAACGGAAACCTTGTTTACCTACTTGTCTTCCCTTTAGGATTGCCAATATCGATACTCAACAAGGTCTCCTGTCATTATACTCGTTCTCGTTAAGTGAGGAATCTTATCTCTCACTTTAATAAGCATTCTCGCGCAAGCAAGCATTATCAGTTCTTGGTCCTTCGAAAAAATGATTCCATTCGTTCGTACACGTACGTTTACCACACCGCCATTTCCGTAATCGTGACCCGCACCTGATGCCGACTGGCCTGCCCTGAGTAAACATTGCGATGAGTGCATAGACAGCTTTGTACGTACATTTCGCATTTTATTTCCCGCAAAAAAAGGAATAAACGATTTAATTTGCATACACGACTACGTGCCTTCACGATTAGTCTTTATTTAGTAAGCTGACTTTGCATAACATGCTTTGTTTAATGTGTGCATGAGTGCATGGTAGAATGGAATAATTTACCAAGAAGGTTTGGTTTAAATCCGGAATTACTTGTATATGAAATATACGACTAGAATAAAACACCATATTGTTATTCACATGACCCCAAGTATATGGGCGGCTAGAAGCGTTTTCTTGACAATAGGAGTTAGACTATTTACAGGAAATGGTGAGCAGCGTGCTACTCTTTTTAAATTACAATTTATGTATAAGAGAATTATGTATGTACTGTGTAAAATTATGAATCATCCAGCCAGACTTCTGGGATTCAATAAATGTAAGTCTCAAATCTAAGGACATGTTTTATTATTTTGTAGTTGTTTCCGCGTTGTCGGGGACAATACAATGTAATTTATCTGTACAGGATCAAATCTAAAGACTGCGAATTACAGTTCAATTTATCGGTGAAAAAGATAAGTACATATAATTAAAAATGAAAACTGAAACGGACTTTGTTGGTTTTTTGTACTGATTAATTTGAACTCTACTTTGTAATCTTTAAGTCTGATCCCTGTATGAATGAATCTCATTTTACTTGCATATTTTTTGATCTTAATATTTATTTAAATTATTGCCTTCTGGGTGGGAGATAAATAACGCACGCCACTTATGAACGATGGTCAATGTCAATGTTACCAACATACCTCAACTCAACACGCAATCAACTAGCAATCTGACGAACAAAGAACCATTTACGTTTTAATGCGTACAAAGATTTGCCACTCGATTGCCCCAAAACACCCAAATGGGGAGTTACACCGTGTCCGAGTTGATAAAGCAGATAATCACTAAAATCGTTTAATTCCTTTTGCGCTTTCACCCGCCAACAATAAATACATTTCAATCGAGTTAAATAAATAAAGCAATTGAAGACAATAAGTGTACTTGACAATTTGGGTTAACGTGATCATTCACCGTAGATGAGTCAGCCCAGACCCAAGACTAACTGTAGTCGGTCTAGGTCCACACTTGCTCTAATTCCCCACATCTTTTCATAACATATTTCATTCAAATCGTGTGAACTCATTACGGTTGTTTTTGTCGCCATTGTACGGAGAAACATGTATATGGCGTCACGCATATGAAAACCACTTTCAATAATTTTGCTGTACCTATTCGTTTGCTATTTATAACAGCAATAACTTGATGAATTCGCTGTAGAACGCGATTTGTTTAGTAACACAGCAACAAGCAGATTTGACTCACGTGGTACCACTAAACAATGTGACATAACTTATCTTGATGTATATAAGTTCTGCATGGAGTGAGCTATGTAGCGATTATTTGGGATTATTTTCTGCGACAGTAATACTGAGAATCAGTAATACTGTCAGTACAGTATACCGAAGATCAGTTCAGCGATATATTTGCATTACGACTAGTGAAAACACATTCTACTTCGTCTGCGTGAAGGAATTTTTTCATACAAACTTCAACCAATACTGCTTTAGAGGTTGAATTTCAGAAATCCTCTAGTACACCTCTAGGCCCCAAGAAAATATACCCTGAAAATAACTAACCCTGATTTTAAGAACGATCAGCGGTTGAGGGAGTGCGTTGTCAATATGTCGGTCAGGACAACGATTCATATATGTGGATATAGATTATAGGTATATTTATTAATCTAATCAGTAGATCAAAGTTTATCCATACTTTCATAACTATTTTACGGTATTATGAATTATATACATGCATTCTTACAAATACAATACGAGATAGGCAACGAGCTTTTCGAATCAAATGCATAATATTTATGAAACATATTATACTGCCAACCCGTTGCGTCCATTTGCATGTAAATTGATAAAAGCTTATGTAAATAGTTAATGTAACATATTAATCTTAACTTTTCTTCATTTGGGTGCTATAAATTAGATTAGCGTTTCCAATTTTGAATTAATTAATCGTTACGTTACTAATGTTTTTATACGGAATAAAGTTGAACTAACAATTCTGTAAAACGGAGAATATTAAATGTTTTTAATAAACAAACCTAAGGTAGATTAATCGTTACGTTACTAATGTTTTTATACGGAATAAAGTTGAACTAACAATTCTGTAAAACGGAGAATATTAAATGTTTTTAATAAACAAACCTAAGGTAGGTATAAACAGATCCATGGCAAGTAGCTTTCACTAGACGCCTACCATCTGCGCCGCGAGCTGTGAGCCCACAATACTGGTTTGATAAAAAGTTTTTCGAAGTGATGTATTCCTCGAAACGCCTACATTTACTCAGAATGTAGATATAATTAATATCAGCTAATTTATGAATTGTATTTCACAATTTGATTGACTTACTAATAGTGAAAGTTAAAAAAGATGTCATGGTTTATAATTTCAAAAGAGAAAGGCTCTTTTGGGATATATACTTAGCTTAAAATGTAATTATTTGTATACAATCAACGTTAAACATTCATATTTTAGTAAGCAATACCATCTGTAGTATCATAGAATAAATTGCCTAAATGCAAGTTTGACCACGTGCAGGGAAGTTTTTAAAGTCGGTCAGCGAAAATTAAAAATGCCTGTGGTGACAAATTAACCACTTTCTATCGTTTATTATCTGTAAGGTTGTAAATAGTTTTACCTCTAGGCAAATAATTAATTTAATTTAAATTTAATTTACTTAGGTTATTAAAGTAATTATAATGATCATTCGATTTATTTATTAAAATATAACTACCGGTATAATAATCACCGATATTTAAGATGCACAGGGTTAAAAATAAATTTGTGACGTATAATTTCTAAAGACTACCAATAAAATGTTTCTATTGTTTGGAAAAGCGTTTCCTATAAAAGCAATAGTATTTTTTTCGATTACACTAAAAATACTGAGGGAATCGCTACTTTGTGAAATACCACTACATTCCTTGAAGTGAACTTTATTGCATAATTATGGAATATGGGCCTGGCGAAACTAAGGTTTTTTTTCGCACTTCGAAACGCTCTAAGGGTTTTAAACAATAAATATTAGTAATGTACTTATTCGTGTACATCGTCCGTTCCGTACACGATGAGTTTTTATAATAGAGTAATAGAAAATATTATACAAACTAATCAAAACAGTTTCTGTCCGTTAGATAGGTTTCCTATAGATTATGTATGCATGAATAACAAATTATGCGTCGACAACCGTGTCGATGCCGAACTTATGTAATTTATATAATGTTAACTGGTAAAACGCCAACGACCTCGCTCGAATACATATTACTTGAGGGCATCCATTAAATACTTTTTCAGCAATTTTTCAACCCCTTTCTCCCTTATCGCTTGGTGAGATGTCGTGATATTTTCGACCTACGACCCTCTGCCCCTCCCCACTAATCTCAAGTGAGATTTTTCAAAATGAATATTGAATTTAAATGAATATTTTTGATGTATAAGTGAATTTACCATTGATTGCGTTAGATTTATAAAAAAAAACATAATTCGATCATTTAACCGCGAAAATATTAGCATACTCGTATAAGACTTAGCTTTATTTTGATGGAGAAAGTTTTATACTTAATTTAAACGAATTTTACACCGCTTTTTGAGGAAAAAAATATATTTGCTGAAACCCCTCTCATCCCCACGTGAAAGTAGGTGAGGATCCCCCGCCCGCACCTCCTAAAAATCTCGCTTATGGACACCGCCTTTCCGTATCCCATCACCCAGTAATATTGTTACAAAATTCATCACCTATTGACGACAGTATAGGAAGGAATCTTCCATTCTTGCTTTTAGGACTTACGTCCTATCAGTCCGTCAATAAATCAAGTACATGTACGTGTGTGCGTTGTTTTATAATATTTAGACAAGATTTTTTATTATACCGGATAAAAATGTTTGAAAGTTTCGCACGGAAGCGTTTATACATGAATATATTTATTTGTAACAGGCTTTTTGTAAATTATGACCATCATTTTCCGTCGCATCTTTAGTATGTCGTTTGTCTCATTTAAGAATAAAGTCATGTTGAAGAGGGAGTTATGACAACAGATATAATACAACAGAAAATATACAAAAATATGAAGAATATTGAAACGACAGAATGCACTTTGACTGGCCTTACAGCTCAGCTAATAGTAACTTTACCTTCTATGCTGTAGGTTGTAGGTTCGATCCACCGAGGGTGAACATTTGTGTGATGAACCTATGTTCATCACACAAATGTTTGTTGTGTCTAGGTGTGATATGTACACTAAGTATGTATTTACAAAAAAATGTATGTATAGTTTGGGTCTAGATGATGTTGTGGAAGAGAAATGTGGAGTGTCTTCGACATAGTATGAGAGTAGAGCAAGGGACGCTTAGATGGTTTGTATGTAGAGAGGTTGGATGAAAGAAAATTGACGAAACAGATACATCAAGCGAGAGTGAATGAAACTGTTGGGAGGGGAAGACCTCGGCTTACGTATCTCAATCATATAGAAGACGTTTTAGAGAAAGGTCAGGTCAAGAGTACCATAAACTGACGAGCATGCATGAAGACTGTTGTGAGAGTGAATGAGGCAAAAAAGGTAAGTCAGGATCGTAGCAAGTGGAAATCCCTGGTCTCTGTCTACCCCTATGGAAAACAGGCGTGATTTTATGTATGTATGTATGGTGTTGTGTAAAAATGACTACATATATTTATTTATTGTTTATATTTAACTTTAAGGTAAATTCACAACAGTCTGTAGAGTAGACAAATTTTAACCAGACTAACTGAAGTATTAGAAGAATGTTTTCCAAGCGTAAACCTGTTACGGGTAAGTCTGTTCCTTTAAACGACTCATCCTGAAAACAAAACGGCTTGATGGATTTTGATAAATCAGACCTCGTCGGATGCTGAAATCATTTACCTGACTGCAGTAAACAGGTACTGCAGTCAGGTAAATGATTTCACAAATTGATTATTTGTACACAAACTATCAAGAAAAGTTTGTAAGAAATTTAGATCACTAATCAGATTCAAGTATATCAGACAGACAAGATAAGATGTAGTTTGACCAAATCACGCAGTAGCAAATTTTTACCACGGGTAAATATTTTCAGTGAAATATATTGCGAAGGCGGAGATAAAACAATACGATCTTAATTGTCGTTCTTGCACGCGTTGATACTTTCTACCAGTGTCTTAACTACACGTTCCTCGGAGAAAATGTAAATTATTACACTTTTTATTCTGTATTAGTGACGCTACGTGTTCTGTGACGTTACGTGTTCTATTTACAGGCTGCAGTTTAAACGGTTTAAATTTAACCCCCAGTAGCCATCAAAGTGAGAAGAAGGGTGCATAGCGCTCAAATAAGTGCTCACCAACCGTGAATCAATACGTGAGCACTCGTGTGTGATGAATAGTGCCCATGAACTGGAATACATAAATAACTCCCTTTGAAATATAATAATAACACTTAGGATTATGAGCTTTGTGTTGTGCTTAAGTACTAGATGAGCCTACACTCGATTTCGTCTCCCAAAATGGCGATAGCAATAACGATGAGTAATGAATAGAGAGCTGCTTTAATTCGCGCCGTTGCCTGCACCCACGCACGGCACTGGGTACAACGCGCATCCACTCGGAACAATGCTTACTGGTTTACTTTCTCGATTGACTCATACTAATTCATTGCATACGTCTGGCGACGCGAATTAGATTAATGATACCGGTCTTATACTCGTCGTTAATCTCACAACACAACCAACGTGAAGACAAATCGGGACACTTTCATTGTCATGTATCTGAGGTCAACAGATTTGACTTACATATTAGAAGTTTCGGTTTCTTTACACAAAATAAATGTAAGTGTATACATAAACAGAATACCGAAAAACCTTGCGTGAGAGATATTTATTGCAAATTTATTTGGTTATCGACGCTTTTCTTGCAAATATAATACTGAACAAAATGTTTACTTTTATTAGAGGTACGTAGAATAAATAATAGTACTATTATTTATTCTGGGGTATAGGTAGATAACCTTTTTACTAGACTAAACCTTTAAGTAGATTCTTAACTAGGATTTTATTTCTCTAGACAAAAAACATGGCAAGATATTTATAGATAGCAGAATCAGAGACCGATTTAATATTCGTTGAACTTTTGTTTAGATATAAAAGATAAAATGGAACCTCAGCAATTTAGAAGGATGTAAAATATCGTTCAGTGCTGTGCATGGTTGTGAGTGCATTCGGTGCACGAATGCGCTAATGAACGCATGTCGCGATGCGCCGCTGACCCCCGACCCACGCAGCGCGGGTTCGATGCCCCGCCATCTCGGCCCGGGAAGCAGGACGAAGATTGACATTATTATCATCACTCCTTTATCAACAATGCGTCTCGTTTGCACCTAACGTAAATCAACATGACCATCAATAATGATGAACAGTTACGTTAAATGCGCGCCAACTTAATTGCATCCTGTTTCCCCTCTCACAATAACATTCATACTTTGATCAGAAGTATTATGGAAGGGACACAAATAAAAAATACGATTTTAAGAACGACTCGAACAAAGAAATGTGACTACACGCGATCTCATATTTTTCGGTAGCTCATTATGACAGCGAGCGATAAGCAGGGACGCTAATATTATGTGACTCCACTACTAAATCAATAAATAGTGAAATAGAAAACAGATGTGAATTGAATTACTAATTCAGTGTTACGAACAAGCGCCTCTAGTGGCGAGCGCGTTCAAGTCTTTTCAATGGACATACTAAAACAAGACTACCTGGTTCATCAGAGTAAGAACCTGACTTTATAAAGGTATGAAGTGAGTTAGATAGGAAAAGGAACACCTGTCGGTAATTACACAATACCGGACGTACGCAATTAAAATCCAAGATACCGACAGAGCTTATCATCCGTAGTCGGGTGAAACCAGGCGGTCGTTTGAGTTAGTACGCCTGTGATAATGAGATATACCTACTTTACTTTTAACTATTTGCCCCGCCCGTGACTTCATTCGCGTATATGTATCTACATACCTAGACTCACTACCAACAACCAACCTTCCTGATAGTGCTGATACGATAGGGCATGTGCATCTTTGTATCTTATGTTATGACGAACAAAAATTAGCTCAGCATACTTACTTATTAATAGTATTATTTAGATAATCTTAAAACGAGTCCTGTCACTATTTTACATTTCCCGTAAATAAGAGATAGCTAGCCAAAAGTGTAAGCATTATTTATCCATCTACATATTTTATAAGTGTGGCTAAATATGTGTAATAGCTAATATAAGCGTAGGGTTGTCCGCTTACACCGCGGCATATTTCTTTAGCATTTTTTTACCCGTCTCGTAACGTAACCTCTAAACGTAAGGTCCGATTCAAAATAAATTAAATCGGAATTTACATGTAATAATCAACCTTTATTATGAAACCTTGGATAAGGATTGATAACATTGTACAATGTCATCTTTCCATTCTACCCATTTATTTGAACAAAGAACAGCTATTTGGACTAAACTATAATAGTTAAACAACATTCGCCGAGCTTTTTTGTGGGTAATCATTATTATTTGTTTAGATAAATTTGAGGAGTTGAAACAAATATCTCACTATTGTTACATTTGCTATAAACGTAAACATAACTGTACTGTAACAAACTGACTTCGCAATAAATTCGCGGTTTTAAAATGTTCAGACAAAAAAGTATCTTACTTTCAAAACTGTTCTTGAATTACGAAAACTTAATTTCTGTTCCAGATTCTAAACAATGTAACAATGAAAGTGCCATCCAAACTGTAACGTTGGCACAGTTAAGTTAAACGTTACAGTTTTCGAAACCGGAAAAACACGAATTGAGTAGCAGTTTCATTCACCCTAAACCTTTAGAACGCCCTGTAATTTCTTTAATTAGCACCTCTGGCCGCATACGCGCTGCCACTACCATATTGTGATTTGTGACTCAATTTTTTTAGGCTTTTTGATTACTACCTTGACATTTCCACAATCGGAAAACTTGCAGGAAATGCAGAAAAGAGCAGGAGATTTTAGAGGACACACATGCTCTGTGTATGTGTGAGGGGAAAGAGGGGCGTCGCCTCGAGTCGAAAGGTGCACATTTTGAGTCTGCAAGCGCCTGCTATGCATTGGCTCTCGGGAGTCAACGTACCGGGAACCGGTTCGTTAATCGATCCCGGCTGGTCTGCGCTCCTGTCCGCACCTTAAAGCGACTAACGGCTTCCTCCACAACCAGCCCTGATCAGATACCGTGTCGTGTATTTCTGCATTTCATGCAAACCCGTCTAACTAGTAAACGTTACACGGGGACATTATGCGCAACAGTTTACTTTATTGCGAGGATGCTGTCATGCCATGCAGGCCACCGCTGGCATTGCCATAGCTTCAAACTACTGGTTTATGTAACACTTTCCTAGCGAACTCTCAATAAAGTACGAGTAATTTACAACCAGATCGCGTCAGGTTAACTTGCGCCGAATCGCTGCACACTAAAACCCGACAAAAGCTACGATTTATGTAAATCCGATCATGTAACGACTAAGCTAACACGTTTACATACGCAACGAGTTGGACATTTTCTTTTTTTATACGTTAAATGAACTTTACTTAGTTGGATACCAGCAAGTAAGCAAAAATGTTGCTCAGGTGCGAGTTTCTTTAAATCGATTACGTTGTTGAATCGCGACTGTTTCTAAGTACGTGACAATGGTACCATTGTTTCTTGGTGCATATTATGTTTATGTCCAATAATTTTTCCATTAGGACAACCAATGCGTCTTGTACCGCTAGTAATGTACCTATGTCTCAGTGTATTACATTTCCTAACAAGAGTTTTAAACGCATTACACAAACTTGATGATTTTCTTTCCAGGCCTGCCAGGTCGCAATAACCAGGTAGGCCTGGAAATTGAAATAGTCAAAGTCAAAAGGCATTTATTCAGTAATATCCGCAGGGATCATCTTGAAACGTCTTAAATCTAGGTGAATCTAAGCGCCAGTTCCTCGCGACCAAGCCTAGAAGAACCGGCAAGAAACTTACGGCTTGGTTCCTACCGTTTTTTTGTATGATCCAGTTACAAAATAATAATAATGTAAATAATGAAGCTCCAGTGTGGTGCCAATCTATCTGAATGCAAGACAGAAAACATGCTAAGGGAAATAAATAGTAAAAGAAATCAAAAATACCATTACCATTTCAGTTTCAAGTTATGTTTAAAATCTATATCTAACTTCCTTACCAATTATTACAGTCTTTTTCTTAACTGACTGACATATACACAACGCACAGAATAAACTACCGGTCGTAGAGACATGAAAGCATCCGGGTATATTCGTCTTGGTGTACAAAGAAAGGAATTACCGAAATTTAAACCCTAAAGGGGTACAGCGGGGTTTGAAGTTTGTATTATTCTGTACTACTGTGTTTGTATTATTTTTATTCTGACAAAAAGTAGCCTACTGTTATCCATACAAACCTTATTTATAGTTTTATCCAAATCGTTTCAGTAGTTAGAGTGTCGTTAAGCCATATGTACGTATATATGTATATATATCTCATTAAGAGGTCCTTATTATCCTTCAGGGGTAGTCTTCTTTGTCTAGTTTTGGAGACGTTTTAAAGCTATCCTTGCAATTATATTGAATAAAAATGCATTCTGACTTCAACTTTCTACAAAGCTTTTACAAAATATTGTGTTTATATAAAAAACTGTATTTCATTCCATACATTTTTATTTACAATATGTTCGAATGATTTACTATCACATCCAAGTAAGGTTCCTCGGGAAGAGTGATTTATATGATTCAGTAACGATAAAATTTAAGAATGTTTGATCAAAATATCTAATAATATTTTATTGCCATTTATCTCAAAATCCATTTTTGAACAAAACCAGTTGATGCTTTTGGGATGTGATTGCATAGATCAATTCATGTTGCCAATAAACGACGCAGCTAGAACCAAAACTAGTCCGAACAGTCAATCGACATGCTTTGGCACCGAATTAAAAATCTAATATTAGAAAAGTATGCTATGTAGCACAATTTTGCGCAGTCAATGTTACATTTTAGTGGCGTGATAAACCGTCCAGCTCTCACAAGCGGTCGTTGATTCCATCACACAGTGCTCACACACAGCGACGTCGTCGTCGGATCAAAAAATACCGGCTCAAACATCCAACTAACGAGACTCATTCGTAGCATAGCATTGGTTCTGTTATACTGGAAATGTCTTGAATTTACATAAACCAATTGAATGTACCCAACCATTCCGTGACTGTTATCTATTTGCTTGCCCGACTGGCCATTTATGATTAGACTCGTTTAACCTTAACGAGACCGATTCTGAAATTATGTAATTTGGTGCGGTGAGCGTAAAATGAAGCGATGAAAATTGTGGAGCTAAACAAAATAGCGCATACTAAAAATATTGTAATACTGAAACGTAAACGCGAATCGCGTAATCTCGATTGCAAAATTCCGTCCGACGACGACGGACAACGACATCGAAACATATGGAGGAAACCTCTACAAGCGTAGAGAACTTTGTCGTATACATATTTCTAAAATAAGATAGCGGCCTTATTGTTTAGAAACCTTCATTGAGGAAATGCAACATGTTGGTTATTTATGTTTAGCTTATGTTCGTTTCAAAATTAGGAAGTAGTGTGACAAAGCGTCGTTAATGTTGACTAGGTATATTTTTTACCAGAGACGGCTTAAGAGGTTGATAATGAGCAATTCGTGATATTTACAATATTGTACGCAGAGCTTTGCGATAAATCATAAGATCGTAAACAAAGCAGTGTCAGGAAGTGGATAAGGGCACGAGTTATCGAATGTGCAACAAGCAGACAATTGGTACAATACCTACACAAAGTACTACGTACATTGTACTGTCACAAATTCTGACCACGGTCGGCGCAGTGGCAGGCTGTGTCGCGTTCCGCCTCGCGACATGGAAAGTGACCGAAATCAACGCAAAGATCAATAATAAAAATCTGCAAACATAATGTGACACGTTTCGTTTTTTGTGTGACTTACTTAATACCATCGTATATGAGCTAATTCGTTACACGGGTTATTTGCATCAAGGGTTGCGGGCAAAACACGGCTCTTCCATTGTGCAACCAAAGCTAGTAAAATTCAAGATTCAGCAAATAGCATAATTAGTATATTTAAATCCTCTAACCCACAATAAAGATTGCAGTTTAGCGGTAATGGAGAAAGTTAATAAGTTGTGCTCAGCAACGTTGCGCATACTGTTTTCCTAGTCTCTAAAGCAAATATCTTTATAAGTGGTCAAACTATCGAGATGTCCCTGTATTGTTTAGTTAACTTAACAAAATTAAATATGCATTCAACCACTCACATTCGACAGACGCTTTCATCAAAACTGGCAGTCTTCTCGCCGACGGACGATCACTACTTTCTTAAATTTTACGTCAACGACGCCTCTTAAAAATCATGCTTTAAGTATCGAATTTCGCGCAGAATTTAAGAATATATTTTTTTTTATTGGACATTTCACGAGAGCAGTGTTGATAATTTTAAAATGCAAAAGTACCTAAAGTCACTTGGAAAACTACGATCAATTACGAATCATATTCGGTATTGTTTATATAAAAATCAATTCCTGTGCGTTAGTCTCGCTCAAAACACAGAAACCTCTGGACCGATTGAATTTTTTATTTGTTCCCTCTGACTCAGGGATGGTATATAAAAAAAGTTGGTGATTTGTATAACGGCATTAAATCCGCACCGTAATGTGTGATTGGTGTAAATACCTGCTTATTTATTAGTCGAAGTTATCAGTTTGCAAAAAGCTCAGGGCGTGGGCGCAGCTGCACCTACCTACTGCACTTCTAGTTTTACTGTGTCAAGAACAACGCCTCTCGCCCCCACCGCGCCACCCCGCAAGCCTGCGACGACGTCTACCCGCCGCCATTTATCTTGTCACCTGAATATTACAAGAGACACCAAGTCTTGCGTTAATTGGAACGCAACCCGTAATGCGGTTTCAGATGTTGCACTTTTAGTTTTTAACAAAAAGCGATGTAGATAAACTTCCTTGTTCGTTAAACAGTTTCGTTTTAATTAGATGTTTGCTACTCTCTCTCTCATGTGAGATAAATAATGTGCATGACTGACACGCTGTGTTGCAAGTAGGTACACGTTCGTAATATAATATGAAATTTATGAAGATGACGTTCTGGTTTTTAAAAACCGAAATCACGTACTCCTCGTTCGCAGATAAAATAAAGATTACTGTTTTAGTAAACGACCTTTCAGAGGTCCTTGGCATACAAACATTGCGAAAGACAAGAAAATGGAAACTTGCCGCATTATTGCCGACAAAAAAGTCATTGATCATTCATTTTGTTCAATGAAAAACCGGACACGAGTTAGTACGTATTTGGCAATGTATTTTAGAATTGAACAGTCAGAATTATGGCTAAACTACCGTTACGTTATGGTAGTACGCTGATGAGATTAGTAGTAGGTAAACAAACGAGTCTGCAATTAAATTAGCACTTTCCCAGAGTAAATCAGATTATTTTTTTGTGTTGTTCCGGGCACTTTATGTAACTGCAGTCACGGTACTCTACACCTGTAAAATCAACGTTACATCGCATCGTATTAGTTCAAGTTTCGTCTGGGAAAAAAGCTTCATTCTAACGTTTGAATCAATGAACTTTCAAGGAAATAATATTTTCTCGTGCCTGCTTCATGAATCACGCATCGGAAGTTGAGTCAGGCGTCAATTAGACAATTATTTTACACAAATGTTTCAATTTGCCAACAACAGCAATTACTGTCCCTTTGTGTAAAGTATGAATTTATAGCCCTTTACTTTCGAAATAATTGCATCATAAATATGTACATTTGAGCTTTCTGAAGTTGAAACATGGACTTGAGTTCATGGCCACTTGGAATATAAAGTAGTCAAGCAGCCAGGTTTACAGGCAGCTAGCTATTCATGTGTGTATACATACCTAACCTACCCACATACATAATCAATACTTTGGATTCGAAAATTTGATTTATTTTAGCTTTAGCAAATCCTCAAGCGAAAAACAAGAGGGGTAGTCAAAGACAGGTTATTCCGCACTTGTCCACTTTTTGCACAAGTTATTTTGATAGCCATAATCTTATCGCAACTATTAGAATTGTGGTTTCATCACAATGTTTTCTTAATCGGTTCAGCGAACTGATACTGCGCACATGTAGGTTTTTCAAACAGAATTCAGACCGATTACAATCTTATGTTATTCTAAATTTTTGTTTAGTTTACAGAAAACCTTCAAAATGAACAATAACATATAGGTAGGTAGGTTTCTAGGCATGAGTGGGCGTAGAAAGTAAAACTTTGATAATAGAGTAAAACAATAACTATTATGTGAACCAATGTCAATGTCGGTACTGCAAAAAAGTCAAGAGCGCTCCCACGAAGTGACACACATCGAAGGCCGATGCTATAAAGGCAGCACTTCACGAAGTCTTGTGGCCACGCTTCCATATAAGCGAAGTGGTCCACTAGTAGGTTCGGCCAGTTTCGATATTGGTATTTAACTTTGAAACACATTCTTCGTTACAATGAACAGCCAATCAGCATTGCAAAATCCATGCATAAACTGGCGATCTTATTGTATAACTCAACTGGCAATAGGAATCAGTTTTATTTGTCAAATTTACTTTGTGTTTGACTACGATGGGAATTTCAAAGATAAAAATAAGTTAAGTGATACATTACAGACGGCTATAGCCTATAGCTATTATGTGAATAAGACCTATAGCCTATAGGTTTTATTCACATAATTCATGCACGTCGACCGATGTGGGCGAATGTCTACCTGCCACGCAAGAGATTGCGGGTTCGATTCTCGCCTTGGGATAAATTTTTGACCGATCTGCAAATATTTATTCCGGGTATTCTGGGTATTTTCTATGTATAATAAAAAATATCTATGTATATAATGTATTGTATAAAGTTCATCAGTTATTTAGTACTCATATCACAAGCTCTGCTTAGCTTGGGGCTAGATGATGCTGTGTGGATTGTCTATAATTGGTGGTGCATAATTTGTTCGCATTGTAAGAGGTTGGAACAGCTGATTCTTTCTAGCACTGGCTCAAGGACATCTAAACCTAATTTTATTTAACAAATTAGAGCTATCAATATAGTTACTAATATATAGTATACATATACTAATTTATACAATAATACTTTATCACGTTGAGCTCTTATCATTATTAAGTTGAGTCTGCTTATTTCGGGAATGTCATTACTTTTGATCGCGTATTGGTAGAATCTGAATTTTGACAGTGACTAATCTAAATTATCTTATGTTCTTACAAAGGTTGATATGCCCTTTGTAAGAACATAAGATAATTTAGAAAATTCTGGGAGCCGACGACTAAAAATCAAATTTGTCTATTGAGCCTAGAAGCGGAACACAAGTAGGCAATCACTGCACTGCCTCGTGTGGAGACCTAACTAGCGGATCCCGTTTGCTAACCTGCAGTTCAAATACCGTTATATCTCTACGTCTATTCAACTCAAATTATGGATATATTGCGGAATTCGCCGTATACTAGTAGGCAGAGTTTCGTACCGGAAGAAAAATATGAGCAAAATGAGTGGAGTGTGGCTTGATCGTCATGCGAGTTGGTAACAAGTTTGACCATGACTGTTCGAGATGGAAGAAAGCTAAGAAAGCATATTATTATGATAATATGTCAAATACGCGCCAGAGACATGCTACGTTAGTCAAGAAGTAGTAAACCTCAAAGTCTATATAATATAATAGATTCATTTCTATTTTGGAGAGTATTTCATCACAAACATTACGACACCTAGCGGCAAACGTTAAAACTACTTATATAGAAATATATTACGGCGCTGCTTTGTGTTGTACACAAACGTCAACAGATGGCGTTATTCATGAACTCGGTTTGTGCGGGTAATGTCCGAACTGAGTTTTCTTCATAGCATATGAACAGCTTAGACTAGTGACGGTGTCTTCGGCGGCACTAAAGCTATCATCATCATATCGCACTCCTAGAACAAGACGGAATTATGTCGAAAAATCTCAAAATCGACTTTATTGCATATTTGAAACCGCAAAGTTTTACCGCACATGCCACTAAGACAGGCTTATTTATATTCGCATAGACGCTCAAGAAATGGTACAGTATGTCGCTACTAGTGAATGAATGAGTAAAAAGTCATACCAAAAACACAAAATTATGTCTAGTTGCAATATGGCCGCTGTCGTAACAAACCGTTTTGCGCTTACGCAAAGCCAAATTATTTAGGAATAATCTAGTGTTGTTGACGTTATTGAAACATTTTCTGTGAGTTATTTTGTGATAATCGCGTGTTGAAGAATTTTCCTGTTCGGCGTTTTATTAGTATTCCGAAATACGGCAGTATTATTGCCGAAGGTATGTAAGTTTTTTTTATTATTTGAAAATAGTTCCATATTGTTAGAAATAGGTGAAAATATCTTAAATAACACTCTATTGATGGCACATTTAAAATTTGCCATAGTTTATTCAAAAATCAATTAAAATGAATTCTGATTATTTTGAATTCTTACTATAGTTGTATATTTAAGGAAAAGTACTTTTAAGCAGTATTTTACTTATTATAATAGGTCAAAATAAAATGTTTTTCAGATAATGCTCTATTTATGAATGAATATAGTTTTCACTCATTTTATGGCAGATGCAACTGGAGCGTTTATAGTAGACCAAAAAATCAATATGGAAAATGATGCTGAACTTTTCAATGTGGCGATAACAGTCATTATACCTATCATCAGCGGTTAAAGCAGTAGTCGTTGCAGAATCAGAAAGAGTTTCATCATAAAACAGAAAGGTAACAGAAATACCGGTTGGTACATTACCAAGCGATGAGAGTGATTTCATTGACGATTCAGATCCCACTTTTTCTCTCCCTGCTAAACAAAAAACTTGGTCTCATATACTGCTACAAGAATTTTTAAAACTTCTTGCTCGAACTCCTCATCAGAGTCGAGTTCATCATTATCAAGCTCCAAAAGCAGCAGCAGCTTTACCCATTAGGAAAGAGCCCTTGTATAACTACTACAAAACTTCGTTCGAAGACATCAACTTAAAGAAAGTGTGCGTTCAAAATCGTACAAGGTGCTACAAAGATCAAATATTTTATCCCTTGTTGCCTAAAGCATACACAGAACAACAAACTGGCTATAAACTTAAGAAGAGACATAATGGAGTTAATTGAAAAAAATATAACTCCTGCTAATTCTGTGATAATTATTATGAAAAAGCATTGAATTTAGAGTAGCAGCACTGACTGACATAAGAAATGTAGAATTCCTATCTAGGGATAAGTTTTACAAAGATTTTTCTTACATTTTATTTCTGGTTAAAAAGTCATAACTAGGTTTTAAATTAATTGTTGATCTGTATAAAATTGTGATTATTTTACTTGCTTTAAAATGTGCGTCATTATAAAATACTTGTTATTTATGAAATACAGGATTCCTAAGAAGTTACCAAAACACTAATTTTAAGAAAAGAGAACTGTATAAAAATTATAACTAAGTTTTAAGTGTCATTTTTGATAAAAGATTTAAAGACGTTTTACCTTGATTTTTGTATTGATTTGTTATGCAGGTACTTGATGATTTAAGTCAATTAATATTTTATTGTATTAGGTTACCAATACAATAGTACAGATAGTAAAGTATTTTTTTTACCTTATAATATTACATTGTACACATTCAGTAGTATGTAGTAACTACTTATCGAATGATGAAACTAAGTGTTGCCTTGCCTTGATAATTTATTAATCCCTTGATAACTCTGTTTTACTTTTCTAGATAGTTTTTTTTATTTCGTGCCTGTCTGTGTTGTTTCATGTTTTAATAATCACTATGTCCAAAACTACACTACGGTTCTTGGATGTGGATTTTGTTACACAAACTTTAGTAAAAATGCTGATTTTCATAATTTTCTTTACTAACAGCAAGAAAATTCCCGAAAAGGAATCAAATAGGTCCTTATTGTATATTGACAATTAACCAATAGATAGTAAAATAAAAGAGCACTATCTCAGAATCATTCAACAATGAGGACGTATCTCAAAATAGTTTATTTTTATTTCAAGAGATGATTAGACAATAGAGAGTTAAAACGAAAAATGCATATTATAGCTTGCTCGACGTTTATTAACGAGAATAAACAAAATAATATTGATTCACATTTTATAAGTTACATGAAACATTCGAGATTCTTTCAATAACTTCGATAGAAAGTCAGATAACGGTTTTTCGTCGATTCTGAAAAAAGTAGTTTTTCGACTTAGCGCTGTCTTGTTCTAGGGGTGCGATATGATGATATCATATGATGGTTGCTATATAGCAACCGCTAGATTCGGGATGGTGACATTGTAAAAATGGTGACTGTTTAGAACTTGGAAGATTAGTTATGAATGACCAAGCAGGGTATGCCTCAAAGATCTTTTTACCTGTTGTTTTCCCTGGAACGGCTACGTTTTCTATAGGTGCCTTCTGCAGAGCCATCGTCGAGCCTGCGACGTTTGGCATCGTATGAGCGCGAGCGTGACCGCGAATGTGACGCATAATGCTTCCTACGAGTGCGCGGCATCTGGAAACAGAATACAGAATTCACTACCGGGATAATAATCGGGTGGAAAATACCGAAAGCAAAATGTTTGCATTTTTCGCAGTGTGATGTTTAAATAGAATGTCTTATTGGCATTTAAGAGGCGTCCATTAGCTACGTGAGGCATTTAGGGGGGGAGGGAGTCAGTCCAGACCTCACCCAATCCAAATCACATGGGAGGGAAAGGGTGGATAATTATTATCACGGTTTAATTATGCTGATAAAATAATTAATTAAAACAGAATAAGCTATTTGCATTATTAATATGCATTTTTAAGTCTCATATGGGATTAGAATCAGGGGAGGGTCTCGAGTCAAATCTCATGACATCATGACAAATTAAGAGGACCCCTTCTCGAAAAATCGCCAAAATTGCCTCACCTAATTAATGGATGCCCCCTTAGATGTTGTAATGAAAAGAAATATTTTGTTGGCGCTGTTTGGATGACTGCCAATATTTATTTATTATTTATTTACATGAACCAGCCTCCTAGGGAAATTTTTGGCCTCATTAAGATTTATTAGAATGTGAGTATCATATTGACTAAGTTTGTCACATATTATTTCTCAGTACATTTTCTTTGCTAGTGATCCACATGGTGTTCAATATTATAATTATAATATAATAATAATTATATATTATACCCATGTGAGATTATAGAGAAAATATATATTTTTTTCACTATAAAAACAATAGTTGTAATATCAATATGAGTACAGTAGTTGTTATGTATATAATTACAATATCATTACATAATAGCCATTCAAACCAAAAAAGTTGATATTAAGAAGGAAATCTTTGGGCATTGCAGTTTCCTAAATTGTAATTCATTTATCATGGTCTAGTAGTAATTTATTGTGAGTTTATAGGCTCTGTTACACTGACTTTTTTTTTTTAATTCAGTGAAGGAAACAAAACTTCTATATTATCCTAGGAGTTATGTACCAAGTGAGATTTATAGCAAAAATCCTGCCCTTAATATGGGGATATGCACATTATTAGTGACTCACTATGTCAAGGGGAGAATTGAAGGTTTGATACCCACTCAATGCATAACTTTTGGGATATTATAAAACCGTTTTGAGTTCCTGAAGTGAATCACTATAAAATGAATAAATTTAAAAACAAACTTTTTAGCTGCACTTAGCTGTACCACTGTCTGGGGTACCCAAAAGTAGAATCATAGAATGTCGAATTTAAAATTACGTCACTCAGATTACACACTAGAAGGCAAGAGAACATAATTGAGAAATTAATAATATGCAGAAATGCACAAAAATTTATCAAGTTACATGCTAATAACAATATTATTTATCATTTTAGCTAGATCTCAATGCTTTTTTACAGCACTGTTAGAATTTGAGAATAATTCTTCAGCTGATAAGAAATTATCCGAATATGCTATGGCAAATTTGACATGGGCCAACAATGAACAACTACGGAATCATTAGATTTCAATATTTCTCATTTAGATAATAATGAGAACATAATTTACTTACACAGAAAATTATACCTAACTATCGTTATTTGAATCAAAACATTCAATTATTGCAATTGAACATGATACTATTAATAGGTAATTAAGGAAAAAAGCTGATCCCAATACGTTTTCGGTAATAATAGTAATGTAATTTAGTAATGTTTCGACCTAGGTGGGTAGGGACAATGGAAGAAATTTTAAAGATATTGAGCAATGATATCTAATTAATAAGATACTTGTTATATTATTGAAGACAACACCAAGGCTTTGAGTATGCAATTATTATTGTTAATTTGAGCATAAGAACATGCAGTGCATGTTTTATTATTGTATACTTTATGCTGAATTTATACACCCCACAGCCCATCAAGCAGCCAGGCACATTCACAAACTGTGCCCATTGAATGTGTGCATGTAAATTCACCATAAAGATTAAGTAAGTAATATGATAGTGATGGTATTTATGTTATTCTGGCAGCCCATTATTATAAACAGGTACTTTTGTAGGTAAGTACTTCCACTTACCTGAATTAAATTAAACCAAAACTCGTATCCAGATAAGGCTGAAAATAATAAAGTTTTTAGACCATCAATAATTGGTCATTGGTCATTTGATTATCTAATTTAGCTCAAAATATCATGACCATGAATTTAATACTTTTAAACTGGATGATAGGTAAGTTAAAAGAGTATAGGTAGGTATGCATTGTAAATTGGTTCTTAATTATTTAGGTAAGTGAGTAATACCTTCTTAGGTACTTGAAAGTACTACTGATAAAGGAACTAATGGTAATAATGTGGTTTGGTAGACAAGATTGCAAACTAAGAGTAGACAATTTTCCAAAGAACAAACAAGCTAGTCAGAAAGGTAGGTACAAAATGATCTTTTACACAGTTTTCAGAGAAAATCCAGTCCACAGATCATTTCCAACCACTTACCTCTTTATTTTGCGGAGGCAACCAAGGATAATACCTAGTAGCTGCCTAATGTAAGTAAGATAACAGTCTTGTGTTGAATAAATCCGAAACAAAATTCATTAGATTCATGAGTAAAACCAAAGTTATTATCTTGTAAACAGAAGGGGAGGTAACCTAGGGTACTGCAATAACAAAGCATTGTCAATGATGCAGTATATTCTAGCATACGAACGGAAAATCAACGCTCGATCATGTGGTTGCTAAACGTCAGAATTTATTTACATTTTAGGCGCTGACGCCATGTTGGTTGGTCTGCTAGCTAGAACAACTCCATTGGAGCCCTACTTGCACGATATGTCAAAATAATCAAAAACTTACCCTCAATTCACGTATATATTTCAGTTTACACCAAATTAACTGAGTGAAATTAGACAGATAGATCCAAGTACGCGATGCAGACACTTGAATGTAGCTGCTTCGCAGTAAAGGCCCAAACATCGATCCGAAATCCCAGCAGTTCGAATTGGTAGGTCGCTTGAACAAGAAAAACGCACGCAGAACGACCGGACCGACCGACAGCGGCTGGTGATGGCACTAGCTACACTTTTCTTTTCAACATACCTATTTCAAGTTTAAATTCAAAGTAATTGTAACCATTGATCTCATAAAAAAATATTATTGTTTTTTAAAATTAAGTAAATCGTAAATAAAAGCAATAAAAACCAAATTAAAATAAAAGTTACTCAAAAACAGGAACTATTTGTAGCGCCATCTAATCTTATTTCTCGGAACTTCATTGTAGTTAGATGCGTTCGAAATGCGTTCCGAATCAAACAAGACCATTACCGAGATAATACTGACACTGACATGATCGCATCCCCATAGAATAGATAGGTAGGTAGTTGACATCCGATCCGTTATATTATACTCTGTTGGACAACATACCATAATTATCAAGTCTGGGTGCTCCAAGGCCCGTTTTCAGAGGCCTTACTCAAGCAGCAATCGTTTTGAGTGGAGCGCAGTTTTACTTTACTGAACTCAGTTCAGCCCATTTCAGCCGAGTAATCTCTTATTCAGAAACGTCACTCAGACGAAATCGTTGTTTGTGTTGTGTTTTGATTTTACAAAGGAGAACACACTATAGATCCACAGATTCAATCCTTGGGCAGATAGAGATTTGAGTCTGGATGCAGCTCTGAGCGTAGTTTCTGAATACGGGCCAGTCAATTATTAAAAGAACGAACCGAACGAACGTTGCGTTGTTGGTGTCCAACAATGATATATATTCTATTGGCAAGAAATAAATAAACTAAATACCCAAATATAACTAAATTAATAAACTAAGTAGTTGTTTTAACCGTAACCAAACACGTGGAATAGGTCGAACATTCCCGGCACGTGTTGGGTTACGTTGTTTTAGGCTTGTTGTTTTATTTGTATTAAATAATTTGTGTTCAGCATCTGAAGAATAAAAATAGGACAGTACAACATTACTCTGTGGTACCTACCATCTAACTAAACGAAGCATAAGATTTTGATCAATCAGAGCAATGATCGTGTATTCCATGGGTATACATTTCCGACACCGACATTGACGACCGATGTGGCGCGGCGGGCGTATGTCCGCCTGCAACGCAAGAGGTTGCGGGTTCGATTCCCGCCTTGGAATAAATGTTTGTACGATCCGCAAATATTTATTCCGGGTGGTCTGGGTGTTTTCTATGTACCTATAATAAAAATATCTATATATGTAATATATTGTATTTTAAGTATATCAGTCATCTAGTACCCATAACACAAGCTCTGCTTAGCTTGGGGCTAGATGATGCTGTGTGGACTGTCCAGCATTATTATTATTATTATTATTATTTCCGACACGTGTCGAGAAAGCGCAGACAGGAACGCATTCCATGGCTGTGATACCCGGGATTGTGTATTCCATGGTTGTACATTAACCAGATTCGTAAGCTACGATCTAAGAATACGGATTCTTATTCTATGGCCACGATACAATTTTGAAAAATATTACGAATTATAAACATCTAGTGCAGGCAGCTATAGTTATGGTCAGTAGGTACATTATAGCAGTAGCAAATCCACAAAAAAAGCAGCGCCAAAAAAAATTGGACACCAATGTTATAGTAGGTATATAATATATAGTAGTTAGGTACATTATCCGACGCATGTATGACGACCGATGTGGCGCGGCTTCGATTCGGCGGTGGTTGCGGGTTGGATTTCCGCCTTGGGATAAATGTTTGTGCGATCTGCAAATATTTATTCCGGGTGTTCTGGGTATCTTCTATATATAATAACTGACCGGGCGAGCGAAGCGTTTCAGTTTCGAGATAGGTAGGCCAAAAATGTTTTTTTTTCGAGCTGCCCGTTTTCGCCTTCAGGTTGCATTTTTTTTTGACCACACCGATTTTGACCAAGTTCTTTGATTATTTTCAATTGCTTTATCGATCGCGATTTTTGATTGGATAATCCTGCACGTGCGTGTGCGGGGGAAGTGGTGGGAATCCACATCCCAACAAAAAAATCCATTTCCAACAATCCACGGTCTTCGACTTTTTTGTAAAATTTAGAGATATCCCAGTTTTCCTCCCGTTTGTGGGCATCACGTCCGCTATATGAGGCATAGTTCGGATTTTTTTCTTTTAACGTATTCCCTAATAATGGTATTTCTAAATAACCTTTAAAAAAACTCAACTACTTTGGATAGTAGGTAGTTAACTAGTAGTCCCTAAACATAAATTTATTTTACTGCTAAATTTGAGCAGCAGTGATGAATAGAATAGAATGCATACCTACAAAGCAGCGACATGGCCTGACGGGCTTGATGATCCGACACACTCCTTCAAGTAAGTCTAAGAAAGATAGAAAGAAAATAATATGTTTATATTGGTTTTTCAGATTTGAATAGCAAAACCAACGGGGTCAACGGTTAAAAGATTTCATACTTGCGAGGCACAGCTCAAACAAAAACCTTTATTCTTTGCTCAACCGTAGGTACCTATCCTACTGAAGCAAAGCGGAGACGAGATGTGTAAATATCGAAATTTTGTTAGTTTTTTGCAGCACATCTATCCTATGATCTCTTCTCCGCTTTGGTGGATGGGCTACATTTTCAAATCATCAAAAATTACTACTATGCAGGAGCGTCAAAAATTAAAACATGTTTGTAAACGGTAATCTTGCATAAAATAATATGAACAGTTTGAGGGTAAAATAAGGCTCTCATTACGAACAGGTTGACTTATAGATAACACAGCATAAATAGCTTATCGTAGAAATATTAAATGTTCAGGTTGGGTTTATATTTTTGCGTAAGTGCAGTACTGGTGTACTAAAAAAAAAGGAATTCAAGAAGTTCAACCCTTATACAGCGAAACGTTAAGGAAACTCTCGCAGCCTGGAACCAAGCTCTCGCTCGGTTGAGGTCAGCCAGCCTGGAGAGTTATAGGGAAAGTGTCTCGGCATGGAGTAGGTCGACCTTCTGGCGGGAATCAGCTGATCGGGTTTGCGCAGTGCGCAAATGTGGGGTGCGGGGCGGGGAGGAACGCGTTGCACGGCGCAGGCCGCTGCCGGCCCAGTCGCGCGCTCCGCGGCCCGGCAAGCCTGCGGCGTCGCATCCAGTCCGCCGCGCGCGCTCACAGCCTTCCGCCCGCCGAACATCCTAACAGAAAACTACCAGTTGGCAACGTTTGAGCGACAAAGCCGACGCTCCGCGCCCTCCCGACGTCGCCGCTGCCTCGATACCCTCGCAAAAAGCTCGCCATGCGGCTGCGAAACGCGGTAGATAGGGACGCGTCGCAGCCTCCAGTTTTCGCCCGATGCACCGCTAGCGCGTTATCATGAGAGACGAAGATACATGTACAAAAATGTTCGATATGTCGATTCAGGAAGTGAATGGTAAAGGGCCTAAGAAAAGGAAAAAGTCTCAGGATATAGGTGATAGCGAGGCACGCGAGTGGTCGGAGGCGAGCGTCTCGGAGAGCCCGACGTGCCATGGCGAGGAGAAGGATGCGGGTGCTAAGGCGGCGGCAGCAGAATGGGCTGCCTCTTCTGAGTCCAAAGGCACGTCTCTGCTGCACTGGAGCGATATGCCACAGCACCTACAGTTTAACCCCTACGTGCTCACCGGCTACCGCCCCATGCAGAGCTGGGCAGGCTGCGTAGCCAGCCTCTTCTACTTCCACAACGAGACAATTAATATATTGACACATGGTAAATCATAACTTTAAAGTATATACATCAGTTTATAATAATACAGCTTTAGAGAGCGTAGGCTACGCTTATTCGTAGCGGAAGCTACGAAGTTCGTAGCATAAGTCTACAAAGTCTTGAAAGTTTCGCATTGCTGAAAGAGGTGCCTCCGATTATCAATCGTCTCGCGTAACACGCGCTGCGTATTTCCTGTGTGTTTTTCGAATGAAACAGATTAAAATCAATATCAGTTTGCTCCAAGCAGGTTTTTAACATATTTTCTTATCGTGGTAAAGAGAAATTAAGTAACACAGACATCCTTTGACTAATAACGAAAAATAAATCAATTACTCTGATACGAATTAGCTGTGCCTTGGGACGTATTTTTTGTGCCCGTTCTTTGTTTTGTGCGGATATCTTTTATCAAGTACCAATGCTTCACACATATACAAAAAATATTACAAACACTACTTTGGATCATAACTCCCCAGATGCAGTATGGCCGTGAACTGTTTTACTCATTAGATTTTGTTTATATACTGTACCTATCGCTTTTGTAGCTTCTTTCTGTGGAAGTAGAGCTCTTTGTTAAAGGGCTCGGCAGGGGAAGTACTACCACCATAGGTACCTTTTTCTACCGCCAGGCAGTGATAGATGCTCGCAATGATTGTTATGTTCTGGTTTGAAGGGTGTGGATACCGGTGAAATTACAGGCACATACGGCTTAACACCAGTATGCCTCAGGTGGATGCAGTGTAGTGCATCGTAGGGCACGTTCTTAACGTGCGTGACCTGCAAGGTTAAAGTATTACCTTACCAAATAGGTGATTACCTGGCCTATTGACATATCCCGATGCTAGAAACAATGCAGTTACGTAGGGTACCTACTCACTAGCCTTACACTTATTTCCATGATGCTACTTCGAGACGCCAAGGACTAATTTAGGCGAGCATACCATTCTTCAGCCCTAACAAAGGAATGCAAATATCGCTATTCGTTAGGCACGGGGAATGCTAACAGATTCCATTTTCTTACCGCTACGAGCTCTAGATATTTTTTACTACACATATAATCTGAAAAATACCAGTGTATTTTTTCAGATTACATGTGTTTTTTATATTTTATTTAACGTTGTACCTTTAGCTTTCCTTCATATTATTCTACAGTTACAAAAATATCTAGAGCTAGTAGCGGTAAGAAAATCCAGCTTCTCCAAGAAGCCTCCCCATATTTTTCCACGATATTTGAGCCCAACCGTATAACCACGTATAACATACATTTAGGTTATACGGTTGGGCGATCGTCAAGCTAAATAATACCTACAGATATCAGAGGTATTATTACAAAATACTCTGTAGACCTAAGAAATGTAGCCTAAATAACAATAATTCGGTATTTCAAATATTACTAAGAAAGGTATATCTACATATATAAAAATGAATCCCTATTTCCCTTGGTCACGCCATCACGCGTAAACGGCTGGACCATCATATTCCTGCCCTTATCCCACTTTATGTGGGGTCGGCACAACATGTTCTTTTCTTCCACTCCCCTCTATCTGTACTCACTCCTTTCTTATCATCTTTCATCTTTCACACAATTCATCCATCTTTTCTTTGGTCTACCTCTACCCACATATCCATCAACATTCATGTTCATCGCTCTCCTGGTTACATGACTTTCATCCCTCCTCATGACCTGGACCGATATCGCTAATTCTTTTTTGTTGTGTTTGTTATTGTCAGGAAAAGGTTCTTATGAAAGAAAAAAATAAGAAAATTGCGTCGAAAATCAGAAAACTTAAGAATACTTAACCACCACATAAAATTATTTCTAATTTAACCTTAGAGCTTTGGACAATATAAACTTTTTTAATGTAACCTTACAACGTTTGACATAGGATTGACAGAGAATTCAATATTCATAACAACGTCTGCTGGGTCAGTAGTAGAAAAGAACTGTGAAAAATTCAAACTTCTAAGCCAAAACAATTAAAAGATACAGCCGTTTATGCTACAAATTTTCGACACTTGCAGGGGAATTAAAACCGCCAGGGTTATTATAGCACAGATAAAGGAAAAATTGCGAAAAGCTTAAATTTTTAATTACATCATATAATTCTTTTTTGCCATTTTTTATAGATAATGGTACGAAACAACAATGCACTTGGCCGGTTTTTCCTAACTTATCTTAACCTGACCATCTTTGAATAGGTACTTATCAAACGTTTTCTTGACATGTGAAAACTTTTGAAGTGCCATTGAACAGCACCAAAAGTATTTCAAATTGTTATTAAATAAACATGAAAATACATTGTGTAATCATTAGGTACTATGTAATTTAACAAATCGCTTGGAACCTTGCCAAATGTTACATAACCACTTTTTAGGTGAAGGCTGTACCTATTTACAACTTTCACCTACATTTAACAAAGCTTTAGCTTTTATATTTACATTTTATACTCAACTCACTTTAGAAGAAAATCTATATTCGTTATATTGATAGTGATAGAGTCAAAAATAGTGACAATGTAGTGGTGTCGTATTTTCTTTGTGTCGTCGTATCAAAAATACTGTCAATTTCTGCATGACGCGTAACGACCTCATAGAAGTTCTTGAGGTGCTTATGAAACGTGATTGCGAGAAATGTTGTCTTAATTTAATGTTATTTAGCTTTAACTTTAATTGTTTATTTTATTTAGCTTTAATAGGTACCTAATAAGGTGAAATAGTAGGCTAATTTAGTTTTTCGGAGGCTTGCTACAGCGCAGCGCAGCGCCTCATCTTACATTATTCAGTAGTGGTCAAGCCTCTATAACTAAGATAAATTATTCCTACCCACAGAATCCACGATGGTGAAATTAGTAATTCAAAAGTGTAAATAATATTAACATCCCCTCATACAAAACTGGAAATTTAATCTTTAATGTGCAAAGAATATTTTTCCTTGTACATTGCTGGTAATGTACGAGTAACAAGGGGAAAAAATTAAGAACCAATCTCTCATTAAAACATTGTCACCCGCTGAAGTTATTTGCTTATCTTGAGAAGTGAAACCTACTTGCATTTTAACCTCTTGCGTTTTTTTTTCAAATATAATCTTATGTTATACCTTCAAATGAGCAATTCTTGCACACGTTAAATAACCAATTAAAATCTCTGCTGAGCTGAATCTCAGAAACGGCTCCAACGATTTTCATGAAATTTAGTATACAAGGGTTTTCGGGGGAAATAAATCGATCTAGCTAGGATTCATTTTTAGAAAATGTCGTTTTATTCGTGTTTTTATATCTTCTAAAAAAAAAACAATTTATTAAAAAAAAAATACCGGTCATCCTGGTACTATTTTATTCCAGCATTATTATAATATTATATTTTTCTATTGGAGGCCTTCCAATTTAAAATCTACTAAGTATCTTAGAACGCAAATAAGTATCGAGCCGTCTTCGGGATTGGCAGGGGCTGCTTGCTACCAGTGTAAATTATTATCATTTCTTTATATTTCATTTTGTTTATTCTTAATCCAAGTAAACCCAAGCAATGTTAATATAATAAATATAAATATTCACGCACATTCACACAACGCCTTCTGGCCCCAAACTAAGCAAAGTCGTCCGGGCTCGTCCAGGGAAGTACTACCACCATGCCTATCTCTGCCGCCAAGCAGCTTGCTGTGTACCGGTTTTGAGAGTGTCCCGGTGTAATTACAGGCACACGAGGTTTAACACCTGTATTCCTGATGATGGACGCTGATTAGTGCATCGCAGGACACGTTAACGAGCGTGACCTGCGAGGTAATACTTTGTTATCGGTAATCGTAACCACTTAACATCAGGTGGGCCTTCTGCTTGTTCCATCAGTAAGTTACATAATAAAAAAGCTATGGGAACCAGATAGCTGATGAAATACGTATGTAAATACTTGTTAATGTTAAATAAACCCAACAATTCGCTGAAGAATACTGTTGTCGACACTAACATGTTGCAAAATCTATACTCCTTCATTATCAATCAATTACCGACACGCCACCCTTTGCAACGTGCACTGTCATGGCAGCAGACACAGTCAATCGATACAGAGTATTTACTAACCGGTTGTAGCTACTATAGTAATTATGCTATGACTAAACCGAAGTATATTTTTTATTGTATATTTATTATGCATTATTTAATTATATAAATATTTTATCAGTCATCTGGTTCTCATGTACAAGCTATGCTTAGCTTGAGGCTAGGTGGTGTTGTGTGATATGTCCACAAATATTACAAAACAAATATTGATTTATTTAATTTAATGGATAGTTGTCTGGAGTACGAACAATATGCGAACTAGTCCGTAGGCGTTGTTGTATAGTGTAGCGCTCAGTTTAGCAGTCAGAGTAATGTTAGGCGTAGCATCTATTGTACGAGTAGCTTCCGGCGCGTAGCGCTTGCTGTAGCGTGAGACGTAGCGTAAGGTAAGCGCAGAGTTCACTTCTAGTTTTTTTTTGTAGCACAATTTTAAATATTGCCGTAGCGTTCGGCGTAGCGCTTAGCTTAGCTACCAGCGGCGTAGCGTCAGACGTAGCGAGCGGGATAAGCTGTCGCAAGCACTTCACAGTGCTTGGTGTAGCATTTGCCGTAGCGTAGAGTTGTAGCACTGTAGCTAGCTGTAAAACTTATAATGGTTTTCACGATATTTGTCACGTCAGCGTAGCATAGAAAATTCAAAGGATTAAAATGTAGTATTTTGTTTTAGGAGTGTCGCTAGTGTATATGATGATGGTGCTGCCCGGGCTGTTGCCGTGGGGCCCCGGCGGCGGCGCGTGGTTTCTCTCGCTGTGCCACGTGCTGGGCGCCATGGCGCCATGGTGCGGCTCATTCCTTTACCATCTGTTCATGAACCACACGTGTGGCGAGGGACTGTACCACCGCCTGCTGCAGCTCGACATGCTGGGGATATGGGTCAGCCAGAGTATAGGTTAGTATCTATTATATTTGCATTATTTAATAACTTTAAGGCACGACAGACGCCTTAAAAATACGGTTGTCACAGAGTTGGCCTCTAACTTACCTACAAGCTACGTTTTACTTCGAACAAAGTGTACTGTAAGCGTTGTACTGTATAGGTAAACACCACCAAGTGTAATTAATCATCGTGTGTATATGAATTACGCTAGGTACCACCAAAGTGTACACAACAATTTATTTCAGTCTCATAAAATATGTATAAAAGCTAATAAAAGCCTCGTACTACGTGAGAAGATAAACAATTGGCCAGAATTCATAAATGGGTGCTGAAAAATCGCATTGAAATGTAAATATCCTTTTGACAAATAATACTGCCAGCTTTCGGAATCAACATTTTAGGTATACCTTCACACCTGTCTGCCTACAGAATAACTAATGTTCTCGGCTCGGACCTATATAGAAGCCAAATGGAGAATTGTATTTTCAAAACACAACCTTTTGTGTTCTCAGCATTAGTGTTTTTTATAAATATTAACAGTAGTATACCTACCATAAGTAGGTAACCTAATTCTATGCATGTTCTTGTGGAAATATTCCATTTGTATTGAATGGATATAAATTGACACTTAGGACTGGTTCAGACCATGCTTGTACTTAAGACAAGTTGCGGGTCCTAGATTGACGTTTCAAGATGATCCCTGCGGATATTACTGAATAAATGATTTTTGACTTTGACTTTGACTTTGGTCGAGCTTAAAGAACGCAAAATGTAAGGAACGATTTTCTGTGAATAGAAACTACTAGGTCCGAAAACTAGACCTGGTGCCTATCCTAATGCTGAGTTAAACAGCGAGTGCAAGGACTCGACTCGACCATACTCATACTCCATCCTGACGTACCTACGTACTGCGGATACACGCAAGTTACCGTACGCCGCACGCTAGCGTAATTTAAAGTCACCACCTTGAATCTAAAATGAATGAAGATGCTCCCCGATGCTCGGTATGGAATTATCAAAAGATCCCATCAGTACCTACTTTCGAACAAATCGATGAATAATTAAACTAATATATACAGTCCAGTGCTGATTTGCACGAGCCTAGTTGCAAATCAGCACTGGACGAACTCACTGTACTGCCATAATGTAAACTAGGCCTATTAGTACAATTTGTACAATTGGTATAATTTGAAACATCTCATTCATGTCGTGTTGGTAGCTCGACAATATTTCAAAAGTTTCACGGAGATTAACTAGACATCTGTACAATGCCAACCGAGCACGCAATACCACAGGTATTTTTGAATTCTTCTGTTCTCATACTACCATACCTATCAACGTACCGTTTATAGATCGATAGGTAGCTTTAGGGTACTTTACTTAACCATTATAATTATAAAAAGGCGCACACTTATACATAACATAGTCTTTTTCTCTCTTTTATGATTTATACCTCATTTCACGGTTAAACTTGCCAGCCTAATAAATGGCTTATGGTTTTAGTCGAGTCAGTCAAATGGCTATTATTTATTTTGAAGAAAATGATGGCAGTTTTCTGACTTTAATTTTAACTTTATGCTAACTCCTCAAGTTTAGTGGCCTAAATATATTTTTATACAACTTGCTGATGGAAAAGCAGATGGCCCACCTAATGTTAAGTGGTTACCATTGCCTACACTATAACAAAGTATTGCCTTGTAGCTCACGCGCATAAGGAACGTGCCCTACGATGCACTGCTCAGCGTCCATAAATCTAAGGCATACAGGTTAGGTATGCCTATTAATATATTGTATACCTGTTGATACTTAACGTCTGTAATTTGACCGGCACCCACACCTTTCGAACCGGAACACAGCAAGCTGCTTGGCGGTTGGTTGGTAGTTTAAGCGATTCAACCTCACGACGACCTCACACCGCAGGTCACGCACGTGCCCTGCGCGATACCTTGCGTCTACAACCTAAAGCGGGAGAAAATATGAGCAAAAATACTACCTCTAAATCATTGAAATTACCTCTGTGATAAACAGGCTAACATATAATATTAGCTTTTTATAAATAGAATAATTGTATAGGCAACAAGCTCGTTTTTCTTTATGTGCGAGAGCGGCAAGATTATTTTTCTCGAAACAGTTTTTTCTGTAGATGTTTCGTCGGTTTTATCTCAGACGATTTTTTTTTACATTTGTGCGTTATAGATGATTATAGTGACAAATCAATAAATACGTGATACGATAAAACGGTTTTTCATTTTATAACTAAAGTATTTGGAATAATTTTCTAAGTAATGCTTATTATCTATCCATGTCATTCTATAAACAAATTGGCCTTGGCTACGGCAAAACTTATACAGTGTTCTGCCTGTCAGTTTAACCCTGGTACTACTAATAAACTTAGCGCAACGTTAAAATAACGTTACGCTAAGAACATAAGTTACCTCATGTTTTCTCTTTTGAATTAATAGGTTTTAAATTAGGTCGAAAGAGACAAAACACGGTTGTTAGCGACGCATACATAGGTAGGACCTAAGTACCTACCTAAAATATTATTATTATTTTTGTATTAAAATATAATAATATTTTAGGTAACTATTTCTGAGCTACGCCAAGTTTATTAGTACCCTCCCACTAGTCTAGTTTTACGGTTTATACTAACTCATACTTCAGTAGAACTTTGTAATTTTATCTAACATTTTACTTTTATGCACGCACTTGGTTTAATTAATTACTCTCCCGGGAGATGCCGATCACAATTTACTGAAAGTAATTTTCATACTGCCTACTTGAATTCAATATAGGTACTTTGGTAACGGCTTGGTAGGCTTTCTATAGATTATTGATAATGAGAATTTACGTTATTTTTGTTAGGTGGGTAGCTAATGAGCCAGTTACATCCATTTCGGTGGTAACGTGGTTGCGCACCCAGGCCTGCAGAACCTTATGTTTAAGTAAGTTCTAGGTAAAAAAGTCCGCGGATATTTTGATTTGATTTGATTTGATCCCCTTTTTTGCTTTATTTCTAAGCAAAATTTAGAGAGTGTTTTATTAAAATTAGGAGCTAGCTGTGATTTCACTATCGATAAATCGGTATGACGTATTAATAAAGCAATCACCCCTTATGGGCTATTTGTTACCTATATATGCCCCGGGGAGTCACGAAATCCGCAATGCACAGCGGCCTGTGACAGCTGAGTGGCATTATTGAGTTATCAGCGTCCACTGTTCGGGTACATTGAGAGAGGCAAAAGTAAAGTAAAATGTTTATTTATTTCTTTCCCGATTTCATAGCGCTGTACTTAGGTATTTCAGCTTAGCAACATATCTAGAAATACTTATTTACTGTCAATATTGTAGTCAAAAGTTCAAAGCATTTACTCAGTAATACCGACCGATGTGGCGCGGCGGGCGAATGTCCGCCTGCGACGCAGAGGTTGCGGGTTCGATTCCCGCCTTGGGATAAATGTTTGTACGATCTGCAAATATTTATTCCGGGTGTTCTGGGTGTTTTCTATGTATAATAAAAAATATCTATATATGTAATGTATTGTATTAAGTATATCAGTCATCTAGTACCCATAACACAAGCTCTGCTTAGCTTGGGGCTAGATGATGCTGTGTGGATCGTCCGGAATTATTTATTTATTTTATTGAATACCCGGACATCATCTTGAATGGTATTAAAAGCTATGTGAATCTAGGAACCAGTTTGTCGGGACCAAGCCCAGAAGAACAGACAAGAAACTTACAGCTTGGTTCCTACCGTTTTTGTATGATCCTATTACAGATATATTATTATGTAAATAATGAAGCTCCACATTAGAGCTCCAATTTTAGATACTAGAGTCACATAGACACATACACCTGAATGACTAATACTGCTAATACCCAGTATTTAGTCACCAGCGCAATACCGCAATACCACGTCGGTTACAATACAATACATTGGATGAACAAACGTTATAGGTAACAAAACTTACAGGTTTATTGTTGGTGTAGTTATTATTTATTGTTTATGTAAAAACAATTATACTATAATATATAAAATAATACTGTTTTATTTTATTTGTTGTGTTATTTCGTTTATATTTGATTTAACCAACAGATAGGACTATAATATAAACTTGTTATTAAATTTTGTGTAAATATTTATTGTCAGTTTATTATTTCTGTTTTTTCCTTATGAAGTAGGTATTTATAAATCTCGATGATTTTTTTTGTTCTCTCGTAACTTTTTTTAGGACATTGAAAATTTTCTGAAGTGTTTTATTAATATTATGGTGACTAAACTAAAATTAAATGTAGTAGAGTGACCGTTAGTCAGTTTTATTTGTAACACATTTGGTGTAAATAACTCTTAATCACACACGTATTGTCCACCTCGGAATCAACAGCGAGAGCGGTGGTTACGGTAGCAGAAACTCACGCGAAAAGGCTGAAATATGCATACCTCGGTAATGGATACCTATTTCTGCCTTTTGAGGTAGAATATTTAGGAACATGGAGTTCAGAAGTGTGGTTTTTATTCAAAGAGTCATTCAAGAGGATAATGACTAACGGCCAAAAGACTGGCGCTTCCCTTGAACAGAGAATTAGTTTAGCTACCTATCCAAAAGGTAATGCGCCAGCCAGTCTTGGGCACACTTCCTACGGTCAGTGATTTAAATTCTGTTTTCTATCAATAATAAAAACTTGCAGTTAGATAAAGATAGAGTAAACCAAATCATAGAAGATTTATATATGTGAAGCTCGTGTGAACTACATTTGAACACAGTCATGGAGCTTAAAAAAAAGCTTGACCTATGTCTATTGTTATCTGTAGTCTAGACTCACGATCGCGGCCAGGCCACAGAGCTTTAACAGTTACATACCTGCAGCGGCAGTCACAGAATAAACAGCACTGCAGTGTTAGGTAACAGCTAGGTCAAGTGCAATGTCATGGCAAAGCTTAAAACGTTGAAACTGTACAAACGTATCGAGGTAACATACAATCATCATTATTTATATTATTTATATCGCGTGACATGAAATTTACCATTCGAAACCACAAAGAAATCACTGAAGTTTTATTGAACAATACTTTAACTTTATAATGTTTACTGAGCGAAACGCGCGCGACTTCGTCCGCGTGACGTTATTTTCCTACAAACTTCAACCCCTACTGTACCTGTTTAGGGGTTGAATTTTGAGAATCCTTTTCTTAGTACACCTCTATGCACTGAGACAAATACTCCCTGAAAAATTCAAATCTATACGACCAGTGAGTTTAGGCTGTGATTGTGAGTTGTATATCAGTCAGTCAGAACAAAGTTTCATAAAATTGGTATAGATAGATATAGATTTACTTACAGAAAATATTTTCATACAAACTGAAACCCCCGCTGCACTCATTTAGAGGCAGAATTTCAAGCATTCCTTCCTCCCATGCACAGCTATAGCTATTAGACAAATATAACCAGAAAATTTAAAGAGTGTTTTAAGTTATACGTTGCCAATATTCCGGTCAGTCAGTCAGGATAATAATAATAATAATGCTGGACAATCCACACAGCATCACCTAGCCCCAAGCTAAGCAGAGGTGACTGATAAACTTAATACAATACATACAATACAATACATTACGTGCATAGATATTTTTTTAATAAAAAACGCCCAGAACACTTGGAATAAATATTTGCAGATCGTACAGGTATTTATCCCAAGGCGGAAGGAATCGAACCCGCAGCTTCTTGCGTCGCAGGCGGACATTCGCCCGCCGCGTCACATCGGTCGTCAAAAGATTATTATAATTGGTAAGTACTATATAAGTATAGGATACAAACAGATATAGGATATTGATAGATAACTTGAGCATTTACTTAAAACCCAAAAATCTGAAAAACTTAGATAGTGAATAGGTAGATAACATTTTTACCGTGAATATAGCTTCGTAACTCAACAGGAATCAGCAACAAGTGAAATGGTAATAGAACACAGCTAATGCTAATCGGTAGGTAGACAATTGCCCCTTGATTAGTGGAGCTGTGATTTCCATGAATATCCATAATCACTGCGGCCGCTCTTCCATAATTATGACAGCAATCGACATAATTGTATACCTTAGTTCTACTGAAAATACATAATTACCTAGGGGCTATTAAAGTACTCATCATTCTTTATCCGACGATAATATCGAATAGGATATTCGCTTACTATTCCTTTTCCAATCTATCCCTTTCTTTTGCCATCTATTACCGGGTACCGGATAGTATAGAAGCTTCTTGACTTTAAGGTTTTTTTTATATAGAACTTGCTGATGAAACAAGCAGATGGCCCCCACCTGATGTTAAGTGGTTACCATCGCCTATAGCAAAGTATGCATAGAAAAGAACGGGCCGCACGGTAGCTGGTGGGTAGAGTATAGACAGGCATAGTCCCTCGTAACTGGCCGTAAAGCTAACAAACCCGTGGCGGGTGTGGGGTTACCGCTTTATCGAATTAGGTAGTTACAGCACTATGTAGGTACAGTACGTTAATTAAATTAAGATCCTTCAGAAAATAATCATATGTTGAGAATGTAGTATTCAGGATTCAGTGTTGTACTCGTACTAAGTGTAGGTAACACCAAGAATATAATTCCTAAAAATATAGGCCTAGCTTTCTGCTAGGCCTTCACGTTATATTTTCATCATTATTATTTTCTAATAATGATCTTACATCAACATCTAGATTACAAAAAATATAATATTTCCAATGTAGTATGAAAATTGAAATTACAAAATAATGCCAAATGAGTTAGTACAATAAAAAACATTGAAACTTAGGTCATAATGATGTTTTTGTTTATAATTTTGGTTAGCTTACTTATTTGATAGTTTATGTTCTTGGTTGATTTTATACGTTTACCCTTCTTGGTTTGGTTTTCTCTTTAAATAATAAAATACAAAATGAATATTTTATTATTATTATTAAACTTTTAATAATAATAATCTTCTTTTATAAATAAATCAAATTACAATAAAATGTCACTTATATGCAACAATTAAATACTTACTGAAATTAAAAATTACATAGGTATATTATATAGGTTATACCTACCTAAATCATACTTATATACTTATAATAATATTATAAAGAGGAAAACTTTGTTTGTTTGTTTGTATTGAATAGGCTCCGAAACTACTGGACCGATTTGAATAATTCTTTCACCGTTGGGAAGCTACACTATCCCCGGGTGACATAGGATATATTACATTTTCAAAAAAATTAGGGATCCTTCCTAAAACCCGTGCGAAGCCGGGACGGACCGCTAGTCAAAAATAAAATAGTAATATCAAAATTAAAATAGAAATATCAAAAATAAAATAATGTTAAATAACGTTCAACCCCATCGTGACTTTCCGTCTGTCAATTTTAGCTGCCTTTAAAAAAAAAAGTAAAAAGTGGTGCTTATTCATAATTACCTACGAATATTCATCGCACACATTCGTTACTCAATCAGAAGGGTGAAAGGGAATTTCCACAATAATCCACAGTCCCCTTTGCTAACCTTCAATCATTCGCACTCTGAAGGGTTTCCCTTGCCACCCCAATCATATTAAAAGTACCTCACTATGTTTTGCTGCTTTTGGCTGCCCCAAATGCGCAACCAAAAGGACCACGACGCGACCACGACACGACTCACCCGGCGTTTTGTAGCCGAAACACGACACGTCCAAGGTGTCATTGAGCAGACCTATGCTGCGATTAGATTTATCAATGTGATTCCAAAAACAATCCAATTCAATTTTTTTTTAATTGTACGTACGTGATTAGGTAAGATATTTACTAATAAGTGTTCTACGAGACGGTCTTAGTTACAAACGTACGTCCACTGCACAGCCAAAGTACCTACTGTATAATGATGCTGAAATATATTGATTACTTGGGTCACGACACGCCACCAGTCGACACAGGAGTGCAACCCGGCCGCTACTTCACTTTCACAGAGAGTGCCGCCTCTAATTAAACGCTATTAATAAGTCCTTAAAACTTGCATACAACCATGTTAGAATGCGCCACTGCGCATATAGCGTAGCATATAGCGGAGCGGCTACGATTTTATGTACTACGATTTGACTTTGCTATGTTGCTAAGCATCTCATCAGTTCTGTAGGTACACGTGTAAGCGTGCTTGTGCTTGAAACGCAAAAACATACAAAACAAATTACTATGCTTGTACTGGATACAAATATATTACATAATTTATTATTTTTATAGTGCCTAGGGAAATACCAAGGTATTTATTATAAATACCTACACAAGTATTTACCGCGTTCCTTTGTTATTTTTTTTCAACGACGATAGCGTTTCGAAAAATGAAACAAAATTGATATTGAAGAGCATTTAGCGCTGGTTTTGTGATTGGTACCAAAATCGTGAGATTGAAAAAGCTGATAGAATTTGACATGAAATTTATGGCCAGCACGAATAACATATCTACACTAATATTATAAAGAGGAAAGCTTTGTATTTTTGTATTTTTGTATGTTATGAATAAACTCAAAAAGTACTGGACCGATTTTAATAATTCTTTTTTCATTAGAAAGTTACATTATTACTGAGTAACATAGGTTATATTTTATTTTGGAAAAAAATAGCGTTCCGTAAAATATTTGGGTTTTTCAGACACAAGGTGTAAAAAATCAACCAGAAAAGTTACTTATTTTGCGTACGCTGCCTAAACTATAAAAGATAGAACCATAAAATGTTTTACATAATTGTAGATCTTATAAATATCTACAAAAAAGTCAGCGACACACTATACCTATCTATGTCGAGTGAGGCACAACAACCATTTTTTTATTTAAAAATCTTCAATTTTTGTTGGACTACATTTAAACGCATTTATTTTACTCATACTATTAATCCTTATCGAAGTAGGTGTGCTGGCTGACACACTAACTTTATTCTCAACCCTCGCATATGAATTAATTTCGTTTTATCGTCCCAAGGAACACCGACAAGTGCCCTTGAATAAATTCATTTCTCGTAACACAAAGCTATGAAATGAAAACACAATTTTCCACTTTATATAAAAGTAATTGTGTATACTGTTATGTATTCTTTAGCTTAATGATGATGATGATTACTATATTATCTGTAGGTTTTCTTTGATATAATTTTTTTGCTATGTTTGTATTTTTGACATCTGCTGCTCACCAAGAAATAGAACTCAACAGACGCTGGTAATAACAAAACATGGCCTATGTTTTTGATTTTCGAAATATCATCATTCAAGTTTCAATTGTGTCAATCTCCAAATGTATTCTACGAAACTGACTTTTCAGGCAGGCCCAAATTTGACAATTAAATTCCCAATTTCGTCTCAGCTCCAAATACGTGAACTAGGCCTTTCAATAAAAATATTACAGACGGTTTACTTTATAAGATATTTACAACATTTTGTAGGTATTCATTGGTGTCTACAAATTATTTGCTGGAGTATTTCCAAAAATAGCCTACAGTGTCTTGGAGTTACCTATATACCTAACTACATTGTTATTGAATAAACAATAAATTGCCGATGGCCTACTTGGCACGGGGTCCCGCTCGATAGAGGCGGTTTCCTCCCTAGTCCCGCACGAGCCAAGTGCAGGAAGTGTGTAAATTTATACCCAGCCAGCTACTACTTCGTATAGCAATGTTCTTACAGCAGTGCTTTGCTTTTAATAGAAGTTCTACAAAAAAAAAAACACCGATGCCAGCGAGTTTACTACAGTCAGTTTTACCAATTTCAATTTCATTTTCCAAGAACAATACAGAATATTTCTGTTCCAAGAACCCAGGTACCGAGTATATGCAGAGACATTAAGTTGATTGTGTTCGCTGCATTTTTCAGTAGGCTCGCTCAGTGGGCTTACAGGGAGGCGCGGCGACAATGGGCGAAACGACGGGTGGCTGGATATTATCACCCACCACAGGCCCCGTCATTGTTTTACGAGAACTCTGTCATGATAACTGTGCGATTTCAAATCATGCTTATTATTGAACAAAATCACGGCCCGTACGTACATTAAATTATATTTATGTAGGTACCCGGCTCACTTGTTTATATGTTACTATCGTAACCTTAAAGGTCTAGGTAAAGACTGGCCAAGCGTAAAATAACAGGAAGGTTGGTAATTCCCTTTAAAAGGCTGGCATATAAGAGCCATTCGGTCCAATCATTAAACTAATAAGTGGAAGAGAAAAAGGTTCCCTACGAGTGTATTGAATCAGTTATTTTAGATCTGTTTTGTGACCGACGTTTGCGTCCATTCCTTAAAATAAGGGTCTTGATTCTAATATCCATTCGTCTACCACCAATAACCGAAATAAAAAGAAGTAGGTATTTTAAAACAGTTCAAAAACCGAGTCCTCCGATGAATAAAAAATATCGAAGTCTGATTTAAAAACGCCTTGCCGTAACAAATAGGGCGATTTAAAAAAGCCAATCATTGTTCAAGCTCTTTTGTCTTAATAGCTTCGGGATTAGGTGGAGATCACGAGTCAAGTGCCGAGACACGCCCGGTGAAGAGATCTTCGGCTTTACTCGAGGACTATCGACGCTCCTAAGATCTTCAGATATCTTTTTCTTCCACCTCTTAGCTCAAAAGCGCTCATCTTTTTAGATCTGTAAACGGGATGCTTAAAACCAAACTTTTAATGTTAGTTTGAATCCGTTGGCGAGGAAGGCAGAACTTTCACAGAATACAAATCGCCTACTCAGCATCGTCGCGACACATTGCCGTAGGAAATGGGACAATCTCACAGAATTCTCGTTCGTCATTCGTGGCATCCCTGATCGTTAACCCGCGTTAACTCGTTCCAATTTCTTTCTTCCTTTCGCATTACCCAACATTTCTTATATTGAAATATCCAAAGTTACACAAGCGTTCGTTCTCAAGATCTTAGCTTAGGATTTGTTGGTGGGAATCGCTACTAAGCCGCCAGTAGTTACTCTGAGTGAACATCGATATAGCTTCTGTGGGCTTCACGTAATAAGTTTTGATTATGTCGATCTCCAAATGGTATTATTATTCGAAACTGTCATTTCAGACAGGCTCAATTTTGACACTCAAATTCTAATCTCTTTTCCATAAAGTACGAGAGTTGGGCATATGGCTGAGATAGCCTACTTCATATAGGTACATGCTTAGGTCCCAGGTCCCACTTCATAAATGAAAAAGGGTGAAAAACTGCCCCTGGCTGTTTACTTTTTCGGAAAGTGGATTATTTGCGGCATGTTCAAGGTTATCCTTCAATCAAAGAGTGGTTGTAAATATCGGTGAGCAGCGCAATCAAGCTGTCATTATAGTTTGGGGAATGGGCGCGGTATCTGCAGAGCCCGGTAACATCAAAGGTCAACCAGTGGATTAGATTAGCTGTGAGTCGACGGAATCCATAATGTATTATGTATTGTGTACGGCATAGATTGAGACACAGATTGAGGTCAGGCAACATGCAAGGTGGAGCCCAACAAGCACACAGCTAAAAATATAATAATAATAAAGCCTATTATTACTACTTTTCCTCTTAGGTTAGATTTTACAGTTTACTGTAAAATCATAACTGTGTGTAAACATAAATTATTATTTGCTAAGTAGCTAACATTTAATAGGATAATTTGAAGAAGAACAAATCAAAAGCTTTGGTGGTCCTAACTTAGAATAGGACCACTACATCACCCATGGATGTCGCATCAGGGGACGGGCCGACACCGCGGTCACTAATCCACCTGCCAAGCATGACGACTACTAAATATGTACCTAAGTAGTTTTTTGTCCGTTCTGTGTGCAAAACGTGTGTGTCAAATAAATGTATTTTCTTTCTTTCTTTCTTTCTTTCTAAATATGGAGACCTGACGACCGATGTGGCGCGGCGGGCGAATGTCCGCCTGCGACGCAGAGGTTGCGGGTTCGATTCCCGCCTTGGGATAAATGTTTGTACGATCTGCAAATATTTATTCCGGGTGTTCTGGGTATTTTCTATGTATAATAAAAAATATCTATGTATGTAATATAATATTGTATTAAGTATATCAGTCATCTAGTACCCATAACACAAGCTCTGCTTAGCTTGGGGCTAGATGATGCTGTGTGGATCGTCCGGCATTATTTATATTTTAGAGCACCGGTGGTCTAGTGGGAGTGACCCTGTCTTCTGATCCTAAGATTGTGGGTTCAGATCTAGTCGTGCACCAACGTATCGAAAAATGTATGCCAGTGCTCTCAAACGATAAAGGAAAACATCGTGAGGAAACCGGTTATGGAAACGTATGGAACTACTGCAAAATGTGGGTATGTACCAAAAGTACTATCTGACATACCTCTGACTACCCCCCTTAGACATCTTCGAAGAATCTCTAGTAGGTACTTGGTACTAAGAGATCGGAGGGGATTAGAGTCGTGATGTAGTAGTTATAGGTTCGATCCCCACCGAGGACAAACATTGTGATGGGTGTTATATTGAATTTTAAGTAAGAACCTATGTATTTACAAAAAAAGTACCTATATCGGGAGTAATAGGAGTATTGAATCAGTTGTAGAACAAGCTAACATCTAGATGGCGTTGCGTCAAATGTATGTCAGTTTATTTATTTATTATTATTATCATCTAAGTATAGGATAACAATAACTAAGGCCTTCATTTTCTATCATCTTCGGGAAAAAACGAGACTTTTTCAGTTTAATGGTTTTCCTAGTGTTATTTTAAGTTTTGGTGTGTAATTTCGGTGGTATTTTAATCAACATCACTTTAAGTAAAATCACAATTAAAGCACAAGTAACTTCAATTTAAATAAAAGACTGTAAGGATGTGCAATCCTGATTTGAACAAAATGTTTTTCTTGGGTTTTGAAGAAAAATACCATTATTATTATTATTATTAATTCAACCGTCTAACTAACCAAAGACAAAGTCATTGTTATGACAAAAAGTAGCGCATTTAATCAAAACAAACATTTTTGCTATGTCGTATTACTGTAGCTAATTGAGGAAAACGGCACCTATTATCTAAATGCTGACTGAAACAACATTGTGTACCTACCTAAGCTGTGAGCGTGTTGGCGGCGCAGCGCGGCGGTGAATTCCAGAGCCTTGTGCGCCTGACATTTAATTTGGTCCATGCTCACGATTCCGCTTATTAGTGTAGCCCTGTTGAACAACTACCCCTATTCTAGGTACTAAATAGCTTTGGATTAGACTAGCCTGCTCACCTAGACTAACCGCCAATCTCCTGTATGGCTTTATTGGGAATTATGTACCTACCTAACAAGTAGGTTTGATTATTATAGCCCAATATAATAGCCAAATTGTTTAAACTGAATCGAATCGCCTTTACTGCCTATAGGCTAATAAAAAGGGTAGTCAAAGTCAAAAACTGTTTTGCTCCTTGGCCAGTTTGGTACATGTGAAATAACTTCACGACTTTAATCACCAGGCACGGTAGATATCCATACACACATTTGAGAACACTGGCATTGCGCACATAAATTTTTGATAGAAAAATCCATTGGTGCACGACCGGATTCGTACCTAAGATCTTAGGATCAGAAGGCGCGACTCCCACTACACCACCGGTGCTCTTCAAAAATACAGAGACGTAAAAATCTCTCCTCTCTCTCTCTAAGTAGCGAGGCACTGAATATTTTACACAGATAAACTAAAACCGCTCTCTAAAGTAGGTCACGTGCTACTTACCTATATAAACAAAATGTTTTGTCCTGTGAATGTTCTACGCTTAGTTTTCGGAAGAAGATATTTTGCATATTGTTATGCACTAACGCAACGCGTGTGACATCGTCGTAAAGTAATGATCATACAAACTTCAGCCCCCGCAGTACCCGTCGGAGAAATCCTTTCTTAGTACCTGTACCTACACTTCTACGCACTATAACGAATATACCCTGAAAGTTTGAAATATCTACGACCAGTGCCAGTGGTTTTGGTTGTATGTTGTCAGTCAGTCATAAAATTATTTAATTGTTATTATATTCATTGTTCTTTCGGCATTACTTTTGTACTGTTGTAACTTGTAACTACTGTACTTATCTGCATTTTCTTCGATCGATCCTGAAGTGTGGTGAGTTTGTATATACAGGGGGAAAGGCAGTCGTTAAAATCGTATTAATTTCGAGAAAGTTACGCTCTCAATCCGGCAGCCTAATGTGCCTAATGACTCAGATACTGTACAATATCGCAACAATCTCGGAAATGGAGTTAGCGGAGTAGTCGAGGGTCTGTGTAAATAAAAACAAGAAAAATGGTAAAAGTTTGCTGAAAACTTTTAATCGTGCCAGGATTTTCCACTGAGCTTGTTTTTCTGCTCAGGTTTAGATATTCTTTTATAAAGTTTCGTTGTTTAATAGAAGTTGAACTAGCCACGAGATGGAGGAAGGACAAACCCACGAGCTATCTCTCCATAACAGCTACCTACATAATGTCTTTTTAAAATAACACAAGCAACATTATTTTATTTTGAAGATAAAATTATGACAGTTTGAAACGGGATCGTTATCCGAAATATCGTGTTAAAAGAAGCGCTGATCTCGTAACGAAATATCGACAAATTTAAAATTAGAACGTGTCAATCTCTAATTGGTATTATTTGAAACTGACATTTCGGACTAGCCCAATTTTAATTATCAAATTCTAGTTTAATCTCGTCGCAGCCCCAAAAACTTGAACAACAAAATTGGAACAGCAGAATTGGACCTTGTTGTGGAATTTATGCTAAACCTTATCGATAAACGATTACTTCGAAAAATAACTACTTAGTTTTATTATTTCTTTTTCAAAATTACAATTTGATCGAAATTAAGTGGTTCTGATAATGAACGTGGTAATGGTTTTCAGGTGCGATACCAATGGTAACGGCAACGGTGTACTGCGCGCCTGTGTTGCTTCGCTATGGAGCTCTGGCAGTTTACTGTCTCGGCAGTCTACTTGGCCTTTATAAGGTAAGTCCTGGGCTTACTCAGTACTTTCTGACAGATGAAATCACCGTCGTAGTTATGTTTGATATAGGTATGTTTGTTTGACTGTCGGAGCTATTAATCCGATCCTAAGGAATTTACGGCTCTTCGTGTGGTAGCGCGAAAGCTATAACAAGATTTGCTGTTAACAGTATTATTTTTATCGATACTAAGTTGAAAAAAAGTACTTAGTACAAAATAATTCATTACGTTCCTAAAACAATTTTATCATGAGAAAAAGAGTCCAGTTAAAAAGCATTTATGTGTCAAGGCTTTCATATACCAATTATAAGAATCTTTGTCCTGACTGACTGACATATAAACAAAGTACAACCCAAGCGACTGATCTAACATCTCATAAAGAATTACATATACATTCTATAGGAAACAGCGAGGGTTGAAGTTTGCATGAAAATAACTGACATGCTGACAAGGTCACGCGCGTATAATATAGTCGACTATGCATCGTCGACTTCGCGACACCTTAGTTCGGGGTATACAACTAGTTCTTGGTGGGCTTACAACCTAGTCACGATACATATTAGGTATCTAGGTAACGCTAAAACCGCTTAGGTATATATACGTTTAGGTTAATTTAGTCTGATAGCTTTTTTATAGTCATAGACTAAGCCCCAGATAAAATACGAACCAGGTGACATTTCGTTTAGATACCTAAGTAAAGGTTGCTGGGAACCGTTGGGTGCAGTCTGTATATGATCGGCTGCACTGGTAATTAAAAGCCCTCGGTCAGCTGTGGAACAGACTGTACCTACTGTACCACAAGTACTTACACATACCTACGTTTTCTTGTTGTTTGGCAGGCTATGCGAGCGTGGTCGCCGTGGGAGCGACGGCTATGTTTCGCGGCGCCGTTCTGCATGCGGCTGCTGCTGGCCGGAGCACGCGCTGGCCACTATGGCGGCGGTGACCCACAAGCCCTCCTACATGTCTTCCTGCAGGTAAATACATTAATTCGGTACATTAATTCGCAGGTTTTGGTTCGCATAGTGGTGTCAAGAAATATAACAATGAATCTAAATATGATCTCAACCCAAATCAACCATCTTGTCTGTTGACCATCTTAATTTCTCATAACACAACATTTTTTTTATACATATTATGGCCCATCTGATGTTAAGTGCGTTGTAGGTCACTCACGTTAGGTATGTGCCCTACGATACACTACCCTGCGTCCACCAACCTGAGGCATACTGGTGTTAAGCCTCATGTAATTACACCGGCACCCACACCCTTCAAACCGGAACACAGCAATGCGAGCATTACTGCTTGGCGGCAGAAAAAGGTACGGTGGTATTACTTCCTCGAACGAGCCCTATCACAAAAACCCTTACTACTATACTACTGAAACAGTTTAATCCAGTATTCTGGATTTTACTCGGTTGTCGTTCCTGTAGCCAGGCTAGTCAGATCACAAAACGTGTTGATATTAGTTTAGATTAACACAAGTGTTTTTTGTTTTGTCGGATAGTTTGCATGCTGTTAGGTTCTATATTATCATTGATCGAAGTTCTTTGTCTATATTTATAGTAATCATAGGTAGGTACTTACGTAAGTTACTGAGTGCTAAAACAAAAAATTCACAGAATTGTTATTTCAAGAACTGACAAGAAAACTTTTCTATCACATTAGTTTTATAGCAAAGTGGTTGTAGTAAACGATAAATATCGTGGGACAGAGTCTGTTCGCCATCTGGACTGTTGCCAGGCTGCAGTTTAATGTATCCAGCTCTGGAGCACTCGAGCAAGCCTCATTAGCGACTCTCATTTGCGCACGCCGTTACTTCGATTAAAGCTATTGTAGACGAGAGAGAACTTTGTGCTGGTGGGATGTTACTTATCTATACCAATTCTAAGAATCTTTGTCCTGATCCTGACTGACTGCTTAAACCACTGGTTGTAGAGACTTTAAATTTTCAGGGTATATTTGTCTTGGTGCGTAGAGGTGTACTAAGAAGGGATTCCCGAAAATCTTGAAGTTGAAGTTTGTATAAAAATACCTTCGTGCGACTTCGTCCGGGTTTCGCTAATTCTTTATGATCTAGTATATGTATTTTTTATAAAGTACCATCAGCAATTCGTATAATAAAATGGTTACTATGAGAAAAACAAAGAAAACTCTTCTTTATACAATTACGAAATTACGTCAGTGTCACTGGAAACTTTTTACTCGTGCCCTTCTTTAGGCGACGTGCCTGAGATATTTATTTTAGACGAAGAAGGATTGCCCTAGACTTTCATCTAAGAATATGGAACTTTCATCTTCTGAACCTTCAAATTCAGTCCATAACAAAAGTAAGCGATGAAATCTGACAACTGTACCAGTAAAATAATAAAAAACAAATCCCACCAGACTGTTCCGCTACTAACCAACACGAAGCGTTTTATTGATGTTGATGATAAAACAAATAGGCTCGTACAGTCGATGGTTGAAACGATAGATTAATTGCAGTATCGTGTGTGTCTAGCCATATTTCATTTATCAGGCAATTTATCAAACGAAAACATCAATTTTACCATCGTATATCCAATTGAGGCCAACGCAGAGCATGTGCCTGTACCTACTAAAACTATAATAGAACTGGGTGATCGATTTTTTTATGTTTCCTGTAGTAATAGAAGGTAGAAAAACAATAATATAAAACAAAAGAAACCGAAAATAAGGAAGTAACGAGGTCCCTCAGTCTGATCCTTCAAAAGTGCACTCTGACACAAAGTAGTTAACGCACTTCGAAAACGTGGCCTACGATGCACTATCCTAAGTCTATCAACCTGTTTTCTCTGCAATGTTACCGGTACGCACACCATTTAAACTGGAACACAGCATCGCTGCTTGGTGACAGGAACAAGCAAGAAAGCGCAATAGAATTGAAGAAATCAGAGTAAAAAAACTATTTGCACAATACAAATAATACTTGAAGCTGCCCGGCTGAACATTCAACACGGACCACAACGTCATAATCTAGGGACATTGTCGGGTTCAACAGATTTTCTCGTCGTGGAAACTTTTCGGTGTATTTGTTGTTCGAGTTTGAAGGACTTCGTTTACCTCACCTACCTGTAGCGAGTCGTATCCAGTTTTAACTACCTAGTTTAATATTTATTTTATTTTAATTCGTACTACGTATGGGTACGCTTCAAGATGAAATGATTTTTGAATAAACGTATTATATTTTTTTCTACCTATAGGTCACAATAACAACTGACAACCAATCTATACCTACCTACTATAAGATTTTTTGGCCTGACTACATAATATACACAACGCCACTTGTCACATAGGGTGACAAGATAAGGAAGTAAGTAAATAAAAGCTGAATAAAATTTTAATAAAACTAAGGTCGTGGGTCAGGTAGGTACGCCTAGGTCACATTCCACGCCGGATCGGTTCGGAAATACCGCACTCTCCTTCGGCTTCCTCGTCCAACGCCTCCGCAGGGATGGCCGACTACGTGCTGCGTTCCGCTCCCAAATTCAGCGTCCTAGGGTCCCAGGAAACCGGATAAATGTCGCCGCGGTTAACTACGCGTGCGACGCCAACGGTCATCAGAATGTAAACGGGCCGAGTTCAACCCGTAGGGTGTTCCCAGAGGTGGGAACACAGAATTTAAAATATTAAGTGTAACGGAAAAGTGATGCGACAACCAACGTGAGTACGCCTTGAGGCTGTGCTGTCGACTCACTAAACTACTAAACCATTACTGGTCATGGAGACTTGAAATTTTCAGGACATGACGGCTTGGTGCATAGAAGTGTACTAAGAAAGGAATTCCCGAAACTCAACATCTAACCATGTTCCTACAGCGGGGGTTTGTATAAAAGGGGGAAGTTTGTATAAAAATAACTTCACGCGGACGAAGTCGCGCGCGTTTCGTTAGTCTATCATAGTAAAGCTTGCTAAGCTCTGATATTATTATCTGGCTGTTTGGGATTTAAATTTCAGAATAAATCAAAACGGGCATTCCCATATAGTGAGACAGTAGTAGAAAATGGCGCGTGACTTGCCTCACAATGTTTTTGAATTATTGTTTTTTCGACCACAAGATGTATGAGTAGAACGCATACTTAGAAGATACCTATGAGTCACTCTTTTCTTGAAAATATCCAAGTAAAATTTGTAACTAAGTAGCTTAGACTCGACCAATGATGCTCGATGACCTATAAACCTTTTAATTCGACTTTTTAAAAGACCTTTTTACACCGTAGCGGTGTAACAACAATCTTATTTTAAAGAAAACATCATACTCGAAGATTTTTTCATAACTTTAAAGGTAAGTACCCCAATTTTGTCGACTTGCTAAAACTCAGAATGCTACTGAACGAAGTCTGTAAGATTCGAGTTACGGCTCTGAATTAGGATGAACGGATACAGGCGAGTAAAGCGAAACTAGGATTCCATAGTAGACATCGATGCCGTGACACACGGCGGCAAGGCACCAACCTTAGCAACCACGCCTCAAGGGGTTGGTTTACAAAGGAATAATGATTTCCCAATAGTTGGCCGTTCTCAAGTAAAAGGAAATCGTGTTATGCGAGGCTCGACGTAAATGCGAATCCATTGTTGTGTCCCTTTACCACCGATCGATTCTCATATTTTCTTATTATTTGTGTGTCAAATCGTGTACATAAAGAAACTGTTGAAAGCAATGAATGACGTGGATTTGTGCGTATAGGCTATGCAGAGTAGGTATCTAGCATAAATGAGTCCATGCAATGTAAGGTTTCTGTAACATTCCATAGCAGCGAGCAAAGTAGCCTATATTACCATATACCTAACTAGTGTTTGTAAATCTGATAAGATACTCAAAGACCTCACAACTAATTTATTTTTTGTCTATTGTTTAGAAGATTCTGCAGCGGAGAGTTTAATTTACCTCAAAAAACGTACTTTCGAAATAAACTAAGGCAAACTTCGAAAGGCACATAAAATATCCACTCAACGGCTTCTTCTTTACGCACGCTGTTCCATGCTGTCGACGAACAGTCCAATGACGAATCAGTCTTAGGAGAACGGTTGCGGAATCCCTGTGATACCCTATAATTGTGATTTTAATCCTGTGCATATTTTTTTAAAATTGTTTAGAGTCACCCCGTGTTGATCCGTGTTGGTCATATTGCAACAACAGATTATACGATCAGTGCGTATGTCTCTATACTGATGATACCGTTTGTGAGATTTTTTCTGTCTATTCCAGGATGCAGTGTCTCTGGGAGGCGGTGTAATAGGCGCCATGCATATACCCGAAAAGTGGTTCCCGGGCACTGTGGACCGCTGCCTTAACTCACACAACATCATGCATGTGCTGGTCGTGCTCGCCGTCTACTCCATGCACCAGGTCTGTGCAATTCTTTGCTGACTTATCACTTATTGATCAACAATATCATGATTTTCCTGAAGTTCAATCCTTTGCGATTGAAGATTCACCAGGAAAGAAAAGATAAAAACAGACGTCACAGCTCACGTCACAGTAGGTGGTGGGTTCGAACCCCACCGAGAACAAACATTTGTCGATGATCTATGTTCATCAGACAAATGTTTGTTCTGTGTCTGAGTGTTATATTGTATTCTAAGTAGGTATGTATTTACAAAACAAAACATATATAAGTATTCTATTAGTAATCTAGTTCCCATAGTACAAAAAAATCTCACATCTCACATCTTTAAATAAAATTACAACGCCCGTTTTCCTTTCATGTCGTATTTTCCTGTAGGTACATTCTAAGTAATTTGGGTATCCACTCCATTACAGCCCCGGAATAGCGAGCGATATTCTATAATTGCCCAAAGTTCATTGATAAAAAAGATACGACAGTACATAAATAGGCTTATGACGTTCCTTTTTATTTCAGGTGACGATCCGCGACCTAGCATGGATGTCCCGCGTCGATTGCTACGCGCCCCAGCTATGACGTCACCTACCCTCGCCACGTTTTACTTATAACTTTGCACGCTACAGTGAATACATTACCGACCCGTGAGATGAGGTGTGTTGGTGAAAAGAAAATATCAAATCGTTGTACCTACTGCGAAAGCGCTAGCTGAAAAATCTACAAAGATTATCTGGAAACCCTGAGAAGACTAAGAAGCACTTTTTAAAACTGTTTCAACATTGCGGTATTTGAAGCTTAGCGATGTAAATTACGTACTTAGTTAAGAAAAAAGACCTAGTTTAAATTGAAAAAGTTAAATTAATAAACATTATTTTAGACTCTGAGAGTGGATTACCAGAATTTAGGTGAAACTTCAGTTGTAGTGCTCCAAATAGATAAGTTTCGCGATACAGATAAGACACTCAGCGGGCAAATATTAGAAGGGCTGGAATTTTACTTTCACATTAGGTAGGTACCTACATATATCAGACGTTTAAAGCACAATCTCAATAGAATAAATGCTTAGAGTGAGGAATTTGGATAGAGTGAAGTCACTGTAGTGTATTTTCTTGAAAACAATGGCAATGTACTGCGCATTATGTACCTATAGCCTGCATTAAGTGTGCGTCTAATACCCAGTTCCAATCCAAGTACCAAAGTAATCCAAAAATCCAAGTCCGCTACGGGCCTGTCAGGTAAACTTTCACCTCATTGCCAGTGTAAACTGTCACTCTAACATTAGTTAGTAAGGAAGTAGTCTTATTACACCCGGTATATGTACTACATTTCCACTACTATAATTATATAGATAGTTCTACTTAATTATGTCAAATGTACTGGTACCTACTTACCTAAGACTAACATATACACGCTGTTCTACGCGATGCAATGAGCTAAGGTTATATCACTTAAATGTGAGTTTTTGGTCGCAACAAATGCTAATCTGAGATGCATACTTAGAAAGTTTAATGCAGTTTTAATGAAATGGAGTCAGGAGCCTCGGATCCAAAAGACTTCTTCTAAGGGTATCACAGCATTAACTTCGGTAAAAGCTAATCGTTGTTTGTCTTTTAGGATAGTCTAGGGAACGTAGAAATGAAAAGGTTTATTCAATAGTTTTTATTTCATACATTATTTTATGTAGTACTTGTTTTAAGTTATTTTATATTTGATAATTTGTTATTCATGATAATCGGCACTGAGTCGAATCAGAATAAATTGTTATGTAGGTAATTTGTTGTTGTTATTTGACAATACCACGGCCTATTGACTAGCTGATATATTTCATCGTTTTGATAGTAATCAAGCACCTACAACAAACATGTTTAATGCCCGGTTCCAATATCCTACGGACATCCGTTAGTAGTACCAGTGGTAGGAGTATCAGTTATGTTATACTGGTCGCTGCCTGTCACATAAAATCTGACCTTATTGGCGAATGTAAAGATAAGTGATACTAACGGATAGGTTGACCTGTAAGACATTGAGACCGAGCAAAAGTCATAATTTATAAATAAGTTAATTATGCATGTAATAAGAAATAAGTTACGTAAATTAGAAAAGCTATTAATTCCAACGATTCTTTTGTAATCTTAGTAGGCTTGTATTTTAAAGAATTCTTTAATAGTTTTAGATAATATTGAGTAATATGATAATAAAAACCCAATTACTAATGTTTAGGCAAATTTTAGGCTAAGATAAAGCAACGTTGCTTGCATAAAAGTTTCAACCAAATAAAAAAAAAAATTTACTTAAATCTTAAATCTACAGAAATTGATCTATCATTACATTACTTAGAATTAGATCAACAATTTAAATACATAAATCACTTGTAACTTGGTACTTTTATTACGTACCTATGCTATAAACTCCAAAGGTAACGGGTGTGTAACAACATCTTGTGTGGTTTCACGAAAACCTGAATTGTCTTGATCTTTTTTAGTCTAGAAACTAGACTAGTGTCCATTTTGAACTTAAGTTACACATAAAATCTACGGGACAAAAACAACAGTGCCTACTTACATACTATTGCCTCTTTCATTTTAATGTAAAGAATAAAAGCTTATTTAAAATACAGTTATTAAAGTGAGCTCTTATTTTTTATTAAGTACTTATATAAACAAAGAAAATAACAACTACAAGTATTTATAATAGGCATGTACAAAATACCTAAGAATCAGTTGAGAAAATACACAAAATGATCTAAAGGTAGCCCAACCGATACAAATCAGTACCTATCAGACAGAAGCCTCCTCAAATACTTAATGCTGATGCGCAGAGCCAGATAGATACTCACCAGACCTCGGCCACGCACGCATCGCTTCAGATATAGTTAGTACTTATACGTATCTTTCTAGGTACTTGTCTCCACAAGACATGCTTTAAAGCTAGAATTTCATATTGGTGTGCTACGCAGCTACAGGCAGCGTAGCAGCAATGTCTACAAGATTTTTGATCACATAGAATAGATGAATAGATCTTTATTAGTTTGTAGACTAAGAAAATAAAACTTAATATTGTGATCTCTAACTTAATGCATTTACATAATAGCACCTACTGAAAAAAGCCTTTATAATTATGATAAAAAATATCCTAGCTTAAACTAAATAATTCGATCTCTCTAAACATTTGTTTTGTCAATCTATTGTTTGTCTTTGACGAAAAGTTCTATGTACTTTCTTCGACCAATTGGTGGTATTTTTATAATCTTAGTGTTGTCCGCTTTTCTGCTTCACATCTGCCTGTACTTAGATACTGTAAAGTATTCAAACGTTAGTTAGGTAACTCTGCTAGGTATTTCGATTCCATATAACATAAGCTAGTCCTACAGTAGGTTGCATAGATAGGTAGTTTACAAGCAATAATTAGATGGCTATCGTTACGAAGTTTGACAAAAGTAGTCGAGTTTTTAAACAGCGTGGTTAATTTCTCCCTTTTACCTACTTTTGTCAAAATTCTGTGAAGTTGTTAAATACAATAATAGTTAATGGAACGATGTAGTATTTTAGATGAAACCAAGTGTACTTGAGGTTTTATACTAGTCGTAATGACCGAGTGAGCGGAGTGAGCCGACACTTACGTTAAAGTAGTATCGCGAGTTGTAGGTACTTATAAGGGCACTTGTACTTATTAACTAAATTTCAAATAAAATGGATTAGTAATACACTATTTTGATTTGGCAACTTACATTTTAATTAGATACTTTATTGTCATAAAGCTAATTATATTTTTTGAATGCGATACCTACACGCTAACTTAGTTACCGATACAAATATTTTTATTTTTTGGCTACGTTTACATTGATAGATATGGTATGCGATAACATACCATAAACACATATATATTTTAAAACTTACAAAAATCTCTATCTTAGAAATTGAATTAGGTTGGAGGCACATTTATTTACAAAGAAAATTACAGCTAATACAAGTATTTATAATTGGATTGGTATGTACAATATATATATATAACATAAAACAGTTGATCTATCTACAGACTGTTGCAAACGATCTAAAGATAGCTCAACTTACATTAGGTTGTTAATTAATTTATTTAAGTTACAATAATTTTAACTAAATTGTAGATCAAATTCTAGATAACGCTAATCAAGCGAAATAAAGCTAAATAAAAATTGTATAAGTGATATAGACTATTTGCTATTTATTTAATTTGATTGTATTTTGCCACATTTAAACGCCATTACTTTGAATAAAAATATTAGGTCATTTACATTTTTTACAGATATATTATGTATAATTTAGGATAGCATTAATACATCCTATCTTGATTAAATTTCGTTGTGACTAGCTATACAATTTGTATCTATGTAGGTACTTTTAGAATTATTATTGTAGACTAGGTACCTGTACCTACTCTGCGTAGGCGACGGTGGTAAATAATCTTCAACGATTATTGTGGCATCGCTCAATTTCATTTTTGGAGCTTTCAAAAATGAAAAGTTACTAAACACGAAAAGAGTGCCTCAGCAACAACTGTTTTCGTTTGGTAAAAATCATATCAAGGTGTGACCTTTCAGTTTCTAGTTCTATCTAATATCAGTTAGGGGTCACCAGTTACTTTGAAATGGAATGGAAATCGACAATTTCCATCTGGAGAGTAGCGTTATTACTCCCGAAAACACTTGCAGTTACATTACTCCATTCAGCAGGATGCAGAGAGTAAATGTTGTAGAGGATTTCAACGATATTCTCAATTTTTCTTAATCTGCGAATCTGTTTTTAAATTCCGATTAAGAGGTCCGACGTCGACCTCGTTGTCACAGCTGATTGTTTTTTTTTAATTAGGGAAGTGTAGGCAGTAAAGACAAAGCGCGGAATAAATTATTGAATTACGTACTCTAGTATGTAAGATTCGTTTTATAGGTACTTATTGTATTTTTTACCGCATAAAATAGGTCGGCGGTCCAGATCCGGATCGTGGTCCGCCATTCGGTGACCCCTAAGTTAGACCAACGTTAATCAAAGTTTAGAAACTTTTTATTATTAGTTAAATCCGAAGAAAGTAAGCATTAAACGAATTTGTAATCTTTGTTTGTCGTTGACTATATGACTTAAACTATTAATCTGTGTTGATAAATAAATGTTGAACAATACTTCAGGCAGCACCATCGAGCCTCAAATTAAAGCAATAATACGTAATACAATAACTATTTATATAATAAGACACCATGATGGCTACTGAGATAGATAGTAGAAAACACTGTTACAACAATAGGTACCTAGGTATTTTTTCCTCGCATTTTACTTTATTTACTACCTAGGAAATAACAAATTCGTTGGTAAACCTTTCAAGCTGTAGACGTTGAAGACATTAATAAAGTTTATTTCAATTCCACGAGTGTTTTATTTCATACAGTCACTAATTATATACCACACCATGGGAATATATTGTCATACAGTTAGTCATACACAATAGAAGATATCTATAGAATTCCACAAACATTTGCTTGTAAAATTAAAAATGTATAAAATGTAAAGATATCTATTAGTAGGAATTCATCACAATAGATAATTACTACATTGACATCACACAATACGTCATTGATTCCCGACTATTTAATTACGATTTAACGATAGGTACGTATGTACCTTTATGCCTATATGTATGTATCCTACCTTATCCCTATTCTATATTATAGTTGTGACGTACATAGCTCATCATCGTCGCATCATAGAACCAGCTGGTGATGAGTTTTATCCCGGCTGAAGTGGGGTAAACTGTTTGTGAGATATGCTATTTTTTTTCGAATCCAAACCCCATGTCTGAATTTTTGTGCAAAAGAGACCACTTATAAAGTACGATTTGAGGTCTGGGTACTTTTATTACCTACGTAGCTAGAAACTCGTAGAAGATACAACAGCAACATTTGAAAAAAAAAGAGAAATCTACGTCCTGCAATGGTTTTTTGATTCGCATTATTACAAATATATAATAGGTATAGTTTATTTGTTTTTATAGTGCTTACCTGCACTTAAGGAAATTACAAAGATTTTTATATTATCCCAAAAATTGGCAAAAATTGAAAAATTGTCGAGGCATTTGAATCCTCGGTAGCGAAGTTGGTATCGCATCCTCGTATCAAGGGGAAGGTCGTGGGTTCAAATCCTACTCGAGGAAAATAATTTTTGGGATAATATAAAAATATATAATATTATTTTTTCAATTCGAAATATATATTTCAAAAGTAAATTGTTACTGCAAATTTATTCATATATTACTTTTTGTCCAACTAAGGGCCGGTGTACATTGGCGGCACGGCATGACAAGATATTTTTTAAACGACGAATAAAAATATAACTTAATTGTACTAGAGAAAACAATCGTCTAATTTAAGAAAAAATAGGATTTTTGGTAACGTTAAAAGACTTTCACAGGGTGTAGATTTTCTAGATTTTTTTAATGCCAATAATTTATAAGTTATTTATTGTTATTCCAACTTGACGTCGACTTCTTGGACAACTTCAATAAGCATTTATTCAGATATCCAGGGATCATATTTTATTGAAGCTTCAGTGTGGTGCCAATCTAACTTAATAAGGACAGCGTACTAAAGGCACTGCGATCAGTAATGAATATTCTCTAATGAAAATTCAATAGCAACAATTAACCTTGTGTCGACTTCACGACGACGATGTGACGTTCTTACTCGAGGGATCCAGGGAGACAATTGACGCAGAAGCGACCCGCATGCGGAACTTAAATTCTTATCTAGAATGACTTCATAACATAAACTATAAATAGACCTATCAAGTTAACTGGTAATTTTGTGGTAAGTATTACAAACATGAATCCTCATGCAGGAACAACGAGTACCTACTAGCATCAGTCGCAGCAGCAGGTAGCTATATCACCTAATATAGCTACCATGTATTTTGACTATATCTAACATATCCAAGTTTCAATATAAGCTACAAAACGTATACATGTAAATATGTATAGCATCCCGCAAGGGGCTATTCTATAGATAGAGATGTATAGAGTCAAAACATCTATCTACACTGTAAGTAAAAGAACATTAGACAAAAAAAAATATTTTTCCATAGGTACCTACTAGTTATTGTAGTTATGGTGTTATTGGTCTGAGTTAGTAGCAACTTTGTTAATAAGTAACTGAAAGGGTGTAGAAGAGTTGGTTTCCTTTCGGCTAACTACCCAAACGACCCATTATAATGTACTGTTCTGGGTAGGTATCATAGAATAAAGGTAGGTTTTATCATTCCTTTTCCAGTTCTTAGAATTCATTGTCCTTATTAAATTACATAATTGTTGTTATATTTTCGTAACAACAATAATAATTTTATTGTTATTACGAAAATGCGTTTATTTCGAAAATACATTGTTTTTACCTCGTCTTATATTAATAAATAATGCTGGACAATCCACACAGCATCATCTAGCCCCAAGCTAAGCAGAGCTTGTGTTATGGGTACTAGATGATTGATATACTTAATACAATATATTACGTACATAGATATTTTTTATTATGCATAGAAAATACCCAGAACACCCAGAATAAATATTTGCAGATCGCACAAACATTTATCCCGAGGCGGGAATCGAACCCGCAACCTCCTGCGTCACAGGCGGACATTCGCCCACCGCGCCACATCGGTCGTCAAATATAAGTACCTACTTAAGCAAAAATAAATAAATTGTGGACTTCACACAGCTTCATGTGAGCTCTAAATATTACCAACGCCAAAACTTGGCTCTAACACCTATCGAACAATCTTCGGAGTCATGTGGTTTCGTCAGTCCTATCATTTCTCGAAATCAGTCTTATACCAAAGATATCTGCGTCCAGTAGACGTGCTCTGCATTTGACGAACATCTTCAAAAACTGGTAATAACGCTATCAGTCAAGTTCGTTTCCACATACGCGTCTCATCACGTCACCAACACGGTTGGTAGTGATGATATAAGCCAGAGCGGGCGGTGGCGGCAGGAAACGGTTACAATGCGCTCCCTTGGAAGGTTCTCTGTATTGCTTGTAGTGTGTGCGGTTGCGCACGCGCGCCCCGGCGCTAACGACCTCCTTGTCGTTGACAAAGGCGGTGAGTTTAGGATATAGCTTGCATTCATAAATTTTCCATTTGACGAAAGTTTCAACTTTATTCTATCCGCGAGTGTATCGTGATTTTTGATGTTATAAATACGAAATCTGCGCGCTACACACGCAAGGAGGGTAGACAATTTTTATCAGTATGTATATAAAGAATAATCACTACGTGAGTACCTACCTACCTATATTTAGTTAAAAATTGTTTGTCTTTTAATAAGTTTACAAATACGTATTAAGTCTTTTCCCAACAATGAGATGATTTGTACTGACAGTAATAGTAATATATAAATAACAGTGGTTCTTTGTCATTAATTTAAAACAAACATTTACAATCATGTAGGTTTTTATTTACCTACTTGTATGCAATTTTTTTTCTTACGTATTTTCCAGAAATCATTGGATGGCAGCTCGTTCTTGGTTAAGTAGATAAATAGGACATAATCATTGATATTAAATGAGTGAATAACACAATTATCAGTGTTGATAACTAAGACATTCCACTAAATAATAATGCAAAGTTAGTATCTGAAAAAAATAGACACGATGTTGGTTCAAAATTACATATTTAGCTGTCAATTTTTGTTCAAACTTCTTGTGTGTATAAGTGCAAAGTTTTGTAAGTAACCATGGTGGCGGGTTTTACCAACTCTTATGTTTATTTGTATTGCATTTACATTTATCCGTGGAGTGGGGCACTGGTGACCCGTAACACAGGTTTTCAGCCTATCTCGGGCACCAGTCTCACACAAAACAGGTTTTTCTACATTTACCACTAAAATTGTACCCCTTACACTAAGGACCTTTTGTGTTTGAGAAAATAAATGAGTTATATTATTATTATTATTATTTGTTGAGTCATTTTGTAAGTGGGAAATATATTAAAGATACAAAAAACCTCGATAACTGTACGTTAGCATGGCATTGTGGAATTTGTGGAACACTTTTGTCATTCCGATTTTACCAGTAAGACCAGGTAATGTTAAACGGTCAGGTTTGAAGATTACAAATCCAGACCAAAACAAACTAAAAAAAATACGATCAGGGAGGTATATAATATACGCTTTTTATCTGTAAATTAAGTGACGGAAAGTTATAAATAAGATATAATACATCTGGCATAACTGGGATAGCCATTGTACCTACTTTACTTAAATTCTTCTCTTTGAAAATACGTAGATTGCTTCGAATAAATCTTTAAGCCCAGACAGAAGAAGCATAGATACTGGAATGAATGGTAACCGAATAGACAACTAGCAGCGTAGAAGGTAAAACTACATCCAACTGTACAGCGAGGCTATGAATGCTGGTGTAAAACCAAAGCATAAAATATTTTTTGTTTATCAAAAGCAACAAATCATTTTACAGTCATTATCAGGTTAACCCTACGTCTCGCACTTGACCTGCTATCCTTATCACTGGAAATACAACTTAACTACCTACGGGCTTGAGCTGTTCTAACCAAATAAAAGAGGTCAAACTTGATACAGAGGTAGAAAAAACAAATCACAATACATATTGCTCAAGGTTGATTCAGTAGAGACTGCGTGGATATTTGAATGACTGGCCCATTGCAACTAAAGATCGAGAAGTGGAGACGAAAGGAAGGAAGCATTTGCCTTGCAGCCTGCAGTGAGACGAAACAGGCTAAAATAATAAAAACAAACAAACTAAAACGTGTTCGAGTCAATGGGGCAAACGTGCTACGAAAAGTACGTCGTTTGAAAGATTGGCTAAAAAATAAATAAAACCTTTAAATTAAAACATGTTTGTCCCTACATATTAATAAGTACCTTTACAAATAAAACTAATGATAGCTGCGGTAATTTTATAGTAACGAAGGGTAATGTAAGAATATGACCAAAATGTAATACTTGTTTTGTAAAATCGTTTACAAAACAAGTATGTAGTTATTAAGTGTTAGCGTAGCACCGTCTACACGTTGAATAACTAATCAGATTAGGGGGTTGTGGATCCATTAATATATCATGCCACAGCGTTGCCCAGCCCACCCTCAACAGCCAGCGCTTGAATAATCTAGCAGCATGTAATTGGTTGACCAAGCCTGCTAGCGTGAGCACTGATCATTGTGTGTCAGGCATTACGCTTATTCATACTAGTACCTGAACGTACTTATGTGTAATTATAATTATGGATGTGACTTCTCCAGTAATAGCCAATAATCACAGTGAAAACAACTTATCTATCGCAGCTGCTGGCTGGTGCGCTACTCACTCTGGTGCCACTGAAAACCAGCGCTGCAAGAGCTGCTTTATGCTCTTGTAGCAAATGCTGAGTGGTAGCCTTTTTTGTCACTACTTTTTAAATTATATTGTATGTTATTCTTGAGAGACAAAATAAATTTCTATTCTATTCTATTCTATTCTATTCTATTCTATTCTATTCTATTCTATTCTATTCTATTCTATTCTATTCTATTCTATTCTATTCTATTCTATTCTATTCTATTCTATTCTATTCTATTCTATTCTATTCTATTCTATTCTATTCTATTCTATTCTATTCTATTCTATTCTATTCTATTCTATTCTATTCTATTCTATTCTATTCTATTCTATTCTATTCTATTCTATTCTATTCTATTCTATTCTATTCTATTCTATTCTATTCTATTCTATTCTATTCTATTCTATTCTATTCTATTCTATTCTATTCTATTCTATTCTATTCTATTCTATTCTATTCTATTCTATTCTATTCTATTCTATTCTATTCTATTCTATTCTATTCTATTCTATTCTATTCTATTCTATTCTATTCTATTCTATTCTATTCTATTATATTCTATAATATATTCTATTCTATTCTATTCTATTCTATCTACTAGACTTGTTACTTGAAGTAAGGTTTCCACATGTTGAACTGATTCATTTTTAATTGACGTGTCATTTAGCTATTTATTTTAACCTACCGCCTAGATGATGGTATCTAATCTAATAATAAATAAAAAAATGTTAAAAAACTCGCGATATTTAACAGCACGCCATTTACGAGTAATTTGTAGTATACTACTAATTACTCACACATTGGCAATTACAACATTGGCTTACTCCTATAGGAGTACTATAGGTATTGGGGAACTTTCAGAATCATCTTTAAAATGATTCATGTAAAAGTTATAATAAAAAATAAAAAATAAATAAATAATGCTGGACAAGTCCACACAGCATCATTTAGCCCCAAGCTAAGCAGAGCTTGTGTTATGGGTACTAGATGACTGATAATATTTTTTATTATACATAGAAAACACCCAGAACACCCGGAATAAATATTTGCAGATCGTACAAGTATTTGTTTTTTAAAGTAAAAGTATTTTTACAATACAATATATAATAATCTTAAAATACAATATATACCACCAAATAACATATAAAATAAATAAATAATAATAATAATGCTGGACAAACAAATATAGGTACATAACTAGACACAACAAAACATAGATAGGTAAGTACTTAAGTAAAAAAAATTAAAAGTTTACTTTCATTTTTAGGGTTCCATACCCAAAGGGTAAAACGGGACCCTATTACTAAAACTCCGCTGTTTGTTTGTCATCTGTCTTATCACAGATGATGTATTTCTGTAGCCGCTATAACAACAAATAAAAAAACCGAATAAAATAAATATTTAAGGGTTCCCGCACACGGGCCTCCGGCCACAACCACAAAACGCCGCCACTGGACATTTTATATGGACTCGCTTTGCAGCGTGTGGCGGCTACTGGCGGCAACCGTGTGCTGCGAGTCCATATAAAATGTATGAAAACTACAGGAAATATGCCAGTGGCGGCGTTTTGTGGTTGTGGCCGGAGGTCCGTGTGCGGGAACCCTAAGTGGGCTCTCATACTACCAACGTAATTTTTTTGCCGTTTTTATCATACATAATGGTAGGTACGAAAGAAACCCTTCGTGCGCGAGTCTGACTCGCACTTGGCCGGTTTTTATCTGTCGCTATGGCACATCATTACACGATAACTCTCTTCACATCATTTGACTGATCAGTTTACCTACTGTAACCTTCTATTTACATATGTACCTAATGCAAAGTTAATAGGTAAAACTATTTTCGTCCTTAACAGCTGCAGCAGGTAGCACGACCACAGCAGACCTGAGTGACGCCACACCCACCGTCAGCGACGTAAAATCGGCAGACTATCCAGTAGTCAAACCAGTGAATGAGCAATACCCTCACGCTGTCCTCTACGGTGGCACTTGCGGCGGAACAATCATCAGCTCCAAATGGGTCCTCACAGCTGGTCACTGGTAATGTGCATTTCTCGTCAATCACTCTAAACCTACTCTGAAATCAAAGGTAGAGTTGTTGCCAAGGAACCTTTAAATCAGTAATAATTACAATGTAATGTCGGTGATGTAGGGTACGACTCTTACAGCGCTACCGAACAACAATGGCTAACATCCGATTACTACCTTTGATATCATCCGATCGTAGTCGCATAGATAAATAAACCCGGTTACCTGTAGCCTGTAGTAGCCTGAGTAAGATAATTGCACGGATCATATATTTATAGAATTAGGTAGGTACCTATCTATTTAATATCTAAATGCATAGAGGTGCGCCTAGGTACTCTAGAGATTCCTACCAACTGCGTCACTGTAATAATAATATGCTATTAACATACAAGCTCTGGGTTTTCCTGGTTGGTTTATTTATTATCTACACACGGTTCGATTTGTTATGCTTCTTCGATAAATTAATAACACAGGGTTATTCTGAGATTCTTACTCATTTTATTGGCCCACCAACATTTTTATTTACAACATTACCTACACTGCCTTCGCTGGACACCTACACGTTACACATCACTGGGTCTACGGTATGCTAACATAATAGGTTCGGTACCAACTGGATCAACAAAAGGTATTGTTTGTTTATTTACTTGTCTTACCTATTGGCTAAATCACAGTACCTACCGAAATCGAAATTTTCAAAACTATATTTTACGCTACCTACCTATTCTTGTTATTATTAGTACGCTTCGCAAAAGGGTTCTTATAGATACATTACGAAAAAAAAAACAGGAAAGCTACTTAACCATTTACGAGTAAGATAGGTATTCTAGGAATTACACCTTTTTATTATATATAATGGTACGGAACCCTTCGTGCGCGAGTCCGACTAGCACTTGGCCGGTTTTTTTTTTTCAAAAAACCACCTAGGTACAGCCGGCTTTACTTTTTTTACCGACTCGACTTGACTAAATATTACCTATACCACTTGATATTGGCAAAATTGTCCGAATGAAGGACACATGCCACAATAAAAAAAAAAGTATGACGTACCGACAACATTTTTTGATGCAGTTTTAGGATACCGCGACATCTGTCCGAAGCTAGCTAAAACTCAATCATATAGCTTATGTTATAATTGTTTTATCAATCTTACTAAAAAACCAGCCAAATAGTACTTAGGAACTTGAATTTTACATGATTTTTGAAAGGCAAATTGTGTTTATTCCATGAGACTTCTAGGGGACCGAAATTTAAATTTGTATAATAATAACAATTTGTATTGTCTCTAGATCATTTGTAACGGGTAACGGTCAGCAGATAGCTCAACTATTTCATGTGAATTTTGTACATACCTAGGTACCTGTTATAAATACTTGCATATTTACGTTGTATTTTTTTATAAATAATGTCAGCAGGTAAATAACCTGCTGACATTATTATACCTACAATATATATACCTACCTACTACTAAAATATATTTGTAGGTAGGTAGGTAGGTACCTATCTAATAATAAAATCTTGTCCGCAGTACTCTATTTTCAAATGGGAGAAATGTGGTTGCTGGCACCAACAAAACAGATGACAACTCCGGCGTGTTCCGTCGCGTGAAGCGTCTGGTCATCCACCCGCTCTTCTCCGTTGGACCTTACTGGCTTAACCCTAATGAATTCCACTTGAAACAGGTGAATATTTAGAGCCAACTGGCGGCTGGTATGGCGCAGAGGCAATCATTGAGTCTGTGACATGTTTTAAAATGAGAAATCCTTTTACCGAACTAACTGGCGGACGGTATATGGTAGAGGCAATCGTTGAGTATAAAACATCATTGATATGACATGTATTATATGCGAACTGAATAAAAAGCTTAAACTATCTCGGATTGTATCTTGATCTTATCTTGATCAAAATATTCGATGTGGACCATGTGGCCACAAATGGCCCTAGTGCTTGTTTATGCATGTAGATCTGAGTGTTGCTTGTCTTATTACCTGTTATATAATATTTTGAAAAATATCATTTTGAGAATGTAATATTATGAGAGCAAAGGTTCATTCAATCAATCATTTCTGGCAGTCAATAGAGACATGTTATGGAATCAAGCTAGTTCAATTGAGTCACAGCACATAATATAAGCACATCTACTTTAACAACTGGAATATAAAGAAGGTACTTGGTACTAAGAGGTCTGAGGGGATATCTACCTACCGTGCTTGGAGATTAAGTCGTGGTGCTATTTATTTATTTTATACATTATGTTTCGATGTAAATTTGTAGGTTGCTGCTCGTTGGGACTTTCTATTGGTAGAACTAAGCGAACCCCTACCTCTGGACGGCAAGACAATGAAGGCGGCCACGTTAGACGACCAGCCCAGCTTGCCCGTGGGCCTCGAAGTCGGATACGCAGGATTCGGCACTGACCACCACGGGGTAAGGCAAAAATTGTAGATACGTCCCTTATGTACGAGTACTGTACACAACATGAACGCAATAAATATATTTGATTTGATTTATATATCTATACCACTCATAAGAATCTTTGTCCTGTCCTGACTGACTGACTGACAAACAGTACAGACAACGCGCAGCCTAAACCGCAGAACATTAAGTTTTCAGGGTACTTATGTTCGTCTTTGTGCATAGACAGTACTAAGGAATTCCCGAAATTCAACCCCTAAACGGGTAAAGTGGGGGTTAACGTTTGTATACCTTAACCCCCCTTGGAAATTAATGTACCCCTGCGTTCACATCATGTGTGAATCACATGAACGCGTGTTTTGATGGTGCAATACATAAAAATACAATTAATAAATGTTTCCTACTCTTTAGTTTTACATACATAAATCATCAGTAGGTATTTATAGTGCTAACCAAGATCTCTTGATCCAGGGCACGATGCGTAGCGAAATGCACGGTATGGAATTAGCCGTTCAAGCCGATGAGGTGTGCTCGGCCAAGTTGGAGCAGTACATTAAGGATGACATGGTCTGCACTAAGGGACGCCCCCCGCGCTACGACTCCGCCTGCAATGTAAGCTCTTCTCTGAAACCTCTTTAGCGTCCTATCACATTAGCGCGCGTTCGCATTCAGCTCAACTTGTAATTGTTGTCTACGCGATACGGTAAGCGCCCTCTACAGAGGGTTTTATAAACAGTTGTGACTCCTTACAAAATCAGTCCCGAATGGGCTCGCATAACACAAAACACAAAAGCTTCGACTTCAATCAAATACAATACACCGACTTGGGGCTCAGCTCGGTAGGAAATGACTCAGCATGGTTATACCTAGTTACTTCTTTTATCTGTGGTTAGGTACAGTTTTGTGGGTGGGTTCCAATCTGTTCCAATACAATACCACCGACCGATAAATAGAAACATTTGTGTGGTGAACATGTTTGTTCTGTATATTTTAGGTAAGTAATAATCATCATAATTTGCCTGAAGTCCAGCGCTGGACATAGCCATCCCCTGCAAATTTCCAGGAAGAACGATTCTAATCCATCATCACGGCATCCGCCTGCTCTACATATTCCACTGACTTCCCGCGATCCTAAGAATATTGTCGATCTATCGGGTGGGACGTGCCCTATCATACACTTCGACTTCATTCTGCAGCGGCTGCCAGCGTTACGCGCTATGTTTATTTATTTAATGAGTTAATTAGAACGGCATATAATTATATGGCCTACCCATTGCCAGATGGCAAGATAGTTGAGGTTGATTCTGAAAACAGTTGCTGACCTAGGTTCTTTTATGAGTTTCCACATTTCTGATTCTATTTAAACATAGTGAAATTATAGCATAACCCAGCATAGGTAATATATTTTGTAGTATTATCTACCCTAGAATCTAGGGGCTAATTAAAAAAAAGAAGGAAAAAAGGGGATTGAACTAGTCAAGTAAAGCAAGAGTCAGATAAGGTATTTCGAGTTCATCAACTTGTTCTGCGACCTCGCTTCGGATTTCAACTTTTAACTTTTTGCAGGGAGACAGTGGCAGTGGTCTAGTGGACAACACCGGGCGTCTGGTGGGCGTAGCCTCGTGGGTCGAGAACGACGCTCACGAGTGCCGCAACGGAGCTCTAGTCGTGTTCTCCAGAGTCGCCGCCGTGCGGGACTGGATCAGACAAGTCACCAAAGTTTAAATGTAAAATGTCTACCTTAAAAAAACGCCTAAATAGCCTATTTTGAAGATGCAAGCCTTGGTACAATAGCGCACTCATCAGAGATGATGCTATTTAGATATTCTTTTTGCGCACATTTTAAATCAATCGCTATTTGTATGATCGAAAGCATTTTGTGGACAATAAATTTTTTCTCTATTTTTTTTATTAAGGAGTGTGCCACTGGACCAAGACTCAGCCCTAACGCAATGTAAAGATCTGATTAAATTTGATTTCAGAGTTTGTCGTGATACTTTAAAAATTTTAAAAAATATTTTGTAACTTTTTTATACCTTGTTACTAGTCAAGTAAAAGTACAAAAAAAGCGCCGAACTTTGGTTGTGACAGGTTGTGATAGCAAATCTTATATAAACAGAAAGTAATAAGCATTCTAAACTATAAATATATTCGTGTCTAGAATTTATAAATAAACCATATAAAATAACGGTTACCTTCATGTTTTATTCTATCAAATCAGCTAGGAACACGTACTAAGGGATACTACACAGACAATAAAAACAAGGTATGCATTATGTTCCTGAAAATTTAATGACTTTAATAGATAACTAAATTAAAACAGCAAGAAGAAAATCATTAATTAACATTTTCATCTGATTATGTTTAAGCAAAAAGACCAAAATTAATCAATGACCTAACAAAATATACAACAAAAGTCATTAAATAATTGAGTCCAATGAATAAGTGTACCGTGGACAACAATCGAAGCGATACATGGATATCATTGCGTCAACTTCACTCAAATCATCAAGTTACATAAAAATACAACTTACAATTTTGAATAATATTGTGATTAAAAGAAAAAAAAAGCTAAATAATTCTTTCCTACTTATATAATGTGTAATAATATAAAGTGTCGACTACTTAATATAACTATCTATGCTTACTCTTAAATTTTTCACACAAAGAGCAGAGCGGGGAGGCCGGCCGCCCCCAGTCCCATAAGGGTGTAGTAGGGCAGGGAGGAGCGGGCGCCCAGTCATCCCGCGTACTCTCTCCTTACGCCGATACACACCACAATCTCGCTAAACACTTATGCCACCTATGCTCAATGTTAGACGAAAATAAAGCGACACTTCCCAAACCAAATTAGAGTACTAACAATTTGTAGACAGTAGATCCGTGTGCACCGGCGGAGAACGCGGCAGGGGACGCGGGGGCCTCCACCGCTGCCGCCGCCGCCCCCACTGCCGTCGCCGCTCCACGAGCTTCAGCTTACGATTGTTATTTCGTTAACGTCAAGCGCAATATTATCCTCGGGTGGAACCATAACAATGTAGCTTTTTTTGGAGTTTTATTTTTTTACAATATATAGGATTTGTCTCTATAATTAATTATAATCTAATATTTACAATGGAGGTGAATGGACATTATTCAAACTCTACTTATCGTCATCGAAAATAATCCCGAATCCTACCCGAAAAGAACGTATCTACAAATTTATAAAATTTAAAATTAAAACTTCGCCGCGTCTAAAGTCTAAACAACACGAAAGATCGAGTCTGCGTTTCGAATTTCTAAGGTCGGAGAATCGTCGACGGACGTGAGTCTGAGCTTCAGCGCGCGCGGCGCCAGTCAACTGTACAAAAATCCGAAATAAGAGACCCAAACTCGATCGAGACATTTATTCAGAGTAAATCGCGGTTGGGTAGGGCGCTGGCGCTGGCAGGAGCGCGCGCACGGGGCTCATATCTTGTGTATCTTCTGGCTGACGACCACGGGGTTGTTGCGTCGGATCTCCTGCGCGCCCAGCTCCCTGTAGTCGAACGAGCACTCGTGCTTGTCGCTGTATCGGTGCACCGCGCAGAACAGTCCCCCGCATCTGCACTCGAACCCTGCAACGTGCAATACACAATACACAACGCAATCCTCAACACTATACTTCCCTCAACGCTTCCACTACGTTACGTCGTCATCAGCCTAAATAAGACAGTCAGGCCCTCTTTTAAACTCAACCCAACATAGCACTAAGCCAAGGCTATCAAAACTTTTAACCCGGGTCCACTACAATAGAAAGCGGCAGCTCTCGACAGTAAATTTATCACACTCCAACGATTATTTCATTTTCACTGTCGTAAGAAAGCACATATGGAGTGGGCGGTTACATCCTATCTCTAGATCAAAGCCAATTAATTAAATTTTGCTGTCTCTCGAATTTTGTGACATGTGCCTACCTATAATGGTTTTCTTGTAATTTGTTTAAAATAATGATATAAATATAAGAGCATCGATTTTCTAATCATTTACGATCTGGGGTCGTCGGACCCGGCTATAGCAGTCGCTAAGCTATGACGGAAGGCGGTCTCATATCTTATGAGTTGACAAAGCTCGCATAAAGTTCCTCAGGACAAAATATATTTTCCTGATTTGGAGCATTCAAGTTGTTGTTTAGCTTTCAAGAATCGACGAGTATTCTAAAATCCATTACCGCACGCGTATCCCATATATCTTGTTTTAATGCGCGCCTTAACAAAACGCATATTCAAACTGGAAATTCCCGAACACAACACGAAACACAGTAAGAGTTATTTACCTGTGAGTCCAACCTTCTTGCGGCAAACAGCACACCTGTTCTTTTTCTTCTTGTCCTTGCTGGGGTCCTTGTCGTCCGCGTCATTGTCAGAGGTACCGGCGCTGGCTCCACTCGTGCCCGCCCCACTTTCATCTTCCAATTTCTGAAAATAACCATAGAATAACTCGTTAAAAACTATACTTGTTTCTACTGGCGTGTCCCACTTCTGAGAATGAGTGTAGGTACCCATGTTTTGTTCACAGTGACAGCTAATCGTCCGTTACGAAATAGGTTTAATCAAAAGTCTGAAATACGAACGCCTACGTAAATGACGCGTAAATCTTAGTTATATTACACCAACGAACCCGTTTGAGGTTTCTCTTGATTCCGTCCTGAATGGAAAGATGCTGTTCTTTTTCAACGGGGAAAAACACGTTGTTAGGTTTAGCGTTCCCTTCAGTGACGACGAGCGTTTCTTCGATCATTTTGTTGTGACTTTCGTGTATTTCGACATTTTTCTTTCCCCTAGCGACATCGACCGAGCTGTCCTGGATGACGCTCAGCCGACCGCTTGCGGGCTGGCCGGTGGTAAAGTTATCGGGTTTTTTCTTCGCTCCATCTGGTTTAGGCAGCGGCGTGCCGTCATTTATTTCGATGGAGAGGTTTTTGTTCTCGGCGCTTTTGGATCGCGATACTCCCACTCCTTGCTCAGAGTTTTGTCCGCTGTTACTGGACTTGCTGTTGCGACGGAGTGCTTTCTTGAATATCCTCTTCCCCTTTGACTCTTTTTTATTAGGGTCATTTTCCATTATGTGTATTTTATGAGACTAGTTTTCAGATTGGACATTTTGACTGGAATATAAATCCTATTTAATGTTTTGTTTTCTGGTGTACTCGGTAATAGGGATGTTATAAGTCATGACTAATAATAAATAGTTTTCTAACAAAAAAAAATACGGGACTCATTATAAACGAGATAATAACAACATAAACACGTACCAGTTGCTATGCAAATGTGCCCCTCATCGCCAGGCAATGACTCGGGGTCTTCAAATAAATATAAATAAACTTATTACATTTTAAAATTCACTAAACAAACAAGGAATATAAAAATACTATTTGAAAAACACTGTTTCAAAATATCTAAAAATGTTGCTCAATACGTGCCGTGCAAAAAGTCAGTCTGACATAATATTCTTATTTCGAAAAGGGCAGGACTAGCTGTCACCTCGAAAAAGGTTGATTTAGGTTTTGTACCTAAGTTATGTACTGACATTACTCGTACTTGTAAAGACAGAACCACATTATACACGTGTCGCATGTCGCGACGCGTCGGAAGCTTATCGGTTGCCTACATTTTGTATAAAGTGATTACACTACAGCAGACGGTGCGTGTCTGCTCCTTCTGTCTCTGTCTATCCCATACCAAATGGCTGACACCGTCGACGCAGTTCCACATGGGAGGTCTTTTTTTTATGCGACTTGCTGATGAAACAAGCAGATCGCCCACCTGATGTTCAGTGGTTACCATTACCTATAACAAAGCTTTGCCTTGCGGGTCACCCTCGTTAACGTGCCCTACGATGCACTACTCTGCGTCCATCAACCTGAGCATACAGGTGTTAAGCCTCGTGTGCCTATAATTACACCGGCATCCACACCCTTCAAACCGGAACACAGCCAGCTGCTTGGTGGCAGAAATAGACATGGTCTAATGTGATTCTGCCTTTATGTTTGTGAGAGTGTGTTAAAAGTGCGATTGCTAAGAACAGGTGTGCGTCATCTGATCAAATGCTTATTGCTATGAAATGTTCAGCTGAAGATAGTATATGACCATAAGAATGCTTCATATGTGCATGTTACTGTCAATACTCAATAGCTTTATTACCACGTGTTGTTAGCGTATCTTTTCCTTTATAAAATGTTGTTTAAAGTTTTTAAATGTAGTAAAGTACCTAATGTAAAATAAGCATCATCATCAGCCTTAAGATGTCCACTGCTTAAGATCGAAATAAAGAAAAAGTCTAGAATGAAAATTTGTTTTCTTAATTCACGAGATGGCAAAAGACAACCTCTTACCTTTGTTATGACGTGCTAGAGTACATCCAGAATGAACACCACCATTTAACAGGCAGATTAAGTTAATAAATTAATAAGGAGTAGCAATTTTTTGTAGCATAAAACGTAGCTCGAATATAACTCAAAACGACAATACCAAACTTCCTTTATCGTTTTCAAGAATAGATCTGCAGAGCTGGGTATTAAAAATTATATTTTACCAATCTTACTAATCTTACTTGGTTTACTAATCTTATAATTGGTATAGACGAATTATAAGATTGTTTGTCCTGACTGACTGACATTAGATAGACATCGCACAGTCCCAAACAACTAAACTTTTTTGAACACCTTTGAAAAAAAAATTCAAGGTACTTACACCTATTTGTCTTAGTATTGAGGGGTACTAAACTGGAATTCCCGAAATTCAACTCAAACGAGTACAATGGGGTTAAAGTTTGTATGATAAAAATAACTTCACGCGGAAAAAGGAGCGCGCGTTTCTACTAGTAGCTCATACGAACATACTTTTTGTTACATGCCTGTCGATATTTCAATTATTGGACAAATTGAGTTTGAGAGTGATTGATTAGGTCGTAAATAACCGATATTCACAACAATAATTATTAACTTATAACCGCACTTGATTGGTTCAGTTTTAGTATACTTTTTTTATCCTATTTGCTGATGGACCAAGCAGATAGCTTACCTGATGTTAAATGCTAACCATCACTCATAATGCTAAAGCATTGTCACGCACATTAAGAACGTGCCCTACGATGCACTACACTACGTCCTTCAATATGAGGTATACAGGTGTAGTGAACTCTTTATTGTGTCTGTAATTTCACTGGTATACACACCCTTCAAACCGGAATACAGCAACGATGCTTGGCGGTAGAACAGAATTAGGCGTGGTGGTAGTACTTTCCCGAAAAAGAGCTAATACTGGTACTAGTGTCCTACTTCTTTCTATCATCGCTATAAAAATACCTCAAGTACTCGATCATTTGCAAAATGTTATTCAGGCTATAATTTATCTTATTTATTAAGAATCAAATAATTTAAATCTAAGAGAATAAGCAAACATTTATGTTACTAGGCTTCTGAAACAGCCAGACGATAATTAGAAATCTGACCCATTATAGTGCTCTTGATTATTAACTTTAGCTCATGTAATTCGAGATGCACGCATTACACAACCGATGATGGCCTCAATCATACTAGGTACGCTGTAATTATTGTATTTCACTGACTTAGCACTGGTTTGTAGTCTCTAATGGGAGCGGCCTTGCCTTCCGATCGAGGTGGTGGTCGGCTATTTTCCGAAGGAAAATATCGTGAGGAAACCCGGAGTATTTGTAACAAGCACGGGATTTGCTAATGTACAAATGCATTTTAACAGATCTAAAGATATCTGAGTTGTCTACTGCACAATAAAGCCATACGTCAGTGTCAAGTCAATTATTTTAAATAGTTTTTATTCATGCCAGTAAAAGTCTGTCAAGTCGGGCTGTCGTTGGTTCTCAGACAACAGGCGGCGTTTTTTTTAAACCATAAGGAGACATTTATATTCAAATCAGGATGTTACTTTTTTACGCTAAATCCCTAAGTAATCTAGGTTAAAATGTCACTAAAATTACGCAATAGTAGCCGTACCATCAAGCCTTAGTGCGATTAAAAAATAAATAAATAATAAAACTGCATGAGTCGAGTTAAATACATTATCTTGATATATCATTATCGTATCGAGAATACCATTAAATTGTCCATTAAAAACACACGAAGTAACCTTACACTAAAGCGCTAACTCAGCGGAATGAGATTGTGCATATTGCCAGTCCTAATCTATACGGAGTACAGACATTATGATCACGAACTGAGTTGCAGAAGTCCTTGACAGAGGGCTATGGAACGCAGCATTCTAAGTTTCAAGTGCTGCGTTTCTTGACTGGTATGAGTAATGCAGGAGACGAATCTGTCTGGGATAGGGCGGGTCACGTTAGCCGGATGCCTCCTAATAGGTGGGCTAACAACACACCTTGGGATTCTGACGGACGGCGGTCTAGAAGTCGTCGACCAAGAAAGCGTTCGCGAGACGATCTGGGCCCATTTGTAAGGAGATGGCAGGAGAAAACTTGAAATAGGGAGAACTGGAACTCTTTGGGAAGGGCCTTTATCCACTAGTGGGACGTACAAAAAAAAAGAAAGCATGTGACCAATACTACAATCCATTTATTCCGTGATCCCTATTTTCCGTGCAGACAGACTAAGCAGGGGAATTTGACACAATGTGTAGTGATTATTAAAAGCCACTGTATTTTAGGTTGTTTTACGAACCAATAGTTAGGTAAGTTAGTATATTATTTACATTGAATTAAAAGCATTGTCCTCGCGCACCAATGTCACACGTGTAATGTGCTGGTGGAAATACAATGGCAATAGAGGCACTATGTCAATTATAATTAGAAAATAAATCAATCACATTCATAAAGTAATGGATATGTTAGTTTCGTTGATAGATTTTGTTGGTTAATTTTATAAGCTCTCTTCCAAACTACATTACTTTAATTTATTAACTTCAACTAAACGTTAGTGTCACGCATGGGAATAATGTTTACCAGTCAATTTAAATATTCAAACCACAAAAGGAAACGCTACTGTATAATCATCAGCTAGCATTCGATTAAAAACGTAGAATCATGGAGATTAGTGGCTTAGACATACTCGATCTTCCTTACTTAATTCACTGAATGGGTTTTCAAATTACTTACGAGACTTACAAATATTATATATTTATATTTGTGCCTTCGGTCATCACTCAGTCCATGTTTCACACAGCAATATCTTCGTGCTCTCTCATCTTTCGCATCAGGAGCCAATAGATTGGATAGACATCAAATCAACCTTCACCACCGGTGGTTTATTCAGTGGCCAAAGTTTTAGGGGTGCATTTCAATGTAAGATTGGATTTATTTGAAGATTTTTTTTATGAATGGCAAAACATATGCCAGCGCGTCAGTTCCATGGTCACACAAACCGAAACGGTTGCCGAATATACTGCCTTTTTAGACTAATCCGTCAGACGCAAACCGTATGGCATACCTATGCGGAAGTGAGTCCAGTAGGAGTAAATAGGTTAATCAACTAATTAAAAGTATACAGATGGTTTACAATCAGCAGGGAATAAGGGCATGAAGCCATCTATAAAGGTCAGTGCCGCTTCTTTGTAAGCATACTAGCAATAATACAGGTTTATGGTTAAGATATCTAGTATGAAGATTAAAGGTGACATGGATATATTGTAATTAGTGAGTACGGTACGGATATGACAGCTGAGAGAAGGGAGTGGATGAGAAGAACATGCTGTGCCAACCCTACATAGAGTAAGATAAGGGCAGGAGATGCAGATGGTTGACATATCTAGCAGTTAACCCATATTGATCAAAAAATTGGGGATTCATCAGCCTCGTACGATACATTCGAATTACACGGATTAGTGTATCTACACTAGTCTAGTAGACTAGTTTTAAGACAAACTACAGAGTGCATGAGTGTATGAGCAGTGCCTGAATAATTAATTAAAATACGAATGCCAACATCAAGTGATTTTGTATGTAAGAATAAAAATGTGAAACGTTTATAACACACATTTCTTACGTATGAAGGTAACAAAAATACGTGGAGCTGTTCTGTGTGGTGACAATTAATTTTGATCATCATCGATCTATTTGTACGTCTATGTTAATCAGAATAAATTTTATTTTGTTTGAACATACAGAGACGTGTATTATTATAACCAGCTAGTAGTAGTTTAATAATTCTTTACACCGGGCCGTTATATTGATCTATAGTTGTCCCTCACTGCTCGATCATCAAACACATTTAAAGGAAACTCAAGAGGATTAAACGGCAATACATAACAAATAGGTGCTTTAAGGTACCTTGGCAGGTTCATTGAAACTCATGTCATTGGTTGAAGATAATAAACGATATAATAATAAGTGAGGACTTACATCTGAGTCTGAGTGTGCCTGCGGACTGGCGGGTAGGCTGGGCACAGTGGGCGCGGCGGCGGCGAGGGGTGTGGCAGCTGCAGGCGCAGCCGCTACAAACGGGGCTGACACTGGCGACGGCGTCGAAGACGGTGGCTGCTGCTTCTTCTTTAGTGCCTCCTGAAATGTACAAAGACACTCAATAAGCAAATGAATAACAACATTAGTCTACACTAATATTATAAAGAGGAAAGCTTTGTATTTTTGTATTTTTGTATGTTATGAATAAACTCAAAAAGTACTGGACCGATTTTAATAATTCTTTTTTCATTAGAAAGCTACATTATCACTGAGTAACATAGGCTATATTTTATTTTGGAAAAAAATAGCGTTCCGTAAAATATTTGGGTTTTTCAGACACAAGGTGTAAAAAATCAACCAGAAAAGTTACTTATTTTGCGTACGCTGCCTAAACTATAAAACATAGAACCATAAAATGTTCTAAGTAATTGTAGATCTTATAATAATCTACAAAAAAGTCAGCGACACACTATACCTATCTATGTCGAGTGAGGCACAACAACCATTTTTTTATTTAAAAATCTTCAATTTCTTTTGGACTACATTTAAACGCATTTATTTTACTCATACTATTAATCCTTATCGAAATAAATTATTTTATCACTAAGTACAGTTCATGTAGATAATATTTGGTCTTTAAATGATTAGAATTGGACGTTTGGTTTTGAAGTTATGGCGAAATTAAAATATTACGTTTTCTGCTGCACGGCCCGTTGCGAAGTGAGCGTCACCAAGTTGGGAGTGCGCGTGCAGGGGAGTAGTTTAGATCTATGAGTTAGGTACCCGACGCGAGGTCGGCTCCCTACGCAGGTGTTTTATAAAAAGGACATTAATTCATAATGTAATATAGTTTTATGACAAAATCTATACAAATAAATAAAATTGAAGTGTCTGTTTGTAATATTAAAATAACGCTTTTTACTACATGCATAGGAATGTATATACGATACATATACCAAAATAGCATTTTTTTAAATTTTTGTCTGTCTGTCTGTCTGTTTGTTCCGTGTAATCTCTGGAACGGCTAGACCGATTTCGACGAGACTTTCACTGGCAGATAGCTAATGTAACAAGGGGTAACTTAGGCTTACGAGTACTTTTTATCCCGAAAAAATAACGGGAACTGATATAAACTGCCACGCTGGCGAAACTGCGAACGGCCGCTATTTTATGCCGTATTAACGCCATCTGTTGGTGACATCGAGTACTACTTCAGTTAAGATTTGTAAGTAAACATGTTTACCGCCCAACGAAGTGGGCACCGGTCAGCTAGTAAATAAATATAGCAAAAGCAGCGAGGTGGTGGTCGAAGAAATACTAAGTAGTCCAAGGTAAGGGCGAGTAGTTGAACAAAGGCTGGTGAAATAGAAGACATAATTTTTAAAGTATTTTAAAATATAGGTGTTCAATCGAGTCTGGTTCCTATGGTACAAGCTTTGCTTATTTTGGGGCTAGAGAGCTTTGTGCGAAATCGGCGAATGCTTGTCAATACTTTGATTACAGTAGTGTATACACTTGGATATTTTGGTTGTAATTTAATTCATCAGTACCCTACAAGTAGGTACTACTTAGTAATACGTATACTGTCGAATCCAGACTTCAAAACCAAGGTCAACGTAGGCTCATCTATACTCTACTAACGTAAGCTGTTAAAATTATAGCCTCGGCATTATGGCTTCGTATAATTACAGTAGAACACAGCCGCACATTAGCGCGGAATCGCGCGTCAATATTATGAACAACACCTGTCGTGCATCAGTGATATTTCCAGAAGATATTAAAGATAAGCCATATTATATATGCTTGGCTTCAGGGTGACCAGAGATTTTAAAGCGGAATAACATTTGCGAATTACTCCCGAAACGGGCTCGCATAACACAAAACCTAAATACACTGACTGTGCGCATTGAAATAAGCTATCGCTATTTTTAAAAAGACTTATTATTTCAAGACATTCGGACATAATATTTTTTTTTTATTTAATAATAATTTTTTTATTTAATTTTAATTTAATCATATTTGTACATTTTTTTACACAACTTCATCTAGCCCCAAACTAAGCATAGCTTGTACTACGGGAACCAGATGACTGTTAGAATAATAGATACTTGTATATCTTCTAAAATCAGCTGAATTAACAGTAAATCGCAATATATGTATTATAATAGTTTTGCATCAAGTATATGCATATTTTTACAAAACGTAATATAAACACTTACTGACGCAACAACTGTTTTGTACAACATTACTTATTGGTACCCATGTTAATAAATGTTGAGGTTCCTATAGCGATATAGATATAGATTCAGAAACGACTATAATTTAACCTGTTCTCATTAGGCCTGATTGAATAACGTACGTGTATGTACTGCGTACTTGCATATCAATTTTGTACGGTAGCGACATGTAGGAAATAACTTTAATGATGCAGTTTTAATTTACGTAATAAAATATCCAACCATGACGTCATGCGCTGGGTTTACCTTGTTCTACATCAGTTACCTGTGCAAATTAACTAAAATTTTAACAATGGTGTCTACAGGTATTACTGTATATGAGATGATATCGTATTACTTGACAACAAATCTATGAAAGATCTTGTAGATTAAATAACGACACTATGTCACTAGTGACGCGTGCTGACCCGAAGGTAAAGGTTCGAGTCCTGTCGCGCATTTATGGTTTTAATTCTTGTTAAATGTATGGTTTTTATACATATTACAGACTGTCCCACGGCATCAATCTCACCTGGTGGGTAAGTGACGATGAAGCCAAAGATTTAGCAGGACGGACTAGAAGACATCTATTTACTCTTGCTTATGTGCGCAATTAAATAGACATCCCATTATACGTTACTTACATTAAAACTCGTCACTCAGGTATATAACTACACATTGCTTATCACAGTTTGTCATTACTCACTGGTAAGAGATAGCAATAGTTTAAAGAGCATTATTTATCTTCTGAGAAATTTTTAGATAACTGACACTACATTATTATGTAATTTAATGTATGTACGGCTACCCTGACTCGAATCAACATGTCCGTAAAGTTAACACAGGTTCAGAAGACCAGCGCTACTGTATGGCTACATGTGGTAGCATATATGCTGGGATGTAGATCTTTTCACATCCACTTCACAGTCGAAAGTAGAATTAATATTTTATACCTACTTATCTTAAAATGTTTTTCTTTTTTTTAATTTTTTTATATCCTGAATGATAATTCTAATCTAAGCAAGTACGTGTAAGTAACATAATGTTTAGGTGAAGTATCCCAAACTCTCATAAAGTTTAAGTCAAGACTAAAAGACGGTCGTCTATGCCTATAAAAGACGGCCGTGAGCGATAAGTCCCCTGATGTAGGGTTATAAATACATTGTACAATAAATATTTGTAGTGTATGAGTACATTGTAATTGACTGTATCCAGTAGGTATGTGTATGTACGTGCTGTACTTATAGGGCAGGAACAAAGAGTAGAATAAAATGATCAGAAAATAAATAAGGAAAATAAAGTCGTATCCAGAGAACTTCTATGGAATCCCCATTTTTTATTACTCCGGTTTCCAATTAGAGCACAAAATGAGTCGATAATAACGGAAATACTGTAAATAAAAACACGTCATCATAGATGACGAATTGAATTCACAACAAAATGTAGCAGGAAATGGTTATATTTTTACCATGAATTCACACAGGTATTCTGAACGATTTGATGGTAGGCTCATATTCCAGAACGAATGCTCAAAGTTTAATAGATATTTATTTTATAGGTTTTTGTAATTTTTAATGAAAAATAATAATAAAACCTGTGTATTTCAATATAGATGTTTGAATTCGAGCACCCCTGACACTTCAACACTTCATGTCAACAAAGGGACGCATATTGCATCTTCATCCAAAGTGCTAACTGAAATGTCGATGAAAGCACTTAAAGCGACAACCGTCATCAGTCTGAATCAATCTACTGCTACTATAGGGTCACCACTCTTAGCAGACGAAATAGGTAGTCCTATTCTAGGCAAGGACGGACAGGGCCTATAACGCCAATGGTGAGGATTTATATTTGTCTCCTACATAACGATGGGTGGTATGGGTAGTATAAGACTAGTGCACAATGCTCAGAAACCTCGATATTTCCTTAACCTAGTTGAAATAGCTCAAAAAAGGGGCAAACCTGAAAAAACTTTATAAGCTATTTTCCTTCGGAATTCGTAGGGGGGGATGACTGGCAGTCTAAATTTTGTTTTGCGTAGGTAGTATTCGATCTGTTGCGTCATCCCTTATTTTGATTTTAAGGGTTAATTTTTACTTATTAATAACTCTTTTATTTTCAACTTTACACGAAAAATGGTTATTACAAAAATTACTTAGAATAAAATTTCCTACAATTTTGGTTCATAAATATTTTTTCCTAGGATCGATATCTTCTGATTTATGGGGTATCAATTTTATAAACTTCCGAGCCTTAATCGAAAAATATAGATTCTGAAGGAAAATTGTTACTTAATTTTTTTTCCGGGTCAAATCCTAATTTGACTTGGCTATCTCCCTTTCTCACAGCAGAATCTTAAAATTTACATTAATAAGACGAAAATTTAATGCTGTCGCACACCCGTGCCAGTCAAATTATATAGGTAATATTTGTTTCATATAAAGAGCAACGTGAAATAATGCAGTCAAATATCTACCTACAGAAAATTATTCACCAACTTTCGGGATATAGAATACAAAGAGTTTTTAAAGTATCTAACACACCACCCTCTGTAAACCAACAAGGTCTATAACAACGCAAAATCAGGCAAAAAATTTAACAAAGAAGTGACCACTTAAGAAATCAGCAACAACGCAGGTTGAGCTCGAAACAACTGTACAATGTGTGAGTGAGATGTCTAACAGACACAGTTTGTCTCTCCTACCTAATGCCAGCTTGTTATGGTCTTGAATTAATGACACTTGTCTTCGTCCGAACCACGGCGATTCCGCTGTGTGGATATTCACGGCATACAAATGCGCAACGTTTTATACCTATTAATTAAAGTCGTGTTGTGGCACAACAACTACGCAATATCTTGAGATTGAGAACCGGATGTTTGGGGACGCGAATGAAAATACGAATGATAGGAAAAGTAATATGTCGTATCTACGTAAGTATGCAAAGCTATAGATCAAACAAGCGCACCTAGAGACAGTGACTCACCGAGCGCTCTACGTCACTCAGGTAAAAGAGGTCGGTGATCGATCATCCTACAAACCAGATCAAAAGACGTACTAACTTTTACACTTTTCAATACAAACAACATGGAAAAGATAACATTATTTAGGAGATTCATAAAGATCTTGGAAACATTTTAAAATAACATGGTCTATGGAAAGAAGTGAAAGGACCTAGGAGAAATAGTTTAAAACGTTGTCTTTTGAGAGGTAGGTATTTCTGTGCGACTGTTAAAATGTGGATATTTCTTTTGTGGATAATCCTTTTTAAAAAGGATTATGAGTCTCAACATGACTGTTATCTCTATGTGTAGTAAGATGTGTCTTCAGATTCCTAAATAGGCATGTTATGTATGACTTACGACTTTATGTTATCGAGTATGTTAGTTAAATGTGACAAGTTACAACTGTTGTAGGCCTACTAAATTACTGACTGGTTTTCTCAATATGTATTTTTACATGTATTTTTACTCAACCATCCCACAACCATCACGCAAAGGATATTAAATAAGTTGATAGCATTTGCGTGATGAGTTATGTACTTACTATGCCTTCTTTCTGAGGCATAGTACATAAAAAATAAACAAGTTTACCTTAAAACAAACTGAGCAGAGTCCATCTGTGGAAGGATTCCCGTAGAACCCGCAGCCCGAGCGGCACAGCGCTTCCATCGGATTCGATTCGCGCTCCATTGTTCAAGTCGATAGTTCACTTCAATAACAACAAGTCTATCACTATAAGGTTTACACTAAAGTACGATTGCACTACCAGTATTATTGCACTTGTTTTCGTAACACACTGTGTTCCACTACGGCCAGTGACGTGGTGCACTTGTAACGTTTCAATTTAGACGTGATTATTATCTTTGTGGCTTGCACGCGCGGTAAGTGGCTTCCTTGCCAACGCTTCTTCTGTTCCTTCTTTGTCAGGATAGCGGCGGGCCCTGGAACAACCAAATGCAAGTATTAAACAAATGCAACAAACATTTTATGTAATGTTAGTTTAGTTATTCCGCTTAAGTTAGCACCTTCAATGAGTAATTAAAAGCAATGCTACAAAGTTATTTCACTTCACTAGGAATATTATATGCATGCACATGCACAAGTGGGACATAAAATTATTGGTGTTCTAGCAAAATACTCTTTAATTGGTCTTCTAACATGTGTAATATAATTATATAGAAATAAATGAATAATGTTTAAGAGAAAATTATTATTAAGTATATTGTGTATTGGTGCTTCCCCAGCTCCGTATCTCGCACGTAACAATGCAACTGCAAACAATAACCGTTTAATTATTGTTCAAACATCATTTTGAAAGCGATAATGTATCGTCTCGGCACCGCTGCGCTGCATGCTGTCGTGCCCATATGTGCGTGGAACGCGATTATTTCACTAGAAAGTGATATTAGGCGTCGAATATGATTTCGTAGACTGGAAGCAGAACATAATATGCATAACGACAGGTTTGCGTAACAAGAGAGAGCTAATGCTAAAGTGGAACGCGCCCGCGAAACTAAGCACCCGCGCCCCGCGCCAAGGTCGCTCCCACTACAAATTACCAAATACGCAGGTACGAGCAAGACAACTTTACATTTTGCCGAAATCGTGTCAGATGAATCTTTCTCGAAATTAACCATGTTTTGGTATATTTGAAATGCTTAGTGCACTAAAAACTTGAGAACACAGATGTTCAAACTGATATAGTTTCTTGTTGGTTAAGTACTGAAAAAGTGCTATTTAAACTAACACTATATTGGGCATTCCAACATTCATTATGGTTTTAGAAGATATTGAGACAGCAGTGACTATTCGTAGTGCTATTCTAACAGTATAATAAATAATCAAATATAATGACGAAACACGTCGCGTGTAACTCCTAGCTGCATCTAACATTCATAGATCCAAATACCAAATAATATATCCTCAGCATGTGCATTTTAATCAAATACATTAAGTTTGAAGACCGCTTATTAAACCAATGTGTCCTACCCAACATTACTTATGCTGCTCAAACGTGGACGTTCACACAGGAAGCTGTGTACAGAATGAGAGTTGCACAGAGTACGATAGAGCGTACCAAGCTCGGTATCAAGCTTTTCCAAACCAGTTTTATTCGAAACCAAACAAAGATCAAAGCTTTTGGCGATCAAATTACGAAAATTAAATCGATGAGACCCATGGCGAGACGTGGTGATAACGGGTTGAGTAGAACAACCTCAGGCGACAGAAAGCCGCTACAGAAGCGCGGGAAAGTCATGCAGTATGATGGGTGCACGACAACGTCAAAGTCGCAGGTCGTAAATGGATTAGATTTGCACAGGATCGCGGTTGATGGCACAAACTAAGGGAGGATTTTACCCAGCATTGGCTAAAGTCTGGCTGTGGATGATGATGACTGTGTTATTTGAGTGTGGCTATCCCCGGACTGACGTCGTCATACCGAACACCGAACCGTGAACGAGAGCCGCCAGAAACAAAGACCATACCATACTATCTCGTATAAGGGTGGCTTCGTATGATTGATTGTTGTAATCAAATAACAACTAAATCAATAACTCTGTATTCATCAAATACCGTGCAACTAATGTTTATGATAAAATTGAGGACATACCCGTTCTAATATTACGTGATGTAATGGTTATGTTAATTATTTTAGATATTAGGTTCAAATTATCATAATATTTATGATAATGGAATAAATCGTACAGAAGCTGAATATCCGTTTAAGAATCACGTAACCACACGAACCCATTCCAATTACAACTTTAACTCAAAGTTTTCGTAACGGCTTTAGAGAGAACAGCTTCGTCCAGAGAAGAATACAACACATCCAAGAGAAAAAAAAATATGAACGAAAACCAATAACAATTACAAAGTAAGAAAAATTTAAAACAAAAGTAATATTGTGAACGTGATGTATGGAATTTATGTACAAAAGTAATCACTTCACTCGTATAAATGCTCTAGTGGAGTGGAGTCGGGTCGTTAGCACCGGTCGGTCCCAGTTGGGGAGTCATCGACCGACGTGCACGCAGGGGGTGCGATCCGATGCGCCCGCGCACCCGACACATGGCGCATAATGTACTTCCATTTTCATACACTCACAAATCCTCAGTAAATAAACAATATACCCACGTTATTCCATTAGCTTCATGAGCCATATTTTAAGAAGACTTATAAAAGTAGGCGATGATGAAGACATGAGAAATTAACAGCTTGTATTGCTATTGCCAGTACAACGCATTTCTCCATTTTTACAAATAAGATATACAAATATCAACAATAACTGGGGCCCAATTCTCACAATTTTTTTGAACTGAGTCGAGATAAAAACAAGAATTTGAATGTCAAAATTGGGCCTGTCTGAAATGACAGTTTGAAAGAATATCATTTAGAAATTAACACGATCGGAACTTAAATTTAACGATATTTCGTTACGAGAATTTGGCCTTGATATTTTACTTCCTTAATATGACTGATCTGGCTAGATTTATTAAACTAACACGAATAAAAAAACAGGAAGAAAACCCAACAGCAAGAAGGAAATTGAGACTAAATAACATTTGCAGAATCTCGAACCGCGAAGAAAGTCTTACTCGAAAAAACAACAGTTTCTGTTAAAGATAGGAGAAACGAATCTGTGTCCTCTTTATTTTCTATGCCTTATATCTGGCCTTACGCCAAGAATAAAGAAAACAATCTTAAGTCCAGAGAGTCCAGAACTAGTCGTCACTATGGTGCCCAGTCGGTTATTTACCGATTTTATAGTATTTATCTTTTTTTTACTCATTTCAGCGAACTTAACTCATGTTCGCAGTTTTATGACGCCTATCCTCGATTGCCATATTTTTTTAGAAAGCATTCTGAGAAAGAACTTACTGGTTGTGCAATGACCGTGGCACCCCTTTATTATGGCCGGACGTTGCCTTGCTCGACGACCACACGTCTATATTAAGTCATCAGGATCTTTGTTAATTATTTGATAGCTATTCTATATTATTTCAATTTGACAAATCATTCCAAAAAATATTTTTTTATTATTTGTATTAAGAGGTTTCATTATTTTTTAATAACCACGCATAATCTTATCACGATTCCTTTAATTAACAGGTAGTTTAATTAATGTGAGAGTCATCCTGTTTGTTTAAAATCGGTAGAAGTTATGACCTACGTGGAACATACAAACAACTCCTCGCAAGTGTTACTACAACTAACAAGGCTTTAAAACAAAGCGCAAATATATTTAAGTAAAATTGATACAAAATAAGTATGCCAAGGCGACTACCAGCCTATTCAACCAGTCGGAAACGTGATGTTCAAATATAGCGTTACGATAATGGCGATGCTCGGCCTGCGTTGCCAAATTAATACCGATGTAAAAATAATATTAAAAGATACCAATATTGCACGACGAAAGAAAACAGACTGAACAACTGTGATTGGAGGTAATAAAATGGCAATGCGGTGACTATGAGATTATGGTTTGTATTACCACTTTATCGATCAGATAAGTTTGAGATAAAGCAGTGGCAAGTGTGAGAATGTGCGTTTGTTTGAGTCGCGACGTCACATCAAGGCAGCCGGTGATGGCGGCGGTGGCGGCGGCGGCGGCGCGGGCGGGCGCGCTTTGCCCCGCTGACCCACTTGCCGAGTGCTCGCTACGCAATTCGAGCGCGACCCGCCTGCATCACACACAGGCCAGGCCACATTTTATTTCTAATCTACTGCAAGTGAAACAGACTAGCAATACAGATAGGCACGCACACTCCATCGTCGTATACAAAGGTTATCTAGAGATCGTTCTACCAATGTGAAGTTTTTTATTTTCGAATTTTACCCGATTAACTAATGCGTTGTCTGTTCGGGGTACAAATAATGTTACAAAGATCTCAGTATCAATAATAGTCATCATGACTAACGCGCCCGTTCATAGGCGAATGTATAATGGACACCTCCAGTCATTCTCTATCGCGTCTTAATCAGTCCTGATAACAATAATTAATCAGTTAGCAATCTCAGAATGAGAAGTACCAGTAACAAACAAAGAAGGATACACTTAATAAATGGCAGGTATTCTGTTTTATTTAATGGGTTAAAACACTGTACCGTTAAAACAGAAAAGCTACCAGACCAAAAGCACAACATGCAAAGGTTCCCAAACATACTAGGTAACTATTGTTAAAACCAAACTTTACAACATGATTAAAGCTACGAGCCAAAAATTTGTAATTGATTTAGCAATCATCATCATCAACCTATCGCACACCAATGTTAAACATAGTTTTTCATTGACCTAATGAGTTTCCTGATGGAATCTTGTGGGATTTCCTACCACTTTTCGACTACATCAGTTTTCAGGTGTTCTATCGACGCTGGAGCTTAATATCTTCCTCGGACCTGCCGTTTTAGCTCATCTTACATATGCTCGATTGGGAGTTGTTCAAGTCGGTCAGAACTGAGGGTTAGTGTGGGAATGCCGACATCTTTTAGGTACCGTCTAGTCACTGCAACGGTGTGGCAGCGGGCATTATCGTGCATTAGCAAGAAATCTTCGACAATAAACCCAGTGAATGGTAGCACATGGCCTAGAAGAATGTCGCTTATCTTTCTGCGGTTAGTCCGCCTCCCCGAACGCCACCAAGTATGAAAATAAGCTCCGTTTTTGCTTCGATAGAAATCCCCGCCCACATCATACAAGACCCACCCCCGTATGCCACAGTTTCCGCAAAACACCATTGTGCGAATCGCTCTCCCGGTCTCCTATAGACTACGTCGACGGTCGCTACCATGTAGGCACATTCTGGTTTCGTTCAAGAAAAGGACTCTACTCCATTGCTCCATATCCCAATCTCAATTATTGCGAGCATTTGCTTCAATAATTGCGGCAAACTGAAGCCCGGGCTTGTCGGCTGGAGACATTTTAGGTCCCGTGTCTGGCTTTTTTGGAGTCAAGTTCGCTTCTTTGAGTCTTCGTCTAACTGTCCACTCACAGCCCTCCCTCGAACTTCTCTGAGCTGCTGCTAAACGTCTACGCCAGTCAGGTGTCGATTTCGAAGAATTGTTGACAAAAAATCGATTATTTTCTGACGTAGTGCACCGCCGTCGTCCAGATCCCGGTCTACAAACTAAGTTCTCAGTTTCCTGAACCTCTACACCTTGGTGACACAGGACTGGCTTAGGTGAAGCTGTCGAGCGATACTACGCTGAGACAACCCTTGATGAACTAGGCAGACGATTAGAGCAGCTTCTGTAATTGTGGTTTCAATTTTTCTCAAATCTAACTGTTCCCAGCAAAGTAAAACATTGGACTGATGACCAATTTTCATAAACACCTTTTTATAGGATTTCAGGACTTCCAAACAATTATTTTGTTTGAAAAATTTATGTTTTTATTTTTTAAGTTCCATACTTAAATACCATACTTTAAGGTACAAAATGAAAACTTATTGGTTATGATATCAAAAGAGTTTGATAGCTAATTACCTCTCAAATGGTATAACTATCACAATCCCTAATTTAATGGACAGAAATTCTAAAAATTTGTCTTGACCAACTCGCGATGAAGCGATTTCAGTTTAAAGCTCGCGAGTGTAGTCTGAGGGCGTTCCACACTCACTACGTTTGCCTAAGCCTAGTCTCCACTCCAGAACCACGGTCCTTCGGCAAGTTGGGATATGTCGACAATCTTGGGTCTCTGTCGAATGACCTCATTTCGGATCTTGTCTCTAAGAAAGATTCTGAGCATAGCCCTTTCCATAGCTCGCTGAGCAACCTTCAACTTATAGACCCGTCTTATCGTAAGTGTCCACGTCCACGGCTCCGTATATCATAACTGGTAGGACGCATTATTTAAAGATTTTTGTTTTTATGCACTGTGGGATGGGCTAAGCTCAACAAGTGACATCTCCTATTTAGAGCATAAGAGCTTCGCGCAGCAATATTTCCAGACTTTTAGCATCTCACAAGAGTAAAAATATTATTTTACCGGCATGATCTGTCTAAAAACTCCCTTAGGTAGGCACAAAACTAAACATTGCTGAAATGTACGTTTTAGTTTCTTGAGTAACCCTTTATGCTATAACAAAATGGTCACCTGACATAGTTCGGTCGGACCAATGCCAAAATAGCACGTGAAAATACTGAGGCGTACTGCTCTGCTCGATTTATGCTTACTTCAAATAAAATACAGGTCTGACCACTCGAATTCACTCGATCAACGGTAACTGTAACGGTACGAGGAGACCAAATCGTGCACTGCTGAGAAAATCCTCCGAATAAAACAATCACAACTTTTCAACAGAAAATCAGATCACATCTAATAATAAAGTAAAAAATGTGGACATCTTGAAGGAATAAACCTACTAAGTAATATTATTATGTTTATTTAGGTGGGATGTACCTACCCACCTACTTACTAACTAGGCAGGTAAGGTTTATATTGTCAACCACGTCATGGGAGCTGATAATTATAATTACTAACATAAATATAATTCCAAAAATTAAGGTCCTAAAGTAAACCAATCAAGCGTTTATTAAGTATATAATAAACAGATTCATAGCCATACCCCATAACACCTTTAAAAGTACCCAATACTCAACCTACCCAAAGAGTAATGCCTAATATGAAAACAGTGAATTCTTTGCAATCAAGAACTCCAATTTTAGGAGACTAAACCGTAACGAACCCATACCAAAACAACGTAGGTACATTCTAATTACCTACATGCTGTGCGGTGCGGAAGCAAGATTCACGACGAAGACAACGCAATTCGAGGTCAGGGGTTTTTCTTGGTAGGTAGTTACTTCTTACTTGTACTATACTACACCTGTCTATGTTAAAAAAACATCAGAATAGGAATATAACAAACAACACACGCATACAAGTGCGTGGCTTGCCTAGGTTGATAGATGTAAGCGGAAACGTCACTGACCAAAAATAGACTAGCCAGGGTCTTCTGGTTAACCTTCCGCGTGGTTTCGCATACAGGAAGCTGGTATCGGACGTTTAATCACTCTTTGTGTCCTATCACAACAATCATCTTGCATCTATGCTATACAAAATATCCCATCAGAGTAGGACAATGACATCAGGATTTGGAGGAAAAATTTGCGTCACCAGTACTAGTGACCAAATGACGCGGCGACAATCGAAACACGCACAGCAAGATGGCCGCCGAACAGAGCGTCAGCTGATCGCGCTCACGCAGCGCAGCTGTGCTGTGTGTGACAATGTGAACAAGGTGCTCTCGTATTCTCGCACGCTTACCGATAGATATATCTGTCTCGTTCACAACCAACTCTATAGCACAATGGACGTACTCTCTCATTGTTTAAAACAACACAATGCAACTTGGCTACAACCTGCTCTAGTAGATCGAAGAATGTGCAAAAACTTACCGCATTACCAAAATACCACTGCATTTTCAAAACTTCTACAAGTAGCCGTAAGTAGTAATTTTAAATTATTACTAACTTAATTATTACTAACTAGTTGGACCACATACCTACTAGCATACGACGTAGGTGTCCTTACCTACACTGTCATGGAACGGAGACAAGGAAAACCAACCGAAATTGCCATTTCCTGAACCAAAATATAGGTACCTAAACCATCATCCAAACTGAGAGCGAAAGAAATTAGAGTTGTTATGCTAAATGTAGTAAAGGCAATATTTATGTACATAAATATTGCCATTTTGTAATTTTACAGAAATTGTGCATAACCTATCCACTAGTATTTTTTTTACTGGTCCACGAACATAACGTCAAAAATTATTGATGTAGGTAGATTTATTCATAGGTACACACAATATAGCGTACAGTAGGTACTTTTTATCGAGTTCAATTCTCTGTATTTATCTAAATTTATAAAAAAAAAAATAGTGTGATCAACAGTGGGGGTAGCTACTGTTAAAGAAACTTCCTAAATATTCCTCATAAGTACCCCTATTCTCAAAGAGCAGGTGATACAAATCAAATGAAAGTTCTACAAGCGCGGACGTTGACCTTCTGACACCAAGGTCAGAGCGGCGGCCTTCAAACAGCCTAGAGACTACACTACCTGCCGCCCCGACTTCTCTCGGGTTCATCTCGAAACACGCACACCACTAACTCAACGACATCACCTACCTTCGAGTAGGAACATGAGCCCATGGTCACGTAAAAACGCGCTCCAAAGCTGTTAAAAGTCACTTTAACTATTCACAAACACTTTTGATGATGTATAATGTAGCACTGGCACTAATTCACACTATTATCTGAGCAGATAAAGGGTATTAGACATTCCTTGTGATGAAAATCGTATTGTATCACGTAGCGAACGTGTTGGCCTCGACGATACGAGCTCCGACGCGCTCAGCGAGCTGAGAACTGAACGAGCAAGTAGCGGTCGGTCGGCCGCCACCGTCCGTCGCTTGCAACTATTCGCGTCATTCGCGTTCTACACGCGCACGCACTCACCGACACAAACAAGCCACCACCGCTCGGTGGATAGCTGATAAACACATGTGGCGTGGCGAGCCGCTCACTCAGCCCAACACTTCCCATCCCATCTTACATTCCACCAAGTACCTCTAACTAATCACTATCAGCTCAGTAAGCAACCGCAGTAAAGGGAATTTACCAGATTCACTCAAGAAAACTAGGACCACTTGAGAATAACTAGCTATGAGTCATGCGTAAGAGAACTTAAAACTGATGATTCATCGTATTGTGGAATCAAAATATGACTCGTCACTTTCCTCAAAGCGAAATACCTAACCACAGCACTTTTGAAACATTATTGATGCTAACGAAGAATGCATTCAATTTCATCATCATCGTCGAGTTCATTAGATACTCGTTGCCCGTGTAATTAGTTAATGATGATCAGTACATTCTACTATCAGACAGAGATAGAGAATGTTCTAGTTCATGAAAACCACGAGTTACACAATGACAAGCACGCCATATGGTTCGTAAAGATGGTTTTAGCCTTATCTTTCAGACCAACCTAAAAATGAAACTGATTACAATTATTACAACCGATTCTGTTATATTAATAGAATAGAACTTTCTCGTCAATAGAACAGAACTTTCTGGTCAATAGAACAGAACTATGGTCAGATAGAAGACTTTATGTGAGATAAGAATACTATTCAACTCGAGAACTCAGGTAACGCCTCTCCTTGTTTTGGTATTGTATTGCCTTTGCATGTTGCTAAGTTGAAATACAACATTATTACTGTTTTTCTAGACTTCTTAAAAATGTACTGTGTAGTTTACGAAATCAAAAGTGCAACGCACTCAGAGTCATAAGTGAAAACACCAATAAAGTTCATTGGTGAATGTCGGACGAAGGTCTATTAACCTGGTAAATAACCTAACTCAGATGCCTGTACATAGCTTCTACTAAAAATTGTATCGATATAAAATAACATCAATAACATTAAAATAATTGTTTTAATGTTTAGTCCGTAATTTTTCAATAATGCACACGCCACGCCAACGATAAAAAAATAAACACATACAAAGGTTCAACGAAACAAATATGAATCAAGAATCATGAAAACAAACTTATATTCTACAATGAAAAAAAAGTAAATTAGTTGTTTGTGTTTGATTTGTTTACCGTGAGCACTGAAACTGTTACAAAGTGCGCAGTTGTGCGAAATTTCAACGTCGTCATTGTCAAGTTTTATGATTGTGTAGAAATGATTTCGAGAAGACGGTATTATAAACAAAGCCACACGAGGAGTGCATCGCAGTCGCAAGGTGGCCGAGGCCACAACGACGGCGAGCGGCGCGGCGGCGCGGCGGCGTGGCAGGCAGTCAGCAGACAAAGCCCGGCGCGAGTCGACGATCTCCCCCGAATTAGTCCTGGGCCAGGGCGCTGACCTCCGCCACGACACGAGTGCACACAACTCAAGCCCGCGCCCACCACCGCAGATTCACCAATTTTACGATATCGAAGCACCATTCATTCACATTCTCCCCCTCTTTTAGAAACAACTTTACATATTAAAACTTATTGGTGCTGAGTGTGATGATCTAGGTATTCATTTTGCGTTATTTATTAGGTACATGTTTTTACGACAACATACAATAAGGGACAAGGTTTATAACTAGACAATTTTTTTTGACGACCGGTGTGCCGCGGCGGGCGAATGTCCGCCTGCGACGCAGGAGGTTGCGGTTTCGATTCCCTCCTTGGGATAAATAAATGTTTGTACAATCTGAATAAAATATTTATTTCGGGTAATCTGGATATTTTCCATGTAAGTATAATAAAAAAATATCTATGTATGTACTTAATGTGTTGTATTAAGTATATCAGTCATCTAGTACCCATAACACAAGCTCTGCTTAGCTTGGGGCTAGATGATGCTGTGTGGATTGTCCAGCATTATTTTATTACTAATATTATTTTTTATTCAAAAACTTCTGTTTAAACGGGTTGAATAACATTAAATAATATTTTTTAAACTTTCGCGATCGGAACACATATTGAACACTTATATTACACGGGTATTTATCGCGTATTACCTTTTTTATTTATTTTCCCGACGTTTTGACTATGTTTTGACTAGTCAAAACGTCGGGAAAATAAATAAAAAAGGTAATACGCGATAAATACTCGTGTAATATAAGTGCTTAAACATTAAATAAGTAAATTTAAATATTGGTGGATACTCCGTAGCGTGCAACAACGTTCGTTATTTCTTTGGAAATAACGAAATATCTCGAACAAGATAGGCCAAAACGACATTTATAAATTTTGCATGATAAAATAATCATTGCTAATCATGACATGAGCCCATGACTAATTTTGCGGTCATTGTTCCAATTAACAGAGCTGAAGTTAAAACAAAGGGACAAAGCGCGGAGAAAGAACCAAAGAAGTGCACTAAGGTCGACGCGACGTTACAAGCACGTGGAAGGAGTAATCACCTTGTCGGCGAGTTGCGTCGCGTCAACGTCGCACTCGCTCGCACTTGAGCATCGCCCGCCACAGAACGAACAACAGTTCGACAACCAATAACCACAGAATAGGTACGCACTCGTATAATAATCACGTGTTGTGGTGGCCCTAACTTTTAGACACTAATTTATTTGGCACACTCTATTCTAGTAGCTAAGAATTTCAAGTGAACGCGCCCATGCAATGGGAATATTAATCCCGAAGACGACAACATGCGTATTATTTGTATGACGCAGTTTAAACACGCAAAAATATTGTATTTCATAATAGAATGATATTTGCAACATTCCTCCTTTGTTACATAAAAAATCACATAGGTGTGCATAGAACGAGGTTTTAACTTTAAAATGCAAACCAACGTTGACTTAAGGCGGAAATACTTATTCATATTATACGTTATGGTCTATAATCATGTAGTCATCAAAAATAGGAGTTCTTCATACTTTAACTCTTAGAAAACGTTTTGACCTGATTATTAAAATAAAATGTGAGAAGTTGGACTTTGTTTATTTATGGTTTAGTTAAACATGTCGTAACTGCTACCAATATGTAAAGCGGAAGTACAACCACCATACCTATTTCTACCGCCAAAAAGCGCTACTCCCATAGGTTACTCCGTATGGTTTAAAGGGTGTGGGTGACGGTGAAATTAATGCACTGGTCAGGCATAACGCATTTACGCCTCGGGTTGATGGACGCAGGGCTGTAGTACAACGTAAGGCACGTTCCTAACGCGCGTGATTTGCGAGGCAATGCTATTGAACGAGCGCATGTGAACGGACCGTTATGGGTGGTGGTTACCCTTAAAATTCTTGTTCCTCATCGCCAGATGGCCCAAGATAAAAAAAAACCAAATCGGTGAAGTCGTCCTAGGTCCTCTTGCGGTGCTATGTGGTAAATGTTTAACGTTCCACAGCTGGCTTCAGAGTTAACTCAAGGTAAGTATTTCTATGTTCTGTGGGTGTTATGTACAACAAGCTACACCTAAACATTCTCGCTACTCTACCTACTTGATAACTGCACCCACCCACAACTTTAACCAAACCAGCCAGTGTCTGAAAGTGGTACATCATGTGGCTTGGCATGGGTTCAGATCTACTTGAGACAATCAACAACATGCATAGGTATATCACAACCCATATTTATGAAAACTAAGCAAAGCGTACATACCTGATGTTGAAATAAGGAATTTCGTACCAAACAAATGTCTTTCCAAGTGCGTAGGCCCTTCAGTTCACAACCAGGCGACACCACGTCTGTGCGCTTCAGGTAAGCATCCACCGGCATCACAATGAATGGTTACACCACCTGTCAATTACAAGCAATTTTAAAATTCACATTAATTTGAACTGGGAGATAAAAAGGTGGATTAAATTTAACTAATTCATCTTGATGAGTACAACAGATTACACATTGAATTGATCTAAATGAAATAGTGATACACACAAACAAAATACATTTTGAGCACATAATGTTAGTAGCAGTTTTAATTTCCAATAAATATCAACATTTTATTTTAGATAGTACATCATAGATAGATAAATAGACCTCATAGATGAAATAAGGTAAGTACAGACAGCAACAAACTTGATTCACAGCTTTTGATTTTTTTTCAATTAGTGGATATATAAATATGTATGTAAAAAGACCATATCTATCTGTGACTTGAAAATTATTATTATTACTTATTTATTTATTATTATTATTTATTGTGTAACAAAATTTTGATCCTGAGTTTATGTGTTCTGAAGTAAAACAAGATTTTAAATTGTCAAAATGCTTATGAACTTTTATTGCAGCCTATAAGTACAGCAAAAACGCAACACCATGAAACAGCAGTTAACAGGTCCTTAGTAAAAAAAAAACTTACAACTTAGTAATCTTCAAAAAGAGGGAAATAATGTTGGCAGTGGATAAACATTACTGCCTTTGGGGTAGGAATGTTAGAATTGTTGGGGCATGGTTTTTATTCAGAGTTCTTAGTGAATGACACTTATGACAATGACCAAAGTGCTGGCACTTACCTTGAATAGAGAACTAGTTTAGCTAGTTCAAAGAGGCAACATTACCAGCCATTTGGAAATACTGTGATTGAAATGATCGATGAACTGTGTGTAAGATGACATAGATGAGAAAGGAGTGAGTACAGATATAACGGCTGATAGAGAAGAGTGGATGATAAGAACAAAATGTGCCGACCCTACGTAAAGTGGGATAAAGGCAGGAAGATGATGATTGGACATACTGTGATTGATAATTAGTTACCAAGAGTAGTCCAAGTTAAAAGGGCATGTTTTATTCGATAGTCTTTTACTTAGATAAATCTAGTACACTAAGAAAACAAAGCGATATTTTAATGTTTAGGTATTCTCAATATTTGTGTAAAATAAATTATGGTAATTAAATAAAACCTATTGTGTTTAATAACCTAAAAATGATAATTGGATGCATCAAAACTAATAGTTAAAAATAACAAAATGTGGGCAAAATTTGTGAATATTTTGTTTTATTATTGTATTGTACCACTATCTGTTTTCCACTACTTATCATGCCATTAACAGCCACAGGCTGATAAGAAGTCAGCAGAGTTATCAGTTATTTATCTGAGTACCTATGTATAGACAAATATATGAAACTAGCAAACAAAGTACAGTCACCTGCACTAGAATGTATACAATTCATAGCATTCAAAATGGTGTCACAGCATTACTATAATAAATGTTCATAGTCCAAAAATAAGAGGAAAAACATCATAATAGTTTTGTCTTAGTAAACATAATCAATCAGTAGGTTATTGGGTAATCCAAAAATGAATACTATGCAATTAAAAGTTATTTTATATAGAATTATTTAGACACAGATTTAAGAGTTTACTCTAAATAAAACTGTCTACAACTCTTAACTAACTAGTAAATAACACATGCACTAAAATAAGGATGGGATAGTGTTCAACTTGCTTGTGTCTGGTAGTCATGACACAAAACCAATCCATGCCCTATTATTAATTAAAGTGTTGATAACTTTATTTAAACAAATGTTGGTAATTGGCACACACCCTTAAAACATTGTCTGTTTAAACATACTAATTTTAGTATGTTTAAGCTGATGATGAGTAGTAAGTAATGTGTGTAAGAAATTGGTTTATTTTGTACAAAATGCGATGTTTATAATAAATTACTAAGCCAACTCTATAGGTACCTACCTTAATAAATATTGCATCAATAATAATGGTAACCTACTTACTAGAAATTAGTTTCCAGTTAACATGTAGCTCATACCCACAATGCCTATAACTTCGTTCCATCAGTATTTAAGTTTGAAACTTCCAAACTCTAATTTCTTGACATAGACAGGGATGTCCACCTGTTGGTTGAAAATAAATAAATGGTTTCAGTAGGTAAGTACAGGTTCATATATCTAAGCAATTCATAGCAGTTGGACAGGATGTGCATCAAAATGGATTCAAATAATAAATTCTACAACTTTAAGAACATTTGATGATTTAAGTAACTAGTCATCCACAACATCCTATGTCCTCACATTAGCACCTAGTTCATGTTTCAAAATGGATAGATATCCTGATGGCCAGCTCTAATACATAATGCTCAAAAGAATGTATTTCACATGAGAGCATATAAGTCAAAATCCGAGCTACGAAGCGAATAGTTCTATCCTTCAATTGAGAACCACGCTACGCTACATCTACATAATAGTTTACCTACTGGAAGTAGGTAACACTCAAGGTAGGGTTAGGAAAACAAAAAAGTTTGTGTAGAAATAGTACCTATTTGGGAACTTGCTGACTTCGGACTCAAACTGGAACACAAACTGTTGATTTGTAATTTTGTGGAGCGGAGTAATTAATTTTACAAAAACGCCTCCGCTAAAAGGTGGTGTCATACAAAAAAAATGCGTACACTTTGTACCTACCTACTATTTGGTCAAGCAATAAAGCTGGTGCTCTACAATTCAACACTAAGGTCACTCAACCAACGGGCAAACTTGCTAAAGCTCACTTTTACGCACGGGTATTGACAATAATGTTCCAAAATACATGGCCAACAAAGAAAATAATGATGAATTTTAGTAATTGGCATTCACGAAGAAAATGGCGTCATATCACTAGTCACGGAACAGGGTACAATTTCGTCATACTTGAACATGTTTCAAAATGACGAATAAGCATCACGATATAATAAGATGGTTATCTACCATTAACTTGTGTACTTACTCACTTTGAATAAAAGTTCCAAAGAAAATCATCCAAAAACTCAAGACATTGATGACAAGGCACTCCACTCACCCACCGTTTGCAAAACTAGACTGAAAGAAATCACGTGATCAAAAATGTTACCACACAGTAAAATTTATTCAATGTTTTGGTAGATTTTTTCATAGACAGAAATGTTATCATTTTTTCAATACATACGATTGCACACCGGAAGGCCTTCGCCACATACGTTTTGTGTTAGAATTTTTTTGACAGACGTTTTCAAATAGTACGCAGCCGGGCTCTCTCGAGAATAATTGAATTCCCTGTCTACGGGCTCTCTGGTATCCTATTACAGCATACGTGAATCGAAGCGCTAGTTCCTCGCGACCAAAGCCTAGAAGAACGGGCAATAATGGTAGTTTTCGGTCAGTTTTGTTTCGCTATACACACCTGTGTTGCTCTTCAATGTTTATGTTGTATTTGTTACTAATAAAGTAAAATATAATATCCTATGTAATATATATTTTAAGTATATGCAGCCAGTGTTTTGGGAACGCTTCCGATTGGCACTGATCTGGATCAGTTGAGATACCTTTAGATCGTTTGCAACGGTCTGTAGATAGCTCAACTGTTTCACATGTATTTTGTACATACCAATTATAAATACTTGTATTAGCTATAATTTTTTTTGTAAATAAATTTTATGTATATAATATAATATTATATACTAACCTGTGAGTGCCAAAAAAAGAAGAAGAGTGTTAAAGATTGACATTTGATGGATTGGAGGTTCCAATCAACGAGTTTACAAATTGTTGTGTGAATTTATGAGAATATCGATGCTTCTATTTGGTGGGCGACTGACTGTAGTAGTGTAGTAGTTTTCAATGTCGTCACGACATTGTAAACGATTGATATCCAATTGTGCAATATATGAGTAGTAAATAGTCTTAGTTTTAATTTTCAAGTTCACAGTATAGCGCATTGGAAATTTTCGGTAGTGTTATAATTAAACTAATGGTTATTACTAAATTGAAATACTGTCTGTTGTTGAAACTGTTGATGCATTGCATGAAAAAACATCGATGTGTTTTATAGATGGGCATCCTTTAGACTGTCTGTCTGTCAGGTCACGTCACTGTCAAAAAACTAGCCCTTTTACTTGCTGGCACGCTGGCAGGCAGTTTGGAGTGTGGTTTGGTTTGGAGTTTAGTTGCTTGCTGGCTGGACAATGCCGGTCTCATTCTTAGAATCAAGAATTTTGGGATAAACTATTCGTTATCAGTGATTTATTGACTTGAAAAAATGCCTACTATTTCAGTAAAACGTGATACTCTCTTCACAGCTCTTGGAAGAACGTACAGTATGTTATTTTCCAAGTGTAAGGTTTACAAGGCGTATTTTTAACTTATCGAGTAACTTATCTTTTCAGCTGATGATGAGTTCCAAGACCTTTGCTTCGAATTCGGACTGGAGTTAGATGAAGTAGTAAGCTATATTTATGCAATTTTCGTTCGGTTCTAAAGAATTACCTACAAACTAGTCTCATTATGTACGGTTATTATTGTGTACGAGTGGGAAAGTGTATCTTGTATTGTTGTGTGTGCTATTTGAATGCTCAAATACTCATAATGATTAGTACTTTATTCATTACATCTTTAAAAGTATATCTGAAATCTGACTAACAATTAGCATCAAATTCTGCATCAGTTGAAACCCTAGTATGGTTGCTATACCCAGGCAGGTCTTGCACTAGCAACTGTTCCTACATGAGACCAATATCATCTTATACGTCTTAAGAATAATAGGTGTAGAGCAAGGTACATACATGGTGGAAATGCTCTGAGGTAGCCGACAATTTCAAACTGCAAACTCCATGTTCCAGCACCTCTTTACAAATAATATTAAACACTGAGGTTTCTTAATGATTTTTTACTAATGTCTATTACCTGCTTAATGTAACTCATTTAATTTCAGACTACAGAGAAACAGATGTTAATGAAGGAACAAGGTGACCAAGCTGGTGCAGGAGTATCAGAGGAGATCCTTTACCGAATAGACATCCCTGCCAATAGATATGACCTACTATGTTTGGAAGGATTGGTTGATGGCTTACTGGTCTTTCAAGGGAAGTAAGTTCCAGTAACACAAACTTCACTCTAACTTAATAATAAATAATTAACCCACAGAAATGCAATACCTATGTATACACCACAACTAGCTTCTTACCAGGTATTCTTTCAGTTGTATATGTCTAAAACACACACTGCACACAGGTACCTAAATACTACAAGCCTCAAGATGAAAATCTTATGAGTGCAGTTGATGTTGCTAGTGATGATTAATAAAAACTAAGACATGGTTACTAACTATTGACCTTATACCTACACAACCTGACAGATGCACATTTAATAAAGTAATAGCATTATTATTTATAGATTTCATTATTGCTAATACTTATTAGTGATAATAATAATCTATTATATAAAAGATACTATTATATAATAGATTATTATTGTAACTAATAAGTATTAGCAATAATGAAATCTTTAAAAGAACCAAGGTCCATAACATAGCTAGAGATCAGGCCATTTCCATCATTAATCTGAGAACTGCTAAGGAATACAGGTTCTCGATTGACAACCACAAATCACTGGACTGCCCTACACTCAATGGATCAATGAGAGGAGACTAAAAACTGGTTTTACTAAAATATATGGGAGGATATGTCCTTGGGTAAGGGTGGGCTTTTTACTACTTCATGCCTAAATAGTAAGACCTTACTGCTAGGATCATTCTTAAGTTGTTTAAAATGGATTTCTTCACTAGTTACCCTTATCTTTCATTGCCTAGAAAAGTTACAATGTGCTCTGCCTTGGTATTATTGCGCATCTCACCTCTAACTTAGTTTTCTGTGCATCTAACAGAGGTAAATCTTAATTCCAGGAAGGCACCACCGGAATACAAGCTGACTAAGTATGAGGATAGTCACGCCTTACATCTTACACCAGCCACAGCCCAAATAAGGCCATATGCTGTTGCTGCTGTTCTAAGAGGCATCACTTTCACTAAAGAATCCTATGACAGCTTCATTGACTTGCAGGTAGCTTGACTCTTGTTGCAGTTAGATAAAATTATATAGCAATATAAAATTATATGTATAGCAGCGATAGTCAGCAAGCTGTTGATTAGCATTTGGCTATTTTTATTTTAGGACAAATTACACCAGAATATTTGCCGCAAGAGGACGTTAGTAGCCATTGGCACTCACGATTTAGACACGATCCAGGGTCCATTCATCTACGACGCCCTGCCCCCAGACCAGATTAAATTCAAGGCGCTTAATCAGCAGAATGAGACCACAGCACCACAGCTTATGGAGATTTATTCTGTAAGTGTATCCTGTCCTTTAGAAATACATACAAAAATGTAAAATTCAACCATGATCTGAGAAATATGTCACAGATGTTATGCAATCGTGCTACGAGCCCTAAAGTCTGGTAATCTACCCTGATTTATATACAAATTTGATAACAGATCTACCAAACGTACAATAGCGTACAATAGAAACAGTAACTAGGTCTACTGAGCTGTTAGGAAGGTATAGATGCTGGGCAAGCCTACTCCATCTAAAAATCCAGTCCCGGGCACTACAACATCCAGTGTATAAAGTGTTTGAAAGTTGTCCTTGACTCTATGTAAATTGTCTTCAATAGATGCATAGGCCTGTTCACTTATTTACCCAGCATAGGTAATTAAAATCATAATTAAATAAATTAATTCAAATCAATCAAACAGTGTGTAACATAAAATTACATTATTGTGTTACACACTGTATTATTGTATAATTTTTTGCATAAAGCGCTGCCACAATGGTGAGGTAATCCTGCCAGCTACGGTTTTTAGGATGCCGTTGGGGCTTTTTTGGGTTTTTTTCCGTAATGTATTGAATATTTGGTTTCAGTCTCACGCCCAACTAAAGCAATATCTTGGCATCATCCGGGATAGTCCTGTGTACCCAATCATCAAGGACAAGAACGGCGTAGTGCTGTCTATGCCGCCGATCATTAACGGCGACCGCTCCAAGATTACGTTGAACACGACGAACGTCTTCATTGAATGCACTGCTACTGATCTTACTAAGGTATGCTGTCGTTTTCAAAGCTATGTATTATTCAGAGGTATCTATACTATAATAAAGCTGTAGAGGTCTAAAAGTCTGAATATTAAAGATATTTTTATAAAATCTTGCTAATAGTACTTAAAAAAATGTAATGTAAATGTAATGTAAATGGGGGGCTTAAGTGTTTGACACTTAAGCCTGGCGATAGCTCCTCGTAAAGTGCACAAAGTCTGCCTCGGCCATTTGGCAATCCACCTTCGGTGGCGAGGTAGCAAGGCAGTGTGGAAGGCCTTAAAGGCGACGGTAGGGGCCATATAGTTACCGTCGGCTAGAAACACACACACCAGTATTCCCAAGGAGGGTTGACGTCAGGCAGGCGGCCGGTTGTAAAATACTAAGCCAAATCCCTCTACAACATGGTTAATAGTAAATATGGAGATAGCGATAATGTTAGGGCGTCCCCCCCAGGCGACGCGCAGGCGCAGCACCCGGCACCTGTGAGAAATGGATTAGGGTTGTTGTATCAGGGACGGGTGCAACGTAAGACGCGAGTCCGTGAAGTAAGATTGAGGATGGGAAGTTGGAATGTGGGAACGATGACTGGAAGAGGAAGAGAGTTAGCGGATGTTTTAGAAAGACGAAGAATAAATGTTGCTTGTCTGCAAGAAACCAAATGGAAAGGTACGAAAGCTAGAGAAATTGGAGTAGGTTATAAATTTTTCTACTGCGGAAGTGATGGTAAGAGGAATGGCGTGGGAGTTGTTTTAGATAGGGAATTGAAAAAGTGCGTGACGGATGTTAAGAGGATGAATGATAGATTGATAGCTGTAAAAGTAATGCTTGGAGATTCAGTTTTAAACATAATAAGTGTGTATGCACCGCAGACTGGATGTGATGATGCTGTGAAAGAGAAGTTTTGGGAGGATTTTGATGCGGTGATGATGGATATTTCACAGAGTGAAGATATTTATATTGGAGGTGATTTTAATGGACATGTGGGAAGAATGAATGTAGGGTATGAAAGAGTGCATGGAGGGTGGGGTTTTGGAAATAGAAACAAAGAAGGAGAGGCCTTATTGCAAGCTGCGTCTGCGTTCGATCTTGCGGTAGCTAATACATACTTTGAAAAACGAGACCAACACCTAATTACGTATCAAAGTGGTAAGCACACCACCCAAATTGACTACTTTCTTCTTAGAAGAAGTAACATAAAAGTAGTCAAAGACTGCAAAGTTGTGCCAGGCGAGGCCTTAGTCCCTCAACATCGTCTGCTTATTTTAGACTTGAAAATCAAGGTCCAACCTGTTCAAAGCAAACCAAAGCCACCACCCAAAATAAAATGGCATTTGATAGAGAAGGATGAGTATGCAAAGCAATTTAAAAAGGAAGTGGTAGATAAGATGATTGAAATGAAGGATATGGCAGAGAAGTCAGTGAATGAGTGTTGGAATGAAATGGCAGTCTGTATAAGAAGAGTGGCGAAGAATGTTTTCGGGGAAACGAAAGGGAAAGGTAAAATAGATAAGGATACCTGGTGGTGGAACGAAGAGGTTCAAAAGATTTTGAAAGATAAGAAGAATGCATTTAAGGATTGGAAGAATGTTGAAGCAGGTGAGGATGTTATGAAAGAAATGAAAAAGACAGTGTACATAGAATGTAAGAAGAATGCTAAGAGAGCTGTTGCAGTTGCAAGGGCCAGGGTACAGGATAAGCTGTACGAAACTCTACAGAGCCCGCACGGTCAAAAAGAACTATACCGAATAGCAAAAGAAAGAGAGAGGAATGCAAGAGATATTCTACACATTAGATGTATAAAAGATGAAGATAGAAAGGTTTTAACAAGAAATGAAGATATAAAAGAACGTTGGAAGGGATATTTTGAAAGACTGATGAATGATGAGAATGATTGGAGTGGTGTGCTTGATAAAACGTCAGTAAACATGGGATTAGTAAGGGAGGTGACTATGGATGAAGTAAGAATGGCTGTGCAGAGTATGAAAAATGGAAAAGCGGTAGGACCAGATGGTATACCAACAGAAGTATGGAAGTTTTTAAAAGCGGATGGATGGAAGTGGTTGGCTTTATTCTTCAATAAGTTGCTGCATGAAGAGGCGATCCCGGACGAATGGTGTAACAGTTCACTGGTCCCCATCTTCAAAAATAAGGGTGATGTACAAGACTGCAACAACTATAGAGGAATAAAGCTAATGTCGCATAGTATGAAGGTATGGGAGAAAGTGATCGCGAGACGAATGAGAGAGGAGAGTGAGGTATCACAGAACCAGTTTGGGTTTATGCCTGGACGTAGTACCACGGACGCCATATTTGCAATACGTCAACTGTGCGAAAAGTACAAACGAGTGCATAAAAACTTGCATATGGTTTTCGTGGATCTGGAGAAGGCATACGACAAAGTGCCCCGGAAGGTTCTGTGGTGGGCGTTGAATGAAAAGAGAGTGCCTGGGAAGTATGTGCAGCTGGTTCGGGCTATGTACAGTCGAGCCAGCACACACGTTCGGTCAGAAGCCGGCGTCACCGACAAGTTCAGTGTGGCTGTAGGCTTGCACCAGGGATCGGCATTAAGCCCGTATTTGTTTCTCCTGATTATGGATGCACTGACATCGGACATACAGGAAGAAGCACCCTGGTGTATGCTGTTCGCCGATGACATTGTCCTTGTTGGTGAAGATGCACTCGAGGTCCAGAGCAGGCTGGGAAAATGGCAGGAGAAATTGGAGAGTGTCGGATTGAAGATCAGCAGAACAAAAACCGAGCACTTGTTCTGCGACTTCGGTGGTCCCTCCAGTTTCACCCCTATTGCCTTAGACGGTGTATCCCTACCAGCCTGCTCCGATTTTCGGTACCTCGGTGCATCAATCCAAAACGACGGTGAGATTGATCGAGACGTGAAAAATAGAATAAATGCGGGATGGATGAAATGGCGTCAGGTCTCAGGAACAACTTGTGATCCACGTATGCCCCTTAAACTTAAGGGGAAAGTGTACAAGACCATCATAAGACCTGTCGTACTGTATGGATCTGAGTGTTGGGCAATGAAAGGGATGGATGAGAGAAGAGTGCATGCAGCAGAAATGCGAATGTTGCGATGGATGTGTGGAGTGACAAGGATGGATAAAATAAGAAATGAGTATATTAGAGGTAGTTTGAAAGTAGCGCCTGTGACGGATAAGTTGAGGAGTAATAGGTTAGCGTGGTATGGGCATGTCATGCGGAGGGAAGAAAGTCATATAACAAGAAGAGTGTTAGATATGGATGTGAAAGGTTATAAAAGCAGAGGAAGACCAAAGAAAAGATGGATGGATTGCGTGAAAGATGATATGAGTAAGAAAGGAGTGAACACTGAGATGACGTCTGATAGAAGAGAGTGGAAGGAAAAAACCTGTTGTGCCGACCCCACTTAGTGTGGGATTAAGGGCAGGAAGATGATGAGTACTTAAAAAAATGTATTTGTTTGTTTGTTTTTTCACGCATCACGCAAAACCTACTGAATGCAGAGAGAGAAGCCCTGCGATGTCCACCCTAGTATAATCACTTTTATACAAAATGTATTGGATCGAGGGGTTCAGTCTTTATTGATAGGTGACCGATGATGACTTTTAGGAGAAAGCTCTTCCATGCTTCAAAGTGTGCACAAGGGTTTCAGTCTACCAAATTTTTCATAAGCCTCTTGGTTTATAACAAACTTAGTCTACTTTTAGTCTGAACTTATCACCCTGAACATATATTAATATTGTAAATCCGTCAAATCTTGTTGTACTCTCGCCATTAAATACATATACGTTTATATAAGTATAACTTAATAAAAAAGAAATTGCAAGATCATAGTGAATAAACCTTTTTATTTATTTATTATTGCAGGCAAAAGTGGTCCTCGACACTGTGGTAACAATGTTCTCTAAATACTGCGCCTCATCATACTCTGTGGAACAGTGTAAAGTGTACGCACCCGACGGGACATACGAGTTGTACCCTAAGCTCAACTGTCGCGAAGAACTCATCAGCGTAGAGAAAGCTAACAGCTACATCGGCATCAGGTAAACTACAGATATAGTCTACTAGTAGCTCTCAAGGGCGCGTCCGGGAACGTACCACCACCATGCCTATTTCTGCCGCCAATCAGCTTGCTATGTTCCGGTTTGAAGGGTGTGGGTGCTGGAGAAATACAGGCACACGAGACAACACCTGTATGCCTCAGGTTGATGGACGCAGAGCAGTGCATCGGTAGGTCACGTTCATTACAAACGTGCGCTGCAAAACAATGGTTTTGTATAGGTGATGGCAACTACTTAACATCAGGTGGGCCATCTGCTTATTCCATCAGCAAGTCGTATAAAAAGTAAGCAACCCTTTCATGTAAGAAACGAATAATTTGGTAGGTCCATACGTAATTGGTTATCGTGATCATAATATTATTATATTAAGTTCAATGCATAAATAAATATTAATTAATATAATCTTTAAGCAAAGCTTGCATTAAGGGAACAAAATAACTGTAATCTTTATCTATAACAAGCATGTATATCTGTCCTGACTGACTGACATAGGCCTCCTCTATACGTTTACTGGAAGAACGATTTCCTGCGATCATAGAAATTTCGTTGGTCCATATACACCAAGCTATATGGCATGCCATATATAGAGTGACTATGTTCTGAGAGCCATGTCAATGACCTTGCTCTTCTACGGAATTCTTCATATCTGATTCTACTAGGGCCAGTCAATTTACCAATTTTTTTTATTATGTTTCTAGTGAAAGCGGAGAGAAGCTAGCCGCTTTGCTCTCTCGAATGTGTCTCTCCGCAACTCTAGAGGAGGACATACTAAGGGTGCGGATCCCGCCGACACGGCATGACGTCATCCATGCTTGCGACGCGTATGAAGATATCGCCATCGCTTATGGGTAAAGCGAATTTGAATTTGCTATAAACAAAAATTAAAAAAATAAGTAACCCTTCAGGATTAAGAATACCTACTGGGTTAAAATATTACTTTGAACCACAGATGAATAAAAAAATGTAGACTGTAGCTACCTTCACACTAGTGTATTTAGGTATATCTTAAAAGGAAAATGACAGATTGGAATACGTTTCATTCCACTTCCGGTAAACTGACTGAAAGTATAACCTATCCAACGGAAGTGGACGTATCATCTTGAAAGTTAGTGCCGATCTTCTATATCGCTTCCCCAGCGACAGAAATAAACCCTTTTTTAAACATAGATCAAGTACTAGTCTCTTATAAAACCGATAAATCCAATCTCAGTTTAGCTAAGCCATATATGTACGTAGGTACCTTGCTTAGAGAAAAATAAATAATTTATAAAAATATTTATTATTATATCCAGGTACAATCGTATAGAAAAGCGATCGATGCCGATGGCGACGGCCGGCGGTCAGGAGCCGCGCAACAAACTAACGGAGCAGCTAAGACAATGTTGCGCACAAGCCGGCTACACAGAGGCTCTCACCTTCACACTTGTAACTTTTTTTATAATAGTTGATAGAATATCCTTAGCCTACAATCTCACTTTATTTTTATCATTGATAGACCGTCCTTTGGCTTCAATCTCACCTGATGGTAAGTGACGATGAAGCAGGATGGCCTATAAGACACTTATTTACTCTTGCCCAGAGATTCAGATTAGTGTTCAGGAAGATCAGACGCTGGTAATTAATATAATATAATAATAATAGTTTATTCAGAACAATATAAGATGAGCGAATTACAAACTAAAACGATGAGACTGCAAAAGTAAAAAACTGTGTAGCAGACTCAACGCCCGCCTCCTAAACCAATTAGTTCCACTTCTTAGCGGTCTTTGAAGGTAGATCCAACACGCTTGGTGCTAAACTGTGCATCTACTCGTCCTATGGAAAGGAGATGGTTCTATCAGATTTTGTAGTACCTGGACACATTCTCCAAAATGTAGTCTATAATACAATATTTTAAGGTGCTCTTGCACTGTTAGTTGTTAATTAAATATAATTTACATCCCTATTTACAGAACTCATGACGAACTTCATGGCCAAATAACAAATTTACTTTTTTTATAAAAAAAAAATCCTTTGAGCTAATGTGGCCAACAGTAACAGAGTTTTTAGGCAGGATATATATTTTGTGTATATTATTACCCATGGTATTGTACAGGCCATCAGAAAAGGAACTCATGAGTTGTAAAACTTATCCATGACCTAGCGAGCGAAGGGTCTCTGCTTCGTCTGGCAAAATTTATTTCCTGTCAGTTTGTTAGTACTCTACCTACAGGAAGTATTTTACAACCTATCTGGGTGAAACTTACTTCACAGGTAAAAGGGGGCTACTGAATAACCTTACGAGATCCGATTTCATCAGTTCTTTTTTTATTCATTTTGAAAGGTAGTAACTTGGTGTAGGGTTCATAAAAAATTGGTTAAGATCTGATGATGAGCAGAACAACTCCTCAAAATGTTGTAATTTGCTCACTTTATGCTCACGAAGTCTATGAGTTCGCGGAAAGCAAACTCCTAGTTATAAAATTGTAATAACTTTGTTGCTCTATATTTATTTCTATCAGTGTTCCCGCGAAGACGTATCTTCAAAACTGGGCCTGAGGATAGAAGACGTTCCTGCTGTTCACATCTCCAATCCCAAGACCCTGGAGTTCCAGGTTGTTAGAACTATCCTACTGCCCGGTCTGCTAAAGACTATAGCCGCAAACAAGAAGATGCCTCTTCCTCTGAAGCTGTTTGAGATCAGTGACGTCGTGCTAAGAGATTCATCATCAGGTAAATCAATGCCTCAAAAGCGTATTTTTATGTAGCAGTTAACACAGATAAGACGCTTTATTTATTTGTTATCCCACTGCCCTCAACAAAGTGGTTCATACGCATAGTGAAGCCAGCCTGCAGGCCATTTAATGCAAGCCATGACACTGCATATGGCAATCTTGTGGTGGCCATTGCGTTTTGGTTTTAAATTTACCATGAAAAAATTTACAAAATGAGTTTTTTCAAGTAACTGCATCACTTGATCACATGGCGAGCGTTGATAATTTTCTTATCTCCCATGATTATTGGCTCTGCCTGGTAATATTCGAGGAAATGTAAAACTGTCATAGCATCCACCTGGGAAAACACATTCCGCCTGGATGAGCTTAAAGACATCACCCCTAAGAAAAATCTTCAGTTCCTAATTGCTGCTGAACTTTCTGGTGAATTTAGTTGGAATACCTTGATATTATGTTGACCACAATAGGTCATAATATAGCCGCAGTGGCATTAAAGCACCCAAAGTCAATAAAAAACACACTATAGAAATAAACCGACGACGGAAGTATCTTCTCAAATAGAATCCGAACATCAAACATGTTTCTACAACCGGTTTTTGGCCACTTTTCAAGTAGTCAGGTCGCCTGGTTTCTCTATAATAATAGTGGCATTTAAAAACGTATTGTGTTTACAGAGACAGGCGCACGGAACGAGAGGCGGCTATGCGTGGTGCACAGCGGCCGCTCCGCCGGCTTCCAGTGGGTGCACGGCGTACTGGACCGAGCGCTGGCGCAGCTGCACGTGCGAGCCCCTGCCGACTACTGTCTGCGTCAGTGTGAAGGTAACCGCACAGGCAGGGACTTACAGTGACGCGGCTATGTGTGGTGCAGCGGCCGTTACACTGGCTAACAGTGGGTGCACGGTGTACTGGATCGTGCGCTGGCGCATACATATCACCCGTTCAGCCGCTGGCTAACAGTGAGTGCATAGCGTACTATAGACTGTCTGCGTTAGTATGAAGTTGTTGATAATTTAACGTATACCTACAAGATATTTACGAAGTACCTACTATTATTTATTTTGTGCCTATTTAGAATATCTTTTTATTTCCTACTTAATACGACTCATTTCTTTTCAGACCCTGCTTACTTTCCGGGCCGTTGCGCTGAAGTGATGCTTCGAGGCAAAGCCATCGGGAAGATCGGAGTCATTCATCCTAGTGTGCTCGCAGCCTTCGAGCTCACCAATCCTTGCTCTGCCGTCGAAATCACTATTGAACCGTTTGTATAACGCACTTGATAGTTCATGTTATATTTGATTTATATATTAAATGTTTAATCATTCATTTTGTCTCGTGCCTTTAATTTTTACGAAAACAAGGATTTACACACGCACGATTTGGTCTTTGGAAAGCTGCAAACGGTTTCGACGTGATAGGACGATATTATGATCAAAGGAATGTAAGTCAGGTAACGGCGAGCTACAAAAAAATTGCGTTGAGATTTGATAATATATTATTACTAACTTACAATCTATAATTAATAACATTTTACTGTTCGATTCGTGTCTTAGGAATGAGAAGGCAGACAAGAGGATATCCCAGGATGTCAAATAGATGACCTATGTGGTCACAGTGGTATTAATTATAAAATAAGGTTACATCATCATCATCATCAGCCTATAGAAGTCCACTGCTGGACATAGGCCTCCCCCACAAGCTTCCAGGAAGAACGATTCTGAGGCCTTTCCATCCATCGACTTTCCGATAAAGGTTAAGGTTACATAAAGGTGAACAAATGATATATAGGATAATAAGTTAGGTATATTATAATCAAAATTACAGAACCTTACAATAAATTATATTTTAAAAGTCATAAATAAAACAGCACAAAAAAATTAAAGCGTCGAATTTACGTATTATAATACAGACGTAAAACCAATTCAAATTACCTACATACACTTTTTGCAATCGAAATTAGAATTTTTAAAATTACTTTATTTAAACATCAGTTTTAAAATAGTCCACATTCCAGTTTATAATAATATATATGCATAATATTTAATTTAAAATACATTTAGGTATACACCTACCAGAACAAACTTTTAGTAGAGAATGGCATCAAAATTAAAATACATACTTTGGTAGGTAGGTACTTAGATTGTTTAGGTTTGTGTAATAAAAATATTGTAGAATATTTCATTGCATTTTTTATGATAAAACAAATACCTACCTACGCTAATCGAATTTAAAACCAGCAGTTCTATGAGAATTGTAGGTACCTAATTAAAAAATAATTTCAAGCAAGTTAATTTTAAACTGGTGTGTTGGTGTGAATGCTATAATAAACATATCATAGCTTTTAATCTACTAGTGAGTGAATTTTTGTATACTCATTCAGACCTCATGTACAAACTATTTATCAAGCTTTGGTAAGGCACTTGCGTTGACTTCCATTTAAATACCATTCATAATGATTTATTATATATTCGCTAAGTTGATAATTATAAATAATACTTACATATTTAAATACTGATTCAATACAGCTCTTAAAAACAGATGGTGCATTACTTACAATACAACCTTTAAATAATTACAATAAAATGGGTTCTATGCATACAAATTCTGTTAAACTCAAGTACCTACAAAATACCTTGTACCTATGGTTTTACAAACTATTTTGAAATAATATTGAGGAGGACGGATAACTAAGCTGCTACCAAAAACTAACATACAACCAGTTTTCAATCTAGTAGTAATTGTATTTTAAACATTCTTTCCAACTCTGTCCTTTTAAAGTCATGGGCAATGATGAATGGACAGAGGTAAAATGACAGTTCATTTAAATTAGGTGCACTAGTTTTAATAGCTTTAGCTACTTGCATAGTTACATGCAGACACCGTGACAGACTGAGGTAGGTCAGTTTGTGGAACAAATTATTGGAAAAGTATCCAAGCAAAGCAGTAGTTGAGAAATAACCATGACGCAGCTTGAGAGAATGTAGATTCTTTAGTCTATACAAGTGCAATAAACTTGAATCAAATAAAGTTTTACATGTCATTATATGAAGTACCTGCAGAACCTTACAACTAGCTATGAAGCGAACAATATCATCATTTAATGTGTCTCCATAAATGTGGAGTGCTCGCAGAGTGGATTGCTTTGTATGTAAGAGAGATTCTAAGAAGTCAGCTGGGATGTTTTTCATCTTTTCCATATTTAAACTAACTAAGTTAGTACATTGCAACATACTGTAGAGGCTCTCATGTGTCAATGCAAAATTAGAAAGGATAAGAGTCTCTAAATTTTTGAGTTTTTCAAATGGCAAATGATACACAAAGTTTCCATTAGCATTCTCTGAACTGTGAACAATAAGAGAATTGCGGAAACTTAAAAACTTCAGATTGGGCCAGTAGTGGAGATCATCAAAAATACAACTGTCAACCTGAGATATGCTTATTTCTAAATGAGTCAGGTTCGGACAATAACTAGTCAGGGAAGACCTCACTTGAGAATACAATTTGAAATACTGCAATTTTACTTTTTTCAGATAATTGGATACAAACGGCACAATGTTTTCACTGATTCTCACATAGTTCTTCATGCACACAATTAGGCGGGTGTTGTCCCATACACAAGGTGTTAAGCACAGTTGCTGCCATCGCATACAAACTTTAGCCACAGCAAGAAGAGACTCAAAATCAATCATAGAAAATATGTAAATGAGTAACTCATTTGGCAGGTCATTTATTGTTAATGTGTGGATGCATAGTTGAGCTTCGGTCATCTCGAGGTGCACCATCCTCCACTATGGCTGGATTCTCTTTGCCTCTGTAACCATGGGAAACTTTAGGAATCACGATAACCTTCTCATCACACTGATGCCGTCTTGACAATCTAGAATGATTTTCAAAAATGCGTGCCGATTACGAGTGATATTTAATTGAAATCTTAACAAAAAAATATTGACATCAATAAGGTCATGAACCTTGAACAACCGCATTAACGTGCTGTAAACCTACTAAATTTTAGTATCACAATGTAATCCAACTAGGTGGTGCGTAAGTACATTTATTTACCTTAATTACCTTGGGTAAATTCGTAACGTTTGCTGTAATACAATCATAATTTATAAAACACAAATTTTGTACAAATACGCGATGTTCATTCTACGTAAATGAAGAACATCAAAACGTAGCATTTTTTAAGATTGATTGAATGTGATATGTAGAGCAAATTAATAAAATATTATTAATCTATTAAAATAAAAAAATAACTCTACATCTCATCTCATTTCTATCTATTTTTGAATTGAATGAAAATTGAAATGTTCATTGTTTTTTTTTGCGTATTTTGATGTTTTGAATTGAAAGACTTTAAACTGACATGACATCGAACTGATTGACTTTGAGAGGTGATCGTTTTCAAACAGAAAAGTAACATTCGTTTTCTGTCATCTTTGGAAGCCACATTGTATTTTCATTTTAATTGTTTTTCTAGTGTTATTTTAAGTTCTGATGGGTAATTTTGGTGGTATTTTAACCATCATTACTTGAGGTCTTAGCACAAGTGTGAACAATTGAAATGAAAGTGTGTTATGAGGCATCCTGATTTGAACGAAAATGTTTCCCTTTGGTTTTGAAGAAAAACGCCATCTTTTTCTTCAAAACCGATGACGGCTGACTTTACTTTTTTTACCGACTTGACTTGACTGAAAAGAATTTATTCAACCCACCCACTTGACATTGGCAAAATTGTCTGCAAGACGGACAGATGCCACAAAAAAAAATAAAAAAAAAAATAGGTATTAATTTACTAAAAAACTGGCGGTAAATACATGGAAGCCGGTGTAGAAATAGAACCCTGCGTTTGTGTTCCACCGACGTTCGGTGGAAGATAATCAGATGATGGTTTTGCAGGAGCAAATGGACGGGGAGTGGGATTAGGAGCCGATGGAGAACGATTGGGTGGGATGTAAGCAGAGTTTGGGATGGAAGGGATAGGGCCACTTCCAGTTTGTTGACCTACGTTTACTGCGGGTACAGAGGTCGGATTCGGTGAAGGGAGTGGCAATAGATTAGGAGGTATGTAAGCAGAGCTAGGTGCGGAAGTGATAGGGCCACTTTCAATCTGTTGCCCTGTATTTACCGAGGGTACGGGAAGGGAATTTAATAAAGGAGGTGTTGAAATATTAGGAGGTATATAAGAAAAGTTGGGAGCGGAAGAGATTGGGCCACTTCCGGTTGGTTGACCTACGGTAACTGAAGGGGCTGATGAACGATTTGGTGGTATGTAAGCAGAGTTTGGAATGGAGATAGGACTGCTTTCTGTTTGACCTGCATTTGATGAGAGTACGTTGACTGAATTGGGTGAAAGGTTAGGTGGACTCAAGGCGGGTAAGTATTTATCTGACAATACAGAAGTCGCTGAAGAATCGGAAGTTCTGGTAATGCTTCCTCCTAAAGATCCTCCACTAGAAAAGGCACCTTCGGACCTTGCGGGGGAACCACTAGAATAGCCGCCTTCAGCCCCATCCGAAGATCCACCGGAAGACTCTTCTCTGGGCCTTGGTGGGGAACCACTGGTATAGCCTCCTCCAGTCACACCCGAAGAACTATCAGAATTGGACCCTTCAGCCCCTGCTGGGGAACCACTTTGATAGTTTCCCCCAGTCCCACCTGAAGAACCATCAGTATAGCCAACCCCAGAACCTGCCGTGGAACCACTGGAATAGCCACCTTCGGCCCCAGCCTGGGAACCACTAGAATAACCTCCAGACCTTGCTGGTGAACCACGGGAATAGCCACTATCTGATGCTGTTTGGGAACTACTGGAATAGCCTCCCCCAATCCCTCCTGAAGTAATTGATGATGTTCCACTACTTATGCTAGCACGGCCAGCAGGTGGTAAGTACTGGGGCGCGTTTGTGGATACATCTACATTAGGAGTGACTGGGGCTGGAGCCGGGGTGCCATAAGCATACCCAGCACCTGAAGTTACAGCAGCTTGAGATGAAACGAAACCCGTTGTCAATTGAGGTCCACTGGAAATAGAGTTGGTGCCTGTTGTTGGGGTTTTGTAAGCGTATCCCGAGGCGCCAGAACCGGCGAACTGACCGATCCCTGCGTTCGCTTGAGAGGATTCTGTGAATGATGCAGGCTGACCTCCCGCTGGTGCCCTGTCTTGCTGTTTGTAGTTGTATCCTGCTGAAGAAGCACCGCCGGATGCTGCCTCGTTGCCCGCACGGGAATCGGATGAGTAACCGTCGACGATGGTGCCGGCGTTTGTGCCTCCACTGTTGTTGACCGTCGGCTGAGGCGCAGGGTATGCGTAATACATCATTTGCGCCTGTGTCCTGTCAACAGTAGGTGCTTGAGTGGACTCAGTCGGGGCTTCGCTCGGAGCCCGTGAGGGCAGATTGAGCGAAACGCTCGGCCTGTTGTACACATACCCGGCTTGGCGCTTCACACGAACCTCCTCTGTCACGAAGAACTCTGTGGTCCCCGAATGTAGAGGAACTGCTTCCACACTCGACATAAGAAGCAGGTTCATTAACAATAGCAAACTAGATGGTTTAAGAATTATTTTCATTTTATTTGTTATGAAGATACCGCGGCTAATAAAAGTCGTGCTGTGCTTTGTCTGCCACTATTTATATTAATAACTTGGAAGAGTTCGAGGAAGCTTAACGTAAGTAGTTGGGGTAGGTACACCGCGGATATTATGAAATTATTTTGTACTTCCACTCTTAACCCTAAACAAACGCTGGCAAAAACAAACGGTTAGTTTATACCATTTGTTATATTTCTTATTAAGACCATTATTCTTTTTTAAATGTTGCTAAAGTAGGTAGGTACCTATTACACGAAAGTTGCACGACACACTAAGGGTAATTACTTATGCATCCGGATGAATAATCCCGCACCACAGTAGGTACGTACCATACGTTCTCTCACACTTACTAAAATTATTATGGTTACTTATCACTTATTTGAACACTTCTTTGAACATGTCTGGCGTCGGCATTAGCATCAAAATCATAGAATTAGGACTACCTTATTCTATGATCAAAATACAGTCGCATGTGTCAAATAAATATGACTGATGATTTGCTATAGAAAATCCGTCATCTTTGACTGGATTTTTATGGTAATGTCTTAGATCATTTACTCTCTAGATAGTGCTTGAAACGCACCAACGCATCTAAAAAAATGTCAGAGTACTGTACTCCGACAAGTCGCTCCCCGCCCATCAGTGTCAATTGAATTTTCATGGCGGACGGTCACAGCTCTGTATAACATTTTGTGTCTGCAATGGCGAGTTGTACAATAAAAGTGTGCAGAAACTACAGAGGACGATTAAAAATGACAAGTGAAGTGTCCTTCCATCAGTAAGTATCTAAATTTTAAGTTTAATTCCAAGTAATTTGATAAATATAATTCAAAAATTAGCGCGTATTATTTCAACTCGCACTTGACATGTTTGTTAGTGTTGCAAGGTTTTGTATACACAATTCCCCATGTGAGTGCGCGATTGCCGTTTACTTATGTTAGTAACAGACTATGAAAAAGAATATACATAAATCATCATCATCATCCTCATTAGGTACTCAATAAAGTTTACTGCAGGACACACTCGTAGGTCTCGTGTGCACTCTACTTATATAATTATGGAAAAAGCGCACGGCGCTGGTGAGTTTTATTTCAGACTCAGAAATCGGTCAAGTGCGAGTAGCCCTGAATATTGTTTGAAGGTTTTACTTCTGCATTTTACTGTTCATCCAATTAGGCAGTTAGTACAAAATTTTTGTTATGTGGTTGTGTATGTACCCAAGAGGATTTTGACAAAAATGGTCAAGTGCGAGTAGGGCTTGAATATTTATCGTTGATTTTCTTATTTTTAGACATTTTTTAAGCTTTTTTAATATGGGTATCGTTTTCGACCAATTTCAAAGATGACATTAATTTTGTAATTCAAGGTGGCGAAAACTTTTTTGTTTTTTTTTTACCAATACCAATTTTTTCCACTAAGTATCGTTTTCGAATAATAAAGGGCCTAAGTATATTATTAGCACTGACCTTGACCATAATTATAGTAACTATGTTACATTTTTTTTCCTATCCTATGTGATCCTATCCAAAAAAGTAAATGGGTGAAAATTATACAGAAAAGCCGTATTTTAAATTTTTTTTAAAACCAGGTGAGATGAATGCAAAGCGTTTTGTCGTACAATAAAAAAATACTTATATATTTTTGCTTTTTATTTGCTTTACATTTTATTTTATAAACAGTCATAAGATTGTTAGTAACAAAAACAGGCATAAGAAAATCAAATTCATAACCCGACTTCCTCTTGACCATTTTTTTGGCAAAATAATTTCCGGGCACACATTTAATAATTCACAAAGCGAAGTTGAAAGAACCATATTTGCATTTTATAAATGAAAAAATTCACAATTATTCATGCCGGACTCGCACTTGACCAATTTTATATTTCCGAAACCGTCTCGTGCTAAAAAACGCAGTCACATCTTACTTAAAAACCGGAACCTAAATTTAATCTGTTTACCCCATAAACTGGGAAACACATTGTCAGCTGGTAATGTTACGCACGCACACAGTGACAAATATAATGACGTGGCATGAGTGTAAGACAATGTGAGCGCGTGTTGATGTATGGGTGACACGCAAACAAGTTTGCCTAACTTGGCCTATTTTTTAGGTACGCGTTGCAGGAGTAGTCTATCTAGAGAGTAAATGATCTAAGGGTAATGTTTGTAAAATAAATAGTATAAATAAAAAATAAATATTATTATGTGAATATCTATGAATAATAATATTTTCTGTTTTTATTTATAATTAATACATTATCAAAGCACACGCTGTAGGGTTAGCTAGACTTAATAAAGTAAGATGCTATTGTGCGGTTTTGGTAAAAGATTTCATCAAGTTACCTATCTACCAACCTAAATACCTAGGTTAGGCACAGTACAATTCCACGAAGCTTGAAGCAAATTACAGTCACAAAGTTTTACCTACCTACCTATAATTATTATCATGTCAAGGCTCTTTCTTTGTACCTACTTACCTATCTTCTCTACCTAGATATAACCACGGAATATAAATAGGTAGGTAGGTATGTAGGTACCTACTACCTAAGCGCTGACTCGGTAGGCAGGTAGTTAGGTAAATACTATTAATAACTTGTAGGTAATAAATAAATAAATTCCTCGGTACCGAAGTTTCTTGAACTTTTTCTCATTTAGAGTAGGTATGCTATGCAGGCTATGCAGCAAGCTTACACATGCAGCAAGGTAGGTAGGTAGGTAGGTACTACTTATACCTTATAGTTAGGTAGGCACACACACTACCACAGTAACTAAGTACCTACCTAGGTAGGTACAGTTATTCAGCTACGATATAAAGGTGAAAGTGTAACGTTCAATCAGTGAAGTGAAAGGAGACTTATCTGAGCTACGGAACAGCCTTCAACTACCTATTACCTACATAACGTACGTAGCAGGGGAGAGCAGGTAAATTTCGTACATTTTAAGATATGAGAATAAAAAAATACTTAAGTAATTAAAAAAGCTATTTAAATCAGGTTAGTTAGTGTTTTATGACAACATTGGTTTCGTAAAATTTGTACACAGTCACAAGACACACAGACACAGTCACTGGTCCACGCGTGATTCTGTCTTTATTACCCACAAGATTTTTTTCTCAATCAGCTCCGATATGCTGATTTAGGTCACACCAGAGCCATTTAGAGCCTAGATCACAATAGAGCCACCCCGCGTGACGTGACGCGTCTGAAGCTTCTCGGTAGGCATACACTTTGTCTAGCTCTCTCCCTCTGGCTCTGTCTGCCCCATACAAAATAGACATTATGTACACAGTCACAAGAAACACAGACGCAGTCGGCACGGTCCACGCGTGATTCTATAGGTATACCTTTAGTGTTACCAACTACTCTTTTCATTTCATGGGATGGGTTTATAAGCATTATACTTACACTAAAGTAGGTAGGTAAGGTATCGAGAATAAGTATAAAGAACACATATGTATCCTAAAAATTTTTATTTTGCCTATTCTGTGAATAATACAAAGATCAAAGTCAAACGCTAACGTAAGTAGATTTATAGCAAGCTCGCAAGTTACCTTATCTACGTATGCTCCTTCTGCACGATGCGATGCCTACCTGATCCTCCCCTGTCTAGTTTTTTTATAGTACAGCCAACTATTATTTTATTCTATGCTGCAGTACCAGTTTCTGATTCGTGCGTAGCAGCTAGCGGACCGTTATTAGTATAGAACACAAACATAATTCTGTCGGTGTTCTGTGGTTATTAGTGAATAGTTGATAGTAGGTAAGTAAAATTATTATATTGTAAAAACTCTTTTTAACTACTTATACTGCGACCTTTACATTTATTCTTTTGTTTACTTATCCAAATAAAGATCAAAACAAGAAGCAATAGTTAACGTTTACATTACCTGTGTATTACTTTCAATAATTATGATGGTGGTGAGCTGGTTTGATGAATATAAAGTAGGTAAGCCCTTTAATTCGACATCCCCTCCCCCTTGATACCTCTATATTAGTAAAAAAAAAAATATTTTTCTGCCCTATAAAAAGCTCATACCTAGTACCTATTATACAAATATAAGTTTGAAATTGTCGTTGTAAATTAATATACTTCAGTATTTCCTTTTATACCTGCATAAGGTAAGTATGTCGATTGTTTTCTATTTTTTTTTCACTATTTTCGTAACCAATATACCTTCATATTTCAGAATATAATCCAAGATGGTTCTAAAACTATATGGCGTGTCGGATGGGCCTCCATCACTTTCTGTAAGGCAGACCCTGACGCAGTTGAAAGTGCCTTTTGAGCTGATCAACGTGGACTTCGGAGCGGGAGACCACATGACCGAGGAATATGCACAGGTCAAAAATATCTTCTTAGCCCTTTACCTCCCCGTATTTACGGTAATCTGACGCAAATAGAGTTCATGCCCAAAGAATGATTCGATTACCTATTTTTAAATTTTACAAACCAGAAATATTTAAGTAATTATCCTACTCTTCTGTACCAATGAAGGGAAGGAACCAAAAATGGGTTGTACATAATTAATAATATTTTTACCAATATTAATATTATTTACCAATATTTTTTTATTTCCCAGATGAATCCTCAGAAAGAGATCCCTGTGCTAGATGACGAAGGCTTTTTCCTTGGCGAGAGCAACGCTATCATGCAATACGTGTGCGATAAGTTCAAACCTGGCAACCTATTGTACCCTCAGGATCCTAAGACCAGGTAGGTACAAAATACAGTCGGCTACACTGAGATGTATACAATAAGCATTTTATTAGTTTCAAAATGGTATCACAGTATTACAATAGGCTCTTACGCATCAAAAACTCGAAAATCATAAAATCTGTTGATGGCTCCTATTTGTCCTGTAAATATTTAAATAAATAAATACCTTTGTGGACATTTTTAAACAACATCATGTAGTCCCAAACTAAGCATAGCTTGTTTGCGAACCAGATGACTGATAGAATACTTAATACGTTTTTTTAAGTCGCGTACGTTTCCACTAGTATTATTGTAATAATACACTTTTGGGTCTCATCAATTCTAGATAAACTATGTTTCAGTAAGATCAACAAAGGAAGGTAGTCTAAAGTGTTTTTTTTTTATTTCAGGGCAATCGTGAACCATCGGCTATGCTTCAACTTGTCAACATACTACGCCAATATTTCAGCCTACACTGTAAGTTGTTAGTTTTGTTAAGCTAATTACGCTAGTCAACTAATTACCTACGTAGCACCCCTGATCACTTTGTCACAAATCAAAATTTCGTTCAAAAGGTAAATAAAATATGTAGTTAGGTCAGTTATATAGGTAAGGTACCTAGAGTACCTCACCTAAATAAACATTGTTTAAGTGGGTACTTAAACAATGTTTGATTTCACAGATGGCTCCAATTTTCTTCGACTACGAACGCACCCCCCTCGGTCTAAAAAAGGTGCACATAGCTCTGGATGTGTTTAACACGTATCTTACTAGACTTGTTGCTCGCCACGTGGCTGCGGACCATCTCACCATCGCTGACTTCCCGCTGGTCAACTCTACCATGACGCTCGAGGCTATTGACTTTGACTTTTCTAAATATACCAAGGTAAGTTTATTTACAATTATAAGATACCTCTCCTCCATAGCTGCATGTTATATGAATGCAGCAAAGTGCAATGGATATATACGGTCAACACAACAACATTGAGATGACACCTTACAGTAGCAAGGCGTGGTTGACGCTAAGGAAGATTACAGAACGCCCCCACAAATTAAGGACTTCAGGAAAAGTCACCGCGAACCAGGCGGAGCACACTACAAAGCTCAGGACTCCAAAAATAAAGTCAACCCAAGGAAGTACTAACAAAACATGCCACAACGAGCAACACTTTTTACATTCGACTGATATAACTTTCTTGATGAAGTGTCAAAACTGCTGTAGTTCATGACAACAGTCTTCTGGCTCTTTTTAACTAATACTTTAGTTTGTACCTCCGGAGAAAAGCTAAATTCGTTGCCTTAATTTTAACATAGGGAAAGCCCCAAAAGACACAAAAATCCTAGTAGTAGGTTTTTCGGTCCTAATAGTGAGAAACTCTTGTGTGGTATTTTTGGCCCGAGTTACGTTAGTATTTTTCGATCATACATTTTTACATGTCTCCTTACCATGACACATACTGCCATGGATTAATTTAGACCAAAAAGTGGTCCCAAAAAGAAAAAGCTTCGTAAGATAATTAGTAAGTATTTATTTCACAGGTTCAAAAGTGGTACGACGAATTCAAGAGGAACTATCCAGATTTGTGGAAGATATCAGAAGGTGCGATGAAAGAGATTCAGCATTTTGCGGCGAATCCTCCAGACCTCACTCATATGGATCACCCCATTCATCCAATTCGTAAAATTATAAAGTAGATGATTGCTGGCTGTTACTTTCCGGACCCGGAGACACATTTCTTGAGATACCCCAAGCATGCATTTGAGCAGCAGTCAGAGTGGTTTATACACTGGAATTGGATAAGAATAATGTAACTACCTAATTGAATCGTCACCATAAGCACGCACACGTCACCACAAGCACCCAAAAACGTGGCAGGTTTTATTGTTTATTCTGTGACTAGAACCGGGTTGGAAACATACCATTTATAAATGCGAAAGTGTGTCTGTCTGTCTTTACACTTTCAAGGCTAAACAGCTCGAAACAATCTCGATAAAATATAGCACTCAGATATCAACACCTTGCACTCTGCAGATGGTTAAGTACAGAGTACTTTACTTACTGTTTTTAAACAAATAGCAACATTTTCTATCTTAAAAAAACCTGTAGTTATCTGTTACCTAAGACAAATACACATTTTTATCTTTTATCTTTATCTCACTTTTTCTTATAAGTAAATAGGTTATGCAATGCAACCCTTCAGGGTGCTACTAGTATTTTTTTATGCGGTATTGATCTAGTTTGTTCATCAGAAATACTTCAAATCGCATCAATTACATTAAATCTAAGCTATGAAGTTATTAATTGACAAACCATTTCATGTATTTGTTCAAAAAAGCTTTTTATTTACTCCCTCTCAAACCCAAACCATTTGTCCGATTTGATTTATATGCTACTAAATAGAATTCACAAACCCACAATTTTTTTTACATAATTTTTTTATTTTTTTATTACCTACCATTTTGAGTATATTTGTGTTGGTATAGAGTGCAATTATTATAATATTATTATTATCTATACCTATCTCCTTATAAATTTAATAAAGTATAATGAAAATAAAAAATCAGTAACTTACAAATTGTCCGATTGCCTTGCAATTGAGAGGATTAATTTCGAACACTTCAGCTGGAGTTCCTACATCGACAAGTACTTCTTCCCCAGTAGTGATATCATTGGTATTGCTAATATCATCACGCAGGATTTTGATATCTTTAGTGGTGATATCATTATCCCTGATCAAATTCCCTAATGCATAACCCGTAAACAAAACAAAGCAGAACACAACAGCGCGTGACATTGTGAAAAGGAATAATGATTGTAGTGCCTGTCTGTGGCGAGTCTGATATAGGGTCGCTTAACGGCCACATACTGTGTGCCTAGGTACCTACCTACCTAGGTACAGTCTGCTGCACTAACACGTTTCATAACAATCAAAATGGCACCAAAACAGTACAAAAAACTCTTATGATCCTAATTATATTTTTCGATATAATATGATTGTTGCCATCTCTTTATGTTAACATGCAAATGAAAGTGATAAGATTGCAGCTGAAATGTGACGAGGAATATGAGTAAGAGCCTGATGCAGCAAATATCATGAAATCAGTTTGTGAGTTCATCTTGTTGTTGTATTTATCTATTACTTTGAAATGTTTATTGCAATACTGTGACACCATTTTGAAAGTTACTTACAAGTTGTTTATTTTTTATGCTACTGCTGATGGATCAAACATATGGCGCACCTGATGTTAAGTGGTAACCATCACCTATAACAAAACATTGCCTTATAAGTCCCACAACGAGTCCAACTGCGTCCACCAACCTGAGGCGTACTTTACCTGTGATATCACCACACATTACAACAACAACGGAATTGTAACATCTTAGTGCAACTTACTGTACCTAACCTACCTTCTCGGTACCCGTATGGACTGAGCTATGGAGAAACTACACTTGAGAAGATAACGTATGTTGACTATTGGTAGGTTATTTACCTAGTAAGTAGGTAACCTAAAACAAGGGGGGGGCTCCAGTTTATATTCCAAACGCACATAAACCCACTGAAATAAACCTCCAAGCGATCGTCAAATAGTTTTTTGTTTCATCATCGGCGTTAGCTATTTTAGCTCGCAACCGGATGTAATTATTTTTCGTTCTGTGGAGCTTCGCGTCAGAAGGACCAGATACGACGACTCTTTCAGATTCACCATTTAATTTTGAGCTTACAAACTACGATAATATGCAGAGCCGTCTTAAACTAGGCTGGGGCCCTTGGGCACACATGAATTTGGGGCCCTTTTGGAAAGTAAAAAAAGCTAGTTATAATAACATTTATTTACTAAGCATGACCATTTATTGTAGGTAATCAAATACAGTATGACAAAAAAAGTGTCAACGTGGGACAGATCTGGCGTATAATCTACGCTGATAGAGTAGTACTTGTTCTTTGACAATGGTTTTCTAAACTTGCTGTTCTTCTAGGCTTGGTTGCGAGGAACTGGCGCTTAGATTCACCTAGATTTAAGACGTTTCAAGATGATCCCTGCGGATATTACTGAATAAATGATTTTTGACTTTGACTTTGTCCCATTAAATTAATAAATTCATTACAAATATAGTATATGCCTTGTAATAAGATTACTGATTTATGAAAAAAGTGTAACGTGCCCGCTAAAAATGGTTTTGAGAATAAGTGTGAGAGTAATTATCGGTCCTACGGGGCCCCCTGAGAATGGGGGCCCTGGGCACGGGCCCCGTGTGCCCTTATGGTAAAGACGGTATTGATAATATGGAATCCGGATACATACTAACTTGGAATGTAATATAACACCCAGACAGAGAACAAACATCTATGTTCACCACACAAATGCTTGTCCTCGGCGGGGATCGAACCCACAACCTACAGTGCAGAAGCTAGACTACTGCTAACTGAGCTGACCAGTCATCCTACTAATATTATAAATGCAAATGTTTGGATGGATGGATGGATGTTTGTTCCTCTTTCACGCTCTTTCACCAGTGGACCCATTTGGATGAAATTTGGAATAAATATAGATTGTAATCTGGAATAGGACATAGGCTACTTTTTATCCCGAAAAAATAACGGGAACGGGAAAAAACTGCCACGCGGTCGAAGCTGCGAGTGGCCTCTAATAGTAAATATAAATCTTAGTGCAGCCGACTGTACCTAGCAAAAACATCAACCTGTGGCTGTATGAGCTTATCGTATTGTATTTAAGTAATGTTGGTATTCTGCATGAGTAAAATAACATTAGGTGTGTCTTTATCACTGTTTACAGCTAACTGGCCTGTCTGTCGACCCTCATCCAATCGGTATCGGTAAACTAAATACCTCGAAAGGTTACTACTTACCTACGTTTTTTCCTTGTTCATAGTTTAGCGTGAACAAGGAAAAACACCTTGTGACTACTAATGCTCGGTTCCTATACGAGCATCCGTTAGTTGCACAACATATCCTATTCTGTCAGATAGGAGTTCTTAATACTTACTTAATTCAATCAGTAGGAGAGATATTAAAAAAACTACCATTAGATAAACTAAAGAATGTGTATTATAAACAAATAATTTGCACTCCATGGTAGTTGAAGAATCGCAGGGAAAATTCAGTAAGAATTAGGCATCTGGTTCGTTGTCGCGGCCGATTTGAATGTTCAAAGCGATGCCGAGGTTTGGAATGCATGTCCTCAGAACGCCGAAGCACGAGCTGGTGCAGCAGTCGCCGTGGGATGCGCACTGGAAACAAACATAATATAAACAACATAACATAGTAGGTATGTAGGTATCTAGGAGTACTACCTACCTAGTGTAAGTACTTACCTGCAAACAATATATTTGAGAAATTTGGTAGGTACTTAGGTAGGTATAGGTATATTCCTACTTATTTATCACTTATACAAATAGATACATAGGGTACCAACGTAAAGCCTTTCCTCTAAATAATAATAATAATAATGCTGGACAATCCACACAGCATCATCTAGCCCCAAGCTAAGCAGAGCTTGTGTTATGGGTAGGTACTAGATGACTGATATACTTAATACAATACATTACATACATACATATTTTTTTTTATGCATAGAAAATACCCAGAATACCCGGAATAAATATTTGCAGATCGTACAAATATTTATCCCAAGGCGGGAATCGAACCCGCAACCTCCTGTGTCGCAGGCGCACGTTCGCCCACCGCGCCACATCGGTCGTCTATTCCTTTCGTTGCTAAAATAATGGCTGCTAAAGTTAAGGTGAGTAAGCACTGTAGGCACTTGTATATGTATAGATTTAATATTAATAAATAAATAAATATTTAAGAACATTTTTACACATAATCTATTCCCAAACTAAGCATAGCTTGTACTATGGGAACCAGATGACTGATATTAGGTATACTTATAAACTCTATTTTATAAATACATACTTAACATACAACATAACACCCAGTTGTAGTAGAAGTAGAGCTTTTAGTAAAGAGCTCATCTGACGAGGTGCCTACTACCACCATGCCTATTTCTGCCGCCAAGCAGCTTGCTGTGTTCCGGTTTGAGGGGTGTAGCTGTGGGTACCAGTGAAATTATCGGCACACGAGGCTTAACACCTGTAACAGGTTGATGGACGCAGTATTCTGCGATGCACTATTATGCATCGTAGGGCACGCTTCTAACGAACGTAACCTGCGGAGCAATGCTTGTTATAGGTAATGGTAACCACTTAACATCACTGGACTTACCGCTTGTTCCATCTGCAAGTCGAATAAAAAAGTTATAGAACTTATGTACGAAAGGTGTAACTTACAGCTTGTCCAATACCAGCGCACTGCCTAGGTGGACCGGCTCCTGGCCCTTGCAGTGCAACTATTGAAGGGATAATATTCAAATGGACATCTGCTTCGGCGACAGGTTTGACGATCGTTTCAGAAGCCGAGATATCAGCTACATCATTATCTCTGATCGTACTACCACTTCCGTATCCAGCGAGTAAAGCAAAGGCGATACACAAAACAACAGCGTGAGCCATGATGAAGTTGTAGACAATAGGAAGGCCTAGATAAAACTCTTTTGAACTCCTGCGGACTGATGACAATCATTGAAACTACTGTTTACTTATACTACGACCATACTTTACATCTGTATGCAGAATCCACCCGCATTGCGGAAAATTGCAGTGCCGAAAATTCAGCAGTGATAATAGATTACCATAATAGGTCCTATACGCAATTGGAAATATTGGAATAACTGTGCAAGGGTGATTAGAAAGTATAGGTAAATTATGATAAGTTACTCTTGCCTACATACAGTAGACTACGCTAAGTACCTATACCTACCTAGGTACCTAACCTACTATGTAAATAAGTAAGGATAATAAAATATAAACATTAGTTAGGTAATATGTATTTAAGAAAATCATAATCCAGAGCATGGACGTACAGCCGAATGCATTAAGATGTATAAGTAGGTACATTTAATAATAACTTTTAAAATGGCATCACAAGCTCACAGCAGTAATCTCATCAACTGATTTCATATTTTTAATACAAAAATATGAAATCAGTTGATGAGATTACCCCTGTAATTATTTTAATACTGTGCCACGCTGTTGATAGTTACGAGATGTATATTAACTAAGTGCAGACGACTGTACTTACAGAGTTGTAAAATAAAAAGATCAACATTGTAAAACAAAAAGCAAAGTAGATCCAGCAGAGGTCCTCTCCTGTACTTGTGGTGGTTTACTCCAGTATTATTTATTGTGCGCCATATCATTACTTAGACCCCGTCGGAGAACCGATTTGAAGGTTCAAAGAAAATCCCAGGTTTGGGACACATGATCTTAGTAATCCAAAGCACGAGTTGGTGCAGCAGTCGCCGTGGGATGAGCACTAGAAGCAAAAAATACCGTTTTCTAAAAAAAATAAGACTACAATTGGCTCTTCTCGGTGCAACGAAAAAGCGCGCAAGCGATTTCCAAGAGAACAATAATAGAAGTTTCATGATAGTTTTTTAGTAGTCTAGTCTTGCCGGACTAAAAGTAATTTATCTGTCTGTTACATAAGTAATATGATGAACCTAATAAGATGTAAGTATATAAAAAATCTTCTAAAAACCTGTCATCAACTAGAAAACAGTCTACTTCACACTAGACACTCGAATTCTCGATCAAGTGAACTACAAAAAAATCTAAATCGGTTATTTCATCCTAGATGCACAGGAAAGGAATGATGTTTGCATCGTTTAATAAAAATAAATAAAAATATTCTTACAGCTTGTCCGACACCAGCACACTGTCTAGGAGGACTAACTCCTTGGAGTGTTACTATTGCAGGATTTGCGTTATCATCCACAAATTCCACATTATTGTTATCGACTGCATCGAGAGGAGTCAACAGTTCTTCAACGACAACATCCTCGTTTTCCCGGATCGTATTGCCTGCCACACAGCCCGCAAGTAGCACAAAGGTGAGAAACAGTACGGTACGAGTCATCATGATAGTTCAGACGATGGTAGCACTTGTTGCCTCTAAAAACTTAGGAGAGTTGATGACAATCGTTAGCTATTCGTCACTTATAAATGATTTTCCTAAAAACCCGCCCGCATGACGCCAAAAAAATTCTCTAGAAGTTTAGAAAAATCATATCTATAGGAGGGTCTCCAATTGGATAAGGTGGGAGGGTACCTACCTAGTGTACTTATACTTACCTACCTAAAGTAAGTAACTTCTGGTAACCATCTTGTAGGTACTGTAGCTAGATATTTTTATCACATTGTAATAATTAACTTGGTAAAGGTATCTTACCAACCTATCTAGGTAACATCATAGCTATATACGTAACATCAGCCTGTAGGTTATAGGATTGTGTACCACATACATAAACTAAATTCCATATTACCTAACAAACTGGTTCCTGCTTAGGTATAGACATTTTTGGTACATACGTCCGTACATAGTACATAAGTACTTAGCGTAAACTTATCTGGTTATTACGTTATGACAAGCATTGAGTAATAAGTATATACCAACCAATTATCTATACTACGAGTATACTTAAGTACAAATTTTAAGAATCTTTGTCTTGACTGACTGACTGACTGAACTACTAATCGATAATAACTTTTACGATATTATTATTATTGCGATTCCTAAGCGGAATCATCGTCATCGAATTAATCGTACTTATCATCGAATCAGTTCAAACGGAACGATTCAGTTTGCAACAAGACTTGATGGTACGGGGGCTGTTTTATAATTCGTATAAGGGTAAAACGGGACCCTATTACTAAGACTCCGCTGTCTGGTTACTGTCCGTCTGTCACCGTGATAGTTAGAGAGTTGAAATTTTCACAGATGATGTATTTCTGTTGCCGCTATAACAACAAATACTAAAAAACAGAATAAAATAAATATTTAGGGGGCTCTCATACAACAAACGTGATTTGTTTGCCGTTTTTATTATACATACGGACCGATTTACACTTGGCCGGTTTTTAATATAGATAATGGTACGGAACCCTTCGTGCGCGAGTCCAACTCGCACTTGGCCGGTTTTTTTACTGTGTTGTGTTGGCAACACTCATGTGAAGTGGGAATGAACCATGAATGAACAACCGCCGAGAGACGTCTGTAGCGACATACATGACGGGCTGTCAGCCAAATGTCACTTGACGGACTTGTAGTTTGTGACAGAAGCAGAGGAGCGAGGAAAAAAGAAGAAGAGCGGGGAGACGATTTTTTTTTGTGGCGAATGGAGATGGTTAACAGTTGCGGGGTGTTTGTAGTGTTTTGAGATAGTTGCAATAGCCTTTTGTTTTTGTATGGAAATGTGAATCGTACGAAATGTTCAGTATCGATACGAAGACATATCTATATTTTTTAAATAAACGGTGAAGTATTGACGACCGATGTGGCGCGGCGGGCGAATGTCCGCCTGCGACGCAGAGGTTGCGGGTTCGATTCCCGCCTTAGGATAAATGTTTGTACGATCTGCAAATATTTATTCCGGGTGTTCTGGGTATTTTCTATGAATAATAAAAAAACATCTATGTATGTAATATAATATTGTATTAAGTATATCAGTCATCTAGTACCCATAACACAAGCTCTGCTTAGCTTGGGGCTAGATGATGCTGTGTGGATTGTCCAGCATTATTATTATTATTATGTATTTCCCTGAAGGTAGTTAAAATAAATAATTACTTTCACATTAGAAAAGAAAATAAATAGCATCACGACTTTATTCACCAGGCACGGTAGATATCCCCTCCGATCTCTTAGTACCAAGTACCTACTCAAGATTCTTCGAGGGTGTCTAAGGGGGTAGTCAGAGATATGTCCAGATAGTACGTACAGATACATGTTTGTTATGAATGTAGTCTACGGTGCACTGCTCGTCCATCAAACTGAGGCATACAGGTGTTAGAGTAATTTCATCGCAACTCACACCCTTAAAACCGGAACACAGCAAGCTGCTTGGCGGCAGAAATAGAGCATGGTGATAGAACTTCCCTGGACGCACCCTTTACGAAGAGGTCTAAACTGTGTAGTAGAACATTATTATAGGCAGCAGTAACTTAAGAGCTGCGAAAAACGATATCACCAGAGTTCACCATCAGAAATGAAATACAACTATCTATCAATCGTACAAATTGTTTTATTGACATTATATCTTCCAAAACAACAAATTATAGGAAGTCAAATGGTAATATATTCCTCGCGGTGGTAGCCATCCTTCTTTGATCAGTCCTCCTCTTATCTCCTCCGAAGATGTTCAACAAACCATTTTGGGCTTTTTGAACCGGTGGTGGTGAAGATGGCGGCTTGTTTTGCCGAGCTGGTGTGTCTTTCTGTCCTTGCTTTGAACCTAAAATATCGGTAACGAGTGGGACCGTCTTTCCTCCGTTGGTACCCAACGGATCTAATAATTTGTTAGCGTTGCCCAGGTTAATAGGTAAATTGCCCGGTGAAATTACTTTGAACAAATCGGTTATCAGATTTTTGCAGAGTGCTCCAGTGAGTCTGTCGGCGATGTTGCCCCAGATTCCCATTTGGCAAAACCTATGGAAAGAAGACATTTTTAGTAGGTACCAGATTACAGAACACCTAGGTTTGTACTTATGTACTGGTACTATACTAACTAAAGGGTGTGTAAGTGCGCTCACCTAAAATCCTTTTCGACAATTGTCGTATCAGTTATTTTGAGAAACTGGTCGTGCTCGTTCGATTTCGAAAAAGGTGACAGCTGTGGCAGGCCAAAGAACCCCTTTTCTCGTTTATTCTTGTCATCCGTTTTACTGACTCCATGAGCGAACTTTGCGATAAGACCAACAAAGTTGTCGCGGGCGCGCTCATCTGTAATGGACATGCCTCCTTCCGCAACGGACTTCCCTTCAGAGTCCAGGGGCTCAAAGAGATAAGCCAACTCGTCTCCGTGAGCTGGTCCCTTGACTTTCTTGTTTTGAGGGACATCGCCATCTTCTGTTGAGAAAGAAAGACTATGCAAAAACCTTGTTAATTACTGCTACGTCTGCCACTGCATTGAATACCTTACATACTGTTGGTATGTACAGTTGTAAGGAGTTGAAGATGGAGGAATAGTTTCAGTGTATCAATGTAATAATCTAATGAGACCTATTGTGCTTTGTATATGTAATTTAAGATTAAGTAGGTGAGATACTAGCGGATTTCAGCAATGTTGGGTCGAGACGGTAGAGTACCTTAAAATAAGTACACTCAGATGACACAATACTCTGAAATGTTTATGATGATGCTCTACTCTATCTTCGTCTACAGCCTCTCCAATTGTTGGAGGGGTTTGCCTTACCACCGCTTGGTAGGCGGATTGGTGGCCGCAGTGTCAGTTTTAAGTACAACAAGAGATGTTGCTGCCCATATCTAGTGCATTCCTGTAGTCGCTTTTTACGACATCCATGGAGTAGGTAATCAAGTAATCATATTTTTATAGAGGACCGCCACGGCTAATCTTATCTAACTGCAATTGAAGAGTTACCAGCTAACGCCAATCCAGGCAGAAAGAAGGATCCTTTGCTGAGGTTCCCGACGTGCTCGAAACTGTAGAGGTAAGCTTCCCCGCCGGTACTCCACGACTTAACTGTCATGAATGCTGGGAAATTGAAAAGGGCATCGCCTGCAAAAAAATGCTTTATCTATGTACATGCTCATTACCTATTTATTTCAACGACAACGAGGGCTTATTAAATTAAATTCACCACTCGAGTTGCCTATCTCATAGCCTAAGTTTTATCTATCCATGCAGGGGCCCAATTCTCGTTACTTTTTTTTTTAAGCAGAGATGAGGTTGAAGCATGAATTTCAATGTCAAAATTAGGCCTGTCTGAATTGTTCAATTTGAAACGAACAATTCAGACAGGCCAAATTTTTCTTTGAAACTTTCAAAGAATACCATTTGGAGACTGACACGATCGAAACTAAAATTTGTCGATATTTCGTAACGAGAATGGGGCCTCATGTGCCTGTAATTTCATCAGCACCCACACCGTTAGCAATAAGAACACAGTAAGCTGCTTGGCGGTAGAAATAGGCACGGTGGGCGGTGGTGGTAGAGCTTCTCTGGTCGAGCCCTTTTCTAAGAGCTCTAATTCTACAAAAAATTAAATGCACGCACAATGAATATCATATATGCCTAGTACAACTTTTTTTTTTTATATTTATGAATTTGAATTTGTTACTGTATTATATCGTGAGGAACCCAACACCGCGCAGTCTCACAACTCTATGAGATCCTATAGTATAAAGACACGTTGAACTTAAAATATACCTGTAGCCTCTACAATCTCGGAGAGTCCATCAACAGTGCTCGCAGATGCTGCGAATAGCGTTTGATAATAATTTCCGAGTGGCAACACTTGGTTCACGACATTCGCCAACGGGATTAGACCCTCGACTTGCGATACCACGGACTGCAAACCGCCTAGTAGATCCTTTTGTATGAAATCTGTTATATCCTTCAATTGGCCGGTAAGGAACCTGTTGTATTTTCCTGTAGGATTACAAAATAATTACTTAAGTACAGAGTTATCAGCACTAATCATTCAAACAGTATTATTTTGTAAGTATTTTATCAATATTAAATACTTAAGGGGGCTCTCATTGAACAAACGTGATTTTTTTGTTTTTATTATAGATAATGGTACGGAACCCTTCGTGTGCGATTCGCACTTGTCCGGTTTTTATTTAATACTTAAGTACATCTCTACCATAGATAATGCCATGATAAATCAACTAGTAGTAGTAGTAGGTAGTAGGTTGAAGCTTCATGTCTTCATGATAGTCAGCCAGGACAAATATTTCTCATGAACCGTGATAGTGAGAGAGTTGAAATTTTCACAGATGATATGTATTTCTGTTGCCACTATAACAACGAATACGTCTTTTTTTTCTATTTTTGACATCCTACTGTTTAATTATAGTATAGATTACCAAAAACAGCTTTCGCGGTTTCAGCAGAGGTGACTCCAGTGAGCATGGGACATCGTGTTTTATTTTTTTTGAGAGACTCTGCTGGCTCTTCAACCACGATCGGAGGCAGCCCTCGAAGGTCATCTTCACCTTCCACCCTCGCACCAGCACCTAGTAAATTAAATATACCGCACCGTAAGCTGATCTCGTCTTAAGTATAAGTAAATATCTGGTATCTATTTATAATCTTCTGTCCTCATCAAATTTACCTGAACGTCCGGAGATCTCGTCTAAAAATGCCATCGTGTTCAAACCATCCATTTTAATGTCCTCATCAGCCTGCGACCGAAAAAACGTTAGCTTTACCAAAGTCAGAAATCAATAAAATATGGTTTAATAATTCAAGACTACCGAGATTCCAGAGGAGCTCATGTTTAGATGATTTATGCTGATCGATTCGTCATGCGAAGCAGTACTTGTAGATTTTTACTGAATAATTTTTCTTACCATAACCACTTTCTCCACTGGCATTTGTCGCAGGCAAAGAACCAGTCTTTCAGGTGGTTCTGTGGGACAGCCGGTGTGGTTTGCCAACGCGCTCGCGTGTTGTTTAGGGTCAGAGCGCACGGCCCCCGGCGACAGGGGAGTGCCTGAGAGTGCCGCCACACCGGTAGCACTGCGCCCTTCGGGAGACAGAGCCAACAAGGACGCTGCAGAGCCACCGGAGCCATGCCCCATCAATACTAGGCGCTGTTTGTCTCCACCGAAGAACTCTATGTAGTCATTGATCTTTAAAAAATGTAATTCTAACTATTAGGTAGGTATATTTCATTCATACAGAATTACTTAATACAAATTTAAGCAATATTTTTAGTGTATTTTTAAAACAATTGAACAACCTACCCAAACCATAACCGAACGGAGATCGAATAGTCCAAGATTTCCGTTCACATCTCTCTGACCCGTACTGAGGTAGCCCAGCGAGCCGAGGCGATACTGAGCAGTCACAATGATAGTGTCCTTTTGAGCGAAATGTTGACCCTGTAAACCACTTCATTCAGTACGAGCAGCATGAGGTACAGTCAGCTGCACTAGAATGTATACAATTCGAAACATTCAAAACGGTATCAAAACCTTATAGTAACCTCTTAAACAAAAAACACTCAAAAATCGTGAGGTTAGCTGATAACGTCACTTATTTTTTGAGTTTTTGATCTGTTAATATTAACTGTAACGTTGTAAAACCATACTGTAAGTTACGAATTGTATACATTCTAGTGCAGCTGACTGTACTTACATAACTACTTGCTGAATCATAATGCAAGAATGCAATCCAAACCCTTTGAAAATATATTTAACTTACTCCATAAGCGGATGCAGACCCACTTCGATAATTACCACCATGAATGAATAAAACAACAGGGCATCCTAGAAAAAAGAACATAAAAAAATATTATTCTGTGGCTTAATCGGCGCCAAGTGGCAAGTAGCGTCAGGGACAGGGAGGAAGGTTTCTGTGAGTGTGTTTAAAGAGACGGGGAAGACATCCAGCATCTCTTTTTTTATTATTGGGGAAAATATTTACCCTTACACTCTACTTCTCCCTCTGCCCCTCATCCCTCACACTGGGCGTACTACCTATAGTATACGCCCAGTATCCTAACCTGGTTAGGTTCTGAGAGTCTGACGTATGAAAAAGGTTTGGTTAGGTTTAATCAAACCCATTTCATACACATCATTAACTCTCTCAGTTGACTCAGTTGAGAAATAAAATGCAGGTAAAGCAACTTATTCCCATTATCAACAATAAATTATAAGCTAAAATAATTAATAGTCGAAACAAATATATATAGAGTACCTAAGCAGTAGTTTTTTATTTATTTATTTACCTAAGCAGTATGTAGGTACTTATTAAGCTGCCTGGTTAGTAGTTTAGAATATACCTATGTTTCATTTTTATGGACTTCTGTAGATATACTCGTTAATGAAAAAAAATCGGTTAGAGTGACATAAAATAAAGGCTAAATTATCAACTCCATCAAAGGTTATGAGGTATCAATGCTTGATACTAGAAAAAGGCAGAGGACCTCATAGTAGCAGCGACTAGGAGGATGTAGCGGAATACCTTTCTCGTCTCCAGGCATTTTAGGAGAAAATACATTCAGGCACAGGCAGTCTTCCTGTCCGATGATGCCTCTGTTCGAGCGTGGGTCCCTCTGAGGGCATGGCAGACACTGCTGGCTAGCTGACATCTCTCCTGACAGAAGCCTGCGCACTGGCCGCTGGAAACGGCGAGAGCCCAGTGGAGGCTCTGCATATCTGAAAGAAAAGAAAAGAATATTAGTTTTTGTAGTTTTCGAAATCAGCAGCTGACTACTTCATTGATATTGATAAATATAAACAGAATATTTTATATACTTACAGTAGAAAACAAAATATATATGATACATAGACACATACCTACACAAATGTTTGATCTTGGTGGGATCGAACCCGCAACCTACAGCGCTGAAGGCAAAACTAAAGCTTTGTTAATACTTACATACTGCGTTTTTCACGTAAAAACTACTGAATGGATTAATTAATAATATACTTAATAGCTTAAACATCAGAATAACATATAGGCTATAATTTATAAAGATATTGTGTGAATTATCCAAAATATAACGATCAATGTCAAGAGTGAACCACGCGGATGAAAAACATTCCAACGTAGTATATTATTTTGGTTGTCTATTGCTTCCTAGATAGAGAAGAGAGTACCTAGGTACCTAGGTTAGTTTATTCTAGTCTAGGTCTAGAGTGTGGACCTAGACTAGAATAAATTCTAGACTCTAGACGCATGCTCTTGCATAGTCGGTTCTAGAAAGAGAATCAAATCAAACCAGTAAGTAAAGTAGGCACCTACCTATTATTAAGTATACTTAGATTAGGTAGAACTACCTACCTAATCTGAACATGTTTCTTATCGGAGCATCCGTCCGCTGACCACTGCTGGCAGACTGTTATCTTTCAAACCAAACTCCAAAATAAAATTATGTACTCGTACTTATGCCTGGTTTACACTTTGATTAGTGTGAGTGCAGGTGATTAGTGCAGGTGATTAGTGACTAGGTGTGGACAGCGACTGATTAGTGCAAGTGATTAGTAGGCTGTGTAGTACCTACCGGTACTGCTAAGTACCGGTACTAACGGATACTGCTGAATATTGGAAGCGGAACATTAGTCTCGCATGTTTTGCAGCTAAGCGAATCGCCTCATTTTTTCACACACACCGTTATATTTTATGGCTGCTTAATTAAATTCTCGCCAGCTAGCTATAACGTCAAGTCCGAGTCTCTCAACGAGGGTTGATGCTGGGATGCTGAATTTTATCATAGACATAAAGCAGATACTGAGGCTGATGCTGAGTTATAGTGTCTGCAAACTTACCTGATTCCATAGAAACTGTAGTATCCTAACTTATCGTTTTTGAGCCCTTCTAGGCGCGCGCTCCGGCCGAACTTCTGCACAAAGACGACGGCGGAATCCGGCTCGGGCGGCGAGGCTGGCGCACCGCCCACTACGCCGCGGGCGACCGGCACCCAGCACAGGAACAGGACACACCACAGCCACAGACAATCCATCACTGAAAACCACTCAAATAAAATGAATCCTGCGCGACCGGAAGTCACATCCTCTGATTATGATACTCCATGAATATAGGTACTTATCTTAATCAAAGTACCAGCTAACCTACCCATGTAATTCAGTTTTTTAGAATAGAACTAAGTTTTTGAACAAGAAAGCGAAGCGATCTCTATGGCAACTTGGCCGATTTTGCTTTCTATGTTTGTATTACTTGATAGATGTATGTTTCTTCGAACTTTCGAACCGTGTTGCTTCGATCTGCAAAATATTTGATGGGTGTATTGTTTGAAGAAAACTGGTGCATATAAATATAAAATCAGACAGCGAGTGCTAATTTTTTTTATCTCCATTGCTACCACATAGGAACTTCCACCTAGAATATGAGATACTCATACTACTCACAGACAGAACAAAACGCTTGGTCCGTTAGACGTTCGAAAAAAGCAAACCACGTTGACGAAGTCGCGGGCAACAGCTAGGTACTCATAAATAAAAAACATCCAAAAAACACAAATAAAAGAAAAACCGGCCACGTGAGAATCTGATTCGCGCACGAAGGGTTCTGTACCATTATCTATAACTAGCGGCCGCTCGCAGCTGATACAGCCTGGTGACAGACGGACAGACGACAGACAGGCAGACATACAGACAGACACCGGAGTCTTAGTAATAGCGTCCCGTTTTACCCCTTGGGTACGGAACCCCTACGGAACCCTAAAAAGTCAGTGCCAGAAAGTAAAAGTTACAGCAGTTCAAAAGTATGTTTAACAACTGACGGGTTCAACGGGGTATGATGGAACAGTCAGACAAAAAAGCTGGAGTATTTTTATTCAAATATTTATCATCTCGGTAGCTAGATACAAGGTTTACTATGTTAGACAGTAAATTAAAATAATTAAGATTGTATTACTCGTATATTATGCAGTTGTGAAAAGTGAATAGCGATACATTATGATATTTTTATTAAAAATATGGTATTCTTATTTTCTTTGTAGGTATTTCTGTAGCAGGTCTCTGAAAAGGCCGCAAACTGAAGGCGGCCGCGAAACCGGCGTAATGACCCCACTATCAGTTTTTTTTTTCGTTCGTTAATACTTTTTACTGTTTTAGATAAAAAAGTATAGTTACTTAGGAACAATCAGTCTATAAAAAAGTACTCTGTGGGAACAATATACTGTTTTCATGTCCGCTGGTACCTATCCGGAGTGCACTTTCTGTCCCCGCCACTTCCTTTACCGAAAGTGTTTTCTGAATTTTTTAGAAATGATAATAAATTGTTAAATTGTGCAAGGTCAAAAAATATCATTTTAAAACGTCAAAAAAAAAATACCTACTTACCAACTGTTTCCTTTTGTATACCTAATACTGTTCATTTTATTTCTTCGATTTTAATATAGGTAGGTACCTACTTCATTTTTTGTGCAAAAGTTGGGATCCCAACTAGGTAGGTAGGTCCATCAACCTGAGGTAGGTAGGTACACAATTTTTTTCGTGCCTGTCATTTCAACGGCACCCACACCCACTCTTCAAAAGTTCAAACCGGAACGCAGCGAGCTCCTTGGCGACAGAAATAGACATGGTGCTAGGTACTACCTAGTAATTCCCTGGACAAGTTCTTCACCTAGTACTAGGTACGTAGGTACCTACTTACCTACTACTAAATCATTGGGAGCCATAATGAGAATATTGTAAGATATAGAAATGGATGGTTAGAGAGGACAGGTACGTAGAGCAATGAAAATTATGACAAGGTACTCATCATAATCCTATCTACCTACCTAGGTAGGTACCTACCTGACCTGAAGTACCTACCTCTGAGAGTGCAAACCGAGACGATTGGTCTAGGAGAGAGTGGGAGAAGAAAACATGCTGGCACAACAGTGCATAGCATACTCCACTTAGCGTGGGATACGGTCAGGAAAATGATGACGGTTTTTATTTATACCATCATACGAGGTCCCTAATAAACAAGAAAATCATTAACTTACAATTAACTTCTAACCCTTGAAATATATTGCACGAAAATTGTGCAAAACTAAAGAAGTGGGCAATACTCGTGCAGTTTTGAGTACTTTGATTAAGAACTCTCATGTTTTGCAATAAAGTACATTATTCTATAAAAAAACTACAAAGATCCAATAAGCTCGACATCTCTTTCTAATCATTGCATTTCGGTCTCGCAAAAACGAAGTGTCTATTTGTTGATATTATTCTCATGAACTAGTAGAAATACTCGGCTTTATTTGTGGTTAAGGATGGATAGACGATTGCTTTAACATATCTTCTTTTTGCCTTCACCCTTAGATCATTTACTCTCTAGATAGAGTCTACTCCTGCAACGCGTACCTAAAAAATAGGCCAAGTTAGGCAAACTTGTTTGCGTGTCACCCATACATCAACACGCGCTCACATTGTCTTACACTCATGCCACGTCATTATATTTGTCACTGTGTGCGTGCGTAACATTACCAGCTGACAATGTGTTTCCCAGTTTATGGGGTAAACAGATCAAATTTAGGTTCCGATTTTTAAGTAAGATGTGACTGCGTTTTTTAGCACGAGACGGTTTCGGACATATAAAATTGGTCAAGTCCGAGTCCGGCATGAATAATTGTAAATTTTTTCATTTATAAAATGCAAATATGGTTCTTTCAACTTCGCTTTGTGAATTATTAAATGTGTGCCCGGAAATTATTTTGCCAAAAAAATGGTCAAGGGGAAGTCGGGTTATGAATTTGATTTTCTTATGCCTGTTTTTGTTACTAAAAATCTTATGACTGTTTGTAAAATAAAATGTAAAGCAAATAAAAAGCAAAAATATATAAGTATTTTTTTATTGTACGACAAAACGCTTTGCATTCATCTCACCTGGTTTTAAAAAAAAATTAAAATACGGCTTTTCTATATAATTTTCACCCATTTACTTTTTTGGATAGGGTCACTTGGAATTCTGAAAAAAAATGTAACATAGTTACTATAATTATGGTCAAGGTCAGTGCTAATAATATACTTAGGCCCTTTATTATTCGAAAACGATACTTAGTGGAAAAAATTGGTATTGGAAAAAAAAAAACAAAAAAGTTTTCGCCACCTTGAATTACAAAATTAATGTCATCTTTGAAATTGGTCGAAAACGATACCCATATTAAAAAAGCTTAAAAAATATATAAAAATAAGAAAATTAACGATAAATATTCAAGCCCTACTCGCACTTGACCATTTTTGTCAAAATCCTCCTGGGTACATACACAACCACATAGCAAAAATTTTGTACTAACTGCCTAATCGGATGAACAGTAAAATGCAGAAGTAAAGCCTCCAGACACTATTCAGGGCTACTCGCACTTGACCGATTTCTGAGTCTGAAATAAAACTCACTAGCGCCGTGCGCTTTTTCCATAATTATGTATGTAGAGTGCACACGAGACCTACGAGTGTGTCCTGCAGTAAACTTTATTGAGTACCTAATGATGATGATGATGATTTATGTATATTCTTTTTCATAGTCTGTTACTAACATAAGTAAACGACAATCGCGCACTCACATGGGGAATTGTGTATACAAAACCTTGCAACACTAACAAACATGTCAAGTGCGAGTTGAAATAATACGCGCTAATTATTGAATTATATTTATCAAATTACTTGGAATTAAACTTAAAATGTTGATACTTATTGATGGAAGGACACTTCACTTGTCATTTTTAAACGTCCTCTGTAGTTTCTGCACACTTTTATTGCACAACTCGCCATTGCAGACACAAAATGTTATACAGAGATGTGACCGTCCGCCATGAAAATTCAATTGACACTGATGGGCGGGGAGCGACTTGTCGGAGTACAGTACTCTGACATTTTTTTCGATGCGTTGGTGCGTTTCAAGCACTATCCAGAGAGTAAATGATCTAAGCCTTCACCTTATAAAAAAATGTGCACTGTATTATATGCTAATTATGTATAGTGTAGTGTTTGTGAATGTACTACCTAGATATTGTACTAAATTATATATGTAAATATATAACTATTGATAATTATATTACTTACACTATACACAAACATACATAGTACAGACACTTCACTGTCTCGAGCGCATACGTCAGTGTCACGAGAGCCCATGGGCGAGAGTGGACGTGTTAGAATAAAGTGCGTGTCGAGCCTGTGTAACTCTATACATATAGGACATACACCACATATAGTACGGCACGCACTTTATTCTTACACGTCCACTCTCACCCGTAGGCTCTCGTGACACTGACGTGGTGCGTCAGAGACAGTAAAGTGTCTGTACTATGTATGTTTGTGTATAGTGTAAGATAATTATATATTTATGTATATAATTTAGTATCTATAGTGTTGGATAAGGTACATTCACAAACACTACATGCACCATACTGGAGCTTCATCATAGCTAACTGGTAAAAGGATCATAAATCAAAATAATAGAAACAAAGTCGTAAGGTTTTTTACCTATTCTTCTAGGCTTGCTCGCGAGGATCCGGCACTTAGATTCATCTAGTTCTAAGGCGTTTCAAGATTATCTCTGCGGATACTACTGAATAAGTGCGTTTTGACTCTGATTTTACCGACTTGATGGGACGTGATGGGGGTTTGAGGGAAACCAGAAACAGGAAGGATAGGCGTACCGCGGAATGCCGGTTTGGTGTAATAATGAGCCAGCGATATAAAATATAGGATTTCACAATGATAACATCTAGCTTATTGAGATTTCAAGTGAAGTTCAAGGACGACCGATGTGGCGCGGCGGGCGAATGTCCGCCTGCGACGCAGAGGTTGCGGGTTCGATTCCCGCCTTAGGATAAATGTTTGTACGATCTGCAAATATTTATTCCGGGTGTTCTGGGTATTTTCTGTGTATAATAAAAAAAATATCTAAGTATGTAATATAATATTGTATTAAGTATATTAGTCATCTAGTACCCATTACACAAGCCCTGCTTAGCTTGGGGCTAGATGATGCTGTGTGGATCGTCTGGCATTAAAAAAAAAAAGTGACGTCACATCACATAGCAGCTTAGTTCTTCAGCATACATCTTTTATAGAGCTTGTATCAGAGGCAAACCACTATTATTTACTAAAAATAAAATAAATAACTTCACGACTCTAATCCACAGGCTCGGTAGACATCCCCTTAAATCTCTTAGTGCCAAGTATTGGATAGTCTTTGAAGATGTCTAATGGGGGTAGTCAGAGGGATGTCCAAATATTATACCTGGTAAGTACATACCCACATTTTGCAAAAGTTATTATTCCATACGTGACGAGTTGCAAGCCCATCGTCGCTGTTAGAATACTAACTGGTTTCATCACATCATTTTAGATTTACGCGCATAAACTTTTTGATAAAATCCCATTGGTACACGACCAGATTCAAACCCACGACCTTAGGATCAAAGGCTGGTTCACTCGCACTAGACCACCCGTGGTGTCTATTATATACTAAAAGAATGAGGAAACAATGAGTTGATTACATGGAAAATTATTTACTGTAGAGAATGAAAAAATGCCTCACCTGTCATTGCGTTCGAAGTGCCCGATCACCTGCACTAAGAAGGACTTATTTTGGCTACGCGCAATGGAATAGAGGTATCAATTTACTGGGCCACAATAATTTAATGTTTGAGTATTTGATTCGAAAAGAAGCCAACTTGGTGACCGCCATAACACGAAAAAAGTAACCGGCATAAATTACATCATAGGCACATTGAAGATTGATATTTAGTATTCAGTGTTATAACGAAACTATTTTACTTCGCGAATAAGTTATCACACCACGGTTCACCAGCCCTCATAACCATGCAGTAACCAACAATTACCCGTTTCGCAAATTTGAAATCCGTCGATATACCGGTTGTAATAAGACCACTTCTGAATACTCCAGGACCGCGTAAAGTTACCTACAACAAGTTCTTACCACTTCAAGAATACCACTTGGCTGACAGTGAAATAGATTTAAAATAATAAGATTATTTTGCATGAATTCATATTTGTCAACCAGCGATGTATTCTCTACAGCGGTCAATGACTACGTGGTGGCGGCGGCCGCAAGGGCAACGTACTGATCAGATATTCACGATTTCCTTTAGATTATTATTTTTGGTGTTTTGTCATTCACGTTTTTAAATAACATGGTTTTTTTTACGTTTTTTAATTTTTTTTTGTATGTAGGTAAGTACTTGTAGTGTTTGTGAATGTACTACCTAGGTATTGTACTAAATTATATATGTAAATATATAACTAGGTATTGATAATGGTATTACTTACACTATACACAAACATACATAGTACAGACACAGACTTCACTGTCTCGAGCGCATACGTCAGTGTCACGAGAGCCCATGGGCGAGAGTGGACGTGTTTGAATAAAGTGCGTGTCGAGCCTGTGTAACTCGATACATATAGGACATACACCACAGTACTTACTGAATCAAATTATTTTTTGTAATTTGTAATAAATTTTTAATTTGTTTTTTTTTTTTTTTGGTCTGAATTCGCAATCTCAGTTTTCGGAAGTAGTCTTAGTACGCCCTGCCCATCCAACCCGTTGTTCCAGTTGAGAAGTAGGTTGTTGAGGCTCTAAAAATTATGACAAGTGGCACATACTAAAGAATATCGGTGTAGGTAGGTATTTGTTTTATGTTTTGTAGAGTTGAGAATCTAAATTGCGTCAGTTGCCAGCTACACAAAAGGAAACTGCATGTTAATATATCTTCGAATAAAGTCTTATTTAAATCCTACCGTAGGCACCTTTCTACCTTTCCCTTGATACGAGATACCAGATGGTAGTTACGTACGTAGATATGCAGGTATACTTACATACAGTTCAGTAGGTACCCAATATATAGGACTGTCTCAAGCATTCGGCTCGAAAGCAATATGCCGATAATTTCACTGCTCCACGCGATCCACGAAGCAATGGACATTACAAGCTAAGCGATTTTTTGATACGAAATGTATTCACGATTCAAGAGCGCGTCGAGACAGCGGTAGGGAGGGACCCGTTATTACATTCCGACAAACATTACGCTCTTAGGTTCTATAGATTTTAAATGCGTAGTCTGCGTACATCGTATTTTTTGTTATAGCAAGTATTACAAGAGTTTTGGAAAAAATGTTTACTTTAAATTGTGTGTAATTTTATATTTAGTCAAGATTCGAATTAAAATGATGACTTTCTTTACTGTGTTAAATAAAAAGCAATAAAATCATTTTTTCGTGCAGTTTGGTACGCAGCATGTGTCCTTGTGACGACACCATTTTCGTCACTTTGCGTCATCATTCCAAAACATCTCTCAAACGGGGAGGACGTGTGATGTGATAGTGTGTGGTGGGGAAGAGTTAGAAACGGTCTTATTTTACAACCAAATGTTTCTAACATTGAATTCCAAAAGTACAAAAAGATTAGGATAGGTACGTTCGCGGCTTTTAGAAGTCTATGATGGTGTCTATATTCGAAATTGTTGTTTATTTTATATATTAACTTTATTTTTATTTCAGGTTTTCCAATAATTTCGCCGCCATCATGGCGTCGGACGAACAATTTTCATTATGTTGGAACAATTTCCACGCGAACATGTCAGCAGGCTTCCACGGCCTGCTGTCGCGTGGAGATTTAGTAGATGTAACCTTAGCTGCGGAAGGCAGATTATTACAAGCCCACAAATTGGTGTTGTCTGTGTGCTCCCCGTATTTTCAAGAAATGTTCAAAGTGAACCCAACTCAACATCCTATAGGTATGTACTTGTTGCGAGTTTCTTGTGCAGTTTTTTTTTATGATTTAGTTATTAATTTAAACTCTGTTGTTTCAGTATTTTTAAAAGACGTGAGTCATTCTGCGTTACGAGACTTATTACAGTTTATGTATCAAGGAGAGGTTAATGTTAAGCAAGAAGAGTTAGCATCGTTTATAAGTACCGCGGAACAACTTCAAGTGAAAGGTTTAACCGGAAATCAAAATGAAGAAAGTTCCACGCCATCCAAACCAAAGCCGACTTCAAGGCCAGGCCCGAGGTCGTCACAACAACGGCAATCCATTATGACTAAGCTAGAGACTGATTTAGATAGTAAGCCCTCCTCAACTCCAGTAGCAGTTAAACGACCAAATAGGCCATCAATAGCATCAAACAATTCGTCATCGTCACAAAGTGGACCTGCGAAGCGGAAATGTGTTGATCCATTGGAGGCTGGACCGTCTGGTTCGGCCAAAGAAGAGTTTGTAACCATTCCTGATGAAGATGAAAATAATGCCGTAGCACCGAAAATGGAACCCGAATTTGTTAACGAAAGTATGTGGGATGATGACGAAGATGGTACTAATAACGATGAAACAAATTTCGGTGAAGACGACTCTAATATGGAAATGACTGGTAAGTTGCCTGGTCTATTTTTGTTTAGGTTTTTTTAGTGTTTTCATTTATTAAGGTTTTAATCATATATATTTAATTTCAGGCTTTGATGGATCGACAACTGGCGATGGTAATTTAACTGGAGGCGAAGGTGGAGCTGTTGGCGACGCACAAGGTAGGTTTTCACATCTTCGATGGTGAGTCTGATCGTAGGCTGTGCCTGCGGACTGGCTCATCAACATTCATGATCCTGCCCGCGGAGTTTTTGATCATTATTGCGGATCATGAATGTTCATTAGTTAATAGTTCATGAAATTTGTAAGTTAGTTGTAAGTAGTGTAGATTGTGCGATGTAGTTTCAGGTAAGTGATGGTGGTACTCAAGGTTATTGTGGTAAAGAGGTACTGAGCTGTGGTAAGGTATTCGGTAAGGTGTTGTGGTAAAGTGGTGAGGTATAAGGTACGCGGTAAGAGGTAATTGTATGGCAGATAAGTTATTGGTAAGGTATGGTAGCATGTTTTTTTTTTTTTCTTTCAGTTATCTGGCATTGCTCTGGTTGTAAAAACACTGCTAAAGTATGAAGCAGCTGTTTTGAGTTGCCCGTCAGGGTGTGGTTAGTTGGAAGCCTCTTACGGCACGTAAAACTGCCCTCTGATTCCGTGCTCTGCATAGATTTTGGGCCCTTGGTTACAGAGATAAAGGTTCGCCGAAAGCTGATGCACGTATGATGATCTACCTACGTTCCCACATACACCACTTCGCGCCGCGAGCAATATTTCCAAGAGTGTCGTGGAAATATTGCTCGCGGCGCGAAGTGGTGTACGTGAAGTTAGAAGCCTCATTTGAATCGTTAAGGGATTACCCATGCCCAAAGCACAAACTAGTGCCCTTATAGTTCCCGAGGCTTCCAACTTTGCTAGGTTTTCCTGAGTCATATGCTTGTTCCACCAGCAGTAGCATAAAAAAGAAAAAACTGATGTTGAAACATGGTCAGTGATGTAGGTACCTAATCTCGCCAGGATAATGCAACTGGGACACTTGGTATTCGTTTGTTAGGTGGGTACCTATGTAGGTAGGTAGGTAACTACCTACCTACCTAGGTAGTGAAACCATTGATTTCAAGACTGCTCATGGCAGCCACCAGCAAATCTGTATTTTTCGTAGAGTTCGCCAGCAGAATGCGTATTCGTAGGTTTTTTCGAGCTCGCAAACCGAAATCCGATATCCGCAAAACGAAAAAAACAATCTAGGCGTATTCTGAGTTTTTTCGTTTTCTGGATATCGGATTTCGGTTTGCGAGCTCGAACTTTTTGAATGGAGATACGCTATCGCCCCTCCCTCTGTTCGCTATCCACCCTCTGTTCGAATGAACGATGCCAGCTCCGGATTTCAGAATCTCTCAAAATTTATGGCTTCTTCGTGCCAAACTATTCCACGAGGACACGTATCCTCATGGCTGAACTCTTGTTGAAATAGGCAAAGTAGGTACCTATCAGAAAATGCAGTTTTTCTGGCGCTTCGGCGGCTGCTGCCGCAGCACGCTCGCTCTGCTCGCTCGCCTCGCGCATGTGTCAGTATCATTCAAAACATACCTGGTTACGCTGGTAAAATTGCCAGCTTGGTAAAATTACCATTTCTTGGGTAAATAAAATAAAATAGGTACTTTTCGTAATAAACTTGAAACTTAAAACCTTCTTACGATTTATTTTTAGAGGGTGTGTAATTTAAATATTCTTACTTCAACTTTGATGGTAAAATATAGACAAGAAAAGTATAATTTATTGAAATCAAAACAAAACAGAGCTGTTTTCTCGTGGTCCCAGGATTTAGTCCCATTAATAGGACCACAAGGACGAGAACTGTTTCTCGTAGTGCCATTATTGTGTAATTACATCCTGTATATAAAAGTATTATTATTAGTACTTTTCATACTCACTGTCTGGCGGACCCAACTCGGATAGGTTAGGTTATGTTAGAACATAAAAAAAATGCGCGAGGCGAGCGAGCAGAGCGAGCGTGCTGCGGCAGCAGCCGCCGAAGAATAGAAGCCGCTAAGAATTTTTACTTCAGTCGTGTGCTAGACCACACGACTGAAGTAAAAATTCTTTAATATACGAAACGTAACTGGCTATGAGGGAAAGAGAGAAAAAACAGTGCTTTCATACCCCCTCCATGGTAGTGTTAGACGTTTAACGCAACCTTGTTGGAAGTCGCATTAGAAGGATTACTTAAAAAAAGCGTCAGCATGCAAGAGTTCAAATAATAATCACAGGCAATAATTTCTCTCCTATTAGGTAAGTACATGGTCAAATATATCAAGGCGTTCTTTATCATTGTTAGTTAGATTAATCACGAAGGTTTTAACCTTCGTGGTTAATCTAACTGGACTTCAGATACAAAAATACACTTTACACATGCTGCAATTTTTTGGGAAGTTTTTTGTTTGGTTTGGGGAGGTTTGTTATATTTCCTAAACATTCTAGTTAGGGGAGGGTTGCAACTCAATAGTTCTGTGAGCAGGTTCCCGAAACAGTTTGTAGGTAACTTATACGAGGAATGCGGCTTGGAGTCCAGACATTGATTTTAGCAAATAGATCAGGACAATCTACCATGCCGTTCATGAGTTTGTAAAGAAACACGAAGTCATGGTAATTTCGCCTACTGCTAAGGGACATGAAATTGAAGTGCTCTAGTCGATCTTCATATTATGACCTCAAAATGCGTGATTTCCCAGAGCTATAAGAAAGACTTACATACTTAGATCTTATATGATCTAAGCTTATATATACCTACACTTTCTGCACTCTCTCCACTCTACGCTTATGAACTTCATAGAATGGAGACCATACCTGAGGACAGTAAGTGAGATAATCATAAAGTAAGTAAGATCACAACCATAAAGTGTGCTTTCTAAGCATACATGGCATTTGAAATTTCGTCATTCCTCCTCAATAGCCTCTCTTCATCGTAAATGCGCTGCGAGTAAGGGGTGTCCCGCGACAAAAGTTGGGTGTCCTAAGTCACGCACGAACCACGCGCATTCCTTTGATACGCGCCCTGTAATGTTAACTGGCTTAAGCCTGGGTCTCACGGCGCGTTGTATAGCAGGCCAGTCCGCGCCGCGCCGGACCGACGGGCCGTGGGAACGGTCGCATACGATGAAGCCTGTTGTAGCCTGTTGTCGGCCATCCGATCCGTCGGGAGTCGGTAATTTCAAAGGCGCGGCGCGACGGTGCCTGCCGTGGCCTGTGCGAGCGCGTCTGCGTCGGTTTTAACTCATTCATTTCCCCTGCGGCGGCGCGTGCGCGTACACGCACACACGCACGCACTTAACATGTTGGACTGGTAGTAACGACAGGCCGGTACAGGCCGACAGACACCTTGGGAACGGCACGGCGCGGCGCGAGACGCAATCGGCCGCACGGGTATCAACAGGCGTGGTACGATCCGGTCTGGCCTGTGATAACACGGGCCGTGGGACCCCACCTATACAAGAAAAGGAGTAGGTACTTTCGTTGGTTCTTATAATGTATAATAAAATCTGGGGAAAGTCTATGCCATAAGTTGATTTGAACTAAGGTGCATCGTATTTATGTTTGTGTATTAACTACAAGTTAGCCTTGGTCTTTCATTCATGTTTTTAAACAACGAAACAAAGGAGTTGTCAAATGTATTTAGAATTTAAGATGGAGTGATAAAAGTTTTACGATATATTTTGTTAGTTTATTCGTAGGTAGTTACGTTCCTTTATTATTTGCCACATTGCTCTAGTTGTCTTATTAGTTGATTTCATCCCTTTTTATGTATTTTTTATTAATTTTAAGTTTTCTTTAATGGTCGGTTAACATTATTCCAGTCCAGCGATCCAGTCCAGTACTGGATTGCTTACTGGAAAAATGTAAACCGGCTCTGGAATGAACTGAATCCAGTTAGCATTCCAGTCCAGTAACTGGATTCGCGGTCTACTTTTGAATCCAGTGCGATCAATCTAGTGCAACTGGAATAATGTAGACGGCCAATCCAGTGCCATTCTAGTGCTGACGAAGTACACACGTGTTGGTTGTTTTTGCGGACTTTTTTTGCGAAGAAAAAAGATTTAACAATGGTGAAGAAGTTATCTGAAGACGAAACTGTAAAGTTTGTCACTATATACAGAGAAAATCCGTGTTTATGGGATATAACATCAGAACATTATAAAAACAAAGCTATGCGCCAAACTGCTTTGCAAAATCCTTTTTGATCTCTTTCGCTGATCCAATTTCTCACCCAAATCCGTTCCAAAATTAAGTTCCTTATCAACCTCATTAATAACTTCTTGTAGCAAGAGTGATTGAGCACGTTTGAAACATTTTCAAAACTGATCTCTTCTTGAAATCATTGTCACTGTAGTGTTCACACTTCAACGGCTTCTAAATAACTGGAATAATGTAGACGTTACAGATCCAGTCCAGCACTGGACTGGAATCTCGCTAGATCACTGGACTGGAATAATGTAAACCGGGCATAACATCAAGTCATACTTATGATAATCATTAGTGCTTTGTTAGTGCTGTACTATTTATTCGTGTTATTAATATGCTCAATAAACGTTTTTAACGTGTTATTGTTTTATTGTTTACCAATTATTTTTTGAATGGCCTACGTACTTTTTTAAAACATTAAAATAGGGGCTAATTGTTAATAAAATGTTTTTTAAACGTTCGTTTATACTTTTATCACGTTACGTTCACATATTATAGTGTTTATCACTGTTTGCCAATTTATTGTTTGAATAATTGTTTTAAATAGTGACAAGGTTAAATTATCATTTATGTAAGGTATATTTTGTATATCTAGTTTTATTTAAGTTATTCAGACTAATTTGGGCCCTGTTATGGCCCTATAAAATTACATACTCATTCTCATTTACTTACTTACACAAAATACTTTGCCAAAATTTGTTTAGGTATCAAGGTAGAGATCGTCCAATCTTAAAGTGCACGCCCCACTATTTCAGTAATTCAAAGTGAATTGTTTTTTATGCTCTATAAAACAAGGGTTATTTTAAAGTAATTTATTGGTTGTCAAAGTCAAAGAAATACCGTGGAGGGGCGTGCATTTTTAGACTGGTTTATCTCTACCTACCTACCCAAAGTAGTTCCAGGCATTAAAATGTTGTTGCATTGATTCTACTGAAGTACTGAACTTGTACTTGTTTAATGAAAATTTATACAAATTAAATTCTGGTTAAATTTCTTGTCGATTGTTGTACGATGTAGCACATTTATCGTTCGTTTAAAAATAAATATTATTAGAATAAGAATAACCTACTTTATAGAATTCTTTATTTATTAAATTAGCACGGTTAATCACCAGTTACACTAATTTATTACACAATACAGATAGAAATACTATGCTAAAGTAATATCCAAGCAATCCTTTAGTTAAGTTTTGGTGTTAGCTGTAATTGGTTTCCCAATTTCGTTTATAAAACAAACATTTTTAACAAAACTTGATTGAAAGTGTGTATGTGTTGTGGCCGTTGTCTAATAAAAAAAATCAATGAAACCTTAGTCTCATTTCTTTAATTACCTAGATACTAGGAATCGACACTACATTCCTCGAGATGTTTTTTTTACTTACCGTTAGAGAGAACTTGTTTACTATGATACTTTTCATCTAAATTACAGTAAGGCTCCATGCGCACTCAGATTTCGATGGATACCAACAGGTAAGAACCTGCATAGTTATATGCTAGAAAACGAATATTTACAATAAAAAAACGAGTGTGCTTTAGACCACATGACTGAAGTAAAAACGTACTTAACTGGCTATGAGAGAAAGAGAGAAATAACAGTGCTTTCATACCCCCTCAATGGTAGCGTTATACGTTTAACGCAACCTTGTTGGAAGTCGCATTAGAAGTTTTACTTCAAAAATAGAACAAATCAAATGCGTTAGCCGCCTCGACATTACGTTCGCGGTGTCTGCCATTACCGGCCTGCAACCGCCGCCGGTGCCTGTTAACAGCTGCTTGGCCCGATGCCATGCCACCACGTTGCCGCCGTCGCGCCGCGCCCCCCACGCCTCTGTGCACACTGGGCCGCTTGACGGACTGCTCGCCGAGCTGCCCGGTTCGCGTATAGACGCGGCGTAATGTGAGGCATACAGCATAACATTGCAGCATAACCTCCAGCGCTCACAAGGAAGAGTTATCGCCCACTTTGAGAAAGACTGCAATAGACGATAGTATCGCTAAGAGCGATTTCTTCCAGACAACCTTGGTATAGGCTGTAATTTGACTAGAATTATATACCTACATTGATAAGGTTAGTTAGGCTACCAACTTAGAGAGACGAGCAAAACGCAAAATAAACGTAGGTACCTACTTACTTATGTAAGTACCTACCTAAGTACCTAGATACCTACCTTCTAGTACAACAATGAATCTTAGCATGTAAAGTATCAGATCAGTTAGGTACCTACCTACCTAGGATTAGTTGTAGGTAGGTAACATTAGCTCCGTTTAATTTCTCTACCTTCTAGAATTAAGCCAAAAATCCAGGAAGATTCACACAATAACCTAGGTAGGTATGTACCTACCTAGGTACCTAGCAGTAGTCTAGATGGGAAGCTTTAGCGGTCACCACATACTTTTACATAGGTACCTACCTACCCTACATATTATGTATTAAATACTTACACCACAGAATACGTTTAAATAAGTACCTACCTAAAATAAGTACCTAATACGTATCTGTACCTACCAAGTAGTAGCAGTACCTAAGTATATATAAAGCAGTTTATTTAAATATCAGTAAGTAGAAGGTACCTACCTACCTATTAAACCTAAATATTGAAGTACCTACTTAGTTACATAATTAGTTCAGTAATAGGTATGGTAAGTATACGGACGTATTAACGTTTAAACGGCCTTGGGTTGGTGTCTGCAGTAGGTCCCTGCTAAATAAATAATGCTGGACAATTCAGCCAAAAAAGCAGCATCATCTAGCCCCAAGCTAAGCAGAGCTTGTGTTATGGGTACTAGATGACTGATATACTTAATACAATACATTACATGCATAGATATTTTTTTTATTATACATAGAAATACCCAGAACACCCGGAATAAATATTTGCAGATCGTACAAACATTTATCCCAAGGCGGGAATCGAACCCGCAACCTCCTGCGTCGCAGGCGGACATTCGCCCGCCGCGCCACATCGGTCGTCAGAAGTAGTTAATTGTAGATAGTATTTTCACACCCAGCATAATTTTAACACGAACTTTGGTTAAATTGAAGTTGATTTATAATCACTTTGACTCAACGTTACGTCCTCGCTGGACAAAACACATAAAATAAATACAAGGTGTGAAAAACTTATGCTGTATCCAAAAAATATCACAGAATATAATTACGCAGGTACTTAGGTACCTACGAAGTTACGTATTAGTAATAGTTCGTACTGATATGTAGTAACTTTCGAAAATTAAAACAAATATTCCTATCAAGACCTATTTTATCGTGAATGGCATGCGTGAAACATGTATGTGTATTGTTTCTGCGAAGAACGGAACGTAATTCCGTTATTTGTGGTCATCCATCATCCGTCTTGTTGTTACGCCGTGGAATCTATGGTTCCCTGCATTTGTGTCATTCGGTCGGAGATTGTTTACTATTTTGAGAAATAATTTAAAGTATAATAAAATTTTATAGATACTTGCAATGCACAAATGATATTTTCGTGCAAAAGTGATGTATTGTTTGAAAAATGTGAATTATTAGGAAATGTGAAACTTATAGTTTATATAGTTCCACATTTTAACGTGTTTACGTGAAAAGTGTAGTGTGTTTACGTTGTTAATAGCAAGTGAATGTATAAAATGTGCTAAGTTTGCTGATTAATGTTGCGGTTCGTATAATTTTCTGGATATTAGTGCAGTGCATCGGGGAAAGTAACACGACGGATCAAATGCAGGTTGACAGCGATGGTCCAGGTACAACTTTCTTCATACTTGCTATGTCTGCTTTTTAAGCAGAACAACGGAATCTTACTTTATAAATTACCATTCAACCCCACGAGGTTGTTGTTTCGGATATAGATACAAGCATATCGGTAGATTATTGTGAATCAATTTACAGCTTGTAAACATAACCTTAAAATGTTTGGCATCTACTGAGGACAGACCTATTTTTCTTCAAAATGTAGATTTCTGATCTTATTTTGCATTCAACTTCATTCTACGATTTTATAACAACAACTGCATATTATTTCTACAAAAGCTATTACAGGAATTTGATTTATTTGAGTAGTTTTACTGATCTGGATTTCTGCTGGATGTTCAAGAAACTCACTTCAGTTGTTATAGGATAGGCATAACACTAAACCAAATATTAATGGATGATCTATATATCTACAAGTATTTAATGGGGAATACATTTCAGCTATAAAATTGCCTTTATGTAGTAACTGAGATGTACCACTGCCTTAGCCCATGAATCTTTTATTACGGAACAAATAACTACTAATATATAATGCTTAAATCAGTTTAGTAGAAAAATGATGCACTACATAATTTTTGTTAGTTTTAACTTATTGCACTTTTTTTTAATTTATTGTTATAATTTTATATTTTTTTATAATTTAGTAATCTCTTTAGAGACACTGACTATTTTAAAAAAAAAAAATACTGGATGTGTTTATTTATGCTGTTAAAACTTAGGAACAGATGCTGGGTCATTCAGTTTTCGTAGTGAGGTACAAAACCAGTGCTGGTGGAACATTTAGGAAGCCTCCTGTGCTCCATTTTTAGTATTTTATTGCATTATTTACGTATACTTCAACATTCTCCTATACAACCTTCAGTGATAAGATATTTATGATACTATGCATGGTGATAACACACATGATAGAAACCTTCCAGGACCTATGGATGATAATATATTAAGTTCTTGGTATGATTGCCTTATCATGTTTTCTGTCTTGCATTCAGTTAGATTGGCACACTGGAGCTTCATTATTTACAATATTATTATTTTGTAACAGAATCATACAAAAAAACTGTAGGAACCAAGCTGTAAGTTTCTTGCCGGTTCTTCTAGGCTTGGTCCCGAGAAACTGGCACTTAGATTCACCTAGATTTAAGACGTTTCAAGATGATCCCTGCAGATTTTACTGGATAAATGCTTTTTGACTTTGACTTTGATATTAGACATAACTAAGGGAACAAACCACGAGATGAGCAGTAGCATGTTTGTGTACTTAACTCAGTGAGTATGATAAACTCCTGCTATCCAAGTATATGGGATTCAGCACTGGATTTTTTTAGACTGATGATGAAATACCTACTCTCTAATTACCTTTAAGTAGGTTTAATATTAGAAAAATAAATATTTGTAGTTTTTTTTTACACTAATATCATCTGGCCCCAAACTAAGCATAATTTGTACTATGGGAACCAGATGACCGATAGAATACTTTACTATGACTCCGCTGTCTGTCTGCCTGCCTGTCTGTCTGTCCGTCTGTCACCAGGCTGTATCTCATGAACTGTAATAGTTAGAAAGTTGAAATTTTCACAGATGATGTATTTCTGTTGCCGCTATGACAACAAATAATAAAAAACAGAATAAAATAAATGTTTAAGAGAGCTTTCATACAACAGACGTGATTTTTTTGCCGTTTTTATTATAGAAAATGGTACGGAACCCTTAATGCACGAGTCCGACTCACACTTGGCCGATTTTTTTGTAAATGCATGCTTATAATACAATATTATTACCCTGACAGGGAACAAACATCTATGTTTATCACACAAATGTTTGTTCTCGGTGGGGATCTAACCTACAACCTATAGCCCAGAAAGCAGAGCTACTATTAACTGAGCTGTGAGGCGGTTGTGTGTATCAGTTTGTAATAAATGTTTGTTGTAAATTTTTTTTGTCAATTGTCAAGGTTAAGGGTGGAATAAGTGTCTTACCTCAGACCTATATCCTATATGAGAACCTATGTCAGGAGTATTAATTTCTCTCGCCATTTTACTGCATAACCGAAATGAGAATTATAATTTTAATTGGTAAATTACCTACAAAATATTTGCTCATTTGTTTCCTAACTGATCGCAGATAAAACTTAAAACAAAAAAAAAATTGGTAAATTAAATTTAAATGGCAATATTTAGAATGTTTTATTTGAGGATGTGCAGAAACCTATCTGAACACAGAATAGCATATAAAAAACCTCTCTAATGCCCCATGGCTCTTTATGAACTCTGAGCTTCATAGTGAACAGGTCAACACAGTCAACGAGTACTGAATTCAAGTCAATAATAAGGAATGCTTGAATTCATCCAAATCACCTAACTGCCCAGTTTACTACTTTCTCCAACGCGTTCTGTTTGTTCCCATTTTCACCACGTCATAAAACTGGCCTCTACCTTCTTGAAGCTGGTCCGTCCATCTTTTTCTCTACCACGAGACCGCGACCGCGTTCCCTCTGCATTACCAACGATGACAAGTTTTTTGAGGTTTTCTGTCGGCCACCTGACCGAGGTAAGAGAATATACGGCGAAGAAGCTTCTCTAGCCTGCTAGCAGTGTACAAATTACGGATGATTTGTTCAAATACAAACCACCACGTAATTGACTAAAGTTATAAATACAGACAATGTCTGCCAAGTCAACCAACAAGGACTAGCCTAGAACCCACTTCAAGCAATGTTTTAATCTGAATAAATAGCGTTGGTATAAAATCAATCGTGTTTTATTTCATTTTTCAAAGAAGCACTAGTGAATTTCATTTACCATTTTACCATCACGAGGAATTGGTCAATTCCTCGTGATTTTTGGACTGCATCCACCATGTTACTGATACATCATACTTTTCATTTAGTTCTAGGGGCATTGTCGGCGGCATCTGGGAAAGGTGATCTCCATTTCATTCAGACGAAAAGTGGCCACCTACAGTTGATACACGAACCTTACATATTTGTTACGGACAGTGTGCGAAGTGGTCGAACATTCTGGAGGTGTATGGACTATGCCAAACGGTGTCGCGCTAGAATAACATCTAAAAATAATGTGCTCAAAGTAACTAATGCTGTACATAACCATATAGAAAATCATTTACAAAAAATAACACGAAAGTATGAACTTGGAGAGGTGGTTATATGTCCTTCGATTTAATTTATATTACCTGAAAGGTTATAAATGTACATGATCGTAATGTTCCACTATTACGTGCTTTGATGAACTGCATTAAGGATATCACACCATCCACTCGGACACGCCCTAACTCCGCCAAAGCACACCTGTGCAGCTATCTTCAAACAGTTCACTGGCTGTTGGCACTTTTGTGTATCATATATTGCAAGGAGTTGAAATAAATGCGTGCTTAGCCACATTACAATAATTTCAATAGTACGGTCTTCAGGCATACCTACTAGTCTTTGTGCCATTTTTTCAGCAGTGCATAGTACGGCGTGCAATATCCTTGCCGAGTTTAATTTATCAAAGATTACGTGAGTAATTAACTATGAGTTTCAATCTTTTATCAGACTTATTGCATTTACCAAGGCATTTACATCTCAATTTATGTTTACCGAGATGATAAAGCTAATACAATTAAAGTCCAAAAAGTTTGTAGTACACAAGCAATGCAAAGATCTCTTCCATTATAATTTCAGACTTAGTTTCACGGTGGTACTCCATGGTTTGTTGTTTTCTATAGAAATAATTTGTTTTTTATTCAAACTGAATAACATTTTTCGTTTGTCATGAAATATGTAGATTGCATAGTAATATGATTGTGATGAAATAGTATTAAGTATAATGTTAAAAATATTGAAAATAATGTAGATAAAGATTTAAATTAAATAAGCCATTTTTTTACAATTTGATATACCTGTGTCTTACTATAAGGTCTTTTTTGTCGAATTGTCTAGTCTAGTATAATATCTAGCAGAAAAAAACAACTCCCTACAAAATAACCAATGAATTTACTTTTCATTGGTTATTTGTCTTTTCTTATTCAAAAATTGTATTTTTCATGATCTTGATCTTACGTTCGATTCCCGCGACGTGACAAATGTTTGAATGATCTGCAAATATTTGTTTCGGGTATGCGGTTAAAACTGTGTAGTTAAGTGTAGTGCATTTATATAAAGATTAGATTCAAGAAATCCTTAGTGTGATACGAAGACTAGATGACCGTTGGTTGTTTATTTAATGATTCAAAACAGTTTTCGGTTGTTGGTTTGGGGTGTGTGGGTAGAGCCGGGCGTGGTGGTGCAGTACACAGTAACGCGACGCGGCGCGCCCTCACTTGTGGTGGGCGGGTTCGGGTTCGTGGCGCGCACTCGGCGCGGTGCGCGCGTCTACTGGACGTGCCGGGCGCGTCGCCTCGGCTGCCGCGCGCGCGCTCTCACCGCGCATGGAGCTCTGCTGCAGCACCATGGCCATCATAACCACCTGGCGCATGCACACGCATCTAACGACGAACACGCGCGCATCGAGAGCCTCATTGAGACCATACCACCACACCACACCACTCCAGCTCATAGCGGCGCTATCATCCAGAAATAAACTAGCGATATTTTAATTTAGCGGTTTTCTGTTTTCTTATTCTGTATCCAAACATATAAGTTTTTATTTTACACTAGTAGCCACCAGCGACTTCGCCCGTCTGGTGGAGGTAATTTTACTGACATAAATATTGAGGTGCTTTGCTAAAATTTCCTCTAGGGCCTTTCCAGTGTTTTTCACTTGGTTCCTGTATTTTTTGGGGATAAAAAATAGCATATTTAATCCAAGTTACGAGCTCTAATTAGTCTAAGGTTCATCCAAATCGGTCCAGTAATTAGAATGTGTTTGACCCACAAACATCCAATCATTTAAACGGTATTTAATATTGGTGTGTAAAGTTGAAAGACTGATGGTCTGTTGCTTCCCTTCTTCAGAGGGCATGGGCACGATTAATATCTACATCAATCTACAACCATCTACTCACAAAATAACACTACATCAATCGCTTTTCCATCTGGACCTCAGTCAGGTAGAATTGTGACGATTTCCTTTCTAAGGACATTTATAACAAATTGCGCATGCGACTAAAATGCTTCAATGATTTTGACGGTGGTCGGGTGGCATATAGTGACGGGGCTTTCTTTGCAGTGCAATTCGTGATAACTAACCGCGGGCGGAGGCACATGCGATTGGGCGGCTTCTCGTTTTACATGGAGAAGGTATTCCCGGAGAAGAGCAAGGTGCGGTGGCGTTGCACGCGGCGAACGTGTCGTGCGTATGCACACACGCTGCACGATCGCATATTCGCGCTCAGCAACGTGCACTCGCACTCGCCGCCCGCACAAGCTGCCGTCGCCGCCGCTGCGGCCGCTAGCTCCACGCAACGGGCGCTCTGCCACGCTGCCTTCGCGGCCCACTCCGTGCAAGCCTTGCTTGATGACTAACCCCTCATTATAACCTTGTTTGCTGTCATTCCGATATGAATGACGAGTTTCTACACTTCGTTTTCTTAACGTTGGCACATAGCAAGATGCTTCAAATGATCTTTACGATGTTAATAAATAATGCGTTATGGTTTTTACAAACGAGAACTGTGTGGTGCTGGTCTGATACCTACGCCCGAATACTCAAACGCAACTTAAATTTAATCAAGTCTCAAGTCGCGATTTTTTGACAGTTTGCAATGAAAGTCTGTTAAAAATTCGTTACTTGAGACGTGATTAACTTTAAGTTGTGTTTGAGTATTCGGCCGTAAGACACGCGAGGTGTAGTGCAGTACAGGTTTATTTTTTTTCAGTTTGCTACTTGATTCTCAATACTGAAAAGGTGCTAATCTGTATAGTTGCGATTAAGATGTAGGGAATGGAAGTGGTTTAAGTTATTGATAAACATCTAGTCATGATCTCGTTAGGCATTTGTTTCAAGTTTAATAGACATATTTTTACATACTTACATACTCTAATAGTTGTTGTCTAACTAATTTTACGAAAATATTAGTCTGGGGCCTTATTCTGGGAAACGTTCGACAAATGTTACAGAGGAATGATGTACAATAATTAACGATTTTGGGTAAATTATAACATGTGTCAGGTATTTAGATATTTAATGAGAAGGGCTTGTCTGCAAACAAGTTTTAGTAACGTTGTGTGATGAAACACTTCGGGATAGGAGAGCCCAGCCCCAAGACATAGAGGTCACGTTTTGCGTGCTCAAGGTTGGTTTACTTTAAACATGGTGGAGACGTGTCAAGGACATTACCTATGACATAATACGTTGCATGGTATAACTTTCAAGTGCATAGTCTATCAGTTAACTGGTTCCTATAGTAAAAACTTCGTTTAATTTGGGGTTAGATGGAGTCAGTATTCATTTTTTAAGTGTAAAAGTGAAGCAAAATCAACATGTTTAAGTTGCGTATTTGATGGCGTTCAACTGTGAGACCGTAACATCACTTCTTATTGCGATTCATACATATTTCTTCAAAAGATTCAGTTTAGTTTGTATTGCACTGGTTTTTATCACTTTTACTTTACCCGACATTTCTGTTATTTCTATTTATTTCGGGAAAATAATTAATATTGGTATTACCGCGATAAATACCCGTGTAATATGACGGTTCTACATGTGTTCCGGTCGCGGAAGCTGAAAAAATAAGATTCAGGTTAGGTCTTGAACTGAATCTTAGTCCGCGCCCCCTTATCAACGAGTATGATTATTATCATTATCATACCCCTTATCCCCCTTACGACGACGAGACTTAGTAGTATTGTTAAAACTAGTCAAAACACTAACAAACAAAAGGTAAATTTTAAAGTTTAGCTTTACATATTTAGTGTTTTTTTTTAATAACTTAGGTGTTATATGATTTAAATATTGTTTCCTCTAACTAGTCATTTTTTTATTTTTCTACGTGCTGACAGTGTTAGTTGGTTCCGTAGAAAAAGTTGTTTTTATTGATAAGTACTTTGGCCTTCCGAAGTTTTCAGGAGTAGTCTTATAACACCCTGCATGTAGGTAATAATGTTTTATTATTAGACTTAAGCAGATAGATACATAAGAAACAAAAAGCAATATTTTTTTTTAATAAAGCGGATACAGATTGTGAGGATTTCGGCCCGTATACGATCGATTCTCGTATTAAAGTGTAGGTACATTATATGCACACATAATTGGCCGTATTTGACAGACGCGCGCTTAGTTGCACGTGCGTATTGTATACGCTCGTACGAGTTGATGTTCATGTCACAATGACGCTTTTAAACGCGCCGCAAAATCGTTGAATATGTTACCGCTGTTTACAATAAGACTGTTCTGATCTAAATGCATGTATGGTGGTTAATCAATTTATACTCATTGCCTTCTCGGTGTAATATTTGTATTCTAATGAATTATAAAACTAGGAAATTCGGTAATAAATTTAAATGTAATTTTATTAAATTAGTACAGCAATAATGGGTTTGGTTATCGTTTATTAACCCAGTATCATTTTTATAAATGATAGGAATCTTTTTAAATGTAACGCCAACTTTTCACTAATAATAATTTCTTCGAGTAACAGCAATGGGTACGGCGAGATGTGGTTCGCTTGCATGCGCAATATGCTTTTACTTTTATGTATAATAATAACTTATCAAATTTGTAAATGTTGTAATATAATTTGTGTATTTTAGATAAGAATTTAGTCCGATTGTCGGTGGGTCCGGGCGGGCGACCTCGGCTTTGGGTACGAGGGCGTAGCTTCTACGCGGCTCACACCATGCGGTCTGGCATCGTGCGCTGGCGGTGCACTATGGGCGGCTGTGGTTGTAAGGCCTACACGCAGAAGGGAACTCTTCATAAGTTGGTGGGAGAGCACAATCATGCGGGCCGTTGCGGCCGTCGTCCCGCTAAACTACAAACTAAACCTCCTTGCCTTTCTCCGCCTACCCCGCTCTTGGTCCCTAGACTACCAAACTTAGATTTCCACAACTTCGATCCGAACGCTTGGGTCGTGCCTTTGCCATACTAAATCACCTAAAAGACAACTGCAGAATGATTCTAAAGCTTTGGCACTTTCGTGTCATTCATATCAAGTGATGAGGCGTACGAGGGATGCCATTTCGGCGAGAGTTTTAATATCGTTATTTTTAATTTCTAAGTAGGTACCTAGGTTAATAGATTAATGTTGTGGTGGTTTCGTGCCAAAAAGTGCAAGTAAAATTGCATGTTTGATAACTTCTTTAATTCAAATTGTGATATGTTTTGTATATTTAGAAAGATCTCAGTAACTATCTAGTCCATATTTGCGTACTACGTTTGCTTATACGATCTACTGCCAATCACATAGATGCGATGATCATCTAAGTCTCTTGTGAATGTAAGTCTCATGTAGTGGGCAAGTGTCGTCTCTTCCTAGTACATGTATAGCTAAAGTATATGTAAACCGTTAAGAACACCTACTTAGTTATAAAGGTCTTGTGGTTGCCGCCTATGCTATGGATTAGCCAGGAAATGTCAAAATTATGTGCCATATTTTCCAGGTCCTTGTGGGTCTTCTTTTATTGACAGCTTTTATTTATTGTCAAATTTGTATTTATAAAATGTTATTTTGTGTATATCCATACCTATTTTAAAAATGCATTAGGTATGTTCCCTCATTATATTTGCTCAGTATGTAGTTAAATGTAGCCAAGTAATGTGAATGTGTTTGAATTAGGTAGTTATGTGCCAAATACTTTGCTCAAGATGGAGCCGTAGTTATCCTCTGTTAGAGAAAACGGATTGTCTCGTTACAGTCTTCCAAAAATATGTCGTCTCGTAAATAAATTGTTAGGGAGTTTTAGTATCATACGGGTTCATAATTTCAGTGTACCGTTTCAATTACAATGTGTTTGTTTATTTGAATATTTATAAATGTCATTGATATTGGAGCGTGAAATGTCACGCACGTGGACTTAGTCCGCAAGTCTGCATGATACTTTAAAACACCCTTGTAAATGAGAATTTGGTGGTTAAAAAAATGTGTCAAAGTAAAATTAAATAGGTACTACATTTTGTAGCTGTGTTTCATTTGGATCAACTACGTTCTAGTGAAAATTAAATAAATGCAATAAATATTACTGTAGTTTTATTAAGTTAAACAGTAGAATTCCAAAAGTTCTGTTACTAGTTTTTATTATTTTAACTTTATTTAGAAACGTAATTGATTACGTGCATGTGAATGTAAGCGAGATATCTGATTTAATTCTCTGCGATAACTAGAAACATAATTTATCCTTAAAAGTTAGCGCCCATCGATTTAGATGAGATATCTCCTCATGAAGATTCCATTTGAGTGGATACTAACGCTGGCATTAATTTTCAGCGCGGTTCATCCGAGCTGGCAAGGGGCGGCTCCTGTTGCACCGCGGCTACACGTTCCGGCTGAAGAACAACCTGGCGCACGGGCGCAAGCAGTGGTACTGCTCGTCACGACTTACGTCGCGGTGCCTCGCCGACGTGAACACGGAGGGACCCGAGGGTCACGAGCGCATTGTGCGCTCGCGCTACTCGCACAACCACGCGCCGCCCAACGTGCGCCGCTTCGCCGACGGACGGTATGTAGTGCGCACACCTCACCAGAGCGGGCATCGTGCGCCAGCGCCGCTCGACCCTCACCACCAGCTGCTTCAGCTGCAACACGCGCTCGCGCTGTACGCCGCTACGGCGCACGCCACCGCCTCCGCCAACGCGAACAACGCGCCCGGAGCGCCGGCTGCACCCGCCGTGGGCTCGCAGACCTCGCCCAACCCGCTCCCCATCACCTCGCCGCAGCACACCAACTCCGCCAAGCCGCTGCTCGTCGACACGCCCTGCAAGGAGGAGGACTAGTCTACACCTTTACACGGCCCACACTGACAGTCATAGAGCGATGACGACGGTGCCGTCGGTTGTGCGGCGAACAGGGCGACCATTTACGATTTTAACTATTCGAAAACATTACACGACTCGGTTTCGACGATGATTGAACACTTCGAGTATTCGACTTTTGAAAGCCTATTGGCGTGTGAAATTATAGCATAATTTAAGTGAGTTACATATAGTTATAACATATTTAGGTTTAGATTAGAGGGGATAGGTTGTCGTTAAAATGAGGCTTCGGCGACGGCTATTGTTGGTTATATGGGTCGATATGGGTAATGTGCACGTGAACCTGGCGAATAAAGCTACGGCGTGATTCTCGCGGTGACCAGTGATGGAGCGCGAACCAGTGCAGCAAGGAGCGTCGAGTTTCGCCGGGAGTTACGAGTAACTTATTCATATAAGTTTTGGCTATTTATCGAATCGAATAGGTTTAGTAAGGATGTTTAATGCGTAAGAACTTCTGAATGTATAACGGTGTGAGCTCGTATCGATGTCGGGCTTTAGGCAGTTGGTTGTTATCATGATTACGGTCGCTTTCAGCGTTTGGTTATTTAACAGTGTAGCATCATCCGAAAAGATAGCGCGTGGAAGCAGCAGACATGCAGGAACAGAACGCAGGTAAGTACGTCAGGCAGGATAAGATCTGGAGGTCGAATGGAGTGCGAGCTAGTCAGAAGCCGACTCGAGGGCCAGGGCGGTCGGCGGGCGCTTTCTGCGCGCCGTCGACGACGTGTCGGTGACTGATAGAGGTGAACTCGTTCGCTACTAAGCAATACGATGTCCCCTTGACTGTACTTAGAATTACTTAATTTATTTTGAGAATTTAACTTTTTACAATTTTCGGATACCTTTTGCTACTTTAGACATTTAGAAGTCCGCCTCTTTATCTTTAAGAATTATACCAGTAGTTATTGATAATTGGGCAAAGTTCTTGGGAGGTTCGAGATGTGCCTTCGACAGTAGAGTAAAGCAAAACGGAAGGCGGAGGCTACGATCAGAACCTCGCACTTTGCGGTAAATTTCGAAGTACTTAAAGCTCAATCAACTACCTCTTCACTTTTATACGGGTTTACATATTAGTTTAAATTATACAAAAATTATACACATGAAATAATACTCAGAAGCTTTACTTGAGTAAGGTGTTTTAGATTAAGCGTAGGTTTAAGCTAGGCTAAGGAACGGCGCGCCGGGGCGGGTGTCCGCGCAGGGTCCGGCGTGTCTTCGCGCTACCTCTAGTTAGTATCGAACCTCAACTACCTCTTTACCTAGGCTAACTTTACTTATAAACAAATATGATTGTTCAGTTATCGTGTTGGCGACTTGTCATTCATACGAATATGCTCTTTGAGACTGTTTTGGCTAACTAAATTCTATGAAATTGTTTTTTGGCTACTACTTATAAGTCTTAAGTTGTTCGGCTGAGGGTTGCCTTGCGGATCGAGGAACACAATTTGTATGTACTACCTATTCTGATTTAAGTACAAATTTTTATCGCTTATTACTTAATTTTAATTGTTATTTAGATTTACGTAACGTTCTTCGGGATCTAGTGTGTGTGTGTATGTAATAATGTTTAATTAGACGTGATTGTAGATTGTGTCAAATGTTGATCGTAAACAACGTGGTCATTCATTCATCTCTATTTGACACCACACAAGAAGATTTCAGATGAGGTTTGTTCTGGGTGTGCTGTTATTATGTACTTAAGGTTTCCAAAGGACCTAAAACAGCTTTTTCTGAATCTCTATTTGTGGACATCAGTTCATCGCACTTGACCGTAGTCTTTTAATCGCATTTACCTAAACCATTTGACATGTTCTATTGTACCTGATGAATATCCAAGCCAAATAACATGTACTATGTGAAAATATGTGAAACCGTGGTGACAGCTTAGTGACTGTTGCATAATAGTATGAATTAATATGTAAATGTAAGCTATCGTGTATTTAATAATTTAGAGCGATGACAATATACGTCAATTATAATAAATGAACTAATTACGATTTTACTATTTATTTGAAAATAAGTGATTTGATAAGATATTTACATGATTGTTTGTGTAAATATTGTTTTTTCATCGGATTTTTTTAATTTTCAGTTTGCTTAGTGACTTTTTCTTGAATCAAGTAATCTTGTTATTTTGTAACTGTAATAATAATATGTATGTGTCGATCGATGGTATACTCTAGATAGGTGTTGTAAGGTAATTGTGAATCTCCAGCGCACAAGTGCGCAAGAGCGCTGCCGCCACGGCTTCACATTTATATTCGCCACTCTTTACAATTTATATTCCTCATTTACATTTTACCACTCATATTGATACGAGTTTTTAATAATTAATCATTGATAGCGTAATTTTATACATACTTAACCATTCAACTTATGTAAGTTTTTTAGTTCATGTTCGTTCGGGGTACGTTTTGTGAATCATATTAAATTGTACTTATAAACAACCGCTAGTTTCATTTCAATCCTACTTCTGACTTTGGTTTGGGATTGATCGGTCCTACTTCGCTATTTTGTTGTCTGACGTGCGTTTGTCCCGCAGGTATTACGTTTCTGAAGTCCCGCCGCGGAAAAGTTATAATGATGGTGAACACTTTTCCGTTCTGCGAGGAGTCCAAGTTGCGCGACAAGGTTATATGGCGGTGCACGTCGAAGAAGACTAATTGCAAAGCCAGGATTCACATGTTAGGACAGAGTGTGGTGGCAGTAAAGGGCATGCATAATCACCCGCCACGTGCGCTGTGCCTGCCGCGGAAGCCTCCCGTGCGGAAGCAGAACGACACTCCACAAGGCACCGCTCCGACGCCTCCTACGAACAAGCTCGAAGCGCTCTCTGTAACCCTAGAATTCCCATGACCATCCCTTTATTTTTCTTTTGAATCTTGTTGTCGACCCATTGACTTATATAGTTAGTTGGATTTATTCGTTACCTATGCTTGATTCCTTTCCTGGTAAGCGCAATTCGCCTCAAAAGTACTGAACTTCAGACTGCAGTAGTTAACGTTAGCAATACTGATGTAAGAAGATATTATCTAGGTTAATAGTTCTAAAACCTTTTTAGAGCACAATTATGATAAGACGTGATTAGTAGGTTGTTTCTAAGTAAAAATGTAATACACAGTATTGTCCCGACTTCAAATTATATTGTTGATACCAATTACTGAAATTGTAGTAGATAATATGATTAATATTTGTATGTGCTTACACTATGATGGGATTTATAATAACAATAGGCCGAAGCACTCTCCAACCGCTATGTTTATTCCATTATATGAATTATAACCCTTCTACTAATAAGCTCGGTGGAACCTCGAAATAGTTACATCATGTTTTGTCTCTTTAGATCTTATTTGAAATTTCCTCTGAATGCAAAAGACAAAAAACTATTTCAACGTTTCGCCGAGTTTATTAGTACACGGGTAAGGGTGTAAAATAATAAAAATGAACAACATCGACTAAGTAACTAAAACGCGTAAATTGTGCTTATTAAAAATGTAAATTCATCATGGTTTGTCTTAAAAATTTTTTAAGAAAACATTTCACAAGTTAAAATATAAAGATGTATTTAAGTATGTTCGCTCTATTTTTGTAAGTACTTTTAACTAAATGAACTCACTGCAAAGAGCATAAACTTGTGATAAGACTATACTTTATACATGTTTATAAATTTATTATATTTTAGAAGTTAGATTTTATGTACTTAGAAGATATTAACAAAAACAATTTATGCATATTGATTATTATGTAAAACTTTTTGTAAATTATACAAATTTTAAAGTGCCTTCTGTTAAACAATGGGACCATTTTGTCAATTATTATAATAATTGATGTACTGAACATTCCTTAAAATATATTTGGGATTTATACATTTTTGATATTTTTACTATGTATTGAGTATGTAAGTTTCAAAAGACAGTTATGTTAAGAAAGAGTATTAATTACTTCTTAGGGTTTAATTAAACACTTATTACGTTAACCCGTAGTTTACTTACCCCAACCTTTAGAGCATGTGCTTTATTGTGTAGATTGTCAGATTCGATGTATAACATCGTTTAAGCACCGTTTAAACTTATAAAAACTGGTGCTAAAACGACTACCATTTCGTTTGACAGTTTGTAAATACGTGTCGTGTTTTGATTGGAAGGTGGTCGTAAGCCGCCACCAAGGATGGAATTTACGTTCCGGGATGTATCACGCCATAAGGGACCGATGATCTGCACAGGAAAGTTTAGCTTCGTGCAAGACGTCGAAATGGGCAAAGGACGCACCAAGTGGAAGTGTGATGACCGGTCAGGCATTTGTCCGGCCAACATTCACACCGTCAACGGGAACGTGGTGCTGGTATACGACAAGCACATTCATAAGAAGGTTCGTTCTAAGAAGAAGAGGAAGTAAGATTAATTGCTCTTCTTTTCGGTGTTGTTTTGGATGCTCCAGTTCACGAAAACACTAAGGTTTTATTCATGTTCCCTGATTCTATAGCGGCTGTACAAAATATTCATGTCACTGGCACATCAACAAAAAGAACAAACTTATCGGGCATTTGAGCTAGGGCAGCCTGAGCGAAACAAAATGAATGAAAAATACCATAATATACTATGTGAGTTTCATAAAAGGGAATATACATTTGAACTGCTTTCGAGTCAAAAATAGTGATAGACTGTTCTGGAGTATTCAATTCATATTTGGAAGAATGCGCCACTAAAAATGTAGGTATCTAATAGATTTAGATGGACTGGAGGTAACAGCGAAAGGAAATAATTTTTGTAAAGATTCGGGAAAGAATGAAATGAATCAATGGTATGATGAGGTATGGTTTGGCAACAATCTGGAACGGTCATGAAGTAATTTTATTGATGTCAAATATTTAATTACTATTCTGTATTTTAGAATCCCTCGCAAACTCGCTAATAGTACAGTAGGCAGTTTACTATTATTAGTCATAGTTAATACTAGATTGACATTAATGTTTTTGAATTATGAAATAAATAAAATATCATATTTAAAATATTATCACAGTATACGTACAATAAATACCTTTCTCATATCAATTCATAAAATTCTGATAATGACAGGGATAGGTATTTAAATTAGACTCCTCTTGTTAGGAAACGTGATTTAAATTCACAACTCGGCACCTATATCTCTACTAATAATCTACTAATTCAATTCCATTCGAATTGTTGATGAATATCACGTTTTATTAATAAGAGGGTGTAAGTATATTATAAGTAGTCATTATAATATTGAATCTTAAAGTATTTTCTAATACATAGATGTCGACAAGTATTTATATATGCATTTATAGCACTAAACCAAAGCTTTACATGTGAAAATTTAAGTATTAAATATCGTGTGACGTGGTTTTCTTAGAAAACCATCGTTTTAGTGAGTAGGTACCTATTTAATATTTTTTGTCTAAATGTTGTTCTCTGTAGAGAGGTTTTACTCTAACTATACGTAATTAATACAAGTGGTGTCTAAGTCTAAGATAACCCACGATACTGTTTATTGTATCCTAGATATAAATACATTTTTGATGTCTCTCTTAGTATTTTATTAATTCTCAAAAATAAATAGAAGAATGTTAATTATACATATATGTGGGTTGCTCCTTCCTTACAGAGATCATGTTGAAAGCTGCGTATCTCTGCAACGGAGGTTCCAATTGCGTTGCGGTTTTAAGAAAATATTAATTCGTCTAAACCATCTAAGCATGCTTTCTACTCTCATGTTTTTGTAATGAAATTAAAAATATTTTTACTTACTATTATAAATAGTAATAAACAATGCACACGTGATGCTAAAACCTTAAGGTTGATTTAAATAGAGCAGCGTACTCGTATACAAAATTGGTACATTTTATAGGTACGATAACCGCTGCGTACATACCAACAGGGAGGGGTAAAAAATGTCTTGTGCTCAATGGGTTCTCTTACATCGAGGGCCCAGATACTTACTGGATATGCTCCCGACGCAAAAACCTCAAATGTATGGCCTCTGCCAGGACTAACAAGAAGGGCGACGTCATATCTGTCAAAGGCGAACACTTCCACGAGAGACCAAAATTCTACCAGAAGTCTACAAATAAGATGGTCCATCTGTCAAACTGTATTTGAACTTTTTAGGTTTGTTACTGATAGCTACTACATATACTGCTTACCAACTTGGATGCTACTTTACTGGTCACGTCTCTAATTTATTTAATACTTAATTGCACAAATGAAGCAAGTGTACAAAAAAGTGGGCTTAGCGCTAAAAGCATTTTCTACCTGCCAACCATAAGATACCAGATCTAATGTTCTGCATCCTCAACGGAGGAGTTGATTATTTGAGAGAATTAATTTTATCGATGCGTAATACAAAATTATTTTACGAATTGTACAAATTTTTATGTTGTTCTTCTCTTTCTATCCGCTTTCCCTTATACTGAGGCTAATAGGTTAGGGTGAAATATTAAATTGAACTAAAGTAAAAAAAACTGATCACTGAAATCCTGTAGAGAAAGTATTGTTAAAATCGAGATTTACCTTAACCGGTTAATCGACATTGTAGTTATCTTATGTGGTGTAGGGTTTGGTGAAGTTGTATAATAATTAATAAACCTTTCATGTTTCAGAGGCTTTCTTTTTGCCGTCGCGTGCCGGAAAATCGGTTCTAATATTCAAAAGAAATAAGTTTTGGGTAAATAACCAGTACCGGAACAAACTGAATTGGGCTTGTCGAGACAAGGACACGCAAGGTTGTCTCTGCAGGGTTCAGACTTCATTGGATGGCCGCTTTATTAAAGTGAAGGGAGATCACAATCATCCACCGAATTTTACTCCGGATAACTTCACCGATTCCATGGGAGAACGAAAGACCAGTACCAACTCAATTTCAGATAAGAAGATAAAGACAGAAAATAAGAAAATAAAAAGAGAAGATTGGCACTCAACAGTCGTGTGCAGCAAAGGATGGAAGATTCGTAGCTAGAGGAGTTCCAAGGAGCTCCGAGCCATTTATACCTTAGGCTCGATAGGCTGTGAGAGCGCGTCTATTGATTTTGTGTTATTAGCGTTAGGGAACTTTGCATTCCAGGACCTGTGCGTTTCTCTTTTTCTAGCATTCCTCACATGTGTGAAGCTTCTTTCATTTATTGCATTTATTTTAACTTGTAGTTTAGTCTGACTTATTGTCATTTATTAGTATTGTACAAAAAAAAATACAAATTAATGTAAGACTGACAAAATCGTGTGAAAAAATAATAAAATAAAACAACAGAACATAAATTACTCACAAATTTGTACAATGAATACCTGCGTTTAAAGTTTTTAGTATTCTTGTCACTAACTTTTTGTAAATCACCTTTTTGCTATTAGATCAACTTGAATGTTCTATTTGTAACACAGAGTCAATCAATATTTTCGTTATATTTATAACATTGAGTCACAACTTAACATGGTTTTATAATACGTGTCTTAGAGATCTGATAAGCTAAGTGTATATTTAAATCGTGAAGACATTGTCCGTATGTAACAATCTATGTAGTCTTAGAACGAGATACTGAATATAGAGTATTTTTTAATGAGTTCGTTTCATTCGAATAGTGATTAGGCGTCCGTTTCGCCACACTTGATCAGCGACGAGCAATTATTGTGGCCAGGTAAGGACCCAAGATCTATGTGTAGGGGTAAGTTTACGATTAGTGGTATGTCTTAGAGGGAGTTACATTGACACTTGCCACCTAGACCGGTGTCCGTTATGGAATACGTATAGACTAAGTATAGAGAACGCACAGCCTAAACAGCTGGTCGTATACGTAATAATTTTGGGTTGTATAAATTGATGGTGCTTAGGTGTGCACCTAATAAGAAAGGACATCTGTAGGTCTTGTTTGGTAGAAATGTCGCTTGCATCGTAATTTTCACATTAACGTGGTGCGTTCAGTTTCAGTGGCGGCACGGGTGGAGGCGCTGGCAGTGAGCCCTGGCGAGGCACCGTTGACGCTGGGTTTACCGTTCCCATTCCCGTGCTTTCCAGGGCAGTTTCGTTACTGCCTGAGCAAACGAGGCAAGCCGGCTATTGAAGTGGGTGCGCACCGGTTCTGCTTCAACGGACGAGCGGCGAGCGGCAAGGTGTGGTGGCGATGCAGTCGCAACCCACGTTGTCGAGCCGCTGTCCACACCTTCGGCCTACGCGTCGTACAGATGAACAGCGCGCACACTTGCGGTGTACGCGCCACTCCTGTCCGCCCCATGTTCTAACTATAACTTATCTCACTGACCCGCAGCCATAATCTCTGAGTCAACTGGTAGTGGAAATAATATATGTTTGTGAAAACCAATTCATGTTACCAGTTGAGTTAGACAATGAGGCTGCCGATGTCACGAGACTAATTGCATCCTGTTTTCCACATGTTGTGCAGCTAAGCCCCGTTTAGAGAGGTCAGTTTGCAAGTCAATTTATTAAGTCTTGGCGCCGGTTAAACCATCGGCTAACGAAATGTTGTTGGTATTCGGCACGGATTTTGATCTCAATTGGAATCTCTACGATCGATACGAATGTTACTCAAGATGGATTCGAATCTTTCGGATGGTTTGTCAAATTATGCTTTTGTGCCTTCTGGCCGGTGGTCACCGGCGCTGAGCGCACGTGTATACGCATTTACCGATTGCATGTACAAGTATACGAACGAATAGCATTTATTTTGTGAACTATAGTTCGCGGATTTTTTGTATTGTAATGTTTCTCCAAAGAGATTATTATGATATTACCTATCTATATTACGTATAGTAGATAACCACATATGAATGGTAGATATTTTTGCGCTGTGTAAGAGTATACGATTATAATTAAGTCTAGTTAGGGTTGTGTCGGCGACATAGTTTACATACTATTCAATTCAGTACTACTTCAAATTACATTGTGAGAATACTTAAAGCACCTTAAAAATGATAGTGAGGTGTAAACAAAGGATAATTATGATAAAAGCAAAGGTAGAGTTCTTCCGGTCGCCGGCCAGCCGGTTAGTTGTAGCGACTGTACAAAGTGATAGTTCTCTTATGATACCCTAAGTATTTTTATACATTGTTTTTACATTATTTTTGAACGATTTTGATCGTGAGTAGTTGTTCGGTGGATGTTGGCGAGGAATGGATACAGAGAGATGGGTTCGGTTGCGCAGGTGCGGACGCACGTTATGTTGTCAACTGTCTGTTGACCGCTTTACAAGATATGAACAAAGTCAACTCATGTATACGATTAGAAATAACGACTTGTTAAAGTAGAAATTTGCATTTATTACAATTTACTCATATTAATACTCATTGTATACGTTAGCTTTAAGATATATTATTATTTAGTGAGAAATACTTGTTTATTTTTACTTTTACTGTTTTATAAATTTATTTTTATATTTTGCTGATGTTGATCCTATTTTACTTATGCATAATGTTTATTTATGGAGTACTTATATAAATAAATGTTTTGTCACTTTTATTTAAATACCTACGGAATTTACCATAGAATACCTATTTTATGTTAACTGATTTGAATGTTTACCATAGTTTATGTTATCTCGTCACACCAGTGTGTGTTTCCGATCGGATGTATACGATTCCTGTGTTAACCTTCGAAGTATTATTTTAAAGTATTATTTAATTGTAATGTGATAAGATATTTTATTGCTATTATGTTTAGTCCTGAAGTATTATGCGAATAAATGTAGCTATAAGCAGCAGTCGTCGGTCGAGAATGTAATGCTGAGTAGTGACTACGAGTAGATGGAGAATGTATAGGTACAAAGAAACGATTATATTGCGCTGAGGCCATTTGCGATTTTTATTTCTTACCCCCTCATAACCTAAGTATTGGAACTTTCTCACAATTCAAAAACATGTGATATTAATAACTTGATTTAGGATCATCATCTTCCTGCCCTAATAGGCTATAATCTATAGGAATCTTATAGGATATAATCTATTAAAGAGGTTAACTAAACATAAAAAAACTTATGCACTGATGAAAAACCTCTATTCTACCTTTTGTACATTAGGCTAGGTTAGTAACAGACAGTAGTATAGAAAACAAAAAAGCAAATTTGAGTTCAAAGCCGTCTAGAAATATTACACAACCATCTAGATTTCAACAAAAAGAATAGTGCCAGCTGGAAGAAAAGAAATATTGTTATACGTGTTGGATGTTTTTGTGAATAAAATAGGATATGCTTACAGACTAAATCATATTGGTAAGTGATCTAACTGTTCGGTAATTTCAGGGTGGTTCTACATTCGTTCTGCACGCGGTGGCCTGCATCTAGTGGCAGATGGACACATATTCTACGAGGACGGGGGTTCGCACCCACGACGTGTCACATGGAGATGCGCCAGGTCGTATCAGAAAGCTGAGCGTTGTCAAGTGGCGCTGTGCCTTCGCGACGGACGGTTGGTGTACTTCCGCGGTACGCATAATCATCCTACAACTTACAACGCGGCGAAGCATGACAGTAGGAAGTTTGAGGTGGATCCTATGGGGAAGTATAAGATAGTGCCTGGGTGCGCAGCCCGGCGGCTGAGTGCGATGCCTCCCATGGCCCTGGTGCCGCCGGCGCCCCATGCGGCTCTGATCATGTAGGCCTGGCGCGACCTCCTGGTCCGCGGCCTGCTAGACGCAAGGCATTGACCGCGCACCTCGAGCGTCGCCCACCACATGATCGCTACTGAGCTGATCGACAAAGGCCGAACCAGAAGACGTTATTACAATTCAGACGACGAATCTAGGCAATCTTAAAGTTAACTGTTTTTTGATGCGTCCAGGCAGGAGAATAAATACAACCCATGTTATGGTAAGCGGTTACCGTCGTCTATTCATATTTGCAATTCTAGTGCTAGTCGATGTGATGCTGCTTAGCGGCAAAAACAAGTAGGTGGGTACGGTAGTGCTTAATTCTCTCAAGTCTTTAACAAAGAGCATTTGACTCACGTTTTCCTTGATTCGCCGACGTTGGTGTTCGCCTCGACTCAGGGCGAGTCCTTTGCACGTGATAATAACGTCTTGTATGCTCGGTATGAGGCTGTAAAGCGACAATCGTGGAACTTGTCACTTCTCATCCTGAAAATTAAGGCCTTATTATGTAGTTACACAGATGGTCTCTTAGATTTATTGCGTTAAGTATCCATATATTCATTTAGTTTATTTAAGGGCTTATTCGCAGAACATTAATATATGTTTTTGACACTAAAAGCATTAAATAACTCACGTAAACAGAAGAAGAGCATAATTTTGCTATCATATATGTCAGATTTTTTAACTGAATTTAAATGTAGAATTCAGATGGAGAAGACCTAAGGTAGTCTTCGGTGTCGGGGAATTACTTAAGTGGATCATTGATTTAGTTCATAGTATTGTCAGCCTTCATATTTATTGCAATACTCGTCAGACAATGTAGTTCCTTGATAGTTGCAGGTAGATGATACTAAGGTGGCTTTCGGTAATCTTCCATTTTACTAAAGGTTTTAGGATGTTTATATTTTGTGATATCGAAATTATTTTATAATTATCGGTTTATAGTATAATGTTATTAATTGTTGGCCTGGCCTATGGAGCTGTTGTTTTGTTAATCATGTTATAACGTCAAATTCATAGGCAAAAACAGGTACCTATATATTTATATGATTTATTTATAGGCAATACCTTACGCAGTATAGTGAAGGTGGCCTTTGAAATACGCTTTAAGGTCGCCTTGTTTAAACGTACCTAATATTTATATTAATTTTAAGAAAATTATGAAGCTACAATTATTGTAAACGTGAATGTGCAATATTCTCTTACCAAATGTTTAGAAATTATGTATACAAACTGTATAGCTTTAACCATAGTGTAGTCGTCATGTTGATGCTTTTTTTATAAAATTCTATTTATCCGCCTTGTAGCGAGCGGGAAGACTGATAGCTGAATATAATGAATACTCCATACTACCTTGGATTGTAGGTATTAGCTGTAGAAGTAGCGTATTAAGTAGATGTACAATGTACCAGCTTATGAACAAAATATACGAGCGATAGTTTTCGAATAGAAGTTATACACTAAATGACCATGTAGGACATATTTAAGTAGAGTCAATATAATATATGTATGTAATATACAGTAGAATCAAGCGGATGTACCAGCTAATAATCTGGTTTATGTAGAAGTTCTCTAAAATACATTTTCAGTATCTGTTTAATATTTATAGAAATAAAAGTCCATAAGGCTTAAAAAATAGCTCGAATATCATCTAGTTAATTATTACAATGATCTCAGTATAATGCAGTATCGACTACCAATCTAATTAATATACTTTCTAAGTTAAAAGTGTAATGCACCGCAACGTGACAGTAAATTAGTTAAGTCGGTAGAACCATGGCCTAGGTGTGTCGAATTTTATCTACTAATGTATTTATTCCATACTTTCAGACATATTTTTCGTATTTTATTAGTATTTTATCCACATTCCCACGGTATTGTAATAGCAGTTTATTTATATCTGAATCCATAAACGTATACGAAAGAACTAACTGTTTGTAATTATTCAATTTCCTTTCTAAACGAATGTAGCTAATGATTCATTTTTACCCGTTTTCGGTTGAATAGGAGACCGTTTGATTTAAGTCACATAATATGCGACACCATTAGAAATCAAGATAATCTCTTTATTTCAAACGAGGCTGGCCTAGTAGAGCCCGCTTAGATGAGATGAGGTCAGTGGCTTTAAAGAACTATCGCCAAAATTTCCACAGTACTTAATATAACGTGGTTAGGTAACCGCGCTATATTATTTACTCATATGTGACCTAGTAGTGCGTCAATGGTTTCACCTGGTTTCCTAAATCTTCTAAAGCTATAAATTTACTGCCTGCTTACATTAGTGTTGATTTTGTGGTTCCATTTACTTAAACTTACCTAATTTGACAGCACTATAAATGTTGCCGTCTCATTCAACAAATACAGAAACAACAAGGATGGCTATAATTGTAGCTCTGTCAAATTAGGTAAGTTAAAGTAAATAAAACATCAGAATCGACCCCATTATCACGGTTATCAACGCATAGCCTAAAGGTGACAAATCAATATTCTACATTTAGTTTATTCACTCATAGCAAAACGTGCTGCGCATTTTTTTTAGTAAATTACCAAAGGCTTTTGCTTTTGCACCGCAGAACGCAGTATAACTGTTTATTAGTCGCCCGAACTGAACCATAGATAGGTCCGTAAGTTTCTTGCCGGTTCTTCTAGGTTTGGTCGCGAGGAACTGGCGCTAAGATTTACCTAGATTTAAGACGTTTCAAGATGATGCCTGCGGATATTACTGAATAAATGCTTTTTGACTTTGACTTTGTCCAAGGAGCATGAAATATAGATGGTATTAGTGTAGCACACTAAAATACCCGGTTCCGGTGTAATTACGAGGCGTAACACCTGTATACCACAGGTTGATGGACGCCGAGTAGTGCATCGTCTAGAACGTTCATAGCGTGACCTGTGAGACAATGCTTTGTTATAGGTAATGGTCACCACTTAACATCAGGTGGACCATCTGCTTGGTTCATCAGCAAGTCAAAAATACATCAGAACTTATCTCTTCTGCATATAAAAACTTACTAAACTTTAACAAGAATTGTCATTCTTTAGTTTGCGGCCGCTATAAACCAACGAAATAAGTCAAATATAAAAAGTTCATTAGACCAAAATAAGTCCAATTTAATTTGATCTACAGTTCTCTAGTATTAAAAAAATACATTATCGTGATTCAAATTGTTGGGCAGCTAAGACGAGTCCTGAAGGGGAGCAACTGCTGAAGATCGGAGCGCATTGGTACCGGTTGGACGACTGCTACCGAAGGAAGCGACGCTGGACGTGCGCTAGGGGCTGTGCAGCTAGAATTCACACGTATGGCAAGCAACTGGTCTTCTCAGATCTCAGGCACCGCTGCAAGAACGCAAATCACACTGTCTGACTAGCTCTCCAAGTTTTTAAGCAAAATCAATGTTTTACAGCGCTCTCTCCATGCATCGTTAATTAAGGAGTTCATTTAGTAGGTATACTCGTACTTGCTATGAGTACTTTTTATGACAAATTGTATTTATAGTTTTTATAGGTATCGGCCACCGTTCAGTTTATTTCCTTTTGTTTTTTATAAAGCTTTTTATTACAAAAAAATATGTTTTATTTTGCTTATTCTTTCAAATTAGATTGTTGTTGACCTAGTTAGAATAACGCCATTGAAAATTCCAGTTGTTGTGATATACTCGCATAACGGGTACCCAAAGTTGATGTCTGGGAATTACATGTTTCGGCCTCACAATGCGTATCGGAAGTCGTCGAAAGTTCTGTGGTATTGCTCTGGGCGCTACAAGTACAGATGTACCGCGAGCTTGAGAACTGAGTCCCAGAAAATGGTGAGCTCGTCGGGGCATCATAATCATTAACCTTAATCGAAAAGGCTACTGCTTATGGGTACAGTCTTGGTTTCCACAAACTGGGGAAGTAATACGTGGGTGTTTTCCACAGTGAAGATTTCAGATTGACAATGAAGACCTTGATACAAAATAACTATGTGAAGGAATCTGATGCGATACACTCGTAGTAGCGACAGGGAAAATATAATATGTAAATCACGATAATTAATTATTTAAAAATTATTAATTTTATAGTTTGTTTTGACCTACCGTTATTAAAGTTACATTTATTTATGAAATAGCAATTTTATTTGTGCTCGTAGGTAGAGATAAAAGTTAGATACTATAAGTATTTGTCGTGTGTCGATCAAGTAAAAGTACATTGCTTAGGTGTTGGTAACTGATCTGGTAGAGTACGTTTTGGTAGAACTGGCTATATTAATGCCATATCTAGCTGGTGATGGATGTTTGATGGATTTTGACGCAGTGCCAGCTATATACGTGCCGTCGCGGACGGGTAAATCGCTGTTGGTCCACGACAACTACACGTACTACCTGAAGAACTTACAAGCGCATGGTAGGAAGCAATGGTACTGCTCGTCGCGGGATATGGCCGGGTGTCGTGCTGACGTCATCACGGCCCCGGCCCGCTCCGGCTGCGGAGACATCCTGTATCTGGTGAGAGGAAGACACATTCACGCACCGCCCAGCTATTACTTCACGCCAGATGGCAAGTATGTCAGGAAGAAAGATGTTTACAATCGGTATAGATAGCAATGGTATTTCTTATGTATTCGTGCAATATTTTTTTTTAATTGATATTTTTTTTTAGGTTTCTTTACTTATTTATTTTTTTACAATTTTTTTTTATTAATTATTTTCAAGTTTTTTTTATAACTGAAATATGTCAATCATTAGTAAACATCGTTTGATATTATTGTGTACTACGTAGGTACGTACTTATTTTTATTTTTTTTATTTTTAAGCAATTTTACTTGTGATAAATAGAATTTAGAATTTAATGTTTCGTTGGGTTAAGGATAAACAAAATTATACGTCCAAAAGTTCCTATTTGAAAATTGTTAAATATAAGTTTTTAATTGTATAGTTTTTGTATCTGCCTAGTTATGACGATTACAATGTGATACAGTCAATTAAGCAGATGGCAGCTTAAGAAATGCATTTAATTTTTATACTACTGACTCGTTCAGTGAAAACAGTATGTATTTCTACTAAGATAAATATACTGGTAACACCGGTATACTAGAGAGAGAGAGAGAGATAGAGAAAATAAGTATATTAAATAAGATGAATGAACGCGTTGTTTGATTATTTCGTTGGGAGGCACGTGGTGTGGGTGAAGTTACTGGTCTGTTGTCTGTGGCCTGGGCGAGGGATGCGTAGGAGAAGGGTGCGTAGGGGGTCCGTTACGTAAGACTAAGTATCTACGAGTGAGTACGTCACGTGCTCGTGGGAACCACTGGCATCGCCCACTTCCGTAAATACACGTGGCCGGAACAATGTTTGTAAATATCAGATATTGTACTTTTTAATTTGTTTTCTATATAATGTTAGCAAGGCAAGGTACCTACTGAATGTACCTATGTCAACTCTACTATAGATTATAACTCTTGTTACGATTTCAAACTGGTAGGCGGAAAAAATTTGGTTTTCACTTGTCAAATGCCTTTCAGGTCCGCTTGCACAAAAATCTGATTTAATTTTACTTAGATAATCACGTTTACCAAGATAAACATGCTTAGCGTAAACGACTTAATTTTCCCTGTACAAGATGTTAAATGTATTTATTTAGCTTTCTAAATACATTTAGGGGTTTTTGGGTTTATCTTCTCTACCTGCTAAGTGCTCTACAAGATTGAAAAATTGTTCAAGTTATTGTTTCAACAGTTTCAAAAGTTTTCAGCATTAAACAACCATAAAACAATGCTAATCTAATTAAATTAATTATTTTTTTCAATCAAACGTTTTCAATGTTAAAATATAAGTATATACGTGATAAAGCAACTGAATATAACCCGGAAGTTTCTACTAACAGATAAAATTCAGTTGTAACAGTAGACAAGACAAACACCGTTATCAATAGTCGAGCGCTGTAACATCCGACGTATCTCGGAGAGGTCATGAATTGCGCAGTTGTGACGGATCAATACGAGCTACAAAGTTATGAAAGAAGAAACTTCGGCAGGGCACGGGGAATCGTATGGGCGTTCCCTTCCATCCCGCGCTATAGCCTAGTTACGCCCTGAATGCCCTAATTTCGCCTGCCTTCTACGTTTCGTTTCACGCAGACTCTGTCTTCTGAGCCAGTGTGCGTGAACTGCGTAGTATTTACTACGCAATCTACGCATCCACGTTTTCGTGTTTACCACGTTTTACGCGGGTTTTTGTAGGTACTTGTGTCTGCTCAGTTATAAATACAGTTTCGATTCTAGATACGGCGCGGGGCGGCGTGACGTGATAGCGGCTTGTTTACTCATTTATTCTGAATTCATTTTGTAACAACTAGTTTTATTTGAGTCTAATGAACCATAGAAAATTTACTTAACTTTTCGGTACTTACGTTATTTGTTCTTTTAAATAGTAACGTTGCGTGTAAAAGTTGGAACTTACCTATAAGCTTTTAAAAGGCTATGAATAAACACGTTCTGAATTTACTGGAAAACTGGAAGTTACGTACTCCCTAGAAGTATCTAGAAACTTTTAGTAAGTATTTAAAGTACATTGAGATTTATTTGCTCTATATTGTAATAGCCTGAAAAAGTTATGGTATAAAGGTATATTAGTTTTGGCACACGAGGCTTAACACCTGTATGCCTCAGGTTGATGGACGCAGAGTAGTGCATCGTAAGGCACGTTTATAATGAGCCTGACCTACTAGGCAATGCTTTGTTTTAGCTAATGGTAACCACTTAGCATCATGTGGGCCATCTGCTTGTTCCATCAGCAAGTCAAATTAAAATAAAAAAAAGGTAGAGCACTTTTTTTAATTTAGAACTGTAGACTCTATTTTATTTGGAGTTCGAAATGATGTGTAGATAACTGAAATAAGTATATTTATCATCTGATGTAGGTAGGTATAGATACCTATTCAGTAATTTGTTAAAAGTTGATACAACGTCGGTTATCGCTTTGACGTAGCAGGTTGTCATGGCATTCGGCCGCGCCGGGTGCGGGCGGCTTGGGAACAGAATAAAGGTACACACCTATAGCAACGAGTAGGGTGCCATTAGCGAGTGTTAGGTATTCTGTGGTTGAGCCTAGCGCGCGGCTCGGGCTGGCAGGGGCAAGCTAGCACGCCGCCGCGCCGCGCGCATGCCTCGCGCACTCCGCCCCACGTAGCCTGCTGATGGTACCAATCGATAATACCCCAGAATCCAGCTCCCCTCGCTCCTCTGCCCCATGCCTGTCAAAATATAACATTCTGTTGTAGTAATAAGGTCGTTTTTACATTTGCACTTCTGCTAATGTTGTATCCTTCATGCCTAATAGCGGCTATAAAGAAACTTTTTTGATTCAGACAATCGTTTCCTTGTGGCTGTTTTATATTGGGGATGTTATGAAATGATTTTAACGGTTCGCTATCGTTTGATAGAGTTGACGTAGACTAGTTTTCATACTCTTAGCATGTAACACGACGTATTCATCATCCATTGTATCACCACAACTGATAGTCGGCTGGGTGGTTTGAAGGTGTGTGCTGGGAGTCGAGGTCGTGGAGCCTGCGGGTGCGTCTGCTGCTGTGGCAGGGTCGGACGCTGTCCGTGCACCATGCGCCTTCCTGCTGTGTGACGGCCCTGACTCGCTGCCGCTGTAACTGCCAGATACGCCGAACCAAGCTGTGACGATTCTCAAAGTTCCTTATTTCTTTGTTACGTCCAGATTTTAGGCAAAAGCGCCTCTCTAGACAGAAAATTCTACTAATATTCTCACTTTCTTCACGAGTTCTGGCTGTAGTATTATTAGTAGCTCAAAGCATTGCCATATCTTAATAATAAACACATGCACATCTAGACACACCAATAGGTTAGTCGTGTAGTAAACCATTCTTACTCTACGAAGTATTATAGTGTGATATTTTATGATTACAATTTTGAAAACCTTGGCAATCGATAATGTCTACATTATTATGCATAAGCTATAAGTTATAAATTATGTTAATTTATGATTTAGTTATTTGCTTAAGTTATAAATCCACACCACAATGTTGGTTTGAAATAAATGATTACAAAAGAAATACTGAAGTTATGAAAGGCTTTGCGGCTTAAGTTATTATTAGCAAGTACATAAAAATGTGCGTCAGACGTTCTTCACATTTAGTACAACCTACAGGTTCGAGTATTTTTGTGCGTATCAATGAAATTATTTTGGGATGAATTTGCGTGGGTGTTGAACTCCGTAAGTAAGTATGACGTTGTTTTATTGTAGTTTTGCACGAACTGCTTTGCATTTAGATTCATGCGACTTATATTAACTCCATCGTGTGTAACAGCTTTCGGATTATATTTTATCTTCTGTGTCTGAATTGAGAATGTTTGGTTGTAAGGTGTGGCGCGTTACCTGGCGACGTCACGCGGGGCGAGGCTTTTGTACTACCAAGGGAACACATACTTCATCAACTCTAGAAAGAAGCAGCACAAGTCGCGCTTGCTTTGGTACTGCTCGTCGCGGAAGTCACGTTCCTGTCCTGCCTCACTGTTAACACTCAACGACCGCGTGCTGGGTCAACCACCTGCGCACACGCACCCACCCAAACTCTCCCTTACCTATTGCCATGAGTACTTCGATAAAACTAACGGAGGCATCGAAGCCTTTTTAGAGCAATCCATTGATGAGTAAGTGTATAGCCGATTGTTCTTCATTCCATGTCAAATCGAAAGATACCTACATAGTTCTTAATGTGTAATTTATTTATTTAAGGCTGTGGACTCGGCAACGAAGTTTTTTACTTCTTACCTTTTTAGAGTTGCTAGTATTTGAAATTTGAACGGTTAGTTACAAAATTAGCAAATTATGTATTTCATAGGGTGTGTCAAACGAACATTATTGAATTGTTAGTGACTTCTCAGACTGGTATTAAATGTACGCGAAACCAAGTCATTTTTCAATGTGCCAAATAATAGTAAAGTATTATTAAATAATTTGTTTTTATACAATTCTTATGTACCTAAGTACCTGCCAGATTGTTAAATAGTAATTAAATACAAATGCTAGTAAGTAGCGAAACAAATATGTGAAATCTTTATGTCTTAATCTTAATCAAAAGGCATTTTATAATGTTTTACTAGGATAAAAATGCCATAATACCTCAAATGTGACTATGCCTTACAGCTCAGTTAGTAGTAGCTCTGCCTTCTGTGCTGTAGGTTGTGGGTTCGACCCCACCGAGGACAAACATTTGCATGATGGACATAGATGTTTGTTCTCTGTCTGGGTGTTATATTTATATTTTAATATTCTTTCAGTCATTAGATTCCCATAGTACAAGTTTTGTTAGTTTGGGCTAGATGATGTTGTGTAAAAATGTGCCCAAATATTTATTTATCTATTTATTTTATAGTGTAAGCATGTAATTTTAAATTGCAGTTACCGAAATACACTTATTCGTTTTTAAGTAATTGATTCATGTCACGAAAGTATTAGCCGAAAGGTGCTAGTCAAAGTTTGTATTAGTAATAAGAAATGATAGTACAATTATAGGTATAAGTGTCTGTAAATGTGCCAAAATGTTACCAAATAAAAAATTCTAAGATGTGCATGAAGAGTTATTGAATAGTAAATATCATCTGGCATGCGTAGCCGTTACGACGCTACATATTTCTACCTGCTCTTTCTGAGAAGTAAAAAAAGGAACGTCTAGACGTCCTGCCCTTTCATGCTTTTTCTATTTAAAAGCGTTTTTATGGAATACTTTGATTGCTTTCAATGCTAGCGCCAGGTGCAGGTAGGCATCCAGCCGCGCATTCAAATACTACTTTATGTGTAGGATACCAAGATACCTTTTCATTTTAGCCTGCTGTAACTTTTTTTGGAAAGTAACCCCTGGCTTATTATTCTGGCGCATTGTGTTATGCTCGAAGCGGGGTATGCTGTTACTAACTGTTGATAGGGTCCTAAAACTAAGTACAGCGTATTCATGGAACGAGTTTTTGCTTTGGGTTCAGTTTTATTTGCATTTTAATTGTGCATAGGAAGCTCACGGTACTCACTTTTAATTTGGGATGATACTCGTCTTCGGGGTTACTATGCTCTGAAATGTTGGGGCTATAATCCGTCTTTTAAATATGTTAAATATTATTATTTGATAAAGTCTGCTTGTCCGGGCTCTGGGTGACCGAATAATAGCGTTCTAGGTGAGGTGATAATTTGGTTGAATTACGTTGCAGAATACAAATACTAAATCTTAAAAGGCTCCCGTTGAAATATATGTCGTTAATATAAAATTACATACATTTACATTTTGAATTGAATAAAAAAACTCGTTTCTTTGTAAAGATGTTGGAGAGAAAGTCTTGAATGAATGTACTAAGGTATGATAATCTCATGGCCGCATATCTGAGTTACCACCTGTGTGCAGTCAGGCATTCCCGCGCCGTTACAACAACTGGATCTAATGACTACTCTACATAAGTTAGAGTGAGGTCTCTACACTAGAGAGATTAGTAGATTGTTTCTTGTTGATCACATTGTTCAATTTCCACTTTTCAAGCACTACCTCATTAAATCAAAATGAGTCTTTTATTCTGCTAGATTGTTGTCCATTTTATGCTCTTATATAGTCTTAGGTAATTAGGTGATAGAATTAGAAATGAGGAAATCTATGGAAGAACCAAGATTACCGACATATCAATAAGAATCAACTAGCTAAAGTGGTAATGAAATAATGCTTGTCTCCCCTGCACGTGGAACGAACAACGACACCTCCATCCATCGTCTTCCCGCTATTTTAACTAGTAGTCTGCTCCCGTCCATAGGGTGCCGGACCATTATTCAGATTTAAAAAACTGTGATTTAATTTGAAAAAAGGTGCAAACCAAGTACTATAGTTCAAAGGACCTCATTCACACGTTATTAACTGCAGTGCGAAGTGGAGACTAACGATGATTGACAACCTCCGACAGGACACGACACTTTAAGATCGCTCCTATTCGCAGGGAGAAGGTTCTGGCCGCTGCTGATGCAGTTACAAAGATGCAACTGTTGTAAAATTGCTAATAAATAGGCAAAAGCTGATTTGTATAAGGATTTATGTATTACCCAATACAGAAAAGGCAAATGATTGTTTATGCAGATAAAACTTAAAAGTTCGAACCCGTGGCCTTTGGAACAGAAAAAAGTAAGCTAGAAAAATTTAACAAGATCTGCAAATAATAATAGTAATATTTAATAGTATGTATTTACGTTCATCATCATCATCAGCCTATACTAGTCCACTGCTGGACGTAGGCCCCTCTCAAGACGCGCCACTGACCGGTTTTTGGCTCTTCTCATCCAGTTTTCCAGCTATATTTCGCAGATCGTCGCTTCATCTTGCCGGAGGACGTCCTACACTAAGTCTTAAGTTTGAGTTAGTTATGCCTGTTCAGTTCATACAGTCGCTGCAGCCGAAATCGGCCAGGACATCATCCGTCACCCTTACAGCCGTCACAGCTCAGTTCGTAGTAGCCATGCTTTCTGCGCTGTAGGTGGTGGGTTCGATTCCTACCGAGAACAAACATTTATGTGATGAACATAATTGATTGCTGCTGGTGTATGAGTAAGACAGACCTCACAGTTCAGTTGGTAGTAGCTCTGCCTTCTACGCTATAGGTTGTAAGTTCTTTCTCCAGCGAGGGCAAACATTTTAGTGATGTTTTGTCTCTGTCTGGATGTTATAATTATTTAAAAATATGTATTTTAAAAAGAGAGCTCTATAAGTATTATATCAATTGCAAATATAATTGTACAAGATGAAGGTTATATAGAGCTGTTTAAAATGTCTACCAATACTTGTAATTTAGGTTATTTTAACAAGGGATGTAGTCGTGCAGTTTTTACTATGTAGTACCTAGTCTATCAGTATATCAATGAAACGATCCCTTCCGCTCTATCAAACCTAAACCCTAGTTATTATATCCCTCGCCATTGCTTTGTACGGTTGAACAAAACCACCCTAGTTATTATAACCAAGGGTTAAAAGTGGTGCGTGATGCTAAAGTACCATCTGCTTGCAACGCAGGTATCAAGTAGATATCGACTTAATTTTAAAGCTCACTACAATGTTGATAAGTTATGATGGTAACTCATCGATTATTTATCTTGTTAAGATCCGTCTAAAACAGTTGAAAATTTGGTGTTTTACGAGATTAGTTATAAAAAGAGACTTGCGTACTAAAATTATTAATAAAATTAATTAGTTCGGGGCTGGGTGACATAGCAGATAGCTGATAAAATTACCTTTGTATTCCTGTTTAATATAAAATACCCAGACATAGAACAAATACCTTTGTTCATCACAAAACCAGGACCAACAGCGTAGAACGCAGAGCTTATTACCAACAGAGCTGTGACGGCTGTTAATTACATCTTTTTCATTGTCTTTTTAAGGTATCTTAGAAAGTCAACAGGTCAGGTTCAGAGGCCTCAACGCGATACCAATACCTATATTGGTCCTTCGTAAAATTCCACGCGTCGAGATGCTAATCTAGTCATCTGAATATAGAAATATATCGATGTGTTTCGTATTTGTCATATTAATTGAATTGATGAAACTCACCTTATTCTGTCACCTTGCAGCTTTGAATATTTTCCATATCAGCCTTGGTATTCTGTACCGGTTTTAAGTACTCAAGAGATACTACTGCTAATGATGCATGTAAAACGAAAATCGATTGTTGTCTAATATCTTCATATCATAATGTAAGAGCATGGATACTACCACAGGTGAAATAAGCAGGTAACTAAACTACGTACATACATGGTTAGTATTATTCGATTATTTTGGGCCCTTCGGGTACAGACACCTATTAAAAACGGGTATAGCTTGTCTGTCTGCATACTTGATTATAAACGAGTATTTTTCGAATAAGTGGTAGTCTAAGCTTCAATCGGTGTCTTTATATTTAAGGTGTACTCTAAACTGCATTTATGTATCACAATAAGGACAAACACCTGCATGCCTCAGGTTAATGGCTGCATGTATTTATCACAACAAGTATAAACACCTGCATGCCTCAGGTTAATGGACGCGTGGGTGTATCGTAGGGCATATTCCTAACGTGCATAACCTTCGAGGTAGTGCTTTGCTATAGATGATGGTTACTAGTTAACATCAGGTGGGCCACTGGTTTGTTCCAACAACAAGTAGTAAAAAAGTTTATAATATAGCTAATAGGTCCGATGACCACCAAGAACAAACACTTGTTTGATTTTTTATGTACAATTTTTTTATACGAGTTAGTGTAGGTAACCCATGTTAATGGAACTATCACCTATAAGAATGCAATAACTCGCAGGTCATATTCGTTAGCAACGTGCCCTACAATGCACTGCTCTGCGTCTATCAACCTGAGGTATCAAGCTTCATGTACTTTAACCGGCACGCACACCCTTCAATTCTCCAGAACATGGCAAACTGCTTGGCGGCAGAAGTAGGCATGACGGTGCATTACCTTGCAGGCCACGTTTGTTAACAACCTGCCCTACGATACACTGCTCTGCTTCTAACAACCTGAGGTATACAGGTGTTAAGCCTCTGTACTTTCACCGGCACCCGCAACCCTTCAATTCACCGGAACATAGCAAACTGCTTGGAGGCAGAAATAGGCAAGGTGGTGGTAGCTTTTTAATTTTACTAAATTCTATTTGGCACATACCCACATCTTGCAGTAGTTGATAATCTATATAGTTGTATAATTTACATCTGACAGGTTGCAAGCCTATCGCCACTGCTGAAATGTTAACTGGTTTCCTCATTGTTTTCCTTCAACGCGGAGAGAAGAGCACTAACATTGCGCACATTCGTATTTGGATCGGGGAACCATTGGCACAAGCCCGTATTCAAAACCACGACCTTTTATTGACTTAATCATGGTCTAAGTTTTTTGTTTTTCAATACTTCTTGCTGATGGAACAAGCAGATGATCCAACTGATGTTAAGCGGTTACCATTACCTACAACAAAGCGTTACCTCGCAGGTCACGTTCGTTATGAACGTGCACTACGATGCGTTGCTCAGTGTCTATCAACCTGAGGCATACAGGTATTAAGTTGCTTGCTATGGTGCTGGTGATTTTACAGGCATATGAGGGCCTGTAATATCACCGGCATTCACACCCTCCGAACTGATCGTAGCAAGCTGCTTGGCGGCAGAAATAAACGTGGTGGTAGTACTTCCACGAACGAGCCCTTCTCTCCTGTGAAAAACCTGAAACAGAAACGAACGTAACTGATCCAAATTAAACATACATTTCATATATCATCATTACATACTGCACTTGAACATTCTACAGGGTGCAAAATTCAGTTTCCGAAAACTAAAGGTCCATTCCAGTTTTAGTACCTATGGGTCCTATTCTATTGTTCGAAGTAGATATGTTTTAAAGAAGGAATATGATCAAGTAAAAATCATACCTTATTTATCATTTGTAAATAACTACCTAACTTTTGAATTTGTCGGTGCCCTAGCAGAGTGGGAGCATACTCGTATCACCCGTCGTCGTCTACGTAGCAAGATAACTTCTGAGATCAAAAAAGAGGATATTCTCGATGATGCAGTTCTAAGCCCAGATGAAGCTGAAATAGAACGTATATTAGCACAAGAAGATAAATTACCTCATGATAAACGGAAAACTTGTTACAATAGTGGCTGTAAAAAGAAAAGAACTAAGACAGCGTACCTGTGTTCTTTCTGTAAAATACCTATATGTCTGAAATGTGCTAAAAAGGTCTGCAAGCCATGTTTTGTTAAAAAAGTTTTATTATAATTTTTTTTGTTCCAAAAACTTCCAGTTCTCCCTTTCCCGAGCCTTCCCCACCACCTTTTTATTATAATAAAAAAAAAATCATACATATTTTTTTAATTCAGACTATTGTTCTTATTCATAATCCCTGGGACTTTATAATGACTCTTTAAAATCATCTTATCACTTTTATGTAAATATAAAGAGAAGGTAACAGATCTATCAGCCATTTAAGCTAAAAGAGCTTTCAAAGATGGCAACGTACATTCTAAACTGCTGGTCTTAGAGACATAATGTCTAGAGGTATAAAAGAAAGGAATTCCCAAAATTCATCCCCTAATTCTTCTTCACTTTAATTTATTAGTTATGAATAAGACCACTGTAATCTCCCCTTATGATTTATGACAATAAGGCTGACTTATTTTACTTTTACCTTGAAGATAGGGTAAGGACTTAACTAGTTTGCAACATCAAAGACCTCTGGTTGACCTTTGTTTAGAGGTTGAAACTCAGTCCTTTTACACCATAATGCACCTTTACGCACTAACGCCCGAATACTCAAACGCAACTTAAATTTAATCACGTCTCAAGTCACGATTCTTTGACAGTTTGCAATAAGTCTGTCAAAAATTCGTCTCTTGAGACGTGATTAAATGTTGCATTTGAGTATTCAGCCGTAAGACATGTATTTCCTGAAAATTACAAATGGCTAATGTTGTGCGTTGCTTTTGTGTCAGTCAGTCAGAACATAGATTTGATTCAGGCAAGGCTTGTTTTTAAAAATAACAGTACCTATATTTTTGAATAAATTGAATTGATTGAGGGAAAACGTTCTATACTTTAAACCTTTTTGATAACTATATTCGTATGTAAAAAAAAATTCCACGCTTCTCCATTTACGCAAACTGGGAAAAGAAGTTTTAAAATAGAAGCAAAGGAACCAAGTGACTCGAAAATATAAGAATTAAAATATGAAGTTTACTAATTTGCAGAACCCACAAAAGCAGTTTGTATTAAACGGGACTACGCCTCCCAATAGGTACCACGTGTAAGTAGGTAGCTATCTTAATATTTCAAAAACCTATGTAACATTCATTTTAGCAAACATCCCTAAAAACCTTGTAACAGGAGCGAGCATGGCCATTTTTGCTTCTTCGCGGAGCAGGCCTATGAAGCTGCCTTTACATGGATCATACGTCGTGCGAAGAGTACCTACCTACTATTTAAAAATAATGTTATCAAAGTCAGTGCAAGTAACTATTAACATCCTATCAGTACGCTAAGTAAAAACCTTGAGCTTAGTTTGCTATAATTATCTCAAGGGTCAAGGCAAAGAGCGCCCTCGTGCGCCTTTTTCGTAAAGTTCTGCCGGGACTGGAATACGCCAGTGTAAACGCAACTCGCAAGACATTTCTGCAAAACTGTCGCTAGATGGCGCTAAGGGTACGAAATTGAAGTAAAATACTTTGTATTTTCTTTCTTACTTTCTTTACAGATTCCGAAAAAATAACAGTTTTCTGAAATATACGTATGGACATGAATACCGTACCGTCTGGGGTTGTAGTCTTATTTATTTAAAATATAAACATAAGCTTCAGCCGTTTTCAATATTCTAAATAAATTCCAAGAGATGGCGCTAGTGGTACAAATACAAGGCATTTCAGGTTTCTTGGAGAACATACATAACGCAAGTTTTCTCTTGAGTGATTGCTTCTTATCTTTTTTTTTACCGATATTTTAAATAAAAATGTTATAAGTAACTAATATACACGACGATATCGAACAATTAAAGCACAACCTAAGGAGTGAGTGAATTCGGCGCCTCCTTATAGTAGTAAAGAGGCGCCGAATTCAACTGGGTTGGGGGGGGGGGAGGGGTTTGTAAGTTATCTTACGTACTCAAAGGAAACATACCACTTAAACTCTGTAGGTACTGCAAGAATGGCAAGATGTTACTATATCATATGTGACCGGAAGCTCGGTTTGAATCCCACGAGAAAATGCTTCTAAACTTTCACTCCAAGGAAAGAATGTCTAGAGAATGCTGGAGCTATCACATATTGTTTGTTTGTTTCTTCTTTAAAACTAACCATTTCCTGTGCGTTGTCTTGGTTGGTCTTGATCACAACATAAATTAAATTTCAAAATTAGGAAGCTTTATTAATGAAACATTTTAGCTTAAATCAAAAAATATCATTTACGCTCATAATATAACCTCATAAAAACCTTTTTTATTTAGGTTTATAACTAAAAATGAAATATAATTTTCATTGATTTAATTGACTTTTTCAAAGTACTTAAAAAATCTTTATTACGATGTATGCGTCGAACTTTTTATTTATTTATTTAGCAAAGACAACAAAATAAACATAGCAGCACATATAACAAAACGAAGTTAAAATTTTACAGATGCGATTTTCACGCAAACTCGATATGGCAATCGGATGATTGTCATGAATGGGTTTAAATTTACAAAACATAACCAATATGGTCCTAAGACGTGGTGAGTGTGCGCGCGGCAGCGTTGGAAGCAATGCCCAGCCAAACTTACTACACTGGATGACGTGATCGTCACCTCCAGGGGAAACCACAATCATGATAGACATTGACGCCAACCATTGTGATCAAATGACATAGACAAACTTAGTAAAATCATAAGGATTCCTTTGTTTTAAAATCTAAGTGAATTTAAGCCCGTTGCATGCGACCGAGCGCAGAAAACCTTGTGTTTTATTTCTGTTATGAGTGTGTGTGATGGAACAAGAATAAAGTTACGGTGAAATGAAATGAAATGAAAAAGTTTATTGACAAAACGTACAATGGTTACAAAATAAAGGATAAGGATAAGGATAAGGACGGTGTGGGTCCGTATGCTAGTTTTTTTTCGTAATACAACGCAATGATATAGCTATAGGGCTAATTCAAGATACTTAAAACTTTATAATATAATACTCACACGTAAAATGCATCGCATGTCAAATGTGCTATGGGAGTGATCGTAAAATAGTCTGCTGTCTGATCCTAAGGTCGTTGGTTCGAATCCGGAATGCACTAAGAGATTTTTTTGCCGTAAAAATTATGTGGGAAATGCCAATGCTCTCAAACGGTGAAAGTTAACTTCGTGAGGAAACCACTTAGTAGCAACGATGGGCTTGCCAACCTGTCACGTATGAATAGAATAGGATAGAATAGGTCGTGAAGCTATATATTTATTTTTCTTTCTTTATATATACTACGTCGTACGTAGGTATATATGTCACGGTTATAAGTTTTAAGATCAATTTATAATATAATTATTATTTATTTATGTTATTATTATTATTAATTTTAGAAGAATTTATAATAGTTTATGTTTTTTGAAATAGTTTTTATTTGCAGATAGTTTAAAGAGAGATAGAAAATTTTCATTCCTTGACCTGGAGTTGGCTCTGCATTACTATTCAAACGATTAGAGTTCCAAAGAACTTACACACACACGAAAACACGCCATATTGAAAAAAAGTTAGCAATACCGAAGACAAGGACAGCAGAAAAACAAGGATGAAAAGCTTCTATTTCACCCCTAGACTTGCTAAAGTTATTTCTGTAACATCACCGACACATTTCCCATTCTCATTAGTAGTATACGTTTTGTACCATCACCATTATCAACCCGCACAACTCCACCGCTGGCCTCCCTATAAATTCTAGAAAGAACTATTTTAAGCCTTCTCGGCCCACCGACTTCTAATGGGGGAACCCACTTTTTGTATGAAAACTGTAAAGAAAATGTTCTGCAAACCTGCTTGGTCATCATATCAATAAAATTAGTTTGATCATCTTCAACGATATTAAATAACTAGTGGTCTGAGAAGATGACTACAATGTGGTGGGGTTGTTCTACATACAGTAAATTGGTATGAACTACTGGCCAATTATGTTTAGCAGTCTAGAGGCCTTCATCATGGCTTAACGACAGCTATATAAGATAGACAGATATATATAATAAGATTGAAGTGAACAGAGCTTAAACTATCACCATTATATTTTACCGAAATTCAACCCCTAAACGCTGGCGAAGTCACGTGTGTTTTGCTAGTTGTGATATATATCACAGTTAACATATATATATATATATGTTAATGAGTAAGTGTGCTTCCATTTTTGTAGTAATTTGACGAGCTTATTATAATCCAAATTCATGTAATCACTTTACTTTTATAAGTTGTTATTATATTTATCGGATTGTGAATACTTTTGACCGTACATCCGTTATTAGAAATGCTAAGTAGGTACTGAAGTAGCTACTAAAATTTGAATAAGCGTATTGTACTTACCCATTACAGTAAGTACGTAATGGAAGTTCATCTTTTATTACCAATTGAAGATTTGTATTTAACTTAGTTGTAGAGAGTTTTGTAAGGGAAAATGAGCCATATCCGCATCTGGTCTAGCATCAAGCTAAATTCTACAAGCATAAAGTATTTAACTAGATTGTTCCTGTGCGTAATAATGGTTATGAAATAAATCATGTTAACCTTGGTAATAATTATTCATTCCTATTTAGTAATATGTATTATAGTTATTATAATGATTAAGCGTGCAACACTGACTATTGCAACATTATAGTTCAATATCCGAAGAGATTGCTATAAAACATTTGCTTATTAGTATTAGGTGCATTGAAAGGAATGAAAGAATAGATATATTTATTCAACAAATACAGACATCAATTCTTCTTAATTCTTTTTGACTCGTAGTCAAAAATAAGTAGTCTATATAAATCAATAAAAAATTAGAAATGTGTTGGCTTGAAATGTGTTGGCGTAAAGATATACTAAGAAAAGAATCGACCCTCACTACATTCGCTTAAGAGCTTAATTTAACATATTTCTTTTTCTTTAAACCTCAGTGCATGAAGACCAAATATATTCTGATAGTTTAATGTCTCTACGAGCAGCGGTTGTGCTTTGTCAGCCAGCTAACTTCAGGGTTGAAGTTTGTATAAAAAATTTTTGACGCGAATGAAGTCGCTCGCGACATTAGTCCTGAAATACTCATCATAATTATTCACAAGTAGACATAGGCTAGGCATAAACTATATGTTTCCAGAAAGGCCCCCTTACCTTTTCAAGCCCTTTGCATCTTACAATCTTAACAATGTCGACGGTTTATAGGGTGGGAGGCGTCCTACGCTTCAACTTCCGGTTGGTGGACGTCATTCTATAATCTTTCTTCAGTTCTACAAGCTATATTGCCTTGCCTGCCTATCATCACATCAACTTGCTGATTCTAATGTTCTTATGTGTAATGTGTCCTTGGTTCTTTCACGGATTTCTTCATTTTTACTAAGTGATAGAACTAGCACTTGAAAAAACTTAGCATAGCTCTCTCCATAGCCTGTTGTGCGACTTTTAACTTGTACATGAAACCAATAACGCTATATAACTTGAAAAAAGCATTGCAGCAGAAACCTGTTTTTGTAATTCGGCTTTTTCGCTTTGTTCCAGGAAATGCTGTTCTTATTCCTTCTACAAAGAGTTACAATAAGTTTGTTCTCTTGCTAGACGACTACACGTTTTACCAAAACAACTGTAGCTATACCTGGTACTGCTGCTCGAAGCGTAACAAACTGTGTCCCGCAAGGCTGAGACGTTTGCATAGTGGTGAATTTATACGGGTCAATGTAGACCATAACCACCACCCGCCTAGATTAGCTAAAAGATATCGTTATAAATAGAAATATCTAAAAATCTTTTGATGCACGTCCGGATTTGAAAAGGAATGAGAACTAGAATAAATCTTTAATCTTCAGAGACGGAAGACAAAGTAGTAGTAGGTTTAGGTCTTGATACTTACGGAGTGCCAAATCAAGATCCTGTAAGGGTGTGAAGAGGTAGTCAGAGGCATGAACAGATATTACATTTAGCACACAGGAGAGCCGAGTAAGAAAATGGCGATACAATGATTACCAGTAAAAATCGTTTTAGAAAATTGTTAGTAATGTGTAAGTTTTGTGAAACAAAGCTTTAGCCCCCTCAATTGCGCTAGTAAAATAGAAATGAGAATTTTACTTCAGAAAATATTTAGACAGCTTAATGTCCATTACAGTTAATGTCGAAAAGTTTCCTCTTTTGAAGTCTTAAGAAGTTTTGGACATCGCTAAAACTGTCAAAACGACCCCGATTGCGGTTACCATTCTCAGTGTGTTAGTATAACTGGTGAGCAGCCCGGATGCACAACGTGAGATATGTCGCGCTTGACACGAGATGCCTTTTCTATTGATGGACATTTTAGAATTAGAGATAAAATACCCATAGATAAGCTAAACATTAGGATTAAGTCTTCATTGTGCCATGTTTTTTTTAGTTCCAAAATCTTTATTTTGCATGAAATTACGAGTAGACAAAACTTTGTTGCGTTGCACATCTTAGCCGGGCCAGGTTTGATAATTGATTTGTGATTAAACGTACTCTACCAAGAGATGCTGCTGGTGCGTTCCCTTAGTCGCCTCTTCCGACGTCAACGAAAGGTAATTGAGGAGCCTTATTCTATGACCACCACCGCCATGATTACTTAAAATATAATACTTATAAATTCCTATCGCTTTGTCGCAGGTGATGGTAACCACATAACACTTTTGTGCATGAATTTATATTTTTCACTGTCTTATGTTGGCTGTATCCTGTCTTGTGTGCCATAATAAATAAATAAATAACATCCATCCAGGTTGACTAATTGCTTGTTCTATTAGCATGTTAGAGACAGCTATATCATAACTATATAGCATTACTGTACAACTCCACTTATCACTATGACGGGATGCTGTGCTCTTACTTAAGATAAATAATACGAGATGTGATCCAACAAAACAGGTGGTTGTATATACGTGTGTAATTATGAGGTACTAGGTAGCTATATGTTCATATTTTCATAGTTATAGAAAAGCAGTTACTATAGTATGGACTATGTATGTGATTAGTGCTTACTTATTTCAGACAAAGGAGTTTTAATACCATCTCGCACTGGAAAAAAACAAGTTTTACTACTAGATGGTTACACATACTTTCAGCAAAATTATAGTGCTAACTGGTATTGCTCTTCTAAATCAAAGTTCTGCCTCGCCAGAATCAAAAGATTTAATAATGGTGAAGTGACTAAAATCTGCGTCGAACATAACCACGAACCTCCACGTTTCTACAAAAAAGATGGAGTTTATGTTAGAATCTGATGATCTTAACACATGTTTTCTGTAATAAGGAGAAAAACATACAGTAACAGCCTCACGACTTTAACCCTCAGGCACGGTTGATATCCTCTCAGATCTGTGGCTGTAAGACTTGGATATTTTTAGGGTATGTTCGTCTTGATCTGTAGAGGAAGGAATTAAGGAATTTCAAGAAAGGAATTCCCGAAATTCAACCCCTAAACGGGTTTGAAGTTTGTAAGAATATAACTTCACGCAGACGAAGTCGTGCGCTAGTTGCAATTAATGAACAAACACATGCTAAAGTTTCGCACGTAATGAGTTACCGCAATAAAGTGTTATAAATTAATTAACTGCTAATACTATGGTTTGTTATAAATGTAATTAAAAAGGTTTTTTTAATTGTGTTTATTTGCCTAAGTTATATTTGTTGTATATATAGAAAAGAAGATGATGTAGTGTGGCTAATACATTTTTACTCAATTTCAGGCAATTGTGTTATTACACCATGTTCAATCAATAAGCAAATGCTTATGCTAAATGGTTATACATATTATCAAAAAAACAAAATGCATTGGTATTGCACGTCCACGCGAGAGCATTGTCCTGCTAAAATCAAACGATACCCCAACGGTGAAGTGGTTAGAACCAACGTCGATCATAATCATGATCCACCACGGTTTGTGTGCAAAAGAATGGAGTTTTTAGTGGAATTTGAAAATTAATATAACACCTGTACATATTTTGTATTTTTATTTAAAGCACATTTTTACCCATGCTCTCAACATTTATTTCGGTTATGACCCAGTTAGCGAGAGTAGGACGACCACCACACGAATATTTCTTCTGAACTTTATTCCTAGGTGATGGTTGTCCTGGAAAATAGAAGAGAATGAAAGATAAAGATTATGCTGAACAAAACAAATTTTACAGATGTGCAATTCATACCAACGGAGAAAGGGAAATACATACTAGTGATGCGTGGATTCACTTACTCCCAGGTGGGAGGGAGGTTTTTCTACTGCTCGTCGAAGCACATGGGTTGCAGGGCACGCGTGCGCCTCCTTGCTGGCAAGCTAGTGCCGTCAGGAGACGCACATAACCACGCGCCGCCGTCACACGCTCGCTGTGGAAACGGTGCTTTCGTCCAGCTCCGTCCTCGCCTCCTCCCTTCACCCGTCACCTCCCCCACCGCTGCTGCGGCCGCTCTTGCCCTTCACGCGTTCAACTTCCCGAGGATTCTGCCGAAGACCGATCTTTGGCCGACAATGCCCAAGCCAGACTTCAAGAAGGACTAGATATTTCAAGTACCAAACAATTGACAGGAAAAAAAGGTATATTGTACGAATCGTCCAAACCATTTGGTATGAATGTCATTAAAGTTATATCGCAACGAGCAATAATTATTAAATAGGTTATACAGATATTGTTATTTCTTGAATTTGTTGATAGATCTCTAAATTGTATTTGGTAAGCTTCGCTTTCGGTGATATCTCAACGCTATACGTAATTCGGTGATATTTTAGATAGGCAATATTTTTTAAAGCCTTATTATTATTATAATTGACATAGTTATACGTAATGTTCTACTTAAGATGTTATTTCTCGAAGGTTTAGTTTGTATATAAAATCCTATTTTTATTATAGACTGCTATGAATTTTATGATATCTATTCAGCTTAAAAACATGTTTGAATAATTCTAAAAAGTTTCTCATTAACTCGATATACTAAATGCAGACTAAGAACTTATAGTTTTATGTGTAAAGCTCAATTCAAAGTTTCAATCCATAGTTGATTACGAAAAAGAGTAATTTTACTATGTTTTATAAGATTATATTCACGGAGAGGAAAGGAACCTCAAAACATTACAGAATTTTACGAGTAACTTTGACTGATTCTTTATTCAACCACAAGTAAACAGAAGCTATCAAGCATTAAAACGATCTCTGAAAACTACATAAGTATCATTAAAATCACGTGGTATCTCGGATGGTTTCAACATTTTTTTCTTATATTCATTTCTTGTCTTTTTCCTTGAGCTTTGTGTCCTTGTTGTTTAAAAAAAAAACAGTTTTGACTCATGTTATATTTAATAACAGAAAAAATAATGTCATATTATTTATTATGTACTTCATTTACAATCAGTTTTTACTATTGAAATAAAATTTCATCTAAGCACACCGTGTACTAGATAATTAATATGGTCCCGTAAGTAAAGGCATGATTTAACCAGATATTCTCGTCTAAGATATATGTTAGGGCTTATTTACTTAAATTTTGTTATTTTTCAGCTGGCATGGGTAGATTTATACAGACAACACGAGGGGGAATCTTGTTAGAGTTCAATAGCTACAGGTTTTACAAGAACTACGCGAATGGAAGCATCGTATCCTGGGTGTGCTGCCGTTCTCCGTATTGCAAGATGAGGATTCGCACCAGCGGGAACAAAATACTTTCATATCTTAACAATCATACCGAAAAATGTGTGCCGCATAAGCCTAATGCCTGAGTTGTCTGATCTTAGCGAAGCAGTATGTTCACTGTTTCCCCTCAATCGCGTGCTTCCTGGGGCCTATGTTAAGACGATTTCTAAACGTGTTATTTTAATAAGACGTTGCCGTTCGATCTAGCGTAAGAAATGTGCCATCTCCATCTCAAATGTGAGAACAGTAATCCATACAAGACCGCGCTTGATACAGGTTAAGCGGTCCTGGTGTGAAGTACCGACTCACTTTCGATACTATGCTATGAATACATCGCAGGATTGGTGTCAAAAAATTACAATGTTCGAAAACCGGCAACTGGGAACTCTGAAGCCAAGGGTTTAGAGCATTGACATTTTTACTTTATTTCGGTAAGAGAAATATAATACTTACGCGTTATACTTATATATGTAACTTGTGTGCCATTTGTGTGTGTTGTGTGTATTTGTTTCTGGGTTCAATAATTGTTCTCAAAATTCTGTTAACAGTATTCATATTTGTACACTTCAGTATTAAACTAGATATTTGTAATATCTAGTTGTTACACAAATAACAATGCCATATCCTCAAACAAACTTGAAAATAGTTAATATCTACTGCGGCTGGCAGTAGATATTCACTTGAGATGGATATCTACTGCACCCGTTTATTATTTTCAAGTATGTTTACTGTGACAATCTATAGTAGACTATAGTTATAAGTTGTATGGTGTAATTTTAGGTGTGATCTCATTTAAAAAGTAAAATTTTGAAATAACTTATTTTTTATACTTCTAATTATTTTTGATTAATCTTTGAAACATATAAAAATAATTTTCTACACTGATATTAAATTACAGACACAGTGTATGTAAAGACATCTAGAGGTGCAGATGCAATCGTGTTCCAAGGCGGCAAGTTCACCAAATGGTACGACGGGTTAAACAACCTAGCGACCTGGAGATGTCAGAACCGACAGTGCCAAGCAAGCCTCAAAACCAAAGACTGGAAAGTGGTGTGGTCTGTTGAACACAACCAAAACTGTCATGGATTTGGCCAATGATTTAATTATTTTTGTGATAAGTCTAGCGCTGGTGACAGAGTAGACTAAGCCAGGCCTAAGTCTGGTCCCAATCCCACGTCTTGCCAAGTATCTTGGTTATAATATTATCTAGTACTTAATTAATGTTTTGATTTTGGTGATAACACAAATTAATAAAACAAACTACAACAATTAAAACAAGTACGCTAGCCACAATCATTATCGCACAACTGCTAAGGGAAAAGGAAAGGTTATGTTTATTCTTCTTGCCTTTAGGTCGTCCGTGACTAACATACTGTTGTGAAGTCTCCGTCGTCTGAATTCGCATTTACTAGTAGGTAATACGAGCAATGTTACTTTCTTATATTATGAACGAATCGGCCCTGTACTAATATGGGTAAAAGTTCATGTTACCCATTTTAATACCAGTAGTAATACGGGAAATAATATCATTATAGCAATTTTTTTTCTTTCAGCGAAGTACATACAAACACCAAAAGGCGGTACAATGTTAATGTACAATGGATATTTGTATTCGAAGAATTACCAGAAAGGCCTGCGGATTTCGTGGAAATGTAACAAGTTTCGCTGCCTTGCCCGCATCAACTCCGTGGGAAACCAGATTATTGCTTTCAGGAACCAGCATAACCATGCTAAGGGGAGCCAGCATTGGTGGACTCAGTACCAACTTATATAGAACAAGCTGTTCAGAACCGAGCCACTGCTCATGCGTCTGAATGAAATAAAATTATATTGGTTTTATGGTCCCGTACTTAGGGTAGCTTCTTGCCAAAATGATCTGCTTGTATATCGTCTTGTGTTACGTTAACTTAGAGGTGTTGCACGCTTCTTGCAACTCTTACTCTCTCCTCTAAGTTAAAGGAGATGGATATACTGTAGTGTCAAAACTGATGATCTATTAGGTATCTAAGGACGTACGTTCTTAAAATACTTGCTTTGTTGTGAATACTTGTAGGTCATGTTAACTCTTATACAGGAAAAGCTGTCTATAGTTTTCGCAGTAGTCTAGACAAATACTAATAGGGTTCACTAAATTTAATAAGTGGTAGTTTAGATTAGATGTGCATGCCTCCAGCTTCCTCATATGGAAAATGCAGATTCTGAAAATGCCAATATTTAGTTCATATTTAGTACCATCATAGATTACAACCATAATTTAGGTGCCAAAAAAACAACGACGCTACAAGCCTTTGAAGGTGTGTTAGCTGAAGTAACATGCCACCAGCTTCCTCATTCAGTGTGGGCAAACGAGTGCTGATAGAGCTATAGAACAAACGCTAGCATTTAGTACCAGATGAGTGCACTAGGTAGCAAAATTTCCAAACCTGCAGCTAAAAAACTCTCGGAGTTATAAGACTTCATCAACGTGTAAGCTGACGTACCGTTATTTCAGCACGCACATGCTGGTTCTCTGAAACGGCTGCAGCTATAGACACGGTTGATATCTCCAGATTCAGTGCACAATTGGTGCCAAAGGTACCAAATATTTGAGGCTTCTAGGTTCAAAACTCTTTGAACTACAGGCTTTTAGCAACGTGTAAGCTGGGGAAACGTTTCTCCAGCTGACACATGCTGGATCTCAGAAACGGTAAGAGATAGAGATTCGGTTGATATCTCCAGATGTCAATATGAATTAGTGCACTTGGCACCAAAATTTTGGAGTCTCTAGGACCAATAGTTACATCACAAGAAGCAAAAAACCATTTAACGGTCAACTAATTCAAACCAGTTTTCGCTTCTATAAAAGCGCGGCGTTGCCGCTCTGCACGCTACAATAGCGAGCGAACATTATGCTTGTTCTCTGTCTGTTTTTATATCTGTCTCTGGATACAACGTGTGTTGCCAGTTCAGTTTTAGTAGGTCGATAGTTTTATTCGAGTCTTGTCAGAACAGGTATTATAGGTACGAGGTACTACTAAATAGGTACTTTATTTTGTCTAGTTTAACCAAATAAAATAGGAACCTAATTAGGAAATTGGGTTTGTATGTACTCAAATAGTTGATTTGACGACCGATGTGACGCAGCGGCCTGTGACGCAGAAGTTTGCGGGTTCGATTCCCGCCTTGGAATAAAATGTTTAAACGATCTGCAAATAATGAATCCGGGTGTTCTGGGTATTTTCTATATTTAGTAAAAAATATGTATGTATTTTTGTAACGTCAGATTTGGAATTCAAAATGGCGGAAGCAAATGATGGTACAAAAAACTGACATGGGTGTCTTTTTCGACTAATTTGGGGGTGCTGATTACGAATATCTGCTCAAATTTGAAATTCAAAATGGCGGGTACAAAAAAATGGTACAAAAAACTGACATGGGTGTCTTTTTCGACTACTTTGGGGGTGCTGATTACGAATATCTGGTCAAATTTGAAATTCAAAATGGCGGGTACAAAAAAATGGTACAAAAAACTGACATGGGTGTCTTTTTCGACTAATTTGGGGGTGCTGATTACGAATATCTGGTCAAATTTGAAATTCAAAATGGCGGGTACAAAAAATGGTACATAAAACTGACATGGGTGTCTTTTTCGACTGATTTGGGGGTGCTGATTACGAATATCTGGTCAGATTTGAAATTCAAAATGGCGGGTGCAAAGGATGGTACAAAAAACTGACATGGGTGTCTTTTTCGACTAATTTGGGGGTGCTGATTACGAATATCTGGTCAGATTTGAAATTCAAAATGGCGGGTGCAAAGGATGGTACAAAAAACTGACATGGGTGTCTTTTTCGACTAATTTGGGGGTGCTGATTACGAATATCTGGTCAGATTTGGAATTCAAAATGGCGGGTACAAAAATGGTACAAAAAACTGACATGGGTGTCTTTTTCGACTAATTTGGGGGTGCTGATTACGAATATCTGGTCAAATTTGAAATTCAAAATGGCGGGTACAAAAAATGGTACAAAAAACTGACATGGGTGTCTTTTTCGACTAATTTGGGGGTGCTGATTACGAATATCTGGTCAGATTTGAAATTCAAAATGGCGGGTACAAAAATGGTACAAAAAACTGACATGGGTGTCTTTTTCGACTAATTTGGGGGTGCTGATTACGAATATCTGGTCAGATTTGAAATTCAAAACGGCGGGTACAAAAATGGTACAAAAAACTGACATGGGTGTCTTTTTCGACTAATTTGGGGGTGCTGATTACGAATATCTGGTCAGATTTGGAATTCAAAATGGCGGGTGCACATGATGGTACAAAAAACTGATATGGGTGTCTTTTTCGACTAATTTGGGGGGTGCTGATTACGAATATCTGGTCAGATTTGATACAAAAAATTGATATGGGTGTCTGACCACCCGCCACCATATTTGCACCTGCCATTTTGAATTCCAAATCTGACCAGATATTCGTAATCAGCACCCCCAAATTAGTCGATAAAGACACTCATGTCAGTTTTTTGTACGATCTTTTGCACCCGCCATTTTTAATTTCAAATCTGACCAGATATTCGTAATCAGCACCCCCAAATTAGTCGAAAAAGATACCCATGTCAGTTTTTTGTACCATTTTTGTACCCGCCATTTTGAATTTCAAATTTGACCAGATATTCGTAATCAGCACCCCCAAATTAGTCGAAAAAGACACCCATGTCAGTTTTTTGTACCATTTTTTGTACCCGCCATTTTGAATTTCAAATTTAACCAGATATTCGTAATCAGCACCCCCAAATTAGTCGAAAAAGACACCCAAGTCAGTTTTTTGTACCATTTTTGTACCCGCCATTTTGAATTCCAAATCTGACCAGATATTCGTAATCAGCACCCCCAAATTAGTCGAAAAAGACACCCATGTCAGTTTTTTGTACCATCCTTTGCACCCGCCATTTTGAATTTCAAATCTGACCAGATATTCGTAATCAGCACCCCCAAATTAGTCGAAAAAGACACCCATGTCAGTTTTTTGTACCATTTTAGTACCCGCCATTTTGAATTTCAAATCTGACCAGATATTCGTAATCAGCACCCCCAAATTAGTCGAAAAAGACACCCATGTCAGTTTTATGTACCATTTTTTGTACCCGCCATTTTGAATTTCAAATTTGAGCAGATATTCGTAATCAGCACCCCCAAATTAGTCGAAAAAGACACCCATGTCAGTTTTTTGTACCATCATTTGCTTCCGCCATTTTGAATTCCAAATCTGACGTTACAAAAATACATACATATTTTTTACTCAATATAGAAAATACCCAGAACACCCGGATTCATTATTTGCAGATCGTTTAAACATTTTATTCCAAGGCGGGAATCGAACCCGCAAACTTCTGCGTCACAGGCCGCTGCGTCACATCGGTCGTCAAATCAACTATTTGAGTACATACAAACCCAATTTCCTAATTAGGTTCCTATTTTATTTGGTTAAACTAGACAAAATAAAGTACCTATTTAGTAGTACCTCGTACCTATAATACCTGTTCTGACAAGACTCGAATAAAACTATCGACCTACTAAAACTGAACTGGCAACACACGTTGTATCCAGAGACAGATATAAAAACAGACAGAGAACAAGCATAATGTTCGCTCGCTATTGTAGCGTGCAGAGCGGCAACGCCGCGCTTTTATAGAAGCGAAAACTGGTTTGAATTAGTTGACCGTTAAATGGTTTTTTGCTTCTTGTGATGTAACTATTGGTCCTAGAGACTCCAAAATTTTGGTGCCAAGTGCACTAATTCATATTGACATCTGGAGATATCAACCGAATCTCTATCTCTTACCGTTTCTGAGATCCAGCATGTGTCAGCTGGAGAAACGTTTCCCCAGCTTACACGTTGCTAAAAGCCTGTAGTTCAAAGAGTTTTGAACCTAGAAGCCTCAAATATTTGGTACCTTTGGCACCAATTGTGCACTGAATCTGGAGATATCAACCGTGTCTATAGCTGCAGCCGTTTCAGAGAACCAGCATGTGCGTGCTGAAATAACGGTACGTCAGCTTACACGTTGATGAAGTCTTATAACTCCGAGAGTTTTTTAGCTGCAGGTTTGGAAATTTTGCTACCTAGTGCACTCATCTGGTACTAAATGCTAGCGTTTGTTCTATAGCTCTATCAGCACTCGTTTGCCCACACTGAATGAGGAAGCTGGTGGCATGTTACTTCAGCTAACACACCTTCAAAGGCTTGTAGCGTCGTTGTTTTTTTGGCACCTAAATTATGGTTGTAATCTATGATGGTACTAAATATGAACTAAATATTGGCATTTTCAGAATCTGCATTTTCCATATGAGGAAGCTGGAGGCATGCACATTAGATTAGACCTACGAAGTGTATGACAGTTTGGAATAGAGCAGTTAATGCTTTAAACACCGAAACATATAGATCTCCATAGAACGTATTTACTTTTCTAGTCAGTATCAGTATTATATAGATCCGTTGTGTAACAAAAAATTACTATTACAAGCGCCGGGGATATTTTATAACGGTTTTTGTAACTCGCGGTCCCAGTAGTAAATCAGTTTCATTATTCGCAGTATAAGCGGCCACCATCTTCATCGGTGTTAATAAATCATTTTATTTTAGTACCAACACCGCCTGTGGTATTCGGCACGTCGAGACTTGGCCGGCCTCAGCTAAACGTGGGCCAGTACCGATACTGCCGGGTTAAGGCTCTATGCGCGGACGAAGACCCTAAGATCAGATGGAATTGCACCTATCAGCCGCGAGGATATCGCGCCAAACTTTTTACCATAGAAAACAGACTTCCATACTATTCTAAGTCATAACCATTGATTGTACATGTAGTCGCACCATATTTGATTTCGGTCTTCAGGATTTTTACTAGTTAATGTTTCTGTGATATGTGGTCATTCCAGTGAGATTCTTTTGTCTTCTTTTGAGTACATACTTATTAAGTATCAAAAGTACATGATAACCAAGAATATTTTAAATAACTTAGTTTAACTATGTTTCATAAATGTAAATCATTGCAAATGATAATGTAACTTAATTTCTGGTAAATGCTTTATTATGCTTTAACTGAAAAGGTAGAAACAAAAAATCTTCTCAGTTATAACTTTCGAAATTGATCGGCAAGTTGATATTCATTATTTGAAGTTATTTGCTGAATAAGATTAATCTATATGAGTCAATCATAAAGTTATACCAAAACGAGAATCTCACTGGAATGTCTTTCATCGGTGAATCACTCAGTAACTTTCGGTTTTGAATTTGTTTCAGATAAAATCCTTATTATACATCCTAAAAGACCAGAGTACTAAGTAGTATTAAGAGACCTAAGAGGATGTAACTGCCTGGAGATTTAAGGCCGTGAGCCTATTTTATTTCATATTATTAATATCACAGAAAGGTATGGTTAGGAAATGTGCGAGATAATATTTGATTAAATACTGATCCTAAAATCTACGAATGACAATGGTTATCTCCTGAATTGGGAAGGGTTTGTATAGAATGTATTGGTGTGTGTTGTTGGTATTGGTAAATTGGTTTGGTATTTTGGATAGTCAAATTATGGTAAAATAGTTAGAATTTTTGGTCACTTAAAAACCTGTCTTATGTAGATGTCTACAAATTTAATCATGCATTGGTAAAGTTCATTTGGTATTTTGGTTATATTTTCAGCACTGAGATTGTTACGTAACGAAGCAATTACTTGAAGACACAAGGGCACCAGCAGAAGAGAATAAAGATAATTTACAAAATATAAAAAATACCCTACGTAATATAGAATTTAACCGATCTGGCAAATTAAGATGATAAATCTCCTGGATTGGGAAGAGATGGGAAGAGAAGAGATTCTATAGAACGTAATGCTATTGGTGTCTGTGAACATATTGCTTAGTTTTTTATAATAATAATGCTGGACAGAATCTAGTCAATCAAAAGTTTTTTTCCGACTGACATAATCCTAACTAATATTATAAATGCGAAAGTAACTCTGTCTTCCTAACTAATATTATAAATGCGAAAGTAACTCTGTCTGTCTGTCTGTCTGTCTGTCTGTTACGCTTTCCCGCTTAAACCTCTCAACCGATTTTGATGAAATTTGGCACAGACAATTTTTAGACCCTGAGAAAGAACATAGGCTACCTTTTATTGCGAAAAAAAGGGATGAAGAGGTTGAAATAGGGGTTGAAAGTTTGTATGGAGTTCGTCATTTTTGAAGATAATAACTAATAACTAATATTATAAATGCGAAAGTAACTCTGTCTGTCTGTCTGTCTGTCTGTCTGTTACGCTTTCCCGCTTAAACCTCTCAACCGATTTTGATGAAATTTGGCACAGACAATTTTTAGACCCTGAGAAAGAACATAGGCTACCTTTTATTGCGAAAAAAAGGGATGAAGAGGTTGAAATAGGGGTTGAAAGTTTGTATGGAGTTCGTCATTTTTGAAGATAAACTAACTAATATTATAAATGCGAAAGTAACTCTGTCTGTCTGTCTGTCTGTCTGTCTGTTACGCTTTCCCGCTTAAACCTCTCAACCGATTTTGATGAAATTTGGCACAGACAATTTTTAGACCCTGAGAAAGAACATAGGCTACCTTTTATTGCGAAAAAAAGGGATGAAGAGGTTGAAATAGGGGTTGAAAGTTTGTATGGAGTTCGTCATTTTTGAAGATAAAACCATTACATTTTGTATTTAGGCACTAAATAAGACACAAAAAATCATTAAAAAAAAAGTTCTAGCATTTTGAAATTTTTACCAGTGTGGGGGTGAAATAGGGGTTGAAAGTTTGTATGGGCGTTCGTCATTTTTAAAGATAAAACCATGAAACTTGGTACGTAGGTCTCTTAGGATGTGCAGAGTTTTTCTACAAACGGAATTCCCGAAATTCGAACGGAACGGAACGGATTCGGAACGGGAATTACGAAGCCAAACTTTTTGTATACAAAATCTTAACCACTGAAACTAGGAACATGATATTTAGAAGTTTTGGGTGTATCAAGTTAAAAAAAATTTGGCTTTTGAAGTTAAAGTTCCTTTTAACGAATACTCTGCATCGCCGCCGCTGCCGTCGGTCGTCGTCGCGCACATTCGCCGAAGTGTGGCGGCAGGCAACGGCGCTGTCGTGTGGTGGGGGAGCGCACGAATCTACTATGCCTACCCGAACGGGCAGACACGTGAGGGCAGACGTCTTAGAGCTGTCAGGAGTGCCGTCTCATAAGCTGAGACTGAAAGTTGGGGTTACAGTTTTGTTAATGAGAAATCTCGAAGCGCCGAGACTATGCAACGGGACTCGATTGCAAATTACGCAGCTAGGACGCAATATTATTAGAGCAATTATAATGACAGGAATAGCTAAAGTTGAAGAAGTTTTGATTCCCCGCATACCCATGATCCCTACAGATTTACCTTTTCAGTTTAAAAGAATCCAGTTTCCCCTCAAACCAGCCTTCGCAATGACCATTAACAAAGCGCAAGGGCAAACACTTAAAGTAGCAGGTGTCCATTTAGAAAAAAACTGTTTTTCGCATGGCCAACTGTACGTGGCCTGCTCGCGAGTGTCGAGTCCAAACAATCTCCACATTTTAACAAATAATAACAAAACAGCAAACGTTGTGTACAAAAATGTTTTAAATTAGGTCATTTTAAAATATTTTTGTACGCAACGTGACGCTGGCCCCTGTAAGTGTCTCTTGGACAAAAGGGACCAATACATTTTCCTAGGTACTTTCTGCCACTCAATGGAATACATAGGTACCTTATACCTACTGTAAACAGATATTTTTTAATTTTTTAAAAATACCTACTCTCTTTTAACCAAATGCTATACCCAAATCTATACCGTTCTTTTAATATAATCCATAATATTCAAATTAAAAGTACGCAGACGAAGTCGCGGGTACCAGCTAGTTATAAATATATGTTTATATTGTATTCTTAGTATGTATTTAAGTATGCTATCAGTCATCTATAGTTTCCATAGTACAAGCATACTTAGTTCGGGGCTAGATGATGCTGTGTAAAAATGTCCACAAATATTTATTAATTGATGTATTGAAAAACTGTCAATGATGTAGTTAGTTTAAAAATGAATATATTAGTGTAATGGTTAGGAATTGATTATACTTAAGGAATTTTTTTTTTCTTGACATTTATTTATGTGTACAAAAATCAAGTGAACTACAACCAGTCACTGCTACAGCGATGTCGATCTATTACAAAGAAGAAGAACCTCCCTATCTATACTAGTATTATAAAGAGGAAAGTTTGTGAGGTTGTAGGGAGTAATCTCTGAATTTACTGAACCGATTTTGAAAATTCATTTACCAATAGAAAGCCACATTATTTGTGAGTATCATAGGCTAACCCGGAAAATGACAAGTAAAAATGTTTACCGCCCAACGAAATGGGCACGGGTCAGCTGGTTATAGATAATAGAGAAAATGTATAAATTTAAAACAAACGAAACTACAATTTGGTATTAATTTGGTTAAATTTGCAGTAGCAGCTGTAGCAACTAAGAAGTTCGATCCAATAAAATTTGGGATGACAAAGTTCGGGAACCCGACAATCTCCTGGGGGAACTACCGGTTTATCAAGAAACTGTGCCGGAAGACGAAGACCTGGTGGGAATGCTGTGCGAGAAAGTCACATGACTGCCGATGCGTGGCGGTTACTGTTAATGACCGTCTCATGAAGTTAAACGGATGGCATAACCATTCATAGATAAACATGATGTATAAGCCATAATGTTATTATTGACGTGATATAGATTATATATAGAAGCTTTTTAGTCCTTGTTATAGAGACAAAGTATAAACATGTATTTCACGACAAATTAATACTATAGTTTTTTATATATTAAATCTTCCACACATTGAGTATTTATAAAAAAAACATAATTGACTCTTTAATTGTAAAAATACGGAAAAATTATACAAGAATATGGCGCAAGGCTAATAATGCCTTACGCCATATTCAATAACAATGCAGTATATTAATACTGTATTTTTATTAAAAAACATTAATAATGTAGCTTATTAGGCAGGGATACATTCCAAAGTCGGAGAAATTTGACGTTTATTATTTTGTAAATAATCTGGGCTTTTAAAGTACGCTGTGTACTACACACGTTGCGTGATGTGGAATTTATATTTATATAGTTTAACTACAACATATTTCGCCTCCCTCAACACTCGGTGGTATTTATTTGGTCTATTTAATATTATAATTCATTCTGTAATGGCTGGCGGGCTAGTTTATAAATATTTCACCATTGTCTTAAAATTCTTGGTATTGAAAACGATTATTTCAGAAAACGATGTATTAAGCTAAAAATGATTGTAGATGTTGTTGTGTAGGTAATTGTGATAGCTTAAGATATGTACTCCGTGGTTCATGTAATCAATATTTCATTCAATAATTATTGTTAGTTTGTTTAAAATATCTATATGATTAAGATGACGGTATTTCACTAGCGAAACGTCGTTATATTGTCGCTTATTTTTTGGATGAAAATAAAAATAGCTAATAGTGTATGCCTCTTTTTTTTTGTATTTTGAATTTGAATGATTTTATTAAAACTGCTGAAGGTGTATTCAGAGGCACGTTCAATGATGATCTTATCTATGGTATTATTCAGTTTTAGCGTCAAGTACGGGTTATAACGGGTTTTTCTTCTTGCAGAGCCTAAGTTCGATCTCTCCCAGCGAGGGAATCTCGTCATCCAGATAGGTGAGTGGCGGTTCAATAAGCACGCCTGCTGGGGTTCTAAGGTTCGCTGGACATGCATCAAGAAGAAGAGTGGATGTAACGCAGCCATAACCACGATCAATGACGTTATTGTAAAAACTCTAGGAAAGCATAACCACTAGGGTTTCTTGCAGGTTTTCTGTACAGCTAGCGTCTATTGTGAATACTAAAGTACTATAGCATTTCGAACATGGTCCAGCTGCGCCAAAGCACTATTACCCGGTCCACGTACGCTTATAGTCCGGTTCGTTGCCTGTCAGATAAATTTCACCTCATTGGTTATTGTAAACTGTCACTGTAACATTAGCCAATGAGATGAAGGCTTAGCTGATATGCAATCATTGTCAGCGGTACTAACGGACATTTGTAAGATATTAGAACTGGACATGAGTGATGCGCTTGACGGTCCGAAACGGCTCCGAAAAAGTAGTTTTTTTTCTATTAAGAATTACTATTGTATGAGAAAGGTTCTTTGTCTTTTAACTGACGACTTGTGCACCGCATCTTAAGGTACATTTCAGAGAATCTACAAAATCTAGATAAGCGGATTTAGTGAGCGGTTAATGTCCGGCGTATTTTGTTGACTATTAGGTACTATTAGTTGATTATTAGTGATCAGTCAAATAGGAAATATTTTAAAGTAAGCATCGTATCAATGCTCATCTGAATCGAAGTCCAAGCATCGGTTTGACAGTCTAGATATAAAATAAAAAAAAAACATAAAAAAATAAACTTATAAAGCCACATAGCGTAAAACAGCAAGATGGTAATTCCGGTCTAGCTAGAAAGGAGACGTAATTTCAGTATGAGTTATGGAATGCTGAGTTTTTTAAAGTCGACAAGCAAGTCAAATGACAAAACGATTTTGTTTTATGTGATTTATTGACTCAAAGTCAAAGCCAAAGTCAAAACGTATTTATTCAGTAATATCCGCAGGGATCACCTTGAAAGCTAGGTGAATCTAAGCGCCAGTTCCATGCGACCAAGCCTAGACTTGCTCGTTACTCTCCAGAGCGTTTACAGTAAATTCGTTCCGAAGTACCCGTTCGTACCTACCGTACAAATTGAATCAGTAGTTTTATAACGAACTATGTTAGGAGTTCTGTTTCAAGTTCAACTTGTAATGTGCTAACATTTCAAGTTGAACTTAAACCCTTTTAGATTTTTTATTTAGTATAGAGGCCTTAATATATAAGTAGCTAATAAATAATTAAAGAAGTTGAATTTTGTGATTCTTTGTTATAGCGAATCTCGTGGTAGGTAGTTATGGTGTTGTTTGCAATGCCTTGTTTTTTGAAATTAAAATTGTTTTAAACCAAGGTTTAAACCACGTTTTATGTTATATTTATTGATAAAACTTATACAACATCATAATCTAAAACCGAACGTTTTAAATTAGAAACTTAGTACTGATAAAAGCCATCAAAATGTATTATTACCTACACATATTCTATACATGTAATCGTATGCTTAGATAATTGTTACATAGCTTTAATTTATAGATCATTGTCTGTGAATTTGTACTTAATTGTTAGTTTATAACGTTTTTAAATATGTCGCTAGATTTAGAGTTTTTGAATAAATTATTAAAATTAAAAGTGTTTGATTTCATGCTGCTTCTTAGGGTATATTTTCCTTCTTTTTCCCAGGTAATAAAATAATCAAGATTTCTGTTGATATCTGTTAGATACTTTAGTAGATAGTACAGAATCTCGTGAACTCTATAACTAATTACGAGGTTGAAAGTGAAGGTTAAAGGTAATAACGAATAATAACATGCTTAATAAATAATAAAATATATTACGTTAGGTAGAAATATACTAACATAAGTTGTAAATTTCAGATCTGAATCCAGTATTCGCTCAGTCGCAGCGTGGAAATCCTGTTATAATGATCGGACAGTACCGTTTCAATCGAGTCAATAAGTACGGCAGTAGAACCAGATGGGTGTGTGTGAAAGCAAAGGCCGGTTGTAGAGCATCACTTCATACGACGGACAACGCTATAGTCAGAGTATGGGGTTTCCACGACCCCCTGGCTCACACCAGCGCTAACCGGTATCTTCCCTAGCACGATGACACGTCAGATAATACAAAGAGTATTTGACATTATTCTCGAAAATGCGAGGAAGATGTCGCATGTGACATAACCTAGAGTCTTGGTTCCTATAAAGTGGTGGCTATTACATTACAGTCATATTGGCAGCTAGTTTGTAAGGTAAACAGTTGAGATTTGTGATTTTGCCAGAACGGCGCGGCTGACATATTGACTGACGCTGCTTTCAAGGCTCTAGAGTTTGACGTTGAATTTTCGTGTGTCTGAGATAAATCTCACCTGGAGGTTCGTTTGTTTCATCATGCGCCTACAAAATGTGCTTTACAGTGAAAGCTCTGCGCACAACCAGTCAATGTTTGATTTCTCTCGGTTTGTACATCTTTAAATAGCGCAAGCGCATGATGAATGAACATCAAAGGTGGTTTAAACACGACACCGCTTTCTACGACAGAGTGGCAACAGTCCACACGCCGCTTAACCGCGTGGAAAATCCGATGCGAAATGGCAAAATTACTTAGAGCCGTATAAAATCTAGGTATGCACAACCACGTACTGGCCCACCGTCGTCGTAGCCGCCGCGATGCGACGTACGGAGCCGCGTGGCTTCCGCCTAATAGCAACACTTCTACTCATTAACATAATATAGATAGATCAACAAACAAAGTTAGTTTTAATTTAGTGCGATTTTATTCAAGAAATCAAGAAGTATAGTGGCAAACTCGTAAAATACCTAATTTTATTTAGTTGCAGTAAATTACAAAGTGGTATTTAGTATTAACTTGATCGGCCAGATACTGCATTTATTAAACAAATATATTTACAAACTTATTTATGCGCAGTCGCGTAAAGCTATACTTCTTTGGAATCTCCCAAAATCATGACAAAACGGTGCTTCTTCCTTTTGATGTTGCTATCTTTGAGGCTCCATCATTTCGGTGGTGAATATAATATCAAACATTATTTACCTAGTTATAAGCAGTATTTTTATTAAGGGTGGGTTAGTCGGTAAGTGTTACATTAAAGCCGTATGTTATAGTATTGGTAGAATGAAGTAATGATCTATTATCATTATCATTAATGTAATAAAGATAACGTGCTCTTAAAACGTTTACGTGAATTAATAAGTTTCGGTGGTGGATGAAATAGCTTTTATTCAATGGATTTCATAATCATGAATAGTATTTTAACTTAAATATTTTACTACTTACAATTATTAATAAATAAACTTAACTATTTATAATATTATTTGAGTTTTTTTTCTTTTGGCGTTGATATGATAAAACTTATAAGATAGTTTAGCATTGCAAACTTGAATCTTTGTGCATGACTATTGTTACATAGATATTGGTTTATCTTTATTTTAAGTATAATTGTTAAATACTATGGAAATAATGAGCATGTGTGAAGTTTATTGTTTGGGCGTGCCCCTGACTGGCCCCTTAAGCATTAGCAAGGACCTTATCCACTCAACATCGGGTGGTTTTCCTGTTTTTCTCATTAGTCTTTTTTACCATAAAAAAATAACCCTAAAGTATAAAAAAGGATCTAAAATGGAGGTAATTGTGTACTTATTACAGTTGTGTGCCTCTTTTCTTTTCACGATGATGATGAATTTAAGCCTTCTTTATCTGATATTTAGCGATCTACTGTCATTGGTCCGTCGGGTCGCCCCACGTTTGGTTGTGGCCACCAGAACTATTACTATGTCTATAAAACCAGTGCCACACATGTAAACGGCCCGCGGTGGCATGTGTGGGAGTTCCACCAATTATGAACTTTTTTATAAAAATAGTTTTTTTAATGCCAATTCTGGTGGAAAAGCTTATGGCCCACCTTATGTGTGGTGGTAACCATTACCTATAACAAAGTATTGCATTGTAGGTCACGCACGTTATGTACGTACCCTACGAAGCACTACCCTGTGTCTATCAACCTGAGCCATACTGGTGTTAAACCTCATGTGCTTGTAATTTCACCAGCACCCACACCCTTCACACCGGAACACAGCAATGCGAGCATCACTGCTTGGCTGTTAAAATAGGTACGGTGGTAGTAGGTACTTCCCCGGGTGAGCCCTTTCACAAAAAGCTCTATTACTAATATTTAAATAGTAAATATCCTATGTATTTCAGATGTTTTGGTAGAAGAATACAAGACATGCCGTGGCACGGTGATGCTCCTGGCTTACGGGTATCGTTTCTCTCGAGAAAATGTCAGAGGCCTGAAGACCAGGTGGCAGTGCACTCAGAAATCCAGGACTAGATGCAGGGCATATATTACTACCATCGATGGACAGGTCATTAGGCACAACTTTTCCCATAACCATGGTTCAATTTCTACTTAAAAATACTGTATGAAACATACCTCGTAGAACCTCGTAGCAAAGGCTAACATCTCGTATCACGTAGATACGTTCGATTCTTTGCGTTTCATCAGCAGCCTGTACATAGGCCACTGCCATAGCCATTGACAGGCCGATTGGAGTGTCGGTGTTAGGTAAACAGAATGCTGCCGCCCATCTCTTTGTTCGCCTCTTACGACCTCATACTCTTACGCCCATGGGAGGCAATGGAGCGGTCCTATCCTAAGTTGGGTCCGTGGCTACCTCTTTGACTTTGAAATAGTTATATTTTTTCAACGTAATCTTTGAAATTGCTGTAGAATAAGAATAATATTTTTACTTAAGGTTAAACAAGTCGGTACGTTGTCCATACAAGCGTTACAAAATTTAGTACTAAATCTTTCGACGCTTGTAACTTTCAAGGTAATCTGATTTTACCGTAGCATATAGGGTAACGTACCTAGATAATGGCAAGATAATTCAGTATCAAACTTAACTTCGGACGCACGTTAATAAATAGTAGACATTAAACACTTATAGCGTTTGTATGGACAACGTACCGACTTGTTTAACCTTAAGGGGAAAACTGGGACCAATATAAAATATAATTACTGTATTTTTAGCTTTATAAGATAAAATATAATTGAGTACGTAATTATAACATATTCAGTTAGTACTTACCTATATATTATTTACATTTATTATTTAAATATTTGTGAACATTTTACATAGCAACATCTAGCCCAAAACTGAGCATAGCTTGTATTATGGGAACCAGATAAGTTTTAGAATCCATAAATACTTTTTGTAAATATAAACTTGTAAGAATATGATGAGAACACCCAGACAGAGAACAAACATGTTCATTACACAAATGTTTATCCTCGGTGGGGATCGAACTTACAATCTACTACAAGCTTTTTGTGAGTTACTTTTTATAAAGTTGTTATATTTGTTAATAAATAAAAAAAATGGTTTTATCTGGCTTTTTAAATTAGTTATCTACGTTGTTTTTGACATAAAGTAGTGACTACAGATTACTCATTACTTGTCTTGATTAGTTTCATACATTTTTGTATTTTTTTTAGTGTTATGGGTAAATACAAGTCGCGGTACACCAATGCTGATGTCTGGAGACTATCGCTTTGGCAAGTCCTACGTGTTGGGACGCAAGACCCGGTGGCAATGCACCACACGATCGCGCACAAAGTGTACTGCCTTCGTTGTTACTGATACTGAGCTCCGAACCATGCTCCGATCTAACCTCACTCATAATCATTAGTATTAAAGGGCTATAGATCTCACCAGTGATCTAGTGGAAGCCCGTCCTTCGATCCTGATGTTGCGGGTCCGAGCCCAGACATGCACTTAGCTTTGCACGTATTGCCCATGTGTTACTTGTGGATTGGGAACACTAGTCTACAGGAAACACTCCACAATTACACCGACACTGTCACACACAGACGCCTCCCAGTTAACGCTCCTTCTTACCAAAGAGTCTCCGTTGTCATCTCCTTCCTGTCAACTGCACAAGCAGTAGTTCGTACTTAAGTGGTGCCTTTGTACTGTACAAGTTGCTAATACACTCTTTTTTGTACGATGTAGCGTCTTCTGCGCTCCTCGATGGTCCGGTAACACTACGCTGTCGGAAATGGTCAAACAATAACACCAGCTCTGACCAAAAAAAGTGTTACCAAAAGTGTTATACTGGGCAAGCTTTACTCCAAACTCTGTCCCTTAAGTCTGATGTTATAATACTACTACTAATAATAATAGCAATACTTAAGGCTCTAATAGGCATACATGGAAAGATTTCTCGGACACTGTACAAATCTTTCTACAGTAGATGCAAAGTCTACTTTTCTTATTCTTGTTATCATGTGTATTTGTCTGCTCTTCGAGCAATACGGTTTGCTTTGGAAAATGTTGGATCTTTTTAGGCAAATCTTTAATAAAATAAGATATATACTAGTTTTAAGCTTATTTTATCAGTACTGAAATAAACCTTAGCATTTATCTGCTAAAACTTGTTAGGTGTGACCGTCTTATGTACTATTTAAACATCACATAATGCCATTGCTATTACAGACGCAGTGCAATACCACTTGTAAGGGCAATCCTCGGTAGACGTGGTCTGTGAGGTAATGCAATTGTTACAGGTAAAGGTAACCGCTCAACATTAGTTAGGCCATCTGCCTGTTCCATTCTTTTTGGTAAAAAAACAATGTAGTTACTTATATACTGTGGATTCGTAATCGTATGTCGTGACGTCTATGCGGTTTCCAGTAACCAGAATAAAGACTGATCGCGGTACATATATGCTGATGGTGGAAGGATACCGGTTCTCGCAGTGCAGCGTGGCTAACACCAAGAACCGGATTCGCTGGCAATGCTCCATCAAGACCAGAACAAAATGCCGCGCTTCCATGATCACTCTGCAAGATTACATTATAAGGGCCAATCTGGAACATAATCACTGATATTATCTATTGCATACATATGATTTTTAGTTGAACGACTATTTTGTTATGTTTCATAAGTTTATAGGAATGTACTTACTGCGATCATATAATTTGCGCAAACAATCAACACGATAGCTCACGTCGCTCGTCGCCATGGTGGGAATTATTACGGATGACACGGAGGAGTTTATTAATAGCGTAGAAAAAGGCTTGCCCTTTACTTAAGAGCCTGAAAGAGTATTCAGATATAAATCTGAAAAAAAAACTACGGGAGAAAGTGTGTATGGAAGTCGTATCTGGATGGAACTAGACACGAAAACTAAAAGAAAACGAGGTAAGTTTCGTATTTATTTATTATACTTTGTATTTAATATACTAACAATTTATACTTTGTCGTATTCCCATGGTACAGAGCCTTGTACAGAAGAATACAGAGTGCCTTACAGAGAAATAAAAAAATACGTCAAGTACTGGCGGACGTTTACACCATCGCTAAAGTTTCTACCTTTGTTGTCATCATGAGATATCAAGTTTTCAAAAAGCGTATCTCTGAAATGTATTTCATCTTTAATTCGGACAACGTCATGTATAAAACAGAACATGTTCTTACAATTTCTCTTATAGTCGTTGCTTCAATTTGGTATATAAATGAGAGGGCATTGAAACTGAACCAGTTGCTTTCTGCTGCTATCTGTAACAAAAAAAGTCTTTATTTTGTTTACAGGTGCAGAGTTCTAGAAGAAATGGCCTAACATGAGAACCTGCTTTTCAAGAGAATTTAAGGCTCAACAAACAAAATCTGGCCAAGCGGCAAAGAAACGCGAAAATATCGGTATTTTAAAAGTACCTTTTTCTAAAACCTTTATTGGCCTTACGACCTACTGATGGTAATGTCAATTCCGTGTTCATTGAAGACGAAAATGGGACTCAAACATCCGAGACTATGGCCGCAAATGTATCTATAAGAAAGAAAAATACAAAAAATAAAAAAGTTAACCCACATTCGAAGTCTGAAGAATCTTTGCTGAACATACTGAAGGATAATTTTGATGAAGACAAACATTTTGTGCTCTCTTTAGTTCCTACTTTACAGTCTATGACAGACGATGAAAAATTTCAAGCCAAAATTAAAATACTGCAAATATGTCGAAGAATAAAAGCCAACAGATAACGCGTCCGATCTTCCGTAACACTTCCTGCACCAAACGTCCTTCACGTTCCTACCTTTTCATGCACCTAACAATTTCTTACAATACACTTCAACAAACAATTTCTTCTCCTAAATCAACATGCTGGAACCTCCAGCACATGCTGGATGCATATTTCGCGAAGCAACATTGAATCTTCCAAGTTAATATCAAAGATTCCGGATCCGAACATATTCGACAGTGCCCATCTATTAGTCCTCAACACTCCTTGGATAGTTTGCAAAGCTATAATTATTAAATTATGTAAGTGTTTTTTTAATTTCATCAGCATCACTTACCTTAAAGTAACACTTAATCTTTCTTCTACTGATATGGTGCAACTCCATCTTGTATCACGACGTTGAATATGAGATTCCATTAAAACTTTCGTCACTCATTCTATAATATTTAAAAAACTTATCTAGGTGCTCTTCTAGCTTAGAATGTAACGTATGAAATATTCCACAAGATAATCTGTCACTGAGTATAAGATGTACACAGTATCTCGTTTTGTTATCTCTTTTAAAATATTTATATAGCAAAGCACAAACTAGAACTTTCTTCTTTCTTGTTAACGCTTACCTATAGCATGTAAAAAAAAAAAAAAAAAATGGACATTGTATGTGGCAACTTGTCTTGAACGTTGCCGAAAGAAGACTGGTCGACTTGTCTAGGAGATAAAATAATCAACGATCGAAGACGATAAGAAATAGTATATAGATGTATATAATAGTATAATAAATAGTTTAATTGTTTTCGAAGACGTTGGATAAGCGATACAACACAAAACAAAATATGTACAACTATTGTTAAAAGTAATGCACCCACATATGTACAAACAATAGATTTATTTGGTACTAGATTCACTATTGGATTTAAATGTACGCAACTTACAATGTAAAAATTTTATATACCTGAAATGCCAGTCAAATTCATCACAAAAAATCTCAGTTATAATTTATTTTAATGCAAGTCTGTACTAAATCATATAAAAGTAAGTATTATATTTATTGATTGTGTATTAGCTAGTAGAATAAATTATATCAAAAATTTGATTGTGTTTTACTACAAATTGATCTACATTGTCAATCACAACTAGCAATTGAAGGTGATGAATGAATTGAGATATCTGACTGATGATATTTGACTGATAAACTGCGCAAATGTCTAATCTAAGCTCGCGTAAGTATTTTCTTGAAAATAAAGAATATAATAAAATAAATGTAACAGCTAAAAACTTACAGATGTATCCTTCGAAACAACTAAATCCGGTAACCCTGTGATGTTGATAGGCCGGTACCGATACAACTACGTGACCAAGTGCCGAGGGCCGCGCGTGCGTTGGACGTGTGTCAGGTATTCAGCAGGCTGTCGCGCCTCCGTCATCACCTTCGAGAACAGAATCATCAGGCATTTGAATAAACACATACACACGTAGAGTTAACAATACGTATTGCAAAGCGGGACTGCTCACCACTCGGGACGCTTGCCTGTACAGTGTGTTTGAGCGTATTAAGGTAACGTCCAAGCGACTGCAGGTTAGGGTATTTAATACAAAAACTATAAACGAAGTTTCGTATCATCGTTTTGTGTTACACTGCAAGAAAACTCGGTAACTGGGACATCAAATATAAAAATTTGATTGTCTGATCGACACTAGATTTTTGCATTTGCATTTTGTCTATGAAGATGTTGGTGAGCCGGGGGTTAGTTGTGGGCTGCCTTCGCCCGCTGCATTTCCACGTTAATGCACAGAAATGCAGTGTTTGCAACTCTGTACGGTATGTGAACCGTACAGTAATCGATTAGCAGCGCATTTCTATCGCATGCAGCGCAGTTTAACTCAAAACGATCATAAGAACCTACGTTTATAGTTTTCTGAAGAAGACACTCAGGTCTTATCTTGATAAATATGTCAACTGCGTTAATTTCAGTATGGGTCGATTGTGTGAGTCCCATCGCAATCACAATTAAATTTTTTTGACGATTGAAAATATTAAGATTGAACCCGTCAATATTACCATCATCATCAACATGAGACAAACATTGTAATAAAATAACACTCCTGGGATACTTCCGTAGTTTTTGATACCCACCGACGTGGAATTCTGTTTATTTAAATTCTTATAATACTTTGAAGTATTATTTACGTGTTTTTATAACATAGGTTTCTTAAAATAAGGGATTCAAAACTAGCCGGTTGCTCGTGCCTTTGACCGCTTAGACTTTATTTACCTTTAAGTCTAAAATATTAACCCTGGAGCCCTCTTTAAGAAATCGTAGAATCGCTGAAAGCGAATAACAATGTCTAGGTCTTCAGGATTTTGAGTTTACTTGTTTTATTATATTTTTTTATAATCAAGTAAAAGCTTATACAAGACCAATTTTTAATAATTTGTGTAAAATACATATTTTATGTGACATTAGATTGACTTTTATTGTTCATTGTGACATTGTACATTGTGAATACGAATGTTGCCACTACCTCAAATATTCACTTTTATTGTAGAACCCTATTTTGATACAACAAGGTCTGGAAATCCAGTCCTGGTGTGGAAAGGATACCGGTATAACTGCCGCGCGATGACCAAGGGACCTAAAGCACGCTGGACTTGCAACAAGAACCCGTCCGGCTGTCGCGCGTGTGTCATCACCGTTCATGGAGATGTCATCACTGAGACCGGCTCTCATAATCATTGATATCAAGCAGAGTAGCCTTAGTACGGCAAGATCATCGTGTACACTCGCACGGTCGTTGCAAGACAGACTAAAATAAGTTTAAGGTTACAGTTTTAAGTTAGTACCATTTTTTATTATATCTGTGGTATACATTACGAGTTTGTAATCATACGCCTAACGCCTACTCCTCGTCTCGGAGTAACGCATCAATATTCAAGAAACATTGACCTCAAATTTAGATTTTTTATTATAAGAATTTTCAAAGTTAATTTGTTTTGTCTCTACGCCTCAACACAAACAAACTCTCCAAATTTCAATTCTCTTTGGCCTGTAGTTTAGTCGGTGTGTCCTTTTTCTAACTGCACTATCTTAAACGATTCTTAACGACTCTTATAAACGTAAGTACGAGTAGTATTTTATTAAAATGATTCCTTTTACAACAAAACGTTTGCATCATCTTCGAAACGATGTCCTAGTAAAGGATTACGTAAAGTCACAGTTGTATAGTTATATTTTGTTTTCAGGCCCCCATTTTCACACGACGAAAGCTGGCAACCCAGTTCTTATATTCCAGGGGCACCGATATAATTGTGTTTTGAACTATAGGGGCCCTAGGCTACGTTGGACTTGCATTAAGCGTAGACATGGGTGTCGAGGGATCATATGCACCTACAATGATGAAATCACTACAGTTACTTTACATAACCATTGATAGTTACCTAAAATACAATATTATAAGATAAGTTCTTACGATACGATACAGCTTTCTGAGAATTTTAATTATACTTCTTTAAATATTATGTTTATAATGAAGCTAGAAAATATTTTAATTCTTAGTTTTTTTAGATAATTTACATAAAACCCATATTTTATGTGATATAAGACTGACACTTTTGTACTAAGTTGTACACATACGAATGTTGCCAAAGTTGGGCATTTGCTTCAATATTTACTTTTATTTTAGAGCCTTATTTTGATACAACAAAGTCAGGAAATCCAGTCCTAGTATGGAAAGGATACCGGTATAACTGCAGCTCGATGAACAAAGGACCTAAAGCACGCTGGACTTGCAACAAGAAGCGATCGGGTTGTCGCGCGTGTGTCATCACTTTTGACGGAGATGTCCTCGCTCAGACAGGCTCTCACAATCATTGATATCAACGCAAGGAGTGCGATAAGATCATCGTGCATGCCTGCGCGGTCGTTATAAGACATAAAAAGATTAAGGCTTACCATTTTAAGTTGGTACAATTTCATATAACCTATATCTGTAGAATATATTACGAGTTTGTAATCATACGTCTAACGTGCATCGTTTTGAAGTAACACGTCAAAACACAAAAAATATTGAATTTAAAGTTAGATTCCTTATTATAAGAATTTTCAAAATTTAAGTTGTTTAACATCTACGCCTCAACACAAACAAACTCTCCAAATTTCAAGTCTCTACGGCCAGTAGATTAGTCTCTGTCGGTAATGACAGACAGACTAACGACTCTTATAAAAGTAAGTAGAAGTAGTATTTTATTGAAAATCATTCTTTTTACTGTAAAAAGCTTCTATTTTCTTTGAAACTTAGACGTAGGCTGACAGTTGTATATTTTTGTTTTGGTTTCAGGTCCGAGTTTTCATACAACAAGGGCTGGCAACCCAGTCCTTATATTCCAAGGACACCGATACAATTGTGTTTTGAACTGCCGCGCGATGAACAAGGGACCTAAAACACGCTGGACTTGCAACAAGAAGCCGTCGGGTTGTCGTGCGTGTGTCATCACTATTGACGGAGAGGTCCTTGCTCAGACAGGCTTTCACAATCATTAATATGAAAGTAAATAGTAACCTTAGTACAATAAGGACATCGTGAAAACCAGCGCGGTCGTCACAAGACAAACCCTCTAAATAACTTTAAGCTTTAAAACATTTTGTAAAAATCTTTTGATAATCCGAGTCATATTAATTTACGAATAATGTTAATTCCTAGGCTTGGAAGACATCCCCTTTTATATTTGTTTACCTACTCTCCTAGGGAGGTCTGAGGGAATATAATGTTGCGTAATGCTTCTTGCACCCAACCATACTTGAATCATTAAACATAATGTTACTTATAAAATAAAAAAATTGTACATCCTTTTTCGTTGATAGCTTAACTTTGCTTAATCTGGAGAGATAAAATAGGGCCTGGATTTAATTGGTCTATTGAGAGATGCGCATGACTGATATGTACCTATCAAGACTTGACGCGGATTACCGAATTGATGCTCTTAAAATCAGTGCGCGACAAAGAATACCTAATTCTTATCGTCAATATCAGCTGTTATTGATGTTGCTCACTGGTTACAGCGGTAGATGCGATGTTTACAACGACAAGAGCTGGCAACCCTGTACTGATAATCGATGGATACCGCTTCAACCGGGCCAGGCTGGCCGCTAGGAACGGCGCCCTTCGATGGACGTGCTCAAGCAGGGCTCTAGGCTGCCCGGCCAAAATCGTGACCTGTGATAATGAAATCGTTACTTATACTAATATCCACAGCAATCATAGGCGGTTTGGTAGACCTGCAATGAAATAAATCCTTGCATTAATAAATATTTATTTATTTATATAAAGGAAAGAAAACAAAACCTAAAAAAATTACTAAATTGTGACAGAAGACCAATAACAGGTTTTTATAGAGATTACAGGAACAGATACATAACAAAAAGTATCAAAACAGAAATCTTGTAGCACTAGATATTCAATAAAAAGAATATATTTTGTAGTGTAATAATTCGTACTTATCAGAAATCGGAGTAATACTACTGATATAGAAAATATAGTTAAGTTATAGTTAAGATATAAAAACATGTGTTAATAAACAAAAATTTACTATGAGTAAATTAGGTAGGTAATAATCGTCATTCAGTGTGGCAGGGCAGTACAGACAGCATGTTTTAGAGGCATCCGAATGTTGGTGATTTGGATCAGTTAAGCTATCTATAGATTGACTTCTGTTGGTAGCTGAACTGTCTGACTTATAATTTGTAAACATATGCACTTAATTAATATTCTTTACTAACTGCCCGCGGCTTCGCTCGTATGCTACCAAGAGGGCCTAGGTAGATAAACAATGTTCATTCGATTCGATGCCTATACATACTATTCTATATGCGTAGGCAATAGACCATGGGACCACATAACCAAGTTAGCTTTCTCCCCCACAGACATGAAGTGCCTAATAAAAGGCCTGAGATAATCTAAGAATCTGGTTCTCTTATAAAAGCATTTTGCAGAAACAAGTGCAACACACAGAGGACGGGCGCGTGGAAGACACCCGCGTTTTCTCTGTTGCGTTGGATACATACGAACAAGATGGTTCGTATTTTAGCTAAAATGATAGTCAGGCCACTGAGAACATCCTTAGTAAGTAAGACAGTTGTAGGTATTGTAAGTTGATTGCGGCGATTGACGCGTGTTCAACAGCAAAGCCCTCGTCATTTTGTAGATTTCTCATGCTTTACTTAATATATAATAGCACAGCTAACGTAGTTTGAAGCGTAACATACACAAAGGAGGGTTAGGTGCGTTCAGGACGCAGTTATTACGTTGAATTAATAAGGACTAAAACCGACCCGCGCATTACACGCACCCGACCCGTGACCGCTCCTTGTGTGTGGTACCTATGCTAAAGGATTTCATATTTATTCAATGCTCTTTGCCCAGAGTTTATACAATTATCGAAAATTGAATATAATTGAATGAATTAATAGTTGTGATATGGTAAGGCATATTATTAACAAACATAGGTTTAACAAGTATTATCAAGTATAGTCATGGTATATGATTTGTCCAATCCAGATAATAAATAATAAGCAAAGGAAAATACAATACATTCAATCTTTATACAATTCAAATAAATCTTTTTTTTTAATGGACTTCCTTCCTTTCCTTTGTATGTGCTAACTACTTCTTTATAAACTTCAATCTCCAATGTACCCCTTTATGGTTTGAATCTTAAGAGTTATTTTCTTAGTACAGGTGCTTTTTAATATAAAAAGATGTATCTTGTAAACTTTATGAGTCCATTCCTGATGGGATGAGATCTGAAGGTTGCCTGATAAAGATCAGTCAGACAGATTATAAACATTTTCAGATGACGGTCCTGCGGTACCGGTGTTCACGGAAACCCGGTTCGGCAACCCGGTGATAAAGCTTGGTGAATACCGGTTCAATCGGTGTACGATATCCGGAGACGGCCGACGGAGGCGTTGGGTTTGCAGTAAAACGGATCTAGGGTGCCGAGCAGCTATAATCACTCTTGACGATGTCATTGTAAAGACATCCAATGAACATCAAAATCATTGATTTGTGTACGTTATTTTATGCTTTCAAAATGTTTCAACATTTAAATGAAAAATATTGCCGAATCCGAAGCTGCATAGCTTAAGCACTAGTGACACATCTATTTGCCAATTTTGTAGTCTTTCTTACAAGCAAAAGTAATTATTCGTAGATTACACTATGTGAATAAGTTTTGTGCTGATAAACGAGTAATGGAATTCATTAAATTTAAGGTACTTAGGTATAATATTAAATAAGATATTATTAAAAAAACGTGTGTTCCTTGTACTGTACCTATGTGTTCTATGTCAAGATTAATGTTCTCCGTTTTATGGCATACTTGTATTTAAATAAATATTTTCTATATGAATATTATTTAATTCACCTTTAGGATTTATTATTATTATTACGTCCTAACCTTTAGGCTTTATGAAACCTTGTTATAATGTCAACCTCGGGTGCCAGGAAGAGATGTACCAAGGCACCCAGTCTTTCTTTAGTTAGTTTGATAACTCACCTATTCAAAAAATGAATGGTTGGATAGGTTTAGATAAAATAAATGTTTCAGGTAGTGGTTAATACTGGTAACGGAAGTTTGGAGGCCGCAGCCATGGCTTATGATCACTAGAACCGGGACCAACGTGCCGTCCAGTACGGAAATGCTCAATGTAAATACCATAAACGGCCACCTATCCAAATGATGACCGCTACTGTACAAAATCCGATAGTATCTATCTACGTATTTTTACTATTGATTAACAAAACAATTGCTGTAATTTCAGTAACAGTAGAACAATCTGACTTAGAAGAATGTCATTTCATCCCAACTAGAAGAGGAACGTCTGTTTTATTACGTGCAGGATACAAATATTATTTAAAGAGGAAAAACATGAACGGATCAGGAGTTTGGCGTTGCACTGAAACAGCTAGTGGTTGTCGTGCCATTTTAAATCTTAGTGCTTCCAATATAGTATTAAGAGAAGATGAACATAACTGTGAGCGGGATGTGTTTAGAAACAATATTATAAAACAAATAGACAGCATATTAGAAGACAGTGGTATCCGACGGCGATGCCACATACATACTAGTATATTGTAACTCTGTTAAAAGGATGAGTTATTGGTAATGGACACAGATAGCACAATATCAGAGATGTGAGAAGAATAACACTGCAACGATGCCAGATGGCAGATATGGCAGGGTGGTAGGTACTTCTCCGGACTTGCCTTTTACAAAAAACTCTACTACTTGTTCTTGTTCGCTTCCCTCTTGTTTTCTATTTTTTTAGAAATCAGAGACTTGTATATAAGTCTAGGCCGAAATAACAATTAACGACCTCGATTAGTTAGAAAGGTCTCGCCTAGTCCTTTTAAATTACTATGGAATGACTCGCTTCTACCTCGTTCTTACAATAAATAAATATTTTTGGATATTTTTACACAACATCATATCTAACACTAAACTAAGCACAGCTTGTTCTATGGGTACCTGATGACTGATGGAATACTACTACAACATTACTCGACCGTCATTTGTTATGCTTGTTTCTTTTTTTTGGTAGTTTTCAAAAGCCAATAAATAAAATATATTATGATTAGAATATTTAGATTGTTTATCAAAATCAGAAGTGTTGTTTCATCAATATGCAATACACATCTATAGATATGAATCTTTCTTTCAGGCCTTTTTTTTAGCAGAACAAAATTAGGCACTCCTGTTTTGTTATATGGTGGACACCGGTTCAATCGAGCTAACCTACATTGTAAGGCGTCCAAAGTGCGCTGGCTCTGCATCAAGAGACCCTCAGGCTGCAAGGCCAGGGTTTTCACAGTCGAACGCAGGGTTATCAAAGTTTTAGATGAGCACAACCACGCTGCCCTTCCCACAGACATGACTTAGTATTAGTAAGCCTGAGCAAAAAAATCATTTTGCAAAGAGTAATACAAGCTGCAATGGTGTCCAAGCTACTCAGGACGCTGCCGATGTAAATTGCAAAATGGTTAAAGCGAAAGCTGCACGCTCAGCTTAACGCATGACAAGAGCAGGCACTCAGGCCTGCCAAACTCTTTATTGTTCTTTTCGATTTGTCATGATTGTACTAAAACCTATAGCATAGTACCAGCTTACTTTCTCAGCCTGGTCAGTGATGCAATGATGTAGAACCTGATGTTAAGTGGTAACCATTACCTATAACAAAGCATTGTCTTGTAGGTCATGCACGTTAGATACGTGCCCTACGATCCACTACCCTGCTACCTGAGGCATACTGGTGTTAAGCATGTGCCTGTAATTTCACCGGAAAACACACCCTTCAAACCGGAACACCTCAAAACGAGCATCACTGCTTAGCGGCAGAAATTGGTACAGTTAACTCAATCTACATATTATATACATATATATATTGTTATTTATTTATTTATTTTATTTTTTTGCGAGCGTTTTTTGCAGGGACTTTGACCCTTGTTTATACTGATTCAGTGTTCTAGTGGTTATTGTATAATTTATGTTATGTGATATAACTGAATGTTAAACAAAAAAGTTGCTACAGTGTGAATATATGAATATGATTAAAATAATTAAGAGATAAAATTTGTTCGTTTATTCGTATCGTCATGTCACTTTGTCAGACTGAATACACTATATTTCGGGGCATGGGTTTGCCATAGTGCTGTTCTTAGCATGTGAATTGGTGACCGCAGTATTCGTGTGGCGTACCCAGGAGATTTGCTGGTTCCATCTTAGAATAAGACTCCTCCACCTCTCATGGATATCGCATGAGGCGGCAAAGAGAAAGCACCAGGAGGGGGGCAGTTACATAGCATAATAAGTTCGTTTAAAGAATTAAATTCGTATGAAACTCGTATGCTGCCGATTTTTGATAAGATGTTCTTTTTATATTACTAATGCACACTGCAACTGCATAAAAAGAATATTCTGAAAATAGTGAAATTACAATTCAACTGAAATTTATTGTAAATAGACGATTATAATCTTGTGTTATTATAATTTCCGTTGTAAAATAATAGTAGAGCTTTTTAAATAATATCACGACATTTTAATCCCATTTGTTATATTACATATAATTGAGTTTATTATCAAAACTGTGCATGTTGGTTTAGTTTATCATATCCTTTTTTTTGTTTTGCCTTACTGCATGGGTTTGGTTGCGTTTCCCTTACAGGTCCAGTGTTTGGGAGCACCTGCAAAGGTAGGCCGACAATACTAGTTGGAGACTTTAAGTTTTACCTGGCCAATTCGCCCAATAGCGTAAAACGTAAGTGGATTTGTAGCATACGATACTGCAAGGCTACGCTGTGGACAGAAGACGATGTTATATCAAAAACGAATGGAGAACATTTTCACGAAAAATTTGAAGCGAAAAAAACAAAGCCAAAGCGAATTGTGATAAGAAGAAGAAAGATTAACACTAAAAAGAAAGAAGCCAGTAAACATTGTTGAGTCAAGTTTGGATTTTGATGTATGTTTGAGTACGTCAAACGGACTCAAATACATACTATTGGCAATTTTTTTAAATTTTATATGTTAAGGGCCGGCTCCCATTGGCGGCACAGCATGGCAAGTTATTTTTTAGGCGACGAATAAAAATATAACCTAATAGTATGAAAATAAAGTTGAAGGCTGCCGCACGGCATGCCTAAGCATATTATTTAAGTATTATTTAAGCCTAAAAAATACCTTGCCATGCCGTTCTGCCAATGAGCGCCGGCCCTAAGACGCTACCCCGACTTAGACCGAGACTTAGAGCAACTTAGCTCATATATTTTATAACTTCGTAACATTTAAATTGAGATTGGCTCGCACGCCGCCTTGGAGCTTACGACGGCTGGTTCAGTCAAAAATGTACAAAAACTAAGTAATATTTTCTTGAAATATTAGTTAGTTTTTGCACATAAAAACTAACTAATATTTCAAGTTTCGTGGAAATATTACAAAGGGCTTAAAATATTTAAAAAACTTAAGGGGCTCGCGGAGGACGAAGGCCTATACAAATCTAATACCAAAAACGTGTTGAAAGAGAACGTATTGCACTTTACACACTCGAAAACACGTTATTTAGTTAGTAAAATAATGCGAAAAAGTATTCGTTTTAGGTAAGTATCAAAATATCAAGAACTTATAAATCTTTTTTCACCAAAGTAATAGATACATAGAAATCTCTTTATAGTGCCATCACAATTACATAAACAATAAAAATAATGTTGTAGCTATAGTATATTGTCCGGTTTTATCACTGTAAGCGATCTCTTCTAACTTTTAGTAGGACCTGGAATTTGGGGCGAACATTTGGCGAAACCCAACAATATGGTTTTAGCACTACTGGCACATCTAAATTTAGCTATTTTTCTAATCTTACGAATTATAAGTAATCAGATTACGTTATATAAATAAGTTTTGTTGTAAACTGAAATCCAAATAAGCTATTATATTTTTACAATTTAATTACCTTCTTAGGTATAATATTACGTGAGGTATTATTATAAAAAAACGTGTGTTCCTTCTATGAGTATCTTGCCATATTAGTATTTAAGTTAGAAGATTATAATTTCGTTGTGTTACAAAATTATTTTAAAGCTTCGGCGTGTTTAAGTTAAAGTACTTTTTTAAGTTTCAATCAGAAGAATTCGATTATTTTACAGTTTTTAGTTATTACTGCTTGAAAATTTTAATTTCGTTAGTTGTAGTGAAGGTTTTGTCACCAATTCTTTGTCAGAATTGGAATTACGTTTTTTCTCAGTTTTATTGCATGAGACATTATATATTAAAATAAATATTTTTCTTATTCGTTCACTTGCACATTTTGTTTTACTTAGTTCAAGCTATGATTTGTTTGAAACCGTTTAAAAACATGCTGATGGAACAAGCAGATTCTACTATTACTCAACTTATACAATGTCATACAAGCGTCCGTTAATTTTACTTAGAATCATTGCTTATCGAATAAGCCTTATCGAAATGTCATTAAATTGCTTAATGTTGCACTGACGGTTTATACCGGTCAGTAGGTGAAAGTTTATCTGACAGACAATCCCACAAGTTCTACTCAGTTTGTGGCTCGATAGCGCTGTATGATATATCCACCAAATATTATATTATAATGTACTTATCCAGTTTAGAGTCGGATTTAAACAAACCACATTTTAACAGCTATTCGGGTTGATTCGACAGTTGCTTGTGATTATGGCGTTTGCGCGGTTGTTATGGGGGCTTTTGCTTTTTACACAACTACAAGCATTTTAATATTGTCTTGTAATTTCAGTTCGAAAACCATCTAAATCGAACCTAGATGAAATCGATTTTGTAACATCTATGCGAGGAAGACCTCTTCTCTTACGTGCAGGGTACAAGTATACAATGAAAAGGAAAAATAAGGCTGGTATCACCACTTGGCGCTGTGCTTTCAGAAAAGTTTGTCACGCAGGCTTACATATAAGCAGGGCTAATGTAATAGTCAAGGATGACAACCATACATGTCTTCCAGATTTTAATAGAAACAAGATTATCAAAGAGTTTGATAACTGCCAGAAAAGGGTTGTAACTGATATTTGTGATCCCGTTACAAGTATATATCGCGATACTGTTCAGAAGCTCAAAGAATCAGGGTTAGATGGATCAACAGATAAAATACCAGAGTTCAGAAATATTCAAAAAAAGCTTTACCGATCGCGGAATCAGTCTTTGGGTAAATACGAGCATAAGAAACCTAAACGTTGGGTGCCAATAAAACAGTAATTTTGTATATCTGCCCAAGATGAGCGACAAGGGTAGGTGTAGTAGAGGTTAGCAATCAAACCATAATGAACATACATATAGTATATTATATAATAATGTGTATTAGGTATGTAAGCTAAGCTTCGACAGTGGTCACCTACCTCATGGACCTGTCACAGTTTCCCAATATCTCTGACCAGTGCTACTAACGCGCGAGACTCACCAACAGTTTAAACTTAAGTCTGCGCGATTACGGGATTTGTTTTAGACAGTACACTCAAAAGCAAAACTTGGGCTAGATAGCGACGACACCTACTACTGTCTTTATTTTAACACGTTTACATTCATTTTGTAATTCCATTTTCAAAATCCAAGAAATTCGAAATATGTTTTTTGATGGTATAACTTTATAGTAACCATGAAGTTTTATATTTTTTTTAAAGATGATATTTTCTCTCAAACATAATTTATTACACATTCTTGTTTCCGAGATATTCAGGTTTTTTAGATGCCCCGGAGTTTTTGCATACGAGTTTAGTTAGAAATAAGGCAAAGGTTGATCTGGAATAAGTTTGATTAGTTAAAACTCAAATAAAAGAACTGTCAAAAAATGAAAGAATACAACAAGCTATTGGATTACTGGTGTATATTTAGGTGTACATTGTAAAACGTTGTTGTCAGTTACGGTTTTACAATAATAATATAAAAAGTTTTGTAGTTTTATTTTTGGGTTAGTTTACTCAAATTACCAGAGCATCGACAGTGAGTGATGAAGCTGTGATTGTCTTGAGGAATTTAAAGTACGTTTTAGAGGCACTCGGATGCTACTCGTAGCGTGAAAACTAGTACTTGAACGTTATTTGATGGTGGCGTCCGATCCTATTTGTATCGGATGGTGTTCAGAGCAGGTTTATGTGTAACTATTTTTTTTATGAGGCGAATTAAATTGAAAAAACAAACTGCGTCAAATTAAAATTCATTGCTGTCTTGCTTGAAAAGAGAGTGGAATGAGAAGTGTTTGGACGCGAATGGACTCTTGTCAAGGTACCGAGTGGGGTACCACGACTGTACCTCAAATGGAACTATTTCTTGTTCATTTTCATTTATTTCAGATGCGCAAATATTTTGTACCAGGAAAGGTACAAGGGTACTTGTTTTCAATGGATTCAGATACAACATGCACTCCTGCTCTCGCGAGCCTAAATTGCGATGGCTGTGTGTGAGAAAGAACTTAGCCTGTCGCTCTACCGTCGTCACAATAGCTGGAAAGATAGCTCGGGTGTTAAATAGTCATAACCATTGAAAAAAAACTTTGATCATCTGAAAAGACGCGAGTTCACATGGGAAAGTTTTAGTATTCATTTTTTTTTCTTAAATAGCATCATTTAAAAAGGAGACGGTTACTATGGACTCAACGCTGCGTTGAGTCCATGAGTACTTCTTTGCCTTTGCTAAAATCATTGACATTGGGATCTTAACGTATGTACTTTACGATATATTTTGATGTATTTCATTTCTCACTCGGTGCACCAGTAGAGGCAGTTACCTTCAGTCAAATTCAATGCTAGATTAATTCTGTAAAAATATGGCGTAAAGTGATCAGAGTCGAGCTTTAGGCATGATATATTTTTGCTACTAGGTGGTATATTATACCTACATGTATGTACCTATTCATATAATTCTAATGTCTATCACCGAGTGGTATAGGATTACAAACCACGATCCTGCCCTTGATACGGGGATGCGTTAGCGTTAGCAAGTGGGCCATAATATTTCGTGGTAGTCCCACTCGTCAAATACTTAGGACTGTGGTAATGTTGTATTTAAGCAACCTGCGACACCTAAAAACCTTTGTGATTTCTTTTTAAGTGTTGACAAACACTATAAAAACTAATAAATTACTCAATATAGTGATTTTGAATCAGTATAGCTTTCATTCATTCCTTTAATATTTTTTTAGTTATTTTTTGAATTTTCTGAAGACCCTTTCTTAATTTCTTGACGGGCCAAAGTTGCTACCAAAATTTGAAAGGCCTGTCAAAATATGCCTTCTGCGTAGCGTACAACCCAACGGTAGTGGGTTCAGTCCTCACCTAGAAGAAAAAATTGTGTGCTGAATATATATGTTTGGGTATTATTTATAAATATTCTAAGTATATATGTACAAAAAAATTTTCTATTTAAGTATTCTATCATCTGGTTCACATAGTACAATCTTTGGTAAGTTTAGAGCTAAGCGGCGTCGTGTGAAATGTCTGTTTATGTGTACCTATTTTCTCTTGATGTTTGTGCTTATTTGAGAATCACTCTTCCAGATATAAATTATCTGAAATTTGAGATGACAAGATTCGGCAACCCTGTGATTGTGTCGGGCCGATACCGCTTTAACAAGTGGAGTGGCAGCAAAGGTCTGCAGACTCGCTGGACTTGCGTCAAGAATCAGCAAGGTTGCCGCGCGACCATTGTTACTTACGAAAACATCGTGATCAAGATTAAAAACTTTCATAACCATTGATCTCTGTTGAGCTTTACCAATGTAAATACCCCGTCTGTAGACTATAACTCGTTATGATATTGTTCGTGTGGTATAATTTTCTAACATCCTATGTAAACTATTCCTCTAATTCAAGTGTAAGGTAATTATAAGGTCTTGGCTTGGACTTGAGACTCCAGTATCATCTTGAATCGTCTTGAGACGCGAAGAATATTGTAGTTGTATTATTAGCAAGAGTTCATGAATGATTACTGTCATCATTTCATGTCGGAAAGAAAAAGCAGCAGGTTTGACAGCGATATAAGCTATTGTAGTTTTATAGGGCAACTATGAATATTATGAGGGTTTAGGCTGTGCGTTGATTGTCAGTCAGTAATCTATATCGATATTATAAAGAGGTAAAGTTTGTGAGTTTGTGAGGTTGTATGAGGTATCTTTGGATCTACTGAACCAATTTTAAAAATTCTTAGATTTTAAAAATAGAAAGCCACGTTATTATTGAGTGTCATAATAGGCTATATATTAACCCGAAAATGAAAAGTAAAAAATGTTTACCGCCCAACGAAATGAGCACGGGTCAACCAGTTTTATATGAAGCTTAATAGCGGCTGTACATTTTGCCATAGGGTTTGCCATAGTCATTACGCTAGTTGTGGTTTTTAGTACGCGGGATATACCCATCCTACCCATGTCCTGATACGATCTCCTGACCCATCTCCTAAGGTAGTGGAGGGGTCCTATGTAAGCGGGGAACACACCGTCAAGATAACCCACTGTTAGTTAAAACCTGTTTGTCAGAATTCGTGTTGTCTAGCTTATTTTATTGACGTGGGCTTGAGCGTGTAATTCCTATTTTTATTGGTACTGTGCCTGTCAATTTCTAGTCGTTTTACTTAAAATATTTTTAGTGACTCAAATCTATCATTTGTTTTTGGTAATACACTAACCTCCTTATTCATTTGAGGTAGCAAATCAAAACTTGGTAGAGCTAAATCATATCTGAGAATATGGGGGTTAATGTATATTTATCGATACTATTTACATTACCTATTTATAGGCGCCTCTAATATTTTATTAGTATAAGAATACAACTACTGTATAATTATGTGCCTTTAACTTTATTGAATTATATTTCATTTTATTTATCTAGGTGAAATTATTATTGTTACATTTTCTTTTAATTTTCGTCGACTGCCGCAAAGCTTTTCAAGGTCCCCATACATTTATACCATGGTAAAAGGCCTTGAAGGTCGATAATAGAAACTTCATCCAGACTCCTCTTTAATCGTTTTAGATCAAAGAGAGAGAGTCCTCTTGTGCACTATATATACACTACACCCTTGCTAAAAGAAAAACTTAAACTTCCGGGACATAAACATGAATTAGTAACTTTATAAAAATAATACTACACAAACAGATACGCAGATTTCTTTTTTAAATAAAACACGGTAGATACTTTAAAGGCGTATTTTAGAATTCGTCACATAGATCAACGAGATTACTTAAACAGGTTAAAAAATTTACTTAATACTTAAATAATTTTATAACCTTTGATGGTAGGTAATTGAGCTTTTGGTAATCACGTCTTACTGGTTTTCAGTGCCTGTGTATACAACGACTCGGTTCGGCAACCCGGTCATGCTTCTAGGAAGGTTTCGGTACAACAAAAAGACTGGTGTTGGGTCTGCTAAGGAACCCCGGGCCAGATGGACTTGTAACAAAATCAACAGTGGATGTAGTGCAAACATCCTTACTTACGCCAACGAAATAATAAAATTGAGTGGAAATCATAATCATTAATCTGTAATGATACCTATATGACGAAATAAGTTCCAGACGTTACTAGTTGGTAATTTTACTTTTATGACTTTCATCCCATAAGTGCCTTATGTTAGATTGTCCTCTAATACGGCCAGATAAATAATACTATCGAAACACACGCAACTTTGTCCGCGTGAAGTTATCTCCATACAAACTTCAAACACGACTGTACTCGTTTATGGGCTAAATTTCGGGAATTCCTTTTCTAGTATATTTCTACAAACCGAAACAAATTTATTCTGAAATTTTTACCAGTGGCTTAGACTGTGCGTAGACTATATATCAGTCAGTTAGGATTAAGATTCTTATATAGTATAATAGGTATAGATAGAAGATTTATTACACTGGCGACAACTAATGGGCAAGTCACTCAAAGTACTCGAGCGAAAATAGAAAACGGCATCAAAACTCGTCTGTTCCTCCTAAGTCTTAAAAAAAACACCAGAGTAGGTACTTTAAATAATTTCTTATTTCTCGTCAAAACATACATTATATGAAACTTTATAACACAATTGCTATCCAATACGCTGAACTGAAAGTTTTTGAAATAAAACATGATGAACATATACGAGTATAATAGACCGGTTGACAGCCTTCACAGCTCAGTTCGTAGTAGCCCTGACTTTAGCGCTGTAGGTGGTGGGTCCGTTCCCCTTGAGAACATACATGTTTGTTCTAACAAAATATTTTATCAGCTATCTGGTTCGCATAGCACAAGTTTTCCTTACTTTGGTGCTAGAAGGCGTTGTGTGAGTGTGTGTCAATTTTTTTATAAAACCAGGTAGCTAATAACTGATTCATCCCTGTATGAAGAGGAAGGCTGAAGGTTCAAATCCCACTTGGTGCATATAATACTAATAATAATAATAGAACAGCAAGATTACACAACTTCATAACATGCATAGTAATTGAAATTGATTCCCTGTAAACATCCTCTTAGATCATTTGGTAGATACTTCTATCTATCTATCTATCTAATCAGCCCTTATCCACCCGCTGATGGGTAATAAGCTTCCTCTTTAGTACGCCCCCTCTTGCTGGTTCTGCGTTAATAAAATCCATCGAGGTCTCTACTTAATCTTAGTAATAATACATTACTGAATTTCAGGTCCTGTGTATACGATGTCACGGTTTGGCAACCCTGTTATGCTTCTTAGAGGCTTTCGGTATAACAAAAAAACTGGTGCTGGATCTGCTAAGGAACCCCGGGCCAGATGGGTGTGCGTCAAAATCACCAGTGGATGTAATGCAAGGATTCTTACCTATGCCAACGAAATTTTGAAATCGAGTGAAGATCATAATCATTTTTAAGGTTAAACAAGTCGGTACTATGTCCATACAAACGCTGTAAGCGTTTAATGTCTACTATTTATTAACGTGCGTCCGAAGTTAAGTTTGATACTGAATTATCTTGCCGTTATCTAGGCTCGTTAGCCTATATTCTACAGTAAAAAGTTACAAGCGTCGAAAGATTTAGCTAAATGTTTCGACGCTTGTAACTTTCAAGGTAATCTGATTTTACAGTACTCATCAAACTTAACTTCGGACGCACGTTAAGAAATAGTAGACATTAAACGCTTACAGCGTTTGTATGAACATAGTACCGACTTGTTTAACCTTAATCTTATAGACTCATTTACACTGGTACCAACTTACTGGCAACTAGTTGCTACAGTCTGGCGCTAAGAATGGGAATCCATTCCCGTCAGAGGCCCCTTAAATTGGCCTTATAGAAATAAATCTTTTTTACTTTAATTAGTTCCTCTCTACATGTCAGGAAATATATAAATTCGTATGTGTGCATGACAACCACAATCATTTAGACAAAAAAATAATTTATTTTTATGATTTAGTTTACATAACTTAATAAGTGAATAATAAAATTGCTTACCGAAAAGTGGAATTAAACGGTTTTCCTCAATAAAAAATATTTTTACTTTAGTAACGTATTTTTGTACTAGGCTTAATACTCTGAACTCTCTACCCTGACAACAGAAAAATGTAAAGGGTTGCCCGATTCCCTTATGCTAAACTTTCTCTCTTCCTGTCGTTGCGCTTCTGATCAGCCAGAAAGTTAGCCTTTTTAGGGTTCCATACTCAAAGGGTAAAACGAGACCCTATTACTAAGACTCCGCTGTCTGTCTGTCTGTCCGTCTGTCTCTAGGCTATATCTCATGAACCGTTGATATAAGTTAGAGTGATAATTAGAGAGTTGAAATTTTCACAGATTATGTATTTCTGTTGCCGCTATAAATACAAATACTAAAAAACGGAATAAGATAAATATTTAAGGGGGCTCTCATACAACAAACGTGATTTTTTTTGCCGTTTTTGTATAGAGGAAGAAGGAAGAGAAGGTCCGAGTCCAAGTGCGAGTCCGACTCGCACTTGGCCAGTTTTTTGACCATATTTAGGTTTTTTCCTATACATTTACAGAGCAGGTTACAAATTGGTTTGTCAGGATCGTAGCAAGTGGAAATCCTTGGTCCTGCCTACCCCTATGGGAAACAGACGTGATTTTATATATGTATGTATGTATTACAGAGCAGCCCACATTCACCACATCTCGGTACGGCAAACCAGTAATCGAATTTGGAGGTTACCGATACAACAAGCAGACGTTCTCGAATGGGCCGCGAGGTCGCTGGGCCTGCATCAAAATAGCCAAGGGGTGCCGCGCGGCCATCACCACTATTGATAACGTTATCATCAAGTTCACAAGTAACCATAACCACTGAGTTTGATGAACCTTTGAGTGTTAAACTGAAATAAATCATATTATTACGGTTCATTTATTTAAAATCATCGCTACATTTTGACTTGGAACGTAAGAATCGGGTAGGTTCAAGTTCATGCATTTCATAAAGACGCGACCGGTTACTTTTATATTGTTGGCTGGCAAAAACGCACGTGAAGTTATTTTAATTCGAACTTCAACCCCTGCTCTACCTGTTTTATCTTAATAAACATTATTAAAACAAGACAGAAAACATGTTTTACTATTAGGTTGTGTATACTTTACTAGGAGAATGCACTGTCTACTGTAGCACAGTTTTCTCATAAACTAAAACAGGAGACAGAGTCGACTTTTATCTTTGTTAACACTTTCTTTTAATAAACATTTGTATTTGTATTGTATTTGTATGTTAAGGCAATCATACTAAGAACATAATATACTAGTGGGATATAGATCATGCGTTGTCCATAAGCCAGTCAGCCAGGTCAGGACAAAGATTATTATAATCGATATACATATAAGAAACGAAATGACAAAATCAACCTAATTTTCTGGTCAATCTGTGTTATAAAAGGGCGTGCTGCAAAATACTTTGAGCTTCCTGGGATTACACGAAGAGATTATAGGGGGATGCAAGTCTATCATATGCACACATGTACTCACCTATTCCATTAATTCATTTCCCTGCCCTTATCCCACATTACGTGGGATCGGCACAACAGGTTTTTTCCCTCCATTTGCTTCTATCATCCGTCATCTCTTTAGTCACTCCTTTTTTTACCCATATCATCTCTCACACAATCTATCCATCTTTTCTTTGGCCTACCTCTACTCACATATCCATCCACATTCATATCTGACACTCTTCTCGTTAAATGACATTCTTCTCTTCTCATGACATGTCCATACCATGCTAACCTATTGCTCCTCATCTTTTCAGTCACTGGCGCCACTTTCAAACTTCCTCTAATGTACTCATTCCTTATCTTATCCATTCTCGTCACTCCACACATCCATCTCAACATTCGCATCTCTGCTGCATGCACCCTTCTTTCATCCGTCCCTTTGGTGGCCCAACACTCAGATCCATACAATACGACAGGTCTTATGATCGTTTTGTAAATTTTTCCTTTTAATTTAAGGGGCATTCTCGGATCGCATGTTGTTCCTGTGACAGTATTATATATGTACTCACCTATTCCAAAATTCTAAAATCGGGGTACCTAGTTTTTGATTATACTATGAGTTACAGAATGAATATTTATTTATAGATGTGGAAGCAGAAGTGCAGTTCACCACATCTCGCTATGGCAAGCCGGTCATTCTACTTGGCAATCATCGATACAACAAGTGGGCTGGCAGCAAGGGACCGAGAGCTCGATGGCTCTGTGTTAAAAAGAGTTGGGTAGGATGCAAAGCTTTCCTCATCACTTTCGATGATAAAATCGTAGTTGTCAATGGCGACCACAATCATTAGGTGAAAAAGATAATTTAATTTCATGATTAAGCTTACGTAAATTTTAGTAACTAATAGGTAAATATTGATTTCATCAGAGTTAAACTCAATAAATAAATCAATCAATACTTACAAACAATAACAAAACGCCCTCTAACCCTTAGCTAAGCAAAGCTAAGAACCAAATAATAATAATAATATACATACTTACTTGGAATACAATGTAACACTCAGAAACAAAACAAACATTATTGCTTATCACACAAATGAACAAGAACAAGTTCTTGGTGGGGATCGAACACACGATCTACAGAGCAGAAGGTAGACCTACTACTACCTACTACTACTACTACTACCTACCAACTGAGCTGTGGCGGTTGTCTATGATGTAAACTGTAACGGTCTTTTAAATAAAACATGGTGACGTATTTTAGTATTAGTTTTTATACCGCTGATTAGTTTTTATATATTTTACGCTGTTTCGGACGACCGCTGTGGCGCGGCGGGCGAATGTCCGCCTGCGACGCAGGGGTTGCGGGTTCGATTCCCGCCTTGGGATAAATGTTTGTACGATCTGCAAATATTTATTCCAGGTGTTCTGGGTATTTTCTATGTATAATAAAAAATATCTATATGTGTAATATATTGTATTTAGTATATCAATCATCTAGTACCCATAACACAAGCTCTGCTTAGCTTGGGGCTAGATGATGCTGTGTGGATTGTCCAGCATTATTTATTTATTTATTTATACTCTGAATCTGAACTCGACACCTACCACAGATTAGTATAAAGTGTTACCCGCTTTCCTGATGTTAAACTTTCTGTCTCTCTGTCCTTGCGTTTCTGAGCAGCCCACGTTCATTATGAAAATCTGTGATGTAATTGGGTTTGCTGCAAAATGCTTCAAGTTTGCTGAAATTACTTGTAAGAGGGTGCTAGTCTCTTATAGCAAATAACAAATCACATAATTACAAACAAAAAATGGATGAAAAATATAAAAATTATCAAAACAAATATTAAATAAAAAATTTGAAGCAAATACGCAACTTTGACAAGTCTGAGAGGACGACATAGGTAAATAGAAGTTGCCTTGTCTCGGTGTAAACTTACAAAGATTTTGAAATCAGAGCTCTGATTTTCTTATATTACAAGTGACAGATTGAGCATTTAATTATAGATCAGCAAGCAGAAGTGCGGTTCACCACGTCTCGCTATGGCAAGCCAGTTATTCTACGCGATAACCAGCGATACAACAAGTGGTGTGGCAGCAGAGGACGGAAAGCTCGATGGCTCTGTGTAAAAAAGAAGGAATGCAAAGCTTTCCTCATCACTTTCGATAATAGAATCGTACATGTGAATGGGAACCACACTCATTAAATAAAATATATATTTCTAAGACATGTTTGTATCCAAACTAAACCATGGGAAATTATTTTTTATTTTTATTATTATTTATTTTTATTTATGTTAAACATACATAATGGTTATTTCAAATGTTATTAATGATTGTTAAATAAAATCCAGAACGGACAGGTGGTGGTGGAATCATTATGAAATGTCTACCAATGTTTATATTTATAGATTTTTATCCTATATACTTATATTGTCCACTGCTGGGGAAAGCTTTCCCAAACATCTGGATTTTTCGAGCATTTTTATTTAATTATGTCAAGTTTATTTAATTATTTACGAGGAAATGTTTTGATTGACATGATTTTTCCTGTTAAGCAAATCGGTGACTTTAAAATTAATATAACAATACTAGATGTAGTGTTTGTGTACTAGACATAACCGTGTATGTACTAACATACACGGTCTCGGGCAAGCGAGTAGGTAAGGCGGCAAGCCAGTGCTACGAGAGCCGCGGGCGAGAGTAGACGTGCCGCTTGTACATACCGCCTGTTGTCGAGCCTGTGACATCCTACCTATATCTATACCTAGTAGGGACTGTGGTAGGCCTCGTACTTACCATCGGCCTGGGAGTACTACACTAATGAATACCAAGGTTAATCTTTAAATATTACCCGAAATGTTCATGAATCTTGGTTGCTGACCTCTTCAGTAGCGCTAGGGGTTATTATTGTGAAACATACGGTTTCAACTGAAAACATAGACTGGCAGTTAACATGGTGAAAAGCATAGTCTGAACGCTCCGTTCAAATAATCGGAAAAGACCTTTTACACTCTGTATGTAGAGTATATCCTACATGCACATATACCAAGTCGGAGCCCTCAATCACCTCCCGCTAAAGTCGTAAAAGGTGACTAAGGCACGTGCCAGAGCATGGGCAGAAATATCCCCTAAAAAAAAATCCAATAGTGTGGGATTTATATGGTGGCTTGTCAATTGTGAGCTGACGATGATGTACTAGAATATAATCTTCTAAATAAAAATGATTTTCAGAAGATACAGAGCCAGTCTACACGACAAGCAAGTCAAAGCTTGGGAGACCGGTTATCCAGGTTGGCCGCTATAGGTTCAATATGTGGTCTGGTAGCCAGGGCGCGTCGAGAGTGCGGTGGATTTGCACCAGGGACCACCAGGCTTGCCGCGCGACCATCATTACCGTCAACCACCAAATCATCAAAACGACACCGCATAATCATTGACACGGGATACAGTCAATCGTTTAGCTACAATTTGTAAAAAAAACTTATACTTTCACGTGAATCTGGTCATAAAAAAACCGGCCGAGCGCGAGTCGGACTCGCACACAAAGGGTTCCGTAACAATCTATACTAAAAACGGCAAAAAAAAACACGTTTGCTGTATGAGAGCCGTCTTTTATATTTATTTACTTTATTTGCATGTAGAAATATAAAATTATGCTACAGTTATTTGTGTATAACCTTCCAAAATTTTCTACCGATACCAGTATTACATTTTAAATGTTGTTTATATTAAATATTTAACAAGGTGAGTGGAAACTGCACTGCACAATCACACTAGCGGCAGCGGTGTGATTGTGCAGTTGACTATTTCTGCCTTTTTTTTATCATTGATAGACCTTTTGCTTGGTAGCAGTGAAATTACAGGCACATGTAGTTTAACCTGTATGCTTTCATATTCCTAACGCGCGTGAACTGCGAGGCATTGCTTTGTTATGGGTGAGGGTTAACACTTAAAATCAGGGACGTCTGCTTGTTAAGCCAGTCAAAATAATAATGGTGGTCATTTTTACTCAGTGCCACATAGTCCCAAGCAAAGCTTATACTATTAATTAATTGATAAAATAATTACTACGGCTCAATCTTAATACTTACACGTATCACTATGGAAACTACAATGTATCTCCCGGACTCAGGATCTCAACATCTGTAAGTATTAATTCACGATATGATTATGCCGAACAAGAAGAAGGCAGATCAACAACCAAATAAGTTGTGTGGCGAATCGACATGCGAGTGATGATGAAAATTAGGTTCACCTACCTTTATATTCCCGTAGATCCTTATATCGTTTTTCAAAATGACTGCCAATTTTGAAAAAGCAAACGGTCAAGTGAATGTTTTCTTACAGGTTTACCTTTCTTCACGACATCTAGAACCGGAAACCAAGTTATACAGGTCGGTAAATACAGGTTTAACCTGTGGTCTGGCAATAAAGGGGTAAAAACCCGCTGGTTGTGCACCAAGCGCAACAAATGCCGAGCTTTTATCATCACTGTTAACAACAAAATCATCAAAATGACACCACACGATCACTGATAGAATGTCAACATGTACATGATTGTCAGAAGCAGTGACGATGAATGAATAACGTTATAACCCTAGCGGGTATAGCATCTTCCGTTCGACGGCACGTCACTTGCGAAATTGACACGCTGAAGCAAGAGACTGACCACCACCCACTTTTCGAACACACAACACGCGCCCGATTGATAAGTCGTAAGAGTTTTATGCGTATGACACAAATTTCCCTAGAGAAGCATCCCTCTACCCGGCTTTATACCACCTAAGGAGCACCTGCCTTGACGTCACGATCTACTGTGGCCAGTCAATTAACTGACTCCGGACCCAAGTCGGCTGCTGCAGAGAAAATCTTTACAAATTACGAATTAGAGATTTGTTATTTCATTACAAAATGCTACGAGTACATTGGTTTTAAGAGTAACTACTACAACTTAAGTATATTATTAAAATTGGTACCCGAAGGTATATATAATATATATTATGTTGTTTCTATGTAGACATCATCATCAGCCTTGGTTCTTCTACGGATTAATTCATTATTTATTCTATCACGTTTTAATTTTCATTTACAGGACCCCAGTTCACAGAGTCTCGATACGGAAAGCCGGTACTTCTGCTGCAAGGATACCGGTTCAATAAGTACTACAAGTGCACTGGACCTAAAGTGAGGTGGATCTGCAGCTCATATCCTGTCTGCAAAGCCACTGCCGTCACATATAATGAGGAAATCATCATGCTCAAAGACTGTCATAATCATTGATATCAATCTATTGGTTATTTTTCCGTTAATTTTTACAGTCATGCTGCGTTTGGCGAGCTAAAGGATCATGTGATTGACAAATAAATAAATGCAAGTTAAACTTGTTTTAGTATTTTCGGAGAAAAAATGCAAATAATAAGAATAATGCTGGACAATCCACACAGCATCATCTAGCCCCAAGCTAAGCAGAGCTTGTGTTATGGGTACTTAGATGACTGACATACTTAATACAATACATTACAAACATATATATTTTTATTATACATAGAAAATTCCCAGAACACCCGGAATAAATATTTGCAGATCGTACAAACATTACGGCGCACTATGGAACCAAACAGTATTTTCCATCTCAAAAATGGTTTTGACGAAAGTCGTAAATCCATAGATCCCTTTATGTTTTTATACTCTCAAAGGATGGAACTTACGAATTAATTACAAAAAAAAAATAACTTAGTTTTACGTATATAAAATAAACCTCAAACATTGGGCATAAATATTTTCATGCCAATTAAATTATAAATAAATATAAATAAATAAATAAATAAATAATGCCGAACGATCCACACAGCATCATCTAGCCCCAAGCTAAGCAGAGCTTGTGTTATGGGTACTAGATGACTGATATACTTAATACAATATTTTATTACATACATAGAGATTTTTAATTATACATAGAAAATACCCAGAACACCCGGAATAAATATTTGCAGATCGTACAAACATTTATCCCAAGGCGGGAATCGAACCCGCAACCTCTGCGTCGCAGGCGGACATTTGCTCGCCGCGCCACATCGGTCGCCATATTACCGTACCATAATTACCGTTAAGGAAGTTCAACACAAAATTATTCGTAAGTTTTCCAAGGAAGTATGTTAGTGTTATAAATCATTAGATAGCTTAGAATGTATACTTTACAACCACGTTCAGTTTTTGTAAAAAAAAAAATTGTTTTATTTTAAAAAAAAAATTAGTGAAGTAAAGAAAATTTCGGTTTTGTTTATTTCAATTGGAGTTTTCCTTGTTGCCGAAGGCTGCCGGTGTCAAGTTAATCACTCTATTAGAGACCTTACCTATTCAGTAATATGAGGATTAAAAAAAAACTTGCGCGTTTTTTGCGCAAGAGGTGATTTATAAGCAATATGTCAATCGAGGGAAAATAAAAAAATCCCCGAAAGTTATGGTTCTTTTTTTTTATTATGAAATATTAAGTCTAACTTGTTTTTTTTTTTTCATTTCTATAATATAAGCAAACAAATTAATAGAATACAAGAATCTTCCCATGGCACTTTTGTTAGCGGTGATCACCTTAACCACAAGTATGATAAACTATATTGCTGCGGAAGTTCTATTTATCTGTTGTGGTAATTTATTACAATCAGTACTATTTACACTATTTCGATGAGAACTATCATAATCAGTTGTCCCATGGTTTTTGCACAAGGCACCAAAATATTGGTCCTTTATATACCCGTGTTTTCAGCATACTATTCATCAAAGTGTTCAAGCATCAGATACTTCTTTTTAATAACAATTAATAGTTAAAAAACATATATATTATCTAACAATGAGTGAATTCGTTTGTGTTCGACGCGATCTTTGTGATCAAATAATAAGAGGGAAAAGTACTTCAGACCTCAGACAATATTTGTTGGACAACTTTCAATTATCGGAAACTGACGTTAATACTGTAATAGCGAGTATTCAAAAAAATCTAACATCAAGTTGCAACCAGAAATGGACGAAAGCTCAAAGAAAGCCAGACAGGTTCGAGAGTCTATACTCAAACTGGTTAAATGGTGAGTTTAAAGTACCATTGAATTCTTGCAGTACCTCGACATCTGAAAATTCTGGCTTGAATACTTCTGGTGATCTGATCTGATCTGCCGCGGCGGGCGGACATTCGCCCGCCGCGCCACATCGGTCGTCACAAAGGCTCACCATTTTCATTGTTATAGCTCTAGAAACATTGCATTAAGAAATAAATGATTTTACAAGCCCTTATTTGTAATTGTTTTAAAGATGATGCAGTTCCTGGAATATTTGGTTATAAGGTTGAGGCAGCGTTTAGAGACGATAACAACCAACTTATTCGATTTCATTTAAAATAAATGTTATTGTTAACTATCCAACTCCTTTGTTTATTAAATAAATAAATAATGCTGGACAATCCACACTGAAAACACTAATTAACAAAAATAGTTGAGGTATATTAGAAATAACAAAACTTCGATTGCTCTTAAACAAAGTATGATTATATGTAAACCAGTTGATTCAGCTATAGCGTACAAAACAAGTAATGTTACTTAAGTTATGCTACGTTTTACAAAATACCATGTTAATAGTGACTAATATCTATTTTGGTGGTAATTAACACAACTGAAATATGTTAAAATTAAGCTACCTCCTGTTAATTATTTACACGGCAGTTTGTTTACCGACAACCAAACTTTTTAACCAATCGTTATGTTATGACCAGTCACAGTCGAATAATATTTACTAAAATAGTTTGCTAATAAAAACAAATCTATTTTGTCTAAATTTAGTCTATGATTTTGTTATTTGACTTGTTGTTACCCAAATTTCGCTGAGTGCAACGAAACGTTTTTGCTACTTTAGCACGCGCACAAGAAACGAACACGTTCAATCCTGCTCATTTTTCTTCGATGGCGGCACTGACCACGACGGTAAAGTTCTACAAGTTTTTGTTATTTTATGTATTTACTAAGCGAGAAAATACTAAAAATCGGGATGGACACTATGGAAACGGACGCGGCTGCCAATTTTACCATAGCAGACTACCTAAAGTTTTGGGGTCTCGAGATATATATTGAGAAGTTTATTGGTGAGTACATATGTACCTACATTAATACTGTTTTACTAGTGGAGGCGGTAGAGTTTTTAGTGGATAAGCTTCTGGCCGACTCGGAGGCCTTCCTCTGGCTAGTCGGTGCCACCGACCACCTTCTAGCCAGACGAAGGCCCACATTGCCTTGCTAGTCCATTTCCTCTTAAAAGCGGCGAAAGGTTGTATTTTTCCACCTTTAAAAAGATCTAGATTACACCTACCTACTCTGATTTTTTAACACATTTATGTACGTATTTATAATATTGCTTCACCCTAGCAAATCTAGTTTGTGGGTTGCGGAGTATGCCAATTTGATATATGTACCTACCTATGTATTTATTCCACACTGTCGTTAGATAACCTGTAGGAATAAGTAGACACCTCACCTACTAGCTATTTTATAGCACTCCTTTATGACCGTGACTTCGTTTGTCTAAATAAAATAAAAAATATCAAGTAGGTACAGTGAAATGTAAACCCATTTTTACATTGAAACATTGCTTTATTGCACAATTTATAACAGATTCACTTGAAATAAAAATTTAACCACTAGTAGTAGTAGTAGTAGGATTTATAGATTGTGAGGATAGATTTATTGATATGATTACTTTATTGTTTTAGAAAACTCCATAGGCCTGGAAACACTTCAAATGTTGTACGATGCAGACCTAAAAGAACTTGTACCTGTAATAGGACATTGCTGAACCAAATAATGTCAGAGGCATTTATGTTAAATCAGATAGATGAAAAAAAGTAAGTATAATTTCTGCTAATTAGTATTACCTGATTACTGATTTGAATCAGTTGAGCTATTTTTAGATCGTTTGCAACGGTCTGTAGACAGCTCAACAGTTTCATATGTATTTTGTACATACCAGTTATAAATACTTTTATTAGCTTTAATTTTCTTTGTAAATAAATGTATAGTAGGTATGATTGTTACTATGTACATACATGTCTTTAAATTAACATTTCTATTAAGTTTAATCTTCTTTGAATGTGCCAGAGTCCAACTCTCTCTTAGCTGGTTTTTTAAATTTTTTTATCTTTACAGTTGGATGGTACAAGTGTAACTGTACCTATATACAATACAGCGAGAAAATAACACAGAGTTGGTGCCTGATCACACAGAAACAAACATGTTGTAGAAGATATAACCGATACTGAAGATAAAGTAATATAAAATAAATGCGATCCATGGAGCACTGTCGAATTTTACTGGCAAGTCACAACAAACAAAACAAGAAGTGCTTGAAGGCTTCATCACTTATGTAACCAGCCCAGCTGAGAAACTGATAATTTTGCCATTAATGGTAATTTATTCAGAGAGGAATTTTTAAAATAATAACAAAGTATCGTAAATGCTATAACCACACATAATACTCTGATGAGTGAACTTGGGATTAAGGACTGATTAATTGATCAAACATGGTGCGTTGTTTTTTATGTCACAAAAATTTAGATTCTGTATCAAATCTCTTCAAACACTTTATCTTGATACATGATAAACATAATTTTACTGTGTATCACTGTATGCATGATGGTTGTTCTCGTACATTTCGTTTAAAAAATAGCTATAGGAAACATTTGTATAGTCATCATAGTATTCCGAAACAAAATGCTAGCAGTGCAACAAAAGCTATTGTAGAAAATTCTGTAACTAGTCCAGGTATTTTAGTCTCAGGATCTTCAAAAGAAACAGTCCCTTCTTCTACTCAAGAATAATTAATTACAAACAAATAATTTTTCTTTAGTTAATTTTGTATCTTCCCTTTACGCAAAGTTGAAGGCTTACATAAATACATGTGTAGTAGCTTAAGTTTTAATATTAAAAATGTGTTCTCAGAAATTGTAGAAACAACCAAACAAGGTAATCCTGTAGCTAAAGAAAAACTTTTATCTGTTGTAAAGTCTCCAATCCAAGCTCTACACACCAAACTTGACACTGAATTTAAAAGATTGAATTACTGAGAGAAATTAGGAACTTAAATACCGCTGAAAGAACATTTAATATGTTAACATTTGTAAGATATTTTAATTTGCTTGTTGCTGATTTTGTCCCTACTGGCGATGCTTATTGGACACTCTATATAACATTGAAACAATAAATACTTTGTTTTATGAATGTTAGTACAGTCCTTGCGTATAACGAAAATATAATTGTTTTTAAATGCACATTACTATCGACGGTTGATTTCGATTATCATTTGAACTGTTTTCAAGAAGAATATCCTGAAGTAAAAAGAACAATATATATTTTTCATGATTCTTTATTATCACATGTACCTAATATTGCTCGAAATGTTAAGATATAATATGTAACACAGAGAGTTTCATTGTAATTTATTTCTCATAATGTACTCACTTAATAAAAAAAACTTAGTTTCTTTGTTAGTTTTAATTTAATATGTACCTACCTACTTTCAAAATAGTGGCGATATAACGATTACCTAATGTTTATTGTTAAGGTGGTTAGTTTCGATATGGTAGAAATTTGTAGAAATCTGTACTAGTACATAAACTGTTTTGTAACTGCTACTAAATTGTTTTGTTTCTTTTTTGTGGTTAGTGAATTGGCGGGTTATCATTCGATTTACTGTTGTTAATTATTTTGTGATATTGTGTACAGTAGTGTGTGTTATTTTACATTTTGCTACAATATGATTATTTATATTTGCATTTTAAAACGATGCCGCTAAAAATAATGAGCTTCAAAATAATAAACATAATTAGAATTGTTGACGTCAAATTAACTTTGTTATCCTAAAATGCATATATAAATATTTAGTAATCGCAAAATGTAAAATAGAACGCAATACGCAACACAGGTAAATCACTAAATAATTAACGACAGTAAAACAAATGATTACCCGCCAATTCACTAACCACAGAAAAGAAACAAAACAATTTAGTTAGCAGTTACAAAACAGTTTATGTACTAGTACAGATTTAAATCACGTTACGAACAACATGAAATGAGGCTAAGAGTAACAAAACACGTTATGTTACGAATAGCACCACGGTTAAGTTGGTTAACAGATAATTTGGTTATAGGTTACAAAAAAAGGTGAGGTAATTATAAGCAAATCATTGTTTGGTAGCTACAAAACTATTTACTAAAATCAACCACAGTGCTTTTGCAAAGAGTAATCGAAGGTTTAATAATACATCATCAAACTGTTTCACAGTTAATACCAAAACATAAAGCTTTCTATGAACAAAATGTTTTGCTTCCATCAACATTACATTGACCTAAAGGCAAATAAATGCTTTTGTTTATAGTTACAAAAATGTTAGTTTAACATTTATCAAAATAGTTTGGGTAATACGGTAACAAAACCGGGTTTGTCTACGAATAGCAGCAGTTATGCTGTCATTAGTTCTTGATTACTAGTAATCAAATTTTGAGTTACACATTACAAAAGAGTTTTTTCAGTGCACACAGCGTCATCTAGCCCCAAGCTAAGCTGAGCTTGTGTTATGGGTACTAGATGACTGATATACTTAATACAATACTATATAACATGCATAGATATTTTTTATTATACATAGAAAATACCCAGAACACCCGGAATAAATATTTGCAGATCGTACAAACATTTATTCCAAGGCGGGAATCGAACCCGCAACCTCCTGCGTCATAGGCGGACATTCGCCCGCCGGGCCACATCGGTCGTCATCAAAGGCATCAAATTATTATCAAAGGCCTGAGTTTCGTTCTGATACATACAATTGCTACTATTAATACTTATGTAGAGATCACGTTAATGTAAGCGTAGGACGTAGGACGCCCTCCGGCAAGATGGAGGGATGATCAGCGAAATGTAGCTAGCAAACAATGGATGAGAACCGAAAATCGGACTCAATGTACAAATATGTTTTCTAAAGTTCCAGTATTCACGGAATCTCGACGTGGTAATCCAGTACTATTAATAGGAGGGTACCGTTACAACAAGTATATCAAATGCACTGGACCCAAAGTGAGATGGACTTGCAGTAAGCTACCCGTCTGTAAGGCTTCCGTAGTCACCTATGAGAATGAAGTGTTACTGGTCAATGGAGTTCACAACCACGAATCTTCTTAATTTTTATTTAACTGATAATTTGGATTTGGCTTCTTTATACTGCTGATGGACAAGCCATTGACCCACCTGATTATTAGTGGTTACCATAACCTATGTGCCTGTAATATCACCGGAACACAGCAAACTACTTTGCGGCTGCTTTAAGGACTACTACTACAAAATTGTCTTCATGTTTTGCGTTCAGTACTAGTCATTCAGTACTTATGTAATGCGAATTGTTCTGAATGTAAAACAGCCGAAATGCTATTCCCGGTCGCAATCTATAGATATACCATGTTTAATCTAAATAGGTCTAGCTGTTGAGTAAAAAACACGGACAACAAAGTTGCATCTTACTATTAAAACAGATTCAAGAGGATAAGTAGGATAGATCTTATTTAATTAATTTACTGACCTGTCATTTGGTAAAGTTAGAAGTTAGTAAGATTTGTTAGTTAGATCCGTCTTTTGCGGGTGCGATCACTAAGTATAAACATTTGTGTAATAAGAACAGAGGTTTGATGTCTCCGGATGTTATTTTGTATTCTAAAAATGTAATTGATATATAATAATTAGTTTAGTCTAGGTTACGAGTAGAGTTTGTTGAATGCCAATATATTAATTTAATTTATTTATTATAAACGTTTATTGTAAAGGTTGCCTGGAAGAGATCGCTTTCAGTGATAAGGCCGCCCATTGTTTTGCCTAATTGTGTATATTTCCTGTATTATGTTTAAGTGTGGTGAACAATAAAGAGTTATCTATCTATCTATCTATTTCTAGCGTAGCACGTAGCTATGTCTAAAATAAAATACGCCGATGAATGTATTTCCCAGATTTTTCGGTATGTATTACTTTCAAATGTGTGGAAGATACGTAAGCCATGTACAGACATTTTTTAATGGTTATAATTTCACAGTGGAGGTTGCAAGCCCATCGCTATATTGGTATGAACTCTAATTTTTGCCGTTCACCAGGACCGCAGTTTACGAAGTCTCGGTACGGAAATCCAGTACTGCTGCTGCAAGGGTACCGGTTCAACAAGTATCACAAAAGCTCTGGACCAAAAGTAAGGTGGTCATGTAGTAAACTACCTCACTGTAAGGCTTTTGTCGTTACCTATATGAACGAAGTTTGTAAGGTCAGCGGTAAACACACCCACGATGTTAGTAAAAAAACAAGCGCGCTTAGCTTTAGCCTTACGTAAGCCTTTTAGTATCACTTTACAATAAAAAAAAATGTTTAAATTAAAAACTGTTTAAAGGTGATCTAAGTCAGCATGCAATCTTTGAAATAACGTAGTACAATTTTTATTTCAGTAAATTATGTACGTAATCTAAAATTCTTTGAATATGCGTATGTTTTTACACTTGATATGTTTTGTTCTTAGTGTTATTAGATTTGTTGTCTAAGAAAGTGACTAATATGGTATTTCAATATAGCAAAAGTCAGCAGTGAAGATTTAATTTTTTTTTGTCGATAGTACCCTTGCTTACGCTATCTCGCTGTGGACGACCTGTGATGTTGCTTGGAGAATACCGTTATAATAAGTACATTAAGTGCACTGGACCCAAAGTGCGATGGATATGCTGCAGACAACCGAGCTGCAAGGCTACTGTCGTCACATTTCAAAATGAAGTTTTGACTGTCAATAATTGTCATAATCACTAAGCGAAGTTGACGGCAGAAGTAGGTACGGTGGTCCTAGTAATACTTCTTCGGATAAACTCATTCAAGAAGAGCTCTACTACTACTTAATTAAAAACTAAATTAATCACGCTTTACGCAACAAGTTTAAATAACTAGGATATATCATTACTGTAATAATTTTCTGGGCAAATACTCAAGAAATAAGCGAACCATCAACCGATTTCATTATTTTTGTGTTATTGATGTGGAGTAGTTTATTGTAATGCTGTGATACCATTGTGAAAGTAATATCTTGTATACATCTTAGCGCGCCGTCTTGTACCTATATAGTTGAAAGAGGAATAAAGTACCAATGACGAAGGTCGATCATTTCTTCGTTTACTATTGTACGGTCCTTTCAAACTGTTTCACCTATGCCACTATCATATAATAATAAGTAAACCGTTTTCTCCGTTTTAGGACCGGAGTTTTCGATTTCTCGTTTTGGCAAGCCTGTTCTGTTGCTAGGAGGTCATCGATACAACAAAAACATCCAATGCACAGGACCTAAAGTAAGATGGACCTGCAGTAAATATCCTACTTGTAAAGCTAGAGTCTTCACCTATGAGAATGAAGTTTGCGTCAACAGTATTCGTCATAATCACGCAGGTTTCTAGTCACTGTTCTATGTATTTTTCTCAGCAATTACTTTGCTGATTTCAAATAAAATACTGCAGTCTTATAAAGTCATTTTTATTAGTTTTAAACCTGCAACGTAGGCATCGTTTGGTTGAAACAGCCACGTTCGTGTCTAATACACTGTTAGCATTTGACTTAAAGTCCCATAATAATAATAATAATAATGCTGAACAGTCCACACAGCATCATCTAGCCCCAAGCTAAGCAGAGCTTGTGTTATGGGTACTAGATGACTGATATACTTAATACAATACATTACATATATAGATATTTTTTATTATACATAGAAAACACCCAGAACACCCGGAATAAATATTTGCAGATCGTACAAACATTTATCCCAAGGCGGGAATCGAACCCGCAACCTCTTGCGTCGCAGGCGGACATACGCCCGCCGCGCCACATCGGTCGTCAATTTTAGCTTTAACAAGTTTTAACCGTTTATGGGTGATTTTAAAATTCATTTCTTCAACAAAAATTCGTTGTATTGCTGTCGTAGTTCGTGGGTATCTACTGTATAGACTGCTGGGTACACTACTTTATACAGTCCTGTGGTAGTCTTATCCACTGTGGTCAGTAATATATCAATTACGAAATGTTATTGATAGTGGCCTTAAATCTAGTCACTATGATCATTGATAAACAGTAACCTTATTGGTATAATATTAACACTACATAAGTTAAAAGTCAGAGCTGATTATAATAATATTAATATAATAAATGTAAACGTTTAAACCAAACTATATGTTGTGATATTTTGTTGAGTTTATTGATAGTGTTTTTTTGGCAAGTAAACTCCTAACCCTCCAGGCCCCTGTACCGAACAAGAGTTTGAAGTCGCACTCATTTACCATCCAATCCATTCAAAGCAAGTCTATCGCGGGTGTCAAAGGTACTGATTTCTTTATAAAAATGATTAATTATGCTAGCAATTCAGTTACGTTCAAATCGGTGCTACTGGCATCGAGATATGCTATTTCATTCACACTAGCCTATTATTTACAGAAATCGAAGCTGAGTTTACATTATCTCGTTGTGGAAAGCCGGTACTCTTATTAGGAGGACACCGATACAACAAGTTCACGAGATGTAAAGGGCCCAAAGCAAGATGGATTTGCTCCAAGAAGTCTAGCGGCTGCAGAGCTTACATCACAACGGTTGAAAACCAAATAATAACAATTCAAGATGTTCATATTCATAGGAATAACCATTAACTTCCTCATACCGTTACCATACATCTTAAATAAACTACCGTAGTTTAAATTAATCCGAATTAGAAATTAAGCGGTTAAGGTCTCAAAATTGTCGTAAAATAACTACTGGGCTATTTTTATACAAATTTAAACACTCGCAGAACATCAGGAATTATGTTCTGAGTACACCTCTACACACCAAGAAATACATACCCTGAAAATTTCAAGCTTCTACGATCAGAGTAATTATCATATTTCAGATTATCACCCTGTTTCTGTACAGAAAGACAAAAAATCATAAGGCCTATTATCTTATTGCCTGGGACTATAACAGCTAGGTATATAAAATATTCTTGTCACTGTCACTTTCATGCCAACAAAAAGATATCTGAGTAAGACCATTATAGTTTAACCATAATTATGCAAAAAAACATCACACTTTGCCGTTTTTAAGTAATGAAGCTTATGATTTCACAGAACTTAAGTTTACAACCTCTCGCAATGGCATGCCTGTACTCTTACTGGATGGATACCGTTACAATATGGTTTTAAGGTCCAATGGACCCAAAGCGAGATGGACGTGCAGCATGAGATCCTTGGGTTGTAAGGCGAGCATCGTCACATACCAAAATGTAGTTTTAAAGATGTGTTATAGTCATAATCACTAAGAATAAAAACTTAAACAACGACTAACATTGAAAATAATTTTAGTGCAACTATTTGGAGTGTAAAGTAGTTGTAGTTAAGATTACTCTCTACCAATAAATGCAGTAAAATCATTGTAGTTGTAGTTTGGGTATTGAATTGTTACGACCAGTGTTTCCCAGGAATTGTAACGGTAATCTATCCCGAACTCTAGTGAACCTAGGCCTATTAAATAAGTGGAATTGTTTATCAAACAGCGTCAAGAACATTGCAATAGCAATTCAAGGCACAAGATGGTTCAGAGACGTCAATTGTTGGGTAAAAACGTCGCATCGCTTTGATATGCGTCTGCCTTTAGAAATACTGTTTAGATACATACAATACAGCATTTTTGTAAAACTGCGTGTTTTACAAAAGAGTAGAAATCATCAGCCCAAAGCTCCAAAACCTAGTTAACCAGCCAGACAATGCATTTCCAATGAAACAAAATGTTAAACAATAGAAAATTTTTTTTTATAAAGAACACTGAGGTAATAAAAGGATTAGTTTGAAAATTAAACGGATTCTGACACAACAATAGTATAGCATACTATCTATACAAATAAATAAAATTGAAGTGTCTGTTTGTAATATTAAAATAACCGCTTTTTACTACATGCATATGAATGTATATGCGATACATATACCAAAATAGCATTTTTTTTTTAATTTTTGTCTGTCTGTCTGTCTGTTTGTTCCGGGTAATCTCTGGAACGGCTGGACCGATTTCGACGGGACTTTCACTGGCAGATAGGTGATGTAACAAGCAGTAACTTAGGCTACTTTTTATTCCGAAAAAATAACGGGAACGGGAAAAAACTGCCACGCGGGCGAAACTGCGAACGGCCGCTATTTTATGCCGTATTAACGCCATCTGTTGGCGACATCGAGTACTACTTCAGTTAAGGCGGTGGTATTCGCCAACGACCTTGAGGAGTCTGTCCATACTGAGTTGCACTGCCGCCCGTCGCCCGCACAGGGACCCGCGCGCATTCCATTTCATATCGCATTCAAGAAATAATTATTTGTAGCCTAATGAATTATTAGTTCGAACTGCCTTTGAACTGAACTTTGTGATAAATACTTTGACAAATATTTGTGTGAAAAAAAAATACTAAAAATCAATACCGTTTAGAAGAAATAACCAAATTTAAAATAAAAATTGCTTCACTTTGGTAATTTTTTTCATATACTAATAATATAGTTAGAATTATTTCAATTGTTCAAATTAAAATTTAGTCTTTAATAAGCAATACATATTTTTTTTGGACATTTATACTCACTCATCAAAGAGAAATAACACGGAGAGAAAACCTCTCGTTGGCGGATACCACCTCCTTAAGATTTATAAGTAAAAATGTTTACCGCCCAACGAAGTGGGCACGGGTCAGCTAGTTTTATAATAAATACTCTTTGTCCCTATCATTGTACCTTTTCGTTCAGTTGCATAGTAAATACACAGTCTATGTAACGTTTTTTACGCTGTGGTAAAAATAACAATTTCGTAAAATGTTCGTAGTATAGTTAATGAGTTGTGGATTAATTTGATTTCAGGTAACTTATGCCTTAAGCTGATAAAACTTTAAGCTTCTTACAGCTTATGAGTCTAATAAGTAATCATACATCATCATACTTTGAAAATTGCAGGACTACAATTCACGAAGTCTCGGTATGGCAAGCCGGTGCTTCTGATGGAAGGGCACAGGTTCAACAAGTACTACAAATGCAATGGGCCAAAGGTCAGGTGGTACTGTAATAAGATATCCAGCAGCTGTAAGGCTTCTATCGTCACCTATGACAACGAAGTTTTAGTTTTTAATAATTTACACAACCATCTATAAACATGTTATTTACTAGAGAAGTGTGTCCCTGACTTTATCCGGCAACTCCTCGAACATGCAAGGCAATTATGGGCCTCAAAAAAATATAAAACTGTCTTTAATATATTTTCGTGGCCCATCTGAGCCTTGCGCGAGTCGAGGTTTGGTAATTGAACTGTTATTCGTAATTTATCAACGTGTTGAAAACTGTTGAGGCGTAATGAAGTTGATGTTAATAAACTGAGGTTTTAGTATTGATTATAGTAGTTATTAATTTATATTACTTTATTTTATATTCTGTTGCTCGGCGGTGTATAAGTTAACTCAAAATCAACCACGCCAAATTCGATCGTTAAACCGTTGCAAAGTCAACTTTTATTTTATTTGGTGGTTAACAGCTATTTAATTTGTCTGGTTTATTTTCTGCAAGCGTACGCACTACGGATTGATAATATAAGCCCATCTGATGTTTAACTAACATTAGGTAGGCATATAATTATCACTGTTACATTCATCAATGACATGAGTGATAATCCAACGAACTATAATCTGTAGTGCGTAGGTACGCTTGCAGAATATAAACCAGATAAATTAAATACACTGCTTGGCGGCAGAAATAAGCAGGATGTTAATTTAGTATAAAGACCGTTTTTAGTAGTGTACACCACAATATATGTACATAATATATTATTTCTACTGTTTTATTTATAGAGAAAGGTGAAACTAACTCAACCCAAAGTTCAGAAAAGAGCGCATCGCCACTATCAAAAGCCACTGAAGGCCGACAAAAAGTGCAAATAATACGCGCTGCAGATGGAAAGTTTGTCGTCAAGGGACTTCGGCAAGGACAGCGATTGGTTCAGACGTCAGATGGAAAGCTGCACGTAGTAATCGTCGCGGGTCAATATCACGTTTCCGATTAATTATTTAGCAAAAGTCGTGTGCATGGATATTTTTTTTATTTGATTTTTGTTGGGCCGAGTGTGAGGTCATTAAACTTTATTTTGCATTATTTGATTTATTACTTAGCAAATTCTATTGCTTTATGTTACGTCATATATACGCTTCATATGTTAGGTATCGTTGGTGTGATTTCCGTCTATTCCCACTAGTTCAGTTGTCCAGTTCAGTTGACTGAACTAGTGAGATTGCTTTTCTCGTTTGTTCAGTCGACTGGACGATTGAGATTTCTTTTCTCGTTTGTTCAGTTCAGAAATAGAAAAAAATAGTGGGTACCTAGGTTACCTACATATACTCAAACAAATATTTTTACAATTTGTTATACTATACACTGGTAGTGACATTCTTATGGTATGAACCAAGCTGTAAGTTTCGTTCCTGTTCTTCTGGTCTTGGTCGCGAGGAACCTGAAATTCAAAATGATCTGTAGATATCACTGAATAAATTTTTACTTTGGATTTGAGTACTGCCAACTATATTTTTAGTCAAGAGGTGTTAAAAGTCTGATACAAAAGGTAGTAACTGATAGTGAAGTGGAATTAAGTTAAGTTGGTGGCACTGTGGTTGACAAATTGATAGGTAGTTTGCATAATCTGTAAATATTAGATTTAGGTGTTTTGGAGCCATTTTAATGTACATGACATACGAGTATTTCTACTATTTTAATATTGACTGACAAATATTTTTAGTAATTATATTATTGGCGTGTTTGTATCTAAAAAGATACAAACACTAATATAAAAAGATTTTTATCACAAGTAAATAGTGATTCACAATTATGTTGTAACGTGTTATTGAGCTTGAGCTCACTAGTTTTGTAATATTTTCTTTCAAACTTTGTTCACAGTTCCAGCGTTTACAGTTTCTCGGAAAGGAAAACCAGTCATCTTGATAGGAGGGTACCGGTACAACAAATATTACAGGTGTATCGGACCTAAAGCACGGTGGTACTGTACTATGCAATCTAAAGGCTGTAAAGCGTCAGTCGTCACATATGAAAATACAATTGTAGTGCTCAATGATAGCCACACACACAAAAGACTAGTTTTGGTGTAGAAGATCGTGGTTGCCCTGAAAATTCCAATATAGACCACTCATATAGAGAGTTATAGATCCACTAAAATGGTGACCGCGCTAGCGTTCTTGACTTTTTGGATCTCTCAATCGACTCTGTAAAGTTATGTGCTCAAAAACTGTTTTTGTTACAAGTTATTAAATGTTATGTAATTTATTATATTTCGTATATTCTTTATCCATTATAAGTCTTGAGTTTATAGTAATCAGTCTGAGGAAGTCTCCATAAGCCTCAATAAGACATAAGCCTCCTCCATACATTTAACAAATCCATACGTACAGGAGATCTATTTTGAGCCTTCTCCATACACCTCGATGGTGTCATCTGTATATCGGGGCACCCTACGCTTCGTTATCCAGTATTGTTCGTTGATTCCGGCATATAAGTCCAATTGCTTCTGAGCTGAGTTTCTCATGAAAACTGTCAATAACCCAACCGCTAAATAAATAACGAGTTTGAGGCGAGTGGAAGACCTGTGATCTTGATAGGAGGGTACCGCTATAATAAGGACCACAGATCTACTGGTAGGTACTAGGGCACGGTGGGCATGTAGCAAGACCTCCTATGGCTGCAAGGCGACTATCATCACCCACGATGATAACATTGTTATACTAAGAATAATCATAACCATTAAACTGCATGGTATCAGGGTATTCAGGGTAATTGTTGAATGTATTTGTACTTAAATAATTTATTAATAAAGATTTGTTTAATTTCAGTAAATTAAAAAACTTTAATTTTGAGTATAATAATCCACCCAAGGCTAATTCACTCTTTTCACTATGTATAAGTCAGAGAGAAACAATAAAAAAATTAATAATAATAAGTCTGTGTCCATGCTTGTCGGTCCGGGGTTGGCTATGTTTTACGAAAACAATATTCAGTTGTGTAGTACAAATAATGTTCAAATATTCAATTGTTTAAAATTCATATTCAATTGTACGTGCCCGAAGCTCTGTATGACGCGAATCAAGCTTATAACATGTTTTACTTCTGCAAAAAGTGGGTATGTGTCAAAAGTATCTAAAATTTTGATTCCCAATGATTGATTTTGATTGGTTGCCATATCTGAAAACGTTGAGGATGACGAATTGAAGCAATCTGTAAAAATAGTATGGATTTAAGCGGTTATAAGCACCGGCATATACCGGATTTAAATGTATGTTTGGGCCGCGATCCAGTGCGCATATTTATACTACATTTTGCTCGCGTCACGTGATCCTTGCCGCGGTTGACACTAGTTATTACTAAGCTAAAGTTAAAACGCATTTTTTTCAATAGAATCGTAGCGATACATCTTTCCAATATCTTATTAGCGTTCGTTAGTATAACGGTAAGTTAACACTTTGCTTATTTATCTTAAGAAAAAACATATACTATTTTATAATAAGCACTGTAATGTAAAATAAGTTTGCATGTCGCTATTCCAATAAATTTCTAAGGTTACAATAATGGGTTAGTCGGGAAAAAGATACTTGTAATAATTGTTATTCCATATTTTACACTAGCTGACCCGTGCCCACTTCGTTGGGCGGTAAACATTTTTACTTACAAATCTTAACTAAGTAGTACTCGATGTTGCCAACAGATGGCGTTAATACGGCATAAAATAGCGGTCGTTTGCAGTATCGCCCGCGTGGCAGTGTTCCCGTTCCCGTTATTTTTTCGGGATAAAAAGTAGCCTAAGTTACACCTTGTTACATCAGCTATCTGCCAGTGAAAGTCCCGTCGAAATCGGTCCAGCCGTTCCAGAGATTACCCGGAACAAATGGACAGACAGACAGACAGACAGACAAAAATTTTAAAAAATGCTAATTTGGCATATGTATCGCATATACATTCATATGCATGTAGTAAAAAGCGGTTATTTTAATATTACAAACAGACACTTCAATTTTATTTATTTGTATAGATTATCGATTCCAGATAAGGATGCAATATAAGAACTAGTAGGAGTACTAATATAGAATAGAATAGACGTTTATTTAGCTTAGGCAAATAATACACTAGCTAGACTTGATAAATAGGTAGGTAGATTCTATCACATAAAATATAAAAAAAAGTAATGCGTCCCATCGACTCAGCAGTAGCAGCAGAGAGAGTAGTTTGCAAAGCAGTAGGTAGGTACCTATGTTAAAAAAGTATTCAGCTCAGAATAAGAATATAAAGCTTGATATTATGTTTTGTTAATTGTTCGTAGGAGTGCAGTTTACTATTTCTCGGTTTGGAAAGCCTGTGTTGATGCTGGAGGGATACCGGTACAATAAGCATATCAGATATAATGGACCCAAAGTGCGGTGGATCTGTTCCAGGCAGTCTTCAGGTTGCAAGGCTATGGTCGTTACTATTATGAATAAAATCGTCCTGATCAATAATACGCATAGCCATTGAAATTTTGTTTGGAAAGAATTTTATTGTTATGGGTGGTAATAAAATATGATTTTTATATGAACTCTGTTTTTTTTTTATTTATCTTCAGATTACGTACCTTCGTCGACTAGACTACTAGGATTAAAAAAAAATACGTAAGCGCGCGCGCTCGTACTTCTTTCATAGTTTTCATACTACGACTAATCTCAATAGACACGATGCCTCTGCGACGGATGGTAGTGCTTTGCGTGCATGGGCCCGTGAGTACTATTCCAGCAACTACGTCGCATTGACGAAGGTTAGTAATAACGAATTTTTTGTTTGTGTTATTTAGTTCGTGTAGATTTATTTATGTTTTATAAAATAAAAATAACCGATGAGGGTTCATGTTAAGTAAAAAAATAAGATTAGTGATCCAGCCATATAGAGCATAAAAATTTCCTGGCTCCAAAGTTGCGCTAACGTTTTATATATGAGCTATGATAAACTCGGTTTTCTTATTTTGTAGGAATGTATTTTTGTCTATCCCGCTACGGTAAGCCAGTGGTCGTGGTTGATGGTTACAGATACAACAAGTATTACACATGTAACGGTCCCAGGATTCGTTGGGTCTGTAGTAAGAAGACTACCCTCAAATGCAGTGCTTACATTATCTCCGTCAACGACCAGTTCGTCAAAATGGTGGGTAGCCATAACCACTCACCTGCTGTTAAATGAACTTGTGAGATTTTAATATTATGATGGTGACAAGTCAAGTTTTGTTATTAGTATCTTATTTCATATTCATTCACCATTCACATTTATTTAATTCGTTTATAATACATGAAATTTGAGATAATAAAGCTACAAAAAAATGTTCTGTTATTTGGTTTATCTTTATAATAATGATGGTCTGGAATTTCACTATAAAAGTTATCAATTAAAAGTAGGTACAGGTCTTAGACTTGTCGATACAAAATCATAATTGTGATTCATGTTCTGTAATATCGAAGTTTACATTACTGTGAAACGTATATATGTTTAAAATGTACTGAGATTTAAAATATGTTATAGTGAATAAATCATAAAAAATGAACACCTAATTATTACTATACTACTGTATTATTACATGGGATTTACAAACGGTCTACGGCCTACGTCGTAGCGCGTCGTAGCACATATTACTGTTAGCATGCTTGCTATTGTTGATGGTGGCTGGACTCTTTTAGCATCTCAACGTCGGGCATTATTATTCATTAGAAATACTAAGGATTCCTTTAAATCAAAAAGCTAGGCAAATGTAGTTGCTAGTTCCACGTAACCCATCAAAGTTCATGTACAGATAAGTGTGGGAAGCACCTGCACTATAATGTGCGTCTCTTTCTATAGCATGAAGAATCATTATGTATTTCCTTGTCACACAAAACTAAATAGATCGCCGTACATCGATAACGAGGCCGCAGTATTCAAAACTTGCCTATTTACAATTTGCACACTAGTTGCCATTTTTTGTAAACTAGCTAGTTAGTTGAACATTATAAAAGTCCTAGAAGTTTTTGATTTTAATAATGTTTATCATCATCATTCTAAAGAATTTTGCACCTCCTCTGTTTTGTGATTTCTAGCGATCTTTACAATATCGTTCGTCTATCAGGTGGGATTTTTATCAGTGATCTTTTCAGATAGTCCTGTGTTCACGACTTCGCGTTTCGGCAAGCCTGTATTACAGCTAAATGGGCATCGATACAATATGAACTCCTACTGCAAAGGTGACAGGGCACGATGGGTGTGTACGAAGATCTCTATGGGGTGCAAGGCGACTGTCATAACCTACCGTAAACGCGTTATCAAACTCAACAACGAACATGTTCACCGACACTAGATCATTATGTCTACCTAGGTATTTTTAATCGTCTTATTTCACATTTTTTTGTTCTTAGCCGATTCTCTGGCAGTTTTTTTCGATTCAGTTGGTAAAATAAGATTTGTTTATTATTTTTTAAAATAAAATTTTTGATATTCCTACTCTCAAGAAATAATTTTACTATTTTATTAGAAGCAGATATGGTAGATAGGCTTGTTAGATCTTTCGATGCTCAAGATACCTGAAGATGTGTTACAAACTTCTAAAATTACATTTGACTTATCAATGCATTTTGTAGAAGGTAATTAGAATTCCATACGTGATAGGTTGCAAGCCAAACGCCGCTGTTTACTTTTCTTACTTATTCACAGATGGCCAAAGTAATTATAATTATGCAAAACAAAATATTGCTGAATAACAACAATATTTTGTTTTGCATCGCTGGCAGATATTAAACATATATTTTTTACTTCTTTAAATTCTATCACAAGTTTTTAAATTATTGTTTTTTTTTTCAATATTACTGCCACAAAATCTAAGGCATCATCATAAATCAGCATAATTTATGTAAATTAGCTTAAAATGACTCTGTTACTTTCTTAGGTTAACCAAGTTTAAATTACCTAATTTGCTTGTTGACAGCTGGTAATATTTCACACTAGTGTTTCATTTTAAATTTTCCAGATCAGGTGGTGTTTGCCAAATCACGCTTTGGAAAACCAGTGTTGCAACTAGGGAAGTACAGATACAATAAGCGACCTTATTCAACTGGAGATATGGCGCGTTGGGTGTGCACGAGGGTAGGGGATGGCTGCAAGGCCACAGTTACCACGTGGCGCAATGAAATTGTAAAGATTAGTTATGAACATGTCCACTAGAATACGAGTGTGCGGGGTATTGCTAATTTTTTTTATATCCAGTTACGTGATTTGGTTGTAAATATATTATTGTCAAAGTCTAAGTCAAAAAGCATGTATTCAGTAATATCCACAGGGATCATTTTGAAATGTCAAAGTCAAAGTTAGGTGAATCTAAGCGCCTGTTCGCGATTGGTTATCTTTTGATATATTAAAAAATATAAATAGAGTTAAGCTTGATAGTGTTTGCATCATTGGTCTATAAAAAGTTGATGTAAAATAATTAATAAGAATCCTATGGAGCTGCAATAATGCAAATATGTTTACAGGCTTTTTATACCCAGTAACGTACAAAAGTGAGTGCGAATCTAATAATAAAAACAATACTTCGGAAACAATCGGTTTACAGCTGAAAAAGAGGCTTGATAAAAATTGGCAACTGGAAGAAATATTCGATGGCAAAGAAGCAGCCGAAGATGCCATAAGACAGGAATATACGTGGAGTCGCGCCCACAAAAATACTCTATCGAAAGGCGATGTAAATTGGTACTATAGGTGTAATAAAGTAAAGTGTAGGAGTCAACAATGCCAAGCTGGCGTGTACCTGCACTATCCAGCGCACAGCACCAGTGTCACCATGTATCGCAGTGGACTCGCCCACACCTGTCAATCAATTTTAGCGATGAACTCAATAATGAGATAATACAGCTGCTTAAAATCGATAAGCACATGAAGCCTCTGAGTATATTCAAAATTCTAAACAAAAAAGGCTTTAGTGTGCTCCATCGCATAACCTCACTTTAGATTCTATTCTTCAAAGAATTTCCGAGCATAGTTCTTTCCATAGCTCGCACGAATTTCAATTTGTAGACCGACCCTAAATTGATTTTCGAAAGCTGTGCAGCTTTCATCACGAGATGTACATAATCACTAGTGTACTACTAGTAATAGCTATAGTAAAATATAATCTTATAATACATGTTGTATAATAACTGTTCACAATTAGCGCATCCTATGTAAAATAAATGTAGTAACAATATTCTTATCTACAAATGTATGTATTTTAATTTATGACATGTTTTAGGATCTTAAACCCTTTTTTATTGTATAAACATCTAAAGGTGTAAATAAAGTTATATCGATTTTAATCGATCTCTAATAGTTGTCTTGAGCAAATGAGAAAGAATATTATATTGATCAGTCTCCATGTATATAAGTTAATACATATATCCTATTACTAATAAACTCGGCGTAGCCTCGGAATAGTTATGCCGTGTTTTTTTCTTTCGATCCTATTTAAAACTTGCTGTTAATGCAAAAGACAAAAAAGTTACTAATTTAACGTTACTTTAATTACGCCAAGTTTATTAGTACTAGGGTAAGTAAAATAGGCTATTTTGATCTATTCAAATATAACAAGTTTTGTGTTATTTGCAGAAATGGTATACACAGAATCGCGTTACGGCAATCAAATGATTCTTTACCGAGGATTCCGTTTCTGCTTGAAATCCAAGAACACGATTAGAAAGACGTTCCGATGTAATCACTGGGACCGCGGCTGTCGCGCGCTTATCTCCATCATCGAAGACAGGGTCGTCGGTTCTAATACCGTGCACACAAACCATCAATCTGCTGTCTACACGGGCAGTCAGTTCAGGCCTATTCCAATACAACCCGATCTTAGTCAGGTATTTTCAAATATGACCCAATGCTAGTGGGTTATTCAAAGCCATATTTTCACTTGTGGAACGACTTATGCCGGTTCCAATATGTTACAATCGTTCGTTAATATTACTAAGAAACGAATATTACCTTTTATAACCAAATGGTTTGGAGTCCTGGTCACCTGATATCACAGGTTTTTCTTAACCTACTTCAGGCACCAGTCTCTCTCAATACAGGTTCCTAAACTAAGTTGTTTCTGTTAGTACCTACCTATCACACGGTATAATCTTTGTGAAGAGAAAAATAAACGAAAAAAAATTACACTAGTGATGTAAGAATGTATTTGACAGACAACTAACCGTAGTACTACAGACGCTCGTAGGATATTGGAATCGGGCATTACTTTCAGCATTTACTCGTATATATTTATATTCTACATGTAACAGATTATTAGCCGTTATTAAATGTGTACATTTTTTAGTAAATAAATGTTAGTTATATCAGGTATAAAATATCTTAAGAAAATATTATAAGTCTATTAAATAAAGTTATTGATTTGAATTAATGTACGTATACTTTTTTGATCTCTTTTAAACTTTTGTTTTTCTCTTTGTTTGACTGGCTTCACAGCTTAATTCACCAGCTCTTCCTTCTATGCTTGCTTTAGGCTGTGGGTTCGATCAACCCCAAGAACGGATCATTTGCGTGTATAGATTTCTATCGATTTTTACAAGCACAGAATTTTTCTATACCCATATACTTTTAAGTAGTGATGGAGCTATTAGTGAAGGGCTGGTCCGGAGAAGTACTACCATACCCATTTCTGCCGGCAAAACATTTTATCAAAACATCTGTAGTAACAGAGGAAATAAATATAATGATATGTGCGAGGTAATAAGGTATTTTTATTTGTTAAAACAGTTAAAGCAAAACTACAATCAAGACAAATTTCAATCTTATTTCAATACTTCTGATCTCTTGTTTTTCCTTTCGCGAACTTTTAATTAAAAACAGCTTGATTCTACCTAGTTCTCTGGTTTAATCTAAACCAAGATTTTAGTTTCTTAAAATAATAAACTCAAGTAATCGCCGTTAGTAGAATACTTAGAGTAAATTTGTTCTGCATGTGAATTAACAATCTACTTTTAATTTATAAATACCCGTCTTTTTCGACATATTATTGTACTCGTACATATTAGGCTCACAGAAATAACATAAAATTTGAATACTACGAAATGTTAAAATAAAAGAAATTGCAGGACCAGTTTTCTCAACCAGCCGATTTGGAAAGCCGTTAATACTTTACGACGGGCACAGATTCAATCAGCATAGCTCTAGCAAAGGATCTAAGGGATTCTTCGTTTGCAGTAAGAGATCCTGGGGCTGTAAGGCCTCCATCAAAACCTATGGCGACGAAATCATACAAATGATTACAGAGCACTTACATTGTAAAAAAAAACCGCAGCATAGCTTCGAGGTGACCTAAGAGACTTGAACTGGTGAGATCGACTGGGATTATAAACTGGCCTTTTAAACTTTGTGCTACACTTTTAAAATTGCAATTTCTCCTTAGCTATTGTAATCAGCGTTTTGAAATAAAAAACGAATTATAAAAACATTCAGCAACTTTCTTTAAAATATACATTAGTAACGTATTCAACTTAAAAGAAGACAAACAACAAAAAAAATGTTTTACTTATAAGCAAAAAATTCGAACAACATTTATAAGTACGTTTTACGCCTTATTTATATTTTAACTATCTGACCCGTGCCAACTTCATTTTTATTTTTAATTTTTCGGGTTAATATATATGCCCATGTCACTCACAAATAACGTGGCTTTTTATTGGTAAAAGAATTTTTAAAATCGGTTTAGCAGATTCAGTAGTGAGATTACAATCTCACAAACCCACAAACTTTACCTCATTATATATAATATTAATTTATTAATAAAGATAACTTATATTGCCTCCTCGGGCTTTGATGACAACTTCGAGGTGGTCAGCGGCTTCAGACCAGCTTCCTTAGCTCATCGCAGGTGTGCTCAATCGGGTTGAATTCAGGATTCTTGCGTATTCTATTTAAGTAAAATTTACGTATGTATTTAAGTAAAATTTACGTGCTGCAGACACATTTGCTTTCGAATCAACATTCATCGATCAAGAAATAAATATCATTAAACAAAAACAGAAACAAAACTCCAACAATTTGAAAAGACAGAATTTGAAGACAACAATTTGAAAAGGAGTGTTTTTGTTTGCAAAGTTTTTTTCAGTCATTCCTTAAAAGACTATAAGATAAGTTTAAAATTGTAGTACAAAGTTTGTAATGTCAGTGTTGACCACTTAAGTTAGTGTGACTTAAGTTAAACACACACACCTAAGAGTTAGACGGGTTCGTTGAATAAGTATTACATAATTTGTTTGGTAATAGCATAGCTAGAGATTAAAATTGTACAGGTTCTTGTGAAGTTGCTTGTGTGCAACGAATTTACTAATTAATTTACCTATATTACAAAAATCTGATTCTAACGTTACACCGTTTTTAACTAGGCGTTAAAAACTAAATGATCTATTAAATAAATAAACTAGTATTGACTTGTTATTCTACTCTCTTTGCTTATGTATTATCATTGCAGTTCCTGTTTACATCAAAGTCAAAGTATCAAAGGTATAAAAACCATTAACATACCAAGGACACCGATATTCAAAGCATACCTAATACAAAAAGGGAAGATCCGCGTTTTTGTGTGTAGTAAGTGGTATTCTGAAATATATTGAGCCACAAGGAAACAATGCACATTAAAAACTCACACGCATTAAAAACGTATCGAAATATGTAATACACAGTTCTGTAATAAAAAACTGATAATAGTGAATAAAAAAAAATCACATTTACACCTTGAGACATGTGCTATCAGAATTCTTAGAAACTTACTTACATTCATTCATTTATATACACGCCCCCACATATCCTCCATACACCGTCACGCAGCATCGCAAATACATACAACACACACACTAATATGACATTTCTTAGTCATATATAATGCTTAATACCTATCCTATATTAATGTCATTTGGGAGAGTAATGTCCACAGCTTTTTTCCAGGTGTCTTCTTCCTCATTTACTGTTGGAAACATTGAGTTATCAACATTTAGTCCATAAACATTTTTCCAGTTCTTTTTCTATTGCTAAATTATTTTATCTGAACTGTTAATTATTCGAAAGTATTTTATGTCGTAGATCTTGTACTGCAAATAGTTTTTTTGTTACAGAAAAAAAAGAAGCGGCTGTTATTCTTGAGCCTAAGTACGTAACATGCAAAGGAAAGTTCTTCCAGCGGGTACGACAATCTAATAAAACTAAATTAGTAGAGATTTCTGGTGAAGTGCCTGTCTTCTCTAAGATCGGGCCGGGACGGCGTCGGTTTGTGATGTACAAAGGATACCGGTACCGGCAGGCTACACTCCCGAGCCATGCTATGGCTCGTTATGTGTGTGAGAAGTGGTCGAACGGCTGCAAAGCCGTCATCAAAGCTAAGGACGAAGAAGTTATTGAAATCATGGATGTCCATAACCACACGTAGAAGTTTCACCAGTACCAGAGCAAACAAGGTTCAATTATACTCAACGGGTTTTAGCATTAACTATTTTAATAAGTTGTGGTGGTCCCCTCTAGAACAAACATCTATGTTCATCACACAAATGTCTGTTCTCGGCGGGGATCGGACCCACCACCTACAGTACAGAAGGCAGGACTACAACAAACTGAGCTGTAACAGCTTTCAAATAGGATCCATTTCGTTCTATGAAGGTCGTAAGAGGCAATAAACGGAACGCACCAGGAGAAGGCCAGCATAATCCTTTGCGTATTAAAACTCCGACACTCAGGTCAGCAATCCGCCTGCCAAGCATGGTGATTATGGCATTTCCTTCAAAATTGGGGGAGGCTTAGGTCCTGCAGTGAACTTTTTTGGACTAATGATGATGATAATTTTCATATAATATGTATAAATGTGTGCTTAAAGTTATAGTTGGTTGTTATATAAACGAAACATATTTTGTTTCATTTTGTATGTCTACTATCTTTAACTTGATTTTATTTTAATAGTTAGTAAATTAAATCAAATATTACTACATTTAAATGAGCTTGAAACAGCAACTGTTATGGTTACAATAAGTGCCTATAAGATAGTAATAAAAAGCAATACCGACGACCGATGTGGCGCGGCGGGCGATTGTCCGCCTGCGACGCAGAAGGTTGCGGGTTCGATTCCCGCCTTGGGATAAATGTTTGTACGATCTGCAAATATTTATTCCGGGTGTTCTGGGTATTTTCTATGTATAATAAAAAATATCTATGTATGTAATATAGTATTGTATTAAGTATATCAGTCATCTAGTACCCATAACACAAGCTCTGCTTAGCTTGGGGCTAGATGATGCTGTGTGGATTGTCCAGCATTATTTATTTTTTTATTTAATACATTAGGTTAGCTATTAATTTTAATAGGAGTTACTTAAAATAATGAAAAGCCAAAGAATTACACCAAAACTAGTGTATTATTTACAACATTATGATTATATTTATAAGATTTATCTCTTAAGATCTTTGCAGATTATGATCAGTAATCAAAGATACGTACACTTTTTATTTGTTTAAAATAAGAATCCGTACGGAGTTATTTAAATTAATAAATAAAGCTCAAGAAGTAGAATCTAACAATTAAGGATAACTACTATACTGATAATTTATATTAGACGACTTCGTCCGCGTGCAGTTATTTTTATACAAACTTTATCCCACACTGTGTCAGTTGAGGGGCGGAACGTCTGAAATTCATTACCCGGTACACCCATGCACACCAAGACGAATACACCTTGAGAATTTCAAGTCTGAATGAAGTTATTCTTTTATTTGAAAAAAAAGTGGTACAATTTTGTCAATAGTAGCTTAAAACCCAAAAAAAGGTCTACGATCAGTGGTTTAGTCTGTGCGTTGCCTATATGTCAGTCAGTCAGACAAGACAAAGATTGCTATCTATATCTATACCAATTATAAAAATCTTTGTTCTAACTAATTGACATTAGACAACGCACAGCTTAGGTTTGTGCTGGTACGTCGAGGTGTACTAAAAAGGAATTGCCGAAATTCAACCCCTATAGAGGTACAGCTGGGGTTAAGGTTTGTATGAAAATAACTCCACGCGGACGAAATCGCGGGCATTCCCACTAGTAATTAGTATAGATTTGGAATTATTCTATTGGATGCTTTTTTTGGGTTTAATAAACTAATTTACTTATATACTATAATATTATAGTCATCAAATAAATAAATGATTTAGATTTACTTGTGTTTTATTCTTAAAATTTATCCAAATAATATCCGTCCTTTTTGTCTTCAACCAGTTAGCAAAACCGTAGATCAGATGCCTTTATTCTTAATATTAAAAGTAGTAGTTGTCGTGGGAAGTACCTACTACCACCCTGTACCTATTTAATAAAATAATAAAATAGATCGTGCAGATCTTTTAATGTTGTTATCGATTATAACTTGTATTAAACAATTGTTTGCATAGTCATACTTACGGAATTATAGAAAACACAATATACAAGATAATTAACCTATCTTGTATTTTGTTTTTCTTTAAATTCCGTAAGTGTACCTCGTGTACCTTTTCTTTTATGTATGCAATCTTTTTAATTGGCGGAGTTACTACCGACTGAGCGGTGACGTCTATCAAATGATCTGTGTCGCCGAACACTGATACTCGCATTGATGTGTTCTATTCCAAGTTAAAACTTTATATATTTTCGTCTCAGAGTGATGGACGCAGTGAACGGCTTTATATAGCACGTGCTCGGTGCAATAAAGCAGTTGCTATAGGCTGCTAATAACCGTTCAACATAAAGGGTATTTCGTTACTTCTGTCATAAAAATATTTGATTTATGTATTTTATCGGTTATTCGCCTTATTTCCAGAATTAATGGCCGCGCCTGTGTTTTCGGTGACGAAGTATGGTAATCCGGTGCTTCTTTGCGGAGGATATCGCTTTAATAAGTATGTTAACTGTAAAGGGCCAACTGCGCGGTATGTTTGCAACAAGTGGTCGGCAGGCTGTCGGGCCGTCATCAAAACTCACGAGAACCAAATAATTGATATCAAAAATAAACACACGCATTAGAAACGAACAAGGAAACCAATCCAACGAGTTGGTGAGAATGATGATGATAGTGTGATCACTATCACCTATTAAACTGAATGACTATTAAACTGATTTAAACTGACTGAGGGCTTAGCACGAGTTAACTTGACATTTAAGTATCGTACAAATATCCATAGATGAGTAACCGATGCCGCACTATCGAATTCAATTGTCAACACGATACATTTTTTTTATATATGATTTGTTAATGGACCATGTAGATGGCCCACCTGATGTTAAGTGGTTACAATAAACATTGTCTTGCCGGTCACGTTCGTTGGGAACTTGTCCTAGGATGCACTGCTCTGCGTCCATCACATGAGGCAATCAGGTTTCAGGCTCATCGGCTTGCAATTTCACCGACATCCACACCGGAACCGCTGGGCGGCAGAAATAGGCATTCTAGTTTAGGTGTTTCCGCCGAAAATCTCAAATTTATTTGTGGCTCCCTGATCCATAATATATTACGAAAGTTCGTTAGTATTACTAAGAATTAAAATGTACAAGGTTTTATAATAATTTCCGGTAGTTAAGGAAATCTAGAAGATTTATGTTATCCCAAAAGTTATGCACTATAACTATTCTATCAGTCATCTGGTTCTCATAGAACAAGTTATCAAGTAACAATGTTACAGTTTATAATTTTCAATGAGTTGAGAATTATTGACGACCGATGTGGCGCGGCGGGCGAATGTCCGCCTGCGACGCAGGAGGTTGCGGGTTCGATTCCCGTCTTGGGATAAATGTTTGTACGATCTGCAAATATTTATTCCGGGTGTTTTTAAAAAATATCTATGCATGTAATGTATTGTATTAAGTATATCAGTCATCTAGTACCTACCCATAACACAAGCTCTGCTTAGCTTGGGGCTAAATGATGCTGTGTGGATTGTCCAGCATTATTATTATTATTATATTACTAAATAAATTTAGCCGTTAATAGTTAGTACTTGACTTTACTGATGTTAATTGTTATAAAATTATTTTATTAAAATAAATGTTGAATATTTAGATGTTTATGATGATGATTACGTAACTTAATTGTCGAAGTTCGTACCTGGAAGTGTTATTGTATAATAGGTAACTTTATATTTGGGTATGAACCCGGGGACGGAAGCTAGTAAATAAATAAAATAAAAAGAAAGAATATCTTTACGACTGTAATCCTTAGGTACGGTACATAATTACAATATAGTAATTTCAATAACCGGAATAAAAAATAACAAAGAAGAATTGTTTGAATATTTTTCTGCTTTATTTGGTTTATTTTGAACAAAAAAATTCAAACCTATATTTTTAAATCACAACATGTAATCAGTCTTGTATTGTTTCAGGGCCAATGTTCTCCAGAACAAAAACTGGTAAAATTGTGATTGATATGGGCGGTTATCGTTTCAACCAACACAGTAACAGCAAAGGACCGAAAGGGTATTACATGTGTAACAAAATGGGTAGTGGGTGTAGAGCCTCCATACGAACTTTGCATAATGAGATTTACGATATGAAGCTAGAACATAACCACGACTGATTAATTTATTTTTAAAATATTCACTGGTAAAAATAGAATATTTTTTATTGTGTTTATTTGTGACAAAATTAGTTACATGGGGAAGAAGTATTCGTACACCTATTAAGAGAGCCTCAGTAGTAATAGCATCCTCCCCTGGGCTTTTACTATATTTCATGCTACGTAACGCACGTTGAACTTCCAAATTGTTATCGGTACTATGTTTTCAAAGCTTGTTTGTATGTTTTCATAAATTGGTCAGGAAAAAAATAGCGAAGCCTGGAGAAACTTATTTCTTCAAAACATTGCCTGGCTGTTTACGTACAGTTAGAAATGTGGCCCTAATATACATAGCCCCGCGTTTACCAACCTGAGGCATATATTTCCCCTGTACTTTCATCAAACTGAAATACAACGTTGGTTGTGTTGTTGCTTGGCGATAGAAATAAGCATGGTAGTAGTAATACTCCGGACAGGGAACATTTAAATAAAATCAGACGTGTTTGTATTTGACGTTTCAGAATCCTAATTTCATATCCCAAGCCTTTATCCCAAGCTGCGTAATGTAGCTTAGTACATTTGTTTAAAAACACTAGAATTTGTTTTTTCCAGCACCGGTATTTTCAAGAACGTTGCAAGGAAACCCGGTGATTATTTACAATGGTCACCGATTCAATCGACACAGCAGCAGTAAAGGACCAAAAGGTTTCTTTGTGTGTACTAAGTGGCCCAAGCAAAAATGCAGGGCATGTATACGAACTATCGAAAAGAAGATTTATAAAATGCATTTACATCATAATCACGACTGATAAATAAATAAACAGTAGTAAAGAACCAATAATGTTATAGATTTTGTTATTAAATAAGGTTATAATCATTCTATATATTATTTGTAATTTTCTATAACACAAAATACCATAATAATTAATGTTTAGTGAAACACCGGTTCAAACAAGATTGTTCTATTAGGAATATAAATATTTTCAGCAAATATTAGGTATTTGATTTTGCCTGTAGGAAAGAAAAACATGCCAAGTCATAATAAACTATGCTATTTGTTTGCTTCAGAACTGATATTTTCAAAAACAAGGTCCGGAAAATCGTTGATCACATACGGCGGACACAGGTTTAACCAACTCTCTTCCAATAACGGCCCTAAATTCTACTACATGTGTAACAAAAAGGCGAGTGGGTGTAAAGCTACCATTCGTACCATTGACCACGAGATTTATGATATGAGGTTACAGCATAACCACAATTGAACATCTTTACATAGTATAAAATAAAGTCGCTTCCGCTGTCTGTTCGCTTAGATCTTTTAAATTGCTTAACGGATTCTAATGCAGTTTTCAGCAATAGATAGAATGATTCAAGAAAAAGGTTTATATAATACATATGTATTATAGTGCAAAGAATCCGATAAGTTCAAAGATTTGTCCAACGAAGTGAGCACGGGTCAGCTAGTTGTATTATAAATGTTTTTTTATAAATACTATTTTAGTAATAGCAATGGCCAACCTGATATGAAGTGGTTACCATCACCTATCAGAGCATTGCAGGTCATGTACGTTAAGGTCGTGCACTACGATGCACTGTCTATCAACGTGCGATATACAGATGTTAAGCTTCATGTGCCTGCGTTATCTCACCGCTGCCCACGCCTTTGAAACTGCTGTTTTGCGCCAGAAATAGGCATAGTCGTACTTACTTCGATAAGCCCTTCAATACAAGAAGTTAGAAGTAGAAGAGAGTTTATAGAATGTTGCTCCAGTTTATTAATTAAGTGAGCTAGGGTTCTTCTAGTTCCAACAATAGTTTACATCGTATTTGTATTCATTTGTACGTTCTATTAAATTCCAGGTAGCTTTTAGCTGTATCTGGTGCATAGCCTGGCATTTTACTAATAATACGTATAATAAAAAGTATTACTAAATAAGTTTCCTAGGACTAGCTTAGATCTGTGTGTATGTAAATAAATAAAACAAAAACATAGCTGTGTACATATTAAAAAAAGTTTATCCCTACACCATGCAAAACAACATATTCGTTGTTGCTTATATATATTTTGTGTTGTGACGAGTTTTTTTTACTACGGTCAAAAACAACTTACATAGAGACCATCATATGCCGTAGGTTTAGTAGAAGGGTTCTGTTGAGATTCTTTGGGCCCTGTTCCCTCAAGAACGAACCCTGCAAGAATAGGTTTTAAACATGCATCTGATACATTTAATGTTTTCAGTTGTTTTCAAAACTTCACGGAATGGGAAACCAGTCATCGAGTATAATAACTACAGATTCAACCTGAACAAGGTCTATGGTCCAGGAGGCGAGAAGAGAAACTGGCGATGCTGGCGATGGCGTGACGGCTTTTGTCGGGCGACTCTTCTGACCTTTGGTTACACCCTCATTAAAGTCGGAAAACCCCATAACCACCCGTCTCTTCTGGCTAGCAATTTCAAATTTAGAGATGTAGCCTGTTTTCAACCATCTACTGACTCATTTCAAGCTATAAACTAATTTTATAATTATTAAAAACGTTTAAGGCGGATACATAAATTAAATCAGGTTCTTGTAAAAGCGGACTTTTACAACAATCTGATTTAATTTAATTAAACGTTTACCAAGATAAACATGTTTACCGTAAACGTAATAGCGACTTAATATTCTTTGTGCAAGATGTTAAACGTAGTTAGCTTCCTAAATGCATTTAGGGGCTGGCTAAATACATTTAGTGATCGTTCTGCAAGCGGGCCTTAGAATAAATATGAAAAAAGTTAGGTTAATGGGTGAATATAATAAAAGGAACGCTCGCAACTTCGCTCGGGTGAAGATAATTTCATACAAGCTTCAGCTTTGGGGTTGAATTAAAGAAATTAAATTATTTGAATCTTAGCATCAAAATATATACATGAAATGAAAATATATACATTTGAGATTATTCTAGCTGTTTAGGCTTTGCGTTATCTATAATATATTAATTGGTCAGGGTGGATGTTCTTATAATTGGTATAGAGGGAGGTTGCGGGTTCGATTCCCGCCTTGGGATAAATGTTTGTACTAACTGCAAATATTTATTCCAGGTGCTCTGGGTATTTTCTATGTATATAAAAAATATCTATGTATGTAATATATTGTACTAAGTATATTAGTCATCTGTACCCATAACACAAGGTCTGCTTAGCTTGGGGCTGATGCTGTGTGGATTGTCCAGCATTATTAATATTATATCTCTATTCACATCTCACATCTGTAATCTACAATGCCTGTCTGTAAAATGAAATTGCAACTTTTTTTATATTCTGTTTAGTGCTTAGTATAAGTAGGCATGTTTGTAACCATAATATGTGATTTTATCTACACGTCTAACCTCATATTTTAAACATAAATTTTATGATATTATGTGAATGAATTAGGTCCTGTCGAGTAGCGGTTATACTCAATCCTAAGACAGAAATATATTATAGCTTGCTTATTACATTATAGACCTACTAAGTATTGTTAAACCTTTTAATACGTTAGTTATTTGTCAACCAAAGAAAATGCCATCGATTGTCTTTTATGTTTGGGCCTACGAACGTACCTAACCCTCTACTAATAAACTCGGCGTAACCTCGAAATAGTTACACCGTGTTTTGTCTTTTTTGATCTAATTTGAAACTTTCTGCTAATGCAAGACAAAACACTACAACTATTTCAACAACTCTGAGTTTATAACGATTAGTACCAAAATATCAGTTTATATTATCTCTTTACCTAGCTGACTTAATGAGGAGCAAGGTACCGAATATTCATGTAATAATTAATTCAATATTTTTATCATCCACACTCATAAAAATATTGAATTAATTATTACATGAATATTCGGTACCTTGCTCCTCATTAAGTCAGCTTCTATTTCTTCGTGTATATTATACAAACTTTTTTTATATTATTAATTTTATATTTACAATTTGAAATATTACGTTCCCAATACTTGGCTACTGCTATGGCGTTTTCGTTGGCAGCATACAAATCATTCAAGGTGCACAATAGGTAGTGGGGCACTATGGTGCACTAGCACTATTAGGTGTCACATGGGTTAAGGATCTACGCCACATAAGTAAGCTAACTGTAATAGATAGCCTAGATGGTGTAGTGTAAAAATTACCACAAATATTTATGACTATTATTTATATACGTGATTTCACAACACTTCGCAGAACAAAAACAATAATGTTTTAAAAATATCATGGTAGAATCAAGTAATGTAATAAGGCTCAAACAAAAAGTATCTGAAATATAATGGCTTGGTAAGCCGTGGCGAGCCTGAAAGTTATTGAAATATGACCATGTCGTTCTAGGTAGGTAAATAAATGCATTGAATCGTTTGTATGATCTCTTGTCTGTGGTATGATACAGTCGTATACTAGTGGAAACGCGTACTAATTCGTCCACGTGAAGCTATTTTCATACAAAATTCAAACTCGCTGCATCCGCTTAGGGGTTGAATTTTAGGAATTTCTTTCTTAGTACACTTCTATGCAACAAGAAAAAATATACCCAAAAAAATTCAAGTCTTTACCACCAGCGGTTTAGGCTTTGTTTATAAATCAGTAAGTAAGTGCGTAGGGGCGTATTAAGAATCCTTTCTTCTTGAAATGCTACCCTTAAAAATGTGCATTGTCATACAAATGCCATCTCCGTTGTACTAGCTTACGGGTTGAATTTTGGGAATTTCTTTCTTGGTACATTTCAATGCATCAAGAATAATACACCCAGAAAATTTCATGTCTCTACGACTAGCGGGTTAGGCTGTGCGTTGTCTATAAATCAGTCAGTTAGTGCGTAGGGGTGTACTAAGAATCCTTCCTTCTTCAAATCCTACTCCTGTAAAAGTGCAGAGGTGGTTGAAATTTGTATGGAAATAGCTTGACGCGGACGAAGTCGCGCGCGTTTCTGCTAGTAATTGTATATATGTATATTAACCTGTTCGTCTTTTTCAGAGCCAGAATTCACTACATCCCGAAATGGTAAGCCAGTAATAGTCTATTTGAACAACAGATACAACATGTACTCAAAATCAGGACCGAAGCGCACGTGGCGATGTTGGCGGTGGAGAGATGGTTACTGTCGGTCTTCCATGGTCACCGTAAATAACCGCATCGTAAAGATAAGTCCAAAAATGCATAATCATGAACATCATTCACGAATTGCAGTGAAAATGTGAAAATGCGCGTGAGTCAGCAGGTTAGCAGTAGTAGAGCTCTTTGTGAAAGGGCTCGTCCGGGGAAGAACTAATACCACCGTACCTATTTCTACCGCCAAGCAGTAGGTAATGCTAGCATACTCTATCCCGGTTTGAAGGGTGTGGGTGCCGGTGAAATTACAGGCACATGAGCCTTACCGGAAACTTCAAGTTGGTGGACCAGAGTAGTGCATCGTAGGGCACAAACCAAACGTGCGTGACCTACAAGGCAATGCTTTGTTATGGTGATTGTTACCACTCAACATCAGGTGAGCCATATGATTGTTCCTCCAGGCAATAGCATAAAAAAACCCACTCGGTGAACCTTACATTTGAAGACGTAGTATATATACTTCGCTATAAGATATATGTATTTTATGTGTAGGTTAGATAAGATAAGATGATATAAGATAATTGATGAGTGACGAGGTGACGGTAACCACTTAAGATTTGGTGTGACATTGTGCTTGCACAATCAGTGATTTGTATAAAATAAATGGTATTACATAGTTATTAGCTTATTAATAGGTTAAAGTAAATCAAATTTGGTTAAATGATGTTTCTTATATGCTAGTTGTTACTGCATGTGTATTAATATTTATAGAATTTGACTTTTTTTGGACTTTAGTCATAGCTAGCGAAACTCGCGACACTTCACCCGATTGAAATTGTTTCCATAGTTAATTAGTTTACTTCATAAGTTGAATAAATTAAATCAACTTCGTTAAATTAAAATCTAAATCTATGCTAGTCGTAACTAGTCGCTTCTTTCTGGTATAATTATTGAATTAGATCTTTTTGAACTTAAGCCGTAATTACAATTATATTTTTTAAAGTGACATCACATGTATAAATATTATTATTTTGTACTTAGTGTATCCGTTTACTAACCACAACACGGGTCTCTAGCCGAGTGTAGGTTCTTAGCTGTAGGTAAACTTTCTAAAAGTACCATTGTTTTCTGTCTATGCACCGTGTTTTTATATATAGGTGTACTTTTAAATAATGTTAAAATTGATCAATTTCGGTTCAATCATAGGTTCTCTAGATGCTAGCTGTTTCTATTTACTTTTACTTTGCCCATAGTAGATCGAGTACTTATTAATTGTTAAGTTAGTGTTCGGGATAGAGAACAAACTCAAGAATTAGGTTTAAATTGAGTGCGTTTAATGGAAAACGACACATATACAATATTTTATGCAGAAATTTAGAATTAGTTTTTATGATAGGTGGCACAACGTGCATGTAGTAGGTAGCAATTCATTGTTCATCGTAAAAATGGCTGCCGGTTCTTCATTGGACGGCGGCCGCAGGCATAGCTTATATAGAGCGAGTGAACGAGATCTGTGGTTTCTCTATGGTTGAGCAGGCCCGTTCAGACGGCGCCAACAGGTTAAAATTATCAATTTTGGTTAAGTTAGTCTAATATCCTTTAGATGCTATAAAATAATAAATTACTTTGTATAGTGAAGGAAGCTATCCACTTTGACTTGTTTTGTATCTTAATTCGTTACTTCATAAAATAAATAGCAATGATGCTTTTATTTTGTCTATGGCGGATTGGGTTTATATGATGTACCTAACAATAAAAATATATTTTACTAAACTATTTGGAGCGCGGTTTTATTTAAGTATCTAGTCATTTTCAATGCTTAATACGGAACTATCGCAATAGAAGCTATCAAAACTAACGGTTATTTGTACTTACTGCGCCTACTGCTACTTATTTGTAGTACCTAAGCACAGGTTGGTACTGATCTTTATTGTTTATCTTATCCATGGTATATTATATCAATTTGTATTATTCTATATCAATTTGTTGTCTAAAAATATGCGTTCGGCTTCAAATAATTTCACAATAACAATTTTTTTCAGAGTTTACCTACACAATGTCTCAAAGAGGCAAGAGAATATTACAGTTTGGGAAATATCGGTTTTCCAAGCATAGTTTTTACAAAGAGGGTAATCCGAGAGCTCGGTGGATATGCACCCGGTCATGCTACGGCTGTCGTGTAGCTGTGCTCACTTTAGACGATATAGTGCTGAATGTTGTTGGAAGCCATAACCATTAAAAGCAATAAAGAGGACATAAAACAGGGAAAGAATACACGAATACAGATCCAGATTTAAAACGATGAAAACAGAACCTATTTCCAAAAGCTGTTTAATTTACCTTACTTTTGCCGCTTCGTAACTTTAGAAACAATCATAAAATCACAATAAAAATAATTAAGGTAACTTTAATTCGAGTGTCTTATGATATAGACACATAAGAAAGAGTCGGTGTATTTAGTGCTATATTAGGTTAAATTAGTTTAAAATAGGGATCGCTTTTGCATCTTGGCTAAATCGCGACACGCACGTGTGCCTCGTTGATAAAAGTAGCTGCTAATTTCCAGGTTTTGTATTCACGGTGTCAAAGCAAGGGCATCCGATAATGCAGTACGGAAGCTATCGATACTTCAGGCATAACGCCTATAGACTGGAAAACCCCAGGTGCCTCTGGATCTGCGAAGTGGCGCAAGAGGGCTGCCGGGCTTCGGTCTACACTTATGACAACGAAGTGCTGAGAGTCAATAATACTCACAACCATTGAAATTCACAATGTAATGTAAAGCAAACATTACATTACATTATAGGTACCCGGTACAATTGCAGTTGCATAAGACTTAACACCTAATATGTCTCAGACTGATGGGCGTAATGCGATTTAATGTATGGCACGTTCTCGGTGGACGTGCTTTTTGAGATACTGCAACTGTTATAGGGAGAAATGATGGCCCACCCGATGGTAAGTGGTTACTATCGTAGTACCGTCGTTACTACCTCAAATAAACTATTTTTTTGCATAAATAAATAAACCAGTAGTATATGCTGGTGTTTTTAAATTGGCTGCAATTTTGTTTTTAACGAAACTAAGTTAAATGTTAGATTAATCATAAATATGAGAATAGGTACAGAATACCTTACATAAAATCTACATCATAATTATATCAGTTTTCTAGTTCCCATAAAAGTTTTGCACTGTGTGAAAAGCCCACCAATATATATTTATAGTGTCTGTTTATCTGTAATGGATTATTGCATATTTTCAGATCACAAGAGTACTGTCAAGTTCAGTAAATCAAAACAAGGACGACCCATACTTCAATACGAAACAAACCGATATCATCGGCATAGTAGTTACATCTTAGGAAATCCTAAATGTCGTTGGGTTTGCACAAAGACGCACCATGGCTGCAGAGCATCTATTATCACTTATAACAACGAATTGTTCAAATTAAATAATATACATAACCATTTATAACATTGCCACTGGTCAAATTATTCTCAATTGCTTCATAGGTTGTATTAGTAATTTTCTTTGTAAATAAAATGTGAAGCAAATTATGTATACTATTTTCAATATATACCTACTATAAAGTTGTGCGATAACAAAATATAATAATAAAATTACATGTTTTTTACTAAAATTTAAGAATCTTCCCCAAAGTTGTGGAAATGGCGGCGGTAGGAACTTCTCCGAAACGGTTAGGAACCAACACGATCATAATTTTTATTATCTTTGTTAAAAAATAAGTCGCGTTAAGCGTTGAGTTGAGCTTTGGTTTTGAGGACACATAGACACAATAGTAAAACATTGAGACAAAAAGTAAAGACACACTAAGAGCTTATATTAGTCCGCAACTTTGTGAACGGCCAACGGCGCTGGGACAGGCCTATGAGAACTAGTGCTCGAAAGACAGAGTCGAGATAAGATAAATGATCTCGATCATACATCATACACTATCTCAACTCCCTTCACATAGATTCATACGAAATAGCATATGAACGCAAGTCCTGGAAAATTGAGGATAATACATCTAAATAAAAAGACAATAATGCTTATTGATATAAATATAGTGTAACCTTTACATCAGGCAGGTATTTTAATTGATGTATCATTAAGTTTTTTTTTAGACGTAGACACATTTATTTACACATTTAAGTTGGATGGCAATAATAATAATATAATAATGCTGGTCAATCCACACAGCATCATCTAGCCCCAAGCTAAGCAGAGCTTGTGTTATGGGTACTAGATGACTGATATACTTAATACAATACATTACATATATATATATAGATAATTTTTATTACACATAGAAACACCCAGAACACCCGGAATAAATATTTGCAGATCGTACAAACATTTATCCCAAGGCGGGAATCGAACCCGCAACCTCTGCGTCGCAGGCGGACATACGCCCGCCGCGCCACATCGGTCGTCGAATAAAATCGAATAAAACTAGAATCGAATAAAACTAGAAGTCTGGATTCTCTATACTTTCCCTTCATATCCTCATGTTATGTATCGATATAAATATACGATATTTTCAACAACACTGTAACAACAAGTAATTAAATTACAAAATGTTTTATTTTAGAATATACATTCACAACTTCGCAAAAAGGTCGTCCTATAATCCAAAAAGGGAAGTATCGTTACTCACAGCATAGCAGGTATAAGATGAAAAGGAAATGTCTTTGGATTTGCGTCAAGTGGTGCATGGGTTGTCGTTCTTCTATATTTACTAACGATAATGTAATCATTCGAGAAAGTAATGCACATAGTCATTAATACGTTTTGTTACCGATACTAGCTTAAAAATAATCAATACTTTTTAACGGTGTATAAATGAACTAATGAAATCGCGAGATCGTGTTTTTTTTTCTTAGTACGTACTAAACCAAATACAGCTTGAAATTTTCAAATCTCAACGAACAGAGGCTTAAGCCGTGAGTTGCCTATATGTCAGTCCGTCAGAGCAAATTGTTCTGCATTTAAAGTATGTTATTGAAAAAATAATGGTTTCAAATAACATTAATTGAGCATAATTTTGCCTGGAATTTCGCCTCCACGACGAACAGCTTAGGCTGTGCGTTGTTTATACGCCAGTTAGGAAAAAGATTATATTAATTGTTATAGATTATAATTAAGAATAGAAATATTAAGTTGTCCAATGCGAAACAATTAATCAAAAAATAAATATTGTAATTTGTACTGGCTGAGAATTATTTTCATATAACCATATGTTGCCTGTGCGTTGTGTGTGTAATATAGGTATGTAAAAAATCATTCATAACTATGTATGTAACATACTAGATTACTTGAGACATTTTTGCAAATGATTTTTGGTAAAAGTTGTTTTATTGTAATGGCAATACTGACGGAGATTGACGGTAGTCTGCTTGACAGACAAGGTGGCCGACAGTCTGACGTGCAGTTAGGAAAGAGCGGTAGGAAACGTGGCAGTCTGTCTTGGGATCGGGTCGGAGTCGGTCGATAGTTGTGTAAAGTAAAGGAATGTTATGTGCTGTAATAGAGATTCATGTAAGTACCTTTTTGTAATACGATCTAATTAAATGGCAGACTATTTAAAATATTGGTTTGGTTTTGCTATCCCAGTATCTGGAGGGAGTTCCCTTACATGTATAAAGAAAAAAATAATGTACAGTCAGTTGCACTACAATATATAAAATTCGTAACTTACAGAATGGTTTTACAGCTTTACAATTAATATTTACTGAGCAAAAACTCAAAAAATAAGTAAACCTAACAGCTAATTACACGATTTTTGAGTATTGACTGCTTAAAAGTTTACTATAAGGTTTTGATTCCGTTTTGAAAGTTACGAACTGTATACATTTTAGTGCAGCTGACTGTACCTAACATTTGTGTATTATAAGGTTTGTCGAATAATTCAACATTAAATAAAAGTCGCGTAACCAGTGAAAGGAATCAGTCATTTTTTGATATATCATTTCAGAATTTTCTTTTACATTATCCCGGCAAGGTCAGACCATCCTCCAATATGGAATTTACCGATACAACCGACACAGTGCATACAGGCAGGGAAAACCGCGCTGCCGTTGGGTCTGCGTCAAATGTAGCGCTGGTTGCAGAGCATCAATCACCACTTACAATGATGAAGTACTGACCGTGAACGGAACGCACACTCATTGACTTACGCCTGGATGTAATATCGGACAAGCGTCCGTTAGTATTACTAAGAACCGTTGCTGGTCGAATAAGCTCTCATTTCATTGGCTTATGTTATTTACAGTGGCAAATGAGATGAGAGTTTACCTGACAGGCAACAACTCGTAGTTCCACTAACGGGCGAGCGTACGGTATTGGGACGGGGCATTATTCACTATTTTTAAGTAAGTAACAAATGCGTGACATAACGAGTAAAGGACAAAAGGGGTTTTACTAAGCACAAAGACACTAATAAAAAAATTCAACCAATAAATGTCTATTATTAAAATTTTTAAATACTTCGTTACATCTGATACCTATTGCATTTCACGATCAGGTGAGCCGTACCTTTCAGTAGTCATAAAAAAAATCTACTGTTATTTTATGAGAGTCAATAAAGCAAACGCCGTATGTCAAGATCGTATTAATCACATTACGAGTAATAGCCGAATGTTTAGATGTTTGGATATCATTTGGATGTTTGGATGTGCTAGGTATAAGCTACTTTTTATCCTGAAAATATACGGACGTAGTTTTAAGTGTAAAGGTCTGTAAATAAGATTTGCTTTTATATTATCCCAAACGTTATGCTCCTAAGTGGGACCCACGATCCCACTCAGGAGCATAACGTTTGGGATAATAAGAGTCTAAATGGTTTTCATCTCAAAGTCAAAGTCAAAAAGCATTAACTCAGTAATATCCGCAGAGATCATCTACCTAAGCGCCAGTTCCTCGCGACCTTTTAAGTTTAGTGCAGGTAAGCACTTTAAAACTAATAAATTAAGATTAAGTTTAAAAAAAAAATCTCTTTCAGAATTTTCATATACCATATCGCGAAGAGGTAAAACCTTACTCCAGCACGGGCAGTACCGATTCAACAGGAACGGGTACAAACAAGGGGCGCTTAAGTGTCGATGGGTGTGCGTACATCGTCGAGGCTGTCGGGCAACAATCATCACTTTTGAAAATGATATAATAAGCATCAACAGAACACATAATCACTAACGTAAACATTGAATTGTGGGGTAGAATTAGGTGCTGGGCAAGCCTACACCATCTGTAGGAGAACTCCGTCAGTAGCTGTAGAACTCTTAGTGGAGGGCTCATCCAGGGAAGTACTACCACCATGCCTAATTCTGCCACCAAGCAGCTTGCTGTGTTCCGGTTTGAACGGTGTGGGTAGGTGCGAAATTACAGGCACATGAGACTTGAAACCCGTTTGGCTTTGGTTGATGAACGCACAGCAGGGCATCATAGGGCACTTTCCTAACAAACGTGGCCTGTGAGATAATGCTTTGTTATATAATTTGATTACTTTGTTATGCAGTTGTGTAATATATTTCTTGTAAATAATCCCGTCTCTAATAATATATTGTGGTAGGTAGGCAATAGGCATACTAGGAAAGCTTTCTACGAGTACATCTAAATAATAACCTTTTCACGCACACACTTCAGTGTTCTGTGAGTAGATGCAGAAGTTAAATTTGCATATGATGCAAATTTTACGGATTTGCATGTGTACGATTTTAACAAAAGAAGCTTACAACCCAAAATAGGTTTGTCATAAATCTTCTTGTATGGATGCGAAGACCTGCTTATTTATCTCGGAACTTAAATAAACATAACAAAACTCAAGGTATTTACAGAGTTCAGTAGTAGTTGAATTTCTATATGATTCAAATGTAGCGTAAATCAAATATAATGAGAACCGAATGATTAATCAGAACTTAAAACAAAACAAAACAAAACTGTTTCAGAGATTAAGTATACCATATCCCAAAGAGGTCAAACCCTACTTCAGCAAGGGAAGTACCGGTTCAATCGGCATATGAACACAAATAAAACTCCGAAATGCCGATGGGTTTGTGTTCACCGCAGAGGTTGTCGCGCAACGATTACCACTTATGAAGATAATGTCATAAACGTCAATGGAATACACAACCACTAACCTCGATTATAAGCAAAACAATGTTAACAAGAGTGAGACTATTTCTATTTATTTTCCAATATCATAAACAATCTAAAACATAGAAGTTTCAATGAGCGAAAGAAACTAAAGTAGAGCAGATATAATATTTATTCAAATTAAATGTTTTATATTATAATTCTGTTTCAGATTTTAGGTTTACGTTATCCCAAAAAGGCCAGACGTGCATCCAAAACGGGCAGTACCGATTCAGTCGGCACGGAGGATACAAAGAAGGAGCAACAAGATGTCGCTGGGTTTGCATTAAGTGGAGTCGAGGTTGTCGAGCATCAGTTAACACGGCACAAGATGAAATAATACGTGTCAATGGAAAACACAATCATTAATAAGTCCCTTTATTTAATTTGGAAATTCTGTGTTAAGTCAAAGTCAAAGTCAAAAATCATTTATTCAGTAATATCCGCAGGGATCATCTTGAAACGTCTTAAATCTAGGTGAATCTAAGCGCCAGTTCCTCGCGACCAAGCCTAAAATAGTTATAGTGTAAGTATTTATTCTGTTGTTAATGCTTTTTTTTAAACAATTATCTAATGTTATTTTTACTAATCTATCTTGTTTTCTTTCAAACAATAGGATTTTTCCTTTACTGTGTGAACGTGCTTTGAAGTCCTAATATAACGAGAAAACATAACAGTTTTGCTGCATCAGGTACTGTGAGTTCAATGAGATGAAAATCGGCGTCAGTCAAAGTAGATTGTAACCTTCATACTTATAAACAATATTTGTCGTTAAACATTGCTTAAAGTTAGCCCTGTCACTATTTGCTATAGTGCCATAATAGCTTAAGTATTGTTTATCTTTTAGTTTTAGTAAGGCCGAAGTTTTCATATAAATTGACGGTTTAGACTCTCATGTTTTGTCTCAATAGTAAATCACAATATACATAATATATCTCAGCCATGGACTGTAAGTAATAGAGTTAGTCGTGAAAAATGTAACCTTGACTTTTTCAGAATTTACTTTTACTGTATCCCAAAGAGGACAACCCTTAATCCAACACGGAAAGTACCGATTCAATCGACACAGGGGTTACCAACAAGGAGGGATAAAATGCCGATGGATCTGCATATGTTGGAGTCGGGGATGTAGAGCATCGATCTATACTTTTGAAAATGAAATAACACGTGTCTGTGGAACGCACAGCCACTAACTGTTTGGCTGTTGATATTCATGATTTAATTTTAAAGTATACATTAAGGCTTACTTGCACAACAATGATAAAAATCCGTCACGAGATAAACATTGCTTAAGCTGTTGCCGTCTCTTACAAATGGGTAAAGATTAATAGTGAGAGGGTTAACTTTAAGCAATATTTAATTCAAACATCGTTTAGTGATCGTTGTGCAAGCGGGCCTAAGTTTGTTCTTGTGTCTGTTTTTATTGTATTCTAAATATGTATTTACAAAAAAATGTATTCCATCAGTCATCTGGTTCCCATAGTACATACAATGCTTAGTTTGGGGCTACATGACTTGTAAAAATGTCCACAAATATTTATTTAAAATGTATGTTGTACATATTGATTAAAATCTTGCTTTATTAGTAAACGAGATGATATAATGCATTTTTTTTTAGATTTTCCACAGTATACTCAAGGGCTATTAATCAGTAGTATAAATAAAACAGGGCGTATAATGGATACAATTTGTTGATTATAATATACAAGAGTCTCTCCGCGGCATCCTAAAGTAGGTAAACTACACGAAAAACTGCCAGAATAGCCTTACGTAATTAATGGCGGCCCCCATACAAGAATGGGATGCTTTCCTGTCCATTCTTCATGACCACTTGTACTTCGGAGGACCTAAACGACGTAACAAGTAAGGCTATTGAGGTGGCAACTTATTAGTAAAGCAAGGTGTTAGAGTCTTTTTGTTTCAAGATATCAGCATTATTATTAGATTCTCATTTAAGGGCAGCCCGTGTGTGTGACCAATCATTTCATGAAGGATACTAAATTTTTTTTCAGCATTTACATATACAATATCTCGAAGAGGTCGTCCTATCATCCAGATGGGGAACTTCCGGTTCAATCGGCATGTGCTAAATAAAAAAGATGCGCCAAAATGCCGATGGCTTTGTGTGAGGTGGAGTAAGGGATGTCGAGCATCAATCTACACACTCCAAAATAATATTATTTGTGCCCGTGGGACGCATAGCCATGTATAAATACATCATTAAGTTTGCTATGTGACCCTAAGATTAGTTGCACCAGTTTATGTTTGCACTGTATAGCGCTGTGGGTTTGTAGTTTAGTTTAAGTCAAAAAGCATTTATTCAGTAATATTCAGGGATTATATTGAATCGTCCTACGATTAGGTGAATCTAAGCAGCAGTTTCTCGCGACCAAGCCTAAAACAAGCAACAAACTTACGGTATGGTTCCTACCATTTTTTGTATGATTCTTTTACAAATGAATAATAACGCTGTCGTTATGGACCGATGTGAACTAGATTTTAACTTACGCTGTTTGTGTTAACTTTCGGCGTAAAAATCTGATATTTTAGCCATAAACGGACAAAACATCCAAGTTAACAAAATCCCTAACAGTAAACTAATCCATAACGGCTCATAAGATTATTTACGTTATTACTTTTTTTTATTATTATAATTATTTCCTTTTTTTTTATAAGGTGACCATGACCATGACTTATCATGACATTAGACATGATACACTATAGTCGTAGATATGATAAATTATTGCTTCCATGTTTTGACTAATTTAACTTTTTTATCCTTATTTTTGCTATCTGTGTGTTATTGTGTGGAACGTTAATCAAATTAGGTTGTAGAATACTATTATAACATTTGTATATGCACACGTTTGTGTATACGTATATGTACCTTTATTTACTAATCCACAAAAAGGTCTCTCTTTTCATTAGGACAAAGTAGAAATTCAATGAATCTTTAGGTTTATAAGTTTTATTCATAAATTTTAAAAGTGACATCGACTTACTTAATATACTACATACTTGTGATGAACATTGATGTTTGTTCTCTTTTATTGTATTCTGAGTATCTATTTACAAAAAAAACATATATAATTATTTTAACTGTTATCTGGTCCCCATAATACATGCCTTCCTTAGTTTGAGCTAGATGATGTTGCGTAAAAATGTTAACAAATATTTATTATTTATGTATTTAACTCTGTAATACCTTATGCACTTTTTGTAAAACATGATGGTACCGTGCCTGGGGATTACAGTTTTAAATGCGCCTGTATATTGGCTAGTCTCTTTTGCAATTTCTAACGTATCTGTCTTGTTCACACTAAGAGCATATAAGAGGAAGGGCAGATTCAATACAAATAAAAAATGCAAAAAGTTTTTTTTTAATAAACCATAAGTGTTAGAAAATACTGATTGCTATCATCTTTATTATTTCCACCACAGATATGCACGCGCATTTTACTTTATCTAAATTCGGGAAACCGGTGATGATATTCGCTGGCTACAGACACAACAGGCAGAAGCCGAAGAACATCCACCAGAAGACTACAAGATGGCGTTGCAGCAAATGGTCCTCAGTTCAGTGCCGAGCCACTGTTGTAACAATCGAAGCGCAGATCGTAAAAATTGTGAATAAACATAATCATCCATAGAACTTTCAGTGCAGAATGATATATGTACTAGAAAAACCTTTAAGAATAATCAAATAGACCAATACTGGGCATAAGCCCGTAAATAGATATCCAGAGCGAAGGCTTTTTAGCATTTTCCATCCACCAGACTAACAATGACCTTCGAACTCTTCGTGCTCTGTAGATCTTCACCCGAGGGCACAGAAATACAGTAGCACAAGTTTTTTAAAATAATATAAGCATCAGTACTAAAGCTGCACCAAATAAACCAGGAGCTTTAAAACATCAAAATAAAAAGAAACATCATATGTGGATTTATTGTATATCACGGTGCATTGGTGTCATACCGTAATTTTACCTATTGTTATTGAATAAATAAATCAGAATACAATCTAAACTGACTACGAAACCAATGTATAGAATTTAAATAAAATTACCTCCATACTTACGAGTTTATATGTTACTTGAATTTAGTAGCTCTCCTGACTTTCATTATGAAAGGAGAGAAATAAGTAAGTGAATTTCTGCTAACATTAGTCACTGTCACTAATTCTAGCTATAAGTAAACACAATCATGACATGCTTTATGTAGCTTAAGATTAATGAATTAAGTAAATGACTTTGGTTTTTTTGACTGGTATTTATTTGGAACAAAATTTTGGTAAATATTAGGCTGTTAGATATATTCCGTACCCATTTTAGCGGCTATATCAAATCGTTTTTGAAATAATAGGCATGTTATGTGTAAGTTTAACTTTACGAGACGGCGAGAACAAAATGAATATGTATCAAATTAAAGTAAAAGTGGATCGTCATTATTTACTTCTTATTGCCCCTATTATCTTAACTATAATAAGGGTAAACAAAAACGTTTTTTTTTTAATTTGATTTTAGTGGTTATCTCCAGAAACGTTATTAATCATCTCTTTAGAACTTTTGGTACCTAGTACTTACTTAATATCTTTTATGAATATTTAAGGACGCTAGTCTGATACACGTCCGTCCATATGTTAAATTTTTGTGTACATACATAAAATATTGTTGTAGGAGTTATACTAATTTTGACTACAATTTTCATTTTGAACTGAGCCTTTGTCATATATTTACTCATATTTTTTTCAGTTTCGATTACAACTTCTAAGATGGGGAAACCCTTACTAGAAACTGGTGGGTACAGATATAATTACTTACCTTCATATGGCGTTCAAAATAATACATCAAAATGGAGATGCTGTAAGTGGACTTCGAATAAGTGCAGAGGTGCCGTAGTAACGCATAATGGAAAAATACTTTTTATAAAGAATGTACATAATCATTAAAAGGAAATGCCAATGTCTGTTTAGCCACATGCACAAACTTAAAGTTGCACTATGGAGAAAGATTTTCTGGACCTACGTGATATCTGTTATAAGAAAATTCGTCTAAAGAACCAAGGCAATGTTAAACAAAGCAATGTTAAAAGGTTGAAATGGCAATAAGTAGAGCATATAGCTGACTACCACTGGGGTATACAGGGTTTCGAATAGTGACGATGAACCAGAAGACGAAGCTAAGGACGCTCGACCACCCGTTGGACTGACGATATTGTTCAAAACACGGGAATTATGTGGATGGAGAAGGCTGTGGACTTCAGAAACTGGTTATTGAACGGCGGTGCGTCTTTGTGTGGTGTGGTTTTTACTATTTCATTGGTAACACCTGGTATCAAACCTAGTACAGTTTCTAGAGTGTGTTTTATAATAAGATCATGTATACGACCTTATAAAACGTGGTCTAAAGCTGAGTGTTTATTTTTTAAAAGTGTGAAGGTGTTAGTCTTACTATTTGTTGTGTTAATCAATAAAAGTCATCCATCTATTTAAATCTAGTTAAAAAAAAAACAAATAGGTTGTCCTTCTGGTTCTGTTAAACACATACATTTTGATTTTGATATTTTTGACCTACTTCATATACAAAACAAAGCAACAGAAGTTCAAGACTCTTTGAATTTATAGTAATAATAAATATTGATACACATTTTCACAACGCCTTGGAGCCTCAAACTAAGCAAAGCTTGTGCTATGGGATCCAGACAGCTGATAGAGTACTTATATACTTTTTTTTAAATACATACTTAAAATAACACCCAGGAGGAACAAACATTTATGTTTATCACACAAAAATTTGTTCTCTATTTGATTTTTATCATTGATGCCAAGAAGGTAAATATCGATGAACACTGGAGTATGCTCTTTTAATTTGTTAATGTATGTATTATCTAAATCGATATAAAGTATATGTCCTAATGGCACGTAAAAGAACTATAATAATATTCAATTAAATAGAACCACATTGATTTTGATTTTTCACAAGTAAAGCTAAAATTTTTTCGTAAATATTTTAAATTATAGAACCAGTTTACTCCAAGACTCGGAGCGGATACCCAGTCATGCTGCTGTATAACTACAGATACAATTTAAACAACAGAAGCAAAGGTCCTAAGAAATTGTGGACTTGCACTCGGAAAGTCTCATGCAAAGCCAGTGTCACCACCTATAATTACCAAATTATTAAATATCCTGATAAACATAACCATTGATGGCGTTACTTATAAAAATCTGTCAAGAGTTATAACCAATGTTTAAACTATTGCCATCTCTTATTCAAAAGGTAATGACAAACAGTGACAGGAGAAAATTTAACCAATATTTATAATAGTTATATACAAGGTTTCCCAGAAATGGTGGATAATCCTGCACGTGCGTGTGCGGGGGAGGATGGGGCCCCACATCCCAACAAAAAAAATCCATTCCCAACAGTCCACGGTATACGATTTTTTTTGTAAAATTTAGAAATATCCCAATTTTCCTCACATTTGTAGGTATCACGTCCGCTATATGAGGCCTGGTTCGGATTTTTTTCTTTTAACGTGTTCCCTAATAATGGTATTCCTTAATTACCTTATAAAAAACTCAACTACTTTGGATAGTAGTATCTTTGTAATGTGTAATTATAATTTTTTGAAGATATAATTCTGGCTGTTTCGGCGACGCGAAGTCGAAGTTCTTCTAACGAGTTTATGGGTTTGTTGTAAGCCTGCTCCTTCAAACAGCCCCAATAAAAAAAAATCCAGAGGATTTAAGTCTGGAGACCGTGGTGGCGACAATATCGGCCCCAATCGGCCGATCCATCTGTTGGGATAGGCATTAATATTATGTAAATAATAATATGTAAGGAAATAATATGTATTTAGTTTCAATTTCGGCTATAAAATATATTTAAATAACGCTACAATATTTAATATCTAGTAGGGCGATCGTCAGAAAATTAACACATTTCTAACTTTCAGAGCCAAAGTTTGCCCTTACAAAGTTTGGAAAACCGGTCATGTTGTTTGGCGGTTACAGATTCAACTTAAACAACAAAACCACTGGTTCGAAGAGGCGGTGGACTTGTTCACGAAATGGCGCAAGAGTTTGCAAAGCTTACGTCACGACTGTCAACAGTAAAATAGTTAAGGTAAATAATGAGCATACACATGCGCGTGGGCGCTCTCAATCGATGTGTCTGTCTAATCAGCCTACATCGGTGTCTGGGTGTATGCCTCCTATTGCTCACGCCCATTTATTCCGCGCTCAATCATTCTACTTATCTGATCCAACTCCAGCATCTCTTGGTTATAGGCCTCCTCTAGCACACTCTAGCTTATTTAGCACTCAGTCTATCTTTTTATCTAACCAGCCTCCGGCACGCTCTGTTATTATGCCTCCTCGTTCACACACCAATTTTTTCAGCGCCTAGTAAACACAAATTTCTGTGTGAAAGTTTTGGTAAAACAAGTTTGTGATTAAGTAAGCAAGCTTTATTTTATATAAATAAGTGCCTAACGTTCTTTTGAAATACAGGTATTTTCACGTTCTTGAGGTATGTATAAGTAAGCTTCATATGAGTTTACTCATAGTAAAATATCACATATTATAATTCAATCTCTCATAGTATGCATCTAGTCAAATAGTGAAATGTATGGTTTTTATCAAAAGTGTACTCTGAAATAAGTATTTGTTTTTTAGACGGCATGGTCCATCAGCAAATCATCATAGTCATTTGCTTCAAAATATAACTCCTAGTTATTTCATACAATATTCTAATGATTGTTAAGTCGAAATGTAGAACTCCCTGCCACTCGATGGACTGATAATATTGCTAGGATTGTGGGAAGTCGATGAATGGGAAAGGTTCAAATCGTTTTTCTTGGAAACGTATAGGAACCTTCCTATTTTTATGTCCAACGGTGGACTTCTACGGGCTGTTGATGACGATGATCGATTTAATCAAATCATGGCAAATTGTATACGTTTTTTATTATTTAGTCTATTTAAGAAAATTTGCATTGATCTCAATTGTACTACATATTTTAAGTTTTGTTATGTAGGCCTACCACTTTTTAATAAAATATATGGTTAATTAATAAAAGTAAAAGAATAAATAAAGAATCATTTACATCTAAATATTACTCAATATAAAAACTTAAGACCAGTTTTCTTTTATAATTACCACTCTATTAAACGTAAGTAAAACCACGTGGCATCTAGTGTAATAGTAGTGGCCACATTTTTACTTGGTCATGTACGGTCAGAATAAAAAAAATGGGGATCATTCAAGGTTTCAAAGGGTTTTATGCATTAAAACTACCATTTTTATGTTCTTGATCGAACTATGACTGAGAAGTCAATTCTTACATAATAGTTGCATAATTAAAAGAAACAGTGGTTAAAGGTAATAAACAAGTTCGATATTAAAATGACAGCCATCACAGCTCAGTTTGTAGTAGCCCTGCCTTCTGTGCTGTAGGTGGTGGGTTCGATCCCCACGATTTTGTTGTGTAAAAAATGTCCTGACATATTTATTTAAAAAAAAAACTATTACTTCTCACTTTATATAAGAAGATTCGCTAGCATACTTTTACTAAAATATGCATGACAATAATAATATTGTAAGGTAGCTGGGTTACTGGCTACCAAAACCTTTTACGCCACTCCTTCCGAGGGTTTAGCAGGAAAAAAAATTACATTTATGTAAACGTATCGTATAACATCCTAGTACACCGCGCGGCAACTGGGTTACTCATCGCAGTTGTGGGCCGTAAGCCAGTGTGCCTGGCTTTTTCTAATAAAAAAATGTATGTAATCCGTGTGCCTCTACAAAATCCACGCATTTAAACTGTAATAAAAAATAATTTATTATTTATTTTTATTTCTGTCAAAACTAATATCAAATGAATTTTTCAGGTGTTTCAAAGCCTATATTTACAATCTCGCGACATGGGAATCCAGTGCTTATTCTAAACGGATACAGGTACAATAAAAACAATAGAAGTGTTTTTCCCAGGGCATACTGGACATGTTCTAGACTCCGTGGTGATAAAAAGTGCAGGGCGTCTGTAACTACCTACAATACTCAAATTGTGAAAGTGAAAGACTTGCATAACCACTGAGAGGGTTCCTAGTTCTTAAATGTGTGTTTCTAAGTCATTGTTAAAAATAAATATTAAGTAATTATAATATATATAAGTAGTAAAAATCTAAACAAAATGTGACAGGTCTGTCTCGGCCGGCTAAGATATGCAACGGGACTAAATGTTGTGTATAGGCAGGCACATTAGGAACGTGCCCTATGATGCACTGTTCTGCGTTCATCAGCGTGAGGCAAACATATTATGTTGAGCTTCATGTGACTGTCATTACCGACACACCCTTTAAACAGGAACACAGCAACGTTTATAAAACTAGAGCAAGTTGTTTTCTTGTAATTGTTGTTTTGTTGTGCCTTTAAGTTGAATATTGCTGTATTTTTTCCCTGATCAATGTTTTAACTAACATTACAATCTAAAAATAATAATAATAGTAAACTTTTGAATATTAGCTGCTACTCCGCTAATGCTGATAAGAGTAAAAGTCTTGTTCATCTGAAGATTGTCTGGAAGATATTGCTCACATTGCCTACGACCGCCTTCTTTACTTCACTAGACTATACAATTTGTATTAAATGTTGAATGAAATGAAATTAAATTTATTTAAAAAATCTTAAAAAACTTATTTTAAAAATTGTTCTTGAAGTGTTGAATGAAGAGTTTTCTATATTCTATCTATTTATCTTAAGTTCCAGGCGACCTGTGATAAGCAATGCTCTAGTAAAATTAGTTAAAGTAAAATGTTATTCTCTAGCCTATTTGAATCCAGTTACATTGCGTCTGCATCGTGTAATACCGGGAAATGCAGAGCGATCGATCAATCGGGTAGAGAGGCTCGGGGGGGTGACGAGGCCGGTCGCGTGCATCCAGGCCCCAGCATCCGGCCGAAGCTGTTGCTCCGGGGGCAACAGGTCTGTGCTCGATAAGTGTACCTTCTAGAATGTAGAATTGTGCCGTAGAAAATCGTCGCGTACGCGTTCCGTTAAGAATCGTAAATTTGAGCGTGAATTTGATTCAACGGCCTCTTTGGTATTTTTCTTTGTGTTACCTATATAGTCACGTGGTTTACGCTTATGAGTTTATTTCATAATCTTTCCGTGTAGATTTCAAAGTCTTGGATAATTTGTACGTGTTTGTGAATTCATTATATTATTTTCACGGGGTGTATTTTCTGTTGAATTTTGAGCGGGATGAAGTATATTTTGTGATGGTGTTTGTGGTATAGATTGTGTGTTGTTTTGACTTATTCAATGATAATAGGTAATTATTCATGTTATGAAATTCTGTAGACGTCTATACTATATCGTGACTTTTACTTTGCTAGTACCTTCTATCAGATAATCTGTTCGTAGATACTTCAGACAACACGTACATACAATTTAAAAATATTATTGCAGAACTGTCACAAACAAACCACGAAAACGAACCATCGCATATTAACCAACAAAATTAAGGTGGTACCGTAAACCTACCGACATCGGTGTAACCAGACTAGTTTTTTGATTTTATCTTTGGTGATTGGATATACATTGACCGCACGTGTGTTTTGCATAATTGCTATGACATAACCGTAACAGAAGCCTCTCACAGGCAAATGTGTTAAACCAGACTGGTTATTTTCAAACAAATCCCGGGAACGACACCTCACCCACTCATTGACCTAACGCAGGGTGACCTAGATATTTCAGATCGATCTAGGCCACTGTAAGCTGGAAATAGTGTTCCCTGACATATATGCGATGATGGGAGGAGCTAGTCATTTATTAGCGTTAGATTAAAAGTATGAAAACTCGACAATAAGTCTATGTCGTGGGATAGTGCAGCTTAAAATTATAACCTGCAAGTTTTGGTTTAAAAACTTTCTGGTTTTAATATTGCCTTGTGGTTTTCCGAGAGCACTGCAGCACTGGTGATCTATTGGGGGTGACCCCGCCATCTGGTGTTAAAGTTGTGGATTCAAATACGTTCGGTGGCTTTTTCTGTTCAACGAATTTATGAAGGAGACGGTCACAAGACGGTGAAGGAAAATATCGTAAGGAAACCAGTTAGTATTCTAACACCAGTGATGGGCTTGCAACCTGTCACTTACTGTCCTTGGGGATTCAAATTGTGATGCTTTTTCTTTTATTTTTACATTTGCTAACAGATTTTTCTTTCCAGTCCCCACATTCACAGTCACTCGATACGGAAAGCCAGCGATCCAGAAAGGCATTTATCGATTTAATAAGAACAATCGGACAAACGGGCCTAAAAGCCTCTGGACCTGCTGTCGCGTCAGCTCTGGGTGTAGAGCCTCCATCACCACTCTGAACGATATCATAATCAAGGAGAAAATTGAGCATAATCACTAGTTTTTCATCTTTTTTTTACTATTTGCTTACGGAACAAGCACGTAGACTACCTGATGTTAAGTTATTACCATCACCACAAAGCATGAACTGCTCTGCGTCCATCAACCTGAGGGCTCATGTGCCTCTAATTTGATCTAAAAAAATTCACTAAAAAATTGTAAATATCCTATTTTTTTGTCGAACTAAATTATTTGCTGATTTTTTTTTCAATTTATGTTGATAAAACTTATTTTCAACATGACTATGAGTAAGTAAGTATTGGGTCTGGATATTTAATATTTCGGGAGTATATCAAAAAGTCTCAGGTGCACTAAAATATCGAGTGCTAAGGAGTAGCCGCGCTTTACTGTAATGGGTGTACGGTGACTAAACCGCGTGCCACTTCTTATCACTATAAAAGAGTTATCGAGTTAAAACGTGATTTGGTTTTAGTTGGGAAAGTAAACGTAGTTGATTTATTTTATGCATGAACGTTGCAGTACATACTAAACTTTAGTTAAAATATCTAATCGGATCTTTATTAGGTAATTTACATATAGGTTTAACAGTTTCCTTGTAAAATGTTTTAATTAAAGTTTATTTTTTTAATTTCTCAGTTTAAATTTATTTCTTTATTAAAAAAAACCGTGGTGGTTCCGGCTTACGATAGGACCCCTTCATTACCTCACATGGGTATTATTATTATTGTTGGCGACAGAGTTGCTGCAAGTGTCCAGATCTGGGGCACTTCCTCGGCAGTTACCACCAGCGGCACCAGCCGTACCATCGCAGATGCATTTACCTGCGAAAAATAAGAAACCGCAGCGCTGTAAACTGTGCTACGCAGCTAAAGTGCGTCGCACGACGGTGTGGAAGTGCAGCACCTGCGCGGTGAACTTGTGCATTGAGGGCTGCTACACTGATTGCCATACCAAGCAAGAACAAACATTTGTGTGATGAACATAGGTGTTTATTCTGTATCTGGGTGTTATATTCTATTCTAAGTATGTGTTTACAAAAAAAAAGTACATAAGTATTCTATCAGTCATCTGGGCCCCATAGTACAAGCTGTGCTTAGTTTGGGGCTAGATGATGTTGTGTAAAAATGTCCACAAATATTTATTTATTTAAATATTTAAGTAATTCACCTTATGTGTCCCCCACCACACACACACCCCCACCCCCTCACACATCATATTAACCACTGACACGCACACTAACTCGCCCCCTAACTCGCGCATCCACTCTGTCAAAAACTCGCATACATTTAAAAAAACATTAAACAGGTATTGATAATTTGAAAAAAAGTGAACCGCCTTCAATGCCTAAATTAAAACCTAAACTTATTTCTCTATTGCTCCTACATCGTTTAGGTCTAACTAGCCTACTTTTCAAAGATGTCCGGTAATCTCACGTTGCACATTTTAGCCCAGCAGGAGATAGGCAGCAGCATCTCTTGAGTACCTACTAAACACAGGCACCAACTGTCACAAAACCAAAGAAAATGGGGGAGTCCTATGCCCAGCAGTGGACTTTTTAAGGCTGATAAGTTAAAAAAAAACTATTTTGCCTTATTAGATTCAATTATATATTCTATACAATTTTACTGCTGTTTATTCCACAGGTAAGCTAATATTTGTAAATTTATTGCAGATAGGGAAGACTGTGCTAATCTGGTAATCTGGTAAGACTTCTAACACCGCCTCAGTGACCGAGACAATCGGTATTTATGACAGTTTTCTATTGAAAATTCTATTTTATTGAGAATTTGGTGCTTAATTATTGTTTCAGAAAACGAGCCTTATTACGATCTATCAAAAACTAACATTGTATTCCTATTACTGTAAAAAAACTGTCTAACATCGTGCTAAACTTGTACTAATAAAAAAATGTCTCATATTGTTTCCTTTCACACCCTTGACCATAACTATGCATGACTGCTTGTTCTAATAAATTAAGTAGGTTCCGATTTACTAAACGTCATGTAGGCTATAGCAATTCTACAGGTACCGACATGAACGAAGCTGGTTACATGCTCTAGTATTTCTGTTATTTACTAACTGGGTATCAAATCGTACACCTTTTAACTTAGATCCAGGTTTATTAGTACTGTAATCTGCTTTGGAGTGCTACTTGCTGTATTGACATAGTTCATAACGTTAGTCAATTAGAATCTCATAAGCCAGTAGGTAAAAGTTTTCCGTGAGCTTGAATTAAATGATTTTTTTCAGGTTCTTCAAGCAAATTCGTGAAACCCTTGCTGACGTTGGATGGACACAACTTTTTTTTGAAAAATGATAGAGGATCGCGGAGATATTGGACTTGCAGCAAGTACGACATAGGCTGTAGTATGGGCGTGACCACGTGGGACAACACTGTCGTGAAGCAGAATGGGGAACATAATCATACTTAGAAGTTGACGAGTGCTTTGAAAAGTACCTAGTCTAAATTCTAAACGAAATCCTGTCTGCGCTAAAATATGCATAATTGCTTGATACCACCGTTTAGTTATAATTTTAGGTACCGAAGGTTATCGCATGGTACATTTCCACCGATGCAGAGCGAGGCGATAGGGATAAGTCCAGATAGCCATTCATATTATTTAAACTCACACAAGCTTCTGTGCTTCAAATAATTTGAGTGGTCGTCTCAAGCCGCTCCGCAGCGCAGTGGTAACCCACCCTTATGCGTAGTACGTCAACTTGAATTTATGACTTATCATAGTTTAGTGCAGGCGGGTATAAAGGTTCTTCGAAAGTGTCAAAAACTGATAAGTAAAAATACCCAGGCTTATTAAAAATAAGATCAAATTCTGCCACAACTTGATATATCTGACTTGATATATTTGACTTGCATGAATAATCAAAAGTTGAGTCAATAGTGCAACTACGTTTGTTAAAATTCTAAATAACTCATTGGAGAGTTATTAGTGAGTTTTTAAAAGTCATTGTATTAATGACAGCTGAGGCTCTTTGTAAGATAATAATATAGTATGATAGAAGTTTATTTATGATCATAATAAAATAATAATAATGTTACGTGCATGAGATAAATATTGTGAAGTCGTATTTAATTCTAAGAAATTATTGCCTTTTCTACCTCTTTTATTTATGCGTAAATTATTTTTTTGTGAAACACAAAGTTATAAAAACACTTACCACATAGTAATTTCTTTTTATACTGTCAGATCCAATGGCTAAACGTGGTCACAAGATGTTTAAGCCATACGTCATGGCATTTAAAACTGCACATGGTTAACCTAGTCTTCCTTTCGGACCTTCCGATCTCATTAAACAATATTTACGGCACAAAATATGATTACTACTTTGATTTGCATCTTCATTAATGGACCAAGGGATTTCACCTTCAATAATATCTTTTTAACTTGGTAAAAAATATTCACATTTAGGTAGTAAATAAATCATAAAAACATCGTAATAGAATATTATTAATTTATTATAATAGTCAATAAGTGATTTTATAGTGTTACCAATACGAATAACTAATATTGTATGACGTGTGTGCTTTGTCTTTTTTAGAAACGGCCATATTAATGTCTTCATTTATATTTATTTAAATGTATCAGAGGTACCCTCTGACTGCCCCCTTACGTATCCTTTAGGATCTGTAATACTAAGCTAAGATAAGAGATCTGATAGAACTTTTTCCGTGTCTATCAGATCACAGTAGTGACATTAGCCAAAAAACGATTAACCGGGTCCTTTTACAATTACCTAATGTGTCAACGCGATGTACCACCGCTTCTGATTCGGTGAGTTTAACAAAATGTTTATATATACCATCAAGGAATCGGATTGTGAATCCATAAGAATATACACCAACATTTTCAATTTATGAACTGTAGTAGTGACTGTCATGTAAAATTATCATGGTTTTCAATAATATCTTTGTTAGACTCGAGGTATTTACCATGATTTTTACATTTTATTATTTCCTGATATTTTGGCAGTTGCGCCAGTTATCAATCAGTCATGGTAAGTATCCCATTTCTAACAGTAGGTAAGACTAGTAGTAACATAAAACGATCGCATGGTTCATAAGTCTGTGTAATGGTTATAAGAAAAATGTATGGCAGTATGAAATACCGGAAGGATGTGCAAAAGCGATTATGAAAGGTGACCAAGAGACGCTCAATGGCTATGAGGCAAACTACTGGCCCAATGGTCGGACCACATTGTCAAGTTTAGTGGCTTCCAATAGAGAACGCAAGCACAGAACAGGAGAGAGAGACGTATTAAAAAAAGTTACACACTATTTATGACCAAGGTTACATTACACTTATTATGCAACCAAATAACAGTGACAAATAGATAGAGTCACAATGCGTTTCCTTGCTATCATATAACACATCTCCAATCCATTCTTCAGTAGGTCTTAATAAAATATGATATTATGATAGCTGGACTTATTGTAATGAAATAGATTAGGTGATTCAATTTTAATAGTTTTCTGTATCGTAATTTCTATACATACTCGAAGGTAGCCATATGTATAATAATAATGAGAACCACTAAGAACGAATATTATTAGTACAGTCAAGTAATTTTTATTTAAAAAGAAACAACAGATGGTCCACTTTATGTTGAGCTGTTTTCTCTGCCTATAATGATTGCATTACCGCACTGCGAATGCAATTAGTCCGTCGGGAACGTGCACTATATATAAAGTTGAAACACAGAGGTTAGGTGATTGACCTCACAGCTCAGTTAGTTCACTGCTTTCGGCGTTGTGGGTTGTCGGTTTGACTCTAGTTTTATGATAATATAATATGTTTCATGAAAATTATGATGTAGACAAATATGTAACCTAGTAGTAATTTATACATTTTATAATAGTCATCAAATTCTGATGCTGCATGTACTAACATTTATGGACTTCGGTTCAGCTCGTATTAACAATATGTTTAATTAACGGTCTTTATAATAACTATTATTATTTATGCTTCTACGTGTTTAAATTACTCAGTGTGTATCAAATCTAGTTTTCGTGTGATAAATGTTCAAATATGATCTCTTAAGGTAAGTTTTATCATGTAAGTTATCTGAATTATCAACCATTTATAATAAACATTGCATGCTTTAAAAAATGCAGATTTAACTTAAAATACATTATTTATGTGAGATAAGATTTTAAAGACCTCAACGTACATATCTCAATCAGATAGAAGACGTTTTAGAGAAAGGCTAAGTAAAGAGTACCCTAAACCGACGAGCATGTATGAAGAATGTTATGAGAGTGAATGAAGTAAAAGAGGTATATCATAATCATATTGAAAATCTGTGGTCTCTGTCTACCCCTATGAGAAACAGACGTGATTTTATGTATTTCAGTAGGTATGTAAGAATGTAGTTTTTTTTTTATAAATTTGATGTTTTGTTTTATAATTACCACTTGCTAGTGGAACAAGTAGATGGCCCACCAGGCTATGTTCGCCAGGAACTTGCCCCACGGTGCCCTACGTGCTCTGTGTTCATCTATTTGAGGTGTATTTTGAGCATTCCTCATGAGGATTCAGGATGCAATTTCGATTGGAAGGGTGCTGAAGAATTTCTGTAAATTATATGTCACCTTTCAAATCAAAATAACAACCGAATTGCGAAATTTTAAAAGAAGTTGCAGAAAGAAATAATAAATGAAAAAAATATGTACTTAACGGATTACATGAAAGTAAAACTAATTATTGTAGATTGTACAAGTATTTATCGTTCATTAAGAATTACCTAAAGTTTTTAGTTTATTTAGCAAACAGTCATCTGATTAGTACGTACTTACATAATAATATGAAGTAAATTTTAAGTAACTTATTACCTGTGTGTATAATCATTAGAATAATACAAAAATATTTTATATCTGTATTTATTCCATGGTCATTTAAATATCTTTTAAATCATTAGTGATTTTAAGTACAAAATAAATGTAGTATTTTATCAATTTTAAATTAAAAATAAACGTAGATAAATGTACATAGATGTGTTTTTTTCTATTTTCGTTTTTTTTCAGTACCTTTTTTTCTGTACCAGCTTTCTGTGATATGTTCTCTTTGGATTGTCAGTGATAGCTATCACTGACAATCCAATTAAGATGAGGTACCTATATGCTAGCTGAGGAATGGTGTCGAAAAAAAAGCATAAAACTGCTCATAAGTATTTTAAAAAATACCCTGTTTATGCTGTTATAACCTAATATAACTTTATGATCAAGATGAATCCAACGACACCTCATTTATAAGCCATCAAGCCTGCGCTGACTCACAAATGAACATACATACATAATTCTGGGCAACCGGGTAAAAAGTAATTTCGCATAAGCTAGTACTCAAATATAGCAACGGAGTTTTAACGCTGCTCCAAGGCTCAAGGCGGTAGAAATGCATGGTGGTAGCATTGCCGTTCAGCATGGCAACGCAGCCAACATCTTGAGGATACTTCCAATAGGTATTGATTTGAATGAGTTGAGCTAACTTAGAGTTGAGAAGGTAGCTTAATAGTTTCATGATGAATAAGTATTTATTTTTTACTTGCTTTCTTTAGCAGATGAGGTTCTATTTCTGACGACAAAGAAAGGAAAGGTGTTTCTACTGTTGAAGGGTTATCGGTTTGAATTGAAAGCCACACATCAACAAACGCGCTACTGGGACTGTTACAAAAGTGAAACTGGCTGTAGTATGTCTGTTACTACGATGGAAACTAATATAACTCGCGTCAAGGGGTACCATAACCACTCCTGAATTTTACCTCTATGCTCATACGCGAGGGATTTTGACAAATGGATCTTCTTATTGTAGGAATATTTTTAGTATTTAGTATAATTATATTATAATTAGTACCATCGAAACAGCCCGGACTACAGCGTAGCGGTTATGTGCTACGGCGTAGACCGTAGCTACGGCATTAATTAAAGGATATTGAGTTGAAACCTCTGTTTTTTAAATTACTGACCTTAAAATATTATGTTTTTATATAAGTGTGGCTAGTGGTGAATGTCACCAGGTTATTCTGTCACAAGTAAATATTTTTGTTATAAAAATATGTGCGCGATAGGTCTGCGATTTAAGTATGAAAGAAAAAATAGGTGAAACCCACTACTTCGCTTGTGTGAGAGGATCGCAATATGGCCATCAAAAAATTTGTTTCAGGAGTCTTGTGAGTCGTAAGTGTAATTAACTTCACGCGACTTTGTTTGCGTGAAGTTATTTTCACACAAACTTCAACGCCATTGTACCGGTTGGAGGTGGAATTTCGGTAATTCATTTCTTAGTACACTTCAATCACTAAGACGACATATTCTGAAAATGTGAAGTCTACCTACCAGTGGTTTAGGCTGTGCGTTGTCTATATGTCAGTCAATCATGACAGGATAAAGGTTTTCTAACCGGTATAGAAGATTGACAGTGGTCACTTCTTTACAAAATGTATGTGAAAGATAGTCTTCTATCACGACACGCAGGTCTAATATGATCCTGCTTTATACACAGCAAAAACTTACAAAGCAAAATAAAGTAGTATTACTATTTTGCAGGGTATGCGACACCTCTGCGAAATATGAAAAGTAGGGGTTATCACATGTGGTATCAAGGGTACAAGTATACCCGAAACAAGACGAGATATGATATCGCAAAGTCCTGGTGGGTGTGCTCCAAACGAACCGCGTTCCAGTGCAAAGCATCACTGGTAACTTGCAGTGACCAGGTCGTCAAAGTGATAGGTCTACATAACCATGGCACTACGGACACTACAGTTTTATAGACCAAAGAAATGGTTTTTACTCGTATATTCTAGTCTACTAAAACGCCATATGTAGCTTAATGTTTTGACCTGCCCAAGCATATCTTCTTCATCGTATCATCATCAACCTCACTTGTGCATCCGTTAGAAGTACTATGAGTTGTTTGTATACAGGCGTATACAAACTCTCACCTGATTTGTCATTTTTTTTTCACTTTCACTGTGACATTAGCTAATGAAATAAGTCCATTGCTGAACATAGTCTTCCTCCATATATTTGGGAGGATTTGCCACAAACATGCGGACGCAAAGCCTGCCCTCCGACAGGACCAACACTGCGGTCACCATCGCGTTATTGGTGTTAAGTACCCAAAGATACTGCTGCCCATTGTGGTGGTTCCTCTTGGAATCCAACTATATTGAGTAGATACTCTTCCTAGTATCTATTCAATATACCAAGATATGTATATATCGTACCTAGATAAATGTGAATCGTATACGTAAATCTATTTCATATTTTATCACAAAGGTTCTCTAAATAAAAAAGAAATAAAATAAAACCATTGTTTTAGTGCTAAGGTTATATAAAGGTAACAGCTTACAATCTCAGCTGTGTGTCAATAGAAAACACATGCAATGTTTTATTTATGCATTTGTTAATACAAATATATAATAATATTATTTTAATAACACTGCATGTGTACTGTACTATATCAAATAACTAAAAATAAAATAGTAAAATTATTTAAATAAAGTTACTTATAATTGTATATGTATTTCATAATATGTTAAAAAACGTTGGCTATGTATTTAAATGGTTATAATGTGTATATAAAACCAAAAATGAATGAATTATATGAGAGGTGACATTAGTAAGAAAAAAGTGAATACTCAGATTACGACTGAAAGAATATGGAATGAGAAAACTATTGTACCTACCCTATTTAGCGTGGCATCGGTATAACAGTTCTCTTTACCATACTAAAAGCTCTAATGAATTTACAAACAAAATCATGTTTACATATGAAAATAATAACATTACACTTGATTTGTTTCAGCTTTTCGAGATTCTAAAGGTACTTACCACATCTGGTTTAGCGGGTACAAGTACACCAGAAACAGAACTAGGAATGATAAATCTTGGTGGATATGCTGTAACCGCTTCGCGTTCAACTGCAAAGCATCGTTGGTGACCCTCGGTAATACAGTCTTGAAGATGCGGTCAGAACATAACCATAACAAAACAGAGCTTCCGTTAAAGCCTATATTGTAATATTCCATATAATTGGTAAGAGTATGAAAAGATTACTGCTGGAGACCTTTACCATGTTTCTCGATCGAAATACACAAAAAAGGTTAAATAGTAAATTTAAAAAAATATATCGTTGCTATTTGTATCTGGGATTGCGTCTATCCTACTGTTAGGTTGGTTTAATCTTTGCTTACCTAATCTACCTATTTCTTCCGCCAAGCAGCGTTACTGTACTAAGAGGCACATGAGGCTTAACACCACAGGTTGATTGAGGCATTGGTGGTCTAGTGAGAGCGACCCAACCTTCTGTTCTGATTATCCGAATCCGATCGTGCACCAATGGATTCGATAATTGATGTGCGCAATGCCATTGCTCTCAAACGGTGAAGGCAATCATCGTGAGGAAACCAGTTGGTATTCTGGAAACAGCGATATTCTATACGTGTAAGCCGCACGTATAAAATACCGAGTAATGCAAAATGTAGGTGTGCCAAATGTAATATTATTGGACGTACCTCTTATTAGACATCCTCAAAGAATGTACTTGAAAAATATACTAGTATGAGATCTAAGAGGATATAAATATACGTGGGGACTACAGTCTTGAAGTTATTTTTCTGGACGCAGGTCTGTAATAATAAATAAATAAATTTATTTATTTATAAATAAATGTATTTATTTATTTATAAACCGACCGATGTGGCGCGGCGGACGAATGTCCGCCTGCGACGCAGAAGGTTGCGGGTTCGATTCCCGCCCTGGGATAAATGTTTGTACGATCTGCAAATATTTATTCCGGGTGTTCTGGGTATTTTCTATGTATAATAAAAATATCTATGTATGTAATGGATTGTATTAAGTATATCCGTCATCTAGTACCCATAACACAAGCTCTGCTTAGCTTGGGGCTAGATGATGCTGTGTGGATTGTCCAGCATTATTATTATTATTATTTATTATTTATAGGTCCTGTTCAATTTAGGACACATGAAACTGTCAGTTCTAGTTCTAGCAGTATTTAAATCATAACAGAAATCTTGGGGCGGCCTAAAAACTCCGTTGCCAGAGTTAGTCACTAGCTCATACGAACTCACTAGTTCTACAAATATTATTAATACATGCTACTAAAATATCACGTGCATTGTCAAAAATGGACAATTCATTTGAAATTCATCAGATAAATGCTCTGCTTAGCTTGGGGCTAGATGATGCTGTGTGGATTGTCCAGCATTATTATTATTATTATAAATCAACTGTATCTGTAAAAGTATAGCGTGGTCAAGTAAATTCATACTTTTACAAGCGTTGTAGCATACTTTTTGATCATTGCCGAAAACCAAGAAATATAATAGCTTAGAAGTGAATGGGACTTGGCTTATGCATTTAGATAAGTTAGTGGTGCTATACAACTGATCAGTTTTACTGATACAGAATGTTTCATCAAATTCGGGTCAGCTAAAATCAACGAAAAATAAATTTCTTATAAACTATGCCAGAGATAAGTTCCACTCGCCATATACTTAAGTTTAACCCGTGATCTTGGCGCATGCAACTGTGCTGATATATTCGGAATCAAACTAAAAATCGTGCTGAATATCCCTTTTTTTTACAAATCAAACCCATAGCTATTTATAATTTTTAGAGTTCAATTTCCCATGTGGGCAACATGGGAGTTTCGATGAGAATAATCTGTACTTATATAACTCCCAGTTAAACTGTAGGGTCACCTTAAATGAATCCGGTACAAAACTAGGCTAGAAAACTAAGTAATATACGAAAACGCTTTGCTTAATGTAAAAGTGCTGGCAAATGCTCATAATGTTTACTCGATTTTATAGTATGCTAGTTTATTTTTAAATGTTATAGTATGCTTAAGATTATTTAGATAAAAAAAAAACAACATCGTTAACTTTTATAGTTTATATTTAGATTTTATATTTACTGCCACGGTGGTTGGTTAACTGACTAACCACCTCATTCCTTGGCGGATTTTTTTCCTGGGTGCCATAACCCTAAATTAATAATGTTTTTTTTTTTTAATTTTGTGTCCCAACGTTGGGCACACTCACGTTTTAAACCTGAGATAGCACTGGCGTATCTGGTGTCACTTTGATAAAGGTACAATAGTTTTGTAGTTCCGCGTCCTGCGATTTACCAACAAAACCGTTGCACGCCATCGCGGACGCAAGTGAAAACGTTAGTTTGAATTTTTTTTAAGAGTTTATATTATTTGAGTATTATTCTATTCATGGTATTCTAGATATAAGTTAGTTTTAAGGGTTATGGGATATATGCAAATAAAATACACCTGGCTTTTTCCAAAAATTTTGTTCATCATTTCATTAACAAAACATCCCACAGTCAAATACGTGGGATACCCTGTTCAGTATTACGACTATATCATAATCTTAATGTATCTACAGCCTATTTTAAACCTAGAGCGAAACCTTAAGGTCTATGACCTAAAGTATTATGTTAGCGTCGAAACAAAACGACAAGTTCGCTGCCCATACATTTATGTATCGTTTTGTTGTCGCTTACGCTTCTTTCGTGTTTCGAGTTCAGAGTGATATCTGTGACTAACCGCGTCGTTCACCCTACTATTTTGTCCTGCTGCGAAAACTGGACTCACTTTCTTGCATCTCACTAGAACTTGAATGTAACTTATACAAAAAAAAATCAAGTATCTTTTTCAAAAGGAGCTAATATGTATCAAAGTAGTTTGATATTTATTTTGTTTTTCAGTGGTTCAAGATGACAAGGGTACTTTCCATCTCTGGTACCAAAAGTACAAGTACTCAAGGAATAACGTAAGAGGACAGAAATGTTGGTGGACTTGTACCAAGCGACGCAGTTACTGCTGTAGTGCATCAGTGGTGACCGATCATGGCAAAGTGTTGAAGATAATAACCGAACATAATCACAAACCTTCTCAATCAGTTGACTTAGACGCCCCTTCCCTCCCGAATAACACTGCATAAAACCGGTCAATTTCGAGTTGGGTTCGCACAAAAAGGGTTCCGTAACACCACTAATTCATTACTTGTACCGTATGGAACAACATTCAACAATTGCTAAATCTAAACCTCTTGCATCTTTAATTTTATGAGACTCTCTCTATACACTAGTAGACTAATAGACTTAGGCCCGCTTGCACAACAATGGTCTGCCTTACTTATAAAAATTTGTTTACCTTTTAAACAATGCTTAAGCTATTGCCATCTCTTACAAAAAGGTAAAGATAAATAGTGACAGGGCTAACTTTAAACAATATTTAAATTTAAATATCGTTAATACGCTTAGTGCTCGTTGTGCAAACGGGCCTTAATTCCAATTTGCACCTCGAAAAATTTAAGATATTTAATTAGTTTGTAGATTTATTATTATAAATCTACAACTATTGTAATTACTAGAAAGCAGACAAAGCCAACGATTAAGTGAAAAACTAAAAATATCATGTACATATTAAAAATAAGAGGTACATTTTATTATGAATAAATATTGACATGGAAAATATCCACCAAGATTGAAGATTCTAACTTAGCTGTACTTTTTCCTAATTGCACTAATATTCAGTAGTAGTAGAGCTCTTTGTGAAGGGCTCGTCCGGGAAAGTACCAACTTAGCTCATTTCTGTTGCCAAGCAGCGTTGCTGTATTCCGGTTAAAAGGTAATAAAAAAAATCCCAGTGCAATTACCGGCACATGAGGCGTGTACGTACACAGGCACGTGTATGCCTCAGGTTGACCGACGTGGAAAAAAAATTCTGTTCCGACGAGCTCTACCGCTCGCTACGCTCTCTACCGATACCGATTTCGACGACCGATGTGGCGCGGCGGGCGAATGTCCGCTTGCGACGCAAGAGGTTGCGGGTTCGATTCCCGTCTTGGGATAAATGTTTGTACGATCTGCAAATATTTATTCCGGGTGTTCTGGATGTTTTTTATGTATAATAAAAAATATCTATATATGTAATGTATTGTATTAAGTATATCAGTCATCTAGTGAGTACCCATAACACAAGCTCTGCTTAGCTTGGGGCTAGATGATGCTGTGTGGACTGTCCAGCATTATTATTATTATTATCTACCACTATTTAAATATATATTATAATATTTGCATGTATACAATTTTTGAATACTAAACAGTTACTTTTCTTTCAGTCCGTGTGTTTATAAGCGACCGAGGTACATACCACTTAGTACACGATGTCTTCAAATACACTAAGAACTTAACTAAAGGAGAGAAGACGTGGTGGGTCTGTTGCCACCGACACGGTCTGAGCTGCAAGGGGTCTTTGACCACTGTCGGTAGGGAAATCGTCAAAATGAGAGCCCACAATCACGTTTAGTTTCTTGAAATATGACAATGGCCGTGTTGGTCCCGGCTTAGTGTCTTCATCACCTTATTGTCAAGATTGTAACCGTGAATTTCTTAAAAAGCAAACGCAACAAACAAGGATGTTGACTTTTTTACCTCTTGTAGCAGATAGCCAACCAGAGGTTAAGCGGTATAGGCGATGCCTATAACAAAGCATTTTTAAATTAATAATTATTTTTTATTATTACTTGGCAAGGGACCGAGAAAGTTGGAAAAAAGGTAGGGAGGCCTTTGCCCTGCAGTTGGACAGAATAGGCTAAAAATAAAATAAATAAATAAATCATGTTTGCGGCTTTTATGTCACTATGGTGAAACTGTTCACCTATTGTGAAACTGTTACCCCTCGACAGGGCGTTCATAATTCACTACTAAGTGCAGCTATTAGAAACTGGAGGATTTTTTTAAGAGTAAGGTTCTATAGACGTCCTGCTGTGGGTATAACAAATCATTGCCTCGCAGGTATTGCCATATCTCATCAACCTGAGTCGTACAGGTTTTTAAACAGTTAATTCTTCTTGTCGGAAGAAATAGCATAGTTGTAGCTTGGAATAAGGAATGAAATATATATTGGTAGACATTTTACACGTCGCTGTCAAGCTTCAAACTAAACAATACGTGTACAGTTAGCTTCACTAGAATGTTTCCAATTCGTGAAATGGTGTGATTTAAAAATAAGTGAACTAATCAATTAAATTCATGGTTTTTGTTGTAAACCCGGCATAGCCTCGAAATACACTGTGGTTTGTCTCTTTCGATCTAGTTTGAAACTTTTTGTCAAAGCGAAAAACAAATCACGGTGTAACTATTTCAACGTTACGCAGAGTTTATTAGTATCAGGGTTTATTAGTACTTACTGTAATGCAGTAATACAATTTGTAAACATTCCAATACAGCTTACGTATTTTTACAACCAAGGCATTATATAACGCAATGAAAAGAAATAGCGGCTCCTTTGATTGTAAATAATATTGTGATGTTTAAATGCTAGTACTATAAAATGTAATTAACTCGTAGGCAAGATACCTGTTTATCATAATACTGGATCTTTCAAGATCTTTATAAAATTTTCATAAGGAATATTAAACATTTTTGAAAAAAACCTTCTTGGTTCTATTATTATTGTTAATTTAAAGCTCTTATTCATATGCTATAAATAAAATAATAATAATAATGCTGGACAATCCACACAGCATCGTCTAGCCCCAAGCTAAGCAGAGCTTGTGTTATGGGTAGGTACCAGATGACTGATATTCTTAATACAATATACTACATGCATAGATATTTTTTTATTATACATAGAAAACACCCAGAACACCCGAAATAAATAAATAATAAATAAATAAATAAATAATAAATAAATAAATAAATAATGCCGGACGATCCACACAGCATCATCTAGCCCCAAGCTAAGCAGAGCTTGTGTTATGGGTACTAGATGACTGATATACTTAATACAATATTATATTACATACATAGATATTTTTACTATACATAGAAAATACCCACAACACCCGGAATAAATATTTGCAGATCGTACAAATATTTATCTCAAGGCGGGAATCGAACCCGCAACCTCCTGTGTCGCAGGCAGATATTCGCCCGCCGCGCCACATCGGTCAAATATGGTTGTACCTCTCACTTTCACGTCAATAAAATGAGATGGACTCAGCGGCCATTATGAATAAGATCGTAAGAATTTGCATGGTTATAATGCTATATAGTAAAAGTAGTTACTGATATAATTAAGAAAAAAAAAAGAAATAGCATCACGAGTTTAATCATAAAAATACGGTAGATATCCCCTCAGATCTCATAGTTCCTACTCGAGATTCTTCAAGGATTTATGAGGGGGGTGGGAGCACCATCTCTTGAGTACTAAACACCGACATTGCCGTCACCAATCCGCCTGCCAAGCACTATGACGCCTGAAATATAAGGTCTAAAGTTAACAGTGAATTTATTTAGGCTGATTACGAATGATATAGGTCCCGGCAAAATATCAGTGTTGCTCAGTTTATGTAATATTATTATGTAACCTACACATCAACTTATATATTTATTCATTTTAATATTACTATTTATTCCATTCACAAACGCACCCCTTGTAAACTTCATGAGTCCTTTCCATCCAAGGGTGTCTGGTAGAGATCGCTGTTTAGCGATAAGATCGCCCATGGTATTCAGTAATTTTTTTAGTTTTTATTTTTGTTTATCCTTAAGTTGGTGTAAAATAAAGTATTTTCTATCTATCACACTATATAGCGCGTGTTAATGACTGTTCGTTTTAATTTTAAGCTTCACTTTTTTGCACTGTATCAACCTTTGTATCGTAAATGCTTTATATTTAATTCTATTTGCTTGATCGTTTGCTCGATTTCCTAAATCATTACCTATTTATTTATCACATTCCAGTGTCAACACTCTGAAGGATACTTTTTTACACTCCTTGACAATAATACACATAACGTTGCAATGGTTAAGGTTGGCGATATTGTTAATTAAAGGTTACTTTGTCTACAGCCCTTCAGTATCTTTGGTATAATGGTTACAAGTATACCAGAAACATAAAATTGTCCAAGATTGCGACTCTATGGATTTGCAGCGATGCGTTGACGTTTGCTTGTACAGCGAATATTACCACCAGGAGTTCAAGACAAGTGATTGCATCACACGGACAACACAACCACTTAAGAACCCTATACCTAACAAACACTAATAACAATAAACAAAAATAATAGTAGTATAAGTACTAGCACAGACATATTATATCTCTTGTCTGTACTAGCAAAACTGCCCGGTACTTCGGCCGCGTCAAATTATTGTTTCACAAACTTCAACCCCCGCTGTGCCCTTTTAGGGGTTGAATTTCGGGAATTCGTCTCTTAGTATTTATTACCCATTACGACGAATATACTCTGAAATTTACAAGTCTACAACCAGCGGTTTCGGCAGTGCGTTGGCTATATCAGTCAGTCAGGACAAAAATTCATATAATTGGTATTGGTGTAGATAGATAGATTTCAATTAATAAATCGTTATAAGATGTACCATAAAATAAAATATAAAATTATATACAACCCTACAGCCATGAATTCATTACTACCTCCCTTTAAGGAGACTTTATTTATAATAAAATATTTTATTGTGCAAGAAGTATTTTTTTTTTGTACCCAAGTAGCATGAATTCAGTTTTTTAACCCTGCGTCAAAATGGAGCCCTATTATAATTTCAAGATAGAAATACTAGGCTTTTTGTATTTGCTATTAATATTTGCTTGTATACCTATTTTATTCTATCACATGATCGATAAACTCATAAGATTTGTGCAAGCTCATTTTGACGAATAGAATAATTTACTGAATGTATTACTTAAATCCTCTTTAGCAGGTACAGCCACAGTTATAGAAGGACCGATGTTCATCTGGCATCACGGGTACAGATACGCGCGGAACCAGCGTTCGGGAGCCAGGGTCTGGTGGCTCTGCAGCCGTAGCAAGGCCATGAGGTGCCCAGCATCTTTAGTCACGTATGACGGAGAGCCCATTAAAGTTAGCGCGAGGCATAACCATAAAAATTATTGAGTAATTCGTATGTGGTACAATAGTTATCTCAATGTTTCATCCCAATTTAAAATAAATTTTAATTAAATTATTAGATGAGATTATTAGATTGACTTCACGACTTTAATCTCTAGGCACAGTTGATATCCTTTCAGATCTCTTAGTATCAAGTACCTACTCGAAATTCTTTAAGAACGTCTAATGGGGTAATCTGAGGTACGTCCAAATATTACATTTGGCGCATACCCATATTTTGTAGTAATTGGTATTCATAATATATATTTATTACATGCCTATTATAAATACTTGTATTAACTGTAATTTTCTTTTTAAATGAGATCAGAGCATAGAATATCTGATACCAACAAATAGACAGAATATTCAAAAATGAGATTCATACTGCTGCCAAATACTATCCGACATAACCTCAATGTTGATCCTTAAAGGCTATTTGATACTGAATGATGGAGTTTGCCAGACTTTGAAATGTTGGTTGTGCGTAAACCCTTGATATTATTGTACTCTAAGTTTAAGCCGTGTAACAAACGAGTCTGAATATAAATCAGAGAGTCAACAATCAATGTTGACAAATAGAATTGTAAGTTCATGCTTCCTGTATTTCCTTGTTCAGAAGGAAGAATAAGGACGTAATCAGCGTCGTCGAGAACCGATCCTTTGAAAAAGGACTCAATCTCGCCTCTGAATGTAATATTTAGTAAACAATTTTATATGAGTTATTTACTAAAAAGCTAAAAAGAGTTATTATTGCGTTATAAACTTGTTAGCTAACTTAAATTTTATATTCGATTAGATAGTATCTAATTAAAGAATTTTGTGATAATGTTATACTAATTTTAGAAGACTTTGTTCTTAAGTTTTGATCTTTATGTTTAACTGAATTTATTTGCTTAGCATTTGTTTTCAACTTTCAATGTATTTGGAAGTTGTAAGATATTGCTTTTTATTGATCTGATAATAATCTAGCTAGACCGTCCTGTTTCATCGTCACTTATCACCAGGTGAGGTGAAGCCAAAGGACAGCCAACAATGATAAAAAAAATCATAATGCTAGTAAGAATCTTTAAGAATCGCAGAAGATTCTAAGAATGTTAATCATCACTTTTCTAGTCATTATTGTGTGTACTACTGTGCTGTGGTGAAGGTGGCGGGTTCGATTCCCCACCAAGAACAAACATTTGTTTGATGAACTCATATGTCTGTTTTGTGTCTGGTTGTATATTGTATAATATATATGTATCTATAAAAGAATGTTCTAAAGTATTCTATCAGTTATCCGGTTCCCATTGTACAAGCTTTGCTTAGTTTGGGGCTAGATGATGTTGTGTGAAATGTATGTCAGTATTTTATTATGACAATTGTTAAGTTTGTTGATATAGTTAATATTTAAAGTGTCTTTTTGCATGCTAATAAATTTATGAAAGTTTTGATGAGTTCTTCCATTTATTACATGTATGGGCTCTAGTGGTATCGGAAACGAACAAGATTACAGTGTTGGTTTTCTCTATATATTTGCATTTTAGGTATATTTGATCCTACTTGGGAGGTACTATGAAGGAATTGCACAACGGATCCATTTACATTTGAATAATAGGTTAGTACTTTTTATGTAAACTGTTCTGTCACTTCTGCAATATTACCTACTACTGTATTTGACAGCCGTCACATCAGTTCGTAGTATACGTGCCTGTCGTAGTAGACTCTGCTCTGTATATTGTGGGTTCGATCCCCACCGAGAACAAACATTTGTGTAATGAACATGGATGTTTGTTCTGTGTAAAACACGTATTTAAATAATTTATTAGTTATCCGGTTCCCATATTACAAGCTATGCTTAGGTTAGGGCTAAGTGTGTAAAAAAATTTAAATAAATATTTATATGTCACGTTCACATCTAAGTCCTGCTGATCGAATGTCCAATAAAATATGCGAAATGTTCCAGGTCTCAAGCCACTCTTCATTGAAACTAGATTCGGAAACCCCTGTATGATACTTGGACAATACAGATATAATAGAAGGAGTGATAGTAAATACCCTTTAGTCAGTTGGGTTTGTGTAAAAAAAGCATTCTGTCGCGCTACTGTGGTGACATTACAGAATAAAGTAGTCAGAATGAACAATGCTCATAGTCATTAGATCTCGGAAGAATTGTATGATCTCCTTACGCTTTATCAAACCTGGATCAGCAAGCCTACTCTTGCTAACGATAAATTTCGTACTGTCGTTTTGATACACTGCGCAGCATGCTAGGCAGCAACAACATGACTAGCGTGGAATGGGTTGCCGAGACCCCGCAGTGACATTCAACATGACAATACGAAGCTTCGTTTAAAGTCTACCTGCTGAATAGTCTTAGGTATGAAGTGAGAAATGTAAAAGAAAGTGTTCAAATGCACTAAACTTTTACTATAACGGATTGATGATAACGTAAGTACTAAGCAATATAGTGTTGATAAGATAATAGATAGGAAAATTCAAAAGAAAGTATATGTTAACGTGTAGGCTAGGTACCTAATTTGTTTTCTAGTCGAATTATTTAAAAATTGTTTTCATTACTTTTTAAATAATTGTCATCATATAGTCATTTAATTTATTATAATGGTCAATATAATTTGTTTACTTTTTCGAATATTTATTAAATTGTACCAAACCATGTTTAGCGACCACTACCAAACTGAACTGCCACAAAATTATCCACTTATTTTGCCGGAATATCGCAATACAAACTCTGGCATAGTAACGACATTGAAACGAAGTACCTACTTGATAAAATATGCTTGTACTTTCAGTGACGTCAGAACTTAAACCAAGGTTCATCAACTCCTTACGAGGTTTTCCGGCGGTCGAGTTCGGAGGGTATAGGTACAACAAGAGGGTGGAACGTCCTGGGCCTAAGGAGTATTGGAGATGTTCCCAAAGGCGAGCGAAACGGTGCAACGCGCAAATCGTGACACTTGAAGATGAGGTCATTGAAATAAAACGCTGTCATAATCATTAATACAAACGCATCTGTCGTTTTTCTGCAGGCAGACTTTCAGGCAGACTGCTTTTCTGTTGACAACCACTATCGACAACCTGCGATCGGGTGGCGCGATCGTCTTGTTGTGTCATGTATGTAAGTTAAATAGTGTGGCTACGGTGCGGCATCCAAAAAAACTGCAAAACATTACACGACTACATTGCCCGATTGCAACTTTCTGGGTAAAGCAGATTTGACCATACTTATGTGCTTACATGTTTTTTACTAAAAAGCTTTTGCCAGGAAAGATTAAGTTACGGTTATTGTAATGCATATGAACAAATTGAAACAAGTACAAAATGGAATTGTATGTTGAGAAGGAAATTAAATAAAATGTACTTAACGTTGATCTAGGATCACAACTTCATTAAAAGTGGATATTTTCAAACCAAACTATCTTAGAATACCAATCTTTAAGGTTTGTGTTGGTGTATTCGAACTTCGCAGTTCTGGCTGTATGATACATTCTAAATAATATTTTTATGTGTTCTAACGTAGTACTAAGTTTTAAAATGGTTTTAATGTAATAACTAATTAGTATTAAGTGCGCAAGAACTTGACTGCTGTGACCTCGCAATAATTTAGCCACATTTTTAGTACACGGATCTTGACTGCAGAGAGAGCCAAGCACGATTTAACATACGTGTCGTAAGAGTACCGTCATTTGAGTTACACTGCAATCAGGCATCACTCTGCAATTCACATTCAAATGTCAACACATGTCATCTCATTCAAATGTCAACACGATACGCTTACGTCACTTATGTATAATTTATTCGTGTTCGGCCCACAGTATACTAACTCACGATCGCGCGTTGGTATCGCGTTGACGATATCTATTCGATATTTGCGCGACCATATGACACAACTGTCTTCTACTTTCTGCACTAAACTTTGACAACGAATTTGACATCGCACTTTACACTAGCTTTCTAGGGCGCATAATATAATTATTTCAAGTCTGTTAAATGTTATGTTAAGTATTATTTTGTTTACGAAGTTTGTAAAGATGTATGTTTGTTTGTAACTGGTATCACACGCACCCCGTTAAATCGATAGTGTAAACGTGCTCTTATTTATGTTAGAACAATTGAATGACTCCATCGAAACTGGAATACTTTAGGATCTTAAGTTTATATTACCCAGAGTGAAATTATTTATACATACTTAAATTGAATAAAAAATACAGTATCAGCCATCATTTGATCAGCCGGGCTCAGTCTGATATAAATTATGACTAAGAGATATGCTATTCGTGTAAAGTAAAAATAAGGTCAATGGCCGTTGTGGCCCCTCCATTACCCCCGGAGATGTCATAAAATGTTCGCAGGGACTGGGCAGTAGCATCTCCGGACCACTACTGCGGTCACCAATCCGCGTGCCAAGTGTGGTGACTATGGCAAACCCCTCCAAATAAAGGGGAGGTGTGTTTAGTAGTGGACTCAGTTAGGCCGATAACGGCTCTTATTTTACTTGTTAATTATTATCTATATGAATGAATATTTTAATTTTAATAGTTATGTTAATTAATAAATATTCTTAATTGTTTTCTGCTTGTACACACGCCTTTGTACAGCCACTGGACTTAGCCAGACTGTTGATGATGATCACGATATAAGCAGTTTCATGTATATAATATAATTATTTATTAAAATATACATATAATAGTAAAATACATTCAGTTTACTGCCGACTTGGATTGACATGGAACTGCGTTTACTTTAAGACATCGTGTCCTTGCAATGACGATATAATAATATACCTACTAGGGAAACGCGTGTGACTCCGCCTGCGTGTAGTTGTTTTTATACAAACCTCAACCCCCGCTGTACACGTTTAGAGGATGAATTTCGGGAATTCCTTTCTTAGTACACCTCTGCGCACCAAGACGAATATACTCTGACATTTTCAAGTCACTACGACCAGTGATTTAGGCTGTGCGTTGTCTATATCCCAGTCAGTCTGTCAGGGCAAAGATTCTTATAATTGGTATAGATATATAGATCAATAAAATTTCTTGATACGTCGATTACGTTTGTAAATTTAATATTGCAATTGTAGCCACTCGATCTAGATAAATTAGTATATTCGCACTTAGACAAGGGATAATCTGTAAATACCATGGAGGGCCAACCACGAATACATTTGACATTTGCAATGTAGACTTATCTTACCATCATCCGAGTTACACTTCGCGGCTACCAAGCAACACTTCGCAGTTGAGTTATCGATGCCGCGCAATGTAATTAAAATGTCAACACTATACGCTTACGCCTCAAATATCAAATTTATTCGTACTAGGCCTATTATTATAATTATTATTATATGTAAAATGAGATATTTTTTTAAATATTATTTTTCCGTACACCACAGCGTCAAACTAGAGGACGTACTTAGAGTTAAAATGCTTAAAATAAATAAATTTACTACATAAACTGTTAGTTTAGTTAGAAACAAAAAACTCTTGATTAACTTTGTTTTTGCGATTTTTGGACTTGCCTCTGCCCACATCCTAGAGAAATGACATTAAAAATGGTGCCTGGTGTAACAGGCGTGGACAAAGATGGATTGACGACATTAAGATTGCGAAAAGCCTGTGGATCTTAGGCTTTAAAATCACCATTAGCCTGGATTATGATGATGACAGTCCGGTGGAGTTTTTTTTATTATGCTTTAAAGCTCTTACACCAATACATATTTTCTACAATTTTCGTATGTAATATTTTATTTTCAGAGTTATTCGTGAAGGTACCAACTGGACGTGGAGGCTACCATTTAAAATTCCAAAACTACTTCTTCACTAGAAACGGCTCTTGGAGCAACGGCAGTAAGGTTCATTGGATGTGTACTCAGAGAAGAATTGGCTGCAAAATGTCAATTGTCACTCATGAAGATGCTTTGTTTAAGATTATTGGGGAGCATGAACACCGTGTCACAAACTCTCGTGGATGCGTGTATCAAAAATGGCAAAAAGGTTTTTATAAAGCCTAAATTACCTTCAAACGTGTGAGAAAACTATATGAATTATTTGGTGCCTTTTCAAAATTCATAACTAAATTGACTAATAGTAGATCTTCTGGAGTTCGAGCGAACGCAGTATCTACAAGGCATAACAATATCTTATTTATACACTTATTTATAAATGTCTATACGTTAGTCACTCAGTCAGTCTGAATCTTTGAATTTTTCTGCTTCTGCGTACCTTTCCCTTGAATCAGTCTATCTATTGCTAAAAACTGCAGTAAAATCCGTTGAGTAGTTTAAAAGACAGTGAAGGGGGCTTTATTTTATACTATGTAAAGATGAAATATTTTTTGAGATAATATACGGTCTGTAAAGCTATAATTATTTTATTAGTATAAGGGATGAGTATTCATTTTAGGTAAGCACAGCGTGAACAATGGCGGCGTTATATAAATACACGGTTGAGACATGACAGATGTCATAAAAAAAATAATGAATGGAATTAAAAAAAAAATTATATGCCTTATGTATTTATTACTAGACCGTTGCTAAAAGCTTTATAAAGCTTTATATGTGAGAGCAGCGTATCCGTTTCCGTCGTATTTCAACCAGTTTTTATACTTTTAAGCCTTAAGCTTCCGGTCAAGTGGCGCCACCTGGCGGCCGCGCGCAGTTTTGCTTCGTAAAATGTACCGCGCCATCTTGAAATCATTGGCGTTTTGTTTTCCGTCGAAGCAACATGTGTCCAGCAGCTATCTCTGCGACGACAGTTGTTTAAAAATATTTTAAATCTGTTTCCTTATAGTGTTAATCTATTTAAAGTGATATTGTACTCTTCATACTGTGCAAAGGAATAAATCGTGAGTACCTTCTATTATAAAATAGTTGTGCGTGATCGATTCTTTTAACGATTTTTTCGTTGTGATCACGTGTCTTTGATTTAAAATTAACCAGTTTACTTGTACAGGCTTAGCATCTGTAACAATTTTAAATTTTTATTGTAGTCAAACCTGTTCGATTTTCAGTAAGATGAGTTTTAATTTTTTTTCAGTAAATTAGCCTTTGCGAAATATCAAACGTATTTATTTTGCAACAAATTAACCACAAGATATGGCTCCTACTACAATTAGTACCAGCCATAGCTCGGGTTTGAAGTATTTCCAGCAGAGCCTATTAATCTAGCCAAAAATGGAACTCCCACTGTTTTTGCCGTAAGATAACCTCACAACGTGGTTCGAACCCTCAAAACATTTTTATTGTCTGTTAATACGAATAGAAATGTCATGCTGAGGCTATAATTAGTTTGGGTGGTTAGCTGGGAAATATAAATGAAATTAAATCGAATCATTTATTTGCTGAAGTATGGTGCTTACAGGTGAAATAACTTCCTAGACAGGCATTGTATTTACAAAGATTGTTAATGTTAAAGTTACGACAACTTTTATCAAGCTATCTGAAGTTCAGTGCTTTCCTTAGAAATTAAGATATTCTCGATATCCTAACGATGTACTATCATACTCTTCGGTAGTATAGTGGTAGGTAAGTATCCCCGCCTGTCACGCGGGAGACCGGGGTTCGATTCCCCGCCGACAAACTCCAGGTATAATAGACCTGGAAACAAACAAAAAGGGGAAAACGTCTTACGTCAGTTGACACTCGCTTATGCTTGTATAAAATAAATTTTTAATTTATTAATCTTTTAACAAAAATACTGCGGTATTGCATTTGTTATATTCTTAGGCTTTCCATGTAAGCGTTAATCTGAAGTATTAGCAAAGAGAAACCTTTATCTTCAACTTTGCTCTTTATTATTTTCATAAATTTTACGAGATCTTTTTTAACAAGTTTGCGGGTACTCAGCTAAAAGTACCAAATACATAAAGATGTTATTACAAGCATAAGTGAATGCGTCACTGAGTAGAATACCCGTACAATTCCTACATATCTCGGTACTTACCTACTTGGGTGTTTGAGTGCGAGCAAACCTGGAAAAGGTGCAAATCTTTTCTGAGCCAAAACTGGTTCTGGATGATGAAATCCAATCAAATTTAATAACGACCACCCCTCGCAGGGGTAAGGCGTTTGTACAAGAACTGTGTTCTCGAAGGTGAAATCCAATTGAAGTTAATAACGACCACCCCTCGCGGGGGTAAGGCGTTTGTACAAGAACTGTGTTCTCGAAGGTGAAATCCAATCGAAGTTAATAACGACCACCCCTCGCGGGGGTAAGGCGTTTGTACAACTGTGTTCCATCGCTCGGAACTCAATGAACTTGTAATTATTCTGGCCATCTGAGGTACACAAAGACCTGTATCGTGTACATCTCATATTTTGGCCATCAATATCTGGTGGGTTCTTACTAGAAAATCCAAACCAAAAACGACTGCCCCTAGCGGGGGTAAGGCGTTTGTGTAACTGTGTTCCATCGTGTGGAACTCAATGAAGTTGTAACTAATCTGGCGTTCTAATGTACGCAAAGGCCTGTATCGAGCACATCTAATTTTTGGCTATCAGTTTTTGGTGGTGTCTCACAGGAGAAAGCCAACCAATAACAGCCGCCCTTCACGGGGGTAAGGCGTTTGTACAACTGTGTTCTATCGCGTGGAACTCTTTAAACTTTTAATGACCCTGGCCTCCTGATACACGTACATACGTGTATCAAGTACACCCTCGCGGGGTTGATGTCACCATAACCACTTTCAATACAAGGGTCAACTCTCTGATGCTCAGTTTGAAAACTGTAAGTACACTGGCATAGTTTTATTTTATAATAAGAGGCTCGTCGCCCGTGGCGCGTGCCTTAAACATTTTAAAAGCGTCCCAAGTACGCTCTATGGCCCCGAGCGGGGTTAGAAGCCAATATATAACATCTAGTAATAGTTGTTACTCGTAATGTTAACAAGAAAGCCAGTTAACACACTTCCACTCTCAATGAAAAGAAAGCACTAAAATAATGATTGAATATAAGCGTTGCCTTGTTTATGCATACCTCTTTTACACACTGTAAAAAATGGGTTACACATTTTAAAAGCATAGTACTTACAGTACAATGCTTTCACTTTCGTCATTTCTATTTCTAGTGGTGCAGTCTGATAGGTCAGCCTATCATCATCATCATCATCATCATCAGCCTATATTAGTCCACTGCTGGACGTAGGCCTCTCCCAAGACGTGCCACTAAGCCCGGTTTTCGGCCCTTCTCAGCCATTATTAGCCTTAGTATAATCCCAAAGCGCTACACGGTCATTTCTGTTTGCCAAGCCTTTTGCCTGATAAGTATAACAAAGATTCCGGATTTTGTACAAAAACCTGGCGTATTATACAAAGTGAATTTTTCACGAGCGTACTTCAAGGTAGTAAAGTCCTATAGCTACTTTTTACACCTTATACAAAGAATCTGTTGAAAATACTTTACTTTTGTTGACCAGATGCCAAAATAATTTTTTGAAGATACTGTTTTTACCGAACGAGTTGGATGGCTAAGACAAAAGGTTAGCTATTGATATCGTTAATCGTGTGAATCTCTGCGATCACAAGTCAAAGTCATAAGGCATTTATTCCATGAAATCATAAAGATAACTTATAATTGTGCTAGAGCTAGGTGTATCGCATCAAAGTGTTGCCATGCTTTATTGAGATAGATAGATACATACTTTATTAAAATTGTATAGACTATAAATTTAAGAAACGCAATTTCTTCTAAAAAAGCTATCACTTTATTAGATCAATTTCAAAGACTGATTTTTCCAAATTCATAAAATACATTTTCTGAAAAAAAAAAAAAAAAAAAAAAAAAAAAAAAAACCTAGTGCCTGCTAGTTATTATACACGCTAGTCAGAGCCAAGCACCAAGCACTTACCTAGGCATAGTGCGACTAAAGGATTCACTCCGAGGACAATTCCGAGGAGGGAAAATTTACTAAAACATGAATAATTTCATAGGTAATCATGATTGTCCAAAATGTTCTAGGCAGGTATCAAATCATGCTGATAATTTTTAAGCCATCGCCATCCAGTATGGTATCTATTACCGGTCGGTGTGGTTTGCTAAGTGGCGAAATTTCAAACACTGACTTGTCCGGCTCTAAATCCGCATACTGCAATCTAGTGTAGACTACCTTCTCTTTATTATCTTATGAACATGTAATAAATTTTACAAATAGATTTATTTTAGTAAAAAATACGTGAGGATAGTACAACTATCCTTGAACTATTTCATGGTGCGTTCAGTGTTCTGCGAAACTATACTAACTCGCATAACAGCTCACATCATTTTACTATCATAAATATCCCTCGTAATATTTCCTCATGGGAAATTACATGTTGACGTGCGAAACTCAAAGTCTAAGCTGTGGAGAAAAATCTAGTTTACAGGATTTTCGTTGATTCACTGTAAGTGTGGGAATACGAGGAGAAATATGAAATACAGACCAATTGGTGTAATTACTGCCGCGCACTGCCATATACCATACATACCATACTGCCATATATTTTTAGCTCATGTATGCTTCGATAACATGTGGCGTGAAATCGTTAGTAGTACTGCATATGTTAAATTTATCTTTGTGAGTTATGATGACCCAGACACTTGTCTCTTAAACTCTTACGTTTAGTTATACAACTGATTTTAAAAAAGTTTCCGGTTTGGGACGCTGACAAACTTACTTATATTTCAAATGATTCTATTGTCATTTATTAAAATAGTCGCACCACGCACCCTAACTCAGGAAGACACTTATATGATCAGCCCTTGCGATAAATCTTACTTGCAGTTGATCCTGTTCCACATTGGATCTAACAATAGTTCAAAATTAATATCCAAAATATATAATTTGGTTTCAATCATTACACTATTTACTGGTAATTCTAAACTCAAGATGAATCGTATTCACATTGGATCCTATTCCACATTAGATCTACTGATATTATCACTTTATTCGACAGTCGGTTCAAAACTGATTGCAGTAATTATTATAAATAATTCCGTTGAAAATTATTATCAGAATTACTGATAATTCTAATTCCAGTATATTTAGGAATAGAAGAAACTATAAGTGGAATAAAAGGCTTTACTCACTTATTATTTACAGTAGTAAAGTATAACATAAGGCCGCATTACGCACCGTCATAGCAAGCTAGGTCAAAATGTTGTATAGGGAGACTGCTACATGACACTTCCGTACTTTAGATCCACGATATCTACTAAGTGGGATCAAATATTATTTCCCGACAATTTTTTTGCCTGAGGGGTTTATCAATCAGATGGTGGGTACCAGCACATTCACATGTGATAGGTTACCACTCCATTCTTACAAATCGTCCGGTTGAAGCAATAACTGAGCTTAATAACCCTTTCAAATAATAAAGTGTTAGTAGCATGATGATTTACGAAAACTTTCATTGTTTCTGATTATAATAAAATCTGATCTTATGCAAGTAATTACACATTAATTACACATTACAATTACAAGTAGTTATTGTAAATAACTGCAGCGATAGTAACTGATCTGTACACTACATATCAAGTACAATATATGATGTATTAATAAGTTAATAAAACATAAATTTTAATTTTCTATTCTTAGTAGGTACCTACCTACTTACTATTGTAAAATATTTTAATGTCACATTGGCGCTAGGTTACCACCTATTTCTTACAAGTGGCGACACCAGGCGATAACAAACAGGTCTCATATAAAGCTTTATAAAGCTTTTAGCAACGGTCTAGTAATAAATAGCAACGTTTTACCTGAAATAAAACGTATATTTAATACTTACCTTGCTAAAAGCTTTCACTTTTATCTCTGCCTGGTGAAATTAAGCCAATGGTTTCAAGATGGCGCGGTACATTTTACGAAGCAAAACTGCGCGCGGCCGCCAGGTGGCGCCACTTGACCGGAAGCTTAAGGCTTAAAAGTATAAAAACTGGTTGAAATACGACGGAAACGGATACGCTGCTCTCACATATAAAGCTTTATAAAGCTTTTAGCAAGGTAAGTATTAAATATACGTTTTATTTCAGGTAAAACGTTGCTATTATTTAATTTGGATCCCGTTTTATGTTCCTCCGAATTAATCGTTTTGTTTCGATGCTCCTAAGTTAAAATAACTACACTTTAAAAAACCTGAAAAAGTAATTTAATTACGTTAATTAATTAATTAATGTGTTAGTTAATGTCGGCCTTAAAGTGCCGCACTGTTTTTTTATTATTATTAAGTTTGGTTTGAGAGCAATAATTTTTATTATAGGTAAAAGGTATTTATTTTAGGTGCGATAAGCAGATAGTAATAAGACTGCCTATTGTATATTTTTATCTAAACAATTACATATATTATCTGTTAGTTTTCTTTATATTATTTCATCAAATTATTTATACCAACAATAAATTCTCAAAGCTCAATTTTGTTGTTGCGATCCTTCCATTCAGAGGGATGTCCTTCTGACCCTTAAGCATACTCAACATTCGTGCTTGAGGATTTCAGTTGTGAGCTTTTTACATTTGATTGCAAAATAAGGAACATCAAGTGCTGTTAATCAACAACTTGTAGAAGTCCACTGATAGACATAAGCATCAAATGCTGTTAAATCTTACATATATATATATTTTTTTTTTTTACACAACTTGTTGATGAATCAAGCAGATGGCCCACCTGATGTTAAGTGGTTACCATCGCCTATAACAAAGCATTGCCTCGTAGGTCACGCTCGTTAGGAACGTCACCTACGATGCACTACTCTGCGTCCATCAACCTGAGGCATACAGGTGTTAAGCCTCATGTGCCTGTAATTTCACCGGCACCCACACCCTTCAAACCGGAACACAGCAAGCTGCTTGCTTTGCTTTCTTGTTTTTGTTTTTTGCTTGCTTGATTTGGATCTGCCTTATTAGGTATCTTCTATCTATCTTCGTTTTTATTTTGAAGCTTTCAAATATTTTCTTAATTCTTTATTTTGCACACAAACAATACATAGAAAAAATACATATATAGAGAACATGTACAAAGGCGAGCTTAACCCTAACAAGAGTTTTCTTCCAGCAAACCTTTGAGGCTAGAGAGAGGTGACTATAGAGGTATGGAGGCTTTTATTCTTCTTAAATGATTTTCTAAGCGTGGGTAGATCGTCTACCCGATGGATGGATATTGTTATGAAAATGGTAAATCTGTGGACGGAGATGGCTTCAAATCATTCCTCCTAGAAACGTATAGAGGATGCCGTATAGGGATGTTAACCAGAAGTGACGAAGCCTTATACGACAAGCAACACTTCTTAGTAATACTAACGGACACTCGTAGGATATTGTAACCGGGCATTTTTGGTCGTTTACTGTTACCACCAATGTTCGTTGCTAACAATGTTTAATTTCAGATGCAGTAATGGTTCAAACGAAACGCGGCGCCTCTCAGTTGATCATCGACGGTCATAGGTTCATCAGGAACAAGATTTGGGGAGACGGGCAACATATCCACTGGGTCTGTAACATGAAAAGGAAAGAGAGGTGCAAGGTGACAGTACTTACTCATAAAGAAGGCGTGTTAAAGATAAATGGAGAGCATTTACACGATGCTGAAAAAACGAAAACGACAAAAGTAAAAAAATGAGGGTAAAATACTCAATATTGTTGTGTATGTTTTTGATCTTCAATTGCACTCTTACCAATCTTCTAAAGTTTTAGTTCCTCTTGATTCAAAGGTTGCCTGGAAGAGATCTCTTTATCAGCGATAAGATCGCCCATTGTATATATTTACCGGAAGGTTTACTTATTGTTAGTCTCTAAGGAGTACAATCAAGAACTTAACAAACAACCCTGTGTAAAGATCTGATGGTTATTTTTTCATAAGTGATTTCTTAATGAGAAAAATAGTGCAGCAAGCAGATGGTCACCTGATGTTGAGTGGTTACCTTTGCCTACAGTAATTGCACAACCTCACAGAGGACACACCCGAAATGTCATAGTAGTGTGGTCATTACTAAGAGACAGAATTACCTTTCAAGTCGGATCACAGTAATCAATGCAAGTACCTCTATACTTCACTGTTGTCACAGTAATACAAATCAAATCAAATCAAAGTAATTTATTGCGTAATATGGATTTATACAGTTACTATGGCGATACCTTTTTGGAGCAGCTATACTCAAGATGGTAGATACATAAAATATTTAATTATACATTTTTTAAATTAATTTAATTAGTGCTTTTAATTTACAATAGTTTTTTTTTAAATATTATAATTGTTGATATAATCATAGGTAGAATAATAAGCCTACTAATAGTAAGGGGATGATACTACTATTTATTTATGTGAAGAATATGTTTCCAGTAAACTATAAATAGTAATATTTATAATTTGAAACGCGCGCGACATCGTCCGCGTGATACTATTTTCATACAAACATTCAGGAGTTGTATTTCAGGAATTTCAGAATCCCCAACACAAAGAACAATATAAGTGGTATAGATTTAAAGCACCTCATTGCAAAGCCAGATCAGATGAAGTAGAATGATATGTCGACATTCCACTTAATTACGTCTCCAATGTTATCTTTTTGAATTTAATATGACAATCTGAATTATTTGTTATGTAAATATTAAATTTGTAAAATTAACAACAAATATTATTACTACTCGAGTTTCAAGGCCATTTTGTGTATTTCATACGCAAGTTACCAGTTTGTAACTTCAGTGTGATTTTCAGCGTTTTTCGGTACGACAATTCACGGCAAGCGTTGCCTTGACGTCGCTGGTAACAGGTTCACGGTCCACCAGCACGAGAGCTCGAAGATCAGGTGGAGATGCATCAGGAAGTCCTCTGGATGTACTGCCTTCGTCACCACTATTAACAACATCATCATTAGGTTACGAAATGATCATAATCATTGATTGATTTTCGATAAAAGCGGCAGTCAGTGTCTTGGAAGGTTGCTTCTTCTTCGTCTTTTACTGAAGCACAGTCAAGCAGTCTAGTCAAGTAGGGTATCATGTTGCAAAGAAAATGGCGAATTTTCTCCGAAACTGTTAATAAGAGGCTTGAAAAGGATATCTGCCGTGACTAGGTATTACAGTAGCGACGTTATTCCTATTCCTATGATAGAGAGTTTTTCTCTGCCAACCTTTTTTTCTTTCTTTTTCTTTGACAGGCCATTTTGGTAAGTGCCTAACGTGAGTAACCTAGCTGTCGCTGTCGTATTAAAAAGAAATCGTGGCAGTTTTCCTTAAATCATACGAGAAACTCGTAAATCAGATTGATGTCAAAAATCGGTATCATCGTCAGCCTAAATAAATCCACTGATGCCTTTTGCAGATTTTTTGATTATTTAAAAAGTGATTTAAGTATATAATACAGTTACAAGTACATGTAAAGGTATTAATTTATTTAACAATAACTATAACACGGCATTACAGTCACCAATGCGCCATATTATAAATACTAGTAATAATTTTTTGATTATCGAAGCAAACTTTTTTATTCATCCTAAATCATGATATGTTTAATGAAAACTTAAAAAACAATTAAGTATTTTTCCATCTAGTATTTAAAAAAATATACAAATACATTATGAAATAAAAAACAGGAGTTTTCTTTAGCTGCTCTCGAATATTTATTGTTTTTTTACGTAATTTTCACTACTTGCGAACGTTTTAATTTCAGTGCGTTTTGGATACTCCTGCCGCGGACAGAAGATACTAGTAGTGAACAACTACAAATTCCATAAAGACAAAGTACAGCAGTCTCACACCCAGAAGCTGATCTGGAGATGCAGTAAAAGGAAAGCTCTTAAGTGCAAAGCCAACATTATTACTTTAGACAGTGAACTAATATGCTTTAACTATCAACATAACCATGAGTAATCTTGGTAATATAGAATAAATAGAAACATTTTTTTCATTGTGACTCAATCACGCTGCAGCAGCTGGACTGTTTTTTATACGAGTTGCTGATGGAGTAAGCAGACGTTCCACTTGATTTTAAGTGGTTACCATCACCTATAAAAAAATATTGCTTCTCTAGTCACATTCGTTAAGAACGTTCCCTACAGTGCACTGCTCTGCGTCAACCTGAGGCATACAGGTGTTAAGCCTCATGTGTAATTTCACAGACACCCACACTACCAATCGGAACACAGCAAGCTACTTTTGATTGGGATGAAACGAAGAACAGCTGTGTCTGAGCTTGACTAGTTCTGAGGCTTGTAACACGGGTTGAGGACCAACTATTGAACACTTATATTACACGGGTGTTTATCGCGTATTACCTTTTTAATTTATTATCCCGACGTTTCGGCTATATTGCAATAGTGGTGGTCACGGGCAGAATAAATAAATAATATAAGCGTAATATAAGCGTTCAATATGTGTTCCGATCGCGAAAGTTTAAGGAGGACCAACTAGCCAAACGTCAAAGCGCTCGGACACTCTCGTAAATTGCAGTTTTATGTGGTTCATTGGGTGGATAAAGCTTTAAAACATAAGTATATAGTTCGTTATATGGAATACAATGGAAAAATAAAGTTGAATTGAAATATCTTGATGATTTTTTATTGTCAACAGTCTGTTTTACAACTAAACACGTATAGGAATCGTATTCAAACTCGATGCTTAAATATTCACCTATTGTAAAATAAAATCGATAACAGTCACTACTAAAAAAACCGGCCAAGTGCGAGTCGGGCTCGCGCACGAAGGGTTTTTCTGTTTTTTAGTATTTATATTGTTATAGCGGCAACAGAAATACATCATCAGTAAAAATTTCAACTCTAACTATCACGGTTCATAAAATACAGCCTGTCACCCTATTACTAAGACAGCGGAGTCTTAGTCCGCGTAATAAGGTCCCGTTTTTCTTTGGGTACAGAACACTAAAAACTAATATTAAAAAGACATAATTCCAAAACAAATGTTTAATTTTTAGGTTCGGAAAAGTGTGATGTCATGTACGTTAAAAGTCGCTATGGAAAAAAAAACATGCTGATTGCCTACGGATATTCATTTTCTGAGTATAGTCCCAACTTCTGGTACTGCACTAAGAAGCGAAACGGGTGCAAGGCTAAAGTGAAGACCTGTAAACCGGATGGCAACCAAATAGAGTCAATCTATAATGAACACAACCATGAACCACCTAGGTTCCGGATCTCAAACGATGGCGATTTTATTAAATTGTATTAAGTTATGTTTTGCTTACATATTTTACTAAGAGTACTTAATTGCATGGTATGGTAGCCCCATTTCTTACTATTGGTTTTTATTTGTATATTTTTTTATAAAACATTTTGTTGATTTTGAATCAACAATCGGAATAAGAGCAGCCAACTGTATAATTTTGATAAACTTTTGATTTAAAGGACCTAGCTCCCGTTCGCCGTTATTTTACCATATTCAATCGTAAGAATTAAATACTATATAAATATTTGTGGACATTTATTTATACACAACATCATCTAGCCCCATACTAAGCATAGCTTGTACTATGGAACCGATGGCTGATATACTTATATACTTTTTATGTATTTACAAAAAAAGTAAGCTACTAAGAATATAATACACAAAACATTTGTGTATTATATGTTCTCGGTGGGGTTCGAACCCACCAACCACCTACAGCGCAGAAGTCAAGGCTACTACAAACTGAGCTGTGACTGCTGTGGACTAATAGTAAAAGGGAGATTTATAAATAATATTATCAATCTAACTTTGAATAGTTGAAATAAAACATTATTAATAGTGTATAATTTTTAGCATCAGCACTCCTAGCATCCTTCCTCCGAACAAGAATTTTTCGTAAGCCGCAGACAACCAGCATCGTAATTGGAGGTTTCAAGTTCTTCCGGCACTCGAGATCCATGGTGGGGAACAGAATACGGTGGACTTGTTCCAAGAAACATAAGCTCAAGTGCAAGGTATCAGCCGTGACCATTGATGGAGTGGTTGTCTCTACTTCAGGGTTACATTGTCACGCTTAAGGGTATTCTCAAGAGTCCGACGTCATCCACTGGGATTTAATTATGTACACCTCAATGTATGTGCCACTTGACATCCTGTGCCAGTCTGCCCGCCTGTCAGTCAGTCTTCCGGGTGCCCATGATGTTTGCAAAATCCGCCGTTGGACGGCCGACGCTTCTTATAGCGCCCTACTGCACCCGTTTTTACTACACCTTAAGTCTACGTCTTAGACCTTTGTTCGACATTTGCGAAACTGCACCATATCAGTAATTTTGATTACATTTAGTATTTTCATACATACTTCACCGCCACTGTTGAAGTTCGGGTATAAGGGTTGAATTTCGAAAAATAATTTCTTAGTAGGTACCAAGATAAACTTACCCTGAAAATTTAAAGTCTCTTCGCCCTGCCGTCTATGCTGTACTTTGTTTATATATATATCTATCTGTCTAGCAGTCAGGCTAAAGATTATTTTTAATGGTATTTCATATTGATTTGGAATCAATTCTCATTAATAATTTTATTATATGAGTATAATGTCCTTTGAGTATTTTACTATTTAATTAGGTACGTTTTTAATATTATTTTTATCATAATTTATATTGTTCATTGTTCTTACCATGGAATGGTGAGATTTAAATAACACATAAATAATCCCAGTTCTAGAAATAAGTTACGCCTTTTGAATTTTAATATTTTGTAAGATAAATATATTATATATTAGAACCCTAACTACTACTAATATTTAAACATGTAAGTTCAAATATTAACATTATTTATTGAACACCATAGTTGTGTAGAGTATAAAATTAAATGGTCTACCATTTAATTTTAGGTATAGGAGTTTTTATGCCACTTAATCAATAACATATGTTTTAATATAAAATAATAATAAGACATATTTTTATATAGTATTAGTATTATAGTATAACGAATGAGAAAATAGTTGCCGTTAGTCAGTCAGTTAAAGTTGACTGACGGCAGTGTATTAAAAGATTGTGATATCTGTATTCACTTCTAATAAACCATAAAATTATTAATAAATGAAAATGTAGCAAAGTAAAACAATTCTTATAGATAGGGGTAACCTCTCAACATTGAGGGGGTCATCGGCTTGTTCCAACACTTTTTTTTATTGAAATACACAAAATATTCACATTACGAAGTACCTAATGTAGTAGTGAGTTAGAAAGAAGTGATTTTATTAGCAAATTTCGGATTAATTGTGATAAAATCGTTATAAACATTTTAGCTGCATAGGTAGATGATTAGAAGTATGATATATGATTATTTTTAATAAAATAATATATTCGCATTATTAAAAATCTGTTTGACTCAGCATAAATAAATAGGCTTTATTCAGGCAAACCCATTAGGTTGCTTGTCACCTGCATGCCAGGGTGTACCTACCCTGTCATGCCTGACGCGATATATAGCAAAATAGTGGAACCGAAATAATAAATATTATGTTATGATCTAGTGTGAATTTATTTTGTGTTTGTTTCTGTTATGTTTTTAAAATTTACAGTTCGATGGGTTTCATCTAAAACCGGCTCCAAGATGCTCATATTCAAGAAATTCGTTTTCTACTGTCATAATGTTCAAAAGAACTCCCAAATATGGTACTGTGTCACACGAAGTACCAGTAGGTGCAGAGCGAGTTTGAAAGCCACTTTACATGGACTCTTTGAAAGGGAATCAAAACATAACCATCCTCCTCCTAGATATGCCATACGTAATGGTGTTTATCATAAATACTAGCTTTAGTTTACGCTGGCGGGCGCTGAGGAGCTTGTTCGATACATATTTTCTTAATATCCCAAAGGTTATGAACCGATGCAACACAGTGTACCACATCCCAGTAGCAAAGGGAAGGTCGTATCTTTGTTTCTTTGGGTTCATAGTTTTTGGGATATTGTAATACAGTTGTGTATTACATATAGGTAAGCTATTAAAAAAAAAATAGTTTTTATTCATTGTTTTAATGCTAAGGTGTATAAACTAACTATTAGGTTTTGGAAATATAGTCAAAATGTTTGCATTGCAGGTGTGTTATCAAACTTAAACTACTAATTTTGATTACAAAAACATGCGACATAATTTAACGCGACATTGCAATGTTAATCTAATACTTTTTTTACTGTTCTACAAGTGATATTGTTTATATAACTTTTTCTATAGGCTCTGTTTGCGTAGATACTGCGCCTCTGTACTTAAACATGCCTTAAAATATATGTGTTGCCAACTTCAATTAAATATGAGCATAGTTTTATAATTTAACATATGTATATTTTAACAAAGTTCCACGTGTATTTCAGTGACAAGGTATATGTTCAACTCACGCGGTAGTAAAGTTATATCATTCAACAATCACATATTTATGTTGGACTACCATTTAGGCACGAAGGCGCGATGGCGTTGCAGAGAAAAGAAAATAAAGTGCAAAGCCAGTCTCTTTACGAATGGAGACATTATTGTAAAAGTCAAAGAGTCCCATAATCACGATGACATCGCAGATACGCAGCTCACTGAGGTGAATAATTAAGAACGTACCTGGTTCTTGAGAATAAAGAGGTTAATTATATAGAGTGTCTGTGTACCGGTGCTGCCGAAATGGCAGGCACACAAGTCTTAACACTTGTATGCCTATGGTTGATGGACACATGGCAGAGCGCGAACGACGAGGCAATGCTTTGTTAGGGGGGCGGTTACCAGTTCACATCAGGAGGGCCAACTAATGGATCCGTCATTAGGTCGTAGGTACGTAGGCATAGCACGAGCCGCGCGCTTTGGATTGTTTCGTTATGAACGTTATATCCATGCTGTTGTCTGAAAGAAATCACTTTCAGCGATAAGACCACCCATTGTACTTTATTAGTTTACGCCTAGATTTATGATGTATCCTTGTGTACAATAAAGTGTTATGTACCGCAACCCAGTAACAAAGGGAAGGTCGTGAGTTTGAATCGTTCCGTTCACAACTTTGGAAATTACAAACGTTCCTGTCATTTCCTAAGTACTAAACAGACAGCTATTTAAATAAAATGAAATCCTTATTCATTCTTTTAGTGCTAACGTTGATATAAATACAAAACTCGAAACTCATAAAATCAGTTAGTGAGTTAACCTTATTTTTAAATATTTTCCCCGTTTTATTTTTGAATATTTTCATCTATTTTAGTGTCATAAGTTACGTTACAAATCGTATGAACCTTAGTGCAGCCGCAGTTTAATTTTTATTAACATAAGAACTCTAATTTATTTCAGTGCAATTCGTGAGAAAGGACACTGGATATCTCCTGGCCATTGTTCAAGGTTACACGTTTTATTTAAACAGGAAGGATTTATACAAGCAAACATGGAGATGCACAGCTTGTCGAAAGTAAATATAACTACTTTAGTTATTGACTTTTAGTTACTAGTGGTTGGGCTTTTGTGAAGGACTCGTCAGGGGAAGTGCTACCACCGTACCTATTTGTTCCACTAAGCAGTGTTACTGTTTCGGTTTGAAGCAGGCAGTTGAAGCTTAATACCTGTGTGCCTCAAGTTGATGGACGCAGGCTAGTGGATCATAGGGCACGTTCCTAAAAAAGTAGTCAGTAAGGTAATGATTTGTTATACGTGATTGTGTATATGATGAGTTTTACATCAGGTGGGACATCTGCTTGTACCTTTAGCAAGCGGATAAAAAACATACAAAAGTCCTAACTAACTGACTGATTGACACAAAACGCGCGGCGACTGATACTTGACACTGAATATTCCAAGTTTCAGCTAAATTGGTCCAGGCGTAAATAAATATAAATATTCGTGGAAATTTCCTACAGCACAGCCCCAGATTACGCTATACTTGAACTATGAAAACCAGATTACTGATACAATACATTAATAGTTTTCTTTTGTAAAATCCAGCGTACAAATGTATATGTTCATCATACAAATGTTTGTCCTGAGTCGGGATTGAACCCACAGCCTAGCGCATAAGGCAGAGTAATTACCATCTGAGCTGCGAGGCAGGTCATGAGATGTTAAATATTTTCTCAATACACTTTTGTTTCTTTTGTAGGTGCAGATCATATTTTATTTGCAGCTATGATGGAACCGTGATCAAGGCGAAAATATGTCATGGTCACAAACCACCGGATTATAAAATAATTAATGGATTTTATTATAAAATATACTAAATTTATATTCTTCGTAATAAGTTGTGCGATTTGATACCGACAGAACTTATAGGTAGTTAATTGAATTAATCGTAACTTAGTGAGTTCTGTCGGTAAAAGAATAAAATAGACGAGATGAGAATGAGATTTTAAATAAAAGTGGTTTTTACAATGTAATATGAGCATGTAAATTGCTTGAGATAAACGATTTTTATTTTATTTATTTATTTATAACTTCATTAATTAAGTTCTGATGGATTATTAATAAGTAAATTGGTTCTATTATATGGAATTCATATTTTTTCATTTCATAGATTTTAGGATAATTCGTGATCAAAAATATGTGGTAAAAATGAAATAATTCAATATCATTTTATTGTTTTCTCTAGTATGTACGTACTCGTAGTGCTATGTGTTTATGTAAATACCAAATAAAAGTTTGCTATTCTGTATTTTTTTTAACAATATGACCTAAAGTATATTGTTTTACAGTTATTTATGCAAGAAAACCAAATGGAAAACGAATGGCAATATTTAATGGCTACACATTCAGCTTTGAAAGTGATGACAAAAACACGGTTCATTGGCAATGCACGAAGGGTTATTACAAATGTAAAGCAAGGTTGATTACAACTCTTGGCGGTAATCTGAAGATGTTTTGCTCTGAACACACTCACCCACCGTCAGAGTATACTTTAGTAAAGGAAGTATGAGTGAATCACGAATAAGAACTGACTAAGAACTGAGATATGAGTGGACAGTTGAATACAATACATTACATAAAGACATAGATATTTTTTATTAAACATAGAAAATACCCAGAACACCCGGAATAGATATTTGTGGATCGTAGAAACATTTATCCCAAGGCGGGAATCGAACCCGCGACCTCCTGCGTCGCAAGCGGACATTCGCCCGCCGCTACTGAAAGATGGTATTGATTATCTTTATTCATTTTTATCATAGATTTATTCTATCATTTTAAAATTGTACCTAAATAAATAAATAACCTAAAAAAGCTATCTCTGAAAATGGCCTTCAGATGGCTCGTGTGACTGTTTGTGTGGTTTTAACATCTGTCGATCTATCTATTTAGCCTGTGTGTACTGCAGGGTATAGGCGTCATCTTAAAACGCCATTGTCTCCGGTCCTGTGTCTTCTCTATTACTGGCCAACTAGTGCATTTTGTACATACCTATCATAAATACTTGGCGTAGATTTTTTATTTTATTTTATTTATTAGGGTAAACAAACAGTGACACAATAATGGCTAAGGCAGAGAGGTTTAAGGTAGACAATTATTCGAGAGTGACACCAACTCCGTTTACCACGGATTACTTAAATATTTAAAACTTACATCGAGGTATAGCATTATGTTAGGTTGATAGTGCTTATTTTAGTGTTAACAGAAGTGTTATAAGTTGTTTTTTAAAAGTACTAGCTCGCATTGCCGCAATGTCTAAAGAGTTACAGTTAGTGTTAAATGAATCAACTAGCCGGAATAGTGGTGATCTTTTACCAGCATTGGTACGACAGGCGGTTGTATAAAACATACGACATTGATTACGGCAGTGTGTTCTAGTAGGAATTCTATAGCATAGTCTATTGATTATGGAAATACAATCATATCTGTTATGGCAGAAGGCATTTAATAACATGGTCTCAAGTTGTGAGCTTAAGTTTCAAAAGTTTACATTTGTCTAACAACTGTTCATATGACATACGTAGTTTTCTATATTTCGATATATTTTTTAAATGCTGGATATATATTTTTTTCTCTATTTAATAACCTACTCTGATTTATTTCAGTATAATTTGTAAGAAAGGAGTCTGGATCTTACCTGGCCCTTATTCAGGGTTATACCTTTTATATGAACAGGAAGGACTCCTACAAACAAACATGGAGATGTACATCCTGTCGACTGTAAATAAAATTACGTTATTTATTAATATTATAAAGTTACTACATTGTTAGGTAAAGTCCGTTTAGACCAGTGGTTCCCAGACTCTTTTGTTTCATAGACCACTTTCAAAATTTTGCTGGATCCGGTGGACCCCCTGCATCTACATTACAACCAATTTCTAAATCTCGGCGCGATAATGAATTAATTTTCATGCACCCCTGCTTACGATTGTAGACCCCCATTTTTTTGTCACATCCAACGTAGACCCCGCCGAGTCTCCCGTGGACCCCTGGGGGTCCACCTGGACCACTTTGGGAATGACTGGTTTAGACTAATAGTAGCTGGAGCATGAAAACGCTGGTTAGCGTTGGATGAGTGATCGCTTTTATCTAAGCGCTTGTCATGGCTCGTCAAGCTATACTTAGGCTATAACGTTCAAACGAACGATTAAACTACAGCTATATACAATGTGCACTTTTAGTACCTAGTTGGGATCTTTGTGAAAGGTTCGTCGGAGGAGGTACTACCACCATGTATATTTCTACTCGAAGAATGCCATTTGAAGATAGATACGATCGAAATTTGAATTTGACGATATTTCGTTACGAAAATTGAATTCCGGTGGGTCGTCTTGTTTGTAAAAACTTAACTCCCACCAGCAAGTGGGAGTTTTTAATAACTGAAATAAAAAGGTAAGCCAGTTATGAAATTTTATTTTTTCTTAATTTTATTTTATTCGTATCGTTCGTTCGTATTTATTCGTTCGAATTCGTATCTATTTTCAAATGGCATTATTTATGAAGTGTTTTTTAAAACGTAAAGGTAATGCATTTTCTTGTAATTTGCAGTTCAATTTGTAACCAAAACAACTGGAAAAAAACTAGCGATTATCGACGGATACACGTACTACTGCCAACTACAGACCAAAACGACTGAGCGTTGGGTGTGCACGCTCGGTAGTGGTAAATGTCAAGCCAAGTTCGCAATGCTTAAAAACGGCCAAGTAAAAGACCCGCACTATCTACACGCCCACTCTCCTCCATCATACAAAATTATAAATGGGTTCTTTATGAAAGTCTGACATAGGATAAAAATATGTTTATTTAACCCTAAACCTCGCAAATTAAGCACTTGTGGTTGCGTAGTAGCAATGGTAACCTCGCCTTCCAGTCTTAAGATTGTGTTCGAATTCAGTCGTATCCCTACGATTTTTTCTTATTGAATTCGTAGGTAGGTTTTTCTATCAATCGGTGAAGGCAACCCGGAGTTTAGTCAGTTCCGTGAGTATTGACCATGTCTTTCTGTGGATAAGGCATACTAAGCTGTGATAATGGAATAGGTGCTGCTTGTCCAGCACCTACTCCATCTACCAACATGTCCTATCTTTTTATATGACTGACGATTATTTATTTTTTTTTTATAATGTATAATCGCCTAGCGAGTTCCGATACTATTATATTTAAAAAATATATACACTATTCCTACACTAAACTAGGTACCTACATAGCAATATAAAACAGCGTTGCTGTGTTTGAAACAGGCACATGAGGCTTACCATCTGTAGCCTCAAGTTGATAGACGCAGGATAACGCGAAATCTGTGAGATTACTTTGATAAAGACGGTTACCAGACGCCCAATTTTCGTTTTTTTTTTTGAGCTGAGACGAGATTCAAAATGATTGTTCAAATTGAGCTTGCCTGAAATGTCAGTTTCAAGGAATGCCATTTGAAGATAGATACGATCGAAATTTGAGTTTAACGATATTTCGTTACGAGAATTTGGCCCCAGGAGGGTCGTCTGCTTCTACCATCAAGAGGGATCGAACCCACAACCTATAGCGTAGATGGCAGGGTTTTTTAAAAATTAATAAAAAGTTAAGCTAGTTTTCTTTTATATTTCTTTAGGAAATGCACTTCATATTTCGTCCGCAGCTATAATGGCACAGTAATCAAGTCAAAAATGAATCATGATCACAAACCACCAGATTATAAAATAATCAATGGACTCTATCATAAAAAATAATACATTTATATTCAAGGTTGTTATAATTTTGTTTGTATATTGAACTAACAAATAAGTTCTAAATGCCTAAAATAAATATATTTTATTTCTTTGTATTACTTAATTTATTTCTCCTTTCCTGATCACTACAATATAGCTCTCTCTATGCAATCATCATCATCATACTGAATAACTGTTTTCTATATTGCCCTGGTTTATTTTTAGTAAAAAATACCTATTATTTATAAATAAGTTTAAAGTAACATTGTTACAAAGTTACACTAACTTATAAGAAAATGATTGATTAATATTATACATTTACGGAGTAATTTATAAATAGTTTTCCAATATCATGTTTTTTTCTTAACATTATGATGATGATGATGATGTTAAGAGTCTTATATTGAGGCCTATGTCCAGCGGTCCTATGTCAGGCTGGTAAAAGAACTAATAACATTATTGATGAAGTGTTTTTTAAAACGTATAAGTAATGCATTTTCTTGTCATTTGCAGTTCAATTTGTAACCAAAACAAATGGGACAAAACTAGCGATTATCGACGGATACACGTACTACTGCCAACTACAAACCAAAACGACTGAGCGTTGGGTGTGCACGCGCGGCAGTGGTAAATGTCAAGCCAAGTTCGCAATGCTTCAAAACGGTCAGGTTAAAGACCCGCACTATCTACACTCCCACGCTCCACCGTCATACAAAATTATAAACGGGTTTTATATGAAAATAAAAAACCCAAATAATATGATATTAGGATAGAAAAATTATTTCAATTCCAATCAATAATCTATAATATTGATTTTTTTTGTATTGTCGTTTGATCTGCGATCAGTCTTCTGACTATAAGTAGGTTTGCTGTAGGTGATTTGCATAGTTAGGGAATTGCTCCAATGATCATTTCCCTCTTTGAAATTTTATCATGCATCCATTTCCATGATGTGATGCTTTTACAGCCTTTTAGGGTAGCTTATCGTGGTCAGCTGTGATGCCAAGTGATTTGGGTGGTAATTAAGGCGCTGCTTGTACTTGACCGAGTATACATAGTTTAATTTCGTCGTAGTTATAATTTTGTTTGTATACTGAACTTACAAATAAGTTCTAAATGCCTAAAATAAATATATTTTCTTTCTTTCTATTACTTAATTTATTTCTCCTTTCCTGATCACTACAATATGGTCTCAATGCAATCATCATCAGCAGACTGAATAACTGTTTTCTATATTACCCTGGTTCATTTTCAGCTTCATTCATAACTACTATGAAGTGGTATTGTAGCCAAAGGATGGTTATCTTTAGTAAAAAAGACCTATAATTATTAAATAAGTTCAAAGTAACATTGTTACAAAGTTACACTAACTTAAAAGAAAATGATTGATTAATATTAGATTACGGAGTAATTTAGAAATAGTTTTCCAATATCATGTTTTTTCTTAACATTATGATGATGATGATGTTAAGAGTCAAGAGTGTTACATTTTACTCGGTCCTGGCTTAGGATTAGGACTCCTAACTTCAGTTTCTAGCGTAAGAGGCGACTAAAAGAATGCACCAGTAGATATGAAGCAGCGTCTTCTGAGTATTTAAACAATTATTGAGGCCTATGTCCAGCGGTCCTATGTCAGGCTGGTAAAAGAACTTATAACATTATTGATGAAGTGTTTTTTAAAACGTATAATTAATGCATTTTCTTGTCATTTGCAGTTCAATTTGTAACCAAAACAACTGGAAAAAAATTAGCGATTTTCAAAGGATACACGTACTACTGTCAAGTACAGACCAAAACGACTGAGCGTTGGGTGTGCACGCGCGGCAGTGGTAATTGTCAAGCCAAGTTCGCAATGCTTAAAAACGGTCGAATAAAAGACCCACACTATCTACACTCCCACTCTCCACCGTCATTCAAAATTATAAATGGGTTTTTTATGAGAATAAACAAAACATGATTAATAAATGTATAGGATAGAAAATATGTTTATTTACCCCTAAACTTCACAAATTAAACACTTGTGGTTACGTAGGAGCAAAGGTAACCTCGCCTTCCAATCTTAAGATCGTGTTCGAATTCAGTCGTATCCCTATAATTTTTTCTTATTGAATTCGTAGGTAGGCTTTTCTCGCAATCGGTGAAGGCAACCAGGAGTTTAGTCAGCTCTGTGAGTATTGGCCATGTCTTTCTGCGGCTAAGACCGACTAAGCTGTGATAATGGAATAGGTGCTACTTGCCAACGCTTACTCCATCTACTAACACATTCCATCGACAACACCGTGAGGAAACCAGTTAGTATTCTAGCAGCGGCGATAGGCCACCTATCACCGTATGGAATACCTCTTACGTTTTGTACGTACCTCTGACTACTCCCATTATACATCCTCAAAGAATTGAAAGTACCTAAGTAATCGGTACTAAGATATCTGATATCGATCTGAGGTAGAGGGGATATCTGCCGTGCCGGAGTAAAGTCGTAAAGATATTTCTTTTTTCTTTTTAATAGGATTTGCATAATTCATGTCTGGAAAAACCTGTCTATATCCAACTAATACGAATGTGTTAACAAGTGGTTTATAACAAGCATTCTCAATTTTTCGGCGTCGTTTTGTTATAGGTGGGCCAACTGTTTGTTCTATCAGCAAAAATTATAAAAACACTTTGGTTTGGTTTGATTTATCATATAACCATATCTACGTATTTTTTGCAGTTATGTTTGTACAAAACTCATGTGGGAAGCAACTAGTGATCGTCAATGGGTACACGTTCTACTTCCACATGGAATCCAAAAGCACAATCTCCTGGCTATGCACAGCGTGGGGAAAATGCAAGGCAAGATTTACTATGAACTCCAATGGTGCTATCAAAAAAGCGATTCCAGAACATAGTCATGAACGTCCTATTTTTAATATTATTAACGGAGTGTACCACAAACTTGAAAGGTGTATGAAGCGGACTATTTGAAATAATACTGGATGGAAATATCAAGAGAAATGCACTCATTGGAGTGGACAGATCCAAGGCGGGTTTCACCGGTTGGAGCGATGAATTTGTAACCTACCACTACTGGCAGGAACTTGATGGAACTACTGTGCAAAAATGGGAATTGCACGTCTCAACATTAAAGGGGGCATTCGTCATCCAAGTATATAAAACCAGTGCTGGGATATAAAAAGAAATAAAAGCATGTATTTATAAAAACTGTACATATAACAGTTAACTAAGCCACACACGTAGAAAAGAGAAATAAATAAAACATAGCAAGTACAAGCATACGCAATATGCATGTGTAACGCTGCCATGTACAGTTTGCATAGGCCGAGACAGGCGGATTGGTACCAGTCTGTGTTAGTTCACAGGACATGCTGGTGTGTTCCCTTAGTCGTAGTTTATAACACTCATGGAAGGTAGAGAGGTCCTATTTTAAGCCGAGACCACCACGGAGAGAGAAGAACAAGAGCGTGCCTCTAATGATGTTCTTCAGACCACTGCATACATGCGATTTTAACTGGGGACTTCAGAGGCATGATGGTAGTGGATGGAGGTAGTAGTGAGCACACTTTAAGAATATAAAACACGTTTTATTATACTATTACATTGTGTACTACTTGTATTAGTTTTACTAACGATTCTAGAAATAAAGTACCATACTCTCCTCCGACGTTAGTGTTTCCGGATTGCCTCAATGTAGGTGTTTTCAAGTCAAGAGTGAACAGGTGGAGTCTTTACTGTTAGTTGTGGGTTCGATCCCCATCAAGAGCAAACATTTTTCTGAGGAACATGCAAGTTTGTTCTGTATCTGTTGTTAAAGTATGTAATTACAAATATATATACATAGATAAATATCAATATTCTATTAGGTAACTGGTTTCTATAGAACAAGCTTGGCTTAGTTTAGGACTAGATAAAGTTGATTATTTAATTATGTAATTTAAAACAGGTTTTACAGATGAATTTTGTGTAATAACTCCTGGTATTGAACGGATTTTACACAGGTTGGAGTTAATCTTTGTTTTTGTATCCTGGTTTTTATTTAAATTGGTGTTTGACATTACGCGAAAAATCAGTAAAATTCATCTTTTTGAATAAAAGTTTATGCATAGTAGGTATATACATTATGTAGTTTTTAAGCAGATTTAAAAAAACATATTTAATTTCAGGATCGGTATCCTATGTCAAAAACGCGTCCGGGAAGCGACTGGCAGTGTTGAACGGCTTCACATTCTATCTCGACGGGCGCACTAAAACAACCGATAGATGGCACTGCACGTCATGGAGCAAATGTAGATCGAGGTTCATACTGTACCAAAGCGACGGCTCTGCGAAACACGTCACTCTGGCCCACAATCACCCGCCTCCCGTCTTTAAAATCATCGACGGTGTCTATATAAAATGTGCATAACCCAATTTTCATGAATATGGATTGTAATTGTAGGGTAACCACCCAGATACTACTTTCTGTTGCCTATAAGCGATCCTCGCATTGCTGGTGTTCAGCAGGTCAATTCTTGAAAACGAGAAGTGTTCAAGGAAGAAAGAAGTTTCGTATTGTCGTCTTAAGTTAAGCTGCGCGGCATGTCGGGCAGCGATAACTTGACTATGAAACGGTTACAGGCTTGCCCCGCAGTCTAACTCAAAGCGACAAAACGAAAAAAAAAACCACCCAGATACTACTTTCTGTTGCCAATTAGCGATCCTCGCATTGCTGGTGTTCAGCAGGTCAATTTTTGAAAACGAAAAGTTCAAGGAAGAAAGAAGTTTCGTATTGTCGTCTTAAGTTAAGCTGCGCGGCATGTCGGGCAGCGATAACTTGACTGTGAAACGGCTACCGACTTTCCCCGCAGTCTAACTCAAAACGACAATACGAAACTTTGTTTATCGTTTTCAAGAGTAGATCTGCTGATTTGAAGATTATTGTCGGTCAATTACAAGCATATGAGATCAAACTCCTTCATATCTCAGTGATTGATGAAGTTTAATATCATATAGGGTTTAAATAGTAGTTATTGTCATAAATCTCTCACTCAACGTGGACGGTATAATTGTTCAATCACTTTTTCTCATTAAAAAGGAATATCAACTAATCCAAGTACACTGGACAGTTCATTCACGACTATACTTTTGGCCTACAGGAAATTCTTGTGCTATGTATGAACGTTTTTTTACTATTTTGTGGGTTACTATATTTATGATTTTAAGAAATAAAAAAAAGAAATAGGCTCACGACTGACTGACATTCTCACACACACTAAAATTCTGACTTCGTAAACCTGCTTGGATTGATGAAATTGAAACCCTCAGTTTTGTTATCGGCCTGGGATGAAGAGCAAAATCAGTTGTTCTCTTACCAATCACGTGAATTAAAATTCGCTCTGCGCAGCTTAGTCACGATGTTAGGGAGCAACTTTTCTATAAACCATATCTTCATTAAGAAACTAATTGGTTCGTGAGTAATAACCAGCCACAGTAGACTTCATTAATATTTTATGGTACTCCATCCATACATTATTTAGGTGTTACGTAGAACAAGTTTTTAACAAGTTAAAATTCTACCCATGGCAGGGTAAGATAGGTTAGTCTTTAAATAAAAAAAAATACATTGTAAGCTAAGTATATAATTTAAAACCAACAGAAGAATAATATGCTCAAGGTATCTAATTGAAACTTTACACATTTTTTTTCTGTATGTTATTTTTTACATTAGTTTCTAAGGGTGTTCAATTAAAAGTTTTTTTTCTTAGTATAAGTTTTATTTTAAATTTGTGTTTCTTACAATATTGTATAGGTTTATTACTATATAGTTCAATCTTTTTTTCAGATATTAAAATATTATAAAAATGTTTCGAAAACTTGATAAAACTCTTTAATTTCATTATACCCACAACCCACAGAGCCTGTAAAAAAACCTAAAAATAAAAAAATACTGGTCGCTGCCTCAAGAATCAAACCAATATCTCTCACCTCACTTAAAGAACATTGACAGTCATAGCAAACTTCGTATAGATATGTAATAAATAGTCGGTATCACAGTATTCCACCAACTGTCTGGTTCTCACAGAATAAACTTTCACGGGTACTGTGGCTATATTCGTAATTTTTTGACGCTGCGATTTTTCCGACGGATTTAAATGTTGGTATTTCATCTTTTGGTCGAGTACCGGGTTTCTGGCGAGCACATAAAACGGTCTGGCATATAATATGAAATATTCAACAATTTTATATTTCTTACTAGCGGCCGCTCGCAGCTTCGCCTGCGTGGCAGTTTTTTCCCGTTCCCGTTATTTTTTTCGGTATAAAAAGTAGCCAATATGTTAATGCAGGTTGCAATCTATGTTAGTAGGATGTTAGGTACCTAACTAAACACAAAATTTATTTATTCCACAGTGACATTTGTAACCAGGAACAGTTCGGGAAAAAGACTAGCGATTTGTGGTGGTTACACTTTCTACATACACCGGCAGGGTAAGAGCACCTCAACTTGGCTGTGTACCATGTGGGGTAGATGCAGAGCAAGATTCGTTGTATCACCAGAAGGAACCTTAAAAACCGGCACCTTGGAACATACACATGCGCCCCCACAGTTCGAGATTCATAATGGAAGGTATTTTAAAATAAACCGCACGATGCCATTAATAATGTCGACTGATTCATGGCATAACTGTTTAAATCCTTACTAAAATAATAATTCGTAGTGTCGTTTTTAGTTACACTGCAGTGTCTCGGTGACCCGGTCTACAATCAAGTTGTTGCTGCATGACATGCCGCAGTGTAACTCAAAACGACAATATGAAACATCGCTTATCGTTTAAAAAAGTGCAGGTAACACTGTATTCAAATGACAACACGATATGCTTACGCTCTAAATGCTAAAATAAGTGTATAAGCAATCTGTAGATCTGTAGCTAGCATAAGTTGTTGCGGTTGCAATAACGTGAGAACGGAGATTATTTAAATAAATTTTGTATGTCAAAGTCAAAGTCAAAAATCATTTATTCAGTAATATCCGCAGGGATCATCTTGAATTGTATTGTATGTATTTGACTAGCAAGCTAGATAAGTATATAATGCAACGTCATCTAATGATGACAGACTGGGGCTGTTTATCTATAGTGTAATTTAATCTCGGCGGTTTCGTGCTTTGAAGGGCACGTTAGGAAATTGTTCACGATTGTAGTAGTTGCTACAGAATGGGCTTTTACGCAACCTAAAACAAAATTCCTTATCAGAGATGCCCACTAATGATCTCTTGCTTATTGTCAATGTAAACTATGCTTAAAATATTCTAATATTAAGTAGTATCTATATCTATGTTAGTAGTATTATATTATTAAGACAGGGCTCAAAATCGTTGTTCCTGGAAACTTGTGGGAGACGACAGTCTAGCAGTGGACTTCTACTGGCTGTTGATGATGCTGATTATATGATTATTATTATATATATTCATATTTCTATTGTTATGATTCTTGTTTGTTTTATCTCTTTGTGAGTTGAAAATAACTAATAAGTATAGTTGTATGCATGTAGCTGTTCTAAATGAAATAAATTCATAAATAAAAATAAATGAATTCTACCTACTACTTTCCTTTGTATTACAATGTAAGTACATATGGGTCCTCTTTTGCTGGTCTTTCGTTATTGAAAGATTATAACCAGCTTTACTTAGTTTGAGGTTAGATGATGCTGTGTAAAAATGTCCGCAAATATTAATATTTATTTATATTTTAACCACTAACTCGAAATATGGAAGATTACCTCCATAAGTTAAGATAAGTTCGTATATATAATATTCTATTATACGAACTTATTATTTTCGAATTTATTTGACTGGCCTCACAGCGCAGTAGTATCTCTGCTTTCTACGCGGTAAGTTGTGGCTTCGATCGAATATTTGTGTGATGAACAAAAATACTTGTTCTCTGTCGGGGTGTTATATTGTATAGTAAATATGTATTTGCTAAAAAAGTGTATATAAGTATTATATCAGTCAAATGGTTGCCATAATAAAAGCTAATGCTTAGTTTGGGGCGAGCTGATGTTGAAACGCGAGTAACTTTGGCTGCGTGAGTTGCGTGGGGTTTGAATCCTCGGTAGCGAAGTTGGTATCGCATCCCCGTATCAAGGGGAAGGTCGTGGGTTCAAATCCCACTCGAGGAAAATAATTTTTGGGATAATATAAAAATCTTTGCGTGAAGTTATTCTCATACAAATTTCAACTTCCGCTGTATCCGTTTAGTGGTTGAATTTCGGAAATTTCTTTTTTGGTGCAGCTAAAACAAGAATATACCCTGAAAATCTCAAGTCTCTTCAACCAGCGGGTAAGGCTGTGCGTTATCTATAATGTGAGTTAGTCAAGACAAAGATTCTTATAATTTTTGTAGAGGTTTTGTTTACAGCCCCATATTTTTTTTAAGAGCTACGCTTGACGTAGTCTCGATTCTTTTACCAGATAGATTAGGGGAAAAAATCTAGTGAAAGATTTTATATCACTATAAAAATTAAAAAAATATTTTCATGAAATTTGGTACAGCGATAGCTAACATACTTAACTTTTTCACAAATTTGTAGTGACATTGCCGGTATTTTTTTAAGCTTTCCATTCTGATACCACACCATCAATACATGACTTGTTTAGGAAATTGTTGGTAACGAAACAAGTTGCTAGTGCAACTTGTCCTACAAAAATGACTCGTGTAATTAGAAAAAACATTTTACAGTGACGTTTGTGTCGAAAGGCTGTGGCAAGAAGTTGGCGATCTATCATGGGTACACGTTCTACTGCCATAGGCAGTCTAAGGTTACCCACACATGGCAATGCACGATGTGGGGGAAATGTAAATCGAGGTTCACAACATCTGTAGATGGCATCATAAAAACGGCTAGAATTGTGCACCCGCACTTACCGCCGAAATATACAATTATAAACGGAATTTATGTGAAAATTTGACAGTCGTCACAGGTTAGTTTTCAGTAGCACTGCTTTCTGCGCTGTAGGTGGTGGGTTCGATCCCCACCGAGAAAAAACATTTGTGTGATGAACACAGCTGTTTGTTCTACATCTGGGTGTTATAATGTGTTTTAAGTATGTATTTACAAAATAAAAGTATATAAGTATTCTATCTGCTATATGGTACAGTACAAACTTTGCTTAGTTTGGGGCTAGAGGGCGTTGTGTGAATGTATGTCAATATATTTTTTTTACCTTAATTTAATAAACAACTCCACTGGTCTCACAACTCATTTGGTAATACATAGTTGTGTTCTGTAAAAGATTTGAAAGTGTTCTTTGAATTTTGATACTTTTTATTTGTTTTAAACCGTTTTGTAGAATCCCATAATTACATAAATAAAAATAATTAAAAAAAAAAATTATAAGCCTGTATAGCTATTTATTTTTATGCTAACGTTAGTGAAACAAGCATATGGCTCACCTGATGTTAAGTGGTAATCACCTATAACAAAGCATTGTCTTGTAGGTCACGCACGTTAGGTACGTACTTTAAACTAGTCTTGTTACTGTTCGTAATTACCCATTGGTAAGAGATGGCAATAGTTTAAGCATTGTTTATCTTTTGTCAGATTTTGATAAAGCTGTTAATGATTAAAAATATTGGATAAAACATTTATACTCCTTGAAAATCTTTAAATCAAAAATTGTAGACTAAGGTATCCAGAAAGAAAAAGTGTTAGCACAAACGGTTTCAACTTTTATTAAAACTGGTACTTATTAGGGAAGTAAAGGGAGGTCTACAGTTCCTAAAGAATACTGTCGTGAGCCTATATATATATATTTTAGTATATGAGCCGACTTTACAGTTTTTTCTCATTTCAGTGAAATTTGTTCGTAATAGGCTGGGCAAAAACTTGGCTATTCTCTACGGATATACATTTTACGTTCATAGGAGTTCGGATAAAGCACTTAGATGGCAATGTACAAACACAGGAGTTTGTAAAGCACGCTTCACACAATCCCCGAATGGATCCTTCAGAAATGTGTTTGTCACACATACGCATAAACCACCTAGGTATATTATAAACAGCGGAATTTATATAAAACTGTAGGGTATTTAGTTCTATTCAAATTTTAGAGTTGTTTATATTGGTCATTAAATGGCGGATAAGTCTGTTGCCTTCTCTTTTTTATAACATAAAAGTGACACTGTCAAAAATATGTTACATTGTCGCTAAAAAGTAGCAGGAATTTCGAATAAGATAAAAGGTTATTAAAAAAAAGAAAAAAAGTTTAATTAAGAACCTTTTAAGAGATAAAGAAATATGTAGACTTTATACTGACCGCCATACTAAAAAACGTTATTAAATCATTTTTTGAAATTTGTCCTGTCACTATTCATAATTATCTATTGGTAAGATATGGCAATAATTTTTTAGCATTGTTCATGTTTTGACAGATTTTTGTAAGTAATTCATTTATTGTTTTATTAATTTTTTTTTTTATAAATGACTATAAGCACTTAACAATTAAGTAAATACATACAAACAAGCGTTGAAAACTGAATACTGAACATTGCACGTAAGCAACTTTAAACTACCCGCCAGAATGTATTTTGACACATGCTGCCAAATACAATGTAGTATAGAAGTAGTCAGTTACTCTATAGACCGCGCGCGGACTGGACGTACCTAAAATGTAGCTCTGTGTCGTAAAAAAGTGTAACCTAGTCAATAATTAAGTATGTACAGTCGTTTAATTGTGCCTAATACGTGTACTATTAGCTACATCCTGGAGTGCAGTGCAGTTATTTCTTGTTGCATTAAGTATTTATAAATATTAAAATATGTAGAATTTAAATTCTCTGTAGCCTAGAATCTCTAATAACAGTGGTTTCAACTCTATACATAATCTAAAGTAGTGAAATATAATACAATACAAATATGTGAGTATAATATGAGATAGATAGAAGTATAAAAAAATGTGATAGTGAGTGGGTGTTTTGTGAATTAAAGTTTCTTGAAGAGTAGTGATTGTGTTTTCTGGATTAAAATATCCTAATTGATAACATGAAGACGTCGGCCGTGAGTAATCTTATTTATCCTGACTGTACTATTACAAATTTTATTACTATCACAATTTGTAACTGTATTATGTTCACTCTTAACCTAGATAATAATGTCGTTGTAAGCACCCCTTCGTTTTTTACCTAAGGCCAGGTAGCAGCAGCTGGGCACAACAAGCCTAAGGGTTCCCCAACGGTCGCTACGCGCTATTGTTGTAATCGCTTAACAGGATACAAATGCTTTTAGCCGTGCAATTATACATGCAATGCATATTTTTATCTAACTGGTCTAGATTGTAAAATGTGATTCTGTAAAATTATTTTTTTACTTCTTTATTGCGCGAATTTGCTGTTGTTTTTTCAAGTCATGTGTCTTTTTTACAGCTTTATTTTAGTTTTATAAGTGTGTCTGTCAGTGACGTTTTATCTTAGGAACAATATACGATACAACTATTTGGTTTCTGTCGGGATGGATAAAGTAAGAGGTGTGTATGCAGCACGGCAACCATACAACAGTCCGCAGTTGAATTACAGATGTCGCGCAATGTAATTATCTTTGAAGGTGGAGGAGGAGTGAGCATCGGAGTGAGGTTTCGTGGGAGTGACCCCGCATTCTGGCCCTAAGGTCATGGGTTCTAGTCTGGTCTGTAATGCCAATGGATATTTTTATACAAAAACTGTATGTGCGCAATGTCAGTGCTCTCAAACGGGGAGGAAAACATTGTGAGGAAACCAGTTAGTATTCTAGCAACGATGATGGGCTTACAACCTGTCACGTACAGAATAACAACTACCTACTGCATAATGTGAGTATGTACGAAATATAATATTTCTGACTACCCCCATTAGACATCCTCAAGGAATCACGAGTATAGGTACTTGGTACTAAGGGATCTGAGGGGAGGATATCTACCGTGCCTGGGGATTCAAGTTGTGAAGCTTCTGCTTTCTTTTTTTTAAGGATATTTGAACCAATGTCATGACGTGGGTCCTCGTATTAAGGAGAGTATGTGTAAGATGTGGGTGTGTGGTGTCAGTAGGTACAACTACAGGCACTTGAGAATATACCTTTACGTCTGAGTGATAGACGTAGTGAAATGCCTTGCTATATAATACAATTGTTCTACGCAGAGATAACCGCTCAACAATAGGTGGGTCATCTGCTTTTCCGTAACTTCTATTTATAGAAAAAGATGTAATAGTACCTCAATTTTTATGTTTTTAACCGAATCCTGTATTTTTAGATGTGAAGGATGTATCAATTAAGTGGTTGAAGAATTTAAGAGGGAACGAGGTGCTACTAATCAACAATTACCCTTATATGAAGAATGTTGTGAGAAAAAACACAGTGAATTGGAGATGTGCTCAAAGATGTGGGGCTAATGCTGTTCTGGATGCGACCGGGGTTCTGCGGAGTTTAACGGGTAAACATAACCACGCGCCAAATGTTTATACTATTCGCAATGGAGTTTACCTTAAAGTACTATAAGTAGAAATCTGTAGAAGAGCCAGTCACTAACATGACTCTCAGAACCAACAAGTTGAAAGAGCAATGGGCAGGCCATATTGCTCGTAGAACCGACAACCGGAGAATAAAAGTTCTCGAATGTTAACCACGAACCTTTACTTTACTTTACTTTTTAAAAGTTAATTTGTAAATAAAATAATTCTATAAAATAAACAATAAATATTATAAGATAAACAAGATCTTATACACTTTTAATGTAAATTGCACACTAAATGTTGTGAATAATATATAAGTTAGTCAATATAAAAACATTACCGTGGCTTACTATTGTCCTAAATGGAATATATTTTTCACTTGTCTCATTTAATATCAGTTCTACTATAGCATTGCTCTGTGTTTGCTTAACGCCAGTTTTAATACACACCCTATAAAAATAAATATTCTTAAAATATTTTCTATAGGAAATACTTCATGACAAAACAATTTTAAATCAAAACGATTCTGATTATTTTTTTATTCAGTCCGTTGGCTGAAATGTTCTAGGAGAAAACAGTGGGGCGTGTTGCTCATAAACGACTATTGCTACTACAAGCACTTAGAAATAATGAGCACAGAGAACTGGAGGTGTGATCGTCGATGCGGGGCCCATGCTATTGTAGACAAGGCAAGTCGAAAAGTAGTTCGGCTTACAGGTACCCATAACCATAAACCGAATGATTATAGAATACATAATAATATTTATATGGTATAAATTCAACTCAAATGACTCAATACGTAGACGCACCGAGAAATAAGACCGTTATAAATGTAATAAGTATTTTAGTACAAGTACAAGAGGTAAAGACTCTTGTAAAGACTAGATGTAAGTTATGATGAGTCTTATTCAAAATCTTTGACAATTTATAACAGATCTAAAAATTAATTTGTCACTGTCATTTTCATGTCAACAAAGAGAGATGGCAACAGTCTTATCAGCCATATTAGCTGTAGCGGTCAGAAAAAAATATGTATGAGACCATATACCTATTTACGACAGTGATTCTAAATTACCACCTGAAAAAGCAAAATATAAATAAGAATTTATTAAGTGGTCCTGATTTCTGAATGAAATAGTTCTTTTATCTCAGTAGCGTAATAACTGTGAATACGGTTAGTGCTTAAGACAGTAGTGGGGATAATTTTGAAATTATCATAATCTGATTATCTTTAGATTAAGCCATTTTGTCTCGATATTGTGCCTCAATTGGGTTAATGGGCGACGCACGTTTAGTTTTCGGGAGTGGTGTATACAACCTGTATTTTTTTTTTAATATTAATTTCTTCATAACTCGAAATAATGTTACATACTGTATATTGCTTATGAATGTTTATTGTTCAGTCTTATAAAATGTTATATGAATATATAAAATGTTAGAGGTAAGATAATTTATGACCCGGTATAACACCCGGTGTACCCGGTATCACGTATCACTGTATAGAGATAGGCACTACGTAGGTAATAAACTTTTGTCTGTAGTGGTATCGCCATCAAATAACATGATCGCGGTAAGTTGGTGGATGGAAAATGGATCGATTTAGCCGATGAGAGATGGTTGTTGAAAGTGTCACGCAGTGCTAATGTAATGCTCCACTTAAAGGTGGAGATTTACTCGCGTGTCTGTCGATCCCGATCACATGCAGGTTACCTGGGGACCTGCTCGAATCATGCTGTGAATATAGGTAGTAATTAAAAAGAATAAAGGTTTTATGAGATCTTTGTCTGTTAATTTTGTATGCGCCGCGCAGGAAACGCGCGCAATTTCGTCCGTGTGAAGCTATTCTCATAAAAAGTCAACCCCGCTGCACTCCTTTAGGGGTTCAATTTCAGGGATTCCTTTCTAAGTACACCCTTACGTACCGAGACAAATATGCTCTAAAATTTTCAAGCTTCTACAACCAGCTGTTAGGCTGTGCGTTGTGTAATGTTAGTCGGGACAAATACTCTAACGATTTGTACAGATGACTAAGAAATAGAATTTTAGAATCGTCGCCTTCTACTGATCAGTACAAGCAAGTTGCTCTGAGAAAGCGTCTTCTGTTGTTTCATCACTGGCTTTATCAACACATATCATCAGAAGAAAGTTGTTATGAATGATCTCATTCTTCTTTACTAGTGAAATTCCTGCGAAATCGTCAAGGGAAAACGCTGGCTATCATCGACAAGCAATCGTTTTACGTCGAAAGGAAACACAAAACCTCTACCACATGGCGTTGCACAAGGGGAGCTAAATGCAAAGCCAGGTTTACGCTGAGCGAATACAATGAGATGCTAAAGTCTGTACTGATTCATGATCATGATCCGCCCAATGCAGTCGTACGTGCTGGTGTCTTCTACAAACTATGAGAATAATGAAAGAAAAACAAGGAAGAAACATTAATTTTCAAATTAGCTTATAAAAGTACGACCTACGAGGCAATGCTTTGTTATAGGTGATGGTAACCACTTAACATCAGGTGGGCCATCTGCTTGTTTCATCAGCAAGTTGTATAAAAAAAAAGTATAATACGACTAAGTATAAAAAACTGATTAGTAAATAAAATGACAAATTTTGCATAGATCAGTTCGTTTTATAAATGCGACGACTTCGATCATGTGATCATTACTTTTACGACATTTGATGCTTTTTGATTTTTTAACACCTTCACTGCGGAACAGGTCCATATCGGCATTAGGCCCCGTTCCCACTATATCACACTGGATCGGCGATTTAGCCAGCCAGTAGTCTAGTAGCTGTTCAAGTTGATTGAAGTTCACTAGCTTTGGACTAGCTTTCCGCCCACGGCTTCGCTCGCGTGAAGTATATTATGCACAGCAGTGGGATAAAAAGTAACCTATAGCCTTCCTTAGTAAATAGGCAGTCTAATAGCGCATAAAATTTTTAAATCGGACCAGTAGATAGTTCTTGAGAATCAGTTTGAATTGAGTTCGCGTTCAGCCTAACAAACAAACAGACGAACTTTTTAGCTTTATAATATTAGTATAGATACCCCCTTATTTTTGTCTGTCCTAACGCTACTTACTAGAAATACTTTCTAGTGCGGTACAGGTCGATGTCGGCCCGCCGCTTTCCCTGGCTTATTTCTCATTTCCTGTTTGGTAAATCCAGGAGCGAATCGGTCCTAAGGAAGTTGTGTTCAAACTCATTCTAACAGTACAAAAAAATTTATACATCATGTTTTCTTAAAGTTACAGCATTTAAAACTACACTAGGCTGGTGGGTCGAGAAAGACCTGCCACGCAATGGCGGAAATATCTTTGGGGGCGCATTTCTACCTGCCGCCGCACCAGATGAAGGTTTATGATTTTATTTGCCGCAGCCAAGGTGTGAGCAAAAGGTTGTGTGAGGTGGTGCAATTATAAGCACATGGAACTTAACACGCCTCAGTAATTGGCGCATGACACCTCCTTCGTGGTAGTATCCTAATCTTAATGGAATACAACAGCAATGTATGACATATATTTGTTCCGTCCAAAGTTTTCATATAAAAAACCCTTTTGAGTTCAGCATATGCATTTAATATTTCCAGAATATTTATATATTCCACCTATTTTAAATTTCAGTGAAGTGGTTCAAGAAAAAGAATGGAAAAGATGTAGCTATGCTAGACGGCTTCAGCTTCTATCCGCACAAGCAAGCTCAGCACTCCATCATCTGGTCGTGCACTGGAGCCCAAAACTGTAAGGCGAGACTGAAGCTGCGGAAGGCTGAGAACGTGAAAGACAGAGAGGTCCTGGATGTGAGAAGAGTCCATTGCCACAAACGACCTTCTTACTTCATTAATCAAGACGGGTTTTATGAAAAACTTTAAGCTTAACATTAACATTATTGCTCTTGTTATGAAATTGTAAGGTTTTTGTTGTAGAATAAATTGTTTCTATTTTATGTACTTAAAACTGTATATTACATAGTGTAAGTTGCAAAGTGCAACACCTGGGATACCAATAAATACCTGCTGAGCTGTTGGGACTGCTTTTAGCAGACTAGAGGCCTTGGAATGGCCTTATACATTCGTCCCCAGAATAGATCACTAGACCATACAAGTTTACTTTTGTAAGACTAGTTTCTGTCAACTGAAACGCTGGACAATGTTCACTTTCGATTCCATTTCTACTTACCCTAAAGCACTAAATTACTATACATACTATTCTATATACGTTGGCAATACAATAACGAATATTGAATTGTAGATTAGATTAGAAAATTCTTTATTGCACAAAAAGGAAGTACATAGGTGAAATAAATGAAACAATAGTAATAATAATAATGTTGGACAATCCAAACAGCATCATCTAGCACCAAGCTAAGCAGAGCTTGTGTTATGGGTAATAGATGACTACTAGTATGTTATAGTACTTAAAATGATGAGCTAGAGGCTAGTCCATAGGTATTATCATGTACACTCAGATTTGTCCCACTACAGAACTAAACCTTGTTGTTTATCTTTCCAAAAACGTAACGACAAGCTATGCAAAAAACGATTGCAAGAGCAAGCCTAACAAAATGATCTGGTTGCATTTCAGTGATACTACTAGCAAAGTCCCGATACTCCGGAAAACATCTTGTGATGTACAACGATTATACTTATTACTGCAAGAAGCAATGCAAGAAAACGAAGTTCTTCCATTGGTATTGTTCTACCCACAATTGTAGGGGTTGCAACGCTAAACTAAAGCTAGACGAGAAATTTGCTATTATCGGCCTGGAGAATAAACACACGCACCCACCGGCAAAGTATTGTATTTATGAGGGGCAGTACGTGAAGCTAAGCGACTCGTAATAAAAAAAATGTGTATAAAACACTGTTTTGAAGCACTAATTAATTTGCCACCAGAGGGATCAATGATAAGTTGAATGATTATTGTGGAATTACTCTTATAGCTGGAGAAATATGGATTTTTAGGCAATGATTTCGATTAATCACAAACGTGACATTTTAAAGTAAAAGTCGTTCGAGTCCCACTGAAAAATAGGCTCTCGGTGAATGCTTGGTGACATTACAGGCGTCTATCAACCTATTGAGCGGCTTTAACAGGTTGATGCACGTAGTGCAGTGTTATAAAAGCCACGTTAGGACGTGTGTGAGACCTGCAAAGTTGTGCTTTGTTATGGCTGATGGTTCCTACGGAATGTTAAATGGGCCATGTTTTTTCCCTCAGCCAGCAGTATAAAATACCCACTGTTCAAAGTTCTGACTTGCCGTGCTTATTAAACTATACAGTATTCTACCAACGAATACCAACAATGAGTAGTAACTACAGTATAATGCTCTGTTGTCTGTGTCCAATTAGCGTCCGTTAGTAGTACTACTACGTAGTTAGTAGTAGTAGTTGTTGCATGGCGTTGGAGTAAGGCAGTAATGAATAACTAAGTGGAGTAGTAGAGCTCTTAGTGGAGGGCACGTCCGGAGAAGTACTACCACGATAGTTGTTTCTGCCGTCATACAGCTTGCTGTGTTCCGGTTTGAAGGGTGTGGGTGTCGGTGAAATTACAGGCATATGAAGTTTAACATCTGTATGCATCAGGTATGGACGCAGAGCAGTGCATCGTAGGGTACGTAACCTGCGAGGCTATGTTTTATTATAAGTTATGGTAACCATTTAACATCAGGTGGGTCATCTGTTTATACCATCAGCAAGTCATATAAAAAAAAGTAACTGTAGTTTCTGCCTTTCGTTTTTACGATACTCTACTCGGTTTTGTCATATAATCATTTTAGAGTGTGCCATGCGGTGGCTTATTTTAATAAGTTATATACCCTGTTTGTTTTCAGGATTATATTGTTTAAGTTTATTTTACGAAGTGAAAACGATGTTTTTTTTCATAATTTATTTTACAAATCAACTAGAAAAAGGATGAAATTTTACAATCAATTTTTCGTATTTCCCTCCCCTTTTTGTACAGGAGACAACTAAGAGTATAAGTACCTACAAAAGTAATGGTTCTTTGTACCGAGTATATGTGGTTTTAACGGTCATTAATATAATTAATAAGTTTTACAGGCAAATTTTACCACGGCATTGTTATGGACTGCGAAAAAACTCTAATACTGCGTTTAATAAAGAATTTTTAGCAATAGAAAATGGCAGATAATATTGTCACTATTGTTTCAAGTTCAACTTGCAGTCTCATGGCTGATAATGGGTTCAAATACCAAAACAAATTTTATACCAATCAGAAAATCATCATTCAGTAGTGGTAGAGAGCTCTGAGGAAAGGCTCCGGGGAAGTACTACGACCATGCTTAACACACAGTAAGCTGTAACATCAGTTTCTAGAAAGGTGTGGGTGCTGGTGAAATTATGTACACGTGAGACTTAACACCTGTATGCTTCAGGTTGATGGAAGCAGTGTATCGTAGGACACGTTCTGATCTGCGCGGCAATGCTTAGTTATAGATGTTGGTAACATCAGGACTATCGGCTTATTTCATTAGCACGTCATAGAAATATATTTATGCAAGGTAAATAAATAGAAAAATGTACTATGAATATAATTTTTTTTTATTTGAGTTTTTTACGTAGGGCTAATCAAAAGCACCGGTGGTGGTGTAGTGGAGGCGACCCTGCCTTCTAAGGTTTCAAATCCGGTCGAGCACCAATGTAAAGGAAAACATCGTTAGGAAGCCAGTATTCTAGCAGCGTCAATGGGCTTTCAACCTGGCACGTATTGTACTTCTGTACTATTGTTGTAAATGTCGGCATGTGCCAATTTTAGTATTTGGACATACACTGCCATGTACCAAAAGATCTACCTGGGGACTAAAGTCGTGAAAGATAAAAAGATTTGGGAATTATTCATATTATTTTCATTACAAATACAGTGGTATATTTCTAACACAAACTATAATGGTAAAAACGACATCTTAAATTAAAAAATAAATAAGATAGTGGCTGTAATCCCCTCAGTTCTCTTGATACTTATTTAGTAAGGAAGTTAATAGAAATATTGATTAAGATGTTCACTTTACATATTATATCTCTATTTGTCTATACTGTAATACTGTAGTGACTTATATGTATACCATTTATTGAAATGGTAAATATATATTTACCATTTTAATAATCGGTAAATAAGTCGTAAGTGTAAGTGTTGGTGTAGGTCGTAAGGACAATTCCTTACGACTGACTGACTGACATATTATAGATAACGCACAGCCTAAACCGCTGGTCCTATAGGCTTGAAACTTTCAGGGTATATTTGTTTTGGTGATTAGAAGTGTAAGAAACGAATTCCTAAAATTTAACCTCTAAAAGGATGCAGTGAGGGTTGAAGTTTGTATGAAAATAGCTTTGAACGAACGAAATCGCGCGTGTTGCGCTCGTTCTTAGTATATGCTAAGTACAATAGCATAAAATGTTACAGAAACTAAGTAGAAGTAAACTTTTGTAATTTTGACAGAGCTAATATTCATCAACTCACGAAGAGGAAAACTACAGTTGGTGTATGAAGATCACACTTTTAGCCGCCAGGCTGTGTCACAACCTCACAGCCACTGGAGATGTTCTAAATTCAAGAACTGCCGAGCACGAATAACTCTAGACGAAAAGTGTACATACATAATAAAACTAAACGCAGTACATAATAATCATACAAACATGTGATTTATATCATCCTTCTGTGTAACAATGTAGTATTACTAGGTTATATTATTATTTCTAAAAAATAAATTATTATTATATAAAGACCTGAGAAAAAGTATGGTTGACAGTCTACAAAAATAGTACTCATATTAAGTGTTTTTATTTGCTTAAGTTTTTATCTTTTTTAGATGCAGAATTCATAGTTTTGCCGTCTGGAAAACATTTGTTAAGAATTGGAGAGTACACCTACAGCGCAAACTACTTAGGTCGGGTTTGCAGTTGGTACTGCTCGAAGCGACTGTCTAAGAAATGTAAAGCGCGGGTTAAGACAGTAGATCAAAAAATAATATTCCATTTGGATAACCACAATCATGAACCGATGGGAAATTGATAAAAAAACTTTTCAACGCTTCTTCCAAGATTTAACACGAAATATTTTTTAAGTTTAGAAGTTGTATAGAGAAAATTGTCTACCTATGGTGCACCATATTAATTGGTAAATAAAAAGTATTGAGTATAAATTTATAAAAATAAAGAATTATTAATTTTCAATTCATCAAACCTGAGTTCATTTTCTTAGAGTAACATTAGGAAGAAGTATTTATTTTTTAAGTCGACAGTTTTATATATTTATTTGATTAAGTTAGCAACCTGGAACCTGCTTCAAAATCCTGTGACTTTTGAAGCAGTTTTGATTTCAAAAGTCCGGTGACTTTTGAAATCAAAACGCATTATTTTAATCAACATAGTAGCAATGCGATCGTACATATTCATCGTTAATTTGTTTCCAGGAATCTTCACAGAGAGTACTTCTGGGGGAAGAAAACATGTGGTCTATAAAAACTATGTCTACTGCCACAAAAAAAATGTGCCAGGCAGTAATATTAGTTATTGGGATTGCTACAAAATGAAATGCAAGGCAAAGATACTGCTCAAATTTGCCGACAAAGAGGTCGTCGGAGAGTTGAAAGATCATGACCATGGGCCACCTACTAAAGTGTTTGAAAAAGGAGGTTGTAAAATTATTGGTAAAAATATAAATAAGGAAGACTGCACTAATACGCGCGCTAAAAATGGCAGCACTGCAGAAACTGTTCGACTGGAAAAAGCGGCTCAAACAGAGGAGTTGTTTACGACAGAGATTCAGACTGTGGGAATTCAAACTGTGGATATTCAATCAAATCTGGTGCATACTGTGGGAATTCAAACCTCAAGCGTTCAAACTAAAGATTCCCAGATTCAGACTGTTGATGTTCCGTCGCTGGATATTCAAGATTTAGAAGATCAACCACAAGTGATTAATCACGATAGAAGTAATAATCTATTTGTTGAGGTTCCTCCGAGTTATCAGTTATCTACAACAGTAAGTAAAGGCTCAGAAGATAGTCCTATACCTACAGCTCTTGCAGAATCTAGTCAATCTTCACTAAATGATCAAAGTAAAATATTTTTTGAATCTCCAAATGGTGTTCGTATATCACAACTTCCTAATACAGTCGACGTTCTAAATTCTACTGAGAGTAGCAGACTTGGTAAGATTAGTCAACCTTGTATTGATTTTAATCGTAAAGCAAATTCCCAACAGAATAACCTTGCCATTCCCAAAATAAAAAAAGGTAAATGCCCAAAGCATCAGCATCTTAGCGCGAAAGTAAAAGTATGCAAAAAGGTTGGATGCAAGAAGATTCATGGTCCCAAAAATATGATACCTATGCCTGTACCCGAGCTCAGGACAGTGGTTAAACCTAAATCGACTGCTCAACCTACAACAGTTACACGTCCTAATACTCAATGTAAGGCAGATACTCGTCCTAAACCATCTGCACAATCTATATATGTTTCACAGCCCAAACCGGCTTCCCAGACCAAAGCGGTAGCACAATCGATGAATATCGCTCAAACTAATTATGTTAATTTCGTGTGTGTTCAAACTGAAATGGGTCCTAAAATACTGGCATTATCTCAACCTTCACTATCTCCAATATCTACTCAACCTTCTTCTTCGGCTAATAAATCTCGATCTCTATATTCAATGGTAGCTCAAGGGAATGTAAAAGACGATTCTCCTCTAGAGATCGATATCACTCCTGCATTAGTAGCACAACCTTCTTTAGTAAGTCAAACAAACTCTCCCAATATCCATTCCTATCAAACTATAGTTGACAAACCTTCTTCAGTAGTAGTTGTAGCTAACCCTTCTATTTCCGATATGGATTCAACGGGTTCGATTACATCACAATCCCCTTCTCTTATATTAGATAAACCGTCTGTTTACAAAGTGGCTCAAGATACTACTTCCAATGTTGATAAAGCTTCTCCTAAAGCGATTAAACCATCTCCTTCGTTGCTAACTCATCTTTCTTCTTCGATGGTGTCTCAGTTTTTTACATCATTAGAACAACCATCTACGAGTAAATTAAACATCGACTGTCCAGCTGCTCAAATAACCAAACAAATATCTTCTTCGGAAGTAAACCAACTAATTACATCAGAGGTTGAACAACCATCTACTTCACAGACTGCCCAACTGTCTTCTTCAAAGATTGACCAATCATCTCCAATGAATAATGATCAATCATCGATTACAAATATTGATCAACCATGTATTTCGGTTGTTGACCAACCATCTGTTTCAGAGGTTGAATCAACCTCAATAATAAAACCTATTGAGGTTGATCAACCATTTACATCAGCGGCTAAACAACCATGTTTTATTGATCTAGACGACTCATCTTCAGAAGTTTATCTGCCTCCAAAACCTAAAGCTACTAATATAACTAATCCAAAAGTTAAGGTAGCTAAACGCATAAGCAAGCCAAGAAAGTCTAAATATAGAGCCGAACTTTTATTAAAGACTTATATCAGCGACTATAGCGATGACGACTATCATTTCAATTAATTGAACTTTTTTTTTCAGACTTATATTAGCCAGTATAGCAATAGTGACTAAGTAGAGCTTTAATTTGAATTAATTGAACTTTTATTAAAGACTTATACTTAGCCATTATAGCGATGACGACTAAGTAGAACATTCATTTAAATTAATGGAAGTTTTACTAAAGACTAATATTAGAGATTATAGCGGTAATAACTAAGTAGAGCTTTCATTTTAATAAATTCAATGTATATACGAATTTATGATCGTTTTGGATCAATTACTTTGAAAAAAGTATTTTGTTTTATAGCAATAATATGATATCACGCTTTTTTATGAGTTGTTTTTGAGGTTTACTGGAACTTATTGTTATGTAATCGTGAATATTTCTACATTTAATGTTTATGCCTATGACGTTTTATATTAACTAAAAACGATTTTTAGTGTTATTTAAATATTAATAGTAAGATTTTGATCAGTATTTAAAATGTGTCGATCTTTTTAATTCGTAAGTATTCGTTAAAACGTAGATCTTAGCACAGTAAGTAGCTTATAATATGTGGATTTGGATGTTATGTTTAGTATATTTAATCTTTGATATGTCTGGCATAAAAATATGTAATAATAAATTCAATTATGCTCTTTCATATCATTTCGTTAAGATAAAAATATGTGTTTAAATTCACTTGTTATTTTCTTTGCATTATAATTATAATTGATAATAATTTATCCTTAGAATATAATAGCAATATTATGTTTATAACCATGACGTTTTATAATAATCAAAACAGTTTATAGTGTTATACGAGTATAAACGTTAATAGTAAAATTTTGATCAGTATTTTAACCCTTTACCACCTACCACCTATTTTTGTCACGCAACCACCTACCATACGTCTCTGAGACTTATGAGTGAAATGACTATCGTATGTGAAATCTAAGGCAAAGATATTTGTTTGTGAATTAAAATTGGTTTAAAGACATATAAAAGTATGTATTAAAGCAAACATGGCACATAAATAATGTCAATTTTTCTTAAAATCTCAATTTGTTTGAAACAACTCCTAATTCTAGCTTAAAAATATTCTTATTCAAAGAATGAGGTCTACAAAAGTAATGGAACGGAATAGGACCTTCTAATTTTTTTTACCTAAAAAATAATAATCAACAGGTAATATAAAATCAAATGTTTGTCATTATAATCAAATCTTCAACAAAATTGCAGGCCATGAATCTTAGGGGTTTTCGCAACAGTGAATGCACATTTTGTTGGAGCATTCAATACAAATAGTTTTTTTTACTTTCTTATAAAGGCTCATCATCATCTTCAGACAAAATCGATGAAATAACGTTATTCTCCACAGCAGGTTTTTCGATTTCAGAATTAGAATCACAGCTATCCTCTATTGCGTGCTGTATTCCGATATCCAAATCCACATCGCTACATTCATTATTAGGTTGATTTTCTTCATTAGATGGATCTTGTATATACAATGCTCTATAACACTATTATTAGAAGCCATTTTTAATTTAAAACATAAAAAAAACACTATTTCAAAAAAGTCACACTACCACCACAACGACAGATTTTTACTTACCAAAGACAAACGCGCGCACGTACAACCACGACAAGCGCTTGCACAGTACTTAGATACGCGGTGGGAAGGTACAGGGACGAACAAGTTGATAGGTGTTTCGGCCGCCAAAATATTAACGATTTAAATTTTCTGGCGTCTGTGAGACGGATGGTAGGTGGTTAAGGGTTAAAAGTGTCGATCACTTATATTCTGCGTGGTTCTGCCTATCCCTATTTACAGGCGTGATTATATGTATGTATATTAGCAATATTATGTTTGATCATAATCTTTTTATCCTATTTTTAACAAGAATTATTATGAAAATAAGATTTTTTGAAGCATTTAATGTATTAAGAAAAATTTATTGTTATAAACTTGTTTAGTTAAAAAATAGAATACGTTTAAGTATGAGTAACATTAAATCTACTCACGGACAATATGTATTCTAAATTAAACTTAACATTTTTATGGTTAGTGTTCTACGCACTCGTTTATGACAGTTTGTGGATATTTTACGGTTATAACCGATACTAATATATTTATTGTAGAAACCTTAGGTTTACTTTAGACGTAGTATTTTTCATCAAATGAAAAGGGATGAAATAACATTCAATTGATTACTCTAGTCCTTTTAACTAGTCGTAGATACATGTTTTTTAATTGATAAGCTGCAATTTTTAATTATAAGGAGTAGACACTTCTATTATATATATCATCGATGTCTGTGACCAACTTGTGATTTTTGTTAGCGGACAAAAATTTCAAGGTCAAGACAATTGCTGTTTTGAATAACCAAGGGCATTCCCGCTCATTTCATGTTTCTAGAATATTATAAAAGATTATTACATTAACCGTTTTATCATTCTTCCGAATACATACGCTTTTGTACCTACATTATGTATATGTACAGTCAGCTGCACTAGAATGTATACAATTCGTAACTTACACAATAGTTTTACAGCTTTATAATTCGTATTTACAAGGCAAAAACTGAAAAAATAAGTGAAGCTATCAGCTAATTTCACTATTTTTGGGTTTTTACTGTTTTAGAGTTTACTATAAGGCTTTGATACCGTTTCGAAAGTTACGAATTGTATACATTCTAGTGCTGCTGTCTGTACAAAAAGGTCGCCTTACCAGATTTATTTTAAAGAATAAATATTAATATTGTACGAGAAGATCATAACAACATTGAACACACATAAAAGTGTAAAATAAAATTTTGGTTTTTGTGGACTTGAATATAAGCTAAAGTTTGTGTAGGATCTTAGGTCAAAAAGGAGTAAGGTGGTATATCTTGGGTAAAGGTGGGTCGGCTACGTAGTAATATTTTCAAATACGTTTCCGCAGTACAAAGTTGACACTTTCCGCTTGAACTTCTCGTTCCTCATTCCTCATTCATCTTTATCAGTCTTCTACATTTATGTACTTTTATATATTGATAGAAATTGATAACGAACGAATAAGCTACTATTATTTTGTTCGCGTTTAACTATTTTTATACAAACTTTAACCTTAAGGGGTTGAGTTTTTAAGAATTCCTTATTTAGTGCAAGGTTACAACAGGACTCTACTATCCAAATTTCATACTCCACGTACTGACCTAAACGTTTGGTTAAGGCCGTGGCTGTTGAGGTTGAAGCTCTCAGCCAGTCAGTAACGTAGGAGATGTATATAGATTAAGATTATTTATAAGAATTACAGGTTATTTCTATATAATTATTTTCTCATTTTAGATGTGGGATTTGAATTTTCCGCTAATGGTAACCCTTTACTTCGTATCAAAGGCTATACGTTTTGGTGCGGCAGTGGAAGATATAATCCTACCAGGATTTGTCGGTGGTACTGTTCAAAGAGGAAGAGTAAAAAATGTCCTGTCTCTGTTAGAACCCACGAAGGAATCATTCAGTATGTTAAAAATGAGCACAGTCATTGAAGTACATTACTCATAATTAACGCGATAAGGCATGTTGAGACACTAAAACGATTCTCTATACTTAAAAATTCGATTGATGCCATGTGTTATCATGATCTATAGTGTCTATGCATCTGTAGATCATGGTTAGTCACCCTCAATTATCTAAGTTTTGCTATACCCTAATGATTAGAGATTTAGGCTGTTTGGTATTAATATTTCGGTCCACTTTTGGAATCGAAATTGAATTATAATAAAAAACCCGTAGTTGTATTTAAAAATAAATAACTTCTAATCATAATATATTTCAATGATAAACTAGATTATTTACTTTTACTAGAGTATAAAAGGCCAAATTTATTTTTAAACTTATAGAAAAGCTATAATACTTGTGATACAAATAAAAAATGCAAATAAAAAATACAGTTCTCTGAACTTAACAATACTGTGGGTATATTACTATTCATTTGTATTATCAATTGTTAATAGATTATATATATTTTCGGCAGAGCCACCGGACCGAGAACCTTCAGATGAAGTGACTACCCGTCATATTGGGACCGACACCTTTGCCGATACGGACTACCCTTCTCGTTTGATTGGCAGACATTTCCCAAGCCCAATACCCACGAAAAAGAACGAAATTTCTTTTCAACGATGCCACGTATGTGCAACAACTTCAAGACAGAAAAAAGTAAAAAAACTGACAAAGTACATGTGCTTGGAGTGTAATGTAAGCCTTTGCACACCGTGCTTTGGTAGCTACCACACTATTTTACATTATTAGTTTTTAATAAGTGTTTAAACTTGTCATGGTGTGATAATTTATTAAGTATTTATGGAAATGTGTAAGTGAGATACTCGTTTACGTTAAACACGTGTGATAAATGTATGCCTGGTCAGTTCAATACGATATTTGATGTAAACATACTTTTTTAAATAATAAAAATGCAAATTATGTGTACTTTTAAATGTTGATCATTAAATAGTACGTACGGATTGAATTTGTGTTACATAACATTTAAGGAAACTTGTTCTATGTTTTTATTTCATAGTTTTGTATATTTTCCGTGCCAACTACTTTCATTGTAACACATTTTATTGTAGTGGTGTTTGTGACGTCGAGATTGGGAAAGGAACAAATAATATATAAGCGGCACAGGTATTATTTTAAATGGGCTAAAGGTGAGAAGACTACATGGAGCTGCAATCGGAAAGGCTGTAAGGCACTCTGCTGCACCGTCGGGGGGGCTGTGGTGGAGGTAATGGATCGTCATCAACATCGGTATAAATATTAGGAAGAAGCTTGTTGTAATTGAAAATAATGAAGAACTTCACTACTTCGGTCACACTACATACAAAAAAAATCAAAGACAACGTAGAAAAATCTGACAACATGCAAGGTGGAGAGAAAAAGTTCGCGGGGTCGTAGCACAATGTGCTGTTCAAAGATCTGTACCACAGAATTCAAAAGACAGCACACGCTATAATATTGTTTTCATCCCACCATCTCGGAAAGAGTATTTTTAATCTTCAATATCTGAGTGGAAAAACCGTTTTTATTCTCTAGAGGATAAAGTAAATTGAATTTAGAACATCGTGTGCACTAAGTTTGTGAATTAAAAAAAACATTAAACCTATTTACTGCTACCTCTATGGTGCCGAATATATCATACAACTTTTTTTTAATTTGTTAAAAACTCAGACTCGGAACCTTCTTGGTGTTCTTTTTTCAATTTGCTTTGTACGCGGGCATGTCATTTCCTCGCTGAGGTGGAATGAAAAGTTGGAAATTGAATTCCCTCGCTATTGCTCGGTCATCAAAATTGAACACGCGGTTAAAAAGCAACTTTGCACTCTTGTATAACAAATAACTATTACAATCTACTAAGATCAAAAAAGGTCAGAGCAAAATTGGGTTGATCTGAAGTGGTACCTTTTACCTTTTTCCAACCTACTTTTGTGTAACCTCACAGAACGCAACAATATTAGACTGCATTTATCACTCTGAGACTTAAAGATGCTAAGTCTTTTGTGTCTGTAACTTGAATGTGACGTCTTGTTTTTGATATAATCACGTCACACGGTCAAATTACATAGTTGTAATAGTGTCGTTTATCAAAGCCGTCACATAACCGATTAGAAAAAATATCCCTGTGAATTATCTCTACGCTAAATTAGTGAATCGGCGATCTTGGCTGATGTGATATAGCTTCAATATTATATATATTTTGTATACTCTCCCATGATACAATTATGTCAATTAAATAAGCTGCTGTATACGATATGAACTTGTTATTAAAACCATGTAAAAACAACACCTGCCTTAAAATGTTATATATTTTGATGTGTAGTGACTACAATTTTTGTATTCCAGCATACATTGTAATGAATTCTAAAGGAAAGCCACAAATGTTCTGCAAAGGCTACAAATTCTATAAGCATTCAGATAAATATGGGAAACTAAGGTGGTGTTGCACAAAGAGGAGATGTAACGCTTTTCTTTACACCATAGCGTACAACGTAATAAAGTTGCAAGACTCTCACAACCATACGCCGTATGCTACTAATAGCCATATCAATTTTATTTTAGCAAGAGCCGAAAGCGTAGCCACGCTAAAATTTGCGATAGACATTGAAAACGAAAATGAATGTTTAGAATGATTTGTAAGAAAATTGAGTAAATGATTTGTTACCAATTAAATGCTTATGAATACACAACCTACTCATGTTTTTTTTTGCGTTTGCAATGTTTCACGTAGAGTTTTGTGAATTAAAAAATGCTATTTACTATTGCTATACATTGCAGCAGATCTTGTTTGCATCTAAAATAACTTTTCCATGATTTATTTTTGTGTCTAAAGCATCTGTTATAACGTATACCTTCACGTATTTTAGGATTTAAATTTTTTATAAATGTTTTCAGTATTATGTGTATATAAATTAAATTTTATTATTATAAATTAAAGTTAGCTTAGATTTTTTATACATTGTTCGCTTTTTAGAAAAAGTTTTATAAAAAAAATACGTATGATTCTTTGCATTTATATTAGTAAAGTCAGTTTGTAGGTATGTGCAGGTGTACTTGTGATAACTGGAATTTTGGTTGAGCCAACCCTAAGCGCCAAATATCGCAGATCGCAAAGGAACTTCAACGGGCTTTGTTTGGAATCCTAATAATAGTAAAAGATTCATCATACAGAACTGAAGGCACTTATATTGCCCACTTTTACATGTGATCAATTTTTTCTTTGTTATTTTATTGAATATTATGCCTTTTTTACTTCTTTGACTCAATACTTTTCTATATATTTGTAGCACTATTTATAAAATCTTCGAGAGGCTATGACCAGATTGTCTACAAAGGATTCAAATTTTACAAGGAATATACAAGACCTGGTAGGACAAGTAACGGAAGATGGCGCTGTACCAAACGGAAATGCAAAGCGTATATTCACACTTTGGATAATATTATAACGCATGCGTATGAAGCACATGACCATGCCTAGCAATAAATGTATATACTTAATATATCATTTTATTCATATACCATTTTGTACATGTCACTAATTATTATGATATAACTATAAACGTTGTTTGAGTGTTCATATTTCTGTGGTATGTTGCATATCGCAACACGGCGCATTTAAGGGTATACTCATTGTAAAATTAAAGTTAAGTTATAATTACAATTAGTATAAAACGAAATAGTAGATGCACAAGTAATCATAAACTAAATAAAATTAATAAATTATGTTTTTAGATTGAAAAATTGTCGACAAACGATCGACATATGGAAACCGAGCCGTATATATTATTAGAATAAGCTTATTGTTTTACTTTATAAATAATACTTAGGTACACTTATAAATATAAAAACCGGCCAAGTGCGAGTCAGACTCGCGTTTCGTACCATGATCTATAATAAACACGGCAAAAAAATCACGTTTGTTCTATGAGATTTTTGTTTATCATATATATAATAGATATGTGTCCGATTGTATAGGTTAATCAGTACATTTTTTTCGTGAAGCTTGTTATTAGGCCAGAATTCTATTCGTATGTACTCGTAGGTCAATGTTTTTACCGTTGATTTAATTTTCAACTTTATCACGTTAGGTTCGCTAAATCAAGCTTTGACAAGGCTGGATTAAGGCAAGAGTTTTAATAACCCGGTACCTACCGACCGACTTACAGTGCTGGGAGTTTTACTACGAGTTAGAATCAGAGATGAAAACAACTATAAAAGGACCAAAGTCACCGACATAGCTCTCAAAATTAGCAAGTAAAAGCGGGAATGGACAGGCCATATAGGTCGTAGAACCGACAATCGCTAGGGAATATAGATAGTCGAATGGCGATCGCGACTCGGAAAACGAAGCGTAGGACCCTCTCCTACCCGGTGCACCGTTAGGATCACAGGAAATCAGTGAGTAGAAAGATTCAAACTCGTTCTTCCTGGAAACGCCCTGGTCCAGCAGTGGACTTCTACAGGCTGATAATTATGACCGACCGACCCATTTATGTAGGTACAAATTATAGTTTTACGAAGGTGCGTCTTAAAAGGTTTACTTAGAACTAGTAACTGCTAAAACCAAAAGATTATTGAATTTTCTGTGACGACGTGCAACTTTAAACCAATTTTGAATTGGGACGAATTTTCACATGTAGGTATAATTGTGTTGAAATTGGTTTAGTATTTTTTGGTGTATATATTTGATCTTGTAAAATAACAAATGCTAATATATTTTTGTCACTGACTGTATATATATTCTTGTACTGTACATGCATAGACATGTTATTATAATCATTTTCATAACCCTTTCTCATACCGCGTAGTTGAATAAAACGGTGTTACTTAAAGACCCACCTCATATTTGGTAGTGCAATTTTACAGGCTTAATTATATATTAGAACAATTTGCAAATTAGCTATACCATTATGGAAAATCACTAATCACCATCTTTATAAGACAATGAAAACCATGAACCATGAAAAACATGCATGTACCTGTCAGTTAAATAATAAAATGGATTATATTGTTATACGTTTGTCTTTTCATTATTCAATATCAATTCTTCTAGGCTTGGTCGCGAGGAACTGGCGCTTAGATTCACCTAGATTTAAGACGTTTCAAGATGATCCCTGCGGATATTACTGAATAAATGATTTTTGACTTTGACTTTGACTTGAATTATTTATTAAATAAAAATATGGAAGTTCGTGTGAGTATGAATGTTTGATTTCACTTATCAACATATCAGCTAAACGGATTTAAATGAATCTTGGTAAATGATTATATACACTTGCGTGACCACGGGTCACGGCTACGGTTAGTGCGTCAGATTAGGTACACACGACACAAGAGCTGCGGGAGGTTACTAGTAAAATGGTATTACCATTTAGCTATACATCATGGTTTTATCCTTCCAAAAAAAAATCACGACTGAATAAATCTATATTGAAGAGTTATATTACACGGGTATTTATCGCGTATTACCTTTTTTATTTATTTTCCTTTTTTATTTATTTAATAAATCTACCTACAAAATATAACGCTACATACCTTAAAGCCGGAAGATGAATCGTATGACGCCCCTCATCCGATGAAGCGAAGTTCTCTTAACATCATGAGAAGTCAGTGTATGAAGAAGGCTTAAAATTATCTGTAAATTTAAAGGGGCCATGCCAGCAGTGAAGTTGAGCAGGTTAAGGATAATGATAAAATTAATAAAACTGAACTCCATTTTTTTTTCAGGTACGTTGGAATCGCCTTACTTTTGCACCAACAGCAAAGGAAATGATGTGTTAATAATAAACGGAATAAAGTACAGGGTGAACAAATCATATAAAATTAAAAGTAGCTTGGGTAAAGTTAGATGGCGTTGTGCTACTCACGAAAAGTTCAGCTGCCGAGCCAAAGTGCACACTGTCGGTAACGAAATAGTGTACTTTATTGATGAACATATTATCCATTCTGAAATACGCCATGAATAGTAATTTTTGCAGTAAAACTCTTATGTCTATTGCCTATTTCTCGCCAAATAGCTTGCTGTGTTCCGGTGTGAAGGTTACGGGTACCGGTAAAATTACAAGCACATAAGGCTTAATACCGGTATGCCTCAAGTTGGACGCAGAACAGTGCAGTAAGGCACGTTCTTAACGCACATGACCTGCGAGGCAATGGTTTGATATAACTGATGGTTACTATTTAATATCAACACCATCAGCTTATTCCATCAGAATGCCGTATAAAAATAAACTGAAATAATATAACAAATTAGAATTATTAAATAAATATAAATAAATAAATAATGCTGGACAATCCACACAGCATCATCTAGCCCCAAGCTAAGCAGAGCTTGTGTTATGGGTACTAGATGACTGATATACTTAATACAATACTATATTACATACATAGATATTTTTTTATTATACATAGAAAATACCCAGAACACCCGGAATAAATATTTGCAGATCGTACAAACATTTATCCCAAGGCGGGAATCGAACCCGCAACCCCTGCGTCGCAGGCGGACATTCGCCGCCGCGCCACATCGGTCGTCAATGGTTTGATATAACTGATGGTAACTATTTAATATCAACACCATCAGCTTATTCTATCAGAATGCCGTATAAAAATAAACTGTAATAATATAACAAATTAGAATTATAAAATAGAATGTAATTTACTGTTGTTTGTTTTGTATTTACCTAATTACTGTATTATTTTAGAATGATAAGGCCACCTTAATCCTCTTTTTAGTTTTGGACGGATGACACGATCCATCTTGACACGACTAAGTCGTGAAGAAAGAGTAAATGTAAATACCTATTTGTCTTATAAATAATGTTAAGAAATAAATAAGATAATTTAAATAAAAATTATCGCGTCTTCAAAGAAAATTATGATTACGATCTGCAAGGTGTAAAATGAAACTAAAAGCCTTAAAGTCTTTCTTGAAGGGAGCTCTTAAAGTGTTGAATTAACTTGAGGTCACCTCTTTTGCTTGGTTTGTACTCGAGGGTACTTTTTGTACTTTGTACCCAAGCAACTGCTAGAGAACCAGAATTTGGTTAAAAGTGTTTAGTATGACTGTTCCTCGGTGTTTTAGCATACATTTTATAATTACTATTACTTGTTTTAAACATACCTCTAAATAACCCCTAAGACATCCTCAAAGAATCTTAAGAAGGTGCTTTGTACTAAGAGATGTCTGCCGTCCTTGGGAATTTAAGTTGTGAGGCTATTTGTAACAAAAAAGTTCGAAGTCAAAAATCATGTTATATAAATAGATTTAAATTACCGATTAGTGTTAATTATTATTTACCCGTATTTAATTTATAATTTCAATAAAAACATTGCTGTAACTAGATGTTTTTTTACGTATTTTGGACAAAGATAAAGTTTTCTAGTATTATCATCTGGTATTATTGTAACTGTTTTTTTATACTTCTTGCTGATGTAACAAGCAGATGGTCCACCTGATGTAAAGTGGTGTCTATCGTCTATAACAAAGTATTGCATCGTAGGTCACGTTCGTTAGGAACGTGCTCTGCGATGCACTACTCACCGTCCATCAACCTGAGGCATACAGGTGTCGTCGTGTGCCTGTAATTTTACTGTGCACTTGAACAAAAATTTTAGACACGTGAATGTTTAACAACCTGTATACTAAACAAACCGTACACCTAGTGGATCCTTACGGTAACGCTGTCAGATTCGTAATAGAAGTTTATTTAAAATAAAAATTCTAACCCTTATATTTATTGTATACAGATATGTCACCTTTAATTTATACGAATTATCGCGGCGCCCCAATCCTTGTATGGCGAGGGAACAAATATAGAAAGAATGGTGATCCTTTCGGAAACAAACTACGGTGGCGGTGCACCACCCACTCAAAGTACCATTGTAAAGCATTAATACATACTATCGAAGGAACCATCGTGTACTACACTGATGAACATATAGCATATCCTCCTTAGAAGTTCTAATAATTAGTCGTCATCGGCCTGAATGATCACTACTATGTAGTAGTAGAGCTCTTAGTGTAGGGCCCGCCCGGGGAAGTCTATTTCTATTTTTTTTAAGGGCTTACATACAACATTTAGCAGAAATATTTTTTGGGGTACTCATAAAAAATATTGTATTAATAAAATATGCTTAGAAAGTTATCAAAGGGCCTGTATTTTTTTATGAAACTAGAGTTTAATTTATGCTTTGGAACTAGAAAAAACCATCGTAGATAAAAGTACTAACGTCGACATAACTGATTAATGTACTAATTATGGCAAATTTTCTTGATAGATAACATCAACGGCGAACCTGTTAATTATAGGTTCGTATACCGTGGAGGAGCGAAATTCTTAGTGCATAACGGATATCAGTATTCCGTCATATCCAAACGGAGATATTCCACTCGTTGGCGATGTAGAAACTGGAGGCAAAAATGCACAGGAAAAATAACAATGGGAGAAGACAATGTTGTTTATAAATTTACTCCACATAGCTGTTCACAGGATTTTACATTTGGACAAATTAAGGAAATAAAATTAAAATTATTTAATTGATAAAACAAATAAAGTGAATTTTATACTACAACTGCCGGTGGATTAGTGTTAGGAGTCTGATCGACTCGCAAACTAAATTACTCTCTACCTTCTTTTAATAAATAACAGTCTACGTTTGTTTTCTTAATCATAAACGACAATTCTAACTTTCCTGACAGATTGCAGCCAATCATCCGAATATGTGATAACATACTGTAAAGGAACCCGTTTTCTTGCGCATGATGGATACCAGTATACCGTTAAATCAAAGACGAAACAAATCACTCATTGGCGATGCAGAAAATGGAGGCAAAAGTGCTACGGAAAGATAAGAATGAGAGAAGATAATACGGTTAGTAAATTCACTGCCCACAGTTGTGCACCAGATTTCACGAATGATAAATTTTAGGATATTCAATTTTAAATATTGTATTTTAAATATTATATATGTATATAAAATTGTAAAACATGAAGCGAAGGCTATTGAAAAGTGAGATACTTAGATAATAAATAATGCAAGCTAACATAAAGGTGACGATTGAGTTGAGTAAGTAAGTGATCATAATTATATAAAAAAAATAAAGTGATAAGTTTGTTGCCTTCTAGGCTTCGCTACGAGGCACTGACTGGTGCAAAAATGTTTCAAAATGGTCCCTGGATGAATAAAATTTGTATTTTCATTTTGGATTTAATTTCTTAAACAAATTTGATTCTTCGACGTTACATTGTTATATATATTGTCCGAGACCGTTTAACTGAAAATTGTTGCTTTAAATATACTTTTGAAAAATGTTGGTAAGTGTTTTAATATTAATATTCGTAAAGTTTACGTTTGTTAAGTGTTTTACATACTGAACAGGTGCGGTAGGTTTGAAATCTTACCTGGGACTACACCGTGCTTAGTCTTTTTCATTGGCAGGAAGTTTCAAATTAGATCGAAAGAGACAAAACACGTGTAACTTCCTGAGCATCAATCCGCCGCTGCATCCAGTTCGTCGGTATAACTTTATGGCAGCTAACAGATGACAGCAATCTAAAGCAATGTGTATATATTTTTATGAAGTTTTAATAAGAAATTTGAATGCATTACCGTCGTGTAATAAATTCAAATTTTTTTTTCCTTGTTACCTGTGCATTACCGTGTGGTAATTTCAATGTTGTGGCATTCAAATCACAAAAAAAAAATTCTAATTAAATTAAATTTTAAATTCAATTTAAATGTGTTATTCAATAAGTATATCTATTTTCAGAAACTTATTCAATGGTGCGGTCTAAACGAGGCAACCCGATGATCCTTTACAGGGGTTATACATACAGCAAGAAGCAAATTTGCAACGGCAAGATCAGATGGCAGTGTTCGACCAACACTAACAGAGGATGTACTGGTTTTATCATAACTTTCTGTGGAGAAATCATTAGACTCAAAGGTCATACACACTAAGGTTTCAAGAAAAGATATAATACGTATCTGTAGTATGCTTAACTACATATCAATGTGAATGGAAGCGTCCTCAAGACGCTTATTAGAAATTAGGTAGCTAATGCGTAGAGCCAGCTTTTTCTAACTTTTATAAGATACTTAATAATGTAGGTAATATTATTATTATAATTAGCACATAGAAACCCTCACTCACTAGGGGATCTGCATAAAATTTTTCAAAACTATCAACGTATCTTCGAATTGACACCTTGAGCTCTGCGGCGTATGCGGTAGTTGCAACACGACTGGGGAGTTTTGCTTCGTTTTTGTGTAATTTACCTAACGTATTTAAAATTGAATATCGTGCAGCTCTATGTTAGGTTAGTTTTGTGGAGTAGATCCCAAACGTTTTCTGTAGTAGTAGAGTTCTGTGTGAAGGGCTCGTCTGGGGAAATAATACCACCATGCCTATTTCTGCCGCCAAACAGCTTGCTGTGTTCCGGTTTGAAGGGTCCTAGCGAGCGCGGCCTACGAGGCAATATAGGTTATAAGCGGTGGTAACCACTTAACTATCAGGTGGGCCATCTGCTTGTTCCATCAGCAAGTTGTATTAAAAAAAACAGCGTCGTTTAATACTGTATTCTGTCGAACTTTCATATTTGCTAGTTTTTATAGTGTTTACTTTAATCTTAAGGAAGTCTCAAAGATTTTATAATGTTATCAAAGTTTGCATAATTCACGAAGACACTTGTGGGACATTATAATATCTTAAGAGTAGTTAAAATGTAAGTCAATTGTAAGCCTCTAGTAATGTTATACCTAGTCATAAATTTTCACATTTCGTTTAATTTTACTATCGCTTGGTACTATTAACATGTGTTTTATCAGTATTAATAAATACATTTAAATCAAAATAAAATATTAAAAACTTTTACTTCACACATTATTTTAACTGGCTCCATTTAATTTAATTTGATCCTTTGTTAGTAGCTCTATCTATGCTTTCGTATGGATTTCACCTGTAAAGTATGGCTAGTCTAAAAGGAGCGACCTCGCGTTCTGTTCCTAAGGTCGTGGGTTCGAATCTGATCGTACACCATTGGATTTAATGAAATGAAGGATTTAATTTAAATTAGAAAAAATATTTGGGTTGTGCCAGTGGTCTCAAACGGTGAAAGAAAACATCGCGCGAAAACCAGTTAGTATTCTAGCGACAAGGGGCTTGCAACTGACAGGTGTTGTGACCTGTGAGTTGGTGCTACTTGGAAGAGAGTAGGTGCAACTTCCTAAGAAATCTGGGGGGTATAAATAAATAAATAAAATAAATAATGCCGGACGATCCACACAGCATCATCTAGCCCCAAGCTAAGCAGAGCTTGTGTTATGGGTACTAGATGACTGATATACCTACTTAATACAATATTATATTACATACATAGATATTTTTTTTTAAATTATACTTAGAAAATACCCAGAACACCCGAAATAAATATTTGCAGATCGTACAAACATTTATCCCAAGGCGGGAATCGAACCCGCAACCTCTGCGTCGCAGGCGGACATTCGCCCGCCGCGCCACATCGGTCGTCGGTCAACCATCGGTATCAACCATGCCTGGGGATTAAAGTGAGGCTGTTTCTGTTTTCTGAACAGCATCGACGAAATGTAAAACATTATAAATGCATGACATGAACTACTTTACGATAACATTATAAAGAATTACATAATATGATGTAAATATAAGCGTGTTTCACCCTGCAGCGTCAGTAACAGTTTATCGTTAAAAAACATTTTTTTTTAGTAAAATACACAATGTCTCGACGTGGAAAGACCCTACTTAGCGTCCAAGGTTTCACATTCTGCGCTCAATCAGTGTCAGGACCAAAGACCAGATGGGTATGTTCGACACACAACCACCGGAGGTGCCGAGCGCTTGTTCATACCGTCGAGAACCAAATCATCAAAATCAAGAATGAACATAACCATAATATCAGTCTTCATCGGTTCTAGATAGAATCTGTGATATTCGTCGAACATGTGAAATTAATAAAAATTCATGCGTGAACCCCACTTTTAGTGATTTTTATGCACAACCCGTGTGTAAAAATATAAAAATTCCCTTATCCCCGATTTTTATACACGTTCGTGACCTTCAAAAGTCTGTATAGCTTCATCAGGTATATTTTAATTATCTCGTAAAAATTATCATCCAAACAACAGAAGAAACCAGGCCGTAAGTTACTTGCCTGTCTTTTGGGCTCAGTCGCTAAGAACTGGCGCGAGGTTTAAATACTTTTTATGACATTTAAACGTGATTCTTAAACGTAAATATTGGAACGAATCGACTTAGCAACGTTACAGATCTCATGACAAACATCGTTCATCTTAGATCATTTTCTATATTTCATAGTAATAAACTAAGCGTAACATTTAAATCGTTTTTAACTGTTGTTTGACGTGTTTTGACTATTGTATTGAAACAATAGAGTACAAGTTTGGTAGATAGCTACTGTTGTGAGTAGTTATCGTATTAGTCACATTTGGTTTCATTTTAGTCCAATACGTTACATCTCAGCGTGGGAAAAAGCTGCTAAGCGTCCAAGGGTTCACCTTCTGTGCACTAGCAGTATTAAGGGATAAGACTAGGTGGGTGTGCTCCACCCATAACCACAGGAAGTGTAAAGCTAAAGTGCATACAGACAAGGATAAAATAACGAAAATTAATAACAATCATAATCATTCTCTTAGTCCATACAACAAAGATCGGTTAATAATAAGCCGTTTTATCTCAAACGATAATATGCAGTGAGTGACGAAAGAAGTTCTGCTTAGATTACGACAACTCCAATTATACCATGGAGCTCGTAAAAGGTGACTAAGGGAAAGAGATTTGGGTAACGGTATCTCCTGAGTTCATAAAATCGACACAGCGGTCACCAAACCGTCTGCCAAGTGTGATTACTATGGCAACCCCCTTCCTCCCAATATGGGACTTATTTAGGCTGACGATGACCGTGGAAAAATAAGGGTTATTTTATTATATCCATATATTCTGCAATATTTGTTTTATTTTATTATTTTATGTAAAAGATTGGGAGGATCGCTTACGCAAAAAAACCGGCTCATATTAAAAATACCAAAGCCAAGATCTGTTCTTACAAAAATATAATTGGCTGGCTTCTAACTTCTAACCATTATAAAACCTTCATGGTATTCTGTGTTCAGACAGACAGAAAGACATGGCGAAACTTTAAGGGTTCCGTGTCAAAATTAGGAACCTTAGAAATTGGGCCGGTCGCGTAGCGGGTACCTTATCATCAGAACGGCTATATACTGAGTCATGATGCAAAAGAGCCTTAGGTAGTACCTTATTTTTACTTTTAGAATAACCACGATGAAGAAATGATAAAAATAATTTTATTTCAGCAAATTACATACTATCACGACGCGGGAAGACTCTCCTTATTGTTGGAGGGTATACATTTTGCGTAAAGATGCATGTGGGACTAAAAACTAGATGGGTGTGTTCCACTCACAACAACAAAGGCTGTCGTGCGATCGCACACACTATAGACAACGAAATAGTCAAGATCAATAATAACCATAGTCACAGCTACTCATCAATATTTTTACTGGAAAATGCAAATTAGCACGACACAACAATATGAAATACATCGAAACACTTTACAAATAATCGATTTTCGAATAATCGATAAAAATTTCGATGATAATCGATAATTTTCACGGCATTTCCGCATCATTCAATGTCACCCACTTCATGTTATCAGCCTAAATTAGTCCACTGCTGGCTGTTGGACATATAAAACCTAACTAGTGACAGTTGATCGCCTTCTGCGCTCGCCATTGTTCGGTAGCTCTGTAAGAATCGTGAGACGCTAGCGATTCTTCACGAATCTTATATCTTACCTATTCGAAAAAAAATTAATAAGCACTGTACATATTAGGCCTTCCCCAAATTTGAAAGAGTTTGTCATATTCACCACGCTTTGCAGGCAGATTGGTGACCGTTAGATAGATAGATAGACCCCATCAGGGGTAATGGAAGGGTTCTATTCTAAGCCGGGACTACCACGGCCATAATGCGATCCTAAAATTTTGATGCCTGCTAGTCTGTTATTGATTTTGTAAATTCAACCGATTTGACTTCAGTGTTGTGTCTTGCTGAATGTGTCTAAGGTAAAAAGAGGTGACGGGACAAACTTGATAATTGTCTAACGATTAAACAAGATTTTTGTTTCAAATTAAAAATAAATGACTGTTGTAAATTTTTTACTCTAATATTGTTTTTATTCAAACTGTCGTCATCATGGTCAGCGTATATATGTCTACTACTGGATATGGGTTTTGAGACTGTTTTTAAGTTGAAGGCTCAACCTTTTCTTCCCGCGATCAACCACCCCTTACTCCCCAGCGGTTGTTGGTTCTACAAGCTATTTAGCCTGTTCATTGTCACTTCAAGTTGCCGAGTCTGAGAGCTGTGTTGATGAGCTTGGTTCTTCTACGGATTTCTTCAGTGGCGTAGCGTGCCGTGGCGGGCCCCCGTATAAAAATTTGTTTGGGGGCCCTTATGAAGGGTAAAGATTTCTCGCAAAAGAAAAAAATGTTGGCATAAAATTAAAAGAAATATTTTTTCATCATAATTATCTATGTAACTTTTTCCAAAATTTTTACAAACAATTCAAATTAAATATACACTCTCCTTGCCTTTTTGCTTTTTGTCATTTCTGAAATAAAAAAAAATTTGGGAAGTTATTATTAATTTTTGCTTATGCACATCGGGGGCCCCGTATAATTGATACGGCAGATACGGCGGTAGCTACGCCCCTGGATTTCTTACTCCTGATTAGGCTGTACATTTTGAGTCAGTCACATAATCTTATACTTATAAGTATATTATATCATTACATCATCTATCGTAGAGTAAAAAGTCTAAAATCTCCTTAAGATGTACGACTAGACCTTTGAGGGAATCTTTGGAGGAAGTGTCCTAATAAAGAAACTTCTCATTGTATTGATTCAAAGTAATATGTTCTAACTCTTGAATAAATAAACTAGTAGTTTGTTTCAAACTAAGATCTCAAAAAATACTTGTTTTTCAATGGCAAGTAGTTATATAGCTCTGTTGACTTCAATCTTATTTTGTGGTTTTAGCAAAGTACGTAAAATCCCGTCAAGGCAAGAAGCAGCTACTTGTGGCCGGGTACACATTCTGCAGTAAAAGATGCATTGGAATTAAGACCACATGGGTGTGTTCATCTCACAATCACAAAGGATGTCGAGCGATGGTGACAACAATGAACGACCAAATAATCAAAATTAAAAACATCCATAATCATGCATGCATTAAACGCATTGTTGGATTTTAATAACTATGCAGTTCTCGCAGAATCAGCTAATTGTGGCAATGGGCAAGCTCGTTGAACGGAACCAAAAGTTACTTGAGAATAAAGGTTATCGAGTGGCGCCCACAAACCGGTACAAGAAGTGAAGGATGGAACCCGAAGTATCGGCGTTATGATGATCGGCGGATGGAGAAGGTTTAAGATCACTCTATCTGAAAATGTACTTACTGCGAGGTCTGTGTTTAGGCTTGGTGGACTTTTTCAGACTGATGGTGATGATGATGACTGTGCAGCCAGCAACGCATGTTCATTAACTGACCACCTGATGAACCGTAAATATTGAGAAAATCGCGGAAAGTCAGTCAATGGAGAGCGCTCAGAATCAGCATATTTTTTCTGGAAATTTAATATGGAAACCTGTCTTTTGCTAATATTTGTAACTACTACTGTATGTATTTTCTTTGCTTACAATAAAATGCTGGTCTAATTTATGTGAAAGGTATCGACCTAAAACAATATATTTGTACTTTATCTTGTATTCTGATTCGTCCAGTAATATCAATTAGTACTGCTCTGTAGGCTAAATAAAACCCACCACCGATAACAAGCACAGCTATATTACAAACGTATCCTTTGTTGTACGAGTTGCCATACACAACAACACAGCAGGTGACGCGCACGCTTCGCACGATTGCGTGGTTATGTGACGTCAGAGACACACGCGTGGTTTGCGCCGTCGGTCTGAGCAAAGCTGTAGACACATTTCGAGGCAACGGTAGCCATGTTTCTTATCAGTTATCCGCTCACACCCTTCTCTCTCGCAAGCAATCGCAGGTGCTGGCGTGGCACAGGTCCTAGCAATGTATCGTCGTATTACTATAAGGGTCTCGTAGCTTAAATGTCAGCTGTGAGTATGTCTCATCCTGCGCAGGCCCAACTTTACCTACAAATGTTTTTTTTTTAATATTTAATATTTATTTTGTTGTTTTAGTACTGCACAAGTTTGTCACATCACGAAGGCGTGGTACGAAACTGCTTTGGGTTAATGGATTTACATTCTGCTACCAATCCATGTCGAGATGCAAGACTAGATGGGTGTGCTCTACACATAACAGCAAAAAATGTAGTGCGGTGGTCTACACGACACCTGAAAATGAAATTATCAAATTGAAAAACGTACATACTCATAAACCTGTAAATAATTATCATAATGTCTATTTATGCAATTAATATTAATACTAATCATAGTTGTAAATATTTTTTATATGAACCAGTGACGGAAGAAGCAGTTCACCTGATTTCGAGCGGAGACCTCAGTTTACATAATTGAATTACCTTGCATAGCTTATCCACCTAGATCGTGCCCTACGTGGCATTGCACTACGTAAATCATCATGGGATGTAAAGGTGTCATTCAATATATCGCTCACTATCAGTTCAATAATCGACTTATACGGTGACGTTTAACATAACATTTTTTTTGTTTAGTACTATCATTGTATGGTATCTTTAACGTGTGAAAAAGTGCAGTGTAATATTTATAAACAACTAAACTTTTTTATTTTAGTTGAATACAAGTTTATTGTCTCTCAACGTGGAAAAACACTCCTCTGTGTCGACGGCTACACATTCCGTGTCCAAAGTGTAAATGGTCCCAAGACAAGATGGGTATGTTCCACACATAGAAAATGCTACGCGAAGGCATTCACGGTTCAAAATGAGGTAGTTCATGTCGAAAATAATCATATCCATGAGCCGAGATTTTTATAAGAGGCGACAAATTTGTGTGCGTGAGTATATTGAGACTAATACAAACTCAATTCAACTGTTGCAATTGTTTTGATTAAGCAAAGACCGAATCAACGCATTCTACTCTCATCAATGTTTTGTACTCGTAAGAATTGATAAACCCTGTCAATTCTTCGATTTGTCAGTGAAAGGGGTTCAAACAAATTACAAATAACTAATTGCCATTTCATTTATTTTATTTCAGTAAAATAACATTGTGTACCTCTGACGTCATATGTATAATCACGCAGCCGTGCGTGGCGTGCTATGGTTCGCCATGTGTTCATATCTGGCAACTCGTAATAAATAAAGTTAAGAACACGTGTGAAGAGTAGCCGTGCGCAGCTATCTAAAAAAAAGTATATACGTATTCTATCAGTCATCTGGTTCCTATAGTATAAGCTTTGCTTAATTCCACAATAGCTGATGGTGCAGTGTGAAATGTCCACAAATATTTATTTATTGTGACCGAGCGAGCGAAGAGTTTCAGTTTCAGATTGGCCTAGATTGGTCAGTCCCTCTGTCTGTTCTCGTTTACAGATCGCATGTTTCAACCGATTTTGACGAAAATTGCCACAAGTTCTTTGATTTATTTAGAGGAAAATAAGGGGAAAAAGGGGGAAGTTTGCTAGTGCGTTACCTCGACTTTGAGTGCTTCTCATATTTGATTGAATCCATTTTGTCCGGACTTCATTCTACACAAGATTTTACGAAAAATTACAAAAGGACCTGTATGGACGGATTAAAATTTTTGGGAGATGCGAACGTGTCGATTATTGTATGGTACCACTAGTTTATCTGGGTCCGGCTTATGAAGCTTGTTATAAAAAAGTAAGATCGCATTAGACCTACACAAAGCACATCTTTTGTTTATGATATTTACCGATATTTACACAAGCGTAAGTACTTTTTCGTTTGTATTATGGGTAAGTAAATTGTACTTATAATTTGGGAACTAGCTACTCAGTTTTAAAGACTGATGGTGTTGGCTTTAACATTGTTTTGTTTTGAATACTAGCGTTATTTTATAAATAAGTACGTCTTTTTAGGTACCTTTAGACAATCTATGCGTGGAAAAACACTGCTGGATGTTGGTGGCTTCACATACTACGTTCATTCGAAAACATACCACAAAACTAGATGGGCGTGTTCAACTCACAACAACAAGAAGTGTAATGCAGCTGTTATTACAATTGATGATACCATTGTAAAATTTTGCAATAAACATAATCACAGATCAGTTACATGATGGTAAGATAATTATTCACATGAATTCAAGGCTGTGCTACCTCTACTGTGCTATTTGTTAATCTTATGTTAACATTTGCAGAAAAAAAATATTTATTCGTTTTGTAACGCACTTTTTATTTATGTTTTGGGAATAAATGGCGAATTTTGGTAAAAGATTTTCGCTATCGTTTATTATGGTTAAATATATTTTCACAACTTTGGTATTTCCTTGGAGTAATTAAATGAATATACCAAGATAAAGTCGAAGATGAAGATAAGTTTGGAGTCAAGGGGTGAGATACCGAACATGGCACGGTCCATTGCTCTTTATGCCATTTTAATTCTATGCATGTATGTACATCCTTTGTATATTTTTATAATGGTATTACCATTATACAATGGCCGCTCACTCACTCACAATAATCTATACAAATAAATAAAATTGAAGTGTCTGTTTGTAATATTAAAATAACCGCTTTTTACTACATGCATAGGAATGTATATACGATACATATACCAAAATAGCATTTTTTAAATTTTTGTCTGTCTGTCTGTCTGTTTGTTCCGGGTAATCTCTGGAACGGCTGGTCTGGAACCGATTTCGACGGGACTTTCACTGGCAGATAGCTAATGTAACAAGGAGTAACTTAGGCTACTTTTTATCCCGAAAAAATAACGGGAACGGACAAAAACTGCCACGCGGGCGAAACTGCGAACGGCCGTTATTTTATGCCGTATTAACGCCATCTGTTGGCGACATCGAGTACTACTTCAGTTAAGATTTGTAAGTAAACATGTTTACCGCCCAACGAAGTGGGCACGGGTCAGCTAGTAATATATAAAACTTCTTTATTTTAGTTAAATACGAGTTTCATGGATCACAACGTGGCAAACCACTCCTTTGTGTCGACGGCTACAAATTCCGACTGCAAAGTATTAGAGGGTATAAGACCAGATGGGTATGCTCGACACATAACAACCTCAAATGTAGTGCGAAGGCATTCACCGTTGAAAATGAGTTAGTACGAATCAATAATGATCATAATCATAAACCTAATCAAAATAAAAGTGCACCACGAATCAATAATGATCATAATCATAAACCTAATCAAAATAAAAGGGTTCCTCGTAATCGATGCCAGAACTAGTAGGATAATATGTTTTTTTATAATTTATTTGTTTTGTATATAATGTTTGCCTGACTGAGGAAATCACAAAGATTTCATGTTATCCTAAAATGGATTTAACTAGTGCGTTGCATATTATTAGCCAAGTTATATGTGGAACACAATTCGACATTCTACACACTGCACCAAGAGATGTCATCTTATTTTTTACAGAGTTTATGTGAGGCCTCCATGTCAGCTTGTCATCTAGGTGCAGGGCTAAGTATCTTTCCTGGTATGATATGAACAGTGTATTGTTACTTATAGTCAGGGGTGCATGATCGGTTAGTTTTTGACGAATATATAATGAGCATTTTTTTAGTATTCATAGTGCGAAGATTGCACTGACATTTTGTATAGATTTTATTCAAAAAGAAAAAAGCACGCATCACTGGCGTATAATTTTATCTATCCCGTCAGGTCAATTTTGCAAAATATGTTTTTAGATAAATCAAAAATAGCATCGGCTCAAGAGCCCTGGGAAATTCCGCATTAAACTTATATGTATGTTTATATTTCTGCGACTTGATTTTTATTTGTTAAGTATGATTATATAAGTGCTTGTTAGATTCATTAATCAGGAATCAGGTGCTCTATGAAGAAGCATATTAGCGTAGTGCACTTACATGAATAATTATTGATGGGAGCGCTAAGAAGAGTTATTTGATAATATTTATCTATTTCTTGCAGAGCACAGAAGTACAATTTTGTTTTGTTTACTACGAATGATACGATCATTGCTCAATACGAGGAAGGTTCCAATTAATCAAAATGGTTTTTTATGGTTTCAGGTATCTTTAGGCTGTCTAGACGTGGAAATTCTGTATTAGAAGTGGGTGGCTATACGTACCGCCGTCACTCAAAGTCTGGCTTCAAGACTAGGTGGTCGTGTCTAACTCACATGAATATAAAATGTAAAGCGGCAATTTATACAGTTGACGACACTATTGTGAAGGTCTGCAAAGAGCACAACCATTTACCCGGATTTGTTCATACTACCCGTTGATGGAACAAGCAGATGACCCACCTGATGTTAAGTGGTAACCATAATGTATAATAAAGCGCAGCCCCGCGTCAATCAACCTGAGGCTTACATGTATTCGGCACTTACTCTTTTAAACCAGAACAAAGTAATGCTGACTGACGAGAGAAATAGATAGCCACTACTACGGTTCACGGTGGTTTAAAATTACATTTAATGATTCAAATACAAAAAAGGTTGAGGATGCGTGTGGGATTTTCGGAAAAATCACCAAACTATAATTACGTTCGTAACTAGTGGAAACGCGCGAATTCCTCTGCGTGAAGTTATTTTCATAAAAACTTAAACCTCCGCGCTCATGTGTTGAATTATGGGAATTTCTTTTTTGGAACACCTCTACGCACCAAGACCGTTATACCCTGAATGTCAAGTCCTTACTAGCCGTTCAGGATGTGCAATGTCATATGTTAGTCAGTTAGGTCAAAGATTTTTATAATTAGTGTATTAGTTAGATATAGATTACATGAGTCAAGCCGACTAAGTTGTAAATTCGGTATAGATGCTGGGCAACTCTGTACAAATCATCTTTATAAGACGTGTTCTATCTTGTGCCTAGCGCATAAATAAAATTCACAGAATTGAATAAACAAATTTTGATAGGTACGTAAATATTACTCACACGCTCAACTGAGTTGTGACTGGACTCACAGCCCAGTGGTAGTAGCTCTGCCTTCTGTGCTGTGGGTTGTGGGTTCGATCCCCACCGAGAATAAACATTTGTGTGATGAACAAAGATGTTTGTTCTCTTTCTGGGTGTTATATTGTATTTTAAGTAAGTGTGTATTTACAAAAAAATAGTATTTAAGTAATCTATAAGTCATAATGATTCCCATAGTACAAGCTATGCTTAGATTGCGGTTAGATGATGTTGTGTAAAAAATGTCCACAAATATTTCTTTATTATAAATGAATGAAATAAAAATAAAATATCTTTATTTCGGATAACAATGGATAAATACAAGGTTAGTAAGGCTTCAATCCTATGAAGATCACTATAATGTTAATATGAAAGTACTTATTTAAAATCATCATATGAGCTTATCGATTTTGCGAGAGATTTTGAATTGAATAATCCTAAAAATACTAAAGAACCGTTGTTTTCAGAGTTCAACTGTCACTATGGACAGACTATTAGAGGAAAGAAGATGCTGTGTATTAACAAGTACACCTTTTGCGTGCACTCTTCGGCTGGGACGAAAGTTCGATGGCGATGCACTTACCATAGACGACGCAAATGCCCAGGGTTTGCTTGGACTAACAACGATAAGCTGTTCAGGCTGAGTGATAACCATAATCATTAGATTATCTTATTACGTGTGGTGTGTGTGGTCAATCGTACATGTAAGGAAATAACAGCTAAGTGCAGCAAAAAAGAAACCAATACTGTGAAGAAACCTTAAACTGTTGGTTATAGAAACATATAAAACCCAAGAGCCATATAACATAAAAGAGATCAGTTTTAATCGTAAACAGCCTTTTATAGGTTTTTTTACTAACTAAATAATTATGTCTTCCTTTCTCCGTCAGATAATTTATATGTCGAATACTTATGAAACTTTTCCAATAAGTTATACTTATTCCTCGTTGACATGACCTTAACGCACATACATACAAGTGTCTTTTCTTAGTATATAATAGAAAACGTTCTTGTCATTTTTGTATTATGATACTAGTCATTTTTACTACTATATAATAGATTAACAGTATAGATAGAATGAGTATAACTACGTTTAGATATTGGATTTGTGAGAAATACAAACTATGGTTATAGATGACCGATGTGGCGCGGCGGGTGAATGTCCACCTGTGACGCAGGAGGTTGCGGGTTCGATTCCCGCCTTGGAATAAATGTTTGTATAATCTGCAAATATTTATTCCGGGTGTTCTGGGTATTTTCTATGTATAATAAAAAATATGTATGCATGTAATGTATTGTATTAAGTATATCAGTCATCTAGTACCAATAATACAAGCTCTGCTTAGCTTGGGGCTAGATGATGCTGTGTGGATGGTCCAGCATTATTATTATTATTATTAGATAAATAAGTAGTTGAATGGATTTTTAAAAATAATTAATAATAATTAATTTAATTTATCGTTGAAGACGAAAGTATGAAATTATGTATGACAAAAATGTACAACAGGCCTACTATTCAAATATGACCATAAATTGACAGTGTGGAGGTAATTACAACACAAGGACTTATAAAAAGTAAAGATACCTAAGGAGACGATTGATTTTCTATTAAAACAAAATTTCTTGATGCAAAGTAATTATGTATCTTACGTTAGCATGTTCTTTATAAATTTAAATTTAGCTGTGAGAATATATTTTACTGTCACACATCACTGATTGGTTTGAGATGACAATAATTTGAACAGTTTGTGTCTCATAACATTAGTTAGGCACAAAAGGCTAGGTATTTTAATTTTATGTTATGAAATGCTTATATGGTGCTAAACTAGTCAATGATTAACGATAAACTAGCACCAAGATTAGGAGATAATTTGTTCAATATACATAAGATATTCCAAAACAATTATTTTTTTGCCCTTTACTTGTCTTTTTGCCCTGGTACTAATAAATTCGGCGTAAAGTGGAAATAGTTACATTATGTTCTGTCTTTTGCATCGACAGCAAATTTCAAAATAGGATAAAAGAGACAACACACGGTGTAACTATTTCGAGGTTACGTCGAGCTTATTAGTAATAGGGATTGTCTTTATACATGTAAAAATGAACATAAATAAATAATAACACTATGATTTCATTTCAGTGTCGTTTATCGCATCAAAAAAGGGTAAAACTCTTCTTTGTGTTGGAGGTTATAATTTTTACAAGAAGACCGTATCTGCAGACAGGATCAGATGGACTTGCTCCAGCCATCGCAGTAAAGGATGTAAAGCTCGAGTACTTACACATTGCAACGAGATTACAAAAATGTCGAATGTGCATAACCATTGATAAATACTACGATGAAGGCATATACCATTGTTCTCTGGATGGAACCTAAACAAAGGTCATCCAGGTTTCTGCGATATCGACAGAAACAAGACAGTGTCATAGCAACGCACAGAGCTCTCTAGAGAGTGTACTAATTTAAGAGCACACTCCTCCAAGGCGCCAAGGCTTGCAAGCCTTAAAACGAAACGAAAATGAAATAAAACGCATGACGAGCCAAAGTTAAAAGGCATTTATTCATTTACATCAAATAATCATTTGAAAACAAATTAAAGCTAAGGCTTGTACGCCGCCTCAACGTGACCCAACCTAGAAGGTTTACTATTGATATATAATATTAAAATGACTGTCTTTTTATTATTAACTGCTTTAAGTTCTAAGATTATTCAGTACACAGTATTGATACTATTATATGTAAATAATAACTGCATACTTTTTTTCGCCCTTCACTGACTAATTATAATTCTTTTTTTTAGTTTCATTCATGAAATCAAAGAAGGGAAAGATTTTGCTCTGCGTGTATGGGCACAAATTTTACCATAAATCGTCCTCAGGACAAAGAAAGCGGTGGGTCTGCTCAACTCACCATTGTAAAGGATGCAAGGCCAAAGTACACACTCTTGGTCATAATATAATTTATATGCAGCCAGTACATGATCATCATAGTTACACGGCAGCAGAACGGCTTTTTTTATCTTCTTAAGGTTTGAATATGTAGTTATATTAAATTTAGCGCTGTAGTGTATTGCTTTCATATAATTATAAGTTTCATAATTATTTATATTATTTTTCATGATTATAAGTCATTTTAAAAGTACTTAAGTTTAATTGTAGAAATCACATGTTTAAAACGAAATAAATGGTTATATACCCCCAAAGGCAAATTTATGTGTTCACGTAAGAATCAAAGTGCCTTTGGCATTAGAAACTATCAACACTTTGAGTCTCCAATACCCATACCAATAAGAAATATCTTCAAGTTTCTCTTTATTGTTCACCCGCAGCACCTAGGTCATTCATGAGCCAAAGGTAGCTTCTTCATTCAATGAGCTGGGTTCTAAGTGTTATTGATGTATTCATTTCCAGCGTTGCTCTTTGATCTTTTTGTACGACATGGCAGCGACTATCTCTTATATTTCATTTATCCTGCTTATAGGTCTTCCTATTCCTTGTTTTCCTTCTTTTTTTTCTCTGTCTATATTAATTTTGATGAAACTCTCTTGTCGTGTAACAAGGTCAATATTTTTTTCCTCTCAATAACCTTGCCCTGGATTTCATCTAATGTAGTTGGTTGATTTTACAGATGTGTATTGGTTTACATCTAAGAGAGGACACCTGGGATTACGCTACAGAGGATATAACTATTTCGTAAAAGGAAAGAGTCGATATTCCACCACCTCAAAGTCAAGATGGTCATGCTCTTCACACCACAACCGTGGTTGCCGGGCGACCATCTACACAGTCGAAAGACAGATCGTCCAAATTAATGGTTCTCATAATCATGGCAGAAAGTAATATATGTTGAACATATTTGGAACAGCCTCGAGAATTCACATCCTCAAGAATCTGAGTAGTTACTTGAAGACCTCAGATAATTGTAAAGCAATCAGGAGCAAGTATTAATTATCTTTAGGCGCTTTTTTTTAATTATTGTTTTATGTGCTGCATGATAATAAAGTTTGACGAATTCTCTATTGTCATTTTCTTCATACTTTTTGCCATCATAAAATTGTTATGACTGTTTTCAATGTAATTTATCCCTATAGGGTTGGTTTTTGCTCTGTGTCAACCAACAAGTTTTTTAAAAGTATGGAGTAGTAGTATGCCTAAAATATCTAAGTGGGTAACTTGTTTTGAATTTACGGGACGCTGTAGTATCAAGGTACACAAGAGTTTAATCAGTTATAGCCGTACGTCTTGTGGTGTATTGCTTTTGTTTTAACATACCTAAATTGTTGGTTGCTCATCATTTTCAGATAACTTATATTTCTCCACGTCCAGGAAAGGAAATCAGCTGCTGAACTACAAAGGATACACGTACTACAAGTACTCGACTATAAGGTCAAAGACCCGATGGGTGTGTTCTACCCTTAAGAATTGCAACGTTCGATTGGTCACAGTTGATAATGTCGTAGTCATGGGCAATACAAAGGACCACATTCATCTACCAACCGTCAAGTCGCGTCACCAGCCTAAATAAGTCCACTGCTGGACAACCACTCTTATATTTTGGGGGTTTGTTATATTTATCGCGCTTGGCAGTCGGAATTGTGATCTCAGTGTCAGTGGATAGTAATCTAGTTAAAATGTATGTGGCGAAAGCCTTCCGGTGCCCATCAGAATTATTATTGACAGACGTTTTCAGAAAGTTTTGCTCGCTTCGCTTGCTCACTCAAAAATATTAGGAACCAAGTTTAACTTAATCTTCTTTCAGAACAATGCGAGTACTTTGTCTCCAGCCGGACTGGTAAAATGATGGTACGAATAAACGGATACGCCTTTACGAAGAAGAAAACTTCAGGGTACAAGACTAGGTGGGTGTGTTCCTCGCACTGTTTCCGAGGCTGCAACGCGTCTATCACCACTGTTAACAACGAGGTGGTAAAGATGAACAACCGGCATATTCACTAGCCTAATCGACCTATTGGATTTGGCCGGTTGATAACTTGTGAAAGTGGAGATCTCCCAGCAGGGTTAAGATGTGCAATGCGACTAAAATAGAGATGCCTTATAATGACAACCGTCACAGCTCAGTTCGTAGTAGCCGTGCTTTCTGCGTCGTAGATGGTGGGTTTAATCCCCACCGAGAACAAACATTTGTGTGATTAATATAGATATTTATTCTCTATCTGGGTGTTATGTGTAAAAAAAAGTACATAAGTATCTTATCAGCTATCTGGTTCTCATATAATGCACGCTCTGCTTAGTTTGGGGCTAGAAGGCGTTCTGTAAATGTTTATTTATTAGTATCTACCTGTGTTAAGATCAAAATGTTCTGTCAAATGAAGACCTTTCTTTAATTAGCTTAGCTGTGGGGCTGTGCACCATTAGCAAAAAATAGCTTGTGTCAAACGTGACATATTTCATATTGTTTAAATAATAATGAAGAACGAATCGCTAAAGATTTGTTTAAAAAAACAAAATTAAATAAATTAATAATGTAGTAAAAAAATTTAGTGTTCAAATAGTTCAAATATTTGCCTATGTAATAACCATTAATAACTACATTCCGATAAATAATACAAACATGCTTAATTTAATAGAGTATATATGATGTGTATATAAACTAATTAATTATGCAATAATAATATGCACTAAGAGTACCAATAGCTAGGGTAGTTAGAACCAAAAATAAATATGTAGCTTAACATAGTTATAATTTGTAAGTGGCAGTATATTTTTTCTACATACTACTTAGTGATGAATCAAGCAAATCGCCCACCTGATGTTAAGTGATAACCATCAAACAAAAAATCGTAATCGAGAAACGTTTGAACAGGACCTATCTTAGCATAATGCCGCTCCACGTCGCATACCAATGTGAAGCGATACTGGTTTTGAGATGGTATTGCTGATTAGTGATTGTTGGTTTAGTAATACATATATTTAACGTTCTATTAAGGAATATAGTCCTTTGTCAGGGCATTTTTTATCAAAACAACCATAATAGTCTCTGAGGACTTCACCTAATGGTTGATTTAGTAATCCTTTGTTAATTTTTAATAAGAGTTTGGTGAAATCAACCCTAAGTTTTCAATTCCTAGATCTATAATTACTCAGTCTTGTCAATAAAATATAAGTCTATGATCAATAAATAAAAACTATGTGTGGTAGGTATAAGTACATTTTCTATAACTAAGTGAAACTTGTAAATATGGAGAGATAATTGATTCAGTTCATTGTGACTGGCTTAGTTAGTAGCTCTGCTATGAACAAAGATGTTTGTTTGTCCGGACGTTATATTGTATTCTAAGTATGTATTTACAAAAAAACACGTATATAAGTATTCTTACAGACATCTGGTTCCCATTAAGCTATGCTTAGTTTGGGGGTAGATGTGTAAAAATGTCCAAAATATTTTTTTAGTTATTTGGTTCCACAAAATTCTTATCTCTAGATATCGCTGTGTCGAATGTTTGGTAATATTTATGTTTGAGTGATCAAACTTTTCACTAGTGTTGTCTCAATTAGTATTGCACAAACAAGTTTTCCTGTTTCATTCCTATTGTTATAGTAATGTTGTAATTTATGTACTTAACAATTAATTTAGTTTTTAAACATGGTACCTATGTCAAAACTAGTCAACATTTAAAATCTAATTTCAATGCGATGGTTTTATTTGTTTTATAGAAAAGCTTCCAACCGCGGCTCTACTCGCGTGTTTTTTGTAAAAAAGTTGCCACGCACTATATTATTTTATCAAAGTTGCATCCAAGATAGTTTAATCACACGCGTACGACATAATTACTCGTATGTAAACTAATGCTAAAAATCATTAGGTACAGATGTACTTTTAACAACTACTTTAAAGTTGCTATGATCACTAATGATCTAGTCGAGGTAGCAACCACGCCTTTTGATCCTTAGGTCATGGGTTCTAATCCGGTCGTGTACTACTGGATTTTTCAGTTTGAAAAATGTATGTGCGCCGTAACACTGCTCTTAAACGAGGAAGAAAAACACCGTGAGGAAATCCGTGGCCTAGTCTGTTACTGAGCTGCGCAGGCAGGGTTGACCATGTTTTTTTTTATGTGTCTTGTTTATTGAACAAGCAGATGGCCCACCTGATGTTAAGTGGTTGCCATTACCTATAAAGTATTGCCTTGCAGGTCACGTTCATTATAAACGTGCCCTTACGATGCACTACTCTGTCCATTAACTTGAGGCATACAGGTGTTAAGCCTAACTAAAGGTTTAAACTGAAACACAGCAAGCTGTTTGGCGGAAAAAATAGGCATGGTGGTAGTACTTCCCCGGACGAGCCCTCCACTAAGAGCTCTACTACGACTAAACTGCTGGGTAGGTAAGCCTACTCCGTTTAAATGACGCAATAAACGCAAAGGCCTGTTTATTTTTTACTTTAATAATACCCCATTCTATAATATGTTTTGTCCGTTCCAGTTTCAATAATAAAAACAAAAAAAGGAAAAGTAAATATTAAAGTTGGTGATTACTCCTTCTATGAAAAAGGAGGAAGCTGCAAAAAGTCTAAGAAACGATGGAGTTGTACTCAGAATAAGTACTGTAGAGCAATGATACATACAGCAGATAATAAAATTATCGGTTATTATAATGTACATAACCATGAAAAGAAATAAACATTATAATATTACCTATATATTACATTTATTTCCAAAGAATATTACAACTAATACAAGTAGGTACTAGATGATGTGTAAAAATTGTCCACAAATATTTTATAAAAAAAAACAGTTAAGCTATCTACAGACCGTCGGTCGCAAATGATTGAGAGAGCTTATTAAACTAAATCAGTACCAATCGGAAGCGTCCCTAAAACGCTGGCGGCATTGCCACTGTTACCGTTGCTGAGCCAGGTATACACCAGACCTCGGGTCACGCAATCTAATCATCTTTTAAACGTTATGATGAGCAATCTCCTTTGCTCATAATAACGATCGCATTAGGTACCTATAGTGCATTGTTGTTTCGGTTGGTTTTACTTTATAGCAGTTGTCCAACGACGGTCTTCAAAAGATCGTAAATATAAACCACGTGATGTGTGTAGGCGTCGACAACAGCTCTCCACACCGCTGGTTGGTTTGTGGTCGACCAATTACGTGGCTTTTGTTATGAATATGGACTTCTAGTTTAATCAAAGCAATATAGTACAAAATCGAGTATAATTTAGTTACTTTTCTTGGAAGAGAATACCTCTTTTCTTACGGTTCTCCAAATAATAATAATAATATAATAATGCTGGACAGTTCACACAGCATCATCTAGCCCCAAGCTAAGCAGAGCTTGTGTTATGGGTACTAGATGACTGATATACTTAATACAATACATTACATATATAGATATTTTTTATTATACATAGAAATGGTTTACGTTATAGATGGTTTAAAGATTAACTGTAAGTTTACCTAGTAGGTATCGTAACTAGTATCGTCGTTTTGGATCAATCTAAATCTGGTCTGAATTAAGTTTAGATCCGCTCTGATCATATCGCTATATATGAGTCAAAGCTTTTCTATGTGCTAGCATGCTATAAAGGAATCAAACTGGTCTAACAACTTCAAATAGGTCCAGACTCCCAAAAGTTGTAGGCAGTGCCAGAACCACCGCTGCCTATAACGTTTAAAGAGTGGCTTTAAAAACATGAGATATATGTTTGTATAGTCACATAATATACCAAATACTGTTGTCTGTTTATCTGGCCCAAGATTCGGTCTATAAAAATCTTATCGTTTTCGGAAATGTTTGACTAAGCAAATTTCTAGAAGTAACATTAAACGAAAGGCTAATAATTTTACTGCTTTGATGAACTTGTAACCTGTCATGTGGTAAATACTAACTAACCTACTGCAAAAAGTAGATATTTAAATGTTGTCTCGTACCTTTGGCACAGAACAGTAAGACATAGTTACTCTGTAATATAACATTTAACTCGCGTCTGTTTTGGCCTTTGAGTACCAAGGAATCTGAGTGTATGGTAATTTTCCGAAAATAACTTAACTTAACAGCGTTAAAATTATAGCCGTCCTTGTTGTTTCTGCGTTTGTTGAAAGAGACTGTTATATTTAAAGTGCTGTTAAATCAGGTTACTTCCGGAAAATGAAACAACAGAATCGACTGTCTCCGCACCTAAATGGGATAATTGTCATGTGCCTATTCTTATTTGTTTAGCAGTGCCACCGTACCACTTTACTCGTTCAAAATATGGAAACCGGCAAATCTACATGCAAGGCTACCGATACACTACCCGTAAGAAACCAGCGGTTCGCGAGAGGCAACTTTGGAGGTGTTGTGCCCATAGCAGTGCTAACTGTAAGGCTACTCTTCATACCATAGGAAACAACATCGTAAGGCTAAAGAATTGTCATGACCATCCTCCGAAGTTCTTCAGTAATGAAGAAGCGTATGTTCCTTTAGCTAGAATAAGAAACATCAAACATCGTGACGCTAGTAGATTCGTCGCAGTCGAAATCAAATCGGAATTCGAGGTTAGTACATCGTAGTTCACTATCTATGACCGGTTTCAATATTGTACAAGCGTCCATTGGTTATATCACTAACTAGTAAAAATTCACGTGATTTAGTTCGCGTGAATTTACTTTCATACAAACTTCAACCCCATTGTACCCGTGTAGGGGTTGAATTTCTGAAATTCTTAAACAAAGAATGCACCTCTACGTACCACGATGAATATACCCTCGTAATTTTAAGTCTTTACGAACAGTGGCTTTGAGTATATGTCAGTCAGTCAGCCAGTCTAGATGGAGATTCTTATAACTGCGGTATTATGAATCGCTTCTCAGATAAACTTGGTTAAACTAGTAACATTTTACTTTAACCAATGAGTTGACTCTTTGGCCAGTGTAAACGGAAACAGTCACATAAACCAAAGACTCTTAATACCAACATAGTTTTGTATATTTTGGGGCTAGAGGCGTTAAGTGAATATTTGTCAAAATTTAATTATATTTATTATTTATTGTTATGGTTAAAGTAACGGACGCTTGTAAAAATATCGGGACCTGTCATAGTCAAGGTTTTTCCCTCTCTCGTTCTATTTTGAATACAACGAGATATTATCGAATAAAACTTTTATATTTTTTAATACATTTGCTTTGGTACTTTTGGCAAGCGCTTTTATAACATTTTAGATTTGCTTTTTTTCTTAAACTCATTTTGTCCATGAGAGCACTTGTGGTCCAGTGGGAGCACTTGTGGGACCTTGCCATTTGAGCCTAGGGTCGTGGGATCGAATCTATTGTATTCTATATAACTGATTTTACAGTTTTTACTTCCCGGTTATAGTTTAATGTAACATCAAATGATACTATTAATACTTAAATTTATAAAAATATCCCCAAAGCTAAACAATGGTTCTGTTTTACTTTGTGTTATAATGTGTTTGCTCAGCTGTTTTATACATATTTTATTTTTTTAGCTAATACTTAAGCTAGTACGTAATTATTATATTTTCTATTACTTATTTTTTTGTAAGTTTATTTTTATCATTTTTATGTTTCAAGATTTTAGTATGATTAAATGGTTTATGGATAATTCTAGTTTTTTTATTATAAAAATTTTAGTTGCCAAAAATTTATTAAAATTTTTTTTGCTTAGCTTTACTCGAAATAAGTGTAGTGAACTTCAAATAATGACCAAGTAATAACTTGTTATTGAAGAAGAAGAATTAGTAAGAGAATTGTATTGCTTACTTCAGAATGTGGCCCTATTCAGGAACAGAGGCAGCTTCACAACTTTAATCCGCAGGTTACTTTAAGCGGTAGATATCCACTGAGATCTTTTTGTACCAGGTCGTGGTAATGCAAGATTCTTTGAGGCGGTCTAATAGGGTGATCAGAGGTACGTCTAAAACGTTCGTCTATTGCAAAATGTGAGTATTTACCAAATGTATACTATACATTACACAACAAAAAAAAAATAAGTGCAGTAGACAAAAAAATATCGTAGATAGAAAAAATGTGAGTATTCCATTACAGCATAGCAAGGTAAGTATTCCATACGTGACAGGTTGCAAGCCTGGCCCTATTCGCTATCTATTAATTACTATCCAAACGAAGCATTGAATAGTAATAATAATGATTGAAATTATGGAATAGTAATTCATCTCATTATTATTATTATTATTAATCTTTGCTTGTCAGATAGACCTTCATCAGATGTTATAGTGACAGATTACACTATTCAATAAAGTGGAAGTTCTGTCAGTATCTGTCAGGCAACGATCCGTTAGTACTATCAACGGATGCTCGTAGGATATTGAAACCAAGCATTATTCAGTTCGTAGCCCTGCTTTTTGCGCTGGGTGGTGAGTTCGATCCCAACCGAAAACAAACATATGTGTGATAAACATAGATGCTTGTTCAGTGTCTGGGTGCTATATTCACTATATTGTACTCTATGTATGTATTTACAATAAAGTATGCAACTATTTTATCAACTATCTGGTTCCCATAATACAGCTTTGCATCGGGGCTAGAAGGCGTGTTGTGATTGTGTGTCAATATTTATTATTATTCTTATTATTAGTGAGGTGTAGACAACACAGAAATATATTAAAACCGTTTATTTTCAGCTCTAAATTATTAATTTTTTCCAGATAAGCCACAGTTTACATTCACATTAAAGGGTACTCGAATGATGAAATATCGAGGGTTTTGTTACACGATACATCTAAGACGTAAACTTGGCGATGGAGTCACAAAGATTAGATGGTACTGTCGCAAAGCCGGTACGGGCAATTTTAACCGCTGTAAAGCAGTTATATATACCCTGAATGAAGAAATTATTTCAATAAAAGGAGGCCACAACCACATACCTGTTTATAGGTATTAAACTAATTATTTTCTGCAATAGTGTACATACAAGAGCTTATATACTGGTAGTTCAGCACGAGATATGTTTTATGCTGTGTTGGTTGTAGTAGCCAAGTTGGAATGTAGGTATATAATATATAATAAATAAAGATACATGTTTATTTATCCCCAAACTATATAAATTCCACGCGGGGTGTGCACACCATAACCTAAATAAAAACAAAATGCCTACAACTTACCTAGGTACCTACCTACTTAGTAGTAAAGTTGGTGTTGATTGGGGCCAAATGGGTCCCTGTTTTAGTTGTATGCAGCATTAAACAAGGTACTGCAATACTGCGTACAGGCAATTTCTCTAAGGTTTTTGGCATAAAAGCAAAGGGCATGACATACTAATACTAGGCGCAACTCAACCAGGTAAATCTGTTTTGTGAGAAGCAATGTGTGAATCTTTTACAATTATTATTTTTAAAGGGTATATGTATCTTCACTTGTGAAGCTATATTTTATACAAACTTTGACAGCCGTTTTCAAAGCGAATTTTTATAAATCATTTTTGCGGTTTAAAGGATGTGGGTGCTGGTGAAATTATACAGGTACATGAGGCATAGCACCAGAATGCCTCAGGTTGGTTGACGCAGAGCAGCGCATTGTAGTACGTGCACCTAAAATGGCAATGCTTTGTTATAGGTGATTGTTACCACTTAACATCAGGTGGGCCATATGCTTGTTCCATCAGTAATAGCATAAAAAAATTGATGAGATGTCTATCCAAAATCGGCTATAGTTAAACTCTAAATTGTGTATTTTTTCAGATGAACCACAATATACACTCACATCAAAGGGTGCTCGTATGATGAAATATTGTGGATTCTATTATACGATACATTTAAGACGCATAATGAGCGATGGATTCTTAAAGATACGGTGGTATTGTCGTCGCAACGTCAAAACGGGCAATCATGAACCCTGCAGAGCTGCTTTATACACCTTGAACGATCAGATTATTTCAATACGAGGAAATCACAATCATTACCCTGCGGATTATGATGAATAAATTCTTCATTTGGTTCAATTGTGTACATGATAGTACATTTTTTTGCGAGGGAAGAACGTGTTCTATTACTTTTTCTGGAGTGATACAAGATAGTTTTATATATTCTATCGAAACGCGCGCAATTTCTCCCATACGTGTAGTTATTTTCATACAAACTTCAAAACCCCCCCCCCCCCTCCTGTACTCGTTTAGGTGTTGAATTTCGGAAATTCCTTTCTTAGTACATCTTTAAACAAATATACCCTGAAAACATCATGTCTCTACGGCCAGTGGTATAGGCTGTGCGTTGTCTCTAGCCAGTTAGTCAGACAAATTTAAGATATTATTTTAGATGGAAATACGGAGAAAATAGAAGATAAAATTGACTTACGAAGAACTTCATAAACTATAATAAATCTAAATGAACTAACCTAATGACTGTAAGCAAAACGCGCGTGCGTGATTTTCTTTTATTATAAATTAATGTTCAGAAAAAACTTGTGGTCAATAACATTTTGCCAATTTGTTTATAAAAACTTTATGGCTTTTGGCAAATAAAAAATAATAATAATAATTAATAGTGAAATTTCCTAAAATAAAAAAAGCACGTTACAATTGAGTTCTCATATTGTTTTTCTGTCGTTGTTACAAATACTATACACGCACTAAAAGATGGCAGCATCAAGAGATGCTACTAGCCATCTTTCAGTGCGTTCCCTTCGTCAACTTTGACGATATCCATGTGATGTGATGGAGAGATCAGATTCCACCACAGCTTATTATTTAATTGTCAAGCGAAAAAAACCGACGTATCATACATTTTCTAAATAAAGTATAAGAGAGAAAAGGCCTTATTACCTTATAAAATTAAGTGTCATTTCTGATAGCTGGAATGCAATATGGTAGGTGATTTGTAAAACACATAATTCACGAACAAACAGTACACAATATACAATATGAATTAATGTCAAACTAAGTAAGTACAAATAGCTACCTACGTATAAAGGTATGTTATGACAATATAAATTAAATTATTAGTATGACCAAACTTAAGTGTTTTTATGGTTATAAAAAAAATTGTAATAATGTTTCGCACCTTAATTGTTTTGCACTTATTGACCAATCTTCGTTAGGATACGAAAAATAATAACGGAATTTATATAATGCAAGTACTAGCTTGTAATGTAGTTTTTAAGATCTGAAAAAAAAAAAAATCAGCTTTATTAATAATGTCCTTATTTGATTCAGAATCAATGATGCCGGGTCAACAAATGCAACCATTAAACCAACCATTGGAAGCCCCGCTAGAGGAAATGAACCAAACGCCAACATCTAATAATGCTTTGCCAGCGCAAGCAATAACCCCAGACCAACATCTTTTATCGACTCAGACAGAGGATATGAACAAAATAATGCCATCACCTGCGAGTTATTGGCCAGATCAAGCAATATTAACTCTAGACCAAGATCCGCTGTCAACCCTTCCAAAAGTATTAAACCGACTAATACCAGCACCTGAAAATGTTTGGCCATCTCAAGCAGTATTGACATTAGACCAAAATCCCCAGCCAGAAGTAATGAACCAAATAGTACCAGCACCTGAAAATGATTGGCCACCTCAAGTAGACCAAGATCCGCTATCAATCCAGCCTGAAGGAATTAACCAAATAATGCCAACTACTCAGACTTCTCGGATTACTCACCTACTAATAAATACCAACCAAATACCGGCAGTAAATCAGCTAGATGGACCAAAACAGATTGCTCCAGCTGCAGAGTCGTGGGTTACTAATTCAATGGTAAATTCAGATAACTTACGTCCCGCACAAGTTACTGGGGTTCCATGGCGGATCGTCGCGTTAATGTACCCGAGCCAACCTCTATTCGACCAAACAAAGGAACGGAATTCCACCGTGACAAGTTCATCTGAACCTATCGTAAATTCTGTCAATGCAGCTTCGGAGGTGCATCCGCACGTTCCACAAGTTTCAGGTTAGTTCCTTACAGTTTTTTTAACCATCACTACAATAAATATAGTAAAATATCCTTGCGCCAAACAGATCTACTATGAAAAACTCTACCATCATTTTTAAACCAAAACATATAAATGGGTTTCAAAAGCTTACCGTTTCAAACTTGTTGTATAAAACTGAAAATACTTAAGACTGCATACTGCAATAATCTTTTAATTTACAGATCAACTGCCAGCTGAGTGTGAACCAAATAGTCCCGGTCAATTAGTTATTGATTCAGAAGTTCAACCCGATTATGAACAAGACAATCCAACAATCGCGATACCTCTTACAACTGATCCAAATGTAACACCTGAATTATTGACGTTCCGCCCAGGGATATACGAAGGCGATGCAATCCCGCCTGTATATTCTGCTTTCAGTATAATTGCTGCACCTAGTGACTACAAGCATTCGTTACCGTCACCAGTATACCCAGATTTGTCTATAATTCCTGAACTAATTTGCGAAGAAGTGCCAATTAATGAACACACTATGCACGCTGAGCGTACTAACAACCAGGAACAAACGATGAACTCATCAACCAACGTCCAGCCAATTGCTGAGGAGGATGTTCAAATGGACACTTTATCAGCTAGCGGAGACACTATGGAGCAAAAGCTACCGATAGTGATACCAGAACCCTTTACCATTTCAGCTTACAAAAGCGTAGGTTTGTAACTTTCATATTTAATGGCTGGTAATTGTAAAGATTTAAATTGACAATAATAATGATGGAACTTTTAAAATTACAGATGCTCATTTGCTGACTACGCTACATAAAAAACTGGTACTAATTTATAAAGATTACCATTTTATCCGGGAAAGCCGCCTTGGCTTGAAGATCAGATGGCGCTGCGTTAAAAATTGGTGCAAAGCCTACCTATACTCGGTCGAAAATAAAATAACAATAATTTATCCAATTCATAATCACTTAGAAATAAAAAATAAAAACATGGCATCTGCTCAAGCTACAGAATCTGATGAAGTCTTCACATTGGAAGATGGCGCTAAAGCGGTAGCAGCATATATTGCGTCTTTTAATGAAAGTACAAATGAACATGATAATATAGATATGGATGAGACAAATTCAAATACCTTAAACACGGCTGAAATTGACACGACGACTTTGTCTTATTCTACCAATACTCCATTAGATTCGGTAAAAACTTTAGGTGCTTCTCAATCTACTTCATCCCTATCGGACAGCAGTCTTAAATGTTATGGTAGTAATGCTGTCCACGTTGTAACAGCAGCAAACACTATTATATCTCATGACCCCAGTCTTGAAATTACAGTAAAATCTAAATCCACTTCAACAGAAACAGTGAACAATGACGTGGTTACTAGTGTTACAACTACTTTAATCAATGGACCTGATCCCTTGGCTGTTTGTGCCACAACTTACACTCCTTCAGAGAAAACTGTTAGTGCATCTATCGATTACCACAGCTTTGGTACGACCACAAATTTTAACTATATGACTGTTCCTAATGACGTCAAAGCTAAAGTGACAATAACACCGATACCACCGATTTTTAAACCTCAAGTTTATTATGATGGCAAACCAGCACATACTGTAAACACTAACTTTGGTAAGAATTCAAACATTTCAGAATCCTTTGTACCTACTAATTATGTTGATATGACTAATGCAGTAAGTGCATCAAAAGCTCCATCTAACACTAGTGCATCTAATAGGCTTATATTCACTACCGTACGTGCTCCTTCAACTAATGATCCAACCAGTACCACACTAGCTTCATTCATCCGTAAGTGTTAATAGAATCCAAATAGAAATTCTCAAAAAATCTATTAGCCTAAGACACTATGTTACCATGGTTGCCGAACCAATTTAGATAGAATTGAAACACTCGGTTCCTCAAAACGGTGAACGTAAGCAACTTAGCACACCGTTTTCATTAAAAATATTTCACAAGTCGATGTTTAGTATAGTTACCATTCTTGTAGAACTTACTTACTGTTAGTAGTTGAATTGTATTACAAAATATTTGATGTTATAAACAGATTCATAGAGTGTATAATGATGAATGTTCAACTTGTAGTGTCTATCTTATCGCGTATTGATTAATACTTGCACATATTCCCCAATCGTTGCAGTAACTCTTTAAAACATATATTTAATATAATCGTTATAAATCTACCGCTTCTATAGTAATGTTTTCAAATCTAGTTATGTACTCTGTCAACAGCCTAAAATTAAATAAACCGTGTGCTGAACATAGGCCACTCCACTGTTTGGGAGGGTATGCCGTGGTCACCACGCTTGGCAGGCGGATTGATAGTACTGTCATAGAGTAGCAGATCTATTTGCAAATAATTTGAGATTTCTTTTCTTCTTTTATTTAAAAATTTTATTCGTGTAATATTCATTTAAATTGTTTTCATGATTGTTGTTCAGTTTAATTTATGGTACTAACCTGAAGAGCATGAGCTTATAAGATACATATTATGAGATCTTATTGAGATAAAAATGTCGCGGCTCAAAATACTCGTACCTACTACAATTTACACGTGTCCCGTCTTTTACGCTTAAATAATATAATTTACCTAGTGGAGAAGTGAAGACTTCGTTTGTGTGAAGCCAATTACAATTTCAGGCGTTTAATTTCAGCAATTCTTTTATTATCCTAAAACTATATGTCAGTCAAGACTGTCAATTTTATGTAACTCATGACGTTTATAGATAATACGTGCTTAGTGTTTTTTTGAGAATTAGCAAAGTTTGCCAGAAGGTGGTATTTAGATGACTTGATATAATTTATTTTTATTATAAAGTTTAGGATTTAAGAGATTGTGATCTAGCTAAAAAAGAGAATTGTTTTCAAAATTTTGATCTCAAAATATTTATTACAGTGTTTTCGATATAATCGACTTTCTAGAATATGTCTAACTATAAACATAGAAATATTTTATAGAAAGGAACAGAAAATATTTGTATAATTCGAATTATTGCTATTTTATTTGTCTAGTCATCGACAACTTACTTGTATTTTTGATGATTTTATTTATTTTGCCTCGTATTAACTTAATGAAAAAAAAAATATATTCATAGCATTTTCTTTACTTTGTTTGAAAACATCTTACAATATATAATAGTTTATTAGATTTCAGAAATCTCTCAATGTGTGTTCAAATTAGTGTAGTTAGTAGCTGTCGATAAATGTTATCAATGTAAAATAGATATTGTGATCTGTATTTAAAAACACTTCTAATTAAGTAAATTTAGTATTATTGATTCTAGTCTGTCATTTAATTACATATGGTCAACGCACTGTGACTATGTTATGACTATAATAGATATATTAAGTTAATAATTATTTTATGATCTAAGTTTTACTATTTAAATATTTTGATTGCACTATATTATGATCTCAGGTATTCTTAATTCTTAATTCTTTATTGCACACATAAAATTACATAGGAAAAAAAAACAAATAGAGGACATGTACAAAGGCGAGCTTAACCCTGACAAGAGTTCTCTTACAGCAAACCTTTGGAGCTAGAGAGAGGTCACTCATTATGGGTATTTCATTTTATAGGAAGTTAGTATTATAAGTTTCTTTCTTTCTCTAAGTTATTTATTTATTTATCCGACAAAAATGGCGTACAATGTGTTCTTTTGTTCACTTAGCGCAAAAAACATTTCGTAAGTTTTTAAACATGATAGAGCTAAAAAAAAGGTCCAATACTTCAAAAGTCTAAATTGTTACCTATAAATAAAATTATCTTTATTTTGTTATATAATTAAGAGAGTTGTTAATGATGTAGGCAATAAATAAAAATGTCAGTCGCATTTTAATGTACTTATCTTGTTTGTATGTGTAACCTTAAGATGCACCCTTTTCGAAATCCTTAAAGGATTATTACTTGATATTGGGAAAGGAGACAAAGCTAATAATTAAAACTTTAAACCTTGATAAAAACATGCTAGCTTAAAAAAAATATTTACATAGGGGGGATATCTACCTTGTCTGGGAAAGTCGTGAAGTGTATTCTTTGTCTAATATAATGGAAATATTGATGTACTTTTTTGCTGGCCATAATATGTTAATTGTATCCATCTTGGAATTCTAAATCTTGTCGTTAGAGGTATAAAAATATTAACTCTCCGTCTATTTAATGTACTGTACTCATTTAATGTTCAAATAAAGATATATGTGTGTAAATACCTACTATAAATTCACAACCATTATTTTTTTAAATGTTGATTCGTCACGTAAAAAGGGCGGAAACGGTGGCTCGTAGAAAAAAAAGTATTGATACATCATTTGTAGATAATTTAATGATCTACAATTTTTGTTTTGGTATTTTTATGATAAAACTTACCATTTTGGTGAAAATCGCGAAAAACTCATTTTTTTGACCTTTGACCTTGAATAAAAAAAATTCCATACAGGGGAAAGATGGGGAACTTTAAAATTTTATTTTTAATCATATTTTAAACAATCATACTGATTTTCAGCTTAGTGGGAATTTATGTAGCTTCGAATGTTTAAATTGACCTGGCGCTCAAACTGTTCTCAAAAAATAATTAGGTACAGGAAAAAAGGCTTCAAAATTTAAAAACAATGTGCCTGATGATCATGGTGCCAAGATTTCATGGAAAGACACCCTGGACTTAAGAAAACACACGACAAAGTAAACACTACTTTATAAAAATGTTACGGTATTTTCAAGTTGGTCGTATTTTTCTATTTATCTGGTTCTTGGAACAATGCTTTTATTTCAATAATATATACTGAAACAATTCGAGGAGACTACGTTTCATTTGAAGTTCCTTTTTGGTTTGTTACTGAAGAATTGTTTTCTGTTTTATGTTCACGCAATGAAACGATACTAATAACCAAATGAATTTTCAGCTATAACATTTTGTAAATCACTTCGTGGCCAGAAGTTGATAAGATATGGCCATTTCACATATTTTAAGCAGTACACTGGACACGCGAAATCGAGATGGGTCTGTTCCACGCATCACAGCAAGCAGTGTCGTGCTCGGGTGTTCACTTGCAGATATGACAGACAAATCGTCAAACAATACCACTATCATAACCATCCGCCACCAACCAAACATGCTTACGGAAATCACCTCTACGGTCATTCATGATTACCTCTTTATCGTCAAGTCCCGGAACTAATAATATTTTTTAGACCGATAAATTCCTTGGTCTTAGCTCGACGAGTCAGACCAATTTAAACCTTAAATCGGTTGGCTTGAAATTTTCATGTTATTCGACTGTTTTTTTTTCGATTTTTATTTTGATTAATGAATAAATTATGATACTGCTTTTTATTTGGAAAACAATCGGAGAAACCAATGTTTTTACCCACCGTAATTAACGAGGAGCCAATGTACGATACAATTATTTGTTTTATGTAAGAATTTATTCAATTATTCCTAAAATTAAAATAGACGAACAAATATTTTTTCTCGATGTACTTTTATTTACCAACTTATTCACTCTTATCGTGTAGGAGTTTTTGATGTTTGTTGTAACGAAGTCTTATGTATTCATTAATCATTGTATTTACAGCTATAAAATTAAGTATATCAAGACGTGGTACGCAGTTATTGCAATATGGCAGCTATACGTACTGTAAGCAACGCACAGTGGCTTCGAAACTAAGATGGGTGTGCTCGACACATTATAGCAGAGGATGCCGAGCTTTTATCTACACTCTGGAGAACCAAATTGGTAGATACAACCATAAACATAATCATTTGCCGTCGGTTAAGTTTTGTAATTCCTTACTCGTGACGTAGCTTTCTGCTGGGCTGGCAGCTTTGATATTAAGAGTAAGTACGGGGCAACCAATCAGTATTTTATCTCAATACTGCAATTCTACTCTTGAAAACGATAGACCAAGTTTCGTATTGTCGTTTTGAATTTCACTGCGCGGCATGTCAAGCAGCAACAATTAGTGTCGAATGGGTTACGCATGGTCATGTATAAAAAAATATGATATAAGTAACATAAAGTTTTTATCAAAATCAGTTCAGTTTTTCAGTTCAGTTTCATACGGTACTTTAGCGACCGAAACATTCCAAACCTTATTTTTATCGAGTCATTTGAATCATCGGTAGCGAAGTTGGTTATCGCATCCCCGTATCAAGGGGAAGGCTGTGGGTTCAAATCCCATTCGAGGAAATAATTTTTGGGATGATATGAAATCTTTGTGATTTCCTTAAGTGCAGGTAAGCACTTTAAAAACTAACAAACTATTTTTAACATTAAGCCGAATTTATTTGTGGTAGAGAAACTAATAAGTTAGGTATAGCTGTATGCTATTTATAAGTATGTTTATTCTTCTTCTTAAGTTTTTTAGTTTTTACCTGTTTTCTGTGACATAAATTTATTTAATAAATTTAATATACTTATACACACACACACATTAGTTTAAATGTATTTCAGATTTTACATATTGTCGATCTTCGCGAGGCACGTTACTACTGAAAATTGGCGAGTATACTTACTTCAAGAAGAGAACTCAAATGGATAAAACGAGTTGGAGGTGCTCAACAAATCACACCAAGGGATGTCATGCAACTGTACACACGTTCAGAGGAATTATATATAAGCAGAACTACAAACACAATCACCCACCTTCGTCTATGAGACGCCTCCTATGACGCAAAGTCATATGCAATATAGGACTTTAATTTCTACAAAAGAAAAGCAGAGTGATTTCCGATAGTGAGTAAGTATTGATTGATCGAGAGAATGATGCATAAATTCTGCCATTAGTCTAATCCTAACATAGTCAATAAGTTAGATTGTAAGTTTACTAATATTATTAGTCCAAAAGTTTTGTTGCCTGAATAAATAAATATATTATTATTCTTATTACTGCTAAGTAAAGGCACCACCACAATTTACAAAATTAAACTTAGTGAGGTATCGAATCGTGTTTCTGTGAAGCATTTACATTTTTCTCCCACTAACTCGAAAATGCTTCATTATTACCAATCACCCCTTTTAACTACAGTTTATATACCATATCATATCCCCCGAAACTTTATTGTGGATAACAGTTTTGTCATTTATATGTAAACAAAAGAGATAGCAGACCTATCGACCATTTCAGCTAGAAGCCTTCAATGACCAATAAGAATAAGCAGGTTTACCTGAGCTTACTTTGTAACGTATTTCCTTTTATTTCAGAATTAACATTTTGCGAGTCAATGCGAGGCACTTTACTTCTTAAAATCGGCGATTACACTTTCTTTAGAAAACAGACTAATAAATTAAAATCGAGATGGGTCTGCTCAACACATTTCTGCAAGGCATGCCGTGCGTCTGTGTACTTATTGGACGGTAAAATATATTCACAGAATAGCGTACACAACCATCCACCTTCTTCTAGGAAACGGAAGCTGAGTATGGTAGCGTTTAATTCCAGAGAGAAAGAAAAAAAACAGAGAAAAAGAAACACAAGAAAGGAAATAAAAGAAAAGAGGATGAAGATATTCAGATAGATGACGTCACTTTTGAGTGAAACTAACTTCTACTCTCTCAGACGTGTGGTGCGGTATTAGTACCTGATGCACCATTTTAGCAGTTTAACCACGAAGACTATGCCACATTTGCGGAATGAATTTATAACATTAGTATGATTTTAAATTAAAGAGAATAAAATCCTACACGGTGTGACAGAAACTGAGCCAGGGACCTAATCGACCCACCAAACTGGTAGATTACTTATTTGTATTATGTGCCTATGCTATACTTTCATTTAATACATGGGTATTTACTTTACTTTTACGTTTTACCACCACATAGTTTTTGGTTTACTAATGTTGTATAGATATGTTTGGATCAATAAAACGCTTTTTTTTCTTTATTTCTTTTAAATAATACATCTTCAAACTGAGCTGGATGAACAATTGATGTGATATGTAGAATTAGCCAATTAAATCAAATTCAATTTATTTCCTAAACAAATAGCATTTAAGTACATAAAATATAATCTAGATTATATGCAGAATAACAATCAATCAGATGGTAGGTTAACTAAATGTAGATAAGGTCTGTAACTCCAACGCGGTAAATTGCACTACGTAACTTAGTCATGATTATTTTATATTCACAGATATTTCATTTTTTATATCACATCGCGGTACAAGAATGATAAAGAATGGTGCCTACAATTTCTGCAAGCACTACACAAATGGGCTAAAGACCAGATGGTTTTGCTCAACGTTTAACCGGAAGGGTTGCAATGCTCATATCTTTACATATGAAGATATTATCATTAAAACAAATCTAACTTATAATCATCCATCATCAAAATGTAATAATTGAAAATATTACCATGCCCATTTCTGCCGTCAAGCAGCTTAATGTGTTCCGGTTAACATCTGTAACTCCCAGGTTGACGGACGCTGAACAGTGCTAAGTAAGGCTCGTTCCTAACGAACGCGACGGAACTTGCGAGGTTTTGTTATAGGTAATAAATAAGTCGTGTAATAAAATAAATAAACGTCTATAAAGGTGAAAGTGGCATTTATAACTAAGTGTTTCCGTTCTTTGAAGAGGATTCTAAGATTAAAACTGTTTAGATAAAATATGTGATACATCTGACTATTTTGAATTTACAGATATTTCATTTTATGTATCTTATCGCGGTACAAGAATGATAAAGAGTGGTGCCTACAAATTTTGCAAGCAATACACTAAAGGGTTAAAGACAAGATGGATTTGCTCAACGTTTAGTAGGAAAGGCTGCAAGGCTCATATTTTCACCTACAAAGATAATCTCACCAAAATAAATCTTACTCATAATCATCCACCACCAAAATATTTATATCCGTATTCTTGTAGGCCAATTAGCTTGTTTCCAGAACAGACAGGATAAAGGGATCAATCGCCGGATAAAAAACGCCTGGAAAAACTACAGCTTGTTAAGGGAACCCTTCACTGACACTTTGTAAAATCATTAAGGTGTTTATCCTGCCCGTTCTCATATAATAGTGCACAAACATGGTCTTTGACCGAATTATTAGCCAAAGGCAAAAGAGCGCAGCGTGCTCGGAGTCAAGAGGGCTGACAATGTTTGCGATATCACGCTATGCTCGAAAACTGGAATCGCCGAAGTTGGTTATAAACCTGCTTGGCTGAATTGGGAATGAACGGGTCATATCGGTCGGATGCATTCGGACAGATGTTCAGATGAAAGTAGTCTTCCAGACTACGGGGAAGACTTTTGCTCAGCAGTGAGGTAATGCCAGGTAGAAAAAAATATAGTACCTATTCAGCTTAATTGGCAATTTATAAAAGACGAAAGTCAAAGTATCAAAATTAACAATAATATATAAGGTGTAATATAAGTGTTAAATATGTGTTCCGATCGCGAAAGTTCAAAAAATACTAGTATCATTATTATTATGAATACATATAGATAATATTTACTAGGTCAGGTACAGGGGAAACCTGTTTTGTGTGAGACTGGTGCCCAAGATAAGATAAAAACCTGTTATACGATCGCAGTTTGATATATATTTGACTGTTCTCGTTTTTTAAAGGATCTTTGATTCATAAACCGCTTACGAGTCTTTTCATGGTCCTTAGGATAGCTTTGGCAAACGCAGTTGCTATATTAATATAGGCTTGTAAGTGCCTGGAATCGTAATAATGTGTGTGTGTTAATAATAATGTAAATAAAAACCGCGCTGTAATTATTTTTTTGTTTGTAGTTGTAGATTTTCCCAGATTTCAAAATAAATAAGTTATACGACTTAGCGACTTACGAGCGAAATAAGTTTAATATATGTATGTTATGTTTATGTGATATTTATGATTTAACAATATTTATACTATATCATATTTATGTTTTCAGCATTGCTATTAAGTGTGCAATGCAGCCAGCGTTTTGGAGACGCTTCCGACTGGTACTGATTAAATGAGTTGAGCTATTTCTAGATCGTTTGCAACGGTCTACAGATAGCTGAACCTTTGCATATGTATGTTGTATTTTACATATTAGTAATAATCGCATTAGTTGTAATTTTCTTTATGATATTCTTTTATTTACAGATATTTCATTTTTTATATCACATCGCGGTACCAAAATGATAAAAAGTGGTGCCTACAATTTCTGCAAGCAATACACAACAGGGCTGAAAACCAGATGGTTTTGCTCAACGTTTAGCAGGAAGGGCTGCAGGGCTCATATCTTTACATATAAAGACAATATCATCAAAACAAACCTTACTCATAATCATCCACCATCGAAGTATAATTATTCATTTCCGTATAGATACAGGCCGAATCATACGGATCAACCATCCTAATGTGTGCAAATAGGGGTACCGCGATCCGGATCAGAGTCAAAGTGAGTGCGGGTTCACCATCCAAGCTGTTTCACTTACTCAACTGTCCCTTGTGCCCACCTGCACAAGAGACGACCTTATTAACGCCACAGACGTTGGAGTGAAGATGGCAATGTTTTAATCAAAATTTATTTAGGTTAGTTATGTACCATTGACAAGTAACAAGAAGAAGAGGCGTTACACACGTAACTCGTCTCGGCTGCGCAAGGGTTTTAGTAAGGATTCCTAATTATTTTGAAAATATAATATAGCGTATGTCACCCAAGGAAAGTGTAGCTTCCTATAAGAAGTGCTCCAAGGATAGTGTAGTGTAGATTCCCAACGGTGAAAGAATTTTTCAAATCGGTCTAGTACTTTCGGAGCATATTTAATGCAAACAAACATTCAAATCTTTCCTCTTTATGATATTAGTATAGATATATGTATTATAAGCTTTTAAATAATAAGAATACAAACTTGTAATCGCATTAATAAAATACCGTGTGAGTACATTTGATGTGAAGTAGTTTCCGTCACCTATAACAAAGCATTGCCTCGGAGGTTACGTTTATTATTATCGTACGGAGACGTACAGTCAAAACCGTACCCATATTTAAACTATTGGCATAGTTCAAGCTCTGCTTAGTTTAGGGTTAGAAGGTATTGTATGAAATGCCCGTAAATATTGATTTATTTATTACCATATTTTACAAAATGGTAAATAACACAGTGGTAGCTAACTTAAGCATATCTTTAAGTATGAGAGTGAATGCCTATTTAAATAATGTATGTAGGATTAGTGTAAAAGATGAATTATGAAAGGTAGTAACGGAACGTAAGATGTCTTAGTGAAATGGAACGTATGCAAGTGATCGAATGAAAGAATAGAATGAGTATTGTATGGAGCGAGTGAAATGAATATCAGGGAACGAGGGAAAGGGTTCTTTTTCTTTCTCTTTTACGGCAAGCTGGCTAGGAAGGAACACGCTGTGCAATTTTAAAAGATTATTTGTACTAATAAAATACGTTGTCATTGTCAAGCATCAGTATTTTTTATTGCTCCGAATCCCACAAATTGGGGGCTCGTCCGGGATCATTTTTCGTCCGGGATCGGAGCAAGACATACTTGTGCGACGCAACGGCGGCAAACGCGGTGCAAGTACAACACGACGACACGAGGCGCAGCGTGCAGAGCGTGCATCAACGACGAGGTTATTTTCCGTATCCACATGACGACGACGGCGGGAATAACTACGATGCCAAGACGACGACGGTTGAGCAAAAACCGATCCTTATCGTGTGATGATGCCAGCGACAAAGATTTGGTTTATAGCGACGCATCCACCAATACACACGAGGCCAAGACGATAATGGCGGAGCCGAAAGCCACGCAAGGTATGCTACACCTTATGGAGAACTTAATCCCTAAGTACGACGGTCAAGATAAAACGTATCCAGCTCAAAGATGGGTCCAAGATATCGAAGACAACGGCGAAATCTTCGACTGGTCTCCAACACAGAAACTTCTGGTGGCGAGGCGATCTCTGACGGGTACGGCAGCTTTGTGGTTAAGAGCGGAGAAGACTTTCAAGACGTGGGAAGAGCTGAAAACGGCGTTGTCAAAAGAGTTTCCTGACAGCATCGACAGCAAAGCCATACATGAACTTATGAGTTCAAAAAAGAAGAAACCAGATGAAAGGTGTATAGATTACATGTTTGCCATGAAAGAACTGGGTAAAAGGGGTAAAATGCCCGACTACGTGGCAATAAAGTATGTTGTCGACGGCATTACCGACGTCGAAAGCAACAAAATTATGTTGTATGGCGTAACCACATATGGCGATTTGAAAGAAAAGCTAAAAATCTACGAGATAATAAAAAGCAAGATGAAGTGCAAAGAGCCAGCTGCAACTACAACGACTACGACGACCAGCAAGCAAAGAAGTAAGCGGGTGATTCGGTGCTATAGCTGTGGCGAGATGGGGCATGCATCATTCGATTGTCCATCCAAAAGCAAAGGGCTCAAGTGCTTCAAATGCAACGAGTTCGGCCATGTTGGTTCGGCGTGTATAACCAAAAAACCGACCGAAGTGATCGGCAATAATCGGCCATCAGGTTCCGGTTCAAGACGTTCATTCGTAACTTCGACAGGAGCAACACCAGAGGGCGCGGCAATCGGCGACTCTGACAATTCTAGTTCACTCAAGATGGCGGCAGCTGAAAACTGTCATGGCGGCGAGTACGGTGTTTACGAAGTAAACAAACAAAAACAAGACGAACTTTGCGGTAAAAAACCTATAAAATGGGTAAAATTATTGTGCGGTTACCGTGTAAAATACGTAGACAATAGTGATAGCGCGGTCGTAGATATAGGTTGCGGAGACAATGCGTTAATCGACTCAGGCAGTGAAATAAACTTGATTTCGAGTGACTTTTATAAGGAGATTGGTTCACCTCAGTGCAATCAGGATAAAGACATTACTCTCACTGGCCTAGGGTCTGCGTCGGTGCAAACTTTAGGAAGTTTTTCAACGGACATTGAGATCGACAACCGAAGATACAGTGGCGTACGGTTTTACATTATCACTAGAGACTCTATGACTTACAAGTTAATATTAGGGCACGAATTTTTGCAAAAGGTAGTCACTATTATGAGAGATGGGTGTGTGTGGATGAAACCTAATGATTCATGGATCAGTGAGATTGAGTGTTTTCAATGTTCTGTTGATTTAGGTCATGTGTTGGAGGAAGACGTAAGACTAAATGTGGCAAGGTTAGTAGACGAGTACAAACCATGTCAGACGAAGGAAGCTCCAATTGAACTGAAGATCACATTGAAGGATGACATCCCAGTAGCATCGAGACCACGACGAGTTTCTCCCATTGAACAACGAGATAGTTTCACAGAAAACAGAGAAGAGCTTCGGATAAATGCGAAAAAACAAATTCTATATGTCCAAGAAGAAAACAAAAAGAATTTTGATAGGAAGAGAAAGCCTAGCAACATATACCAAGAAGGAGAACCTGTTTGTATCAAGCGGACTCAGTTTGGAACAGGCATGAAGTTAAAACCCAAGTTCTTAGGCCCTTACAAGATAACAAAGGTGAAGAGAAATAACCGTTATGACGTGGAGAAGGCTGACTCTCACACTGAAGGACCTAATAAGACCACAACGTCATCTGACTACATGAAGCCATGGCCAGACTAGGTTAGTAAGGGGGGATAAGAAATTCAGAGTATAAGGTGAGGTTTGTTTTATTAACACTAATAGGTACTGTTGAAAGATGATGTATGTATGATTGTGCACTCTACCTACTCATATGTTAGAATATAATTTTCTATTGTTTGTTAAAGATTGTTTAACTTTTGTTACCTAGATTTAACCTAGTATAGAGATTTAGCCTACTAATTCTAAAACTGTATACCTGCCTACATAATAAATTTAAGATTGAGATAAATTGTTTACCTACCTAGAGAATAACACAGTTTATTAATAAGACGGTGTAGTAATGTTTACTGTAGATGTTTAAGTTTTATTGCCTACTGTAAAATGTTGATTTTGTTAAGATTTTGGTTATGCTGTGTGGTTCTAAGATGGGATGTAAGCGAGAATTGTTGTATGGGAGTTTTGTATGAGGTATGGTTGTCTGAGGCCAGACAGGGGCAGGAGGGCCGAGTTGTAGGATTAGTGTAAAAGATGAATTATGAAAGGTAGTAACGGAACGTAAGATGTCTTAGTGAAATGGAACGTATGCAAGTGATCGAATGAAAGAATAGAATGAGTATTGTATGGAGCGAGTGAAGTGAATATCAGGGAACGAGGGAAAGGGTTCTTTTTCTTTCTCTTTTACGGCAAGCTGGCTAGGAAGGAACACGCTGTGCAATTTTAAAAGATTATTTGTACTAATAAAATACGTTGTCATTGTCAAGCATCAGTATTTTTTATTGCTCCGAATCCCACATGTAGTTAAATCAATTGTTTAGATTACTTATTTTTCTAGACAATAAATAAGTAAATGGTTTTATAATATTTTTTTTCGTCCCAAAAACCTTAGCGTAGAAAATGAACAAAAATATTTTTGACAAAAATACGGCCACCAATTTTATATTTTTTTACCATATAAAAAAAAAAAAATTTATGCCATTTTTTTAAACCTAACAGTCAAGGTTTTAGCTTTAATCAATCGGACTCTTTCTTTATATTATAAAAAAAAACAGAAGATGCCTCTTTAACCCCTGCTATACCACCTCTTAGAACTTTCAGCGAGGTTTGTCACCTCTCGTCGAGGGAAGCGCATGATACAACTGAATGGGTTTAAATTCTACCTGGCACGTAAAATTGGGAACAAAACCAGATGGGCCTGCTCTACCCACCACCGCTTCGGCTGTCGGGCAGCCATACTCACAGTCGACGATCTCATCACCTCGCTTAACCAAAATCACATGCACAGCGGCAAGGGAAATCAAGAACACAAAAAAAAAGTAAAACCACTTACAAATTGCAAAATAAGGTGCAAAAAGCGAAAAAATAAACTACTCAAGCTTTTAGAAACGGAGAAATATGTGGTTGAGAAAAAGGATCTCTGTGTGATCGAGGAAAAGTTCGTAACGGAAAGCGTGGGTGATGCCTATGGAGAGGATGACATGTACAAGGTACTGCACCTGGACTCAGCAGGTGAAAGCTTCATTATCGAGTTGGAAAGCCCTCTCGTGGACTCACTATATTCTAACTAATGTAGTAGATGCAGTAGTAGAGATCTTTGTGAAGGGATCGTCCGGGGAAGTATCACCACCACGCCTATTTCTGCCGCCAAGCAGCTTGCTGTGTTCCGGTTTTAAGAGTGTGGGTGCCGGTGAAATTAGAGGCACATGACCTGTATGCCTTAGAGTGATGGACGCTGAGCAGAGCATCACAGGGCACGTTTCTAACGAGCGTGACCTACAAGGCAATACTTTGTTATAGACGGTGGTAACCACTTAACATAAGGTGGGTCATCTGCTCATTTCATCAGCAAATTATACTAAAAAAAAAAAAAAACTACGATCGAGTTCATCGCTATTTTGTTTCAAGCTGATTCTAATAGCTTTAATTGATTTACATTGATCTGGTAGTCATAGAGTGGGCCTAACTCTAACCTGAGTCGTACCGCCAACGCCGCCACCATAAAGGCAGAATCACGTTAGAAATGACCCGTGTTTAATAAATAACCTTTTAAATATTCCTTTAAGGATCTTAAGTGTGCTGAGTACATCTCTGAGTCGTATTCTCTTATTCGTAGTCTCTGAATTTGTATTTATTTAATTTATATTTATTTGGATTTGGCTGTCACATTTTCAAGCTTTATACAGAGTAGCTTAATGAGGTTCTAATTGCACAACCAAATAAAGGCAAACACCGCGTGCACAAAAAAACAATAAGGTTAGCGTAACAACTAAGTACTAGTAAATGTGTCTTTGTAGTAAAAGTTGTTACTCTATCAAACAAAAAAGAACTAGTAACTAAGTAGAAGAGTAACAACAAATCATCAATATTTATGTTCATATACTCTGTCAAATATCTTTAATGTTTATGTAGGTAATGTCTTTAATGTCATCTTAGTAAATGTGTCCATTGTTACTCTATGCGAGTAATACAATAATTTAACAAACTAAGATCTAATTTTATCGGTGCGTTGTACATTTCTAGTCTGTGCATTGGGATTAGGTACAGTTTTGTTGCACCATTTAAAAAACTTTGTCCTTAGACTTTTGCAAAAGCTTATTGTCTGTATTTCAGCGTGATAATCTGTTGTAGGTTTCTTGATGTCAGACATCTTGGTTGTTTAGTGATTAGAATAATTACTTAGATAAAAAAAAAATTGTTTTTATATTGTTTTTGTGTAAATAGTAGTATAAATTCATTACTATAATTCCTAGATCCCTGCAAAAACCTTCGTACGTATGTGATTAAAATATTTTTATAAAGTGTAAGAGTATAAGGCAGTTAGAGGCACGCTTTCACTAAAGGGCCAACATTGTTTGTATAGAATGAACCCCTTTTACCAACACCTTTTGGAACATCTTGTAAATTATTTTACCGTTCAATATTGTTAACGATTTATATAAATAATTGGTTGGTTGGTTCTAAATATGACACAGCACAGAAAGTTAAACAAATCTTTTATTAATTATTTGTAATACCATTTAAAAAACTTAGGCCCAATCGTATTTTTTTGGAGTTGTCGAGTTTTCAACTAGAATTTGGTGTTCGAAATTGGGCCGGTCTGAAATGTAAATTTCAAAATCAAGGAACAAACTTGAATTTAACGATGTTTCGTTACAAGAATTGCACGGTTCTATATGTACTTTATACGTATATATTATGACTTTGTATATTAGTTGTATTTTTTTTATAAATATGTACAGTAATTTTTTTCTAATTCGATCTTGTTGCTTATTTCAGAAGTATTATTCAGCTATTCTTCTAGAGGAAAACCTATGATCTGTATATCAGGTTATAGATTTAGCCGGCATGTTATTAATGGAGCGAAGGTTAGATGGCAATGCGCAACTCACATGAACCGTGGCTGCCACGCGGTTATACATACACTACTTAACGAAAATACTATAGTCAAATGTACAAATATCCATAACCATGCTGCTAAAAATCATATGCAAGACCGCGCCTACCTGATGGCTTACCGGTGACCATAGCAGGAATAAATTTGAAAGCAGACCGTTAACGCATGTACCAACATCTGAGTTTCACTGCATGACATCCACGCAATACTCCGTAGTCGAGTTATTGATACCACGATGTACTCGTTAAAAGCTTACATAATTACTAAAACAAATAGCGTACACTAAAAAAGGTATAAAATAGACGATTAAATAATAATAACTATTCCGCCACTTCCACCCCTATAAGTTCAAATATTTAAACATATGCAACTCCTACAGCACCTGCAATAATGTTAAAATCTTAATTAAAACCTGCGAGCATAATTACGTAAAAGCACAATTATAATCTACAAAATTTAAACTAAATAAGATATTGAAACGTGTCGTTTCTCTACGAAATATACTCAGGAAGATTTGACTTGCTGTAATTAGACGATTAACACATTTTGGTCACTGTCACGCCTGAATTATGGCTTTACCCCAAACTTTAGCTTGTATGGAAACCAGATAAGTGATAGAATACCTAAATACTTTTTTATAAATACATACATAGAATACAGTTTAACACCCTGACACGGAAGAAACATCTGTATTCTGAGTGTTCTAGGTATTTTCTATGTACAATTAAAATATCTATGTATGTAATGTATTGTAATAAGTATATCACTCATCTAGTACCCATAACACAAGTTCTGCTTAGCTTGGGGCTAGATGATGCTGTGTGGATTGTTCGACATTATTATTATTGTTAATTTAAGAACCTTTGTGAGCGAAAATAAATGTTTTTTATCATTATCATAATACACCCGGAATACACGAAGCAAGTAAAAAAGCTTGTGAGTCATATGTAAGGCTCAAAATTAAAAAATTTTCAGTATTAATATAAAATATAATGAATAAAGTATTTACTGAAAGAAGTCTTAAAATTATTACGAAAGCTGATTCTTTGTTATCATTGACAACCTACGTAAAATTTTGATTGTCGGGCTTTATAAAAAAAATTGTGTAAAAAGTTTGGCTAAAACAATCTAAGCTTTCCTGTGATGAGTACTGCTGGTTTTAATATCTTTTAAGAGTCTGTTCGTATTACTAAGAGTTTTTGCTGGTCTGATAAGACTTCATTTCATTGGCTAACCTTACATTAACAGTTCACATTGGCCAATGATCTGATAGAACGATCCGTAGAACCCTTACTAACAGACGCTCGTAGGATATAGGAGGTAGCATGTGGTTAGGTATAAAATACCGAGTAAAATTTTTACTTGACAATATAAATAGATACATAATATATGGACATACATAATTTTATGTACGGAGCACTTGTGTACTAGGAGCGTCTTTTAATGGTGCGCAAACGCATTTTTCTCAAAAATCAATTTTTTGTGTTTGTTTATAAGAGCTGCTAATGGAACAACGGATGACCCACCTAATAGTAAGTGGCAACGATCTCCTATACCAAAGCATTATCTCTCATGCACTGCTCTGCGTCCATCAAACTGAGGTATACAGATGTCAAGTCTCATGTGCCTGTAATATTCGAGCTCTGCTTAGCTTGGGGCTAGATGATGCTGTGTGGATTGTCCTGCATTATTATTATTATCACCGGCACCTATCCCCTTCTAACCGAAATGCAGCGATGCTGCTTGGCGGAAGAGAAATGCATGGTAGTAGTACTTCCTACGAGTACTTTACTAAAAGCTCTACTACTAATAAAAAAAAACTTTCTTTTGCGTTATTCCAGAAGCCATTCTCAGTTCTTCTATAAGAGGAAAGCCTATAATCTCTTTATCGGGTTATAGATTCAGCCGACATGTGGTGTATGGGACAAAAGCTCATTGGCGATGTGCAACGCACATGAACCGTGGCTGCCACGCCGTTATACATACAACACTAAATAGTAGAACTATAATCAAATGTAAAAATGAACATAACCATGCTGCCAAAAAACTTTTCAGTAGGTAGCCGACCGTAATCATTGGACCACATAATTACTTTAGTGGAAACCGTATTAAGATAGGTAAGCGTAGTCCTATCACAGTTTATTTAACAATATGCTGATGGATAAAGCGTGGCCCACCTGATTTTAAGTGGTGACCTACGTTCAATGTGACCTGTTTTTAGGGTTTTTTTATTTAACTTGCTGATGGAACACGCAGATGGCCCACCTGATGTTAAGTGGCTACCATCGCCTATAACAAAGTATTGCCTTGTAGCTCACGCACGTTATGAACGTGCCCTGTGATGCTCTGCTCAGCGTCCATCAATCTCCAGGTATACAGGTGTTAAGCCTCATGTGTCTTTAATTTCACCAGCACCCACACCTTTCAAACCGGAAGCAAGCTGCTTGGCAGCAGAAATAGGGATGGTGGTAGTTTGATGGTGATACTAAGGTATCCATAATACTATGTAGTATTTACCTAAATGTTGTAGACTTATAGTACCTACCTACCCACGTCAACAGAAAGCTTAGTGCGGGCAAATAATGTATAAAATTAGTTAATTTGATACATTTTTTTGGTTCTTGTCATAATTGTATTTAATAAAGGCTGTGTTTAATGTTTAGCTAGTCGTTGTTTTCATTGATATAAGTGTATATTTACTACATTTTAGTACGTTTTTGTCATATTCATGAAGTACGTAACAAGGTTTGAATACTTACGGCAAACTCAAAGTTATAACTGGTCAGTGTTCCACTTTACTGATAAGTATTTTATGAAAGAAGTAAAAGGGTTTGAATTGTACTTTGCTTACAAAAGTAGCTTTGCCATACATATAACCTCAGTAAAATTTTTACTGTGATGCTATGTAGAAAATAAAATATTATTACTAAGGACTTTACAGGTACAGTTTTATTTGTTAATGGCCTTACCCTCGTGGAACTGGTTGTCTTTTTTATTATTATTAAGGTTAAATCCAAGGCACTTTTTCTCCAGGGTTTTTTTCTTAAACAAAAAGTATTCTAAATGTCTACTTTTTTTTTAAACAAAAAGTATTGTAAATGTCTACAATCCCGATGATATGTCCTGCCCGATGAACTGACGACATTGTTAGAATGTCGAGAAGTTGATGAAAAGGGCTCAATCTTTCTGGAAACGAATGGGCCTATGTCCAGCAGTGGACTTTAAAGGCTGTTAATGATGATTATTATGTTACAAACTGTATTTTTTCAGAGTTTCAGTCAAATCGGTTCAGTAGTTAGAGCGTGATCAAGCCACAAACATCCAAATACCCACACTTTCGTATTTATGATATATTTATATCATATAAGTACATTTATTTGATAATGATTCATACAAAACATTTAAAAACTTAATACAGTTAAGAACAAGACATAAAATGGTATATTTCTGCTACTTTTACATATTTTCAGATCCTTTTTTTAGTATCTCTCGTCGAGGTAATCCTATATTGACGATAGCAGGAAATAGATACTGCAGAGGCCGCCCTACAGCACTGAAAAACATATGGCGATGTTCACAAGTAAACCACGGTTGCCGAGCGGTTATACACACTTTGCTAGATAACAACATTATAACAAAACTTTTCAATGTCCATAATCATTGAGTTTACAAATATGAGAATTAATTAAATATATATTTGTAAATTTTACGTTTTATTTAAAGTAATAACCAGGGTCCATACAAACGCTCAAACTCTACTTTGCTAAAATGTATGAAACAGTTGTGTTTTTTTACTTCACCGCTCCATAGAAATGTAGATCATATCAATGAGAATTTTAACTCCCCAAAGTTTATGTAGATAGTGTTATAACAGTATTGTAAAAAAAATGTATTGTATAGATAGTGTATTGTTTAGATAACGTGCAGCCTAAACCACTGGTCGCAAAAAAAATATATTTTCGGTGTATTTTTACATTCTTTGATTAGAATTCTTGAAGTTGAAAACGCAATGAAGAAGCTCTAAGCGTTGGGTTGCAAAATGTTGTTATGTGCCAAATATTTAAAACATTTAGACGTCTCTCTGACTTCTTCCACGGCTCCAAAGGAGTTATAAGTTTGTACTACTAAGTACTAAAAGGTCTGATCTATAAACCGTACTTGGGGATTTTTTAAATATTCATTTATTAGAACGGCTTAAACCAAAAACACTACTGCAAAAAACAGTAATCTTAATAATAAAAATAAATAGGTAGAAAAATTACATAAGACATTCTCAAGCAATCTCGAGTTGGTACTTGGTACGAAGAGGAGAGAGGATATCGGTCTGGAGATTAAGGTCGTAAAGCACTTTCACTCCATTGTTTTTTCAAAAAAATACAAAAAAACTTAAATATAAAAATAAAAAGACATGTAAGTCATAAGGGTGCTTCTGTTTCTTTAATTCTCTATAGTATTAGTAGTAGTAGTATAGTAGTAGTAGGTGTAATAACAGGCACATGAGGCTTAACACCTGTATGCCTCAGGTTGATGGACGCTAAGTAGTGCATCGTCGGTAACGTTCCTAACGAGCGGGACCTACGAGGCAATGCTTTGTTATAGGTGATGGTAACCACTTAACATAAGGTGGGCCATCTGCTTGTTCCATCAACAAGTTGTATAAAAAAAAGAAAAAAAGTATATGCTTAATTAAATTCGTCGTGTTTTCAGGTGCAATATTAAGTTATTCTGCTCGACAGAAGCCAATAATAACAATTGCGGGCTTCAGGTTTTGCAGGAAGACTGATACCTCTACGAAAACTATCTGGCAATGTACGCAAGTATCCAAGGGCTGTCGCGCAGTCATACATACAATATTAAATGAATATATTATTTTAAAATGTACAAATGTCCATAACCATTAAACGACTTTAAAACTTTAATTTGTTAGTTTTTTAGTGCTAAAATCGCTAAATTATTAGACTAAGGAAATCACAAAGATTTTATATTATCCCAAAAATTATTCTCTGGAGTGGGATTTGAACCCACGAGTCGAGTATACTCAAGATATTTTTTAAGATAATATAAAAAAAGACTTTAAAACTGTCTCACAGAAGAACGATCAGGAACTCAGGATATACTTATTCTTTTTACTCCTTTCAATTTTTTCATCTCTCACTTCTTTTCTCTGTAAATATGTAATACCAACTACTGCAAAATGAGCCTACGATGTACTGATCAAACTCGTTTTGCTCATGTGCCTGAAATTTCACCAGTACCCGCACCCTTCAAACCGGAACACAACAAGCTGCTTGGTGGCAGAAATAGGCATGGTGGTAGAACCCTTCGCTCGCTTCTTCTATGAGTTCTCCTAAGAATGAGGATGCCAGTAAAATAACAAGCACATGGCGCTCTACACCTGCATACTAGTACCAGTTGTTGGACGCGGGGAAGTGCATCGTAGGGCACGTTCCTAACGAACGTGACCTGCAAGGTAATGCTTTGTTACAGGTGATGGGAACCACTTAAGATCAGGTGGGCTATTTGCTTATTCGATCGGCATGTGGTATAAAAGAAACAGTAATTTAATTTATTTTCAGATGCAATATTCAGTTTATCTACGCGAGGCAACCCTATTGTTACCGTTGGCGGATTTCGATTCTGTAGAATTAAAACCACGTCATTTAAAACCAGATGGCAGTGTGTGCAGAAAGGCTGTCGCGCTATCTTACATACGTGCGATAGTAAAATTGTTAAATTTCAGAATATTCATAATAATCATTGATTACATTCATGTCATTGTCAATGTCATTTCAATAAATATAGTTGGCAATATTTTATAAAACTTATTTAGTAGCGTAGTTATGAAGGTTTGTTTAGACGGTTTGAACTAAAATGTAAATAAAAAACCGGCCAAGTGCGAGTCAGACTCGCGCATGAAGGGTTCCCAACCATTATCTATAAAAAAAGTTTGTTGTATGAGGCCCCCTTAAACATTTACTTTATTCTGTTTTTTAGTTCGGCGACAGAAATACATAATCTGGGAAAATTATAACTCTCTAACTGTCACGGTTCATGAAAGCTCCTGGTGTCAAACGGGCAGACAGACAGTAAAAATTATATGACGACCGTTGTGCTATCTTTACATACACTTGACACATAAATCAACTAAGAATTACACTCAGTGAAAATACTCACAACCCCAAAGCGCTAATTCGAAATTCGACGAAAAAGGCTCGTATAACAAAACCTGAAAACTTAAACTCCACTTAAACACTTTGGTTAGGGTTGTGTAAATAAGTAAAATTTATCTTTTAAATAGTAATAACTTACACGGTGAATTTACAATCATGATTCAATAGTGTCACAAACTATTTTAAGACAAAATCATGTTTCAGTCTATAATTGTTATTTAATCACAAGGATTACTTTAAAACAAAATCACGTGTTTCAGAGGTAACATTTACTTTATCTGCCAGAGGCAACCCTATTCTTGTAATGGGAGGATTTAGGTTCGGCATTGAACGGTGCAGAGGTTTTAAGACCCGGTGGAGATGTGGTACAAACTCTCACAAAGGCTGCCGCGCGGTAGTACACACAATATCAGAAGGAGATCAGTATGTTATAGTCAAATGTAACACTAGCCATAATCACAGAATTCGATAAAAATTATTAAAATATTTGATTATTATAAACATTATCTTGACTTGCATATTTACTATTTTTTTGACGACCGATGTGGCGCGGCGGGCGAATGTCCGCTTGCGACGCAGGAGGTTGCGGGTTCGATTCCCGCCTTGGGATAAATGTTTGTACGATCTGCAAATATTTATTCCGGGTGTTCTGGGTGTTTTCTATGTATAATAAAAAATATATTATCTATGTATGTAATATTGTATTGTATTAAGTATATCAGTCATCTAGTACCCATAACACAAGCTCTGCTTAGCTTGGGGCTAGATGACGCTGTGTGGATTGTCCAGCATTATTTATTATTATTATTTATTTTATTATATCTTACTAACCTTTGTATTTATTTTAGTATCTTGCAAGTGGATTTCTATAATGCAGTTTTTATCACTTATTGTATTGTCGTACATTGTAAGCAAGGCAGCAAGTGATGTTCCACACTTATTGTAGAACATCACTTGCTGCCGCTTCTCATATTACAATTTTTTTATATATCCTTCTGACGACACAAATAAATAGCCCAGAAGTGGATGTGTATCAAGTGATTATCATCACCTATAACAAAATATAGGTATGCGCCAAATGTAATTATTTGGACGTACCTCTAACTACACCCCTAGACACACTTAAATAATCTTGAGTTGGTGCTACTTAGTGGTGGATATGCCTTAAGAGATCTGAGTGTATATCCACCGTGCCTTGGTATTACAGACGTGAGGCTGTTTCTGTTTTCTGATTTTTAAAACTTTTTTTCTCTTTACAGGTATGCAGTGCGTTATTTCGAAACATGGCAATCCTATCATCAGTTTCTTGGGGTATAAGTACAGCAAGCAAAGAACATATGGCACTAAAACTCGATGGCAGTGTGCAACACACACACACAAGCAATGCCGGGCTTTTATTTACACTGAGTACAACAATCTGCTTAGACAAAACTTGTGTCATAACCATTAATATCGTTTGGCTTCAATCTCTTTATACCTATAACATCATCATTTTACCTTTATTTCTCTTTACGTAGAGCCCACACCTTAATGCTACCTTAGTATTCGGTATGTAAACACTGAACATTTATATATTCGGCTTTTTAAAAGTATTATTCAAATCAGTGCTAAGAAGATGTATTTTTATGAGAACAAGTAATGGGTTGTTCATACCAACCTGATATTGAGCGGTTACTTTAACAAAAGAACTGTATATTACACGCCAGGTGCACGTGGCTTCAATACATTTCGTTATTTATATCACAAGAGATTTTAGATTCTAGCCTTGTTGCAATATCCAGCTTTTTTAAAAGCATATTGTAGAAAGATGAGTATAATGATAAATATTAAAGTAATTATTACTAACAATTAGAGTAAGTACGTACTGTAGTTGGAAACTGTGTATTCTACTGATTTATCGTGGTAGTCAATAAATAGTTGTCCATATTTTTATCTAATAAATAACATACATGATAAAATAATCATTTTAGTGTCATACCGTGTGTAATAAGACTACTTCCAGACCATGATTCTGGTCACAAAAAAAACGCCAAAAAATACATTGTAAAATAAATATAAGTACTTACCTAATTATCTTATTTAAAAACGCGTAAAAACGACACGACACCAAAAACAGCAATCTAAATGAAACACGATCATCTGACCGGTGTGGTGGTGCGTTGACATCGCTACTGGGTAGCGACGGGTCAATAACCAACGGCGGCGGAGCGTTATACGCAATATATCAGTGGTTTATAAATAGGATATTCAGTAAAAAAAAACGTATTTCTCTTAATCTATTTAACTAATAACCAAGTGGTATTTTATGAAAATTACACGTTCCTAGAGTATTCGGAAGTGGTCTTAATACACCAGCTATAGAATTAAAAACTATACGAATATTATCTCCGTATCTTTATTTGTTAATACATATTAGTCTTTTTATAAGTAGTTGGTGAAAACGTAGGTATTACTTCTTTTAAAATATATTAAATGATATGTACCCAGACTATATTGAATAATTTTTATTTATTTTGTGCCTTTTATTTTGTACTTAACGCTCGGTATAGTTACACTGAGCATAAAATCGGTGTTAGTTGGTGTAAGAAGTTTTAATTAGTAGCACCGTAAGTACATAAGTCTTATATTTTGATTTGTTTTAGTTATCAAATTCGTTCGTTCTCGATCCGGCAGACTCAACATCAGCCTTTTAGGATATACGTACTGCAAACATAGCACACGTGGCTTTAAAACCAGATGGCAGTGTTGCAAGGCACCTCGTAAAAAGTGTCAAGCATTTCTGATGACTTTAGACGAAATGAACACGTCTACGCTGATTAGACATAATACAAACCACAACCATTAAGACAGAATCATTATACCAGCGCCGCGTGTCGTGACGCATCAGAAGCTTATCGGCCCTATACATTTTGTATAGAAGTGATTACGTTAAAGCGGACAGTTCGGGTCTGCTACCTATATCTATTAAGACGAAACTCACAGCTCAGTTAATATTAGCTCTGCCTTCTGTGCTGTAGATTGTGGGTTCGACCCCCACCGAGAATAAACGTTTGCGTTATGAGCATAAATGCTCGTTCTCTGTCTGGGTGTTATATTGTACTCTTAGTTTGTATTTATAAAAAAAAGCATAATATACGTATTCTATCAGTCATCTGATTTCTATAGTAAGATGGGATCAGATGAGGTTGTGTAAAAAATATCCACAGAGTATTTATTTATTTATACCATACAAAATATTTGCGATAATCACGAGAGTCGTGTTTAATGTGATCCTGCCTTTAGGCGAGCTGTCAACTAACGTTTTTTTCTCCAAAACCAATATACATAAACGATTTTTTTGGGTTTGGATACAGCTAAAACTAAAAAGAATATCATCTAAATTTTTATTCCCACAATACGTACTTAGTTTCGCGGTCGCTCTGCAAGTTACATTACCTACTTTAGTAGCCTAGAAAATATGTAAAGTAATAAGAACTTTCTTGTTTAATTGTTTTTATAGTGCTTACCTGCACTTAAGGAAATCACAAAGATTTTTATATTATCCCAAAAACTTTCTTGTTATTTGAAGTCATAAAAAAATAAATAATAAAAAGTGAATGTATAATTATTATTTTTTAATATTTTTTCAAATAACTTATAATAAAGACTACACATGATGTGACAGACAACCTAATCGTTCATTATCATCATCAACCTATATTGAACCACTACAGGACGTAAGTCTCTCTCAAAACCCGCCACTAAGTCCGGTTTTTAGCGTTTCTTCATTGTTTGCCAGCTACATTTCGCGGATCGTCTCTCTAGCTTGTCGCAGAGCGTCCAACGCTACGCTTACCTAACACAGAAATCACAGTTTTGACATGTTTTTCGGTTGTTTCAGGTGTTATGTTTGTCCGATCTAAAAGAGGCAACTTAAATCTATGCATAAACGGATTTCAGTTTTGTAAGCAGAGGAAACATGGTTTCAAAACCCGATGGCAGTGTTCCACACACACGTGTAAAGGATGTATCGCTCATGTGCACACCGCAGAAGACGACAGTAACATACGAATACTAAAAGTTAATTTAAATCATAACCATCCAAGAATATACAATATTTGAAGTTTTTTCTGCGCAGGTGTGACTATAATGTCATATTTTATTTTATAATTTCATAAAAACTTCACCCCGACTGTATTCGGTTAGGGGTTTTTTTTTGGGAATTCTTTGCTTAGTACATCTCTACGCACCAAGACAATTATATTTCAACTCTCTATGGCCAGTGGTTTAGGCTGTGCGTTGTCTATATATCAGTCAAGATAAAGATACTTATAATTGGTATAGACCGATATATAGATTTTTATGGGATAAGATATAATGTAATGTACCTTCTAAATTATATTAGTTATGCGTTTCAACAATTTTCATATTCAGAAAATATTGCCACGAAGAAATGAAAAAAATGTATATGAAAAGATGTTTTTTTGCAGCACGAAAATATGCAACTTCAGCCTCAGGCTTAGTTGCTTAGAACAACACTAGAGACACTACTACTATTCTATGTTACTATAAATAGAACGACAGTAAGTCGCAGTGTTTAGTTATGATTCTTCTTTGTCTAAAAATATTAAAAAAATATGGGCCTATGTCTAGCAGTGGACTTCTTCAGGCAAATGATAATACATAGATTTACAAATGGTACTTTTTCATACGCTGGCTGCAGAGATACTGTTTAGTTTAATCAAATTTTTTTTTACCCTTTATTACAATGAGAGGCAAAATTTTGGCAAGCAAGCTTCATCTGAACTATATTTGTTTTTTATTCAACTTGCTAAAAGAACAAGCAGATGGCCCAGCTGATGTTGAGTGGTTACCATCGCCTATAAAAAGTATCGCCTCGTAGTTCGCACTCGGTAAGAACGTGTCCTACGATGCACTTCTTTGCGTCCATCAACCTGAGGCATACATCTGTTAGGTCTCATGTGCCTGTAATTTCACCGGCACCCACACCCTTCAAACCGGAACACAGCAAGCTGCTTTGCGGCAGAAATAGGCAAGGTGGTAGTACTTCCCCGGACGAGCCCTCACAAAGAGCTCAGCTGCTATCAGGGCTATCAACCTGAATGATATCACTGCTGGAAATAGATCTCTTCTATATTTGGGTGGCAATTTTTACTGTTGTATTGATGTACAGCACTCGGGAGAAGATGCCCATTTTATTCTGTAGTGTATTTCATTGGTCTTAAGGCGTCCACGAAAAGTCATAAAGAGGCTTTTTGGGCCGGAACCACCACAGCTAATCCTAGTGACTAAGTCTACTATAAATAATTTCAGATGCAAGAGCCCTTGCCCTGATGTAAAATATGATTTTTTTCTTTTTTACTGGTATAATTTTAGTTGCTTGTCTAAATAGTAATGCTACTTTTTTGTAAAATTTTGGTAACTATGTTTTTTTATTTTCTTTAATTTTGCTTCGTATTTTTTCGTGTTTAATGTATTTTTTAAATAAACATGCTGATAACATAAACAGATTTTATTCTCTTAGATTCTTTTTTTGTTATTTTTATACGAAATTCAATCCCAGAACTAGAGGGGTTGAATTTCAGGAATTCCTTTCTTAGTACCTATACGTTACTACAACCAATATCCTGAAAATGTAATGTTCAAAGATTCGATTTTTCTATTCGAAAACTGTATGTGCGCATTACCAGTGTTCTCTAACGGTAAAGTAAACTATGCTAGGCTGAAAATTCGAGCTCGAATTTTCAGCCTAGCATAGTTTACTTTACAAACCGAAATATGGTATCCGGAAAACGAAAAAAACTCAGAATTCGCCTACTGAGCTGTGAGGACAGTCAATAGCCAGCCGATGAGTAGTTAAAGAACATTTCTGTTTTGAGAAGTGCGTTGAAATAAATAAGAAAAAGATAGTATCCTTTCTATTTTTCAGGTCCAATGTTCGTTCATTCCAAGCGTGGTAGACTAAACATCAAGATTTCGAGGTACAAATTTAGCAAGCAACGTATGCAGGGGAGCAAGGTGCGATGGCAATGCACGCAAGCTGGACGCGCTTGCAGAGCCTTTATTTACACCCTAGATAACTCTATCCTTAAAATTAATAATAATCATAACCATTAGAGTATTCAAATTCAGGCAGTGGTGCGAAAATTACTATAGTATTATTGAAATCTAGTCTGGAATGGCGGTTAATGGGCAAGGAGAGAGTGACTACAAAACCTGATCGCTCTTGGGGAGGGCTCGGACGCGACGGTTGGTTAGGTTAAGAGCACTTATCGAAACTCTATACAATATCCACTCAAAAAATGAGCTCGCTAAAAAAAGTTTGCGCAACTCAGAATATATGCTCTCTTTACTTAAAAATGAAGTTCAAATTGTTTCGGTAAAATAAATATGCGAAGCGCATTGTTTAGAAATTACTTAGCTTTCTTTGTAAGTTTTTTCATGTGCTTGACTAGTAAATTTTTGTTGTTACGCAATAATAATATTTTTATCGAAGTTGTATATTTATTCCCCACTAGAAAACTTAAACCACGTAAAGTTATTTTTATACAAACTTCAACCCCCGTTGCACCTGATGTCAAGTGGTAATCATAATTTATAACAAAGCACCGCCTGGCAGGCCACGCATTTTAGGCACGTGCCCCACGAGAAAAAAACGCCACTTTTTGTGCGTTTTTCCATGTTTTAGTATCAATATCGACAATACACTATAAAATAAACATGAGCACTTATTATCTTATCGCGTAAAAACGACAAAACAGCAATCTACAAGAAATCGCGATCAGCTAACCGGTGCATGCTGTCGCGGTCGCCGCCACCGCACGTTCGTTGACCACTGTACGGAATACATCGTTGGTTGATAAATTGGAATTTCATCAAAATAATACGTACTTCCCTGAAAATTCAAGTCTCTACGAGCACACAACTTGTGCGTTGTCTTTATGTTAGTCAGTCAGTCAGGACAAAGAGACTTGTAATTATTTATTTATCATTATTTTCATCATATTTCAGAACCAAGATTGGTATACACTCGTCAAGGTAAACCAGCTCTCTACTTTAATGGATTCAGATACTTGAGGCATCGCGTCACACCCAATAGAACTCGTTGGAGATGTACACAAGAATACTGGGGCTGTACAGCTGCTTTACACACAAATAGCGTGCAAGATATTAATTCTCGTATAGTTGTAGTAAAACATAATAATAAACATAATCATAGCATCGATCCTAGAGAAGCGACAAAAGCGGGAGTAATAAAGTTGAATGTAGCTTCCAGTTGGGATTATGGCGATAGTGAAGAAGCTTAACAGGCAAGAAACTTAACCAAAGAAGGACTCTTTTTCTCAAACAAACAAGCAGAGATTTTATAACTTTTTGATAAAACAAACAGTGATGTCACCTATAAGCAAAGCATTACTTTGCAAGACACATTCTTAGTGTTCCGTACACTAAGGGTAAAACGGGACCCTATTACTAAGACTCCGCTGTCTGTCTGTCTGTCTGTCCGTGTGTCACCAGGCTGTATCTCATGAACCGTGATAGTTAGTGTTGAAATTTTCACAGATGATTCTGTGTGTATTTCTGTTGCCGCTATATCAACAAATTCTAAGAAATAGAATAAAATAAATATTTAAGGGGGCTCTCATACAACAAACGTGATTTCTTTTGCCGTTTTTACTACAGATAGTGGTACGGAAACCTTCGTGCGCGAGTCCGACTCGCACTAGGCTGGTTTTTTAAAGAATGTGTCTTTCGGTCTTCAGCCTGAGGTAAACCATGTGCCTGTAATTTCACCGCCTTCGTTTGGGCAGGTGCCCCTTCAAACCGAAATACAGTGACGCTGTTTGGCGACAGAGATAGATGTGTTAGCAGTACTTTTCTGGACGTCTTTTTCAACCACGAACGTAACGTGCTTGGGGATGCAAGTCGTGAAACTATTTTTGCTTATTTGTTTCATCTTATTTGTCGGTGAGAGTAACATAAATTACGAATATCGCTTAGAAGGTACTCAGCATGTTTGGTTGAAAATAAATATATTATCATTTAGTCATTCAATTTATAATTATTTATAATATTTTAGTTTAAAATTTAATTAAACGACATTTGTTGAATTAGTAATTTTATTCTCGATTTTTATATACATTTTATTGATGGAACGATCGGCTGACTCATGTAATCATCTAATAAAATATCGTAGGTCTCGCACGTTATGATCCTGCTCTTAGATGTCAGAGCTTTGCGTCCAACTTGAGGCATACCATACAGATATACCATACATAGACTTGTAATTTAAACGGCGCCAAGCAGCATTGATTTGTGTGATTCAATCATGATGATAATCATTATAGCTTCGTTGAAATAATGACAACCTAGCTTCTACCTAGACTACTAAACTAACTACCTAGTGTAGGCTATAGGTAGTGGGTTCGATCCCCACCGAAACCTAATATATGTGTGATGAACATAGATGTTTGTTCTGTGTGTGGGTGATTTATTGTATTCTGAGTGTGTATTTACCAAAAAAGTATTTATTTAAGTATTATATCAGTCATCTGGTTTCCATAGTACAAGCTATGCTTAGTTTGGGGCTAGATGATGTAGTGTAAAAAAGGTCACAAATATTTATTATTATAGATCTTAAACCTATTAAGTGTTAGCTCTCAATTGTCATGTGTTTCTCATTTTTAAAATATTTTTTTACAGCCCCTTTATTTTTACGCACGATGCAAGGTAAACTAGCTATTGGAATCTCTGGATACAGATTCGTGAAACACAGGAAGCAAGGACCGAAAATCCGTTGGCAATGTGCAAAATCTCCTGTAATCGGGTGTCGTGCGTCCCTGTATACGTGTGACGTCAATAATCAATTAACAATAACAAAATTTGTAAATAAACATAACCACTAGTTAAGGCTTAAATGTACCTAGTTATTTATGTAGATCGTCAACAGCCAATAGTGTATCAATATATATTTATTTTTGGAAGACTTACAGCACTTTTAAGCATTATTATTATAGCTAGTCTAGAAATTAAAGGCTAATATTAAAATGATAATATGAGGAAGTAGGTATTTATTTTGAATGATTCCCTCTGCGTCGCTTTGCCACTACGTCGCTTCTTGGCTCGCTCGCCTCTAGGTCATCGGTACAGCCGTCTCGAAATTTGAATTTCACGTTTTCCGTGGATTGTACGTACGTTAGTTGCGACAATATCTAGATAGTATCTAGCCCATACATGTAAGAACTAGGAAAATAGTTTTTTTAAGTTCCTTTGGTAATATTGAAACCCATCTAACATACATAGATTATAATTTTGACCGATTATAATATTGAGAAGAAGAAGTATATTAGGGTACTTTATTTATAGAAAAATATATAGAAAAGTTAATTTTCTAAAAATTATTTACACATTGTTTTGTTTATGAATGCTATTTTATTTATAAGTTTGTAGGTAATAAAATTTTTTTATGTTCTTTTGTAATGTTAGATTGTAATAAATAGCTGTATTTACTGTGATTTTATCTGTCAAATAAATATTTTAAAACGATTAAGTATCTTGATTTTGAAGATTGAGTGTACTTTTGCGAATAGCGATGCTGAGGCAATAATTAGCATAATATTAAATTAGCATTACAAAAGTTATTCATGAGCGACGCGGTGGCAAAACGACGCAGAGGAAACCATTCGACGATTTGTCAGTTATCCATCAACCTTGTAAAAGCATAGTACCGTATTGTGATAAAGTGGATTGTCTTTGCCATTTCGTGCGTATTTATAAGTGGTCGTGGATTATTTATACGAAATACGTACCTACTACTGTTCCAGTAATAATTTTACTACCTCTTTATAATTTTATTTATCTCAATTGAACTTTATTTCTTTAACAGGAAAAGAAGTATACCAGATGGGTACGATCTGGGTGACGATGGGTCTTGATCAACAAAATGTTAGCAACACCCAAAATAATAGCCGAGACACACAACCAGAACCTGAATTACTATTAGATCCTGAGCAACTTTCTAACAGTCCCCAAAATAATATCCAAGACAATCAGGATCCTGAACCTAATGCTCACTTGGTTAGAAGCTTCTGTTTCATTGACAGCAAAAATGGCGGAAGAATAATACTGAAGAATGGATATCGATATCGTATAAATAAAAAAAATAAAAGCGGCACTTCAGTTTGGCGATGCACGAGTCAAAATTGCAATGCATCACTAATGTTACATGAAAATGAAATTAATGTTGTAAAAGAAAATATCCATCAATGTTTACCAGATTACAAAAATGCAAAATATGAAAAAATACTTCAGCAATGTAAAAAAAACGTCCAAACAAATCTGAAACCCATTCCCCAATTATTTGAAGAAGCAATGAAAGATCTGAAAGAAAAAGATTACGTTGATCATATACCGAAATTACAATCGGTGCAAAGCATGCTGTACAGATCACGAAATAAATTTTTAAATGTTCAAAAGACTGCTTTTAAAAATTTGGAGGACGTGGTGATTCCGGAAAAAATCGGCAAAGATTTTTTAATTGTTGACAGTGGAGGGAAAGATAAGATTTTGATTTTTATGTTGGATGAATGCAAAGATGCTTTGAAAGGGATCACTCAGTACTTTGTTGATGGAACATTTTATTCAGTATCCTCACCATTTTATCAAGTGTACACCATCCACGCTGACATTGGTAGTACTGCAGACAAAACTATACATGTACCGGTTATATTTGCCATATTACCAAATAAAACACATCAGACCTATCAGAAAATGTTTCAGCTGATTAAAGAAAACATCCCCGAGTATCAACCTACTAAATTGAAAATAGATTTTGAAGTTGGAGCTATCGATGCCTTTAAAGAAGTGTTTCCACATACTGAAGTCAGTGGATGCTTTTTTCACTTCACCAAAGCATTATGGAAAAAAGGAAAAGATATAGAGCTAGTCGACACGTCAGGCGGGAAAAAATATATCGCAATGTGTGCAGCTATAGCTCACCTACCGAAGGAAAATATTCCAGAAGCATGGGCTTCATTGTTAGAAAATTCACCTGAAGGAGAGGAAGCAAAACTATTCAATGAATATATGACGGCCCAATGGATGAACAAAAACTACAATTTGTTTTGTTGCTACAAGGAACGCCATAGAACAACAAACCCTGTAGAAGGGTGGCACAACAGGCTGAATAGAAAACTGAATAAAAACCCATCAATATTTTACCTTATCACCATTCTCAGAAATGAAGCAAAAGAAAGCATGCTTAAAATAAAACAAACTAGTACCTATAGTGAAAAACAAAAACTAAGAAAAAAGATTTGCTTGGTGATTGACAATCGCTTTAACGAAATTGTGGAAGATTTTACAGACGGAAAAATTAATATACAAACTTGTCTACAGAGGCTTTCATCGGTAAAATTTTAATGCAAAACAAAATGTTGTAGTGGTAAGTCTATTTTATTTATTGTATAAAACTTTAATAATTTCTCATTTCTTTCAATTTGGAAAATAAACATTTGTATTTGTATAATATTGAGAGGAAGAAGTAGGTACTTGTAGGTAGGGATAGGTACTTGTCTACTTATTCATCATTTTGTGTGTGTTGGACACCAAGTTGACGAAACACATCATATATTAGGTGCGCGGGACTTAACCTAGCAGTTTTGTTATTTTTAAATTGTTTTATTTCCGTGTTTTTCTGTGTAGTCTTGATGGTTTACCTTTGTGGATTTTGTGAATAAACGTTTTAATATTAATTGGTCACTAGTCGCGAAGTCTTTGACTATTGACAAAACTATTGATAATAAAAGTTGCCACCACTAATTGCAAATTACCCGAAACGTCAGGAAAATAATTAAAAAAGGCAATACCCGTGTAATATGAGTTAATAAATATAATAAGTTCAATATTATAATAATCAGTCATAAAAATATTAATATAGTCATAGAAATTTATCTGTTCAATATTACCATTAAATTATATTGTGTTCTCGTGCTTTGACTTGTTTTGTACAATTTTTCAATAAATTTTTTCTAGTACTCAGGAAAAGTATTAAAACTTTGTTAAAATCGAATACATCGCATATAATTATTAAATTATGTACAGAATTTTTAAAGTTATGAGTTAATAAATATACTAAGTTCAATATCATAATAATTAGTCGTAAAAATATTCATAGAAATTTATCTGTTCAATATTATAATAAAATTATATTGTGTCCGTGCTTTGACTTAAGCTTTATAAAATTGGTTATCAGTATTAAAATGGTTATTGATGTTATAACATCCGCCCAATCATAAAAAACCCTTAAAATATTGTATAAGTTAAGCTAAGTTTTAAATAACTATTTCCTGCATGTTTTATTATTTCAGAGGCGTATTACCTAGAGTCTAAAAGAGGTCAGTTAGTTATTGGTTTGGCTGGACACCGGTATACGAAACATGTGAAGTTAAAAACTAAGACACGTTGGAGATGTGCCCATGCACCGCATGGCTGCCGTGCTGTACTTTACACTTTAGACAAAGGCGTCAGTCAAGAGATCGTAATAATCAGTCATAAAAATATCCATAGCTGCTGGTGATTTTTACAAGTTAATATAAGTATAGAATTAAATTATTTGGTGTAAGTACCTGTGCTTTGATTTGTTTTGTACATTTTTCAACCTTTTTAGTCCCTACTACTCGGGAAAAGTATGGATAGATAGATGATAGCATTTTATTGTACTAAAGGATGCATCATAAAGATAAATACGACCGAAGTGGCGCGGCGGGCGAATGTCTGCCTGTGACGCAGGAGGTTGTGGGTTCAATTTCCGCCTTAGTATAAATGTTTGTACGATCTGCAAATATTTATTCCGGGTGTTCTGGGTGTTTTCTATACATGTATTTTAGTTGCAAATAAGCATAATATAAACAGTAGTAGCATTGTTAAATTGTTTATTGGTATTAAATGGTTATTGATTAATAGCTTCCACCCGCTTATAAAATAACTTTCTTTAAACTAAAGAACGTAAACCTGTTTTGTAACAATCGGAATACATCCCAAATAACTACATACTAATATGAAATACTCTAGATAACTACATAAGTTATGTAGAGTCTTTCAAAATCGTCCTCGTAGCGGCGTTGTTAAATTGGCTACAGATATTATATATGTTACTCCGCTCATTTTATTTCTATAAAATGTATGGACTTTAAATGACTATTTTTTATTATTTCAGACGCGCGTTACGTACATTCTAAGACAGTTCAGCTAGTTATCAGTTTAGGCGGTTATAGATATACAAAGGGAAGAAAAATACGTTGGAGATGTGATAATACATCGCATAGCTGCCATGTTTAGTAGTAGTAGAGCTCTTAGTGAAGGGCTCGTCCGGGGAAGTACTACCACCGCGCCTATTTCTGCCGCCAATCTGCCGCTTTGCTTTGGCCTTATTTACAAGCTACGTTTCACTGGTAACACGTACTAATTATAAAGTCTTTAAGGCTTTGCGATATCCGTGACGCGAAGATGTGACATAATTTCACAATGACCGATGAATGAGATGTGAGTTCGGCTGACCTCTTTGTCTTTCTGAATACACGGTAGTAAACGGTAAGCGTTATTTCAAACTTCAAGATTCCAACGTACAAAGAAAAACTACTTAAAATATATTATTTTATTTCAGAGGCGCGTTACCTACTTTCTAAAAGAGGGCAACTAGTTATTTGGTTAGCTGGTTACAGATATATGAAACAGGCAAATCACGGATTTAAAACACTTTGGAGATGTGATAAGGTTCACCGCGGCTGTCGCGCTAACCTCTACACGTTAGTTGAAAACAAAAGTTGTGGAATCACTATAATCAGTCATAAAAATACTCATAACCATTGAACACAAGAATAAAATAGCGTTCTTAAATTAATTTATTTTAGGTTTCTTACCTTTTAAGAAAATTTGATACTCTTACAGGATCATCCTTTTATTTAAACTTTTTTAAACATTGGATTAGGAGGATAGTTTGCTCTCGACAAAATGTCTGAAAATGCAGCGAGTGTAATCGCAGAATCTTATCAGAATCGCTTGGAGAACCGACTGCCCCTGGGTTATAAAGGTTTGGATTGAAAGCTCGTGTTTATATACTGCTGGGTACTTATGTGCTATGTGTTTTCAGATGTCATGGATCCGAAAAAGTTCCGTTACTTTGACCATATCATCATTCCAGATTATCCCAATGATAGTACCGATGATGATCTCTCTGATGATGACCAATTAGTTAGATGTGAAAGGCATCGACCACCAGTTGTAATACCAGAGACATCTGATGAATTTAATTCCGAAGATGTTCCACTATTACAAATTCCTGCAAGTTCAAAAGCTACTAATAATGAGAAACCTAGGTGGAGAGATGGTTTTCTAGAGAAAATTGAGTCTGATATTGAATTTTCTGGTGACACAAGCTTACCTGCGCACATAATGGAATTGGAAACACCGTTACAATTTTTTAAATATTTATTTACTGATACTATGTTTCAACATATTACACAAGAAACCCTTAGATATGCGTCTGAAAAGCATCCTGAAAAGTTGGTATGCATAACAGAAAAAGATATTGAACAATTTGTTGGTATATGTCTGATGATGTCGGTTATTAAACTGCCTGTCACCAGAGACTATTGGAGTCCAGTGTTGGGCCATCCAAAAATAAATACAATAATGTCCTGTAACCGTTTTGACGAAATAAAACGTTTCATTCATTTTAACGAGAATTCAACTCGAATTCCCAGTGGCCGACCCGGCTATGATCCGGTCCATAAACTTCGACCACTTCTCGATCAAGTTTGAGATAGGTTATTGACAATCCCTAAAGAACAGTATATGGCTGTTGATGAACAAATAATATCGACAAAAAGTAGGTCATCCACCAAGGTCAACCTGAAAAGAAACCCCAAATGGGGATATAAAAATTTCGTTCTTAGAGGAATTTCTGGTTTCTGCTACGACTTTGAATTGGATCCTAGTGCACATGTACCAGAAACTGCTGCTGATAATTTACCTAATCTGAGCATTTTAAGTAATGTGGTCGTGAGGCTTGCAAGGACTATCCCTGAAAACCAAAACTTTAGTCTCTTTTTCGACGTTTGGTCCACGTCCTTACCGCTCTTGGTATATTTATCAAAAAAGGGGATTTTGCCACTAGGCACAATCAAAGCCAATCGTGTATCTGGTTACAAAGTTCCCCTAGAATTGAAGAATAAAGGAAGAGGTGCTGTTGTTGAAAAGCTGACAACTATAGAAAATATTGACATTTCTGTAACGACGTGGTACAACGACAAAGTTGTAAATTTAGCGTCAGCCTACGTCGGTAGCCAACCTATGACTGAAGTAAGACTTTACAACAAAAAACAAAAAGTCTACGAATCAGTGCCCTGTCCAAAAGCGGTAACTACCTACAACATACATAAAGGTGGAATGAATCTAGATGCACTGCTGGGTTACTATAGAATTCAAATCAGAACGAAAAAGTTCTACCATCAGATCTTTTTTCATCTTATAGACATGACGATAGTCAATACTTGGCTTTTGTATAAGCGCAGATATGATAACGCCAGTGCATCACTACCCCTGAGTAAGTTCAAGGTAGCAGTTGCTGAAGGCCTAAATATGGCCAATAAATCCACTTCAAGTGACAAAAGTGGACTTCTCTCAAATGTTGTAGAACATGCAATCCATGAAAAGAGATCTAGAGGAGCATTTTCAATTATGCCGTCTCAGGATGTTCGTCTGGACCAGCTGGACCACTTGCCTATCTGGTCATCAAGGCTGCGCTGTAAGCTACCAAATTGTACAAGTCAATCTTTAGTTCAATGTAAAAAATGCAAGGTCCACTTATGCCTAAACGAAAAAAGAAACTGTTTCCTACTGTTCCATACAAACTAATGAACACTCTTTCAATTTGAGTCTATCATAAGTCAAAGTAAAAAAAATATACTGTGTTGTTTTTCTTTCTTAATATTATGTTAAAATAACTATCGAGGTCTACCGCAATGACGGCTCTATCGTGCATAATACACGGCTTGTCTTTATTTCGGATATAAAAAGTTTAATATATTTCAGAGCCACGATACATACGCTCTTCGCATGGCAACGTAGTAATCACTATATCTGGCTACAGGTTCTCAAAGCATGAAAAAAACGGATCTAAAATCCGCTGGAGATGCACTAAAGCATCACGGGGTTGCCGTGCATCACTTCACACTTACGATAACGATAACTTTCAGGAAATCATAATACTAAGTCACAAAAATATTCATAATCATTAAACGTGATCTGGGTATTACGATTGTTAATTAATACTTTGTTATGGTTACATTTGACTAATTAAAGAAAATAATTAAGCATATAGAATAATGAACATTTTCATTTACGAGTTTGTTCATTCGGTTTTATGTTTTTGTTTCATTCGGTTTCTCGCAGGTCACGCACGTTAAAACTTTGCACTGCCATACATCCATTAACTCTATGTTTGTAGATTTTTAGCCTCGTGCTTGTAGGTTCAACGGCATCCACTCCATTTAAACCGGAACACACCAGTACTGCTTCGCGGCAAAACATTAATGGTTGTACTACTTCCCTGAACGAGTCCTACTACTACTTATCTTGTTTTGAAAATGAAACTAGGATAATACCTATCGATTTCGTTTTCAAAACTCATTTACAGTAGGCACACAAAAAGTACGAAAGAGAGACTAAGAACGAGTTCGTTCGTTGCCAATATTTATTCATATATTATTTTTTTCGCGTTATCCTTATAATCAAATAATTGTTGTTTCTTAAATATTAAAAGAAGTGTTTCTTACATAACCTTGTTTTATTATCACCGATCTGTCCTAATTGTATAATAGCAATGATAAGAATGGTTTTTATTGACACAATACATTACAGTTTCACAAGTTTTAAATCCATAGGCTCCTGAACTAGTAAAACGCTGTGTTTCAGGAGCCAGTTGCTTCTTCCATATTATAGAGCAGTCATTTATGTGAGCAGGAAAATATAAATATATCCAGTTCAAAATAAAAAATCTTAAATTTCTGCTGTTTTTTTTTCATACAACTTGTTGATGGAATAAGCAGATGGCCCACCTGATGTTAAGTGGTTACCATCACCTATAACAAAGCATTGCCTCGTAGGTCACGCTCGTACCTACCTAATTATGTACTAATTAACACTAAGAGATCTGTTCCCGCTAAGCATGCTAAATGTGTTAACTGTTTCCGACCGTTACACCGGGAACACAATTCAAATGTTTTTTTATACTTGTACTACCTTTTTGAAACGTCAGAGAATTATAAGCATTTTGTAAAACGAACAACGTTTTCTATTTTCTAAACCCAGAAGCTAAGGGGATATCTACCGTGCCTGTGAATTAAAGCCGTATAGCTGTTTCTGTTTTTAGATCAATAGTTATTCTTATTTTTACAGGGCCAGTGTTTAGCAAAACATCTCGCGGCAACATCAGGATTTGTGTAGGAGGGTACACGTTTACCAAACAGTTGACCAGAGGATTTAAGACTCGTTGGCGATGCAAAAAACATGGCTTGTATGGATGTAAAGCATCTCTTTACACTATACACGATGAAAAGATTGATTGTAAAATAATCAAATCTAATGATAAGCATAATCATTAACTGTTATTGTGTATTGTTATTTATCGAATTACGATACATCATGAATATAAATCTATGATAAATAAAAATGGTTTTTTTTAGTAAGTTTTATTTACAATGCAACCATAATTCTTCTAATATTTTAATCAAATCACCATCATAATCATTAGTACAGATGAAGTTTGCTACTGGATATAAGGTATCCAACTATAGACGTTTTTAGCAAAAACAATTTGGAATCTTTTTCATCCGCAATGCTATCGGTTAACTTGAGGACGTATTACGTTTTCGCTACGTTTTCCGGTGGTTTCCATTCGAGTATTGTTCTCCAGGGGTTGTTGGTTTTACTAAACCAAAACAGAGCGTTTCAATCATAACATGTTTTTTTACTATCTACTATTGTTGGTTACTATCGCCTATAACAAAGTTTTCTTCGCAGGTCATTCTAGTTAGGAACGTAGGCATGGTTAAGCCTCATGTACCTGTAATTCAATTAGTGGATCATATTTTAAATAAATACATTATTTTAAACAAAAACTTAATTTCCAAAATTACGTCCTTTTTGCAGAGCTAGTGTTTAGCAAAACCAGTCGCGGTAACACCAAGATCGCTGTAGGAGGGTACACATTTACCAAACAAAGGACTGTAGGGTTGAAAAGCCGTTGGCGATGCGGGAAACACCGCTCTGTCTCATGCAGCGCGTTCCTCTACACTATTGGCGATAACTACTATTGTAAAATAATAAAATCTTATAATGAGCATAACCATTCGTTATAGATTAACTACTTACTTACTTTTACTTTTTTAGTTGAACGTTTGTCAATAAAGTTGCATATAATACATATTATGTTTGTTTGTGGCAGTTAGTGTGCGGTAAATAGCTCGGAGAACAGATGCGCCGTTAGGGCAGTAAGCTCTCAAGTGGAATAAAATACCATCTTTCTGCTCTTATTCCATGCTTAGTGAGATTGGTTCAACAGGTTTTCTTCTCTCACTCCCTTCTATCAGTCATTAACTCGGTGTTCACTTCCTTCTTACTCGTATCGTATCGAATTTTTACTTTTATGACATCCATAGCTAACACTCTTCTCATAATATGGCTTTCTTCCCTGCGCATATGCCCATACTACGCTATCCTATTAGCTCTCACTATCTTCACTGCCAGTGCCTCTACTTAATGGCACTGACTACTTTTAAACTTCCGTTTATATTACTGTTTTTCTTTTTTTAATCATCCTTGTCCTTGTCACTCCTCACATTCATTTCAACATTTACATTTCTGATCTCATCCGTTCCGTGGGTGGCCACTCTCTCAAAAAAGAACACAAAAGTGGCAGCGGCAGTGGCATGGAAAGTCAGCTGTTTAGATTCTTACGCAGCAGCGTAATTGGCCAAGGAAGTGTGCTCACTTCCCTTGAGTATAATCGTTCTAATATGATCTTCAATCTTAAGTTTTATCTACTTTTCTCTTAAATTTTAAAGGCAAGCGACCACTGAGACCCGTCGCCATTTTATACATATTTGCATTTTTCGAGTACCTAAAACATCATAGTATTATATAAGCAAATACCAATTTTTCACAATATTTACAAATAGTACTATTACTCATACTTATTTTACAGAGCCAGTGTTTGGTAAAACTTCTCGTGGTAACACCACGATATGTGTAGGAAATTACACATTTACCAGACAGAGGAGCAAAGGGATGAAAAGTCGTTGGCGATGCATAAAACACAGCTCCATCGGTTGTAGCGCGTTTCTACACACATTAAACGATGAAAATAATGATTGCTTAATAGTTAAATCGAATTATAACCATAACCACTAACATATACAATATAAGATACATTTCATTTTTGTATCATGGTAACCATCACCTATGACAAAGCGTTACCTTGCAGGTTACGTCACGCACGTTTGTCTTGGTGCGTAAGTAAGGATTTCCTGAAATTCAACCCCTGTACGGATACAGCGGGGCTTGAAGTTTGTGTGAAAATAAATTCACGTAGATGAAGTTACGCGCGTCTTGCTAATTATATATATATAATGATATAGGCGCCGGATTTTTAAATACAAAAAAAAACGGTAGAGCCGTAAGTTCGTTGCCTGTTCTAAGTTTTTTACAAAGTAATTTCATTGTGAATAAAGACAGTTTTGATTTTGACCTGTGTCAGTGGTGTCAATTGTATTATGAACTATCTCTTTTTTTTATAATGTTATACTTGAAAACACTATAGGATTGTTTTTTTCAAAAAAATAGAAATAGAGAAACAGGAGTGAGACAACAATATATTCTGTTACAAAATCAAATTTTATTTTATTTGTGTAACCTCTACACCATCAAATTATTAGACGGCACGGCTTAGTATCAATCATACATAGCTGGTTGGTATTCCACCCATTCGCACTATGAACCACTAAGGAATGGAACTCATTGATGTCGCCTGTTTTCCTGACCACTACAATGTTAGCTACATTGTAGTGGTCAGGAAAAACAACAATTTTAAAGCACAGTGAATAGTGGTCTTCTAGACCGTCTTGATACATTGTTGGCTTCATCATCATCAAAAATATTAATAGTAATAGCTCTAATTGATAAACTGATAGATACATAAGCTCTTTGCTCTTCGTAGTCTCAAGCTCAAGCATGAATGCATTATGTTCTGTATATACTTTATTTATTATTTGTTGTACTGACTCAGTTTTGTTTCCAGGTATTGTGTTCACTAAATCGCTACAAGGATACCCAATCATCATGGCATCTGGGTTTAGATTTCGGAAGAATCAGATCCAGTCTGGTAAAGTTCATTGGCGCTGCTCCACGCGCAGTCAAGGTTGCCGTGCTGTTATACACACAGTTGGCGATGCTATAGTCAAGATTTATAATGTACATAACCATTCTTTGCCAATTAAACTTAGTCGTAAGTAACTTTATAATATTATGTAAGATGCATATTATGATAATGTAGAGTTGAAAAGTTTTAGTAGTATTGGTAAATTTTGGTAGAAATTGTTACTTTTGGTATTAATCTCTCCTTTTGTATGTATTTGGTGCAAAAACGCGTTTTCATAGTGTATTAACATTTGTTTTTTATAATGCCTAGGTATAGTGCCTATAATGCGAGAAAATTACTCAATATATTCGATTTAATCTACTTATAGGTTCACATGGCAAATTTATGTTAATGTTAAGAATCTCTTCGTGTTATTAAAACAGGAAACTGTTCTGAATAAATGAATGTTATATTTGATATATAATACATATAACCTTGCTAAAATAATGTTAAATCTTTAGCAGTTGGGTCACATGGTGGGTTTATGACTGAAAGCTTAATGGCTAATCAACGTTTTTTATGTAAAAGGTTTTTGACTGTGGTCCCGTTGGACAATCGTCACCATTAACTATATACACAAGACTTTATTATATACCATGATGATTTTTTATTATAATCTTGAAGCAATTTATGCCCCTATGCGGCGAATCGTCAGAAAGTAGCTCATTCCTCAGTTCCTTATATCTGTCAAGATACACTGCCATGAAATATTTCTACTATATACATATATAAAATAAGAGCCGGGTAGTTTAAATTAAAAGTTAATCTGTGTTTAGTGTTAGTGATAAATTATTTAGCAATGAGAAAAATGCCTATCGCTAGAATGGCAGCTGTAACTAAGCGTGTTTAAAAGTTATACAGGGTGGAAATATGAATTATGGCGACTATAATTTTTTCATCCTGTCAGCTTAATTTCTTGATAAATTCGCAACATATTTACAACAGTGGATAAAGATCGTAAATAACGTTTTTCTGTAACTACATAAGTTTAAATAGCCGCCATACCATCTCATCTCAAATTTCCACCCTGTATAAGGTAGAGTTTCGTATTTTCGAGTGTTTTATTATAATACTCGTAAGTTCCTAAGTAATCCAGTATTTCGATTGATGTATTAAATTATCTGAATTTGTAAAAAATACTGAAATATAGTTGTTAGGTCCCTTCAGGCATTACTGGTTTATTGTCAATTTAAAGTTTAATTAAACATTGATGTATACCTATAAAACTATTAAATTATCATTTAAAATGTAACTTTCATCTTTATAAGTGTTAAATTAAATAAAATATTCATAAAAACATAAAATTGATAAAAATTTACAAAAAAATAATAAAACATAAAAAACTTCCACGTAGAAAGGGAAATTGAAAAAACTTGGGGAATTGGGTGTGGGTGCCGGTGAAATTACAGGCACATGAGGCCTAACACCTGTATGCCTCAGGTTGATGGACGCTGAGTAGTGCATCGTCGGTGACGTTCCTTACGAGCGTGACCTACGAGGCAATGCTTAGTTATCGGTGTAACCACATAACATCAGGTGGGCCATCTGCTTGTTTCATCAACAAGTTGTATAAAAAAAAAACCTTGGGATAGATTTAGATCATAATAAGTAGTGGGTAGCTTTAATTACTAAGAGTCAACGCTGACTTGAACTGGTCTGTAGTTTTCACTGATTAATAAATGTAGACTTAGCATTTATCGTGCAACTGTGCAAGTGATATTTGTCGATCAGTGCTACCAGACACAATATGAACATAATCTTAAGCCTACATAAAAAATTGTGTGATGGGTATCAGAAATTAAAAGTACACATGCATTAGAAACAAATATTTTTCCCAGAGCAATCATTTCTCCAATTGCGGGAACACTGATTTGTATAAATATTTTTATTAAAAAGACAGTTCGATTATCAATTTAACAAAAATAAAATAATAATAAGCTCGTATAGTCTTCCGATTTGTCTGCGTCATCTATTAGAAAGTAGAATTTCGTGCATTCATTGAATAAATTTGAATATCTTTAGACCGTGATTTTCACTAAAAGTTCCTCGACAGCACGTATAAATAATTGGGAGAAGCGATAGAAAACCCAATTCATAAAATACATTTTTTTTAACAGTTTATAGGTATAGGTTTTTTAACGTTTGACCGCAATCTCCCCTGATGTTAAGTGATGATGCAGTCGACGGTGTAGCACGTTACCTAGAAGATACCTATTCACTCTTCTCTTGAAGACATCCAAATTATACGTGATCGGAAAAACAGACCACGGCAACGAATTCCTACTCACGCGAAATATGGATGCCGTGCTATCATACACACTTTGCACGATATGACCATCCTCAAATGTCATAATTTTCATAATCATTAACAAACAAATTATATTTATATTAACTTATTTTTATATATTTGTTATATTGTATTCTAAGGAACTCTTTACAAAAAAAAATAGATATATACGTATTTTATCATTCATCTGGTTCCCACAGTACAAGGTTTGCTTAGTTTGGCTAAGACTAGACTGTACTACTGACTGACTAGATGATGTTGTTTAAAGAAATGTCCACAAATATTTACTATTTTTATTTATCCTGACTGACTGACTGACTGACATATGCACATCGCACAGCCTAAAGCACTTGTCGTAGAGTCTTGAAATTTTCAAGTTCTCGTCTTGGTAATAAATTATGCTAAGAATTTAATTCCCGAAATCTTTAAACGGGTACAGCGGGGGTCAAGTTTGTATTAAAATAAATTCATTTGAATAAATAACTTCTAGGGTAGATATCTAAAAAGGTTAAATGCATAACAGATACCCACATTTTGCAGTAAGTATTTACATCAAAATAATCACAGTACTATCAGTTATTAGATTCCCATAGTATAAGCTTTGTTAAGTTTGGGGCTATATGACTTGATATGAAATATCTGTTATTAGTTGTTTATTTATTTACAATTTTAAATTAAATGAAATGGTTTAAATTCAAAGAGTTTTAAAATTTTAAACGCTGTATCACAAAACACATTGGCATGCAAATATTGTTGGTCAGGAGGTTGAAGATAAAAGAGACAGTAAGTTCTAAAATGTAGTGATAAATAATAATATAGTTAAAATTAACGCACTATTTGTTATTACAGAAATTGAAATCACTATTTCAAGAAAAGGTGGTACTATAATTATTGTATCAGGATACAAATTCACCAAGAAACAAGTTCGAGGACCCAAAATTCATTGGGCATGTGCAAGTCATGCAAAAAAAAGATGTCGTGCTATCATGCACACTTTGCACGATATGACGGTTCTCAAATGTAAGAATGTTCATAACCACTCATTACCTCAGCTCATTGATACAGAATGATGACGGTATTGACCAAGACGTGACGAATAGACTAAATGCGGGATGGATAACATGAGGACAGGTCTCAGGAACCACGTGTGATCCAAAAATACCACTTAAGAGTACTTTTAAAAATCAGTACAGTAGATCCAGATATTAATTACCCCCTACAACCTCACAAACTTTACCTTTTTATAATATTTGTATAGATTAAAAATATAAATTAATAGATAAGTAGTATTGCTGGCGTCATGATATCAGGATACTGATTCATGAAGAAGCCCGAGAACCCAAGCTCATTGGACATTTTCCACTCATTGGAAAAAAGACTGCGCTATTTTATTAAATTTATTTGATTTAATTATTTTATTTTTTTTATTTATAAACTAGTAGTCCGTCCCGGCTTCACACGGGATTTTAGTAAGGATCCCTAATTTGTTGTTTCGACGAGCGCTCACCAGAACACACTGCTTATAGGAAGCAAAATCTTCCTAAGGATGCTTCGTAGAGAAGCGAAACACGTGTCGATATCCTAGGAAGTGGCGGAATAATAGTCTATTAAATCGTCTATTTTGTAAGTTCTTCAAAATACAAGAGATGTTCTACTTAAAAAATTGATTGATCTTTTTACAGGAATAGAAATTACCATGTCAAAAAAGGGCGGTCCCATTATCGTTATATCAGGTCACAGATTCTTCAAGAAACAAGTCCGAGGAGCTAAAACTCATTGGAAATGTGCCACTCATGAGATTAAAGGCTGCCGCGCTGTCCTACACACTCTGGACGATATGACTATCCTCAAGTGTCATAATTTTCATAACCATTGACAAGTTTAGAAATGAAATAGTATATTTGGAAAAATATTATAATTTTAATTACTTGGACATCTCCCATAACAGTTTGAACACTTTTTGTTTTTGTACCTTAAAAACTGATATGAGTAACAACCATTTTTGATATGCTAGTCAAAACTTTGACCTATTCTTCAAAAGATGAGACTTCTACAACAAATGTCTTAAAATATTACTAGATTAAAAGAATACAATGACAGAATAATAAATTAATTAATTTAATTCTTAATACAGATATAGAAATGAGTAAATCAAAGAAGGGTGGTCCCATCATAGTTATATCGGGATACAGATTCTACAAGAAACAAGTCACAGGAGTTAAAACGCATTGGAAATGTGCCACTCATGAGTTAAAAGGCTGCCGCGCTGTCATACACACTTTAGAAGATATGACGGTACTCAAGTGTCGTAATTCTCATAACCATTGACAATTTTTGAAATTTAATATTCTTTTAATCAGTAACCTCACTCTGTTATTTAAAAATTCAACAAATATGCTGTAGTAAAAGTTCTAAAATATTAATCACACATGTTTTTTTTTCAATTATTATTTAATTAGTGTTATTTTATTAACACACATAAATGAAATATAGAATGCAAAAGCGATACAGCATAAGCACTAATAGGTAGGTAGGTAACATTTGTGAAAGTATTATAATTTTAATTACTTGGACATCTCACATACCTCACAAAATACACTAGCTTGCGAAGTGATTTAGTTGTTACATCTAGGAGCAATAGTAAATTTACAGTTTGAAAACTTTTTGTTTTTGTACCTTAAAAACGGATATGAGTAACAGCCATTTTTGATATGCTAGTCAATACTTTGTTCTATTCTTTAAAAGATGAGACTTCTACAACAAATGTCTTAAAATATTACTAGATTAAAAAAATACAATGATAAAATAATTAATTAATGAATTTTTTTCTTATTACAGATATAGAAATGAGTAAATCAAAGAAGGGTGGTCCAATCATAGTTATATCGGGATACAGATTCTACAAGAAACAAGTCACAGGAGTTAAAACGCATTGGAAATGTGCCACTCATGAATTAAAAGGCTGCCGCGCTGTCATACACACTTTAGAAGATATGACGGTACTCAAGTGTCGTAATTTTCATAACCATTGACAATTTTTTAAATTTAATATTCTATTAATTAGTAGCTTCACTCTGTTATTTTAGAATACAACAAATCTGCTTTAATAAAAGTTCTAAAATATTAATAGCATATGTTTTTTTTCAATTATTAATTAATTATTGTTATTTTATTAACAAACATAAACGAAACATAGAATGCAAAAGCGATGCAACATAAGCACTAATACGTAGGTAGGTAACACCTACTTAAACTATGTAATACAAGTAGGTCCAGGTAGGTAGGTACTTTTCGCAAAGGACAAGGGGCCTCGCAAAGACCTGCCGCCCGGAGCCTCGCAATGGGTAAGGCCGCCGCTGAATTTGCATAAGTTCTCTGCGGTGTGTATGTTTTTTTATACAACTTGTTGATGGAACAAGCAGATGGCCCACCTGATGTTAAGTGGTTACCACATAACATCAAACAAATACACACATAACTCAACAAATTGCACCCGCCTACGTAAACTCGTAAGATATTGTTGCAATAAAAGTTACTTATTATTTCAGAAATAAAAATCTGTAGTTCAAAAAGAGGTAGGACAATCATCGTTGTATCAGGATACAGATTCACAAAGAAACAAGTCCGAGGACCTAAAATTCATTGGGCGTGTTCCAGTCATCGGGATAGAGGCTGTCGCGCTGTTGTACACACTTTGCACGATATGAACGTACTCAAATGTCATAATTTTCATAATCATTGACATAATCTAGTACTAAATTAAATAGCTTATTTGCAAAACCATGGTTACCATATACAAATAACAGAAGGTAATATACATTATAAAAATTTGGTTAGTTTGTACATTATTTAAAGATACGAGAAACGATCAACAAAAGTCTTTTGATAATTTTTTTCTTATTATAGAAATTGTTATTATTATTTTAATTTATTATTATTATTATAGAATTGTTATCAGTAGGGTTGGAATTGTTGTTAGTAGTAGGTAGGTATATGATAAAAAGTGGTATTCTAAAGAAAATGAGTTAAAGTTAGGCACCGATGAGATAAATAAATAAATAAATAAAAACATCGTGAGGAAACTGGTTAGTATTCTAGCACCGGCGATGGGCTTGCAACCTGCCACGTATAGAATACCATCTTCTACAAAATGGGGGTATGTACCAATTGTAATATCTGGACGTATGTACTTCTGACTACCCCCTTATCCCCGAAAAGTCTCGAGTAGGTAGTTAGCACTAAGATATTCGACGGGATAGGTATCTACCGTGCTTGGAGATTAAAGAAGTGATGCTATCTACGTTTTTTTTTCAATTTTATACTTTTACAATGGACTTGTCAAAGTCACGTCTGAATAACTACAGTAAATGTCATCAGATGATAATACAATTGTAATTCACGTTTTATTTGTTATTACAGAAATAATGTACAGTAGATCAAAGAGAGGTGGTCCTATCATCATTGTATCAGGATACAGATTCGCTAAGAACCAAGTCCGAGGACCTAAAACACATTGGAAATGTTCTACCCACAGAACGCGAGGCTGTCGCGCAGTTATACACACTTTGGAAGATATGACTATGGTCAAATGTCATAATTTACATAATCATTGAGTTTATTACATTAATAATTGTTTTTATATAATTAAATAGTTTATTTACGAATAAAGACCGATTTACTATACAAAAATGTTAAAAATTGGTTTATGACTTGTGCGTGGTAATCCACGAATCCTTTAATCTTTTTTCTATCAGTTATATGATTTAAAATACAAAATCTGGATATACTATATTGACTGTAAACTAAAATACAGAATGCATTTATTCAACATTATTTTTATTCCAGAATTTCCAGACACAGAAATCACAATATCAAAACAAGGGAACCCTGTCATTATTGTCTCAGGATTCAGGTTCTCTAAGAACCAAGTTCGAGGAGCTAAGACTCATTGGAGTTGTTCTACTCATAAGAAACGAGGCTGCAAAGCTATATTACACACTCTGCCAGATATGACCATCATAAAGTGTCACAATTTTCATAATCATATATGAGATTTTTTTATGCTACTGTCGGTGGAACAAGCATATGACTCACCTAATGTTAAGTGGTAATCATCACCTATAACAAGACGTTCCCTGGTAGGTCATGAACGTTAGGTACTTACCCTATGAAGCACTACTCTGCTATCACCAACCTGAGACAAACTGGTGCTAAGCCTTATGTGCCTGTAATTTCACCGGCACCCACACCCTTCAAACCGGAACCCAGCAATGCGAGCATCACTGCTTGGCGACAGAAATAGGTTTGACTTAACTACTAGGTTCTCGATTACAATGTCGCGCTTAGGGCGTTTTCAGACTAGCGTATTTTTTTGCGCGTATACGGTCGTTTCAGCATACGCGCTTATACGCGCGCTACATTACGCGCTTCTAAAAACCATACTCGCGTAAACGGGCATATTTCGGCGTGTTCGCTCGAACCGGTGGTGTCGTGTCAGTATCAACCGCGCTTATACGAGCTTAGAACGCGTCAACGCTCGTACGAGTTGCACGCGGGCGGGCGCGCCTATACGCGCCTACATGCGCTTCCAAAAACGAGCTAATACGCACGTATAAAACGCTAATCAGAAACCGCCCTTACTTTGTCACGTTTTTTGGTTGTCCTTGTAACGGTAAGGTATTTAATGTTTGGTATCAGTCTATTCCCTTAGAAATTGAAAAAGTTAAAGCTTTTTGATTGGTTTCAGTCAATGTACCTAATACAATGTTCGATAAGTCTTAACCGTTCCTTGCGCTCTTCCCTCATATACTAACTTTTATTTCTTTGCAAAGATTACTATTTTCTTGAAATTTTAATGTTGACGATTTGTTAATTTTGCTCGGCTTTCTAGGAGACATAGAATTCACAACATCAAAGCGAGGGAAGGACATCATTCTCGTTTCAGGATTCAGATTCTGCAAGAACCAGGTTCGAGGAGCTAAAACTCATTGGGTTTGTTCTACTCATAGGAACCGAGGCTGTCGAGCTTTATTGCATACATTGCCAGATATGACCATAATTAAGTGTAATAATGTTCATTATCATTAAATTGTACAGTGTACAGTCAGCTGCACTAGAATGTATGCAATTCGTAACTTTCAAACCGCTATCAAAACCTTATAGTAAACTCTGAAACAGTAAAAACTCAATAATCATGAAATTTGCTGTTAAGTTCACTTATTTTTTGAGTTTTTTGCCGTGTAACTATTAATGGTAACGCCGTAAAACCAATCTGTAACTTGCGAACTGTATACATTCTAGTGCAGCTGACTGTACATTTACACACAATTGTACATTTACGCTTATTTTATTTATTGATTTTTATTGTCATTTGTTATTGTTATTGTTTTATGATGATGATGTTCGTGAACATTCAATCGTGCAGTGTACATTTACACACCATGTAAAGTAAATTATAGTAAATTCATCCTCAAGAAGTTTTTTAATTTTGTCTTACTGATGGAACAAGCAGATAGGATGCAATAGGATTTTGTTGGCAACAGAAGATACACAATCAGCCCCCTGATCCTAAGCAGTTATCATCACCTATAATAAAGCATTGCCTTGTAGGTCAAGCACGTTAGGTAAGTGCCCTACAATGGGCTACCCTGCATCAACTAACTAGAAGCATACATTTGTTAAGCCTCATGCGCCTGTAATTTCACTGGCACCCACACCCAGCAAGTTTCTTGGCGGCAGAAGACGTGGTACCTAGTTGTACTTTCCCAGACGAGTACATTTACTAAGGACTCTACTGCTACTAAGTTACTAATTTTATACCTCACTAACGGCTCGTCCCAGCTTCGCACGGGCTTTAGTAAGGATCCCCATTTTTTTAGAAAATCTGATATAGCCTATGTTACCCAGGAATAGAGTAGCTTTCTAATGGTGAAAAAATATTTCAAATCGACCCAGTAGTTTCGGAGTATATTCAATCCATACTTACAAACAATCAAATCTTTCCTCTTTACAATATTAGTATAGGCTAGCGAAAAAATCTTATTTTCAAAATAACTTCACCCTTGCTGTACACGCTTGAGGGCTGAATTTTGGGAATTCCTTTCTATATACACGCACCAAGACAAATATAAGTACTCTAAAAACTTCAAGTCTCTACGACTAGCGGTTTAGGCTGTGCGTTGTAGATATATGAATTAGGACAAAGATTCATATAATTGGTAGATAGTTTCCCTAGGATGTCTTAAACCTTGTGTTTTGTACCATGGTTATGCTATGTTTAACGGGATGTCAACGTCTCGTCGTGAAAGTCGGTTTACTCGCAGATGTACACATAATTTGGACCTGCTTGTTCTACCAGTAAATAGTAAGGTTATCCTAAAACCCAGTTATTTTATTAGAATTCGTTCTATGAATTGTTAGTTCTTAATTTTTCCCTGGGCACTGTAGCGTTTATTTGTTTTTTTTTTGTATGTGACAAGTATGAGGTTAACCTCTCACATTTGTCTCATGAATTAAATCTAACTCTAAAATTCATTGAATTCGTTCTACTCATAAGAAGTAGGTATATCTGTTCAGGCACACAGTATCTTTATTAATTAAATTTAATCTGAAAGTTTTTCTTTTACAGATATTAAAATCACCACATCGCTAAGGGGTCGTCCTATCATTGTTGTAGCTGGATATAGATTTGCCAAGCATCAAGATCGAGGAATCAAAACTCACTGGAAATGTTCTACGAATGCAAACCGAGGCTGCCGTGCTATCTTACACACTTTGGATGGTTTGAACGTCGTCAAATGTCACAATGTACATAACCACTTTCCCTGCAACAAAGTCTACAACAAAACTGGGGCCTTGCAAGAAGCAACAAGCCATTTCATGTCGTAACGCAACTTAATTAAGAAATAATTTTGCTTTTATTTTATTTAATTTTACCCTACCTACTACTTAAAAACTCGGTGTAATCTGAAAATAGTTACACCGTGTTTCTTTCTATTGATTTTAAAACTTCCTGACAATGCAAATGTAAATGACGGTGTACCTAACTATTTCAACAATGACTCAACAAATTATCGGCTCTTCTCAGAGCAACATCCCTGCTTTGACAGTAATTTCTACTAATACAATCAATGGTGTAGATGGTGCGACTTACTGGTTCACGATAATACAATTCAGTGTTGATTTTTCGATTCAAGAACAAGAAAAACACTACACCCAGTTGATTAGTACCAGAGATTAAGTTTAGTTTATGTTTGAGGTTTTACTTGTAGAGAGTCTAGCTTAATAAGGTTAGATTTGTTATAATTTTTTTTATGCTACTGCTGATGGAACAAGCAATGACCCACCTGATGTTAAGTGGTAACCATCATGTATGATAACGCATTACCTTGTAAGTCACACACGTTAGATACATGCCATAGGATGCACTATCCTGCGCCCACCAACCTGAGGCGTACTGGTGTTAAGCCTCATGTGCCTGTAATTCATAACAATAATGTTTTAGGTATGACCTCTATCCAGAGGTTTTTTGTTTCATAAGGAGCATAAGTGGTGTAGTGGGTTTAAATGTAATCGTGCACCCATGGGCTTAAAGTTTAAAAAAAATTATGAGCGCAATGCCAGTGCGGTGAAACCTAAAAGTGTTTTGAGTGGGCACTTCATGCTAAGAGTATATAGCTACATTTATATGTAGTTATTTATAACTGTAGTTCATTTTTGAGGTTTTAGTGTCTAGTTAAAATGCTAAGTTTGTTAGATTCGTTTTTTGGATTTTATGAATGTTTTGTGCATGAATTTCAAAAAAATTATTAAGTATATTTTTAAATTTAAATCAAATTCCATAGTATTATTAACTATGCGAGTAAATAGGCTTTTGCATATATTTTAGATAGTTTATACTACGTTAGAAGCGATTTTTTTCCATCATGCATCTATTAACGGGACACTGTAATGCTTGGGATAAGATTTTAGATGTTGTGGGCTTTCTCAGCACCTATTTCATCCTTACAGCTTAGACAGCCTATTGCAAAATGTGCAGAGCTAACTAAGACACAGGTTTTCTCATGAACTTTACCACGAACGGTATAAAAGCCTTTTAATAAACTCTTAAACAGTAAAAACTCAAAAATCATGAGATTAGCTGATAAGTTCACTTATTTCTTGAGTTTTTTCTATAAAACCATTCTGTAAGTTACGAATTGTATACATTCTAGTGCAGCTCTCTACTCTTATTATGTTATATATCATTATATGCATATGTTTCAGCTAAAAATATAGGTTATTGTTATATTAGAACTAGTCAAAATCTATGTTACGCGCTTGCGGATTAGCGAATGTAATTGATTGAAACAATTAAAGTATTTTCTTAGTTCTTGATTTGTTTTGTTTTCAAGTCAAAACAAGTGTTTAATAAATATTATAGACTGGCCTCACAGTTAGTTAGTTAGTAACTTAACCTTCTGTGCTGCAGGCTGTGGGTTCGATCCTCACCGAGGACAAACATCCGTGTGGTGAACATAGATGTTTGTCCTCTATCTAGGTGTGATTTGGTATTCTAAATATGTATTGATAAAAAAAAATTAAGTATTCTATCAGTCATCTGGTTCCCATAGTACAAGCTATGGTTGGTTTAAGGCTAGATGATGTTGTGTAAAAATGTCCACAAATATTTATTGAGTTATTTATTATTGCGTATTCTAGTACCCGTGAGACTTCGTTTGAGCTAAGATATTCCTCAAAACTCAATCCCCGCTGTAGCTCTTCAAGGGAGGTTTTTTTACATTCCTTTTTTAGTACACATCTACGCACCAAGATAAATACACCCTTAAAATTTAAATGTTCTACGACGAGCGGTTTAGATTGTGCGTTGTCTATATATCAGTCAGTCATGACAAATATTCTTATAATGAGTACATATTGTTTAATTTGAGCACTGATGACCTAGTGGAAGCAACACCGTCGTTTGATCTTAAGGTCGTGGGGTTGAAAGCGGTTGTGCACCAATGGGTTTTTCTTTCCGAAAAATGTATGTGCGCAATGCCAGTATTCTCAAACATTGAATAAAAACATATTGAGGAAACCAGTTAGTATAGTAGCAGCGGCAATGGGCTTGCAACCTATCAATACAGAACTACTGCAAAATGTCTAATATATACCAAATTTAATATTTGTTCGTACCTCTTACTACACTTAGACATCGTCAAAGAATCTTGAATTAGTACCTACTACTTGGTATAATAACAGATCTGATCTACTGTGCCTACAATAGATAATGTCCTATGGGATTACAGTCGTGAAGCTATTTCTGTAATTTCATAATTTAATTTACAAAATTTCATGTTGGTTTCAGTAATAATATCAAAGCGAGGGCGTCCTATGATTGCTTTAGATGGATACCGGTATTATGAACAGTCCAGTTGTGCTTCCAAGGTCCGTTGGGCTTGCTCGACACACCAGCGGAGAGGATGCCGCGCTGTACTGCACACTTTGAAAGGAAATATGACTATTATTAAATGTAAGAATATACATAACCACGAACCTGTTGAAATATTATGATATGTTTCCTGAATCTTATCTGTTTTATTTTTTAACTCACTAATATTAAACACATTATAAGGGATAGACGGGTTTCCTTTTTCTAGATTTGTTTTTACAAACAATGTTTAAACTATTGCCATCTCTTATTATAGTGTTGGCTAAAAGTAGTGACAGGAGACTTTTTAAGCAATAATACAGTTTATATAACATGTATGAGTATGAGGTTTATCGTAGAAGTTTCGCCATATCAACACAAACTTTGTCCTAAGGAGTCGTTTTATAAATAAATAAAAGGTTTTACTTGTACTTAACTTGGAGACGATTTGTAACATCACGGTAAAATAACATTGCAGTATATTTTTTTCAAGTTACTTGTAAATGTACTTTGTAACTTGAAAATAACAATATATAAGTCTTCCAAAATAATAGTGAGGCTTGTAAACCATTTTTAGATTAAGAGACTTTTTGATAAACTTAAAACTTAGTAGTAGTAGAGCTCTTCTAAGACTCGTCTGGGGTAGTATTATCACCATTTCTATTTCTGTCGCCTTGCAGCGTTGCTATACATGTGCTAGTTTGAAGGGTGTGGAGTGCCTGTGAAATTACAGGCACATGAGGCTAAACACCTGTATACCTCAGGTTGGATGCAGAGCAGTGCGTTGTATGGTACATCTTTATTACGTTTGTTTCCTGCGAGGCAATAGTTTGTTATAGGTCCACTTAACATCAGGTGGATCATTTTGTTCTCTTTTCCAGCAGAAAATTTCATAGAATATTTATATAAATATGATTTATATTGTATCAAAGGTTTTTAAGTATCAATATTATTTTATTAGTGTATCTACTATAAGAATGTGTTCATTTCAGATATAAGAATAACTACATCACAACGCGGCCGGCCAATCATAGTGATCTCAGGATACCGATTCTATAAAGTTCGAACGTATGGTGCTAAAACCCATTGGGTTTGTTCTACTTATAACACAAAAGGTTGTCGCGCTATCCTACACACTTTAGGAGATAATATGATTATCACCAAATGTCATAATGTTCATAATCACTAAAAAAGGTAACTTTATTTGCAAAACACCAAGCGTATCGGTTCTACATTCATCATGCAAACCTCTAAGAAGTGGAACTCATGTTAAGCGTCGTTTCCTGACCACTAATTAGTCTGAATATCTTTAGCGCAAGAATTAATAGGTGTCTTGTAAAACATCCTGCTATATCTTCAGCTTTATCGTTACTTAACATCAGGTGAGATTGTAGCCGAAGGATTGTATGTTTATTATTAAAATAATTACATAATATCTTCAAACCTACGTAGATATTACGAGAGTATATACTTCTAGAACATAATTAAACACTTAAGTCAAAGATCTGATAAAATGTATGTTGGTTTGGTTCTGAATCTCTTTAAGGCAAGAATTAATATCTCCAGCTTCACCGTCACTTACCATCAGGTGAGATTATAGCCGGATAATTGTTTATTATTTGTTAAAACATTACATATTATATTTATACTTAAGTAGATATTACGAGTACAAAATATTTACTTTTAGAACATCATTAAATTTTTAAGTCAAAGATCTGATAAAATGTGTGTTGGTTTCGCAGATTTTTATGTGTAGAAACATAACTCAATTTTGCTGCTCATACACACTTTAAAAGATATTACAATCATCATATGTTATAATACTCATAACCACAAAAAAATTGCTTTTCAATATTTATGTGAAATATATTTTATAGCAATATAGTATTAATCTTTTGTGTGTATACTTTATCTAGTTTACCTATATCGAAATAAGCATAGAAAGTTGTATTTAGAGTGTCAATAGTCTAAAAGTAAAGTGCAGTACATTAGTTTCAGAAATACCAGTAATAACAACATCAAAACGCGGGCGCCCAATTCTACTTATATCAGGATACCGGTTCTATAAAGCTCTAACAAGGCTTGATAAAATCTATTGGTTTTGTTCTTCATACAACTCAAAAGGCTGCCGCGCTATCATACACACTTCAAAAAATATGTCCTTTGTTAAATACCATAATGTTCATAACCACTAAAAAGATAAATATATAATTAGTATATAATAAGTATAAATGCACAATATCTTTAGTACCTACACAGAAATAAAATAATTTGTGTACTTCAAAATTAAATAAACAATAAATACTTCTAAAATTTACATAGATACATTAATTTCATACAACGCTATGTAGGCCTTTTTTTACAAGGGAAAATGCCTTACGCACGTCTCCTGCTCGGGAATAGGAGGGAATTTCGGGCTCTTCGTCGGTTGGAAACACAACCGACCCACTAATAACCCACCGATGTTCCTGCACTGACCTCAGTGCCAACGCATCATCGAATCACTCATCGCCTGACAAATAATTTGAAACTGCGTCGGCACTAGGCTGAGTCCCGATTGGATTCAACTAAATGTTAGGAAACTCATTTATATAGTTTGGAGAAATGGATCCCTTCTTGGGTGAAAGTATTCAAAATTTAGAAAACATTTTTTCTTATAAATATTGCAAACAATATTCTTGGTTCTTTTAATCGTACTATGTGAAGCTGTATTTTTCAAATTTAAGAATGACTTCATCACAACGCGGGCGACCAATCATTGTTATCTCAGGGTATCGGTTCTATAAAAATCGTTCGTTTGGAGGTAAAACCCATTGGGTTTATGCACCCCATGGCACAAAAGGCTGACGCGCTATTCACACTTTATTAGATAATATGACCATCATCAAATCACCTAAAATTATGTGATTTGTAGTAATTTTACATTATTATATTTATAACTCTGTGCTCTGTCAAAGATTTAATAAAATGTATCAGTTTGCATTTGTGATACACGCTCAAAAGATATGACCATCATAAAATGTAATAATATTTATAATCACAACAAATGATACCAATTGCAAATGACTTTTGCATGAAATCGTTGGTATTAAGCTACCTAAAAAGTCGAATACGTCTAAGACCTAGATAATCAGGTGTTGGTTATTCTTAATCGACTATGTCAAGTAACGTTCTGGTCAAACTCCATTTGGAGGAGTGATCGCTGATGGCAATTACCTACATGGAGAGAACGTTAGCGGTTGTGCCATAAGACGACCGATATGGCGCGGCGGAGGAGGTTGCGGGTTCGATTCCCGCCTTGGGATAAATATTTGTACGATCTGCAAATATTTATTCCGGGTGTTCTGGGTGCTTTCTATGTATAATAAAAATACGTATGTATGTATGTAATGTATTGTGTTAAGTATATCAGTCATCTAGGACTCATAACACAAGCTCTGCTTAGCTTGGGGCTAGACGATGCTGTGTGGATTGTCCATCATTATTATTATTATAAAGCAGCCCTTAAAGAGACCTATCTCCGTCACTGAGTCGTTCTCTGACGATCACCAGCGTTTTGTCCATTCAAAATAAAAGACGAGTTGGTCAGTAGGCATATGTAGGCGACGCATGAACTTACCTATAGTTTTTATAGTCTTTTGTCAATAATAAACGCTGGGCTGGGGCAAGGAGCGGGAGACGCATGCACGCGGGGTAGGGGGGTGTAATCCTAGTGTCGAACAAACAGTGATCTTTTACTAATGAATCAATGCAGACGTCGCGTGCCTCTCCCCAACCTAACCCATTACTTCGAAATATTAGTTTCATTGTGCACAACCCTTACATTTGTTGGTCTTCGAACCGGATCTCTGGATGTTTAAGACACCGCCAAGAAGTATGGTGAGCACTAGAAGTGCCATTAGAAAGGAGGAGCACCAGGACAAAGCGAAACAAAAAGATGCTCAACAAGTTGAAACTCGAGAAAAATTGAAAATCGAAACTCAAGACACTTCGAAAGAAGCTGTAAGACCAAATGAACCCGGGAGCAAGATGGAACAAAATCAACCTGGAACTTCTACAGCTATAAGTGTACAAAAATCTACCCGCAAAAAGTCATCATCAACTTCATCTATTACGGCGAAAAAGAAAAGGCTATTATTGGAAGCCGCTCAAGCAAAGGCTGAAATTAGAATGGAATTGATCGATAAAAAGCTTGATGCGGACCTCGCAGAACTAGAAGACGACGGTAGCAGCTGCGGCCTGCCGTCAGAAGAATGTTCTAGTAAAAGTAAAAATCGTGTAGTAGAAAAGTGGTTGGAAAGCAGTAGGCAGGAGTTGAAAGCTCAGAGCGTCACTAACCGTGGCACCTGTGATGATTTGTCGCGTCCGGCACCGCAGGAATCGAACCTGCACCACATGATGCCCGCCGGTCTGCAACAACCCGCTACGTCACTGGCGCTCGAAGCTCGCCCTCCACCACCAGCTACTGATGACTATATAGACTCACTACCCGATGAAGAAACTGCAAATAAACTTGTGAATGACGTCACTTTTATTCACAAACAAGGTGGATTTGAGATCAGAAATTGGACTTCTAATATTCAGTCAGTACTTCATAATTTACCCAAGGAAAGCCTGAGATCGACATCTGTAACATTCAAGAACGGGCAGCTATACGACGGAGAACGTACGCTGGGTCTTATTTGGTTTCCCACTGATGATAACTTGGGATTTGATGTGTCATTCAAGAAAATACCTACAGCAATATTGCTCGGACAAAAGAAACCTACTAAACGAGAAATGCTTCGTGTGCTAATGTCTATATTCGATGTCTATGGATTTCTTTCGCCTATCACGATCAGAGGAAAGATCATGTTACAAGATACCTGGAGATCTGGTATCAGTTGGGACCATGAAATAACAGATCAAATATTTATAAAATGGACTGAGTGGCTGAGCATAATGAAAAACATTAATCAAATTCGCCTACCCAGGCACTACGAATTGGCAACTAGAAGTACTTACCCGGTACCTGCGCGCGAGAGCGAGACGCACGATCCCAGTACAGATGCACTGAACTGCGCGCCTCCGCTGCCCGCGCCCCTCCTGACATCGAACGCCGGCCGCTATATGAACCTACAGCTACATATATTTTGTGACGCATCAACGCAAGCGATGTGCGCTGCCGCATACTGGCGCTGGATCGATTGTAAACAAAATACTCAAGTCGCCTTTGTGTCGAGTAAATGCCGCGTTGCGCCTGTAAAGTACGTATCGATGCCGCGCTTAGAGTTACAGGCAGCTGTTATGGCTGGACGATTGGCCGATACTATAATTAACGAGCATAGAATAAAGGCTGAAAGAAAAGTATTTTGGTGCGACTCATCAACGGTTTTACACTGGATACGCAATGATGCACGAAATTATAAAGCCTACGTTGCTCACCGCCTCGGTGAACTAGATGAACTGACGAAAATTGAAGAGTGGAGATACATACCTACGAAGTTGAACATTGCCGACATTGCCACACGAGAAACCTGCGAAATAAAAACATTGAACAAGGAGTGGTTATACGGGCCTACATTTTTGTATGAAGAAGAACGATCGTGGCCTGGAGAATCAAAAATACAGCGACCTGATGTTTGCGATGTGGATCTGGAATGCATTCATAATATTCACGTCGCACCTGTGTGTTTACCCGCTGTCCCTGAACCTGAAAGGTTTTCTTCTTGGCTTCGACTGTTGAGATCCATGTGTGTGATTTTATCTTTTATAGATAGATGCAAGAAATGCTCCAGTGTTGGTGTAGATGGCGCGATGATGGATCGTGCTGAAACCGTGTTGTTGAAGTACTCCCAGATGAAAGCTTTCCCAGATGACCTGCACAACCTGGAACAAAACAAAAGGTTAGAGAAAAAAAGTACACTACTTACCTTGAGTCCTATAATTGGTGATGATGGCCTCCTGAGACTCGCGGGCCGCATTGATGCTGCATCTGAAATACCTACACATGTAAAACATCCGGTGATACTGCACGGCCGCTGTCATGTCACTCACCTTATCGTGAAGTACTACCATGCCAAAGCATGTCACGGGAATCAGGAACTGGTCGTTAATGAACTGAAACAGAAATATTGGATTATACGATTAAGACCTACTGTTAAATACATAAGTTCGAAGTGCATGCTATGTAGAATAAAAAGGGCTCGGCCCCATCCACCCAGAATGGGTGACTTACCTGAAGCACGGCTCGCTCATCATCATCGCCCGTTTACCTTCACCGGGGTGGATCTGTTTGGACCTTTGGAAGTAACCGTTGGCCGACGACGAGAAAAGAGGTATGGTGTTATCTTTACTTGTTTGACTGTGAGAGCTATTCACATTGAAATAGTGCACCAGCTGACTACAGACGCACTGATAATGGCTCTCAGACGGATGGCAGCCAGAAGAGGCTGGCCTCGATACCTATACTCAGACAACGGTACTAACCTGAGAGGAGCTGACACGGAGCTGAGGAAATGTATCCTGGAACTGGACGCGGGGAAGCTCAAGGAAGGGGCTACAACTTTCAGCATGGCGACGACATGGGTATTCATACCGCCCGCTAGCCCTCACTGGGGGGGGGCTTGGGAACGGCTGATAAGATCAATAAAAGACGCACTTAAAGTCATACTGAAAGAACGTGCGCCACGTGATGAGACTCTTCAAACATTGTTATCCGAAGTAGAACAGATAATAAACAGCCGTCCCCTCACTCATGTCACAGTAGAACCTAACAGTGATGAAACTCTCACCCCTAACCACTTTCTGCTGGGAACATCGTCCAACGTACCTACTTTAGGTGTTTTTGATGAGTCCGATACCTACCTCAGGAAACAATGGCGCCTGTCACAAAAGCTAGCTGACTTGTTCTGGAAGCGCTGGGTACGCGAAGTCCTACCTGAAATGCGCCCAAGAAAGAAATGGCACGATGAACAAAAACCCTTGCAGGTGGGAGATCTAGTTTTGATCGTGGACCCTAACTCGCCTAGAAATGTATGGCCCAAAGGCTTGATACAGGCCGTTCTAGCTGGCAAAGATGGCCGAGTTCGGGTAGTCGATGTGAAGACGAAGTCCGGCCTTCTCCGACGGAACGCAACACGCGTCGCGCCTATCTCTGTTGCTAGTGAGTGCTGTAACAGCACTAGGGAGGGGAATGTAGGCGACGCATGAACTTACCTATAGTTTTTATAGTCTTTTGTCAATAATAAACGCTGGGCTGGGGCAAGGAGCGGGAGACGCATGCACGCGGGGTAGGGGGGTGTAATCCTAGTGTCGAACAAACAGTGATCTTTTACTAATGAATCAATGCAGACGTCGCGTGCCTCTCCCCAACCTAACCCATTACTTCGAAATATTAGTTTCATTGTGCACAACCCTTACAGCATATGTCCAGCAGTTGACTTCTACTATACCGGCCGTTAATGATGATGATGATGATGATGATACGAAATTGCTTACCTGAAATATTAAGGAGGACATCATAATTATTCTTTGACATTTGTTTCAGGAATATCAGTCACTACATCACAACGCGGGCGTCCGATCATAGTTGTATCAGGATATAGATTTTGTAAAGCTCGAACACATGGTGCCAAAATCTACTGGTTTTGTTCAACACACAACACAAGAGGCTGTCGCGCTACTATACATACCTTGAAGGATTATACCCTTATCAAATGTCATAATATCCACAACCACTAAAAAGTATTTTTGTAATTTTTGCACCTTCTAGATAAAGCACTGCTAAGACATAATAATTGACGTTTAAACATCTGTTTTTGTGCTATTAATTTTGCTCTGAAATTGTTCACGACTAGAAGAATGTATGTCGTGTCGGGACAGCCACCGCGAACTACAAAGACAGTACGTTATTTCTGAGCTTTGCTAGCTCTGGCGTTATCCACTACAGCATCGTAAGACCCAGCCATGTAATAACTGCTGGTATGTATTGCCAAAAATTGAAATCAGTGATGGGAAAGCTCGCTGTTCAACAACCAAGACAGGTAAAGAGAAAAACAATTCTGATAAAGCATTCAAAATCGCCAGCAAGGAATCTATTGATTCTTTTTTCCAGATTTTTTTTAGCAAAGGAGTCAATTAACATTCTATAAAATGGTGCAAGTGGTACTAATAGTAGTGCATAATACTAAAACAAAAAATGCTTATAGTGGATAACAATGGTGCCTTACTTCAATTGATTATCTAAATATATGATTAAATTATTTTTTGTTTTATTTTTTATTTATACGGCAATTTTACAATATAAAACTTTATTCGATAAAACTTCCCGAATTTATGGATCTAGCGTTTCAAATTCCGTCTCCATAAATTTCGATAAAACCGCGTTTTATCGAGAATTTATTTCAAATTTGATCTATCGATACATTGCCTGTAGTACTGACTAGTTATAACCAGTGATTTACTTTTCAGTGACATTAACAACGTCAAATCGAGGGGTCCCAAGAATATCGGTGTCGGGGTACACGTTTTATAAGCATCGAGTGACAGGTCATAAATCACACTGGTATTGTTCAACACACATGAATAAAGGATGTCACGCTGTCATCCACCTGCTACAGGATATGACTGTTATCAAATGTAATAATATTCATAATCATTAGATTATATTACTTACGGTTTGCGGCTGAATTGTTATAATAAGGTTATAAGATAATGTTTATTTAAAGTTATAATAACTCATGTTATAGTAAGGTTTTGTGGTGTAAATTAATAAAGGTTGAAAAAATTTAAACAAAAAATATAACAATTTTCAAATGTTTAGAGGTTCATCATTTCAAAATTATATGTTTGTACTATTAATATACTAGTATTTTGTTTGTATAGTTATTATTCTCAATAAACCTTTAAATTTTAAACTTTGAATGTCTTTGAAGTAGTCACTAGAAAGATCCTTTAATACATTTAGGACTTCTGTCTGGCCTGAAATCTGGAGAAGCATGCGCACCTTTTAATATATCACATTCATGTTAAGTAGTAACCATCACAAAGCATCGCCTTGTAAATTCTGCTAGTAAGGAAAGTACCTTACGAAGCACTGATTTGCTTCCATCAGCCTGATGCATACGGGTGTTAAGCCTCATGTGCCTGTGATTTTACTGGCGCCTACTCTCTTCGAACCGATATACAGCAACAATAGTTGGCGGCAGAAATGGGAATGGTAGTAGTACTTCTGCGAAGCATTTGGGCAAGTTGATGAATGCAGGGCAGTGCATCGTAATGCACGTTCCTAACATGCCCTGCGAGGTGATGCTTTGTTATAGGTGATGGATCACTGTTTGATGAGCCAGCGGCTGGTTTCAACAGTATTTTTCATAAAAGAAAGAAGAGTTTAATAGAATATCTACTGTCGGCAGAGTATTCACAAATACTACTGAATATATTCTATTATTTTGTTTACAAAGTATGTTTTTTAGTCTTCTTGAGGAAAGTAAATCAAAATGACTGTACTCCCCAAACACGGCAGGTATCCTCGCATATAACTCACCTACCTAATAGTTCTTCTGGATGATAAATCGAGTCATTTATTGCAGGAATCATTTTCAGTACCTCAAGTCGAGGGTATCCAAGAATTTATTTGGCTGGATACAGCTTCAGTAAGAGGCAAACTGTCGGTCTGAAAACACATTGGTGTTGTTCTTCTCACCGTGGAAAAGGATGTCATGCTATATTGCATACCTTACCAGATTCAACAGTTCTGAAATGTTACAATATTCATAACCATTGAGTAAATCCGGCTGAAACACCCCTTTATGGTGGATATCCCTCATTTCCGCACGAAGCGTTTTGCTTCCACATTTCTAGTGCAGACTGCCAAGGAGTGGAACTCTTTACCGTCGTCGGTGTTTCCGGAACGGTATAACTTGGGAGTTTTCAAGTCAAGAGTGAACAAGTGGATTATAGCTAAGCGTGCTCCACCTTAGGCTGCATCTACACTTTCCATCAGGTGTGATGGCAGTCAAACGCTTAGGTATCAAAAAGTAAAAACAAACGGATATACGTAGTTTGATCTTAGTTGCATACAATGTTTTTATAAATAAGAAAGAAAGACAGGGTTTTGTCAGGGTTTAGCTATTTTCTGTACATCCTATTTTTGAACTTTTTAAATATCTTTACCTACCTAAATAATCTTATTATTTTTTAATAAACACACTAACTGTTTATAGCCTTACTTATTAAAATACTTCAATTAATAATTTAAAATTTTAACAAATAAATAAAAAAGAAATCATCAAAATCGGTTGACCCAGTCGAAAGTTCTGAGGTAACAAACTAAAAATATACGGTCAAATTGAGAACCTTTTCCTTTTTTTAAGTCGGTTAAAAATTAACAATGTTTAAGTTATTGCGATCTCTTATCAATGAGTAATAACAAACAGTGACAGGAGACATGTTATACAATATTTACATTTAAATAATAAGTATGGGTATTAACACTTTAAATTAGACTTAAAGTTATTAATGAACAGTTGTAAGAGTGTAATATTTTTGTTCTTACAGTATTTTCTAGAGTATTTTTCTAAATTAATACACTTTTTTATTTGCATTAAGATTTACAACAAGAATAGAATAGAATAGAGTATAATTTTATTCAACACACGACACACAAGAAGACAGCACAACAAGCGCCTACACTTAATTTGTCTACAGTAACACACTTAATCTAAAAGCTACCTACCCACGTAGCTCACAAGTTTATAGAGTAGATGTGAAATATTAGACTAAATAACACTGTTAGGAGGCAAGGTAAGCGGCACCACACTGTGTCAACAAATACTAGCATAATAAAAAAAACGAGTACTGTTTGGATGCTGGTGCAATTGTAGACACATCAAGAGGCTTACCACCTTAACTTCTCAGAGTTAAGGATAATGCAGTGTCAACTAGTTATATATACACATATAGGTATATATGGTATAGGCAAAAGTAACCGCCCAAGACCAGGTGATCCATCTTCTTGTTCTCTTACTTTTTTTCATTCAACATTTAGTGAAATTCATTTTTTGTTTTTTATCTGGACGCTAAATCTTGAGTCATTTTACAGGAATGATTTACACTTCTTCAAGGCGAGGTTACCCAAGAATTTTTTTGACTGGTTACAGTTTTAGCAAGAGAAAAACTGTCGGTCCAAAAATACATTGGTGTTGTTCTACTCACCATAAAAAAGGGTGTCATGCTGTCTTACACACGTTGCAAGACTGTAACTGTTCTCAAATGTCACAATGTTCATAACCACAGAAACCTCCAAAGCAAAAAGAATTTGCGTTTCGAATGTTAGTGTCGAAGTCTCATATTAAATACTACCGAATCGCGCGCGACATCGCCCACGTTAAGTTATTTTTGTACAAACTTCAACCTCCGCTGTACTCGTTTAGGGGTTAAATTTTGTGAACTCCTTTCTTAGTACTCTTCTACGCAGCAAGACGAATATGCTCTGAAACTTTCATGTCTTAACTTCCAGTGGTCTAGGCTATGCGTTGCATATATGCCAGTCAGTTAGCCAGTCAGTAAAGAAGTCTGATTTAAACTATTTGAAATTTTGCCATGTGTCAAAATCTCTATCAATCACTATGTTTTTTTATTAAAAGGAAGTTTTTAAAATAAAAAACACTACTTTGCTTTGAATGATACTTGTTTAGTTTTACAGAACAATCGATGGGGAAGAAAATTAAACAGTAAAAATTAAACTAACTGGTTATTATTTCATATTTCGTTTCACACTTCCAAAATTCGTCCTTAGTTTTGTTGCAGGATCACATAGCAACCCCTCATAACAAGTATCGTATAGACCGAAGATAAGTAAACATCAACTTTTGGTAACAAATTATAAACGCAGACAGCTTACATATTGATTTTTAGTAATTTTACCCTGAATTTTAATATTGTCCAACTGGCTCAATGTGGCTCTTATATCTACGTAAAAAATATTTCTTTCAATAAAGAGAGGTAAAAGTTACAAGTATTAAAAAAATGGATCCACGATGTTTATTTATTTTCAGATATAGTCATCACAACTTCAAGATGGGGGAGTACTATGTTGATTGTGTCTGGGTATAGATTCTGCAAAAAAAGATCCTCTGGTGGTAAGATACACTGGTTTTGTTCAACACATGCGAGGCATGGCTGCACCGCTGTCATACATACTCTGGAGAATTTAACTGTCATTAAATTTGATAATGTTCATAACCATTAATTGTGATTGTCGTTTTGTTGTTGTTCTATGGAGTTCAACACTGTGATTCTTAAGAATGAACACTAAACAGTCCCTAAAAACTCTTCATTTATTGATTTCACTTGATTTCTGGATGTATGACTTTTGTGGCTTGTGGTCTCAATTCTGCCAGTTTCCGTCACATGCTAGTTTCATCAATTTAGTTGAGGACTGCGGATAAGAATATAGTCAGTGTTCACTCACTCATTCAGTGAATGTTCAGTGAACACTCACTCACTTTACGTCTGCATTTTGACATAAACATAAAATACATTACTTAGGCCCGCTTGCACAATAATCTGATTTAATTTTCATTACGTAATCACGTTTACCAGGATAAACATGTTAAGTGTCAACATAGTAGCGACATAATTTTCCTTGTGCAAGATTTTAAACCTAATTAGCTTATAAATTAATTTAGGGGCTCGCTAAACACGTTTAGTGATCGTTGTGCAAGCGGGCCTGAGAATGTTTTCCACATGGCAGCTGAGTACTGAAAGTCCAGATACTGTCGGACGACGCTGTCTTTAACTGGTAAATTGATGTATGTTGAAGTCACCGCACTAGTTGTAGATTGGTATGTTTGTCATGTCTTTTTACCCTCTGTTCCTTAAATATATCTGAATATATATCAGAATATTGACAGCCATCACACAGCTCAGTTCCGTAGTAGCTCTACCGTCTGTGCTGTAGGTGGTGGTTTTGATCCCCACCTAGAACATGTGAGTATTTGTGTAATGAAAATAATTGTTTGTTCTATGTTGTAATATGTTAAGTTTATATGCTAAGTACTTATGTGATTTAAAAAAAAGGATTAAGTATCAGCTATCTGGTTCCCATAGTACACGCTTTTCTTAGTTTGGGGCTAGAGAGCGTTGTATGAATGTTTAATATTTATTACTATTAATATTATTAGATTTTAAAACATTGTATAAAATATATAACTACTATAATTATTAGTCAGCGGGCATGACAAGTACCGAGCCAAAGATTACCTAGTCAGACTCGTAGTCTAGTCAAGTATCACTATCTAGTCTAATCTTTTGATATTATTGTTGTATGTACTAGTAACGTAATTTACCTGTAATGTACTATTAGCTGTGTCAATGAACGAAATGTTTCAATGTCAATAACCTAACCTCGTTTAGTAACGAGAAGATAGACGACACGAATATTCAGTAGTGTACTTATATAGAACGATGTCGAATAAAGGACTGAATCTATTTATTTATTTTGGTATGTTAGACTCGGTATATCATAATATTTTTAACAAGCCAAGCGAGCTAAGTCATGCGAGGCAATGCTCTGTTATAGGTAATGGTAACCACTTAGCATCAGATGGGTCATTTGCTTGTTCTGGGCCATTTGCTTGTTCTATCAACAAATTTCATAAAAAAAAGCCTCACAGCTCAGTAGTGGTAGCTCTGCTTTTTGTGCTGTAGGTTGTGGGTTCGATCCTCACCGAGAGCAAACATCTGTGTGATGAACAAAGATGTTTGTTTTGTGTTTGGGTGTTATGTTATATTTATGTAGGTATGTAAGTATTAACAAAAAAAAAGCATTTAAGTTCCCATAATACAAGTTATGTTTAGTTTGGAGTTAGATGTTGTTGTGTAAAAATGTCCACAAATATTTATTATTTATTTTTAAGGTTCTTACTCATTTGCCGTATTTTTAATGTACCTATTAAATATTTTCAGAAATGATGTTAACGACGTCGAAACGCGGAAATCCTGTTCTTCAAATCAGGGGGTATAGGTTTAAGAAAAATAATGAGTCCGGGAGCAAGATTCATTGGAACTGTTGTACTCATGGAAATCGAGGCTGTCGCGCTGTCGTACACACTCTTAAGGATATATTTTATACTATAACCAAGTGTCATAATATTCACAACCACTAATCCTTACTTGGCGTCTCATAAGCCTTACTTATAAAAATCTGTCAAAAGATAAACAATGCTAAGCTATTGCTATCTCTTACCAAAAGGTTATAAAGCTCGCTTGCACAACGGTCATTAGATGTATTTAGCGAGCCCTTAAATGTATTTAGGAAGCTAATTGTTTAATATCTTGCACAAGGAAAATTAAGTCGCTATTAAGCTGACGCTAAACATGTTTATCTTGGAAAACGTGATTAGTAAAATAAAATAAAATTAAACTGTTGTGCAAGCGGGCCTGACAAGTACATAAAATTATGTTCACTGTCATATTGTACCTTAGTTCCAAATAAATATTTTGTATTTACTATCGTATGTATGTATTTGTATGGTAGAAAACAAAATTTTAATCACTGGCCGCAGGAAGTGTATTTGTAAGTAGTAACAGGGCTAACTTTAAGCAATGTTTAACTTTAAATATCCTTTATAAAAGTATGGAAGTCAGTTTTTGACAAGAAGTTGTCTTTTAACAAACCACGTACACTGCGTAGATGGTATTTTATTACTTGACGAGAATTTCAATGATCAAATAATTACGATTGAATAAAACGAACGCTTATATCTATTATTATTTTAAATGCCTGTATTCTTTGTAACGCTACCTATGACCTACGTAATTTGCATGTTCTTTCTATATATCTGTCCGCTCTACTCTGTTGCAACACCCTCTTGGGTTATGTGTATTAGCACCAAAAATTGTATCCAGTCCTAAAATATGACAATGTTTAACCTACTTACATAAAAAGGCATTAAAGGCATTAATTAAAATAAATACTACTGCATTCAGTCTTGAAACAGCAAGAACTAGTATTTATTTTACTAATAATGGTCGAACTTCACTTGAAAGTTCGTTTGATCATATATTTTTATGTTTTGATTAAATATATGATGTATGTTTTTACAGTTGTTGAAGTAACAAAATCAAAAAGAGGGAGGGAGATACTTCAAGTGACAGGGTACAGGTTTAATAAACAGAAGATCATGCCTGATAAGATCTATGGGTACTGCTCTACCCACGGCAGTAGGGGTTGCCGCGCCGTCATCCATACCACAACAGATATATACAACGTTATAAAATTTAATAATGAACATAATCATAAAAGGATATTTAAAGTTTTAAAGTAGTCAAATTTATAGATCAGCAAAATAAAATAGCCTCAAGAATTAAATCCCGAATTTAGATAAATACTAGCGAAACGAGCGCGACTTCGTCCGCGTAAAGCTATTTTCGTTAATTAGTCAGTCACATAACTTGCCAAAATCTCTTGTCAAACTCTAGCTTGGCAATCTAATGATGATCATTTGAACATTTGATTTGATGAGCGTTTTTTTATTGTAGTGTGTTAGTCAGTAAGATTGTTGGTTAAATAGTGATCTAACTAAAGTTAGTTCATAGTAAAAAAGATACCAATAGTTAAACTTAGTTTTAATTCCAATTTTCACTACGCATTTTGATTGTTTTCCATTTAATTTAACATTAAATCAATTCTTATATTTAATCAGTGGTGTATCATTTTGGTAATCAGTTCTACATAATTTTTGTTAAATAAGATCAACCTTATATGAGGTCATGAGAGGCTGGTCCTGGTATAATATAGGACTTTTTCGTTCCGTGAATGTCATACCAGTAAAAGGCGAGCATAGGAATGCACTATCTTTGGGCAGCAGCATCTTGAGTACAAAGCATCATCACTATTACCAATTTTTGTTTGGAGTGTGTGGAGTTTGGATTTTTAATTCGGAGGAGGGCGTTAATGTTCGCGACACAGTTTTATAAACTTCTGCGGATGTTATCGTTTCTCTACAAACCTGTGCCTTGTTTTAGTTCCAAATAAAGATATTTGATTTGATTTGATTACGGCAAACACCCCTAATAGGGCAGGCCTGGTGAACCTATTCTTTTAAAATCAATTTTGCTTGTGTTTTTTTTAATTGAGTCACATTTGATCCCGTAAACTGAACAGTGAGGCGAATGATTAAAATTTTATCGTGTATATTTTACTAATAAAAAAACATGCCTACCCAATTGTTTCAGAAATGTCAATGACGCTTTCTGCGCGTGGGCATCCTATCATATTGCTAGCAGGATACAGATTCAACAAGCACAGAACCAGAGGGCTGAAGATGTACTGGAAGTGTTCAACACACTTGCAACGTGGATGTCGCGCTGTTATACACACTCTCGAAGATATGACTATCATTAAATGTAATAATATTCATAATCATTAACATTATGTTCCTACTTATTATATAAAAGGCGTCTAAAAAAAGCTATGCACATACCAACCCAATCAACCGACGTTCGTTTGAGCGTGCATGGTGGCAATAAATAAATACTGGTATACATTTGAGACAACCCCGTTCTAACTCCAAACTAAGCAAAGCTTTTATTATGGGAATCAGATATTGAAATTCTTCTGTTTATAAATATATTCATAGAATACAATATAACACCCTGGCATAGAACAAACATCTGTGTTCATCACACAAATGTTTGTTCTCTCTGGGGATCGGACTCACAACCTACCTATAGCTGTGATGCTGTCACAAGTTTTTGTGTGTACAGGTGTAACAAGTGTTTTTTTTTGTATCGTGGTCGCCACACTGGTTTTTTGTATGTAGCTTTAAGCGTTGCACGTGATAAGACAAGTTTGTGAATTGTTTGTATTTTATTATCGAGTATTTTTTTTATAATGTAAATGTAAATATTCGATAATAATAATTAATATTAATTATTATTAGAATATAATAATAATTAACAGTGGATAGGTATATTTACTTAAATGACGCTAAAATAGAGAAATTGCGAATTTGATTGGATTTTCAGGTATTGTATTTATTAATTTAGTTAGATAAATTATTTAATATATGTATTGTAAATCACTGAAAATGTTACAAAATACAAATTAATGTATGAACATCATAATTGCATTGTGCTTGCGATTATTATTAAGAACCACCATGCAAAAAGATAAGAGAATCTTAAAATGAAATAAAATCATTTTTCTAGCTTAATTTGTTTATTTTTGTATGGTCTTAAATATCGAGTCCAACTAGCAACTCCAACGTTTTTTACGTAAGTTGTGCGTTTCCAACCGGGACTCTGTGGATGTTTTTAAACGCGCTATCACTCCGGTCTCATTTATACTCGTACGATTTATTTAAAAGGAACTGAATCAAAGGTAAAATAAAACAACGTGCTGGTCCAAAAATCGATAGAATTTTGTACCTGATACTGTTATTATAAAGACCTCATAAGGGTAGGAGGTAAGAGCCGGAAGGAGAGAAGATTATAATATACTAGCTGTTGCCTAGCTGGTTCTTCTAGGCTTGGTCGCGAGGAACTGGCGCTTAGATTCCCCTAGATTTAAGACGTTTCAAGATGATCCCTGCGGATATTACTGAATAAATGATTTTTGACTTTGACTTTGACTTTGACTTAGACTTTGCCCGCGATTTCGTCGGCGTGGTTAATTTTTTTCCGACGTACTTAACACTTATCGTTATATTTTGACCTTTATACACAATATCTTTATAAATAATAGCCTATGTCTTATTCTGATGCATAAGCTATTGTATTGTAAAGTTTCATTAAAATCCATAACTATAGTAGGTATAACTACTACTACAATACTGTATTAATAACCTTCTGAGTAAGTTTGCAAATATCAAATTTCTTGATGAAGCTTACCCTTCTGTACAATTAAGAAATTCGATAGTTGTGGGTAATACATAGTGTGTTAGCCTCACAAATCCGGTGAGCCTCATGTGACTATAATTTTCCTGGCACCACACCACCACCCTCTAAACCAAAACACAACAACGTTGCTACACGGCATAAATATTCCTGATGATATTTTTTTAAACAAACTTGTGTATTGTAAAGAATTTATTTTCTTTTAGATCTTAAATTCATTAAGTCACAGAAAGGACGTACCATGATTATCGCATCAGGCTATAGGTTTCGGAAGGTCGCCGTCAGAGGGCATACTACTAAAACCTACTGGAGGTGCTCGACACACGAAAAAAAGAGTGGTTGTCGTGCTGTTATACATACTTTAAAAGACTTATCTGTTGTCAAATACTATAATAAGCATAACCATCGAAGCACAAAGCACTGAAGTGGGTGCTTCTACCTCGTTGGACGCGTCAGTGTGACTGAAACTTTCCACTAGTTTACGCTGTGCAATATGTGTAATTGTTCATACATAGATTGTTAAGATGATTGAAAGCAATAAGACTGCAATATGCCGGAAACAAATTATAAAATAAAAGAGTTTTTAACTGCATTTTAAAACAATAAAATATTTTTTATGAATGGATATTTTTTTTTAACCGCTATTCCGGGGAAGCACTACCACCATGCGTATTTCTGCCGCCGAGCAACTTACTGTGTTCCAGTTTTAAGTGTGTGGGTTTCGATGAGTTTACAAGCACATGAGGCTTTATACATGTATGCCTCAGGTTGATGGACGTACGGCGCGTCCTAAGGAACGTAACCTGCGAGGCCATGCTTTGTTACAGGTGATGGTAGCCACTTTTGATCAGGCATTTGCTAATCAAGTATAAAAAATATACGGTCATATTTGAGTTTTAAGATAAGATAAGATTTCAATAGGCGCTGACCAATCCAATTTTATCACTTTTGTATGCTATTGTAATTGATAGATAAAAATACTTACAATGATAAATTTCTATGGTATATTTGTATTTTTTTTAAAAAGACAGGTAGTCTAATTTTTTTACCGATAGTACTGAGTTTAAAATCTGTTCTACCAAACCATTTCTTTTTCAGAAATATCCTTGACCATGTCTCAAAGAGGACGTCCTATGATCCTTGCATCAGGGCATACATTCCATAAGCAAAAAACCCGCGGTGCTAAAATATATTGGAAATGTTCAACCCATTTTTGTAAAGGATGTCGTGCCGTCATTCATACTTTGGAAGATAATACTACAGTTCTTAAATACTATAATAAACATAACCACTAGCATATCTTCCAATCGATTACACATATTTTTTACGATTTGTCTACCGTAACCTACATTGTACTGCTATTCGTCTATCAACCATGCGTACAAGTATACACATTCTACATGACAGGTAAAACTCACTGATGGTACTACTTTCTATTGTTATTAAAAATGTTCGATACATGATAAAAGTCAATCCGTTATTAATACTTAAAAAAATATTTTTAGGACAATACCTGAGCCATAATTATAATAGTAGTCGAAACTGGCTTTAAGCACATTGCGTAAGATAAAGTTTGTCGATATAATTAGGGTTCCTTTTTGTTTAGGGACTTAAGTTTAATAGAAAAATATATCACTACTAGCTGATGAAAAAAAACTGTGGACATTTCCACACAGCTAGGTTTAGCCCCAAACTAAGTAGGCAAGCTTGTACTATGGGATAGAGGAAGCTGATATAATACTTATATACTATTTATTTATAAACACCTACTCAGAACAAACATCTATGTTCATCACGCATGTTGGCTCTCAGTGGGAATTAAACCCACAACCTACAATGAAGAAAACAGAGCTACTACCAACTGAGGTCTGAGGTCAGCCAACACTTTTAACTACTTTTTGTAAGGTTCCTTGAGTAAGAGTTTTATTAACTGATCGGATATAGCAACTCAAAGTTCCGTTCTACAAACCCATTTATTTTCAGAAATATCCTTGATCAAGTCTCGAAGAGGACGTCCTATGATCCTCGCATCTGGGCATAAGTACCATAAGCTAAAAACCACAGATGTTAAAGTCTATTGGAAATGTTCAACCCATTTTCGTAAAGGATGTCGTGCTGTCATACACACATTGAAAGACCATACTACAATTCTTAAGTACAATAATAAACATAATCACTAACGTGTCTTGCCAATCTATTCAAACATATTTTTTTACTACTTGCCTGTGTGTTCTACAATGCACTATGCCCATGCATACAAGTAAAACATGCTACAATGAACGTAAGGGTTAACCCCGCCTTCTGATACTAAGGTCGTGGGTTCAAATCAGGTTTTTCCGTTTGAAAAATTTATGTGCGCAATGCCAGTACTCTCAAACGGTGAAGGAAAACATCGTGAGAAAACCAGTCAGTATTCTAGCAGGTGCGATGGGCTTGCAACCTGTCACGTATGGAATACTAACTACTTACTGCAAAATGTGAGTATGTACCAAATGTACTATCTGAACATACCTCTGACTACCTTCTTTAGACATCCTCGTAGAATTTCGAGTAGGTTTTTATCATGTATTTGTGCATGAAATGAATTTTAAACCAGAATACAAGATATAATTAAGGAAAATAATTATGGATGTTTCATTTGCTTAATGTCTTACGTTTAATAAGAAAACAAATTCACTGAAAATTCCGTAGTACAAACCCATTTCTTTTTTCAGAAATATCCTTGACCGTGTCTCAAAGAGGACGTCTTATGATCCTCGCATCAGGGTATACGTTCCATAGGCACAAAACCTGCGGTGCTAAAATATATTGGAAATGTTCAACCCATTTTCGTAAAGGATGTCGTGCCGTCATTCATACTTTGGAAGATAATAGAACAATACTTAAATACTTTACTAAACATAATCACTAACATCTCCAGCTAATCAAACATACTACAGTGAATATCAGGGTGTTTACAGGGGTTCATTAAGAAAGTCTACGGTTTTGAAATAAAATTGCTATTTACGAAGAAGCCATGGAATTAAGCTGGAGGATAAGGTATATAAAATACAAAATTAGGTGTAAAACAAATATTAAATATGCTTTAGAAAATATAGTGTCACTAATAATGTTGTATTAGTATATCAACAGGCCATGTGGCACGACCAAATAGATAATAGATTTAGTAACAGTATATAGGAATAAGCAAACCAAACGCGAGATATGTAAATAATCTAAAAGTAAGAGCAAAAACAGCAAATTATGTGGACGTAGCGTTATAATAATAATAATAATAATAAATCGCGATCATATTCAACCCGGATCCTAACTTAAATTTTTAGTTTTTAACGGTGGTACTAATAAACTATGCTTATTAGTACCGTAACGTTGAAATAGTTACACCGTGTTTTGTCTTTTGCAACAAGAAAAAGAGACAAAACACGGTGTTACTATTTTGAAGTTACACCGAGCTTATTATATAGTATAATTTTTTAATTACAGCTTATTAAATTGATTTGTAAGTTTTAAATTTTTTTTAGAAAACCAATGATTAGTACCCAGTCATTCGGTTTTATTTGAATTCCTAGATTTACTAATAGCACATTTGAAGCGGGCTAATATAAATTGATACTTTATTAAAATTTAGTTAGGTTAGAATATAATAATCGTGTTTTAGTATAGGCAAATGAAAGCCCGCCTTGAGAAATAGGAAATAAGATTCCATAACTCAAATTATAAAATTAATCCCAACTATTTTTTTTCAGAAATATCCTTGATCTTGTCACGAAGAGGACGTCCTATGATTTTAGCATCAGGGTACAGATTCAGTAAACAAACGAACCGCGGTGCAAAATTTTATTGGAAGTGTTCAACCCATTTTCAAAAAGGATGTCGTGCCGTTATTCATACTTTGGAAGATAATACTACAATTCTTAAATACCATAATGAACATAATCATTAACATGACATGGGTTAAAAAACCCAAGTCCTTATTAACACTTCAAAAGTTAAGCCACCGTAGCCGAAAATGGCTAGGTAGATTAAGTATGTATAAACGTAAGATTTTGACGTACTGCTGACTACCCTGCAAGATAGTGCATGGGGATCAAAGTCGTGAAGCTATTACTTTTCTTTCTTTTTCTTTTTATTTAACAAGGTATAGATTTAGTAAGCTTTGAAGGAACTTCAAATGAAAGTCGAGATTTGAACGATAGTACCGATCTAACGTCCTATCTATAACCCATTTTTTTCAGAAATCACCTTATCTATTTCTCAAAGAGGACGTACTATAATCATCGCATCGGGGTATAAGTTCCGGAGGCATTCTACCTGCGGTGCTAAGATTTATTGGAAGTGTGCAACTCACTGTCATAGAGGATGCCGCGCCATCATTCATACCTTTGCAGATAATACTACAGTTTTGAAATGTAAAAATATACATAATCATTAAAAATACAAATACAAAAGCATTTTATATACATACCTACTACATGGTTTACGCTTTAATGAACCCGTAGGCTGCGAGGTTGGTTAGTTAGACACTAGTTCTTGTTGAACTAGTGTTGATCCAATTAAGTATTTTTAAATGAGCATCAAGGTATGTATTTACAAAAAATCTAAAGCCTATGGTATACTTGTATGCTAAGTATGTATACACAAAATGTTACTCAGTACCAAATACATACGATTTGCTACAGCTCTAGTATCTTCTGAGTTCTCAACATTGCTTTAACAACTACTTGTCAAGCGTAATGATGGCTACAAACATCTAAAATATGGTGGACTCGTTGAGGCTAATGATGACGGTGAAGTGACATAAGTTTAAAAAGAAAACAAATACGAATCTCTTAATTTATACACTACCTGCATAGTGAATGTCTTTTCTGTTATAAATTCTCTGTAGTACGTAGACTTAACATCCAGTCTAACCAATCCATTTTTTTCAGAAATTTCCTTGTCTCTTTCACAGAAAGGTCGCACTATGATCGTTGCATCGGGTTATAGATTCTGGAAGCATCGTACCAATGGTGATAAAGTGTATTGGAAATGTTCGACACATGCTACCAAAGGCTGTCGTGCTGTCATTCATACATTTAACGATTACTCTACAATTCTTAAATTTAATAATACTCATAATCACTAGCATGTTAGAGTATCGTGTGATTGTGGAGCCTCCATATTAAGACATGTCGCAACTGCTTTCCTGTCCGCTGTGTGCGACCATGCACTAATGAGGATTTTTACGAGGTAACAAGGTAACTAGCGGGCAGCAGGATGTCGCTTGCAAAAGTGAAAAATCCAAACAGGAAACAGACTGTAGACACCCGCTGTATGAACATCAACCGACACGAGCCCGACTGAAAAGTCGTAAGAGTTTCATGTATTTTACTCAAGCTTCCAACGTTCATCCAGCCGCATTGAGGGTTAGTCAATGGAAGGAAAAACACCCTCCTCCGACCGACTTTATATCACCTCACGAACACCTGCCCCCAGGTTACGAACTTCCATGGCCTTTTTGGAAGTCTTTAAATCGACTCCGCACTTAAACCGGCCGCTGTAGAGAGAATCTCTGCAAATGGGGCATGAGAAACCCTTCCATGACTGCCTGTGACTGTGGAGCTCCTATACAGCCTCCTATTGGTTGAGAATATTGTCTTAGAACGTTGTCGTTTTAGGCACACATTAAGTGGCTCACCCTGTTGTGCCTAACTGCTTTGATAAGTACTTTATAAATTTTTATTGTAGTTCAACAAACTCATTATAATGACACACAGATCAGTTGATCGCTGCTTTGGACTGTAGGCTCTGGGTTCGATTCCCATCGAGGATAAAAGTCATGAACTTAATAAATGTTTGTTCTCTGTTTAAGTTCTTTTATGTATCATTCATATGGTTCCTATAGCGCAAGCTTTGTTAAGTTTGGTGCTAGATGGTGTTGTCTGAAACTTTCTTGAATATTGATATTTCGACGGCCCCACCGAATAAACGTGTAAAGTGAAAATCGCAATTTTACAGGAAAAATAAAAAACATAAAAACAAATATAGCTCATTATTGATTAGATGTACGTCAATACAATGTATAGACAAATTAAAGGAAAAAAAATTATCTATATTTCGTTAAAAAAACCGATAAGCTAATATTAATGATTTACGAGAAATTAATAAAAACCCCTTTTACATTTTTATTCTAGTAACAAAATTTTGGTATGCTATGTTTACACTATTATTCGTGGGAAAATATGTTATTACCTAAAAGTGTAACTTATTATACCTTTTTGTTCTATGGACATAATAGGATTTGTCAATGTTAGTATTAGGTAGTTACACATCGGCAAAACTCTTTACAGTTACAGTATTTTTTGAATTTCCGACGAATAATATTCTAAAGTAAGTTTGCATTAAATGTATAAGAGTAAGCGGTGTGCAAAATCACATTGTTGCAATATTCGTGTGAGTTTAGTGTTTTTATTTTCCGTAGAATAAACATTCGAAGTACGCTTTTTTTGATTGTTTTCGTTAAATTTATTGGAAAATCTTTCTGAAAAAAATTTAGAAGGTGTATTTTAAATCGACACACCGAAAAACAAAAAAAAAAAAAATTACGGTAAGAGCTCTTACACGTTTATTCGGTGGGGCCGTCGATTTATTATTTAAATGATAAGCAAATATTTTTAGGATGATGTATTTGTTTCTATTAACTTAGCATCTATTACAATAAAATTAGACTATTATAGTTACAGTGGTTTAGTAAGAATATATTTACTAATAAAAATAAATTACCCTTCTTCATAAACACATAAAACAACTTTTTAGTAACGACTTAATCTAATAGTAGAGCATAGTATATATTCTGCATGGTACAACACTGCTATAAAAATTGGCCCCAGTAATAAGTATCCTAAGCAAGCATTAAAACACTTGGGATTTGACTAAGTGAAATTCATTCTAAAAATAAAAATAAGTAAGGCAGTCTTTTGGGACTGCCGATAGAAGTGAAAACTAGGCCAAAAAGTACAAATATAAACACAGTTATATATATTGCTCATGGAAAGCGTTCGGTGACGATGCCGGGAGTTCCATGATTTTAGTTCACCCAAAAAGTACTCAACGCGCCCAAAAAAGTTTTCACTTCAAAAAGTACTATTATTGTAATTATATTATTATTATTAGTATAATGATTTACACTAAATTGTTATATACTCTAGCATCGTCATCAACCTGTATAAGTCTATTGCTAAACATAGGCCTCTCCTATATTTGGTAAGGTTTGCCATAGTCATCCCGCTTGGCGCATTCGTGACTGCATATGGTAGGGACCTACCTGGTATGGTATGGACGACCGATGTGGCGCGGCGGGCGAATGTCCGCCTGTGACGCAGGAGGTTGCGGGTTCGATTCCCGCCTCGGGATAAATATTTGTACGATTTGCAAATATTTATTCCGGGTGTTCTGGGTATTTTCTATGTATAATAAAAAATATCTATGTACGTAATATATTGTATTAAGTATATCAGTCATCTAGTTCCCATAACACAAGCTCTGCTTATCTTGGGGCTAGATGATGCTGTGTGGATTGTCCAGCATTATTATTATTATTATTATTACCTATGATACTTAAACATATAATCATAAAAATGACCCACTGATTGAAAATGCAACTGTTTTTTTACCCCTGTAAAAGCAAAATAATTCATGTGCATATTTATTTATGATAATCGGTACGATGGTTCTTGAAATAAAAACTTTTACTTGAAATTTTGGTTGAAATTCCTGTCCTTAAAGCTTCATTTCTATTTTTCAGACATTTCCTTATCTGTTTCTCAAAAAGGAGGTACCATCATTGTAGCATCAGGGTATAGGTTCAGTAAGAATCAAACCTGCGGTTTTAAGGACCATTGGAAATGTTCAACACATTATAAAAAAGGATGTCGAGCTGTCATTCATACTATAAAAGATAATACTACAATTCTTAAATACTATAATGTGCATAACCATTAGGAACTTTGTCACGACTAAGTTTTTCTCGTGGTTCTCATTTTACTTATACCTTCTAAAGCAGGTATAAGTATTTCAAACATAGACATGCGTACATTTGCAGCAGCAATTGAAGAAAATATAAATTCTCATCCAGCAAACACTTACTTTTCTGTATGATTCTTTTAGTCAACATAAATAAAACTAGTTTATTTGTTTTTATAGTGCTTACCTGCACTTAAGGAAATCACAAATGTTTTTATATTATCCCAAAAATGATTTTCCTCGAGCGGGATTTGAACCCACGACCTTCCCCTTGATACGGGGATGCGATTTTCGTCAAGTCATTTGAATCCTCGGTGGCGAAGTTGGTTTCGCATCCCCGTATCAAGGAGAAGGTCGTGGGTTCAAATCCCGCTCGAGGAAATAATTTTTGGGATAATATAAAAATCTTTGTGATTAATAAAACTGTTCAACATTCGTAAAAGTTTAAGTTAAAAGCAACTGTTTTTGTAATACTTGTGTAAACGCAAATTTTGATTTATTTATGTATGTGCAGGTTAATCACAAGTATCTATGTAAGTCTGTAAATTTTGATAGTTCTTAAAATGTAATTCAAGCCAATTAGCTTTTAATTAAAATTCCCGACCTAAAAGATTATTTTTTATTTTTCAGAAATTTACTGGTCAGTGACACGAAAAAGCGGTACCATTATTATAGCATCAGGGCATAGGTTCTATAAGAATAAAAGCTCCGGTGTTACGGACCATTGGAAATGTTCTAAACATAAAACTGGATGTCGCGCCATTATTCACTCTATGAAAGATGATACTGTAGTTCTTAAATACCATAATGTGCATAATCATTAAGAATTTACGATGCAACTGAACTTTTCACCTCTGTCTTCGGTTCGACTTTTTGTTCTCATTCCTTTTAAATAAATAAATATTTGTGGACATTTTTACTCTTTATCTAGCCATCTTTCTCTCTCTTTTTTTTATAATTGATTGACCGTCCTTTGGCTTCAATCTCACATGGTGGTAAGTGACGATGAAGCCGACGATGAAGCAGGGCGGTCTAGAAGACACCTAATCACTCTTGCCTTAAAGAGACTTAGATTATAGTGTTCAGGAAAAACAGACGCTGGCAACGAATTCCACTCCTTAGCGGTTCGCATGATAAAGGTGGAACCGAAACGCTTGGTACGAATGGGAGGTATATTTAACAAGTAAGGGTGGTACTGACCAGTACGTCTACTCGTCCTATGATGGAAAGGAGATGGTGGTATGAGGTCGTGTAATTCCTGGGCACATTCTCCGAAATGTAGCCTATAGAAGATCGATAGGCAAGCAACTTTACGACGGTGTTCGAGACTCACGCTCTGTGACAACACGGACCTAGTGAAATGACTCATAAGAAAAAAACCTTTTGAATTAGTGTAGTGTAAATATAAGTGAAATGTAGTGTAAGTGTAAGCAAGTGTATAAAACACAACAACAACGTGTCTTCGTCTTAAATAGAATAAAAAAGAAACAGAAATAGCATCACGGCTTTATTCTCCAAGTACGGTAGATATCCCCTCCGATCTCATAGGACCAAGTACAGTCAGCTGCACTAGAATGTATACAATTTGTAACTTTCACGACGGTATTACAGCAAAACAATGAACTCTTACACCTCAAAAACTAAAAAACGATGAGATTAGTTGATGATCTTACTTATTTTTTGAATAATTGTCGTATAAATATTTTTAACACCGCTGTGAAAACATTTTGAAAGTTAAAAATTGTATACATTCTAGTGCAGCTGACTGTACCTACTCGGCATTCTTCGAGAAAGTCAGAGGTATGTCCAGATAGGACATTACAGCACACTTTGCAGTAGTATTCCATACGTGACAGGTTGCAAGCCCATCTCCGCTGCTAGAATAATACCTTCGATAGAGACAATAAGAAACTTGTAAACGTGTAAAACGTGTAAACACATTCTTAGAAAAATAATTTATGCGCCAACGTTAAATTACTTACTTGCCAAGATATGGGCAGTAGCATCTCCTAAGTACTTAACACTGACTGCGGCCATCAATATTCCTGCCAAGGGTGGTGGTGGTGCGACAGTATATGGGGAAGTTTTATGTCCAGATTGTGGTCGTAGCCGACGAATACAACACCGTTTCCATACGGTACAATAATGTACATTGAAATGTGAGCTTTAGGACGTCTTCTGTAGGCTTTACATTGACAACACAAACTTGCAGACAGCTCGCTGTATGCGAGCTTACCGCCACCGTACCACTCGATTCTAATAATTTCCAAGCAAATGTTGCGCGGGAGGGTGGTGTGAGCTATGACCTTTATGGTACAAAACGGACGTATCATTATTATGCGTAAAAGGTTGTTTTTAGTTTTGTAACCTTGTAATGTGTCTGCTATAGTTGCAAATAAATTTCTATAAAGGTACAACACCTTAAACACAATTGTGATAAATAAGTATTTAGTGACATATTAAACACTTTTTCTGAACGCGAACGTCATAAAAGTACTTATTAATAATTTTATGATACCGTTCACTGTTTTGTGAATATAACTTGCTTGTTACCTTACATCTTAAATTAAATTATTTTCTTTTTTCAGAAGTAATGTATACAAAATCTCAAAAAGGTGGAACTATCATTGTTGTGTCAGGATACAGATTCTTTAAAAACCGTTCAGTTGGTTTAAAAAAATATTGGAGGTGTGCAAGTCATTTTGACAGAGGTTGTTCGGCTGTATTACATACTTTGGCCGATAATACTATCATCAAATGCCATAATAAGCACTGTCACTAAATAAATAGATTGAATTTAGTAAGTTCTGTCTCATTCACTAACGTGATACCCGAATATAAAGTAAGTAAATATGCTATTTTAGCAGAATTACATAAGGAACGTGCCGCATGTCGCGACGGCCTATTGGTACCATATATTTCGTATATACGTGATTATACTAGAGCAGACGGCACGTGGGTCTGCTCTCTCTGTCTCTGTCTGTATCACACAAAATGTATGAGACAGTCGACACGGGTCCACGCGGATGGTATCTGGTTGTGATTCTGCCTTTAGTTTCGAATAGGATAGTGTTGACATAAGATAATAGCAAGCCATATCAGTCATATGTATTAATCTATATAGGTAGCTTTTCTAGGCAGGTTTAGGACTTGTACTAAAGTAAAGGCTGCTTTTTATTCCGAAAAAAATAACGGGAACGGGAAAAAAACTGCCACGCGGGCGAAGCTGCGAGCGGCCGCTAGTACTTTATAAAGATCTCATGATCAACAACATAATTTATACATCTTTATTAAGTAAAAATATACCGTTCTCAAATGTATAAATCTAAAACTTACCTAAATTACTACTTATTACCTTGCATCTAAAATTAAATTTATGTTTTTATTTCAGAAGTAACGTATACTAAATCTCGACAAGGTGGAACTATCATTGTTGTGTCAGGCTACAGATTCTGCAAAAGCCGTTCAGTTGGTCTTAAAGTTCACTGGAAATGTGCAAGTCATTTTTACAAAGGTTGTCGCGCTATATTACATACTTTGGCCGATAATACCATCATCAAATGCCAAAATGAGCATAGTCATTAAAGTAATTTATTGAATTGAGTAAATTCTGTTTAGTTCACAAACGTGATACCCGAATATAAAGTAACTAAATATGCTACTTTATTTCATGGAGTTAAGGCAGAATTACATTGAGACCGCGCCGCGTGTCGCGTATCGGTATATCGGTCCCATACATTTTGCATATAAGTGATTACACTAGAGCAGGCGACGCGCGGGTCTCCTCCCTCTGTCTCTACCTGTCCCATACAAAATGTCTGAGACAGTTGACGCGGTTCCACGCGGATGGTGCCTGATTGTGCTTCTGCCTTTAATCGTAAATATGATAGTGTTTGTATAATATAAAGCTAACCATATAAATCTTATCCAATAATCTATACCTGAAGGTAACTTTTCTAGGTAGGTTGTAATTCTACAATTAAACACTTTTTCTGACTGCGAACGTAATAAAAATACTTAAGAAAGATTTTATGATCAACACCATCTCATATCTATAAATCTAAAACATGCATATTACCTTGCATCTAATATTAAATTATTGTTTTTATTTCAGCAGTAACGTATACTAAATCTCAAAAAGGTGGTACTATCATTGTTGTATCAGGCTTCAGATTCTATAAAGGCCGTTCATACGGTCTTAAAATTCATTGGAGATGTGCAAGTCATTTTTACAAAGGTTGTCACGCTGTACTACATACTTTACGTGATTATACCATTATCAAGTGCCATAATGAGCATAATCACTAGAATTATAATAGTTAGAGCAAACTCGTGAAGCACCTATAGTCGATAATTACACAAAAACGCTTTCGATGGTATGGACACTGAGAGAAGCTTCAGAGATCACGGTGGTAAAGCGTGCCCTAAACTAAGGTAGCTCTGTCTTCTGCACTGTATGTTGTCGGTTTAATCGCTATTGAGAAGTTTAATTCAGTGTTCAGTTTTTCATTCAGCATTTAACTTGAATCTAAACCTAACTCAACAAATTAAACAATAATCTTGTACCTATCCATTGAATGCTACCTTTTTTATTTATAAGTGCTTTGGCTCTGCAGCCTAGTTTAATATTATTAACACTGAAGACTTCCCTTATCTAGTAAAGTTTCGTTCTATTGAATAATATTAGGGCTCACGCTAGAAAGTAAATTTTAATGTTATTTTGGTTAGGGTCGCCGTTATCAAAATCGATAGGGAGTACTCTACATAAAGATTTGTACTCAAATTTATAATAAGTTCTATTGGAGGTCAAAGCAAGTAACTTGGCGTAACAATGATTGTAAATACCTATATTCAATTATAATTTCGGTCGCTGTACCCATCGGCAACTAGCATATATTTTTGCAATCTCTGTAATACTTTATTTGAATTCAGTAGATTATAAGCATTCCTATTAGTTAAAGCGTAGCGTGTGCTGTTTCTTGAATATTGTTGTATGATTTCCTAACATGTTTTCTGTCTTGCCTTCACCTTATTATGTTAGATTGGCACCACGTTGGAGCTTCATTATTTACATTATTATTAATTTTTAAACAATCATACAAAAAAATCTGTAGAAATCAAGACGTTAGTTTCTTGCCTGTTCTTCTAGGTTTGTCGCGAAAAACTGGTGCTTAGATTCACCTAGCTTTAGAACGTTTCAAAATGAACCCTGCGGGATATAAGTGAATAAAAATGCTTTTTGACTTTGACTTTATGAATATTTAGAAATATACTGCTGTTAGGTGTCATAAGATCTAGATTTCAGTTATTTCATTGGAGCACTGTTCGGGCTGTTTCCTTTTTCTGTGTGTGGTTCCAGCACTGTTACATCTTTGTGTTTACTCTGATGATGTAAATTACTCTGAATTACCTTTATAATCGGTTTAAATCGTCTGTTTTATTTGTTTCTAACAAAGTGTAGTGAGAACTGAAGTTTTTAAATTAAAGCTTTCTATTTAAATAGGTAACGTAAATGTCTGTGAAAAATATATGTTGTTAAATGCGTTAATTCTGAGAGGATATCTACCGTGCCTGGGGATTAAAATCGTGAATCTATATATTTTTTTTTTATTTGTTAATTTATGTAGTTTTTTTTTCAGTTTCCTGGTCACTGTCACAAAAAGGAAGTACCGTCATCGTAGCGTCAGGGTTTAGATTCAGGAAGCATCAAATTTGCGGTGTTAAAATCCATTGGAAATGTTCGACACATTATGAAAAAGGCTGTCGTGCTGTCATTCATTCTTTAAAAGATACTTCTACAATTCTAAAATACTTTAATGTACATAACCACTAACGTATCTCACTACTCACTACTCACTCTGGTGCCACTGAAAACCAGCGCTGCAAGAGCTGCTATATGCTCTTGTAGCAAATGCTGAGTGGTAGCCTTTTTTGTCACTACTTTTTAAATTTTATTGTATGTTATTCTTAAGAGACAAAATAAATTTCTATTCTATTCTATTCTACTCAAACAGAGACATGGTCAAAGATCTCGTTTAAAAAGCACTCGTGGCTTAGTGGTACAAACTCCGTCTCTTGATCCTAAGCTCGCGGGCTCGAAACCAGTCGTGCACCTAGAAATTTATCTGTTCGCAAAATTTACGTGCGCTAGTGGTCTCAAACGGTGACGGAAAACATTGCGATTTCCTGACGCGGTTTAGTTACCTCCACACGTATAGACCACGTCTTTCCTACGGATTAAGCCCTTACTAAGCTATGAGGATGAATAGGGTGTGTTTAAGTTCCCTCTGACGTTTGTGATGCAAAAGCCTATTTTCTTTTGTTTTATGGTTTCGTTTAGTTTTTTATAGACAAGTGTTTTTACATGGCATACATTATGTATCTGGCGGATTCAACTATGCAATAAGAGGATTTAAAGTGATCTCGCGATAAATTCCTTTTACATTTGACTTTTACTTTGTTCTGACTGAAATCATCATCATAATATTTTCCTGCCCTGATCCCACTTTACGTGGGGTCAGCACAACAGGTTTTTTTCTCTCCATTTGCCTCTATCATCAGTCATCTCTGTAGTCACTCCTTTCTTACCCATATCATCTCTCACACAATCTATCCATCTTTATTTTGTCCTACCTCTACTCGCATATCCATCCACATTTATATCTGACACTCTTCTCATTAAATGACATTCTTCTCATCTCATGACATGTCCATACCATGCTAACCTATTGCTCCTCATCTTTGATCTGAAAAAATATTTTTAAATATTAGTTTGAATCTTATGTGGACTTTTGATTCGTATAATACACAAAGTCTGTTTTGTCAAAATGTTTGTACATAACCGTATAAAAATTATAAATAAACAAATAAAACCTTTATTCTCATCTTTGTTTTTATGCAAATTGCGAACCTCTTCGGGGGTTGAATTTCAGAACTTTCTGTATTAGCCCACCTTAGATTATGAAGCAAGATTACCGTTTTTTTTGTTAGATAAACCATTTTTCACTCTGAAAAGTTACCTACTTAAGGTTACTTTTTACTGTTACGCTTATCATGAATTCATAAGTCATATATTTCAGAAATTACCTTGTGCGTTTCACAAAGAGGACGCACTATAATCATCGCATCAGGGTATAGATTCAGAGCGCATAAAATATGCGGTGTTAAGAAATATTGGACTTGTTCGACACATGCTGTCAAAGGATGCCGCGCTGTCATTCATACTTTAAAAGATAATACTACAGTTCTTAAATATTATAATGTACATAATCACTAACATATTTTACTTGTCAAACCAAAAGCGTGGCTTGTAGGTTTCGTTTAACTTTGAGTGAGTAGGTTTTTGATATTTTATATTACATGCAGTTTAAAATATATATTTTGTTAAACTTTTTTTATGAATAGCATTCCATAAGAATATTGTATTTTATAATATGTCAGCGACATAGCTCTGAGAATCAGTAAGTAGAAGTAACAGTGGGCAGGCCATATAGCGTAGAACTGACAAGCGCATCAAGACAAATATGCCCTGAAAATTTTAAGTCTTTACGATCTGCGGTTTAGGCTGTGTGTTATATTGTCAGTCAGTCGGGACAAAGATTGTTATAATTGGTAGATATAATAACTACGATGCAACTTTTTTTTTTTTTCAAGTTCCTGTTCTTTCTGAGGTTGATTTTTTTTAATTTTTCAGACATTTCATTTACTATATCAACTAAAGGAGGTCCTGTCATGATTGCATCAGGGTATAGATTCAGAAAACACAAAACCTGGGGTGCTAAGAAGTATTGGAAGTGCTCAACACATTTTAACAATGGATGTCGCGCTGTCATTCATACGCTTGAAGATAATTCTATGATTCTGAAATACTATAATGTACACAACCACTAAAAAAAGTCGCTAACAGCCAAGTCGAGGCGCAGTCGGAGCAGAGTCGAGGCGGAGTCAGGGCGCGGGCGAACGTAACGTGTACTAAGAAATTCGAGGCGGTGGCGTTTATGCCTTACTTGATGCATTCAAAATGTATATGTGATTTTTATTTTATTTATTTATTTAGCCCTAAACTAAGCATAGTACTATGAGAACTAGATGACTGATAGAAAAAAAATATTTAAATTAATAAAATTAATTTAAGTAATTAATTATATATAACTACATATATATATATATATATATATACATATAGAATACAATATAACACCTAGTTACAGAACAAACATTTACGTTCATCACACAAATGTTTGTTCTCGGTGGGGAACAAACCCACCACCTATTATAGAACAGAAGGCAGGGCTACTACAAATTGAGCTGTGACGGTTGTCGGTAAAATTTCATATTAAATTCTAAATCGCCTCGCATGTTTAAAACAGACACGCGTAAACGCTCCTGGGCTAAAGGTAGAATGTCACAAAATGGCGGACAGGCGCGTAGGAGTCGCGGAGGAGACGCGTAGGTACCGCGAACCCGCCTCGCCTGCGAGGCGACTTGTTCTGTTAGCGCAGGTACACTTGAAACGAGATTTTAAGAAGAGGCGCGCTATTTAGGCGCCCTCGCCTCGACTCCGTCTCGACTTTCGTTTGTGTTACGCTGCGGCCACACTACCGGGAAATGCCATTAATTGATTATGAAATGATGGACTTTAAGCGGTGGTGTTAACGTCCATCATCGCCGGAATTAATGGCATTTCCCGGTAGTGTGGCCGCAGCGTTAGCGACACGCCTAAAATATTTTGCTGATTTTGTTTAATTTGCTTTCAATATGCACAGTAAATTTTACTATGCTCGTCACGACAATGTGTACAGAAATAATAATATATTATTATTAACTAATTTGAGTTGGGTTAAAAAAAATACATATTTATTTTTATATTTAATTTTATAAGATGTTGATGTATTTGACGCGTAGAGCGTCTAGTGATATTTTAGTATGCCTATACACTTCCCGTGAAAATTCTATCTCTACTACTAATAAACTCAAGCGGAACCTCGAAATAGTTACACCGTTTTTGGTTTTTCTTACTTTTAATTACACAAAATTGCTTATTTTCTGTAAATAGCAGTAAAAGCTATATTTTTTTACAAGGCGTTGGTTTTAGCGTTAGCCGCCCGTACTGCCAGCAAATTTTGCCACCGTTTTTTTTAATCAGTTTCTAAACTAAAACTAAAAATTAGCACTAAAATTCCTTGATTCATTAAAATTTTTCAATCAGTTGCAATTTTTGATTGGGGGAAAAACAAGAGGGAAATGGGAAAAGTTTGCTCTAGCGTTGTTTATAGATAGATTTCAATCAAATTTGAGAGGCACGAAGGACTTCATTCTACACAAGATGTTGCGAAAAAAACTACAAAGGGGATAGTGAAGGAGGGAAGAAGGAGGGAGTTTGCTGTAGCGTTATATATGAACAGATTTCAATTTTGGGAAAAGGAACAGTGTCGGTTGTTGCCTAATTATAAGGACTCGCGAGGTCTACAGTTCTCACAGAACCACTAGTATATAATATTAGTATAACAGTAACATATTTATTATACTCGTAGTAACTATGTCCTAACTTTTCAGAAATAGTAATGTCAATATCACAAAGAGGTCGTCCGATTATTATGATGTCAGGATATAAGTTCAGGAGGCACAAGACGCAAGGGGCCAAAGTCTACTGGGTGTGTTCCACACACCATAATAAGGGCTGTAGAGCCGTCGTACACACTTTAAAAGACACGACTATTATAAAAATGTGTAATGTTCATATTCACTGAACTGAGCAATGGTGGTCTAGTGGGACCCCGGTTTCTGACTTTAAGGCCTTGATAAATAAGAAAGAGTTATATTTGTTAATAGTATTTATTCGCAAGACTTATAGTGATAGATTCTTCACAAGATGTTGCGTAAAAAAGTCCTAAGGGGAGAGTGGAGGAGGGAAGGAGGGAGGAGTTTGCTGTAGCGTTATATAGGAACAGATTTTAATTTTGAGAAAGGGAACATTGTCGGTTATTGCCCAGTTATACGGAATCGCGAGGCTACAGCTCTCATTGAACCACTAGTTTATAATATAAGTATAACAGTAACATATTGGTTATACTCGTAGTAACTATGTCCTAACTTTTCAGAAATAGTAATGTCAATATCACGAAAAGGTCGTCCGCTTATTATGATGTCAGGATATAAGTTCAGGAGGCACAAGATACAAGGGGCCAAAGTTTACTGGGTGTGTTCCACTCACCATAATAAGGGCTGTAGAGGCGTCGTACACACTTTAAAAGACACGACTATTGTAAAAACGTTTAATGTTCATAATCACTGAACTGAGCAATGGTGGTCTAGTGGGACCCCGGTTTCTGACTTTAAGGCCTTGATAAATAAGAAAGAGTTATATTTGTTAATAGTATTTATTCTCAAGACTTATAGGGATAGTTTTTTTAAGCGGGACAGCTATTGTAACATAAGCTAGTAACTAGCTAACTAGCTAGTGTCGCAAATAAATATGTTCTTCCTTTGGATTTTTCGTTCGTGAGTATCTCAGTCTTTGCTCAAATCACAAATATTTTTTATTATCCTAAAAATTAGGTAGGATTACGAATTAAGGCCTCCTCTTAATTCCTAATCGTACTAATTAGTACGATAGTAGTAGATAATAGTAGTAACTAATAAGTACTAATTTGCGTGGGTCCAAATCCCACTCGAGTGAATAAGTTTTGGGATAATATAAAAGTATAAAATTTTATAAAATTTTTCTTTCTATGTTATTTTCCGTAGTTTTTCCTTACTGTATTAAAAAAAAATACAAAACTAACACCAAATTTTTTTTATAGGACTTTCATTCTCTATATCGCAAAGAGGTCGCCCTCTGATTATATTATCTGGATACAAGTTTCGTAAGACGAAATCCCGAGGACCTAAGCTTTACTGGAACTGTTCAACGCATTTTCAGCGAGGATGCCGCGCTGTCGTGCACACCTTAGAAGATATGACTATCATCAAAAATCACAATATTCATAATCATTAATGAGGAAATCCGTAGAAGAATCAAGGTCACCGACATAGCTCTCAGAATCAGCAAGTTGAAGTGGCAGTGGGCAGGCCATATAGCTCGTAGAACCGACAACCGTTGGGGAATAAAGGTTCTCGAATGGCGACCACGAACTGGAAGACGAAGCGTAGGGCGTCCTCCTACCCGATGGACTGACGACATTGTTAGGACCGCGGGAAGTCGATGGATGGAAAGGGCTCAAATTCGTTCTTCCTGGAAACGTGTGGTCCCCCACACGTTTCCTAGGCTGATTATGATGATGATGATTATAATAATCATTAACCACATCCAGTGATCCCATGACATACTTCCCTACCAACTTAAAATATATTTTTTTTTGTAGTAGCAGCTCTCAGTGAAGGGCTCGCCCGGAAGTACTACCATGCCCATTTCTACCGGCCAAGTGCGAGTCGGACTCGCTCACGAAGGGTTCCGTACCATTATCTATAGTAAAAACAGCATAAAAAACACGTTTGTTCTAAGAGAGCCCTTTCTCTTTTTCAGCTTCAATTTGAGCTCTCTAACTATCACGGTTCATAAGATACAGCCTGGTAACTGGCGGACAGACAGACAGCGGAGTCTTAGTAATAGGGTCCCGTTTTATCTTTTGGGTACGGAACCCTAAAAATCACGCAAGTGCGTGTCACAGTTCCGATTGATGTATAGTTTGATCATCGCTTATATATGAAAAGCTAAATTGTCAAACGGTAATGTACGATAAATTAACTCGACTTATGTAATTTTGAGATTTTTTTATACAATTAAATAATACAAAGTAGATGTCAGTTTAGTGGTTTATTCTAATTATGTAAGTGTAAGGCTTCGTTTTTTATTTAACATATGCAAGTCGTCTAATAAACAAAACATATTGAATCATATTAATAAGGAGTGTAGAGAGGTTATTGACCAGCATTGGAATTCGTGAACTGAAAATAATAATTACTAGATCATTAAAGTTCACCACTTATATATTATAAATGTATACATAACCTTCTATAATGGACGCGATATCTTCCATACAAACAGATATAATTTGCAAAGACTTAGTTTTTTGCCGCTTGACCCCTATACTCTGCTATTTTGCAGATAACTAATACATATTGTAATTTTACTCTTTGTTACCTACGTTTATTATATAGTTTAGCTGTTGGAATTATACATTATGATTAATATTATTTGAAAATTACTTCTTAGCAAAATAAATATTCTTTAAACCTAACCAGTGTCAGTGGTCAGACGACCGATGTGGCGCGGCGGGCGAATGTCCGCGGGTTGTGGTTGCGGGTTCGATTCCCGCCTTGGGATAAATGTTTGTACGATCTGCAAATATTTATTCCAAGTGTTTTGGGTGTTTTCTATGTTTAATAAAAAAATATCTATGTACGTAATATTGTATTAAATATATCGGTTATCTAGTACCCATAACACTCTGCTCATAAGCTCTGCTTAGCTTGGGGCTAGATGATGCTGTGTGGATTGTCCAGCTTTATTATATTATTATTAAAATGTAGGCCGATTTACTAGCATTATATTGGTTTCAGATGTAACATTTACGAGATCTCGCCAAGGCCGACCTATCATGATCGTTTCAGGATACAGGTTTCGAATGTACCAAAGCCATGCATTTAAAATTTATTGGAAATGTTCAATTGGCCATGCACATGGCTGCCGAGCTGTGATCCACACTTTGAAAGATATGACTATGGTAAAAGTTTATAATGTTCATAATCACTAATACTTATAAGTCTATTATTAACATGTTATTATTAAATTATTTAGAATAAATAACTAAATTAGATCGCTTCGATCTGTAGATAGCTCAACTGTTTCATAATGTATTTTGTACATACCAATTATAAATACCTGTATTAGCTGTAATTTTCTTTGTAAATAAAAACTAAATTCAAATTGAATTCCTAAAATTTTATTTCTAGATATATATTTGTTTGTATGTAAATATGAACTTATTTACAAAAAAAGTTATAAGTAGCTAATACAAGTATTTATGATTAGTATGTACAAAATACATATGAAACAGTTATGCTATCTACAGACTGTCACAAAGGATCTATTGATAGCTCAACTGATCCAAATCAGTGCAATATTGGTTGATATTAAATCTTAAAAACTATTTTATTAAGTGTTGTAATAATTGGGATGCAAAATTGTACGTGTGTATTTACTTAATTGTTACATATAATTACTATAAAATATATGTGTCATAATACTCTTCATAGAAATATAAAAAAAACTAGCGAAACGCGCGCGACTTCGTCCGCGTGAAGTTTTTTCATACAAACTTCAATCCCCTCTATCCAAGAGTTTAATTCCGGGAATGCCTTTCTTAGTACACGTCTACGCACCAAACATATATATACTGAAAATTTCAAGTCTCTAAGACCATTGGTTTAGACTGTGCATTGTCTATTAGACAGTCAGTCAGTCAGGACAAAGATTCTTGTAATTGGTATAGATTTAAAAGTATGTATAACAAATAAGATTTATCTATGTAGCACATAGTACCTAAAACAACCTGTGTTTTTGACAAGATATCCTTCTGTAAAAAAAAACCTATCTAATAAATCTATAAGAACCTATCTTTCTAAAAATAAAATTACTGGTAATTGTAGTACCTTATTATTCAAACAAGCCCACTCAGGACATGCTAAAAGATATGAGCATTATAACAAGTCGGTACGGTTTTATCACGGTAGACATCCTCTATGATCCCTTAGTATACGATCCGGGATCCTCTGCGACGCAGAGGTTGCGGGTTCGATTCCCGCCTTGGGATAAATGTTTGTACGATCTGCAAATATTTTTTCCGGGTATTCTGGGTGTTTCCTATGTGTAATAAAAAATATATATGCATGTAATGTATTGTATTAAGTATATCAGTCACCTTGTACCCATAGTCACCTATACCCAACACAAGCTCTGCTTAGTGGATAGTGCAGCATTATTACCATTATCATTATTATCCTTATAATTATAATACAAGTACTGTATTATATAGCAAACATTTTATACTGAATTTTAGTGAACAGATTTTAGTGATTTCAGGTGTGATACTTACGTCATCGCGACAAGGGCGACCAATCCTGGTTGTATCGGGATACAGGTTCCGCATTCTCAGATGCCAAGGTTATAAAACTTATTGGATATGCTCCGCTAATTCTTGCGGTGGATGTCGCGCTATGATTCATACTTTAAAAGATAGTATGACCATCTTAAAAATACATAATGCTCATAACCATTAGTAGGTCAATGTAAACATTTTATATATAGGTACCTACACTGAGAAAAATGGATTTCGAGCCTAAGGTTAAAAAAGTTTTACACCGTTGAATTGTAGTTACGCTGGGCGAGTTTGTAATGCTTACGTTAGTTTTTACCTGTCAAAGTGAATACGTCAAAATGATACCGTCTATTATATTGAATATTGAAAGTTGTATATTTTAATTAAACTTAATTTTCACAGTTTGTGGGTTTTAATGTTTTTGCGAAATATCAATGTATGGTCTTATAAAAACCTGTCAAAAGAAGATTTTTAAACTACTGCTATCTCTTATCAATGGATAATGACAAATAGTGACAGAAGACATCTTTAGCAATATTTAAATAACAAGTATGGACGTTAAATACTTGTTGAATTCGATCCTCATTAAGAACAAATATTTTTGTAATGAATACAAATGTGTGTTCTGTATCTGAGTGATTATTGTATGTATTTACAAATACATCATCATAAAAAAATTTAATGTTCACAACCATAAATAGGACAACACATCTTAGCAGATTTTTTATTGGATTTATCCCAGATTAGTTACAAAAAACAAATAAAAGGTAACTACCTCATAAAAATATGTATGCAATGCTTCTGTTCTCATACGCTGAAGGAAACCATGGTGAGGAAAGTTATTGTAGCAGCAGTGGTGTACTAATAAATAAATTCCTACTACGCACTGAGACAAATATAATACTGACTACGTCAAGTCTCTACTAACAGCTATGCGTTGTCTATATGTTAGTCAGTCACCTATGTCAAAGATTCTTCTGATTGTTGTAGATGTTATTATCTCTTGTGACGAAAAACGTATCGCTATTTTTGGTTCACTTTGGTTTTGATTTATTGTTTGCTACAATTTTTTTTATGCTACTTGTTGATGGAACAACTAGATGGCCCACCTGATTAAGTGGTTACCATCACCTATAACAAAGCATTGCCTCGTAGGTCACGCTCGTTAGGAACGTCACCGACGACAAGACGACGTTTTCTTTTTTTGTTTCAAATTTCTGAAATTTTAATCTATGCAATATTTTCAGATATAATATTTACAACATCGCGGAAAGGAAAACCGATTATAGTTGTGTCAGGGTACAGGTTTTGCATAACCCGGTCTCAAGGATTAAAAACTTATTGGAACTGTTCCACGGGTTTTAGACGAGGTTGCCGCGCTGTACTTCACACCTTGAAAGATAACAAGACCTTGACAAAATGTGTGAATGTACACAATCATAAAGAATCAGCGGAAGTGTTCTATGAAAAATGGCAATAGTTGATAATTGAACCAACAATAATAACGGCTCTGTCGGAAGACCTATGTTGGTTGTAACGTGTTTACAACCAGCTCATGCTGAGACAAAAACCGTTTTGTGACTCAAAATTTTTCTTTTATTTTTAATAATAATAATAATAATGCTGGACACTACATAATACTTACATAATTTTTTTCGTCGTTTGAGTTACAAATAAAATATTCTCATTCTCAATGTCTCATTCATTCAATAATGCTGGACAATCTACACAGCATCATCTAGCCACAAACTAAGCAGAGCTTGTGTTATGGGTACTAGACGACTGATACACTTAATACATTATACTCATATCTATTTTTATTATACATAGAAAATACCCATAACACCCGGAATAAATATTTGCAGTTCGTACAAACATTTATCCCAAGGCGGGAATCAAACTATCAACCTCTTGCGTCGCAGGCGGACATTCGCCCAATACAGATACTATACCTAATTATTTCATGAAAGAACAGTTTGTTGTAATTTCTCTGTTAGACGTCCCTATTGAATAAATAATTATCAGTTTTCACGGTTTTTCTTAGATTTTTCAGTCAACGCAGTTAACTACTAACTCATAAGTACAATTTTCTTATAATTAAAAAAAAAGTGTATAAGTGGCTTCAAGGTTCGCTTTTCCATGATATTTGCGTTTGATTATTACAGATGTGTCTTTCACTACATCGAATTCGGGAAATCCTATAATAATCGTATCAGGATACAGATTTCGCAAGAAACGGTCTCAAGGAGCTAAGATTTACTGGAACTGCTTAACTCACTGCAATAAAGGCTGCCGAGCTGTGATTCACACGATGTTAGATCATACGACTATCATAAAATGCTATAATATTCATAACCATAACCCATAACCATAATTTGACGACCGATGTGGCGCGGCGGGTGAATGTCCGCCTGCGACGCAGGAGGTTGCGGGTTCAATTCCCGCCTTGGGATAAATGTTTGTACGATCTGGAAACATTTGTTCCGGGTGTTCTGGGTATTTTCGATGTATAATAAAAAATATCTATGTTTGTAATATATTGTATTAAGTATATCAGTCATCTAGTACTCATAACACAAGCTCTGCTTAGCTTGGGGCTAGATGATGCTGTGTGGATTGTCCAGCATTATTATTATTATTATAACGAGCCCGTTTGTTAGGAACTAGTAATAGTAGAGCTCTTAGTGAAGGGCTCGATCGGGAAAGTTCTACCATCACGTCTATTTCTACCGCCAAGCAGCTTGCTGTGTTTCCGTTTGAATGTGTAAGTGCTGGTGAAATTACAGGCACGTAAGGTGTGACACCTGTATGCCTCAGATTGATGGACGCATAGCAGTGTATTGTAGGGTACGTTCCTAGCAAACGTGATCTAAAAGACAATGCTTTGTTATAGGCGATGGTAACCACTTAACATCAGGTGGGGTATATTCTTGTTCCATCAGCAACTTGTATAAAAGAAACGTGCCCTACGATGCACTGCTCTGCTTTATTTCATTTGAAATAACACCGAACGTTTGTTCGGTTTCTTCCTATATTAGACGAATCTTTGATAATAAAGTTGGTTAATGATAAGTGACAATTTACAATGGTCAATGAAGTGAGAGTTAACTGACACTGTAGTGCTACTAACTCGTAGAATACTGGAGCACAACAAACAACGATTCTAAGTTAACGAAGGCATGTCAGATACTGGAATCAGGCATTAATGATTTTTATACAAATGTATGTGTTACAGGATTCAAATGTTTTATTTTAAGTAATAAAGTTATTCTTAATTAAGTATCTAAGCACATATAAAAAAAATGTATGCAAGTATCTTTCAGTCATCTGGTTCCTATAGTATCAAGCTTTGCTTAGTTTAGGGCTGAGTTGTGAAATGTTCACAAATATTTATTTATTTATTTTTTCAGCTGTGGAAATAATAGCTGGGACCTCGCTTAAGGGTAATCCTTTGATTATAGCGTCAGGGTTCACATTTGGAATCAACAGACGCAAAGGTGAAAAAATATTCTGGAGATGTTCTACTGACAGACGGTGTTCTGCAACCATCCACACTCTTCCTGATAACAAGACTGTGGTCAAATACTTAAATGTTCACAAGCATCCACCTATATTTAAACATACAAAAACATCCACCTATATTTAAATTTTTATAAAAGACACACATGTTTTTGTTCATGCTCTGCTATTTCCACGAGCAAGTCGTATAAAAAAAATCTGATTTTAAGCGGCACTGTAATAAATTTATGTCACTGTCATTTTCTTATAAACTAAAAGATAAAGTGTTTGATTTGTGTTTCAATAAATAGAAATAGAGTAATTTTTTAGTAATGTCATCCTTGAGAATCGATCTAGATGTGAAACATAGAATGCTTGTCTACTCTTGAAAACGATAGTAATAATGCGTTAGTGTAACTCGAAACGACAATACATAACTTCGTTTATCGTTTTCAAGAATGTTGTTTCAAGAACAACTTGTTATCCACGCATGCCACTTAAACATAAGGGAAAAGTGTACAAGATCCTAAGACCTGTCATACTGTGTGAATCTGAGTATTGGGCTTCCAAAGAGATGGATGAGAGAAAAGTGCGTGCAGCATATGCAATTTTTTTTATGTAATGGCTTTTCCGAATTAGCATTGTTTAGATACCAACATTCTAAGAATCAGCAAGTTGAAGTTGTAATGAACAGGTCATTTAGCTCGTAGAACCGACAACCGCTGGGAATTAAAAATTTTGCGGGAAGTCAATGGATGGAAAGGGTTCAAAACCGTTCTTCACACACACCGTTCTGCACAACCTGCAGCACAAAAACCAGAGAGCTACTCCTAACAGAGGTATGAGGCCAGTAGACTCTTAGACCACACAAATTGACTACTGATTTGAACACCAACCCTTGTAACATAACATTATATGTACGTTTGGTTTTAAATAATAAAACAGTTCTTATATTTTTCAGATGTCCAAGTAGAAACTGGAACCTCGGTAAGGGGTAATCCCTTGATTACAGCTTCAGGGTTCAGATTCGGGATCCACAGGCGCACAGATTTTAAAACTTTCTGGAGGTGTTCCACAGATAGACGGTGTTCTGCAATCATCCACACTCTTCCTGATAACAAGACTGTGGTCAAATATTTTAACATTCATAATCATCGTCCTTTAGGTAAACTTTCAAAGACATAGACATTTTTTTACACACTTACTTGTACTGTGTACTAGTACCGTGTGCTACTACAGCAAAAGTGGCCTCAACATGGCACAATGCACAGTCAAAAAGGCGGACGTTCTTGAGGGAGACAGCTGTCGAGCTTGGAAGTTTGAGTGGCTTGGAAGTTGGACACTAGTAGATATTCTGTCGAGACTATTCTGCGGTCAATGAGACCCTGAGGAAAAATAAAAATTGTTTAGTTACCTAATTATGTGTGCTAACTTAACAAAATAACTTACAAGAACATTTAAGTTTTGTGTTTACTTAATGTAAAGAAATTAAACGTTGGTAAAGTTAAATTATTTATTATTTTAGAGTAAGTTTAAAGTAAGCGCCTGATAAGTTAAGGAGTAATATGTAGATGGAGTAGGCTTGGCCAGCACATACACCTTTCTTACAGCTTATTAGCGTGATGTACACAGTCGTTTGTTCTGTGTCTAGTATATTGTACTCTATGTATGTATGTATTTACAAAAAAGTATTTAAGTATTCTATCAGTTATGTAGTATTTTTATATTTATCTATTCCCACATTACAAGCTTTGCTTAGTCGAATGGATGTAGATATTTATTTATATTGTTATTATTAGTTAGGATGATAGTGGACAGACTAACACCTATATTTTTTTTCAGAAATCTCACTAACATATTCAAAGAAAGGATATCCCATAATTGTAGTGTCAGGTTATAGATTCCGCAAGAGTCGTATTGTAGGGCATAAAACTCATTGGAAATGTTCTACAACTGGCTGCCATGCCGTATTACATACGATGACAGATAATTTTACCGTTGTCAAATGCTTTAACGTACACAAACACCTCATACCTAAAGTATAAAGATTTTAATTAATTATTGATGAAAATAGATGTTTGTTCTATTGAGGGTATTCTAAGTCATTATTTCAAGAAAAGGTCGTTGAATATAAGTACTAGTAGAACCGCACGCGACTTCGTTCGAGTGCAGCTATCTTCATACTCTTCAACTCCCTCTACGCCCCTTTAGGGATTGAATATTAAGAATTTATTTCTTAGTACACCTCTATGCACCAAGAAAAATATACCCTAAACATTTGTGGTTTAAGCTGTGCGTTGTCTTTAGGTCAGTCAGTCATTCAGGACAAAGATTCTTGTAAGTGGTATAAATAGATATAGGTTATTTCTGCTATCTGGTTCCCATAGTACAAACTTTGCTTAGTTTGGGGCTAGAGAGCATAATGTAAATGTTTGTAAACATGTATTATTTCTTCTGACTCTATTTATAAAATTTATAAAAATGTTTAACGGCCCACTTGATTTTCATACATACAAACTTATAAAAAGTTATTGTGCTTAAGTTTGAGAAATCTGTCTTGTTTTAACGTAATTCCTCTAAAATAGTTATAAGGAGGTTCAGACAACTGTGCACTATAATGTATACAATTTGTATTGATTGTTACATAACATTTATTTTGAATGAGATCATAACATTAATCTGTTGCCACCTTTACTAAATGTGACCTTTCGTAATTTTCAACTCCTTAGCAATTTTGTAATAATAGTCGCATCTCTTTAGAGTTGTGTTGGTTTTTTACAGGTTTATCATTGACGATGTCGAAACGAGGACGTCCCATCTTAACTCTATGCGGTTATAGATTCTATAAACACCAGATTTGCGGAGATAAGATACACTGGAAATGTTCAAACTATTGGAAATTTAGATGTCGTGCTGTCCTACACACTTTAGAAGATATGACCATAATTAAATGCCATAATATTCATGATCACTAACTTCTTAATATTGGTACTTAGTGGTGGTTCCGGCTTAGAATAAGAGGTTCTATTCTAAGCCGGAACCACCATTACCTCTTATGGATGTCGTGAAAGTGACTAAGAGAAGTGCACCAGGAAATAGGCATCAGCGTCTCCTATGTATTTACTTAACACCGACACTGCCGACCAATGTGGCGCGGCGGGCGAATGTCCGCCTGCGACGCAGGAGGTTGCGGGTTTGATTCCCGCCTTGCGATAGATGTTTGTACGATTTGCAAATATTTGTTCCGGGTGTTCTGGGTGTTTTCTATGTCTAATAAAAAATATCTATGTATTTAATGTATTGTATTAATTAAATTATTCATCTAAGTACCCATAATACAAGCTATGCTTAGTTTGGGGCTAGGCTAGATGTTGTTGTGTAAAAACATCCACAAATATTTATTTGTTTATTACAATTTGAAAATGTAGGACTTTGAAAAATATAACTGAGTAAAAGTTTGTCATGATCTATAAAAAAAATTACGGGGTCTGTTTTTATTTTTGTCTTATGTACTTACTCAATCAGTTACTGTTTGTAGCTGAGGCAACTCCTCAGCTACAAACAGTATGGTTGGGTAAGGTAAGAGATTGTATGGTGCCCGTAAAAAAGCATCAAGGACTTGTTGATGTTACCGTACAAGTTTTAATTTTGATTTCAGAAGTTATACTTTCCACAACACCGAAAGGGCATCCTCTACTTGTGATAGATGGATATACATTCAATATAAAAAGTGTCATAGGAGCCAAGACCCATTGGAGATGTATCAAACACTACTCAGGTTGTCGCGCTATCATTCACACCGTGGATGACATGACTATCATAAAAAATCACAATGTTCATAATCATTACAACCAGAAGGTTAGTTCCAAGTTTATTCAATTAAATAAAAAACTTTGAAACGTCTGATAAACTGGGTCCTCAGTAAAATGTCAGAGAGAGGACTAGGGGACTGGTTGGAGTGACTTTCTGATCTCATGGTTATATTTTATAAAGTTACCTAATTTAATTAAAATTTATCTTAGTAAAAACAATGTTGTTGTCCCTTGGACTGGGTGACCGTAGCGCGCGAAGCGTCTCTGTTCCAAGTCTGGCAAAATCTATTTTCATCTGTCAGTTTGTTGGTACTACTGTAGTACTGTTGTATATTTTACAACTGAATATACAGGTTAAAACGCCTTATAGATTTTTTAATAATTGGTATTTTTGATTGGGGTAAAAAGGGGGCTACTGAATATGATTGTCACCTTATGAGATCCGGTTTCGACATTTGAATAGTAGTTAATTGAAGTTGGTCTCATATTCATTTGGTAAAGATCTGCTGAAGATCTTCGTCATGCGTGATTTTTTTGTGTAGTCAAAATTTAAAAGCAAAATATTTTTTTTAGCTAGATTTGCTTCATACTATTTAGTAAATTACTCACTTTTAGTGAAAACTAGTGGAAGTTTGCACTCACTAGGTTTACTGTTCGCAGAACTACAAGTATTATAATTTCTCTTTACTATTACAGATGGTGTCACTAGTTTTTGTATGCGGCTTTGATTGCAGTGCCCGTAAAAAGTAGCGAGGTATTGTAGTTGTTACTTTAAAGTATTAATTTTGATTTCAGAAATAGTGCTATCCACTTCAAAGAAAGGGCATCCTGTAATTGTTATGGATGGATATAGATTTCATAAAAACCGTGTCATAGGAGCCAAGACCCATTGGAGATGTATCAAACACAATCCAGTTTGTCGCGCTGTCATTCACACCGTGGATGATAGAACCATCACCAAATATCACAACGTTCATAATCATTAGAAAGACCATGTAAGTTCCAAGTCGTTTGGGGTTTGTTTAATTATTATAATAAACCACTTTGGCTTTCTGATCTCATGTTTATTTTTGATAAAGTACCTACCTTTAATAAAAACAATCTCATCTCAATGACAATTGTAAGAATCTTTGTCCTGACTGACTGGCTGACTGACATATAGACAACGCACAGCCTAAACCACAGGTCGTAGAGACTTGAAATCGTTTAGGGTAGGTATATTCGTCTTGGTGTGTAAAGGTGTACTAAGAAAGTAATTTCTGAAATTGAACCCCTAAGTTTCATAATCCCATATTTTATATTGTATTTTAATATTTAATTATTTTTTTAATCAAATCGCTAGGATCTCTTTATAACGTCATAATGTGACGAAATAGCACGTTGTTATAGGCAGTCGTAATCGGTAAACAGGTAGATCTGTATCTAAGGTAACCACTTAACATCAGGTGATCCATCTGCTTGTTTCAGCAACAAGTCACCTAAAAATATATATATATGAAAATTATTACTTAGGGTTCCTTCGGCTACCACAGGAACTATTTGTAAGTTTAAAACGTTTCTACATCTACACTTATATATTACAAAGAGGAAAGATTTGTATTTTTGTATGTAAATAAACTTAAATGTACTAGACTGATTTCAAAAATTCTTTCATCGTTGGGAAGCTACACTATCCCCGGGTGATATAGACTATATTGTATTTTCGAAAAAAAATAGGTGTTCTTAGTAAAACTACAATAATGTAACCCAAGGTGTAAAAAATGCCCTAAAAATTACACCCTTACATAGCGTGCGCTGCGAAAACTATTGATGATAAATATTTCGACGACTGATGTGGCGCGGCGGGCGAATGTCCGCCTGTGACGCGGAGGTTGCGGGTTCAATTCCCGCCTCGGGATAAATGTTTGTACGATCTGCAAATATTTATTCCGGGTGTTCTGGGTGTTTTCTATGAATAATAAAAAATATCTATGTATGTAATGTGTATTAAGTATATCAGTCATCTAGTACCCATAACACAAGCTCTGCTTAGCTTGGGGCTAGATGACGCTGTGTGGATTGTCCAGCATTATTATTATTAATATTATTATTTATAATAATTCCTTTCAATGTTTTAATGCTGTATGCAGTAATATGCTTTTTTTAGTTTGGTGCACAGTTTTTTTTTTCATTTACACTCGTTCATGACTAGTTTTTCTATCATGTTTGTTTCTCTCCGCTTCCTTGATTGTATCATCATCATCATCATCAGCCCATAGAAGTCCACTGCTGGACATAGGCCTCCCCCACACATTTCCAGGAAGAACGATTCTGAGCCCTTTCCATCCATCGACTTCCCGCGGTCCTAACAATGTCGTCAGTCCATCGGGTAGGAGGACGTCCTACGCTTCGTCTTCCGGTTCGTGGTCGCCATTCGAGAACCTTTATTCCCCAACGGTTGTCGGTTCTACGAGCTATATGGCCTGCCCACTGCCACTTCAACTTGCTGATTCTGAGAGCTATGACGGTGACCTTGGTTTTTCTACGGATTTCCTCATTTCTGATTCTATCTCGTAGTGAAACTCCCAACATTGCTCTCTCCATAGCTGGTTGTGCGACTCTGAGCTTGTGTATGAGACCAATAGTTAGCGACCACGTCTCAGTTCCATAAGTCATCACTGGTAACACACACTGATTATAGACTTTCGTCTTGAGGCTTGAGGCTTGATTGTATGGTTCCCGTAAAAAGTAGCGAGATGTAGTTGTTACTTTAAAAGTTTTAATTTTGATTTCAGAAATAGTTTTCTCTACTTCAACGAAAGGGCACCCTGTTCTTATTCTAGATGGATATAGATTTTATAAAGACCGTGTCAGAGGAGCCAAGACCCATTGGAGATGTATCAAACACTATTCAGGTTGTCGCGCTGTTATTCACACCGTGGACGATATGATCATCACCAAATATTTAAATTTACATGAACATTAGAAATATCCAGATTGTTCTAAGTCTTATGGGATTTATTCAATAAACAGAATAAACCACATCACATTTTAAAACGTCTAGTGTGCTGGGTCAATCTAGGACCATTTAATCATTTAAGTTGCTGTGGTCCTTAATAAAGTGACTGAAAAAGGACCAGTGGTTGTCTAATGGAAGTGAGATTCTCATGGTTATTTAAAGTTACGTTTATTTAAAACAATATTGTTATTTTTATTATATAATACTTTTTTCAGAAAATATTTCATAGATGTTGGGGTACCTAAATTGTAGGTGTAAATAAAGTTTATGAGAGCTATTACGCACTATATTCTCTATTAAGGCGCAATACAGTCACCTACTTGAGACCAAAATTAATTTATATATGATACTAATATAAGCCATTCGTAACAAGTACAATAATATTTAGCCAGGCACATAGGCACTCATCACATTCACTTAATTACACCGGCACCCACACCCTTCAAACCAAAACACAGCAAGCTGCTTGGCGGCAGAAATAGGCATGGTGGTAGGACTTCCACGCCCTTCACTAAGAGCTTTACTACTAACTTGCGTATTGTGGACATCATTTGCGTGAAGCCAATTCCATACAAATTTCAAGCTCTACTGCACCTTACACTTAAAAGACATAGAAAAAATGTGCAGCAACATTGTCAAATAAAAAATTACAAAGTTTTAATTTTGATTTCAGGATTCATACTGGCCAATTCAAAGAGAGGGCATCCTTTTATTATGATAGATGGGTATAGATTTCATAAAAACCATGTCATAGGACCTAAGACTCATTGGAGATGTAGCAAACACTATGCTGGTTGCCGCGCTGTCATTCACACCTTACAAGATATGACTATAGCCAAATATTTTGATATTCATAAACATATACATTAGAAATATCCTGTTGGTTCTAAGTCTGATTGTGCAAAGTCAAAGTCAAAGTTAAAGTTAAAGTAAAAAATCATTTATTCAGTAATATCCGCAGGGATCATCTTGAAACGTCTTAAATCTAGGTGAATCTAAGCGCCAGTTCCTCGCGACCTAGCCTAGAAGAACCGGCAAGAAACTTACGGCTTGGTTCCTACCGTTTTTTTTGTATGATCCTTTTACAAAGTAATAATAATGTAAATAATGAAACTCCAGTGTGGTGCCAATCTAACTTAATAAGGTGATTGCAAGACAGAAAACATGTTATATGCTTATTCCGTTATCAGAATAAAGCAATTTAAATTGTCTGATAAACTAAGTTAATCTAAGAACCTGGTTATCTATATAAATAATGAGAATCTTTGTCTTGACTGACTGACTTCGTCGTAAAAGATTGATATGTTTAGGGTATATTTTGCTTAGAGCGTCGAGGTGGAATTTCCGAAGGAATTTCTCATGAACGGTTAAAGCGGGAGTTGAAGTTTGTATGAAAATAACTTCACAAATCGCTAGTCCTTAATAAGGTTTCAGTCGTCTTAATGAGGTCCTCAATAAGGTGACTGAAATGGTTATTATTATGAATAACAGTGAATTTTAGTTAAAACAATATTATTATTCACAGTCATAATTTTCGTCTGTTAAAAGTTAATGTATAAAACAATACCAAAATACATTTATTTTAAAGTAAAATATGTATATTATTTTTAGAGGTATTGATTAAAAATGAAAGAGTGGTATAGAACGCACCTGCGTGTACAGCTTTAATTGTTTTTAATACAACTGACTGATGGAACAAGCAGATGGTCTACCTGACGTTAAGTGGTTACCATCGCCTATAACAAAGTATTGCCTCGTTATTCACGCTAGTTACTTCCGACTCCACTAACGTGAGGCGTACAGATGTTAAACCTCATGTGCCTGTAATTTCACCGGCACCCTTCAAACCGGAACACAGCAAGTTGCTTAGCGGCAGAAATAGGCATGGTAGTAGTACTTCCCCGGACGAACCTTTCACAAAGAGCTCTACTACTACTAGTTAAACAAATAATAATAAAAGAATACGAAAACAAACGTACTATCAGTTATCTGGTTCCCATAGTACAATCTGTGCTTAGTTTGTGGTTAGATGATGTTGTGCAAAAAGTCCATAAATATTAAGATTTTTTATTATCCCAAAAAATAATTTCTCGAGTGGTATTTGAAACCACGAGAGTTCGAAAATGAAATAAGCTTTGGGATATTTTTAATACGGTCCTTTAGCGACTGTGCAGGTCAGCACTATAAAAAAACTAACAAATCCACATATATTTTAATTCGTTATTTTCTAAGTTTTTTTGTTTCAGAAATAACAATGACTACATCACAGAAAGGGAAGCCTGCTATCATCTTTGATGGGTATAGATTTAATAAAGACCACGCCGGCGGGGTTAAAACATATTGGAGATGTGCAGCTCATTACAGCGGTTGTCGTGCTGTTATTCACACCTTAGACGATATGACAATCATTAAATGTCATAATATTCATAATCATAATAAATTTTAGATAAAATAAATATACAAATCTTTATTTCTAATGCTAAGATTATCTACATTTAGATTAGAATTTAGATTAGAGCACCGGTGGTCTAGTGGTAGTGACCCCGCCTTCTGATAGGTAGACTTCCTAAGGTGGTTCAAATCCGGTCGTGCACCATTGTATTTTTCCGATCGAAAAATTATGTATGCAATGCCAGTGCTCTCAAACGGTGACGGAAAACATCGTGAGGAAGCCAGAAGAAATCGGAGGGGATATCTACCGTGCTTGGGGATTAAAGTCGTGATGCTATTTATTTTATTTTGATTACACTACCGCTCAATCGCACGAATAGTGTGTGAGTGAGTCGCTAATCATCACCTCTCACTGGAAGTAAATATTTATTTTATTTTGATTACACTACCGCTCAATCGCACGAATAGTGTGTGAGTGAGTCGCTAATCATCACCTCTCACTGGAAGTAAATATTTATTGACGTCATTTCAGTTTAGTTTCTTTATTTATGTGACTACACACAGGTTATTTAATAGTAGTAACTAAGCCTTCTTGTATTATTTATGTTTATTTATTTACCCATGTTATATATGTTTTGTTAATATATACATACATAGTTTATTTGTTTTAAACAAATAAACTATGAAATTAAGCAATTTTATAGTTTATTTGTTTTTATAGTGCTTACCTGCACTTAAGGAAATCTCAAAGAGTTTTATATTATCCCAAAAATTATTTTCCTCGAGTAGGATTTAAACCCACGACCTGAATCCTCGGTGGCGAAGTTGGTATCGCATCCCCGTATCAAGGGGAAGGTCGTGGGTTCAAATCCTACTCGAGGAAAATAATTTTTGGAATAATATAAAAATCTTTGATATACATACATGTTGTGAAATATCTTCTAATATTTATTATATTTCTATGAAACAATTTCAGGTATATATTTATCGACTTCGCAGCGTGGCCGCCCTGTGCTTATTGCAGCTGGGTATAAATTTCGTAAAAATCGGGTTCTAGGACCTAAGACTCATTGGAGGTGTGCGTCACGTGACCGAGGCTGTGGCGCTATTATACAAACATTAGACGACATGACCGTTATAAAATGTCACAATATTCATTCTCATGTAAACAATTGTCGATTTTATTCTAATCATTGATTTGATTGTAATATAATATTTATTTACTGTTCATTGACAGTCTGAATATGTCCGTTAGATTTTAATAAATTAATTATTTTTATTAGCAGTCTGAATATGTCTGGTGGTTATACACCGTTTTATTTTTCGGCGGTTCACCACGCTTGGAAGGATTAGTAACCACAAAAGTGGTTTATTTTGTATTCAGGAGACTGGTTCTTCTGTACTGGACCCGCCACGGTGCTTTTAGTCTCAATTTCATCCAAACAATGAGGTTTTTGAACGGACACCACAAGCCAGCTTGAGCCAGCTTGAGCCAGCTTGAGCCAGTTTGAGTAACACGGCGCTGCATCCTAGGCAGCGACAACTTGACTATGGAATGGGTCAACAAGAACCCGCAATGAAATTCAAAAATATAATTATGTGTCTTATTGTTTGACGAACGATGTGGCGCGGCAGGCGAATATCCTGCGACGCAGGAGGTTGCGGGTTCGATTCCCGCCTTGGGATAAATGTTTGTACGATCTGCAAATATTTATTCCGGGTGTTCTCTATGTATAATAAAAAATATATATGTATGTAACATAGTATTGTATTAAGTATATCAGTCATCTAGTACCCATAACACAAGCTCTGCTTAGCTTGGGACTAGATGATGCTGTGTGGATTGTCCAACGTTTATTATTATTATTATTATTATTAATTAATTTTCAGATATATCACTAACAATTTCTCAGCGCGGTCAACCAATGTTGATTGTGTCAGGGTATAAATTTGTAAAGACCAACTACCATGGATGTAAAACCCATTGGAGATGTGGACAATATTTTAAAGGATGCAAGGCAATCGTTCACACTTTGGGAAATGATACGACTGTAATTAAATATCACAATATTCATAATCACTAATATTATATAAATTATTTTAAAAAGAGGATCAAGACCTATTAGGAGGTTTGTCGCATTCTGATTCTAAGCTGTGGGTGCAAATCCGGACGTGCACCAAAAAATTTTTTGTTCACGTCCGGATTTGAACCTAGCAGTAAAAAAATAGAGAAATTCGACGCAGAGGCCAGCATTAGGTGTCTTATCTTACTAAGATTATTTTAAATATTTAATAGATAAGTAGCTATATTGTACGCCCAAAATGGGTAGACCATAATAAAAATATGTCGTGCTTTTGTGCCGCCATAGTTTAAATGTGTAACCGCTAGTTTCCATGGTTTGGAGAAACAGTTAAGCTTTTGGTCTCGAATCTAGCAATCGTCAAAGCTATGCGGCCTAAAAACTTTCCTAACAGAGTTGTACATTAGCACAAATGAAGTTACTAACATATTTGTTTATTTAACCTCTAAGTGTTATATTTTTAAGTGTTCATTAGTTCCTGATAATATATTATAAACCATTTATTTGCGACCCAAAACTTACACTTATACTAAATTCCTAATACTTAGGTATATTAATAAGTTAACTGCGTCGTTAAACGGACTCTGTCACAGCTTACTTAACTTAACCTGAGACAATCCGTTTTACGACGAACAACTCGCTACAACAAACGCTGGGCTTTCGCTAGAGTCTTTTGATGATGCCACGTACAGGACCGTACGTAACTTACAGGATGGTTTTACAGCGTTACAATTCATATTTACAGGGTAAAAACTCAAAATATAAGTGAACTTATCAGCTAACTTCATGTTTTTAAGTTTTACTGTTAAAGAGTTTACTATAAGGTTTTGATGCCGTTTTGAAAGCTATGAATTGTATACATTCTAGTGCAGCTGACTGTACAATTTGCCCAATAAACCAAAGTTTAAAGGACTTAATCTAAATGTTTTCTTGTATGTTTCAGATGTGTTTTACACATTATCACAGCAAACACGGAAACCTATAATAGTCGTGTCTGGGTACAGATTCCGCAAGAAGGAGGCAAAGATGAATAAGACTTACTGGAGATGTTCGACACATTATAAACATGGATGCCCCGCTTTGTTACACACTCTAGCAGACAATAGGACTATTATTAAATGCAAAAATATGCATAGACATATAAAAACATAGTTGAATCCAACAGAGTTCGCTATTTTCATAGGAATTTTAACAGCTACTTCAGTACCTGTTTCAGGGCAGTTTAAGGAATTTATTTAGAAGACAATTTGTTTTCATAATTATGTACCTACCTACCTGAAAATTTGGCCTCACTCTATACAATTAGATGATTTATAGATTAATTCTCATTTATAGATCTCATTTCAATAAGATGGTCGGTTTATAACATCCCCCAATTCCCGCGAATGGAAAGCGAAGTCAATAGTTAATATAACAATGTATAATTAATATGACAATGTACATGTATAAAAATAATCTACACAGATTACTCCTTGAAGGTTTGTCCCTTTCAATGGCGTTTTCATTGTTGTATAGATAACAATTCCGCGTGTACCTATCCTGTGTATCGCATTTTATATGTTAGATTTACCTACCTAAGCACCTATTGTACAAAATTTCATAAACATGTACGAAATAACGTATTTAAAAATAATCTTATTTAATATTTATTATTAGTTTTTATCTTGTATTTAACTTTATAAAAATCGATTTAATTCTAATTCTCATCTTCTTTTGATCTTTTTGTACTTCCTCTGTATCTGTTCCTGCTGGCAAGCAGTGAAGTTTCCACTGCTGTTACAATTTGCAGGTTTTCTTTATCTATTCTCTTCATTTCTTTAATGTGACTTGTTGCTGGAACAAGCAGATGGACCACCTGATGTTAAGTGGTAACATTACTTACAACAGAGCAATGCCTCGCAGATTACGCTCATTATAAACGAGCCTTTGATGCACTACTCTGCGTCCATCAACCATTACACCATCTTCTTTAATTTTTTTGTGCACCTAAATATTTTTTTTCAGAAATGCTACTCAAGCAGTCTTCGAGATGGTCTCGAACTATGATAGTAGATGGATATAGGTTTTGCAAGAACCGATTCAGGGGCCCTTATCATGCACCTTAGGGCATGAACTTATGCCAAAGTCCATATTCTTAAGATACAATTGAGTCTACTGAAATAAAATAAGCCTTTGTTCCTACTATAAGGTAAATAGATAAATAAAATAGGTAGAATAGGACCTGAGTGATGAAGTAAATAAATAAAATACATATATATTCACTTATGATACAAGTTTTCTATATATACTAATGTTATTAAGAGGTAAAGTTTATAAGGGGTAATCTTTGGATCTACTGAAGCGATTTTAATTACCAATAGAAAGCCACGTTATTTGTGAGTGTCTTAGGCTATATACTTACTGAAAAATGAAAAGTTTACCGCCCAACGAAGTGGGCACGTGTCAGCTAGTTCAATTTCACTTCTTATATCCAAAAACTTAGCTTAATTTATCTGTGTACTCAAACTACACTGTTTGGGTAACTCAAGTTCAACTTGAGTTACCTAACTTCTTCTAGGCTTGGTCGCGAGGAACTGGCGCTTAGATTCACCCAGATTTATGACGTTTCAAGATGATCCTTGCGAATTTTACTGAATAAATGCTTTTTGACTTTGAATAAACTTTTACAGGAGAATTTTACATAATAACTTCAAAGAAAGGTTTACCAAATATTGTTATGGAGGGCTACAGATTCTGCAAGAGGCAAGTTATGGGCTTAAAAACGCATTGGCGATGCACCGTTAGAGGATGTCACGCGATTATACACACTTTGGATGACATGACTATGACAAAGTGTTATAATGTACACGATCACTAGATGTGACTATACCAAATGTTATAAAGTACACGATCACTATATGTACACAATTACTAAGAAACTATATAAATTGTGTTACTAGTTTATAAATGTTTAGCATGAATGGGGCTTTTTTATATGTACAAGTCCATATGTTGGAAGACCCAATCCACAAGTCCAGGTGAATATAGATCTTTCTCATATTTTGGGGGCTAGCCGTTGTTCTAACTTCAACTTGATCCCCATATTAGTGTTAAGAATCTACCTTATTTGTGTTGTACAAAACATTTTTGCGTTTACTTGTATTTAAAATATTACATAAAACAAGAAAACTTGGAAGTGTATACATGTTCGTGCAGCTAACTGTAACAACCCTCAGTTTCTAACTAAGCTGGTTACGTGTCGGATAAACTTTTACCTCATTGGTTAATGATCCAGTGATCATTTACACTGGCCAAAGAAGTCAGAATTTATTTCACAGCACACATCAACGACCGCTACGACGAGTAGTAGTTCTACTAACGGACGTTCGTATGATATTGGAACCAGGCATAACTGTTTCTAAGATTTTAATTAATAAGCGCCTTTGACTTTGAACGCAATAACTTACAGCGCTTAAAACAACAAAGTTCTTATAGATAAAAAATAATAAGTATTTGCAAACATTTACACTACTTCCTCTGGTCCTATAGGAATCAGATAGCTGATATAATAATAATAATGATAACTCATAATACAATATAAAACCCAGACACCGAACAAACATCTATGCTAATGTGTCAAATAAATAATTTTCTTTTCTATTCTATGTTCATCACACAAAGGTTTATCGGTGGAAACCTTATCCAGAACCTACAACGCAGATGACAGAGAAGTAATTAACATATCTTAGGAATATTACTAAAAATTAATTGCAGGTGTTGTAGGAATTGCACATGTACAGTTGGAAATAAAAACATACGATTGTTAAATATATTATTGTTCATTCCAGATTTGATTCCCGTCATAGCCCATACAACTTCAATAAAAGGCAACCCTATTATAATTGTGGCAGGATACAAATTTAGCAAAAAAACTGTATATGGACCAAAAATTCACTGGCAATGCACTCGCAAGAGACATGGCTGTCGGGCACTGTTGCACACATCAAAAGATATGTGTGTCATTAAATGTTCCAATGTACATAACCATAGCCCAGACGGCTCATTTTAGCTGTAAGGCGACTGTGAATCTGAAATAGTAACGGAATCTAAGCTTTAACGCCAATATTTATAGTTTTAACAGTATATTATACAGTTAAAACTATAAATATTGTCGTTAAATAATATATAAGTGCTTCAAAATTAACTTATGGACCATACACACAATCCATCTGACGTACGTTCTTTTATGAAAGTTGTTTAAGATAAATAAATGTTTGTAGACATTTTTACACAATGTCATCTAAGCATAGCTTGTACAAGTAACATTGATAGATTGATTAGATGGATTATAATCTTTCTAATCAATCTATCTATCTATCGATCTATTTTAAAGCTGTAGTTTTATTGTACACCATTAAAACACAATATAGGACAATTAAATTACAACTAAGAAACCAGATGTACAATGGGCAAAAAGGGGAAAATGTATAGTTCATAAAGATTGATTAAATAAATAAAAGCACTGACTACAACTTTACCTGCTTGTGCTGTTTGTACTTATATATTTTGATCTAGTATCTATTTCTTATTATATATATCTTTCGTCTTAATTTATATCTGTAAGTAGTAGTAGACCTCTTAGTGAAGGGTGTCCGAAAAAGTGCCTATGTTAGCCACCAAGCAGCTTGCTGTATTCCGCTTCGAATGATGTGTACCGGTAAAATTACGGGCACATGAGTCTTAGTTAATGAACACTGAGCAGTGCATGGTAGAACACATTCCGAACGAGCGTGATCTACGAGGCAATGCTATGATAAAGACTAGTAACGTTTGACAACAGGTGGACCTGACGGAGGTTTCCATCAGGACGTTGAATTAAAAAAAACCTTATAATGTTTTTTGATAAAAGCTCATACCAAAAGCTAAGGAATAGGTTTAGTAATTTATTTGAACTTTAAAAAACGTTTCAAGTATGGCCAATACTCTATTACCATTTCAGTTTCGCGGTTACTCTGATGTACTATATTAAGATTATTCTGAGAGTTAATAATAAGGTGGTATTTAGATGTTGGTTATTATATATTCTAAGAAACTATTTTGATGTGATCTTTTGCCTTACACCACACTGGTTTTTTTAACTTATTTTTTTTCAGTATGATATTTATTTATTTATATGCTGACAGTATAGATCGCTACCTAGATCCTAATAAAGGATATGAATTTCACAATCTAGTGTTAGTATAATGCACCGTAGTAACTCCTTTATAGTACATATACTATATAAATAAAGTTCGTATATTTTTTTGTGTAACATTTATTCAAGAAGAACTGAGAATTACATGTACAGTCAGCTGCATTAGAATGTATACAATTCGTAACTTTCAAAACGTTATCAAAACCTTAAAGTAAACACTTAAACAGTAAAAGATCAAAAATCTGATGAATGAAAGAAGCTGATAAGTTCACTTATTTTTTGAGTTTTTATCTTGTAACTATTAATTGCAACGCTTTTAAACCATTCTGTAAGTTACGAATTGTATACATTCTAGTGCAGCTGACTGTACCTATTTTTTGGTACTAAATTATGAGCTTGTGTCTCAATTAATAACACAAGTAGTCCTTGCAAAATATTTAATGGTGGTTTCCACACGATATTTTACTCTACCATTTGGGAACACTGGCGTTTGAATAGAAAATCTATTGGTACACGACCTGATTCGAATCCACGACCTTAGGATCAGTAGGCGGAGTCACACCCACATCACCAGTGGATTTTTCTATAGGTGCACAATGTCAGTGGTCTCAAACGGCGAAGGAAAACAAAATATCTCAAACCAGAAAACATTGAGAGGAAACCAGTTATTATTCTAGCAGCGGCGATGTGCTTGCAATATGTCACTAATGGAATTTCAACTACTGCAAAATTTGAGTATGTGAGCTACTTGGTACCAAAAGACCAAAGGGGATATCTGTTATTATTGGGTATTAAAGTCGTGATGATATTTTATTTCTATATGGTGATCATAACAGTCGCATTGTATTGGTGTGTTTATCCGTTGTACTCATTTTAGTGGGTTTATCCGTTAAGTGTATTGTTTTTTTCAGATTTGGTTTTCACAGTCTCAAAATACGGCAAACCCATTCTTTTAGTATCGGGTTATAAATTTTACAAAAAGCAAGTTGTCGGTGTAAAAACGTACTGGTGTTGTTCTATGCATTACCGACGTTGTCGTGCCCTCATTCACACTGTAGATAAGACTCTGCTGAAGTATAACAATATACATAATCATCCATTAAATAGTAAATATGTTTAGAATAATCTGCGATAAGTTACTATCTTTAGCCTGATACATTCTTGGATAAAATATTGGCAGACGTTCACTCAATACTCTCCAGCCCTAAACTAAGACAAGCTTTGCTAGTAATGCATTCTAGAGTATATTTTGGGAACCAGATAATCGATGGTTTTTTTTGTAAACACATACATAGAACTTTTGACATCCGTCACAGCTCAGTTCGTAGTAACCCTGCCTTCTGCGCTATAAGTAGTGCGTTCGATCCCCACCGAGAACAAACATTTCTGTGATGAATAAAGATGTTTGTTCTTTGTCTGGGTGTTATATTGTATTCTAATCATGTATTTACTAAAAAAAGTATATAAGAATTCTATTTGTCATCTAATTCCCCTAGTACAAGCTATGTTTAGTTTGGCGTTAGATGATGTTGTGTAAAAATGTCCACTAAAAAATATGTATTATAGAATACAATACGCAGAATAAACATCGATGTTCATTCCATAACAACATTTCAAAAATTGATGTAGGTACATGTTAGTTATTAAAAAAAATATTTAAAAATAATATAGTTAATTATAATATTTGTCTACTTCCAAGCGTTAATAAAATGTAATATGATCACGTTTTGAGCTGCATCTAAACTTTGTTTTTTTTCCATGAATAGATATAGAAAATACTTGGGACTAAATTTGGATTGAAAAATATATGTAACCTACCTTTTTTTATAAAATAGTCTAACACATCATCATCAGCCTTAAGAAGACCACTGCTGGACATAGACCTTTCTTATTTCCTTAAACAAATTTGAGCCTTTCCCATCCACCGACTTCTCGTATTCCTAGCATTGTGGTCAATACATTATGACGACCGATATGGCGCGGCGGGCGAATATCCGCCTGCGACGCAGAAGGTTGCAAGTCCGATTCTCGCCTTGGAATAAATGTTTGTACTATCTGCAAATATTTGTTCCGGGTGTTCTGGGTATTTTCTATGTTTAATAAAAAATATGTATGTATGTAATGTATTAAGTATATGAGTCATCCAGTACCCATAATACAAGCTCTGCTTAGCTTAGATTGTGTTGTGTGGATTGTCCAGCATTATTATTATTTAGTAATGTTACTAAACTTATAATTTTGTTCCAGAACCTATGTTCATGATGTCACCACTAGGGAAACCTAATATTGTATTATCAGGACACAAATTTTGCATAAAAGGAGTAAAAGGCATAAAAACTTACTGGCGCTGTTCAAAACATAAGAAAACTGATTGTCGAGCGTTGTTACATTCCGTTGATAATATTATTACAAAATGTTTTAATATACATAATCATCATTAACTTAATCTTAGTGTAAACACGTTATTTATATTAAACTAGATGAATCGCGCCAGACTTCGTCCACGGGAAGTTATACAAATTTTATCCCAAGCTGTACCTGTTTAGAGGTTGAATTTCGGGAATTCCAAGACCAAGACGAACATACCCTGAAAATTTTTAAGACTCTACGACCAGCGGTTGAGCCTAAAAAAAAATAATGGAATCTGATCCATCTGGTCAATGGAGTACAGTGAAGCAAAAAGTCGAACAAAATCCATCAGTGGATTTATTTGTGGATAAGAGTGGAACAGGTATTCTGTGCGTTGTCTATATATCACTCAGTCAAGACAAAGATTATAATTGTTATAGATTATTACAACATAATGAAATATATTAAAGGTTAGGGGTAAAATAATTATTCAATAAATATCCTAATAATTATATAATATTATATGTATATAATGATCTAGAATACTCTTTATTTATTGTATTTTTGGTAAAAACAAAGAAATAAATCACTTTTTTTTATAATATTAGTTTTATATTTATCTAGAGAGTTGATTGAGATGTATGAACATGAGGCACCCGGGGATCTGTAACATCATCTATTAAGTGCCTAAAATCAAATTCAAAAAAATCTAGCATAGACTAGCTAGTTTTTTTAAAACATCATAGTTCAGGTAACTTAATGTAAGTTTCGTGTAGTTCAGTGTTCCGCAAACCTTTTGTGTTTAAGGTACACCTAGGAAAACGAAAATTTTTGGAGGTACAAAAAAACAGTTTTTGAATAATATTAATCAACATTTATGATTAATCAACAAACCTATTGAGCAATAGACGGTCTAAATTTGGAGTAATTGTTGACAGGGCTGTCGACAGCTTCTTTCGTCAATCTATTTATTTTTATGAGATAACCTTATTTTGCCGAGGCACACCAACTAATGACAACGGTACAACAGTGTACAACACTTTGCGAACCACTGGTCTAGTTCATTTCAGAATAAAATAAAAAATTAATAAAATAAAAATAGCTTTATTTACCTTACACAATTTAACCTAAAATAACTTAACCTATATTACTTACATACTTTAGATGTTACCTATATTACTACATAAAAGATAAAAATATTAAGGGTTGATTAAATAACAAAAGTACCTACTTAACAAACTATGGTCATAAAATTGGTGATGGTTATATTAATTGGTGAAAGTTATATGTAAGGACCGCCTACAGCGGTGAAAGCCTTCTCCAAGTGCTTCCATTCGCTTCGTACTGTAGCATTTCAGAATACCTAATGATAACAAATTTAGTTTCAAAAACCTGGAATACCTCAGTATCCACAGACCTAGCGTTTCGCAGAGACTCCGGAAAAAGCAAAACATTTTTAAAAGTATTTCTTACTAACTGTATGTTTATGTTTCAGGATTCATAATGGGTTTATCTTCGCAGAACAAGCCTAGTATTATAGTATCGGGGCATAGATACAGTTTCAATCGGAAATATGGTTTAAAATCGTACTGGCAATGTTCATCTCACAAAAATCGTGGCTGTCGTGCGGTGCTGCATACTTTAGATGATAAAATTATTGTCAGGCATCATAATGTACATAATCATTAATCTAAGCGCTAGCGGACATTGGAGCATGCCGCGGTAAATCCCTTAAGTTCATCAACATATTTTGTCGTAAACTAGCCAAACGCGCGTGACTTCGTTCGTGAAGTTATTTTCATACAAACAACCAACCCCCGCGGCATCCGTTTAGGGGCTGAATTTCGAGATTTCCTTTCTTAGTTTACTTCTCTATAGTTCCTTTCTTAGTTAGTTCTTAGTCAATTTACGGATCAGACTAATATATACTGAAAGTCTCTGCGACCAGTGGCTTAGGTGTGCGTTGCCTATATGTCAGTCAGTCATTCAGTCAGTCAGGATAAAGGTTCTTATAATTAGTATTATAGATAATCATCATCAAATTATTTGCAAGAGTGCTTTTTCTATAGGACATGTATAAAGGATAATTGAGTAATATATGTGGTACTAGATTAAATTAAAATGAAGAGTTACCATGCATTGCTCGACATCAGGTGCGTATGACTTTGTAGACAAACATCCTGTACCTGTAGTCAGCCGACTGTACTTATTTGCGGATAGACTGTGTGACTGTAGTATTTTTATTATGTTTGTGGATTGGGAAATAAAATAATAAAAACATTGAAACTTGAACTAAGTTGGTGATCTTTCAAGGTGTATTTTATTTTAAATCAGAGTGTGCAGATGCATTCAATAATTATTTAGGGAACAGTCGTTTTCAGCTTTCAAGATGCTTTACGCATTATGGTATGAAAGCCGTCTTCTTTATTCTCTGTAAACATGCCAGAAACGATATAATAATGTTGTTAATGAATATTTATGTCTTACATACATATGCATACATAAATCACGCCTATTTCCCATGGGGGTACCCCGCTTACTACGATCCTGACATACCTCCTTTGCTTCATTCACTCTCATAGCATATGCCCGTCGGCTTAGGGTCCTCATGAGCCTCATGGAGTGGGGCACTGGTGACCCGTAACACAGGTTTCCAGCCTGTCTCGGGCACCAGGCTCACACAAAACAGATTTTTCTACATTTCTACCACCAAAATTGTACCTATTACACTAAGGACCTTTTGTGTTTGAGAATATAAATGAGTTATATTATATTATGACCTGGACTTTTTCTAAACTTCTTTTATTCCATTCACACTCATCTGATGCACCTGTTTCGTTAATCTTCTTTCATCCATATTGTTTAAGAGTTATAAATAAATAAACTATCAAATAGAACTATTGATTAATATGCCTGTTTCACTGTAACCTGCTTAACAATCCATTGGTCCAACAAACGTTGAAAGTAATATAGTAAAATGCAAGCATGGTAATAGAACTTGTCTAACGTTTTAACACTTTATTTTTCAGAAGCAATATTCACAAAATCTTTACGTAATCAACTTATAAAGTTAGCTGGATATCGCTTTAATAAGCATTCTATCATAGGAAAGAAGACCCATTGGCACTGTTCTAATAAGAGACAAGGCTGTCGAGCTAAACTACATACCTTGGACAATAAAACTATTGTTATGTGTTATAATGTACATAACCACTAAACAGCGGCTGCTCCTTCTATCTCTGTCTGTCATATGCAAGTCTGAAAGAGTCGACGCGAATCCACGCGGATCGCGTGTATAATGTGGTTCCTCTTTTAGACCTAGTCTTTTAGCTAGTTTACATATACTATGATAAAACTGATATGGTCGAAAAGTCTGTGCATTAAAAATATTTTTCTGAAATCTCACTGAATGTCATAGTCAAACAATGATAATAAAATACAGAATATAATGATTTTGTTTTATTTCTTACTAAATTGGTGTACTGCTAAATATTGTATAAAATGTGTAATGTATCAAATTCAAATAATGTATCAAAAGGACGTACTTACCTCTGACTTCTAGGTACTCCTCTTAGATATTTTCGAAAAATTTCAAGTAATTTCGAGATCTGATGGGATATCTAACGTGCTTAAATTTAATTCATCTTGATGTTATCTATTTATTTCTAACTATTCGCCTTTTCAATTTAAGTAGTTTTGATGTTATCTATTTATTTCTAACTATTCACCTTTTAAATTTAAGTAGTCTTGATGTTATCTATTTATTTCTTGTTAACATTTGGCCTTTTAAACAAGCTAAACGGGTTACAACGGGTTATAGAGAGAGTTATCCTCGGAGTTTTACTACGTGATAGGAAAAAAGTGAAAACATCTGTAGAACAATGTAGGTTGCTCGAACCGACAACCACTTCTCGAACAGCCACTGGATGGCACAAACCGAAAGACGAAGCGTAGGCCGCCCTCCATACAATGGGCCGACCAAATTGTAAAGATAACAGGAAGTCGATAGATGGAAGGGACTGAAAATCGTTCTTAGAAATGTATGGAGGAAGCACTGGTCTAGTAGTGGACTTCTTCAGGCTTATGATTTATTGCTCATAAAGCTTGAAAGTTACATAGATAAGTGCAACTATGTTAGTAGAACGATAGTCTAACATCTATATATATAAAAGAAAGTCGTGTTAGTTACTTCACTTATAACTCAAGAACGGCTGAACCGATTTAGCTGAAAATTGGCAGGGAGGTAGTTTAGAGCCAGGAGAAGGACATAGGATACTTTTTATCCCGAAAAAATAACGGGAACGGGAAAAAACTGCCACGCGGGCGAAGCTGCGGGCGGCCGCTAGTATTTTATATTTAACTCCATACTTGTCAACGTATTTAAATTTAAATCATGCTTAAAATGTCTTCTGTCACTTTTTATCACTATGCATGGATAAAAAATGAAAATATTTTATTCCATTTATTCAGTATCATTATTTTACAGTTCAATCGTATTTGAAATTATATTATAATATTACGTAAATAAAAACACAACATGCACACACAAAAATGTCAACAGGTAGTATAATAATAATATTAATCAAGTAAATATTAGTAATAATGTCATGCAGGTAAATTATCACATGTCATGAATTCATGAATAGTAAAGAATCACCCTTTCAACAATATATTTATGAGTTTAGTTTTAAAAATAATATACCTAACTATCGATAATTTTCATATCGGTAGGCAGTGGGTTAAAAAGTTTGACTGCCTGACACCGAGAGCCATGCTTTGCAACATTCAACATTCTAGAACCTCAAGAAATAGTTCAACCTCAAGAAATAGTAAACCTCAAGAAATAGTTTATCTTTTGACAGATTTGTGTAAGTACTTTAACATTTTAAACTCTTTTTTTCAGGAGTAATATTTACAAAATCTTTACGTAATCAACCACTCATCATGGTGGCTGGATATCGCTTCAGGAAACACTCTGTTATAGGACTTAAAACCCATTGGCATTGTTCTACGCATAAAAGATTTGGTTGTCGTGCTAAACTACATACCTTAAGCGATAGAAAAATTATCAAGTGTAATAATAAACACAACCATTAATACCCCATTCTATATTCTACGAGCGTCCGTTAGTTGAATTACGGATTGTCGTATATCTGATAATTTGTCTATTAGAAATAGAAAAAACTCTTATAAAGCTGTGGCCAAAGAGACAACTCCCTTAAATGATGTTGATTATAAATAGGTTCTTTACTTAACATTATTTAATTAATAAAGAACATAATGAAAAACGAAGATAGTAATGTCTCAACACACACACTATGTGAGGTATATGTTGTTGTGTACTGTGTGTTTATTTGTTTGTATGTGGGTGTGTTTCTGAGAGTTATCCTCTCACGAAGCCGGTTTGGCTATGTTTGTGGTTACACATCGTACGCTCTCCCTCTTGTTCTATCTTTAGTACATAAATGAGTAATTATGGCTTTATTTTATGGAACCAATCTTTAAATATAATAGATTGGTTTCATAAATTAAATCAAAATAGAAAAAAATATGTCATACCAAGTTGAAGTTGCTTAGAGTTAATATTTTGACTTGTACAGTTTTTCTTCTATGTAAATAAAGTAAAACTGCTACGAACAGTGTTATGAGTCAAGGCAAATATTAGCCAAAAATTTGGCCATGAGGTTCAGTTAGAGTTGTTCAAGATTTGAAGTTTTGAAATGAAAATCTGATTATTAATAATGTTTATCTACAGAATACGATCACATATTAAGCAAGGGATTTACCAAAGATGGCAAACCACGCATAAGAAGAAAATTTGACGAACCATTGAAAATCAGACAATTGAAAAAACAGCGCAAGAAATTGTTGAAAAATAAATTAAAAGATCCATGCAAAGAAAACTGCATTAAAAAATGTATTACGAAATTTACCGAAGAAGAAAGGATACAAATAAATTCGAAGTTTAATTCCTTAAACTACGAGTCACAAGGAATATTCATAAATCGTTTAATCGACAAAATACCGATTATACGAAGATCACCTTCATCAAGTAAACGAAAAATGACTCTGAAGTATTACTTAAAATGTAATGGTGACAGCAAAAAAGCAGTCTGCAAAACCTTCTTTCTTACAACTTTAGGATTTAAACCATCGAATAATAGAAGAGTTCATACAGCTATTAATAAACCAATTTACGCCCAAAAAGATAAACGAGTGAAACGAAATCTAATATAATAACTCGTAAAAAATTGCTGACTAGTTACACAGTCGAGTAGTCATGGTACGTTCCCACGCTTACGAGCAATTAGATATTCAACGGACATGGACACGCGCTTGAAAATCAGCTGCTTGTTGGATATCCCGTTGAATGTTTAGTTTAGACAGCAGTATTTTATGAATAAATATAATTATAATCTGGGATGTTTAACACATATTTAAATACGTTCAAAGGACCTGGAGTTAGAAAACAGAGTTATTTTATAGTGTAGGTAAAGTTATTAAAGGTAGGTTAAATATTAGATGTAAAATATTTGTGTAAAATAATATGCGTTAATGTAAACTTAAAGTTACATTCATCGTTATTATTTTGACAGGTGCAGTTTTTACAATGTCAAAACAGAACCACCCGATGATAATACTGGCGGGGTATAGATATTGTGTACATCAAAGATACCGAAATAAGATTCACTGGCATTGCTCAACGCATAAACTTGTTGGTTGTCGTGCTAAAATACACACTCTGCTGGATGAAAATATTATTATAAAATGTGATAATAATCATAATCATTAATCTTCTTAATAAATATTGGTAGACATTTCGATCAGGACCTTTGAAAGAAGAGGTGACGAGACGGATGAAGGCGTCCACAGAATAATATCTTCAGTGGAAAGGAAAAAATGCTACTGTGGGAAATTAAGTATAAAGTTAATAACTTTAAACTTAATTTCCCAGAGCAGCATTTTGGCGCTAAGCATTTTTTCCTTTCCACTGACGATACCATCTATTGAGTACTTTTTACTAATACTATACATCCGCCTGTCAAGCATGGTAACTTTGGCTGACCCCCTAAATAAGGAGGAACCTTATATCCAGTAGACTCGTTCAGACTGATGTTTGATTTGTTTAGGACTAAATGGCGATGGTGCTTTTAGTAATTTTTATCATTATTTAATTTTCATGTTTATTTATTTCTTTTTAAAATATGTACGTATTTTTAGACAATATTGTTTTATTTCGAAATCCTGGGTTTGGTTAGATAAAAACAACTTTTGGTTAGACCATTACTAATTCCTTAAAAGAGCTGCTGCGTTTTGATTCCTAATGTTATCTTACTAACGACTGTTTAACATTTTCAACATTCGTAGGTATTTATAGTTAAATTCAGTGATACCAATAACGACTAATGAAACTAAGTGGTTGTTTCGTCGAGGCATTTGAATCCTCGGTGGCGAAGTTGGTATCGCATCCCCGTATCAAGGGGAAGGTCGTGGGTTCAAATCCTACTCGAGGAAAATATTTTTTTTGGGATAATATAAAAATCTTTGTGATTTCCTTAAGGTAAGCACTATAAAAACAAATAAACTGCTAACTATTGGCTATATTCAAAAGCTGAAAGTTACTTTACTATAGGGAATTATTAATAAAGTTTTTTGATAAAACCACTATATCAGAATTTTCAACTTGCAGTAGCAATGGGCAAACCACAATCTATTAACCGGTTTAGCTTGTCAACCACGAAACAGAAGAAGGAACATAGTACAGCAGATGGCCTGTTATCAAAAAAAATTGTTGTCAAAGGTAAGTAGATGAAGAATGCTCATTTCTGGATTATCCTGGACATTTATGGAGAGTTCTTATTACACAGTGAATTTCATCAGGTTTTTATTAAAGTAATTAACCCACACATACATTTCAGGTGCAGTATTTACATTGTCAAACAAGAACCAACCCATGATACTACTGTCAGCGTACAGGTTTTCTATAAACAAAAAACATCGTGATAAAACTTACTGGCATTGTTCAACACACAGAACTAGTGGATGCCGTGCTAAATTACATACTCTGGCAGATCAACATTTAATTATTAAATGTGAAAATATACATAACCATTAATATTTTTTGTGTTTTATTTTATTAAACCTATTACCGCCCGTGAATATCTTAAAAGGCGACTGCTGAAACATGTTCCGTTTACCAATCCACCCATCCGCAAGAACCAAAAATGACAAAAATGAGATTGAAAATAAAAACTTAGACGTGAATCTTGTCAATATAATAATATGCATACAATTTAACTTAACATATTAAAACTAATAAACTAACAGCCCCAAACTAAGCATAGCTATATATGGGAACCAACCTGATGACTGATAAAATACTTATTTACGTTTTTTTCTAAATACATATAACACCCAGACAGAGAACAAACTTCTTCATCTCACAATTGTTGTCCTCGGTGGAGATTGAATCCACAACCTATTACAGCACAAATGGCAGAGCCACTAACTATTTAATAAAAAAATATCTATGGAAATGTATTGTATTAAGTATATCGGTCATCTAGTACCCATAACACAAGGTCTGCTTAGCTTGGGGCTAGATAATGCTGTATGAATTATCCAGCAGTATCATTATTTTATTTTTATTGTGCCAGTCTTGTCCATTGCTGGCCAACTTGCGACGATATCATCCGACCATCGGACGGCTGGTCCTCGTGATCGCTGAGCGTCTCTCGGCCACCATTCGGTAATGGCTGTTGTCCATCTACTGCAACTAAATAAATACTTCCATTAACTACATGCCTGAGCTCTCCTTTACTTATTTGCAGCTTCTACCTTAATTTACAAATATAATTATATTTGAATATTTCTTTTCGATTTCCGAAATAAAACATACATTATGACCATTATTCAGGACTCGTATTTATCTTTTAAATGTGTCTTCGACAGAATACGGCTACATTGAAGAATGCGGGCTCATGGAAAAACCACATTTTACAAGAAATTTTACCGAACTCTTAAAAAAAGAGATAAATAGACAACAGTTTATTAAGCAAAACAGAAAATTAAGAGATCCATGCAAAGAGAACTGCATAAAAAAATGTACCACGAAATTTACTGCTCAAGAGAGAATGAAAATACATTCAGAGTTTAACGCTTTAGACTATGAATCACAAGGAGTTTTTATTAGAAGTTTAGTTGATATAACACCAGTCTTGAGAAGAAAAATAACATCATCATATTACAAAAGAAAAACTAACTTTAAATATTATCTAAAGCACAGCAATGACGTAAAAGAAGTAGTCTGCAAAACGTTCTTTCTTACAACTTTGGGATATAAACCAACAAATGATAAAAGAGTACGGCAGTTTTTTAGTTTTTACCCATAACATTGCCTTTTGTATGAAATGTAAAAGGATATTTAAAATTCTGATGTACTAAATATAAATAAAAAATAAATAGCATCACCACTTTAATCTCCAAGCACGGTAGATATCCCCTCAGATCTCTTAGAACTAAGTACCCACTCGAGATTCTTAGAGGAAGTCTAATGGGGTTGGTAAGAGGGTACGTCCAGATACATTTGGTACATACCCACATTTTACAGTAGTTGGTATTTCATGCGTGACAGGTTGCAAGCCCATCACCGCTGCTAGAATACTTTGGTTTTCTCACGATGTTTTCCTTCACCGTTTCTGAGCACTAGCATTGCGCATATAAAATAGTATAAGTCAAAAAAATAACGCTAAATAAATTGTATTTTATACTTATACTCTGTTTTTTACTTTTTGCCTTATTACCTTCTATTATATTAAATAAATGGCCTAGGGATGACAATTTAAGACTCACGTAAGATATATTTACCTAATACACAAGTAAGTTACCAGCGTTACTAGTAATAAAAAGAAAATAAACTTTTCATTAGTTGCGCTGGTAATATCCAGCATAGCACTGTTTTTTTATACTTGATGTTATGTGATGATGCGGCCGACGGTGTAGCCCGCTTACCTAGACTATACCTATTCACTCTTCTCTTGAAAACATCCAAATTATACGTGACGTAAAATAAGTTAAAGTGGAAATGAGCAGGCCATGTTGCCCTTTAAACCAACAAGCTCTAGGATTCTTGAAAGACGACCACGAACCCAATGACGCTTAGAGGAAGCCCCTACCCTGGAAGCTATTGTAAAGTTTGCAGAGAATAGGTAGTTATCTACCTATATACCTATATATAGTAGGTGTTCGTTTTAAGAAATGATAGAGGAGGCCTTTTTCCAGCAATGGACTTCTTCAGGTTAATGTTCATGATGATGATGAAGTTTTTAGCCTCTCGTCTACCGAAACACATTTTCTGGCACTTGACACAAAAGAAAATTTGCCTTTAGACAAGTTATTGTTTCTAATAAAACTGAATTGCAGCCTGATTTGTGTATTTCATGTGTCCTTTACTAAATTAATAAATAAATAATTACGTAATTTTTACTTTGCAGAAGCCATATTTATAAAGTCGCCGCGAGGAAAACGCATTATCACCCTTAGTGGATACAGGTTCTGCAAGAACAAAGCTCAGGGATTAAAAGTTTACTGGCAATGTTCCACGCACAAAAAATATGGCTGCCGGGCTAAAATTAATACTATTGGAGACGAAACTATTGTCAAATGTTATAATGTACATAATCATTAAAGTTGGAAAGAAATTATCATAGATGACTAAAGCGATGGCCAAACCGACGCGTTCAATCTGCTTCGCGATGGCGTTCACAACGGCGATCACATGTTACAGTAAACGTTCCGGAATTGGTATAGAATGAAGCTCAAACATTATAATTTCCAGTTCAATCTTAGCTTTTTTACAGTATACAAAAAGAGCACCGGTGGTCTAGTGAAAGCGACCCAACCTTCTTATCCTAAGGTCGTGGTTTGGAATCCGGCCGTGCACCAATGGATTTTTCTATTCGAAAAATGTGTATACGCAATGCTAGCGCTCTCAAACGGTGAAGGAAAACAACGTGTGGAAATCCGTGGCTTAGTAAGCTTTGAACGTATTGACTATATCTTTCCTGTGGAATAGGCTTACTAAGCTGTGAGGATGGAATACGTGCTGGGCAAGTCTACTCCACCTAAAATTCTGTCCCACGTATTACAGCGTTCCGTAAATGAAAGCACAATTGAAGCGCTGTATAAATCATCTAATATAGATGCCTAAATATGTATATGATAAAACTAGCGACCGCTCGCAGCTTCGCCTGCGTGGCAGTTTTTTCCTGTTCACAAACTTTCATCCCCTATTTTATCCCCTTGGGGGTAGAATTAATCAAAATCCTTTCTTAGCGGATGCCTACGTCATAACATCTACCTGTCCGCCCTGTCCGCATCTGTCAGCCCGATCCGTCCAGTGGTTTAGGCTGTGCGTTAATAGATCACTATGTCAGTCAGTCAGTCAGTCACCTTTGAGTTATATATATTTAGATTAATTTAAAAAAGTAAACAGGACTTTGTTTACTTTTTTTTATAAAAAAAGACAAGTGGTAATTCCACTAACTTTAGACGATACAATCGGATTCTCACAAAACGGCTATGATTATTGTGTAGGTACTACGGCTACCTAACTTAGACCTAATTATATTATACGTTTATATTTACATGGGTGTATATCATTTAAGTATTATATCACTCCTCAGGTTCCTATAGCTCATGAAATCTTTTATGTTTAAACTTGTGCTTAGTGCTGTGGGAAATATTGTTTTTCTTATTTATGATGTTACTTTATTAATGAAATTAAACCTTTTTGTAATCATGAAAGCTGTTTTTATTGTATACGCATGCAAATAAACATGTGTGACAATGACACGATAATAACATAATGTCTCAGTTGTGAGGATAAAAATCTATATCTAGTTATTATATAAGTATTACGATATTTTTCGCACACAACCGCTGTTCGAGTATACTCAAGATATTATTTTTCAAGATTTCAAGATATTATCTTGGTGCCCCCACGCACCAAGCATATTACGTAATATATAATATGCAAACCAATTAAAGGCCACACACACTCGCTAAAATAATGAGAGGCCATTAGATTTCATGGATATCGTAAGAGGCGGCTAAGGGAAGGCACCTGGAGATGCCAGCAACAGATTTTAAAACATGGGAGTCCTATGCCCACAGTAAAGTCAGTTAGATTGGCACCACACTGGAGCTTCATTATTTACATTATTATTATTTTGTAACAGGATCATACAAAAAAACGGTAGGAACCAAGCCGTAAGTTTCTTGCCGGTTCTTCTAGGCTTGGTCGCGAGGAACTGGCGCTTAGATTCACCTAGATTTAAGACGTTTCAAGATGATCCCTGTGGATATTACTGAATAAATGCTTTTTGACTTTGACTTTGACTTTGACTTTGAACTTATTTAGATTCATGACGTGTTAATTAGAACTGAAACCTAATCTTGTTTTAGGTGTTGTACGCGGGATTTCGGCGAGAGGTCAATCGGCAATTTTGTATGAAGGTTACAAATACATAAAACATCAAGTCGCGGGCTTCAAGACTCACTGGCACTGCGCTGCCAAAAGGAAATATCGTTGCCGAGCTAGGATACATACAATAGATTGTCAAATTTTAACAATACACGTTGTACATAACCATTGATTAACGTTATAAAGAGTTATTCCCGCTCGTCCCCACGTTTCGTCCCCAGGTGCGTTCGTCCCCATTCTTTATTCCCACTCGTCCCTACGTACAAAATACATATGAAATAGCGATCTAAAACTAGCTCGAATTAATTAATTAAAAAAATATATACAATCAAAAAACGAATAAAACATTTTTTATATATAAATACATAGTACCTACTCAAGATTCTTGGAGGAAGTCTATGGGGGGTAGTCAGAGGTACGCCCAGACATTGGTACGTTTGGTACATACCCACATGTGTAAAATTTTCACCAATATTTTGAGTGGCCCCACAGCTCAGTTCTATTATGTAAAACAGCTCTGTCTTCTATAATGTAAGTTGTGGGTCCGATCCCCACCAAGGACAAATATTTGTGTGACTAATATACATAATAATAATATTACTACTGATATATTACTGAATAAATGATTTGTGACTTTGACTTTGATTTTAAGACGTTTCAAGATGATCCCTGCGGATATTACTGAATAAATGCTTTTTGACTTTGACCTATCACGGCTGCTAAAGTACCTGGCTACATTGTTTTTCGCTTCATTATATTGTTTGGATTTTTGTAACGAATTTTAAAAACTGCAGACTTACTGTATACTGTACTTCATCCTGCCATGTTTATCTCAAAAATATATCTAAAATTCTCGTGTCACAGTGTTTGTAAACTCCTCCAAAACGGCTTCACCGATTATATGAAATTATTGTGTAAATTCGGTATTTCTGAGAATGGGTCGTACACTATTTTTCATACCCCTGAGTGATAAAGGTGCATGCAAATAATAATAATAATAATAATGTTGGACAATCCACACAGCATCATCTAGCCCCAAGCTAAGCAGAGCTTGTGTTATGGGTACTAGATGAGTGATAGACTTAATACAATACATTACATCATCATCATCTTCCTGCCCTTATCCCACACTAAGTGGGGTCGGCACAACAGGTTTTTTCCTTCCACTTTCTTCTATCAGTCGTCATCTCAGTGTTCACTCCTTTCTTACTCATATCATCTTTCACGCAATCCATCCATCTTTTCTTTGGTCTTCCTCTGCTTTTATAACCTTTCACATCCATATCTAACACTCTTCTCGTTATATGGCTTAAATACAATACATTACATGGATAGATATTTTTTTGTTATACATAGAAAACACCCAGAACACTCGGAATAAATATTTGCAGATCGTACAAACATTTATCCCAAGGCGGGAATCGAACCCGCAACCTCCTGCGTCGCAGGCGGACACTCGCCCGCCGCGCCACATCGGTCGTCGCAAAAAAAAACTTAGGGTGGGCCCAAATTTTTTTTTATTTTTTGGACAAAATAATAATTTATATATATTAACTACTAATTTAGTACCATAATTATGTAAATTTTACTATATCAAGTAGTAGTATGTATTTTGCAATTATTTTTTTTTGCGCTTATTTGTTCTTATGTGCCTTATCTCTGTTGGTTGTCTTTATGGTGGTGTAGGTATGAGTGTTTATGTGTCAAATCATTTCTATTCTATTCTACGATGTACGGAGAGTCCTCACATGTAGTTCTTTTTGTTTCAGAAGCTATATTTACTCTTTCAACGCGCAATCAGCCCCGACTCATTGTAGCAGGATATTCTTTCTCCAGATTGTCAGTGACTAAACATAAGACACTCTGGCAATGTTCAAAACGGCGTGACTGCAAAGCCAAAATACATACGTTGTTTGATAACACAATTATTAAATGTTATAATATACATAATCATTGACTGATCTTACAGTTCAGTTGGTTTTAGCTCCACTATGATAAACATTTGTGCGATTAGTAGTTGTAGTAGTAGAGTTCTTAGTGAAGGGCTCGTCCGGGGAAGTACTACCACCATGCCTATTTCTGCCGCCAAGCAGCTTGCTGTGTTCCGGTTTGAAAGGTGTGGGTGCCGGTGAAATGACAGGCACATGAGGCTTAACACCTGTATACCTCAGGTTGATGGACGCAGAGCAGTGTATTGTAGGGCACGTTCCTAACTAACGTGACCTACAAGGCAATGTTTTGTTATAGGCGATGGTAACCACTTAACATCAGGTGGGCCGTATGCTTGTTCCATCAGCAAATTGTATAAAAAAAAGATGCAAACATAGCTTATTGTGTCAGTGTGTAGTAAGTTATATTAGAAGTATATACATAATTTATTAGCAAATTTATTATAGTGCTTGTCTACACTTGAGGTAATCACAAAGATTTTGTAATATCCCAAAAGTGTTGCCCCAACTCTCCCCTTGACTCGTATGGGGGAGCCCATACGTAATAGATCAGCCCAGTGGACTTCTACAGGCTGTTGATGATGTTGATTACTATTCTATGCCTAATAGACAATATTGTAAAGATAAGAAGATGGTGTGCAAGCCTAACTAGTACACATTCTATATAATTTTGTTATTTAAGTTGTATTAGAAAATGTAAATCATGTTGTACTGTTGGCGTTATTTATTTGGCAATGAATGAATAAATAAAGATGGTATTTGGATGGTTCAGGATTAAAGTTCTTCCTGGAAATGTATGGAGACCTAGGTGGAGTTATTTAAACTGAAAATGATTTAACTACAACTAAACTACTATTATATTAAAACATGTACATATAATGGCATAATTGTGTATGTGTTATAAGGGACAGTAAGTTATGTTATAACTATAACGCATGTATGAAAAGTTTGTATTAATATACAAACTTTTACTTTTTTGTTTTTTTTTTATATTTTTATTTTTATTTTTATTTTTACTTTATTGGGAACAACAAACAGTTGATACACTATAGTCTTACTTAAATAATAGTATCTAGGTTTGTTTGATTAAATGTACAACCCACTACGTTATCCACAGATTACTAAGAAAAAGTATAAGATTTCGTTTGAAGCTGTTGTGAGACAGTGTTAGTGCTATATAAAGTTTAAGTTTAAGTTAAGAAAAAGAAGTTAAGTTAAGTTATGGGCAAAATTTTGAAAGTGAAATATAAATAAATTATGTATAGTATGCAAGCAAGTAGTCTTATTGTACGTTTAGTCATTTTGTAACATAGTTATAATAGTGCTTTTAAATTTTAGTTCGGACAGTAAGAATATGTCAACATTGGTGAATTTGCTATTGTAAGTGTCGACGATACGACGCAGCGGCAGGCGCACTCCAGCATTAGTCCGACACGTGTGTGTATGGAATAAGCGGTTAACGCGTACCGCTCGTCGATGAACTGAACGAGGCACTACGTAACACAATTCGTTTATAGTTCTAAAACTAAGTTACTTATATGTTTGGTATAAGCATGATTAATTCTATCTATCTGTCTATCGTATCGTAATAAATTTATGTTCAAAAACATTATAAATTAAATTAGATTAGCGAAATTCAAATGAGATTTTGAAAAGAAAAGACATTTTTTACTATCAGGTTCGTCCTTGTGGATTTTGTTTTGGCAAGATGCTAAGAGAGAGGAGACCTCAAAGATTCAGTAACATTTCATACAAATACTTGTTCCCGATCGGGTCAGTAAGATCGTTCTGCTGATGGAATTTTTATACTAAACAACCTCACCGATGAGCGTTGTTTGAAGACGAATGTAAAAGTTAAGCTTGGTTTACACTTTGATTAGTGCGAGTGCAGGTGATTAGTGCGAGTGCAGGTGTGTAGTGCGAGAAGTGTCCAATTCGCTGCGAGTGCAGGTGATTAGTGCGAGTGCAGGTGAGTAGTGCGAGTAGTGTCCAGACACACTAAACACTGTCCAGACGTGTTTAGTGGCAGGCACGCTGCGAGTGAGGGGGAAGGAAGGGCGCGCGGGACGTGGCTACTCGCAGTCCACTCGCAAAAAAATAGAACACGCTTCTATTCACTTTACTACACAGCCTACTAATCACTTGCACTAATCAGTCGCTGTCCACACCTAGTCACTAATCACCTGCACTAATCACCTGCACTCGCACTAATCAAAGTGTAAACCAGGCTTAATCAGTCGCTGTCCACACCTAGTCACTAATCACCTGCACTAATCACCTGCACTCGCACTAATCAAAGTGTAAACCAGGCTTTAGTTCCGATTTTAAAACTAGATGGCACCAGTAGAAAAATTAAAACTCGCTATCGATGCGTTTTAGGAAATGTATGGTGTCATCCATTGTTCTACTGTTGTTAACTTTAACTGTTGAGTAATATAGAAACTTACACTAATTGATGTCGTGTTTATTACTCGCCATCCCTCCCTACCAATCTTTTCTGACGGTCGTTCAAGCGTTTTGCATACACTGTGTTTTAGTAGATATTAACACCAATCATATCTGTACCTACTTAACGTGATTTGTCTTGTTATTTACATTAAAGTTTTGGTTTAAATTTCCACTGGGCCTTTTGTTTATCACTCACGTTTAGCCATGTGCACATTCACTGGATTGTAGTATTCACTACTACATCAATGTGGGTAACATAAGTACAGTCAGCTGCACTAAAATGTATACAATTTCTAACTTACAGAATGGTTTTACAGCGTTACAATAAATTTTTACATGGCAAAAACTCAAAAAGTAAGTGAATTTGTTAGCTAATTTGACGATTTTTGAGATTTTACTGTTTAAGAGTTTACAATAAGGTTTTGATACTGTTTGTGTAGAAAACTTATTTACATCTAGGTAGTGTTGGCAACGCTCATGTGAAGCGGTAGTGAACAACCGCCGAGACGTCTGTAGCGACAAACATGACGGGCTGTCAGCCAACTGTCACTTGACTGTCGTGTAATTTGTGACAGGAGCAGAGGAGCGAGAAAGAAAGAAAGAGGAGCGGGGAGAGGGATTTTAGCGGTTGATGAGAAAAGTTGGATGATTGGGTTTTATTATAAGGATTTACAGAGTAAATTGTTAATAAGATTTAGATACAAGGTTTTGTGTTTAAAGTACACCCCTTCAACAGTGTTTGAGTTAACAGTAGGTAATTAGATATACCAAGGTAGGTTAGGTACCTAAGGTATTTTATATTACATCGCACATTGCTTTGTACAAGGCACAAGAATGGCGCGATGCGTGCGGGGGAGGAGGGACGTGTGTGCCGAGTGCCCCGCACCTCAGCGGGGGGGCCACCGGCTCAGGCGCGGCTCGGCTTGCATCGCCGGCCCGCCAGTGACAAAAGATCAGAGAGAAAGAACGGTCACGTCACTCGCCGTTACCGAAATTCGCGAATGTTCTTATAATTAGTGTCATAAGTAGTCTATTTTATATTTGTGAAACCTTTGTCGTAAAATTGGAATAAATTCTGTGTTCGTACTTTGGACTCGTGTTTTCTTATCAGTGAACCCAACACCTAAATAGCTTACAGTTTGGAAAGTTACGAATAGTATACATTCTCGTGCAGCTGACTGTTTTTATATCAAGTAGCATATGTGTACATATTTTTTCAAAAAATAGGTAGAAATTCAACTAAAAGAAAGTATTTTTCAGATCCGGTCATCACTATCACGCCCGGCCAACCATACCCCAGACTTGTTATTGGAGCTTATCACTACGCTGTGTGCTATAAGGCAAGACTGCATACTGTATGGAAATGCCCACTACACCCTAAGGGTTGCAAAGCATTTGTTCGCACGCAGAACGTAGATAATAAAGTTTTAAACTCATGCTTGGATCATATACATCCACCACCTTATAAAGGAATAACTAAGGATTATCCTATTGTCAGGAAGTTTCCAAATAGACGGGCTGCTGAAATTGAAGCTAAAAGGCGACGAAATCGAGGTAAGACGCCAAGAGGGAGAAAACCTCTCAGTCGCAGGGTTCCTTCAAGTATTCTCTTTGTGCCTACAAACACTTGTTCCCAATCGGATAAGTAAGGTAGCCTGTTCTTAGTGAAGGGCTCGTCCGGGAGGTACTATCACCATGCCTATTTCAACCACCAAGCAGCTTGCTGTGTTTCGGTTTAAAGGTACCGGTGAATTTATAGGCACATACATAGGCTTAACACCTTCAAGGTTAATGAACATACAGCTGTACATCGTAGGGCACGTGCCTATCGAACGTGACCTGCGATGCAATGGTTTTTTATAGGTAATAATTAAATATTGATAAACATTCACACAATGCCCTACTATCCCCAAACTAAGTAAAGTTTGTATAATAGGAACCAGACAGTTAATGGAATACTTAAATACTTTTTTTGTAAATACATTCTTATCTGGCCATCTGATTATTCCTAACTATTTCGGAGGTACTCTTCATATTCTAAAAACGTTGCCTCATTTAAATCCTATTAGCGTGCGAGCTTCTGATCAAAATTCTGATCTTAAGTAAAGAAAAAAAAAGAAAAGATAGAATAGAAATAAAAGTAAGAAAAGAAATAAAAGTACGAAAAGAAAGTAAAGAAAACAACTTCACGATTTCAATCACTAGGTATGATCGATATCCCTTCAGATCTCTTAGTACAATGCACCCACTCATGATGCTTCGAAGATATCTAACCAACGTATACCAAATGTATACAATGTATATATATATATATATATATATATATATATGTAATGTATATATCTACCAAAGTACCAAAGTACCTGAACATACTTCTGACTACTGGGGAGTACTCAGAGATATGTCCAATAGATCACCGGTGCTCTGCGTAAGTCGTAAGAAAAGATAAATTACTGTCCTACTTTGTACCTAGTTCTTTTTTATTATTTTCTCATTATTCTTCTTTAGCCTAGCTAGATTTTTCATCCAAACCTGATCAATGTACCTATTGAGATCGGCGGAATCAGGAAAAAATTATGTCCATTAAAAAAATCAGCTTGCGTAGAAAGTTCATTACATTTTATTACTATGTATAATTATAATACATAAAGCATAGTATGAGTAAATGCATAAGGTTTTTTAGATAAATGATATAATATTAGTTAAAGTTTTTATTATTAGTGATATTACATGATAAGTATTGGGTTAATAAATACAATTTAGAATTTTTTATTTGTTTTATTATATCTTCTATCGAGTAGTTAATTCATTTTAACGTGTAATACAGCATGTAAGTACAAAAGATATATTTTTTCAACAGATATAGGCCCTTCGGGCTTACTTTGGGTTCCTACTTCTTAGTTTTTGTGGGTTGATAATGTATTCAAAATAATTCATCTTGTTTTAGGTCTAGTAATATGATAACGCACCAATGTATCAATTCTGTCGCAGTTAAAAGTTAAAGATAGGTTGTCCACGATTTGTCACCGCCGTATACTATCGTACTTTGGCCATATAGCCAGGCGCGGCGGCGAAAACCTCGAAAAGCTGGTCATCGTTGGAAATGTACAAGGAAAGCGGTCGCGTGGTAGATCTCCAACTCGATGGACTGACCAGCTTAAAGAGGGTAAAGGCCAGTTTTACAAAGTTGTCAAATTGGCGACTAACAGAACGCGCTGGAGACAAGCCGTCCACTCCATTACGAAGACATCCAGTGATCACGATCTTCAGCCATGAAGTGCCGACCACAGAGAGAATATGATCTAGTAGGTACAGTCAACATCAGGAAGTAGATGTCGCGTGTCGCGACGCGTCAGAGTCTCATACATTTTGTATAGAAGTGGTTACACTAGAGTAGACTGCGCGGGTCTACTCCCTCTGTCTCTGTTTCTCTTATACAAATTGTTTGAGAAAGTCAACGCGGTAAAGTGTTTTAAGACTTATACTCCTGTAACTTCATTGGCACCCATGCTCACACTTCAAACCGGATTATTATTGAACACTTATATTACACGGGTATTTATCGCGTATTACCTTTTTTATTTATTTACCCGTGTAATATAAGTGTTTAATATGTGTTCCGATCGCGAAAGTTTAAAAAATACTATTAAACAACCTTACCGATGAGAGTTTTAACACCAAATGAATCTGTACCTACTTAACGTGATTTATCTTGTTATTTACAGTAAAGTTTTTGTTTCAATTTCCACTGGGCCTTTTGTTTATCACTCACGTATAGCCATGTGCACATTCACTGGATTGTGGTATTCACTATAATTATCTATGTGGGTAACATAGGTACATATATCAAGTAGCATTAGTGTACATATCTTTTTCTAAAAACTGGTATGAATTCAACTAAAGGAAAGTATTTTTGCAGATCCGCTCATCACTTTCACGCCCGGCCAACCCTACCCTAAGCTTGTTCTCGGAGCTTATCGCTACGATATGTGCTGTAGGCCAAGACTGCACACAATAAAATTTTAAAGACATACTTGGATCATATACACCCACCACTTTATAAAGGAATAAGTAAGGGATATCCTATTGTCAGGAAGTTTCCAAATAGACGGATTGCTCAAAATGAAGCTAAAAGGGTACGAAGTCTAGGTAAGGTGCCAAGAGGCAGAAGACCTTTCAGATCCGAGGTGCCTTCAGGTATCTTTTTTGTGCCTACAAACACTTATTCCCAATCGGATCAGTAAGTTTATATAAGCTAGTAGCTTGGTTCTTAGTGAAGGATTCGTCCGGAAGGTACTAACACCATGCCTATTTTTGCCACCAAACAGCTTGCTGTGTTTCGGTTTGAAAGTAAAGTGAATTTACAGGCACATAAGGCTTAACACCTTTAGGGGTTTCTGGCAGCTTAAATTTTTTTGGGAAAAATTTGCAGAAGCAATTCCGAAGGAAAATTTTTTCGTAATTAGCAATATATATATAGCAATTTGCTATATATATATTGCTAATTACGAAAAAAATTTGTCCATCAAAAAATTCAGTTTGTGTAGAGAGTACATTACATTTTGCTACTATAAGTATAATACATATAGCATAGTATGAGTAAATGGTTTTTACATTAATGATAATATAAAGTTTTTATTATAAGTGAAATATTACATGATAATTATTTAATAAATAAAATTTTGAATTTTTATTTCTTTTATTACACTACTTTTATCGAGTAGTAAATTCATTTTAGCGTGTAATACAGCATGTAAGTACAAGAAGATATATTTTTTTAACAGTTAGTTATAACCAATCGTTGTTTTTCAGGTAGAAAATTCACCATTACTCGGGAAGAATACCCAAAACTTTTGATAGATGGTCACCGGTTCTCAAAATCGTATAGCGCAAGCTTGCACACAAAATGGTGTTGTCCAATGCGCGTTCGAGGATGCTCAGCATTTCTTGTCACGAGGAATACAGATTGTAAAATTTTAAAATACGTCTCTGAACATTCTCATCCACCAATCTATAGAGGAATTTGTAGGGAGTATCCGGTTGTTAGAAACTTTAGGGGAAGGGGAAGACGTCGTCAAACCCCAGATATAGGCCCTTCGGGCTTACTTTGGGTTTCAACTTCTTCTATAGGGCAGTATAGTAGGAATAAATAAGAAGTAGAGGTTAAATAATATTGACATATATTCACAAAACGCCTTGTAGCCCCAAACTAAGCAAAGCTACTATGGGAGTCAGATAGTAGATACTTAAATACTTTTTTGTAAATACATACGAGTATTTAGAATAAATATAACACAGACACAGAACAAACATCTATGTTCATCACACAAATATTTGTTCTCGGTGGGGATCGAACCTACCACCTGAAGCTCAAAAGGCAGGGCTACTACGAACTGAGCTGTAATGGCTGTCAAAGGTTATAATTACGATTTTATGTAATCCCTAAAGTTATGCACCGAGTGGGATCAGAACACACGACTCTCCCCTTGTTACTGAGATTCGCTAACCATCTGCCACTGGAGCCTAATCCCACTCGATGAAAACTCTTACCCTAGTACTAATAAACTGGACGAACGTTGGAATAGTTACAGTGTGTTTTATCGTTTGCATTGACAGGAAGTTTCAAACTAGATCGAAAGAGACCGAACACGGTATGACTATTTCGAGGTTACACCGAGTTTGTGGGTAATATCTTATATTTAAGCAACGAGTAGATAAGAATAGATAAGTATGTAAGAGTTATGTTACTCGCTGATAATGTAGCTTTCTATAGGTGGAAGATTTTTTTTAATAGGTTAAGTTGTTTGAGTTTATCCATTAAAGCAAACAAAATCAAATGATTTATAATTTTAGTTTAGAGAAAAACGTGTTTCATACATTTAAGATTAGGGCCTTGAAGTTTTTTATTATACTAGTACAGCTGTTTTTTTAGGGTTCCGTACCCAAAGGGTAAAACTCTATAACTAAGACTCCGCTGTTTGTCTGTCCGTCAGCTCGTGAACGTTAATAGTTAGAGAGTTGACATTTTCACAGATAATGTAGGTATTTCTGTTGCCGCTATAACAACAAATACTAAAATACCCTTTCTCTTCTAACCGGAACTCAGCAATGCAAATATTGCTGCTTGACGACAGAAATAAACAGATTGGTAATGGTTCCCGGTCCTACTATTACATACCGCTTTTATTTTATTTTGTACAAACGTAATTTTTTTTGTTATTAGTGGTTTAAGATCTTTATTAATTCCTCAGGATTACAAATCACTTGCGAGAGCAAAAATTTTACGATAAAATTATAAAAATTTGTTGTATCCAGCTAGATAAAAACAGAAAATGTATGTGTTTGATTTACGTAATAAAATAAAGTTTGAAAATCAAACTGTAGTTCCATTTATTCACGATTGAATACAATTTAATTTAATTTTTATTATGTACAACATAAACGCACCTTATCTTACACAAATATTTAACATATCTACCTTCACATTATAAAAACTAAGTAAGTATAAAAAATATATAATTTTTTTTATTAAATAAATACTTACTTTTATTAAATAACAATATAACACCCAGACACACCACAAACATTTATGAACATCACACAAATGTTTATTCTCGGTGGGGATCGAACCAACAACCTATAGAGCAGAACGCATTATTACTACTAACTGCGCTGTGAGGTGGTTAGTCAAACTGGTGTGTTAGTCAAAGGACATTGTGAACGAATCAGTGTAGTCAAATGTCAACGGTTAATTTTAAGTAACGACGGTTTGAGAGTACGGTAAGTGATTTTGTGATTGTTTTTAGTGTGATATTTGTTTATTTGACAAAGAAATATCGATTAATATTTATAATTTATATTAAATATTTGTAGTTTAAAATACAAAAAACATTTGACTTAACTATTAGTTTCTCGATTACATTGGTTATATTACATTATACCGGGTGTAATAAAACCACTTCACCACGAAATTCTTATTTACCAACCAGGCAGCGATGTATTTTGTAAAGCGCCCCGTCGCCGCTCGGTCGTTGACTGGCTAACGGCAACTCACTAATCTGTAGGTGGATTCTGAGTTTTTTATGTTTTCCGTACAACGTTTTTACACGTTTTTAAATAAATTAAATAGGTACTTATGTTTATTTCACGATATTTTGTCGATATTGATGTTGATTAATTATCGATGCTCAGTTTCAGTTTTTGGTAGTAGTTTTGTTACTTGTTATAATATGTATCACTAATTTAGCTTTTTTTATATTCAGAAAGGCCTGTCTTCAGTGAATCCCGGAGAGGTGGAAGAGTTCTCATAATGTCTGGGTATCGCTACAGCATCCATATTCAAAACGGTCAAAAAACTCGATGGCATTGTGCGTCACATCGACATCAGGGATGCAAAGCAAGTCTTACTACTGTTGAGGATTTCATCGTACGGTACACAAATAAGCACTTCCATTCGCCTTCTAATAGTTTATCCATAAGTAAGCAGTAAGATAACATATATTTATGTTTACACAAGCCAAACGCGCGCGACTACTGCGTGAAGTTATTTTCATACAAACTCCAACCCCCGCCGTATCCGTTTAGGGGTTGAATTTCCAGAACTCCTTTCTTAGAACATTAAGCATCACGACAAACATGCTCTGAAAATTTCAAGTTCAGTTAAATAATAGCGCGCAAAAGTTCGTTACCTACTTATTTAACCAAGTAGGAACTATGCTACTGTACTTTATGCTATTGTAAGGTATAATATATTTTAAATATTTAATTACATTATATAATATACCCAGTCCTTAATAAAACATTATGTACTAATAATAATATATATTGAACATAAGTTAATGTAACATCATAAAATAAAAATATTTTATATTTTTTTGTACACTAAATACTTAAGATATTACTTTTTTATATTTACGTAAGATTTTTGAAGGAGAGTCGCATTTTGCAATAGTTAGTTTTCTATAAATATACAATAATGATAAAAACATATACATGTTTTGAAGTCTTGAAAATAAATACATCTTTACCATCAGCCTAAAAAAGTCAACTGCTAGAAATTACCTCTGAATACGTATAGTTTTAGGAAGAACGATTTCGAACTTTCTCTATCTACCAACAGACGACATTTAATATTCATCATGGTTTCCCATTATGGCATGGTGTTCTTCGGGAACATGTCCTACGCTTTGTCTTCGGGTTTTTGGTCAGAACTTTTATTCAAGAAGTGGTCGGTTTGACGAGACAAATAGTCTCCGCATTTCCAATTTATTTCATTGTTCTAAAAGTGTTTTTATTCGTCTCCATGTGTTAGTTATAAGAAGCATAATATGTAGACAAACAAAATAAAAAAATAATACATATTGTTTTTTATTTTATGCTTACCTAATAGTTAATAATATACTTACGTAAGATTAAGTAGTTAGTATTAGATAAATAACCAACCACCATAAAACAGCCACTAACACTATGGGGTTTTTTCAGATCCCGACAAGCCATTTTTTACTAAAACGGAGTATGGCACTCGGGTTATATTATACCGCAAATACAAATACCTGAAGAAACATAATACAAGATATAGAACTATCTGGAAATGCCCAAAGCGGGGGTGCAAGGCCAAGGTGTTTACTGCTATAGATTCTGATACAATTTTAAGGGAAGACTTTCTGCATAACCACCCTGCTATTCCTAAGTGTGACTCGGGAGTAAAACAAAAAAAGAGTCGTCTACCTAAAAGTAGAAATCCATCGTTTACTGAGGTAGAAGAAGCCCATGTATCTCTAAATCCAGTTGATAAAATAAACAAGTACCGACATGATGACAAGCCGACCTCAGAGAAAGATCAGAAACGTAATTCGGTAAACCCGAAAATCACTCACTTAGAATCTCTGCAACATGTAGACAAGAATCATCAACTGGTATGTGGCTGTCAAGCGCGGGAGAATGTTAATACGGTACTTAGTAATTTAAAAAAACTAGGTACAAGATTACTTGGTACACATCAGTCAAATATTATTTTTGAATCGATGAATGAACCACAGAACAGTCTGCAGTTACTTATGCCAGTCGAATTGCAAAACCCAAGCAGGCCGGTAAGTCAAATGACTCAAGTAGATCATAACATTGACAAAGGTCAAAAAAAGCCTGTTGAGTGTGATACAATTTTGAAAAATTTACTATACAGGCCTTCGCAAACATTGACAAGAATTCCGAACTTGATAAATACACAAAGATCCAATCAACCAACAGGAGATGCTTCACTACGTAATCCACATGAAATGATAAACTACAGACCATACCGACCAGATACTTCAAGTATACAACCTGTTATAGAGCATGAACTCACACCACATACTCAACTAGACATTATAAATGCAAATATACCAGATCATGCCAGACAAACTCAATTAGAGATGAACTTTCAGTCACATAATATAAACGAAGATAAAAACAAACAACCATATCAAGTTAAATTTCCAGTGGGTTATTTACAACAGAAAGTAAGTGGTGAATATTCGACACTAAAACCAGATGACGTAGTAAACTACCGGCCATACCAGCCTGAAACTCCCTTGGACAACCCATCTCAGCAATCAGATCATCATCAATTACGTATACCTATAGAACTGATGAGCTACAGACCAGATACTCCATCTCAGACACCAGCAAATAATGATCACCAGTCTCGCAACCCACTTGAAATGAAGAAAAAATACAGACAAGGATATCCTCAACCCCAAACAGAGCCGCGTACCCAAACTGGTTTCATTACTACTTATTCTTCTTATACGCATTCAGAGGAAATAGACAATTCAATTGATTCAACAAACAATAATCGACAAGATTCTTCACAATCAAAATTAGACTATCATCATGGTCAGTTTGATTCCCTGAACAGAACACACTGCCCAGACACTCCACAATATTCACTGCCTTATGAATCTCATATTTCTGCTGATTATGTTAACGCCCCACTTAATTTGGTGAAAACGAATGAACTTACAGATGTTGATGAATACCGTCCGCGCATCCAATTTGATTTAAGAAGCATTAATAATCGCCCAGATACAAAGTTTACATCACTTGAACAAATACCCCAAACAGGTTACCTACCACGTTCTTACACTTCATCAGATCCAAATGCTAACATTGATTCACCTTACCGTAGAACTATGAATGACTCTCCAACAATGAATATATCTCATCAAACACGATTAGCTAATATCAATTTGCCATCAACTCTTCAAGGTATCGTGTTTAACCCCTCCAAAGTAGATAACAACGACGAGCTATCTCCTCAATTACATTCACCATCAGAAAATACTCAAATTCAACTCGAAATAACTCAAGTACCATATCCTCAAATTAATGTACAAATCGTCGATGCTGATAAAAACGAAACTACAGTCCTAGATGAACAAAAACCGCAATATTTGTTTTATCGTGAAAATTCCGAGTAGACTGTGCATTGTTTTTTCCAACTAGGTATTCCTTTTGTATACCTACCTGATGAAACTAGTCAACGTAATGTCGTATTTATATTTGTGGTGGTATTAGTAAGCTATGGTATTAGTTTTGACTTATTTTATATTTATTTATTTAATTTATATTTATATAATCAAGACTTTAACGCATTTAATCATCATTAATATACTCTTACTAATAGTTCTGTGTTGCCATTACATAATCTAGTCAACGTCATCTTATGATATGGTTCTAGTATCATATTTACTATTATACTAATAAGCTACTTCTAATATTATAAGACTTTGATGCATTCAATTATAGTCATAAATATACACAGTATTTGTGATAGTAAAATTACATAATCTTCTAGTCATTGTAACCTTATTATTAACTCATTTGTAAACTAACTTAAACTTATTTGTAACCTTATAAGACTTGAATTGTTCTTAATTTTTATCAATAGTTTTTAGAATATTTATCACATAATATAACCATAATAATGTGTGTATTATCTTGTTTAGGTTGTGGTAGCATTTATTTTTTATATTTCCTGATAATTACTGACCGAACACTGTAATATAATACCACATCATTTATAAGCCCTTATTAGGATAAGCATATATTTATATTTTCGGAGTGTCTAACTATGACAATAACTGTCACTTTTAGTGTTTTATTCATTAGATTTGCCTTTTTAAAGGTATAATTATTGTATTAATCATAATTTTAATCAATGTGATCTCAATGTTAGTGTTAAATAAACGTGTATGTTATTTAAAGGATTTGTAGGTTGATATTTGATGTAATCAAAAATACAGGCAAAAATATTCATTAGTGTAGGACTTAGAGCCATATTCATAATAATTAATATATCAAGGTTACAAACAATATTTTGGTCACTGCCACTTTCATGTGGAACATAATGTAAAAGAAGAAAGATAGCATTCCTTATAGAATCAAAGCAAAATCATTTTATATAAATATACTGGTTACGCCAACTTCGCGTTTGCGTGAATTTCATATATAAATAAATATTTTTGACGCTGTATGGTTAAAAATACCTATAGGTATCCTAAGGGTTGTTTTACATCCCGGGTAATTGATGCAATCTTACTGGGGGTTTTGCCGCTGTGCAAGTAGCTATTCTTGCGGCCGCTATGTATGAAGTTGCCACGATCGGCTGCGCCCGCACCTGCATTCAGGCGAATGCGGAAGAAAAAGTCTGTCTCCGACGCTTGCGCCGAATGGTCGAATATCGCTGATCTGCAGTGGACCTTTAGATTCCTCTCACCTCCCACTAAGTTATTGTTGTGGAGTGTCCCTCGCATCGCGGATCTTGAATATGCCGATCCTTCTTAAAGCATAACGCTAACTATAAACTTCTGTGTGTGCCGTGGATTTGAATTGCAGTGATTCATATTGCAGAACCCCTGAGATTGAGCGCAGACGTTGCTGATGAGTAAGCCTTCCCATTATTGCCTAAGGGTTTAACTGTACAACGTCCTAGATCATCGCATTTTCTGGATACCTTTTTTTTTATCTTTTTTCTAGATCGCATTTTCTATTGAACCAGCGAGCCCTCATTAGGGTACAACGGCAGCGTATCATTTGCTTTATTATTCTTGTAATTTAATTGAGTGCTGAACGATACGCACCATATACTAATAAAACAAGCTTAAACATTAACATGGATGTATGCAGTATTTTTTTTACTTACTAAACAGACAGAAGAAAGAACTTGACGAGAAAAATGTTATGTATAGTGTGGGTGAATATACGTACAAGTATAACTCTGAGAAAGTATGGATAAATTATGTGAAAGATTACTATGTGTAGACAAGTGTGAGATGACAGGTAACATAAAAGACTGGAAAAAGTTATAAGTATTCGAATAGATTAATGAATTGTGTGAAAAAGAGTGTGAGGTGACAGATGATAAAGACTGAGGAAGGAAGAAGAGAACATATTGTGTCGACTTCACCTAGTGAGATAAGAAAAGAAAGATAATGATACTAATTTAATAAACCAGTGCAAACAAGCCGTATATTTATATAAAATGATTTAGATTAGCTTAGCTTAGCTTAGCTATCGTCGGTTTATAAGACTATTATGAAGGTAATACTTAATTAATATTGATTTAATATTACGCTTATAATATTTGTATGGTATAATAAGTGTATGTCAATGTAGTCATGAATGTTATTTTACTTACTTAGTAATTTACAAACTTTTAACATATCTTACAATGTTAAGACGCCGGGCAAAAGTCAAAATTTGCGAGAACGCTCGTTTTGTCCAATCAACTGATCTAAAACGAAATATATATTTTTTTTACTTTAACTTATATGAAAATACAGTACGCTACTTTATACTACGCTATATTGACGAATGTACTTTTGACATTTGCTTTGGCGTATTATAAATTATTTTTACAACATAAAACATTAATTCTAGTCATATATTATTTTATAGTAGAGATGTCGAGCTTTCTATGTCATTAAATTAATCACTGTCGTTGCTACTATCATTTCACCATACGTAATCTATCTTACACCTAATTAACTTACCCCCCATACTTATAAATGTTTAAATATAATTCAGCATCAAATCAATTATGTCACTGTTTGTCATTGTTGTTGTAAGAGATAGCAATAGTTTGAGATTACTTTGATAGATTTCTACAAGTCAGACAGCTGTTGTTTTCAAGTAGGTAAATTAAATTTTGATCACTGTTAAAATTCAGTTACCACTCACTCCCGTCACTCACTATTGCTTGAATTCACTATCTTTAAAATTAAAAATCTTTTGCGTTCCTTCGTGAGTGTAACGCTATGATAGGTAATGCTGCTTCCTCATCACATCGTCAGTTAGGTACTTAATGATAAATACTCATAGGTATCACCTATGGTAAGTAATAAATTACACACATAAATTACAAAGTTGAGTCTTGTACTAGAAAAATGTACGTTACACGTATTTTTTTCTCTCAGTACAAACATCACTGAGAGTATTGCCCTTATAGACCAACACATTTATAAATAACATTTGTCACATACCCAACATTGTTTACTGCTAGATGAATTCTCAGGTTACAGAGAGGTATAGATTGTGCTTGGTATTCTTTAATTTCTGAATATAATGTTTTATATCCATCTCTAGTAAAGTTAATATTCAAACGCAAATTAGTCTAAATCATACTGATATAAAAAAACACTTAATTCTCAATACAGGGTTGAATTTCGATCAGAATCACCTACAGGAATGGCTCCTATCTAAAGCAAAGAAAACTCGAAAAAGTTTCTCCGAAGATGTGAAGAGATCTTTAACAAATCTTAAGAGGACGGGGAAGCATACACGTTGTAAAGACTGCATAAGGTCTAAAGATCGGAAGACTAAGTACCGTTGTGTTGCCTGCAATAAGCCGATCTGTTTGGAGCATGCACTATTTATGTGTCAATCGTGTGCTGAACGAGGAAATAAGACAAAGTATGATGAAAAAATGTTATAGGTTTTATATTATCAAAATGGTCTTATTGAAAGTTGCCATCTCTTTTTATTGATATCAAAGTGGCGATGACAAGATTAAAGAACCGCTATAAAATGTCGGGTATTATGAATAAGACCATTTATATTTTATCAAATCCGTAGTTGGTTTTAGGGTCTGTACTGAAGAGCTATGCCGTCAACGAGCAAACATACTGTCTATGAAACTTTCTAAAACAATAAAATATGAATGTTAGTTATCTATTTTTCCATTCATACTGGCCGGTGTCAATGAAACACAGTGTAAAATTATGACAGAGCCTTAAGATAATATTTCGGTAATTGGATTTAAAGTAAAATTAAAAGTGGAAATAAAAAAAGTAAAAAAATATAGTATACGTAAGCATAAACTGAAGTAATATGTATTGGGCACCTATACTATACGTTATACACCTATATTTCCCGACGTTTCTGCTATGTTGCAGTAGTCGTGGTCGTGGATGCAGTCTGCCCAAGGCAATATTTAAAAAATATATAATTTTGGAAATTGAGCTTGAGAATTTCATAATGTTTTATGAAAATATTTCTAAATCGAATCTTTGTTCTTTGATTTAGGCCCGCTTGCACAACAATCTGATTTAATTTTATTTAGCTAATCACTTTTGCCAAATGCCAAAATAAACATTTTTAGCGTGAACGTAACAGCGGCTTAATTTTTCTTATGCATGAATTTAAACGTAATTAGCTTCCTAAATGCATTTTTGGGCTAACTAAACACATTTAGTGATCATTGTGCAAGCGAGTTTTAGTCTTTTGCACGGCATGTACTCACAAACAAAAGTTAGCATAGTCATGTCATGCGAAAAGAAAAATGTCATTTAGTCGAGAAGCGTGTTAGATATGAATAAACAATATTTACCGTGCTTGGGGATTGTGCTTGCTGTTTCATTTCATTTTATTAATATTTTAAGGTAACTACGGTTTCATAACCTCAAAACATGGAAACAGAATGCTGGTTGCTTCAAACTACAAGTATTCAAGAGATATAAAGAACAGTCGTGGCATGAAGAGCATTTGGGTATGCTCTATGAAGACGAGCACTCGATGCAGAGCACACATCATGACAGTTGAAGATCAGATTGTGAAGATGAGTGGTGACCACACCCACCCGCCACCTTATTTGTAACAATAATTTTACATTTATTAAAAACGCTCGAAAGGGTTTATAAGAATAAATGAAAAAATCATCGTTATCGTATTTAGAAGTATAAGCATATATATTTACAAACAAAAGTATAAAAAAATAGTAACAGTAGTAGTAGTAGAGCTCTTTAACGATTAGGTGAATTCGCAGAAAGGTTTGTTTATTGATAGCAATTTTTTTCAGGATTGACATATATGACAACGAGGCGTGGTAACCCGATGCTAGTCGTTTCAAATTACACGTATTCAAGACACAGAGCTAATGGTGTAAAGACCCGATGGATTTGCTCCAGAGTCAAAAGTACACGGTGTAAAGCTTACGTAGCTACCATTGAGAATCAGATTGTGAGTTATGGCCCGAGTCATTGCCATCCGCCATCCGCCGTCCCTGTGAATGGGTATTTTTGCTAGCGTTATTTTGTTGTCATACCACTGGGCACAGTCTAATGCATTTTTTTTGTTCGTGAGAACTACATTGTACAAAGGGTGTCCAACATCTAAATACTAAAGGTTTACGTTTTTTCAGCTTCTACATAACTTACATTGTATGAAAGGAAGATGATGTATGGAATAAAATTTATTTCCAAATGCCACAATGATAATTACAGTTTTTTATTGACATATGAATTTGTTACAAACTAATTTAAATCTACAGGCTCCTGAGCTATTTATGTCTCTATATATTTTTTTATCATGTTTTACTGGACACACCACACACATTTGAAGGTGTCAAGAAGTCTAAATAAGAATTTTATGAGTTAAGACAGCTTTAGAAAAAAAAACACAAATGTCTTAATGTGAACTTGCGCTATAGCAATAGTTTTGTTTTAGGTTTGAAATATACGACATCGAGATTTGGTAACCAGATGCTTACAATTTCAAATTACACGTATACGAAATTTAAAGGGGGCGGCCCCTTTAAATTTCGTCCCTAAGACTCGGTGGGTTTGCTCCAAGCTTGCAAGAACACGATGTAAAGCTAATGTAGTTACCATTGATGATCAGATCGTGAAGTACGGCCCAAATCATTGCCATCCGCCTTTGTGACTTTTTTATCCTTACTCGGTTGGCACAAGTCTCTTCCATTCGAAAACTTTGCCAAATTCGCCACTTAAGGTTAAACAAGTCGGTACTAGGTCCATACAAACGCTGTAAGCGTTTAATGTCTACTATTTATTAACGTGCGTCCAAAGTTAAGTTTGATACTGAATTATCTTGCCGTTATCCGGGTTCGTTACCCTATATTCCACAGTAAAATCAGATTACCTTGAAAGTTACAAGTGTCGAAAGATTTAGTACTAAATCTTTCAACGCTTGTAACTTTCAAGGTTTGAGAAGGTTAACTTCGGACGCACGTTAATAAATAGTAGACATTAAACGCTTACAGCGTTTGTATGGACATAGTACCGACTTGTTTAACCTTAACGTGGTCTATTGCCAGCTAGTGGATATATTCAAAGAGAACGAACGTTCATTTAATTTAATTTAATTTATTTCTTACCATAAGTATTATTTACAGACCATAGTGAAAACGTTGGTATTTAGGTAACTATAATTTACATTGGTAGCTTTGGTCATTGTAAAAAGTTAACCGGCTTAGATACAGCTTTCTGTTACATAGGCTTTGCAAGAAGATAAAATGCCTTTATTGATTACTAAGTGTTCAGTAAATAATAAGTATTATGAATAATTCTTTAATTTGACAAATATTATAAGAATTTGAATTCATAAACTACCGACATAGTTAAGAACAGCGTTTTACCAGTAACACAGTGCTATTAACAAAGACGGTAATATATTTGTTGTAATAATACCATGGAATATATTATTATAGTTAATTGATTCAGGCATGACTTTGCGGCAGTCCTTTGTAAAAGTATAAAATATGGTATTTAATAACTTAGTTAAACCTGCATGCGTAATTATGTAAAAAACAATTATAATCCACAAAATTTAAACCTAATAAGATATCGTGTGTTTCGCTTCTCTAAGCATCCTTAGGGAGGTTTGACTTACTGTAAATAGGACGATATACACATTACCACAATTTGGACACTGTCGTATCCGCTGTGCACCGTGATGCGTGTTGTCTCGCCGAGCGCTCATCAGAAAGTTTGATAAGCGAAGAAAGATCTTTTAGAAACGAACGAAGGAACCACACATTACGTACGTTTCTTTGTTATTAGCAGGTATTGAAAATAAAACTTCGGCAACACAAATAAAAATAATAGGTAAATACAAAACGATGTTTCAAATAAGGTAACATGTAGCTGATTTAATACATATTTTACTAGATGTTGTTAAAATTGTTAATCAAAACTTTTTCAGGGCCGACATACTCGTATATAATATCGAAGATGGGTAACCCTATGCTGGCTATCTCTGATAACACATATTACAAAAAACACACATTTCGCAGCGGTAAGATACGGTGGACGTGCTCTAAACTAACAAGTACACGCTGTAAGGCTTTCGCAGTTACCATCGACATCGATACGGCTCGAATCATTGCCATCCACCTACTTTATGAATATTTTATTTTATTGTATTATAAATATTCAAGCCTATTTCTGCTGCCAGGCAGCGTTGCTGTGTTTCGGTTTGATACTCGCATGACAGTGCCTCATAGGGCACGCTCCTAACGTGTGTGTCTTGCGAGGTCACCTAATATCAAGAAGTCCATCTTGTACCATCAACAAGTGGATGTAGTATTTGTAGTTACTAATTATATTATAATTTTTGATCTTAATGGTTTGTGCAATTTTAGTAGTTTGTTTAATTGATTTTGCAGTTGTTTTCTTAACTAAACTTGATTTGCTATAACCACTAAACATCAGTTGGGCCATCTGCTTGTTCATCAGCGAGTCGAATGAAAAAATAAACTTTACCACCTCTTTTTTTAAGGATTGAAGTATATGACGTCGAAGTATGGTAACAAAATGCTGATAGTCTCAAACTACACTTATACAAGACATAGGATGATCGGCGCAAAGACGCGATGGGTTTGCTCCAAACTCACAAACACACGTTGTAAATCCTATGTAGTTACCATCGATAATAAGATCGTGAAGATTGGCTCTAACCACTGCCATCCACCTGTTTGACCATGTCTCATTTTAATAATCGTACTGATGATACTGATGAAAATGGCCGCAACTTGATCCTTGTGAAGTGGAACCTAAAATTGGAATACCCGATGTACCCGTTTAAAGAATTTCGTTGAATTTAATAATAATAATAATAATAATAAATTTGTTTATTGACATAAAGTTTTTTGTTACAGCTTCCTATGAAGTCCCTGACTACTGAGCTAGGTACAATGAGGTGAGAAGACACTGACTTTTGTAACACAGGTCGTGTTACAGAAGTCAGTGTCTTCTCCCATTATTGGTACATTATTATGTGAAATAAACATTGTTATAAACAAGCAAGTAGAAGGCACATTTTTAGTCCTATTAAATGATAATTATATTTATACCTAATACAAAGTTAGATAAAGATAAGTCAAGTATCCCAAAGAGAAAAAAACAAAAAGAAAAAAAACATGTTGAGGGAGATTGAGGGGGATTTAGAAACTTCCTGTCTTAGTACAGAGCTGCACTTGAAATTATACAATTCGTTACTTCGTTACAAAAGTAACGAATTTAAATTTACACGGTAAATAATCAAAAAATATGTAAACAAATATACGAATTTCATTATTTTTTAGTTTCACCGTGTAAAAGTTTATTGTTATGCTGTGAAATCATTACAAGAATTGTATTTATTCTAGTGTATAAATATATACATTAGTATAAATATATTACATTGGCACAAAACTGCTCTTCCGTTGGTGAATAATAATTATGATATTAAAGGCTCTTATTAGGTGATTCAATATATTTATTTACAAAGAAAATTGTAGCTAATACAGGTATTTATAATTGGTATGTACAAAATACATATGAAACAGTTGAGCTATCTACAAACCATTGGAAACGATCTAAAGGTAGCTCAACTGATCCAGATCAATGCCAATCGGATGCGTTCCCAAAACACTGGCTGCATTGCCACACTGAATAGCAATGCTCATTAGGTTACATAGTGCTCACAAACTTTGGAAGAAAACATCGCGAAAATGTATTTTCTGTGGATTAGGTTGACTAAGGTATGATAATTATATAGGTGATGGGCAAGTTTACTTTATCTCTGTAGTTATAAATAAGTGCGAAAGAGGCTAAGCCGATTTATCTGCCAATAACATGAGATCCACTCGCCTGACCCTGATCATGGCGCATAACTATGCTAAAAAAATAAGACAATAGACTCAAAAACCTGTACGTATCCCGTTTCTACCACAAATATTGGTTTAAACTATACGTTTCAAATGTTATATTGTAAATTGTTATTCTTGAATTTAAGAGCTTAGCTTACTCGGGGGTTTAATGCATGTTCCCTAATTTTGCTCTTTCTCATGCGGCCTCCTTGACCGTCTTAAATAACATGACAGCGACCTTCTCTTTTATCTGGCTCACATATTATCGGCTTCCTCTCTCTAGCTTTCGTCTACTAATGTTTTTTTATGTAGCTGTCATGTTATAGAAGATGACTCAAATCGGTATTGTAGTTTCCTTTACACGCTTTAAAATGTTTTAATTATATTTTCAGGGCTGAAATATATGAGATCGATTCATGGTAACCAGATGTTAGTAGTCTCAAATTACACGTATACAAAACAAAGAGTTCGCAACTCAAAGATCCGATGGGTTTGCTCGAAGCACACAAGTGCATATTGTAAAGCCTACGTTGTTACCATTGATGATTAAATTGTAAAGTACGATCTGAATCACTGTCATCCATCATATCTTTGAATGATTTGATCAAATCAAATCAAATATATTTATTGCGTTCATGTTGTGTGTACAGAAGATCTTAGAACAATAAATGTATAATAAAAATAATAATAAATAAGGCAGAACAATCCACACAGCATCATATAGCCCCAAGCTAAGCAGAGCTTGTGTTATGGGTACTAGATGACTGATATACTTAATACAGTACTATATTACATATATAGATATTTTTATTATACATAAAAAGTACCCAGAACACCCGGAATAAATATTTGCAGATCGTACAAACATTTATTCCAAGGCGGGAATCGAACTCGCAACCCCTGCGTCGCAGGCGGACATTCGCCCGCCGCGCCACATCGGTCGTCATATGAGCCTCGTTGGGCACTACAATCTATTACAAAGTGGCTTATTATAACATGAAACATACTAATTACAGAAAATGAGATCAAAATATTTTAATAGGTACCTATCTATCTATTTATAGATATCTTATTATAATCTTCTTATTTTCTTAATCTAAACTGTCTATAATGAGTTCCATTCCTTAGCGGTTCGCATGAAGGTGAAACCGAAACGCTTGGTGCGAATGGGTGGTACGCTAACAAAGTAAGGTACTAAGCCGTGCGCTTACTCGTCCTAAAGTTGAAAGGAGATAATAATATGAGATCGTGAAGTTGTGTACCTGGGCACATTCTTCAAAATATATAATATATGTGTATTGTGTATATTTTAAAAGGCATTTTTTCAGGGTTGAAATATACTATGTCGAAGCATGGCAACCGGATGTTAGTATTTTTAAATTACACTTATTCAAAAACCAATCGTGGTGGCGTGAAGACCAGATGGATCTGCTCCAATCAGGGAAGACGACATTGTAGAGCTCAAGTGGTTACCCTAGGTGATCAGATCTTAAAGTACGGTCCAGATCACACCCATCCACCACCTCACGTTCAGATGATACCTATTCTATATGCTAAAAATGCTATCGTAACTTCGGAATAGCTACACCGTGTTTTGACTCTTTCTACGCCAAGGTTACGCCGAGTTTATAAATAATATGGTTAAATTACGCATAGTTTTTAAAATACAGCATTCAGAAAGTAAAGTACGAAATACACCGATTAAGATTTTGTAAAAATAATCAAAATAAATGTGTTCTTATAATATAATTTTATTATTAAATTTATAAATAAGTTCAAAGTAACATTGTTACAAAGTTACACTAACTTATAAGAAAATGATTGATTAATATTATATATTTACGGAGTAATTTATAAACAGTTTTCCAATATCATGTTTTTTCTTAACATTATGATGATGATGATGATGATGATGTTAAAAGTCTTATATTTTACTCGGTCCCGGCTTAGAATTAGGACTCTTAACTTCAGTTTCTGGTGTAAAAGGCGACTAAAAGAATGCACCAGTAGATATGAAGCAGCGTCTCCTGAGTATTTAAACGATTATTGAGGCCTATGTCCAGCGGTCCTATGTCAGGCTGGTAAAAGAACTTATGACATTATTGATGATGTGTTTTTAAAACGTATAAGTAATGCATTTTCTTGTCATTTGCAGTTCAATTTGTAACCAAAACAAATGGGACAAAACTAGCGATTATCGACGGATACACGTACTACTGCCAACTACAAACCAAAACGACTGAGCGTTGGGTGTGCACGCGCGGCAGTGGTAAATGTCATGCCAAGTTCGCAATGCTTCAAAACGATCAAGTAAAAGACCCGCACTATCAACATTCCCACTCTCCACCGTCATACAAAATTATAAATGGGTTTTATATGAAAATAAGAAACTAATAAATAATAATAATGAACTAATAAATAAATAATACTAACAAATAATATGATATAGGATAGAAAATATGTTTATTTACCCCTAAACTTCACAAATTCAGCACTTGTGGTTGCGTAGGAGCAAAGGTAACCTCGCCTTCCAATCTGTTCGAATTCAGTCGTATCCCTATGATTTTTTCTTATTGAACTCGTATGTAGGCTTTTCTCTCAATCGGTGACGGCAACCCGGAGTTTAGTCAGCTCCGTAAGTATTGACCATGTCTTTCTGTAGATAAGGCCGACTAAGCTAAGACTTATTTTTTAATTATATTTTGATCGCCACTTATTAAGGTGTCACCCCTCATTAGGGCGTTCATAGTTCACCACTGAAAGGGTTCAGTGGTGAACTATGAACGCAGCTGTTAGGAACTGGGGGATGGACTAGATTAGGACTGACTAAAATAAGATACTGAATAAAATTGTACATTTCTTTTGAGAATAAAGTTGTTTAACCACAAAATCTTGGTCTATTTGTAATATATTTTATAAACAAATCCTTTGTGAATGTGAAATGTGCTATAGCGATCATAAGTGAGTTCATACTCCGACTCGCACTTGGCCGATTTTCGGGTGGTTGTGACCACAACCTTTCTTGAGGGCTCGATCCGCGCCTGTTCACAGCCACTCCTACTTCCAATTCTTAGTAAATAATGCAAAACTTCGTTAATCGTTTATCTTTAGATAATTGTATAAATAAATTATTAACACAGGTTGAGCAAACTGAAGGTGCATGTTAAGTTTTCCTTTCAAAGGCATTCTAAAACATGTTAATTTTTGAGGAATGTTTCTGGTGTAAATAAATGTGTTTCACACAACCCCATCTAGTCCCTAACTAAGCAATGCTTGTATGAGAACTAGATGACTTACTTAAGTACTTAAGATGGCCTAGAGTGCTTAAGTACTTCTTTTTGTAAATAATATATTTTTAACTGACCCGGCGAACTTAATAGCGCCAATAAAAGCGGTCTTCTTTATATTTTCTCACCTTTTAAACCTTTCTTGGACTTCTACAAATATTTCAAAAGCAAAATTAGGCAACCGATTGGCCTTCTCTGCATTCAGTCGTTCTCGAGTTTTTGTAAGACTAACAAACGTTAATTCATTTTTATAATAGACTAGCTCACCCGCGAACTTCGTTCCGCATTATTTTTATTACTTATTTAATTCCGAGCATTTTCATATTTATTCACCTTTTAAACCTTCTCTGGACTTCCACAAATAATTCAAGACCAAAATTAGCCAAATCGGTCCAACCATTCTCGAGATTTAGCGAGACTAACGAACAGGAATAATTTTTATATATATAGATAGATAGTTAGACTTATCTGCACAGCCGTCATAGCTCAGTTGATAGCTCTGCCTTCTGCGCTTTAAATTGTGGATTATATCTTGACGACCGATGTGGCGCGGCGGGCGAATGTCCGCCTGCAACGCAGGAGGTTGCGGGTTCGATTCCCGCCTTGGAATAAATGTTTGTACGATCTGCAAATATTTATTCCGGGTGTTCTGGGTATTTTCTATGTATAATAAAAAAATGTCTATGTATGTAGTGTATTGTATTAAATATATCAGTCATCCAGTACCCATAACACAAGCTCTGCTTAGCTTGGGGCTAGATGATGCTGTGTGGAGTGTCCAGCATTATTATTATTATATTATTATTATTATATCTCCACTGAGAGCAAATATTTGTATGATAAACACAGAACTGTTGGTTTATATAAGTATGCTTATTGTTCCATCTGATTATTCTAATTGAATTTAAGTCTAATTACATTCAATTTCAGGCTTGAGATTTACTACATCGAAGCACGGTAATAAAATGTTAGTTATCTCAAACTACACATATACGAAGAAAAAAAGTTGCAGCTTCAAGACTCGATGGGTTTGCTCTAACTTATCAAGGAGACATTGTAAAGCTTATGTATGTACAATTGAAGATCAGATTGTAAAGTACGGACCGAGTCACTGCCATCCGCCATCTCTGTGAATGTATATTATTTTGTGTACGTTAAAACGCGCGGGTGTTAGATTAGATTAGATAATACTTTATTGCACAAAAAAGAAGTACATAGGCGAACTTAATGCTAATTAGCATTTTCTTCCAGTTAACCTTTGTGTGATGTGGAGTGGGTAGTGCTCTATGAAATAATATAAGAGAGATACACCTAACTACTAGATAAATAAGAGAAAAATATTGACATATATATTATTACATATATTATACATTGGTGTTAGGTGCGTGAAGTAATTTTTTTGCAGACTTCAATCCCCTTTTAGGTGATGAATTATGAATATTTTTTTCTTAGTACACCCTTACATGCCAAGACAAATATACCCTGAATATTTCAAGTCTCTACGATCAGTGTAACCTACCAACGGATATTATAGACACCTTTCTTACACAAATGTCACAGCTCGAGACAGGACGACTTCTTTTTTGCGATAAGGTCACCTAATTATAGTATAAAATGTATAATATGTGTTCAAAATAGACGTTTTACTGTTTTTAAATGTTGTGTGGAGATATGGCAATTTTATTATCGAAAATAATACTTGTCCCAAACTATGTAAAGCTAGTACTATAGGAATTAGATAGCTGATAGAATACTTATAATTTTTGTTTGTACATGTGTACATTCCTAAAATACAATATAATACACCCAGACAGAGAATAAACATCTATATTCATCACACAAATGTTTATCCACAGCTACACAAATATTTATATCAAATGAAAGGGAAAAAGCTTAAAAAGATTACTTACTTTACCAGAGTAGCTATGTACAGTTTGCTGCAAGACTTACTATGTAGCTTTATACGCTCTTTGCTGGGTTGTTTGTCATATGACCGGCTTGCAAGAAGCAAGAAGACTTATTGAAAAAAATCAAATTAATAACCAAGCTAAATAAAAATTATGTATGTATATAATGTATTTTATTAAGTATATCAGTCATCTAGTACCCATAACACAAGCTCTTAGCTTAGTTTGTGGCTAGATGATGCTGTGTGGAGTGTCCAGCATTATTATTTATTATTATTATTATTATAAATCTATAAGTACTCTAATGCTCAGTTCCAATATCTTACAAGCGCGCGTTAGTATTACTAAGAATCGGTGCGGATAAGCCTTCAACTCATCGGCTAATATAACAATGACATTTTATACTAGCTAGCGAATTGAGCGTGTCTGTCAGGTAGTACTACTAACGGACGCCTGTAGTATATTGCATACTGGAATCGAGCACGAGTGATTATATCAACTTGTTTGCACAGGTTCATGTAGCTGTGCGAGCGTGACCTACAAGGCAACGCTTTTTTTAGTGATGGGGATGGTTACATCAGATGCCCTACCTGCTTGTTATCACCGAATGGTATAAGAATAATATAACTTTGTGTATTCGTGTTTTTATTGCAGGGTTGAAATTTGTTACGTCGAAGCACGGTAATCGGATGCTAGTAATCGCAAATTACACGTATACAAAGGAAAAAAGCTATCGGCTTAAGACTCGGTGGGTTTGTTCCAACCGCTCAAGGAAACATTGTAAAGCTAATGTACTAACTATTGAAGATATGGTTGTGAAATACGGTCCGAATCACTGCCATCCGCCTTCTATGTACTAAATATTATTTGTAAAGACTAAATTGCTCAGTAATACCTAAAGAAATTCACTGCTGAATATAGACAGTTCTTATATTTAGAGGGTTACCGTAGTTACGTCACGTCAAAAGCCGAAATAAGTCCTCTGTTGTATATGTAGGCCTTCTTTACATTTGGTTGGGGCTGCCATAGTCACTACCCTTGGCAGGTGACTTCGTGACGGTGGTATTGGTGTTAAGTACTAGGAGATGCTGCTGCCCAATTCCTGATGCATTCCATTCTCTTAGGCAACCTTTACTTGAAGAGAAATATAGCTACCTTAAAGATGGGCCGAAGGAGCGTGGCGATTAAACCTCCCAAATATGAAGGGGAGCTATGTCCAATACTAGACATATTTAAGCTGATGACGTAATGTGACGAATGGTTGCCTGGTGGAAATCGCTCTCAACAGTATGGTTGCACTGCTTTATTGCCTAGTTATGAACGAGTTCTGTATTGTGTTTATGTGATGAAAAATAAAGGTAAACAAATCTTAAACAAACCTGTTTCACCGTTTTCATAAACTACCTCGAGGAATTTGATTTTTCAATGAAGATGAAACTTATTTTGCATGTACTGTGCAACATAAAGTGTTTTTATATTGAATAAAATAAAGCACAAAGCATTTAATTTAGTTGTTATGTTCGTCGTTTTTACCTATTGTGGTGAAACATTACCTCAAATAGACAAAGTTTAACTAAAAAAAACTTTTATTGTCTTTTCTGCCCTTAAACAGGCCTTTGCCTGACAGTGTTAGAGGCGAGTTTTTTAGTCTGGCCTCTATTTACGAGACGCTGTAATCCCTGAGACAGGATTTAAGATGGAGTAGGCTTACCTGCTAGTAATCTGTAAAATTACATAGTTTCTCTCATTCAGTTTCAGGGTACATTACGTCACAAGTCGGCAAGCGTTTGGTTATCGTAGGAGGCTACAAATACTCAAAACATAGGATAAGCGGACAAAAAACCAGGTAAACATTTTATACCAAATATTATGATAGGGTTTGCCCTAAACGAAGATCTTGCGACATCCGTGATCTAGGTATATCACAACCAATCTTTACTGGCTGATAGAACAAACAGATGGTCCACCTGATGTAAAATGGTATCCCCCAATAAATGAAGCTTACCACAATTTTGAATTATGCGTTTTGATGGTATAACTTTACAACAACTGAGAAGTTTTATTACTTTCATTTAAGAAGTATTAAGTTGTCTATCAAATACTATTTATTTTATCAAACTAGCATTCATGGTTTTCGAGATTTCCATGTTTTTAAATGGACCCGGACTTTCCGCTTTTGAGTGTAGTAGTATTAGATCAACAGTTCTTCAACGCCCATTTTTTTTGTATATTGCAATTTTGCTTTGCATATAGTAATGTGTATCTGCTTTTGTTTCTGGCTATACCATTAAGCTATCGGCGGCCGTTCTAATAAGGCTGTATATGTTTTAGATGGGCCTGTACTTCTCAACGAAGCAAAAATTGTGCTGCAGCTGTGATAACAGTTAAAGATCGTGTGATAAAATTTTCCAACGAGCATAGCCACACGCCAATATGCCTGTGTAAACATGACCAAAGCTTGTGTACCGCACATATTTAATAAAGACTAGTGTGGCGTTTGGGCACTTCAAATCATATTAAAAATGCAATAGGTCCACGGATCTTTGGTAGCAGATTCAAGTTTCTTTGAGGATATCAGGGATCTGGTATCTAAGAAGATGTCTACCGTACAAGAGGAATATGAGCCTTGAGCGTAACATTGGAAAAGCACATAAATTTGTTACATTCATTAGTGAAAACCGTCACTAAGATTTTATTGTATTTTGTTGCCGATGACCTATTCCAGCCTTATTATTATTTTCCAAAAAAAAAAATCTTATGAATTAGCGTACACCATCTGTAAATAATGTACTCTAATATCATTACAATCTAGCCACAATGTAGGCTAATGAGTAATTTTACGTTGACATAAATTGCTAGCCAAAATAAATGTCTTAAATGTTTATTTATTTTTTAAATATAATTTTGTTAAGAAAGTTAGATAGATAGATAGATAGATTATATCTTTATTGTACACCATTAAAGTAGTAAAAGTATATAAAATTACAACTTAAAAACTATTGGTACAATGGGCGGTCTTATTGCTAAAAGCAATCTCTTCCAGACAACCTTTGCATGGCCAGAAAAATATTGTATAGGTAAGGACGGGGGCGTACAAAATAATAATATAATAAATAATAATAATATAATAGTTATATATTATTTAAAATTTTAAACACAAAAAAAACCTTAGAAACAATATAAAATATAGAAAAATAAAAACACTTTAAATAAATACGTTTTCATTTTAATTTATATTTGGTACGTAATAAAAATAACACTAAAATTCAATCATAAATAAAAAGTGCCTAAATTACGAAGATCAGTGTTTTAACTTAGTCGACCGATGTGGCGCGGCGGGCGAATGTCCGCCTGCGACGCAGGAGGTTGCGGGTTCGATTCCCGCCTTGGGATAAATGTTTGTACGATCTGCAAATGTTTATTCCGGGTGTTCTGGGTATTTTGTATGTATAATAAAATGTATGTATGTAATTTATTGTATTAAATATATCAGTCATCTAGTACCCATAACACAAGCTCTGCTTAGCTTGGGGCTAGATGATGCTGTTTGGATTGTCCAGCATTATTATTATTATTATAACTTCACTTTATATTTAGTTCCAGAATTCATTATATCAAAGAAAGGAAAGCCCATGCTAATATTTCTGCATACTCCATGCATAGTGAAAGAAATTCTTTGGTGCGTTGGGTATGCACCTCTCACTCTAGTAAGAAGTGTAGGGCAATAATAGTCACGTACCAAGGAAAAATACTAAGAAAGAATATGAACCACTCTCATCCACCTGTCTGCAACTAAGCACTAGGCGGCGATCCCAGGCACAATCTTATTAAAGTCAAAGTCAAAGTTAAAAAGCATTTATTCAGTAATATCCGCAGAGATCATCTTGAAACGTCTTAAAGCTAGGTGAATCTAAGCGCCTGTTTCTCACGACCAAGCCTAGAAGACTTACGGCTTGGTTCTTACCGTTTTTTTGAATGATCCCTTTACAAATCCTACTAATATTATAAACGCGAAAGTTTGTAAGAATGTATGTATGTTTGTTAATCTTTCACGCTCTAACCAGTGAACCGATTTGGATGAAATTTGGAATAGATATAGATTGTTGCTACTTTTTATTCTGAAAAAATTACGGGAACGGAGAAAAACTGCCACGTGGGCGAAGCTGGGAGTAGCCGCTAGTTAATAATTATGTAAAAATGAAGTTTCAGTGTTGTGTCAATTTAACTTAATAAGGTGAAGCCAAAAATGAAATTTGTTTAGGCAATCATATCAAGACATAATATGCAATAAAGTTCAAAAGACAGCACACGCTACTCTTCAAGTTATAGTAATGCTTACAATCAAATAAGAGAATAAATAGTACCTACAGACATTACAAAAATATATGCTAGCTGCCGATGGGTACAGCACCCGGAACATCTGGCATTATATTTTCAAGGCAAAATCACATTGGATACGCCCCGCGTTTTGCAACGCATCAGAAACCTATTGGTTCCGTACAGTTAGTTACAGCTGACCACAATAGAGCAGACCAGCGAGGTGTGGAGCCGCGTGTTGTGGTGCTGATGCCGACTGCTCATATCCGATCTTCCACCACCGTTCTGACGCATCAGGCGGCTCTATTTTACGCATTACGGCGCGAGGGAGGTGGGGAAGGGTGCGGGAGGTATCTTTTTCTGCATATAGGCAACAGATAATGTCCTATAAATCCTCGATTTTGAAAATTGTTTAGTATTGGATTTTTCTTTTAACTGTTTTTTGAACGAAAACTAGTAAACCAACAACGAAAATATAAGATTAAATGCATCTGAATACTACGCATAATTTTTTTACTTTTTATTACATTTATTACACCTATTATTTTATAATAACGAAAAAGCACTTGTAAAAATAACATAATATAAAAGTACGAAAAAAAGTACAAAAGGTGGAAATTCCATATTACATTTGGATCGATTCGATAGTGCAGTCGTATAATAATTTTTCAAAAAATTTTTTTTTTAATTACGTTATCCTATTTTTATTTTCAGGACTTTTGACGCCTGTCAAGATAAAAAGTACGTTAAGTAATGGAGGCTGTGACGTAAAAGAAGAAATACGAGACTCTCACACATCAATCAACTACAACTTACGCAGTTCAAATCCTTTCATGCAACTGGTTCTGTCACCAGCAATCACTTTAGTCAATGTCTCAAACAAGGATATGAATTCAAGCAAAACACAGTATTTATCGAAGACCGAGACAAAAGCTATCACAGAAAAAGACACGAAAAAGAGCAAAAAGATAAAACGAAAAACAAGCATCAAGGACGATATGGACAAAGCTTGTGGCAAAATAGAAGAACAGCCAAGATACTGTATTACAAGGAAAGGAAATTTAATGATGATATTATCGCACCACAGATACAGGAAACCTTATACTTTAAGTGATAGGAAACATGAACGTTGGGTTTGCACTTCTCAAGGGTCTAAGAAATGCAAAGCAGTTATATATACACAAAACGATGTTATTATAGAAGCGTATACTAAGCACTCTCACCCACCTTTACGACCAATAGATGATACACTCGAAACGATTTTGACGCATACAGTACAGACTCACAAATCACGCGCGAAGCCAGAATCTTCTTGGTTACGTCCAGCTAATTTCAGAGAGAGTGCACGTTTCTAGGAAAAAAAAACTTGAGAGGTGTCAAGGGACACCCGGATGGAACGAAGTTCAATCCGAAATAGAAATGAAAATATCTGGCTTGCTTTCTATAAGAGAGAGAGAGACAGACAGAGAAACATGCGATGCCGCACAGCTTACAATAGCTTACTATAGCAAAAAGTGTCGTGACAACTTTTCGTAAGAATTTTTTCCGTCTAGCCCCCTTTCACAACGCGCGATAAGGAACTTCGTTCCAAAAACTGCTAAATATTGATATAAATTATGAATGTTGATTGAACCTGTCTTGAAATGCGTTAAGCGCCACGCAAGATTCGAGACGAAACAACATCTTTTCATCAAGATCAGCCTATGTTAGTCCATTGAGCCCGGTTTTGGGCTCTTCTCATCCATTGTTTTCCAGCTACATTTCGCAGATCGTCGCTCCATTGTGCCGGAGGGCGTTTAACACTACGCTTACCTAAACGTGGTCTCCACATAAGTATTAGCTTGCTCCAACGATTGTCGGTTCTTCGATAAACATGGCCGACCTACTGCCATTTCAGCATACGATTAGTACTATGAGCTATGTCAACCATCTTAATTCTTTGCCGGACAACCTCATTCCTAGTTTTATTCTTCAAAGAAAATCCGAGCATAGCTCTCTCCATAGCTTGCTGAGCGTCTTTCAGTTTGTGGACCGACCCTACCGTTAGTGTCCACGTTTCAGCAGCATAGGTCACAAATAAATCTTTCAGTTCATTCGCTTTTTACGGACAGCATCGCAATGTGACGCTCTGACAAGACTCCACTGTGAGCGATAATATATATATAAATCATATTTTTTTGTGATTAAACAATTACTTTTATTATAAGTACAACTTTACACTAGAGAAAGCTGGTCACTTTATAATAATTTGTAAGAATTTGCCAATTGATTTTGAAAATCCAGTTTGCTTAGTGAAACATTTTTTTCGTAAATATTTGTAGCTTTTGTACTTTTTTTGTACCTCATTAGTTTTTGAAACTATTTTAAAGAATATTATTGGTGTATTGTTTTTAAGTATAATAAGTGAATAATACTTATACATTTTTTTTCTGACTAGCCCGGTCCCACCCACCCGGCCGGCCCGGGCCGGTTTTTATGGGAGAACCCATAAAAAATAATGTTTTGTTTAGTAGGGCATTTTTTTATTCTACTGCTGGTAGAACAAGCATATTATCCACCTGATGTTAAGTTTGACGACCGATGTGGCGCGGCGGGCGATTGTCCGCCTGCGACGCAGAAGGTTGCGGGTTCGATTCCCGCCTTGGGATAAATGTTTGTACGATCTGCAAATTTTTATTCCGGGTGTTCTGGGTATTTTCTATGTATAATAAAAAATATATATATATGTAATATAGTATTGTATTAAGTATATCAGTCATCTAGTACCCATAACACAAGCTCTGCTTAGCTTGGGGCTAGATGATGCTGTGTGGATTGTCCAGCATTATTTATTTATAAGTAGTAACCATCGCCTATAACGAAGCATTGCCTTGTAGGTCACGCACGTTAGGTACATGCCCTACTATACCTGTGGCATACTGGTGTTAAGATTCTGTGCCTATAATTTCATCTACACCCTTCAAACCCAAACACAGCAATGAAAGTAACACTGCTTGGTGGCAGAAATAGGCAAGGTACTTCCCCGAACGAGCCCTATCGCAAAGAGCTCTACTAATAGATTAATATGAAGGTCTGTTTATTTAAACAGAGCATATTTCCTGAAATAGAAAGGCCACATTCGATTTGGGTATACAGGAAGGACACGACGTGAAACATAACTGATTGAATTCAGTTATCCTTCTGCGCGGCTGTGACTTCGATTGCAAGTACGAACATTTGGGTAGTGAACATTTATATTTGTTCTGTGTCTGGGTGTTTTAAGTACGTAGAAAAACTAGTAAATAAGTATATTCTATCAAATAACTTCCCATTTCATAGTTTGGGACTAGATAGAGTCTGTGTAAAAAGTTCACCAATATTAATATATATTTTTAAGTAATCGGTGCAAATTTGCCTATAATATTTATTCATAATGGTTTTGTTCGAATATGTTAAGTAAAAATATTGTATCAATATTTTTTTCGGTATTTTTTAGTTTAATGTGACTCTAAAGTCACATGCATGTGTTTGTCACATTGTAGGGATGATCTGTAATAATAAAAAAAAATATAAAAAAAACCCTCTGCGTCCTTTGAATGTAAAATTACCAAATACATATGAATCTCCATTGCCAACTGTACAGTAGGTTCCGAACAGTTACTAGAATATTATTTATAGCTATATTATTAAAACTTGGTATCAACTGGTCTACCATGAAAACGACACGCGAAGTTTTGCGAAAGTTTAAAAAATACTATTGGTATTGAGACGTATTTTGAATTACACTGCGGGGCAACTCAGTAACCGTTCCACATGGTTCCACATGTGAGTTCTCGCTGCATGGCATGACGCGCAGTGTAGCTCAAATTGCCATTACGAAACTTTGTTTATCTTTTAAACTTTATTCTTCGTGGTATTTCAGAAACGGAAGCAGCAGTAGAGCTCACTCATGACTTTGATCCCCAGGTATACCGGTGCCAGAGTTTTGTGTTACAAGAAGTGGAAACTCAATAATGATATTATCGCAGTACAGATACACAAGACCTTATGTATACACCGATGGGATTCGTGATCGTTGGGTTTGCACCTCTCAAGGCAGCAAGAAATGCAAAGCGGTTATATATACCCATAATAATATAATCACAAAAGCGTACACTAACCACACACATCCACCTACACAACCAATAAATACTCGGTTGTTCCCTGTAGAGGTTGGAGTTCATAGATTATTTTCTTAGCACACCTACGCACCAAGACACCTTGAATATTTCATGTAATTACGAGCCGCGGCTTAGGTTGTGCTTTGTCTATGTCAGGACAAAGATGTTAAAAATTCTTATAGAATAAAATTATTATCGGGAAAGTTTTGATGTTTTTGAAGCGTTTGTAGCATAGATAAGTTTATTTTCATCACAAAAGGATAGTAGGATAAAAAATACAGTGACTAAAAAACGGTCACCACTCAGCATTTGCTTAAGGGGGACAGCCTTTTTGTCGCTGGTTTTCAGCGGTACCATATTGCGTGATGCAGCTACTGCAGTACACAACGTGATATAATACTATACAATATACAAATTAAAAGTAACTTACCTGGTATAACATAACTTCTTTTTCTTTTGAGGCATTGGCTAAAACGAATTCATCCTTTATACAGGGTGTTTGGTTTTATACAGGCACATGGACCGACAAGGTTTTTGTGGGGTTGGGGGTCGTGGTTAACTTTTTAGTTGTAATACCACAAACAAAAAAGTTATGACAATTTAAAGGCAAAATTTTGGGAAATTTAAAAAATAACATTATTATCTAAACTACCGTGATACATAAGACATTAGGTCTATCGGGGAAAATTAGCGCATGACTCCCCCAACTCCCCAAAAAACCTGTCGGTCCATGTGCCAAACATCCTGTATAATGTGAGCCCAGTAAGAGGCGACTCCAACAGCGCGTCTTGTTGACCAGGTCTTCTCGTGTACAGGCGGTCGGGCAGAGAGAACAAGAGAGCAGGTGTAATATAACAAAAAACTGGTAATAGGTTACCCTGAGAATGAGAGAAACTGGTTATGAGATAAGCCCATAGTGACTATGAAGTAGCTTCCGAGATCAGCAATAAAGCTTTGAGAGTTCATTTAAAAGAGTAAATATATTTAAAGGTAGATTTCAATTTATGGCTATATCATGCTGTATTTATTAAACCAAAGTGGAAATAGAAAATAAAACATTGCTTGTAGCTAATATTAGGCATATCTAGTACTGACTTTTAAGGATATCTCGATGTAAATCTTGGTCTTGGATAGATGCGATCCTTTTTCATAATGGTTTCTAAAAGCTCCTCTAGCTAACATGGCCGTATATTGCGACCCCTTTTTATTGACATAAAAGTGAAAGTGACAAAATGTTTATAGATTATAGAGTCATTGTAAAGAGTCAGGGATTACGAATAAAACCATACGACTATACAATCATCTAAGATTTTATTCCCATTTCCGCTATACCTTTAACCTAAGCTGTAACTTTGAAAAACCTATTTGCCTAAAAAAACTTACTGTGAGGTCGAGATTTAAAAGCCTCTTGCAAATCTTATCTTTTTCTCTTATCTTCTTTATATCTGGTTTAATTATAAAACGATACGTTTAGATTAAAATATTTTGTGTCTAATTCAGATGGAAAACTTCTTTATTTATTAAAAGTTATAAAATAAATATAGAGTTGACTCACAACTTTGATCCATTTAGATTAAAATATTTTGTGTCTAATTCAGATGGAAAACTTCTTTATTTATTACAAGTTATAAAATAAATCATTATTATTATTATTATTAGTCATTATTTATTTATTTAAATATAGAGCTGACTCACAACTTTGATCCACAGGTACAACAGTTCCACAATTTGGTGTTACAAAGAACGGAAACTCAATAATTATGTTATCAAAGTACAGATACTCAAGACCTTATACATACACTGATGGGAGACGCGATCGTTGGGTTTGCACCTCTCAAGGCAGAAGAAAATGTAAAGCGGTTATATATACCCATGACAATTTAATAGAAGCATACACTAACCACACACACCCGCCTTCATAACCAACTTCTCTGCACTGTAACTATTTTACTTAACAACCACTTAATAAGAAGGCCTTTGCTTGTTTCATAAAAATTACTTGCTCATTAAATATATATCGCTGAAAACTGTTCCATATAAATAGATTGGTTTATTCTAAGGTGACCTTCATAGTGCTTTTTGAGTTTTTCCTTTAATGTCTTTAACTTTACTTTGATATCTGTTAGGTATGTATTTTTTCATATTAGTTAATTAAACTACTTTGCTTTATTTTTTATGTTTTTACGGCCGCCATGGCTAATCAATAAATACATTTTGATCTTGGTCCAAACGTGGACATTAGAACCTTTGTTTTCTTTTATTTAGTTACTTAGACTTTAGTATTTAAAGTAGTAAATAAAACAGAAACTGACTTTAACAGACACGGTAGATCTCTTAGGGCCTCCCAAGTAGCACCAACTCAAGATTCGCTGAGGATGTTTAAGGTACGTCAAAATATTACATTTGGTGCAAACCCACATTTTCCAGTAGCAAATATTTCATACGTGAGGAGTTGCAAGTCCATCGTCGCAATTATTATTGCTTAATATAAACACGTCAGTCAAATTGATTGACAGAAACGTATCAGTGTTTTTATTATGCTATAGCAGGCAGACGAACAAACAGGCAACCTGATGAGAAGTAGTCACCGTCGCATCACATCTGAATCACCAGCCAGGCTAAGATGTGCAACGTGAAATATGTCGCGCTTGACACGACATACTTTTTCTATTGATGGACATTTTAGAAATTAGAGATAAAAGACCCACAGATAAGTTAAAAATTAGTATTAAGTCTTCATTTTGTCAGATCGAGATAGATTTTTGGCACTGGCATGTAAGCACAGGATGGAAATCTATTTTGCACGAGATAACTAGAAGACAAAATTTTGTCGTGTTGCACATCTTAGCCGGGCTGGTCGGGGCTAATGCGCAGCTTAGCTAATTGGGCTTTTAGGGTAAGATAAACCCATTTTTTAAAGATCCCCCATGTTAAAACTCTAAAGTCTAAAGAAAGACTGCAGATTACATTCCACAATTTACTCGTACGTGGGTAGGAAATTATGAGTTCCGACATCGAGCAGTCGTTTATTTACGTTTTATTTACAGTTCCAGAGTTCAGCACTACTAGACGAGGTAACACAATAATGATTCTGTCGAAATACAGATACACGAGCAGGTATTGTAGAAGCCAGCCGTCAAAGCGGCATTGGATTTGTTCATCACAAGGCTCCAGGAAATGTCAAGCGGCAGTGTGGACGTATGATGATCAAATCGTCAAAGCATATACAAAACATACACACTTGCCTCCGCATTATATCGGGTAAAATAATCTATACCAACTACAAGAATTTTCATCCTGACTGACTGTCTGATATAGGCAACGTATAACGTAAACCGCTGGTCGTAGAGGCTTGAAAACTCTTATAGAAAACTAGCAAAACTCGCGCGACTTCGTTCGCGTTTAGCTTTATAAAATTTCAATCCCCGTTGTGCACGTTGAGGGGTTGAATTTAGGAAATTCCTTAATAAACGTATACGTACCAAAACGAATATATGCTGAAAATTTCAAGCATCGAGGACCATTGGTTTAGGTGTTGTGTTGTCTATATAAAAGTCAGTCAGAACAAAGATTTCTTATAATTGGTATAGGTATGATAATTTGGGATATTGAAGCAGCCTCTCTGGTAATTGGTAGGTACTATAACGCTTTTGTATTTCGTTATAGCGATCATTTTTCTATGAGAAATATATTTTAGTAAAACATCTGTTAGCGTTGTTTATATTAATAGGTAACCTTATAAAAAATATTACTTTTAAAACATACAGTAAACAGCCAATAACTCTAATGTTCATGTTGCTGGAAAATCCGTTAAACACGTATTGGACTCGAATTTTTCGATTAAAATGGAAATATCTCATCAGATTTCAGCACCCACAACATATAAACTCACTATCTGGCTCGAAGGACCATTAATGTATTGGTAAATACTATGATTCTTTCGGATACAGAATAAAATTAATGATGGATATTTTTCACATATGTATTTTTTCTCATTGTTCAGAGGATGACACTTTCTAAAAATTTTACAGTTCACAAGAAAAAGTTACGGATGCGTTCAATGCAGCCTTGCTGCATACCGCAGAGTGTGTTTTATAAAATTATATTATTAATACGGATCCAAACAGTCAACTTATGCTATTTTACTTAGCTTGATTTTGTGTATGACTTAGTTATTAGTGACGTAAAGTTTTCCTAAAAATGTTATTGGTATTTTGTGTTTTGCTTGAATATTAGCGAAGGTATTACTTTGTGTCACTCTATAAACATTTCACGTATTAACTTTCTCTTTTTTTTTATTTACCAAAGTCAAATAAAGTATAAAAGATTCTTTAGAAAATCTATCTTTTTATCGTTCCTAAGAAAGATTGTCTTAAAAATCTTTTGGTGGCGATTAAGTTAAGTCCGTTTGCTGGTTTGTTTGAATTTTTACTCGGTATTTAAATAAAACTATAGTAATTTTTTTATAGATGTGTCAACCGAGATGGAAAACAACGATGGTGTCGAAATTGAAATCACGAATACATACGATGATAAAATTGAAGTTATAAAAACACATAGAGGCGGCGAATGTGCTCTGTACGAAGGTCATCGGTACTATCATAAGAAAACGTATAAAAATAATAACAACTGCTGGTGTTGCATCTGGACTCGAAAAAAAAAATGTAGAGGTGCTCTGACTACAAAAGATGATAGAGTCATTAAAGTAAACAAACATACATGTGTTCCAAACTACATCGAAAACGAAAAGTTGAAAATTTTTCACCGACGTGTAACAGAGGTTGATCGGAGAACCACTACTTCTGTTCTACACAACGAAATAATTCAAGATATAAAAAACTCTTGCTTAGATGTTGATGGCAGTGTACCTTCTAAAAAGCAAGTGTGGAGAATGTTGTACAAATATAAGAAAAATATGGAGAGTAAAAGCAACTTTTAAAATTTTTACTAATAGTTACATATTACTCCTTTTTCACTAAAAGAGGAAGACTTTTTAAAATACAATGTATATTATGTTTCAAATGTTTCAATGGTGCTGCATCACTCGTTCAAAGGTTGTTACGCTTTTATAGTCACAAGGAACAATACAGATATCAGAGTGAGCTTCATCTACTTAGTATGTAATCCAGACTCTTGAGAAAATTAAGCATACTAGCATTATTAATATAATAATAATATTTTTTTGTATTGAACACCATTATGGCAACACTCGTAAGTAGCTAAAACATTATGTAACATTCCTTTTTCATTTTTTCTTAGTGTAAACTTGTTAGTTATTACTACACTACTTGCACTTTTCCGTCTTAGTTATTAGTGATCAGGGGTATTCTTTAAAATCTATATTGGTTCGGTGGTGGTTTTGTTTAATAAAGTGTGTTTTGTGTTTTAACACTAGTTTTTTGGTATTAATAAGTACCTTTATAAACATTACAACCTAACTATTTATTTTTTAATTAACTTTTACTTTAACTTAGTATTAAATTAGTGACAACATATTTTCATAACATATTACTGTAGATTTAGTGCCGATTTTTTCTATTTTATAGTATGTGTATGGTATTCTGCTTGGTTATTTGTTTAGAAGTAACTTAATGTATAATAAAAATAATTACCGAATGTCATCATATAAACACTACTCTTTGTTTTCTTTTATATTTCTATACAATTTCTAAATTAAAATTGTTTACTGCGTATTACGTTGTTATGTTCTTTTCCATTTGTTTTTACAATATAAATGGTAAAGAAGTTTCAAACAGAAACACTAATATGTGTAGGTATGAGTGAGTTCGACATGTTATGTGATGACAACCAATAATGACTCAGTTTGCTGTGTTCTGGTTTGAAGGGTGTGGGTGCCGGTGAAATTACAGGCACATGAGCCTTAACACCTATATGCCTTGGGTTGATGGATGCAGAGCAGTGTATTGTAGGGCACGTTCCTCACGAACGTATATGCTTGTTTCATCAGAAACTTAAATAAACTATTTCATATAAGCTTACCATTTATTTATTTTAATTAAAAGTTATTGTAAAGGATTGTATGTGTTTTTCATATGATAACATTTGACGACCGATGTGGCGCAGCGGGCGAATGTCCGCCTGCGACGCAGAGGTAGCGGGTTCGATTCCCGCCTTGGGATAAATGTTTGTACGATCTGCAAATATTTATCCCGGGTGTTCTGGGTATTTTCTATGTATAATAAAAAATATCTATGTATGTAATATAATATTGTATTAAGTATATCAGTCATCTAGTACCCATAACACAAGCTCTGCTTAGCTTGGGGCTAGATGATGCTGTGTGGACTGTCCAGCATTATTTATTTATTAAAGCATTGTGATAGCAAATTTTGATGATATTTTTGCTCTCAGCAAATACTAACAAAACGTTATTTCTCATCTATTCACAGCTCCAATAGAAGCAATAAAAGCTTTAGAAAACGAAGAAGACTGCGGTAAAATAACGATAACAAGAAGTAAACGTGGTACAAAAATCGCTAACCACAATGGATATCGCTATTTCAATAAACGAGTCAATAGGTATGGGACGGAGACTTGGCGCTGCGTTAATCGTTCAGAGTTTTGCTATGCCATCATAGAGACGAAGAACAAAAGAGTTCTCCGAGCCAGCAACACTCACACATGTGAATAAAACTTCGTATGAATAAAAATTCATAGGTTCTTAATAAGGTGTCTTCTCACGGTGTCACATGCAGTTTTTCACTAATATGTCGGAGTCACTAATATGTCGTCGATACATACGTACATCCTTTATAAAGATTCAATTATATCGGTTGATTAAGATACAAGATAAGATAAGATAAATTGTGAGGTAAGGGCAGGAAGATTATGATGACAGTCGTAACTTTGCATTGTAAACCGTGATGGCAACACCCTCGTAAGCAGTCAAAGCAGTATGTAAAATACTAACTTTGAATTTTTTTTAGTTTAAGTTTTTTAGTTATTAGTACATTACTTACACTTTTACTACTTAATTGTTAGTATCAACATAGATTTTCTTAAAAATCTATGTTGATTTGGTGGTGGTCTGGTTTAATAAAGTGTGTTTTGTGTTTTGCTTGAATATTAGTTTAGGTATAATTAAGTACCTTTTCGATAAATAAACATTTAACTTTAACTTTTTTTTTGCGGTAGGAAAGTGAGATCCCCTTACTCAATATTTAGTTAGTATCAAAAGATTTTCTTAACAATTTTTTTGTTGATTTAGTGGCGGTTTTTCTATTTTATAATATGTTATTGTGTTCAGCTTGACTATAAGTTTAGATGAGTCAGTGTTTTCTCATAAAAAAAATAACGATTGTGTAATGTTATCTGATATAAGCGCAGCAACTTGTTTTTTTTTTATTTTTCGAAAAAAAATTACATGTGTAGATAGGAAAATACATTTTAGTAGATCAATTTGTTAACTAATGAACTTACCTAACTAGTTAGGTTTGTCTTTAAAAACTTGATTGCTACATCCAGCCTGTACAAGCACTTTATATTTGTTTTTATTCACTACTCTATTATAATTCAATTAAATATTATAAGTATTAATAATTGTTAGTGTGATTTAATATGATAAAGCATTATGAAATATAACTTCCATCAGCAACTTGTGTAAACTATTTCATATAATATTTTTGCTCTCAGCAATTACTAACAAAATGTTTTTTCTCATCTATTCACAGCCTCAATAGAAGAAATAGAATTTTTAGAAGACGAAGAATCCGAAGAAGCTGAAGAAGCCGAAGAAGACTGCGGAAAAATAACGATAACAAGAAGTAAACGTGGTGCAAAAATCGCTAACCACAATGGATATCGCTATTTCAATAAACGAGTCAATAGCTATGGGACGGAGACTTGGCGCTGCGTTAATCGTTCAGAGTTTTGCTATGCCATCATAGAAACAAAGAAACATAAAGTTATCCGAGCGAGCAACACTCACACATGTGAATGAAACTACATAGAAATATACAACTTAACAGGGTGTATTCCTAACGGCGTCACATGCTGTTTTGTTGAAAACCAGTAATTAAAATAAACCAGTTAGATATGGTCCATTCTACAAACAAACTAGCTTTATAAAGATTCAGTTTCAGTTCAGCTTGTTAAATTCGAAGATATTTTATTTGTAACTTTGTATTGTAAGCCGCGAATGGAGCCAATACCCTCGTAACCTGTCAAAGCATTGCCCACTTTTATTTACTATGTTTCTTAGTTTAAAAAATAATATGACCAGAACTTTTTTAGGTATAATGACAGCTTAATTACACTTTTACTACTTAGTTATTAAGAGTTTTCTTGAAAATCTATGTTGATTTGGTGGTGGTCTTGTTTAATAAAGTATGTTTTGTGTTTTTCTTGAATATTAGTTTAGGTATAATTTAGAACCTTTTTGATAATCATTTAACCTAATTAACTCTTTTAATAATTCTAGCGATAGGAAGGTTACCAACCTTTTCTTAGTTGATTAATGCTTAATTAATATCAAAATATTTTCTTAACAATATTTTGTTGATTTAGTGGTGGTTTTTTAATGTTTTATAATAATGTATGTTGTATTTGGGTTGATTATTAGTTTTAAAGTAATTTAGTGTCATCTTAACTACTTCCAAATATAACACTAGCAGAGTTCAATACTACAAAAATAATAACTGACCAGAACCATAGTTATACATTATGAGCACTGCTTTATGCTCTTATTCTTATGTTTCGTTAAAAAAAACATTCATCAAGAAATGCATACCCGTAGATTAGTTGAATAACCAGTAAATTGATGTCATGTTTATCGCTCCGAATGAATTTTTTATGACCATTTTTAATTCTTATAATAATAACGATCATGTTTTCAACATGATATGCATAAAAACTGTGTATGTGTTAAGATGATATTTTTTACTTTTGTTTCATTATAATTAAAACAAATGTGTTAAGCTTCTAATTTTTAGTTATAATTTTCATTAAAACGGGATGTTTATTATACATAGTGAGTTTGATTGTTTCTAGATTGTTGCTATTCTATTGATGCAACTACTATTTATATAATATAATTGATAAAACTTCTTCGCCGAACCTATTAAATATAAAATATTGATATATTTTTTCAGCACTCAAATACTACGATAACATATTTCATCTATTCCCAGCCCCAAAAGAAGTCTTAGAAGACAAAGACTGCGGTAAAATTACGATAACAAGAAATAAACTTGGCACAAAAATAGCTAACCACAATGGATATCGCTATTTCAATAAACGAGTGAATAGCCATTGGACGGAGACTTGGCGCTGCGTTAATCGCTCAGAGTTTTGCTATGCCATCATATAGACAAAGAATCGTAGAGTTCTCCGAGCAAGCAACACTCACATATGTAAAGAAACGCCTTCGAAGTATAAAATTAAATAGTTTTCATTCACACGGGATCCCAGCATTTTTAATATGATAAGAATTTAATTTGTTTTCAATATTTATTTATTTATTTATTGGAGAACCAACAGCTTTTTTACACTAAAAATAAACACTAAATTAACTTTAGAGAATATAATTAGAATAATTAATCTGTGTGTGTTAGTTATTTTATTTCACTTTAATTCAATTGAATTAAGTACTTTTTATAGAGACTTAAACATTATTTTACTTTTATTTTAGAAACAAGTTGAAACAAGTTATTGCGTGTTATTATGAAATTAAATATTAACGGATATATTTATGATACGTTTACATAAAGGTACAGGGATCATCTTGAAACGTCTTAAAGCTGGGTGAATCTAAGCGCCAGTTCCTCGCGACCAAACCTAAAAGAACAGTCAAGAAACTTACGACTTGGTTTCTACCGTTTTTTTGTATGCTTTTACAAATTAATCATAATGTAAGTAATGAAGAGCCAGTGTGGTACATACCGATCTAACTTAAAAAGGTGAAGGCAAATAAGAAACATGTTAAGGTTATCATACCAAGAACATAATATACCACACAAGTCCAAAAGATAGCACACGCTACACTTCAGCCAATAGTAATCATCAACATCATCAACGGCCTATAGAAGTCCACTGCTGAATATAGGCCTCTCCCATACGTTTCCAGGAAGATCCTGTCGCGCTATATATGCGAGAAGGCAAAGACAAAAGAATAAGTTTCAAGTTAACATAAAACAGTTGTGTGTGATGGCAACACTGGATTGACCTAGTTAGTATGTTCGGTTTTTCTCTGTGATTCGTATTTTACTATTGTGATTTTTTATTTTTTATATTTATAACATAAGTACATTAAAGAATTAAGAATATTGTGTTTATTTTTTAGCCGACTACAGGCTACATTTTTTGTATATAATGAGACACATCCTTAAAAGAAAGATTCCTCCTTAGTAGGAGGAATCTAATAATACACATAATTACATATAATTTAATTTTATAAGCAAATGTATGCTAAAAATAATTTTATTGTATCATGTGTTTACAGCCGTATTAAGAGAACTGAAAAAGGACGATGGCGGGCATAAAATTGCAATAGTAAAATCCAAAATTGGTACATATCACGGACTGTACAACGGATATACCTATACCAATAGTAAACGACACGGAGACTATGCAACTTGGAGCTGTTTACATCGCTCTAAGAGCTGTTATGCCTTTTTAGTCACAAAGTGCGATATAGTTATGAGAACGTGCAATATTCATGTATGTAAATCAAACTGATCGGTTTCCTGTAAAATCATGTTAACCTCCGTAAAACGCAAAGAGATTTTGTTAAAAACCTACGGAGCTTATGTAAACGTGTTAGTAAATACCTAATCCTACTAATATTATATACTTGAAAATTTCTAAGTATGGATGGATGGATGCTTGTTACTCTTGCACGAAAAAAATAACGGAAAAAATAACGGAAACGGGAAAAAACTGCCACGCGGGCGAAGCTGCGAGCGGCCGCTAGTTTAATATATTTTTGTGTTGTTTTGATTACATGTAGTAGGGCTCTTAGCAACTATCTCGTTACTACCACCATATCGATTTCTACCGCCAAGCACAATTGCATTGTTACGGTTTAAAGGGCGTCAGTAGCTGTAAATTTACAACTACATCCAAGAATCTTAGCACCTGTGCTTCTTCATCAGGTTGCTGAAAGCATTGTCGTACATCGTATGGTATTCATTGTAACAATAAATAAGATGAGTAGCAATTAACTATTCAATAATAAATTAAGTCGTCTACTGATTTCATGGTTTTTAAGTTTTGCTGTGTAAGAGTTTATTGTAATGCTGTGACATGAGCCAGATAAGGAGAAGAATGCTATCATGTCGTACAAGGTGGTCAAGGAGGTCACCTTAGAAAGAGACCGCCAAAATGGAGAAAACAATATGAGACGACAAGAGCTAAGGTCATTCAAGTATTAATAGCACCCTGTCACATAATATTAGAAGACCTCCGCGTCTTTGCACGGGTAGAAAGAGTAACTCCATGTTTCTCGCCGATAAAGTATCGGTGGATTTTTTTGTCAAATAACTTTTCGATTATGTATATCCAAAACGAACAAAAAACAAATCTTTTCTAAAGTTTTGTAGGAATGTCTACTGTACATGGGAAAAAACTGTTGCTTGCATTTTTTTGTAGTAAAAAAATCTAGATAAGGTAATAAGATCTAGATTAGTATCGCATCCGGGTCACCAATGTTAATGTGAAATAGAATAACATGGCCTACATTGTATAATAATTAAATTTCAGGTCCTACATTTATAACCAACAGTCGGGGTCACCAAATGATCCACTACGCGGGTCACCGTTTTACTAGACAGTATGAGCGGCGAACTCTGTATCAAAACTATGTGAAGACCAGATGGCAGTGTGGAAGACATAGCAATGGCTGCAAAGCATCAATCGTCACGACTGACAATATTATTAGTAGTTTGAATAATTTGCACAACCACTAACATCACCCACTTCTAATTGTTACTTTATCATCAGCCTAAAAAATTCTACTGCTGGATATAGGCCATCATAAATACCTTATATATGATACCTTTGCTAAACTGTTGCTTTTAGTTTTAGTTTTACAACACCTTTATGTACTACACAGTTATGCAATAAAAAAAAATTCTTATTCTTTTCATGGTATTGAGAGATTTGCAATCACCGCACTTGGCAGCCGGATTAGTAACTGCAGTGTTGGTTAAGTGCTCAATAGATGATGCTGCACAAGTACTGGGGCCTATTTATCATTTTTACCTAACATTTTGTCAATAAAAGCACCGGTGGTCTAGAGGGAACGACCCTGTCTTTTGATCCTAAGGTCGTAGGTTCGATTTCGAGCGTGCGCCATTGGATTTTTCTATTTGAAAAATGTGCTATTCAACTGTGATACTGTTTTATGATGTTTCATAAAACAGCGGTGATGGGCAAGCAAGATATTCGTGTTTAAAGTTTAAAACCGACGCTGAGACACCCTTTATACTGAGTCATCTGGTTCCTATATATATATAACTATGCTTGTTATGATATTGTGTAAAAATGTCCACAAATATATTTATATGTGTCCTCCCATATGCTTAATAATATTATTATGTTGTGTGTGTTATGGCCAATAAATATTACCTATGTTTGACTTAGTAACTAATATTTTGAAAGACTGTGTTGTTTTGTTTTGTATTATGTTTGTTTTATATTGATATTTCTCATTTGATTCATTTAAGATTTGCAAAATGCTTTGAATATTTTATTATTAATACTTAAACAGTTTTATATTATTTTATCGGCCCAGTGGCGCCCTCATCCTAGAGTAAATTATCCATACAAGAAAATTCGCAAATTCTAGATCAGTTGTCAAAACAGCACGTTATTACGGGTACTGACTGACGTCATTAAATCAATAGTTGTAAATAAGCATTTTTTCTGTAGGTAAATTAGTTGCTAATTTATTTATTTATGTTATATATTTCGTTATTTTTTTCAATCCCTAAAGTTTAATTTTGTTTTAGCTAAAATTAGTTCAAGAGCTGCTGAAAAACAAAGGAGATATCGTGAGAGAATAAAAAATGATCCAGTTAAATATGCTTGTCAAAAGAAAAAAAATTATGAAAGATCAAAGAAGTACATGAAGAAGAAAAGAATTGAAGAAATGACTGAAACAGAAAAAGAAGAACAGAGACAAAAATGGAGGGAGGCTAAAAGATTACAATTTCTAAAGTAGTCAAAATTTATTTTTTACTAGAGCTTGTCTTAACCTCGTCGTTTCTCATTTTTTAAGTACTGTTACGATTGCAACGTATATTGAATATTGTATTATATTGTGATTATTAACTTTTAAACTCAAGTTTATAGTTCTCCGGACATTTCCGGGTTTTACTAACACAATAACATAATTAGATGGATAGAACTATATTATGCTATAAAAAGTAGGTATTGTTACTACAAATTCCAAATGCTTCGATCGATCAATGATACCTATAGATGACGGATCATATACAAAAACATAGCTGTCCGCGTGAATAATTATATACTTAGATAACTGCATTTGGTTACTAACGAAGTGAGAAAGAAATTATAAACAGTTTTGAGTTAAGCCTATATACAACCATAGCACCTAATAAATAATGTCACTAATTGTCAAAACATAATAAAAGCTTACTTCTCAAGTGAGCTCTTATTTACCGAGACGGATTTTTTGTGCCGACCCTATCTAAATCGAGGGCCAAATGCGACCAGTAAAGACATCTATTGTTACGTTTTAGCAACTTATCATGCTACAAAACACCAGCTTACTATCACAGCCCATAAAACTCCATAGTCGCTCAATAGGTGGCGTTAGTAGTAGCAAACGTAGTGAACTAGGAACTAAGAACCTTAATGACCTTGAACTAGAAATTTAAAACAGCGTCATCTAGTGTTGAAATATGCAACTGCAGTTATGCGAGTTTTAATTCAAGTATTTTTCAGAACCTTGCCTTATTTATGAAAAACGAGCGTGCCACACGACTGAAGTAAAACTTCTTTTATATACGAAACTGGCTATGAGAGAAAGAGAGAAAGAACAGTGCTTTCATACCCCCTTGGATGACGCATTAGAAGTATTACTTCAAAAAAGTAATGAACCATTTTTCACTTGTCGTGTATTTTCAAGGTCTGTGTTCATTACCTCACAACGCGGTACTCAAATAGTGTACTACAACGGTTACAAATACAACCGGAATCGCCAACAACAGCATGCCAGTGGACAAATAACAAAAACTAGATGGCAATGCAATATGCACAATAAGGGTTGCGCGGCGTTTATGTATACCATCGAAGACAGATTTTACAAAATCAATGACAGGCATAACCACTGACGGGCCCCATAGACATTGCATTGCATTGCTCTGAACTTTAATCCGCCCACACGTTAGATATTCCCTTAGATCTATTAGTACCAAGAGACCCCTACCTACCCTTACCTACTAGAGATTATTTAAGGATATCTAATGGGAGTAGTTTGAGGTACGTCCGAATATTAAATTTGGTATATAGGTACCCACACACATTTTGCAGTAGTTGGTATTCAATACCTGACAGGTTTCAAGCCTATCGCCGCTACTAGAGTAGTAGTAGCTGGTTTCCTCATGATGTTTTCCTTCTATATTAGAGAGCATTTTCACATTATAGATTTTGAATAGAAAAATTCACAGGCGGATTCGAACCCACAACTAAGGATCAGTAGGCAAAGTCACTCTCACTAGACCACCGATGTTTCCCATTTCAAATAACCTTTGATCTATACGTATAAGTAAGAGACGGCGATAGTTGTTGTTATTTTATTTTTATCTTTAGTATTATTTTTTATTTCTTTTGATTATCAGTCAGTTCTTAAATACTAACAATAAATACTTGCAATAAATATATTTATGTATTTTATGGTGGAAACTTCGCTGGTTTCTGTATTATCTTAAATAATCTATTATTAATCACTATTGTACTGTTTGTTTCCCAAATAAAATAAATTAAATAGTTAAAATCATTGTTTAGCTCTTCTCCTTACTTTTCGGAAGAAATATTGTACACATTTTAAATAACTCGAACCTAAGCTACATTTTTACTGTTTTATGCCTACGCTTGAATAGCTAATCGTATTTGAAATCTCAGACTTATGGCCCACCTGATGTTAAATGGTTCCCATCGTCTATATCAAAGTATTGCCTCGTAGGTAAGTCGCGCTCGTTAGGAATGTCCCTACGATGCACTGATCAGCGTCCATCAACCTAAGGCATGTACCTGTAATTTCACCGGCACCCACCTTTCAAATCGGAACACAGCAAGCTGCTTGGCGACAGAATTAGGTATGATGGTAGTACTTCCCCGGACGAACCCTTCATAAAGAGCTCAACTACTTATCTTACTTAATATTTTTATCCTTGAGTTAAGGAAATCACGAAGGTACTTAATATTTCGTAAGTTTTAATCCGAGCAAGGTATTTAAAATTTATTACGAAGTTTGCCTCTAGTGCAATTACGGCTATGTAATGTAATTTTGTATAAATAAACTTCACATGGTAGGATATTAGAAATGGATTTTCTAAAATCCTACTTACCCAGAAATTGTTCCAGTGTGATGGGGTCCAGAGTTTTTATTTATTTACTTATTAACCTACTCATGACTGCTTGAAATTTCCAAAAATCTCCGACTTAGTTAGTAGTAATTAACTCAAAATTAGTTATAGATAGCCACGTTAGTGACCATAGTCACTTTTAGCGATTTAAAAAGGATAATTGTTTGATTTGCTCCAATGTACTTACTACGCTGCAAATATTACATTCTACTTATCTGTTTTCAGAGTCATCCGAACCTGTTTTTACGGCGCATCCCCAACCGGAACCTTCTTTAATTGGAAGAAGAAAGAAAATATTGTGCAACATTACTGGTTGTGTGGACAAAAGAAAAATGCCGTGTAGAACTTCAGTGGGGTCCAACCTCGGTTTGAAGCAATGATACATAAAATCGCCGAGTTAATGAGGAATATAAGTATTGTGTTAATAAAAAAAACCACAGCTTAAATCGAGAACACAATCATGATGTAGTAATAAGGCTCTTTGTAAAGAGTTCATCGAGAAAGTACCACCATGCTTATTTCTGCCACCAAGCAGCGTTGCTGTAGGTACTTGACGATTTGATGGTGCTAGTGAAGTTTGTAGCAGTTAGAGCTCTTAAGAGAACTCTTAAAGAACTACCACCATTCATATTTCTGCCACCAAGGTGTCGGTGAAATTACTAGCACGAGTGATTTCACACCAGTAAGTCCCAAGTTCTTGGACGCAGATCAGTGCATTGTAGGGCATTACTTTAACAAACGTGACCTGCGAATCATATCATACTTACTATCAGGTCGTATAAAAATACAGGCACCTGTAATGGTATTATATGTACCTTAGACTGATGGGCGTAGAGCAGTCGTGACATGCGTGACCCGCGAGGCAAAGACGCCTATAGTTGCTTCGAAGTAAAACCAGGTTACGTTCAGCAGAAAGAGATGACGGCTGAAGTTTTTGTTTCTATTTATTTAATAATTCTGTCAAAGCTTTATGTAATGGACACTTTCAAATAGTCATATTATTTATAGTTTTTACTTTAATTTATGAATTTATGTAAGTTTCTGTAATGTTCTGCGGATGATTGAATTAATGTTTGGTTTCTAAGGTCTGGTATTGTTTCAGGTCCTAGGATTCTAACAGAAGAGCGAAGAAACTAAACCCTAATGCTTTTCATGCAAACGTTTTTCTCTATTTCCTCGAAGATATACAAAATTTAAAAACTAATTTTGAATTTCACAAAAATAAACTTGTTTCTTTCAAAAGTTATTTAATATACTTTTCAAAAAGCGAAACGACTAACACGGGTCTTTGAATTTTAATATGCCTGGGGCATCACATCTCTTGTTTCTCAAGCATTTTGAGGTTGTCAAGGGAAGTAGTTTTGTCTTGCATTTAAAAAAAACCGGACATAGAGAAATACGGTTGGATGAAAGAGCCTGCAATCACGTTCAAAAGATAAAAAAATACTTTACAAATAAAGATAAAGATATTTAAGCCACTGCGAAACATATTTAATGTTTTAAGATTTAGAACCACTAGTTCAGTAGAAATATTGCTTGCTTACTTAATATTTGTTCCCAGTAGTTCATAGTTTATGCAGTTAGTATTAGTCAATTACTTATTTATTATTAAGGGTAATTTAAAGGTCTAACCACGTAATGGTTTCAGTTTCAGGACTCTGCGTAGTAGTTCTTCCGGATATGGATAGCGGATATAACCAGTTTCTCGATGTAGAAGGAACTTAATGCTAAGCCGTACGCAACTAAAACAAAAACGAATATTCCTTTCTTGCATTTAAAATTGTCTAGTCTAGATTTCATACGTAAATACGATACAATATATAGAATTTAGCGTTTATGTAGGTTATGTACTATGTAGGTTAGGTATCATTCATATGATACGTTTTAGATTTAGGGAACTTTTATTAAAGATGAAATTAAAATGTATTTCTTAGTATATAACTAAGAAGCGAAGCGAGCGAGCGAGCAAAGCGAGCCAAACTCAAACAAGTTGAACAAACAACTTTATATGGCATGCACGTATTGTATGTACCTACTTGTATTTGTCCGATCATATTTTAATGGAATTATGTACGTTGTACTATCAAAATATATTACTTGAATTAACAAAGAAATTGTTAACGCTTCGGGGTCTTTAAAAAACAATACAAAATATATGAAGTGAAATGTCATAATGTCATTACTTCAGGACAAATTTTTTTTCGTAGGCTGCATGGATTTAGTTATATTTTGGTAACCAGATAGTACACTGATTCGGGCGTGACATTGCACAAGTCCTTAGTAAAAGTATAAAACAGACAAGTAAATTTAACTGGTACTATTCCGCCATTTCAATCCCTGTTTAGTTAAAAAAATTGTAAACGTATTGTGTAACTCCTACATACTTATAATTTTTAATTACATTTATAATTTTTTTGAACCTATAAGGATTGTAGTGGCTAAATAGTGTTAGCAAATTTATTTGTCTATTTTAATTATTTTTTTTTGGCAAACTTGTATAGTAAGCTTCAGATAAAATTGGAAATATGCTAGATCCCGGTGATCGCTAGATTTCAGTTCGAACGAGTTGAACCACTATTACCTTAGGTTTGTATGAAGCATGTGTACAAGGCAACCTGCCTTCAGTAATTCAATTGTATTTCTGATTGATGTATATATAATTACAGTTTTAGTCATGTTTATATCCAGTTTAAGACTGTGTATGCAATATGATATAAGTATGATTATCAATAGTGCTAATAAATGCTTATAATATGGAATTAATATCGTGTGTGACGTTTGGTTCTTCGATTCAAGTCAAATTTCAAATGTGCTTTGTATTCATTAAATTCTAGTGCTGATATTTTTACTTTATTTCACACAAGCAATGAACAAAATCTTCATCCACTTCAAATCCAAAGTCTGTGGATAAAGTTTACTAGAAGAGAACTAAACCGTTTTTACTGGAAACGGAGAAGCCAGCAGTGAAGTTCTCCAGATAATGACAGGTCTTCGCTATGCCCACAGATTTTACATAAAGTCTGTAAAATCCTTTTTGAGGTACTTTGTTGGTTTTATAAAGGTTCCCTTGTCCACAGACCTACCAATATTCTGCACATCCAAGATCGGGGCTCGGGTCATGAAGCTGAGAGGTTACTGGTACACCCGGCACTCCGTCTGCGCGTCGAAGGTGAAGTGGCTTTGTGCTGCGAGCCGCGAGATGGACTGCCATGCCATTGTTGTCACCATTGGCCGCACCACAATCCAAAAGCAGAATCGACATAATCACCTACCTACTTGAAGTGCTAAGACTTATGAAACATTCAAAAATACATTTTTTTTTGGAATATGTGCTTTTTAAAAACGTGGCAACTTTTTTTCTCTGTTAAAATCTATAATTGACATTTCCGTAATGATCTATACTAAAATAAAGCAAAGTAAACAGGCCTTTGCATATATTGTAGATGATTTATACAGCGTCAAGGGCAACTTTTTTACCCATACCCCTATTTACGGGGCGCTGTAGTACCTGGGACAGAGTTTTTAGATGGAGTAGGCTTGCCCAGCACCTATACCATACTCACAGCAGTCGGCCTAATCAAAGACATGGTCAATACGTACGGTGAAGGAAAACGTGAGGAAACCCGTGTCTTAGTCAGCTCTGCACGTATTAAGATAAAAATACCCAGAATATTAACTAGAAATATTACTTCATAATTTATTCATTTTATAGTGCTTACTTGCACTTACGGAAATCACAAAGATTTTATCTCCTCCCCGAGACGATAGTGGGTTTAAATCCTACTCGGGGGTATAACTTGGGAAAATATAATATAATTTCAGTTTTTGTGTTATTCATAGGTTAGTTCCTCCCATTCTACATAAAGATTTGTAACCATTTGTTCTGAGTCTGAGTCTGAGTGTTGAAGTACTTCTAGGTACTTCTAGTTTCTAGTCCTCACTGCACAGTGAATCATGTTGTAAATTTAAGTTAAGACTAAGTAACTTGTTGTAGAATAAGTGACTGTTGGGTGTTATTTAAATAAAATGCAAAGTTTCATTTATAATAAGTATAATATATTCAAAAGAAAACAAGGAATTAACATAATATGTTTGAAGAATATTCTAGGTGCATAGATATATAATGTGCGCTGCGGCGTACATGCAAGTACGAACGAGAATTAAATGACTAAACTATAGTAATCTAGAGATTATATCCTATGATTTAAATATTGTAAAACTTTAGTGAGGCGCCAAGCCTTATTATTTAATATTTTATGACATGATTATCGATGAAGTGGGTTTTACTTCAAGTGATCTATAATACGGTAATGGTTTGATGTGTCACTAGTTTCAAACCTTGAAGGTCGTAGGCGATTTATACAACACCGAGCGGTGTTGTACAAATAATAGATAGGTACTTTATAATGGTAAAACTTATATCTTATACATAATATCACTACTATATATAGTTACGGTTATATACTTAACATACAGGTGTTAATTATTATACATTGAATATACAGTTATTTCATTATGCGAAGACATTAACCAATGTTATTACTTATGATAAGAATTTAGACTGTAATATTTTATGTAAAATATCATGTTATTAATATCTTATGAAAATACTTACTGTAACACAATCTACTAGATAGATAGATAGATAACTCTTTATAGATTACCACAAGTAAAGTACACACATTTTATAAAGAATATAAAGTAAACAATGCAGTAATACAATGGGGGGGCCTTATCGCTAAAAGCGATCTCTACCAGGCAACCTTTCCTACCAACCAACCAACCAACCTAGATACATCAAATCAACAGTTGATGATGACCGGATAAAGTTTCAATTGAACTTGTTTGTTAATTATAAACTCGCTTAATGTTTTACAAGAAACTATAACAAAAAATTATCAGTAACTCAAAAGTTGTATACGCTAGTTGTCTCACTACCGAGCTCATTTATAACTAGTCGTTAGCGGTAGGTGCCTTAAGATACCAATTTCAATTCTAATCCTGGTAACTACCCATAAACTTGTGCGCAACTTTGAAATAGTTACACCGTTTTGTTTTTTGCATTGACAGGAAATTTTGAATAAGATCGAAAGAGACAAAACACGGTGTAACTATTTCGAGGTTACGCCGAGTTTATTAGTAGGTATAGTCATCAACATACATTTCTATCTTAAATCGTTTTTACAAGGATCGCATCCTTAAAGTACATTAAGTACTAGTTTTATTCTTATTGTACAAAGTTTTACAAGAAAATTTTGCATATCTTGCCTTAACGACCAAATACAACAATATTACTTGTTTAACAATTTATACAATCAACTGACAGCTTATTCAATTTACTCTAGTACTAATAAGGTATATGATTTCCTAAACGTTTTAATAATTATCTAATTTTGTAATAGGATATTGTAATAAGTTGGATCAAAATGTACATAATATAATCAATATAATTCTTTATTAACCTATAGTTTAAAGTTCCTACGAGAAATTGTTTTATGCTCAATGTATTTTATTGCCGTCCTTATCTAGGTGGGTTCGATAACTACTCTCTTTATGTATTTACTAAATTAAATTAAGGTGGTCGAAAATAAATGAATAAACACATTTTATTTAAAAAAAAAGTGAAAACAAAATACTTAACTTAAATACAACTTTAGAGCAGTCAACTTATTTAGCCGACTGTACCTATTATAAAAACTGTACCACTGTGTTGTGTACTGTGAAATATTTTTTGTGTTTTATTAATTATATAATTAAATATGCCAAAATCTTATTAAATAGGTATCTAGTCAATTTACATATTTAACATGATAATTGTATATTGGTTTCATAAACATATACATAAACTAATTATACCTAATTACTTTTTTATACTACTATTAGTAAACATGTAATAAATCAACTGTTTGTAACATTTTAACAAACATCTTGATCACAAAATGTATGACATAATGTGGATGTATAATTATTATATCCACCATATTCACGATCGCTTGATAACTTCTGTGAGTTATCAGACATTAGGACTACAAGAAATAAAGAGAAAAACAGACTTAAAAATAATACAACTTGGTCCCATCATATTATTATAATATTTGTATCTTCTTTCATTAGGTAAAAATATAACTAACTCAGGAAAAAAAACCAGGTTTCATAAAAATTGTTTATTTCAATAAATACATTATTAATTTATGTAATCGTTCGATTCTAAGACCCATAGCACAACAATCTGATTTTATTTAGCTAATCACGTTTACCAAGATAAACATGTTTAACGTAAACGTAATAGCGAATTAATTTTCTTTGTGCAAGATGTTAAACGTAATTAGCTTCCTACTACACTTAGGGGCTCGCTAAATACATTTAGTGATTGTTGTGCAAGCGGAACAACGAATAATAAAGAGAAGAACAGACTTAAAAATAAAACGACCTGGTCCCGCAAAACATAATATTTTATTATTATATTTGTATCATCAGGTAAAAATAAAACTAGTAAAAAAACAAAACAGGTTTCATAAAAATTGTTTATTTCAATAAATACATTATTAATTTATGTTTAGACTTAATCAGGCAATATCGAATAAACGTAGAATCACCGCTGTCGCTGTCTGGCGTTATTTCAAATACTAGCCCTGCTGCGTAACCTTGAAATAAAATTATCAGAAATAGTTCTACTGTTTTTAGTCTTTGGCATTAACAGGCAATTCAAGCTGTAATAATTTTCAAAAAACACAAAACTCAGTGTAATGTGTTTAGTGTTTATCTCTCTATAATGATAAAGTATGTTATTTACGTAAGTAAGGTTGTATGATCTCTTATTTAATAAATAATTAGCTCAACCTATAAAATCGTTGTGAGCATGTGCCTATCTGTATTCTATATGTTATCTCGCAATGTTGCTGAATAAAAATATTATAAAAATAACTAAACTTCTTTCACTGACTTTTAAGTTTACCTTTCTAAAACACCTGAGTAGCGTCAACAAGAGTTTAGAGATTAGTAGTAATAGAGCTCTAATTGAAGGGCTCGCCCGGGGAAGAAATATTACCATCACGCCTATTTCTGCCGCCAAGCAGCTTGCTGTGTTCCGGCTTGAAGGGTGTACCTACTTAGTATTCTCAGGATGATGTTTAGATTATGACAAACTCAAGACGAGACCTGCGGTCTGGTATATTTGCAAGCAAGCTGGATTGCTGATGCTACTACTATTTAATAAAAGGAATAATCTTTAGGATGGCCATGGGATGCTCGAAGACCTATAGATAGGCTACCCGCCCGTTGATTGAAAGACATTGTTATAGAGATAGGAATCAACGGACGATACTAGCAAGAGAGATAACTCCGCAGTAAACGGGCTGAAATTATGATGACAACTTGCTGAATGAATCAAGCACGTGGCCAATCAAGTAACTATCATCTGTTTATCAAAACAATGCTCTACCATGCATTTATCTGCATCGATCAACTCAAGGCATAGATACAAGTGCAAAGCCTATACTGCCTGTAATTTCACCAGCAACGCTGCTGGCGCAACAAAGCATGGTATCAGTAGTAGGTACTTTCCCGGACGAGCCTTTTGCAAGGTACACACTTATAGCAAGTAGGTAATGTTATGATAAAAGAATTGTGCAGATTCTTGATAAACAAAAATTTAAATAAAACACATTTAGATACATTCAGAAATTGCCATATTTATTGACAGAGGTAACCACAATAACTAAAAATAATGATGAATGTTTTGCTTGGTGCTTTGGTCTGTATGTTTTCGAGGGTGGTATAAGGTCGGCTGCATTAAAATGTAAGTATACTATGCGTAACTTTAAAATATTATTTATTACATATTAAGTTTTTTTGATTTGCATGTTTAATTTAAAAAAACATTAGAGAACACCAATCTGATAACATACAGATTCCGCTCTACGTATTTTAACTACCTGTTTCCTATGTTCCGCAACTATATTATTATGAATTATGAAAAATTATCACAGTATTTCAATAAACATTATCAGGTTAAACACTTGCAACATGTAAATGATTCATAATGTCTGTTTTTAACCTACTTAGATGTTTTTATGGACTAATTGCTGAGATCCCCAATACAGTCGAAGGACAACCTCAGTGAGCCTTTAACTTCGGAACAACTTTATTAGACTTTTTATTCCTACCTCTTCCATCTTGTTCTATAAAGCCTTCTGAGGTTAACTTAATTAAAGCTCTTCTGACGACATTAGACGAAATGCAGAACGTAGTCAAAAAAAAGCTCTTGCACACTTGCTCAAGTTTCTGACCATGGAATAGATGGTACACAAATGTGTAATTTCGCGGGCTGCGTTTGTTGACATAGCATCGTTTTTTTGGTATTCGGTGAACGCACTCACTTAAAAATGCCCATTTTGCTTCGTGGGTCTCCAGGTTCAGAAACCGTTGCAACAAAATTTGCCTTTCTGCATGAGAGAATTTAGAATTACATCTGTGAAAGCATTTACACCGTACATGTCTAACTATTTTTTCTGGTGATGGTTTGCGAATATATCTTCGTTTCTTGACTCGCCGACTGTTTACAGCTTGGACTATATCACTTGTAAATGGATCAAATAAATCCACAATCGAGCCTGAAACCAAAACCAAACCATCTCATTTCTTTCGCTTTTTATTAAACAGAATTAATAAAATATTTTTATAGAGAACAAAGTTGACAATATTTTACATCCTTTATTTATATTTTTTAATTGGCGTCTACTAAACATACAACGATAATATAAGTATGTACTACTATATGAATATAGTAACTGGTATTGTGATATGCTAATACTAATATAATATTACTACTAGTCACTGGCGTATTTACAGGTGTATGACAGGTGATTTAGCTATATATACCGCAGATGAAACGCCCCAGAACTGTCCGTAGAAGCTATCTATGTCAGTCTGTAGCAGCTACCTACGAGTGTCCGTAGGAGTTATTAAAACAAAATTATTAAAACAAAACCTAGGTTTTGTTTTATTTTGGGTTTCTTTATCAATAGATGTAAAACAGGTCATATTAGAGTTGCCAAAAAAAAAGAAAGAAAGTAATTATAAAGTATTCAGCAGTAGAATAGTTGAGATATAAAAGAAAGAAACTTTTCCGATTATAAGAATATCGTTTATTTAGTAGTATACCTACTACAATTGGAATTAAAAAATCTACCGTTAAAACTTACTCTATCATTAAATTTAATGTTACTAACATAAGGGCACACATTTGTATTTTTAAGGCTAACAAGGCCTGTCACATTGTAACAGATATTTCATAATTTTTATTAGGTTAGTTGACAACTTTAAATACAAAAAACATCAATTTTGATCATTTATCTAAATATATGGAATGTGGTATTTGGTACGATAAAAAAATATAAAATATATGATTGGAACATAATTTATAAAAAAAAGGCTAAATATCTAAATCCAGAAAAATACTTTTTCTAGATCCTAAACCGACCAAAGACTTGAACCTGGTCGATACGTGGTCGTTAAAAAAAAATGGCTCTTAAACAGGGAAAGAAAACATCGCGAGGAAGCCCACAGCATAGGTAGCTCCGCACGTATTGTCCTGAAGACTAGACCGACTAAGCAAGACGGTTGAAGAAAAACCTACTCAATCCAAAACCATTTCAAGCCACTATGACACTAGACATCGGTCTAGGGTATAAGTATGAGTGAAAACGTTATACTGATGCCATAAATCATCTACAATAGGCACAGACCTACTTACTTGAATAACAAATGGTACATGTTGTCTGTTACCGTCATAGGACACTTTGGACACACTAGACTATGAATGAGTTAAGTAAAAATTTAGTAGCTTTATGCATACAATCGAATAATAATCAATTTAAATCTAAATAAATAACTAACTAATCAAATTAAATAATTAACAAGTATTGGTAATACATACAGTCTGTAAGTAGTCATGGTTTAATTTTTTTGATATAAGACTCGTGGGCATGAACGTTATACATTTTGACAATCGCGTCGTTTGAAGTGGTCAGCTTGGCCTTACATCCTTTATCACTCTTGTTACAGACCCAATGCACCTCCTTCCTTTGGTTTGGGCGGTTGGATCGTTTCTTGAATCTATGTTCTCCTAGTATTATGATAGCATTGCCGAGCCGGGACCAGCTGTATTGCGGTATAAGGCCACCCGTGATTCCTGTAAAAGCATAATTTGACGATTGTATTATCAAAGTTCCTGTGGCATTATATCTACAAACCAGCGTCTACTTAAACAGGTTATTTTATAAATAAGTAAGCACGTTCGAGCTAGGCAAATCTGGTTATAAGTTTTCCGTCATGGCTTAGAGATGGAAAGACTAGATAGAGCCAATCAGTAATATTTTCGAGATAAAAATATTAGAGGGGTGATCGTGTATCTTATCTTGCAATCAAAATCCTGTTGCAATGACAAATTTTCTATAACATATCTGTCATATTTGCAAATGCAACTGGATTTTGATTGCAACAAAATATACACAATCACCCCATGGGTTTTATGACTCGATGAAGACTATAGACGAACGAATAGCTTCGCACTTTTTAATACGAACTATAGTTCCCTCTGTTTGTCGGAGAATGGTGCTGTGATTTTACAACTCATCTGCTCTACCTTGTTCGATAAGCAATAAAATTGGTTGTTATTTAGTATAAATCTGATATATTAAATACATAGAAAATCATTTAATGTAAATAAAACCTTTTACATAGTGACATATCCAAGTGTTTCTTATCTTTAGTCTTAGCTCTTACACACATAGTTAAACTTATTAGATATCATTATAATTATTTATTATAAAATATACCTTGATATAATTGGCAGTGTATTTAAATTACCTTCGTTTAAGTATAAAAACCACTTAGTTTTATGTAATATATTGCGTGATAAGTCTACACAGTGCCACTCAACACAGATACAGCGTCAGAATACATAAATATCTATAGTATGTGCTCTGGCATCGTATTCATGAAAAACCGATGAACAAACAATGGAAAACCGTCAATTGGATAGCCGTCACAGCTCAGTAGTAAGCCTGCTTTCTGTGCTGTAGGTGTGTGTGTGTAAGGTTCGATCCCCACCGAGTACAAACATTTGTGTCATGGACATAGACGTTTGTTCTCTTTTACGGTGATAAACTGATTGTATTCTGAGTATGTATTTACAAAGAAAAAATTATATAAGCTGTTAAGCTCCTATATAGGACAAGTTTCTTAAAACAACAATTATTATGAAATTAGTTTAAAAGCAACCATGAAACATTATACTCCAATATTTAATATACATATACACTACATATACATATACACTTTCAAAGGCATCTCCATTTATGAAATCACAAACATTTTTCCTTAACCTTAAGTAGAATTTTTTATTTTCACATTCAATAATGTGCATAATTGCCTAAGTACACATTTTACATTAAGAGGGCGTAAATCATTGGTCACATATAGAATATTAGCATATATATAATTTTTTGACAAACTATTCTTAGGTACATACAACAACACAACAAAACGTATCGTTTAAGATGACGAAATTAAACAAGCCTAATAATAATATTGTTTCATATGTTGTATGTTGGATAATCTATTATTATAGACATATAGTTATAATTATATCGATGAATGGACAACTCGTTCATTCTTAGATGTATGAACCTTTATAACCTGCATTCCAGCCGCCAAGCACTTCTGATACCTACAGAACCTACAGATTGTTCGTCTTGCCAAATTGACAATGCAATCACCAGTATTATTATTAACGCAGTTGTAGTCTAGTGACTTCCTCATCATGGTGGATCTCTTGAAGAAGGACTTGCAGGACTCGCACGTGTAGACCCCGTAGTGGAGGCCACTGGAGAAGTCACCACACACAGGACAAGCCGGCGGCGTAGAATTAGTCTGTCCGACTTGAAACAAGGCTGTAATGTACAAATTAAACAACTTTTAAAATGCGGTCTTAAAATTTTGAAACAAAACAAAAGACTTACTAGGACAGGGTAATTACGGATAAAAATAACAGGAATCGAAATAAAATAATGGTTTAATATATATTATTTCATATTTTATTAATGTCACCATCGCCTCTCGATAAAAAAAACGGGAATCGAAATAAAATAATGATTTAATATATTATTTCATATTTTATTAATATTAATGTCACTATCGGCCTCTTTTCTCTTAATTAAATATGTATACGACTAGCAGGTCTACTCTTAAAAACGATGCGCGGGAAACCAGGCGACGACTTGACTGTGAAATGGATTACTAAGTCCCCACAGTGTAACTTAACCCGACAATACGAAACCCCGTTTATGGTTTTCAAGAGCAGAATGTCATAGTAATGTCTTTAGTAACTGAAGTTTCATTCATGGATGGTTATGTTGCATGTTCTTTCCAGATATCACATGGCCTTCAGCGACATGTATAACTGCTTTACAACCAAAAGAGCTGCGACGACTGCACTGCCATCTCTCTTTCAAATTCCGAGTGTAATGCAACGAATACTTGTACCCGTCTATCACCATCATTGTTTTGTTATGCTTTGATAATTCGTATGTAACTAAAACAGGTTACACAGATTTGTTAAACCGTTTGGGGGTGATTGCCTAACCGTTGTTGCAATCAGAAAATTGTTATTGCAATAAAAAAACTGTTGTTGCAATCAGTCTTGTTGTCAGTGTCATGTTAAATGACAGATATACTATAGTAAATCAGTCATATTTGACACTTGTAACGGGATTTGAGATGACATTGATTGAGTTGAGTCTGAATAAGATTTATAAAGTGTGAATCAAATTATACAAAAAGAATACACTATATCAATGCCAGTCAAAATATGTCACTTTGCTTACTTATAAAAAAGTGGGTCTCATAAACATTTGATGAGAATCTGATGAAGATGTTCTGCATGGTGCGTAGAATAAATAGTTAAATAGCACTACTAGTTAAACTCTACATCATCGTCAGGTGTTTCAAGATTAAAACACTGATATAAATTGTAGAATATTTAGGTTTATTAAAGTGAAATACTACAATCGACTACTATATTACTACAATATTAAATGCAACTTTTACAGCGCCACGATTACTACACAATCTTTTAAAACTATAAGAGTTTCTAAAGTGACTGCATAACATATAATGGACATATACTAACATTTTAATTTGGATAAATATTTCAGTACAAGATACTTCAGCGTATAAAAATAACTACCTAGACAATGGGACTAGAAACACATAAGACTAGGTGATAATCCTCGTTAGCAAACACAGAATAAGTAACAATACCACAACACAATGCAGTACATGTTATCTTATTACCTAATTCGCGACTTTTCCACGACAAAGGTAAATGGAAAACGTTAGACAGTGATTGCTTATTCACTATTTACCATTATCGCAAATCTGTCGCTAGTCACGTAATAAGACATCAGGTTTACCGAGTCTTATACATCTTAATAATCACAACAAACAAAACTTCTTAAAACAATTATATTTTAATTAAGTAACTTATAAAACTTTTTAAATTGAATTATGCCTAAGTAAGGTATTGGATTCTGTAGTTAATAAATCTGCGCAAAAAATATAACCATCCTTGTTGTGTCTGTGTTTGTTGACAGAGACGGCAACATCTTTAGTTCTGTCATTTTAGGAACAACAGAATTCAGTACGAAGAAAATTCAGCCAAACAGCATTGGGGGTATATTTTTATAGGTGCCTAAGTAAATATTACAAATAATTAATTATTCACAAAAATGATATGATCCAACAGTCTCAATAAAAGTAATTGTAACGTATCTTTACCCGACTGCCTAGGAATAACATAACTTATACTTAATAAGCGTTACTTAAATATTGCTTAAAATGAGTCCTTTCACTATTTGACCTAACCCATTGATGATGGCGCAATAGTTAAACATTGTTTATTTTTGAACAGGTAATAAGTAAGGTCCTATATAGTGTCAATACGAAGCGTAGCTAAGTTGACAGTTATATAGAATACATACGATAATTGCAACTTCAAAACAAGACTCTCCATAAATACGAACTCCCTTTAAGCACGTCTCAAGTGACGAATTTGTGACAAATTTAGTGAATCATTCAGTAAGTGGGATTAGTGTTTCAGTCAGTCAGGTAAATACTTAGTTTTTTCAAATTCACCAATAGGACAAACTTTCTTAAATTTAAATAAAGTAATAGTTCAAAATCTATGTGCGCTAAAAAACATGAGCCTAAGTAAAAACATCTAATGATAAAATGTTTATTTTCGATTTATTCGAGACTGGCAATAATAACAATAATAATAATAATAAATAATGCCGGACGACCCACACTGCATCATCTAGCCCCAAGCTAAGCAGAGCTTGTGTTATGGGTACTAGATGACTGATATACTTATGATGAATAATATGCGAATGCGAAGATTTATACAAGGCAGATTAACAAGAAAAGAATCTTAAGGGTGGTTTCAGGCTAGCGTTTTTTTCTCGGTCTTGGTCGTTTCGGCACACGCGCGCTAAATTTTGCGTTTCAAAACACCGGATTCACGTACATGGGCCTATTCGGCGTGTTCGCTCGAACAGGTAGTGCGGCAGTGGAAGTCTTGCGGCTCGCGCTTATAAAGCGCAACAACGCTCGTACAAATTGCGCGTATGGCAAATAGCGCACTTACATGCGCTTTCAAAAACGAGCTTTTAGGCGCAGAAAAAACGCTCATTTGAAACCGCCTTAAACTCTTAAGATAAGGTTTCATTCAGTCAAAAAATCTAGTCAATAAAAGTAAAGTTCATAAGTACTTAATCCTCGGTTTTCACCTTCAGATTGATAATACTCAGGAGTAATGGATACGTTTAAGGAACAATTTCTAGATAAGAACTAGACTTATTATTAGATTAGATGCTTAGCTAATAAGAAACCCGATACGTACTAACAGACTACATTCTATATCCTAAAAATATTATTGATACACCTTAGGTCAGAGATCGGCGTTACATTACCAAATCATCTTGGCAAGAACAATTACTTCGTATAATCACAAAGCAATGCACTTTCATATCAAAAAACGACTTAAAAACTACCTGCAAACCGAATTTTCGTATTTACTTTGCTCGCGGCAACTTGGCATCTGAGGCGTATATATTTTTATCATGCTTACACCTCACTAGAGCACCACACTGGAGCTTCATGTTATATTATTTTATAAAAAAATCATACAGCAGCAAGCAACAACAGCAGGAATCAAGCTGTAAGCTTCAAATCGCTATAAAGCGTTGCCTAGCCCACTTTAAGGTCTCAAAGTGATCTAAGTATTGAATAAATGCCTTCTGACTTTGACTTTAAAACGTATCGACTAAGACCATACATACATTTGGTTATACGCTGAGCGGCAAATCAGGCACTTCTCTGTTGAGTCATCGATACCACATAATTCAAAATGCCACAAATTTCTAATATATTCGTGCCCTCTGGTCATCTGTCAAATCATGCACTATCCACAATAGTTTAGGAACCTTATGTGAGTAAGAACGCCCTAGATAAGCTTTAAGACGTTTCAAAATTATCCTAGCTATTCGTATGGTTGAATTTTGTCTGTTTAATTTTGGCTTCGTCCTTTACCTTTCTTGATTTAATAAACAACAAACAGTTGAACACTCATAATCCTTTGTTAAAACTGATTTTGTGTTAATGTAGCAGTGCTTATGCAGCGGAAGCTGTTCCTAGTCAGAATCAGAAGTTGACTAATTCGTTACCTAGTTTATATTCACAAAGATTCTGATATTGACACTATACTTTTAAAATAGCCTTTTAACTTTTCAATAATAGCTTTGCAATAACATTTTAGAGATTGTCTGATAACCATTTACTTTTCATGGTGACTGTAACATGACTTTTTAGAAGTTAGGAAGACTTATTCTAAGTATTTCGCCCAAGATGAGATAGTTATACATTTGTAGTTTGTCGCTAATCTTACTAATAGGTTACAGGCCACTTTTGCAAACTAATAAAAACCCCTTCAAAGAACAGATCCTGGAAGCACTTCAATGAATATAACCACTAACGCACCGGTCGACTGATAGGTATTTGTAGACCAATGATTGGCGGTAATCCATTCTTATATTTACCACGCACACTACTTTCCCTATTAGATTTTCTAAGTGGATATTAAAAGGGTAGTATCCCATCACAGGTTTTATCCAGAATAATTTCTGATAAGGAGCTGTAATACATTGGTTTCCCTCTATTGATGAGCAGGTCTGACGCGTCATGGTTATGATCACCTTTGACTTCGATGATATGAGAGCCCTTGGTCTTGACCACAGCTTTGCAGCATTTATACGAGTGAGTGGAACACGTCCATCTAGAGATGCCATTCCTGACAGAATGCTTGCAGAAGGAGTAATGGTTGTAGACGATCAGGGGTTTCCCTCTCAGGGATTGTGTGAAGAATGCTCCGTCCAGGCCCTTGACGCATTTCATCTTTGGGTTCCTTACTGTTCCTGCAATCATACGTTAGGTTAGTAAAAGCATGTTTTAATATTAAAGCTTGGAATAGCTTAAGGCGAGCCAATAAGATACATCAAGAGTAGAAGGGAAGGACTAGCCCCGTCTTGGGTAAACAGATATGCACATTTTATTGAGTTTAATTGGATGGATAGTATTTAAACATTTTTTTTACGCTTCGAACACAATGCGACAGGAGACTACACCAGAGGAACCAGCAGTGGTAGGAATCAGTAGTAGGCAGGCAGAGTAGGTTAGGTGGTATTAGGATTAGACAGGCTAATGTATGTAGTAACTAAGCTAAGGCTTAAGCACATCGCATTACCAAGTATATGAATAGGTATACCTCCACACTACTAAAAAAACTCGGTAAAACCTCTAAATAGTTACACCGTGCTGTGTCTCTTTCGATCTAATTTTAAACTTCTTGTCAATACAAAGATCAAAACACGGTGTAACTATATCAACGTTACGCCGAGTTTATTAGTAACAGCGTACATGTGAGTTAGATAAATACAGATTTAAATACGTATAATATAATGGTGAATCTAGAGAGATTCACCATTATATTATACGTATTTAAATCTGTATTTATCTTCTGTATTGCGTTCGAAGAGTCGAACGCAATATAATTATGTAGGTAGACTACAGAAACTGCTTGGTAAGTCGATGCTTTTAAAATTATTTCAGATAAGTAATAAAAATCGTAATTTATATGTAAACTGTAATATATTTTACTATAATATATTTTACTGTAATATATTTGGCGACCGATGTGGCGCGGCGGGCGAGAGTCCGCCTGCGACGCAGGAGGTTGCGGGTTCGATTCCCGCCTTGGGATAAATGTTTGTACGATCTGCAAATATTTATTCTGGGTGTTCTGGGTGTTCTGGGTATTTTCTATGTATAATAAAAAATATCTACATATGTATGTATTAAGTATATCAGTCATCTACTACCCATAACACAAGCTCTGCTTAGCTTGGGCTAGATGATGCTGTGTGGACTGTTCAGCATTATTATTATTATTATTATTATTAAATAGACAGCATTGGAACACAAGTGCATAATACTGAACAATATGCTACTATTTGTACTTATAAATTAAACAAGTATTGACAAGAATATACAAGTAGAGATCACATCGTTAGTTATTATCACAATTAGCACCTATGATATCTAAAATATATAAACAACAAATAAAAAACAGTAATGACCTTATCAAAATCTGTCAAAAGACTGCTTAAACTATTGTCGTCTCTTATCAAATGGCATGACAAGCAGAGACAGGACTCTTTGTATCTTCGATAAAAATACTAAGATTTTTTATAATATACAACTTGGTGATGAAAGAAGCAAACGGCCTACCTGATGTTAAATGGTTACCATCGCCTAAGTATTCATAGGTCCCGCTCGTTAGCAACGTGCTCTACGGTGCACTGTTAAGCGTCCATCAACCTGAAGTATACAGGTGTTAAGCGTCATCTATTTATTTATTTAGTCATGTGCCTGTAATTTCACCTTCACAAAATATCTACTACTATTTAAATTCAAATATTGCTTAATAACTCTATCACTATTTATCATGAAATATTGGTGAGATGGTAATAAGCATGTTTATCTTTTAACAGATGTTTATAAAGCCTTCCTTCAAGGACACTTCCTTAATCACATTACTCCAATGTTGTACGTAAGTAGCATTTGAGTGCAAAAGGATAATTTACTTACTTCACACAGCGCTGACATTCATACAGCAAAAAATTATAAAAATAAAATTTGTGCGATCTTTTCTCAGCCACGTGGATAACCAACTCAAACAATTGGGTACCTATAGCATAACATGTGCTCAAACTCTGGTAACCATTCAATCGCAATACAAAACACCTTAAAAGGGACTGGCCCTCGGTAATCATGAAACGTATAGATTTTTATATAATCCAAAAAAATATTTATTAGAAACATCCCAAGCCTTACTTTCATCGGGTCATTTGAATCCACGATAGCGAAGTTGGTTTTCGCATCCCCGTATGGTCGTGGGTTCAAATCCTACTCGAGAAAATAATTTTTGGGATAATATAAAAGTCTTTGTGATTTCTTTAAGTGCAGGTAAGCACTATAAAAACTAACAAATCATGAAACAGTTAAAATACAAAATCTTGTGACAGTTTATCAAATCAAAATGTTATAAACGCAGGAACTGTTAGCTTATAGCACATATTCATAGCTTCGCAATCAACTCTAAAAAATCATAGCACATGTCGAAAAGTAGCTTCTACACAAAAAACTCTGTCGGTGGATGATTATGAACATTCTTCGCGTAAACAAGCTTGTTAGATTCTGTGTATGCTTTAGCCGGGCAGCTGTGGCTATGGGTGTAACAGGACCAGTAGCAGATATCCCCGTTGTGATGTGACCTTATGAATGTGAAGTCACCTAACTTGATCAGGCGTTCACCACCTCGTGATGTCATAAACTTCACTGAAATTGTTAAAATAGGATATTAAGACTCGTATTTCAAAATAAACCTCGAAATGAGTGTTTTGAAAACTACTTTAACCTTTTAATGTGCTTGTGCACGCCGTCGACCAGCCGAGTGTTGGATTTTCGACAAAGTTCAAATGATGAATATGCCTGTTCACACGCGCGCGTCGCGTTAAGTCAGTCTTAGATAAAGGTGTAAAAGTTATATTTTTATTATTATTATTATGTTATGCTATGTTAGAGCAACGAATCGAGTTGTATTGCGTTACTACGCGTACAGTATGACGTCGCGGCGTCGCAACATTCGTAATTTGTAGAAAACATACTTATACATTACATACCAAGCTGCGTAAGGTGCATTTTTTCACTTTTCCGTATTTTGAACTAGACTTTGAACTTGTGTTTAAATCATTCTAAATTTAATTTGATATTAGGTAAAGTGTAAAACTACAAGTAAACTGTTGACGGAATCGACTTTTGCAATGGGTACATATTTTGAAAATTTTTAGCTTTCGTTATATCACAATAACATCGCAATCCATTATGCGTCGATTATAGAGAAAAAGAAACAAATAGGTGTCGAAAATTATTTATTGACATAAAATTTAAAAAATACCGCGTGCGACTTCATGGCAAACGAATGACGAATGAATTTGTTTAATATAGCGGATGACTAGAATGGGTTCCAAAAAAATTATAAATATTAGGTAGGTACTTATTTTATAAACATATATTAATAAATCATATTTCCAATTAAAATAGGTTAAACTAAGCGCATTAGCTGCTACGACATATTTGCAAACGAACGATGAGAAAATATTGCAAATCAGATAAAAAAACAATAGCAAAGTAAAAGAAAACTATTGAGTGACATCTTTAGTCCTTATCAGTACTTGCCCTACGAAAGCATTGTTAAGGGAAGACTATCTCGCCAAATAAAGATGATTAAAAGAAAACTCTTTCATATACACTACAAATTACAAAAAAGTGGGTGATAGCTGCACTAAATACAATGGCGCTCTTATCGCTGTAAGCCATTTCTCTCAGATAACATTTGGTAGTTTGATAAACTACCAACAAGCATCGTATCTAAAATCGGTGGACCATGAACGTGCTTCAAATTAAAGCTGAGAATTACACCGTTTTTTACTAATAATTTCGCGGGGCACTTCATACTGATGGATGAACTGCATTTCCAGCGGTTCGTAGAGTGTCTCCAGAAAGTATATCCTTGGAGCAAAATCAGCTGCTTACCTCGTCGAGAGTCTATAAACCGGTAAGTCACACCTGAGAAAAACTTCATTATTATAGTGAATAAACTATTAACACTCTAGTCCCAGTCACACTAAGCACGCCTTGGTCTCGCGTTAAGATGCACAGTGCACCAGAAGCAGACCTGATACCTAACCTTCAATTCTTCCATCTCATGGTATGCGAAAGCATCGTATGTAATGAGATGATAGTAATAGAAAACAAGGTAATGAGCTGAAATTAAAAAAAAATCTAGGCTAATTCATCCTATTGCTGGGAAATGGCCTCCTTTAAAAAAATCAGTTCTCCCTTTCCTTCCACCCATTATCTCTCCGCATCTATCAAATACGTCCAGCCGAGAGGCATCCGGTTTCGTGCCCCGCCTAATCCTCTTTAAACAGTTTGCAGTTTTTTATCATATATTCAAAATTAGATTTTTTATTTTTAACTTATTCCCAGAATTTTCAATTCAAATTGGCATCAAGAGCCCACCAGGTTTAAATTAAACCAGCTTCTTCTGGTTTAATTATAAGGTCAACTTTGAGTAAGTAGTAGTTTTGTATGCGTATACCTGACGCATATGAAATAGTATTAATGTCAATCAAGATTAGAAACAAATAAAACAACAATGGGATCTACAGTATCTTTATTAGCGATTAAAAATGCCAACTGGTTTGTGCCTTGAATATGGCGGACTGATTAAAATGTAGTACTACCAGAAAAGCTTCTGACTAAAACATTGAGATTGTAAAACGAGTATTATTGTTATTTAAAGTAAAAATTGATTATGTGACTAATATTAATGTAATGTTACATCGAAATGACTAGATAATGTGACATTGCAATTTCAACGATGACTAGAATGCTTAAAGGTAATAGTATAAAAAATATACTTAAGTACTTAATATATTAAAAATCTACAATATTTTTTAAAAATTGCATAATAATATCACAAAATTCTACAAAATACAGATTTACGCTGATTATATCCAATAAGAGGAATGTCTACGTTACTACCTACTACGTTATATCTAAACGCAACTTAAAGTTAATTACGTCTTAAATGACGAAGTTTTGACAGAATTTCATTGCAAACTGTCAAAAAATTGCAACTTGAGACGTGATTAAGTTGCGTTTTAGTATTCGGGCGCTAATTACTTAAATATTAAGCTTACCATCATTATCATACAGTTGATTGACAGTAGCTATCTATTGAATGTTGCAAAAAGTATCAGTACAATAATTATAATAAAATATAAGTAGTTTGATACAACTCCATAAGGACAATGTTTTTACTGTGATTTTTCACAAGAATAATAATGTACTTCCTATAAACTGCACATCCTATTACACTTACGTCTACAGAGATCAAAAATATAGATATGGAAACTAACTCTAATTATCAAACTAAAAAAATAGTAAATTTTGCAGTACATTTTAACCTTGGTAATACCTCTTTTTTGGTGGTACACTATGCATGTTAGAGCTGGCCTTATGTTTTACTGGCAGACTTTGTATCATCGTCGACTGCGGTACTTCCGTTGATATCGAACCAGTGTTTGCTGTTATATTTGTACAATTTACACCAGACTCATCTTTTGGCAGAGGTATCATTGAAACTGAAATGGGAACTACTGGTGTGTCACCAACCCATTCAGGACGTGTTTTTTTTTCCGTTGCAGGTTTTGTGCCCGTAGGCGTAGTAACAGGTTCGGTTTTCTTTGGATGTTTGTTTTTCGGAATTATCCAGTCCATATTAAGCTGTTTCGGTAATGCACTTGTGTTACATGCCGTAGAACAAGCAGATGCTGTTTTCTTTGTTTCTATTGATTTCATCCTGCTAGATCCAGCCACGGAAGATTCAATTTTCTTGGGCGCTACTTGCTGCTTCTTACTAGATCCAACACTGTTATTTTCAATTTTCTTTGGCAACACTTGCTGCATCTTACTAGAACCAGCCACACATAATTCTATTTTCTTGGGCATTACTTGCGGCATTTTGTTAGACCCAACACTGTTATTTTCGTTTTTCTTGGGTGTTACTTGATACATCTTGCTAGATCCAACACCATCATTTTCAATTTTCTTAGGCACTACTTGATGTATCTTACTAGATCCAACACCATCATTTTCATTATTCTTAGACACTACTTGCTGAATCTTGCTAGATCCAATACCGCCATTTTCAATTTTCTTAGACTCTACTTGCTGAATCTTGCCAGGTTCAGTACCGCCATTTTCAATTTTCTTGGGTAACACTTGCTGCATCTTGCTAGATTCAGCCACACATGATTCAATTTTCTTTGGCGTTACTTGCTGCATCTTGGTAGATCCAACACCGTCATTTTCAATTTCCTTTGTTGTGGTTTGTTGCGTTTTATTAGGCGAAACACTGTGAGAATCCCTGTTTTTTGATGAGTGCCCTTGTTTTTTTTCAATACATACAATAGTTTGGGAACTGCTTCTTGCCATAATTGAGGTTTTTTCACCTCTAAGTTGTGATACTGGCGTCATCTTGCTAGGTAGAACGTTCCCAATTTCTGTTTTCTTTAGCGCTATCGGTTTTACCCTGTTAGATCCCACATTAGTAGTGTCAGTTTTCTGTAGCATGATTGGTTGTAAATTACTAGCAGTATTGTCGAATTCAGTCTTTTTCGGCGATATTGGCTGTGTCTTACTAGACTCTGCGCTTTCTGCTTCAGTTTTATTTAGAGTTAGAAGTTGCTTATTGCAAAGTTCAACACAGAAAGGTTTCATAGGTGGTGTATTACTTGTTGTAGAAGAACCAACTTCTATTTTTTTTGACTGTATCTTGTTAGTGACATTGCTAGACTCTTTATTTGACGACACTGTGCTAGTATTTTTAACAGGACTTATCGCATCGTAATTAGTGTCTCCTTCTATTGATAGTACGCTGACATCACTGGTTATTGCACCAATTTCTGTTTTCTTAGTCAGATCATCACATCCCATTCCAGGTTTGTTTGGAAATTTTATGTTTTTAATACTTGATATAGGAATAGATGTTTTCATCTGAAGTTTCCTTGGTGGTGTGTTTTTCATATTATCCAGAACATTATTTTCAGTTTTTGGGTCTTTTGGTGGTACGCTATTTATGTTGAATACATTTTGTTCAGATTGCGCGCTGGTTACTGGTAAATTGTAATTTTCATTTGGGTTGTGCATTATTATGAATATTTTATTAGCCACTGAAGGGCCTGTTGTTTCATTTTGTATCCCAGTTTCAATACTTGGTGTACAAGAGGCATTTTCGTTTATTTTTGGCATCATTGTGCTGATGTTATTATTGTGGAGTAGTAAAATTGTTTTATTCAAGAGTACAGTATTATTTGACTGTTGAGGCACCATGTGCTTTGTGCCAGGCAGAACCTCACTGTTACATGGCTGTACTAATTGATTGTTCCAGCTTACTGTTGTGCTAGTAGGATCGGTTTTGATTGGCGTTAACACAATCCTGTTATTATACAATAAACCACTTGGAGTCTGGTATGGAATTATGAATCTGTTATGTATTGGAACGCCCACATCGTTATTTGGTAGTACTATGTACATTTGGTTTGGAATTAAAGAATCCTTACCCTGTTTTACAAGAGGTACGCTTTCTTCTTGGCAGGGTTCCTTTTTGCCAGGGTTCATTTGTGAACCCTGGTTGATTCCTGTTGATTCCTTTAACGATTCGCCTTTCTTAACATTGCCATTTTCAAGTCTTATCTTAGCTGGGCTTGTTTGTAAACAATTAGTCACTTCTTCCAGCGGCTGGCTTTTATTTTGGGTTGTCACTGCAGAACTTATTTTATTTTTCCCGTAACAATCATAGCAAATTAGATTTGCATTAGGCGTCTCGTTGTTAATGCATTCTAAAACTGGAGGCTCTGTCTGCTCCGGCGTTACATGATCTGATACAATGGGCTTCGTATCAGTCTCTGGCGTTCCATTGCTAGTATAATTTATTGCAATATCAATATTATTTTCCATTCCCCTATAGTTTTTCATAATACTGGCTACCAGAGCATCAACTTGCTTGCGGCTAGCTACCGGTCCTAATGCAGCTTTTTCTTTTTTCCGGTTTTTTGGCTCTGCTTTCATCAAGTAGCTTGATACTAAAGTTCCATTTTCATCTCGTAACAGGAATGGAGGTCGGTGATTGTGATCATTAGATATAATAAGTACCTTGTCATCGTCAAGCATGATTTGGGCGCAGCATAACTTGGGTTTCTTGAAGGAACAGTCGTAGATATTCGACTGACAGACTCTTTTGTATGAGTAGTTTTGAAAAATGAGTTCTCGCCCTCGCCGAGTGTCCAGAAATTCAAACACGTAGCTTATATCTGAAAATACATAATAATTAGTAAACTGGTCAGTACTTAATCATCATGTTCTATAGAATAAAATATCTCGTTTATCTACTTTATATACAATATATCTATACTAAACTAAACATGCTGTAACACACCACCGAGGTTTCGACATTTTAAAAGTAACAGTTAGAGTTTAATTTTTTTTATAAGTACATAATGTATATTACTACCTGCTGTTTAAAATTACATTTTTTTTATCAATATTATTATAATAATATTCGCCTAAACCGAACGGGGACTTTCAATTGTCATCCAGCAATCTTTCCATCACTGTCGAGAGTAATATAGGTATAGGTGATAGTGCTAGTGAACGAGTAGAGATCAGGGAGATCAGTGACACGTGTTAGGAGAGACCTACGTCCAGCAGTAATATAGATTGATGATGACTTGGTTCACGATAAATTACCGCTTTATATAATGTGTCCAATGGAACCGGTTCATGTCAGATTTTATTTTGTAGGCTGGACTCTATAGTATTGCCCGTCAGCAGTTTGACCTAGTTTTGGAGGTGAATGGTTGTGATCTTCGACAACACGTCTGAATTTCCAGTTCTTGTCAAAATTTATATTAGCTTTACAATATGTTGTGGTTCTTTTTGAGCAGTAGAAAATATGACTTGTTTGTGTGTGTTGTGCAAATGTATGATTTTGGTACAGAATTAACTCTCGTCCAGATAAATTAATTATTTTGTATGGCGCATCTGAAAAATTTAATAATCAAGTTATTATTTTTTTGATAGCTTGCTGCTGTCAGTCGTCTTAGCTCAGTTGGTAGTCACTCTGCCTACTGCGCTGTAAGTTCAATTCTCCGGGGGAAAGTGGTTATGTTCTGCTAAAATGTGTCCTTTCTTCCAATTTCTACCAAAATTAATCTTAGCCTTGCAGAGCTTCATCCTTTTAGAACTGCAGTAGTAGTTATTACGGGAACCATGTTTGGAATATGTTATAATTGTCATACAAAATCACAGTTTTTTTTATCGTTATATACAATTTTGACCTATTTATTAAAATTTACACTTTAATTACTCGAAAAACATAAGATTACATGTTACATTGATAAACAAAAAAATTGCAAATAGAAATATACTATAATTCACAGGTTAACTGTCCGGGCTCCAGTGTGGGAATGGTACATAAATCCAGTTATGTTTTTAGTCAGTCGGTATATTTGTGGTTACAATGTATACTTATGTGAAAAAAAATATGAATACTCTACTGAAATAGTTTTTTTAACACAGACTACATACGGTCTGTAGAGCCACTTCCATACCAGTCCACAGACCGTATGTGGTTTGTTCGCCCGTACAATTTCTAAGCCATTTGACACAGAATGTATCTTAATTGGCTTGGCTGGACACATCATAAGGAATATAAAAAGTGATGGGACATAGGGAAATAATCAATACTTTTTTTTATAGGGTATGAAATAAAAAATTGACGAAAGCGGGATATTTTTTGGGATTTTTATAATGTGTGTGTGTTTTTATTGTTTCATTACTTAGAATTAGCTAAACAATGGGTAAGTAAGTAACAAAACTACGGGAAATGAATTGAAAATTTATTATATAGAACCAAAATTACATATGAGCTTTTTGAAAACATTGCAAACAATAAGGTTTCGTGCAAATATTGCATATCTGCGGAACTCTTTTCGCCTTATTAGTGGCCGCCTTTGCTGTATCGCCTGTCAATCTAAGTTGCTCGTAGCAACCTGTACACCTTCGTCTTTGTAGTTTACCATCTTTCTTATCCAGCATTTGAAGAAAATGTTGTGCTGGCGAAGAGGAATTGTCTGGATTTTTTGCATTTTCTGAGAAGATTTACTATAGTAATATACTTTTTTTCCACCATCGGAAAATACAGATTTCAACGAACAGATCAAAAGATTTTTCAAAAAGTTGGTGTGCTGTAAAGCCAACTTTTTAAAAAAGGTGATATTTTGACGGATAAATTTTCGATTGAAAATTAGGGTGCTTTTTCGATATTAAGTCAAAATAAGGTGAAAAAATAAATATTTCAAATCAAATAAATTACAGTGTAGGTATTTGGAACATAAAAAGGTAAGTTTTCACCAAACGTGATAAAAACAAAAAACCAAAATTTGGTTTTGTGAATTTTGCACTCAAAATTTTGGGTTATATTGTATTCTATAGTATGTGTTTATACAAACAAAAGTATACAAGTATTCTATCAGTCATCGGTTTGGTTCCCATAGCACAAACTATGCTTAGTTTGGGGCTAAATGATGTTGTTTGTAAATGTCCACAAATATTAATTATTTATTTATTGAAGCCAGAATTCCTCATGAAATTTGGTACCTTACTGTGTAGAGGGTGCACTACAAAAGGAATTCCCAAAACTCAATCGCTAAAGAGGTGGTTAGGATTGTACTTTGTACGAAAATAGTTTCACTCAAACAAAACCACGCTCGACTAAAGTTAACATAGATAGTAGTAGTAGGTAGTGGATTATAAAAAAACATTTTATTGTAAAAAATACAAATTTGTTTATTACACACAAATACATCTATTTTATTTCATTCTCAGACACAAACGCAACATAAACAAAAACTGTGCAAGGGGACCACACTAAATAACGAGAAATAAAGAGATTCGTATAAGCGTGAGTTACACTGCGCGGAAACGCGACAACACACTCAGCAATCGAGCTGTTATCGTGCAGACAGCGCAGTATAAATCAAAATATTATCACGAACCTTCGTGTATCGTCTTGTGATCCAGTCAGAGACGCATAAAAATTCAAACTATTTTTATCAATTCTTTTTCCTCGACGATCGATTAGTGTGGTACCCCAACTACACCAAGAAAAAAATACTTTAGAACCAAACTCAACATTACTTCTACTTATTGACATGAATTTTTTGTATAATTAATACTAATGAATCTACAGTATTTCCCAAAACGTGTTCGGTACAACCCTGGCGGGAGGGTGATTATGACGGTTGTCGATATTTTTTAATTTTCCGTCCTTTGTGAAATTTACCTTAGCTTTACACGATGTATACTTGGAACAGTAATAATTATACGTTTTCCCAGATCCTCGTTTAGAAAATGTATAATTTTTGTACAACAACGTGTTTTCACCATTTAAATCAATTATTTTGTACGTCTCATCTGAAAGATAAACATATATAATGAAATATAATACCATAGCAAAAGTTAAGAATCAATGAAGATAAATGATATCACAAAAAATACCACTTAAAAAACTATAAAAGAATGTATGAAAAAAAGTAAATAGCCTATAATATTCCCCAGGAAAACTTGTTCGTGTAGTTCCTTGAGTTTTTAAGTAACCTACCAAGTACCGGCTCCAGAATCTTTGAGAATATTTAAGGGGTGTTGATAGAGGTATTGTAACCCTTTATTTTTAAACACTGGCACTCAATTCAAATTCACTGGTTGTGCATTAATTTTGTCGGTGTTCTCGGTGGTGCAATACCGGACCTCCTTGAGGCGGGGTTATTGCCCGGTCATCGGTGCTCGATCGTCCATTTTATTATTTCGTGTCACGACAGGTGCACCAGATTATTCACTAAATAATCTCAGAGTCCCTGATTTGTGTCGACTGGTGAGTTTCTTCATTAATTCGGTGTGTTCCTTCTGAACCATCATTTCCTTAGTAGTGTGGTGGTAAAATACTTATTTCTGGTTTGTGGTCGTAGAGCCGCGTGGGCAGCCGCAAGGGGATCGGCCTTGACACGAGCTCGTCTCAGTTGGTGCCCGTTCAGCCGTGTCAAAGTCCTGAGGAACCGCGTGCCCTCTCTTCACGCGCATCGCGAAGTCTCCTGCGGTAAGCCAATTTCCACGTGGAACTCGTCGTAAACCACCCTTACTTGTCATGTGCTTAGGGTATCTTTTACTTAACAGAGAGCCAGGTCCGGCTCAGTCGATACGGGTGAGCTGCAGCTAGCAGCGGAGCTGCGCGGACATCTGGTCCGCCAGCGGTGACGCTTCCTTCTCGGCGCGGTCAAGTCTCCTCGGCTGGTCCAGTCTTCGGCAGGTGCCTTCGTGGGGATCCAGCGGCATCTCTTCCTTCGTGTGCCGCCATCTCCACGCCCTGTCGTCTGGTATGCCGGCCAGGAGATTACTCTCTTGACCGCGCTCTCTCTACTTTATTGTGTTGTCCAACTAACCTCGGCCTCCCTCTGCTCCGGTCTACATCGGTGCTGCAGGGACTCCTGCCGCAAGGGGCTGCACCCCATCTACTAAATGTAGATGGGGTGCAGCCCCTTGCGTTCTACTCGTTGTTACATCTCCGGACTACTGTATTAGAAGTTACTCTTACTCTTTAGGGGCTTCACCCCGCTCAATTTCAATTCACCTATAATACTGGTTGCTAGGTGCTCAGCTTTAGGTAGGCAAGAGACTCAATGTTACCCTGAGATTTAAAAATAAAATAAATAAAAATAAAATGAGCCTTTATTTCTACTACATGCTTGCTATAGGTACAGGTACAAAGTTTCTTAACATCTAAAATTTCACTTCTTATATCTAAAAACAACTTTTAACTTAATTTAATTTATATATTATGTACCTATGTGCTTATATACTATATTTATTAATTAATTTCTAGAATAGTAGTCGCCTCCTTGGCGTAGGCCTCCCCCATTTCTTTCCACAGTTCTCTATTCCTGGCCTTTGACATCCAGTTTGGACCGGCTTTCTCTATAAATATATCTGCCCATCTCTTCTCTGGTCGTCCTCTACCTCTGGTTTCATTTCTTGGTATCCACTCCGTTATTCGTTTGGTCCATCGATTATTGCTCATTCTACAAACATGTCCCGCCCATTTGTATTTAAGGGATCTTATGATCTTTACGACATCTTTTATTTTTGTTTTTCTCCTTATTACTACGTTTTTTATTTTATCTTTTTGTCTTATTCCCAGCATGCTTCTTTCCATTTTCCTTTGGCAGATGGCCAGTTTGGTTTCATCCTCTTTCTTTAGCGACCAGCTTTGGCAGCCATATGTCAGGGTTGGGAGAACTGATATTTCGTACAGTTTTTTCTTTATGCCTATGTTAATCTGTTTATTTTTCATTACTTCTTTCAAACTCCAATATTTTTTCCATGCAATGGCTATTCTCCTTTGAACTTCATTACTTGTAGACTTTTGAAAAGAAACTATTTGTCCTAAATATATATATTCATTTACGAATTCTATGTTTTTATTTCCTACCCATATATCTTCTATTGTCCCATTTGTTATTATTTTGGTTTTTGATGTATTTAGTTCTAAGCCAACTTTCTTGCTCTCCGTCGCTATTTCATTAATCATTTTTTCAATTTCTATAGAACTCTCTGCAAAAACTACTATATCGTCAGCAAAGCGTAGATGACTAAGGTACTCTCCATCTATCTGTATGCCTTTCTTTTCCCAATCTAGGTTTCTGAACACCGACTCCAGCACGGCCGAAAAGACCTTCGGTGAGAGGGGGTCACCCTGTCGAACGCCCCTTTTGATTGAGAATTGTGGTCCTTCCCTTTCTAGTCTAATTTTCGCATTTATGCTAGAGTATATGTTTCTTAGAAGATCAATGTACAGTTTTTCCACGCCTTGTTGTTCAAGTGATTCCCAAATCGCATTGTGTTTTAACGAGTCAAAAGCTTTTCTGTAGTCAATAAAGCATAAGTATGTAGTTTTCCTGTACTCCTTGACTTTTTCTATGACCTGTGTCACTACATGAATGTGGTCCAAAGTCGAAAAGTTTCTTCTAAAACCTGCCTGCTCCCGCGGTTGTTGTTCATCCAGTGGCTTTGTTAATCTGTTTAGTAGTATTTTCGAAAATATCTTGTATACATTGGACATGAGGCTAATAGGTCGGTAATTGTTTAGGTCATTTCTGTTGCCCTTTTTGTGGAGTAATATTATTGTTGATTTTGACCACTGTTGAGGTGTTAACCCTTCCGTGAGCATGGTGTTGAATATTATTTGTAAAGGGGCCTGTAGTGAATTTGAAATAGATTTTAAGACTTCGTTGGTTATATTGTCTTCACCAGGGGTTTTATCCGCTTTCTGTGACTTGATTGCGTGATCAATTTCACTTTTAATGATGTATTGGGATGTCGTAAAGTCCAGTAAGGTAGAGTCAGGACGTGTGATAGAGTCAAGACCTGTGATAGAGTCAGAGTGTGTATTATCCTGGCTGTAATTTCCTTCATGTTCTGTTTCTTTGTTTGCGTACAATTGTTTATAGTAGTTAGTAGCTTCGTTTATTATATCTGGTCTTTTGGTAATTGTAGCTCCAGCTCTACTTTTTAGGTTTTCTGTCCACTCTTTTTTATTTCTCAGCTCTTTGTAAGCTTTCTTTACTGCGCCAAATTTATGTATATATGTTTTTAATTTCTCTTCTCTGTGCATTTTATAGTCTTTTGATATTTTCCTATTTATTTCTTTACTAATTTCTGTCTTCTGTCATCTTTCTTTTTGTCGATTTTGTTCTTTTTTCTTTGTATAGTTGTTTCCTTTTTTCAAGTAAGTCTTTTGTGTATGTAGACAAGTTTTCTTTCTTGCCTTTCGACTGGGGTAGTTGTTTGATCATGTTTTTAATTTCCAACTCAAATGCATCATACTGGTTCTGAATATCGTTGGGTTTGCTTAGACACTGCATAAATTTGTTTTCCCATTGCATTGCATCTTCTTTAGATAGTATGGGTATGTTTCTAACAGGAGTGTGGTTTATTTTTATAAAACGTCTATTCTTCTGTGTATGGGAAATTTCTATTTTGCATCTTATCATACGGTGATCCGTCTCGAAATTCAGATTTTTAATTATATTAAAGCTGCGTATAGAAACTGGTGTGTTTGATAAAATATAATCAATTTCATTTAAATAGCGTCCATTGGGCGAAGTCCAAGTCCATTTCTTGTTAGGTTTTATTTGAAACAAGCTATTAGTAATAGTAAGATTTTTTTCCAGAGAAAAATCTATTAATTTTTGACCATTTTTGCTCCTTTTTCCTATTGAATATTTACCAAAGACTCTGTCTTCACCATTTCTCATTTTTCCTATTTGCGCATTAAAATCGCCCATTATTATTAAATTCTTTGTATCTGTATAGTCCAACGCTTCTTCAATAGTTTGATAAAATAGGTCTAAGTCTTCAACTTTATAGCTTTCTGTTGGTGCATAAATCTGAATAATGGACCACATGGTATTTTCGGATGTCTTTATTTCGAGGACTGCTACTCTATCTGAGAATGACTTTAGGGATACTACTTTGCGTTTTAATGATTTTTTTATTAAAAAACCAACTCCATTTCTTCCATTTGTTCCTTCTGAGTGGTAGAGAATGTAATCCTCGTACTCTTCGATTTTTTCTTTTGTTCTTCTAGTCTCGCTAAGGCCAATAATATCCCAGTTCAGGTCTTTGATTGCGTAATGTAATTCTGAGAGTCTACTATCCTGTAATAACGTTCTTACGTTCAGGCATGACACATACATGTATTTTGGTTGTTTAATTGAGGTGTGGCATAGATTTATATTTATTTTCGGATCGATAGTTTGTGTTTTTGGGGGGCGGTGGTCTGACACCCCCACGGTGACCAGCCGGCTTGGGGGTGGTGGAGGGACACTACTTAAAAGTTTTTTTGATTGTTAGCTTTTGATGTAGATGCAAATTCTGTGTTTACAGGGGTATTATTGCATAGGTATGACGCAATACTGGCAGTTTTTTTTTTTTTTTTAGGAATTTGTTTCACTATTCTGCTTGGCCCTTCTCCCGCGTTGCTTGTTATTTCTGGTGATTTTGACATCGGCCTTTTTTGCATACGTGCAACCTCTATGCACTCTACGCTGTGTTTTTTCAGCTCTACAATTTTATCATAGCGTAGAGTTACGTTTTTCCCCGCTTGGCGTTCTCGTTTCAGTTCTTCCTGTAATTGTTTACGCTTTTCTAAGATTTTCGGGGAGAAGTCTTCTTTAATGTAAAGTGAAGAGCCTTCTAAGGACTTTTTATTCTTTAAGATTTCTATTTTTCGTCCCACACTGGTGAGGGTTACAATAATAGGTCTAGTTTTATCTGATCTCCTACCCAGTCGTCTGACTTCTTCTATTTCTCCTCGAAGGCAATCTATATTCATGTTTCTTACTACAATGTCCAGTACTAGCGTTACCAACCCGTTATAACTGTGTTCTGTCTCCTTTAATCCAAACAATACTATGTTTTTCTTCCTAACTTGTTTTTCCAAGAAATCAATAGTTTCCTGTTGTTTTTCTATTTTTTTTTCGAGTTCGGCTGTTTTGCATTCCAATTGCGTAAACTTTTCATTAATGTTGTCGTTAATAGATTGTGTAATATTTTGCTCCATATTTCTCATCTCTAGTTTTTGACTGCTCAAATCTTTTTGTATGGTTTTCAGAATTTCCATTACTCCTTCCATTTCGGTTTTTATAATTGCGCCCTCCTGTGGTGGGTAGTGGTACTAAGTTCCCTAGAGCTTTGGTATCGGAGTTTGAGATTCAAACCTTTTAAGTTTTGAAGCAGGTTCCGCTACTTCACGCTAGATGTCGCTGTTTTTAATTTATAGGGTCTGATTACGGTGCAAATTTGAAATTCCGAGGTTATAATATTCACCAATGTCAAAATACTCGATTTAAATTTGAGTTTGCCAGTGCACGGCTATCCAACTAGACTAACCTTCAAGATAAAGCGGAGATTCCGTGTTAAAGTAGCGTAGTAAGTAGATTAGCGGCGTTTCATCCAGGTAACCGTTAGTAGATATAACTCTTATTTTCTTCTTTATCCTTGGTTTCTGCTTTTGGACAACACTTGTGTAGCTTCGTTTAGTCTTGGTTCACTTTATTTTACACTTTACTTAGAAGATTATGCACTATTATTATTTTTAACAGCGAAAATATATGGAGCTCAATGTAAACAGTGGCACAGTAGCGCCCTCTCCTGAGATTTATCCTGATTTAAATTATCTAGTTCTACATTTCCACCACTTCTGAGGTGGTGGATGGCGCCCTTACTTTAAATAAAATTCATGTTTTGCTTATTTTAACGTTTTATTCCAACCTGTATCCTGTGTCCCTTCCAACATAGGACCAACAATTTATAAGCGTTACAGTATGTTCAAATATAACATTTGGTACATTACATATTCATACGTCACAGTAAGTTGTAATCAAACAGAGCACTACAATCTGGCAAAACTATCCGTGTTATTATCGATTAATTTTGCTTTCAATTCTTACAGCGGATTCGTGGTGTAGTGCTCGAAATATATAGTATAATTCATTGTTTTTCTTACTATTAATATTATAGCTAAGATCCAATTAGACTAATTACATTAGGATCCTTTAAAAATTATAATTTGAAGAAAAAAATACTTGAATAAATATGTTTTTTTCGTTACTTAACGAAAATATGTTTTTTTATATCAGCTACGAGTATTAAGTCATAATTATGGATTTCCAGGTCACGAATAGAGTTTTTAACAACTATCATTCAATCAACCAGTTGGACGTCTTCATATCTCAAGTATTGTAAATACACTCTCAGGCCCGCTTGCACAACAATCACTAAATGTTTTAGCGAACCCTTAAATTAATTTAGGAAGCTAATTACGTTTAATATCCTGCCCAAGAAAAATAACGTTTACGCTAAACATGTTTATCTTGGTAAACGTGATTAGCTAAATAAAATTAAATCAAATTGTTGTGCAAGCGGCCTTTAGAATACAATTCGAGTATAACACCCAGACACACAATAAACAACCATCTAGTAATTTATTAATCAGGATAATTTATTAATTAACAAAAAAACACAACTTAAAAAACTATACTAGAATGTGTGAAAAAAAGTAAAAAGCCTGTAATATACCCCAGATACAGAAGATATTCCCCCAAATCTTTATTATTTTGTTTATATACAAAAAAACAACTTAAAAAACTATAATAGAATGTATGAAAAAAGTAAAAAGCCTGTAATATACCCCATGCACAGAAGATATTCCCTCAAATCTTTAAGTACCAAATCTTTAAGGGTACAAGCTCATACTTTTTTTTACAACACCCACTTTTTATTTATTAGGGTAGGTTTTAATTAGGGTATTTTATAATAGTAGCCATTAGTTTGTAAAAACTTTGGTGGCGGATGGTTGTGCTCATTTATCTGTAGTACTCGCATGTTCTTGTTAAAACTTAACTTAGCTTCACAAGAGGTGTGTTTTTTGGATGAACAATAGAAATCATTTCCGACTCGAGAAAATGTATAGTTTCGGTATAAAAGAGCACGTCGATGACCATTTACACTAATAAGCCCGTACGTGGTATCTGAAATTTTAATAACATATAATTAATAAAAAAAATAGAAGTCTTTTAGAATTATGCCTTAGACTCGATTGAACGCAGAGCTTACAGGCTAATAGATGAGCATTTACGTAAGTGTTCTCTACGATTCAATTATGAATATTCATAATTTTCTTAATATTACCTAACTATTAAGACTAGCTAACTAACAAGTACTAGTTTTACCAAAACTTAAATTATGGCTAGATGGCGCTGTGTGAAGTATCCGCTTATCTATATTTAGCATCACGACTTAATTCCAAAGCACGGTAGATATCTGACGACTGCACACCCTTACCCCCAGTAGACCACCGATGTCCTTTAAGTATAATAATACTCTAGGTAAAAACAAGTTTGCTATTAAAATGAAACTTCATCTTAAAGTTTAGTTTATTTTATTACGAAATATATATTTTAAAATTAGTAATTAGCTAATATTGCTAGTAGTAAGCATGTTCTTAAGAATTAGTGGCCCACTTTGATGAGGAATCTGTCTCTCTGATGAGAAAGTTCTTGTCGTAGCAGGTGAAGCCGGGACCGATAACTTTACCTACCGTTCAAAGAACGGAAGTGCTTACATTTAAATACCACTAGCGGTCATCTCGTCAAAAAGTGATGCACAGAACATTGCATAACACCGGTAGACGCGGTAGAGGATTTAAAATTTGTCTGTATAAATATTACAATTGACATAACTACTAAGATTAACTATTATTGATAAATTAACAATCCACTGCCGTTGTTCATCAGCTAGGAACAAACATCGCCACGAGGGTATCAATATTCATTTATCATCGTCATCAACCGCTGTCCAATATGAAATTCATCTTTTTTCAATCTACTAAGATAAATATTATTGATAAACTAAATCATCTGCAGCTTGCGCTCAGTTGATTAGCTAGGAACAGCCAAACAAGCATCGCCACCAGCGTTTTCTTACTTAAATATACTGTCATCACCACCATCCGCTGCTCTATTTCGAATATTGAAATTCATATCTTTTTTTTTATTTACCAAGAAAATATATTATTAAGCCGTTCAGTTGATCGGCTAGAAACTGCCATACATGTTTCGCCACGAGCACTTTTTTACTTAAATATTAATTTATCATCATCATCATCATACGCTATTCGAATATTGAATGCCGTTTGCGCTCAGTTGATCGGCTAAGAATGGCCAAGCATCGCAACGAATCGTTCTTACTTAAATATCAATTTATCATCAACATCATCCACAGTCCAATTCCGGGCATTGAAATTTATATCATATTTCAATTAACTTAAGTAAGACAAATTAAGAACCCCCGCCGTTGCCACTCAGTTGTTCGACTAAGAATGCCAAGCAAGCTTTGCCAAGAAATTAAAAAGAAAGAATGAAAACATTTATCAACATTAGCCAATACATCAGTACCATAAATGCCACCATAAGTACTGCCTTATTTAAATAAAAAATCTTTATTTAATCATCATTATCCTCCGCAACCTTACTTAACCCACTCCAAGGGTATATTTTATACCTCTCTCTGTCCTTGTCATTCCCTCTTACATTAATTCACTTTTATATATTTTCCAGAGGGTGTTTTATACAGCTTCGGAGGAGGGTGGTTGTGCTTGTTGCAAACTATTCTTAACACCATCTCCTTGTCAAAGTTTAGTTTGGCTGGGCACGATGTAACTTGCTTTTTCGAACAGTAGAAATTATTTGCTGATCCTTTTTTTGAAAACGTATAATTTTGATACAGAATAATGTTTCGTCCGTTTATGTTGATCATAGTGTAAGAGAAATCTGAAAAATGTAAATAATATTAGTACTTATAAAAAAACACATGGAACTTCGTTCGTGTGTGGTTGGTGATTTACAAACATACAAACTTCCACGAGTAGAAGTAGGCCAAAAAAAAGATGGATAAATTGTGTAAGAGATGATATCGGTAAAAAAAGAGTGACTACAGAGATGACGGATGATAGAGGGAAATAGAGGGAAAAAACCTGTAGTGCCGACCCTACATGTGGGACAAGGGCAGGAAACTGATAATGATGATGTGAACGAATTTCTTTTTTTTTGTGCACCTTTTTACACCATATGAATTATCTTATAACCTGAAAAAAAGTCTCTTCGACCAGCGGTGTCGACTGTGCGCTGTCTGTGAACGAAATAAAAAAAATCACTTATCTTTCTATTAAACTCGGTGTAACGCTGAAAAAGTTAACCCGAGTTTTGTCTTTTGTTTTGACATGAAGTTTTAAATTACATCGAAAGAGACAAAACACGATGTACCTATAGTTTATTAGTAGTAGTTCTCCCTCAAACCTCAAGAGATTAAGAATAATAGAACAACAATATATTATGGATTTAGAATAGTCGTATGTTTTTTGGTAAAACACATTTATAAAAAAAACACCTTTTATTTATCTAAATTATGTTTTACATACAGTTAAAATGTCTATATAACGTTGCTCTAACAAGTAATCTTTTATGACAATACATCAGGTCTATCATGACAAATTATAAAAGAAGATTCGTATAAACATAAAAACATACATTCATCATACATTAAACACAAAAGTATCTAACTAATAGCTGCTTGAACTTTGTTTCTTTCACTACGTTGGATTGCCACCACACTGGTGTTTTATGTAAGTAGTATTATTTTGTAAGAAAAATTATACAAAAAAAACGAAACATTTTGACTGATGACATGACTGTACTGTTTGTAGTGTAGGTACTGTAGTTTCGAAGATTTTTCACGAAGAGTGAGTGGACTCTTATATTGCCTGACAATATAACGGCTCTACAAAACATTCTTGTCACTGTCACTTTCATGACAACAAAAAGAGATGGCAACAGTGATGTTGACTATTTTAGCAAGTGCAATCCTCAGCTATCAATATTTAACATTACAAACCAAAAAGTTTATCTACTTTATTTGCTACTTTTACCACTGCAACGTAGTGAGGCTTATTCTAAAAACTATGATTTCTAATTAATATTTTTTTAAACATTTTTACACAACAAAATCTAACCCCAAACTAAGCATAGCTTGTACTATGGGTAACGGATCACTGATAGAATACTTATATACTTTTTTTGTAAAAACATACATAGAATACAATATAACGCCCAGTCAAAGAATAAACATCGAAGTTCAGCATACAAATGTTTGTCCTCGGTAGGGATCGAACAACCTACTGCACAGCAGGCAGAGCTACTACTAAAGAGCTTGAAGCCTGTGAAGCCAGATTTTTCATGATAATCAGACATACTTAACAATGCTTTGATTACTAGATGACTGAGTGCGGATATATACTCCATTTCCAGCGTGATACAGTGCCGGGGGAAGGTGGTTATGACCCTCGATCACTTTTTTAATATTCCAGTCTTTGTCAAAACTAATCTGGCTTTTACAAAGCATTGAATTCTTTTTGGAACAGTAGTACAAATTTTGACGTGGCGCTCCAACCTTTGAGAATGTGTGATTTTTGTATAAAATCAAACTTTTTCCACTTATATTAATAGTTGTCCAAGTGTCATCTGAAAAAATGATTAGGTACAGTCAGCTGCACTAAAAAAAGCGTATATACATACTTACTTAATTAAATAACAATAGAAGTAGATTATTAATATATATATATATATAATTAAGATAGGTATAATTAATAATAATAATAATAATAATGCTGGACAACCCACACAGCATCACCTAGCCCCAAGCTAAGCAGAGCTACGAATTAAGAATTAATTAGAATTAAGTACCTACAACCACCATGGCTATCTCTGCTGCTGTGTTTCGTTTTTAGGGTGAAGTTTCAGGCACATGAAGTTTATTTATAGGCAGCAGGTGTGTTTAGCTCATTTCAAATAAATACAGTGGCCGAGATTTCAGACTAATATATTAAATAAGTACTGTACTACTATAGTTTATTTGTTTTTATAGTGCTTACCTGCACTTAAGGAAATCACAAATCTTATATATCTTTTGTTTCTTATATTGCCTGACAATATAACGGCTTTACAAAACATTCTTGTCACTGTCACTTTCATGACAACAAAAAGAGATGGCAACAGAGATGTTGACTATTTTAGCAAGTGCAATCCTCAGCGATCAATTTTTCTTACTTTATTCGCTGCTTTTACCACTGCAACGTAGTGAGGCTTATTCTAAAAACTATGATTTCTAATTAAAATTTTTGTGAACATTTTTACACAACATCTTAGTATCATTCTACTTGAACAGTTTTGTTTAATAAAACACGCCACACCATCTTTTTTCACATCTAGGATGACTGGCAGACAATGCTATTAGCATTAAGTTACTCCTAGCACTCCATTGTTTAGTGCGAAAGTTTTAAATAAATAAACATCTAACCCCAAACTAAGCATAGCTTGTACTATGGGTAACGGATCATTGATAGAATACTTATATATACTTTTTTTGTAAAAACATACATAGAATACAATATAACGCCCAGTCAAAGAATAAACATCGATGTTCAGCATACAAATGTTTATCCTCGGTGGGGATCGGACAACCTACTGCACAGCAGGCAGAGCTTACTAGATTTTGATTACTAGATGACTGAGTGCGGATACACACAAACATATACACATACACAACACACCCCAATACTGTCATTGTCTTTTGCTTCTGTTTTTGCTTTTTGTATTATATTTTTAGTTTTTGTTTTAACTCTTACTTCCTACTATCTTTTCGCCATACACAATGTTTCGCTGTCACTCATCAATGTAATAATATCGATCACTCACTGTAACTCGTTCTCCTGAGACCCAAGATACAGGCTTTTCGCCTAGTTTGGGCCTCGCCGTTAATGCACACATTATCATACTCAAAAGTATCGTATCTTATAACTGTCTAATTGTTATCATGTGACTCTGTTTCGCAATCAATAAATATTCTATTCTATTCTTATATATACTCCATTTCCAGTGTGATACAGTGCCGGGGGAAGGTGGTTATGACCCTCGATCACTTTTTTAATATTCCAGTCTTTGTCAAAACTAATCTGGCTTTTACAAAGCATTGAATTCTTTTTGGAACAGTAGTACAAATTTTTACGTGGCGCCTTTGAGAACCTTCCAACCTTTGAGAATGTGTGATTTTTGTATAAAATCAAACTTTTTCCACTTATATTAATAGTTGTCCAAGTGTCATCTGAAAAAATGAATAGGTACAGTCAGCTGCACTAAAAAAAGCGTATATACATACTTGCCTAATTAATTAACAATAGAAGTAGATTATTCATATAATATAATAATAATGTCACAGATGGGCTCTTTGTAAAGAGCTTGGCCGCAGAAGTACCTACTACCACCATGGCTACCTCTGTTGCTGTGTTTCGTTTTTAGGGTGGGTGCCAGTGAAGATTCAGGCACATGAGGTTTAGTTATAAGCAGCAGGTGTGTTTAACTCATTTCAAATAAATACAGTGGCCGAGATTTCAGACTAATATATTAAATAAGAACCGTACTACTATTTATTATAATCACAAAAATAATAAGTTAAAATTTACAGCACGACGAAAATACATGAGGCCTAATTCGCAAGCTGATAGACGAAGTATCGTTTCAAAACTTCGCGAAACACTGTGGGGCACGCACGGCAGGCAGGCTTCTAACGCGCCACGACACATGGGGCGGGTTTGAAGTCAGAAGTGTCCCATACATGTTTTATAGAAGCGATAACACTAGAGAGCAGACGGTGCGGGTTTGCTCTGTCTCTATCTGTCGCATACAAACTGTTTGACACAGTCCACGCGCGTCGCGTGGTTCTGCCTTCAACCGCAGCCAAGTTGTCGCAGAAATATCAATACAAACAATCGTTTTTCCTTATGCATAGTCTATCGAACTAGATAGTATCGTCCAGACGGTGTAGAAAAAAGTTTAGGCGGAGGGTGGTTGTGTTCGTCGACCACGAGTTTTATCGTCCAATCCTTATCAAAAGTTATTCTCGCTTTACACATTAACATAGTTTTCTTTGAACATCCGTAGTAATTAAAGTTCGGTGACCCGATTTTGGAAAACGTATGATTTTTATACAAAATCACATTTCGACCATTCAGCTCGATCATTTTGTATAATTCATCATCTAGAAGAAACAATATACCATTTTAAAACATTTTCAGATGAGACAGTAAAGTAAATGGGCCTTTGCATCTACAATATATGATTTAAACAGCATCATTCGTCATTCACATCTTAGTCGGCCTAATCCAGAATAGACGAGACAATACTTGGCATAAATCTAGTCAAACATTACTTGACTGAGTACCTAGGTTTGTTTGACTAATAAATTATTGTTAGCCGTCACAGTTCAGTTAGAAGTACCTCTGCCTTCTGCGCTGTTCGTTGTGGGTCTGATGTTTGTTCTGTGTCTGGGTGTTATGTTGCATTGTATGTATTTACAAAAATAAGTATTTCATTAAGTATTCTGAAATTCAATTATTTGATTACCAAAGTAGAAGCAAGTATTGCTTAGTTTGAGGCTAGATGTCGATTTGTCAAATATATGTCAGTAAGTATTTATTTTATAATATTATTTTTGTGTCAGCATTATCATTTAACGTGGTGCTAGTGTCTTGAGAAGCTTTAATTGATATGGTCCTGGATCAGTTGACCGATCCGTAGTTCGTTTGCAACGGTCTGCAGATAGCTCAAGTGCTTCATATATAAAATTACAGGCACATTAGAATGACCTACGAAGCAATGCTTTGTGATGGCCACAATCTTACATCAGGTTGGCTAAGCGCCTGTTCCTAAAGTTTCCTGTAGCTCCCAAACTGATGAATGATTTAGTATGTTTGCTATGATTAAAAAAAAGTGGTGCAGTCGTTCGAAGATCACTAAGTAGTTTTTTTTAGTGAATGAAGGTTTTTTTAGAGGATTTTGTTTAAAGTCAGGGTTTTTAATATTTTGAATTTATACTTTTTACTAAAAATAGCGTGACATCAATAAAAATAGAACAAGAATAGAGTAATGCACTAAATAAATAATAATCAGGTTTTCAGTAAGGTATTTTTTTTATTTAAGTATTTACTTATATTTATAAAAAACAATCATCATCTTCCTGCCCTAATCCCACACTAAGTGGGGTCGGCACAACAGGTTTTTTCCTTCCATATATTTATAAAAACAATGATTATTTAAAATACCATTAAGAAAACTACAAATGCCCGGTTCCAATATCTTACAAGCGTCTGTTAGTGTTACCTGGAATAGTTGGTTGACGGATAAACTTTCATCTTATTAGGCTAATGTTACAGTGACAACTTACAATGACCAATGAGATGAGAGTTTATCTGACAGGCAACGGCCCGTAGTACTACTAACGAACTCTTGCAGGATATTGGAACTGGGCATATGACATATAGAGATTTTGTGCTATATCTATGCGTACCAATGCAAGGGGTACATCGTTTACCCGTTTCTAAGTGCAGTTGCACCGCTAAGTACGAAGCCGCACCTACAAGGCGGGACCGGCATACCGGTGTTTTTTATAAATGGGTACTTGAGCCAGTATGGGCTCATAATGCTATACGTTTTAGCGTTTGTCCTTGCGTGATTTACGTTTATAAGTATAATAATAGTTCCCCGTTGGTGTAAAAATTAACTTTGGATACTCGTGATTATGTTCAGCAAATATCTGTTTAACTTTCCAGTTTTTATCGAAGTGTATTTTTGCTTTACAGTTGAGCATAGTTTTTTTTGAGCAATAGTAATAATTCGTTTTTGTTGCGCCAACTTTTGAAAATGTATAATTCTTATAGAGCACCACATTTCGTCCATTCAGATTTATCATCTTGTATGAGTCCCCATCTGAAAATAACACCGTTTTTACTACATATAACAGATAGAAAATACAAAAAAATATAGTGCGTAGGCGAATTTATTGTTAGACAGCATTCTCTTTCAGTTATTTTTTGAAATATTTATTTGTAAACGTTGCAATATCTTATTATCAACTAGCTGACCCGCTTGCGACTTCGTTCGCATTTTTCATACAAACTTCATTCCCTTTTTAACCCCGTTTTAAGGATGAAAGCTCAATGAAACCCATACCAAATTTTAAGTTGGACTATAAGCTAACTACTTCTGCGAATCGTATCAACATTAATTCAGTTATTTTTGCGTAAAGCGTTTACAAAAAAAATTTTATAAAGTCGATTTCATCTTATTGCCTTTTTCTAAGTACTATTATCAAGATTTCAGAAAAATATCTTTAAACTACTTTAAATGCAGACTTTTCGACCTTTACAGTTTTATTATATTATAGTCAGAAAATAGATGTTAGCCAGTGATCCCTATAATAATATAACATGTCATCATCATATCAGCATGGAGAAAAGAACTGCTGGCCTACCTTAAGGAGGTGGTATCCGCCAACGAGAGGTTTTCTCCGTGTTATTTCTCATTGATGAGTGAGTATAAATGTCCAAAAAAAATATATATTGCTTATTAAAGACTAAATTTTAATTTGAACAATTGAAATAATTCTAACTATATTATTACTATATGAAAAAAATATCCAAAGTGAAGCAATTTTTATTTTAAATTTGGTTATTTCTTCTAAACGGTATTGATTTTTAGTATTTTTTTTTCACACAAATATCTGTCAAAGTATTTATCACAAAGTGAACAATTGGCAGTTCGAACTAATAATTCATTAGGCTACAAATAATTATTTCTTGAATGCGATATGAAATGGAATGCGCGCGGGTCCCTGTGCGGGCGACGGGCGGCAGTGCAACTTAGTATGGACAGACTCCTCAAGGTCGTTGGCGAGTACCACCGCCTTAATGATGAGCTAATCTGTGCTAATGATTGGAAGGGATCTGCTATAGTCACACTGCTACTATAAAGTAAAGTAAAGTAAAGTTTATTTAGGCATAATAATAGAGTACAGAGGTAGATACAATCAAATTTTTACATAATAATTCGCAGTATCTTCTTTTGTACAACGAAATTCCCGACGAACCACCAAACTGCGGGTTGTTTTAAAGCGAGTTTCGCTTTGCAGTGACATTCAGCGCTAATAAAATCAGAGCAGAGAACTGGTATGGAAATATTGACCCTGACTTCTAGATTATTACCAGAAACTTTTCAACTAAGCTTTTTTTTAATGCTACTGCCAGTGGAACAAACATATGGCCCACCTGATGTTAAGTGATAACCATCATCTATAACAAAACATTACCTTGTATATCATGCACGTCAGGTACGTGCCCTACCATGCACTACCCTGCGTCCACCAACCTAAGGCATACTGGTGTTAAGTCTTATGTGCCTGTAATTTCACCGGCACCCAAATTCTTCAAACCGGAACACCGCAATGCAAGCATCAGTGCTTGACGGCAGAAATAGGTACGGAAGCTGCTCAATAAAAGGTCCGATTGACCCATACAAAGGTTGTTCTGACTGATCATCAAATGAGTTTGGTGTGGGTTTAATTTATCATAGATAGTTTTATTTTATGAATATTTTACACTTGACAATAAAAGTTTGGTTACATTTTAATATATTTTCCATCAGCCGTTCGATACAATTTAGGTGGAGGATGGTTGTGTACATCATCGATATGTGTCACTAACATATCCTTGTCTAAATACATTTTGGCCGAACACGATAAAGCTGTTTTTTTCGAGCATAAATAGTAATGGTTACGAGACGGACGTCCTTTTCTGGAAAACGTGTAGTTTTTATAAAGAATAACTTTAGATCCATTTAATTCAATCATTTGGTAAGTCTTGTCTGAAAAACATAAAGAAATGGTTATTGTTTGTGATCACCTATGCAATGTGCCAAGGGTTGGTACTCCATACGTGATAAGTTGCAAGTTGGGTATTTTCTATGTATAATAAAAATGTATGTATGGTATTGTATTAAGTATCAGTCATCTAGTACCCATAACACAAGCTCTGCTTGCATATAATCTGCTGCAGCATAATAATTATTATTATTGATTCGGACAGAATCATTGCATAGGTGACATAATACGTGCCTCGGACTACGACTTTGGACATCTTCAAAGGACTATCAGTAGGTCACCTAGGAGGTGTCAGTACCACTCATGCGGTTTTTAAAGGAATAACAATCAGTTCTTAATAATTAATAATAAATATGAACAAATAGATATATCTTATCCAGCAGAGAGAGAGCTATAGATTCGTAGAATAAATATAAAGAAAAACGTACACATAAAAAATGAATATTTATTTCGCCAAATGCACAGTTAGTCTTTAGTCCAAAATTGTAGTTCTGCTCTCGAATTAAAAAAAAAACTTTACTAGAACGCATTGAAATTATTTATTGATTCACAAACATTACACTTACGTTATAATCATAATATTATATGTTGCATGCACATAATGTTGATTATTTATATATAAAATTATAAAATATGGATACAGTTTCACACAATAACATTTCCTTGTATGACAACATTGGAACCCAAACTAACAGGGATTGCCCTGTGTAATGGCATGGCATGGCTCCATTGCCTTCACATAATATAAGTATCTTATTATATAAAAATATGTTATTACAAAGAAAGGGCACATGTGATACGGTTGGGACCACTGTATAAATATTTCTTTATAACCTTACCTACTATTTACTTAAAAATATGGGGAGCCCTACAACAACTGCTCACAGAAAATGTACATCGAGGACTTGCCCTGTATGACATTGCACTACATCCATCACTCTCAATACGTTACGGTAAAATCTAAAATTCTAGTCAAATTAAATTAAATTAATAAACAAAAACAAACTTCTTATAAGATAGTATTAACAATATCTTATCTTGTATAACTAAAAAATGACAATTACTAAAATCAATCAATGAATATACCTAAAACTTAAAATAAATTAAACACTAGCTAATACTACAAGTCTATGTTCAGGTCCCTGATCCAGGATACAGCATTTGAAGGCAGATCTACTAGGTCGCTCCAAGGGTACAAGTGGATTGGGCAGCGTTGGATAATATGTTTAATGGTTTGGTCCTCTTCACCGCATTCACAGAGCGCCGAGTCTGTCCAACCCCACTTTTGCCGGAAGTACTTACATCGGCCGTGTCCTGTTCGAAGCCTATTCAGGCGACACCAGAGTTTTCGAGGGAAATTGAAGCTTGGAAGTGGGGTCAATATATTCGGCGCTGGTGTTGTTGGTATTTTGAAGCCATTCATTTTTCCAACTATTATTGATAGCTGGAAGTTTATGGAGTTTTGTGCAGCGAGGTAGGAGGGTTGTCTTGATTTCAGTCTGTTTGGTGGTGGGCACAAGAAGACATCATGAGCAGGTAGTGCAGGGTGTGATTTTATTTTATCGGCTTCTCTTTTCAATGCTAGCTGTCGGCGAAGGTGAGATGGTTCTATCTGGCTCAGGACTGGAAGCCAGTGGCGCGGTGTTGATTTGATTGTCTCAGAAATGCAGCGCATGGCGGTATTTAGCTTGGTGTCTACTTTATGTACGAGTGCGCTTTCTAACCATACTGGAGAGCAATATTCCGCAGCTGAGTAGACGAGTGCGATGCCAGTTGTGTGAAGGCAGTCAGCAGATGCTCCCCAGGTTGTACCGCATAGCTTATGTAGGATGTTATTACGGGATGAAAGGTTTTGAGACAGTTTGTTGAGGTGTTCTTTATATGTTAAAGATCTGTCTAGGGTTACGCCGAGGTATTTGCGGGTGGGATTAAACTTGAGCTGTTCTCCGTCGAAGCTGACTACAGGCTCGTAGTTTGCGAGACTATTAGATAGATAGATAGATAACTCTTTATTGTTCACCACACAGAAACATAATACAGGAAATATACACAATTAGGCAAAACAATGGGCGGTCTTATCGCTGAAAGCGATCTCTTCCAGGCAACCTTTTATTACTATTGTTTACAATGTACACAGTGAATAGATTACAAAGTAAAACGATAAAACTGCGAAAGTTTAAAACTGTGTTTTAAACTTTCGCAGTTTCATCTAACTTGCTATCGTTGGGATAGGTAACTTCTGAATAGGGTGTTAACACTGCTCCTTATTCCGACTTTATCTAGTTTTTCGAGCAAGATAGGGATGGAAACGGAGTCAAACGCCTTGGAAAGATCAAGGAAGATACCAACTGTCTTGAGTCCTCTGTTAAAGTTCTTGATAATTGTGGTCGTAAGTTCAGTCACCGCGTCCTCGGCGATATTTTCCATCCTTTGATTTATATAATTTAGGTGGAGGATGGTTGTGTTCATCCATAACATGTGTGATAAACATATCGTCATCCAAATAAATCTTAGCCATACACGCCTTAGATTTTGCTTTTGAGCATACGTAAACCTTATAGGACGGGCGCTTGGAATAAGTATAGTTTTTATACAGAATAACTTGGGATCCATTTAATTCAATCATTTGGTAAGTATAATCTGAAAAACAACACAATTTTATAATTAATAAGGTACATTGCGATGGTGCATGATATTGATAAGGTGCATGACGATCGATGTGGCGCGGCAGGCGAATGTCCGCCTGCGACGCAGAGGTTGCGGGTTCGATTCCCGCCTTGGGATAAATGTTTGTACGATCTGCAAATATTTATTCCGGGTGTTCTGGGTATTTTCTACGTATAAAAAAAAATATCTATGTATGTAATGTATTGTATTAAGTATATTAGTCATCTAGTACCCATAACACAAGCTCTGCTTAGCTTGGGGCTAGATGATGCTGTGTGGATTTTCGAGCATTATTATTAGTATTAGTATTGCATTACAATATATTACATTTTAGTAGTAGTAGAACTCTTAGTGGAGGGCTCGTCCGGGAGAGTACTACCACCATTTCTATTTCTGCCGCCAAGCTTGCTGTGTTCCGGTTTAAAGGGTGTGGGTGCCGGTGTAATTACAGGCACACGAGGCTTAACATCCGGTATGTTACCACCAATTTAGGCGGAGGATGATTGTGTTCATTGCAAATAAATTTAACTCGAAAATGCTGGTCGAAGTTAATTCTGGCCTTACAGAGCATTAAGCTTTTTTTCGACCAGCAAAAATAATTTTGATTTTTTCGGCCCGACTTGGAAAATATATGCTGCTAATGCAGTATCAGATACTTACCATTTAGCTCTATTTCTTGAAAGGTACTCGTATCTGCAATAAAATAATTGTATCGTCAGTGGAAAGGAAAAAATGCTAAAGCGCCAAAATGCTACTGTGGTAATAACTACTGGTGGTGGTGTGGTACTGTGGTGTGGTAAGGTAACTGGTGCAAGACAGGAGGTTAATATCAGAGGTTTAAACATACTTTAGATTCATCATTTTGATGAATCCAAAGTGTCAAGTATGTGTCGCAAGTAAAACACAGTATGTTGAAAAGAAAATATTTTATCTACAATATTTCATCTAATACTACACTGGTCCACTGTTTCTCATTCTATCTAACATATATATAAAAATATACCCTTAAATGTATAAATTATAATTCATAATAAATTCCAGAAAAACATTGCAAGATAGGTAGCACTTTATAATAGTATTACATTCTTTAAACGATTTTAATTAATCACTGCCTCGCACTAGAATATGATTGAATATCATAACTGGCCCGTTTCTTCTTAAAATGTGCCCGGTAACGCTGTCGGAAATCGCTAGGCGATTATACCAGCATTTTAGTCCGTTCGAAAAAAAAAAATCTTAAAATGTTATGTTGCCCAAGCTAGTGTCTATTTACCAGGTGTACTTTTTCAATCCATACAAATAAATAAAATTGAAGTGTCTGTTTGTAATATTAAAATAACCGATTTTTACTACATGCATAGGAATGTACGATACATATACCAAAATAGAATTTTTTTTAATTTTTGTCTATCTGTCTGTCTCTCTGTCTGTTTGTTCCGGGTAATCTCTGGAACGGCTGGACCGATTTCGACGGGACTTTCACTGGCAGATAGCTGATGTAACAAGGAGTAACTTAGGTTACTTTTTATCCCGAAAAAATAATGGGAACGGGAAAAAACTGCCACGCGGGCGAAACTGCGAACGGCCGCTATTTTATGCTGTATTAACGCCATCTGTTGGTGACATCGAGTACTACTTCGGTTAAGATTTGTAAGTAAAAATTTTAAGTTAAGTTAAGATTTGTAACGAAGTGGGCACGGGTCAGCTAGTGTAATATAATAATGAAAATTAAATACATAGTATCTATACTATGTATGTACAAAATACATATGAAAAAATTAAGCTATCTGAAGACAAGTTACAAACGATCTAGAGAGATTGCTCTCTTTATTTGCAAAAAAAAGTTTACAAAGTTTCCTCGTATTACATAAGTATATAGGTTAGGTACAACGCTATTACATCTTTCAATAATACTTTCTTATTGATATCTATAACTAAAAATGATCTTGCAATAAATTAAAAAAATAATTCATACCGAAAGCATCCACAAAACGCTGGCTACATAATCATAATAAATGCAATACAGTATATAAATGCTCGTAATATAATCTATTTAAATGATTCTTGCAATTAAAACAACTGAAATTATTATTTTATTTTGTCTTATAAAGTAACATATAAAAACAAGAATGAATTTATTAAATACTTATACTCATATAATAATAACAATAAAAAAACTACTTATAATACTAACCAACAATCAAAACTACTGCATGGGGCCAAATTGGTACCTACTAATAGTATTCTACTGTGCCTCAACAATAAAATTATATTTACTAAAGTTTTAACTATCTGACAGCGTAATACTTTCCGTCAGAGTCGGTATACAATTGTGGGGGAGGGTGGTTATGTTCATCCACTATCATCTTGACCCTCCAATTCCTGTCAAAATTAATCTTAGCTTTACACCTGAGGTTCGTTCTTCTCGAACAAAAATAATAATTCATGTTCGGTGGACCGGATTTAGAAAAGGTATGATTTTTGTATAAAAATATTTTTCGTCCGTTCAATTCAATCATCTTAAATTCATCTGAAAAAAAAATTGACATTATTCAAATGTTATTACAGGGTTGCATACAGCGCCATCTTTAAGACATGTTTAGGACCTTTGAACTTGGAAGATTGTAGGTACTAATGAGATCTTTGAGATCACCATTCAAGCTTATTTCGGTAGTTAATCCTATAGTTTCTGTCGTCGGGTTTTAGTTCATCATCATCGGTCTGGAGAAGTCTATTGCTGGACATAAATCTGATAATGAAAGATCTTCCCTCAGAGTTTTAATAATAAGTCAAGAAGAATAATTTTATGCTAGGGCCATCACGACAAAAGTAAAAATAATAAATACGGAGCCAATAAAATGTAAAAATGATTTAATCCAAATGGATTAAATCATTTTTACATTTTATTTTTTATTTTATTAAATAATCCCTTGTCAACTCATATTTGTCAACCGTCGTAAATGGTCAAAAAGAGTACTTTTTGTTATATCATAGACTCTAGCTGCTTTACGTATGGTGAGTTTTTTAAGCAATATCAAGTCTAAGGCTTCTTTTAGATGGTCTTTGTACCATTTGCACTGTGATCTTCCCTCAAACTGAAAGGACACTGGAACAAATAAAGGTTAGGCACAATAGATACTTACTTAGAATTATTAATTATTTTTTATTCATTATGTTATTATTAAATAATACAAATTTTTTTTTCGTAGAACTGGGTTGTTTTATATTATTAAAACAACATAACTTCACATTTTATTGGTTATGTATTAAGATTAGGTTATGAAGTAAGTTATTAAGGCAGGGGCCTTCTAATCATAATGTCACGGGTTCACTCCCCACTAAATTACCGATGCTCTCTTTTACTTATTTGTTTCACAACTTCGAAATTATGTTCTTGCTACCTACTTATTTTTATTAGTCAGAATACCAATAACCTACCTACTTTCACTATCTTCCGTTTTAAATCTAACTTATATAAAAAAGATTCAAATTGATTTGTAAACAGTGTACATCAAATAACTTAAACATAAGATAAATAATACTATAGCTGTGAATCTAAAATTAAATAAACAAACTGTTTATTAGTATAATCAACTCTCATATATCAAGCCACCTTAATCTAAATTAATCAAGATATTTATTCACTCGTTTCGTTTCAACGACATTATAACCAAAATAATTGTTTCGTAAGTAACCTTCATCAGTTCTGAACTATTCAAAGTCTTACCACTCAGCTTTGATATTTTTTTGTTGAGAACTATTTGATATTCTGTGGGAAAGTAATCTTTTACTTTATTAGTCAATGTTTCTTGATGGTCCAGTGGAAGAAGTATATCGGTTGATTGTTCATTAAGATTCATCTTACTTATGTCAGTATACAATGTGTCCAGGAGTTCGTTGCTTGCTTTTTGAGTTGGTATGTTATCGAGAGCTTGCTTCACTGATCCGAGATCTAAGAACTCTTCGGTAGGATCAGGTTCAGATGACGCAGACGTAGACGCCAAGGACGCGAGAAGGCGTTTGATATATGATAAAACTGAAACGACTATAAACATAGAAGTATCTAGTAAAACTTAAATTCCAAAACCAACAGTAATTACAGGCACATGAGGCTTAACACCTGTATGCCTCAGGTTAATGGACGCAGAGCAGTATATTTAGGGCAAGTTCCTCACTAACGCGACCTAGAAGGCAATGCTTTGTAATAGGTGATGTTAACCACTTAAGGTTAAACAAGTCGGTACGTTGTCCATACAAACGATGTAAGTGTTTAATGTCTACTATTTATTAACGTGCGTCCAAAGTTAAGTTTGATACTGAATTATCTTGCCGTTATCTAGGTACGTTACCCTATATTCTACGGTAAAATCAGATTACCTTGAAAGTTACAAGCGTCGAAAGATGTAGTACTAAATCTTGTAACGCTTGTAACTTTCAAGGTAATCTGATTTTACCGTAGCATATAGGGTAACGTACCTAGATAACGGCAAGATAATTCAGTATCAAACTTAACTTTGGACGCACGTTAATAAATAGTAGACATTAAACACTTACAGCGTTTGTATGGACAACGTACCGACTTGTTTAACCTCAAAATCAGATGGGCCAGATAGAAAAACTATAATATTAATTTTTAAATTAGGAAACAAATATAATTCTTACTTTAAATACTTTTTTTACTGATCTACAATCTAGGTCTCTTAAAGCAAGAGAGAATAGGTATCTTCTAAACCATCTGGTCACGTCGGCTTCATCGTCACATACCACCAGTTGAAATTGAAGCCACGTATGTCGGACGGTCTATAATAAAAAATGGCGTTACATCAAATCTATGTCAGTATTTATTTATTATAATAAAACAAATCTACATTTTAATATAAGTTCCAGTGGATACCTTAATAAGTTTTATTGGAATATGAGTATGATCAGACACCACTTCCACTATACCCCCTGCTTTATTGAGCTTTAGTTTAGCAGGGCATCCAGAAGACAACTTTTTCGAGCAATACAGGTATCGTTTCATATTCTTTGGTCCACTGAATGAAAACGTGTGGTTTCTGTATAACGCTACTGAACGACCTTGGAGCGTAATCATTTCATATGTATCTGAAAAAGTTATAAACAATCAGTTACTTCAACCCCTGCTATAACTTTCATTTCATATTAGTTTATTTTTCTCTTTACAAAGGTTACAATGTGTGATAAGTGTGGTAGGTACTAACAGAAACAGCTTAGATTAGAAACCTGTACAGCAAGAGACTGGTGCCTGAAGTAGGTTAAGAAAAATCCTGTGATACAGGTCACCAGGACTCCACTCTGCTGTAACTGTTTAGGGGTTGAATTTCGAAAACTCCTTTCTTTCTACACCTGATGCAACAGCACGAATATACCCCGAAAATGTGAAGTCTATATGACCAGTGGTTTAGGCTGTGCGTTCTGTATATGGCTTATAGTTGGTGTAAATTTGCGTTCATTATAATTTACTATAAAAAAAATATTTAGATTATCAGGTGCCTGGTATCATGGTACAGTACAGTTTAGGGCTAGTGTATATGGTGTGTAGTAGCTATAGGGCTTCATAGAAATATCCACAAATATTTATTACTATACTCGTACTACGTGCTACCATCCTTTGCCTACAATTTCACCAATTGATACGTGACAATGAAACAAAAGGTCTAGAAGAAACCTGTAAATTTGTTACACGAGTACTTCAAAGGCTTTTATTTTCAGTTACTGTATTTATTGACCGAAAAAAAACGAGTCAAATAAGATTTCTTTAAAAAGTAAGTAGACGTTATAACTAAAACTATTGAATATAAATGCATCTTTCAAAATATTGCTTTCAAATTTAAGCAGCCTTAAAAAACACGATTAAAAATTAAAATAAACAATTACTCAAATATTACATTCGAAAGATACGCACATCGCAGTAGTTTATATTCCATTCGTTAATTTATGTTCATAACAAATCATGTAAATATTGCACCATTACAACAGCATCATCATCATCATCATCAGCCTGTAAAGTCCACTACTGGACATAGGCCTCCCCTATACGTTTCCAAGAAGAACGATTTTGAGCCTTTTCTATCCACCGACTTCCCGCGATCTTATTAATGTCGTCGGTCTATCGGGTGGGAGATAGGTTACAACAGCGATGAGTAACAAACCCATCTCAACTAGAACTGACTGGTTCCCTCATGTTATTTTCCTTCACCTAGAACACTGGTATTGCGCACCAAAATTGTCGAATAGAAAATTCCATAAGAATCAGAAGGCCTTTTAGGGTTCGTGTACGGACCAACCCGCACATTCAGCATTGTGCATAGCAGGTGCTTTTCTTCATAATACAGTCAGTTGCAAACACTCATTAACAGAGAGCAGTCGCTTTAATCATTTCCCCGGTCCCATCAACTATCATATGAAATAGCATTATATTTTCTATTACGTCTATTGTTAATTTTTATATGCTCTCCAGAAGAAGTCTGTACAAAATAAGGAGGGTAATGAGTGTGGTGTGTGTCGCAAAACGTCATTTCTCCACGCATGTTGAATCGGATGCTGGCTTTGCAGTCGGAGCTTTTCTTCTGCGAGCAAACCAGGTGCCGCTTCTTGTTGCCTATGAAGGAGTACGAATGACTTTTATATATAATCACTTTACGATTGCCGGCCATAACTATTTGCTTGAACCCGTCGTATTGTACAAACCCTGTCAAAAAACAATATATTTACAACAGAAACTTCAATGCGTAAAATCTAGAAATTAGGGTGTGAACGAAAGAGGGCTATGATTTTACAATTTTCATAGTAAAAATAACTTGCAAAGAAATAAAGTTTTCAATTTCTTTGTAAATCTTTCATTGTTTTGTTTTTTTCACTCGATGTACCAACGGAAAATGCTGTTGAAAAAATGAAAGCTATTATTCACCATTACCGGGTGAGACAAGCTAAAAAATATTTCGTTATGTCCGTTATTCTTGTAATAAATTTTACAGCATCCACGATGATTACTGATGCTTAAGAAACTAAATGAGCTTAAACAATTAACTATTTGTGGAACACATTTATTGATTACACTTTATTCCATAATGGTCTTACTTATAAAAACCCGCCAAGAGTTAAACAATGTTTAAACTATTGCCATCTATTATATGTCAATCTTCACTAATAATATCTTAACCTCACTTGTCTGAAGGTTGCACAAAAGCTATATCAAACAGTTCGTACATTGTACGTTCGTACACATCGTCTCTCTCTCTCTCTCACACACCCACAAATACATTTTAGGTACACATTCACATGCCACTCACATACACGCAACACCTTCAATTTATTATATTAGCTACTAAATAATGACATAGTTGGTTTAGTCGTATTAAGTTACAGGAAATATACACGATGTATAGGAAAAATGTAAAGCCGTTATTGGCTTTATGGTATGTCCGCATGAAACATTTTGTATGCGTTATGAGCTGTGGATTTTGTTAAATTACTAAAAAAAAAAAATATATAATAATATATAACTAATATAATTCACAGTGACTAGTTACATCGTGTTTCGTCTTGGGCATTGACAGGAAGTTTCAAATTAGATGGAAAGAGACATAATACGGTATAACTTTTCAAAGTTACGTTGAGTTTATTAGTAAGTGCCAAGGTGTGAGTTCAGTTCTTATACTATGTTTATCACAAGCACAACTTAGACTAGCTTCAAGTAATTTAAGTACATAAGTAAATTAATTTAATGTGGCATACCCGCATATAATACTAATACTAACAGCAGTTTTGTCGTCTAATGTGAAAACTGTGCTACCTAAAACTAAGTAACTGTAAAAGAATAACAACAATAGTGTACACAAGTTAGTTCTAGCCATCATAATCATGTTTTATTCCTATCTTACTTCATGTGTGGTGGCTCTACCACCATCCACCCACATTCTTTCTTCACATAAAATGCCCGTACCGCGCTAACCTAGCCTTGTCTTGTATCATTTCAGTCACTAGTGCTACCATCAAGCTTTATCTAATAAATGCATTATTTATCTAATCTACTTTAGTTACTTCTCATATATCTCAACCTATGTCCCTTTACTCTTTTTTTATTCGCACCTCTGATAGCCCAACACTTAAATTTATAGAAATCGTTAGGCCTAGCCAATGTGATCTTGAATACTGGATATCCTGGAATTGTAATAGTATTTCTTGATATTTTGCAAGTACTGAGGTGGCGCATGGTTATGGTTTAAATTCCCAGTAATCACTCTACCTGTCAACGGGTCTATTCGTAGCTTAGCCATACACTTTCCTCTCAGGCGTCTTGAGCATCGTAGATACTTCTTCGTCTTATCCAAATATGAAAACGAGTAGTTTTGATACAATAACATTGATGTTGTCGCTGATGTTTTCAAAACCTCGATGTATGTATCTGTGGATGAAAATACGTTAGGTACCTTCCATACTACTACTGAAAGAGGTCTTCATACACAGTACAAAAAACTAACGATGTATCTAAAAACCTGATGTATCTGTATGTATGTAAAACAGACTAATCAGAATCAATGGTTTTATTTCAAATTGTTACATTGGCAGTACCTTTCGATACGTTGTCTAAAATACAGTTTATATATTATATACTTGCAGTCGCTCATATGTCATCCACTCGCGGTGGCGATTATTTTTAGAAACATAAATATATTATAATGATCAATGTTCAAAGTAAATTTCCTTCAGGGTTTTTTTGCTATTTTCCACTCGGTTCCTGTATTTTTTTTGGGATAAAATTTCACCCAAGTATATTTTAAACCAGATAACCACTATATTTATTATTCGTTCAAATCTATCCAGTAATTAGAGCGTGATTGAGCCACAATGAAACTAAAAAGCTTAAAATGAAACCAGTGCCAGTTTACTCCTACAACTAGAAAGAAACCAAGCACTAAATAAAAACCATAGTGCGTTAAAATCATTGTAATGGTGATAAAACAATGGTGTGTTGCGAACATGTTTCCAGCGATGCGATTGGTCAAAGGAGTAGCTGTTAATATTACTTTATTGTACAACTGCGTGTGTATAATATGATGATACCTATGGAAATACCAATACAATTGGCTGGTGTGGGGCAAGCGAAGCTGTACGCATTTGAGCGAAGAATTATGAGAACTGCAGCGGCCGTGTGCTGTGTTGCCATTTCAACCCGTTGCCCGATCGCCTAGCTGGAAACACATTCAACAGTATAGTCCAAGGAGCTTACGAGATATCGGAAGTAGCAACAGGCAGCATCAGAGCTTATCACTTCTGATTATTTTTTAGGATACTGTTCAAAATATCGGAGACTCTTGCTGCTGGATTGGTAACGACCACTTCTGCCTCAGGCTCTGGAAGTGGAGGAACGATAAACCTTTCAGGGTTTTCCTTTCTATACTGCCTGTAGTAGCGTAAAAATTCAGGAACATTCTCTGTGAAACAAAACACTTTTTGTTATTATCTAACTCTTCTTTTAAGCTCAGTTATGTTTTACGAGTACATGAACACAATAACTTTGAACAGTAAAGCGACTGCGATATCCAAATGGTAATGGAAATTGAAAGTTTTGTGTTATTTTTTACAATTTAAACAATATAGACTAGTTAAAACAATATAGACTTTAACTTGATAATCTAAAACATTTAATATAAACTATCCTTCGAGACAAGACACAAGTCTCAACTAAGAGTCACAATAAATCTTTTTTTTATTAAAACACTCACTATTTAAGTCATGCATATTCTACTATAAAAAAAACTACATCGCTCAGTTCCAATTATCAGAGTAAAAAATTGGCTCATCTATGACATAAATAAATAAAGAAATATTTGTGGACATTTTTATACAACATTATCAAGCCCCAAACTAAGTATAGCTTGCACTTTGGGAACCAGATGACTGGTAGAATACTTATGTACTTTTTTGTTATTATACAATATAACACCTAGACACGGAACAAACATCTATGTTTATCATACAAATGATTGTTCTCGGTGGGGATCGAACCCACCGACAAATGGCAGGGCTACAACAAACTGAGCTGCCAATTCTTAAAAAAAACTTTTTACATAACATTTATATGAGAAGGCTCGGGAAAGAGAGAACTGAAAGTCTTTGGGGAAGGCCTTTGCCCAGCAGTGGGGCGAAATAAGCTAGGAAAAAAAAGAATAACATTTATACACTGACCTACTTATTTACAATATGTGTTCTACGACTTTAATTATAAACATGACAAGGCGAAACTCACTGTTAATTACATTGTTGTACATAATAACAAAAAAAATGACAAAAACCCAATTTAAACATAAAAAATTTGTACTAACGTCACAATTGAATGTGTCACACACGACTGTAATATAATTTAATAAAGTACTAAGCATGTATAAACTATTATACTCAGATGCTCAGCGTAATGTAGCGGTCTTAGACCATTCTCGTATACATATATTCAAATATTATATATTTCGTCGTGTGTGACACTATCCGTGGAAAAACCAAGGTTATATAGCTCTTAGAATCGGCAAGTTGGTGTTTGTTTTCACTGGAGCACCAACTCAGCTGTGAAGCCTGTCGATTAGTCAGTTGGGAACGACCAAGCGAACTACGCCACGAGTGTAAAATTATAAAGACTATAATCTTTATAACAGAAGAATATCAATGATGTGATATGTACTAAATGAAGTACTTATAATTAATAAACCTAAACTAAGTTTTGGTGACATAAACTATGTATTATGATATAATAGTTGCCTGGAAGAGATCGCTCTCAGCGATAAGACCGCCCATTGTTATGCGTGTGTATATGCCCTCAGTGGCAGATTTACCCTAAGGCCACCCTAGGCCCGGGCCTAGGGCGGCCAGATTTGCGCTTAGTAGGGCAGTATATGGTGGATGCTGAGAAAGGGGCGGCTGATGGCTTGGGGCCTAGGGCGGCCGAGACTGCAAATCCGCCACTGTATGTCCTGTATTATAATTTTGTGTGGTGATCAATAAAGAGTTATCTATCTATCTATGTATTTGACGGCATAATCTGTATAATTTTTTTTATAACTAAAAGGTCTCCAAGACCTGAGTGGCACTTTATTAAATAGACAAAAGTTTACCCTGTAAATTATGTTTGAGGTAACTAGGGCAAATTTAATTAATAACAATGGTAGCAGGACTATGTACTTCATCAAAACACTTCGAACACATATACGGCTGATTAGGGCAAAGATTACAGAAAGTATTAATCAGATCAGTTTTATCTTGAGCAAAATCAAACCCATTTTTTTTCAAATTCGTTTTGAAGCATCGGCTACAAAACTTTAACTCAGACTTATCACTATCTTTCTTTGTTTTTAACGTGTGTTTATCCTTTTCTATGTTGTGAATTTCAATACTTTTTCTTGGCGATTTTCTCTGTTGCGTCTTCGTACTTTTCTCCTCTATGTGATACTGACTTAAAATTAACTGTCTGTAGTTAGCTATACCTCCTGTAATGATGGCAAAATATGTATTGTAAAGTTTTTCATAGCCATAACTAATTTTTTACAATTAATATTACAACTAATATAAGTATTTAAAAATTACATATCAAATCTTTACTAAACGAAAGCGTCTCTAAGACACTGGCTACATTGGCACGTTAAATGGCAATGACTGAACGGCACTTACCACACGCGCCGGTACAACATAAGAAGTATATAAAAAAACTAATTTGTTCTTATAATTTATTCTGTTTTGAATAACCAGTGAAACAAAGTCTTTAATTTTAGTATCAAATACACCACCGGCAAAATAGTATTGAAAGTTGATGTTGAATATAAAGAAAAGGAAGTGGGATTTGAGCACGTGTTCATTCGGAATTTCTTGGTGCGTTTCCTTAGTCGCCTCTTAGGGCACCAATGGGCGGTGGTGGAGCAGTCATATCTGCTGTCTCTCTGCTCTCAGCTGGAACCATCGCTGAAGGTATCAGGTTTTATCTTCTGGTATTTCGATTTTATGAGATATATCAACAGTGGAATGCTTACTTGGTTAGTTCCTCTGGTAAGCTTTTGTGTTTTGGATTTTGATAATAAAATTTATAATTCGTTTTAATAAAACTGAAAATTGTTCTGCCTGGAAATGTATAAGAGAAGCGTACTCGTTGGTCCTCGTGTGTGTGCTAAGGGTTTATTCTTGGTATGATCGCTTTTCTATATTTCTATATTGTACCCACGTTTTTAAGTTGATTGTCACCACACTGGTACTTTATAGTAAAACAACATTTTGTAAAAGGATTAGCTGGACGTTTCTCGTCTGTCTTGGCTTGGTAGATTCCCCTTGTTATACGACCGTGTTGTTGTTCCCCGTGTTATTTAATGGAATAAATACCTTTTGACTTTGTCTTTTGAATTTCTCCAGAAAACTTCTTCAGTCTGATGATTTATCATTCATAATTTTCCTGCCCCTATTCCACTTCATGTGGGGTCGGGACAACAGGTTTTCTCTCTCCACTTTCTTCTACCATCCGTCATCTCTGTATTCACTCCTTTCTTAACCATATCATCTGTCACAGAATCCACCCATCTTTTCTTTGACCTACCTCTACTCTTATATCCATGATTATACAAACTAAACTGTATACACTACTATATGTTTATAATTACAACTTATTTAAAAACTTTAAACTTTTATTAAACGCCCGCTAGAGGTCCTTATAATATTAGGCGGTGGATGGTTATGGCTGCCGATCTCATCAATATATATCTTATCCTTAGTGGTGAGTACTCGCGCTTGACACCTGTAGATAGACCTCTTGGAGCAGTACCACCTTGTTTCTCCATGCATTAGAGTAAAAGTATTCCCTTTATAGAAGAGCAAGTCTTTTCCACGTCGTGTCGGTACGAATTCTAGAAAACCTGGAGATCGACCATGGCATGTCAATCAAGAGTGTGAATAGCATTATGTTCTTTCGATATCATCATCATAATATATAATAATAAATAATCTAAATATATATAACTCAAAGGTGACTGACTGACTGACTGACATAGTGATCTATCAACGCAAAGCCCAAACCACTGGACGGATCGGGCTGAAATTTGGCATGCAGGTAGATGTTATGACGTAGGCATCCGCTACCCCAAGGGGATAAAATAGGGGATGAAAGTTTGTATGAAACTTTGTCAAATTTAAACCGATCGGGCTGAGACTTTACATGCATAAAGCTACTATGATTTTATCTCGAAAAAATAACGGTAACGGGAAAAAACTGCCACGCAGGCGAAGCTGCGAGCGGCCGCTAGTCATGAATAAGTCTACTGCCTGTGGACTTATTGCGGCATATAAGTCTTCCATAATTTGGGCAGGTTTATTGTAGTCACCAACACAGGTCATTTGGTGATCGCAGTGTTAGTGTTAACTCCATACATTGTTTATATGTTGCGACAACAACGCTGCGATCAACGGCTGAGTTTCTAGCTTTCGGTGGAAAACACTAACCACCAGTTCACTCTTGAAAATGACTATTTTTCCTATAAGAGTATAATTTTAATAAGGTTAGGCAAGCACGTATTAACGGTATGCCATTAATAATTAAATATTCTTTAAAACAAATGATTTATTATTATTACAAAACAAACATTTAACGTCATCACTTTAGAACTATTACTGATAGTTGTTGTATAGGCTTACAAACCTGATTTAAAAATATTATATAAAAAAGATATATTGTTTGAGTTGCCTGTCTTCCCTAATTTAATAGAAAACTATAAATAAATAAACATAAAAGATTACATAAATAAAGTAGAACGTTTTTATGTTTAACTGAAAACACATGAACAATCTTAAAGCTTTATTTTATTCATCATGAGCCTAAAGAGGTTCACCTACTGAACATAGGGCTCCGCATACGTTAGGAAGAACGATTTTGAACTCTTTACATACACCCGCTTATCGCGATCTTTACAACGTCGTCGTTCTGTGGTAAAAGCTTGTTTGTTTTGATTTTTTTTGTGTGTGATTTCTTATACTTTTTAAAATTAGCAACTAAAAACTGTGAGCTGTATGCTATGCTGTGAAATCTACTTAGGATAAGCCTATAAATATAATAGTACTATAAGTATAATAGAACAATTTATTTAAGTAGATTCCACCAACACAATACATCCACGTGATCGAGTGCGAGATTCATTGAGTGTTTTTTTATAATTATGCAACCTCATGTGGTACTGTAACCAAGCATCAAATTATTACAAAATAATCTTCTTTCCCAAATTACTTATGCGAAAATTTAAAAGTCTTTGTAAAACAGTTCGTCCGGCGAAGTACTACCACCGTATTTATTTTTGCCTCAAGTAGCGACGCTCGCATTGCTGTGTTCCTGATTTAAAGGGTGGTGCAAGTGTATCTATTGGCACATGAAACTTGGACGAAGTGCAATACTATGTAGGGCATGTTCGGTCAACACATACTGTGAGGCAGAAGTAGCCCCCATGACTTATATTCTTGTTCCCGCACGTTTCATCGTAAAAAAATATATTTAGCCCTAACTTTTTACATTCTTTTTGACCGGCACATCATGGTAATGCTTGCCCTCCATCGCCAGTATAAACTCGCCTCTGTTATCCATTATAACTTTCGCCTTGCAGCCATTTTTTCTTTGAGAGCAGTACCAAAGTCGCTTATACTTTTGTCGGTTCTGGGAAAATGTGTAACCTTGCAGTACAAGTAATTTGTTCTTGAACCCGGATGGTATGTAGTATGGCTCTGTAAGAAACATGTCAAGGTGAGAAAAAGTCGATACTTTATTGACATCAGTACAAGTCAGCGACAAAAGTAGGTATACTAACTATTTCAGTTATTCGATGCTCATTTTATCAAGGTTTATTAAAAGTGTTGGTAATTTCAACTTGCCGAAGATTTTTCAACTTTAAAGGTTAATCTGTTCTGTCATAAACTGTACCATAGCACCCACACTAGGACCAAATATTTACGAATGATACAATCTTCCGCTGCCGAACCTTAGTAACCCATTCCACAGGCAAGTTGTTGCCAGGCTGGCATGCCGAGCAGTGTAACTCAAAACGACAATATAAAACTTCGTTCGTCCTTTTCAAGTAGACCTGTTGGGTGTAGAATCTGTAGTATGACTCTGAATTACAATGATCGTCAAAATAACAGTGATTTACGATATTTATTGAACAGAGAATATTATAATTTACAAAAATAAAGTTGTATTTATACAAAAATTATGACAACAAAAAATATACATCAGTTCAGCTAAATGCTACAAATATTTACATCAAATGCAAATAATTATGTAATAACCTACCGATGAAGAAAATCCGATGTGGGAAATTTCATTTTTATATAACCTTTGTTAGTTTGTATCAGTTTTGGTGGAGTATGATTGTGAATTGAATTGATTATCTGGACATCTCCGTCAAATACCTTCAGTCGAGCTTGACAAGCCCACTTGATGCGACTAGAGCACTTCAAATACTTCTTCCTAGAGTCAGTAAAAGAATAGGTGTATCCTTCGTAGAGAACCAGTGTTCCCCCACTGACTAAGCTTATGGTTTGTATTGAATCTGTGAAAAAGATATAGATGAAATATCCCTTAAGTGCTCCATCAGCTATTATTGAACATTAGACCACCTCGATAATACAGAGGTTTGCAGCAGTCACCATGCTTTACAGGTGGATTGGTGAACGCATCTTAGATTTAAGCACGTCTCTATTTGCGATTTTTTGACAGTTTGCAATGAAAATCTATCAAAAATTCGTCACTTGAGACGTGCTTACATCTGGGTGCGTTTGATTGTTCTGGGGTAAGGCACGTTCCCTTAATCGCCTCAATTTAAGTGGTAGCTCGTACACTCATACCACAATATTTAAGTTTTTTTTTTCAAACAACTTTGTGATGGAACAAGCAGATGGATTAACCTGATGTTAAGTTGTTACCATCGCCTGTAACAAAGCATTGCGTCGTAGGTCATACTCGTTAGGCTGGTAAGTCTTATGTGAATAACAAGAACCAAGTTAATACTGTCATTTTTTTATTTGGTGTCGTGTTGTAATCATAGTATTTAATAATAATAATGCTGGAATTTTCAAGAATAAAATGGAATAAAATATTTATATAACTATTGCCCGTTCAAATAAAACGTTGCCTGTCAAATAAACTCCACTTCATTGGCCAGTGTAAAACATCACTATAACATTAGACGAAATAAACGCATAGGATAAAACGAAGACTTATCAGACAAGGAACGATTCTTAAATGAAATAAGATACACAAAACGTGTCACAGACTAGAAACCTTTTTCTCTCTTTCCTTCCTTTTTTTTCTCTTTTACTCTTTTCTGGCGAAAACAAAAACTCAGAAAAGATCACTTATATACGTATATACTTTCCAGTAGGAGAACGCATTAACTGAGGTGGGCTATGAGTATGGGTGACATTCGCGTATATAATGTAGCCAGCCTCTATCTTAACCTTAGCTTTGCATCCTGTCTTCTTCTTCGAACAGTAGTACAAACGATCTGAATTCATCCGAGCGAAGGTATACCCTTTGTATAGAAGTAACTTGTTTTTGAAACCACTATTGATGAATTTGTATTCTGAAAGATAATGTCCGTAATAAACAAGGGGAGATTGATATCGTCAGTGGAAAGGAAAAAATGCTAAAGCGCCAAAATGCTAGTTTAAAGTTATAACTTTAAACTTGATTTTCCACAAGTAGCATTTTGGCGCTTTAGCATTTTTTCCTTTCCTCTGACGATATGAGTTTTGATTTGTGGGGTACATTAGCTTGCACAGGTGCCTCTTAAACCTAACCTGCCAGTTTATGTTGTTTTATGTTAACTTATGTATTTCGAGTAAAAAAAATATACCTTTGTACCATTGTAAGGGACCGATCAGTTCAGACAAAAAAAAGTACTTATTTATTATTTCAAAAGTTTTTTTTAATCCATTAAAATAAAAAAAATTTGCAAAATATATTTAATATTTTTCTGAGATGCTTGATTTACAAGTAAATTTCTGGATTATGTATGTGCTTTCACATAATTACGCTTGCAGGTTACGATACTAACTACGATATTAACTTGATTGTAGGTACTGTAGGAGTTGCGTTCACATTTTTTAATAATGATACATAAAACTTATTTACAAATTTTCTAAAACTGTGTTTTCAGAAGCGGAATAAGGGTAATGTAATGCTTCAAATGTAGGCTTATGAGTATGATTAGTCAGGGCCAGAACGATCGTTCCCTCTATCATTCGAATCCTGGCTTTACAGCCTGTTTTTTTCTTGGAGCAGTACCAATGCCGATCGGTGTGTTGCCGAGCGAAGGTGTAACCTCCGTATAGAAGCAGCCTGTTCTTCTGACGTCCTGGGATAAAGGTGTAATCTAGAAAGTTAGAGATGGTTGATAACTTATATCTAGAAATTACAAACGAAACGTTTATTACGATATTTCTGTTTAGTATTTTAATTATTCGTTGTAAAATTTAAGTTTTATATAAATTGACTTTGAGTTTATATCATCTAATTGTTAAACTTGATCTCAAAGCCTACAAGCATTGAAACATGTCAATTACATCGGGCACATAAGACTTGACACCTGTATGCCTCAGGTTGATGGTAGCATTGACCTACGAGGTTATGCTTCGTTGGTGATGGTAACCACTTAAAGTCAGATGGACCATATGCTTGTTTCATCAGCTAGTAGTATAGACAACTCACAGCCTAAGCTACTGATCGTCGAGACTTAAAATGTTCAGAGTATATTCGACTTGGTTTGGTGCGTAGAGGTGTACTAAGAAAGGAATTCCTAAAATTTAGCCTCTAAGCGGTAGGTACAGTGGGGGTTGAAAATCTGATAAAAATCTCGTAAACGGTATCTGTATAGGTAGGTACCTATAATACCATAAAATCTACTCTCAAGTACTATCAATACTACCCAATGGGTAAATTTTAGTGGTAAGAGAAAAACTGGGAAATTATATAATATATATATTTTTTTGTATTATGTTTGTAACGTCAAAGAAATTTCAAATGTGTATTAGGTATACGACCGTTGCATAGTAATAATCCTCTTTTTGAAAGAGTTCGTCCGAAAGAACGACCACTTTAACTGTTTCTGTCGCCAAGCAGTGATGCACTGATGAGTTCTACCCTCTTACCATCATGTCTTATTGCGATTCCTAAACTGGATCGCTTTGTTTAGATTTGATGTCACAATATCAATCGTATCACGACGGAATAAATGTAATCGAATATGTCCAAACGGAATGATTAGGTATTCAACAAAATTCGCAACAAGACCGGATAAGGTGTTATTCAGAATTGGGTTATGTACAGGAATTGCTGAATTTATATTAACATGAATGTGTTTTAACTGGCAATGCATTTTTTTATGTAACCACTCAACATCAGGTTCAAACCATCTAATACTTTAAATCTCACTATTCGCCAAGTATGATAAGCCTTGAACTTATTTATTTTTGAATTCATTTTTAATAATATCAAAAATAAAATTCAACTATCAACTTTAATTTGAGACAACATTTGAACTCACTTGATAAAAGTTGTCTCAGATCTTTTAGGACCATTTTTCGTTATTTTACTTTAGAGTAAAACCCATTTATAATCACATACTTCGGAGGTTCATGATTATGCTCAGTAAAAGCATATTTGACCGTAGTCTTATCACTGGCGAGTCCAATCTTTGCTTTGCAGCCCTTCGATTTTTGCGAGCAGTAGAAGTGGCAAGGTCTGGTCGGTGAGAAAGTGTACTTGTCGAACATGAGAAGACGTTTATTGTTGACCAAAATAATAAACTTTACATCGTGCGTTTCTGCAATAGTGTTAAGTGTTTACTAAGATAACATTTTAAATTCAATGGATTATCGGAATTAATTGAGTGTTTATTCTTCATAGACACATACAAACCTTGGCGAACTAAACACATCTTGAACATTTTTATTGGACGGGTATTTCTCGCGGACTACCTTTTTATAGCCGAGCGTGTGAAAGAGCACACTGCTGCAGTCCAAAATCATTAGGTAACGAAATCTACTCTCCTAGTGAATCCAGGATCTAGGCCTTATCACTGATAGAACTACATGTTCTCAAGGTAAATCAAAGATAAGTAAACGGGACTGCCATAAAAGGCAGGACTGATATTAAGAGATACATAATTAATTTAAATCGTGAAGATGGATCAGACTTCATGGAAACTTCGTGGCGTTTTATAACGTTACTTAGATAATTAAGTTGTAGTGAAAATGTATACGCATAAACAAAATACATGAATCTAAATTACACATTGCATCCAATCCAATTCACATGTGCATATTTTAAACTAAAAGAGCCAAGTAGGTACAACTGAAATTGAAATATTTTATAGAGTAACATTACAATGGAAAACTTTAAATCGTTTTATTTATTTTTAATAAGCTTTGAATCTTTTTTTTTAATCATATTCACCTAGTTTTAAAACGGTTTTAAGTGATCTTTAAGATTTCAATGAATGCCTTTTCGACTTTTGATTTTGATTATTTATTAAGGTGAAACCATGTAGCCACCATTTATAAATACCATAAGAAGTATTATAAACGGAAGTCACTATGATAAATAAAATCTTGACATGCACATTTACTTTATTTATTCGAGATACAATAATTTTATTTTTAACTAGAACACCATTAGTTTTCATTACACATTTTTCCTTTAAATCTATTCGTAAATTTTTGAACAGATCTATCTAGTGCTATTTGTGATCTGAAAGAATAAACAACGCTACTGAAACAAAACTTATATATCCTCAAGTAAAAACTAAATTTGACACAAAATATATCGATTATAACTTCATTATTACGATGATACGTAATAATTGCGCGCATTGAGGTTGACCAGCCAATCAGATTACCTCGAATCGTCACATTACTGACCCTTAGATCTCTGTCTCTCTGTCGTACGAATTCAGTTTAAAGTTTTATATAATATCCATCACTTGACACTGCGTAAGAAGGCGGTTCGTGGTTATGCTCATTGTCAGCAAACGTGACCTGGCTGCGGTCTTTGTTAAGGTATATCCTTGCTTTGCAGCCCTTAGCTTTTTTAGAGCAGTAGAAGTGCTTCTGTCCCATTGGCGCGAAGGTAAACTTGTTGACCATCAGGAGGGTCTTTCCCGCGGAGATATTAATGAACTTAATTTCTACCGTTTCTGAAATGAGATAGAATAACATGACAAGGAACATTAAGCTATATGTGATGATGATGAAGTCGAAGCCAATTTCGGCAACTGGATTAGATAGACATATGAACTCTATTATCTTTACTTTGCAACCCTGTGGTTTTTGCGAATAATAGAAGTGGCGGGGTTTAGTCGATGAAGATGTACTTGTTGAACATGCGATCTTTTTTTTTTGGATGAGTAAATAAACGTCAAAAAAGTACATAGTGCATTTCTGCAATAAGGCTGTGTTATTGCAAAAACCCTAATTCCTGAATTCAATGGAATGTACTGGAACTAATCAAGAGGTTTCATATGGTTAATAACAAATTTATTTCTCTATTTATAATTATTAATATAAGTAGAGTAATATACATGTAAGCTACTGATAAACTAAGATATTAGCAGCTATTTGACATAGGTACACAAATATTCAGTAATCTAGAATCTGTTATATTTACGTGAACAGTATCGTCAATGTAATTATTTCATTTAGTCTTAAAAATTATTTTAGATTTAACAAAAAATCATTCATTGTATCTACATATTTGGAAAAGTACTATATAAAACTTTAAATCTCTCTTTTTCGTTTTTACACTCTCGTAACAGTAGTGAGTATTAGAAATAATGGTTCAGATCAACACTGTCAGCTACTCATAATATCGTAGAAAATTTTGTATGTGTTTATTCAGACTATAACTAAGCTAACTTTAACTTGTATAGCAAATGGGGAGTCCAATGCCACGGCCGCACTTGTCATCATCGTAGCCTCCATAGCCGTGGATAGGCCTTGGTGAGGTCTAGTAAATTTCTCCAACCTCAAGTCTTGCCTCCAGGCTTTTTCTTTCCAGTCTCCTCTTGTTGGTTTCAGGTCTTGCTCTATGCCGTCAAGTTACCAGCGTTAAAGTTTAACACGGGAGTTTCCGCCGTTAGGTTTGGCTCTAAGAAGACGTCATGATACTCTGAAGTTCTACATCTGCGCCGCATGTCGTTTTTTAACTCTTTACTTTAATATAATACCCCTGTGACATCACGTAGATAGGAGGCTCATGACTATGCGAATTGTAAGCGAAAGTGACAGTAGTCTGATCGTCATTCAGGAAGATCTTGGCTTTGCAGCCGAAAGATTTCTTTGAGCAGTAGAAGTGCTTAGTGGATGTTGGTGCGAAAGTATACTTGTTGACCATGAGGAGACGTTTCGTTGCCGAGGTTTTGATGAATTTGATGTCTGCAAGAATTTAAATAAGTTTGATTGTTTTAAATTTTAAATGTTACAAAAATAGTCACAGTTGGAAACTTTCACAAAGAGCTCTTCTATAAATACTGGCATACATTTGACACAACAACATCTAGCCCCACACTGAGCAAAGCTTGTAATATGAGAACCAGTTAAATTATGAACACAGATAAAGAAATATTTGTGTGATGAACGCAGATGTTTGTTCTGTTTTATATCGAATGTATGTATATTTAAAACAAAGTATTTGAGTATTCTATCAGTTATCTGGTTCCCAACGTACATGCTTTGCTTAGTTTGAGTAACACCCGCAGGGATCATTTTGTAACGTCTGAAATCTAGGTGAATCCAAGCGCCAATTCCTCGCGACCAAGCCTTAGAAGGACCGGCAAGAAACTTACGGCTAGGTTTCTCCCGTTATTTTTGTAAGACCTTTTACAGAATAATAATAATGTAAATAATTAACCTCCAGTGTGGTGCCAGCCTAACTTAAATAAGGTGAATGCACGACAGAAAACATGCTAAGGCAATCATACCAACAGCATAATATACAAGATAAGTTCAAAAGACAGCACAAAACAAAAATAAGGTTGTGCTAATAAGGTTATATAAGGATTATTGGAATAAATGAAGACGGTTTCTATAGTTGATGAATTTATTTCTCATAAAAAACTTCACAATTAAAAAATTAAATTAAAACTAAGTTACTTTTAACCTAAGCTAGTTAGCAGCATTTTTTGTATAAGCGGACACCATCTATCAATGCTAGAACAGATTGATAGTTGCAGACCACATTTTATTAACCTAGGCATTCTAACCTTGCCTTGCCTTTATATATTGAAAGTAGTTCAGTTTGTAAGGACCAACCTCCATCTTTTTGTACATTTTAAAATGAGGCGCAGAATTCAAAACTCCGATTGTCCTCTGAATAAATCTTCATAATAGCATATTATGCATTGCGCTAAAGCTTTATAACCAAAGAAGTTTTTAAATGTGAAGTTAAAAGCTTGCTTTTACAGAAGGCCTATTATAGTAGTATAGTATATTATAGTATTCAAGATTATTTGTGTGACGAATTTGATGACATTTCTTATTTTTTAATCATTTAATTCTTTGACATTAGTTTTGATATTTACGGATAGGTTCCTTCCTATGCTTGAAAATGTTTTAGATATTGCAAGCAGTATTTATCAACCATATATATTATTTTAATTTGACGTCTGTTTTGTGTAGGTACCCATTATCGCAATGAATAAAGGCTTTAAGTGAGCCTTAGTCTGGTCCAGTATGTTTATTTTATTCTGCGTTTTTTCCTTCGGCTTCTAGGTCTCGCTCTGTATCATCAAGTACTACCTAAGTTTGCCTATAAAAAAACGTCTCGATACTTTAGCGTGCTACGTCCGCCGCCGTACTGGAGTAATCTTAACGTGATACCCATTTGCCATCACGTAGACAGGAGGTTTATGGTTATGTCTGTTGTCAGTGAAAGTGGCAGCAGTTTGGGCATCGTTCAGGTAGATCCTGGCTTTGCAACCCTTACATTTCTGTGAGCAGTAGAAGTGCCTAGAAGTTGATTTTGCAAAAGTGTACTTATTGACCATGAGTAAACGTCTCGTTGCAGAGGTTTGGATGAATTTTATGTCTGTAAGAATCACAAAAAAGTTTTTTATATAAATTTTAGATAAATAGAGAAAATGCTAAACATTATCTAGAAATTTTTACCTCAATTATACCTGATAATTTTGGAAGGATGAATTAGGAAGGATGCGCAAAACTACTTTATCTGACCGGTTGTTAAATAATGTTTTTATTATTTCTCACAGCTTCTCATAAAAACCTATTTAAATAAATAAATAAATAAATATTTGTGGACATTTTTACACAACATCATCTAACCCCAAACTAAGCATCGCTTGTACTATGGAAACCAGATGACTGATAGAATACTTATATACTTTTTTTTTTTTTTGTAAATACTAACTTAGAATACATTATAACACCCAGACAGAGAACAAACATCTATGTTCATCACACAAATGTTTGCTCTCGGTGGGGATCGAACCCACGGCCTACAGCACAGAAGGCAGAGCTACTACTAACTGAGCTGAGAGGCCAGTCAAATATGTTTAAAATGAACAAACTGATTCTTATAAATTCTTTTAACCATATTTAATATCAACCTGTAACCACTAGTATAAAATGGTTCAGGCAATGTAACATGAAAGTGGTAAACTTTTAATCGCTTTATACAGTTTTCACGCAGATACGGTCTAGTAAACTTCTACAGCCTCCAGCCTTGAGTTTTTCTTGGGTTTTACGACGTCAAATCACCGTAATTTTAAACCTACCACGGGGTCTTTGACCGTCAGGTTGTTCTTTGAAACAATGTCTCGATAACCTGGCATCCCACATCTACGACCGTACTGTATTTAACTCTGGACCTTTATATAATATCCCTGTGACCTTACGTAGATAGGAGGCTCGTGGTTATGACTGTTGTCAGCAAAAGTGACCATGGTCTGATTATCGTTCAAATAAATCCTGGCTCTGCAGCCACTACTAGCTTTCTTTGAGCAGTAGAAGTGCTTGAGGGTTTTTGGCGCAAATGTATATTTGTTAACCATGAGGAGACGTTTCGTTGCAGAGGTTTTAATGAATTTTATATCTGTAAGAATTTGAAAAATAGTTTGAAATTATAAAAGTAATAGTATTCTTGTACCGTGTACTAGGTAAAAGACATCAGGGGACAATCTTGCCTGCGAGGCAATGCTGCCCCGTCATATATAAAATAAGTTAAAAATAAGATATGTTTTTATTAAATTATTAACAGCAATAAATAATACTTATTAGAGTTGGTTACCTACAAACAACTGAGGCAACATTGTACAACATTAACCTCACGGTTTGTTCTATTTTTTATTAAATCAAAAACAATTTTTAATTTACTAAATATTTTTTACACAATTTTATCTAAGCACAATGAAGCAATTTGATAGGCAGTCAATTAAAAAACGCTTCATTTATGGCTATTGCACTTGTTTAATACTTTAGTGGAATGGCGGTATTTGAACCTGGTCTACCGCTAAGCCAGTCGTCCAATATCTGACATCGGGCGGATATCAGGACCCATTCTGCCAATATCTGATAGCGAGCGTATATCGGTATTCATTCGTCCGATATCAGACTGTAACCCAATACCAGGTTGTAGTCCTGAATCAGATTGTATTCCTATATCAGACGGTTGGATAAGGTTATCTCTCTGTAGATCAGAAAAAGCTGGGAGTACATCTGATGAGCATGCTCTGACACGGTCCTTCTTGCGGGGGGTTTTATTGGCTATTAAGCCAGCTTCGCGAAGCCTACGCCGCAAACTAGCTGTTGATATCTTACTGGCTTTGGCCACGTCTGTCACTTTAAGGTTTTGGCAGTACGCTTGGAGTATTTGTTGGTCCTCGAAGGCGGTTGTTTTACGTGGCCGACCACAAGCCTTATGACTGCTGAGACTTCCTTCTTCTTTCCAACGACGGATCCATAAATAAACTGTATTTCTCTGAAAGCATTACATTATTTACTTTCTCTGTTTAGCATACATTATACTTAGTGTATTAAAACCACCCCCAAACACTTCGAGGTGTTAAAGTAGTATCCATTGATATGATTATCTATGGATGCAACCCTGAACGCCAAAAAAACTGCTATTCCATACATAAGTTACTACAATCTCTACTGCTTGGCTAAAATATATGGGAGCTGTTTTTTTGGCGCTGTGTTGGTTGGTCACAAAATTTAACCTTCGTTTGTTTTCTATGTAATGTTTTTGGACGTAGCTTCATAGAGTACCTACTCTACTGGATAAAATTACTTCCACAAACAACTGCAAAAATAATTTATTAAAATCTTCAGAATCCTAGAAACTGTCTTATAAAAAAGTGAACTTACAGAAACTCCCAATTCATCCGCTATTTCTGTAATTGGTCTATTGTCCTTATGCATTGCAACAATACGTTGCCTCAGGTGGCCGTCGATTCGATTGAACTTTGCAGTAACTGTAAAATAATTCGAGTATAAGTCAATCGAATAATAAAATGAGGAATTAATTGTTTTTAAAACACTAAAGGCTAGCGAAAATAGGATCGTGACGCGGCAAAGTATTACAAATATAACGTTGCATTACTTTCTTTATCTAATGGAAAAAGAGCCTAAATTACAACACTCAAAAACATGAGCTGGACAAACTGCTGGAAAAAGCAAACTGCTTAATAGTGTTTTTTAATAATATTTTGTCGAGAAGTCACTACTTACACTTATTAACACTTGTACCTATAGCGGGAAGTCGGTGTATAGAAAAGGCTAAACATCCTTCTTCCTAAAAAGGTATAGGAGAGGTCTACGTCTAGTGGACTTATACAGGGTGATGATGATATGGATCTACTTTAATTATAGTTAACTAAGGCAATAAATTATATTTATTTAACTTATAATAATCACAAGAACTTTCGTACTGTATGGATCTGAGCGTTGGGCAATGTTGGCAAATGTTGAGATGGATGTGTGACAAGGATGGATAACATAAGAATTATACTAGAGGAAGGGACGTAGCGCATGTGACGGACAAGTTGAAGAGTAATAGGTTAGTTACGGGCATGTCATGCGGAGGGAAGATAGTCATATAACCTGAAGAGTGTTATGTATAGATGTGGATGGTTATAAAAGCAGAGGTAGACCAAATAAAAGATGGATGGATTGTGTAAAAGATGATATAAGAAAGGAGTGAACACCAACCTTTTTTCTTCCACTTTCTTGAAGAAAGTGGAAGAAAAAAGACCTGTTGTGCAGACCCCATTTAGCGTCGGACAAGGGATGGAAAATTATATTTATATGTATAGCATCACGACTTAAATACACAAGCACGATAGATATCCCTTCAGATATCTTAGGTCCTAAGATATCGAGAATGTATGTAAATATATTCTCTCTAAATAAGAATTTCGAGTGCCTACTTTAAATAAATAAAATAAATAAATAAATAAATAATGCCGGACGATCCACACAGCATCATCTAGCCCCAAGCTAAGCAGAGCTTGTGTTATGGGTACTAGATGACTGATATACTTAATACAATATTATATTACATACATAGATATTTTTTATTATACATAGAAAATACCCAGAACACCCGGAATAAATATTTGCAGATCGTACAAACATTTATCCCAAGGCAGGAATCGAACCCGCAACCTCTGCGTCGCAGGCGGACATTCGCCCACCGCGCCACATCGGTCGTCACTTTGGCCTAAGACTTAGGACAAAGTAGGCACTCGAAATTCTTTGAGGATGTCTGATGGAGATAGTCAGAGGTACATCCAAATGCGCCATTTGTTACCTACCCACATTGTGCAATAGTTTGTATTCCATACGTACCTAGCTGCCAGCCCATCGCCGCTGCTAAAATACTAATTAATTTTCATACAGCATTTTCCTTCACCGTTTGAGAGCAATGGCGATTATATTTTTCTTATAATAATATCCATCACTACCTAATTTGTATCGTGGTGGACTATGGTTATGCTCATTCATTGCTAACGTCACTCTAGTTTGATCCTTAGTAAGGTGAATTTTCGCTTTACAGCCCGTTTTTTTCTTCGAGCAGTAAAAATTGCAATTGTTTACAGGTGAGAACGTGAACTTGTTGACCATAAGGAGTCGTTGGTTCTTGGAGGTTTGAATAAATCTTACGTCATCTGCTTTATCTGCAACCATGCATATTGTTCAATTGGTATTTTTAAATATTCCTGAACAAGTTGCTTTTAAGGGATAAGAAATAGATACCTATACCAAATAAGTGGCTCACAGATCTTTCTCAAAGCATACCAACCTGAAACATACAGGTGTACATCCTCAGGTATGCCTCAGGTTAAGCACCGATGACCTGTTTTTACTAATAAGGCCTGAGCTAAGAGTACCGCACCAATATTTCTTGTTGAAAACGTTGCAAATAGACCAAAAATAATTGAAATAACGTTTATTATTCAAAAAGATGACAGATGTAATAAATAGTTCACTATTATAATCAACTTAAACAAAATTAAGATAATTTAATAGAATAGAACACTATCGGTATGCTTGTAAGGCTGTTTTATGTTAAAATAATAATAATAATAAGTTTATTTATTTCCGTATCCAAAGTTACATTAAATCCAAAATTACATCAGGGTTGAGAACTTCTTTTAAGTAAAAAATACTTGTGACAGAAACCCCCTACATAGAAATTATCATTGTAATGTTTTCATCCCCTATATACCTAATAGAAACATTTTATACAAAGTCTATGACAGTTTTTCGAATACAAGCTATCACTGAGCAAAGTTTTATCCCGATAAGCTTAAATGTCTAGTCATCAAAATGAAGCAAACAAACACACATATGAATAACTCAGGCGACGGCGTGCTACAGATTCACGGTACACCTTGGTCGAAGCCGTGCCGTGCCGGTTCAGTGCCTTGAATTTGAACTCTATTTATATGAATGATGAGTTGTATCAAAACACGTCACTCACTGTCTGTGCTGTGGTAATATTTTACGAAGCCAATATTCAGCAATAACATCATAAATGTAAAGTTCAAATTGAATCGGTACAGGCCGACTGTGGCTCTGTGTATCGAGAATCTACCTTTATACTTTCAAATAGTAACCAGACTTCGTTGGAAGGTAATTAGGCGGGTCATGGTTATGATTATTATCTGCAAAAACCACCTCAGTCTCGGATTTTGACAGGAAGATCTTGGCCTTACAACCTTTTTGGATCTGTGAGCAATAGAAATATCTCTTTTGGTTCCTCCGGGCGAAGGTGTACTTGTTCACCATAAGCAAACTCTTGGTGGCAGAGAGGCTGATGAATCTAATATCATCTGCAAACGACATTTTATGTAATCATTTTATTTATCTTTACAATAATTTATTTTTATAGTTTTAAGCGGGACATACTTAACATTTTTGTATTGTAATTTGAGTTTATTAAATACATAGTATCTTTGTTTGCGTAAAGCTATTTTTAAACAAACTTCAACTCCAGTACATCTCTTTAGGGATTGAATTTCAGGAATTTCAGAAATTTCTTCAGGAATTTATTAAGTTTGGAATACGAAGTGCAAAGTGCCTAGAGTGAGACTGAACACAAAAATAGCTATGTGTAACGTGATTGTTACCCATTTCATGTCAGCAACTACTCGACTGCGCATAGCGTTGCTGGACAGTGTCTTACATCAAAAATTATCACCTGCCCAAATAAGTCAGTCTAGACAATTCTTATATATCTATTAAAATCTTATTTAGGAAACTTTTTTAAGGATTCCAAAACATAACGCCATTTTAAACACATTTTATTTACTAAAATAATACAATTGATTTAAATAACACAATGTAATGTATTTACCCATAGAAATAATTTAATTAACTCATTAAACTAACATGTCATTATGATGCCTGATTCAAAATGTTTTTATTAAAATATTAATATTTATCTTATAAATATATTTAGCAAGAAATTTATCCTTGATTTTAGTGGTCACATTCTCTTCTGATCTCAAAACCTTACATACAAAACCGTGGAATTAGGAAATTACGTATACTAATGTTATACTACTTTTCGGAATCCATCGTTCAGTACTACAAAGAGTAGGAGAGTAAAGTAGCATATAATATTGTCTATACCTCTTTTATGGAGACGGCAGGTTGAGAGTCAATGGTGCCTCGTGTCACGTTCATTTAGAGGTGGCATTTGGAAAATAGCAATGCCTCAGGGCCTAGCACAAATAATACATTTGTGTCGCAAACGTACCGACATCAGTTACATTGCACGAAAACTAAGAACACTATTCATTTGAGTAATGGATGTCGCGCATTGTAATCACACTAGCTTCACATCACATTGTGTCAAGTATTAGTTACTATAATAGTGCTGTTCGATTTCGATAAGGTTTTCACAGATGTGTGTAGAACGTTTTTATGATCATCCTGAATAGTTCTACTGGACATCGATTTAAAATAGCCTGTATAGAGATTTGCCGTAGTCTCCGCGCTTACCATAGCTGTATTATTAGTGTAATATTATCAAAAAATTATGCCACTCATCCCTTGGTGCGTTCTTAGAACAGGATCCTTCCATCACTTCCTATGGATACCGTAAGAAGCTAGTAAGGTAAACCACCAAGAGAGCAGAAGCATCTCTTCCTGAGTAGGTACAAGTGCCTTACACCAACACTGCGGTCACCAACCCGCGTGCCAAGCTATGTCCAACAGTGTACTTATTCAGACTGATGACGACTAATTATTACTTCAATCATTTACGTTTGCGTCACTGCAGTTTGAATTTCAAGTGGTCTACATCTTTCTACGGGGCCGTTTTGTACTCTTAGGGATTGGACAAGGTTTAGGTGGATGGTTATGTTCAGAGTTCATTTCAACAATGTTAAGTTTGTTGTTCAGCCAAACTTTAGCCTTGCATTTCGCACGCTTGATCGAGCACACCCAGGAGTTGTGCTGGCGGAAGCTGTACGTGTACCCGTTCAGAAGTATCAGCTGTCGTCCACGCCGCGACGGCACGAATTGAACTGTAAATAATACTGGTGTTTATTTCAAAACCTAGAGGTTGTTGACAAAATAAAATTATATACTTTTTAAACATTACTAATGTTAATAAGAAAGTGTAGAATATTCTTCGCAATTAAGACAAAGTGAGACGAATTACGCATTGTAGAGCAACATGATCTACGATGCTTGGATACTAGAACACAGCAAGCTACTTGGCGGCAGAAATAGGCATGATGGTAGCTCTTCCCTGGACGAGCTCTTCACTAAGAGCTCTAAAACTATTACTACCTGATGTTAGGTGGTAACCATTACTAATAAAACAAACCATTGCCTTGCAGGTCACGCACGTAAGTAACGATGTATTACACTGCGTCCATTAATTGAGGTATAGGGATGTTAAGATATCTTTTAAGATATATTTAGTGGGATAAGGACAGGAAGATGATGAAATGCCTTTTGATTTAAATTTTTTTATTCGTCTTAGATTATGGGTTGCGTACCAAATTTATTTTACTTTAGAAATATTATAGGACTCTACTTTGACTTTGCTCACACTTCGATAAAATACTAGTGTCAAATATGATACTACTGACATAGGTGACCGCTAATGTTAAGGTTATTGAAGCTATGAATTATTTTCTAAATAAAACCATATAGTTATTTCTATTTTCACCATACCTCATAGATGGTAATATTATTTACTTTAAAATAATTTACTTTCCCAAAAAATGGACTTGCCCATATTTTATAGTTGGGTTTCTTAAAGCTTCGTTTCGCTTTAAAAACCTACCTGGCAATTCAGTTATCTAGGTTATATGTATCTATTTCGAATTATCTATTTATTCCATTGTATAAGCTTTGCTTAGTTCGAGACAAGAGGGCACTGTGTGATATGTCCGCCAATATTGATTAATTTGACAACCAATCAGTTGTATGGCTTAGTGTTCAAAGCATTGCCATTATTAAAGCCGCAAAAAGAAAACAAATACAACCAGGCAATATTTAACCTACCTAGTTTATATTCTATAAAAACGACCATCCTGGCTTACAAATATTGTCTTAGAAGGGTGGTTGTGGTTTGTATCAGCCTCTATGATATTCCCAAGCTTGTCCAATCGTATTTTAGCGGTGCAATATCGCTTGGAGCAAGTCCACCTATAAGAGTTATCGGGAATATCCTTCGAGAAGGTGTAGTTTCCATAAAGAATCATTGGATGCCCTCGTTGAGACTTTATTATACGGTAGGATTTTTCTGTAAATTAATTATAATGTACAGCATGAAGCGTAGCGTAGTAACTCGGAAAAGCTAGCAACTATTTGTAAAATGTAGCTGATAAACATTGGATGAGAACAAAGATTCAGTGGCGCGTCTTAGGAGATACCTTCTTCTAGCGGTGGATGAACAAATTGATGATAAGCGATGATATTAAAAGAAAAAAAAAGGTTAGATAAGATAAGTGGCACGTCAAAACTTTGCTATAGCCAAACGAGCTCAGCCGTCGCGTCATCCCTCCTATGCGTCTTACGTGCGTGTGAGTCGTGATGTAGTGATCTAATATGAACTATCATCTCGTTTTTTCTATAAATTCATTGGGAGAAAATATTTAGAATTTCCCTTTTTTAAAGTGGGTTGAATGAAAAGAAAAAATATTTTAGAGTACCTAAGTAAAACAAATTTGAAATGTTTATTCCGGAAACAAATTACCAGCCTATATAGGTTTACAAAAAGTCGACGATGAAATCTTCAGACTTGCAGTTATGTAGGCACATATACATCGTACGTTCTACCTTTCTAATATTGATCAACCTGGGTGCTCTGAAGTTAACGCAAACAAACAGCCAAATGGGCCCAGTGAGAGAGAAGAACTGTATAGATGTGTTATTCTGAAACACTAGTAATCCGTTTGTTGCGTACCATAATATACATTACATACGGTTGACTTGTCAAGCACCGCTTTCTATCTCTTCTCTATCCCTATCTCTTCTCTACCACCTGTCCTTCTCTATCTTTAATACGTTTGAGTGCTCCGAAGTTAACGCACACACACAAACGAACTTCGTGAGATTAAAGAACTGTGTAGATATTATTTCCTTCATACGCGCACGTATTCTCCACTTTTGTCGACGTAGTACATTCTCGGCGCATGAGAGTGTAATCCCGAAACAGTAGTGATCCGCTCGTTATGTACCACTATGTGTACCTTACATGCGGGGTAACTTGTCGAGCACCGCCATTTTGAATCGGTCACACGCGAGTATGTGAAACCGTTGAACAGAATAAGCATTCCGCCTCTCTGAGATCGCACTATTTTATAGTCTGCAAACATAAGGTGTAGTTTTTATTACTGGTAGTAAAACATGTTTATTTACAACATGTAAGTACATGATCTTACATAAAATAAATATTCACTATTGTAAAAGTCTTTATCCTGATCGATTGACAAATAACCGATAACCGAACTGCCTAAACCGATAATCTACGACTTGAAACTTTCAGTGTATATTTGTGCGTAAAAAATTTTAGGAATGACTTTCACAGTACTCCCCACTATGAAGGGCAATCCTAAAATGTTACCTCTAAACGACTACAGCGGGTGTTGAAATTTCCGTGAAAATATCTTCACGCCACCTACCAGGTCTATTTTGTAACTGAGTAAGAAACAGAGTTCAAATCACCGACCACTGTCAGTTCGCCAAATGCTAGCAATGTTACTTTTTATCCAAGTTAAATAGAGTTAAGTTTTAAAATAATATGCATGTACAAAATAGCACACATATATTCTGGACCCACCTAAGATTCCCTAGGACGTACAAGCAATTATTAAGCAAATTGAGATATTTATGACGAAAAAATAGGCTAAATATCGTAAAAAACTTGTTGACTATATTTACTTACGTACGATGTTAATAACTATAATAGGTATTAAACAGAAATAACTTTATTATTATCATCAACATTAACACTTCATTATATGTACATGGTTAGTCTTATTACTAAGTTACGATCTTTGCCTAACTACTATTGAATGGACCATTTATAAAACGTTCAACATTTATAACAGAATGTAAGTTGGTGTAACTAACTTTGAAAAACTATTTTTTTTTTGACCATCTTCAATAAAAGAAGCGTCTCCTTTATTGAAGTTGATAGCTGTATTTTACTTTATGTATGTTACGCGATACCTTCAATGATTTTTTCTTTATAATAGTGCTTCATGGTTATTAATTTATGAGTACTTTATCTTACACGTGGTAGGCACTACTACTATTTAAAAAAATAAATTAATAATCCTGTCTGCTTTGCTAAACTTTCTTAGCGTCTTACCGAAGTTTCATGGCGTCACACCCATTAAACTCAATAAACTCATAGATCTCGCTATAAATATTTGTATTGTATACAAATAAAGACAGTAATTTACAATTTTATAATCTTTTTTATTGATCGACAGAGTGCAGCGATTGAATATCTGTGGCAACCTAGGCGATTTTGCTTCATATGTTCGTTATTATGTATGATTGTTCGAATCGAGCGTATCTTTCGAACCGTTGATCCGATCTGCATGTAATTTACTAGGTTAATAGGTTGTCGTTGAGAAGTATCTATATGATATGCTTTTATACATAAAGAAACGGACAACAGGTTACTAAGATTTGGCGTTTTAATGATTGATTTTACAAAGGATACTAAATTAACAACAAAAACATTTTTTTTTGGTTTGCCCCTTAAGGGAAATAAATATTTTGGTTCTATGTTTAGTATATAGTTCCTGAGATACGATCAAAATTAAAATTTGGTAAACCACTGTAACGTAAGCTCCGAGTTTCAATAACTTCTCAGTACACGAGGTCACCATCGCAAAGAATCGTGAGATCGAGTATTTAGAATATTATAAATATATTAATTATAGTTAATTATAGATTTTGATATATTAATTTATTGGTTTTTGTTACTGTTACCATTTATTGATAGAGGTATGATACGATATGGTATGATGATTGGTTACGTATATGCACTGGTTATAACAATTTCAAGAGCGTTTACCGAACGAAATTGGTGGAGAAAAACATCAATAACGGATATATTCGCCAGAACTAGATAACACCATACTTCTCCGGGGATGGCAGTGTTCATTATACAGCTTTACAATCTGGTAGTTTTGGTTTAATGCCACTTTGGCCTTACATTTATTTCTGACAGAGCAAATCCAAATAAATTTAGATTTTTGACGGAAAGTGAAACCATCTATCACAAGAAGATCCTTTCCTCTCATGGACTTCATTGTAGTATATCCGATATCTGCAATTTAATATACATAAGTAAACTATATATAAAAATAATAAGAGCAGACATCACAACACGCCATCTATACTTAAACTAAGCAAAGCTATAGAAACCAGAAAACTGATAAAATACTTACATTTTGTGAATACATATTTAGAATACATTATAATATTCAGACTGAACAATATTTGTCCTTTGTGAGGATCGAAGCAATAAGACAGAAAGCTCATTTGATAGTAGCAGCGCAGAAAGCAGGAGGTCTACTCTTAGAAACGATAAACGAAATTTCGTATTGTCGTTTAGAGATACACTACGCGGCATGTCAGGCAGCGACAACTTGACTGTGGAACAACTACCGATTATCCCCGAAGTACGAAACTTCATTTATCGTTTCTAAGATTAGACTGACTGAGCTACTATCAACTGAGTTGTGAGGACCGTCTTCTGTTGTTACTTATGTTTTAAAGTGTTATCATTGAAGTTTGCAAGGTATACATCTTCAGTCGTTTCATCTACTCTACCGATATGTATTGGTCCTAATACTTATCGAATAAGTTTAGCAACTAAAGTATACTTATCTACTTACTTCAACATTTTTCTCTTATTCATACTGGTCGTTGAACTACTAGCTAAAATAGCCGATGAATGTTGCTATATCTATTTGTCGAGCTATATCTGTTTATACAGCCACTTATAAATAAGTCCATAATAGTTTTGGGACCTTCATATAGGATGCTTTTAAAGAAGAGAGTCAAACAAAAGTTAACAAATTCTGACCTTACCGTTACCGCTTGGTATAAACGTATGTACAATACTGGGTACCTAACCGTAGATTCATTATTTTTTTATACCGCTTGCGGAACAAGTAGATAACCCCTTAATATTAAAAAATAACCATTACCTAAGCATTACATGCAGAAACGTACTACTGCATTGCTCTGCGTCCATCATGATATAATGTAAAGCCTCATGTGCCTGTATTTTCACTAGCACCAATTCAACCCGAAACAGCAACGCCGCTTGGCAGCTCAACCACTCAAGCCGTTCACAACAAGCCCTAAAACGACAGAACTTGGCCGTTAGGATTAGGATAAGATACACAAAGCTTTAATGCATACGAATGTATTCACCACTCGTAGTCATGATTATATTTGGTCTTGAATGAGAATGGTCGTTGCATAAACTGATGATACTGTTATCGTAGTCCAACATCAGTTTCGCTTTACACTTGGTTCGACTATCCCGCAAGGCGCACCTCCATATGTACCTATTTGCTGGGCTGTATTGGCGAAAAGTAAACCCGCCGACTACTATAAGATCATTTCCCATCACTGACTTCATCACCTTGTAATGAAAACCTGCAATGAGATAATTTATAAATATATCACAAAAAATCTGCCTACAGTATTTCTTTTGGGATTGAGTATGCCAACAATTTTATTTTCAATTAATAATTATAATTACAAATATACGCTAATGGAACAAGGAGATGACCCACCTGATGTTTAGTGGTTACCATCACCTATAAACAAAGCATTGCTTTTCAAGTCACGTTCGTTAGGGTCGTGCTATATGATACACTGCTTTGAGCACAAGGTTTACTTAGTTTTGGGGTAAGATGTGTGAAATGTCCCAAATGCCAGACAGGCATAATAATACCAAAATTAATTTATCGTTTCCCGAAGCCCAGGCAAGACATTGTTACCTGGCCGTACAGTTCTTAAAAAGTTAATTTATTGATTTTTGGTATAGACCACCGATAAAAAAATAACTTTTTTTTAAGTACCAAGTACCAAGAGTCTTTATTGATGACTGAGTCGGCATGACAAGAGTACCACGTCTGTTGTTTCATTTTTCTACACTAGCTTAATTTGACACCGCTAAAACTATAGCTGTCCTTGTTGTTAGAAACGGGATATTTACCATTTATCTATCTATCTATTTAGCCCATGTGCACCCACTGCTGGGTATAGGCCTCCTCTTTTAAACGCCATAATAATATAACATATTTACCATAATTTTTGAATATGATCGTAAAGTAATAAGTGTAATTTCCAATAAAAGGTTACGAAAGAGAGTAGACCGTTTTATCTGCCACGATTCGTTTAAGAACCAACAATTTTTTTTAATTTATTAACAGTTTAACAACAATAGTATTAATACAACTAATTAAATATCATCAATAAACCACTAAGGAGGAGCTAGGCACTTATTATATTATTAATATCAGGAAACAATCAACTTCAAAAATCATGGTAAATATCCCGTTTCAAACAAAAACATTGATTTTAAATAAAATTATCAAATAATATGTGATATGCCATCTGCCGACAAAAAGATTTGTCGTTTCGGGTGACAGTGCTCGTTGCTCAAACTGACTATCTTACTATTTTTGTCTAATTTCAGTCTCGCCTTGCATTTTCCTTGATGTGTAGAACAAATCCATAACCCGTATTGTGTGTACTGGCGAAATGTGTATCCGTCAATAAGTATCAGTGCTTTCCCTTTTCGTGATTTTACTATCTCATATTCCACACCTGAAAATAAAAAAGATAAATATTGACACATTAAAATAACGCCTTCTAACCCCAAACTAAGCAAAGCTACTATGGGAACCAATATTTTATATAGGTAATAGTAATAATAATGCTGGACAATCCACACAGCATCATCCAGCCCCAAGCTAAGCAGAGCTTGTGTTATGAGTACTAGATGACTGATATACACTGCATACATAGATATTTTTTATTAACATAGAAAATACCCAGAACACCCGGAATAAATATTTGCAGAAATTTGAAGAATCAAGAAAGAAAAGCTTTTTATTGACCACTTAACATCTCATCATGGTAGGTCATGTGTATGTTCATCAGTCATTTTTAAAATCAGTATAAGAAATATAAAAAGAAAAAGAAATAGCATCACGACCCATTTCGACCTCTTAGTACCAAGTACCTACTCGAGATTCTTCAAGGATGTCTAACGAGGGTTGTCAGAGGTATATACAGTACATTTGGTACATACCCACATTTTGCAGTTGGTTATATTCCATACGTGACAAGTTGCAAGCCCATCACCGCTGCCAGAATACTAACTGGTTTCCTCACGATGTTTTCCTTCACCGTTTGAGATGTCAGTGCTCTCAATTAATTTTAGAACGGAAAACCCATTGGTGCACGACTGTATTTGAACCTATGACCTTAGAATCAGAAGGCGAGGTCACTCCCACTAGACCACCCCGGTACTTTTCCTTTACCGGTATATTTAAGTTAATAAAAAAAAATATGTTGCAAGCACGAAACATGTTTATTCATAAACTTTACAGTAATAAAATTGCTACTAACTACTCCACTAAAAAGGTAGATAAATAGTAATATATTAGATCTAAATTTCCTTTAGCATTTTACATTAAAAATACATAACTTCAATAAACTACTAAAAGTTTAGAACACTTACTAAAAGGATTGTGTGAATTAATCCACATGAAACTATTTTTAAACAAACTTCAGCTCCCACTGTATCTACTTAGGGACTGAATTTCATTAATTATTTTTATTAGTACACACCTACGCACAGAAACAAATATAGCCTGAAAACTTCAAGTCTGTAATACCAGTGGTAGGCTGTACGTTGTCTATATGCCAGTCAGGATAAAGATTCTTATAATTGGTACAGGCAGATACAGATTTTATATGAATATGATGTTAAATACGTACATAACCAGAAGAGGTCATAATCATCTTCCGTTTTGGGTGACAGTGCTCATTACACACACTGACGATCCTATCATTTTTATCAAACTTTAACTTTGCCTTACAATTAGACATTCTAGTTGAACACCTCCACACGTTTTGTCCTTTGTCCTGAGAGAAGGTATACCCGTCAAGTTCAATTAAATTTTTACCTCGGATCGATCTTATTGTTGAGAATTTAAACTCTGAAAATAAATAATATTTTTTTTATAGGAAATCATGGAACAAACATCTGTTTGCTCCCACCTAATATTCAAAGGTTGTCTAGAAGAGATCGCTTTTTAGCGATAAGACTGCCCATTGTACATTATCTGCCGCTGTTGACTATTATTTTTGTTTTTTTTTCTTTATTCTCTAGCTTGTTAGGTGTATAATAAAGAATTTTCATTGATTCATTCACCTTTCGTTTTTATTGTACGTCAACAAAAATAAACAAATATTTATATATCAAAAAACAATACAAAAAATAAAATTTACACAATTATCCTTTCACCTTTGGCAGTCACAATAATATTTCTTCTTGGATGATTATGTATATTAAATAAGCGAACAATTCTGTTGTTATGCAGCTTCAACCTTGCTTTGCATTTGTTTTTCTGGTTCTTATTTGAGCAGACCCATATTTCCAATGCTTTATGACAGAAGGTATAATTGTCTACTACCAAAAGATTTTTACCATTACGAGACCTCGTGATGTCGTAATATATCTCTGAAAGATAAGATACTTTATTAGCGTTTCTGCAAAGTTCTCAGAGTATTTATGACTTATTTGACGACCGATGTGGCGCGGCAGGCGAATGTCCGCCTGCGACGCAGAGGTTGCGGGTTCGATTCCCGCCCTGGGATAAATGTTTGTACGATCTGCAAATATTTATTCCGGGTGTTCTGGTATTCATTAAAAAAATATCTATGCAAGTAATTTTATATTGTATTAAGGATAGTCATCTAGTACCCATAACACAAGCTCTGCTTAGCTTGGGGCTAGATGATGCTGTGTGGATCGTCCAGCATTATTATTATTTATTATTTCTTTACATTATAATACACTATTTAGATAAGTCACGTTTTTATGAGATTCAGATTTATACTTACAAATGTTTAGTTTCAGTTATTTTCATACTTCTATATAGAATTGAATTTCAAGAGTTCTTTTCTTAGTACTAAGGCAACCTTTCTTACGCACTAAGAAAAACTTACCCTTGAAATTTTAAGTCTCAAAGATCAGCCGTTTTGCCTATTGCCCGGTTCCTATATCTTACTAGCGTCCGTTAGAGAACTACAGGTTATTGTTACTGTAAAATTTGCCAATGAAATGAAACCGATTTACCTAATGATTCTACCTAGTACTTAGTGTAGTGTCTGAGATGACTCACTCGCTAACGGACGTTGGACCGAGCGGAGGCTCACGGGTGACGTGCGCTTAGATCAAGATGATCCCTGCGGATATTACTGAATATGTAAAATGATTTTTGACTTTGATACACATCGTAACCAGATTATTGATTTTTTCTGGATACCTAAGGCATCCTGTAGGGAGACCCTACACTTAGGTAGCTTTATTCCCGTAGCCAAAAGCATCGGACCTTCCTAGCCGCATCGTCGTGGAATCTACGTAAAAGTTTCTTGTCTTTATTTCAACTTGCCGTAATAAACGTCGATGATATATCATTCGTAGTAAATCTCATAACCCTCTTGTTAATATAAACAGATCAGCTTTCAGCGGCCAATATGAACAGAAAAAACTAAGAAAGTTTAATACCCTATTTTAGTTCTTTGATTTTTTCTTTTTGGTCCGAGTAAAAGTCCCGTGCGCGCACCAGCCTAAAGGCGTTTTTGTAGCATAAGGTTCTCCTTGCCCACCCTTAATGATTTGCTCCGTAAACATTAAATGGTAATGGTCATGTCCAATCAGTACTTCTGGTTTGCTTTCATATAAGGGCAGGACGTCCATACGACTGCATAAGTGTGGGTACCGCTCAACATCAGCTCTTGTCAACGTTTGGGATGGTAGCTCAAAACTATTTAAGATCCTGGCTCGGAGGGGGAAACTGTTTCCGTCTGCGTTGATGACACACTTGATAGTCTGCACCTCGCATTGTGAAGCACTAGATGTCCATGCACCCTTTGCTTTGATCTGCTTCTTAACGCCTTTCAGTCCAGTTTGTTTAGCGATGGCTGGAGAGATCAGGCTATATTCAGCGCCATCGTCGAGCATAGCATAAGTATTGATGGACGCTTTCGGTCCACGAACAGTCACTGGTAAAACTTTAAGGAGAATTACCTTCTTTTTCTTTTTAGATACTGAAAACATAGTTATAATTGAAAAACAAAAATTAGTATAAGTACCTTGCATAGAATTTATAGCATCACTTTATCGCTATATTTATAAACGGTATTTAAATTTAAATATTGTTTAAAGTTAGCTCTGTCACTGTTCGTCATTACCTATTGGTAAGAGATGGCAATAGCTGATGCATTGTTTATCTTTTGACAGATTTTTATAACGCTAATGGAATGAAAAACGGAAACTTAGGTCTGGTACCATTTGCATGGTACTTTTATTTATTTAAACATTGACACAGTACACTCAGCTGCACTAGCATGTGCACAATTCATAAATATCAAATTGGTATGACAGCGTTGCAATCAAAAAAAAAGTTCGTTGGTAATTTTTAACACAACATCATCTGATGACTACAATAAATAACATGGCAAATATACAAAAAATAAGTGAACTAATCGATTTCATAGTTTTGTATAAGAGTTTATTGTAATGCATTGATACAATTTTGAAAATAACGAATTGTATATACATACCTATTACCATATTCTAAAGCAGCTGACTGTATAATAGAGAATTGGTCTAAAATCTTAAATTTGAGAATGTATTTTAAGTTTACGTTGGTAGATCTGTCATTTCTTTGTTCTCACACCTGGTAGTTGAAGATGATAGTGATGAGAAAAACCAGATTGAATCTATCAAAGGTGAATACAACAGTGGTAGCTTAATTTGTAACAATGAAGTGTACTTAACTTAGTGCAGGTCCTCAATGTTTTTTATTTTTATATGACGTACAGATCGAACAAACCAACCAATGGTGGTATCACTTAATACCAAGTGGGTCATCTCCACCTGACGTTAAGTGGTCATACCATCACCGATCAGAAAGCCATAACCTTGAAGGTCACGTTAGGAACGAGTGAGAGCTACCTGCTATCGCTAATGATGCGCTAACCTGCGTTTATCACTCTGAGGTGACAAGCACATGAATTAAGCTTCATGTGCTTGTCATTTTACCAACAACGCAACTTGGCAGCAGAGAAGGGCATGGTAGGACCTCCATATGAGTACGAGCACTTCATAAGTGTACTACTAAAAACTACGTATCTTCTCTAAACTACTCAAATTTAAAGTCAAAAGGCATTTATTCTATGGAATTATTCTTAGAAATAGTCTTATAAATATGTGAATCTAATTGCCAGTTCCTCGCAACCAAGCCTAGAAGACCAGGCAAGAAACTAACTCCTACCGTTTTTTTTGGATGATCCACTACACAAAATAATTTTATATGAAGCTCCAGTGTGGTGACAATCCATCTTAGTACTACTATATACTACAACTGTACACTTATACACGAACAATTTTTCCATCTGATGTTATAACGGACTGCCTATTTGGATGGCAATGCTCGTTGAACAAACTGATGATCCTGTATTGTTCGTCCAGTTTCAATTTGGCCTTGCAGTTACTATTCTTTCTTGAACACCTCCAATACAAGTTTGAGTAGCGTTGAGTTTGACAAAATGTGTACCCATCCACCATTAAGAGATTTCTTCCTGCTTGTGATTTAATTACGTGATACTCTATTTCTGTGTCAGAGAATTTATTATTTGTATTATGTATATACTAGCGTCTAATAAGGTATTAACTCCTTAAAATTAGTTAAAGGCTTTATTTTATTTATTTTTAACCGATTGAACATTTATTCTATTAAAAATAATCTTCCATATTTCATCAGCTTTTTATTGGGTTAAACATTAACTCGTTTATGTCCATAAGGTTATCATTACTATATAACCGGGTCTTTATTTATTTATATACTTACTCTTTATTTACAACGAAAATTATAACTAATATAAGAGTTTTAGGACGTAGGAGGGTCCAACGCTTCGTCTTTCGGTTCGTGGACGCCATTCGAAAACCTTTATTCCCCAGCGGTTGTTGGTCCTCTAGCTATATGACCTGCCCACTGCCACTTCATTTACTTATAAAACAGTAGAAATATCTACAGACCGTTCCAAATGTCCTAAAGATAGCTCAACTGATCCAAATCAAAAATCGGAAGCGTTCCCAATAATTTTTATTAAATACGAATATAAGTATTTAATGTTGGCACATACATCAACCTCTTGGGGTGACAATGCTCATTGCACAAACTGACAATCTTATCGTCTTTGTCCATCCTCAACTTGGCTTTACAGTTGATGTTTCTTGTGGAGCAAGCCCACACAAAGCGAGACATTTGAGCGAATGTATATCCGTCTATCAGTATAACATCTTTCCCCTTTCGCGATTTTATCATGTTGTACTGATATCCTGGAAAGTATAAAGTATATAGTTCGCTTTTATATTTAAAAAGATTAATACAAGCGAAACTTCGCACGCATGAAGTTATGTTCATAGAAACTTCAACCCTCGCGGTACTTGTTTAGGGGTTGAATTTCAATTTTATTGCCGCCATAATACTAAAGCGCTAACAAACAAAAACTTTATTGCATAAAAAAAAATTGTATTGTGTTATATTGTATTCTATGTATGTATTTACAAACAAAACAAGTATGTATATAATTATTCTCTCAGTTATCTAGTTCCCATAGCTTTGCTTACTTCGGAAAAGATGACATTGTGTCAATTTTTAGTTATATTTACAAAAGTATTCTATCAGGTATCTAGTTCCCATTGTACAAGCATTGCTTAATTAACTTATAGCCCGGTCAATTTAGACATTCGAAGTTACATTAATTCCCACCAAGCTGAAAATCAGTATGATTGTTTAAAATATGATTAAAAATAAAATTTGAAAGTTCCCCATCTTTCCCCTGTATGGAAAATTTTTATGACACAAATATTATGACATTTACAACTTTTTGAATCGTTATATCTCAAAAACGGTGGCTTGTAAAAAAAAAAGGATTGATACATTTTTTGTAGATAATTTAATGATCTACAATTTTTGTCTTGGTATTTTTATGATAAAACTTACCGTTTTGGTGAAAATTGCGAAAAACTAATTTTTTGACCTTTGACCTTGAATAAAAAATGCTGGACAATCCACACAGCATCATCTAGCCCCAAGCTAAGCAGAGCTTGTGTTATGGGTACTAGATGACTGATATACTTAATACAATATATTACATACATAGATATTTTTATTATACATATAAAATACCCAGAATACCCGGAATAAATATTTGTAGATCGTACAAACATTTATTCCAAGGCGGGAATAGAACCCGCCACCTCCTGCGTCGCATGCGGACCTTCGCTCGCAGCAACACATCGGTCGTCGTATTTTAACAAAAAAAATCTGATACTTCTATTACATGGTTAAGTTTTAAAACACGCCATTTTGGTTATACCTACCTAAAAGAAGATTGTGTACCGGCCGATACCAGTAAAGTATTTTTTGTTGAAACGCAGTGGCAATGCAATAACTATAAAGCGATTGCTTTTAGCATCATACTACCTTTCTACTATACGTAACGATAAATGTTTGCAGTCTCTTTTTACTACATTCCCTTCTTCCGCATGATCCTCTTCCGTGCGTCTCTTGCGACATCTCTTACCTACCTTCTGATGAAACTGAATGTAGTATCTAAGAGAGCATCAAAATAGTTCAAACTTTTCTTTTTTTCTTATAAAAAATTCCATCATAAATACTTTTTTACATTGAATGCAATTTATGAAATAATAATAATAAATAAATATGGACAATAAACAAATATGCATGCGTGTCGTTATAACTACTAATATTAATTAAATACGTATATAAGTGTCTGTAGTAGGCATATAGATCATCTTTTTGGAATGACAGTGTTCGTTGCACAAGCTGACGATTTTGTAGTTGTCGTCTAACTTCAGTTTCGCTTTGCAGTTAGGGTTTCTGGTAGAGCACGGCCAGATGTAACGGGACATCTGGGCGAAGGTGTACCCGTCTATCACTATGAGAGCCTTCCCCATTTTAGACTTTGTCACTCTGTACCCATATTCTGTAAGATAAGTCATTTAATTAACAGATCTGATGCAATATGCTTATGATAATCAGATAACAGTGTAATAAATAAATAAGTAACTATAATACATTTGACACTATAGGAACCATGTAACTGATAGAATATGTTTTTTTTTGTGAAATATACATAAAATATAATATAACAACTTGGCACAGAACAAACATCTGAGTTCATTACACAAAGTTTTGTTCTCGGTAGGGATCGAACCCAAAACCCTACAGCGCAGAAGGCAGAGCTGCTACCAACTGAGCTGTGACGGCTGTCCATTTTCATAATAATGGTTTAATAGTATAATTGACTATATTTAGGGCTTTCTGTAATGCGTAACTTTTTAGAAGTGAGAGTAGTACAAAGTTTGGATACCAGACCTTTCATTAGTTACTAGGTAGGTAGATACTATTACCTAGATACTTAGTGTACTTTTCGTACCTCTTATAACCAAAAAATCTGCTAGGAAGTCGGAACATTCATTTTAAGCTTGTAATCGCAAGAAATAAAATATTTCCAATCTTTTTGTGCCCTTGAAATATATAGCTAACTACATAGAACCAAATGATTTTAGTTTTGATGTATTTATTACAAAACTTTAGGCTATATGATAATACATTTTTACTTTGCACTGAATAAGGCTAAGTATACTCGTTATAAACATAGCTTACAAAATAGGTGAAACATATTTAGGTGAACAAAATATGTGTCAAATCATTACCAATGTAAGCTACTTAACAACAATCAATCTTGTCTCTAATCAAGAATTACGCAGTCAGACGAAAAAGCAACCATATTCATCGCAGCGTGTTTTAATTAGGTTGCACCTAAATTACTTAATAATAATAATAAATAAATATTGGCAAACATTCATACAACGTCCATTTAACACCAAACGAAATGGGAGAACTAGAAAATATATTTATTAGGTAAATATATACTTAGAATAAAATATAATATCCATACAGAGAGCCAACGTCTATGTTTAACATACAAATGTTTCTTTCTGTTGGGGATCGAACCCACAATCAATTACGGGCTGTGTGGCCAGTCAATAACGATATTTTGAAGTATATTGTGAATGCAAAGAGCTTTTAAGGTTATGAACCATTTTAGATCTTAAAGAATCCTACAGTTTCCGTCCGGTTTCAATATTCTACGAACGTCCGTCAGTAGTACTACGAGTTGTTAACAGTCAGATAGACTCACCTTATAAGACAGTGTTAACTGTCGCTGTATCATTAGCGAATGAGATGAGCGCTTATCCGATAAGCAACGATTGTTAGCAAAACTAACGGACGTTTGTAAGGTACGTAAAGGACTATTTATTGACATTGCGGGTTTAAAATTATTTAACGTAAATGTATGTCTATGTCTAAACGAAATAACCTAGTGTTGGTTATGTTGGTACATAAAATTCTCACAGGCGAAAAGCAAAATGCTCTATATTGGGTCAAAATCATCCGATTTCTTGGCATGTTTTTTAGTAGGCGGGTGATATATATGCTCTCCTTTATATTTCACAATAAGTCCTTTGTGCAGCACAAATCTTGCTTTACACCGTTGCCCGTTATGCTTTCTAGAACAGACCCAGTATCTTCCTTTGTTAGGTCCCTTGCCTGTTGTGGTGAACATGTAACCCTCAACCAGAAGACAATCACAACCCTTTTGAGATTTAACGACCTCATATGGCACGAAGGGCTCTGAAACATCTAAATATATAACTCAAAGGTGACTGACTGACTGACTGACATAGTGATCTATCAACGCACAACCCAAACCACTGGACGGATCGGGCTGAAATTTGGCATGCAGGTAGATGTTAGGACGTAGGCATCCGCTAAGAAAGGATTTTGATTAATTCTACCCCCAAGGGGATAAAATAGGGGATGAAAGTTTGTATGAAACTTAATCAATTTTAAACAGATCGGGCTGAGACTTTGCATGCATAAAGCTACTATGATTTTATCCCGAAAAAATAACGGGAACGGGAAAAAACTGCCACGCAGGCGAAGCTGCGAGCGTCCGCTAGTTAGTTTTATAAATGTCTCTCATCACAAATTAATTTAAAAAAAAGACACGCACCAGTCTCGTGTCCTGATGACCATACAACATACCTACGTCGTCGTTTATGTCGTGGCTGACGATACTGACTGACTGTCATGGTACTGTGATACAATACGCATTTACTAATCATGCAAACATTTGTCTAGACGCCCCTAGCTACCGCTTGCCGCAGGACTTTTACGGACGTCCTACAAGATGAGCGAACACCACGATCCTCACGGCCACGAGTTGCTAACATGAATAAAACATATAGAAAAACAGATAAGCATTTACCAAAAAAATTAAAAAAACACTTTCTGCGTTACAAAAACAACAACAACAACTATCAACAAACTCAGATGTTATCGAGTGTCAATGACTTAAATCTAGAAATAATTAGCAGATCATGTTTCTTATTCAGTAGGTCTACTCTTAGAAACGATAAACGAAGTTTCATATTGTCATTTTGAGTTACACTACGCGGCATGCCAGGCAGCGTCAACTTGACTTTTGACGGCTACCGAGTTGCCACGCAGTATATTACAAAACGACAGTACGAAACTTCGTTTATCGTTTCTAAGAGTAGACGTACAGGACAGATTGATAAATCGCTCTGGCAATTTCAAATGATTAAATTTGACACCTGGACCCCACATCTACCGATGAGAAATCACCTCTAATAGCGTAGGTCTGCGAGGTTATCTTTTACGGTTGTAAAAGAATCGGTAATCTATTAGGTCATCATCATCATCATCAGCCTGTAGAAGTCCACTGCTGGGCATAGGCCTCCCCCACACGTTTCCAGGAAGAACGATTTTGAGCCCTCTCCATCCATCGACTTCCCGCGGTCCTAATAATGTCGTCAGTCCATCGGGTAGGAGGACGTCCTACGCTTCGTCTTCTCTATTAGGTATGAGTAGAATATCGAGGATCAGAGTGGAAGATTCGAAAACAGTCCCCTACTATACACAAGGCAGGTTTCTCTGAACAAGTCGCACAAACAAACATTGTCTTCTTGATACTGGTCCAAGGTTGAGAGCAAACTCGACAAGGTACAGCTTGAATAGATTTTTTTGCGTTGGGTGAGCGCTTTTCTAGGTAGTGATACAATTTCTCCGTAGCTTGAATACATGGGGATCTAGGGGCTGCAATACATACAATGTAGGTAGGTACCTGTTATTTTTACGTAACAGGAAATAGAACAGTGGAGATAACGAAGATCTATGTTGGTATACTTACTTCTACCTCTGTCTAACTATTATGCTACTACTATGCTGTAAGGGGCCTACAGCATTTCCAAAAGGATTGCCCAAGAACTCAAAGAAATATAACATTCAAGCTCTTTTATTACCACAACTTATTATTACATGTTCTTTTGCAACAATTATTAGCAAAATGTTACAAATTTTTATACTTCCATCACCGTTTGCCTTTATTGATATTATTTTATATCACTTTAACTATAACTGTTTTAACTATAACTATAACTGTTTTAGTGCTGATAAATAAGATGGGTAACAATAATAATAACTATACTACTACTATACTATACAACAAAAACAAAAAAATGAAAGAAACCATTCCCGTTGAATTCTACCACAGATTTCAGATATAGTTAAATCTCTTAGTACAGCTCCATAACATAAAAGGAAATGCTAGCGACATTTAAATAGGAGGATAAGCTTATCACAGCGTTCCGTCCCGGTAACGCTGTCGGAAATAGCCAGACGACAATGTAAGCATTTAAGTCCGTCCGAAAAAAAAACTTCTGCCGCCCAGTATCTCCCATTCTTTTTACAAACCTGATTCTTACTACTTATATACTTAGTTGGCAAGGATAAAATATAATAAAAGTAACTAAAATATGCAAACAAAAAAGTGTATGTAACATTTATACATAAGGAACCAATACCATGGAAAACTTAACACACTTATTTAATTAAGGTATAGTCGGCTGCATTAATATGTATAGATAACTTTCAAAATGTTTCACAACATTTGCATAAGCTCTTACACAAAAAAACTATTAGAAAGAACATGAATCATGAAGCCATTAATGAGTTCGCTTATTTTTTGAGTATATAGGTAACGCTGTGACTGTGACACCATTTCGTAAACTCAGGTACAGTTCAGATACTGATAATACAGATGTTTTACCTAGTGTGAGTATACAGTGTGTGATATAAAAAAATAAAAATAATGTTGGACAATCCACACAGCATCATCTAGCCCCAAGCTAAGCAGAGCTTGTGTTATGGGTACTAGATGACTGATATACTTAATACAATACAATAATACTTACATAGATATTTTTTATTATACATATATAATACCCAGAACACCCGGAATAAATATTTGCAGATCGTACAAACATTTATCCCAAGGCGGGAATCGAACCCGCAACCTCCTGCGTCGCAGGCGGACACTCGCCCGCCGCGCCACATCGGTCGTCGTCGATATGCGGTAATGTGGGTAAATTATATGTAAGCTTGTATTGTATTGTAAACTGCTATTGCGTTTAGCTGTAATAAATATTCTTTCATCTTTTTTTTCATTTTCAAACTACGCGTGTAAATCTTAGTAAATACTGTTTTCTAAAAGGGTAAGTTTTTATAGGTATAAGTTTGTAAGAAACTGTGCAGAATGAATACTTTTAAGAAGATACCTTAACATACGGCCCCAAATCTGTCTTAATATACTTTGGTGGGGGATGGTCATGATGAACACACTCGTGAGCATTGATGATTCTATTGTTTTTATCCATCTTAACGCGAACCTTGCAACCGATTTCTTTCTTTGAGCAGTAGTAGGAATAGGCACTCTGCTTCGAGAAGGTATAGCCTTGGAACATAAGAAGAGGGCGACAGCGGCCAGAATCGATGAATTTGTAGTCGAAACCTGCTGAAATATGAATTTAAAATATAAATTATTTTAAATAAGAAAATAAAAATAATATACCCTCTCAGAATAAGAGCACCGGTGAGCTAGTGGGATGTACGTGTTCAGTACCAGTAAGCTCTCAAATTGTGAGGGATATATCGTGAGGAAACTTAGTGTAACGTATTCTAGCAGCGGTGATGGTCTTGCAACCTGTCACTTATGAAATACCAACTACTTCAAAATATAGGTATGTACCAAATACAATTTTTAGTCGTACCTCTGACTACCCTCTTAGACATTCGACGACGATACACAGTTTTTTTTTATAAACTTCACAACTTAAACTTCTCCAAACAGACACTCCAAGTGCAAAATATGGATTTGTTTTGATATATGAAATAAAAACACACGATTTATTAAATAACATTTATATTTTATGAATATATTAATAATTAAACGACTAGACTAGCTAATCTAAGATATTTTTATAACCTAATTAAAGTTATAAACAGTTAATTGATCAAGAGAGCGAAGCGATGCAGGGTTTTAATGAGGATAAAAAACACTTTTGTTAACAAAAATATGAAGTTGATGTCAAATGAAAGTGCTTAGTTCATACATTCCATTATTCAAGTTATAGTTTCTGAGATACAATGAAAACCGTAAATTAGTAAAGCACTATAACGTGAGCTCTACTATAACGTATCTGTTTGAATTAGTATGACTTCATTGTCTAGCATAATACATCAATTACCAAATAATTTTAATAACAAAACTTTTCGGGTCTAAAAAAATTTACACTGCAAAAAAAAATTGATTTTGGTTTCCTACGCTGTGTCTTACGGTGCCTACTTTAATACATTTCTTTGTTGATATTTTTGACCGTATTTGTACCAAAAACACAACTAGATGGTGCCGCTAGTTTTGCACTAATCCTAGTAGATCGCGCTTTCTTTGCGTTTTGCAAACAATATTTTTCCTGCATTAAAAATCAATTCTGTTTACATTGCATCTATTGTAGATATTTGTACAAGATCAGGGGCAACTTTTTTCTTGTACACCCCCCCCCCCCCCCCTCCCCATTTACGGGACGCTGTAATACCTGGGACACGGTTTTAGATAAAATAGGCTAACCCAGCATATCCGCATAGCTTAGCCGGCCTAATCCACATGAAAGACATGGTCAATTACGTGACGAGCTTTCTAACACGAGCCATGGTGTTTTTCTTGCATTAAACCGAAATTTTTTGAACATCTGATCTCAGATTCAATCGCAAATGCCTTTCTAGTTCAGTTCGGGGTAAACTATTAGTACGTATAGTTATACTGAACTTTTAATAGAGATCAGTAGAGTCGATTGTGTTTAAAAGTTTATCAGAAATGTTTATAACTTTTGTGATATTTTAGCATCACGAGACTGGGCATATTGATTTGAGAAAAATCTAATTTAGCCAGAATCTAACTTTCTGGCAGAGAATGAAAAGAGAAAACTGCGCATACCGTTGTGAACATAACCAATATAATATTGAATACAACCTAGCCACAATGTAGGCAAATGAGTAATTTCTAAATTATTTGACATTAATCTTATAATACAACCTAGCCACAATGTAGGCAAATGAGTAATTTCTTAATTATTTGACATTAATCTTATAATAGTGTTTTAATTAACACGTCTTAAAAACTAATTATATCTATATTAAGAACCTACTAACAACACTTGAAAATCAGCAGCTCAATTCAATATACCTATTTATAATTTATAATCTAACGTTATTACATCAGATTTTAATTAGAATGCGTTCCGCCATTATTTTCCTTAAAGCGGCGCGGACTGAAATGTAAACTAAATTTCCTTTAATTCGTATCTAAATAATTATCTAATAAATAATGTTAGACAATCCACACAGCATCATCTAGCCCCAAGTTAAATAGAGCTTGTGTTAGGGATACTAGATGACTGATATACTTAACACAATATATTACATACATAGATATTTTTTATTATAAGTACATAGTAAATACCCAGAAAACCCGGAATAAATATTTGTAGATCGTACAAACATTAATCCCAAAGCGGGAATCAAACCCGCAACCTCCTGCGTCGCAGGCGGACACTCGCCCGCCGTACCACATTGGTCGTCAGAAAAACATCTTGATAAGTATTTTATACAAATAAAAAGAAATAGTCAGACTCGGACGAAGTGGAGGGCATTTCCGCTAGTTTTAAATAATCATGTTTTCACATGTGCACTAGTACTAGTATAGAGTGTCAACTTTAGCATATATTTCATACAAACGTATTCGTAACATAATAGCCGATCTCGGGAAGCAATAAAGGGGAAGACACTGGTTTACCAAAATAAAGAAAACATCGTGACGAACGTTTTTTTATACAACTTGCTGATGGAACAAGCAGATGATCCACCTAATATTAAGTAGTTAGCCGCCTATAACAAAGTATTGCCTCGTAGGTCACGCTCGTTAAGAACGTGCCCTACAATGCACTGCTCAGAGCTCATCAACCTGAGGTATACAGGTGTTAAGCCTCATGTGCCTGTAATTTCACCGGCACCCACACCTTCCGGAGCACCGCAAGCTGCTTGGCGATAGAAATAGGCATTGTGGTAGTACTTCCCCGGACGAACCCTTCGTAAACGTAATAGGATTTAAACCTTTCTATAACCATTTGCTGTTCTAACGTAATTCGGTGGGAAATGGTTGTGAGTTTCCTCTGCTCTAACCAGAAAGCCATCATGATTCAATTTGACCTTTGCTTTGCATCCTGACCTTTGTTTCGAGCAATAATAGTTTCTGTACATTTTCGTTGGCTGTCCTTGCCAGTAGGTGAACCTGTTCATCATCAGTAGTAACTTCTCTCTCGGCGTGGTGATAAACTGGTAGACTGAAATTTTATAAAGCAATTAACAATAATATATGGACTAAAGTTTTATGAAAAACCCGGGTATTTGTCGCTTATCTCCTTTTTTATTGCCATAATCAAAACGCCAGGAAAATAAATAAAAAGGTAAAACGCGACAGATACCCGTGTCATAAGTACTGTGTTCTGATAGCGCAAGCTAAACAGATTGAAAACAGAAATTTCCTATCGTTTCCTGTAAAAGCGGGATTAATGCATGGACATAACTGGATGCGAGCAAAACCGCCCAGAATTCCACCATAGTAAAATAGAAATGTGTGATTACTAAGTTTATTAAACAAGTACATATTTACTACATTTTTAATTATAATTCTTAAAATCACTAAACAGTTGTAAAAATAACATCATCAGTTGTAATAATCAGGTGTCGGAACATATTTTTAAAATTTTATTATTATATTTATTACTAGCTAACCCGTACCCACTTCTTTGGGTGGTAAAAATTTTTATTTTTATTTTCCGGGTTAATATATAACCTATAACACTCCCAAATAACGTGGCTTTCTATTGGTATAAGAATTTTCAAAATCGGTTCAGTAGATCCAGAGATTACCCCTACAACCTCACAAACTTTACTTTTTTATAATATTAGTTTAAAGTCAAATATAAAAGGGGGAAAGAGTTATACTATATTACTATAATAAGTACTATGTATATTACTCATAATGCTGCCGCCTTACGACCATAAACGCTAAATGGTGTTTGCCTTTTAAATGTCTCAGCATATTCCCGCGCAGTTCCCTCATACATATCCGGCATTTCACCAGGGGATCTCCCAGGTCTTCAAAATAATTCCAAAGCAAGCTTCTTCTATGAGTCCCTAAAAAATATTACCAGTATTTTTAAAATATATCCTAATAAATATGGGGTTATCCATTATTATACATAGCTGCAAAAACTGATACCTAACTTAAGGGAAGTAAATATACCCTACTACTAATAAACTCGGCGTAGCGTTGGAATAGTTACACCGTGTTTTGTGTGGTTTCAAATTAGATCGAAATAGACAAAATAATGTAACTATTTCGAAGTTACGTCGAGTTTATTAGTAGTCTTATAAAACCAACCTTATCATATAGTACCTATAGGAAGAATAGAGCTAAAAAAGATTGCAAAAAAACATTAATTCACTCGCTAATCATTGGTATCTTAAAAGTCTACAACAGGTAGACAGGAGTCATTTTAGGTGGAAAGTATCAACCTAATTAATAATGGAAATCCTCATCTATTCGGACAACGCTTTAATTTTTTTTTTTACTCGCTGATGGAACAAGCAGATGGCCCGCCTGATGTTAAGTGGTTACCTATTACCTATAACAGAGCATTGCCTCGCAAGACACACTCGGTAACGTGCCTTACGATGCACTACTCTGCGTCCATCAACCTCAGGCATACATGTGTTAAGTCTCGTGTGCCTGTAATTACACCCGCCGCACCCACACCCTTCAAACCGGAACACAGCAAGCTTTTTGGCGGCAGAAATAAGCATGGTGGTGGTAGTACTTCCCCGGACGAGCCCTTCACTATGAGCTCTACTACTACTAAAAATATTTGTATAATAAATATGATCGAATTTTACTTAAAGTACGAGTAAGTGCATTGAAATTGTTACATAAGTACACACATTGTTAATTAAACAAATGAATTAAAATAATTACACTTAGTAGCTAACGTTACACTTATTACTGTATTAGCACACTACACTATTACACACTACACTTACCTACCTACTGACTAAGTATACAAATCACTATATATTTTCACAACTCATAATTTATATTTACTGCCTGGTTTACAAGATGGGAATCAAAAGTAATACTGACAGATCAACCAAGCATAACACATAATGACTTAATACTAAAATACATAAGCGCTAATAATCTATAGCGCTATTCTATAATGTGGTTTTTGTGAGAGATGGCAACACACTTATCGGCCATTTTAGCTGATCATCAACCAAAAATATTACGACCATTATTTTGCAAAACATAAAGCTTTAGCCACACGTAAGCTTAGAGCGAGCGGCACCGTAAACCTGATAATATGCATATTTGCAATGCTGTTCGTCCCACCTACGCGACCGCAATGTCGGCACAAATTGAGGTAGAGTCTGCTGCGTCTGTATCTAGACTTAATCCATGTAAGCAAACAGTAATTGAACATTCGGTTACTTAAATCTTTATGTAACCTCTTTCAGTTCTTATATAATTTGGTGGTACATGCTGGTGGGATTCGTCTGCATGTACTATAGCGCCATCATTATTCAATTTGACTTTTGCTTTGCAACCAAAACTTTGTTTCGAGCAATAGTAGTTTCTGTATTTCTTCGTTCGTTGTCCTTGCCAATACGTGTAATTGTTCATCATTAGCAGCAATCTATCCTTTGGCGTAGTTATAAATTGGTAGGCTGTAAATTTGTATTAGTAAGTAACAAGAGTTTTTTTTTCTTAAGAGGCCGGCAAGGGATATTTCTAATTCACCATATAAATTATTATTTAAATAAATAAATACTTGCCGGCATTTTCACACAACATCATCTATCGAGCTCCAAACTAAGCATAGCTGGGAAATTTTATCTTCTTATCTAAATGTAATAATTAATAATTGTCCTGTGTTTTGAAAATAAAGAATTTATTATTTACTATTTATTTATTATTAAACCAGATGACTGATAGAATACGTAAATACGTTTCTTTATAAATACATACTTAGACTACAATACAACAGTAGAATTAGTTTATGAAGATGTCTTTTTTTCGAATGCAATGAAATATTCCTATTATAAATCAATATAAGTTTTGCCACGAAACCTAGATCTTAAAAACTTACGGATTTCTCTTATGAATAAATTTTTAAGATCCTAAGTAAAATAAAGCGTACCATACGCTTCCTACAAAAGATTATTAGCATACAACAGAAAAGAAAAATAATAAATGAAAAATATGTACTTTATTGTACTTACACCAGACACTAGCAACACGAAAATAAAATAAAATAATGAAAAGTCAGTATAAAATACTTAATTATAAAATACCTAAATGTTTGATGAACATTTTATATATTGACCATTAGGTAATTGGATATACTTTGGCGGAGCACGGGTACTTTTGCGCCTAGTACCTATAGGTGAGTTTCCTGAACGTGCCCGTTGTGTACGTTTACCCGACGGAATAATTTCATTAATATCGATTTCTGTAACTGTTATACTGCGTGGATTATTGTTACTTGCAAAGATCTTTGGATGCATAATTCGAAAATGTCTTCTCATATTACCGAAGTATACAGATGGAAGTTTTAAAACTTGTTTACACAAATCACATTTGTGCCTCGTACCAATTGCTGATGTATATTTAAACACCCATGATTCTTTTAAGGAGCTTTTTGGCCTAAATTTGTATCCTGAAATCAAATTTAAATATTATTACCATCTAGTCACCCATAACACAAGCTCTGCTTAGCTTGGGGCTAGATGATGCTGTATGGATTGTCCAGCATTATTATTATTACTATTATTAATTTGATAATACTTTTAGCCTTACCTTCTTTTTTATTTCTAATCGATGTTTCATCATCATCATCAGTATCTGAATGTAACAGCCGATTGTTTTCTTTTGCGTATATATATGGATGCTTGGCTTGAAAGTGTGCAGCCGTATCAGTAATACAACCGATTGGTAAACTTAAAACTTTTTTACACATATTACATCGGTGATTCTGGACACCAATTCTAGTCATATAATTTTTTATCCACCCGCTATTCTTATTTAATTTTGAACAGGAAGCTGGTGGTCCTGAAAATATTTTATTTATTACTGTTAAACAAAAAACTTTTCTTTTCATACTTAACATATTAACCCGACAACCCGACTTGACCTAACCGCCTGGAAATATGGAGATTGGAACAAGATGGAATACGCTTGCCCAGCGGAATATCTGCATGTGAAATACCTGTACCATCCTCTCAAGGAAATACACATTAGTATAATATGTATAATCAAAGTAATAAAGTAAACAGGCCTTTGTATATAATAGATGATTTATACTCCGTCAGAGGCCATTTTGTTCACTCATACCCCCCTTTACGGGACGAAGTAGGCATTCCCAGCACCTATACCATCGTCACAACTAAATCGGCTTAATCCACAGGAAAGACATGGTCAATACGAGAAGGTTACCTACGAGGCAATCAATGCTTTGGTATGGGTGATGGTAACCACTTAACATCAGGTGGGCCATCTGCTTGTTCCATCAACAAGTTGTATAAAAAAAAAAGGTGAAGGAAAACATCGTCACATTAAACACTTACAGCGTTTGTATGGACAACGTACCGACTTGTTTAACCTTAAGGTATAAACCTTATCTATGTATTGAATTGGTACTATCAGGGTTTTTCTTTAAACTTTCGCGACCAGTGCACATATATTGAACACTTCTTAAACATATATGTATATTTAATACGCGATAAACCCGTGTAATTTAAGTGTTCAATATGTTTCAAGGTTTTACAACGTAAATTTGTGCTCATATTCGGCTATAGAAAAAAAAAAATATTTATGGGCGTATAGACAGATACACTTTATTGTACACAAAAGTATAGCTTATGATATCTAGATTTAAAATACACGTATATATTGTTAATCTAAAATTTGTTGCCTGATATTACAAACAATTGAAATGACTGAATTTGCATGCATTATAATATTAAACATGCATATTATGTTTTATTAATGGATATTTTAACACAACATCATCTAGCTAACCCCAATCAAAGGAAAGCTTGTTCTATGGTAACCAGATACCATAGAATACTTTTATACGTATCTTTTTCTCAATACAAACTTAGAATAGAATACAATATAACACCCTGAAACAGAACAAAAATCGCACGAAATTACATTAATTTAATTTGATTACATTAAGGTATACAAATACAAATATTTTATTTATAAGACTTGATTGATTTTGCAACAATACTTTGACTGATGGCCCTCCCTTAAGGACATCATCATCATCATCATTGGCCTTCAGCATCTATTCCAGATGATTTAGGACAAGGAAAGGACAAGCCTGTCAATATTACCATGCCGCTTACCAAGTACCAAGAAGTAAGTAAGTACTTGTATGTTTATACATTAGATAGATAGATAGATAACACTTTATTGTATACAAGGATACATTATACATCTAGGCGTAAACGAATAAAGTACAATATGCGGCCTTATCGCTGAAAGCGATTTCTTCCAGGCAACCTTAGCACGGAAAGTAATTGGATATAACAGTAATGAACGACGGTGCACAAGTGTGGTAAATAGAAATGCTTACGTAAGAAGATAAACTAACAATAATAATCCTAACTAAACTAAATGAAATTCCTAATCCTACTAATATTATAAATGCGAAAGTTTGGATGGATGGATGCATGGATAGATGTTTGTTCCTCTTTCACGCTCTAACCAGTGGACCGATTTTGATAAAATTTGGAATAAATATAGATTGTAATCTGGAATAGGACATAGGCTACTTTTTATCCCGAAAAAATAACGGGAACGGGAAAAACTGCCACGCGGACGAAGCTGCGAGTGGCCTCTAGTACTTATATAAAAGTGTACTTCGGTACTTGCCTTATGGGTATGAATAAAAAATTTGCATGTTGGTGTGTTTATAGTTTTATATACTGGCCATTCGCAGTTATCAAGTACCGCGGCGGCGCATGGGTATGATTACTATCGACTTTTACTACTTTTCCATTATTATCTAGTTTAACTTTTGCTTTACATGTACTATGTTTAGAACAGTAATAGTTCCCAGAGTTTCCATTTTTATTGTACGTGTAGTCGTTCATCATCAACAATTTTTTGCCTTTTTTCGACGCAATAAACACATATCCTGCAAAATATATAGTTTTATTAGAAACATACATTCGTGGGGAAACCAGTTTAGCTACCAGTGGCGGTGGGCAGTCGTTCTATGTCTAGGTATGTCTTAATGTGCGTATGTGCATTATATTTCCACGTAAGTACCTCTATACCTTATACCGGTATACTTACTGACGCATCCTTGAACATTCATGGTAGGTACGTAGTGACTGTTTAGTTTAAGACACTGTTTTTTTTTTTAAATTACAACTAACCATGTGCCAAATTTAATATTTATACGTTGCTCTGACCACCTCACAGCTGCTGTATTTTATTGCAATATTACTTCTACGACTGGTTATAAGTACCTTATAAGCTTTATATCGGTAAAATAAAAAAATCTATTGGTCCTTCGATCAATGATACCCCTAGATGACGGGTCACATACAAAATCATAGCTAAAAGCTGTCTGCGTGGATATATATTTAGCTACATTTGTTTACTAACGAAGTTAGAAAAAAATTATAAACAGTTTTAATTACAACCATGTTACTTAGTAAATAATGTCACTAATTGTCTAAACAAAATAAGAGCTCACTTTACAAGTGAGCTCTTATTTACCGGAGGCAGGTACCATTGATCGAAACTTTTATCGGTCTAAAACTGACTAAATTCTGTGACTAAAGGTAACATTTAATTTACATCTTTAGTATTATTATGCCAAACCTAGATTTATCTGTCAGCTTTTCGAACTCATCTTGTTCTACAAATACCAGTTTTCTTGACATCCTGTTTCTGTTAGGTCACTATTAACTTTATTAGTTTTACAAATAAAATAAAGTAACTCGTCAATTTCTGATTTATTTAATTTACAATACACACACAGTACAGAACTTCAACTTGAACGAAAAATGTATCATGTACTACAATACAATACTTCTAGTTTCTAGAAAAACTACTTGTTCAAATTTTCACGTACTCACCATTGGACATTCTCATATAGCGCGGTGGTTTATGATTATGATTATTATCTAACTTTATCACTTTTCTCTTTGAATCCAGTTTGACTTTGCCTTTGCATCCAGAAGACTTTTTAGAGCAATAATACTGCCCAGATACTCCTAATTGCCAATACGTGTATTTATTCAGCATTAACAGTTGTTTACCTTTACCCGACGGAATAAATGTACAACCTGAAAATAATAATAGTTATCTTTGGTCTGACTGACTGACATAAAGGCAAGCCGCTGGCCGTAGTCTTGAACTTTTTTGGTTATAATTAAGCCAAATATAACCTAAAAAGTTCAAGTCTAATTACTTAGACAGAAAATATCAAAATTCCACCATGGGATACAACGGGGAGATACATTTGTATGAAAATTGCTAAAGGCACACAAACGAAGTTGCGCTCGTTTCCATATTTCAGTAAAATTTGCCGGTGCAAGCGTGTGCCAAGTTCATCGCCGTATCGGAGCACATAATTCATTTTCTAGGTTATTTAAACAAACCAGTACAATACAGTGAATACAGTTTTATTGCAGGAAACACTTTAGCCGGTACAATGTTTTTGAGATAGGTAAGTACGGTGAACGCAATAATTCGAGCAAGGTCCCCGGGGATAGTATCGTCATTGTCCATGTAAAGATGGCCGTGATAATAAACGCCTCGCACCGTATTACGGTTGTTCACCGTACTTAACAATAACAAACAAACATACTAGCTACGTAAGTAAGTCAAATGAGAACTATTAAGTAAACATTTACATTACAATATTCTGAATTTCATGTATCTTATATATTCGTGGACATTTTACTCAGCGTTATCTATCTTCACAGGTGCTGTTATTTCACAACTGAACGAAAACAAGACTTAGGCTTAGTGTACTTACGGGGTTACGGTTATGTAGTGTACGGGGCATCACCTTTCTTTCAAACTTTTCCATGGTTGTGAAATACCGGGTTGTGTTTTACATGGTCGTATAATAACCGAACTCGTTCCCGATCCAGAAGTATGCTATTCAGCGATCTAAATATTAAAAACACCTACTCCTTGTTCGATACTACTATCGTTTTATCCGATTTAGCCGTTATGGCACGATTCAAGTCACACAAACCGTCTAAAACATATCGTTCTGCACACTTTACTTACATGTATTACATTCATAGAAAAAACCAATAGGGTTATATTATAGTCAATATCTGTATTGTCTAGAACCTACGTCAATAATCACGTAATTCTTACCTAACATTAATACCTAATAATAATCGGTGTTTTAAACCACATACATTTATGACTATTAATACTACATCTACTTAAATAGATCATACCTACAAATCTAGATTTCTAAAAAACAAAAAGTGTAGTAGAAACACTGGTAATACTGAAATATACTAAAGTGAATCATCTTAAAAAACTAAGTGAGTTCTAAGACCAATTTCAGACTATCGTCTCGAGGCTTTTTATATAAATCATCAAGTATACAAACCAACTAAAATTATTTCTATAGTTTTTAAAGTTTTACATAATGTCCATTAGCCAATTTCACATATCGCGGCGGTTCATGATTATGACACTCATCTACTTTCAATACCATTCCGTTTGAATCCAGTTTTACTTTGCCTTTGCACCCTGAAAGCTTTTTAGAACAATAATAGTTCCCAGTGTGTGCCATTTGGGAATACGTGTAGTTATTTAGCATCAACAGTTGTTTACCTTTTCCCGACGGCATAAACATATAATCTGCAACATATATTTTATTACAATATTGCTCACAAGCTTCTAAGTTTGCGGAGTACCTGAATAAAAAAATACCTAATGTCTAAAGGTCTCGAAATTATATAGGTACTCGTTCTGTCATACCAAGTTTTAAAATGTATATTCATAATTTAATATACTGTCCATCGGTAGTTTTCAAGTACCGGGGTGGTTCATGGTTGTGATTGTTATTAACTCGTATAACTTTTCCATTCGAATCTATTTTTACTTTTCCTTTGCACCCCGCACCTTGTTTAGAACAATAATAATTCCCACTCTTTTGATGTTGATAGTACGTGTAGTCGTTCATCATCAGCAGCGGCTTGTCTTTGCGTGACGGAATAAACACATACTCTGCAAATAAATTTCGTAAAGTAATATAGAAATGAACCTGAGGCGAATCTCCGACCTCTGTATATACGAGTAAGTTTCAGTGGGGCCTATCGAACGATATAGCAAAACCTGATTAAAAGAATGTAAAAGAGGAGAAAGAGAGAGAGATACGCAACTGTCCATGTTTCATCGCCAGATGAGGTTGTCTGCTAACATTAAAACGTCAGTTTTTCTTAGAATCTAACTGAATTACACAGTTTAACAAGAGCTGTACAAACGTGCAATTAAACAAAAAAGAAACAGTAAAAATAGACGACAGTAAAAGAACAACAAGAATATACTTATGACTTAAAATGGTAAAAAAACTAGCAAACCATAAATAAAAAATAAAAAAAAGAAGTTGCAATTTATTGAAAAAGTTGCCATTGATTATAAGCCTAAGGGTACATAATGTGGTATCGAATAATATTTATATCATCATCATTGCCGTGGTCATAAAAGGTTTTGTTTTTTGAGATACCTATTGTGTATATAAATTGTGCAAAATATTTTGCATAATGTTGTAGGCTAAGCTTAATATTGAATGGAAATTATTGTGCAAAGAAGAACTAATAATTAAACATCTATTTACAATTTGATATATTTCCCATTACACAGTAATGATTATTGCTGCCAACGCTATATTATTATTTTGTTTACTTGCTTACTTAATAAAATAGTCTTATAAAAATATATTATTAAAAGTTAGTTTCGTTGAAAAACTTAGAAGCAAATGATTATTTTAAATAATGAAATACATAACAGGGATTGGTTGCTCAAAGTTTTACATACTGTCCATTGGGCAATTTCATGTACTTCGGCGGTGCATGAGTATGAAAATCGTTTACATATATTATTTTTCCATTTGAATCCAATTTTACTTTGCCCTTACATCCCGAACCATGTTTAGAACAATAATAATTCCCAGTCCGTGCCATTTGGCAATACGTGTAGTTATTCATCATCAACAGTTGTTTACCTTTACCCGACGGAATAAAGACAAAATCTGAAAAATGTTTATTACTATTATTAACGAATTTCATCCTTCTCCGTCCATCTTCTTCCCACAATCCAAAAAATATCGCTGGTACATCGGGTGGGGGCGTCCTACTCTTTGTCTTCCGGTTTGTGGCCACCATTTATAAATCTTATCGGTTCTACGAGTTATACGTATTACCACGTATTTCTTAAATTGATAGAATGCATCAATGGGCGACACTTGAATGTAGTTACCTATATTTTTATATACTGTCCATTGGCCAATTTCATATACCGCGGCGGTGGGTGATTGTGATTGCTGTCTTGTTTAGTTACTCTCCCATCTGAGTCCAGTTTTACTTTTGCTTTGCACCCAAAGCTTAGTCTAGAACAATAATAATTTCTGGTGCTCCTATTTTGATTGTACGTGAAGTTTTTTAACATCAACAGCTGCTTGCCTTTACGCGACGAAGATGGGATAAATATATATTCTGCAAAATAAATTGCGTACACATTAATCAAATATATACACACTGTCTTCTACCGACTGGCCCCAACTACTACTACTACTACAGGTCTACTCTTAGAACGGATAAATAAAGTTTCGTATTGCCATTTGAGGTCACTACGCAGCATGTCAGGCATTAACAACTTGACTGTGGAACGGCTACCGAATAGCCCCGAAGTGTATTACAAAACGACAGTACGAAACTTCGTTTATCGTTTCTAAGCATAGAATAAGTTAGTCCTTATTCTATGTCTCTAAGAGTAGATCTGTTAGTGTGATATATATTTTAATGAAAATAATAACTACTAATTAGAAGTTAAACACATTAGTTTTAATTACAATAAAATAAAAGTAAAATATATCAACTAACACACACTCAGTTTTATATTATTACAAAACGATAGTACGAAATTTCGTTCATAGTTTCTAAGCATAGAATAAGTTAGGCCTTATTCTATGTTTCTAAGAGTAGATCTGTTAGTATGACATATGACAAACATCCCGTTTTAATTAAAAAAATAACTAGTTATTAAAAGTTAAACACATAGTTTTACTTACAATAAAATAAAAGTAAAATATATATCAACTAACACACACTCAGTTTTATATTATTACAAAACGACAGTACGAAACTTCGTTTATCGTTTTTAAGCATAGAATAAGTTAGTCCTTATTCTATGTTTTTAAGAGTGGATCTGTTAGTATGACATATGACAAATATGCCGTTTTAATTAAAAAAATAACTAGTTATTAAAAGTTAAACACATAGTTTTACTTACAATAAAATAAAAGTAAAATATATCAACTAACACACACTCAGTTTTTATTCTTATCATGTTAAAAACATGGTACGATATAATAACTAATAATTCCAAACATGATAATTATATGAGGAATTGATTGAACATGATAATTTAAAACAATAAAGTTAGCTCAGGACGACTTACCTAGTGTTGATTTCATATTGCTTAACTATGGTTCTGATCAGTTATAATTTTGTAGGTGATACTGAGTTCATTCTTAACTAAAAATAGAGTAAAACATAAAATCTATACTATAATAAAAATTTAGAGGCCGAAAAGTCTACTTTAAAGGTTTTTTTCTAATATACTGCTAATAGTACTAAAAAAACGATTTGAACTTTAAAAAAATGTTTGCTTGTTTGTACACGCATCACGCAAAAACCGAATGAACGTTGATTCGCTTTGCATATTTAGTTGGCTTATAATCCAACTTAAAGCATGGGTTTCATAGACTTGTCATCCTTTAATCGGGTGTAAAAAGGTGATGAAGTTTATACGAAAAATTTCAGTAACCACGCAGAAGAAGTCGCGAGCAGGTCAGCAAATACATCCTATTAATATTATAAACGCGAAAGTTTGTAAGAATGGATGGATGGATGGATGGATGTTTGTTACTCTTTCACGCTCTAACCAGTGAACCGATTTGGAACAGATATAGATTGTAACCTGGATTAACATATAGGCTACTTTTTATCCCGAAAAAATTACGGGAACGGTCAAAAAACTGCTACGCGGGCAAAGCTGCGAGCGGCCGCTAGTTATAAATGAAATAGGTCGGCAAAAACTAAGACAACATATGGAATTTTAAGAACATCTTACGTTACTAATAAAACACCCAGTAATTTTAAAATGCTAAAATCTTGTGCGGAACTAACACTGTTTTATCTTATATTTGAAATTAAATGAAATTTATTTGCGTGAAATGTGATACATATAGAACTTATACCTAGCTTATTAGATCCACATATTTATCTAGAAAGCCATGCAAAAAATAAGTTTTTTTTTTATGCTACTGCTGGTGGAACAGGCATATGGCCCACCTGATGTTAAGTGCTAACCATCACATATAACAAAGCACTGCTTTGTAGGTCACGCACGTTAGTAACGTGTACTACGATGCACTACCCTGCGTCCACCAACCTGAGGCACACTGGTGTTAAGCCTCATGTGCCTGTAATTTTTACCGGTACCCACACCCTTCAAACCGGAACACAGCAATGCGAGCGTCACTGCTTGGCGGCAGAAATAGATATGGTGGTAGTACATCTCCGGACGAACCCTTTCACAAAGACCTCTACTACTACTAAACTTATGTACTTATATTAATATAGGACTACATTATTAAGCTAATTAATTAAACATTACAATAATTATATAAATTTAAATCGGAATATTAATTGGGTAGATCTTTGACACTATAAAAACATATATCAACTAGGCAATGAAACAACTTTACTTTAAATTTATTGTACGGTAATTCTCTTATTTAGAAGTTTAGTCACATGTGTGAGTGTTACTTGCTCGAATAACTTTATGTTTCTTTGTCTCTATGATGGCATAGCAAAACTTTGAACGATTAACGCAGCGCCACGCCGCGATACCATAGTTATTGACTCGTTTATTGAAATAGCGGTATCCATTGTGGTTAGCGATTTGTGTACCACGTTTACTTCTTGTTATCGTTATTTTACCGCAGTCTTCCTCTTCTAAAACTTCTAATGGGGCTGTGAATAGATAATAATAAAATTTTGTAAATAGTTCCTTTGTGCAAAACAATCATTAAACTTACTTATCAACAATTGGTTTAGGCGAATTAGTTTTACCTCTTAATGCTTTATCATAATCGTATAAACACTTGATGGTATGGTTATAATTAGTAAACAATTGTCAAAATGAAATTCAATTAATAAATTTTATTTTAATGTGGTCAACATTTATTTTTCATTTTAAAACAAATTAATGAGATTTGCATTAGTTTATTAATAATAATAATAATAACTAAATATCAAGTAGAACATAAAATACATTGTAAAATGAAAATGGCCGCAACCAAGTCAATATATGGATTTTTAAGAACATCATACGTTACTATTAAAACATCGAGTAAGTTTAAAATGCTGGAATTCCGTGCAGAATGAGCACTGTTTAATCATATATTGGGAAGAGGTTTAGTCACATGTGTGAGTGTTGCTCGCTCGGAGAACTCTTCTGTTCTTCGTCTCTATGATGGCATAGCAAAACTCAGAACGATTAACGCAGCGCCAAGTCTCCGTCCCATACCTACTGATTCGTTTATTGAAATAGCGATATCCATTGTGGACAGCTATTTTTGTACCACGTTTGCTTCTTGTTATCGTTATTTTACCGCAGTCTTCTTTGTCTTCTAAAACTTCTAATGGGGCTGTGAATAGATAAACGATATTTTTTTGTTAATTTTTGTTTTGTGCAAAACAATCGTCAATATTACAATTTAGGCGAAATAGTTTTGTCTCATAATACTACGGTATACATTGACCTCACAGTACTGTTAGTAGTAACCCTGCCATCATGATTACACAGTCAAAAGGCACATAAACCAACCTAACGCTTCTTTAAATCATATTTCGTAGTAAAGACCAATGATAATACAAACTGTATAAAATATTTTGTATAATGTTGTAAACAAAGGTTAATGCTGTATGGAACTTATTGCGCAGAGAACTCATGATTACACTTTGTTTACATTGTAATATATTTCCCATTAGCACTTTCAACGTACTTCGGTGCAGCGTGATTATGAATCTGTCCAACTTTCAAGATCGCCCCGTCTCTGTCTAGTTTTACCTTTCTTCTAGACTTGGTCGCGAGGAACTGGCGCTTAGATTCACCTAGATTTAAGACGTTTCAAGATGATCCCTGCGGATATTACTGAATAAATGCTTTTTGACTTTGACTTTGACTTTGCCTGACATGCAGTATCCAAATAGCTTGAACAATAGTAGGTGGCAGACTTATTTATTTGGATAAACTATCATCAACATGAGCTTACCCCTATGAATCGGTAATAATTTATAAACTGCAATATAAAAATATAATGATGTTCTTGCTTATAATCATAAACGTGCAATGTGTTCACATAACTAAACCTGACGCTTCTCTGAAACACATTTCGTTGTAAAGACCAATGGTAATACAAACTGTATAGAATATTCTGTATAATGTTGTAAACAAAGGTTTAAGTTGTATGGAACATATTGCAGAGAGAACTGTTTACATTTTGTTTACAATTTGACATATTGCCCATTAGGAGTTTTCAGGTACCTCGGTGCAGTGTGATTATGAATTTGTTCAGCTTTCAAGACTGCCCCATCTTTGTCTAGTTTTACCTTTGCCTTACATGCAGCACCCCAATAGCTTGAACAATAGTAGGTGGTAGTGTTATTCATTTGGACGTACGTGAATCGGTTCATCATCAACATGAGCTTACCCCTACCAGTCGGCAATAATGTATATGCTGCAAAATAAAAATGTAATTATGGAAAAAAAAGAAATAGCATTACAACTTTAATCCTCAAGCACGCAATCAAATATCCCATCAGATCTCTTAGTATACAGTACCTACTCGTAATTCTACGAGGATATCAAAGGAGAGTAGTCAGAGGTATGTCGGGTATTACATTTGGTACAAACCCACATTTTGCAGAAGTTGGTACTCCATACGTGACTGGTTGCAAGCCCATCCCCGCCGCTAGAATACTAACTGGTTTCTTCACGATGTATTACTATTATTACATAAATTTTTCAAACAGAAAAATCCATTAGTGTACGGCCGGATTCGAACCCACGACCTTAAGATCAGAAGGCGAAGACACTTCCACTAAGCCACCGGCGCCCTGTCTTATGATGTTCTTACTTATAATTTCAAATAGACGGCCGAAGAAAAGAAATAAAATTCAAATAAATAATTAATAAAATTTATTTAGGATCATTATCTTAGACTTAAACATATTTATACTTACGCCTGTAAAATTATTAATAAACAACTTTGTTAATACATATGTTAGTTATAAAAACCTAAGCTATGATTAATTATGATTTTTTAGGGTTCTGTACCCAAAAGGTAAACGGGACCCTATTACTAAGATTCCGCTGTATGTCATAAAAGACAACTAAAGGAACGCACCGGGGGAAGCTCGTAAACCATAATCCGATATCCAAAAACGAAAAAAACTCAAAATCCACCTACAGTTTACATCTCGACAGATTTTTATAAGCAAGGCCATATAAGTCATTGTTTTATGTACTACCTATACCTTACATACTCTCCTCTAAAAGTTTTCATGAACCGAGGCGGATCGTGGCAATGGTCGTGATTAGCTGTTACGATAATTCCATTGGTATCCAACTTTAGTTTGGCCTTGCATCCAGAACCATGTTTGGAACAATAATAGTGCCCGTGATTTCCAATTTGGCAATACGTGTAATTGTTTATCATCAATAGATACCTCCCTTTACCTGTTGGAATAAGCTCGTAATCTGGAACAAATTGTATAATCACAAATAAATAATAAGTAAATAGGTATTTTTTATTTCACACAATATTATACAGGTGATACTAAAATATCTGGGGGTAAAGCAATTTCTTTTTCTTTTCATTTTTTAAGAGGATACTAAAGTTGAATTTACTAGTCAAAATCGTTCCTGGTTAGAGAGACAATGGACTTAGGCTATTTTATCAGGCTCATGACGATTATGATGATTTACTTAAATTTATCGGCATCAAAAAACACGTCATCGGTCAGAATTAGATTTTGTTTTAGTTTAAGTAATTTTATGCATTAAGTAAAACTAACGTTAGCATTCATGAAATACAATTTTAATTAACAGTCATACAAGTTAACTGACCATTTTAAATAATAATATCGGTTAATTATTAATATCAGATACAATATGTGCTGAAAACATTTGACACAATACCATCTAGCCCTGAAAAATACCATCTAGCCATCAAGCAAAACTTGTACTATGGGAACCATATAACTGATATAACACAATATTTTTGGAAACAAATTTATAGAATACAATATAACACCATTATAATAATAATAATAATGCTGGACAATCCACACAGCATCATCTAGCCCCAAGCTAAGCAGAGCTTGTGTTATGGGTACTAGATGACTGATATACCTACTTAATACAATACATTACATACATAGATATTTTTTATTATACATAGAAAATACCCAGAACACCCGGAGTAAATATTTGCAGATCGTACAAACATTTATCCCGAGGCAGGAATCGAACCCGCAACCTCCTGCGTCGCAGGCGGACATTCGCCCGCCGCGCAATTATACAAAGCAAACATTTGTGTGATGAACACATTTTTCTCAGTGGGGATAGAAGTTAAAACCTGCAGCGCAGAAAGCAGGGCTACTACTAACTGAATTGTTACGCAATTGTTAATTGTTAATCAAATTGGGGTTTTGAAAAAAAAAATATTGATTTTTTTTATGTATTTTAGAACATTATTATTAATAGTGTTGATATTCAATGCAAAAAACTTAACAAAAAAAAATTCTATTAATAATAATCAATTAAAAATTGATAAAATTTAGAAAAAAACCACGTGACTAGAAACGTGCCATGATTGATCACCATAGTTGTGACGTCATAATTTAATACCTGCAGTACAGCGTTTGCGGCTATTGAATAAGTGAAAACTAAAATAATGACGTCACACGCGCTCGGGTTTGTTCGGCGTGTTTTCGGTACTGGATTCAAAAATTAATTTTTATTTTGAAATAACTTTTGAATTATTGCGAAAAAAAAAATTAAAAAATAGTTTTGTTATAAAACTTATATGTGATCGTTCCATTTACCGCAAAAAAAAAAATTCAAAACCCCAATTAAAATAATATTTTTTTCCTGACTCACTGACATTATAGTCAAGTGTTATACGTGTGGACAGTTTCTGATATTCCTACAAGACATTTTCTCTGTTGAAACTAGATGTTCTTGCCAAGCTTGTTGGTTCCGGCTTTTTTAAAAGATAATTCTGGAAACCGATTTCGAAAACATCTGAGCCAGCTTTTTCCAGCCAAGCGGAGCTTCATCCAGCTATCCGGAATATTTGGTTTATTTTTGGTTACAGCAAACTGGAACGCAAGTTCTCTGACTTGTGTCGTAGTGAGGTCCTGTTGCTGCTGTAAATGTGCTGCTTTTTTCAAATATTCTGTTAATTCCAGCTCTTCATCTTCGTCAAATACTTTTCTTACATCACATTTCAGTACTTCTATAGTTTTGTTGTCTAAATTTGTGTCCTTATGCATTTGCATGTATTTAAAAACGGTGGATTTTGGTATTTTATATTTTGCAGCTAGTTTTCTTAAGGAAACCTTGCCTATTTTTGCTTCTTTGACAGCTTTTGTTAGTGTATCGGGGCAGATACTTCTTCTCTTTTTACCAGTTCGACTCCGAGGCACTTAAAATACAAGACCCTTGTAATTTTCAATCTACAGTATAAACGTGTATCCCAACCTAATGTACCTGTGGACTACCTGTGGAGAGTCCACAGGTACACTCAATTTTTTGTCCATAGGTACAAATTCAGCCCTAACGAAATTAAAATTTTCTGGTCGTGATAATTAGGCCCTTAAGATTCTTGTCAAGACCAGTAATTCCACTATGAAATAACGATTTTTGTATTCCAATAACAATCTTCGACAAAGGTTGAGTACTTTCACCATAAATCACTTCCAAATAAAGCAAAAAAACGTACTTTATGGGGTAAAAAACTTTTAATGGCGCCACAATAATGCTCATGCAAAAAATAAGAATGACAGCTAGTCATTAGGGCTAACATTCAAAATATCATTATAGGTGCGTTCAAATTAGATTTTTATCGCGTTCAGTTTGCTCGGAATTGAAGCTGTCCATAGGTAAAGCTGTCCACAGGTAATAATTTACATAAATTCTAGGAATTAAGCAATATATAATATTTTTTTTATAAAAAAATTACAAAATCATGAGTTTTTTTTATGTGGCTTGCTAACAAAACAAGCAGATGTTAAGTGGCTACCATTACCTATAACAAAGCATTGTCTTATTGATCACACTCGTTATGAACGTACTCTACGATGCACTTCTCTGCGTCCATCAACCTGAGGCATACAGGTGTTAAGCCTCGTGTGCCTGTAACTACACCGGCACCCACACCCTTCAAACCGGAACACAGCAAGCTGCTTGGCGGCAGAAATAGGCATGGTGTTAAAATTATCACAACTAAACAAATCAAAATTAGGCTACTTTGATCCACTTTCCGGAAGAAGTCTTCCTATAAATCGGTGGAGGATGATCGTGTTGACCATCAACAGACTCGATAGTAGAGTCCACTCCCAGTTTAATACGAGCCTTGCAGCCCGACTGCCTCTTCGAACAGTAGTACCTCCGGCTTTGATGATTATGAGAATAGGTGTGATTCTTCCACATCAGAAGATGTCCTTTTCGAGTCTCTATGAGATCATACAAGTATTCTGAAACATATTGATATATTATTTGACCACCGATGTGGTGCGGTGGACGAATGTCCACCTGCCACGCAGGAGGTTGCGGGTTCCATTCCCGCCTTGGGATAAATGTTTGTACGATCTGCAAATATTTATTCCGGGTGTTCTGGGTATTTTCTGTATGTAATAAAAATATCTATGCATGTAATGTATTGTATTAAGTATAACCATACCCGTATAACGTAGTACCCATAACACAAGCTCTGCTTAGCTTGGGGCTAGATGATGCTGTGTGGATTATCCAGCATTATTATTAATTTTTAAATAAATTAGCAGCTACGGGATTTTCCAGTGACTTTTACAGAAGTTCGTCGAAAGCCAGAATAAGCCTCTGGTTCTGGTAAATTTAGAAATGAAGCAATTTGCTTCGGCACGGTACCAATTTTGTTTACTCCAACGACTTGACGAGTACATTTTCCATTTTGGTAATTTTGAAAGAATCGTCCACTTTTCTCTGTCGTCTGACGTAGAGCCTCGTACTTTTTTACGTATTTGTAAAACTGTCCTTGTATGATAAAAGTTCGACGCGTTTTGTTTTTTATGTCTGGTAATTTCACAAGTAGCAATTCCCCGTGGTTTTCGATGTCACTCATATTAATGTTGGCTAACTCTTGCAGTCTGCAAGCTCCAGCCGTGCCGAAACATACTATAGCCTGTAAAAAGTATACTTATAACATATCTTTACATTTCTCACTATGATAGGTTGAAACCACACTAGAGCTTCATTATTTAAATCCTACTAATATTATAAACGCGAAAGTTTGTAAAAGGATGGATGGATGTTTGTTACTCTTTCACGCTCTAATCAGTAGACCGATTTAGATGAAATTTGGAATAAATATAAATTAAAACTTGGATTGATAGGCCATTTTATCCCGAAAAAATGACGGGAACTGGAAAAAAACTGACACGCGGGCGAAGCTACGAGTGGCGGCTAGTAATTATTATTTTCTAAAAAAGATCATACAAAAAAAACGGTTGTAACGAAATCGTAAGTTTCTTGCCGGTTCTTCTAGGTTTGGTCGCAAAGAACTGACACTTAGGTTTATCTTTGACGATTTAAAATGATCCCTGTGGGTATTACTGAATCCGCTCGTTACTAGTTAGTAACTAGGTAGGTAAGTTGCTAAATAGACTAATGCTCGGTTCTACTATCCGTTTGTAATTTAAGTACTACTCGTAATATCCAGTTAGATTATCTGACAGACTACTACTAATGTAAAATTAGTCACTGTCACTTCAGCTAGTAAGAAGATAGAATATCCGAATGATCTGTAGTGCTACTAACGGATACATGCACGTAAAATATAGTATCTGGAAATAGGTAAATGTTGTAAAACGTACCTTTGCTAGTAAATATTTATAATCTGGAGCTTCATTTAAGAACTTTACCACATTTTCTGCAGTTAAGACTTTTGATTTTTTGCTAACAAAACCATTGGATTGCTGCTTTATAAAAGCAGACAACTCCATGTAATCTTTGATATCTATATCATTCTTGGACTTCATTGTGCTTTTCAGCATAGAATATATTGACCACAACGAGGACGGCTTATATTTGCAGCTCAACTCTTTGAAATAAGCCATAAAAATCTTTTCCGAGAAGGATTTAGTATTTTTCTGTGTCCTCCATGATACGAAATTATCGTAAGCCGTCAAATACTTATCTTGAGATTTTGGCAGCATATTATTTTGCTCAATTTTCCCCTTTTCTAAAACATCGAGTAAAGTTAGTTACATATTTTACAAAAACAAAATGATAAATTGTTACGCTTTTCTTGAACTCAAAATTTTAAATTTACTCGTAGTAAAATACATGTCCTGTTCATTCAACCAAAGCGATAATGAAAATGATAAGTAGATAAACACTTTATTGTACAGAAATATGAAAAACAGACATAATAATTACAAATATAAGTAGAATGGGCGGACTTATAATTAAGTGCAATTTTTCAGACATCCTATACGTTAAAAAACTTAATCTGCAGTAATTCGGTTAACTTTATAATAGTTTAAGCTCCTTGCTTTTAAACATATTTATTGGGCAAAGAGAAATAAAAAAAAGTGTGTTAAGACTTCGCACTAATGCGGTAAATGAACTTTGAAGCCAATTAAAACATTGGGTCTTGGCTACAATTTTCGAGTATTGAAAAATATTTTACAGTTCACTAAAATTCTTTCTTTATATCGCTAAAGGACTATTTTTTTTATACAACTTGTTGTTAAGTGGTTACTATCACCTATAACAAAGTATTGCATCATAGGTCACGTTCGTTAGGGACGTGCCCTACGATATACTACTCAGCGTCCATCAACCTAAGGCATACAGGTATTAAGCCGGACCAGTAGTAGAACATCGAATTCAAATACTACTTGTATCTTGTCTTCCTAACGAACCTTATAATTTACTTTTGTTTAAGAGTTTACTTATAGAACTTAATGACTAGTTAAACTGAGCTAAAATAGGATGGCAAAGATATGTATAAATGTAATAAATGTGAAAAAATAAATAAACAGTCAAACCTTTCGAAGGGACGACAACGCGCGTGTACCTATGTCCTCAAGCGCTAAGCATTTATAGGCCGCTCCATATAACGCTGGACATATAACATGGTAACCGCTTACCATCCAGACAGGCCATACGTTTCTATGATACAGTACCGTTAAACATTAGATAAGCATTGGAACAACAATTTCATTAATTTAAGAAACATATTCCGTGCGTTATTCTTCGTGAGGCCGCGTCGACTGTCTCTGAATGTTGTACCAGACAGACAGAAACAGAGATAGAGGGAGCAGACTCCGCGCCGCCTGCTATAGTGTATCACCTCTGCACAAAATGTACGATACCAATAGGCTTATGACGCGGCGGGGTGGGTCTACTGTTGTTCTTGCCCGCTGTTCCGCTGTAGATATATCGACAGATGTCGGTCGTCGACAGGTGACTCGACGACATTGTAAGCATCGATTGTACCTAGATTCATAGTGCAGGATATTGACGTCAAAACAAAAAGTGGCCTAGGCACAACTGGGTAATTAAATGGGTAATGATGAATTTTATCCTATTTTGACGTAATCTCCATTAGCTAGAACTGTATACACTGGCGGTGGATGAGCATGGTGGCCTTTAGCCGACTCGATTCTCCCATCGACACCAAGTTTGATGCCAGCCTTGCAACCCGACAAGTTCTTTGAGCAGTAGTATCGTCTACCGTTGTGGTCTTGAGCGTATGTATATTGATTCCACATCAAGAGATGTTTTCCCTTCCTCGTTGGAATCAGTTGATACTCTGAAACATAACACGCCCTGCTTTACTCTTATCAATCAAGCGGCGATAAAAGCAGAAAAATACTTGAATGCATTTTTAAAATCACTAATAAATATTTGTAAAAAAATGACCATTTTTATTGATTCTTCAAACGTGAATAGATTTTGCTCGCACCGGCAGTCGTAAGGGCCACGGCGAGTCACATAGTGCTTTGAACTTTATTTTGATATAGACATGTGCTAATTTAAAATTGCAATCATCGCCGGTTCTTGGCCGGTTTTTTCTTAAATGCTTGCTACACTTTTCAATGATCTTTGTGGAATCCACCCTAACTTCTAAACTTCTAAAAAGTTAACTACTTGTTTTGTTTATAAATTATATAAACAAAATTTTCACTTTCACAAATTTTATTAACTAATTAAATTGTTATCTCAAGTAATTTAACATGGATTTTAATCTTACTAATGCTATTATAGTTTATATCAATAATTTGTGCTTAGTGCTCACTACCCAAATATCTACATACATACCAACTACAAGAATCTTTGTCCTGGCTGACTAAATGACGTATAAAGACAGCGCACAGCCTAAACAACCAGTTCTAGAGTTATAGGGTATTTTCATTTTCAGGATATAATTTTTTTATGTTTTTGTTTTGTTACTTAACATTTAAATTCTTACAAATGAATTGGCTGTTTCGACAAAATCAGACTTCAATCAATTCCAACACATTAGTATCTGGTGATAAAAAAATGAACGAACCGGAACACGAAGCGTAGAAGAACGTCCTACGCTTCGTCTTCCGGTTCGTGGTCGCCATTCGAGAACCTTTACTCCCCAGAGGTTGCCGGTTCCACGGACTATCCAACTTTAATATACTGTCCACATGATGTCTTTGTGTAGATAGGTGGTGGATGGGTATGTTCTCCTTCAGAAGATTCGATACCGCCGTTGCTCTTTATTTTAAGGCGAGCTCTACACCCAGCCATTTGCTTCGAACAGTAGTACCTTCTAGAGTAATGAACCTGAGAGTACGAGTATTTCTTCCACAACAGAAGGTGCTTTCCTTTCTTTGTTGGTATTAGTTGGTATTCTGAAAAATTAGATGGACGGAATACTTTACTCCCAAAAACAATTATTGCGTGAATTTTTTTGTAAATACATATTTAGAATAATACACCCATGCAGACACAGTAAAAACATCTGTGTGTATCCCAAAAATATTTGTTCTCGTTGGTAATCGAACCCACAACCTACAGCGCAGAAGGCAGAGCCACTTCCAACTCAGCTGTGATGGCTGACATGACAACATATAAGTAAGCAGTAAGTATGTATTAGTAAGTTAGTAAGGTAAGAAAGACCACTATAGACTTTGACCGAACTTCGACAATTTATTAAAATAATTCTAAATCATTATTTGGTAACTAAACGATACAAAATTAAAATATATAAAATATATTGACTTTTATTATTCTGAAATAAACGTTATTTATAAAATAATGCATGTAGTACTAAGTTGGAATGATCTGTAGACTAATAATGTCGTAAAATACATGTTCTTCATCATGGTTCATCAATAAAAATTGATTTCAATAAAAATATATTAAGATCGAAAGATGATTTAAAAAATATTTACAATTTACTTACAATGACGACCGATGTGGCGCGGCAGGCGAATGCGACGCAGAAGGTTGCGGGTTCGATTTCTGCCTCGGGATAAATATTTGTACGATCTGCAAATATTTATTCCGGGTGTTCTGGGTATTTTTTATATAAAAATACCTATGTACGTAATTATATTGTATTAAGTATATCAGTCATCTAGTACCCATAACACAAGCTTAGCTGAGTTGTGCTTAGCTTGGGGGCTAGATGATGATGTATGTATTGTCCAGCATTATAAAAAAAAAGCATTTTTGTTTTAGCCGACTTTAACCATTTGCCCAGTATAAGTCCTGGCGTAAACCGGTGGAGGATGGTGATGTCTGCCGGTAGCCGACTCCACTGTCCCATTCACTCCCAGTTTCAGTCGTGCTTTACATCCCTTTGTCAGCTTAGAACAGTAGTACTGTCTGTCATAGTAATCTTGTGAATATGTGTATTGTCTCCACATTAAAAGATGTCTTCCTTTGCCTTTCCATGACGGCTTTAATTCATAAAACTCTGTAAAACATTAAACAATTACATATCTCTCATGGTACGTAAAACAATAGTATTACAATGCCTACATTTCTTCTTACCTTGTTCATACTGTTTTTTTTTTTTAAAAAAAGACAGTGTGTTTTGCATACGATTTATTTAATAATTACGGTTAGTACAGGGTATCATTTATCGGAGGTTAGTACAGTTGAGTAAGAAAAGAAAAAATCGGCCAAGTGCGAGTCGGACTCGCGCACAAAGGGTTGTATGAGAGCCCCCTTAAATATTTATTTTATTCTTTTTTTTGTATTTGTTGTTTTAGCGGCAACAGAAATACATCATCTGTGAAAATTTCAACTCTCTAACTATCACGTTACATGAGATGCAGCCTGGTGATAGACGGACAGACAGAGAGGTAGCGGAGTCTTAGTAATAGGGTCCCGTTTTACCCTTTGGGTACGGAACCCTAAAAAAAAATTATTTTCAATAGTAATATGTTTTAAATAAAAAAAAGCTTTATCTGATCAAGAATGATGCGAGATGCATTTAGTACCTTACACTTATAAAAACATTAAAATAACATAGAACTACTTGGCGACACGATTTGGACGCCATTGAAAGGAGGTGGTCCTCCTCCACTACCTCCTTTCAAAGGCGTTAGCCATCAACCTGAGGCAAACAGGTGTTATCCTCATGCACCTGTAATTACACCTGCACCCACACTCTTCAAACCGGAACACAGCAAGCTGTTTGGTAGCAGAAATAGGCAACATGGTGGTAACTTAGACGAATTAACCACGAGAATTTATTTGACAGGCAACAACTCGTAGTACTACTAACGGACGCTCGTAGGATATTGGAACCGGGTATAAGTAAGTGTAGTTCACATAATCATTTATGTGTATCCGTAATAGTCCGGCGGTAGATTTTTGATCGAATACAACTTGTCTTAGATTTTTTTTGTCTTTATTGTTTTTTCAGATTGATAAAACATAGAAGCTAAACTAAAAGATTGTAATACACTGGATGAGTAAGCACGTTCCACTGCGTTATATTGTCAAATCGGTTGCGTTACACGCTGACGCAACGATGTGTGACAGTTTTAAATCGGATCGGAACGTAACAACTTCAGACACCACGCTATTAGATATTATTACATACCAGTATTTGTTAAGCATTATTACATTGAATAAGTATTATTTATATTTTTTGTGGTATTAGACACTAATACATACCTACTCTAGTAATACCACAAGTAATACTGTAATACCAAGTGCCTGAAGTTTTTAGACTCCGTTCCGACGTAAGACTGCTTCACAATGTTAAACATAGATATTTGCAGTGAATATTTGGCAGAATAATTGACACTGTGGTGACCCACCCAGATTTAATGAGGTTTACCCTATTTTCACAATGACCCCAGATGCAGTCTTCACATAAACTGGCGGGGCGTGAAGGTGTTGGCCTGAAAATGATTCGATCTTTCCATTAGACCCCAGTTTAAGACGAGCCTTGCACCTACCGTTTTTAGTACTAGAGCAATAGTATCTTCCGCCACCGTTTTCGAAATACGTGTGCTTTTTCCACCTTAAAAGCTTATTTCCTCTTTGCGACGGTATGAAATCATAATCTGTAATAATAATAATAATAATAATTATGCTGGACAGTCCACACAGCATCATCTAGCCCCAAGCTAAGCAGAGCTTGTGTTATGGGTTGACTGATATACTTAATACAATAACTACATTACATTATAGATATTTTTTATTATACATAGAAAACACCCAGAACATAATAACTGGTTGGTTAGAATGGTTAGAAAGTTTGTCATTCAAGATACCATTTTTAAATTGATAATGCAGTGAGGACCTTCACCCATCCTCTATTAAGAGATTCTATATAAATCGGAGGGGTATTTACTAATAGGAAAAAAGTCGCAGGATAGAGAAAGCTAAAATTCTTCTATCTAGATATATATATGGGACAAGCCAGCAATGGAGTTTTAGACTGGTGGTGATGATAATGACGAGTATTCCTATCTTCCGCTATAGGAAGACGTGCTTTGCACCCCACTATGCTGATGCTGAGATTTAACTTATAGTAGGGCGTTGGTTTTGCAGACGTCACTCAAATTATGTTTCACTTCCAGTCTTTGGTGGATGATGTTGGCGACTTGGTCGTGTCGTACTTAAAATCTGTTTGCGCAAGCGTTTGGCAGGCCCCCGTAATATGTTGGATTGTCTCTGAGGAGCTGTTACACCGTCTGCATAAATCTGTTTGTAAATTTTGTATTTTTATCATATACGTTTGGCAGTTTCGGGTCTCAATTACTTGATCCTGAATAGCTATCATGAACCCTTCAGTCTCCTCAACAGAGCCATTCCTTCGACGCCTCTTTGTCGATAGTGGGTTGACTCAAGTCATGGGCCTTCCGTGAAGAGACTTACGGGCTAATTCGGAGATCAAGGTTTGTTTATCAGTCAGCTCCTCGTTAGTTTGTATCTTATAATTTTTATTATTATCATTCAAGAATATTTGACACTGGAGTTACCAAGGTTCTTAATTTTACTATTTTTCCAGAGGCACTCTTCATGTAAACTGGCGGATTGTGAAAATGTTGGCCTGAAAATAACTGTATCGCTCCATCAATCCCTAGTTTAAGGCGAGCCTTGCACCCACCATATTTATTAGTGCAATAGTATCTCCGGCCGCCGTTATCGAAATATGTGTACTTATTCCATCTTAAAAGGTATTTCCCTCTTTGCGACGGTATGAAATCATAACCTGTAATAATAACCTGTTTTTTAGAAACTAAGACATAAAATAAAGTTTTTTAACTAATAATGCAGTGTAGACGTTATGACCATTCTTCCATTATGATATTTCATATTAAAATTAGAAGGTGATGCAATTATGTTAGCTATCCCAATACGATTGTGATAAGTTTATCAAAGTCAATAAACTACTACTACTTAAATACTTATGACAGCCCGATTTGACAGAATATGACTGACTTTATTAAAAACACATTGGAAAAGTTACCTTTCGAATTACGACCGAAAAGAAGAAGATATTTAGCTTTTCCCAAGTTTTATTATCTCTACTATATAAATAAAACATTGATGTATAAGGGAGTGCTTTTCCTAAATTTTATACATAGGCATGCGCAGTTGAGGTAAGATCCAGTCCGATTAATAATAACTTAGGATTATACGTTTTATTCGAATATCAGGCACTGCGGTAGGTAGTATTATAACTGCTGAATACGAACTATTTTTTATTCCACTTGTATCGTAGATATCTGGTAGAACATTTGACACCAGAGATAGTCCATCCCAATAAACTCAATAGGGTTCACCTTATTTTCACCATTTTCCCAGTGGCAGTCTTCACATAAACTGGCGGACTGTGAGAATGTTGGCCTGAAAATGACTCGATTATTCCATCGACCCCCACTTTAAGACGAGCCTTGCATCCACCATGTCTATTAGTGCAATAGAATCTTCGGCCACCGTTATCGATATATGTGTATTCATTCCATCTTAAAAGTCTGTGTCCCCTTTGCGACGGTATAAAATCATAACCTGTAATAACTACCTGTTTGATAAAATACTTTGGAATACGAGAGTATTTTGAATTAAATTATGCAATGCGCATCTAAATTACTATTGTAAGTACTGCTTTTATGGTTACTACGAGTCATTACTCGTACTAATATAATGTAAGTAATTTTTTAGCTTTGTGTGTTATTTATTATCATTAACTGTGCAAATCTAATCATGCTCTCCTACAGGAACATTCAATAGCTTATTTAAAGGTAATCTGAACTAAAAGAAACTTTGCCAAGCCTTGAATGGAAAAATGTCTAATGTTGCAATATCTTACACGCATCCTTTAGTCGTAAGGCAGAATCACCAAAAAAATAACAAAAACATACATAGAATACAATATTTACCCAGACACAGAACAAATATCTAAATTCATCACACATATGTTTGTTCTCAGTGGTGATCGATCCCACCACCACAGAAGGTAGGGCTACTACAAACTGAGCTGAGACGGCTGTCTCTCTATGCTGATTTATTTAAGTAGAATGTACTGTCCAGTAGAACTGATGATGTATTTCGGTGGGGGGTGATGATGTTCTCCACTCACCCTCACTATTACCCCATTTGTAAGCTTCAAGCGAGCAGTACAACCTACTCTGTTCCTAGCTGAGCAGTAGTAATTTCCAGTGGTTTTCGAGTACGTGTATCCCCTCCACATTAGCACAAAGTTTCCTTTGCGCCCACGATGGCTTGGTATTAACTTGTAATCTGTAAATGTAGATTAGTAGTAGTAGATGTATTTAGTAGTAAAGGGCTCGTCCAAGGAAGTACTACGTACCTTGCCTATTTCTGCCGCCAAGCAGCCTAGCTGTGGGTGCCGCTGACTATATTGATTTACTAACTGACTAACATATAGACAACGTACAGCCTACATTAAACCGCAGCTATTAAATTGGTCTATGAAAAAAAATTCGTATTGACGTTATGTTAAGTATACTGCGCGGCATATAAGGGTGGAGCATTACTCAATTGCCCGGCAGTGTTACTAAAAACATCAATACGCAACTTCAAGATTAGCATTATTGCATGTATAGGTATACCTCCACAACATGTTTTCTGCAAGTACTTCCTTATTTCAACAAAATACATAAAAAATCGCATCAGCATGCGCTGAAGTTTAAAAAATAAGCTAATGTTAACACAAAAAAAATATGTAATCTTTGAGTATTTCTAAACATCATTTAATTTTGATGTATTTCCCATTAGCTTTAACATATCTTGGAGGTTCATGCAAATGCTGCCCCTCAGCTTGTACAATGTATCCACAATAATCCAGTTTAAGGCGAGCTTTACACCTTGCCAATGTCTGTTTCGCAGAGCAGTAGTACTTTCCTGTGATTTCAGAGTACGTGTAACCTTTCCACATCAGGAGATGATTGCCCTTAGCCGTAGGTATTAGAACGTAATCTGCAATTTTGTATGTACTGTTAATTTTCTGAGAATCATATCCTACTAATATTATAAAAGTGAAGGTTTGTAAGTAAGTATGTATGGATGGATGGATGGATGGATGTTTGTTACTCTTTCACGCTCTAACCAGTAAACCGATTTGGATGAAATTTGGAATAAACATAGATTATAACTTGGATTAAAATATAGGCTACTTTTTATCCTGAAAAAACAACGGGAACGGGGAAAAAACTGCCACGCGGGCGAAGCTGGGAGCGGCCGCTAGTATAATAATAATTCATAAATATTTGTGGACATTTTTACACATCACATCATCTAAATAAACCGACGAGCATGTATGAAGAATGTTATGAGAGTGAATGAAGAAAAAGAGTTATGTCAGGATCATAGTAACTGGAAATCCGTGGTCTCTGCCTACCCCTTAATACTTAATACTTATATAAGTTTTTTTTTGTAAATTCATACTTAGAAGAGAGAGAACGAACATCTATATTTACCACACAAATGTTTATTCTCGATGGGAATCAATATATCTGGGATAGTGTTTTGTAAAATGTCCAGAAAAAAAGTTTATAAGCTTAACGACCAAAGAGCTGGCGCTTACTTTGGATAGAGAGTGAGTGAAGAGGTCGAAAGAGTTAACGTTGCCAGACTTTTGGGCACACTGCCTACGGTCGGTGATTTTTTGACATATATGGTAGCTTGGGATCCTTTTTAAGAGGATGTAATGCCGGATGGGTGTGATGTGATCGTATATTTGATAGAGAGTAATAATTAACAAACAACTATTGATAATAACAAATATAATTAAATGATTGAAGATAACGCTTACTAATTCAATATTATTCCAGGTAAAATAAAAAGGTAAATAAAATTGCAAAGCTAAAGTACAAAATCTAGCGACGTCTCCGTTCTTTTTTTCATCTTTTCGTACAATTTGGCCACTTGAAGCAAGATGGCATTGTACTGATCTTCGTCTAGTTTTCCATCATCGAACTGTTCCTTAGCTTGTGACATGATGATGCTGATAGACTTTCTGCAATCATCATCGTTTAACTCGTCACCACTATCGTCGCTTATTTCGATGAGTTTATGTTTCACTACAATTTCTTCAACTTCATTCTCCTCTTTTGTATCTAAAAGCAACCACAACATTGAATTTTCGTATCTAATTATTTTGATTTCCTCCTTAACTTGATTTATCATGCACCCCTTAAAAGTACTTAATGAAAGCGTTTGTTGTATGTTGGTTCCTAGAACAGATGCTCTTCGCTTGTCTCTGCTCTTCGTACATCGTCTTGTTGCTGCTTCTTGCTCACTCATGCTGCACCTTACTCTCTCGGCTCTTCTGGATAAACCCACTATATTGACCATTCCATGAGCGTTGAATAAAAGTCAATATAGTACAGAATTCGTTTATTTACCACTAGTAAATGTTTGCGTTTGGTATAAGGTCCGTAGACACTGTACTAAGTTAATTTTTTTACTAATTTCCGGCGCCATCCTGAATTTAGACTAGCGCGTGATTACTGAAACCTTACAGCTCTTCCATAAAGAGTAATTTGTTTTTTTATAAACTCCTTGTTGATATAACTTCATATTTTATCCGCAATAATGTTTTCGATAAATAAAATGCGTCACTGAATTTTCTAATACCAAATACTTTATTTCTTCAAACACAATTGAAGTACCTAACCTTGTAACTAAAATAAAAAAAAACATAATTAATTACAGCGGTAACACATCCTAGAAATATTATAAATTCGAAAGTTCATATATTCTAAGTTTTATCCTAAATGGTTTAGCCCTAGCCGTTACACCGTTATTGAGTCAAGTCAACCTTCGTATTTATCCTATACTAGCTGCCTAGTAGTGATAACGAGAAATGAGAAAATTTGTAGAGGAACCGAGGTCACTGATAACTACTGGGAAATAAAGGTTGGTGTATGACGATCACGAACAAAAATACGAAGCGTAGGAAACCCTTCAACGTATTGGACTGACGACATTGCCAGGATCGCGGGAAATCGGTGAATGTAAAAGGAAATAGTTTCTTTTGGATCGAAAAGAATCTTTCTAGAAACGTATAGGGGAGACGGCTATATCGGCTATATCCAGCAACGGACTTTTAAAGGTTTGATGATGATAAACCCGCGGTTTCTTTTGCGTCTCTGAAGAATAAGAAGTAGAAGGATACTTCACGACTTTAATCCCCAGGTACGGTATATATCCCCACAGATCTCTTAGTACCAAGTAGTACTGACTAGTACTAAGTAGTATCAGAGGTAAGTCCAAATATTACACTTGACACATACCCCCATTTTGCAGTAGTTGGTATATTAGACAGGGATCATAGGAAGTTAAATAGGATTAGCATTTCGTAAATGTACGTCAGTAATTCTGGTTACCCTACTTAGCTTTATATAGCTCCCACTTGAGGTTTTATAGTAATTCGGTGGTTCGTGGTAATGCTCGCCTTGTACTAGCACAATTTTTCCGTTTATATCCAGTTTCAGTCGGGCCTTGCAGTTTCGGCTCTTAGCAGCAGAGCAGATATACTTCCCGGTCATTTCAGAATACGTATACCCTCGCCACATCAAGAGATTCCCGCCCCTCTTTGTGGGTATGAGCTCATATTCATAATCTGGAAATATAATATATTCTTAATTAGACTATGCGTTCCTCCTTTCCTCCAATCAATTGCTCCGCTTTCGTTATGACATCTCTTGCAGAGCTGGTTTTTAATGTTATAATGACACACACCTTACTTTAGTCGTTGACATCCTCCAAATATTATTAATTTGAATGTTTAGATGTTTGCGGCTCATTCACACCGCAACTATTGGATTGATTTGAATTATTCTACAAACAAAAATAGTTCGTGGCCTATAATTGCTTAAAGGGTTCAACCCAATTTTTTTTATAGATTCGATTTGTTTTTTTTTATTTGAGTATAGCAAATTACGACGACGTTGGTGTTGCTTTGCTCACGCGACTGAAGCATGCAATATTTGAGGCATTTTCCTCCAGGATCCATTGGTTTTTCTACCATGTTACATTTTTGGGTTGAATCTTTTGAGCAGTTCTGAGTCACGAACTATTTTTATTCTTAGTATGCTTCAAATCAGTCCGACAGTTGCGGTGTAAATTAGCCACAGACTTCTAAACTTTAATATTTTAAAATTGTGTAATGTAAGTAGGATGTCAAAGATTACTTGACGTGTGTCATTAAAACATTGAAAAACAGTGCTTCATGAGATATTATTGATTTGTATTTTCGTTTAGAGTCTCCCTTCTTATAGTACTCAGATCTACGCCTTTTTGTTCAAAGTTTAGTAAACACTCGACATTGGCAAATTCGTGGCAACCCTCAGCCGCTGAAAAGCCATATAATAAAAGAAGAAGAAGAAGAGAAATTATATAGTCATGCAGCGATTTTTGTCGTCACATTATATACAACTGTATTTTTATTCATAAGAAACAAAATATTACACACAGTGCTGCTCGCCAGTTCTGTTAGCTTGAACTTGACTCTAGATTGTTTCTTGAATTCTGTTTCTTACTGTGAATATATAATCATTTAAAATTGTACGTTTCTTAAAATTATGTCGACTATTGTAAGTGGTTGCCGAATGGAAACCTTTTTAATTAATTCAACAATTATAAGTTTTTAATTTACATTTGGCAAGTTCATCAATGTTTACAAAATTAAAGTAAATAATGACTAGAAACTCACTAACACTAAACTAGATATATTTACATTATAAAAGATTTACCGAGTGTGAATTACAAATAGACGATGAGTGATTTTTTTTATAATGTTGAATAACGACGATCAATATTTAAAAAAATATTATGTATCGAACGAACTACTTTAAGAGTCTCAAAAAAATCACTTCTAATTCACAAAGCTTGCTTACATTTACGTCAAATTATATACTTCTTAAGGGTAAAAATAAAAATGATTATTTTGGTATATGTGATACAGTAAAAATGGGAAAAACCATGAAACTTTTGCAAGATTTCACATGTAGCATCACTGCATTTTAATATATATCCCACTTTTAATTATATATTTTGGAGGTTCGTGTGTATGCCGTGGTTCGATTGCTTTTACTCTTCCATCTTTAATTTTTATCCGAGCTGAGCAGTGACTTCTTTTCCTCGAGGAACAGTAGTATACTCCAGTCGTCTCAGAATACGTGTATTTCTGCCACATAACTATGTTATTGCCTTTTGGAGTAGGTATGAGTTGATATTCTGTAAATATATACCAATAAAGGATATTCTGCTTTTAACAAAGTCAACAGAAGGTTGTTATTTTAAAAGATTTTTATATAGGTCAACTAAAATTGCTACGGTCTTACATTAAAAGCTTGGAGTTTGATAACCAGTTATTCAAATTTGTCACTGAGAGCATGGCCGATAAGTCTGTTGCCTTGGTTCAAAACAACAAACGTACCGTTACGTTTACGACAATCATAAACATCAAAAAACGAAAATTAAAAAAAACTGAACAAATGCCGTTAAAGAAATTCGATGCATGTACGCGAGCTTCGTTTTTTTTTTTTTGAAAACACATTCTTATCAATTGACGGTTAAAGCAAAAAAAAGTATGCCTCTTAAGTAGGGTCGAAAAAAAAACATTAGCCAAACTTTACTTAATCCTTTACTTAAGGCGGTGGTACTCGCCAACGACCTTGAGGAGTCTGTCCATACTGAGTTGCACTGCCGCCCGTCGCCCGCATAGGGACCCGCGCGCATTCCATTTCATATCGCATTCAAGAAATAATTATTTGTAGCCTAATGAATTATTAGTTCGAAATAAAAAAAAAAATTGCTTCACTTTGGATATTTTTTTCATATAGTAATAATATAGTTAGAATTATTTCAATTGTTCAAATTAAAATTTAGTCTTTAATAAGCAATATATATATTTTTTGGACATTTATACTCACTCATCAACGAGAAATAACACGGAGAAAACCTCTCGTTGGCGGATACCACCTCCTTAATGTAAAGGATGAAGTATATCAACCATTACATATTTTCCATCTTTTAATATTTTCATATACTTTGGAGCCTCGTGCGTATGACGTGATTCGGTTATTTTTACTTTTCCATTTTCAAGCTTGATCCGAGCGTAACATTTGCGTTGGATCCTCGAGGAACAATAATATATTCCGTTTGTCTCGGAATATGAATATTGCCGCCACAGTACTAGGTTTTTGCCTCTTTGACTTGGTATGAGTTGATATTCTGTAAATACATAATAATACACATTTCTACTAAAATTATCATCTGCTCCGTTTCAATCAAGTTGAAATTAGTTATTTTATGGTCTAGATAAGTTAAAATCATAATGTGAGTTTATCACTATTATCACGCAATACCTTACGTAATTACAAAAAAAAAACATCATGAGGAAAACAGTTACTTAGTATACTAGCAGCGGCGATAGGTTCACAACCAGTCACGTATGAAATACTAACTACTGCAAAATGTGGGTATGTGTCAAATATTATGCCATCAAAAACATAACTTGTAAAAAAACCAAGTCTGGCAACTCAGTTCTTCTACCGTAAAAAGTTGTGAGATCCAAATAATACCAAGTCCAATAAATAGATTGACTTGGCTATCGCATGAAAACACAATGTATCTCACAAGTATTACATTTTATAATAAATTAGATAGTATAGCGCAATTGCCAGCTAGCTATAAAAGTAGTTTTTATATAAAAAAAGATCCGGTAGATCATGTTTATTAGTCATATTATAAATAATTATGAATTCTTGTCAAAACAAGTAAATTTATCGTCTCAAATGTCTAAAACAAAAGGCGTTTCCCTTTTATTGTATATAATTTGGACAAATGGTAAACGTATATCGCCCAACGAAGTGGGCACGACTCAGCTTTCACTAATATGATGATTAACCACTCGCTACCATTACTGCACTTTTATATATCTTCCATCTTTTAACATGATATAGCTCGGAGGTTCGTGTGTATGACATGATTCAATTGGCTTGAGTTCGCCTTGTTCGAGCTTGATCCGAGCGTAACATTTGCGGTTCTTTCTTGAGGAACAATAGTATGTCCCATTTGTCTCGGAATACGTATAACTCTGCCACATTACTAAGTTTTTGCCTTTTTGAGTCGGTATGAGTTGATATTCTGTAAATAAAACATAAGGAATAATATAGGTACGTATTTCTTTATTATTTACAAAATAAATAGTAACAGTTCGACAAATTTTGTAATATAAGTGTTTTGGAATCATATCATACATACTTTACTGGCCTTTGAATGCAATCGCTATTACTGTTACCATCACAAAATGCGTATAATTTAAATAACTTAGAAATAAATAAAACATCATAAATATTAGGACACAACACCCTCTAGCCTAAAACTAAGCAAAGTTTGGACTACGGTAACATTATAGCTGATGTATTTTTTGGCATAATTATTTCTGTGTAAATTACTTTGGTCTATTACGGTCAACATAGACACCGCACTTAAATAAGTTGAGCAGTGCTAAAAATATATAAAATAGTAGTAGTAAGCCGTTCTTGCCATCAATGCCGTATGTGCCGTCTGTTTTTAAAAAGTTTTGTTGTTTTACACCAAATTTTTTAATTTTTATACGATGCTTTACAATCCTAGTTGACCATGGCCTGAAAACCGTCTAGAAGTACCCGTAGAAGAACATTGATGCAAAATTCACGATGTATATATATATAATTATTTTTGTGTATATTAAAGTAAAAATCATTTTTTCAAAAAATTATGAAACTTTACACAGCACATACTGAAAAAGTGCCGATAAGAACAAAAAGTAAGCAAACTATATATCAATAATCAGGATGTTCTAAAGACAGTACTTAGTGGTTTGAGGACGTTGGAAACTGAATTTTGTAACATAGAGAATGACATAACTTTTTAAACTATCATGGTTTTGATCAATATTTCAACTCAAAAATCATGGTAAATATCCCGTTTCTATCCAAAATATAGAGAATGACGATACAAACAACCATATACGATCCAAAAATACTAAGGATAGACTATTACTTTTTTTTTTCACCAGCCTATTCCGTCCCACTGCTGGGCAATGGCCTCCCCCAAAGACTTCCAATTCTCTCTGTCCCGAGCCTTCTCCCACCACGTCCTTTCAAAGGCGTCCAGCTCGTCTCGCCAACGCTTTCTCGGGCGACCCCTAGGTCGCCGTCCGTCAGGAACCCAAGGTGTACTGGTGTTCGCCCACCTGTCGGGAGACATCCGGCTAACGTGCCCCGCCCAATCCCATTTGAGCCTGGCAACTTTGTCGCTTATCCCAGTTAAGGAACGCAGTATGGAATTACGCACTCGGTCTATGCGCTTGAAGCCGAGAATACTGCGTTCCATGGCTCTTTGGCAAATCTTGAGTTTGGACTTTTACTACTATAATTAAATTGAACTGACAGAAATTCGAGCAGGAATTCATGTAAAAAAAACACTTTACTAGGAGTTTTATTTAATAACTAGCTGACCCGTGCCCACTTCGTTGGGCGGTAAACATTTTTACTTAACTGAAGTAGTACTCGATGCCGCCAACAGATGGCGTTAATACGGCATAAAATAGCGGCCGTTCGCAGTTTCGCCCGCGTGGCAGTTTTTCCCGTTCTCGTAATTTTTTCGGGATAAAAAGTAGCCTAAGTTACTCCTTGTTACATCAGCTATTTGCCAGAAAAAGTCCCGTCGAAATCGGTCCAGCCGTTCCAGAGATTACCCGGAACAAACAGACAGACAGACAAAAATTTAAAAAAATGCTATTTTGGTATATGTATCGCATATACATTCATATGCATGTAGTAAAAAGCGGTTATTTTAATATTACAAACAGACACTTCAATTTTATTTATTTGTATAGATATATTTTTTGAATATCGTTATTCTTGATGGAACAAACCCATTAAGTTCTAAATACTTTTTGAGGTAACCAGCAACACAGTACCTTACCTTATATTTCACAACATCTTACAAACGTACTTTGCATTATTTTTTAACTTAAAAATTATAGTAGTTAAGTATTTTTTTTAACACATATTTACGCAACACTTTTTAGCCCCGAACTAAACAAAGCTGGTAGCTGTTAGATTACTTTTATACTTTTTTTGTAAATACATACTTATTATACATAACACAGAACAAACATTTATGTTTTTGCACAAATGTTTGTTCTCGGTGGGGATCGAACTCACCACCTACAGCACTGGTGACAACCCGCTTGTTCGATCACTTGCACTCATATTTAACTAGCCTGTTACAGATATTCCTTTAAATATTATAACAATAATCCCCTTACACGGTATACATACATCGCTTGAGATCTTTTAATAAAGTACTCGCTATTTTAGAGGATGTCTAAAGGGATATATTTTTTTCTGAGGTAGATATAGCTATATTGTACTTTCGTATTTTCTGATAAATGACCCATCCCATCTTCTTATATAATGTGGCGGGTTGTGACAGTGTTTAACTGATATTGGTATTATCTTGCCTTCCGCTAACTTAATACGTGCAGTGCACTTATTTGCTCGCTTTGAGGAGCAGTAGTACAAATTGCCATACACTCCTGAAAAAGTATATCCTCTCCACATCACGAGATATCCTCCTTTTCCAGTTGGTATGAGATTAAATTCTGAAACCATTTATATTTGTTTATTATGAAGAAAAAAAGGATAGAGAAAGATGATAATGTTTAAAAAGTAGTGAAATTTAAAATTACAGACAGTGGAAAAAGAGAAAAGTTGTACCGTCTCCACCAGTTGGGATAGGGACATAAATATGATAATGAGTCTGTGTCTGACTTTACTCATAGAGATAAAGTTAAAAAAAAACTTTGTTAATGTTTTTTAGAGTCTTAGCAGTACTTAGTATATATAAACCTAAATGAACGATAGTTTGTGTTGAGAAACTTTCTTTTATCAAGTTAATAATAATGATAAATAATGCCGGACAATCCACACAGCATCATCTAGCCCCAAGCTAAGCAGAGCTTGTGTTATAGGTACTAGATGACTGATATACTTAATACAATACTATATTACATACTATATTACATACATACATAGATATTTTTTTATTATACATAGAAAATACCCAGAACACCCGGAATAAATATTTGCAGATCGTACAAACATTTATCCCAAGGCGGGAATCGAACCCGCAACCTCTGCGTCGCAGGTGGACTTTCGCCCGCCGCGCCACATCGGTCGTCAAACGTCGTCAGTTTAATAAACATTCGTGATGCATTCATTGTAATAATAGCCACCAAAGTATTATTTTCATTCTTATTCTAGTTAGAAATTTAAGAAGAATTTTGAATACGTTTTATCAATGTTTTTTAATTAAGTATATAAATATACATTTTATAATAAAATTTCATTATTGATTCTATCCATTACGATAGTTATATTTACAATAATATTGAGTATAGTTATGTGACCAAGTTCAACGTAAATTACCACACTTAAAAACGATATTTAAATTTAAATATTACTTAAAGTTAACCCTATCACTTTTTGTCGATATTATTTTTGGTAAATGATGGCAAAAGCATTTACATTGATTGTCTTTTGAGAGATTTTTATAAGGCCTAAAATGGCTACATTTTATTTTGGCGGATAGTCGGTGGTTCATGACAGTGTTCTTCGGATATCGGATCCACTCCGTTGCCAGTAAGTTTTATGCGCGCAGTGCACTTGTTAGATCTTTTGTAAGAGCAGTAGTATGTTCCATAAGCTTCTGAATATGTATAACCCCTAAACAGAACAAGGGTCTTGCCGTTTTTATTTGGTATCAGAAGATATCCTGGAATTTTTAAATCATTAAATAATTTACATGAGATATTATTTACCTATCTCCAATTTTTGCCAGCCCAGGCCCAGAATCAACAAGGGACCTACGCATGCACAGATCTATACTTTATCTGTGTACGCATGCCCCTCAAACATAAGGGGCCGAAGTACAAACTTATAGGTACATACGTAATACCAAAAATCTTGAATCAAAATTCACATTCATCCATCCACACATGAATCCAAATACCCAAGCATGTAAACTTTCACATTTATAACATACTAGCAGCTGCTTTCGGTATGGTCGAGATAAAATCCATCGAACTTCCGCGATCCTAACAATGTCGTCGGTCAAATTTTCAACTTACTTATATTCGTCTAGGTGTACTAAGACAAGTATTTCTTAAATTCCACACTCAAAAGGGTACAGTGGGGCTGAAGTTTGTAAGAACATACCTTCACACGGACGAATTCGCTAGTTTCACTAGTGCTTGTACATATAAAGTTTCTTTAATAAATCTTATTTAAATTCAAAAATATTTAATTTAAGTAGATAAAAACTATGAACGCTCAAAAACATTAGGTGTTACTACAATTTTACATATTTCCCACCAGGTAATTTAATATAACCTGGTGGTTTGTGTGTATGTTGATCATCTATAACTATAATACTTCCTTTTTCTGAGAACTTCACACGTGCAGGACATCCTAGCCCAGTTTTTGAAGAGCAGTAAAACATACCACGAATTTCTGAATATGTATACCCTCAGAACATGACAAGGTGTTTGCCCTTCTTCGTTGGTATAAGTTCATAATCTGGAAGACAACCATTTTCTCAACAACCAATTGACATAACATAAAATCTTATTTCTAAACCTAACATATCTTTCAAATGGTCATATTAAATCATTTTTAATTAAATGTCTCATCTGACTGAATGTTGGCATAGAGGCAACAAAAGACGTTTTTTTTGTAGGCTATCCTGACCCATTGCAGGGTTAAGGCCTCCTTCTCTATCCCTTGCCAAGTTGGACCAGTCTGGAAGATGTATATACATCTAACTCGTCACGCCATCTCCGTGGTGGTCTGCCGCACGGACGTCTTGCATTGGACACCCAATCTGTTGTAGTTTTAGCCCCACGATCGTCAGATATGGCCAGCCCAGTCCCCACTTGAGCTGTGCTGATTTTTTACCCACATCAAAACCTTGGTTTGTACTCGCAGTGTTGAGTTTCTGATTCTGTCAGATAGTCGGACTCCTAGTAGAATTCGTTCCATATCCCGTTGGCAGACCTCGAGTTTGGACCTTTGTTGAAGTGACAAAGATTAGGTCTGTGCACCGCATGTGAGGATGGGGCGAATGCACATGTCCATGAGTTTACGTTTAAGACAGAGTGGAAGTTCACCTACCATCAGATATTTCATCAATCAGTAACATACTTTTATTAATTCATATTTGTGGACATTACACAACATCTTCTAGTCCCAAACTAGGTACGACTAGCTTGTACCATGGGAACCAGATGACTGACACAATACTTATAATCATATTTTTTTGTAAATGCATAGGTACTTAAAATACAACATAACACCCAGCCAAAGAACAAACATCAATGTTCATCACACAAATGATTGTCCTTGGTGGAGATCGAATACATATGGGATATAAAAAAAGACTGACCATTCATAGATATAGCCAAATAATTCCTGTTTTTTCAAAACAAGCATCAAAAACATTTATTTTTTTACAAAATTATTTTTATTGCAATATCTATTCGTATCTATCATACCTACCTACTACATACATATTATTTATACAACCAGAGAAGACAAAAAGCGAAACTACTGAGAAATGTACAGGATTTCCAGCAGTTTCTAATCTTTGGCTTAAGCCACGTCCTCATAAACCTCTATCCACCGACTTTTGGTAATATTAAAATGTCGTTGACAAATAACTATAATATTAACAATTTATTATAATATCCCAAAAGTCGATCCGAGAAGTTAAAATATGCGATCCCACGACATTTCTGTATACTTCATCATCATCATCATCAGCCTATAGAAGTCCACTGCATTCTGCATTCTGTATACTTACCAGTGTGAAATTAGTCACATATTATGTTATGTATATAAATGGCACTGTTGTGGATTTTAATTAACACAGTGTACAGTGAATTAGTTGAAAGTAGAGAACCAACACTATAGAATCATACTAACTGCTGCCATGTACGGCCACATGACACCGCGGGTACAGGTAAACGCCTTGCTTTGCCTCATGTTTTTAGTGGATATTATAAAGATCTTTGTGCGCGATAAAAAATAATGTCTGCATATTACAGTTTCATAGTTTTTATAGTGCTTACCTGCACTATAAAAACTTACTTTTATACTGCTTTTTGGGATGATATAAAATCTATATATTAGTCATATTTTAGTAGAGACATATTTGTTATTTAATTTAACTTAGTTTAAATGCAACTTTACAATATTTCTTGCAAAAAAAATTACGTTATATTTGCCAAGACCACCCTCTCCCCCACGTGAGATTAAGTGAGGTTCGGCTTAGCCCTTTAAACATCGTATATTAACAACTAATTTTTTTTTTTTACACAAAAATCAAGGATTGTATTAATAATAAGAATAATAATAATAATGCTGGACAATCCACACAGCATCATCTAGCCCCAAGATAAGCAGAGCTTGTGTTATGGGTACTAGATGACTGATATACTTAATACAATATATTACGTACATAGATATTTTTTATTATATATAGAAAATACCCAGAACACCCGGAATAAATATTTGCAGATCGTACAAACATTTATCTCGAGGCGGGAATCGAACCCGCAACCCCTGCGTCGCAGGCGGACATTTGCCCGCCGCGCCACATCGGTCGTCAAAAAATTTTAAAATTAAATAAAATTAATTAAAATTTTACGTACTGCCCATCAGCTACTTTCATATATTTAGGCGGATTGTGGGGATGTTCGTCTGATATAACTAAAAGATCTCCATTTTCTAACAGCTTCAAGCGTGCAGTACAACCAGTTGTAGTTTTGGAAGAGCAATAATATGTACCATGAGTTTCGGAATATGTATATCCTTTGAACATTACAAGATGTTTGCCTCTCCTCGTCGGTATAAGCTGATAATCTACAAGTAGATACAGATAGAAATAAATATTGACACACATTCACACAACGCCTTCTAGTCCCAATCTAAGCAAGGCTTATTGATAAAATACTTACATACATTTTTTTTTAAACACCTACTTAGAGTACATATAACACCCAGATATAGAACAAACATCTGTGTTCATCACACAATATCTTTTTTTGTTTAATTTGATTGGAGACTACTAAAAGTGGATACACTTCAGCCCTAACTAAAATGATAGGTTTGTGTGAGTAAATGTACGTTATCCACGCATAGGAGATCTTATTAGTCACAATTGCGTGGTAGTTCCATTCCAACATAGAATAACCTCCATCACAGGCATACAGGTAAAAGCTCCACGTACCTGTAATTTCACCAGCACCCACACCCTTTAAACCGAAACACTACTGCTACTACTACTAATACGAAAACCCGGAAATTAAGGACATAGCGAAGACGGCCCCCCTTTCCCAAAGTTCCGTTATTCACTAGGATGAAGATCGCAGGATGTCGACGAAAAGAGAGAGCCTGAAATCTTGCAATCGGTCTTCCCGGAAGAGTGAATAGGGGAGGATGTCTTTGATATCTATGAAACGGGATAATCTCGTCATAACTCGTCATCTCGCCATTGCCACGCTGCTATTGGTTTGTTGACGTATGGAAAACGTTCAGAGCGATAAGTTTGAGGTAATCTATTTTTTCCTCAGCTAATATAAAGGTGCAACTAGTCGCCAACTTGAACTCGTCGACGGGCTATTCCCGTGATGAGATGCAAAAATGTAACGACGACCTCAAAAATTAAGAATAGGTCTTAATAGGAAGTGCTCTGAATTAAATAATGTTTTTTAAAAGAACAATATAATAAAATATATAAACTATACGTATACTAAACTATACGGTATATAACTGTGACTTCATATTCCTTATAATTTATTTGTTACTAGCTGACACAGATTTGAGAAAAATGGCTTTAGAAATCATCGTATGAAATCGTCATGAAAATCTTGTTATAAATAAAAAAACAAAAACAATAAGTGCACTAACTTTTCAGTTATTATAACCGCACGACTAGACTACATCGTAAAAGTATTTTAGAAAGTAACAAGTAATCTGACAACTTTCATTAACATTTTGTGTATTTACCATTAGACATCTTTATATAATTGGGCGGACTATGTTCATGTCCGTCGGCTATAATTTTGACTCCTCCGTTTTCCAACAACTTTATCCGCGCCGGACATTTTAATGCAGTCTTAGACGAACAGTAGTACATCCCACTATTTTCAGAGTACGTAAAACCTCCAAACATTACTAGATTTTTTCCCTTTCCTGTCGGGATCAGGTGATATTCTAAAAAAAATTAATATTACTTCATGTACAACTCTCGTGAACAATACTCATTACATCATTCTATATAACTTCTACGAATAATAAACTATTCATATACAACAATCTCATACCAAGAGTATTTTACATAAATTTACACATTTACTGAATACATAATTTTACACAAATATATGTAAACTAAGTACCATTATAAAATTGCTCTGTTTATAAACTGTACCAAAAAAAATACCTCGTTTTTGTAAAAAATATAGGGAATTGATTAGTTAATTTTTTTTTGTGAAAAACAACTAATTCATTTTATTATGCTATAGATATTTATTGATTCATGACCAACCAAGACAAACTTGTAAAGTTTAAAAGTGCAATATAAAAACCTTTTTATTTATTTTACCAATCGAACCTTAGGATTAGAAGGCGGGGTCACCCTCACTAGACCACCAAGGCTCAAAAAAAAACCATCCGATATTTTCACATTTCTTACATAATTGGGAGGACTGTGTGATTCTTGCATGGTATCCAAATTTTCTTCCAAATCACTGGCCATGGTTAGGTCATGGTCAATTTCTTAGTTTTGCGTTAGTTCATTAGAAGTTGTTTGTACCTATTATTCTCGACGATGAACCTTGCGTTGAAATCTTTGGTGCGAGGTACTTATACACGTCAAATAACTTTTTAGCTTCTTTTGATTTACCCACAACCTGATTCTTCATTTTTCTGATCAGCTGTGGTCCAACGATTTCTTGAAATGTTTGATAGTTAAGATTTGTAGAACAGTTGTCATCTAAAATTTCTCGGTCTGATGAAGAGGGCATCAAACATTTCGTGTAATCCACTTGATCAGGATTGAATGGACATAAGCCGCATGCTGCAAAACCATTCTTCAAAAAAGTTTTATTAATTTTGGGTAAAAGCTTTGCTAAGATGGGCCCAATATCGGTTTTAAGTAAGTATTTCGTCAAGTTTTCTGTTCGCCACTCTAACTAATACTGCTTTACGCCACATAACTTTTATAGGCCGAAACGCAGCTACATCGGCTGGTTGCAAAATTCTTGTTGCGTTCGGGAACAGAGCTATAAGTATTATATACAGGCTTTGGCAAAGTTGAGTAACCTGAAGTGTTGTGTGGCTTTTATGTCCATCCAGAAAAAGAATTACTGGAAAAGTGACATTGCTCTTTTTTAGTGCTGGATGCAACACATTTTCTATGTATTGCATGAAAAGTTCAGCCTTCATCCATCCATTATCTGACAAACCAATACCCCACTCTTCAGGTACAGACCTTTGAACTTCTGGTCTCATTCTTTTCAAGGGGAAAATAATCATTGGAGGTGTCGTTACACCATCAGCCCCAAAGGTAAACATGACCGTCACACACGATTTTGATTGAGCATGGTCTATTTCGTAAACGTTTATGTTTCGTAACCCTTTAGAGAGACTACTTTAGAGTTTTTGGGACACAAAACAAAATTAGTCTCATCTCCATTGTATACTCGAGATGGATCACTCAGAATATGAAAAAGATCATTTTCTTTCAGATATTCTTCGATTTGCTTAAATCAATTTCTAATTTGCATCTCCGACCTTTGAGCTTGCTGAAGTTACAGCCTCTGAGGTTCTAACTGAAAGTTCCGGGTGCCTCTTTAGAAATAACTTATACCAACCCTCCCCTGGAGTGTTATTTATAAAACTATTTGGTCTAGGATGTTCATCTAAAAACAGTTTGACGCTATTTGTAATGTCCTTTTTACGTGGTGGGAACCCTTTTCGAGAAGCTGTAATGATCCATTGAACCACATCACTTTCCTCCTTGCTGGACAGAACTGTGTCTGGACCAGGTCGACTTTTTACAAACGATTTTGATAGGCGAAACTGTAAAGTTGCGCGCGGGATATTAAACTTTTTTGCAGCAGTTTTTTTACCCATGCCATTTCTTACAGCTTGCAAGGCTTTTTCTAGATCGTTTTCTGTATATCTCTTAAAATATTTTTTTCCATCGGAAGCCTTGGACATTATTGATGCACCTGAAAGAGATGCACGTCGTTTTTTAACTCAGTGGCGAGTTTCACGGGATGTAAAGCAACCGACAGAAGATAGGTAGAAAGAGGGTAGGAGAAGGTAGGTAGGTACATACACACCTCACGGGTATAAGATCTCTCGGAAATAATCCACACAATAACAATAATAAACTTATTTTATTTAAACACCACCGTTTTACAAATCCATCCACATTTTTCTATCATCCACCCAACCCCGCCTTTTTTTTGTCTCCCGTCACATTTTCTCGCCATCCGTCAGTGTGGCCAGTGTAAGTCTCCAAAATAATACCATTCGTATTTTAAAAATAAATAAGCGAGGTATAGTTATTGGCACATAAAAATGTATAATGATTGGCAGTGCCACAAACTAGATTGCAAACGAAAGGAGACTTTATCTAACAGCAAATCAGGTTTATATTGATTAAAATATTATTTGGCGAAGCAACCTTTCACGTAAGACAACAAATTCAATAATGACAATATCACGTAAGATAATAAATTAATTACTGTACCGTCGTACAAATAAAATTTCAATCATTGGCACCAAAAAAACACCGGCAGGCTAATTTTGCAACGTTAAAAAGCAATAAAAACGCTAGAAATATGTTTTTTAAATGGTACATGTAAATTTGTTTGCTAATTTACCCAACAACTGCTTTTGCACTGAAATTTGTGGAACCCAATTCTTCGTTTTTTTATAGCTTTTCACTCGGTTGTCTTATCCTTGCTACACACGTTTGGAAACAGCTGTGAAAGGAATATGGCGGACATTCTAAGCATAAAATGAATTTTATCATTAAGAAAATAAAATATTCTACCAAATAAATTATTGCCACTATAAAAAAATTGCTCGAAACTCTTATTTCTTGGGTTTTTATGCCATAGTGCCAATCATTGAGGGGGTGCCAAAAATAGTAAGGTTTACCCCTAAATACCTAGTTTTTTAAGCAAATTATAGCCATTATATAAGTTAAAATATTAAGTCAAACATTTAACCAAGGAGGTTTGCAATTAAAAACACTTAATGAATTTCTTAATAATATTTAATTGAATTTGCCTGTCTTCTATTTGCCTGTACCGAATACTCCAACACTTTAGACTAGCTCTAAACTAAGCAAACCTTGTACTACAAGCTCCAAACTACTGATAGATTAAGCACGTAAAATACTTTTTTTATACATAGAATACACGTTACTCAAAACGAGCTATATGGCCTGCCCTATTCTTGTTACTATTTCCATACACTCGTTGCAGTACCTATAATATATCCACTGTTTATTAACGTGCGTCCAAATTTAAGTTTGATATCGAATTTTTGGCCATTATCCATGCCTGTTATTTTACATCCCATCATAAAACTATGATGAACTTGAAAGTAATAAGCGTCGAAAGATTTGATTTAGATTTTTTTTATCAACTATTTAAACGCAACTTTGGAAGTGAATAAATACCACAAGGAGTCTTAAAATTTGGGTTGAACCCCAAATTTTAGACTAGATCTTTTTTATTTATTTTCCCGACGTTCCGAAAGGTAATACGCGATAAATACCCGTGTAATATAAGTGTTCAATACAAGATACGTAATATCCAAGTTCGTATTCATTACTAGCCAATACTAGTGAGGGACCAAGGTAACTGAGGAATGTCTAACCCCCTTTTCAATAGAATTAAACCTTAACATACTGCCCCTCATTTGTTTTAACGTAACTAGGAGGCGCGTGGGGATGGCTTCCGCCAATTTTTAGAACTTTCCCTTTCAATATCTTAATACGTGCAGTGCATTTATGCGATAGTTTGGAAGAACAGTAGTATATTCCTTTAGTTTCTGAATAAGTATATCCTTTCCACATCACGATGTTTTTGCCCCTTCCAGACGGGATCAAATGATATTCTAAAAAAAAAAACTAATAAGTAAATTTTAGACCTTCAAAGCACAATCTACTCTTAAACTCAGCAAAGCTTGCACATGTATTTTTCAACACCAAGATCGAAAACTAACATATAATTACACAAATGTTTGTCCTTAGAGAGTATCAACCCAGGTAGAGTACTACCAACAGTTGTAGGCAGATCGGTAATGGCGTGTGATAATGTACACAAGAGATGCTGCGTGTTGGGGTAAGTATGTGTGTCTACTCGGGTCCGTGGTTTTTTGAGTTGTGTGGTCCGGCGCAGGCTTCCGTACCCGGAACGGTGGGTAGAGAAGTAGGATGCGCGTTCCTTTCGTCGCCTTTTACATCATACATAGCAAGGTGATGGCGGAGTCATATTCTATGTCAAGACTATACCGACAGCCATTGATTTTAGAATTTTATTATAACAAAACATTTATATCAGTTTTTGAGACAGAAGTTTGTTGCTTAATTGATTTTATCTATTTGAAGTTTTAATAAACAATTAATATGTTTTAAAAAAAAACCAAAGGCTGAGAGCGATCATTAGTATTAAATAGCGTGGTAGTAATTTTATAAAAGCTTTCCCCTACGTTTCTGTTTGTATACGCAATTCTACATAAATAGACAATACAGATAGTTTGCTTGTATATATTTTACTATAGAAAAAAAATGGCCTTACTTCTAAATATCTAAATAATCAAAAGATGAACAATGTTTTAACGATCACTTATCAATGAATCACTCCATCAGAAACAAGGACATAACTTATTTTAAGCAATATTCTAATGTATATAACGATTGTATGTATTCTAACTTTCCTTAAGTATGAAAATAAGTGTTAATATTCGTTGACATTGTTAGATGTTTGACATTGACATTTCATTTTATGGTAGCGCATCTCAACACCGGTCGCAGCAGACTTTACTTTTTGAAGTAAGTAATACTTCTAATGCGACTTCAAACAAGGTTGCGTTAAACGTTTAACACTACCATGGAGAGGGTATGAAAGCACTGTTCTTTCTCTCTTTCTCTCATAGCCAGTTACGTTTCGTATATATTATCATTATGTCATTCAAGGACAATCAGGAGGTTAAATCAGATTTACTTCAGTCGTGTGGTCTAAAGCACACTCGTTTTTTTTTTATTCGACTTGACTAAAAACTATTAACTTTTACTGACTTGACATTGGCAAAGTTGCCTTAAATGATGGTCAGGTGCCAGAAAGTTCAAGGTTCAAGTGATAGAAATACGCACACCGTCAGATTCGCGCATTTGTAGCATTATGAATTATTATGATCAAACTTTGACATATTTTCCACTATCTGTCAGCAAGTATTCTGGTGGGTCATGCGTGTGTCGAACCTCTATTGGTACAATATAATCATGGACTAGTTTAATGCGAGCAGGACATTTATGCGCTCGTGATCCTTTAGAAGAACAGTAATATGTCCCATGCATAAATGAGTAAGTATATCTTCTCCACAAAATAAGATTTTTGCCTCTTCCAGTCGGTATGAGGTGATATTCTTAAAGAAAAACAGAAACCTTTAGAACAACCAACAATCTGAAATAAATTTATTACTAACTAAACCATATTACTAATATACTAATTCTTAATATACTAAACATAGCAACTTCTTGGGTGCCTGAGGATAGAAGGCGACGTCCGGGACGGCCGAAGAGGCGGTGGCGAGACGACCTTGATGGTCAAGGGAAGGATTGGTGGAAAATCGCTAAAACTCGAGAAAGGTAAAAGATTTTGGGGGAGACCTTTGCCTAGCAGTGGGACACAAAAAAAAAAAAAACACAAGAAAAAAATACTTTTATTTTTACACACGGGACTTAAAAAGGCAATACACAAAATAATACCTACACAGTAAAAAAAACCATTCAATGACAAAACAGAAAGTAGGTAGCCTAGCTTTAACAGTAGGTCTCAACTAGGTAACATGCCAAAAAGGTAAGTGATTAATCAATGCACAATGTAATACTTTAACCCATAGTATACCTAACTATACTAAGTAATAATATAAGCATTATGCTTTGGCACTATTCGTCCAGTTTTCAGTAAAAAATCATCTATCTATCTATCTATCTATCTAGTCTATAGTCCAGAAAACTCTTAAAAGACCCACTAATAACTGCACAGCCTGCTACACAAAAATGCATACAATTCGTTATTTTCAAAATACTGTTGTAGCGCTCCAATATATTTATTATATATTTTAGAGCAAATATTCAACAAAAGGTGAAGTTGTTCTGTGTAAAAGTTTGTTACGTTTTGTATTCATTTTAATGCAAAATTTTACAAATTGCTTTATTTATTAAAAAAACCTCCCTTTCAATCCCAGATCGTAAACTAACGGATCGTGTGTATGTTCTTCAACGACAGGATAAATGGTTCCGCACAATAGCCTTATACGTGCATTACACTTTTTTACCTTTCGCTTCGAGCAATAATAATATGTGTTGTACGTTTTTGAATATGTATACCCCCTCCACATAACTAGATGCTTGCCCGTTCTTGTCGGTATCAGTTGAAAATCTAAAATGTAAATTAATATATTACTTTTTCTTTTAACTGCTGTAGGCTAAATTATATTATTATTAGTATTATTTATATTAATTGTTTTTAGTAATTGTAGCAAAGTAATAAAATAGTTAATACGCGATAAATACCCATGTAATATAGTGTAAGCTCAATATGTGTTCCGATCACAGAAAAAATATTTTCCATCTTTTTTTTTATTTTCTAACATAACCTAACCTTAGAGCTGAATGGTTTGCCCAAAGGATTTTACTATTCGAAAAATGTATGTGCATTGCGCATACACATATTGCAACCTGTCACGTATATCAACCAACTGATGCAGAGTGTGGGTATATTAATTTGCAATATGTCTTGACAAGGTAAACTTCTAATGTTTTTCCCGTCCATGTAGGGTCCCGCTGAGTCGGAACTCACAGAAACCTAACGACTTACCCATTATATATAGCTTACAACGAATCACTTAAATACCGTCATCACACATCGGTACGACTTTAGTTAGGATCTTCAATACCCTTCATATCATACATTTTAAACAGATATTGAGTATACTTATTACCATAATAAATAACTAAATTTTTCTAATTGTAGAAAACAGAATTTAAATCACCGACTGCAGGCAGTGTGCCCAAAAGGCTGGGTAAATTTGACATTTGTGGCGTAAGCTTATTGTGTAGATATTTGAATAACGTTGCGTGATTCAAACTCAACTTCAAAGTGTTGCGTTTTTGCCGCGTAGCCTAACTCTGATTTTGGTATCGTACGTTTACGTTACGAATGTCAAATTTGATCGAGCTTGGCCCTCAGAATTACTTAACTCAGCTCTATTACTCAACACTTACTTAGAATTCAATGAATACCCAGACAGAAGAGAACTTTAAAGAAAAATAAATAATGAATTTGCAAAAATGTTTTTTTATTTAATTGTTTTTTAAACAGTTAAGTAAATTGAGTTCCAATTTCACAACTAGATGGCACTAGTATAAGTGTACATTTGCTAGATCTCACTAACGATGCGTTTTACCGTTTGCATAGACCTCATCATCTTCCTGCCCTTATCCCACACTAAGTGGGGTCGGCACAACAGGTTTTTTCCTTCCACTCTCTTCTATCAGCATCTTTCACGCAATCCATCCATCTTTTCTTTGGTTTTCCCATCCATCTTTTCTTTAGACCTATGCTAGAGCTAAAAAAAAGTAGCTATCTAGCTCAAGGTATTTGTTTCATTGACGGATCCCTTCCCAGTACAGTTGCGTACCTTAACTTTACTAATCAACTCATATTTTTATATATTGTCCATCACCCGTGCGAACATATACCGGTGGCTTGTGCGAATGTTCCATGCATATTGGTATTATTTTTCCATCTTTAGTCAATCTTAAACGGGCGGAACATTTATGGCGGAGCTTTGAAGAACAGTAGAATATCCCTTTTGCATCTGAATAGGTATATCCTTTCCGCAATATGAGATACTTACCCTTCTTAGTCGGTATGAGCTCGTAATCTGTAAGAAATCACATAACAATATCTATTGCTTATTATATACAAGCTAACATAAAAAAAACGGAGTTTTATCGAAATTAATAGTATGGAACTTACTTAAACGCTAGGTCGATAAATTCAAGAAGTTTCACAGAATTTATCGACAAATGGGAACGTGTCTTGCGATTCGTCTTCGGTTCGTGGTGGTCATTCGAGAATTTTTATGCCCGAGCGGTTGTCGGTTCTACTAGTTCTAGTTCGACTTGCTGATTCTGTCTATGCTGATAACCTTGGTTCTAAAACATACCTTATGCTTGCTAACATATCTTAAAATATGAACAACTGGATTTAGAAGATATTTTACTTACCAAAGTATGAGTATCAAAAATCACATCACCTACCATTAAAAGCGCTAATGGCGAAAGTAAGAAATACTTATGACTAGTGCTCCGGAGAGCATCTCAAGCTGTTCCAGCAGCAGTTAAGCCATGAAGAGGTCCTTGGGATAGACTAAAAACCACTAACTAGCTTGCTAGCCACCAGCTCCAAAGAACCAACTTGTTTATAACTAAAGAATTACAAAAAAATCGTGGCACCCTCTTGTCTCTCACTTTGTATCTACAAAGGTTGATGAATAGTTTGAGGTTTTTAATACACTCTTTCCCGTTATGTAGATAAATCGCAACTGCCTAAAACATTTTGACCTTGACTGGTTCAGAAGCTATTAAAAATTTTAGTACTCTACTACAGACAGTATTCTTACATAACTATTACTATAAATAAATAATGGATAGGAGAGAATATAAGTAAGGTATAGCAATCACTCGTGCCAGGTTATAAAACATTGTGGGCATAGTGGTGGACCACCAGGGCATCCAACGCATCTGTAGTGACTCTCTTTCAGAGAATTGCGTTTGTAGCACTGTCGGCAATTTAGAGGAATTGCAAGTGGTTCCGGCCAGTGGACGTTTTTGGATTTAGACGACCCGCTTTTATCATCTGATACAAGAAAAACACTGTATAAAGCAATACATTTAAAAAGCTCCGTTTTCAAACTAAAACTCATCGAAAAACTTTGAACCTAGTAATTAACTTGCACAGCAAAATCTCAAAAATTATGAAATCAGTTTTATTAATTATGTATTCTAGTGCATTATGGGCTATTTATTGACTATTGACTGACTGTACACATAAAAACCTAAAAATAATAAAAGTTAAAGATAATTCCAAAAAATCGAAAATACTCACAATGCCAGGCTTTGAAGCAACCTGGACACAACGGGGGTCCTTCAAAGCATCCCTTACATCTGTAGGTTGTCATTTTTCTCAAATTTTTTTTGAAGCATTGGCGGCAACTCAGCGTTATTAAAATAGGGATGAACTCTGGCCAGTGGATATTTGGTACATTTGAGATGCAAACTTCGCTACCTACAAAGTATAAAGAAATTGCGTTATTTTGAAGCAGCTAGGCATGCAGTTTAAATACAAGCGGTAATACTACCTACGATATAAATACGTAGGTAGTGCGATCAAACTAATCCCATCCTAAATGCGATAGGTTAAAATTTACCATCACCATTTGTTATTAGTCATTGGTAAGAGATAGCAATAGTTTTAGGGCTTACGTCAAGCGCAACTTTTTACCTATATTACTATTTACGAGACGCTGTAGTGCTTAGGACAGGATATTTGAAATAATTTATAAAACGTGTAGTTGGTTAAGCTTTTATTTTTGCAACCTACAAGTTTTCTTACATTTCACATCGGTTTCGATAAATAGGAGTCCGTAACACAATAAGTGCGACTTAATTTAACTAATAACTAAGCCTACATAATTATATCTATTTTTTTGTTCTTCAGTTCCATCGAACATTGAGATCTAAGACCCAATCTTTAGGTACCTTCAAGTACCTACATGCAATACTTACTTATTTTGCTTAAAATAAAACTACTTACGTGCTCGACTTTTAACATAAATGTAAATAAGTGATCTACAACAATCGACTAAAAATGAATCAAATATAGTGTAAATCTAGCATAAAAAGATGAAGTACTGAATCGTGTAGCATTTACTCTACGACCGTAGCAACGTAGAAGTGTCGTAGCACATTGCTACGAGCATCGGTCGTAGTAGTTGGTACTTCCAATAAAATTTAATAATACTTTGTCAAGAACTCCGTCTAAAATAGTCTAAATGTTCGATCTACATCATTTCACCCAGAGCCATCTACCTCCCAAAATATGTAAAGCTTGTACTATAATAACAATATTAATAATAATAATAATAATTCCAAAATGCATACAACAATACCTTAAAGTAATAGATGTACCAGAAAACACATATATAACAATGCAGAAAGCTGCTATCTTAAATACTTGTCGGATTGTCAGGAAATTTCTGCAAGACGACGCAAATTATGATTCGCACTTGGCTTAGGCCCGTGAGTTTCGTTATTACCGAAATATTTATATTTTGAGAAAAAAAAACCCATAATAATAATAATAAACATATAGTGAATAGGTATATTTTAAAGTCCTGCAACATGTAAGCTTGTTTGTCAAGTTTGTTGTATAAAAAAAATGTAAAATTACCTACATGTACATGATATAGAAGCAAGGAAATCCATTACTGTGATCAACATAGTAGTGTTTTAGTATAATAAAGGTGTCAGTAGTAAAGCCAAAAAAGTTATAAATCATTTCCTACCAATTTTTGTATGTAAACAAGGGCATATATGAAATGGTGCCTTTAACGCTATATCAATCACCAGTTTTATTTTTATGCGACCTGTTGACTGAACAAGCGGATAGCCCACCTGTAAGCGGTAACCATCATCAAAACATTGCATCGCGAGTCAGGCACGTATGTAACGTGCCCTACGATGCGCAGCCCTGAGTTCATCAACCTGAGGCATATATGTTAAGCTTCATGTGCCTGTAATTTTACGAGCATCAACGCCCTTCAAACAGAACATAATGAAGTGGCCTTGGTGAAGGCCAAGGTATCAACTCCAAAAAAACGATAAACGATGTATCGTATTGTCGTTTTGATTACACTGCGGCTTGCCAGGTAACAGCCACTTGACTGTGAAACGAATACCTAGCTACTTCGCAGCGTAACTCAAAACGATAATACGAACCATCGTTTGTCACTTTTCAGAGTAGACAGACACCATGTTTACTTTGCCGTGTTATAACAGACATCTAATATTTGGCAGGAACCCTGGGGCTAATTTTGACTAGCTTTCCTCCAATCATTAGATAATGCGGAGGTTCATGATTGTGTAGCTGGTTCACTTCTATTAGAGTTCCATCCCTGGTGACTTTAACCTTTGCCTTGCATTTTGCCAGTCTTCGCCTTGTACAGTAAAAGTTATTCTCGGTTTTTGAGTTTTGCGAGTAATCATAACCGTTGTACATTATCACGTTGGCGCCTCGTTGTGACTCGATGAATTGATATGGCGCTGGAAATAAATATTAATAAATATTGAAAAAAAACAAACATTTTAAAAAATAGTGCGTGGAGTCCCTCAGCGCGGAAGAAGTGAAACTTCGTAATGTTAAATAAGAAAAAAATATGTACATACTACGCGCATGCGTTCGAGTGCCACGCAACCAGGCATTCACTCTCGCTCTGTCTCTTTCTATTCCCCCTCCATGGTAGTATTAAACGTTTAACGCAACCTTGTTAGAAGTCGCATTAGAAGCTTCACTTCAATAGTACAATCTAGTGGATGCAGAGGATGTATGCACACAGAGGAAACAACTGCACAATTTTAAGATTTTATACAATCAAACAGGGCAGAACTATAAACGAAATAATCGATGTTGTGTAGTAGGTAGACTATAATTTCAGTTTTAAAATAATATAGATGAAATTATAAATCAGCCATCGCGCTCTAAACCACTTCAACACTGTTTTTAGTTGGTCACCTATAACAAAGCTTTGCCTCACAGGTAGAGGATTCGATCCCGGGATCCCGAATCTCGGGATCCCGAGATCCCGGTCATATTTTAGTCCCGAAATTTTCGGGATTAAATTTAATGAATTCCGGGATTTTCGGGATTGATATATTTTTTAAGTAAGTCTATAAAAATGTGCGTGAAACGAAACGCTGATAAGTATTGATATTTTTTTTGTTAATTGGTGAAAATGAAATTATTAAAAAGCAACATAAATTAATTAATGCGTCTGAGTAAATAAAAATGAAAAACAACAAGTGCTATTTTTTGTATCTAAATAAGTCTAAAGATGTTGATTTTTTGAAGTTTATTATTAGTTTTTTAAAATTTTTATATAGAAGTGCCTAATTTGTTTATTTTATAAGAAGAAAGTATAATTTTGTTTAACCGCCTTTTTGAAGATTTAAAACTTAAATATTCTATGTCCTCATAAAACTAAAAAGTTAATAAAAAATTGATTTCTTGTTTGCTGTCTTTTTGCTACCACTTTCCATTACCAATAGAATCCCGGGACTATCCCGGGATCCCGAGATTAACTTTAGGTAATCCCGTAATCCCGGGATCAGCAAAAACGACCGGGATCGAATCCTCTACTCACAGGGCACATTCCTAACGAACTCCGCTTTGCGTCCATTAACCTGAGGCATACCAGTGTTAACAATTACTCCTCTGATCCCTAAACATTGGTAATAAAGATATCTTTAAGTACTCACATAATATAATACTTCAAAATATTAGCAAAACCAACATTATTATTTACATGCAAAAAACTCTTTAATTCAAATTTTGGCATGAATCTATCACGTAGTCACTTGACACTATATCGCTTACAATCTTTCTATCTCTATTGGATCGTGTGACCTAATGAGACAGATTATCATAATTGTATAATCAGATGGGACATACACATCCCTCGCTAAAGTACCGTATTGTCATATTCCTAACTATCTAGCCCTACTAATAAAAAACTCTGTGTAAGTTTGTTAGTAGTAGGGTAAGAGTTTTTCGAGTTGAGAGGGTGTCGTATCTGCACTTCTGTTACAAGGTGCGGGTTCGACTCAAGCGGTAGGACAAATTTTTGCATTATTTTACTCGCCAACTCTGTAATATTTCTTTCCAACACGGACGTAATTCGGAGGAGCATGATTGTGAGTTAAATCAGTGTCCTTTATAACGCCATCCTTCCCTATTTTAACCCTAGCTTTACATTTAGCGGCGAGCCGCTTTGAACAATAGTACATGTTTGTTCCTTGGTGGTTTCTGGAAAATGTGTAACTGTTTATCATCAGCAAATATCCGCCCTTGTCGGTCGGTATCATTTTTATATCTGAAAAAAAACTTTCTAATTAGAAGTAAATGCACCTTTTATAGGTTACGTGGTATTGAACGTACAAGATGGACCTTAAATCGAATTCATTCCTCGTAGTCATGGAAGAATGAGAAAGTGCAATAAGCATGAAGCACGACCCTGTTAGAGGTAGAACTAGGTACCCACTGGGGTACGAGAAAAAGGATACTTTTAGTTCTGATAATCACGATCATCATCAAAACAGTATATATGCAATAAATATATAAATATTCGTGGTCATTATTACACACAGCTTGTAGTGGGGAGCCAACATCTATGTTCATAACACAAATGTATGTCTTCGGTGGGAATCGATCCCACAACCTGCAGCACAAAATACAGAGCCACCATTAATTGAGCTGAGAAGCCAACCAATAGGAATAAATAAACACACATTAACTCATATACTTACTACTGAGTGAATGGGAGAATTAAACAAAGAACAGTAAGCTCAACTTAGCATCAACACTCTCTGACCCCACACTTGTGTCTTATATATATATATATATAATATCTTGTGTATATATATATATATATATAATATAGTATTATAGTACTATGACCATACTCACAACCCGGAGCCAATGTGTCTACTCCGAAAAACTATGAACGAAGTTTCGTAATGGTCGACGATAGATCTAGCTAAATTCTCAAGACGTTTTCTGATAACGTGCCGGCGATCTTATTCGTAAATTTGGAAACGCAACAGGTAGGAATGACTAGTCGTTTTTGGCAACGCACCAACATACTATGAGACCTGAACTAATACGAGTCACTACAGTCAGCGACAGAAGTGGATTTACAATTTCAGTTACTAAATAACAATTTTTCCTGTCTCTTCAAAATCTTCCAATGGCGCAGGGCAAATTAACTAACAAAGTGCAAAGCTTTGATTAAAAGTTAAGAAAAACTTGAACTTCTCAAACTATAAATAATATGAAATATACATGTACTTTAATTGCTACCTATACCTACAATTCTATAAAATATTCAAGCGTTTTGGCTTAGAATCTATTTCATATTTCGGCCACCAAGCAGCATTGCAGGGATGCAGGTGAAATAATAGTCACATAAGGCTCAGCACATGTATACCTCAAATTGATGGACTCAGTGTAGTGCATTGTACGGTTCCAACCTAACATAGTTTCTAACATGCGTGACCTGCAAGGCAGTCTGTTATAAATGGTAGTTACTACTTTAACATCATGTGGACCATCTACTTGTTCAATTCAGCTAGTTGTATAAATAGAACCCCTTAATACTTTCTTTTTTTTAATACCTATCTGTAGAATGTAATTGAATATCCAAAAAATCTTAACTATCAAAGCATTCCATTGCAGTTGTGCATGTCCTGCGATGCACTGCCCTGTGTTAATCAACCTGATGCATACAGGTGTTCAACCTCATATCCTTATAATTGCACCGACACCTATACCCTGCAAACCGGAACACAGCAATACAAGCATCACTGCTTGGTGGTAGTAAAACTATGGTACAAAGAGCTTAACTACTACTACTACATTTAGCCATTTACAGCTCAATAAAATCTTAAGTGTTAAAGCAGTTGGGATGATATTCGAAAGAGAAAATGACCTGGAATGTAACAGGGTACCCGTATCTACTATACAAGCATTCCTTGTTGATAACAGTAAACACAGTTTTCCATAATTACTCAAATATTCAATTAATAAATAAAACAACTAAATTTAAATATGATAACTTAATTTATTTAACTAAGGTATATTGTGCCTGCAATTCAATTAAGTAAGTACTTTAATTCATTATTTTCTTATAGTACATATAATGTATACTATTATTTATTCTGTGCTTATTCTTAAAGCAAAAATATTGGGACAAATTTTACAAAAACTATGTTATAAATATATATAATCTACAGAGCTCGAGTATTGCTTTTGGAAATTATGTTTTATTATTCAATCCTATTTCATCAGGCGCCTTCCGACTTTGTACCCGCTTCATTTCAAATGGTGTTCATTACACATAAACTAATCAGACTGTTGAATCAAGTCAGACATCATTTTAGATTACTAATGTATATCTGGAATCAATCACTAACAAACATAGATGCTTAGTGTTTAATGTCGATTTCAACCTTTTTCATCGCAAGCCAAATTTGACAATTCTGGAAAATAAAAACAACCACATTAGTAAAAAGCACTTTATTAACCTAAAAAAAGTTTTGTACTTTGTTCAGGGAAAAGTTTAAATAAAAGTACACATAAATGAATCGAGTAAACCGGGATCATCATGAAAAATAATATATAAAAGTTGTTTTTTTATATATCATTTATTTGTGAGGTACAATAATAAAACACATCTACATTGTAAAAGATATTTACTTCATAAGCATTCATATTGTAAAACACATGGAATTTCATGGATTAAACCTGAAAATATTAAGAGGGCAACATCGGGACCTTTTCAATAAAGTTAGTAAGTGACTTCATTCTGAAACAATGTATCTCTACCAAAATTTTATTGGTGAGCTTCAAGTTGCTAGTTTATAATCAAAAGACCTGTAATATAACATACTGGAGACCAAACAGGTACATAGGACGAAAGGCGCGAAAACGGTAAGTAGTGCAGTAAATCTTTAACAATTATACTACTCTTGTAAAATAGGACTTCAACTAAAACCTAAAAGAAACACTTTATTAAAATACAAACAAGCAATCAATCGGAGTTCAAAGATTAAATGCATCACAAAAACTCAGTAGAAATGATAGAAACAGACAAAGATCTAGTTTGTTGTGGTTTGTTTTCAATTTTTTACTTGCTAGCACTTACCGATTTCTGGTACCGGCAACTACTGGAACGCCCATTGAGCCACTAAAACACATCACGAATTAACCACTGGCATGCACTTTCACTGATTTAATTCACAAATAAACACTGAAAACACATGAAAACACAAAGCAACAATTTCGAGGTTATCCTTGTGTTGTAAACAGAGGTTTTTAACTTCGTCCTACCTTTTGATCACGATAATAAACTCACACACTAAATATTGTCAGCCTATACAATATTTCGCGGAAATTGGGCTGTAATCGCGGTTAATTTTGTTTATCAAAATATTTATTTTGACAACCAATGTTTACCAGAAATAAGGTCAAGCGCGCACTAGTAAGTGTAGTTGGCCTACGTTCCGTAGTGTGGAGCGTTCGTCCACCGCTGGCGTAACCGGGACGTCTCTGAGAATCGAGATATCGAGTCAACTATGACGTCCCGCTTACGGAGGCCGTATCGTCCCGTTGACGGCGATCGTACTGCAATAGAACTGACTGCCCACACCTAAGAATATGGACTATAAAGGCCCACACATAGGATGTGTTTGATCTCAATGTCGTGCGTACCTAGTAGGCGCATTTTTGAAACCATGCAACAAATTAGGATGATCGCAACTGCCTACTTCGTTTTGTACGTTCGTAGACGTTGGCGATGCGAAGCACTCTGGATCCATCCGTTAAGGTTAAACAAGTCGGTACGTTGTCCATACAAACGCTGTAAGTGTTTAATATCTACTATTTATTAACGTGCGTCCGAAGTTAAGTTTGATACTGAATTATCTTGCTGTTATCTAGGTACGTTACCCTATATTCTACTGTAAAATCAGATTACCTTGAAAGTTACAAGCGTTACAAGATTTAGTACTAAATCTTTCGACGCTTGTAACTTTCAAGGTAATCTGATTTTACCATAGAAAATAGGGTAACGTACCTAGATAACGGCAAGATAATTCAGTATCAAACTTAACTTCGGACGCACGTTAATAAATAGTAGACATTAAACACTTACAGCGTTTGTATGGACAACGTACCGACTTGTTTAACCTTAATACATGATCACTACTCCGCAGCCTTAAAAAAATCCCTGCTATGTACACATAGGCCATTCTCATGTCATGGGAGTCGTTGTTAAATATTTGGTATGCCTGAAATTCAAACACGTTTTATAGGTTTTGTAATTAAATTAATATTATGATTTTTGATTAAGTATGTTGTGCAATACATAATAAATAAAACAACATTCGTAGTCAAAACTATTTCGATCAATATTATCAGAACAAAATTAGTATATTACCTTATTTACAAAGAAAATTATGACTAATACAAGTATTTATAATTGGTATGTACAAAATACATTTGAAACAGTTGAGCTATCTAAAGACCGTTGCAAACGATCTAAAGGTAGCTCAACTGATCCAGATCAGTGCCAATCGGAAGCGTTCCCAAAACACTGGCTGCATTGCCACGCTGAATGGCAATGCTGATTCGTTGTGCCAGATACTCACCAGCTCTCGGGTCACGCGTCGCTTCGACCAGACGCCCCGAAAGAATTTTAAAAACCCGGAGGGCCTCGGTACCCCACGGACCTAGAGTCTCGACTCCAGTATATTACCTAATAATAGTAGCTCGTCAATTTAACTGTGCTTATATCAGAAAATAATTATTGTTTCAGAATTATGAATTCGGTTATCTATAAAAGTCTATAATAATGACATATATTATACATGCATACTTCTATTAGAACGCTACAATAACTATTGGCATAATGTATGTGTGCGGCTGACATAAATATGTTCCAAATCCACAGAGGAGATAATGAGCATACTTTCTTACATTGTTTTTTTAGTTCGAAGCAAGCTAAGGTCCTTAAAATCATACTACATAACTAATAGTAACTTAAAAGGCGGAAATATATGCATTTCTCGGTAATGGATACATATTTTTCTGCCTTTTGGGGTAGAAACGTTAGGTCCATGGGGTCCAGAAGCGTGGCTTCTATTTAAAGAGTTATCCAAGAGACTGGTGGATGTGACTTACGATCAAAGGGCTGGCGCTTATCTTGGACAGAAAATTAGTTTAGCTATCCAAAGAGGTAACGTTGCCAGCCTTTTGGGCACACTTCCTGCGGTCAGTGACTTAAATTCTGTTTTCTACCTATAGTACAGACCCGCACTTTACTATAGGTAGAAAAAGTTATGATAAAATATGTAGATATAAGGTAGATAGGTTAAAGCTATTTACAGACGCTCCGATTCGGTTGGTGCCAGCCATATTGGAACCGACATAGCAACCATTCCAACATTCTACAGATTGTCCGACGGTTGGCCTTCGAGTCGTCAGTTGACTTTGCTATGAAGTAGTGAGCGGACGTCTTGCCACTTGATGCCGTCGATCGTCGATGCATAAACATCATGCCACCGGTATTATCTAAAAATGCTAAAATAGCGTTGGTTGCAGCAACCATTGCTGCTACAGCACCGCTACAAAAGGAACAAAGGAAAAAACGAAGAGAATGATTTCTGGTATCTCTATTGGCGTAATCTTTGTGACTTAAATCCCACAAACAGGGAAAGTCTTTATAAAGTTCAAGTAACTTTATTATTATGTCACGTTCGGTGACCGTAACTCCCTCGGCGTTCATGTTGACGTCCTACAACGGCAGCGTTGTGAATGCGACTGAGCCGATTTGGTCGGAACAAAGCTTCCAAACGTTCAAATTTGGTTGGACCGGATAGGAATTTGGTTTGGTCGGATCGCCGGCGCATCCGACCCCGTCCAACCAATATTAATAATAATTATGTCGGACCGACCGCTCTCTTCACATTCCGATTTAGTCGTGGTCGGATGGTTGGCACCAACCGAATCGGAGCTTCTGTAAATAGCTTAAATAGCAGATGTAAAATATTTGTATAAGTATACTAAATTACTTCAGTTATAAAAAATATAAAATGAAATAGTAACTTTTATTATTTCAATATCATTTTAATATATTTTATAGTAGGTTTAGGACATCTTGGAACTCTAGTGATGCAGGCTGCATACTAATTCTTGTGTGCCAATATTGGGCAAAGGAGCTTCTGGCGTGGAAGATGCCGTTTGCTGTTTTTCCTTTTTAGCTGCACTCCTCGATCGTTTGGATGATTCGCCAGGGCTCTTGTCGAAGACCGGAAGGACTACACTTTTCTGGTGAGCGTGGGCGTCTTAACGTCTTAAATCTAGGTGAATCTAAGCGCCAGTTCCTCGCGACCAAGCCTAGAAGAACCGGCAAGAAACTTACGGCTTGGTTCCTACCGTTTTCTTAAGTTAGCATCCTACTAATAATAATACTATTATTATTATATATTAATACTACAAATACCTACCATGAAACAATTATAAACGTGAAATGGAACGTAAATTTAAAGAGTCGTTTACACGAGTCTAGTTTTTTTAGCGAACAAACATGGGCAAACGACAACGACTCCACCAAACGTGTGAAAGAAACAAAATTTAAAAAAAATTTTGACATTTATCTTTTCGATTCAACCGGACGCGAATCGAAAACTTTAATTGGGTCTAACCTAAAAAAAAATTTTGTTTATTTATAGTTTTATGACCAATTTTTGTTCAATTTGAACATATTTCTGAAGAATATTTTCTCTAGAATGTAAGACTAAAAGAATGTGTGGCGCTCTCTCTCGTGTGTCTGGTCTGATCATGTCTAAAAGTAATTACAACTAGTCGTCTTCTGTGTTTTCTTTTCTAATGTAATCTAAACGGTTGTTATCAATAATAGTGAGTATAGTGTATATAAAAGGAGAGCCTAGAGCTGTGAAGTGATTTAATACCTACTCACTTGTGGTGTAAAGTAATAATGGCGCCAATATTGTGTTATTGTTGTTATTGGCTTCCTTCGGTTTTGTGTCTTCGTAGCTGTCTCAAGGTAATAGTTTATCAGTGCTTTTACTTTTTCTAAACATCCTTAATCATCTGCAATAGTTATCAAAAAATATATATATGGGTCCCTTGGCAGGTACATACCTACTAGACTTAAGATATTACCTACCTAACTTTCTAACTAGGTAGGTAGTTCCAAGTTTGTTTAAGTTTGGTAGGTGAGGTGAGATAATTTATTCTAAGTCTCATATAAATATAAATAATTTTCGCCATCTCTTCTACTTTATCATGTTGTCCTAATAAATTGGTAATAAGAAATAATTACATTAAAGCTGTTTTTTTTTTCTAGGTAAGTGGAGGGTCTTGCGAGTTGCCGTTCAAGATTTTATTGGTAAGTTTTAGGTAACACTTGACATGATTATTTTCTTAATGCTTTTAACTTAGGGTTAAATTAACAAATGAGTGAACTATAAATGTTCAAGTTACAATATTTTAGCAATGTTTTAAAAGAACTGGCCTAATGTAGGTTGGCTTCCAGATGTACTGGCTGCACAGATCTCTGGCAGCTATTATCTTCTACTAGTCTATTTACAGGCTGAGAGAGTACTTAGTAGTCATGAAGGATTTTTCGTGAGGTTGATTTGCTGTGAGCTTTATAATTATTTATGACGTTTATATGCCATGAGTTTCATATGACTATTATTTAAGACGACATGGACTTTTACGCTACTTGGACGCTATCAATGAGAGGTAAACTATAGGTAAGGTTATATTTTGGTATGGTTGCCAGAATGGTTAAAGCAACTAGTTTGTGTTTACAAATTAAAGTAAAAAATAAAACAAAATGTGTTTCATTTAATAATCATTGCACTTTAATAAAATATTAGCACACTCTTTACATTTCATTTCCTGCCCCTTCATTCTCATTATTAAATTTAATAATTTAAAATAAATGTGTAGTTTAGTTTGTAGTTGGTAATTAGGTAGCACTATCTAACAATAATCTTCGTTTACAGCAAGATATGTGAAATCAGAACGAGGTGCACAGTTACTACTATTTAGGAACTTTGTGTACCGTCAGCAATGCAAGACGAAAGAGGGCTTCAAGACCTGGTACTGTAACATGTACTGGAAAAATCAGTGCCCTTCAGTTCTAAGTACTGACAGTGATGAACATATAGTAACAATCAGAGGATCGCACAACCACACTGCTCCTAATGTCACTACCACACCCGATGGAGTGTTGCACACTTTTGTAAAAAAGAGAGGAAGAAAGAAAAAGGTTATAGTAGACTTGAATGATGTGAATGTTGTAAGTACTAGTAAAGATGATAATGCTCTGTATCTACCTTAAACTCACTTTACTATGAGTTAGATAAACTGATTTGCAAACAGAACCTTAAAACAAATCTCTTGAAACCCAAAGGTCTCCTAATCTGTGATTATTAATGGAAGTGGGACTAAATGTAGTTAAATTTATTTAAATTCTAGATAAAAAATAGATAAATTTATCTATTTTTTTTATCTAGGTAATGTGGTTTATTTACATAGATTTCCAAAATGCAAGACCTTGTTGCTTATATTAGCAACAAGTAATGTTACCAATATCAAATATTAAAATATTTGATTAAATACATGTTTATGAAGGTTTTTATCTAATTGTGTTGGATGTATTGTATTTAGAAATATATCAAGTTGCTGTAGATTAGAGTGAAGTACCATAGTTGTGTATAACAAAGGAGTGATTAATTTTAGTTTAAAAGTCATTGCTGAGCATGAACCCTGCTATGCGAAGATATGGATTCAAAATTACTAAGTATTTTAATTTTATTAGTTGAGTAAGTAAATTATTGAACACATGTGCTGTCTGCTTAGTGTATAATATGTTGGTATAAACATGAATTACCAAACTTGATTTAATTTTTTTATGTATGTTAATCATTATCACCTCAAATCTTAGAATTAACCAGTAAGTAATATGAAGGGACGAATGAAAAATTAACAGTATAAATTGACATATTTCGGTGTTCCACAATTTTGACTACAATGCATAAAAAAGTGTACTGTTTACTATAGAAGAAAAGCTCAGTACTTGGCAAGAAGTGTATAGGCAAGAACGGTTCAGTATAGTGTCCCATTGTAAATTCGTCTAAGCCTCAAATGTACCATAGGCTTATACTATTTCTAGTCTCAACTATAGATGTCGCGAGTACTTAGACAGCTTCTATGTTTTAAAAAAATTATAATTTTCTTAGGTATCCATAATTAGCTACAACTTTTTAGAATTATGATTTTTATTTAAAATTTTGACATATATAAAATAAACATTGAATTTTAAGAAATGTATGAATGTTTTTTTTATTATCGACGCCAAAATTGTATGTGTATTTCAAACAGGCATTGCCTGCCTTCCTACTTAATTAGAAACTTTTTTAAAATCCATCATGACTCCGTTTCTGATTATAATTTAAAAATTGTGTTTTAATTAAAAAAGCTAGAGGAATACACGCAACTTCATCCACAGCTCCGTGAAGCTATTTGTGCACTGGGGTTGAGTGTCAGTAACTCCTCTCTCAGTATATCCTCCCTTATGAACCAAGACGATCAAATGTATAACTACTTTATTCATATATTCACCTCGTTTCATTCATGTTACTAAAAGTAATCATGTATGGATTTTTATAGGCAGTTTGCTATTTAGTACCGGTGCAATTAGGTAGCTTATATAATTTAATAACAGCCACAACGAATCAGCATTGCTGTTCAGCGTGGCAATGCAGCCAGTGTTTTGGTAACGCTTCCAATTGTCACTGATCTGGATCAGTTAAGCTACCTTTAGATCGTTTGCGGTCACGGTTACGGTCTGTAGATAGCTCAACTGTTTCATATGTATTTTGTACATACTAATTATAAATATATTTAACAGCAATAATTTTCTTTATAAATAAATGTTAATTTAATAAGATTTTTCGTTTTCAGCTAGATACGTGAAATCGGAAAAAGGTGCCCAACGATTAATATTCGGCAAATTTGTTTACCGGCAGCAGTGCAAGACGACAAGAGACGGCTTTAAGACATGGTACTGTAACATGTACAGTAGAAATAAATGCAGTTCAGTATTAACAACTGACATTAATGAGCATATTGTTACTATCAGAGGATCTCATAACCACACTGCCCCAATTATCACCACCACGTCAGATGGGGTGTTACACACTTTCAATAAAAAAAATAAGGCGTGGCACAAAAAGTTTTCCGCTAACTTGTTAGGTGATGTGAATTTTATAAGTACCAATAATGAAAATAATGACTTAGAGATTTTACCTTAAATTGAATTCTATACCAAAATGTGCCTACATTTGAGGCGTGCCTCTGACTATCCCCTTAGATTTCCTTAAATAATCTTAAGTTGGTACTTAGTACTAAGAAATCTGAAGGGTTATCTACCGTTCCTAAGGTTTACAGTCGTGAGGCTGTTCTGTTTTTCTTACTTTTCGGATCACTAAGCTAGATACGAACCTTCGATTTCCTTACGTTGAATTGCTCTCTTTTTTATAGTCTATCAATCCCGTTTGGAAGTCATATAGTTAGGTAGGCTAACTTAGTTAGGTAATTTATTCATGCCTACTATTTTTTAAAAATGTTCTTAGATCGCAACCAAGGTTAAGATAAAAAAATTGTGATATCAAATGGAAAGCATTTAATGTTAGGTATTTAGTCTTTGAATTGGTGTATTTTGTTTAGAATATAAGTTCAAGGATAAGAATATTGACTTGTTTTAAACTTAATTTTAATATTTTGACATTATGCCTAATAAACATCGATTACCTTCTGATTATTATATACTCGTATTTGTTTACAGACGCCTAAATTATATTTTGTTACTACGAACATACTTACGTAGAAACATTGAGGTTCTGTTATTTCGTAAGTATTATGTATGCAGTACACACCATCATAATTAGGTAGGTAATTGCTTTTTCTTTAGGCATGATTTGAACATCGCGACGGACATAAGCAATTTCGGCCACCGCCATACTAAGGCTGAGGTTTGGACCTCATAAATTTAAACTTTAATTGAACTGTTTTAATTCAACAATTTTAAAATACACGCCCATAATTTCTAATTTTGTTGTTCTTGTAAGTAAATAGTTTGTACAAAAATTTTGCCTATGTTTGACTCGTTTTTGTATGCCCAATATGTACCTAATTTTTTAAAGTACCGAAGCAGTAAAAGTAATACTGCCGTTTTAAAATCTGAATATCTTCAATAGGAGCTGTAGTAATAACCGTCCTTAAAACCTTTCCATTGTAAAAAATTGATCAGGTATATGCAATATTATGATCTGCGTTACACGTAATTCCTTTCAGAGACTGCGTACATTATACCAACGACACGGAAACGAGGTTCAGGTATGCTCTTGTACAAAAAGTACACGTATTCATGGAGAAACCTTTTGAAGAACGGCAACTATTGGACCTGCTCAAGCCATCAGAAGAAAGGCTGCAAAGCCTACGTTGTCACCAACGAGAAACGGAAACCGTTTTATGTGGCTAGGTCTCGAGATATTCATAATCATCCTCCTAAAAACATTACAATACCGGCTGATGTGACGTATGAATAGATTTATACAGAAAATTAATGTTATAAGACTAAGAGTTTTTTTATTATAAATTTAGTAGGTTACTTAAAAACTTAGTTTTATATAAATACTCAAGAATCTTTGGCTAAGCTTTAAAGACGAAACCGAAGAAACTCAGTAAATAGCAGGACTATGAACCTGTTTGGGCTTAGGTACACATTATTGAACCTATAGGCACTGACTAAAAAGGCGAAATATCAAAATTGGTAGGATTTTGACTTCTACACTGAATCTTTGCCACAGTGTTTAAGGGTACCTACCTACCTAAACCGAGTACCTACCTAAAAACAAACACATATATTGCCCTGCTGATCACACTGGGTTTCCTTGTATCGTTGGGATCAGGGTACCATAGTATCCCCGTACTGCTATGCTGAGACCAATTATATGCTGATCTTGCAATTATTTCTCACGCAGGGAAGGTTTTGCACGTTCACAAAAAAAACATAGGACCTTAAAATTAGGACCTTATTAAATTATACTTTATCTTTTACCTGCGGATTTACAAAACAATGACAGGGTTTATTTAAAGCAATGATTAAATTTAAGCAACGTTTAAGTGTGGGGGCCATTATTACTCAACTGCGTCTGTCAAGGATATTATAGGACATGGATTTGGATGTACCTAAGCGAGAAAACCCAATGACACAAAACATTAAGCAAAGAGTAATGGTATCTTATTAAAAATAAGTACCTAGGTACGTGTTGGTTATTTGTACTTAATATATTTTATGAAACCGTTTGTAGTTGTATGTTCTTAGTTTCACTCGTTTCGAATAGGCACAACTTCTGCTATTATCACGACACCGTCTGACTTGCTGCCACGTCTGCACATTAAGAAAACGTCTTGACGTACGTTACGAAGCAGTCTGTCAAAACTGTCGAATGGCGCGTCCACTGTTGAAGCAAGGGCCAATAATACAAAGCGTTCTACCTGTCCGCGACGGCTGTGATGTGCGCTAGCACAGGTTGCGCGCGTTGGTTGGCCCATTGGTTGATATATTCTGTCAATTTATGTCTGATAGTGGGAAATTAACATTCAAGAAACCACTGTTATGTGCGTACTTTATTCTAAAATCTCTACAGACCTTATTACAATTTTGTAAATTTTTTCGTTCTAGAAATCCACTTCATCGTATCAAAAAAAGGGAAGGAGCTGCTCGTTTACAAAAAGTATACCTTCGCCAAGAACTCGACAAGTAAGAACCGGGTTTCCTGGACCTGCTCCTCTCGCTGCTCCAAGAAGTGTAATGCTCAGGTGATTCTATCCAAAGAAGGGGTGTTCACAGTGATAGATTCCACCCACTCGCATCCACCACCAGTGTTTTACGTGAACGATGAAGGCGAGTATGTGCGGGTACATGACAAGGTGGCAAATGAATCACAGAATGAATACGAGCAGCAAAATGAGGTGAGCACATGTAGGGTTATTGGTGCACATGGAATACCTCCTAAACATATGAAGATGGAGAATAATTAGATGAATCTATTGCCTACGCACGTTGAGGACGGTCAGTCAGCCTTTGTATTCAATTATGCGTTAGGCAGTGGCTTATAATTACACGGACTATTGTCAATCATCTCTGTTTCATACAATCATTATCATCAGCCTGTAGAAGCCCACTGTTAAACATAAACCTTATATTTATGGGATACCCTCTAAAAAGATTATGATTAAAAAATGTCGGTTGATAAAAATATTCGAACTTATTCTTTCCGGGTTGGAGCTACCTTAGAAAGTATTTTGAGTTTCGATTTGATATTGTGATATTGAAACCTTAAAATACGGATAAGCTTACGGTTGATATGGCCAAAAAGTGATTGATTTACAATATCACTGGTCCAGTGAAATTACATTTTAACTTAAATTTACCCGTGATAATGTAAGAAATAGAGACGATTGACGATAATTTGTGTAATTCATCAACATCGTTAATTGTGTAATTATAGTATTACTAATGAGAGTTATAGCGTCTCCGATTTGACAATGAAAACGCCACTAGCCCCCCGTTCATGTAATTCTGTTAGCATCAAAATCCAGTCGCATGTGTCAAATATGACAGATTTGCTATAGAAAATCGTAGGGTTGGTCGCTTAGCAAAAATTTTGCAAATATTTTATTCATTTTGCTTTTTTTCTATTAATATTGTTATTTTACCTATTTACAAATTCTCGAAAAATATGTTGTGTCTAAATATTGAAAACTGCGCGATGTGTGAACTGATTTTATATTATTTTCAAGGATACAAAGTCACTAATGAATACAAATACAAATATATTTATTTATACTATATGATTTAAAACAGTACATGAATTTTTTGTAATTTAATTCACTATCATCCAGTATTATTGCATTATTCCCCTATTTGTTCTGGATATTCTACTTTCGGCCACTACTCTGTCTTTTATCTGCCCCCTGATTGTGTATCTACTTTTAACAAACTACTGTTGCATGTGTCAAATATGACAGATTTTTTATAGCAAATCTGTCATATTTGACACATGCAACAGGAATCTGTTAGCAACAACTCTTACACCCCTCAGGTTCCACTTATAGCATGGCTGTAACAGGCAATGCTTCAGGCACGTTTGACACGGACGGACAGTACCTCAGTCTGCTGTACCCTTAATCATAATATGGTATACGCTACCAATGTGTTGTTTTACGTTTGCTGATATACTAGTTAAGTTGTCATGTTTAAGAATGTTAATTTTATGTTAAAGTTCTACCCTACAACTTATAAACTCGGCGTAACCTCAATAGTTACATCGTGTTTTGTCTCTTTCGATCTAATTTGACACTTCCTGACGATAAATCACGGTGTAACTATTTCAGCGTTACGCCGAGTTTATAAGTACCTACCAGGGTTAATAGGTAATTTTTATTATTTCATTTTAGTTTTAGAGTAATAATCATCAGCCTAAATAACTCCACTGCTGGACATAGGCCTCTTCCGAACTTGGGAGAGGTTTGAAATACCTCAGTGTCTGTATTTAGTACGAGTACACAGAAGACGTTGGTGCTCATCTCCTGCAAGGCTAAGATGTGCAACGCGACAACATTTTGTCTACTCTTTTTCTCGTGCGCATCAGAGATATCTCTTTATGTCTACCTCTGCTAACATGGCAGTGTTAAAAACCGATCTCGTTGTTTAACGAAGACTTAGCGCTAATGTTTACTCTATTTTTGGGTCTTTTGTCTACAATTTTTAGCATGTGCACTAATAAAAAAAATATCTCGTGTCAAGTGCGACATATCTCACGTTGCACATCTTAGCCCAGCAGATGCTAGTTTTAGAGTAAATGCGATGATATTTGTGACCTACGAATGTTAATCTTAAATTAGTTGTATTGCTTGCTAGTTAGTATAAAATATATTTAGGTACTAAGAATAATATAGCTAGATTGTAATACGAAAGTGATTTTCCACGTGTGATTAAATTTGGTAGAAGAATTCATCTTGCGTGGTAACACGATAAGTTAACCTATTTTAATATAATTATAGCTATATTTCGACACATTATACTGGTATTTATTTTTTCTCATTTTCTTTTACTCTATCAAACAAGCAGGTGGGCAATTTAAAACACCAACACAAATAAACTCTTATGGCATATTTGTAATGTTAAAATTGTGTAAAGTATGTGATATTTTTTTATTATTTTCTAGAAATCATAAAATCGTCGCGTGGTGAAAATATGATAATTTACAATAACTACGCATACAACTTTGGTTATATTACCAAAAGGGATGGCACATTGAATTGGTATTGCTCGTCGAGGAACTCACGCAAGTGTAAGGTGAGACTGATCACAAAACAAGATGGAACACCGGTTCGGCTGGTCAGTCATCATACTCATGACACGAGGTTCAACGATACACCGGAGGGGCTTAGAAGAAAAAAGCATTATTAACTTACGAGGTGTCTTGTAATAGTTGTTGTATTATATTATATAGTAAGAATTAAATAATTAATATAATATCAGTCAAAATATTACGAGCAAGTACAAACTTTGTATAGTTTAGGGCTAGATGACTACCAATATTTATTTATTTTCAATCAATCAGCTCAAGTAAGCTCCGTGACTAACCACAGAGCTATATAATATATACATTATATTACATGTATGACAAATACTTACATTTATTACAAATACATTATAATATTATGATGTATTTGTAATATATGTATGGTATGTATGCCACAAATACATTATATTGTAATGTATTTGTGGCTAATTCTTGTACTCAAACGGCTTAAACTAAAACAAATATTCGCAGATAATGCAGTATACTTTTTGTAGTCATCGAATGCATTCTTTCTTCATTCGTTTGTTATATTTCTGGCACAAAGCGGACTTTAACTCAATATAAAAACTTTTTATCAACCTTTGACTGGTCTTGCACTCAGTTATTTGTTGGCTTCTGTGCTATTATAGGTTTTGTGTTTGGTTCTTCAACCCAAGTAATTTGGGTGATGAACATGTTTATTGTATAATATATATAATAATCATATACATTGTATACTTGCTAAGATTTTGTAGGTTATGTATGTTACCTTGTTCATTTATTAGTACTTAGTATAAGCTTTAGATATTGTGTTTGATTGTATAGGTCTTGAGGTCAACTATAGATTTTAAGTCCCTTGGGTAAAGTTTAAGTAAGTAATCGCATTTTCTTCTTTGATAATTTAAATGACTAACGCTTAAAAGCAATGAATGTGAGAAATAGTTAAGCTACAATATCGATAACGTTTTTTTAAATATTTTTTTATATCTACGTACAAACCATAACATCTACCTACGCAACATATAAATAAATACTAGTCAATTTATTATTATTAGTACGGTATAAAACACATCAGAATATTGTGGTATAAGTATCTAATATGTAGGTAGGTATTTTACTCACAATTCCCAGCTTACTTACATGTAGAATACGTATACATATTGTAAAACTACCTACCTAGAATAAATGATATCTGAAATAATGTTTCCTCTGCTTGAAAACTTATTTTTGTTCATAAAAAGCAGCACCGGCGGTTCCGCTGTCGTCGTTTCCAGATTCATTAAGACCGCTTCAAGAAATTAGTTTCAATAGAGCAAAATAACTACAGTTGATAATTACTTAATGTGTACACTGTAATATGTATGATGAGCGTATTTCACTTTTTACAGCTATGCTGCTTTTAAAGAAATACAAATTAAAGAGAGGAGGTCCTTTTGGTGGAATACCGAAAGAGATTCGCCAGTCAAAAGGGAATCACCATTTAAGATTGGAGCCAAACAGTAAATATGTGAGATGCCGATACTGCAGTACAGCGAAAAATAACAAACGATCTAAGTATTATTGTAGTAAATGTAAAGTACATTTATGTGTTGCCCCGTGTTTCGAATATTTCCATCAATGATGATACCTTTAATTGCACCAATTTAAAGAAACATAATGCTCTTAGGTACAATATTTGTCTAGTATTATCATTTAGGTTTAAGATTTACAGATAAATCATTTTATTTAAGCACATTGGTTTTTGGTAGGCATAGAATTTTTTTTTTTAGATACTTAGATAAATTCATTTATTTACAAAGAAAATTACTTCGTATATTTTATATAGAATCACCTAGTTTTTAAAGGTAGTTCTATTCCCAATACTATTTATATTAAATCTTGTACATTAAAGTGTTGCATTTTACTCTTTACGTGAATATAGTTGGTATGTATGTGCAGTAAATAATAGTGACATGTATTAATAAATAAAAAAATACAAAAAAAGATGATAAGTGTAATGTCCGCAGTATTGTTTACTTGTTATAGGTGGTGGAGCTATGTATTGTAATTACACAACTATTATAATATTAATTAAATAGTGTCCAGTGATAGTTTATTCAATAACATATTATAAATCATGTTGTTTGCTTTTTTTCTTACTCTTGAATGGTAAGTAGGTACTTCATCTTTGTTACAAATGGTTTGGAGTAAGTAGTCCAAATAATTCATGATTTTAAAATCAAGTATATATCCTATATGAAACTACCTTACTGAAATAGTCTAAACGAGGAGAAACTGTACCGTACAGCGTGAGATAATTCATATAGTTTTTTTTGTGTGACATGTTGCTGGAACAAGCAGATGGCCCACCTGATGTTAAGTGGTTACCATTACCTATAACAGAGCATTGCCTCGCAAGTCACGCTCATTATGAACGTGCCCTTACGATGCACTACTCTGCGTCCATCAACCTGAGGCATACAGGTGTTAAGCCTCGTGTGCCTGTAATTAATTTTATAGCTGAAACTTAATTGATTCAATTACGAGTGTAAAGACTATTGTATGTAATTATACCTGTATTTGTAATTTATAAAATGTTAAAAACAAGGTATAAATACCTTGTCAGCTTCTCTCAGACTACTCGACTTAATTTTTCATCGGTTAATTAGGACCATGTCCTAATGAGTCTTGTATTCGTATTCAAATGAAAAAGAATATTTGTATTGTTGCTAAAACAACTGCAATTGTACTCTTCCATGTCTCATCTATTTCTAGACTTTATTGGTATCTTCTATCTACTGTTAAAATGTATCTGTCGTAGCTATACCATTCAACTTATTAACTCTTTACGTATCCTCTCTTCCATTACAGGTCCAGTGTTGTTGAAGCCTGATAAAAAGGGCTCAAAAGGAAGATATACATTGCTCTACAAAAGCTACACCTACCGTAAATGCACCAAATCAAAAAAGGGATCTACGTGGAAATGTACCAGCAGTAAAACAGACAATTGCGAGGCTATGATAGTAACAGATGACATTTTGAATGTCGTGTCGATGAAGAACACGCACACCCATGGAAGAAATGCTTTGGTAGAGAAGCCTAAACATGTTTATTTTTCAGCTGATTAGCTCAAATTTTCATGAATGGTTCTTGTCAGGTACATAGATCCTACACATCAAAATTCATCGATTTGTTTATGTAGTTGCAAAAACTACTGAATAGACTTAAAATAAGCGTATTTATATACTTCAACGGAGGTACGTGGTTACGAATACAAACATGAAAGCTTCGTCTCAGTAAAATATTATTAAAAACAGGTAAATGACATAGCTACCCACCGGAAACCGATTATTAAAATAAGTTTTAAAATAATATGGTAGCTCTATAAAGGTACTTATCGTTAAGGTACTATATTAAATTACTAAATTATACTTAACCTAATAATAAATTAGGCTAAGTAGTAGTTTAGAGGAGGCCAGAGCGGCAAACAGACTTTTGTATCTACTTATTGTGAGTAACCTAATCAAGTTAAATGTATCTTAGTATTAGTAAGTATAGTCGGCTGCAATAAAATGTATACAATTCTTAACTTTCAAAATGTGTAACAGTATTACAATAAAGATTTGCTGGACAATAATAACATAAACACTCAAGATATTAAAGAAATCACCTCCTGGTTTCATGATTTTTTGTAGTGTAAGATTTACGGTGTAAAAAACATGAAATGTACATACAATCTTAGGGCAGCCGCTTGCACCTTATATAAAATAAGATAGAGTTAAGTTAATTCTCTGATGTGTGGATTAAAGGCTATAATTATAAATCAGTAGTGTAGTAACTACTTAGTACATTTCAAAGGTAATAGTTACAATATTTTTTAGACAAAACTATTAGAACTTTGTGTCATTTAGGTAATGTAGTACGATATAGGTACACAAATTATATAGGTACCTAACCTATATCATTTATTAATAAGTGGTATCAATCAAGATCTGAGCATCTACCTCAGATCATTGACCTAATTTTATTGTATGAGTAATTTAATTTTATACAAGTAAAAACAGCATAAAATCTATTCGAGACAAGTTCAGAGTTTAGATAAATAGCTAGGAAATCAAGATCCCCCAAGATCAAGATCAAGAGCATCTACCTCAGGTCATTTACCTAATTTTGTTGTAAATGTAATTTAATTTTACATAAATAAAAATAGCTAAATAGTTTCGCTAACTAACTAGGAAATCAAGATCCGAGCACTTTTGATCATTTACCTAATTTTATTGTAAAAGTAATTTAATTTTATACGAGTAAAAACAGCACATGAAGTCAATGCTAGACAAGTTCAGAGCTTAGATAAATAACTAGGAATATAAAATTTATCAAATAAGTTTTAGATTCGTATTCTATAGATATCTTTTATAAATTATGAATATGAATATATGCGTAAACTAGTAAAATTATCTAACTTACTGAAGTACTTCTATTATTACTATCTATGTTATCTGACTAGTCAACCATTGCAATAATGTACGTATGACATTAATCACTTAACTGTAAATTTTAATATGCTGCCTTTATAAAATACAACAAAGTAACTTTTTTTAAATAAATACAATAAATATGATGTACGTATTTACCTAGTACGAATAGATTTTATAGTTAAGTTAGAATAAAACTATATAGCTATATTATATAGACATATTTTTCTTTATATAAAAAACTATAATATTTCATTAATAAAGACAAACAATAATTTACTTTGTACTTTGATATTTTCATAAGTAAATAAATACATTTTAATAGTGAGTGATTTTCGTGTTTTTATTTGTCAGTTCTGTTTATACAGCTAGAAAATTACAGAAGAACAATAAATATTAAATAACAAATATAATATACCGATTTAACAATAATGTCTTCCAATTCAATCAAATGTAGGTACTTACCTGTTTTAAAATTACGAAAATAATTTCAATTTAGTTTTGCTTTGAAAGCTCTTAATTATTTTTGTTCATTTAATCTTTAATCTTTAGTAATTCGTCATCAGAACCTAGAGTCCTAGAGTAGGTATTCTAATAGTAAACTTAGTTGGAAAAGAAGTAAAATATAATATTTTGGATAGAAGTTCGACCCGTCGACCCGTGAAATAATCAGACTAAAAATCATGGTAAATGTCCTGTTTCTATCCAAAATATTGATCAGAATCATAATAGTTTAAAAAGTTAGAAGCATAAACTGTTTAAATCTTCTCTCTCTGTTTAGGAATTCAATCACATAGGTCCCATTTGTGTTCACCCGTTTCTCTGTCAACAGTGACGGTTGTAACAGCTATCGATGGGGCTACACTTCTCATGCTTAACGGCTTTGCATTCGTTGACCCCTCGCCCATGCCCAACGGAGAGCGCTGGTACTGCTCCGGGAGAGGTAGATGGAACTGTAGCGTCTGTCTTCACGTGAACGATGATTACGAGCTGGTGTGCATATCTCATGAGCATACTCACAACCCACCTGTGTATGAGAAGACCGCTGGTGGATTGTATGTAGAAGTCCCCAGAAGCTTGGCGGAGCCGCAAGGGTTGGAAAAAACTCCGATTATACTAGACTAATGAGAAAGGAAAGTAATGCAAAAACCATTACATTTATAACATCTATGGTATTCCTTATTTATATTGATGGTGAGATGATAAGACTATTTAAGGTTTCATCATCTTGATCCTTTGATATCCTACTATGAATGTTGCTCTTTGTGACTGTAAAACGTCTGGACAGATAAATAATACAAAGCGTAAGTAACTTTCAGTCTGCAATAATTTAAAGTTTATAATATAGGTGTATAATTAAAAAAATATATATAAATAAATTGTGACGTATGTATGGTTGTCATTATCAACGTTTTTATGTTTGGAATTGTATAATTTGTAACCGAAACGTACAAAATATTATCACTATTGAATAGTATAATAGGTAGTTTTAATACTTACAATAGGTATGTTAACAGGTTCAGAAAGTGTTTTATAATGTAAAATATATTGTAATAAATGAATTTATTTTTTGAAATACAGGAATTTACTTTATATTATCAGTGTAATATTTTTGATACGGTTTTGATTTATACCGGGTTTCGTCTTTAGCATTAACATGAAGTTTAAAAAAGATTAAAAAGAGACAAAACACTATTAACTTTATCAAAGTTACGCCGAGTTTATAAGTTACGGAGCTTGTGTCTTACCTGAATATGTTACTTCCATTATCCATTTTGGTGAAATCTTCTAGGTCTTTACTTTTATGTTACAATTGAATTAACCTACTTTATTACTAAAATGAATAATAAATATACATATTTTTAACAATACCTAACAAGTTTTTTCATCACGTAGTGAATAAACAATTCATACGAAGCATTTTATAGATAGATACTGACGTATACTAATTCTGTTTGAAGATAATAATGCATGTCATATCATCATTTAATGTATTGATATTCACATATCGAAACATCCGAACGATAAGTCATAACATAGTTTTTATTCCAGGAAATCCGCTCCGAAGGAATATGCCGATGTATAGATTCGTTCCATCCGCCCAAGGAAAACATTATGTCCTGCTAATAGATGGTAGTAAATTCAACCAAACTACAAGCAATATTAAATACTGGAACTGCTCCGAACAAATGTCTAGTCATTGTAAAGCGAGAGTTCGCTTTGACAATCATCTGAATATGACGTTCTATTATGGACACCATAATCATTTACCTGTTGCGCTAACACCACCCTTACCAGCGGCAGTACTACCTCCTTATAATGTGTCCGCAGCTATAACCCAGGCGTTTTCTCAGTTAGAAAGAGAAAACGAACAACCTGTTGTTTATTCTTCGACAGCTCAAAATATTTTCGCTAGTGATGTGACTCCTCGGTTATCAAGAGAGGATGATTCACAACACCCTGATTATACATTATCATCATCAGCAGCTTTAAATTTAACTACAACTGGAGTTGCAAACTATCGATATGAGAACGAGTTTTATTCTTAGTGACCGTAATGTATTATTGTCTTTCGTAACCTCTGCCAAGACGGCATCTGCTCATATAAGATATTTAGAAATAGTAATATATTTATTTCATTTTTTTTGTTTCTTATGGATATTAAATATAGTGTTCGATAATGTGACGACAAAAAAAGCCACTCAGTATTTGCTGCAAGAGCATAGTAACTCTTGCAGCGCTGGTTTTCTATGTAGCCATAGTGAGTAGCGTACCAGCTAGCGGCTGCGATACTAGTTTTACTTAGATATAATGTAACTATGAGTAATATTATAAGAAAAACAGTCGAATTATTAAGTTATTGATTTATTTTTATCATGAATTTGAACGGTCGTGACCAATGTCTCAACTTAACTCGGTTATAGTAACAGGAGATTTATTTATAAAATAAGACTAATGAAAACAGTATAATTAAGTTAGGTTAAAAAATAAGAATTTATTATATGAAAAATTAGATGCGATAACACTCAGGTTTAATATCGATTTCCTCGAACGTAGTGACAATGATAAAATTATTAATAAGAAAGGTTTAGAAAGTAAGTTACATAGTCAACAAAACCAAAAACTAGCTCGGTAAAGAGTCTGTCATTTAAATGCCAGATACAATGAAACGTTTATTTAAATAAGAATCTAGTTCCACTTGTGCTAATAGATGGCGTAGTAAATTAACCTGTCAAAATCAATTTAACCTAAGAGTAACTCTCGATACGTACGCTTCCGATTGGTACTGATTTGGATCAGTTGAGCTATCTCTAGATCGTGTGCAACGGTCTGCAGATAGCTTATCTGTTTCACATGTATCTTTTACATAAATATTATAAATACTTACTCGTGTTAGTTTTAATTTTCTTTGCTAACAAATGTTCAATTATATCACAAATAAAATTTGATAAGTAAATGTAAATTTGGAAAATATCGGTTAAATAATAAACTGAAAAGCCCACGCAGATCATTGCCGGAGGGTGTCTTGCACTACGCTTACCTAAACGTCCATGCGTGTCGTTGCAACATAAGATAATAACAGGGTTCATTTCCCACCGATAGAACCTAGTCTTATAATAATAATAAATAACTTGTTTATTCTCTCACACAAAGGTTTTCATTTGTTTGTAGACAGAAAAGTCTACTAGTCCATGGTTTTTAATATCTTGAACTTCACAGGACGATTTCAAACTAGGTATTCATCGCCATCTATAGAGTAATATATTTTTTTATTCAAAAAACGCCACTTTATGTTACTGCTATAGGGAATGTAATGTCTTTGTATTACACTCGTATGTAAATATTAAATTATTATGACCCAGTTGCCAAAATTAATAAAAAGAGAAAATTATGTTTTAAGCATTTTTGTCCTCGAAAAAAAGCTATTAAAAAAACAACCAAAGGTTAAGTTATTTTTCATAGAAGTTAAGACTTAAGTTAAGACTGCCGATATATGTAAATGTGCATAGAAATTAAGACTTAAGTTAAGACTGCAATTTAAGTAAATAATTTAAATTATTTTGATAGAAGTTTTACAATTTGTTGTTGGTACACACACGTGTATTTGAAATCGTCATCGATCCATGACCGAGCTTTGTTTCAGCATGTGTGTACTTAAACATCTATGTGTGATTTGGTGTTGTTTACTGTGATTTTTATGAATGTCAATCAATTTGTATCTCATTAGTATATAGAAACGTATAAAAATATAAATTTGGCGGTAACGCGAAAATATACTAACTTTTACTTTTTAACAAACCTATCCCACCCGTTTCCAAACGGAAGTCTTCTATGATGATAAGTAATGATGCGGTCACCGACGGTGTATAAATATTTCATATACTTCGATATCTACACACCAAGACAAATAGTCTTGGTGTGTGGAGGTGTACTAGAAAACAATTCCTGAAATTCCAACTCTAAACAGGCACAAGAAGGGTTGAAGTTTGTATAACTTTTCGCGAGTAATAAATAAGTTTTAATCTAATCCTCTTATTATTGTCTTTTCAGTAGCCGTAGTCACTCTCTCGAATGGGCAAACCCTACTTATTGTCAACGGGTTTACCTTCAAGAGGGAAATATGTGTGACAGATGGGAAGAACACAAGGTGGGGATGCAACGAACTGTCAAGGAAAAAATGTGATGTTTATCTCTATGTAAACGAAAAGTTTGAAGTGGTTTATATGGCAAACACACACACGCACGACCCTATACCTTGCAGTATGTTCCAAGATAGAATTTTGTAAAGCTTTAAAGCTAAAAAACTTTAAAACGTATAAGTTTTTAATAAAAAAAATCTAACTTTTATATTTTTGTGAAAAAAATTGAAAGTTTTTTTTATGTTTTAACAGTTTAGTAAATTGTAAATAAAGTATTTATAGCCCGTACTTATAAACTTTAATTAAATTTAAATATTGCTTAAGAAGTCTCTTGTCACTGTTTGATATTACGTATTGATAAGAGATGGCAATAGCTTAAGCACTTTTCAACTTTTAACAGATTTTTTAAGTAAGGTAAGTAATTAGTGTGTAAGTTAACACAACTTACCATACAGACTGGAGTAAAATCTTTACATAAGCGTAGCATTCATGAATCCAGGACTTTTTATATAACGTTGTCAAATATTGAATAATCATTTACGTACAGTAAATTTCAAAGTTCTTGGTTATAATTATGTTTTATACTACATTTTACTATTGATTTATATTGGTTGTTATAGAGTTGATTGAAGACATTTATCATTAAAAATAAATACCTACCTCTAGCGTTAATAAACTAACACATTACAAGTCTAGTCTTGACTAAGGTACTCTTAATCCTCGCCAATAATTTAATACAAGTATGTTTTTTTTAGTAGGGCTCATCTGAGGAAGTACTACCACCATGTCTCTATCTGCCACTTAGCAAAATTTTCAGGGCACCTGAAGGCGCCGGTGAAATTACAGACACATGAGGCTTAATTAACATAACACCTGTATGGCTCAGGTTGATGGACACAGGTGTGCATCGTTCATAACGTGTTGTATCCTAGAAGGCAATGCTTTGTTATAGGCCCACCTCAATTTAAGTAATCTGCTTGTTCCCTTAGCTAGTGGTATGAATAAATTAAATATAAACCAAGTAAAATACAAAAATATACAATAAGCGCACAGGAGTTATTCTAGGCTTGTTAATAAAAGCTTAGAAGTTATATTATTATGTTACTTATTAGAAAATAGCATTTGTTGTATTTGTGTTGTATTTTACACGTCATGTTTAAATTAGTATTAGTACATACATTAGGCTTCGACTTTGTTTTCTGTTACTAAGAGTTTGAAGTGTATTTTTGTCTAGTGAAGATTTCAAAGGCATCTGTTTTATTTTTTGAATAAATTTATTAATTTTTACTGTGCACATAGTTTTTGCTTAAAAGGGTTTCATCAAACATTGTTTTATGTACCTAGTCTACAATATAGTAATTAACACCCATGTTATAATTAAGTTGGTTTACAAAAACTGCTTTCTTTAGAACCAAATCTGATTTTCTTTTTGTTATAGATTTTGATCAGAAAAGTATGAAGACTGATGATTTTGCGCCAAGTGAGGCGGACTTCCTCGAAGCTAACCTAGAAGGAGTTTACGACGATATTTCATTACTCGGAGAAGAAACTGGCATTGACGACGATTTAACTGAAGAGAACGTTGCACTATACATTGAGTCTACAAAGGGCAAGCCGTGTTTGCTCCTCAACGGCTTCAAGTACAGAAAGGCGTATAAAGCCAAGTATGGATGGCGCTGGAACTGTTCCAAAGACAAGAATTGCTTGGCTTATTTGTATATGAGTGACAACGAAGAGATAACAAAGTGCCATGAAGTGCACGATCACCCCATGGATGATAAACTAGAAGATGTAGTAGGTAAGGTTTTATTTTTAACGAACAAGGAGTAGTAGACTTTGTATAACTTTTAGGAGCGAGTGACACACGCAAAAAATCAAGAGTTGCATTTTTGCAAAACAATACAAAACACCATGGTACTAATGAACTCGGCGTAACGTTGAACTTACAACATGTTCTTACACTTGCAAAGTATTACCTCGTAGGTCGCGCTCGTTAGGAACGTGCCCTACGATGCACTACTCAGCGTCAACCTGAGGCGTACGTACAGGTGTTAAGCCATGTGCCTATAATTTCACCGGCACCCACACCCTTCAAACCGGAACACAGCTAACTGTTTGCCGGCAGAAATAGGCATGGTGGTAGTACTTCCCCGGACGAGACTTTTACAAAGAGCTCTACTACTACATAAGATTTAAGCAAGAATTCAGAAAAATATCTTCTACCTCTACAGTTTTAGTATAGTATGCATAGATAAGGTTTTTGGAAGTATACATATAACTTGTTACAGCAACTGACGGTGCGGCAGCGGTAGTGATCACGTCACGTAAAGGCAAGGAAATGCTTCTTTACCGGAGTTACACCTACCGTAAGCAGTACATGGGTATGAACCGAGTGCGTTGGGTCTGCTCGACAGAGAAGAACTGTAAGGCATACGTGTCCACTAACACTGATAACTTCATCATCTCTTGTTGCGAGGACCACAGCCATGATCCCCCGAAGTATTATCTGAAACCTGATCATGTGTTGGGTGCTTTGGCACAGCCGGTAATCTTTGAAACTGATTAAAATCTTTCTATTATTATTTGTGTCTAAATGTTGGTGGAAATTATTATTTATGAATTCATCTTAGATGGCCACTTTTAATAAAATTGAACATTAAAATCTCTGATTCTTGTTGATACTTTAAAATACGTACGCATTTAAGTAGTTTACTATGAAGGTAAAGTATAAAATTTATAAAATATGTCGTGTAAAATACTTATGAATGAACGACGCGCGACTTCGGCGCATATTTTAAATTAGTATTCTTCGCTTATAGGTAAATTGGCTTGTGTAAAAGTAATATGTATTTATGCCTAACCTTAGCGTTCTAGCAAATATACAACAAGTACAATAAAATGATACGTTTTCTTATATAAGTACTTACTTACTTTGTATACATCGTTGTATTGTATAAAAACTCCATACCATAAACCCAAAATTAGTACGATGATTTTATTTTGGGATAAAGTTGTTCGTTCATATCTCGCCACTGTTCCATTGTCCTCAGCGCAAGGTTTTATGGTACGCTCGAGGTACGGTAACAAGAACCTCCTATTCTGTAAGTTTGCCTACAGAAAACAGTACGACAAAGGTGGTAAAATTCGATGGATATGCTCTACCAGCAAACACTGCAAGGCTTCAGTCTTCTCCGATAGAAACCTTCGCGTAATTTCATTGTACCCTATCCACTGCCATGAACCTCCGCGATACTATAAAAAAATTCACCATAGGAGTATAAAAGAATAAGATAAAACCCCTATATATATATATATATATATAATCCATAGGGATTTTATCTGATTATTCTTTGGAATTATGAGTAATTTAGCAATGAATGATGCACAAGTCTTCCTAGTTCCTGCTTATTGAACTTGACTTTCATCAAAATATATTTTTGTTATTGTATTGAAACCCATTCAAATACTGTAAAAATATCATAATTTTATCAAATAAAATAAATCTTTCAATTTTAGATTTTTCTTAGAAGTCATTTAATTCTAATCTCAATTAAACCTCAAACGGTTTAAATACGTAATTGCTTTTATGTTAGTGCAGAAATCCAAAAGCCCGAATTATTAAAATAAACCAGGTATTTTTTCAGAATTACTATTTTAGATTACTGTCATAACAGTGTACAACCAGTTAGAAATTCGTGATTGTTTTAACTGAGATAAAACCTAAGTACTAATTATTTAAACATTTTCAGATCCTAAAGTAGACGTCGCTGTGATATCAAACCTCGGAACTGTATTGGAACTGAACGGATACGTGTATAAGAAGACCGAGGAATTCACAAACGATGGTACCCGTTGGGTTTGTGGGGTGTCGAAATGTCATGCATTCCTGATCATGAACGACGATGATGTAATCTTATCGGCTAAGGAGCTGCACAGCCATGCGGCTAAGAAAAAGTGGAAGATGTCTACGGTCAATGATAAATGTGAGTATAGTTACTTTACCTTACAATCAAAGGGCTGAAGCAGATGGTCCACTTGATATTAATGGTAACCTATGAGAAAGGATTAAATTCGCTGGTCACGCACGCTAGGAACGTGCCCTGTCTTGCATCGATCAACATTAAGGTGTAACAAGTCGTTAATATTTCCATACAAACGCTGTAACTGAATATCTCTACTATTTATTAACGTGCGTCCGAAGTTAAGTTTGATACTGAATTATCTTGCCGTTATCTAGGCTCGTTACTCTATATTTACAGTAAAATCAGATTACCTTGAAAGTTACAAGCGTCGAAAGGTTTAGAACTAAATCTTATACTAAATCAGGCATAGGCCTGTAATTTCACTGATTTCCACACCTTTTAAACTGAACCACAACAACGCTGCTTGGCGGCAGAAATAGGCATGGTGGAAGTACTTCTCTGGACGAGACGTTTGTAGGATAATCAGAATAAGTGAAGCAAGCGTGGCACTATCTAAAGGCTTTACCCATCTTCGGGAGTCAACCACTTTACTGTGAAATGACAGGCACTTGAGGCTTAACATCGGTATGCCTTAAGTTGTTGGACGCAGGGCAGTGCATCGTAAAGCATGCACCTAACGTGCGTGACCTACAAAGCAATGATTTGTTATAGGTGATGGTTACTACTTAATATCAGCTGGGTCATATGTTTGTTTCATTAGCAGTAGCATAAAAATAAAAAACTTCTCAGTAATTACAGAATGTGAATACATTTTTTAAAGGAAGTTTTTTATTTTCAGCGAAAGGAGAACTAGTGACGTCTCGCAACGGAAACCAAAACTTAATGTACCGTCGGTTTGCTTACCGCAAGAAGTACACCAGAGGTGGCAAAATCAGATGGGTCTGTGCCACCATGAAGTACTGTAGAGCATGCCTTCACACTAACGAGCGTCTGCTTGTGTTGAAAGCTTATCAGGAACATTGTCATGCACCGCCAAAGTATAACTACAAGTAGTTCATACATGCTGGCATTGTTTTGAAACATAATATAAACCACAAGAATCTATGTCAGATCTGCATGACTAAGCCTTGAAAAACTGGCCAGTGGTATTACTCCCGAAGACAGGTTTTGTTTAGGTCTAAAGGTCACTAAAGCACTTGCTACAGTGCCTTTAAAACCTAAACACAGTACCACTTAAGGCAGTATATCTGTCAAACAATGTAAGCCAATATATTCAAGTTTTAAGGGGGCCTTAAAACAATTGAGCCGATTATGTACTAAATCATTATGTACTTAATTAATTAAATAAAAAATGCACGTTTTCCCTGAAACCCATTTTATTACTGGATAGGGAAGTTGTAGATTTTAATTATATTTAACATAACTGAACTTTCAATTTTAATTAAGCTTAGCAAATTAAGAAATCAGTGTTGTCAGTGCTTTTCGTGATCTAGTTTATATATTAAGATATTTTAAATGAAAGGATAATTAAATTAAGTCTAATTAATTGAAGTATTATTAAATATAATAATTAATATTAAATTATTCAGTTCTTTTTTTATGGTACCCAATCACACTATAGCATAAAATTACTAATCAAATGTTAGAGATGTAGGTAAATGCGGTTTGCCATTGTTATTTACAATCAAAATCATCTAAATATGCTAACAAAAATAACTTCTTAATATTTAAAAGTAATCAAATTGTTCTTATATCAATGTATTGTTCGAATCTACCTTCCATAATTTCATTCTTACCAGAACTTAAGATAATATTAATAAAGTAAGTATATGTGCTGGAATAACTGATTATTATAATAGTTAATTTTTATTAATTATTATGATTAAGCGAGGAGTTAAGTTACGGACACAATCAAAACCTAGATTTCAGACGTGAGGCCGGCGGGCGCCAGCGCCACCATCGATAACTACAAGAAACAAAAGAAAGCAACAGATAGATTACAAAAATAAAATGGCGCTTTACATATTGCCATACCTATATACATTTACTAATTTTGCGAACAAAAATATTCTCACCTCTTCGGTAGGGCCTTCTCAGTCTTTTTTACTTGGTTCTTGTAAATTTTTGGACTTGCTATATTTTTTAGGTATCATCCAAATAATTTTAGTAGTTACCGATGGATTGTGAGTGGATTGTCGTTAACATTAATGTTTGTTATTAATCATTTGCTTAATTATTAATTTTGTTCCAGTGAAACCTGAATTAGTGTGGGGTGAAACTGAACCTTACGGTGCTGACACCGCGGTGGGCGATCACAAACATCGTTTAGAAATAGAGATGCCTTCAACATCTTCAACTCCCAGTCTTAATAGTGATACAGATGGCTTATCGTTTATTGATACCCCAAGAGTTGGAAAAGTTCTTCGATTTGACGGTTTTAGATATCAACATTGTAGGTGCTTAATGAATTCCTTATGGGCTTGTACTACTAAAACTTGTAGGGGTTCTGTTATTTTGAATGAAAGTTATTCTAAAGTTGAAGGAATGACTAGTCATAATCATGCGCCTGGTATTCAAATCACTGTAGCGGAAGAAATCCGTGAATTAATACAGAAACAAGTCATGCTAAACCAATCAATGCCAGTGCCAGAGGTATACAAGAAAACTGTTGCAAATTTAAATGTTGATGTCAAAGATATTCCAAACTTTAAATCAATCAAAAGTACACTTTACAGAACACGATGGAAAAGTACTAGAGTTAAGGACGAAACAAGTTAAAAAATATTTGAGTTAACTGTAAGTTTATGGCCTCACAGCTCATTAGGTAGTAGATATAATAATAATAATAATAATGCTGTACAATCTACACAGCATCATCTAGCCCCAAGCTAAGCAGAGCTTGTGTTATGGGTACTTAGATGACTGATATACTTAATACAATACATTACGTACATCGATATTTTTTTATTATACATAGAAAATTCCCAGAACACCCGGAATAAATATTTGGAGATCGTACAAACATTTATCCCAAGGCGGGAATCGAACCCCCGATCTCCTGCGTCGCAGGCGGACATTTGCCCGCCGCGCCACATCGGTCGTCAAAACTAAATCACTAACGGTACAAATCAAATTTTACCGAATCGGATCAGCTGTTGCAGTCGATTATAATGAATAAAAAAAATAACTTAAACTTACCTAACCTAGGTCCACAAAATAATGATGTTACCAGACATAAAATAACCTAAACGAGGGCAAGAGAGCAGGAGACGATTACAAATGAAAATAAACATTTAAATTCTACTACTGCTGCTGCTGTACTTCAGGACCATACTAAGCCTATTGCTGCTGTACTTCAGGAGCATGCTGAGCCTGCTGCTACTGTATTTCCGGACCATGCTGGGCCTACGCTAGGTACTTAGAAATTAATAATTTGAGATTTTTTTATACATTTTTTTAAGTAGGTACGAGTACCCCATAAGTTTGTTTTAATACTTTTTATGTTTTATAGGTGGTGAATTGGATCAAGAACCAAATCGACCTACGGTGGAAGCCGAAAGAGATAACAACTTGAATAACTTAGACCCACATGGCTCTTATTCAACGGATTGCAAAGATTTACCTACCAATAACAGACATTCAAGAAAGAGGAAGAGACAGCCAGAAAAATGGAAAAAAAATGTGAAAAAATGTTTGAAGAACACAGGAAAGTCTTACCTAACTGTTAAAGGACGCATAATACCTGCTAAAAAACTCAAAACTCCATGTACAACTGATTGTCGATTAAAATGCACGGAAAAAATTAGTGACGATAAAAGATTAAAGATTTTTGACGATTTCTGGAGCATTGGTGATCTCGAAAGACAGCGCTACTTTGTTAGAAATTGTATGGGAGTTGTTAAGCCGAAGTACTCATTAGGTACACAAAGAAGACAGTAAACGATCCCTAAATGTGTCGTACAATTTTATAATAAATTGAGGAAATTCGGGTATGCAAACGATTTTTTACGGCAACTTTAGACATAGGGCATTCGTTTTTATCCACAGTGAATAAAAAGAAAGCAGGTGAATCGGGCGTAAGTAAGTACAGGTAGATGTCTAGCACAGGCTGACGAAGATGGTGCTCGGGAACATATAAATTCTTATCCGAGAAAAGAGTCCCATTACTGTCGGGCAAATTCTACAAAAGAATACCGGTGCCGAATACCGGTTATTTTTAGTAGTAGTAGAGCTCTTAGAGAAGGGCTCGCCGGAAAAGAACTACTACTATTTAACTATGCCTATTTCTGCTGCCGAGCAGCTATCTGTGTTCCGGTTTGAAGGATGTAGGTGCCGGTGGAGTTGCAGGCTCACGAGGCTTAACCTTAGGTTGATGAACGCAGAGTAGTGCATCGTAAGGCACGTTTATAATGAGTGTGACCTGCTAGGCAATGCTTTGTTATAGCCTATAGGTAATGGTAACCACTTAATATCAGGTGGGCCATCGGCTTGTTCCATCAGCAAGTCAAATAAAAAAAAATGTACATAAATAACAATATAGAGAATTATTATTGCAAATGCAAGCAGAATTTTCTCTGGTTCTCTTCATGACATCCTCATGGTTCTTGAGTAGGTATCAATAATGAAAATTATTTAAAATGTACTTTGATTTTAATAAATAGGTAAGACACTTACCAAAGATTTCAATATTGTTTGATTTTTGCTCATTCCTTATGCTTCCTAAGTCCTACTAATTTCAGCAATGTGAGCGCCGCGCCGCTCCGCCGTCGTCATTTCAATGGATGAGCGTTGGAACACTTTCGTGCGTAAATCCTACTTCCTATTAATATTATAAACGCGACAGTTTGTAGGAATGGATGGATGGATGTTTGTTACTCTTTCACGCTCTAACCAGTAGACCGATTTGGATGAAATTTGGAATAAACATAGTTTATAACTTGGATTAACATATAGGCTACTTTTTATCCCGAAAAAATAACGGGAACGGGAAAAAAACTGCCGCGCGGGGGAAGCTGCGAGCGGCAGCTAGTACTGAATAAATAGAGTACTATGTATGTTATTACGTATGTCGGAGGTTTGGTATGAGCACTAGCTCGTCATAGCTAACGTAATTCGCTGCTATTGTTAGTATCAACACGCTTATTATAATTAAGTATGTAAGAAGTGGGTGTGTGTTCGCTCATTCGAACAAATAAGAAATACAATTTAAAAAAAAATAACCCTTATCACTACTTACATACTGATATAATAAGTGTGTTTGAGCGTGTCTTCTTTTTATTGTCTTGCAGAAAGTGGGAAACGTAAGTATAGTATTCTCCTCGGATATAAAAGCTAGCGTAGCCTCGGGCTAGCTAAATCCCTCGCTGCACTCCGGGTTCTAGCTTATGCTCTACAATCCTTCGTTAGTTCGGGATTCAGTACTACTTGACTTATGCCACTGGTTAATCCCCTTGACTAATAACATACCAATACCTATTACTTTTTGACGACCGATATGGCGCGGCGAGCGAATGTACGCCTGCGACGCAGGACGTTGCGGGTTCGATTCCCATCTTTATTCAAAATCATTCCGGGTATTCTGGGTATTTTTTATATATAATAAAAAACATCTATGTATTTAATGTATTGTATAAGTATCAGTCATCTAGTACCTATAACACAAGCTCTGCTTAGCTAATCAGAGTTTGTCATCTGGCCGCTAGATGATGTTGTGTGGATTGTCCAGCATTATTATTATGACTTAGACCTTTGGCTATAAGTTTTTAGAGTAGAGTAGAAAGAGAGAACCGGTCTAGTGGTAGGTAGTGACCTCACCTTCTGATCCTGGTCGTGCACCAAAAGATTTTTCTATCGAAAAATTTATGTGTGTAATGCTAAGTCCTGGTAAAGGTAAATTATGGGGAAACCGGTTACTATTCTAGCAGCGGCACGGTGATGGGCTTGCATCCTGTCACGCATGGGAAACTACTGCAAAATGTGAGTAAATATGTACCAAGTGTAATATTTGAACACACCTCTGACTACCCCACTTAGATATCATCAAAGAATCTCGAGACCGTCACCGACTGTTCCTTCTATAAGATGTGCAACGTGAGATATATGTCGCGCTTGACAAGAGATATTTTTTCTATTAGCGAATATTATTGTTAAAATTGTACACAAAAGATCTATAAATAGGCTAAACCACAATTGGTTTTTAACACTGCCATGTTAGCAGAGGTAGACTAGACATAAAGGGATATCTCTTTTTTGCATAAGAAAAAGAGTAGCCAAATTTTGTCGTGTTGCACATTTTAGCCGTGCTGGGGATTAAAGTCGTGAAACTATATAATTCTTATTGTTAGGTGACTAGTTTCCTGTTCTTTTGTATTTGGTACAGATCATAACCAAGCTCAATCCATATAATGCCCTATAGGTTATTCTACCTGCGTTATTTTGTTGTTGAATCATTGTTATACAAAACAGTAAATAATAAAACAAACCGTTAGGTAGGTATGCAGAATTAAAACTTTTAATTTGTAAAATATGAATAGAATTAGTAGTTGTGTATGTAAGATAATTTAGGGTTAAAATAATTTTAAACATGCGATTTGGTATGTGCGTGTCATTACATCTTATATCAGTCTTATTTTCAAATCAGTCAATTATTACTAAACATTTTATAAGAGTAGGTACTGCTGACTAATACATTAAATATTACATTATTTACTCGTCTATTATTAAGTAACTAACTTATTATCATAAGAAGGTACCTAGCACATGACAATTTCATGCACAGTATTTCATTTTAAGGTGGTTCGATTCGGATTGACGCGAAATTCAAATATTTTTGTGGTTTTTAATTTTTTCTTCGTTCCACAAGCAATGAAATTAGCGGAAAAGTAATTTGCCGCAAATCGTAAACCATTTTCTACGAACTCATGATAAAACCGACTTTGATTCGTTTGTATTTTGGGAGCGTTTGGGAAAATGTTGATTTTTAGCAGAAAATTTCTTACTTTCCCAAATGCTCCAAAAATATCAATGAATCGAAGTTGAATTTATCATGAGTTCATAGAAAGTAGTTTACGATTTGCGGCATATTACTTTTCCGCTCGTTTTATTCCTTGTGGAACGAAGAAAAAATTAAAAACCACAAAAATATTTGAATTTCGCGCCAACCCGAATCGAACCACCTTAATATATTGTGATATTATAATATAATAGGTGGGACTTATTAGGTAGGTATTGTTAAGTACTTTGTAGGTTTTATGAAAATCTTTAATAGGTACAATAGCATCTTATAATACAGCGAGTACCTTACGCAATACATAATTATTAGAATTTAAAATAAATGAGGTAAAATCTTAGGGTAAAACGTTCGAGTCAGTCAACTTGGAAGTTTTTTGGCTACACAAGTTTCTACAACTAAGTAGGTGTAAGTACTTATGTAAAGTTGGTACAAGTACGCCTGAATGTAATAATAATTATAAACATTATTGTAAAAAGGAATCGGACACGATGCTTACTTATGTACAAAATGTAGGTAAACCTAGCTTAGACGAAATGTCGACGCGACGGTCGACCGACGTACGTGAGATTCTACCTAGTGTCCGATTCCATAGACTAGTAAAAGGAAAAATAAATAATGTAAGCTAAACCACAGATGCTAAACTATTTTAAACGACCCATCCTTCCGTCGATAGAATCCAGGTGGGACATGGTTATGGTTGTTACGGACTCTCTTGATCACGCTGCCTTGTCTGTGGACTGCCGTGGTGACGTCCACTGTGCAACCTAACCTTAGTCTTTCAGTGCAGTACCATTGTTTTTTTCCATACGCGAGTTTGTTCTTTAGACGGAAAGCGTACCCGTCATGGACTAGCAGTGTACTTCCTTTCGGCGTCGGAACGAAATTAGCAACTGAAAATAAAAATTTAGGTTATTATCTAGATAGGCGCGAGACAAGACTCACACATTTTTTTATTACTGATACTGGCAATACCTTCATATAATTTAGAAAGGGCATGGTAAAACAATAGGTAATTTATTGAAAAGTGGCAAAAGTACCTGTTATATTATATTTATTATAACTTGGAACTTAAAACCAAGGAAACAATCGATTTGTGAATAAATGTTTATTTTAAATAGGTTGGTACCTGTTTTTTATACAATATATTACATACATAGATATTTTTTATTATACATAGAAAATACTCAGAACCCCGGAATAAATATTTGTAGATCGTACAAACATTTATCCCAAGGCGGGAATCGAACCCGCAACCTCCTGCATCCCAGGCGGACATTCGCCCGCCGCGCCACATCGGTCGTCAAAGTCGTGAGTAAGTAGGATTTCTTTTTTTTGTCCCTAAGATTGAGAATTTGCAACCACCTACACCTTTAAATTACCAACCGGTTATGTATATAAGCACCTAATGTTTTATTAGTAATGTACCTACCTATTAATATTTAAAAGACTGTAAGCTGGGTAAGTATTTTTCCCATAAGGAGCAAAACCAATTAAAATCCATCATTAGTTTGACATTTAAAAGATTATATTCACCATAATATTCACTCGTTTACTAAGTAAGAAGTAGATACCTAAGTACACCTATCGTCAGTGTAAAGGAACAAATGCTAAAGCGCCAAAATGCTATTTGTGGGAAATCAACTTTAAAGTTAACACTGTAGTTAGTATGTAAATTTTATGTTTCGCGATAAAACCAAGAATAAATTTTGCACCAGCTTTAACTGAAGAGAATTACAAACATATTTTAGTTTTCACTTAAAAAAATCCTTAACCTGACAAGTACTTAAATAAAACTTTTTACAATAATATAGTCACTTAATTTGGAGATTATTAGTAATAATAAGGGTATAATACATTATGAACACTTGTTTAAGCCATTAATAGTACCCAAGCATCACAGAACGCATAAAATTACTCACACTCACAATAAATAAACAAAACAAACTGAATGTGCCGAACTTCACTTCACTTTGGTAAAAATGTCGATCGATTGATTCGTAGAACGTAGCTTCACACGGATGCGCATTTTTAATGTTTACACGATGGTGCTGCCATCTACGCGTTATCCAAGTTTTATTTTTCTAATTTTCTAAATCATATCTTTAATAATATAAAAGAACATTCCTTTTAAAACGTAGGATACACTTAAATATTCAATAATGTTTCAAAAACAAACTTAATAGAATTGTAATATACATTAATATTTTAACCGTGATCGTCGACATGTCGCCGGTCGTTGCTCGGAGTGTACCTACCTATCCGAACCCGAACAAAGGCGAAGCATCATGACGCGATGGCGCAGCGTGGTGTGCAGCCAGATGGTAAAAAAAACTTGCTTGTCAGTGTCATTGTTAGTGATTGAAGCTGATTGAAGCAAATACATCACCTACATTTAACCTTTTTTTTGGGATCGTTTTCTGTCATCTTTGGAAGCAACATTGTATTTTCATTTTAATTGTTTTCCTAGTGTTATTTTAAGTTCTGATGGGTAATTTTGGTGGTATTTTAACCATCATTACTTGAGGTCTTAGCACAAGTGTGAACAATTGAAATGAAAGTGTGTTATGAGGCATCCTGATTTGAACGAAAATGTTTCCCTTAGGTTTTGAAGAAAAACGCCATCTTTTTCTTCAAAACCGATGACGGCTGACTTTACTTTTTTTACCGACTCGACTTGACTAAAAAGAATTTATTCAACCCACCCACTTGACATTGGCAAAATTGTCTGCAAGACGGACAGATGCCACAAAAAAAAAAAAAAAAAAAAAAACTTTTTTTGGCTACAGTTTACATATCCCATACTACTAGCAACCAGTGCTGCCAATTTAGCATTTTTACGGATAAATTTAACGCAATTCAGCATTAAGCATTAATAGAAAGCATAATACGTTAAATTGTGGCATAATTGTGTGTGAGACGGTACTTGACCTGCCATCTACCCTTAAGTAGTGTCCCTCGTGTCCCTACGTTGTATACGGGAATGCCGTTATTATGCACTCACAAACTATTAAAGTTTGATTTAGACGTTTTCCTATGCTTTTTTAACGTACTTGTTATTGTTTAGGGAAGAAGAGGGAGAATTTTGTTGGTATATTAACATAGCATCAGCGTTACCAGGTACACGGTAATTACCGTAGATGCACGGTATTTTTGGCTGAAACACGGTCTACGGTAATGTTTCACTACCGTGTCCGTGTCTACGGTATTTTTAATAAGAATTACATTGACAGACAATATGTAAATAAATAATTATGAAGGATTAATTTTATTAAAAAAATATTCGTAAAACGAAACGAAAATCCATCTTTTTTATTTTTTATTATTGATTTAGTCAAGTGAATGACATTAAAACAAAGAAAAGAAATAAGTTAATTACAAGAACCATAAAGGGTAATATTCTTGCTCAACAATCTATACACCGGAGTGGAACGAGCTGTGTGGATTTTATACCATCTAAGAACATGTTAAAAAAAATGACTGCAGCCATATACGAGCGAGAAGTTGTTTTTTTAGATGATTAAGACCTTTTTAAATAAAAAATATTTAAAAATCATAGCATTTTCTCTTTATTATGCAAGGTAATTTACACGGTATTTTCTTAATCTATTCTCGGTAATTTGGAGCTAAAACACACCAATTTTAACCTGTCAACACGGTAGTGTATAAATTTTATCTGGTAACACTGCATAGCATTATGATAACACTTGCGTGTGCGAGGTAAAGAGAGTGAGATGAAAGACGAGGCATGTCTTATCGTCATTTCGTTGTTATATGGCATCATCTCATCTAAACTTCTCAAAGCTTAAGAAACAATACGAGGCTTAAATTATATTTTTTCACGAATAACATTTATGCTAACGCTTTTTTAGCAGTATTGGTAATTCTTGCTGGTATGTTCTTCTCGATTTAACATAAACTATTTTGTAGAGTTGGCAGCACTGCAAGGAACTCTATTTACAGCAGCTAGGCATGGAAATGATTGCTACATTTAAATCATTTTCATTCAGTGAAATTAAAAAAAAAAATAGCTTTCATTTCACCTGCGATTTTTCACTGGCAATGATTTTTCGTGCATAGAATTATCCAACGCCACACGTTCCTTATCCTACTAGAAATAAGGTATGAATTATAATAAAAAATCTCTGACGCTCCTTTTATGAAATGGAAGTTGGAACCGAGACCGGATTCAGGATTCAGGAACCTAATATTTACATTAACACTATACCTAGTACAAGTACCTACTCACTAAATAACAACACATCAAACTAAATAACTATCTAGATAATTACAATAAACGAAATAAAAAAAAATCGCTAACAATCGCTGATTTCGCAAGATGTCGCTCTCCAGCGCAAGCGCTCGGATGACTGACTGTGACCTGCGATGAAATAATTTTGTCAATAAACAAATGATTTTTAGATCTGCTACTTATTATTCCAAGAAAATTAATGTTTTACTACACTTGATTTAAAGTCTGTTTTTAAAATACTCTCGACGACTTACGACATTCTAGTTCAAAGTTCGCCCATAATCGTACTAAAACGGAGCACGAGATGGCGCTGCGCTCTTCATAGCTTCTTCTTTTTTTTGTGTCTGTCATTCGGACAATTTTGCCAATGTCAAGTGGGTTGAATAAAATACTTTTTAGTCGAATCGTGGATTTGCTCCACACCAAACTGGACCACCAGAAATTAGAAGACCTTGGCAAGGTGTTCCTATTATAAAACGTAGACTATCCTAGAACTAGTTAGTACAATGGAAAAAAAAATGGAATAGACTATGGTTTATTTCTTAACCACAGACAAATTATTCCAATTAGTGTGAATAATGCGCCATCTAGTATAGAGTAGCGGCAAGATAGAAAAACCAGAGAGAAAAACTGATCGTTTTGTCTATGGTTTCATTCGAACCCGGCGTAAACGTCATTTTCGGGTTGCTGACACCTCACTGACAGTAGTACAGACATTTGTCTTGCCAGTTGTAAGTCATGTTGATGCGCCAGCCAAGTGTAAATAAGTAGCTGAGTGTGCGAAATTTGAAAAGCTTAGACTTAGTTTTCAATTGATTGTTTTTTGAGAAAGAAATGGCATCCGCGAGGATTTTGGCTTAAATCGTTGGAAGCGTTTCGTGAACCTATAAACGAAATAAACATAAAAGAAAAATAAAATGGATGTTTATTAATTTTATGTTAGTTACATAGACGATTGAGTGGTTACAAATAGATCCACTCACTGTCTTTAAACCTTATTATTGTTCTTATTTACATTAACACTATACCTAGTACAAGTACCTACTTACTCACTAAATAACAACACATCAAACTAAATAACTAAGTAGGTACCTAGATAATTACAATAAACGAAATGAAAATAAATCGCTAGCAATCGCTGAACTCACAAGACGTTGCCGCTCGCCAGCGCAGCGCTTGGATGACTGACTGTGATCTGCGACGACTGCGACGAGATGAAATAATGGAAAATCATTTTGAGCGATTTTGAGCTCTGCTACTTATTATTACAAGAAAATTAATACTTTAATATACTAAATTTAAGGTCTGTTTTTAAAATACTCTTACGTCATTCTATAGTCGAATTTTTAATTACACGAAGTCAACTGACGTTTACTGTGTTGCCAGTTTTTGATGAAATAAAAATAGTGTTGTGACAAAGTGAATGATTGAAAAAACTCCTGAATGAATGAAATTGCCTCGATTGTCTAGTGAATATTAGTGTGCCGAAATGCCGATATCAGGTACGGGGTTCGAATTTTAGTCGTGTTTTGTACATACCAACGAGTTTTCGACGACTATGTTCCTATAGTATCTACCTATACTGAATACCGAGTGTCTTAAACATTAAGGAAAACATTGCGAGGAAACTTGTAAGACTGTCCTATTTTCAATACATCATGTAGTTGAAACTATAAATGTATCAAATATAACAATAATTATAGGTTGGTAATGAAAATAAAAATATCGTTTATTACATTTTCATCATTCATCTGATTGAACGAGAACTGAACGCATCACTATTACTATATGGCATGGCAACATTATTTTACAAAGTGACATTAGCTACTGTCAGTTGGCTATAGTTCAATCAAAGTTCGCCCATAATCGTACTAAAACGGAGCACGAGATGGCGCTGCGCTCTTCATAGCTTCTTTTTTTTTGTGGCATGTGTCTATCATTCGGACAATTTTGCCAATGTCAAGTGGGTTGAATAAAATACTTTTAGTCGAGTTGTGGATTTGCTCCACCCCATACTAGACCACCAGAAATTAGAAGACCTTGGCGATCATTACCTCGAGAGTTACTTGGTACCTTCCCAGTCCATCGATGGCGAAGTATAGGGAAATTAAAAAAATTATAATAACAAAATTAGATATCCCACGTCATACCAAGATAGGCAGTACGTACACGCACGCACTATCTTGGTCAGCGAAAAGCCCGGAGGAGCCACCTATAAGCCAGGAAGGCACCCCCACGGCTGAGCCCCGCGACCCAGGGATCGTAGTCTGCGAGTAGATGCTAGGGCGATGGGTTACACACCCGAGGCCCTTACCTGCAGTTCCCAAGAAGAAGAGAGCTGTAGATGACCGGATTTATTTATTGATTGTTTAGTCGAGTCTCCATATATATGTTCTGTGGTCGAGTTGAGTCGGTAAAAAAGTAAAGTCGGCTGTCATTGGTTTTGAAGAAAAAGATGGCGTTTTTCTTCAAAACCAAAAGGAAACATTTTCGTTCAAATCAGGATGCCACATAACTCACTTTCATTTCAACTGGTCATACTTGTGCTAAGACCTCAATTAATGATGGTTAAAATACCACCGAAATTACCCATCAGAACTTAAAATAACACTAGAAAAACAATTAAAATTAAAATACAATGTTGCTTCCAAAGATGACAGAAAACGAATCCCCCACACGTTCCTTATCTTACTAGAAATAAGGTATGAATTATAATAAAAAATCTCTGACGCTCCTTTTGAATTGGAAGTTGGAACAGAGACCGGATTCATGTGCTATCTAGGTAGGTACTTAGAATATAATATAGGTATAATCATGATAGAATTGCATTTATTTTCAAGCAATGAACTTTCCCTCATACTTTTACAGGCTTGGGACTGACAATGTAAAAACTTGATAATATCAATAAAAAAAGGCTTTCGTGATAAGATTTGAGCGGTACCTATCTATTACGGTCAAAATGTAGGTAGGTACCTACTGTAAATATTAATAAAGATATTATTTACAATAAACGAAATGAAAATAAATCGATCGCTGACAACCGCTGATTTTGCAAGACGTCGCTCGCCAGCGCAGCGCTCGGATGACTGACTGTGAAGTGTGACCTACGATGAAATAATGAAAAATCGTTTCGTAAACAAACAAATGAATATGAGATCTGCTACTTTTTATTCCAAGAAAATTAATACTTTACTGCACTTAATTTAAAGTCTGTTTTTAAAATACTCTCTTACGATATTCTAGTTCAAAGTTCACCCTTAATCGTACTAAAACGGAGCACGAGATGGCGCTGCCCTCTTCATGGGCACGTGCGGCTGCGACGAAACAGAAATATATAGTTTGTTCTTTCTATCACGCCCGCTCTGTCTAGCACGATTTGTCTTGTCACTCGCTCGCTCTCGCGTTCCGATTTCATTGAGTGCGACTTTTCGCAGACACTTTGAAGAGAAGTAGCTGGTGCGACGTATGAAACTGCATTTCATATTAAATTTCGCAAGCTACTTGTGAAATGATCCATGCCTAAGCAGAACCACATGAACTACACAAACAATGTGATGGTCAATGGTGATGTGATGTTTTTTAGTTCTGTGCTCGCGATAGTGATAAGCCGATACTTTTATTAATTTAAATGCGATCATCAATGACCATAAGATTGCTTACATATCATGGTACAGGCTGGCGCATAAAAAGAGAAGTTGTTGTGAAGTTTCAAACTAATGCAAACTTCTAAATAAAACCTATTCATTTAAAAAACGAACAGCGAGCATATTACCTTACGAATAGAGTTGACCGAAAAAAATTTCAAAGAAAAGAATTAGTTTTACCTCAAACTATCTTACACTACATACCTAAGTCGAGTTTACATTTCTAGAAAAGTAACATAATATATATTATTGCTTTATTTTTACAGATTATCCTGCTCCGTTCAATCTATTAAAGAATGTTATACACAATAAATATCTAGCTGTTTTTATTTATTTTTTTATACCCTTACACTAATCTAAGTTACACTTTGTCAATCAAGTTATGTAAGTAAATTATTTTAAATTTCAGGAATATTTATTAACACAAGAGGAAATTCCAAACTATTTATGTACCAAAACCACACATTCAGGTTTATGTACAAAAAGGCATATGGAAGCCAACTGTGGTACTGCTGGTATTTCTTCAGCCGATGCTGTCCAGCCAAACTTCGAATCAACAACAATGGACGAGTGACAGAGACTATTGGAAGACATAATCATGACCCACCGACTTGTTGGATGACCCCTGATGGCAAGTCTTATAACCTACCTCCTCTACCACCTCCTGAGAATCAAGGTGCTTCTTAAGCTAAATAAGTATTCTGAAACTTTGTTTCACTGCCTATCCCTAGTAATGGATCTCAGTCACAATATTGTTATTGTATTAATATTGCAAAAATATTTGCAAGCTAAGCCATGTAAATTCAACTTCATTAGTCACTGGTACTTTTTTAGTAATTTGTCAGATATAGGAGATTATTTTAAAGTAGAGTTTGTCCTAAAAGTGGTAAGTAATTATAGAAAACTTTATGGCGAACACTGAAACTGTATATTTGGAGTTGAGTTTCCTATCCTACCTGATTCTGAACAGCAACTGCCGAGTTGATATCCTGTTGTTCATGTCCATGATAGGGATCCTGTTATATTAAGTTGTGACAACCACACTGCCTCCTTAAAATTTCCAGATGAGATTTTATTGTTTTGCTATGTTACATTATATAGTTTATTCATAGTTTAATGTACATACATAGAATACATATTTTGTACAAAGATTATCAAAATATAAATTGAATTTAATGTATTACCTAATTTTATATAAATAATTTAGGTATTTATATGTTAGCATTAAGTAACAAAGTTTTGTATAAGCTAAATGTTGAATGCATTTTTAATTTGCCTTTGTATGTTGCAATTGCAAACTGATAGGTAGGTGCATAACCAAATATTTATACTTTCAATAACAATGGGAGTTTCCTGAACTAAAATAACTCTCTATGGAGGTACTTAAGTATGTAGTTCCAGGAAAAATTAGTAGGTCTCTACTCGGAGACATTAATAATATATCATTGGCCCATAAGTGAATAGTTCCTCAAGATTTTGTATTTTATATACTTAGACCGTATGATCAAATCAGTTGTCATCTAGTTATACAGTTGTGCTGTTGTAAGACTTAATAGTTGTATCCAACAGTGAACAAGATGTGATTAAATGAAAATTTTATATCTATACTTACTTATAATTTTGACCTGTAGGTACAATAAGTAGCAAAATCTGAGTAACAGTTCGTTTTTTAAAACATCTTCCTGTAATTTACATAATTCATTAAGTTACGAGTTATTCAAGATTTTAAATCATACTAACCCTTGGTAACTCTAAAGTACTATAGGGACAATCACTGACACCAGTTTCCACCAGGCCAGGTCTTCGTTTTTCTCTCTCTATTCTTTCTTTACATGTTCAGTTTAAGTAGTACCTACTTATGAAGAATGGTTCCAAAATCTATGTCTCGAATCTGCTTCAGAAACCTGTAGTAAGTAGGTACACAGTGTACCTAAACTAAATCATCATCAGCCTGTAGAAGTCCACTGCTGGACATAGGCCTCCCCCACACGTTTCCAGGAAGAACGATTCTGAGCCCTTTCCATCCATCGACTTTTCGCGGTCTTAACAATGTCGTCAGTCCATCGCCATCGTCTAAACTACATACCTACCTACCAACAATCTAAATAAACAAGTATTTGTTTGATTGAACGCTATAGACTTTTTATTATACTCGGGACAAACTTAATCTTTGGACATCTGACAACCCCCTCTAGACATCCTTAAAAAAAGCCTCCATCTCATTGGCTAGTGTTTGTTACAGTGATATTTTACACTCGCCAATGAGGTAAGAGTTTATTAGACAGACTAATAACCCGTAGTAGGTACCTACTACTAATAGCGGGCTATTATCTTTGCATATTGGAACGGTACATAAGTTCGACATTTACTTAGGTCCCTAAATAGTAGGTAATTCCTACAGTATCAATGACATTCAAACAACAGTAACAATCGATTAATGAAACAGAGATCAATCGTAATTGATTATGTGGATGTGTCATTCACTTACCATCAGTAGTCGTTATAACTCTAAGTTTAAGGTTCAAAATAGTCTGTCAATATATATCGTTTCATCGAGACATCGAACGTAGACGCAGACAATGTTTTAAAATAGTAACTACCTAGTTAGGTATCTGTGAGTTCATCAATTTGATTACATATGTAGATAGTTCGATGCATTTCTGATGACGACTCGAAATACATCAGCACGGAACTCGGAATCTGAACCCTACTTCGGATTTTAAACGTAGAATCACAGTTAGACCTGCCTCGCGTGTTACGTCAGAAGCCCATACATTTTGTATGGAAGTACCTACTTAGTTCACTGTTTCTGTCTGCCATACAAAATGTCTGAGGCTGCCGACGCCGCGGCGACAGTTCGTGTCTGGTGTGGTTCTGCCTTTAATTCTTTTAATCAATCCCGAAACGGGCTCGCATAACACAATTCACAATACAGAAAATACAAAAATTCGACTGGCTTTTGTATAGAGACTACTTTTATTAATTAAGTAGCTTCAAATATATTTAATTTAGTTTTAATACTTTTCTTTAAAGGTTTTTTCTATCTAACAACCCCTGGAGTTGCCTAGTAAAACTCCAGAATCACTTATATTTTGTACGATCAACATTAACTTTTAACGTTGACTGTACTCACATGCAAATGGTCTAAATATAGTTTTCCTCGTGAGGTAAATAAATAACATTAATTAGGAGGATGTTGGGTAAATGTTAACCTCAGTGGTCCAAAGTCCGAATTAAAGTTGCAGATAGGGCAAAATCTAGCACAGAAGGTATTTGCGGATATTTTTTACTCAACGTCATCTAGCCCCAAACTAAGCATAGCTTGTACTATGGGAATATGGGAACCAGATTACAATGTAACACCCAGAGAGAAAACAAACATCTATTTTCAGCACACATATGTTTGTCTCGGTGGGGATCGAACCCACAACCTACAGCACAGAAGGCAGAGGTAGGTACTGCTAACTGAGTAAACTAACTGAAGTATAACCACCATGCCTATTTCTGCCGCCAAGCAGCTTGCTGTGTTCCGGTGAGAAGGTTTTGGGTGTCGGTTCACCTGTATGCCTCAGACTTACAGCAGTTGATCGTAGGGCATATTCCTAACGAAGGTGACGCGCAAGGTATTGCTGTGTTATAGGTGAAAGTAGCCACTTCATATCAGGTGGATAATCTGATTGTTCCTTGTCTTGTTGCGTGGAGGTGTATGTAAGTACTAAGAAATTCCCAAAATTCAACCCCAAAGTCGGTACAGCGTATTGTATAAAAAAATAATTCTTTAATTTGAAATGTTAATTTCGCACACCGTCAAGCATATAGTACCATAGGAACCATATAGATAGGAGAACCATAGAAACTTAGGCTAAACCATTACCGATAAAAAGTAATTTCCTCTTTATCCCCTCAGCCATCCTCAAGAATCATCTCTCTATCATCTATCTCAAGATATTTGAGAAGATGTCTAATTGTCTACCATGCCTGGCAGTTAAGTCTTTTACTACTTGACTTTTACTCGTCACGTATCATAAAGGTTATTTAGTTTTCCTTATTATTGATTTAGGCAGTGATTTGTTTTTGCTTATCTTAGATTTTTCTCAATTACTTGGCATTAGGTGAATTTCGTTATCGCGTGTCACGCTACGTGCGTACGATATCAAAACGATATGGAATTTACCTAAAGCCTAATCAAGCACACAGCTTATGAAGCAAAGTCTCGCGTAGACGGACAGACAAACATCTCTTTCTCTATATGTCAGTCAGTCAATCAGTCGGAACAAGAATTCTTATAATAGACTAGCGGTTTGGGCTGTGCGTTGTTTTTCTCTATATGTCAGTCAGCCAATCAGTCAGAACAAAAATTCTTATAATAGACTAGCGGTTTGGGCTGTGCGTTGTTTTTCTCTATATGTCAGTCAGTCAATCAGTCAGAACAAAAATTCTTATAATAGACTAGCGAAACGCGCGCGACTTCGTCCGCGTGCAGCTGTTTTCATACTAACTTCAACCTCCGCTGTACACGTCTAGGGATTGAATTTCAGGAATTCCTTTCTTAGTACACCTCCACATACCAAGACAAATATACCTACTCTGAAAATTTCAAGTCTCTACGACCAGTGATTTAAACTGTGCGTTGTCTATATCCCAGTCAGTGAGTCAGTCAGGACAAAGATTCTTATAATTGGTGTACATAGATAGTGTTCGTGGTGATTTCAGTGGACTGTATATTTTAAAGTTGGGCTGCGGATGGTCTGCAGATGTGGAGTAATAAAACGCCGGGTAACGGGTAACGGCCGAGGTCAGGTAGGCCGGGCGAAGGGACGACGACGACTTGTCTCGGGGCGCAGGTAGGTGTTGTTGTGACGACGGGTAGTGGAGCACTGGTTGTTCGGCGATTTTAGCCTATTATTTATACAAGTCGTCGTCCTCCCTTGCCGCCCGCACATTGACGGAAGCGCGTCTCTTTATTTAATACCATGATTCTTATGCTTAGGTACCTACAATGTTTTATAGACTTATGTGCGCGCAGTGTACCTAAGCTACATGTAAATGCTAACTTCGTTGGCCCAGAAACTTGTCTATACTACAGAAGCTAGACCTAACTCTTCTACGTACCTACTCGACTCTGAATAGGTACGTAGCCTACTCGTTCTGAGGCTAGTCAGGTCTAACTCTGACAAGTCCCTGGGCATACCTAACTCTATTTCTGTTCTTCGGTAGATCCCTAACTTTCTCTAACTACCTAGCTAGGCCTGGTATACAAATTCCTGACTAGGCCTAGCTCTTTGTTCTTTAGTGTAGGGTTCTACCTGCCTATGGTATATCTGATTTAAACACCTTAAAAAATAACATTTATTTTGCGCTCGCCTACCTGACCTTTTCACATGTTACATTGCTTAGGGCTACTAGGATATAATGTACAACTTATCACTAAACTTAAGAACTACGTTGTCGTGCACATTCTCCCGCCGTCGCTGTCTCGCGATGAATCGGTAGCACGACAATCTTCTTCGTCGGACGCCGTAGGATGTGACCGGCGCTGGTGATGACGTCCACCACTCGGATCTCGCCGTCTCGTCCTGGGTACAGCGCCGTGACTCGTCCTCTCGGCCATGTGTTGCGGGGTAGGTTTTCGTCGCATATGATGACAAGGTCGCCGACCTTTGGTGGGTCGCCGCTGGTGTGGGGCTCCCGCCGGTGCTGCAGTGCGGGTAGGTACTCGCGCAGCCACCGGCGCCAGAACTCGTCAGCCAGTCGTTGTGCGCGCCGCCAGTGTTGTCGCGCATGGTCGTCCTTCTCGTTGAACTCTCCCGGGGCTGGGACGTGGCTGTTAGGCCCCAACAGCAGGTGGTTGGGTGTCAGGGCCTCTGGGTCGTCTGGGGTCACGGCCACGTGAGTGAGCGGCCGTGAGTTGACCGTGGCTTCAACCTCGGCCAGTAGGGTGGCCAAGGTTTCTTCTTTCGGGCTCTTCTCCTGAAGCGTCGTTGTGAGCGCTTCTTTGACAGAGCGCACCAAGCGCTCCCAAGCGCCACCCATGAACGGCGCTGCTGGTGGGATGTATCGCCACTTGATGTAGCGGCTGTTCACCTCCTCTTCGACGGCTTCCAGTAAGGCCGCTCGTAGCTCTCGATTGGCGGCCTTGAAGCACGTCGCGTTGTCACTCATCACTTCCTTCGGGCAGCCGCGCCGTGCGATAAACCGGCGTAGCGCGCAGATAGCGGAGTCGGCGCTGAGGGACCCCACGACTTCTAGATGCACCGCTCTGGTGGTCATACAGGTAAAAAGTGCGACATACCTTTTTTCGTGGCGCCGCCCCACCGTCACTTGTAGCGGTCCGAAGTAGTCAAGCCCGGTGTACGTGAATGCTCTCATGTGGTGTGCCAGGCGTGCCTCCGGTAAGTCCCCGGTGGCCGGCTGGCCCGGTTTCGCCTTCTTGAGTCGACAGTAAAGGCAGCTTTTCAGGGCGTCCTTTACTGCTGGCCGGATCCTGACAATCCACGTCCGCTGCCGCAGCTCGTTCACGACAGCCTCCACGCCGCCGTGGTGAAGATTCTCATGGACATGTTGGATGTACAGCTTCGTGTACCGATGCTTGCCGTCGAGTATAGCGGGGCTAGCGGTCTCCTCGGTGAGTCCCGGCGCCCGACCGATGCGACCGCGCAGTCGTAGCGTGCCGTCCGTCCCTATGGCGACGCTCAGCGCGGCGAGTCGGCCTGCGCTCGATGGCGCCTTGTGCTGCTTCACTCTGTCTATGTCTTCCCCGAAGCTCTCCCTCTGGCTGGTCAGCACCCACAGCTGCTCAGCCCGGATGAGGAAGTGGGCTTCGAGACCGATGATCTTCACTTTCTGCTCCGGTGTTGATTTGTTGCGGACTTGACGCGGCTTTGTGTTGCCGCGCGTTCCTCTCCAATCGACGTCGTTTTGTTTATTCTTCAGCGTGCGTTTTCGCAGTGCGGCTACTGTTTCCGTCTTTTTCCTGCGGCATAACGCGATAAATTGTAGTACGCGAGCAGTTACTCGTATGAGGCGTGTCCACTTCGAAAACCTTTCAAGATCTGGCATGTGACCTTTTAGTTCACTGACCTTTACCGCTATGGTCGTTAGGCATCTTTCCTCGCCGGTGACCACAGCGGAAGTCGGCGCTTCCGTAGGCCACGTCGCCTCGTCTCGACGTAAGAAGTCCGGTCCCACGAACCATCTATGCTGCGTGTTAAAGTCTTCCGGCGTAGCTCGTGTGGCGTCATCTGCTACGTTTTCCTTAGTCGGTACCCACCGCCATTCAGATTTCTTTGTAGTCTCTTCTATTTCGGCCAGTCTATGTGCCACGAACGTCTTAAAGGCGCGCGGTTCTGCCCTGATCCACGCTAGGGCAGTACGGGAGTCGCTCCAATAGACCTTTTTCGTTACCTCGAAGTCGTGTTCTTGTACGACCGTCTCGGCTAGGCGCGTTCCCAGGAGTGCAGCTTGCAGTTCGAGCCTCGGGATCGATATTGGCTTCAGGGGTGTGACTCTGCTCTTGGCGGCGGCGAGTGCTGTGTGAACGCTGCCGTCGGCGCGTGTCATCCGCCAGTACACGGCGGCGGCGTAGGCTTCCTCGCTGGCGTCCACAAAGGTGTGTACCTGTCTCGTTGCTGCGGGTTCGTAGTCATAGCACCTCGGTATTCGCAGCTCAGTGAGGTTCCTCAAGGTGGAATACCAGCTCTGCCATCTTACCGTTAGCTCCTCAGGCAGCTGATCGTCCCAGCCGATCCCGTGACGCCACGTATCCTGCATCAGTCGCTTCGCTGGCGTAGTGACCGGTGCTATGAGGCCTAGGGGGTCGAATAGCGACATGATCACGCTCAGCGCCTCTCGCTTCGTGGGTGGCCTGCTGCCGCTGATGAGAGCCGCTGGACTCCTGGCTGGGTTCACCTTGAACCCGATGTGATCTTCGGTGACGTTCCACAGCAGTCCGAGTGTCTTCTCTATGTCGCTCCCGCCGATAGAGACCGTAGAGTCTCCGGAGTGAGCCGTGAGCGCGCTGATTGTCCGCTTGTCGTTCGAGGCCCACCCTCGCAGCTCGAAGCACGCCTGCCGGTGTACGTAGTCCACTTCTCTGTTTACTCGCTCAGCTTTCTCTATGGATGGAAAGCTAGTCAAGTAGTCATCCATGTAATGGTTTCGCTCGATTGCCGATGCCGCGTCGGGGTAGTCAGCGGCGAAGTCCTGCGCGTTTCGGTTCTTGATAAACAGGGCCGTGCATGGTGACGACGACGCTCCAAAGATAACAGATGTCATCCTGTACTCCTCGGGAGCTCCGTTTCCTCTTCGGTCACCACGCCACAGGAACCGAAGTGCGTCCCTGTCTTGGGGTAGGATTCGTACCTGCATAAACATTTCCTTTATGTCCGCTGAAACCGCATATGCATACTGCCGGAACCGCATGATCACTCCCGGCAGTGACTGCAGCAAATCTGGTCCAGTGAGCAGCATGTCGTTCAGGCACTTGCCAGCCGACTTCGCTGCCGCGTCGTGAACCATCCTTATCTTCGGCTTGGCGGGGTTCACTACGGCGAAGTGCGGCAGATACCAAGTCTTTCCTTCGGTGGGCGGTGATTCTGCGCGCTCTGCGTATCCAGACACAAGAAGATTGTTGACACGCTCGCTGTACTTAGCCTTCAGTCCGGTATCTTTGTCGAGTTTACGTTCTAAGTTCAACAACCTTTTTAACGCGCAGTCATAGTTGTTGCGCAGAGTCACTGTGTCGTCTCGCCATAGAAGTCCGGTCTCGAATCGTCCGTCAGGCAACCGTCGGCTCTTTTCCTCTAGGAGGCGCACGGCCCTTTGTTCGGGATCACTTACCGGTTTCTTTTCCTGAATTCCCAGCGACTCTAATCTGAAGAAGTTTTTCATTTTTTCTTCAAAATCCTCTGCTCGTTGCGCTACTGTCGATATGTACCCGCAGAAATCTCCGTCGTCGTCGGACGCCGCATCGGAGTACCGACAGCCGTGAAGCACCCATCCTAAACGTGTGAGCGAGGCGACGGGTTGATCGTCCCGTCCTTGTCTCACCTCGTTCGACACGATGAGGTCCCAGTTATTTTGCCCGATGATGACTTTAGGGCACGCGTTTTCGTAGACTAGGTCCTCCTTGATCGACCTAAGGTGGTGGCAGTCTTTTATGTCTGCGGGCTCGATGGTCTGCGTAACAAAATTCAATCGCTTGACTGTCTGCGCCTCGCGCAACACATGCTCGCGCCTCTCGTTCCTGCCGCGTATTCTAACACTGACCATCTTACTGTTTTTATGCTCGGCCTCACCACCATTAGCGTCCTTTATCCACAGCGTCTTTGTCGGCCCGTCGACACCCAACAGCTCAGCGATGGACTCCTCTATAAATGTACACGTACTGCCGTCGTCTAGGAGCGCGTACGTACTGATCTTGGCGTTCAGACTTACCAGTTCTATTGGTATGACCTTTAGGTACGCGCGTCGCTGTCTGCCGCGGCTTTGAAGCTCTCCTGGCGCAGTGGTGCACGCCGCTATTTCCTTGTGGGGCTTCGTGGGTTCCGCCGGCTGGGTCTCGTGCAGCACGGCGTTGTGACTCCTGCCGCATTTGCAAGCCTTTGCCTTGCATTTGTGGCGGCGGTGTCTCTCCTTCAGGCACAGAAAGCAGATGCGGTGCTTCCTCGCCATATCCCACTTGGCGCTCACATCTGCGCAGATAAAGTTCGGACAATTTATGAGTTTATGTACCTGGTTACATTCGGGACATTCCTCATCGGACGACTGGACGGCAGCATACGAGCGTTCCACCTTTTTCTTGGTTTTCTGACCTCCGGCTGTGTCCTCAGAGGTCACTTCAGGAAGCGCGTACGCTCCGCACTTGTCCGCTTCCAAGTTCAGGAATGCAGAGATCTTCTGGAGCTCCGGGGTGTCGTCCTTGATAGCTACGTAGTCATACCACTTGTTTCGGAGTATGGGCGTCAGCTTATCTAAGACGCTCCTCACCATCTCGGGGCTATGTAGGTACGCCTCACGCCCCAGAGCTTTCACCGTGGCTACTGCGTTGGCCACTCGCCCCGCGAAGACGCATACTTCCCTGGCGCCGTCGCTTACCTTGGGCAGGTGACGCAGTTTCTCCATCTCAGCCAGCACCAGGGCCTCGGGCCGCCCGAACCGCCTCTCAAGAGCCTCCATCACAGCTCCCGGGTCGGGTTGGCCTACCAAAAGGCTGCTGACCGCTTCGTGCGCAGCGCCTTTAAGGCTCTTACGCATTCGTGCAACGTTTTCGGATGCGGAAAACGCTGCCTCGCTATCTCTATATGCTGCTTTGTACGCTAGCCACCTACTCACCTGCCCATTGTAGACGGGAAGTTCTTGTAGGTACCTCGGCGGATCCCTCCTCGTCGCGATCTGCGATAGCGCCGCCGTCAGCTCCTCCAAGCCGATAACGGACCTCTGCACGGTGGGCGGATCGGTCGCCCGACCGGGTTGATCCGTAACCCGGTTCTCCCGCACTCCTTGGTCCTCCTTGACAGGAGGCGCCTCTCCTAGGATCCCCTTGTTGCCAGCGGTTAGCGGCGGCTCCTCCTCTGGCCGCTGCTGCAGCCACGTAGAGATGCGGACGGATGCCAGCTCAGACTGCTCTCTGTCCTCTTCGTCGCTTGAGTGCTCCTCTGCTAGCACTCGCTCGAGAGCAATCTCAGCGAGTTCCGTAGCAGCTTTCGCGGCCGCCGCAAGCGCGTCTGCCTGCGCTGCGCGTACCGTCGCTAGTTGTTCACGTGCTGCCCACAAGCGGCTCTTCTTTCCCGAGGTTCCAGACCTCCTGGACCGCGGTTGCGAGGGCCTGTGCCCGGCCCGCACAACCTCTTCAGCGGTAGCTTGGCTTGTGGTGGTCTCCGTGGTATTCTCCTCCGTCGTGCTAGCGGATGCCTGCACCTCTTCTCGACCCTGCATACTCCGTGATACCGGCATTTTGATTTTGGCTGCTTCAGTGATCCGGCTCGAAGGACCAATGTTCGTGGTGATTTCAGTGGACTGTATATTTTAAAGTTGGGCTGCGGATGGTCTGCAGATGTGGAGTAATAAAACGCCGGGTAACGGGTAACGGCCGAGGTCAGGTAGGCCGGGCGAAGGGACGACGACGACTTGTCTCGGGGCGCAGGTAGGTGTTGTTGTGACGACGGGTAGTGGAGCACTGGTTGTTCGGCGATTTTAGCCTATTATTTATACAAGTCGTCGTCCTCCCTTGCCGCCCGCACATTGACGGAAGCGCGTCTCTTTATTTAATACCATGATTCTTATGCTTAGGTACCTACAATGTTTTATAGACTTATGTGCGCGCAGTGTACCTAAGCTACATGTAAATGCTAACTTCGTTGGCCCAGAAACTTGTCTATACTACAGAAGCTAGACCTAACTCTTCTACGTACCTACTCGACTCTGAATAGGTACGTAGCCTACTCGTTCTGAGGCTAGTCAGGTCTAACTCTGACAAGTCCCTGGGCATACCTAACTCTATTTCTGTTCTTCGGTAGATCCCTAACTTTCTCTAACTACCTAGCTAGGCCTGGTATACAAATTCCTGACTAGGCCTAGCTCTTTGTTCTTTAGTGTAGGGTTCTACCTGCCTATGGTATATCTGATTTAAACACCTTAAAAAATAACATTTATTTTGCGCTCGCCTACCTGACCTTTTCACATGTTACATTGCTTAGGGCTACTAGGATATAATGTACAACTTATCACTAAACTTAAGAACTACGTTGTCGTGCACAGATAGATATACCTAGATAGGTAGTTATAGATTATAACCATAACTAGATTACCTAACTAAACACAGCGGTTTTTATCCAGTTATCTGACGGTTATGTAATGTGTAACACAAACATAGCATAGAAGTAACAGAATAGGAATTTGTAAAAAGGTGGACTTTGGCCCGGTTTGTTTGCACGTTATTATCATAATGTAGCTATGTAGCTAATAGCTACCTATTAATTATGCTAATAGATAATTACATTACGGAGGCATGTCAGAGTTATACAGATTTAAAAAATAATACAATGCCATAACAGTTAAACCATGGGTCAGGTATAGCTCGGAGAACCGTCAACCGCTGGAGAATAAAGGTTCTAGAATGGCGACCACGATCCGGAAGACGTCCTTGTACCCGATGAACTGACGACATTGTTCTTCCTAGAAACGTAAAGAGGATACTTACCTTACCTAAGTACCTATGTCTATCAGTGGACTTCTACAGGCTGGTGTCGATGATGATGAACATCAGTTAAACTATCAATATTGCAAAAGAATTACGTATTCCTAGAATTATATTCCTTACACTTAAAAAATACATTTTTCAAATAAAAAAACCGACCTTAAGATTAGTAGATAGATCATAATCAGATATTACAGGCACATGAGGCTTAATACCTGCATACCTCAGGTTGATGGACGCAGAGCAGTGCTTTGTAGGGCATGTTCCTAACGAACGTGACCGGCTAGGCAATTAGAATGATCGAAGTGTTACTGCGGTAATCTGATCTGATAATAAAATAATTAGGTAGGTCTACTACTTATATACCATTGACAGAATAAACCAATTTAGTCAAATTAATTAATGCATAATGGCATAGATTTATTAGTCAAAGTAAAATATTTTATTGGGAATACCTACCATTATAACCGCTTATACCGTTGCTGCATACTTAGATCATTTACTGATCTAAGGCTGCATACAAGCACAAGCAGTGCAGTGCTTTTACAGTGCTTGCAGTGCTTGTACAAGCACTGCAAGCACTAACGTACATAACTGAAAGTTTCAAATTAAAATTTAAAATTCTTTATTGCGAATGTGGGTGGGAAATACATGTTGGGTTTGATCTACCATATTCCACTTAACAGCATGCAATATTGAGCCTAAACATTCTAGATTCAATATTAATGTCATAGAATTTAAAATAATAAGTATATTTATAATAATTACAAGAAAGTACAAAGTCAATAAGTTAAGTCAAAAACAATAATAGGTACACCATAAAAAGAAAAAATAATTATTCTAAATTGTACGGCGGCTTTTAGTCAAGGTCCTAGGTTCAAATTAGTAGCACTACTCAAATACAATCTTGATCGATAAGAACCACAATGCAACTTAACTCAGTTTTAAATTCTTATATCTGTTGATTGTTTATAAAGCTGACAAAAAATTGCCGCCGATTTGTTCATTTCGGTACTACTAACGCCATCTATTGTGGATAGCGAAGAACGTATGACTTCAATGGAGTTGGTTGTATTTCGTTGTTTTGCATAGACTAGGTTAGGGAGGGACTTGTGTATCGGAATGTGTAGATTTGCAAAGACAGTTCCAGTTAATATGCATGCAAGGTTCATACATAATTATTTACCAAGATAAATAGTTTTTATATCAGAAAAAAGTGTGCATCAAAATAGTAAACAGTGTTTTTATTTAAGCTTACAAAATAAATAACACAGTTGTGAGGGAAAAATATTACGTGAAAATAAAGAAGAAATAGTGTAAAGAACAGATCGTACTGCTTTTATTTCAAAGTATTTGTTAAGTACAGTATATTTTTATTTGGTAAGATTTTTTTATGTGGTTATAGATAATAGGTAAACGATTATTCTCTTGTTTAATTTTAAATCCTTTACAATTAGGCATATCAAAATAAAGCTACTTACTCTTAAGTATAAACTTATTACAATAAATAAATAGGAATAGAAAGAAAAGAGATTATTCCAAAATCCATTCACTGCTGACCATACAAAGTGTGAAAAGTTATGAGATATTTTGCACTTACTTTTTGGGATCCTACTTTTGATAGATTAGGTTAGGTGACAAAGCATATTGGATTTGCCCTCCCTTTCATAACAATTTCCTCGAAATCGTCGGTTGAGAAAGACTGTCTATTTTTTTTTCTTTTTAAATCTACGTATAAACTTAGTATGTAATAGTTAAAATGATACTGTCTTCGTAAACGAAAGACGCTTACTCCGTCACGTGAACGTCATCTTGTTTGACATTTTTGCATGCGTCATTCATTTTGTTCGTTTCGTTCTCGATCTGTGTATTTTTGGTGTTTTCCCACGTTTATAATTTAATATTATTTCGCACCGTCCAGTGTAACATATTTTTCAAGTAATTACCAATACTTTGATGCCCGATTCTTGTTTTAAACTTTTGCTACATGTGCTGGCGGATGGAATGCTAATTAGGTTGCGGTAAAAAGCTATTTTTGTACGCATTTTGTGCCTTTCTCCCTAGTAATTGTCCGAGTTACGTACGAAGATAGCAAATTTAAAAATGTGATATAAAACTTGCAGGATTCGATGTTGTACAGTGTGTACCGACTAGAAAAGGTCATCAGATTCTGTACAAAGGTTATACGTACGTTTTCAAGAGTAAGTTGCAGTGTGGTGCTGAGCAGTGGATTTGCTCGTTCCGGCAGAAAACGGGTTGTATATCCGTTATCAATATGCAAACCTTCGGTGTGGAAGTAGTAAGGGATTTCCACAATCATAAGAAACCTATGTTCAATGACTGAGATCTCCTGGATAATATTCTTACTCAATAACAACAATATATGAGGATTTTGTAGCTAATAAAATCGACATATTTTGTAGAATTAACTAGATGTCTCTCCTGCTACGTATGCATATTTACATACCCTGATTTCGAATTACTTTTAACTCGTCATTCGGCATAATAGTGCTTTAACTTCTGGTACAGTATAGTCAGGGCTGCACACAATCAGTTTAAAATAACAATAAAGCATTACACAACTAGTTACATAGTGTTTTATTTTCCATTTCATCTGTTTATTAAAGTTTTATGCCAAAAAATTGTCTTTTATTATACTTTTTATTATCCTAGGCTTTTGATATAAATTAGTTACAAACTTATCTATTGGAAAGAAACCTAAAAATATGTTTTATTTATCCAGGAGAAGAGATACCGGAATGGGTATCAATATACTTTGTTGTCGTCCCAGACAAGAAGGCTATGAAATGCAACCTCTGCGAGATAGAAATTCCTGGGGATCTGAAGTCACCAATTTTCTTTGACCACATGAAGGAGAACCACAAAGATATCTATGACTTACACAAGGTAAATAAATATATTATTAATCTTTTGTATGGTGGAATTACATACATAGTAGTAAATCTATTGTATCAGGTCAAGATCTGAGTTCTGGCTGTTAAAAACAACAATCAAATGACTTAATTGGTAGTAATTTACCTTCTGCTCTGTCCCCACCAAAGACACAGTTGTGTGATGAATAATATCATGTATTTTACTAAAAAAGGATTCAAGTCAGCTACATAATAATATTGACACACATTCACACAACACCTACCCTTGCCAACTCCTTTTATGTTTAGCATATAAGGTGGGTTGGAAATGCAGTTAAAACATCTCCTGTCCTCATAACCACCTCTTTTGAATATTTTACTAGCTTAAATGGACTTCTTGAGAGCCTTTTCTCATGGCACAAGTGTCAAATTGATGACCCACCTGATGTGGAGTGGTTACTTTTGCCTATAGTAATTGCAGTATGACAGAGACATTATTTTATAGGTTCTTTTATAGAAATAAGTCTTGAAATTGCCTACCAGGTAATAAAAAATAGTAATAAATAAATAGTCTTAGGCCTATATCATTATTTTACCAGGACAACCCAGAAGCAACAGTGGGGTTTCGCGTAGAGTTCCTCCATCTAAATGTGTTGAAGGATTGTGGGGAAGAGGTGGAAACCAAGGCCCAGCCGGTCTTCCTCAGCGAGACGTGTGATCCAGTTGCTGAGACAGAGGTATCTAGATCAATATCATCCTGGGTAAAGGCTGTTACACATAGTGCATGTAATATAATATTTTATCTTGTGCTTGAAAGCTTATGATATCTGTAGGTATCACACATGGAACATAAAATAGTCCACAAAAACTGATATATTTAGTCCCTGGCGCTTTTAATTTGTGGCGAATTTATGATATAAAAGCTCCTGGGTTTAAAAATAGAAAACGCTGTTCGTTTTTACAAAGTTCTTATAATTCTCTGACGATTCAAAAAGTTAGTTTCCAAGTATAAAAAAAAACATTTGAATTGTGTTCCCGGTGCAACGGTCGAAAACAGTAAACACATTTAGCATGCTTAGTGGGAACATATACCATCCAGTAATATTTCTTTACATGGGTTACACCTGTGTAGTATAATACATATCATGTGGTGTAATTATTATCTTCATGTTTATTTATATCAATATTTATTGAAATTTATGTTATATGCACCATGTGTGTTAGTCTATTGATTTCTATGTACTGAGATATTGCGATATGCGCTTGTGTACAGTTATATTATATGCACTGTGTGTGACACACTTCAGTCCTTTTTTATTGCGAGAAAGCTAAACCCTTGGGCTTCCATAACAGCATCTAGCTACAAACTAACCAAAGCTTGTTATTTGTATTGTTGGGTAGTATCCTAATACCCAGATAAGTGGTGGAATACTTTTTTATGAATACATACACACACATACATATTTGTTCATCACACATATGTTTGTTCTTGGTGGAGATTGAACCCACAACCTACATTGTGCCTTCTGATCGTTTTCCTGCTGGTTTATATGTATTCAATACTATTATACGCCCGATATGAGACCACCGGTATTCTAGTGGGAGTGACCTCGCCTTCTGGTGGGTTCAAATCCGGTCGTGCACCAATGGATTTTTCCGTTCTTAAAATTTATGTGCGCAATGCCAATGATCTCAAACGCTCTCAAACATCGTGAGGAAACCAGTTAGTATTCTAGCAGCGGCGATGGGCTTGCAACCTGTCACGTATGGAATACTAGCTCAAAATGTGGGTATGTACCAAATGTACTATCTGGACATACCTCTGACTACCCCCCTTAGACATCCTCGGAGAATCTTGAGTAGGTATTACGAGGATTACGAGATCGGAGGGAATATCTACCGTGCTTGGGGAATAAAGTCATGATGTTATTTCTATTTTTTCTATACGCCCACGGCTTCGTATATCCTGATAAAAAGTAGCCAATTATTATTGATAATGGTAGACAAAGATAAACTTATATCTATTCTACATTTATTCTTAATCGGTCCAGCTGTTACATTGTGTTAAATAATCTAATGTTTTTTTATAAATGTTAATAATAATGCTGGACAATCCACACAGCATCATCCAGCCGAGCTTGTGTTATGAGTACTAGATGACTGATATACTTAACGCAATACATTTCATACATAGATATGTTTTTATTATACATAGAAAACACCCAGAACACCTGAAATAAATATTTGCAGATCGTACAAACATTTATCCTAAGGCGGGAATCGAACCCGCAACCTCCTGCGTCGCAGGCGGACATTCGCCCGGCGCGCCACATCGGTCGTGGAAATGTAGGAAAAGATTATTTAATACAATCTCATGAGCAAATTTTACCCTTAGTGATGAGTGACTGAATGACGAATGGTAATTTATTTTAACGGCATTGAGCGCCTAGCTCCATCCACGTTATTATATCCTGGATGTCTCTTAAATACAATAAACAAAGTTTCGTATTGTCGTTTAAGTTTCACTGTTTAACGGAGATATTATAAAAATATATTTATAACTGATTTATTTTGACAGATCCAAGAAGTGAGCATTCAGGAGCAAGACGATGACGTCATCAACATGCAGTACGTTATGTTGGATACCAAGAGGAAGTACACCAAAAGAGCTACCCTCTCTACTACTGGAGGTCAGTATATTTAACAAGGATAGGTTCCTGAATAGATTGTTGGAATTATACCGACCGACCGATGTGGGGCGGGGGGCGATTGTCCGTCAGCGACGCAGGAGGTTGCGGGTTCGATTCCCGCCCTGTGATAAATGTTTGTACGATCTGCAAATATTTATTCCGGGTGTTCTGGGTATTTTCTATTTATAATAAAAAATATCTATGTATGTAATATAGTATTGTATTAAGTATATCAGTCATCTAGTACCCATTACACAAGCTCTGCTTAGCTTGAGACTGAATGATGCTGTGTGGATTGTCCAGCATTATTTATTTATATTCTGGAACCTCATACATTGATTGAACTAGATATCAGAAGATGCTACATGCCATTATTTTCCCACCCAGTGAGTGCAATGTGCTTCAGTAGTAGTAGAGCTCTTAGTGAAGGGCTCGTCCGGGGAAGTACTACCACCATGTCTATTTCCAGCTTACTGTGTTCCAGTTTTAAAGGTGTGGGTATTTTTTATTTATTCAGTAAAATCCGCAGGGATCATCTTGAAACGTCTTAAATCTAGGTGAATCTAAACGCCAGTTCCTCGCGACCAAGCCTAGAAGAACCGGCAAGAATCTTACGGCTTGGGTTCTAACTTTTTTTGTATGACCTTTTACAAAAAATAATAATGTAAATAATCATCAGCCTGATTATAACTGCTCCCATTTCCTGGTGCGTTTCTTTAGTAGTGTTATGATATCCATGGAAATTTATGGTGAGGAATAAGAATTCTAAGCCACGACATCTAAATCCTTTAAACTACCACCGGTGCTCTACAAATAAAATATAAATAAATAGCATCACGACTGTAATCCACAAGCACGGTAGATATCTCCTCCGATCTCTTAGTACCAAGTACCTACTCGAAATTCTTCTAGGATGTCTAAGAGGTTAGTCAGAGGTATGTCCATTTGGTACATACCCACGTTTTGTAGTAGTTAGTATTCCGTACGTGAGAGGTTGCAAGCCCATCGCCGCTGCTAGAATACTAACTGGTTTCCTCACGCTCTATAAATGCATGTTCATTACAGTTATAGTACTTTACAATTTAATTATTTTTGATACATTTGTATATGCATGAACCTACCTCTATAGTCACCCCTCTCTAGCCTCAAAGGTTTGCTGGAAGAAAACTCTTGCTAGGGTTAAGCTCGCCTTTGTACATGTTCTCTATATATGTATTTTTTCTATGTATTTGTGCAGTAAATAATAAGAAGTACTTTTATATTTTCAGAACAGCGCAAACGCAGTTGGATATGGAAGTATTTCGACAAGTTGAGCAACATAATCTATCGTTGCAACATCTGCAACGTGGTGTTGTCAATCAAGGGTTGCAACACAAACAACTTGAACAGACACATGCGCTCCCGACACCCGGAGAGCTACAAAATCGAGAAGTTCGGAGAAATTACGGCTAAGCAGAAAAATGAACAGGTAATTTCACGTTATTTATTGATTACATTTCAGGTACATACATCCTAAAACTATTAAACAAAATTTTGGATAGAAACGGGATATTTACCATGATTTTTGAGTTTGATTGTTTCCCGATATTTCGGCACAGTTGCATGCGCCATGATCACGGGTCGAACGGGTAGTTTAAAAAGTTATATTAAACAAAATATATAACAGACTTATAGAGTATGAAAATCACTAAAACAAAATTAATAAGTAAATAAAGAACAAGTAAAAATATACATGTTGAGTATAATAAGTAATAAAACAAAACCCGTTTTCCGATTGGATTTTTATAGTCACGAAAGTTCTTAATGCGCGCTAGGGTTGACGACCGATGTGGCGCGGCGGGCGAATGTCCGCCTGCGACGCAGGGGTTGTGAGTTCGATTCCCGCCTTGGGATAAATGTTTGTACGATCTGCAAATATTTATCCCGGGTGTTCTGGGTATTTTCTATGTATAATAAAAAATATCTATACATATATGTAATATAGTATTGTATTAAGTATATCAGTTATCTAGTACCCATAACACAAGCTCTGCTTAGCTTGGGGTTGGATGATGCTGTGTGGATTGTCCAAAATTATTTATTATTATTTTATTATTATCGTGACGCCATACTAATCCACTTGGAAATCGGGCACGCATTACATAAAAACAGTGAGTGCAACTCAGACTCGTACTGATAAAATATCTACCGTTCTATTCTTGAAGACACGGCCCATTTATTTTTAATATCATTTATTCATACATATAATATTATACTTTCATATTATTACTAAATTTCGTTTACTCATAACTACATAAAATATTAAGCTGTCATATTAACATTAATTGACAAAGAAAATTACAACTGATATTACGATGCACTGCTCAGCGTCCATCAATCTGAGGCATACAGGTGTTAAATCTCATGTGCCTGTAATTGCACCAACACCCACACCCTAAAAACCTTCGACTAGATTTTATTAATTAAATGTTTGTTCTTAATCAAATTTAATACCAACAAATGATTAACTTGATTTATTAACGTTCTTTGATTTATTACGACATCTATAAAATGCATTCTTAACCTTGGAGAATGCAGGGATTTTGTCAGCAAAGTCCTCGCCTCCAAGTTTGCTTATTTCGCTTTCGTAAATTTTCGTAATCGGAGTAGAGTCTATACGGACGCGCTTTTTGCAGTTATCGAGTATGATACTCACACTTTCGCTTTTCATGTCGGGTAAACAGAAAGAACAATGCGGCGTTTCGCGTAAAACCCTTGCCAACTGCGTGTCTAATGTCAACTTTGCCTTACATCTATAACTGGTACACGTCCAAATACTTGAAAAGTTTTTGTTTTTCTTGTTTATCCGATATCTATGACCAGCTCGCAATAGGATGCTCCCCCCCTTACTGCTCTCGACGTAATGTAGTGTTGGTGTAGTGCAGGAATCAAGGGGGATATCATCAGTTGCCAAGGATTCTGTAGACAAAGCGGATGAAGGTCGGGATAACTTAATGAGTACATCTTCTTTTTCATTTGAATCTTCAGTAGCGGTAGTTTCTTCAACCTTAATGGCCACTCCACTTGTTGTGGCGAAAACTACAGAAACAAATTCAAAATCAGTCAATATTCATATTATCAATGTGGGTAGTCTAATTGTCGCTATTTTATATACAGCGCCATCTAGTTCCAACGAATCAAAGCTTGTAGGGGAACCAAATACTTGCATTTTTAATGAAATGTTATTTTTAAAAGTAAACAGGAACTTGCATTTATTGTAGATGATTATAGTCAGGGGTAACTTGATTATCTATTTATGAGCACCGTAGAGATTGGGACAGGAGTAGGTTTGACCTGGACATAGGCCAAGGCTCGTCATACTACGTAAAGTAGTAGACTTCTTCGGGCTGATGATATTGAAAGACTTGTGGTTTTCTTCATAAATTTATTGATAGTTAAATGTTACCAATAGATGGATAAATATAAGTTGTATTTATATACAAATAGATATTAGGGTAGGTAAGTGCGCGAGCGCGGATATAGTTCGATGCGTGTGTTCACTTTGATTGCTGGTAGAAGCTGGCGTCAGTCGGCTTTATCGTTAGAAAAGACATGGTCAGTGCGTGCGGAGCTTAAGGTCTAACATGAAAAACGATGAACGAAGTTTTATATTGACGTTTGTAGTTAGTTACACTGCGCGGCATGCAAGGCTTGACTGTGGAACGGCAGCTGTGTCGGCCCGCGGTGTAACTCGAAACCTCAATACGAAACTTTGGAAATCTTTACTGTTTGAGAGCGTATTCGAATTTTGTAAATAAATAACATTACGCTGTGTTGTTATAGTTTTTTACACCTGAGTCGTATAGTTATATTTCAATTTGTTCTACAGGATAGCTTGCTTACTTCGGACTCCGAGGCACCGCATGCAATCATTACTGAAGAAATCTACGCTAGCAACAGAGAAAGCTTAGGTAAGTCATTATAATACTAGTGGAAACGCGCGTGATTTCTTCACCGTGAAGCTATCATACAAACTTCAATCCCTACTGCACTCGTAGGCGTTGAATGTTGTGTTCTGGGTTTACTAAAAAATTCTTAAAATTCATACTCTAAAGAGGTGGCGCGGCGGGCGAACGTCCGCCTGCGCGGTTGTGGGTTCGATCTGCAAGTATTTATTTTCCATGTATAACAAAAAATATGTATGTATGTAATGTATTGTATTAAGTAGGTATATACCAGTTATCTAGTACTCATAACACAAGCTCTGCTTAGCTTGGGGCTAAATGATGCTGTGTGGATTGTCCAGCATTATTATTATCTCTTCGTAAATACATAAATAACACAAAAAAAACTTATTATACCTATAGCATAATTATGTTTCTTTGGTTACAGACAGTTCTGGGCAGAAGTTGCGCCGCAGTTGGATTTGGTCATATTTTGACCACGTTTCCGATACCCAGGTAACCATTCTTTATAATATAAAAAGTACCATCAGCCTGAACTAGTCCTCTGGACATAAGACTCCCACAATTCTCCAGGAAGAATATTTTAAAGCCTTCTCCATCCATATACTTTCCTTATTTTTATAATTTATTTTATTTTCCTATTCCGGACGAAGATAAATCCAAAAACACAAAAATCATAAAAATTGGTCCAGCCGTTCTTGAATTAAAGGTGATGTAACTAAAACGACTTTGTTTTATATATATAGATTAGTACTTACTTACCACGTATCGTTATATTTTGGACAATTCACACAATATCTTTATAAATTATAGCCTTTGGGTTACTCTGGTGTATAAGCTATATTATTGTAAAGTTTTATTAAAATCCATTCAGTAGCTTTCGCGTAAAAGAGTAACATACATACAAACTTTCGCGTTTATAATATTAGTAGTATGTTGGCGGTCCATGCAGGGAGCTTATCCAGTAACTTCTAGCCACGATAATCATCCTATTAGGATGGGAATTTTATAGAGGTCTATTTCTGGTAGCAGACTTCTTTAAACTGATGATGATGAGGATAAAAAATAATTTGGAGTGTAGTTTACATTATATACATTGATCTGTACATAATAATATAACTCAGACTTTAAAGATACTATACTCCGAAGACGTCGCCACGATAAAACGTACAGTTTAAAAATGTAGTCACAGCCAGTACTAGTATTTAATTAATGAGAAAAAGTGATCAACTGATTAATGGCCCACCTGATATTGAGTGGTTTCCTTTTTTACCGAGGACTTTAAAAATGTATTTATTACTATGTAGTAACGTAAATTTGTTTTTAAGGCGCAATGCAAGTTATGCCAGCGGCTGATCAACCACGGAGGCAACGCGACCGGCAACATGAACCGACATCTAAAGATGATCCACCACAAAACATCCAGTAAGTGCACTTACAAGTACCCTACTATTAAATAATCTATATTAATATTATAAAGAGGAAAAATTTGATTGTTTGTTTGCATTGATAGGCTCCGAAACTACTGGACCGATTTGAAAAATTCTTTCATCGTTGGGAAGCTACACTATCCCCGGGTGATTATATTATATTTTCTAAAAAATTAGGGATCCTTACTAAAAACCCTTGCGAAGTCGGGACCGGACGGGCCGCTAGTTGTAATAATAAACGCTAATAAGACGCTGAGTAATGAATCGCACGGCACGATTCTAACGAACGTGGCCTACGATGCAATACTTTACTATAGGCGATAGTAACCACTCAACATCAGGTGGGCCATCTGCTTTTTCGATTCGCAAGTGGTATAAAAAAAAACAGCTGATCGTAGAGACTTAAAGGTAAATTTATTTAGGATCTCTCTGTCACCTTTGAATGACGTAAGGGATGACTAAAAGAATGCAGGCGGCAAAATCTTCAAAGTATTTAACACCAACACCTTTCTACTACGCGTAGTTACTACGGTAAACTAAATCTTCAAAGTATGGGAAAGGCATCACTTTCTGTGGGTTTATCCAGTCTGATTATTACCTCGAGTGGGATTTGAATATACCCTGAAAATTTCAAGTCTCTACGACCAGTGATTTAGATGGTGCGTTGTCTATATGTCAGTCAGTCAGGACAAAGATTCTTATAATTGGTAAATAGTAGATTGTACTGCGTCATTGCACTACGACTCATGTGCATATAATTACACTGATACCCATTAAGTCAGAGCACAGCAATATTAGACACCATAAGCAAGCATACTTATTAATGTATATAATATTGACGACTGATGTGACGCGGCGGGCGAATGTCCGCTTGCGACGGAGGAGGTTGCGGGTTCGATTCCCGCCTTGGGATAAATGTTAGTACGATCTGCAAATATTTATTCCGGGTGTTCTGGGTATTTTCTAATTATAATAAAAATATTTATGTGATGTATTATATTAAGTATATCAGTCATCTAGTACCCATAACACAAGCTCTGCTTAGCTTGGGGCTAGCTGATGCTGTGTGGATTGTCCAACATTATTATTATTCATAGTTTGTTAGTTTTTATAGTGCTTACCTGTACTCAAGGAAATCACAAAGATTTTACACTATCCCATAATTCAAACTTCAAATCCCACTTGAGGAAAATTTTTTTTGGAATAATATTAAAATCTTTATTATTAATGTATTCCTCTCCTTTCAGGCGATAACAACTGGGTGTGGAAAGTATTTGAGAAAGAAGAAGGCTACACTTGCAAGATTTGCCAGCAGCAGCTACCACGTGAGAACGTAGACACGGATATGGTGACCATCATGTACCATCTGAAGAAAGAACATGGCGTCGTGTCAGGAGACCAGATCATAACTGGTGCTGAATGCGCTGAGGATAACTGATACATCTAGCTGCCGTCTGTGGCTTTGCTTACCTGGTACTAATATCTATGGTACTTTCACTCCATGGCCCGTTTGTTTCATCCATTAACAGTATTCTAGGGGTAAATCCTTTTTAAGGTTAAACAAGTCGGTACGTTGTCCATACAAACACTGTAAGCGTTTAATGTCTACTATTTATTAACGTGCGTCCGAAGTTAAGTTTGATACTGAATTATCTTGCCGTTATCTAGGCTCGTTACCTTATATTCTACAGTAAAATCAGATTACCTTGAAAGTTACAAGCGTCGAAAGACAACGTACCGACTTCTTTAACCTTAAGTATACCTATTCCAAGTTTCATACAAATTGAACCGTTACGGAGCCATTTAGCCACAGACATCTAAACTTTCGCATTTATAATATTAGTAGAAAGTAGAAGTAGCTAATCAGAAGGAAAATCTTCTCGTGAATCATGTGTTTAATTTTTAGTTGATTATGTTTCTTATATGTTATAAAATTATACTATATGTTGATGTAACCTGCTTATTTAAGCTTAGGTTTAATTTTAAAGAGTGTAAAATAGAATACTATTTAAATAGGCATACTAATATATATTTTTATTTTCAAACATGATGATGCAAAGTGGAACTTAACCTAGTGGTAGCATAGTGTAGTGAGATGGCAACGCAATTTACTAAATAATTTTACAAACAATTGCCCAACCGTATTTGATTCTAAGGTGGTCTATTCTGTGTCATTTTATAACCAATAAATGCAGTCCCAGTAATGTCTAAACTCATTAGCAGATAAACGCGCAGAACAAAAGTTTTCTGCGCGTGGTTCATTTGCTAATAAGTTTAGACATTACTGGGACTGAACACCCCGTGACCTGGAAGTCACTTACAGAGCAGAGTTAGCTTGCAGAGTTGAGGTTAAGGTAAATACCTCCAGCTAGAGGCTTTTACTCGTAGCCATAAAAGCTGCTGAGTTATGGCTTGAGTGCGGTACCCACTCAGAATTACAGCCGTATTTTCCTCTGACCTTGGGGTTGCTGCATTATTAAATTCCATACTGTGATCGCTGGATATCGTTAATACATTTCAATGACAACAGACAATAATATCGTCAGACACAAAATTAGCATTGTCCTTGCAAATCGATTTGTAAAATATTAGTTTAATCTATAGCTTACAATCTACACTTTAGTTAAGTCTTGTACCATATTATACATATAACCATTTAACCTCTTAAACTGTCGGGCTTCCAACCGCAATGAGGAAGTTCCTAAATTTGTTTTTATAAATGTATCCTAGATGGCGGTAGTGAGAAATGGCATTGGTAAATATTAACCTAATTTACAGCAGAACAACATATTTACAGCTCTAAATAAGTTGGTATTTGGTAAAACCAGTCCGCTCACCCAGTAAGTACCAACATATTAAGAGCTATAAATATGTTGTTCTCTTTCTAACAGAACTGAAACAACAAGGACAACTTATTTTAAGCACTGTCAAATTTAGTAAGTTCAGGATAATGCTACAACCGAATCCACCCATAGCTTATTTTGCTACTTATTCAATTTCCTGTACAATGCCATCTAGGAATCGATTTGGGATCATTTTTATATAATGTCATGTGTTATTGCTTTTCTGACATTCACAAACAGAAAAGAGGTTAACTAATTTGGCTATCTATGTCTTATGCACATGTTGATAATGCATAAGTACTCCATTAATAATGAAGAAATCATGATTTCATAGATATATCAGATTTTAATAAAATGTTGCAGTTATAAAACCATTTTGGTTAAATTTGGTATTAAAATACCATAGTTGTAATTGAATACAAAAAAAAGTTACTTACATTAGCTACAACGACTTGATACATTTGCCTTATTAATACATTTAAATTATTTAAATAACTAGTTTATAATAATTAAGTAAATTATTCCTAAGCCCTAAATAAAAAAAACGAGCATAAATTAAGACCAATGCTCGAATACGAACCTTAGAATGCTGCCAATGAAAGGGATGCTGGCATGTGGATTTATTTAAATTTTCTCTTTGATAGACTAACTTTAAGTTGGTGGCAATAGTGCCACCAACCATACCATAGATCCATATATAACATATATATCTGTTATAGAACAGATCTATGGCATCTCAATACAGGCTTGAGTTCAGCTCTGGAATATGGACCTTACAGTGAATTTAAAACCTGCAGTAGTCACAACAGCCCTTTCAGTAGTTAACCCCGATGACTCTGGGTTGTTGCCACATGTCCTCGAGCATTGTAACACATATGTATTAATGTCAAATTTATTCATGCTACAGCTTCTGTTGTGGCTATTGTGTTTTATTAATTGTTAATATAGTTTACAGATGTTGCATACCACTGGTATAACTTGGAAATCTGAAATTAGCAGTTTGGCTAATGTGCCAACCAGTGGTCATTAACGCCTCTGTGCAGTCAAACGGTTAAATTAAGATTAGTTATAAAAGCAGTATGGTTAACATTTGTTTTTTGTGTTCCGGTTCAAGTTTGGCACAGAACACTTGTTAATCTGTGATCCGAGGTAGAATGTTTGCCTTGGAACATTGATGATAAATAACAGTATAGGATCCGGCTGTAAGATTACATAAACACTATCATGTGATTTTTTTAATTAAAATTATTTTAATTTAAAATACCACACATTTAGGAACCATAGCAAAAATGTATTTATATTATAAAAGTTAGATTTTGATTAAAAATCACATGACCATAGTATTCTTGCAGCCGATCTTACACTATAAATACACTTTAAAAATGGCAATAGTAGGTAAGTAAATTAGTTACTTTTTAAGAGGTGTTTAACTTCTAAATTATGAGGTAAATATATTATTTGAATTATTGAAGTCTAATACTTATTAAGTATATAAGTTAATTTATAGTTCTTATTGAAAGGTTTTACTTTAAATTCAAAAATATTTTTCTAATATTTGATGTAAGAAATGGAATAGGTAGTTTGTTTTACTTTATCGTGGATGTAAATATTTTAGACTAATAAAAGAAAATTACAAAATAATATTTTATTTTAGGGTTAAAACAATACAGAGTGTTAAAACTAAATCATTTAATTAAGCTACCTTTAGTTATACTTCCCGTTATGTTAATAAATTAGATTAGGAAATTCTTGATTGCACAAAAACATAGGCGAACTTATTGCTAATTAGCATTTTCTTCCAGTTAATGTAATGTGTCGGAATAACACACACACAGTCGTTTCAGTTCATGTATAATTTATTTATTAAAATCATTAGGATTTAATAAAAAAGGTAATACGCGATAAATACCCGTGTAATATAAGTGTTCAATATCTTTAGGATTTTAAAAACTTTAAAAACTAGATAGTTATAAAGCTCTTAATGGCACACTCTAATAAAGACTTTTAAAACTATATGTGCAAATCAATTGTATTAGGTGATCTTATCGCTGTGAGCGATCTATTCGACCGTGTTTGTCTATTGCATCACCAGGAAGTTTCAAATTAGACCGAAAGAGACAAAACATGGTGTAACTATTCCAAGATATGCAGAGTTTATAAGTTAATAAATAAAAACGCAGTTTTAAACAACAGTTTAATATGACTAGTTTATTCCATACAGATTAAAATACACATCAAAATATACATCACTACACATTTTGGCAAGGTATACATTTAACAATACATAACTTTATACACAACCACCGATTTTAAATACTATTTTACTGGTTTTATTTCGAGGTAGCTTTTTTAATGTTTATATAAGAATAGTTTTATGTATTGGTAAGTTTTAAAGTAGTTTTCATAGTTTTAAATGGACATTTTTAGTAGAAACTTTGGTAATAATGTAATCTTAGAATAATAGTAAGTAATACTAACTATAAAGCTTGCTAAAACTAAGTTTTAGAGAAATTTCAAAATTGCTTTTGTTTACTTACCCTGCGCTTGATCCTAACACATTTTAACGGCTAGGATAAGAATGATTATGACATTTTTGAAGAGGTTTTTGTATTGCATATTCCAACCGAGATAATAAGTTAATAATTCAAAGTAGTAAAGTAGTTTAGGTATCACATCATAACAATAGTGAGGTTCTCACCTTAATATGTACTAAATTTTATTATATACATTCTGTAGGTACATAATAAGTAAGCCTACACACATGAACATTCCTATATGAAACATTTACATCCAAAATATGATTCTGTGTAACATTTATCTTTATTAAATTGGTTTATACATATTTACAAATCTACTAATAGGTAATTTTGTACTCACATTTATTTTATTGATAATCATGGTCTACAGACCAATAGGTACTTCTTACACCAAATACATACCACTACCATAATATTTTTTGTCATAATTGATGGTATAATTTATACCTAGATAAGATTACACCAAGATTTCTTAAATGTTCTGACAGGTTCTGTGGTTTTCATGTTTTGAACCCATATGCAGCCTGTTCCTAGAAGTCGAATACATCGTCTTCGACAATCTAGAATCGAACCGTTTTGGTTAACCGTACAATCGCCCGTCGCAGCAGAGATCGGCGACGTCTATGGCTGGACTGCAGGAGGCTTAGGCCCACAGTTGTGCTGACTCTGTATATAAACCACTCTGCCTCTGTATGTGTGAAGTGCCGCCTTGCACCAGGGTCCTCGGGAGCACCTCCATCGGATTTTGCCGTTTCGAGCACAGCCGTTGAATCGAAATCGATACCCGCCAATGGTGATGCCCATTTTGCCCTGCTTGCTGAGGCAGTAGGACGCGTAGCAGTCCACACTGGTGCCGATTAGACCGACTGCAAGGAAAGTGTTGGTTGGTTAGACAAAAAATATGTATAATTATTTAATCTACATGTACTTTAGTTCGCCTATGTAATTTTTATGAAATAAATAATTTTTGGTCTATAAATCTATACACACGAACTATTAGGCATGATACGCACTGGTAAGGAGACAGACTTGTTTGTGGAATTTCCTCTGCTAGTGCATGACTGACATCTACTGATGATTACTTGGTTGCAGATTTGGTTCCCTGTTTTAAAGGTTAAAGTTGATTCAGCCTTCTACATCGGCCAGCCCCGGAATAACCCTTGTAAGTCGTTTTTATATACTATTCTCGGGCGAGCAACGTGAAATTGGTACCTTAAAAACCTGAATATGTTTACTGTGTGTCTTAACTTCTGTTCAGATAGAATAACTCCTACCATTCTTGTTTGTTTTTCATGTTCTAAACCGTCTTACGAGTTAAGTTTCTCAGTCATTTTCATTATTTACAACAAGATTTTGCAAAGTGCTGTAATTTCATACACTTAAAAGATCTTGATCTATATTTCCTACGTTTACCTCTCTAACCGACACTTTTTTCCAGTGCGCTTCGGCCTCTCCAACCGAGGACACCTGGTGGTCTACATCGATGAGCACAAATTTATCAAACACGAATGCTACAAGAAGAAGGTGAGATGGACTTGCTGTAAACGACTGCAGTACGGCTGTAAGGCGAACATTACTACGGAGAACTCGGTGTTGGTGAGATCTAGCATAAACCACAATCATAGTTAAGCGTTTACCGATGCCAACAGATGGCTATGATAACTTTTCAGGCCCTAGACAGATAAAAATGTCAATTATACCTTAGCATGGATAGATCATGCAAAATATATCATACTTCCGCTGTCATGTTGACAGATTTCAAAACGAAGGTTTAAGTGGCGTCTGACGATCAGACGCCAGTTAGAAAGTGAGTGAGATGAATTCTGAAGTAATTATATAATTTTAGTTCCTACTTTGCTCCTTAATCATAATACACTTTAAAAAATTACGTACTCTAAGAAATAACAAATATGCAGTGTGGTTAGGGCGCTTATTTTGGATTGATTGGAAATAATTACTTTTTTGCTTTAAGCGTGACAAAATTCATAGTATTTAGCAGATTATTCGAATTGTTTTTAAATTTTGTACAATGATTTTCTAGATAGATTTACCTAAATGTCGTAGCTACCTATTGGTTAAATTAAGACTTCCAACTAAGTATCTAATTATTAAGTAAACAGTAACTTCAACGTTGCTACAAGATAACTTAATTACCTTAGAAAGAAAAACAATGAAAACTTTTTAATGCTATGTTTTCGAATTCCTTACAAAATAATTATGTCCGATACCTACTCAAAAGTCACGAATTATATTTTTTACTGTAGTTGAAACTGCTTAAATTCAACCACTTGTTTAAAGTAGGAACAGTTTTCTGTATATTGTTTAAAAAATATTGTCAGGATTTTGCTTCGTATTTTCACACATCATATTTTTCCTTCTATTTTTTATCTGCTGTCTCAGCGTACCGCCCATTTGCACTTAACTTCCTACATGTGACTTATTCTCTTTCGTAATGTACCTCACTTCATATTTTTTATCTAATTGTGTAACGTAGCTTTTTATTATAATATTATATTTTCAATTTATTTGTGTTTTATCACTATCTTTACTGTTTTATGTAATTTAGGTGTATGTTACTCGTACCTACATACAACATAATCAAGCGTAATCATTCCTTAAAGTATACAAATACATGTAAACTGTTTTGACCAACTGTATACACTGGACTAAATATAATTTTAATTATTGAGATGTGCCTTAAATCAACTAAAGAATCAATTTTGCATGAAATGCAAAAAGAAAACAAAAATTAATTTACCTAGGATAGTAATGACTTAGCTTTAAAAGTGCCTTAAACTATAAATTTTATGATGTTCTTATCAATTTGACAATAAACGAATCGGGATTTACATCGAAACACAGACTTTTTATTTTACGTTAAACTAAAAAATATTAGATATGAAAATGTTTGTTTCGCTGCTACGGAAATCGAAATTTCTGTATTGACTTACTCTCTGGTAGATACTCCTTTATGTAAAGGAGTATCTACCATGCCTAGGGTATTTATTTCATGTTTATCTTCTTTTACAACCATTTTATTACTTTGGTAAACTTCACAAACAAAAGTCCGTTGTCAAAATCATCGGGGGATAATAAAGAAAACACAAAAATGGAAGTAACATGGATTCTTATTTAATGTCCTTAGAACTTGATTGGGTTAAATGCCACTTTGTAATCACAACATTGGTGTCGATTCTAAACCTAACATAACAACACTAAAAATGGTACTGTCTCATTCTGATAAATTGAAACAGGAAGAATGGCTAGAATTTTAGAACTGTCACATTAATAACACCAGAATCGTCAGCATTTGTCACGAATGTATTTTTCATCAAATAACTACAGAACGGTTTCTCTCTTGTCCATTGTAAAGCTTTTCAATCGTCTTGTAACAATCAATAAATTATAATTTCACATTATTATTTAACTAAAATGAGTTGCCTAAGGAAATAACAGTAGATATATTTAAGGTACTAAGGTATTTAAATTAGGTTTTACTAATTAATGACTACTTATATACAAGTTCATTGCACCATAAAGTTATGAGTATAAAAAGAAAAAAAGGCTTAAAAAGTAAGTACGTAAAATATTTAAGTTATTTTTTTTATTTAATTCTTATTTACAACATAACAGGTACGCAATAAAATATCATAAATGCATATAACAAGTTGAAATTCCATTTGAGATCTAAAGAAAGAAAATGAAGTAAAAGTTTACAAAATCAATTATTGTATAACAAATAAATTTAAGTCAGACGTTGTAGATGTGACTATTGATTTAGGTTAGTTTATTATTAGATATTTTATTAAAATCTAATAATAACATTCTACATGTTAAGTACTCAAACGACTGACTACACCAAATTATTATTAACAAGTAAGAAATAATGTTGGCATACTGATTACTAAAAATGTTTATCAAACAGTTTCATACTTATAAAATACCAGCATTACTTAATTATCTTAAAAAACTTAACTGCAATTATAGGCACATGAGACTTTTCGTATCAAAGAAATGAACGTAGTGCAATGCTACACAGGGCGCGTTCTCAGTGGACGTGGTCGTTGAGGTAATGCGATTTTTATAGGCAGAGGTAACCAACATCAGGCTGAACATCAGGTGGGTAATAACATTTGGCCAACAAAATGTGATTGTTTCATGGCCTTTTCTTAGATAACAGAAGCTGATCATTTGTTACCCTTAGTATTTATACTCTTTGCAAGTATAATATTAAAAAAAATATTTGCTCTTACTGTTTGCTACCGGCGCTTGCATTGCATAAAGTTGCACTATGCATAAAGATTATAAGTATTGGTGATTTGCGATACAATTTTTAACCGTTGACCGTAATAGGTAAACAGTCGGATTTCAATAAGCTTATCTTAATCCATATTTGTTGTCTATAGAAAAACCACAAGTTTTTCGTCTTTTCGGAATGCTGATAAAAAAGGCTTTTTTATTTTTTAACCTGACTCTCTTACGACTTGACTAACTCGTATTAGACGACGTCTCCTAAACCAAAACTTAATGAACTAGAAATAGGAAACAACTCTAATATTGGCACTGGTTGGAAACTATTCGGACTAGAACAGGAGGGTACGGTCCTACATGGGACTTCTGGATCAAAAATTGTACGAGGATGTTGAGGCTCCTCGTGGTTGTGGATGTTCTTTATCTTGATGATGCGGTTTCCGGTGGTTATGACGATGGCGAGGCACTTGTTGAAAGCCTTACAGCATCGCCACCGTGTGTGACCGCGACGGCTAGTATAGTGACGCATAAACCGATGCCTGTTCACCATTAGGACTGGCCGGCCGTTTACCTCGCGGAAGGACGCTTTCAACTCTGCAAATGTTGGGTTGTGAGTAACAATAAATATTTTCCATATAGAAAGTAGATTTTATTCTATGAGTTTTATTCTAAGATATTGTAGAGCTAGCGTTAGAAAGACAAAAAATAAAATTGCGAAATTGAACCAGTACCTAACCAGTACGTTTATTATCAAGTTAGGTAGTCAAATAATTAATATTTAAACATAAAAAAACCCTTAGTATGGATTAACATAAATGTATTAGACACTCGTACGAGTTTGTCTATTCAATTTTGAAAGGCATCTTAAATATACAATACACAGCGCTTGATACTCATAACTATATAAAGTTAAATAAGAAAATGCTACAGTGAATTAAATTTTTGGATCGATGTCTGTCGATCCTTCAGGGCATTTAGGTTCTTCTTCTGTGTCTTTATTGTTAATATCCTTGGGATTAGCATTTAAGTTCAAGAATAAAGGAGGCGATTTTGGGGGTACCGGAACAACCGAATTGACATCACCATTTCCGTTAACTTCCACGCTTGATGAAGTAGTGTCATTTGTCTCTTCGGTTCCTGGTGGCGGAGGTTCAAATAGCAGTGTATCTTCTGTGTGTGGTGACGGCAGCATACATTCAGAATCAGTACTCTGCGAAAGATTATCAAGAGGGTCTTTCACGACCTGTTCTGGATGATCTTTACGCTCACTAGTTTCCAAAGGGGGAATAAAATGATAGTTTTGTATGACAGTCACGTTTTGTGGTACGGGTTCATCGTCGTCAGAAAATATTTCTATAGGAGCCTCGTCACGGACCACTTCTATGACATCGTCGTCGGAATCGTTCTGTGTTGTTATATCAGTTATCATAATACCTAAATCTGTACTGCACTTCTCTGGTTCTGAACTAATTGTTTTACCGTTCTGTGACTCTGTAGGAAGAAAATAAAATACCTATTAAATATCTGAGATATTAAATATCTGAGATATTAAATATCTGACTAACATTTTAAAATTAAGAAAACTAAGTACATATATGTAGATATCAGTAATGTACGACACGTAATATGCGACTAAAACTAAAGACGTAATTACAAACAAATATATAAATGTATAATGGTTTAATAAATCAAAAACATATTGTGTCAAACAGAGTTACTAATTCTTTCACGAATTTGGTTTTGTTTGTGAGTAGCAGTTCCAACCGTTTTCTTTAATATTTGTACTCCGTGACACTTTACGCGTTGCCAGTACCTAGTTGATTGACATCGTTTGACCCGACGCTGACTCTTTAATGCAGTTTTATAAAAAAACCGCCAATTGTACTTTATTACTTAATTCATAAGCAAATAATAAATGTAAATTCGTTTACATGCTGTATAAAACTAATTAAATAAATGGAAACAGATTAGGAAACATTAAATTTGACCTAATTTGCTGTCCCATTATTTATACAAAAAAGGATTTAATGGTTCAGACAGTTTTCCTGAATCGAAGATAAAAAAGTATGGATTCACATTTCTCAATACCATTACAATAAAAAAACTATATGTAAAACAGCAGGTACACTATACTGTACTGTGCTATTATTTTTGTACTTACCCACACCACAACCTGATATAAATGAAACAGCGGTAGTCGTAGAGATAGACCACTAACTAGACGCTACCTGACTACGCTGTCGAGACCCTTTTGCTGCTGTAGCACACAGGCACCTACTGCTTATGTCTTTCTTTTTGACTTTTTTTTCTACTTTTGATCTAATTTGTATGTGTATGTGTGTTTTTGTAGCAAATAAATGTATGTCTATGTCTATGTCTACCTAGCCTGTTTGTCTCTTCATTTTATGGCTCACCAATAAATTAATTAATTTACGTAAATTACATAATACAAACGTCATACATGCAGATTAATATTGCGCAACTTACTAATCTACATTTGTCAAGGTGAAAGTAAAAGTGTGTTTGTTTATTTTGTTAACCCACGTATGCCTTCGATAGCTCAGTTGGTAGAGCGGTGGACTGTAGTTGTGTAAATAGTGGTTATCCATAGGTCGCTGGTTCAAATCCGGCTCGAAGGAATAACTTTTTGTATGTTTTTTTAATATTTATGTTTTTTGTGGACAAACGTATCCTTGAGATACGTTTAGCTAGACTAGAACGTGGTTTAATTTGTACTCGTACTCGTATTTGGTTATCTTATTATAACGATTATTATCGTTTTAATACAATAACCAAATAATATGTACTGCAAACAAATAATTATTTCTCTCAAATTTTTGTTAATTTATAGGTTACTACTACTCTAAATGCGGTTATTCCCAGGATAATTCGAAACTTTATTTATCGCTTTCAAGAGAAGACATGAAGACTAATTGATTTATTCGTTTACTAAACTATAGAGTTATTCCGTTAGTGGTTAAAAATGTATATATATTCTAACAGTCTTTTTTCTTTGTCTAGGTGTGACGTACAGTATTGTGAAGTCTCAGCGAGGAAAAGATCTACTATTAGTAGGTGGCCACACTTATTCCATGAAAAGGCCCGACTACTATACGTGTTCGATCAGCAAAGTTCATAAATGTAAGGCTATTCTGAGGTTAGACCGCAGTGGTAGGATCATCATGCTACATGCAGAACACACGCACCCGATGTTGGAGTACGTTGTCACGGAAAGTGGACAATTAATACGGAAAAGAATACCTAAGGTTAAGATTAAAACTCCAAAATAACATGTATAGCTCTGATCACATACGAGTATTCTGTCTTAGATAAAGAAACATATAGCAAAGAACAAAAGACGGAAAACACAAAAACTATGAAGACCAGTGAGACTTTCTGATCTACGTCTACTAATCCAGATGATTATTTACAATATTATTCATTTGTAAAAGGATCATACAAAAAAATTGTAGGAGCCAAGCTAACTGTCTTGCTTGTTCTATTAAGCTTGGTGGCGAGGAACCGCCACATAGCTTTAAGATTTTTGACTTTTTGTAAAACATTTTGCACTGTTACTGCAACTATTCAATTTGTGGTTTTTAAAATTAAATAGTTATTCAAACTTTATAATGCTTTTAGGGAATAATTATGAATGTTTGTTGATTGTCTCATTAGCCAGGCGTGTAGCATAAATGTATCTAGTTTTTAAGACCTTATAATTAGGAAATTTTGTTTTTAATAGCACAGTTAGTGACCTGTAGATTTATATTTATTAATTGGTTATTAGTTCAACTCGAGTGCCCTACCATTAGACCTTTACATTAAGTTGTATAGATAATAATAATAATGTATGTAAGTATATAAAAATTGTAAAATCAAGTTTATTAAATAAAAATAGAAATTCGGTTTTTTTATACAACTTGCTGATGGAACAAGCTGATGGCCCACCTGATGTTAAGCGGTTACCCTCAGCTATAACAAAGTATTGCCTCGTAGGTCGCGCTCGTTAGTAACGGGCTCCTACGATGCACTACTCAGCGTCCATCATCATGAGGCATACAGGTGTTAAGCGTAACGTGCCTGAGATTTCAGTTATGCCCAGACTTTATTTACTCGTTTACTAAAGTATAGAGTTATTTAGTTAGTTGTTTTAAAATGTATTTTTATTCTAACAGTTTTTTCTCTTTGTCTAGGTGTGATGTACAGAATTGTGAAGTCTCAGCGAGGAAAAGATTTACTGCTGTTAGGCGGCCACACTTACTCCAGGAAAAGACCCGACTATTATGCGTGTTCGATCGGCACAATTCATAAATGCAAGGCTATTCTGAGGTTAGACCGGAATGGCAGGATCATTATGCTACATGCAGAGCACACCCACCCGGTGTTGAAGTATGCAGTCACAGAAAGTGGACAGTTAGTACGAATGAGAACACCCAGGACTAGAAACCCTCCTAGAAGAAAACCTCCATCGCCCCCACCGGACCCAGAGTCCCCCCAACCTCTACCGCCTCCACAGTGCCAATATAGCCCTGACTCCTAACTAAGATCCCTTGTGTTGGGTCAATTTAAGTTTAACGCAAAAAATAATGGTCTTATTCATAGTCTCTGAAAGCTCCTGCAGCTAAAATGGCCGATAAATCTATTGCCACTCTTTTTGTTTGCATAAAAGTGTCAGTGACAAGAATATTTAGAATAATAAGTGTCACGGATTATAAATAAGACCATAAAACTATTCTTAATTTATATCTGAGTTGATTAATGGTATTGACCACTAGCACGAATAAATTTGAAATTTGTGGTAGAAGCGTATAGTGTTGACATTTGAATTACATTACGCAGCATCGATAACGCAACTGCATAGCGTTGCCTAGTTCCCGCGCAGTGTAACTAACATGTACGATTCGTTTACGTTACGAATATGAAATTTGTTCTTGCTTGGTTGCATGGATATCACTGCGCTGCTTATTTGATCGATTATAAGTAGGTATAACCCGGAGAGGTTTTTTAAGTGTCTTTGTTTTTGTTTATTATGTTTTGGACGGACTTTGTCAGTCAATCTGTGTTTTTAATGTAATTAATTAATAAGACGATTCAAATAAATCCTTGTGATTGTATGAAATAAAGATGCTTTGTCCTTGACATTTATTTTTAGGGCCAGCACTAATTGGAGTACGCCAGAGCAGAGTATTTTAAAATCTATCTTATCTAGTTTAAATAGAGTATACATTACAAAACTAGACAACATGTTTTTTTTCGAAGTTAACAACGTGTCGAAATAATAACCTTTCGAAATTCAGTGGTACACTCGTTTTTAGATTAAATCTAAGTACTTCGTCAGATTTTCTATCACCGACTACTCGATTGCAAAGCATTGCCACGTTACCGCGCAATGTTTGACAAATCACTTGTAACCTAGACCGGCTCTTAAGAAAGTCAAAAAAGTGGGATTACTAGTAGTAGTAGTTACTAGTATTTGCTGTATGTATGCCTCACGTTGATGGACGCAGAAAACGTTCCCAACGAACGTTTGTTATGATAATTATCACGCAACATCAGCTTTGTCTGCAAGTAGTATTAAAAATGTCGTAGTTTAATCGTAAGTACTTATCTATGTATGCCTCAGGCTGATAAACGCTAGGTTGTGCATTGTAGGGCACGTACCTAACCTAGGTGACGCTTTGTTACCACTTAACATCAGGTGGGTTCTTTGCTAGTTCAATCGGCCAGTGGTATGAAAAAAATACTTTTCGTAGTTTAAATCGTTATCTACATTATTGATATGTCTATTTGTAATGCGCGTAGGTATTTTTTTGTGTACCTAACTAATTATTAGATTGTGGATTCGATTATATTATTCATTAAGTAAATACTTATTAATGCTTAAGTATTTACTTACTATTTAGTAAATTGCTTAAAATTAGATCAATTTGCAAGAATGTAAGCTAATACTTGCTGGTGGCGGTTTTATAATTAAGCTTAGTCATGTACGGTCTTAGTTAAACAAATATACAAAAAAATCTCTAAAAGCCCTTCATCAAGAAAAGAGCTAATGATCTTCAAACAGCAGAACAGATTTTCAAGAAAAAAACGTCATAGGTTTGAGAGTTACGATGCTACAAAGATTTGATAAGTTTGACGTGTGTCAAATTTAAACCACCACTCAGTTTGCGTTGGGGTTTAAAAAACGAGTGTGCTTTAGACCACACGACTGAAGTAAAACTTCTTTAATATACGAAACGTAACTGGCTATGAGAGAAAGAGAGAAAGAACAGTGCTTTCATACCCCCTCCATGGTAGTGTTAAACGTTTAACACAACCTTGTTGGAAGTCGCATTAGAAGTATTACTTCAAAAAAATATGTGAGAAGGTTATCTATTGCTACTTCTTTTTAAAGGGTGGTGATGACAAACAATAATAGGTAATTTTGAGTAACGTTAATACTTAAGTTTAGTTTATATGAGAAATTGTTTAGCTAGCGTTAATTATAACAATAACTACACTAGTATTAATTATTTTGTCTCGTGTTTATCGTAATTCGTGTTTAGCTTTCATCGTAACAATTTATAGCCAAAAGCATTTTGGCTTGTAACTTGTAATGTAACTAATGCTGGACTTCTACCAGAATTACCTACGTTTAATTAAATGGCTTAAATCGTAAACGTCTTTATTTTATTGTCACTTAATCCTTACCTTATCGAAATAAGTATGTAAGTACTAAGACCCGCCCTCTTCGTATCTGTTAAATGTGAACATGAATGTTCGGACGTTTCTCTGACTATCAAGTCAGAGAAGTCAGAGGCAGGGCAAGTCTCTTGCTAGAGCATTATTATATTTTACTATGATATGGTAGTACAATGGCAAAAAAAAAAAATAGTTTGGGAATCAGATATAAATGTCACAAGGAACTTTAATATTTTTTGGGATAAAATCGTGGCTTCAAATCCTAGTGGAATTTGAACCCACGATCCTCCTCTTGATACGGGGATGCGCTAGCCAACTGCGCTATCGAGATTTCAAACGACCACACTAAACCTTCCTACTTCCTTAAGTGCAGGTAAGGTAAGCACTATAAAAACTAAAAATTAATTTTAATACTTTAAAATAAAAACAGGTGCATATCTGATTAGCAGATTGTCTTTTTGGTTTCGTAAGTATAATAAATACAGTATGACACCACAAACAGCTACAAAAAACTACTGAATACTGTTAACTGTGCTACGAGTCAGGGACATAAAACCTACGGGAATATCAGAGCCCCACGTCAAGCCCGTTTCGTGAATGTTTTTGCACGGAGTCACAACTGGTCTCATAACGCTCGGTATATAGGTACTTATCACACTCGTAGTGTCTTCATACAAAAATAACTCTCACAACAATACAGAAATCACATGAACTTCCTTGACCCCAGGTTACGCCTTCTAAGATTCGTACGGTTTAAGATCAAAACCTACTTTTAGAATGACTACAATCATGCGTTTTTTTGCCACCAATCATCATCATCATCATATATACTTCAAGTTGACGCAAGGTGTGCATCGTATAAGGTACGTTCCTAACGAACACGAACTGCAAGATAGTGCTTCGGATGTGAATGCAGGGTTAACTTACTACCACTCCACTAGGTCACAGGTAATCTTGCAGAGTTGTAAGTACTTAAGCTGAGCTGATAGACGCCGAGCTGTGCATCGTATATGCCACGTTCCTAACGACCGTGACCTGCGAGACAGTGCTGTATTATAGGCGATGGTTACTACTTAACAACATGTGGGTTATCTGCTTGCTCCGTCTTTATTCCATTAAAACTACCCTACATTATGTTTCTACATCTGTACCGCTGCGAGAATCGAATACACATTTCTTGCACCAACTGGTTAGTTTGTCTGATCCTACTTAATATTATATACGTGAATGTTTGTAAGGATGGATGGATAGATGGATGTTTGTTACTCTTTCACGCTCTAACCAGTGGACCGATTTGGATGAAATTTGGAATACATATAGATTGTAACCTGGATTAACACATAGGCTTTTAACACTTTACTTTTAATTCCAAAAAATTAACGGGAACGGGAAAAAACTGCCACGCGGGCGAAGCTGCGAGCGGCCGCTAGTAGGTATTCAATAGTATGAAGGTTGGTAATGAAACAACGACTTAGTTATTTTACGTATAATAGGTACTATGGAAGCAGTGCTACAGCAGACTGAATAAAAAATAAAAATAAAAGTATGATTACTACGTAATATAGAAAAGTCATTCCTATTAATATATTCCTTCCTCGAAAAGAAAATGTATATATTATATACATATAATATTTCCTATACAGGCCTTTAACTCTCGTTTTACTCGTATATATTTATACTAATACAGTTCTAGTTTATGCTCAATATGTTACTTCGGATCATTTTTGAATTATGAAGTTTTCAAAATCTTTTTTGGATACGGAATGGGTTTAGCTTTGTGTTCGACCCCGCTTAACCTAACATTATGCCTATGTTGGGTGTGAGCAGTTAACACGTAGTCCATTTTATCTGAGAGAGTCTTGACAAATGCCTTACATCCAGTCCTGGTCCGCCGAGAACAGTGCCAAAGGACTGTACTGCTTGAGACCACTTTGAAGGTGTAGGTGTAGTTTTTGTACATAAGAAGCGGATGCTTTCCTTTGCCCGACGGCACAAGAAACCCTAAAAAAACACATTTTTACAAAATTGTATAATTTTTGTGAACGAGTAATTGTTATCTACATTTCCCTATTTCAACCCGTTAATTTTGTTATATGATTACAAAAAATAAAGTGTTAGTAAGTAAGTAATTAATAATAAAGTTTTTTGGCTGAATACAGTTTAATAAAATGCATGTCGATTAAATTAGTACTACTTAAATAAATAATAAGATAGGAACAACTTTACTTAATAAATGCCAACAGTGGTTTTATAAAGAAACAAGTCATAATTCTATTTGACTGCTTATTATTAAAATGCAGACATCAACCTACCAATTTATATAAATAAATATAGTAGGTATTTTATAAACATAGATATATTGTATGAAAAAATTCTAAATATCGAATGAATGTAAAATTATTGTATCGAACAACTTAACCAAATGTAAACGAGGTAGAAATAGAATATTCCTCAATTCGTTATGATTATAATTCTTGACTTACAAAGACATAAAACAAATGTATATAAATTAATAAAAATCGATATATAACATTTTACTACCTATAGCTACCATAGTTTTAGGAATTTTTCTTTAGCAACATGTTGAAAATTATCATTCTAGACTGATAAAATACATTGACCATATTTATTTTTGTTAATTGTAGATTAGGTAATGCCGTACTCATACATAATTAAAACTATTAAAGTGCTTCTAGATATTCAACTCCATTATTGTTCTACGTCTAGCTACCAACATTATACTTACACTGTTGAGTATTTTATTCAATAAACTATAATTAACATTCAACTACAATACATTTGTTTTACTACACCCAATTCCCTACGGTACATCTCACTTCTGAAGCTCCTGTGTTTAAACAGAATAACCACCTCTTAGCCCTCTTACCACACCGTCTAGGTACATTATATACAAAACATTTCAAGCATCAAGATCGCGAAGTAATTATACCTACATAAAGTCTTGACCCCAACCCGTAGCAGGTTTTACTATTATAATATGTAATTTATTATGTGCCTAGGGTAAGATCAAAATCAAAACGGTTTTTATTTATTAGTATCACTGGGATCACTTCAAATGGTTTTTTTTTTATACTATTTGCTGATGGAACAAGCATATGGCCCACCAGATGTTAAGTGGTTACCATCGCCTATAACAAAACATTGCCTTGCAGGTCACGTTATGTAGGAACGTGCCCTACAATACACTGCTCTACGTCCAACAACCTGACGCATGGTCTTGCTAGTCTCAACTCTGTGACAGAGCTGAGTTCAGGTTAGAGGACATAGCCTGTGTCCATATCAGACGCTACGACGTCCATATCAGCTATGGGTGCCACACAAAGTACAATGTTCTCTTACCTAGTAAAATATCAGGTGGGCCATTTGCTTGCTACACCACTTGCATGATGACCTGATGTTTACAATTGGTACAAACATTTGCCCTGCTGCGGAAATCCAACTCGCCTCACGCTTTTTTTGAATAGTCATTCCACTGTCCAAAAAAACGTAAGCCGAGAGTTGGATAGAAGTAGTAGTTGGGGTGTAGTCAGAGGCTGTTCTCTAAATCCATTCGGTTTTAGAGACTATCTGACTACCCCCCTTAGACATCCTCAAAGCACTACTGCGCCAGGGGATTTAAATCATGGAGCTAATTTTTTTCTGTTTCTGAATGGTTTATTTGTTTTAATTAATGGCTCAACTTCAGAACGATCAAGACACCTGTACAAGGAGCTGTACATGTAAATAGCATTTTATGAGCTATACATATAATACTTAATATACTACTAGGCAAAATTATCATACCTACGCATACACATTACTTCATAACATGGCAATTATTGGCACAATAGATAAATAAATATGAGGTGATAGTCGCAAAGGGGCGTGGCAGTTTTTAACCCACTCTGCACTATACTTTATTTCATTTTTTCCATCGAGAAAGTACTGTATTAGCATATTTTTGTCCCATACAATAATTAAAATAGCGCCTATCCTTATTTCTATTGTTCAGTACTTGTATTACTCGTACTTGAGTAAAATGCTAATCTTAGGTTGCCTGTGATCTGTGATTGGCACTAGACTAGTATTGACTTATGCATACAGGACACTGCGTACAGAATACTGATTTTTGCACTAAAAATACTTATTTATTGCGATTTCCTTAAAATACTTTCCTATCAATTATTACCATTCCATTTCTTCTACTACGAACATACACCGTATATTTGGGTCAGTTTAAATCCGTCTCCCACGTTACTTATTACTTTCAAGTTGGTCTGTATTGTTGGTATAGTTTTTGAATAGAATGGCAATTCGTAAAACGTGTAGTCACTGACCTCAAAAAGGTCACCTAGGCGCTGGGCGCTAGGCGCGTACTTTACGTAGGTACCGAGAACATTTATTTTCATGAAATTACAATTTATTTTTGATTAAAGTTACAGATTTTGTGGACGTCGGTATTAAAGTATCCAAAAAACTTTGTGTATATGAGTACCGCTCGCTATTCCTTTCTATCTATCAGTTAAATATAAACTTATTATCTAAGTTCCTAGTTTATACTTAATCTTTTTTTGTAAAGTTTTGCTAAGGAGATCCGATTTTTATGTAAAAGGTAAGGATATGCCTCTTTTGACTCTGAGAATATAATGGTAAGAAATCTCAACAATAATAAGTGTGATTTGACACACAAAAGATCACTAGTAGTTGAGAATATAAAGATAATGAAGCAGTTGTGTGAAAATGATTCAGTGTAAGGCACTTAAATCCTACCATTTCACTGGTTCGTTAATTACAAGGCCCTTTTCACAATAACCATTACACATGAAATTAGTAATGTCAGACAAAATACAACCACAAAGATGGAAGACTCCTCTGTCTCGCTCATACTACCCAAACGCATCATTACATTAATTCGTAGTTTAATTATTGAAAGTTTATTGTGATTATTGAAAGACGGTAGATCTAAACGCTCTCGTAATATTGCTCCAGATTAGCCCTATTCATTTGTGGTTGCATATCTGTGTATCCGCTAGGTATTTTTGGAGGAGTATGGTCGTGAGGTTTTAGCGCAATGGCTCTGGTCCCGAAGCTGATAGCTGAAGCTCTGCAACCCTTCAACCTTCGAGAGCAGTACCAAGATATCCTTCCATCGGCGTTCTGTTTCTGGTAGCTGTAGGAGTAATTGTTTAGGAGCAGAAGCGGGTGTTTGCCGCCTCGGTTCGTCCAAAGGAACGTCCCTGGAATTGCAAGTGCAAAATATTAGTTAGTCTTTTGAAAAGAAAATCGGAGAATTTCACACAAAAGGTTTTGGATTACAGCCTATCTATCTACTTTACTCTACTTTGGTCTTATCACTAAGCAAAATATTAGTGGCTGAATTGTTTTCAGGTCAGATTATTCTGAAATAATTTGGCACATCTTTTACATAGGTAGAGAACTAAAAATGTTTTTTTTTTTTTACAAAATCAACTTTACTTAAATATAATAATAATTTAACTTAAACTCTAGATACAAAACCACGAATCATTTTTTCTAACAATCTAGATTCTCAATTAACAAAATTATATCCCAACAAATTATTTACCATTTAATGGCAAAAGAAAATTAACCTATCACATTTTGCCGATAAATTCTTTTTATATACCTTGGTTTATTTTGTATATCGAGTAAGCTGACTGTTCGTAAAGGTCTTCAACAACAATTTAAACAAAGTAAGAATTAGTAAACAGTGTCTTTGCATATCATCTAGCTCCAAATAAATAATTCACTCATGCCCCTATTTACTGGAATGCTGTACCTGGAACAGGTTTAGATGCAAGGAGGCTTGCCCATACCATTTTCATTACTTATACCCGATTCTAATAGCTTACGAGCGCCCATCATTAGTAAGGCCTGACAGATATACTCATTTTTTGTCCAGTGTAAACTGTCCAATGAGATGAGGCTTATACGACTAGCAACAATTCCATGTTATGCTAACGGACATAACATATTGGAGCTGGACATAGTCGACCTAAATCGCAGGAAAGGTATGGCCAAAACGTTAAGAGCGAACTAAGCTATGGGTTTCCTCATGATGTGCTCCTTCAGTGTATGAGAGCATTGCGCACATAATTTTTTCGTCCATAAGTACACGACAGGACTCTATCGGAAACCAGGGTTGCTACCACTGTGAAACAGTGTGGTTCACTGTTTCAATTATCCATGTGACACAGAATAAACGTTTCTATATTTTTTTAGTTCGTTCATAAGCTCTAACTAGCACATTATTTCGTTTCAAAAACTTCGGTTGCCTATGGTAATGTTTACCAGAATATTCTATCACTGAGAATTTTACATCAGTGTAGACCCTCGCGACGCATCGTCTGCTCATTCCTGACTTCCACATCGCTATTCCTTCCTGGAATACTAGGAGACGAGAACCTCGCTGTGACTTTGTAAACGACACTGAAACGGCCAAGTTTAATAAATATATAGCGATGACTTGAACTAGCGGTTTTAGTGACATTAGACAGCGACAGTAGTCACTTGATTCATTTGGACACTGAAAGGAGCCATGGTTTGGTGCAAGATTCTGTTTAGAATTATGTACCTAATAAATTATAAACAGTAAAGTGCAGTAATCTAGGTTTTCATTGATACTGGTTAGTACTTAAGACTAACTAAAAGTATCGATGAACTATTGCTTGAGAGCCACATGGAGAATATCACCAGGCAATTGAGAAAATTAAAAAAATCTTTGAACTTTGACCATTTTAATTTCAGTTTAATTGAATGGCTATGTTATGTACTTTATTGAAAATATAAAATTTGTTAATTTTAAACCACAGAATAAATACTTGGAAATTGGAATATTAATTAATCAGGTTTATTTAGGCCTATAAGCATGTGTTCTATTTCATTATTTCCTTGTTTTTTTTATTATGTCAGTATACGAGTACAAACGTCGTACCGTTTCTACCGGGGACGCACCAGAAGACAGTCAGTGGAATATTCTGCGTTTGCGGTCACCTATCCGCCTACCAACTCTGGTATCAAAACAATGTAGTAATGTGCCCCCCCTAATTATATGGCAAGGCCAGTAAACACTAAACAGCGTCGTCTTTCCTCAATCTACATAATAATACTTCTATTAGCGAGGTTTTGCTAATACTTTGGAAACATATTTGGTGGTGTTAGCAAAGCAGCATTTGTTTTCCTATGTCCAACTTTGCAATACGTGCCATCGGATTGCAAATAGTAGTTAGGCATAAGATGATTACTATGTTCATGGTATTTGCCAATGATATGTCCAGACTTGTCCAGTTTGATGTAAGACATGCAGGATGACGTGGCGGTGCATCGCCAACGTTGTCCGACCTTTGATTCCGTGTGCAGACAGTACGTGTACCCGTTCAAGCATATCAATTGCTTGCCATTTGTTAGTACTATAACCTTCAACTCTAAAATATAGAAAATAATAACATTTCAAGAAAAACACTGCAAAACTTAGCTGTAGATTCTGTAACTAAAATCACTACAATACATAAAAATTCAAGCACTTGTTTAAGCTGGGAAATACATTTTCGGAGGGCGTTTTGGATTGATAAACTTCACACATATATTTATAAGATAAGATACTTTAAATAATGATTTTATTATGAAAATTGATTTACAATGTATAATTACTTAATATTAATGGTGTTCGTAAAAACAAGGCGAACAAAAACCTTTTTTGCATTCATTGCATTCAGTAGTTACTTTGATTGCCTTGCGTCTTGCTTCCGTCGCTGAAGCTCCAATCAACCTGTGCTTTTGATAACAACCAACGCAACGTTTTTGATGAGCTCTTCCGCTGGCATTATTAGGTATGCGCGTCATTTTGTGGGCTGCAGAGCACCGGATGAAACCTGTCGAATAAAATGCTTATGATGTATTTAATTCATGCCTCTGCAGTATCGTATTTATCTATGGGTTGGCGTAAAGTACTTGGCACACCAGGGGGCCTAGCACAAAGAAATTTGACATTTTTGGCGTAAATGTATCGCACCCATGAGCCATAAATGTCAAAAGAAATATATTTAGTTCGAGTAATAGAATAGTATATGGGCAACTTTTTATCTGGATACTATGCCAGAGATCGTGAGGGTAAAATGGAATTATGTAAAATTATTAAAAGAGTCAGAGTTAAAAATCGTTTAATCAATCAAATCGTAAGGATTACTTTGTTTTGACAGATGCTTGCGTCTAGGTGCGACCAAGACTAGAAGAAACTACGGCTTGGTTCCTACAGTTTTGTTTAATATTTTGTACAAAATATTGAAGGTGCAGTGTGGTGCTAATCCCACTCGGTAAGTCATAGACAAAACAGAAATATAAAAGGCATAATTAGTACATACAATCTACTGCAATAAAACATAATAATAGTAAAGACACTTCATGTTAGCTGCCGATGGATGGAGTGGGCAGGATATCAAACCATATTCCGTACTCTTTATTACACTCTGACATACATTCCCTGTGGTGTCATTGTGTACCTGGGTGGGTCATGATAGTGTTCTCCTTGCAATTTAACCAGCTTGTTGTTAAGAGAAAGTGCTAAAGCGGCTCGACAGAAACTGGTCTTCGTACATCTCCACTTAGAGCTTGACCTCCCCTGAGACCTTAATGTGTAAGTATGCTGACGGTACATACAGTAAGTCTTTCCATTAGTTATTCTTATGAACCGCGGTTCTGTAAATGTAATGATATTACAAATATGTATAATGATATATTAACAAAAATCAAAAACAGGCTGTGTAATTTCCAACACGGTAAATCTCCTAAGATGAAAATGTCTACTGATTTGTAAAAAAACTGATAGCCACCGCGGACGCAAGCAAGTAATGCATTGGTTTGCCCTGGCATTTTTTATCATACCTACATTATATTATAAAAAATAACTAAACAAATATATTTACGATACGTAACATTTACGAATACGTAGGTACCTATTTCAGCTTACATTTTGGAAATTCCTTTCTTAGTAAATCTTAACTCGCTAAGACGAATATACCCTAAAAAATTTAAGTCCCTCAGTGGTTTAGGCTCTATATATCAGTCAGTCTGGGCAAAGATTTTTATAATTGGTATAGATAAGAATAGTTTCGTGCTAACCTCTAACAATCACTTAAGAAATACAAATAAATGAAACGGAAGCTATATCCGCTATAGCTATATTTTCTGTCACCTGCGACATTTCCACTGTTTCAACGGTACCCACATCCTTTAACCCGGAACACACCAAGCTGCGTGGCGACAGAAACAAGTCTGGTAGTAGTACTTCCCTGGACGAGCCCCAAGCTACAACTACTAAAACTTAGTCTGTTTATATCCAAATATTATTATTCAAACAAATTAATATAACTCATAAGTATATAACATTTTTTAGCTTCTATTATGTTTTACATCATCATCATCAGTCGGTTGAAACCCACTGCTGGACATAGGCCTCCCGTATACGTCTCCAAGAAGAACGATTTTGAGCTTTTCCACCACCGATTTCCCGCGATCCGAGCCATGTTTTAAAACACAAAAAAATCAACGTAATAAAGTTATATTTTCATAACTCTGGGTTTAATTTACATAATCTAATTTTAGAGCTTCCAAAACTACAAATTTCATTATTTCTAATTATTTTTCGTACCTTGTTGTACCTTGGTTAGTGAAACGTTCGTAACGTTAATAATTAAAGAACTGCAGACTGCCTCCTCTATTAAATTCATAGACGAACGATTTTAAATCTTGTCCAGCGACTTGTTGCGACCTTCACGATGTCATCCATTAGACTAATGAGTAGAGGGTAGTCCGCCCGTTTCGTTTTCAGGTTCGCTGGCGTCATTCAAGAAAAAAGTTTCCCCAGCATCAGGTAGTAGATATAATATCACTATTAGTAGCGATAATATCGTCCCTCGCTGTCTTGTTTAAACCGCGAAGGCTTGTGGATGTGTTCGCCGCTAGTGTTCAGTAACTGTCCATTATTACTTACCGTGAGGCTAGCTTTACATTTGGAGTTTAATGAGCACCGCATGCGGACCCCAGCGCGGTTCGTATTCCCGAAGCAGTATGTGTAATTCTTGTACATATAGAATCGTTTTCCGTTGATCATCGTTATCACCTTAAAGTCTGGAAACCAGGTAATAAGGTTCATTACAGTGACCACTAATTTGCAGTTAATTTTTTGATACGTCTTGCTAATGGAACAAGCAGATGGGGACCTTAAACAAATCATTGCCGCACAGATTACGTTGTTTAGGAACGTGCCCAAGGATGCATCCATCAACCTAAGGCATACTGGCCCCCTTGTGTTTGTAATTTTACTGGCAGCCACTCCCCTCAAGCCGGAACACAGCAAGCTTACCGGCAGAAATAGTCATAATGCTAGTACTTTCCCGGACGAGCCTTTCACTAAGAGCTCTACTTATTTCACTTTGTATATAAGGAGTTAAACTTTCTAGGGTTATAAAAAAAACAATATTTTATTTTCGCCTATATCGCGCTATTACACAGGGCAACTTTTTTTATTATTTTGTTTATTTAAATATACCGGTAATAAGTAGAAGAGTAAGTAGGAAGTAATCTTATTACACCCGGTTTAATAATTATAATATTTAGATAAATGATCGGTACAAGCTACCTTGGACTAATATTGACTCCCACTTATCTTTACATATATCCCTTCGCTGGTCTGAATATACTTGATAGGCTTATGCACGTGGGAACCATGGGCTTGCAAGAATTTTCCTTCGCTGCTTATTACAATCTTAGCTGTACAGTTGCGGCTGACCGTACACCGGCAATGAGCCCCTTTGCCAGAATTATAAAAGGAACTATATGTGTACTCCTTATACATGTAAAACTGTTTCCCGTTGGCTAATGTTATTGTTTTGAGGTCTGAAAGCGGAAGTGCAGTTTTAAAACTGATGTGGAGTCAAGCTTGACTTCAGGTATCCTGGTCGTTGGATTAAATAGATGGAACAAAAGCATAACCACATAATAATTATGTGATGACGTGGTTACTTTTGCAAACATAGTACATATGTGCGCAATTTATAATATTATGCTATTATGTGCACATGTGTGTGTGCGTAACTGAAGGTAAAATGTCTTTAGTTTTTGAAGTAATACTTCTAATGCGACTTCCAACAAGGTTGCGTTAAACGTTTAACGCTACCATGGAGGGGTTATGAAAGCACTGTTCTTTCTCTCTTTCTCTCATAGCCGTTTCGAATATTAAAGAAGTTTTACTTCAGTCGTGTGGTCTAAAGCACACTCGTTTTTTAAATATTTTGTACACTTTTGTTATGCGTGACGTTGCTATACCATATCTTTTGGCGTCACTAAAAACAAACGCCATATGATCCATTGTACTGTATGAAAAAGCTGAGTGAAAGCATTTTTTCACCATTTTACAGATTTATTTTATATCCCTTGTACGATTTTTGTATTGTTTGTTTCATGGTGTGAAAAAATATTTTTATAAGGTTGACGCCATTTTATTTTACTTATAACCACATAATATCAGCTTCTACAAATGAAGTGTCTAATATATCCTGGTCGGGTTGGCATTGAGACACTGAATTCGGCGACTGTAGAAGAAAATGACCAAAGAACGCCAGAAGACTTAGGAAATTCTATAGTAAATCCCTTTTTTTGTCTGCATATACTTCGGCGGTGGGTGGTTATGGGTACCCTGGGCATTCAGTAGCGTTTCATCTTTCACTAGTTGTGAAGTTTTGCAAGTCTTTTCTTTGGAGCATCGCAATCTTGTCCCGGTCTTGTTCGTGTACCAATAACTGTATGTGTAACCATTGTACATGTACAACTGTTTTCCGTTCGCTAAAGTCATGGTCGTTATAGCTGTGGATGGAGAGCATGAACAGTTATCGTATTTTTCGGTCCCGACATACATCTTACTTATTTCACATAATTAAATCTTTTAAATATTTTAATCTTAGGCTTATGTTGTTGCGAACTGTACTTTTAGCAGAGGCTCTAGATTAGCGATGTGTCGTTATGAACGCAGAGTAATGCATCGTAAGGTCACGTTTATAATGAGCGTGACCTGCGAAGCAATGCTTTGTTATAGGTAATGGTAACCACTTAACATCAGATGGGCCATCTGCTTGTTCCAGCAACAATTTACATAAAAAAAAATATCAAGCAAGTATTAACCGTAGTCAAAATAGGTCAGGATGAAAGATTCATTACAGGTTATAGCAATCCTATAAGTCATGACGGAGGCTAAAAACTCTATCTGGGATTTTGTTTAAGTCGTAACCGTTATCCATAACAACGCATTGCCTCACAGGTCACGTTCGTCAGGAACGTGCACTGCTCTGCGTGCAAGTGTTAAGCCTCATGTGCTCGTAATTTCACCGGCACCCACACTCTTCAAACCTGAACATCTTAAACTGCTTGTCGGCAGAAATAGTCATGATAGTAGTATTTCCCTGTATTAAGACGAGCCCTTTACTAAGAGCTCTACTAGTACAAAAAATATACTATAAAAACAACTAAATAACAAATAAAATATTCAAAAAACGAAAGGAAAATAAAAAAAAGATTATTTATTTTATCATGGCCTTTGCCTTTATTCCACTATAAAAACATATCAAATTATTGGCAACATCATCAAATTACACAACGCTATGTGAGACACGTTTGTATTTATTTATTGGTAAGAGATAGTAAAAGTTGAAACGTTGTTTATTTGAATGACTTTACAGCTCAGTTAGCAGTAGTTCTGCCTTGTGTGCTGTTTGTTGTAGGTTCGATCCCCACCGAGAACAAACATTTGTGTGGTGCATATATTTTTTGTTATATATCTTGGTGTGTATTTCTTACATAATGTATTTCAAGAAATAGTAAAGTCCTTTGAGGAACATATCAAAGGGCAATGCAGTCAGTGAACATATTAATTCATATTTGTTTGGCTAGTCTAAACGAATGTAGTTTTAGATTTACAAGACCCTGTTGAACCACAGAAAAGAGAAGACTCTTCTAACACAGGTCTTACGACTTAAAAGAAGAGATCCCAATCCAGAATTATGTAAAAACTTGTATTTTCTGAATAAAATTCTTTTTTTTTTTGAGTCTACTTTAGTAGTAATTCAAAGTCCCGGGGACTTTAAATCACTCCTCAGGCGCCTCTTGCACAATTTCGAATAATACATAGTCAGAGGTAACACTGGCCGTCCGATTCACTTTCTTGTACCTTCCATCTTCAGTCTCCAAGAAGAGATTCGGCTCGTGAGTATGTTCCTTCGGTTCCTTTATCAAGGAGTAGTCGTCGTTGACAGAGATGGATGCGAAGCATTGGTTGGTGTTGATACAGCGCCACCTCTTCTGTGTGTACGGAATTTTGGTGTAGTAGTGTCCTTTGTACCGTAGCAGCATTTTGTTGCTCATGGTCGTAATTATTTGTACTGTGGAGATGGTGATGTTTGAAAATTACTGGTAGGTAATATTTTTTGAATTTTACTACCTTTTCAGAGTAGATCTACTTATTTTTGATAACTAGGTTATTTTGGTAACTTAGAATAAATTGCGTCTCAAGCCGCGATTTTTTGACAGTTTGCAATGAAAGTCTGTCGAAAAGTCGTCACTTGAGAGGTGATTAGATTTAAGTTACGTTTGAGTATTCGGAATTCGGCCGTGCCTGATATATAGACACACAGCCTTAAACACTGGTCGTAGAGACCTAAAACATTCAGAGTATATTAGTCTTGGTACGAAATGTGTAATAAGAAAGAAATTCCTGAAATTCAACCCTTAGGGTACAGCAGGGGTTAAGGTTTGTATGAAAATAACGTCACAGACATTTCTGGTTGGTATATTTAGTACTCTGCATTGGCATTGCACTACGTTTATCACTCCTGTCGAGTTGTTGTGCTAGTATAGATAGTTAAATATAAAGTATATACCTACAAATATATGTGTAATTGTTTTTTTTTATACGACGTGTTGGTGGAACAAGCAGATGACCCATCTGATGTTCGTGATACAATCATTACAAGTCAAAATCTTGGTAAATGTTTCCAAGATAAGACATTCAAGTTAAAATTTTCAAGACAAAACGTTAAAACATTCAAGTAAACTGTTCGTGTTCATATATTACAGTTCAAACATTCGAGTTTGACTGAAGATTAGATTCAGGAAGCAAGTTTCTCGTTTTTCGTCGGTGGATACCTTATTTGACGAAGTTCTTAGTGATTATAGCCTACCTTCGCCATAGCTTTTGCACATTAAATTTAAAATAAGTAGGCGTTGAGTTGAGATCGGTAAGATCACTAAAACTGCGTGAAGCATGAAGAAACTTTCAATCAAACTTTGTCACTATTTTTTCAGTTATCATTATCATCATAAGGATTCATATTATATGGAAGTAGAATTATACGAAACTAAAAACAGATTATACGGTAAATTAGGGTCTACTAACTACTACTTGGCTATTAGCCACTATTTGGCTGAACATTAAGGAGACAAAAGCAGAGACAATTTTTTTTTGACGTTTAATTCATGGCCTAAGATGAGAGTCATTTGTGATAAAATAATCCATCGATGCTCTTTTTAGAAAAAAGGAATTATCAAAGAAAATTCCGTCTTCATAATGTCCAAACTACATTTAATAGTATTATAGAGAAATCTATACAAATAAATATTAATATCTAAAGTACACATTGAATCTACTCGTATTAAATTGCATTACAATATTACTGTAGCAAAATTATAACCTTTGGGGCTGAAGCAGAATCTTCGCACTGCACTCAACAATTCATATAAACGTATTTTCACCTTTTCTCAAAACGTCTTCACACTTCAAACGATAAAACCAGACTGCCGTTCTAGCGGTCATCGCAAACTAACAACAATATGACTGTTCGACGGCAGTATGCTTTGAATGACAATGTCATTTAACTTCTTTTTTAAATTAGTGAGATCAATAAAATTATTCGTTTATAATTACTGATATTGCACTAACCATACTCGCATAACAACAATAAAGCATACTTCTGTTCGGTATAAGTTAATCATATTTTTTTTTATAAATACTAATATTAATGAGAAGTAATGGACTAATATTAATAATAATACTAACCATCGACTAGTAATAAGTGCAATAAAATAATTATTGCACTAACGTTAAAACTACTATTATGTAGTAGTAGGTATTGATATAATTGTATCGTAGAAATATACATACATCATTATTTTTATATTAATGAGGAGTAATGGACTAATACTAATACTACAGAGGGTAATAATAAGTTCAATAAAATAAGTATGGTACTAATGTTAAAACTACTCCTACGCAGCGTTATTGATATAATGATATCGTAGAAATACACGTACATAGTTATTTTTATATTAATGAGAAGTAATGGACTAATAATAACACTGCTAAGAGTAAACCATTGACTAGTAATAAGTGCAGTAAAAAATTTTTTGCACTAACGTTAAAACTACTCCTACGTAGTAGTATTGATATAATTGTATCGTAGAAATACACGTACATAATTATTTTTATATTAATGAGAAGTAATGGACTAATAATAATACTACTGAGAGTAAACCATTGAATAATAATAAGTGCAGTAAAATAATTATTGCACTAACGTTAAAACTACTCCTACGTAGGGGTATTGATATAATTGTATCGTAGAAATACACATACATAATTATTTTTATATTAATGAGAAGTAATGGACTAATAATAATACTACTGAGAGTAATAACCATTGAATAATAATAAGTGCAATAAGTATTGCACTAATGTTAAAAGTACTACGTATTATCGTTACGTAAGTAGTATTGATATAATTGTATCGTAGAAATTCACATGCACAATTATTTTTTTTTAAGCCTGCGTATTTTTTGTTGAATTCTCCAAATTGATCTTGTGCATGACTTTTCTTTCGGTGTCAAATCATTAACAAGTCTCTTCGTTTGGTGGTAATGCTCCCTGTGTTTTCTTTTAGACTCTTCAAACTTTTCAGGATCTTTTTTAAGGTTGTCTCGATAACGCTGTTGCCTTTCTGCGCGTGTAAGACGTTTTCCGACTGAAACAAAATATATTAAATACATTATAAATGTGGAGGCTTTTAGGTTTTGACTACCTTTCAATCATGATTACCTATATAGGGTATAAGTAGGCATGATAATTTTATATTAGAAACTGTGTACCCACACAGTTTTTTTATATTAAATTAAATATTTTTATATTATGTAACTGATTTTCTGACTTTGCTATTTAGATAAAAGGAAAGATTAAAGGTAAAATTTTCCTTTAATCTTTCCTAGTAAAGTCGTTATGCTGTACAAGTAGTTTACACCATACATTTTAAACTATGCTGTAAATGTCAACAAAAAAGTATAAAGAATTGTGTGGATAACCAAAGCAAAGGTTGGATTAGGATTTGAATAAAATGAGGTGGGTTTTTTTAGTAAAAAATAATAATAACGACACAAAAACTATAAAACTTTTGCCCATCTTTATTTTTTACTTTACTTTTGTATCCACGTCAACTTGACTGTGATTATTTTTTACTGTCAGATCTGTAAGACGAAATCGTTAAACTATGAAATACATTTAATTTTATTGCTGGTATCCCTTAACACCCAGACCAAAAACAAATATTTTTAGATCACGCCGGAATCGAACCCTCTCCTTTAGATATCTTCTCATTTGAGTTACCTACTTGCTGATCCACTCTTAGAAACGATAAACGAAATTTCGTATTGAAGTTTTGAGTTACGCTACGTGGCATGCCACGTAGCATCAAACGGAACGGTTTCCCAGATATAATGCGGGGTGCATTATATAGGTCGAAATTTCGTCAACTACTTTAACTTCATCAGTAGGTACACTTTTTTTTATACTGAATCTATACTAATTATAAGAATCTTTGTCCGACATATAGACAACGCACAGCCTAAACCGCTGGTCGTAGAGACTAGAAATTTTGGAAGTATATTCGTCCAGGTGCATAGAAGTGTACTAAGAACGGAATTTCTGAAATTCAACTCCTAACGGGTTGAAAATTGTATGAAAATAATTTCAAGCGGACGAAGTCGCGGGCGTTTTTGCTAGTTAGAGTATATGTTACAATGAAACATTAAAATACTTCGCGAGACGTTGAAAATATGCCGTGAAGTTTCGTATTCACATTGATTCATTGTAAATACTCTACTCCAAGGAGCACCACTGTGTGCTGGCACATAAAATTACCGCAACTTTATTTTTCTACCTTTTAGGGTTCAATTGCCAAATTGCTTTTCTATATAACGCATCTAAATAGCTACTCGTTCAGGTTGAATGCTCCTTATATCAACGTTAGATTTGAATTATATACTAGCTGACCCGCTAAGACTTCGTTCGCGTTTTTCATACAAACATAATTTTTTTTACACCCAGACAACAGCTCAGTGAAACCCATCCTAAGTTTTTGCGTAATTCGTTTACAAACCAAAAAACAAACTATTTTTGAAAATATCATTAATGTACATACAGATAGATAGATTTACATCAAACAGATTTATTTCAATGATTTTATTTGTGAAATTTAGATGACACATTTTTGTTTTTGCTTTTTTGTTTTTTAAGTCTCCAAATTTCTCTTACGTGTAACATTTCTTTCGGTGATAACTCAGCAACAAGTTTCTTATTTTTATGATAATACTCTCTCTTCTTTTTTTTTAATTCTTCATATTTTTCAACGTTTTTCTTCAATTTTTCTTTAAATCGCCTCGTTTTTTTTGCAGGTTTCTGTGATCGTTTAACTAAAAAAGATATGATCGAATAATAGGAAGACAATATATAAGGAAATATAATATATTAACTTTTTAAACTATCATGGTTTTGATCAATATTTTGGATAGAAACGGGATATTTACCATGACCTGTGATCATGGCGCATGCAACTGTGCCGAAATATCGGGAAACAATCAAACTCAAAAATCATGGTAAATATCCCGTTTCTATCCAAAATATAATATATTACACATATATAGCATAATATAATTAATATAATGCAATATAAACAATCTTTTGTGTGATGAACATAGATGTTTGTTCTGTCTGGGCGTTATATTGTATTCTATGTAGGTATGTATTTATGAAAAAAACATTTGAGTATTCGAACAGTCATCTGGATCTCAAAGTACATACTTTGCTTAGTTTGGGTTTAGATGGTGTTGTCACATGTATGTTAGTATTTATTTAGAACTAGCTGTGCCCGCGACTTCGTCCGCGTGGAATAGTGACTTCGGGCAGTATTTTTAATTTTTTGGGCTAATTATTATGCAAATAAAATACATACACACTTTGAATGTCATATTTATATAATATTTAATCAAAAGTGTAAAAAGTAAGTTTCAAGATTCAACAATGATTTTATATTATCCCAAAAATTATTTCCTTGAGTGGGATTTGAACCCACGACCTTCCCCATGATACGGGGATGCGATAACCAACTCGCTATCGAGGATTCAAATGACCCGATGAAAATAAGTCTTGGGATGTTTTTAATACGGTACTTTAGCGACCGTCCATCTACATGCTTGACGCTAGCATTAGTATATAATTGCATTATCGAGCAGGCTTTGATAGTTCAAAGCCTGCTCGATAATGCAATTTCGCAATGCAATGCAATACAATTGCAAAAGATGTTTGTTTGGTTCGACACGCTTATCTCAGGAACTATCTACAGGCCCGATTTTAAAAATTCTTACACTGTTAGATAGTCTATTTATTGAGGAAGGCTATTTTATCCCACTGCTGGGCATGATATAAAATGTAGTTCACGCGGGTGGAGCCGCGGGCGGAAAGTTAGAACAAAATAAAACAGAATTATCGTAAAACAAATGTTTTTTATTGACTTAGTTAATGCCTGTCTTTAAAACATGGCACGCAAAGGTTTTGGTCGCATTTCCTGCAATATTTTTTTATTTTCTTTACTTTTTTTTTTGCTTGGGCACTACTCAAGGTTTTTCGCAGTCTCTCGTAGCACCCTGCACAATTCCTCCGTTTAGCGGTAATCTCGAGAACATGATCATTGTCGTTAAGTTTGACTCTCCGCAGTCTCGCTTTGCACCATGCACAATTTCTCTGTTTAGCGGTCATTTCGAGGACATCATGATTATCCTTAGGTTTTACTTGATTTTCTGAAAGTTCACATTAGAAAATTTTTTCTTTTATTACTTCCCATCGTTGATTATATCGAACGAACACTATATCGGATCAGCCAGACAGAACAACACTAATTGTGCGGCATCGGGTTTTTCACCGTAAGTGCGTGGTAGTTCGAATAGAGCCTGCCGTGAAGTTTTGATGGAGTATACCAATAATTTTGACCACAAGCTGAAATATATATTTATGTCTGTCTTATAAACACCTGAGATAATCGTGCTGCACGAGCGACAGGGACTTAGTTTTATTCGTCTGCACCAGCGTGAAGTACAGTACCGCGGCATGTACTACCTTTACAGTTCTTTAATAGTACTAGCTGACCCGTGCCCACTTCGTTGGGCGGTAAACATTTTTACTTACAAATTTTTGGATTTTCATATAAAATATGATAAAATAAAGATGCACGGAGGCGCTAGTACAAAAGTACTGATGATTGTAGTCATTATAAAATAACTCAAGTAATACTCGACGACACCAACAGATGGCGTTAATAGAGGGTATATATACTGCATAGAATAGCGGCCGCTCGCAGCTTCGCCCGCGTGGCTTTTTTTCCCGTTCCCGTTATTTTTCGGGATAAAAATAGCCTATATGTTAATCCAGGTTACAATCTATATTTTTTCCAAAATTCATCTAAATCGGTCCACTGGTTAGAGCGTGAGAGCGTTTTCTATAAAATCATTTCATTCACTTCTGTTTTTGGATTGGAAAACTGTTCTTCTAAAACACTAAGCCTTTGTTGTATTAAACATTTTCTTATATTTGCCAAACAGTCAACATCATGCTTCTTTGCTTTAATAATGGCATTTTCTCTGCTCAGGGTTATGTTACCTTTACACCCGGTTTTGTTGTAACATTGCCAAAATGTGTTGTAATTTGTGTAAGTTTTCTTTTTATGATATTTGCGGCCTTTCAGCGATATTGATTGGCCACCTCTTCTCGTTGGAATGAAGTCTATATAATTATTTGATACCACGGTTCCTGAAAAACCAGTTATTACACCTAAATAGTAAATCAATAGCTTAATATTACACTATAGTAGTTGTAATCAATTGACGTTGTTTATTGTATAATATACATGTATAATATCCCTATAAATTGTTTTCATAGGGGTACCCCGTATCAAGGGGTTCAAATCCCACTCGAGGTAATAATTTTTGGGATAATATAAACTATTTGTGATTTTCTTAAATGCAGGTATAAAAAAAAACTAACAAGTTATTAGTGTTCTCTGATTCTGGCTTGTCTTAATGCTTTTTCTTCCTTTGTTATACTTAATAACATGCCCCTTCTTCATATTCATATAAAAGAAAGTTCAAAATATATTTTTATTTTTAAATCGATACGATCTACATAAAGTAACGAGAAATAAAATTATTTTAATGATTCTTAAATTAAAAACTGGACCGCTACCGTTTGCTAAGGTAAGGTGGTTGATTTCACTACGTAGTAGCCACGTAAGCCAAGTTAGCGAGTAAATGTGCCATCAGCTCGTACAAACAGCTGTCTCATTCCGTGGTTGTGAACATGATCTACTTTTGTAATAAAATTAAGGTCATCCAGGTACAGCCAGGACTTACAACGTGGGAAGTTAGTGCAGACCCACTTATTACCCAGCTTCGTGTGGTACCGGAAGAAGAATGAATAACCCTTGTAGAGTAGGTGAGTTCTACCACTCGCCATGACCACCATTTGGGCTAGAACGAATCTATTGTTATTATTAAAATCACGGTAAAACAAGAATATAATGTTGAATGGCCTCCTCAGTAGTAACTCTGCTTTGTTTGCTGTAGTCTCTGGGTTCGATCCCCACTGAGAACAAACATTCGTGTGATGAATAAAGATGTTTGTACTCTGCCTCTGACATTTTGACACGTGCACCACTCAATTCCTGAATCATATTATTGCTCTAGGGACTCTCTTCTTCTTTCTTCTTTCATCTGGACATTTTAAGGGACTTCTGTCTGCTTTTAGATTAGTGGTCCACACTCTCCTAGTAGATGAAGAGGCGATTCAAGTGCCTCAAAGTACTTCGTACAACCGCGAAATTATTGAAAAGTGGCAAATATTGCATTATTTTTATTTTTAGAGCTTGTTAGCACTTAAGGAAACCAAAAAGATAACATAACAACTGTTTATAACATTTATTGGCACATAGCTTTTGGGATAATATCAATCTTTAAGTTGCAGTATTTATGTAAAACAAACTAATAGATTACTTATAAATAAACGAAGTTTATAACAAACCAAAAACAATTCTCAAACGTATTTTAACTGGTATTCAACTTAACTAAACAAGCATATATTATTCTAACCACCTAACTGGACATAATATCCTAAAACAAATACCTAATAATATAAATTTCACTAATTTAAACATAATGCTGAAATTATTATAGTCAATGGGACCTAAACGAATGAAAACACCATGATATGTATTACCAGTGGTTCCCACGTTCACTCCAAACATCTGTCTAGCAAAAATAATAGAGAAGACAGTAATGTTTGCCCGAGGTCTTTATCGTAAGTAGGTAATAATGGAAAACGCGTTCATGGTTTTTCACATATTTGCACGAAATGGTTCAACCGACTTTTTGAAAGCCTTTCTTAGCTCCCTAATCTTCACTAGACTTTTTGCATTTGGTGCGTGATTATGACTGAGATTCATCTTAGTCATATTGCCACCCTCCATGAAAAAGAACGCAGGGCATGATTTGTTAGAAGAGCACAACCAATTTATTTCATCTCCTTCTAATACTCCTTTTTTAAATACGTAGTTTTTGAAAATCATGAGTTGCTGTCCTGCAGAAGACTCGAAAATGCCGCCGACTACAAAGTATTTTTTACCTACAATAATTTTGAGTTTTATTTATGTAGGTACTAAAATACAATTTAAAGACTAATTACCAACAATTTACAAACTGCTATGTAACCAATGTAAATTGGTAACTAGTGACTACATCAATCTAGGTATGTAAGTAATAATTTAGTTAAAAACTTGAAAACGAACTACAATTATAATTTTGACTTGAAAAAAAAGTAACGACAATTCAATTTCAACTTACTGAGGCAAGGACTGCTTTATAAGAATTATAAGAAATAGCAAACAAAAAATACCTGTCCCTAACAAATTTAACGTTTGAGTCTTTTGAGGACTGTCACAATAGGGAAAAGTATCGATATCATATCAAAAGTATTTGGTACCAGATAAAATCTCAAAAAGTCAACATCGTCTATTCAAACGACAGATAACAGCTTCTATTCTTAATAAATAATCTAATAACTACGTAATGTTTTGCCATAAATAAAACAAAAGTAAAAGCAGCTTGCTGTGTTCCGGTTTGAAGGGCGTGGGTGCAGGTGTAATTACAGGCACACGGGACACTAAAAAGTTAAGCTAATTTTACCTACACCGAAAGAACTTTTAGATGACGAGGATGAGTTACCCATGCAAACGTAACATAAAAATCATTTCTATTTCGAGCATATTTTCACCATATTAAGCGATTATTTAGATTCAAATAGTATTTATTAATGTATTATTTATCTAGGTTTGTGAAGTATATTTATTTAAATACTAACCTATATTTGATGCTTATTTTGTTTTTGCATGTAACATTTTTATTTATAACATTATGTTTGTTGTCTTTTTATGTATGTTTTTTGACCTACCTTATTAAAACAGTCTTTTATTAACATCTGTCAGTCATATATTTAATATTACGCAGCAGTCTTTTAATTTTTAATAATCTAAAATCAAAACAGTTTTTTACTAAAATTAATTAGACAGGTACTTATAAAATTTTTAATTAAACGTTTTATATTTTTGTAAATTTTTTATTCATTTTAAAATAAATATTTCAATTTCAAATAGCAATACCCATTAGGGTTCGTAACATCGGTTCCAAATGCAATGATAAGATACTCCATGTTGCTATGCTTAACGCACATACAGGTATTTCTATTTCTGTTTTTGGCCGTAGGTGACAAAACGTAATAAGGCTTACAGCGTAAAAAAGTAGTAAAGCTGTTCGTTCCACCTTCCTTTTTGTAAATAAAATATAAATTCTGATATGTTTGAATATCTTATTTTAATTTTCTTCTTTCTTCTAGTTCTTGTTTCCTGTTTTCCAGCTGTGTTACGGCTTATGTCATCTCTTATATAAAAATTATTTATTTCTTCTTGAATCTTACTTAAACACAACTTTTTTTTTGCTTTGTCTTATGCGGCTCTTTAGTCCAACCAAGCAAGTAGCAACCGCTTTGGCTGATCTGTTAGATTTGACCACCTGGTTTAATACGACAGATTTGAGCAGCCTTTTTTCCGGTAAAGATTTAGTAGCTCCGTAAGTTTCACATAGTGACATCTCTAAATTTTCGAGACGCACTGTAAGTGTATTTTTTTTTTTTAGCTCACCAACGTTTACCTCATACCTTTTTTTCGTTCTTTTTTTAGTTTCTGTTTTTTCTTTTGTTCTCGCCATTGTTTTCTTGTACGTTCTTTTGCTTCTTCTGTTAAGTCCTTAATTCTTTTTCGACTCTTTTGAATTAGTTTCAAATGCTTTTTCCGCTGCTCTGCAAATTTTTCGGGGTTTTGTTTTAGCTTCTCCCGGTATCGTTTAGCCCTTTCTGCTCCCGTGAGGGCCATTTTCACTGAAATGTATCAGGCATTACTTAACATATATAATACACTTGATCATTATTACTATAACACTGATAACCAATTCATTTTAGTAGTAGGTAAGTAGGTAGATTCAGGTAGGTAGGTATATAAGGTAGAATAGAAGGAAGATAGGTAGGTTGGTAAGTAGGTCAGACACGTTTAATTTAGAGAGGACCACACCTGTCGTGCTAGTAAATAAAGAAACGAGACATTAAACAAACGGATACTTTTGAATTTATAACATTTATTTTACCCCAATGCAGAGTCGGCACAACATGTATATTCATGTTTTAAAAAGTTTTAATTCATAATTTTAAAACGAACAAACAGAACTTTAGCGGCAAACATAGAAACATCCATGCCATCTTTTATTTAACCTGTCAATGAAGCTTCAGTTCAATAGTTCCGGTTCGTCACAGAATGATTCCGGTTATACAATACGTGACGTGACGAATTTATATCAACAAAACTTCAAACAATAATTAAAGCTGTTGTGTTCATTTTATGACTACTTCCGATTGGCTTTAAAATACTTTATAAACAAAAATATGATCGTGTAATGGCAAATTATAAGAACGACTCCCGGAGTTCCCAAAAAAAACCGAAATTATTTAAACTAATTTTAATGGGACTCAATGGTTACAGAGTTTATATATAAAATTAATATCTAAGTTAGACTACTCGACTGGTTCGAGGTGTGAACCAAAGTGAGGGCAGCGGGGGCCAGGAGGTATGGCATCCAGTGACCGTGCCTCGTGGTGCAGATTCAGCGTTCTCACACTTGCATTGTACATGTAATTGGTGTCATCCACTTGCTTATTGAGTAAACGCAGCGTGGCAGATATCGATGTAGCGGTAGGTATAACATCTCCCCTCTCAGATAAGCAACTATTTTTGAAGGTTGGGAAAAAATGTTGCTGGCAGCTTCCTCTGATTCTGAGATGAATCCGGTTCTGCGTAAGTCTGAGTTTGTTCTATCTCTGTTTCTGCATTCTTCCTTGCTCGTCGCATGTAGTATCTTCGGCTTAGAACGATGCTAATCAGTACAAGTGCACCCGATAGAGTGCCGTAGAAAGGGATAGTAGTATGGTAGAGCGAAGAAGATTGTTCTGTCTGCACTGGCGCCTGTTGATCGATTTTGTCTTGAATCTCGTGCAATTTACTCAGATTAATTGAGTTAATCTTGAGTGATACAGGGTCTGGTATTTCATCGGCTTGGCTTGGAATTTTAGTTATCTTCATAGGCTGTCCTCTGATGTGGTCGTTGACGTTGACGATGGTGAAGTCATTTGTGCGCAGCTTGCAGTTGTGCGGTATGGTTGCTAGGTAACTACCGCTGAGTGTGTTGAACTCGTCTCGGTCGCAGATTAGGCGAACTTGAGTCGGTTCTGGGAATACGACGGCGTAATGGCGGTCGTCTAGTTTCTCCATGGCGGGTTTCATCAGGTCGATAGTGGTCGTATGGCAGGGGTTTCCTTCGGTTGTCTTTCCGTTGATGATGTCGCAGATGCAGTCTGGTTGGGTCTTCAGTTGGTGGTTGAGTTGATCTTCACATAGATACCTCGTACCTGACTTCGGGCATTCAGCCTCTATGTACACATGAAAGTTACCAGTGGTTGCGAGGAATGGAAAAGGTGGGATGATAGCCTGCCTATTCTTGTTCGGTACGATAGCTAATCTATATAAAATAAAACTAAGTGGAGAAACTATTGGAAATTGAAAAGCAAATACTAATTTATCTCCGCTATAGTACGATGATGGTTTTATAGCGTCGTAGTACTCTCTAATTTCTAAGTCTAATAATAATTGATCTTTATCATAAAAAGTTTTAAGTATACCTATCATATTTTTTAATACGTCTATACCTATCATAGAATGATGAGTGTGCGCGGCACTGCATAATGCTATTGCATTCTCTAACCTACTTATTTCACTAACTAAGCTATTTACGTTACTGCTAGTAATCGCCAGTATTTGTGCGAATTTAGCGAATTTTAATAACGTGTATTGCGCAAGTACATTGCGGTCAATTAGAAAATGTAAAGTTTTATTTATTTCAATTTGGTTCTCAACGATTCGAGATATTATTTTTGTATGATCATGCATCCAATCTTTGCTAAGACTGATATGATGATTCTGTGCGGTGATAATTTTATCTTGATTTCCTCTAAGAACCTTAAGGGCATCATTGTACTTTACAGCATCCGTATAGTCCAGATTCCCGGAAATGCTCTTAATAACGGATCCAAGACCGTCTACGAGACCTCTTTTAAAACGGCTTGGCTCTAAGCTTTTTAGTTGGAGCGAAGTGGTGTCTAATTTATTAATTAAATTGTCTATTTGAAATTCGAACAATGAGTAGGTATAGTTATCTAGTTTCCCTTCTATTTGAGTTAGTTGTGATCGCACTAAATTTATATTATCGTCGATTTTTCTCAATTCTATGTACTGTAAAAATGTATGATAATGAGTGGTTAGTCTCATGGGGCCTAAGTTAAATGGTAGAAGTCCTGGTCCATCTTCGAGTCCTTCAAGTTTTATCTCGTGAGCCTGTGTCAGGCTGAGAACCAGCATCAGTATCCTGTAACAATTTCGCGGTCTTAGGGACTCGTTTCAACCTATTTTTAGCAATGGGACCTTTTTTCTTGGAAGTGTAAATGTGTATAGGTAGGTCCGCTAATACAGTATCTTGTGTGTACCTAGGTGCAAGTTTAGACCTACTAGCACAGGGGTTACTGACAAAAATCTGTTGGTCAGGTTGGTATTCCGCCTCTGATTCACGAGTCTTGTTCAGATTTTCTATAATAGCAGTTCTGTTGGCAAGGGATGTCTCATTTATTAGATCATACACCTGTCTCATCTGCTCCCTATGAGTCTGAGTGTACTGTTGTAATAAGTGTCCCGTTATGTCGATGTCAGTCGGATCACGGGGGTCGGTGTGTCCTAGGATAAGGTCAAGGGGCTTACATTTTGTGAAACTGTGTACTGAACTGTTATACGCAATCAAAGCATAAGGCATCAAGTTACTGACGGGCTGGTCTCGTTGTTTTAATTTTAAAATGCGAAGATGTTCCAGTAGAGTAGAGTGAAAACGCTCAATATTACCATTAGCGTTTGGGGAATGGGCTAATGTCCGGTGGTGAATGATTTTATGAATCTTACAAAACTCTGAAAACATTTGGTTAGTAAATTCAGTACCTTGATCCGTAATGATAGTTAGCGGTAAGCCATGGTGCGTGCAAAAAGTTAGTAAAGCTTGTACCACACTAAGTGCAGTGCCATCCCTAAGTAAATAGGCTTGACCGTACTTTGAGAAGACATCAATAAATGTTACGTATTTTTCACTTTGGGCAGTGAAACTGTCCATGTGAACGATCTCGAAGGGTCTTGTTGCCGGTGGCACAACGTTGAATTTAGGCTTGATGGGATTCCTATCATACTTGGCCTGTCCACAGATAGTACAGTCATTTATGAATTTGGTCACTTGATCTTTCATCTTAGGCCAATAATATCTCGCAGATAAAGCAAGACTGCACTCATTAATACCTCGATGGTTAGTTTTGCCTTCGTGGTAGTTACGAATGATTTCCTGCTGTCTAAGATATTCTTTTACATTCTCAACTTCTTTTTTGGCAAGTACCAATTTCATAGATGAGCTCCTAAACTTTTCCTGTAAAACGGGAATGATCTTATACATTCCGAGAGGAGGATTTATTAAGAGAGCTGTTTTAATCTTAGGATTAACGTATTCTTTGACGGCATTAATTAAATCCTCTTCTAAATTAGACTCCGATAGCTGCACGGATGTACGTGTGTGAGTGTCGAACGGTTTTGACGCGGTCACACGTTTCTTTATGTCACCTACAATGGTCAAAATCAATTGTCGGTGGAATTTGTTTAATGGCTCATCAGTAATCGGAATTTCTAAGATGGGGTTCTCATTGGCAGTATGTGCGGTCTCTGTGCGAGACTCAGAATCGTCAGTTATTGTCGGTGGTCTTTCAGACGCGTTAGCGACCATGGAACTTGTCTCCTCGTTACAGATCTCGACACGTGAGAGGGCGTCGGCATTAGTATTTTTCCTGCCTGGCTTGTGTTCTGTGGTAAAGTCGAATTCACTTAACTTTAGACGCCATCGTGTAAGCTTAGAGTTCGGTTCCTTAAGGTTCATAACCCATTGCAATGGCTTATGGTCTGTTATGACTTTAAACTTACGTCCATAAAGATAAGGGCGGAAGTACTTTGTTGCCCATACGATAGCCAATAGTTCCTTCTCTATTGTACTATAGTTTATTTCGCTCTCGTTTAATGTACGTGAGGCGTACGCTATTGGTTTATCTGATCCAATTGAACCTTGTGAAAGAATAGCACCGATAGCGAAATTTGATGCGTCAGTCGTCAGTACGAACGCACGGTCAAAGTCAGGGTATCTCAATATGGGGTCGTTGGTTAAAAGAGTCTTGCATTTCTCAAAGCTTTTCATATAGTCTGAGTCAAATGTAATCTTTTTACCTTTCTTTAAACACTGTGTCATTGGCTTTGTGATTCGGGCAAAGTCTGGTATAAATTTTCGATAGTACCCGAGAAGTCCTAAAAATGATTTTATTTCTTTCGGGGTCTTAGGCACGGGGTATTTCTGGATAGCAGAAATCTTATCGGGGTTTGGTTTTATACCCTCCCTAGTGATTATGTGTCCTAAGTACGCGGTCTCAAGTTTGAGGAACTCTGACTTGTCCATCTGAATTTTAAAGTTAGATTCTCGTAATCTTTTGAACACCTTTTCGAGATTAACTATGTGTTCCTGTAGTGAAGTTGAAAAGACTATAATGTCATCTAAGTATACAAGACATATAACGTTTTGGAGGCCTCTGAGGACATTGTCCATTACGCGTTGGAATGTAGAGGGCGAGTTTTTTAACCCCATTGGCATCCTTAAATACTCAAAATGCCCGTGCTCAACGTTAAACGCCGTTTTGGGGATGTCATTAGGGTCCATTTCTACTTGGTAAAAGCCGGATGCAAGGTCAAGAGTGGTAAAGTATTGACATTTACCTAACTTGTCAAGGACGTCAGTAATATTAGGTATAGGGTACTTGTCGTCTATGGTCTTTTCGTTAACTTTACGAAAGTCGACAACCAGTCTCCACTTTTGCTTTCCCGAAGCGTCTAACTTCTTAGGAACCACCCAAATCGGTGAGCTCCATGCGGATTCCGATGGTCGGATAATGCCCTGATCTAACATTTTGGCTATCTGCTCGCTAACCTCCTCACGATGGATAAAAGGGTAACGATAGCTCTTGGTGTATACGGGCACTTCGTCGTGTGTCCTTATACTATGTTTTATTTTATTCGTGAATGTTAGCGGTTCGCCTTCAATATAAAATACGTCGGCGTAATTAGAACAAAGCGCGATTAAGTTCGCTTTTTCCTCGGCGTTTAAATGCTCGGTACGCAAACGCGAAATGACGTCTTTGGCACGTGACGACACGGCCGCGGTACGCGTGCACTCGATATTCAACACGGTGGCTTGAGTAGCGTGGTCTAACGAAAATATAATGTCGTTTTGAGTTGGATTAACGACTTCGATGATACCACGACTATTACTAACGGTGGTTATGCAGTCGATAATTATACAGTTACATATGACCTGTTCTTTGATTAAAACTTCGCCGTCCGGGGCGTTTATAGGTAATTTGAGCAACTTTGAACTTTCCGCTGGGATTATTTCTTCGTAAAGGTTCAGGTTTCGCGAGTTGTAAATTTGTATACGATTTATTGCATTTTTGGTTATAAGTGACAAGTCTTTAAGGTCTAGTTTCGCTTCCCATTTAGTCAATAAATCCATACCTATTAAACCGTCAAAATGATTGTGAAATCTATAAACGAATAATTTTATTTCATCTGTATCCCTGAACTCCGGAAAACACGGCAAGGTGATAGAAAATTCATTTCTACTCGTAGCGTGAACGTTTGTAACTTCAAACGGATCGTAGTTAAGTGGTACCTGTGAAAAATAATTTTGCACAGCCTCTGGACTAAGAAATGACTGGTTAGCACCTGTATCTATAAGGAAATTCAAAGGCGGGTTCGATATGCGAATATAGGGTAGCTGCCTTTGAGTTTGAAGGTTTAACTCTATCTTGACTTTTTTGAAGTCAGAGCCTTGGGAAAATCCTCACTAGATGAAGAGCGTGGCTGGTCTACTACTTCCTGAACGGTACAGTCTTCCGTCACGTCGGTTTGATGATGTCCATCATACTCAGAAGGGTATACGTTGTAGTCCGTATAGTATCTGTCATAGTAATTGCCATAGTCATAGTCATTATAGTCATAGCATTCATAGTAATCATTGTCATAGCTCGAACAATCATTCACATTTACATCGCGCGTTTTGAAATAGTTTGAAGGTGGTGGGTTACCTTGCTTAGCCCAATTCCAGCTGGTAGTGGTAGGCATGGGCCTCTCCCTAGCCACATAGTGTGACACACCGCTCATAGGCTTAGGGCTTTGGAATGAAGGTTGGTTCCTAGGTGCCATTTGGAATGCGTTTCGCTGGTTGTAGTTCGGCGGCGGCGCGCTAAACATTTGTTGAGTGCGTGATGGCATGCGGGGTTGGTTAAAAGGCATCCTAAATTGATGTTGCGGCGGAGGTGGTTTAGGCATAAACTGAGGTCTAGAGGGACCTGGCATATTAAAGTTCATGGGTTTGAAGGGCTGCAACTGCATGGTCATATTCTGAGGAACATGGTCAGAAGTTCTAAATCCTAAATGGTCCGATGGCCTATTGGACTCAAATTTTTTCTCCGGTAGGTATGCGTTCCTACTCTGAAGATACATGGTATTCATTTCATCATGAATGAACTCTAACGCCTTTTCAGTCGTATCGGGTCGCATACAGCGAATACGTGATCCTAGAGGGTCCTTAAGTCCGCGTAAGAAAGCCTGAAGGGTTAGCTTTTTATATAAGTCCCGCTTAGCGTCTATGGTGGTCTGCACCGTCTCGTGTAGAGCTACATATGTCATGATTGTGCTAAAAAGATTCTGGCACCGCTCATAAAACTCTTGAGGGGTGTTAGAGCCTTGAGTTAGTATAGCCAAGTCGTTGTAAAGGGCAGTTTCATCCCTCTGGTCGGCAAAATTATTTATAAGTGACCTACGGATGCTCTGCCAATCGTTGGGTATGCCGTTCGCATTGATTAAGCGCGCGGCTGTACCAACAACTTTGTTAAGGATACCGTTAAGGAGCCCTGCAGTATTTAATTGATTGTCATCCTGTGCATACGTCAGCACTAACTGATCACATAAATGAATAAATCTTACTAAAACGTGGGTGTTCCCATCGAACTCCGGTATCAAGCGGAGAGCTTTGCATATTTGATCTAAATTTGCCATACCGGGAGTTTCTAATATAGTGTCTAGCTTACCAATATTTCTTTTACTATCTAAAAATTTCTCTCTACTACTATCTAACCTAGGATCAGTTGATTTTCTTGGTCGAAAAATCTTGATTTTTTTAAAACTAAAGAAACTAAAAGGAAATGAAGCAAGCAACCACTAGAAAATTCAGTGTACTTACATAAACAGCATCTCGGTACTTCTTGAGGTAATCGAAGGCTGGATTCCCCGGAGAACGTCACTGATTTTAGAATACCCGGCTCGACTTTGAAATGTCTATCTTCCCAGAATTCCCGTCCTGATAATCCTGGAATGACCCGGATATCCTACCGCCTGCGCCAATTATAAGAACGACTCCCGGAGTTCCCAAAAAAAACCGAAATTATTTAAACTAATTTTAATGGGACTCAATGGTTACAGAGTTTATATATAAAATTAATATCTAAGTTAGACTACTCGACTGGTTCGAGGTGTGAACCAAAGTGAGGGCAGCGGGGGCCAGGAGGTATGGCATCCAGTGACCGTGCCTCGTGGTGCAGATTCAGCGTTCTCACACTTGCATTGTACATGTAATTGGTGTCATCCACTTGCTTATTGAGTAAACGCAGCGTGGCAGATATCGATGTAGCGGTAGGTATAACAGGCAAATAAATTTTGCAATTTTAATATATGTGTACAGACTAATAGACCCAAAATTCGCAAATGAAAACTCTTTTGAAAAACGCCCTTGTTGGAATTAGCATTTTTCGTTTATTTTTCTTTACTCTCCAATTTAAACTTTTTTCTGGCGTTGTATAGAGAAGATTTGATGCTTTTAAATAGAGGAACTTCTGTAATCAAATTCGATCCACTCGTTTTAATTTCTAGTAAAGTATTGTTGTAAATCGTCGTAATTGGGATATTTGTTGAAGTCGCTTGTTTTTTGCAAGTATCCATTTTGATAGCAATACTATTAGCAGTGAAGTCTGGGATACAAGTATGTTCACGCTCCTTCAAAACCTTAAGGCTGTTAGTAGTAGTTAGCGAACCACAGCATTTTTCCGTTTTATATTTCGCACAACGCATGATGATTGTACCACTTTTGTATCGAGATTGAGTATAGTATTGATGGCCAGCTCTTAGAAAAACGATGCCACCTTTCCGATTAATATATCTTATTTCTTCTGCACCTAATTGGTCTAACGGCTCTTTTATATCTGTTGGGGAAACAAATACTTAAGATTGAACACTTATTCAAGGCAAAAAATATAACCAAATAATATAACTGGCACTGGTGGTCTAGTGGTAGCAACCAGTCTTTCGATCCTGAGGTCGTGAGATCAAATTCAGTGGATTGGTGTAACTTTGGATTTCTCTATTCGTAAAATGTATGTTCATTCAAGTGCTCTCAATCCATAAATAGTGCAAAAACATGGTATGGTATGTCCGCGTTTGAACAAAAATAACGGAACTATTTTTATTTTATACTTTCACAATACATAGTTTAATAATACATACATAGCTTTTATACATAGATAGAGTCCACTTTTATGATTAGCATATCTAGTCACAATAAGCCCCTTTTGGCATACTATAGAATATAAATAAACATTGGTAGGCATTCAACACAAAAAATATACTCCGGGCACCTTGTATTTTTATATATACTCAGTATCTATACCAATTATAAGAATCTTTGTCCTGACTGACTGGGATATAGACAAAGCACAGCCTAAGCCACTGGTCGTAGAGACTTGAAATTTTCAGGGTATATTCGTCTTGGTGCGTAGAGGTGTACTAAGAAAGGAATTCCCAAAATTCAATCTCTAAACGTATAAAGCGGGGGTTGAAGTTTGCATGAAAATAGCTTTCCGCGGACGAAGTCCGCGGGCGTTTCGCTAGTATACTGTACAGCTAAATTAGTAAAATGCGCAAACTGATTTAGTTGTATACATATAACAACTAACAGTTACTTTAAAAATGTTAAACAACTATACAGTTCATGTAAGGAAAGAAAAATACAATTGCTATTCCTACTATCCAAAAATACTACATCTCTACCTACTACCTACCTACTTTATAACCTCGGCCTGGTTCCATGTTGCTATACCCTAGGGTCTATATGATACCTATTTATACATAAGAACAATATTTGTATCCGAACTAAACCATATGAAAGAAATACATGTATTGAGTATTGATCAAATAAGCTCTCTAGATACGAGTAGAACAAAATTATTGGTTAAAATATTAGTTTAAGAAAACGCCGACAAACGATCAGTAACTTCGCTTTTTAAAACAATTACCTTGTAACTTAAACGTTTAAACAAACAACAGTAATTTAAAAGTTTGCTTGAGTGTCCCTTGATATTTTTATTCCTTTCTCTTTTTAACAATTTTCCTGGCATTGTACAACTTTGATTTAACGCTTTTAAATAATGGAAAATCTATGATATTTATCCCACGGGCTGCGAATTCCAGTAAAGTTTTATTATAAATAGCCGGAACTGGAACATTTGTCGAAATTGCTAGTTTTTTGCACATGTCCAACTTTATTGCAATATCATTGGCAGTAAAATTTGGGACACAATTACTCATATGTTTATTCCCCTTCAAAACTTCATGGCATTTACTGATAGTAAGCAATCCGAAACATTTATCAGATTTATATTTTGCACAACGCAAGAGGATCGTCTCATTTTTGTATCTTTTTTGGACGTGGTATTGATGACCTGCCCATAAATAAACAGTGCCTTTTTTGCGCTGTATCGTATGTATTTTTTGAATGCTTGTCAGCGGCTCCTTTGTATCTGTTACAAAAACACAACACATTTTATAATTCACATTTTTAAACAAAAAGTGACTCGTAAACACCTTTAGTTTTATTATTTCAGACAAAATATGCATGAATAAAATAAATTAACTCCGTAAAACAAAAAACAAATTGTGTAATATAATAATACAAGACCATTAACCTACAATAATTTATTTATAGATACAATACAATAAATAATAAGATACACTAGCAGTTTGAAGACTTCTAAGTAAATTTCAACTATCAATTTAGTAATATTTATTTTATTTTCAAAATAATTCCAGTCATTGTTATATGTACGAAATCAGATTTTCAAATATTGGGATCTCTTATACATTTAACGCACTGGGTTTAATTTTAATCAAGGTTTCTTTATTATTATTATTATAGGTATGGTAGCGCGCATTCCACATCCAGAAGTGAGATGCATGAGCGATGAGGCCTTATTTCCAAGAAAGTCCAGCGTCATATTTCAGGTCGACGTATAGAATTTGCCATCCGTTACACTTGGATGATCGAATAACCTTATCATACCACTATATCACATTTTAGTCAAATCAGAGAAAAGGATTTTGAGTTACAAAATTAATTTCACTGAATTCGATTTCGTGGAACGGTCTGTTAATATTTTCCGAAATCGGCACTGTTATCGTAGAGTTTCTTTTCTTACGTGTGTCTATTTTGATTGCTGCCTCATTGGCGGCGAAATCAGGTTTGCAAGAATGTTTCTGCTCCTTTAAGATTTTATAGTTACTCGTGGTGGTGAGCTTACCGCGACATTTTTCAGTTTTAAGTTTCGCACACCGCATGTTTATAGATCCATTTAGACATCTTCTTTTGATGTAGTACTGGTGGCCCGCTCTTAATACTACAACGCCTCCATTACGATTTATAAATCTTATTTCTTCAGAACCTGAAGTACCCTGCGAAACATCCTTGTATTTTTCTGAGTTTTCGAAATATGAGGAGCCAATTTGTTTGAAACCTGATAAAAAGAAGTATTTACGATCAACAAAGATAAAAGAATTACAGGTGTAGGAAAACATTTACAGATACATCGTGAATTCGAATCGAATCGAAAACGAATTATACATAGTTGATTGTCAGTGATTATTTAAAAACTCGCGCTTGCGTCTGATAATGAGCGGGCGCTACGTCATGCTGGTAGAATAGATCTTGTAAATAAATCAGAGGTACGTCTTCTAGCATATCATTCACTACACATCGTAAAAGGTTCAAGTATGATTCACTGTTTAGTCTATCTTCAATAAAATAAGGGCCCAGCAAACAGTTATTTAAAAGCGCCTGCCCACACATTAACACTTCAACCTGTGTTGATAAGCGTCCTGTCGCTTAACATGTGGATTTGAATAACTCCACCAGTGTTTATTATGCACATTAAATACACTAACTTTTGTGAATGTGGCCTCGTTGGTGAATAAAATATTCTTATCTGTATTTTCTAAAAACCATCGGCAGAAATTCACCCGTGATGCACGGTCGTTCACCTCAAGTTCTTGAACGGGGCGAAAATGGTAAGGATGTAATCCTTCTTGGTGTAGCACATTCCACTCAGTCCATTGTGATACACAAAAAGCGCCTCGCAGCACTTTGAGTGCTCGTATGGGGGTCCTGCTTCAAATATTCCTAACAATGTCGTCAGTCTATCGGGTAGGAGGACGTCTTACGCTTCGTCCTCCTTTAACCTAGGAAAAAGCCAATAAAAGATAACTAGCCATACTCCATAAAATTTTATTAAAGTTTTTTCTTATTACAACACAACAGGTTTTTTTCTTACTCTCTCTTCTACTTTGACATACTCCCCATAAATATTTTGTTCGTATTCGTACGGTTCGTGCATATGTTCTCCGACTATTTTCACTACATAGCCTTCTAAATCCACGTTTATGTAAGCAGGGCAACGAAGGCCCGAGTATCTCGTACACTTGTAGTTGATAACACCATGTTTGAGCACATTATTTTTAGAAAAACTATGTCCGTTGTATAATGCTAATTTGTGTCCTCGGGGTGAAAGTATGATAAATTTCACCATATCTTCTACAACACAATAAATTACAGTAAATTAATCTTTACTAATTTTATGTAGAGGAAAGATTTGATTGCTTGTTTGCATTGAATAGGCTCTGAAACTACTGGACCGATTTGAAAAATTCTTTCACCGTTGGGAAACTACACTATCCCCGGGAGACAGACTATATTAAATTTAAACAAAAATGAGAGATCCTTACCAAAACCCGTGCGAAGCCGGGACGAACCGCTAGTAAGTAATAAAGAGATTCGTAGTTAGTCATACCCGTACTAATAAACTCGACAACTTGACATAACGTTAAAATAGTTACACTTCTGCATTGACAAGTAGTTTCAATTTAGATCGAAAAAGACAGAAAACGGTGTAACTATTTCGAGATTCATCATCATCATCATCATCAGCTTGTAGAAGTCCACTGCTAAACATAGGCCTCCTCTATACTTTTCCAAGAAGAACGATTTTCAGTCCTTTCCGTTTATTTTTATTAATTCGGGTGTTTCGTGTTTATTTGTAGTAGGGATCGACATTATCAAACATACACTAAGTGGGAGTAGGCGGGGTAGGGCACATAGAAATGACTGCCGTTAAAGAAGAAAAGTTCTAGATTCAAAGTCAAAAGAAATTTATTCATATATGACCTTGTCAAAAACAAACAATTTCAATCACTTTTCAATGGTTACAAACATACATATAAACAATAGTAATAAGTATGAGGATCTTAATTTATTGTAAGCGATATACCTAAGTGAGAGTAAACATTTTGATAAACTTTTTGTACTAAAAAAATATTAAAAACTTACGGCCTGATAAACTAAATCTGACAAATGATAAACAATGCTTAAACTATTCTATTTTTTTTTGGGTGATTTTTTTAGACGTAAAACGGTGACGTAACTAATTTTAAGGAATATTAAAATTTTATTAAATAACATTTTTAAGTTAGGGGATTAGTTAACATACTTACGGCCGAATACTCAAACGCAACTTAATCACGTCTCAAGTGGCGAATTTTTGACAGGCTTTCATTGCAAACTGTCAAAAAAATCGCGATTTGAGGCGTGATTAAATTTAAGTTGCGTTTAATTATTCGGGCGTTAGACATCGACATTTGTTTTTTTACTACCAGACACACACAAACCAACAAAAACACTAAGACATCAAAGAAGAAAGATACATAGAAGAAATATTGTTCCTTGAGCTCTGTGTCGTGTTTCTGTGTGCTACAGCAGTACAAGGGCTTCGACTCAGTATGATGATATTTATTATTATTTATTGTCTAGTATTCAATACTCAATACATTTACTGCCTTTAAATGGTATAGTTTACAAACATTGTTTTTATGTGTAAGTAGGTATCACATGGACCCTGTTAGGCTAACTAGTATGCATGAATATAATCTATATGTATAAAGATTTTTATATTATCCCAAAAAAATATTTTCCTCGAGGCATTTGAATCCTCGGTGGCGAAGTTGGTATCGCATCCCCGTATCAAAGGTAATCGAAGGTCGTGGGTTCAAATCCTACTCGAGGAAAATTATTTTTGGGATAATATAAAAATCTTTGTGATTTCCTTAAGTGCAGGTAAGCACTATAAAAACAAATAAATCTATATGTATAGTTCATAAAAGTAATCAAAAATACAAATCTATTAGCGTACTTCAAGGTTTTTTGAAAGATTTCAAGCACGACATGCGACATGCAGTCGCGTTACACTCAAACTTTAATATATCTGCCATCAGATACTTGCATGTATTGGTTAGGCTCATGATTGTGATCTCCAAATGCAGCAACAATCACGTCATCTTTACTCACGTGCACACATGCATTGCAACCCTTGCTTAGGGTGCTGGAACATCTATACCGGCCTCCTCCCTTACGAATGTTGCTATTCTTTCCATAAGTGTGGCCTCGAAACACAAGGAGTCTAGGACCACGTTCCAAAGTTATGTATTTAGCTAAAAAGATTTCAACATCTTGATATTTTTAATGGATGGTGGTTTTCTGGTTGTGTGTCAAGAAAATACTTTTTAAAAGATAAATCATTAATAAATATTGGTAAACAACCACACACACAACGCCCTCTAGCTTGCAAACTAATCAAAACTTGTACTATGTGAACTAGATAACTGATAGATTGGGTACCTAAAACATTTTTTTGTAAATAAATACTTAAACACCCAGACACAGAACAACCAACTGAGTTCATCACACAAATGTTAGTTCTTAATGCGGATCGAACCCACATCCACAGCAAAGAAGAAATATTTTTAACGAAATAAGATATTGCGGGATGTATGATTTTTACTCCGTATAACAAAATTGATGATTAAACTTGAGAAAGAATTTAGAATAAAAATTAATATAATGTTATAACGGCACCTATGTTTTAAGAACACTACAATTAAATATCATAGTTTTCTAAGGTAAATTCTGTAACTTTAAAATTCTCACTTTTGTTACGAATTATACCTACAACATTTTAAGGAAAAATCCCTGCTGAATGAAAAAAAACAATAACGGGGTTCATCAAACTATGTTTTATTTGAGTTTACCAACTTCTCTAGCGAAAAGACGAAGAAAATTTTCAAAGAAATTTTGGCAAACTGTATCTTCACATTTGCGTAAGCAGAAAAACTCTTACGGCATATAAGAAGATACAGTTTGAAGAAAAAAATATAATTGAGTGGTTACTATGTTGTTTTATTATGTATATACTATACAGTGTCACATCAAAACCAATCAGTGGGAAAAAGTAAGCATAAGAAATAAACAATTTACGTTTTAGGCACTATGATGTAGATCTTTGGGAAATTGAAAACTACTTCCAAATATTTTTATTATTTTATAATTTTATGTTTACATTTCTCAATATGCATGATTAAAGTCGCAAAGTGAACTTTTATTTAAACTTTGACATATTTCCCAAAAGAAGCTTTTAAGTATCTCATTGGCTCGTGGTTGTGATCCACAACAGCGTGAACTATTATGTCTTCAATCACATAAAGATAAGCAGGACAACTCTTGGATTGGGAGCTGGAGCATCTGTACCTACACTTTCCATGACGATTAGGTTTACCATTCCTTCCGAAAGTGTGGCCTTTATACACCAGGAGTCTTATGCCGCGCTCTAGCATGATGAACTTTGCTGGAAATTGGTTAATATTATTGACAGGCTATATGATTATGAACCGGTACTTCTAGTACCAACTATTTTAATCATAAAAGTACTTAAGTAAAAATAATCAGAGCAACAAGAAGATTTTAGGACACCTTTGCCATTTCACCCTATAAATTATAAAACAATTCGAAGTAAAGCTCTTAGTGAAGGGCTCGTCCAGGTAAGTACTACCACCATGCCTATTTCTGCCGCCAAGCAGATTGCTGTGTTCCGGTGTAAAGGGTGTGGATGCCGGTGAAATTACAGGCACATGAGGCTTAAGACCTGTATGCCTTAGGTTGATACACGCAGAGCAGTGAATCGTAATGTACATTCCTAACGAACATGTGCAGAGTGTGGGTATGTACCAAACGTACCTCTGACTACCTCTCTTAGACATCCTCAAAGAATCAGAGATGTGAGGGGATATATACCGTACTACTAATTCATTTTTAAAGCAGAAACTAGATTAAAAATAAACATTATTTATAATCAAATTAAATTAATATTACTTTATTTTAATATATGAATAGAAAGGAAGTAAGTGAAAGCAATGAGGCTTATTGTTAACGTGAACTAGAACGAGAACAAGGCGTGGTTTAGATTTTTATGTATTTTCCATTAGCAGCTTGCAAATACTTATGTGGACTATGGTTGTGGTCGACGATAGCTGAGGAACTATCAATGATGCATTGATCATTAACAGAGACCCTTGCTTAACAGCCTTTGCTTTTTTTGCTGGAACATCTGTATCGAACTGCATGGCGAAGACTGGCATGTTTCGCGAAGCTGTGACCTTGATATATAAGGAGTATTGCACCACGCTCCAGAGTGATATATTTTGCTGAAAGAATGCCATTTAAAAACAAGCTTTTTATATTTTGTTGCTGGAACAAGCATATGACCCACCTAATGTTAAGTGGTTGCCATTACCTATAACAGAGCATTGCCTCGCAGGTCACGCTCATCATAAACGTATCTTTACGATGCACTAATCTGCGTCCATCATCCTGAGGCCTGAGGATGATGGACGCAGGTGTTAAGCCTCGAGTACCTGTAATTTCACTAGATAAAATAAATAAATTTTACTAATAATAATAACAGTAAATATATTAAAATAAGCATCACGACTTTTAATCCTCAAGCACTGTAGACATCCTTTCCGATTTCTTAGTATCAAGAAACCTATTCGAGATTCTTAAAGGGTATCTATCTCTTCGAGGAGGATGTAGTCAGAGATACGTCCAGATTGGTACATAACCACATTTTTGCAGTAGTTAGTGTTCCATACGTGACAGGTTGCAAGCCCATCGCCGCTGCTAGAATGCTAACTGGTTTTCTCACAGTGTTTTCCTTCATCGTTTGAGAAAATATATCTTAAAAATCTTAAAAAAATATTGTGAACAAGAATATTAGCCCTAATCTGACTGTACAAACAACTCAGTTGGTAGAAGCTCTGCCTTCAGCGCTGTAGGCCGTGGGTTCGATCCCCACCGAGGACAAACGCAAACGCCATGGGTGAACATACAATTTATTCTCTGTCTGGACGTTATATTGTATTCTAAGTATGTATTTACAAAAAGTATATCTATATAATTATTTTATCAGCTATCTGGTTTTCAAAGTACAAGTTTAGGGCTAGATGATGTAGTGCATAAATGTCCACATATATTTATATATTTCAACAGTTATTTAAGCTTTGATATATCTCCCATAACAAGTTTTTAAATATGCCATAGGCTCGTGGTTGTGATCCACAACTGCGTGTATGATGGCGTTTTCATGCACATAAAGATAAGCTGGACAACTCTTGGATTGGGAGCTGGAGCACCGGTATCGACATTTTCCATAGCGATTAGGTTTACCATGCCTTCCGAAAGTGTGGCCTTGGTACACCAGAAGTTGGATGCCGCGCTTTAACATGATGTAGTTTGCTGAAAATTGGAAACCAAAATTCGTAGTATTATTGGTAATCACATGTCACAAACATTTACAGGTCAGTTGGCTATAAAACTGAGCCACCTAACTGTATTAATAGTCTAAATAATTAAAAATTAAAAAGATTTTAGGAGAGACCTTTGCCAAGCAGTTGGACTCAACTTTATAAAAAACTGCATTTGACACCTTACTATAAATACTAAACAGGAGTACAACTATGATCGCATAATGGACGACCGATGTGGCGCGGCGGGCGAATGTCCGCCTGCGACGCAGGAGGTTGCGGGTTCATTTCCCGCCTTGGGATAAATGTTTGTACGATCTGTAAATATTTACTTCGGGGGTTCTGGGTTTTTGCTATGTATAATAAAAAATATCTATGTACGTAATGTATCAGTCATCTAGTACCCATAACACAAGCTCTGCTTAGCTTGGGGCTAGATGATGCTGTGTGGATTGTCCAGCATTATTATTATTAATATAATTTACAATTTTGTTCGGTAAAAACTTTTGATACTACCCGTAGTATCCTAAAGCCGTCGAATTAGTGACGTCATTTGAAGATTCTCCCAACCTAATTGATAAAAGAATAGAAAAGATATCTAGGTATTGAAAAGGTTTATTGATAAGAAAAAGAGTAGAAAATATAGTACAAATTAATTTGAAATGAAGATGCAAGACGCATATTATGCATCTTGCATCTTCATCATCTATGACGGTAACGTAGAAACTAAGAAATTTTGATGTATTTTCCATTAGGAGCTTGCAAATACTTGGGCGGGATATGGTTGTGACTGATGATTGCAGATTCAATATACCCTTGCTTATTTACAGATACCGTTGCTTCACAGCCTTTTCTTGTCTTGCTGGAACATCTGTATTGGTCTCTATAGCGACTACCAAAATGCTTTGCAAAACTATGCCCGTCATACATAAGAAGTATTGCACCGTTCTGCATAGTAATATATTTTGCTGAAAGAACATCACTAGAAAATACCTTGAACATTGTATTTTATATAAGTAATAATAAATATATATTTTCAGTTAATTAGTTATTGTAAACAAGAGTATTGGCCCTGAGATAAATAGCTTAAAACTGAAATACATAGTTAAATGGAAGAAATATGAAGACGTTGGTGATTTATACTGAAATGGATATTTTTGAAGTGAAAACTTCTTTAGGCGCGTTGAGCACTTTCTGGGTGAAAAAAAAATCACTTCAAATCGCGTCATCGTCACCGAACGCTTTCCATTAGCTATATGTATACTGTGTATATATGTGTACTATTTAGCCTAGCTTGCACTTCTATTGGCAGTCCTCAAAGACTGAAGAGAAAGTGTTGGGTAAAAAAATGACCACAAATATTTATTTATTATTATTACATTATTTATATATTCATTTGTTTAATATATAAAGTGAATGGAAAATTATGAATACATTTTTAGTTCCATTAAGTCACTAGAAAACTAAAAGACATACTTTTCTCAAATTAGGTATATCCTTACACTTAAAAATAAACTTAACTTAAACTTATTTAAAATGCAAACGTAACAGAACTTTTAGAAAGAGCCTCATAACATATTTTATTTACAATCTATGCTTTATTGAGGTAAAGTAGTAGTAGAAGCTCTTAGTGAAGGGCTCATTCGGTTAAGTACTACCACCATGGCTATCTCTGCCGCCAAGCAGCGTGCTGTGTTCCGGTTTGAAGGGTGTGGGTTCCGGTGAGATAAAATTCAATGGTATATCCAAGCGTCCAGTTTAAAAAAGTAAAAAGACAGCTCTTAAAAACCCTGGTCATTTTAGATTTTATTCATAGTTAGGCCCTTAACATGAGTTTTTTTTGTAAATATATTGGCAAATCCGCAGACGTCAAGCATTTTGAGTAATGCCGATTCCTAAATTCATATGCCCTGAAATTCAAAGCCCAATTCGCTCTATACGCTACATTCACTTCGTGTTGGTAATTTCGATTGGTTCCATAAGCGCAAATCTTTTTATTTTAATAAATTTACCATCATTATCTCGAATGTACGGTTCTGGTTCATGGTTGTGTTTGGTAGCATCGTATACTATAGTGTCACTCCTGTCTACGTGCAACAGAGCATTACAACCCTTGCTTTGTCTATTAGTACAGATGAATCGGGCCCCACCATCGCGAGCGTTGCTGAGCTTCTCAAAAGTATGGTCTTGGTACACAAGGAGCTGGCCTCCGAGCTTCATCGGGATATAGTGAACTGAAATTTTAATCGTGTGTTGAAGAAATCTATCTGCAAAAAAATCTGATAAATGTCATTCTGCCTTTTAACCTTAATGCCTAAAATGTCATTCTGCCACTAAATCTTACTTAAACTTCTCTGTAGCATAAACGCATCTATTTTGTGGGTTCAATCCTCACCGAGAACAAACATTTGTGTGATGGACACAGATATTTGTTCAATGTCAACAAAAAACGTATTTTTGTACTCTATCAGTTTACTGGTTCCCATAGTACAAGGATTGCTTAATTAACAACTCATATGTTCACTACTCATATTATGAGTTTAATTTAAATACAGTCCACAGTGTAAACAAAACTATTTATTAACTTTACAAGGCAATTATGAAATTCTTAATATTTATACTTACCACTGTCCATTGTAAAATAGCTTATATTTATCTATGTACTTATACACTGTAAGTACAAGGATAGTTAAATATAAGTTATAAATAAAAATTAAGTTATAAGTCATACAAACTTACCTACTTATTACTTGATAAGTTAGTTTGTATGACCTCTGTCATACTAGAAACGGTTAATGTGACGCATACAGGTTTCGATAAATTAGATCGAAGTATACAGGTAACGCTAATAATGAAATCAAACAATATTATTCAATACATTTCAAACTATCTAGTCATATAGCCCAGTAGTGATAATTTATTTAAATTAAAATCGATGCTAAGAAGTAGTGTGAAGAGTGTGGTAGTTGATTTTATCAATTTCACATTAGATCTAAACAACGACCCAGCAAAAATTGGTTTTTATAATCAAACGAAACAATTTTATTCTATATATTTTGAACTACTTTGTTAAAAGGGCGGCATCGCTCAGTGGCGACAACTTATCTAAAAAGGCATGGTATACAGTCTGGGTGATTATCATTAGGATGAATCAATCTCATATTTCGGCCAAATCTCACTAGAACCTGACTCATACTCTATAGAAACTTCGTCGTATTCTGTGTCGTCTGTCGCAGAAGACATGGTAACTACGTACGTAGGCTCCTCAGAAAAACCCTGCAAATGAAATACATACATAAATAATTTGTATGTCACGTATGACTACTACAAAATATGGGTTTGTAGGTATATTGGAACGTACTTCCCCGTTAGACGGTGGTCATACATAAATAATCTGTCTGACACTACTGCGAAATATGGGTACCTATGTATATTTGAAAGTATTAAAACCCATCAAACTGTTTTAAATACTAAACAGTGAGTGGGTACATAGTACTAACATATCTGCGAGGATATCTACAGTGCCTGGGTGTAATAGTCCAACACTGGATGTTTGTGATATTTTGCCAGCGGAAGGACAATATTATGGTTCAAAAAGAATATCTTGCAGACCTAATGCTAGAAGATACTATGCAGTATTTAGGTTGCGTTTCATGCTAACTGTACCCCATTTTTTAAAATGTATGTTCTTTTCAACATTTCTAGATAACGGATGCTAGTTTCCATTGTTCATCATATTGATAATATTTGATTTTAATTTAATTGAGATAAGATGATAACGATAATCTAACACGCAATGAAAAAACGGATTTATGGGCATTTTCTATCTTTTTGCAACTTACATGCTGTGAACCAATTTGTTCCGGTGCCTCTAAGATCCGAGTTGGTGGTTGTCCAATAATGTTGAGTACTTTGACCATGTTTGGAGTCGGCTCTTCTTCATCAGCTGCTATAAACCTCTTTCGCATGGCATGCATTTTAACGTCTCTCCAAGTCTAAAAAAAATTTCAAGATAAGTTTTGTAAGACAGTGATTGAAGAGAAAACTAAATAAATAAATATTTGAGGACATTTTTTACACAACTTCATCCAGCCCCAAACTTAGCATAGCTTGTACTATGGGAACCAGATGACTGATAGAATACTTATAAATACTTTTTTTAATACATACTTAGAATACAATATAACATCTACACACAGAACAAACATCTATGTTCATTACAAAAGTTTGCTCTCGGTAAGGATCGAACCCACCACCTACAGCACAGAAAGTTTATACCGGAACTATAATGCACTTCATTTAGTACACAAAGCTCATAGATAATTCGAAAATGCTCTAGGTTTAATGTAAAGCATAGATCTAGTAAGTTCTAGTAGTAGTACTTACCCCCATTAAATGCTTTGCCGACTTCCAAGGACCAACCTGGGCTTTTGTCATCTGAGTTTCTAGTTGTTGCCACATCTTCGGAGGCAATGATTTCTCGGGGTCCCTCATCACTAACTTTTTGTTTTTCTCCATAAAATCTAGCAGGAAGTTCATTTGCTGTTTTGTACAACGCGATCTGTGCATACTGTAAACACAATGCCATCAAAAACATAACTCGTAAAAAAAACAAGTTTCGCAACTCAGTTCTTCTACCGTAAAAAGTTGTGAGATCCATGTAATACCAAGTCCAATAAATAGATTATCTTGGCCATCGCATGAAAAAACAATATATCTCACATGTAATAAACATTGTATTAAATTAGATTGTTTAGCACGATTGTCAAGTCAACCTATTAGTTGTAGAGGTATAGTTATAAAGGGTCGAAAATGGTCTGAACTGCTTCGAGAAAAAAATGGTACGGCTGTGCCGCTTTTTTGCTCAACTTAGCGGGAACACTGCCGTGCCCTCAGATACCAATGAATGGTACACGATCAGACTTTATTTGGATTGTTAAATATAATTATAATGTATCTGATTATAATTGCAATGCACGGCATATGTTATCCATTCGTAAAAAGCTCGGTAACAAAGTATCCTAATACCATACCTAAATCTCTTCAAAGTCAAAAAAGCATTTATTTATTGAAGAATAAAGATCATCTTCAAGCTAGGTTAACAAGCAAGAAACAACGGGCTTGGTTCCCATTTTTCAAGGTATGTGATTGTGTTGTAGTATATTGGCAGACGTTACACACAATGCGATTTAGCCTCAAACTACTAAGCAAAGCTTATACTATGGACTATGGGAACCAGATGGCTAATTGTGAGGTATAAAAATACCTCGCATTTCAAACACTTGTCTGTTGTTTCTGGGTTATATTGTATTTGAAGTAGATACTTACAAAATATTATGTATTCTATCAGTGATCTGATTCCCAAAGTACAAGCTTTGCTTAGTTTGCAAGTCATGTGATGAATCACAGAATAACCTGTGCTTGAATTTTAGGGTTATATTATACTAGCTTTTACCCGCGATTTTGTCCGTCGATCATTATTAATTATGTGTAATTCTAATGTATAAGCTATATTGATGTAAAGTTTCAAAAAATCCATCGAGTACTTTTTGCGTGAAGGAGTAACAAACATCCATACAAACTTTCAAATTTATAATATTAGTAAGATTAATTATACAAGCTGCAAAAATGACTTGTTTATATGTAATGAATGTCATGTTATTTTACCTTGGTTGGGCCGAGGGTGTAACTAATTCTTCAGGCTTCATAATATTAGCACCTTCAACAGGTTGCCCTAATGCAGCCAATACTTTGCATGTCTTTTCCGATGGTAATATTTTAACACTGCCCTTCGACTGAATGTTCAAATTTGCCAACTCTAATCGGGCACCTTTTTTCAGGTCATGCCATGTCTGAAATATTTATTGGTTAAAATACTACATGCTTTATTGAAGTATTACTTCTTATGCGACTTCCAACAAGATTGCGTTAAAGGTTCATCACACAACATTAACCTACAGGGCAGAGAGCTAAGCTACTACTAACTTAGCTCCGACTGCTGTCAATTAGTAGACTACCAGCATTATGCAATCAAAAATAGTCAAAACTTACCGACATTAGATGCTCAATCGATTTCGGCGGACCTAATTTAGCAACATTACAGGCCAAATATTTCCACTTCGTGTTAAAATGATCACGATTCATAGGGCAGTCCAATTTTTGTCCCATTGCTAGGTCCTGATTATGCATCATGAAATCAATCAAATACTTCATTTGTCTTTTCGTACAACGCACTCTTCCTCTAAAATATAAAAATTAGGTTTAAAACAACTCGTTGCACAAACCATCGCTATTGCCTCGATTTAATAAAGTTATGTTTATACAAACTTCAACCCCTGCTGTAAAGGTTTGTAGGTTGAATTTCGGGAATTCCTTTCTTACGACGAGTCTCTATACCAGTACCAGTGGTTTAGGCTGTGCGTTGTCTATATGTCAGTCAGTCGGTAAGGACATCAACATCGACAAACTGATTTTATCAATCGAATTCTATCTACAACCACTATAGGACAGAACAGCCCCGACATATTTTATCGACCTAGCGTTTAACAAAGTTCCATGCTACCAACCTCGATAAAACCCGTCTTATCGAGAACTTACGTAAAATTTTATCTATCGATACATCCATGCCTGGGCACCAGTTTTGACATAGGTACATACGTTTTCAACAACCCTTTCATGACGATTGGATCTTCTGCTTCGTCAGCCACATGGTTATGTTCGATTAAGGCAGATAAGACGTCTCCAGTTAGATTCACATGCAGGTACGCTTTACAGCCGTTGCTATCTGATTTCGAACACCGGTACGAGATTCCGTCCATTTTGCTAGCACCATTATTTTTAGAACAATCATTTCTTTCAAACCGGTAATCTTGGTAGGTGAGAATTTGTGGAACATCCTGGTATGCGGTTTTTTCTGAAAGTTAAATATGATGGAATTATTGATTTAAGTGATCGAATATATTACCGACGTATCGCCAGGCTGGTTATGATCCTCTGAAAAAGAAACTGAATAACGGTTGAGTTAAAGCTGTAAAGACAGCTTGACAACCTAAGCGCACTGCCCACGACATAACAAGACTCAGAAAACAACGAGTTATTTCAAGTGATAGATTAAATAAAAAAAAAATGTTTTCAAAATATTACATTTATTTTAATCATGTTAACTTGAATTTTTAAAATTATTTTGATAAATCGGATGTACCTTAAAAGCGGTTATAGGAGTTAGATAATTACATTCAACCAAGGAAATTAATTAACAAGCATAAATAGGTGTAAAATAACTTTAAAGATGTTTTTCACGATATTTGGTTGTATTTGCTAAATACAACCAAAGAAACTTTTAAATTTTAAACTAAGCAATAGTCTTAAATTTATAATAAGTTACCTTAATATTTTTTTATTTACATGTCATAATTTATATTTACATAGTTAAAACTAAAAATGCAGACTGAAAATGACTCCTCAACATACAACTAAACAATGCGATTGATGTTCATACATACAATATTAATATTTACAACACACACTTTTTCTTTGTGAAATTGTTACATAGAAAAAGTGTGTGTTGTAACGTATTGAACAAAATATTCGCGTTCTTTATAACTATAACACTCACGGCGGCACGGAATGTGGTTTATTATCAAAATGAAACGCGAAATGATGATTTTTTTTTAACTTGAAAGTATTTATTTGAATAATTAGATTATTTTATTACAAATAATTAAAATACAAAAAAAAACAACCTCTAGGTTTAAATTTTTTTTTTTATGATAAAAGTTTACAATATTAAGCTAGGGGACTTAAAATGAATAGTGGGTATTTCTGCCTTCATACGATCATGCATGCTTTTTATGTTTTTTCATGTCTACGTGGGGTATTTCTTCCCAAACGGCTAACAGAGCGGTTTTTAATTGGTTGGTCTCAGGAGGGAGATGCGTCTTTTAAGCATGTTCCAGACATGCCCTATAGGATTCATGTCTGGGCTTCGTGCTGGCCACTCCAATGTGTGTGATTCCCAATTCCGCAAGGTACCTAATCTACGCAACGTGCTGTGTGAGGTCGGGTATTATCCTGCATGAGGAAGAATTCTGAGGAATGAGAGAATCTCTTCAACGTATCGCACTGCCGTTAGACGACCAATAACTACCGCCAACTCTGTACGTGCATCTGAACTGATCCCTCTTCAAACCATAACGGATCCACTATGAAAAGACGGTTTTTCTGGTGGTGATTGGCAAAAACCTCTCTCCCCGCCTTTCCATACTCGTTCGCGCTCATCTGACGACCGATATGGCGCGGCGGGCGAATATCCGCTACGCGATGGTGTCTGCGCAGTTCTAGACCTCGAGCTGGTCTTCGGGTACGCAGGTCCCGTTCCTTCATTTTACGGTCATCCCGTGGCGATGTACATCTAACACCGCCACTTCCTGGCCTCCTCGTATACAGGCCGATCTGGTCATACCTTTTTAAGGCATACCTAAGAGTTGTTCGCGGTTCATTCAATGATTCAGCAATCTCTCGCTGTGTTCGCCCTTTCGAAGTAACACAGCTTAAGCAACTTGAGCTGAAGTTAAAGGAATTGTGTTCCGATTCTGGAAGCAAAAAATGACTACAGATTAATTAAAAAATAAGGAACTAAATGTGGCATTGCATTTAACATGTACTTCGTTTCATTATCGCACAACACTGGAATTTTTATGCCATATTTACTCGGTTTGATTGGGCTGTATATTCTAAATGGACACTTTCTCTAAATCTAACCAGTAAATTCGCGCGCTGATTGAAGACATTTTTACCGCGTAGGCACCTCGGCGACGTATGTTATCTTTGTAGGGTTAAGTCAGACTCTACCACTAATAACTCGTACAATATAATCCAGATAGCTTTGTTAGTTTATTTTAGAAAATTAAGGAAAAGGACTATAGTTTAACAAAGAAACCCCTGGAGGATTTGAGGTACTTAGTTGGAGGGTGGTTGTGGTTTGTAACCGAGCGGGTGATTATGTCTTGCGTATTGACGTGTGCAAACGCGGAACAGCCACGGCTGAAGGCGTTGGAACACATAAAGCGGGAACCACCTTTGCGAATACGGCCATTTTTGCTGAAGGTATACCCTTTAATCAAAAGAAGTCTCGTGCCGTTCTCTAGCAAAATGTATTCAGCTGTAACAATAAAGTTTATGAAGGGTTATTCTAGATAAGTAAATTAAATTCTACTGCGTGATGCTTTTGAACGGTTCATTAAACAACTATACAAAATTAAGTCAGCTACATCAATTATAAAACATTTTATATTTAAAGCATATGGAGCTAATTCCTAAATTTTTATATACCTATTTGCGACGTGTACATATTTAGACGGTAAGTGAAAATGTTCACCCACGATTTTTATAACAAACTCATCATTAGAAACGTATGCATAGGCCTTACATCCTTTGCTTTTATAACAGGAACACACGTAACGGATACTATCGCGACCACCCTTCTTTATTTGTACAGAGGTTTTATTGTATATGAATTCACCGAACTTAAGCAACTTTGCGCCAGTGCTGGCAATCTTGATCCACTGAGCTGGAACGATTTTTATTATGTTTTAGCTATAAAATGTGACAAGTCAATAGAATAGAAAAAACTCTTATTTAACAAGCGTGCAGTTACTTTTATACAAACTTCAACCCTCACTGTACCTGTTTAGAGGAGTTGAATTACGATAATTCATTTTTTAGTACACCTCTACGAACTCTAGTCTCTACGAACAGTGGCTTGGCTGTGCATTATCTATTTGTCAGTCAGTCAGTCAGTCAGTCAAATAGTCAGCCAGACTTGTATCAGTCAGACTTGAAACAGTCAGTCAGTCAGTTAATTAATCAGTTAGGACAAAGATTCTTTTAATTGGTATAAATAAAGGCAATAAAACCCATGCCCAATATTTATCAGATGTGTGTAATATAACAAATAACATTTCTCAAACGTACAGATGTCCATCTCGCGTTTACTACGCGTGTACCCAATGATTTGTACAGTACACGCGTACCCAATGATTAAACAAATAAATGATAATGTAAAACAAGTTTAGTCGGTTTGAGTTACTGTGGAGCTTCGGTAACCAGTTCCACAGACAAGTTGTCGCTGCCGATAATGCCCCACAGCAGCCCAAAGCTTCACACGCGTGGTACGCACACAGCTAAACTATGATAGTCTATCAACTAACAAAAACTATGCTTATGATGAGGCTTAACACCTGTGCACCTCAGGTTGAGGGACCTGTGAGGCAATGCTTTGTCATAAGTGATTATTACCAGTGCAGCCATCAAAAAATATGTATTCCAAGATTCATTTAAATATTTTAAGCCGTAACAGAGATGAGTTATTTATAATAGACAGAAACACACACTCATGCATAAACTTTCCCATTAACAATGTTATGAATTAAGAATTTATTACGACAGAAATACGACAGCGATACGAAAATACCATTGTGAGACCGAAGAGCTAGAGGAAGGCTTAAGGTTAAATTTTAAAATGACATCCACTTGAGTTTATCACGTATTTCGCTAGCAAATGGTTGTGCAAGTTTCCATTTTTCATAATAACACCATCATCGGAAACATGCGCAAACGCCTTACATTTAGTTTTGTCATAAGACAAACAAACGTAGCGACGGCTAAAGCCACTGTTCGTTTTGACAATTCCTTTTTCACTGTAAGTGAATTTATCAATCATGAGTAGTTTTGCTCCTGTAGGCAGAGTTATAAAATGAGCTGAAATACGAAAAGAATTTCTTAGTAAATAATAACGCATATAACCTCATAAGACCTGAAAGGATTTTGAGTGGATAAGGTTACTAACCACCGTGAATTACTATCAAGAGTTTTTTTTTATCCATAGCATAAAAGTGTGGTGTGAAAATTTCAAAAGTATTTATTTAGAGTAAAATAGTCATTTACAAAAATAATATAGGGTAAACCATAGGCAAACCATAGTATTAGGTAGTAGGGTATCCTACTACGAAATACACAACGATACGAAAATACCATTGTGAGACCGAAGAGCTATAAGAAGGCTTAAGGTTAAATTTTAAAATGATATCCACTTGAGTTTATCATGTATTTCGCTGGCAAGTGGTTGTGCACGTTTCCAATTTTCATAATAAAACCATCATCGGAAACATGCGCAAGCGCCCTACATTTAGTTTTGTCATAAGACGAACAAACGTAGCGTCGGCCAAAACCACTGCTATTTTTGACAATTCCTCGTTTACTGTAAGTGTATTTATCAATCATGAGTAGTTTTGCTCCTGTAGGCAGAGTTATAAAATGAGCTGAAATACGAAATGCATTTCTTAGTAAATAATAACGCATATAACCTCATAAGGCCTGAAAGGAATTTGAGTGGGTAAGGCTACTAAGCACCGTGAATTACTCACAAGAGTTTTTTATATAGCATAAAAGTGTGGTGTGAAAATTTCAAAAATATTTATTTAGAGTAAAATATTTAAAGATACAAAAATAATATAGGGTATATACTATATCAAAATCAAATAAAAATATGTTTATTTGTAACTAAATGCGAACACAAAAGGCAAACCATACTGCTGTATCTAGGTACTATTGATAAAATATAACTTAATATGATTTTTTCACAAAGTGTCTGTCAAACATTTATTAGGTCTTTGTAAATATTAGGTTTTATAAAACTTTATTGCTTTAACCTGTTCTTCAATAGCGAGCTTCAAATTATGTGTATGTATTACAAAATTAATAATTGTTTGCCTTAATATCTTATTTTTATTTGAAATCAAACCTTCACATATACATCACGATTTATTTATTTAACTGAACAACACTTTATTCTCTAAACGTGTGTTGGAAAATGAACAAATTCTTATTTTTATTTAAATCAAACCTTCACATATCCATGAGGCGTCATTATATATTGAATTGGGTCGTGGTTGTGTTCATTACCGGTTTTTCTTATGAAACCGTCTAGCGACACGTGTGCGTACGCTTTACATTTCGTTCTGTAATTGCACGAACATAGATACCGAATGCCGTTGTAAGTTTTTTTGACAATACTTTGTTTTCTAAACGTGTATTCTCCAATCATGAGCAACGTCGCTCCGCCGCCGGATAAAGTGATGTAACGTGCTGAAATAGACTTTTATATATATTAAATTACAGTAATTATGATAACTCTTAAGTCTCTATTAACGTAAAGCGAGTAAATTTTGTATGAATTTTAGGTCAGTGACAGAGATATAGAGATGTGATCTGCTTGCCAGATTAGTAACTAGAGAATCAAATAAGTCGTTATGCTTTGTCATAAGTAATGGTATGGTAACTTAAAAATCAAACTTTAATATATCCATCCGGTGTCATTACATATTTATATGGCTCGTGGTTATGCTCGTTAGCAATTTTCATAATGAAACCGTCCTTCGAAACGTGTGCATACGCTATACATTTTGGTATATTACCGCGCGAACATATATATCGATATCCGTCGCCGGGTTTCTTGACAGCACCTTGTTTTTTAAACGTGTATTCTCCAATCATTAGCAACTTTGTTCCTCTGGATAAAGTGATGAAACTTGCTGAAAATTAATAAACACGTAGTTTTAAAGAAAACTACAATTAAATACTTGTTTCTTATTCATTTAAATATAACATCAATGGAAACTTATCATTGTCCTAATTATATTCGTACTATTATTATTAAAACCGGCCAAGTCGGACTCGCGCACGAAGGGTTCCGTACCATTATCTATCTATAGTAAAAACGGCAAAAAACCACGTTTGTTGTATGAGAACCCCTTAAATAATAATAATAATAATAATACTGGACAAACCACACAGCATCATCTAGCCCCAAGTCTAGTATTTGTTGTTATAGCGGCAACAGAAATACATCATCTGTGAAAATTTCAACTCTTCAACAATGCATCACGGTTCATGTGATACAGCCTGGTGACAGACGGACAGTCAGAGAGACAGACAGCCGAGTGTTAGTAATAGGGTGCCGTTTTACCGAACCCGTACGGAACCTTAATAACGAGGCATCCGTGTCTTAAGGCTAAAGGCTTCCTTCCATTATTTTGACAGGTCACAATCCTGGTATCCCAGCTGCCTGCTCAGGAAATATTCCAGTTCATCACACAAATGTTTTTTCTCTTCTTTCTATTTCTCTTCTTGGTGGGGATTGAACATAAAATCTACACGGCAGAAGGCACCAACTCAGGATTGCTATGACATGATTGTTTTTTACCAAAATGTGTTTAGTTACAACTTACTTTACAATAGAATATTTCATCAATAGCACGGTTACCAGGAATTACAAGGAGGTTAAAGCTTTACTTTAGAGGTTTTACAATTATTTGTTTTAAGTATTTACAATTTTATGTAAAATCATTTTATGTAAATCATTTAGCTGTCATCATATAACGAATAGGCGGATATAATTAAATATAACCGTTCGAAACGTGAGCTGCCTCACATTTCTTAACACTAACTTGTAACGTATTTTGAATTTAGTAAACACAGTTATTTAAGGAAATAATAATTAAAATATCGTTCAAAGTACCTTATTGGTTCTACTGAAACTACATTTATATGGTAACTTGCCCTCGATCGTGATAAGATGCGAGAATATATGAATAAAACCTTAAAACTTCGTGTAGCGTCCGTTAGATGTCATGATATATCGAGTGGGGGGATGATTATGTTTGCCGGCGGTTTTCATAATGAAATCATCCGTAGAAACATGAGCGTATGCCTTACAACTCTTGCTATCACGACTGGAACATACGTAGCGGTAGCCGTTCCGACCATAATTTTTAATAAATCCTTGTTTGTAGAATGTAAATGTACCGATTATAAGTAATTTCGCTCCATTGAGTAGAGTTATGTATTCAGCTGCAAAATAAAAAAGGTAGAAATATTACCTGGGGGCTGATCACGTATCTTCTGTTAGCATCAAAATCCAGTCGCATGTGTCAAATATGACAGATTTGCTATAGAAAATCTGTCATATTTGACACATGAATTTGAATGCTAACAGAATAACATGATCAGGGCAGTGCGGCGACCGCTAGGTCAACGCACCGGTCAGATGATCGCAATTTCCTTTATATTGCTGTTTTTGGTGTCTTGTCGTATTTACGCATTTTTAAATAGGATAATTAGGTCCTCATATTTATTTTAAATATTTGTGAACATTTTTACATAACATCATCTAACCCATCATCATCTAACTAAGCATAGCTTGTACTATAGTAACCCGATATCTGATAGAATATACTTTTTTGTAAATACATAGAATACAATATAACAAATACACTTTGTTTTCTTTTGGTTAGAAAACCAGATATGTAAATACGAGTTAGTTGCAAGGCCTACATGCAGATACTTGTTAGCTGTTTAAACTTTTTTATATATGACTTAGTGACGGAACAAGCACATGGCTCACTAGATGTTCGTGGTTACTATCACCCGTACGTAATAAGGCATTACCTCGCAAGTCACGTTCGATAGGAACGCGCGCTGTGCTGCAGCCCGCTCATGCATATGTTGAGCCTCATGTGCCTGTAACTTCGCTGGCACCCATGCCCTTCAAACCGGAACACAGCAAATTGACTTGCGGTAGAAATAGACATAGTGGGGTGGTAGTACTTCCTCGGATAATATATTTTATATAATTATCATTAGCTATCATCCCTAAAACAATCTGGTCACATCGTGTGATATTTCTGGCTGTGTGGACAAGACAAGAAATAAACCTTTATTTTATTTCAAGTTATAATATATTATAGCAAAAGAGAAGTGTTTTAAATAATTTATCAATAAAATTACATTTAACTCTTTATATCTGACGTGCCTCAAGTGCAGAATCAAACGGATAATTATATTATATTATGTATACCTACCTAAATAAGTAAATTATGTATTTTCTTCATATTTTAGATACAAGTTTTGAAAACAACATAAATTCATTTTAAACCTATGATAACTACGTATACCATAAATCTATGTATAATTAACGTATTAATTTAAGTGGATTTGTGTTAGATAAATTGTATACTAATGTTCACTTGTATAGCAAGGTAAACAATAATGAGTTCTACACGCAGGGCATAAAGTAGTTACTTTTTTGACGTTTTTCTGGGCGTATTTGGTGCCGAATTGTCTTACATTAGCGACGTAGCAACTGTGGCATCTGCATCTTCGGCGTCGACCATTCTTCATCTTCTCTGATGGTATAAGAGCATGCTGCTCTAAGAGGTCTAAAATCAAATTCAGTTATTAAGGACCACTCTAGGATACTCTAACATGTAAAACTTCACTTTGAATTAAATTATAAATAAATATTTCAATAGTAATTACAAATAAGAGTGAAACAAGGTTATAAATAAAAAGAATGATATATAATAAATACAGTTTTTATGATTAGTTGTGAAACTCATGAACTATGTGAAAAGCGAAATACAAGAAAGTCTTAGTATCTAGCTTATAAACCTAGATAAGCTATAAAAATGATTTTTGGACATCGTTCGTTCTTCATCTATCTTCTCCCATATTTGGTGCGGTTTGTTGGCACATAGGCAGATAGGCGATAGGCAGATAGGCGGCAATGTCGGCAGTTTAGTTCGCTGCTACTCAGCGTCTGGTGCGTTCCTTACGACATAGAGGTGGAGGAGTCCTATTCTAAGCTCTGGCTTAGAATAGGACCTCCATGGATAATGCATAAACAAACTAAAAATCATTTAATCTGATTCTGTATTTAATTTGCCAATCTTTTTTCGAGTCTGCAAGCAATCATTTTCTAAACCACACGTTCTATTCAATTCTTCAAAAGCAGAATTTATAGTTTTATCGGATATATCTAATGTGTCAACTAGGAATTTTCTACAAACGCGAACTTTATGGCCGTTTATTGTGAAATGAAAAGATTGTCTTTCCATATTCTTAGGACACTGAAACTTAGTTGGGATAATGGTACTACATGATCTGATGTATGCATGTTGCTGATCTATGCTATCTAACTTCCAGTAATTATCAAAGAGTTCTTTTCGTTTCTCTTCTATAATACGTTCCGGGCATTGTAAATTACATCGCTGGGAAGCCTTTTCCATGTTTCGTTTTTTCTTTAGTTTCAGTAGTTTGCGGCGTTCTCTTCTAAATGTGTTTATTGACTGAGTGCTATCACTTGACGACTCTAAATGTATAGTGGTTGAATACCTTGACATATATTTAGCATACCCGATATTTACACCAGAGAAGTCAATATTTTTTTTGAAGGGTTGTTTTACACCTGTGAACCAAACAATTGTTCTATATTGGACGACATATCTTATTCAGATATTTTCTTACCCTTAATTTGCGTTTTAGTAGGATGTGGCAGACGTAATCAGACAAAAAAACAGAAAAGCGATACACAATATTGATATTACCATTTTTCATTTGATTTTACATATATAAGCATTATAATCGGTAACATTAATATGAGGTTACATTACTATTAGGCAACGCACAGCCTACACCGTTGGTTGTAGAGACTTAAAGTATTTAGGGTATATTAGTTTTGGTGCGTAGAAGTGTCTAAGAAAGGAATTCCCGAAATTCTCCCCTAAATGGGGGAAGCGGAGGTTGATGTTTGTATGAAAATAATTTCATGCAGACGATATCTAGTAGTCTATGTAGTCATTTTATGTAGTATTCAATAAAGTTACATGTCTATTTCTTTTTTTTTGTCTTTCCTCTCATGTCTGCTTCTACAAAACCTGTGCTATCAGTCTTTCGCAAAACGGTTCTTATTACTTTTAGGGATATATCTAAAGTGCCAGTAAAGAAAGCACGACAAACACGATATTTACGATTATCAACAGTAAAATAAAATGCATGCCTTAGTTGTTTTTTGCGATCTGAATTGCTATATTTAGATTTTATTTGTACCAAACATGATCTGATGTATGCACGTTGTAGGTCTATGTTGCCGAGTTTCCAGTAATTATTAAAGAGTTCTGTTCGATTATCTTCGCTTAACAGTTCGGCGCATTTAAATTGACAATTAGTGCAAGCCATTTTGACGCATCGACCGGGAACTTCTTTTTTAGACCGTAACCTAATATAAGCTAAGCCTCGGTTCCTTAGCATTTTTGCTACGTTTAGTTTCTTCGGCGGATTGATATTTTGACTTCCAGATTTTTTAGTTCTTTTATTACTAGATATACCAGCATGTTTTTTAGCACATTTCTTCGCAGGATTACAAATCGAAACGATTGTTTTATCTTCTAAGAACTCGATATTTTCACTCAAAGATTCATAATACATTGCTTGCATTTTTCTAGTTTTACCTGTAAATTTGAATAATAATTATCAATGAATTAAATCGATCACCTTCAATAACTATAGTTTTTTATTGTGGAAATAGTTATAAAGGCAATGGTAACCACGTAACATCAGGTCCATCGGCTTGTTCAATCAAAAACGCGAATATAAAAATAAAATTCAATGCTGTTTCTAAAATTGCAGACCATAATTAAGACTTCAAAAAATAATTAAAAGGAATCATTTATTAATATTATAATACAAAAAATATAACAATTCTAAACTTTTTTTTTTTTATTTTATATGATACTAGAATTTAAGTCTTATTTTTATTATGTATGTACGTACAGTCGCGCGGCGCGCCTTTGAGCAGCTTGTGCGAATCTAGTTGCAGTGATAATGGAATTACATTTCCATCATTATCATCAACCTACATTAGTCCACGACTGGACATACTGTGAAGATTTCTTCAATAAATAATTCTGACTAATCTTTAACAATAATATATTGGTAATATAGAATCTATAAGTAGAAATAACAATAAATCGTTTCTAAAAATAGCAGATAATTTTTTTTACTATATAAATAAATAAGGTTTAATCTAATAAATGTTAGCTTCATGCCATGGAATATAACAATTACGTTTTGAGTTAAAGCACAACTTTTTGTTACATTGTTTGCATTCGACGCGACTATAGCGAATCTTGCACAAACGACAGCGCCCTTTTGAATTCGTCCATGTGGGAAAATGTCGCACGTAATCTGTCAAACATTAATGACCCATTGTAGTACCAGTACCAAAGAATGGGTAAAACTTCATAGCTATACTTACACACAGTCAGAGCCGACACAGCTTAGTTTGTAGGTGCTGCGGTGTCCTACACTACGTTTACCTAAACGTAGTCTCTTTAAAAGCATTCGTTTGCTCCAACGATTGCCAGCCCGGCTAAGATGTGCAACGCGACAAAATTTTATCTACACGTTTTACTTGTGCAAAATAGAGATATCTCTTTATATCTTCCTGCGCTAATATGGTAGTGCCCAAAAATTATATCGTTCTGTCAAACGCAGACTTCATGCTAATGTTTAGCTTATTTTTGGGTATTTTATCTATAATTTTTAAAATGTCAATCAATAAAAAAAATATCTCGTGTCAAGCGCGACATATCTCACGTTGCACATCTTGGCCCGGCAGCTCTACAATAGACCCTACTAGACTAATAATGCCAGTCCGCAGGATTACTCTGTCTCACAAAGCCAGTTATATCATGGCCAAGCATTAAAAGAGCTCGCTGAACCATTATTTAAAAAAATCTTTATTTGTGTCTTTTCATCATTAAAAGGGTAGAAGTTCCTCGTCGATTTTTTACATAGGGGTACTTAAATCTATTTCGTAGTGTAGATCTAGAAACATTATACGATATCGATGCTTGGCGCGCGCTCATTCCTTTTTTTATTGCACCCAATGCTTTCTGTAATTGCTGGTGGGAATATTTATTTGTTCCACGTTGTGTTTTTCTTGACAATTTTTTTTTACCACGGTTTTTTATATTCTCCCAAAAATTATTTTCCTCAAATTATTTTTGGGATAATATAAAAATCTTTGTGATTTCCTTAAGTGCAGGTAAGCACTATAAAAACAAATAAACTATTTTTTTTCAGTTATTACTTCATCAAGTTCTAAAATACAACAAAGCATATGTCCAGAAAATCTGTTGCAAAGCTATTCTTAGTCACGTTAAATACCTCTATCGTGGCTAATTTGTTAATATTTTCCGTCAGGTTATTTTAGTTACTTATTAGTAAGGTAATTGCGTGGTAGTTGTACGAAACTTACTATGACTTCTCTCGTCAAACAAGCACAAAACAATAAACATAGAGTTTGAAGGTAGAGCTCGATACGAAGTTTATATTATACCCCCTATCTCTTATATTAAATTTTGATATATAATCCGTTCCCTGTAGCTATGTAGCGAACTGGTTCGTGGTTATGTTTATTATTACATTTTACAATAATGTCAGAAGTAGAGACCTGTGCAAATGCTTTACACCCTTTACTATTGCTGGAGCATTTGTATCGAAAACCCCCTTCCTTGTTCCGTGTGTGTTTACTAAACGTGTGTCCGTTCATTACGAGTAGAGTGGCACCGCGTAACAACTTGATGTAATGTGCTGAAATTATTTAATTTACAGTGTAAAATTAATCATTCATAGCTCTTCATGATATAGAATGCCAAAAGAATTAAGTCTGGGTCTACGCACAACGATGAAAGACACAGCACAGGAATTTGAAGATTTTTAATATATTGTTTTATTTATCAGTTATTGATTTTTAAAAGTATGGTAACGATTTCCAAAAAACGACTTGGCGGCCAAGAGGTAAGCCAGCCTCCATATTTACATCGTTCAACCCATCGATAACTTATTTTCAAGAAACCTCAATAAAATATACATCAACAAATTTTACCGCCGCCCATCGGTGAGCGAGTGCGTTGCTGCATTTTAGTTTAAAAGGCGTGAGCCGGTGAATTTATAGGAACATGAGGCTTAACAGCTGTATGCCTCAGGTTACTGGACGCAGGCTATGCATCGTAGGGTACGTTCCCAACGCGCGTGACTTGTTTTGTTATAGTGGTGATAGTAACCACTGGACATCAGAAGGGTCATCAGTTTGTTCCAACAACAAGTGATATTAAACAAAGCGATGATTAGAATTCAGTAACTTTATTGCCTTATTATGTAGACAATGTTAAACCTAACATTATTCTTACGACCGATGTGGCGCGGCGAGTGAATGTTTGCCTGCGACGCAGAGGTTGCGGGTTCGATTCCCGCCTCGGGATACATGTTTGTACGATCTGCAAATATTTATTCCGGGTGTTCTGGGTGTTTTCTATGTATAATAAAAAATATTTATGTATGTAATGCATTATATTAAGTATATCAGTCACCTAGTACCCATAACACAAGCATTGCTTAGCTTGGGGCTAGATGGTGCTGTGTGGATTGTCCAGCATTAGTATAGTAGTAGTAGTAGTATTGTCAGTATAATAGAGTCAAAAAGACCACGTGAACTATCTGTACAAATAAAAAAATATCTTTAAAACAAAAACACAACACACAATAATCACGCGAACGAATACCCAAGCAAACACACTTAGTACAACAAACAGGTGTTGAAATGTGGTGGAGAATTTGTCCAAGATTTTATTTTTATGCCAATATCTGAGAAATCTTTCGGATAACTTTCGTCGAGACTTGCCATCTCATTTCTTTTAGAGATAATCAAATTTTAACATACGATCCATTCGCTATCTGTACATACTGAGTTGGTTCATGATTATGTACATTTTTACATTTTACTATAATACCAGAAGCAGACACCTGTGCGAACGCCTTACACCCTCTACCATAGCTGGAACATCTGTATCGTTGTAATGCCCCTTCTTTATTTGGTACAACATGCTTGCTAAACGTGTGACTGTCTATCACGAGTAGAGTGGTACCACGTGCTAACTGGATGTAATGTGCTGAAATTGTACAACTTTCAGTAACAATTATACATATTTTAAGGAGCCCCGTATTGTTCCGGCATAGGAGAAGAGGAAGCCGAAACAATAGAGGTCTACACAGAAATCGCGTTAGTGATAGTTCTAAGTGCTAATGATAATTAGTCTGATGTTGACACTTTTAAAATAAAAAATATTACTGGTCTATTTAATTTTATGCTACATTTTTATTGCAAGTGAGGAGTGTTAGATATGGATGTGGAAGGTTATAAAAGCAGAGGAAGACCAAAGAAAAGTTGGATGGATTGCGCGAAAGATGATATGCGTATGAAAGGAGTGAACATTGAGATGACGACTGATAGAAGGGAGTGGAATAAAAACCTGTTGTGTCGACCCCACTTAGTGATAAGGGCAGGAAAATGATGATGATCTTATTGCAAGTCACTTTGATAAAAGTTTTGCTAAAGGACTGTTTTTGCCTGTTTTTCTAGGTTGGTTCCGTGGAACTGGCACTGGCAGAAGAGTGTTAAGTATGTAATGGAAATAAAAAAAGGTTGAAGAAAACCTAAGCAAAGATGGATGGATTGAGTGAAAGATGTTATGTTTAAGAATGAAGCGAGTACTGAAGTGTCAGATAATCAGGGCGAACGGAAAATGTGACCATGTTGTGCCGTAGAGCCATAAGGGTATGAAGATAATGTTAATAGCTGAGAAATCTAGTTAAGGAGGTGGTATCCGCCAACGAGAGGTTTTCTCCGTGTTATTTCTCTTTGATGAGTGAGTATAAATGTCCAAAAAAAATATATATTGCTTATTAAAGACTATATTTTAATTTGAACAATTGAAATAATTCTAACTATATTATTACTATATGAAAAAAATATCCAAAGTGAAGCAATTTTTATTTTAAATTTGGTTATTTCTTCTAAACGGTATTGATTTTTAGTATTTTTTACTATTTGTCAAAGTATTTATCACAAAGTGAACAATTGGCAGTTCGAACTAATAATTCATTAGGCTACAAATAATTATTTCTTGAATGCGATATGAAATGGAATGCGCGCGGGTCCCTGTGCGGGCGACGGACGGCATTGCAACTCAGTATGGACAGACTCCTCAAGGTCGTTGGCGAGTACCACCGCCTTAAGCTTAGTTAAGCTTTGTATTACTTTGCATTTTTTTATGTAAGATTTCCTACTTGACAGGCAGATGACCTACCTAATCTTGAGTGGTTAGGAACGTGCCTTACGATGCCATGTCCTGCGTCCATCGATCAGAAGTATACACGTGTCTGTCATGCGCCTGTAATTTTATCAACACCTCACCATTCAAACCGAAACATATCAAGGTGCTTGGCAGCATAAATAGGCATATTGATAGCGTTTTGTCACATTTGCTATGCTTTTTAAAGGAATTAAATTTTCAAATAGAAGCCTTTCGATGTTTGCAAATAGCGTGCACACTCGTGGTGGTTTATGCTTTTTAAATGTTTGACCATTCATAAGAATAGTAGTACTGCATAGTAACTTGATGAAATGTAATGGGTAAATTTGTTTTTATCGCCAGCAGTATATTATGGCACTAGAAGCGGAACTAAGAGAAATACTATAACTTTTTTAATATTTTTTTATTTGTACAAGTCATATTTTCAATAGCATTAACAGAATAATGTAAATGGATATAAATCTGTAGCGAAGAGCGAAGCGAAACCCATAGCGGAAACTGTTTTTGTATGCTTGGTAAACGTATATTACCTAATTTATAGATAAAGATGTGCAGAAATTATGGCACTTGTCATCAATATAAATATGTACAGTCAGCTGCACTAGAATGTATACAATTCGTAACTTACTGAATGGTTTTACAGCGTTAAAATTATTATTTACAAGACAAAAACTCCGGACTACAGGAAAAAAAAAGTGAATTTCTCAGCTGATTTAACGATTTTTTAGTTTTTACTGTGTAAGAGTTTTTTATAAGGGTTTGATACCGTTTTGAAAGTTACGAATTGTATACATTCTAGTACAGCTGACTGTACATAACAAGCTGTTATTCCAAGCTGATGGATCTATTCACGTTACTCGTAGATCCGAGTAACGACCATCATCATCATCAACCTGTAGAAGTACAATGCTGAACATAGACCTCTCCCCCATACTTTTCTAGGCTCAAAATCGTCCTTTCTATCCATCGACTTCCAGCGATCCTAACAAGGTCGCCAGCCCTTCGATGATACCGAGAGTAAAACAAGTGACTTTTAACAAAACACTTATTTAAAATATAACTTTTGTTCTATTGTAAGTATAACATAATCTAATGTTTAAACACAATTATTTAAATGAAAAGAATTAAATTTTTAAACTTACAAAACGTAAAAATATTTGTTACAAGGCTAAAGTTTTGCTAAAGAGCTTTCCTAGAATCATTTTTCGCCTTGCATATCTTTTTATTTACTTTTTTTCCAAGGGACGGGTCATCGTGCGGTCCAACTTTGACATGAAGCCCGTTGCCTAATTTTACATAGCGTACTTTATCATGGTCATGTACATTGTTACATTTTAGTACAGCGCCAGCATCAGAGACCTGTGCAGCCGCTTTACAACCCCTACCAACGCTGCACCTATAGCGAAACCCGTTCTTGTTCGGTACATGCTTGCTAAACGTGTATCCGTCTATATGGAGTAGAGTGACACCATGAGATAGCTTGATGTAAGATGCTGAAATTATGGAATACGGTCAGCATGATTTTACTTGTAATCAGTATAAATATCCCGGCATTTTTTTTAGTACAATTCGCTGGTGGAACTAGCATATGGTCCAAGTTAAGTGGTAACCATCACCTATAACAAAGCATTGCCTTGTAGGTCACGTACGTTAGGCAAGTGCCCTATAATGCAATACTCTGCATCCACCAACCTAAGACACCCACACCTATCAAACTGCAACACAGCAATGCGAGTATTACTGCTTGGCGGCAGAAATAAGTACGAAAAAATTACTCTTGTTATAATTTAATTAAATCTAGTGTTATGACAATGTACTAAACCTTATTTTTATGAAATAGTTTTATTAAAAAGATGAAGATGGGTAGAAATCTCTTCAATCATACAGTGGTGGACGTTACGTACAAATGTTGGAGCTTAACAAAGCCCACTGCTAGACAAAAACCACCTTTACGATCTCCATAATATTTCCTGCTATTTTTATCATTGACGGTCCAGCTTGTGGTCGCCATTTAAGAACTCTTATTACCCAAGGGTTGTCGGTATTCTTCTAGGTCCATTAGGTCGTTAGGTCGTTAAACAGGTCGTTACTGTTTGATATAGTCTGTCCGTTACATCCAGTTACCAATTTCAACAACTTCCCTTTTAGTCTACTCGTATTTCTCCTTTTGCCTAATTCCTTTTTAGTCAAATCACTCTAATGTCTACTAGGCCTAACGGTAACTAGACCCAACAGGTACGCTAAAAAAGGAATATACCAATAACAAACATAAATCGCGTTAAGTTATTTCATTATATTCAATTCACAAAGAGTATAAATATCTCAATTTTATGCAAAAAACAATCACTAATAATAAGAGATCTGAAAACAAGGTAAGCAGTTATAACATCACATAAATATAACTGGCCATATAACTAAAAATTTCCACATCACTTACGTAAAACAATCAATTAGTCATATTTTTAAACAATATAAGTAAGTAACGCACATACAATAACACATATCATATAACTAAAAATATCACAGATTAATAAAACGTAACGTAAACTTCTTGGAATTATAAATATAAAAGCCTACTTAACATTTCGTCTGCTTCATTCCAGACACTAGAAAAAAGATTATAAATATAAAACACCATCTAGCCTAAAACCCCCTAAACTGAGCAAAACATGCACAATGAAAATCAAACATCTTAAACTTATTATTTTTGTACATATTTTTACTAAACATATTCTCATCACTTAAGGTTAAACAAGTCGGTACGTTGTCCATACAAACGTTGTAAGTGTTTAATGTCTACTATTTATTAACGTGCGTCCGAAGTTAAGTTTGATACTGAATTATCTTGCCGTTATCTAGGTACGTTACCCTATATGCTACAGTAAAATCAGATTACCTTGAAAGTTACAAGCGTTACAAGATTAAATCTTTCGACGCTTGTAACTTTCAAGGTAATCTGATTTTACCGTAGCATATAGGGTAACGTACCTAGATAACGGCAAGATAATTCAGTATCAAACTTAACTTCGGACGCACGTTAATAAATAGTAGACATTAAACACTTACAGCGTTTGTATGGACAACGTACCGACTAGTTTAACCTTAAGTATGTCTTTGGAAACATTGAACAAGAGCTACTACCAACTTAGCTGTAAGGCCTATCAAATTGTGTTTGAAAACTCGACAACCGAGATGTTAATGAACACAGTTTTCACAGCCTGACTTGACTAAAAACTTGTGTCTCCAAGCATTTGACGATGCCAAAACCTGTCGATCGAAAGACGTATAGGTGCCATAGAGAGAATAGTATCTATCTAATTTATTAGACTAGACGTCAGTTAAGAGGCACCCACAACGATTGTTTCCGTTACGTATTAGGCTTTATTTATTTATTTATTAAAAAATAAACACAATTTGGGCTTACAGCATTAACCAAAGCGCCCAAAAAGTTATAGTTATAGATATTGGCATGCAATACTCAAAAGTAAAATATTATGCGATATGTGTAATACATTACAATGCTCTTGTGTAATACAGTGCGTGGTTCATTGAACTGTATAGTGAGTGAGCAATATATCAAAATATGCTCTTAGATAGTTATAATAAAATCTCGTCGTGTGTGAAACTCTTAAGGCATGGGTAGACAAACGACTCATAAGTTACTCTAAACGAGTAACGCCGCGTATTTGTATACGTAAATCTACTAACAAAGCCGAAGTCTTTTTTCAATTAAATCATAAGGAACACTTTGAATCGCCTTATAAACTATAGTCGAATTTAAGCCATCGATGCGACAAGCCATATTTTTTAACAGTGAATATCTAACTATTAGGTAACTTACAACAATTGCACAGACAAAGATTAAACAAATAGGTACTGTAAGTTGATTTCTTTACGTACCACTGTTGTTTCCGCAAGCAAAAGCAAAGCCCTCATTCGTACGGTGCTAAATTCAGCCGGTGACTTTACCATACTTATTAAAAACTAGCTGACCCGTGCCCACTTCGTTGGGCGGTAAACATTTTTACTTACAAGTCTTAACTAAGTAGTACTCGATGTTGCCAACAGATGGCGTTAATACGGCATAAAATAGCGGTCGTTTGCAGTATCGCCCGCGTGGCAGTTTTTTCCCGTTCCCGTTATTTTTTCGGGATAAAAAGTAGCCTAAGTTACTCCTTGTTACATCAGCTATCTGCCAGTGAAAGTCCCGTCGAAATCGGTCCAGCCGTTCCAGAGATTACCCGAAACAAATGGACTGACAGACAAACAAAAATTTAAAAAAATGCTATTTTGGAATATGTATCGCATATACATTCATATGCATGTAGTAAAAAGCGGTTATTTTAATATTACAAACAGACACTTCAATTTTATTTATTTGTATAGATTAGACACGCGCAGTTTTTTAATATTATTATGAGTATATCAAGCTGTGGTGTTCCCGGATAGAACCTCCCATGGATGTAGACCAAGGGCTACATAACGCCGACACTGCGACCACCAATCCGTCTGCTAAGCGTGGTGACAAGTATGGGGAAGGCATACCCTTCCCCATATTTGGGCGGTTTTGCCGCCTAAATATGCCCAATGCTTGACACAGATCAAGTAGCGAGAATATTAAGGCTGATTAAGAAGTGGGTACATCACCCTTGCAATACCTAGTTAATAAACCTAAATACGTATAGCTGTAATTTGACTAGTTTAAATATATTAGACTAGATTAAATATATTTGACTAGAATTGGCTAGATTTAGAATTGTTTATCAGTGCTTGAATTACGTTTTTGTGTGAGACTATTATTACATAATTACCTACAATTACTTATCTACACGTACCTAGGTACTTATAAAATTTAAACAATTATTTTGAGATCATTTTTAGTACTAACATTAATAACAAAGTTAGAAATATAAGCTCAAAAATTAAATTGTCATAGAATTCAATATTGGAATAATATAATAAACATTATACATATTGTGGAAGTTTGACATAGCGTCATCTTGCCCAAATTAAGCAAAGCTAGTACTATGGGAAGTAGAATCCTGGTACATGGATAAGATGTCATAGAAATAACATTATTCGTTGTCAACGAACAATGGGTAAGTTTGAAAATGTATATATACAGTAAACAAACTTTAAAAAACGTATCTTCTTAAACGTTGCTTAAATTTAAAAGTAGTAGTATTCCATACGTGACAGCTTGCAAGCCCATATAATACTAACAGGTTTCCTCACGATGTTTTCATGAAAATTGCTTAAAATTAGCCCAGTCTTAGTTTGTTATTCTATTATTGCACATTGGTTGGTTTACAGTATGACATAAAGTAAAGACTTTTTAACATTAACCTTATTACAAAATGCAGTCTGAAAATTATCTGTATTACAATAGTTTCGGTATTGGAATTTGGTAGTGGAATGATAACAAATATTATGATAACTTTACCATGTGGTACTGAGAGCGATATGCCAAATATGCTCTTATTCATCGTGTGTGCCTTAATTGGTTGCATACAAAATTTTTCCACCAAGCGAAATATATGTGCAGTGTAGTTACACATTTAGTTTTAACACTAGACGTTCTTCTTTGCGGGTATGATAAACGCGCTGTGAGTATGCTCCATATTGCTCCTCACGATTGTCATATCATCAGCTAAGTGAAGGTAAGCCTTGCATTTGTGCCACCGGTTCTTGGTGCAGCCCCAACGGAAGCCGTGGCGACTCTTGCTTTGTTTGTAGTAAGTGAAGTTGTGGTATATCAACCTTTCTTTGCCACGCGTGGTCATGAATATATTTACTGAAATATAGATATGTTAGTGTTTAACTTAACTAAATTTATAAATGCAGCTACATTATTAGTATATTTTATTATTAAGTTATAAATAAAAATTATATATAATAATATATACATACATAAAAATATAGGCAGATATTTTCTACAGCAAAACAAAAAAAAGAATCTGGCCTAGACAGCAAAGATTGCTTCTAGGTGGTTCTCAGATTTCGTGCAAATTTGAAAAAAATACGAGATTATTTTTCTTATGCCAATGATAAACTTAAGAAATAAATAAGATTACAATAGACTTAAAATTTACAACGTTATAGAATGGGTCACCTGTTATAACAAAGCATTACCTCGCAAATAACGAAAGTTAGTTTAGGTTTAGAAGCTTAAAACTCAACGAGAACAAATATTTAGAAAAAAAATATTATCTTAGACATCAACATTTAAGTATATTTTTTACAAAGAAAATTACAACGAATACTACTAGGTAAGTACAAACTAAACATAAAACAGTTAAAGTATCTACGATTTCCGCGTTTCGTATGTTTCTTTCACCAGCCATCAGTATTTTAGAGAAAGGAATTTATCTACCAAATACATACATCATAATATTATTATGACTGGTTAACATTTTTTTACATTTATATAATAATAATAATAATAACGCTGGACAATCCACACAGCATCATCTAGCCCCAAGCTAATCAGAGCTTGTGTTATGGGTACTAGATGACTGATATACTTAATACAATACATTACATACATAGATATTTTTATTATACATAGAAAACACCCAGAACACCCGGAATAAATATTTGCAGATCGTACAAACATTTATCCCAAGGCGGGAATCGAACCCGCAACCTCCGCGTCGCAGGCGGACATTCGCCCGCCGCGCCACATCGGTCGTCGAAGTTACGACCATATCCAAGCGATATGGTCGTAAGTGCCACTGCGAGCAGATATTATTTTGAACTATATTTCAATGTCATTACGTTTGTAATTTAAAGGTCGAGGTTCCTGCCTTTTAGTCGCTTTTTAACAATGAAAAAACTACAGTCTAAGATATCTACCGCATATCGGCGATTGTATGTATTTCGTACGCAGATGCTCGTGTGTACAACTACTTCGAATTATATGAGAAAGGTCTATCGAGGTCACTACATAAGAATTACAGTAACTTCTAGTACAATTCCATCGTACTCCTTTAGAATTCGTACGTTTCTTGTAAAACGGAAATTCGTTGAGCATCAGAATCTGTTTACCATCTACTAGGCTGATTATATTCACTCCTAGAATAAAAACCATCAGGATGAGGTTAGCCAAACCTAACTCAATTTTGTCATGACATACAAATAACAGAATGAAATACGTATAACCAGCAAAGGAACAAATATTTTGATGAAATAACCGGAACGCATACGGTTTTTTTTTTATTGTCAGAAACACAAGTCGATATTTTTGTGGTTTCTGTTATGCGAGCCAGTTTCGTGCGTATTCATAAGGTATCACAGAACATAAAGTATCTTCCAGCATTACAAGAGTTTATATATTTACTTATTTGGTATCCTACCTAGCATTAAGGAGATAGATATTACTCTTTAAGTTACTTGAACTTTATTACATATAATAATAATAATGCTGGACAATCCACACAGCATCATTTAGACCCCAACTAAGCAGAGCTTGTGTTATGGGTACTAGATGACTGATATACTTAATACAATACTATATTACATACATAGATATTTTTTATTATACATAGATATTACCCAGAACACCTGGAATAAATATTTGAAGATCGTACAAACATTTATCCTAAGGCGGGAATCGAACCCGCAACCTCCTGCGTCGCAGGCGGACATTCGCCCACCGCGCCACATCGGTCGTCATTATAATTTAGGTGATTGCATTTTTTGGGTCAAGTAACGCATTAACATTTAATTGTATCTTTGCGTTTACTGAGTAGTAACTCAGTTGAATTGTAAATAGACCGAACACAATTTATAAAAGATACTCAAAGCAAGAAACATATACACAAACAATAATATATTGTTGGGTACACCAATGCAGTAGTAGGCACCTATAGCCAACCAGCACACAATGGTTTTCCAAACGATGCGACGCAGCAAGGCTTTTGTAAAACCTGAAATCGCAAAAATGCAGGAGTAAAAGATGCGAGGCGGGAAGAGCCTAAGGCTGAATTTGTAATTGACTATGCATTGTAACAACCTTGTTTACTTGTTAATAGATATAATAAATAAATAAATATTTGTCAACTTTTCACACAACGCCCTCTAGTCTCAAATTAAGCAAAGCTTGTACTAAAGGAACCAGTTAACATAAAGAATACTATGTAGTGCTTTTATTAAAAAGGAGATGTTTATATTTTAATAATTTCTTTTATTGCTTGACCATTCTAATTACTTCAGTACAAACTGTTATTTTGCAAACTCCCTACAAGCATTTCTACATTTACTTGTAGCATTAAATATTATATTTGCATTATTATGTCTAAACATTGCAGGGACATTGAAAACAAATATAAAAAATCCACATCATTATTTATTATTACCTAAAATAACATTATTATTGAGTTGATGACTCGGATTACAATCACAATGTCTTAAAAAACATATTCGTAAAAAAATAATTAATTATGTATACAAATTATAAGGATCTTTGTCCTGACTGACTGACATTTAGACAACGTACAACCTAAATCACTGGTTATAAAGACTTGAAATTTCAAGGGAAAGTTGTATTGCAAGAAAGTGAAGTTTATACGAAAATAACATCACACGAAGTCGCACGCGTTTTGCTAGTAACTTTTATAATATGATGCTGTGACTCCATTAATTGTACCTGTCAGTTTTCAACCAAAACCTTTGTTTGTTTTTCTAATTACATCGGAATAAACTAAATCGTGGGTCAACAGTTCTTTAAAGTCTATCACGGTTGATGTTTACTGTGTTATTTTGTAACAATTCTTAAGAAACCAATAAAAGATTTTGCAGTAATGCTTCATTGAGTAAAAAATAATTGGTACACACCTATAATAAGTTTAGTTTAGCTTGAAAAACGTTAGGCTAACGACGTTAGTAATTTTCATGCACGGTAGACACTCTTTTAATCACCTATGATGTCTAAAAAGCTTATTAAAGGCACACCCAAACATCACACTATTTTAGTTATCATTTATGACTAATTCTTTATTTTACTTAACCCTTAAACCATAGCAACAACTTGCTATGAGATTCTGAGTCCAGAGATTGAGCAGGAGCCTTATGCTCGGAAACGTTCGACAAATGTCATCAGCAGAGATGTTGACGTTAATAACTAAGAAAATCATCGGCCTGTCATGTTATACCATCGGAACGTATCTGTCTTCGTCAAAGATGTAACGCCATCTCTCTAAATGCCACTGTTTACTGTACTGAGGTCCGGGCAGGCTAGAAAACACATACGATTGCCTAGGAGTTAGGAGAAGCTGGGTCATTTTCATTAGAAACCCATATATCGCGAAGAAATCTCGGTTTTGTAGCAACCCCGTCATCCTTGCTTTGATTTGACTTTTTCGGTTTCGCAACGTGATTGTGATTGATATCAGCCTTGACGACCTCCAGCTTATCGTTGATGACGAGAAATGCCCGGCACCTACACTTCGATGCATAGGAGGTGCAGCTCCAGCGATGGACATTACCCCGAACCTTGTAGTGCTTATAGAAGATGAATCCGTTCATGCGTATATTTACTCGTCCCATCGGATTGAGGTAGAACTCCACTGTAAAGAAATATTTATTTGCTAATATGCTCACACTTCATTGTAAATTGCTTATGTACAGATCAGGGGGCAATTCTCATGCAGTAGGTAGACATTGAGCGTCTTATAGACAAGGTCAAGCGATCCGCCGGTAATTTCGATAGACTACAGACGACTCCGATCCTATCACGAGATAGGTTTTTAATACTTACACGAGACAACGAAAAGAGAAAATTTGGGACGTTGCACTTCTAAGTTCTAACGCTGTTGGCCCAACTAAGGGCCAACAGCTATTCCTTTACTTTCTCATAAAACTTGGTGTAGGTAAATAAATAAAACAATTTTCAAGTTTAATGTATAAACTCAAGCAGTTTTTAATAAAGCAAAACATCTAAAATATTTATATAAATGAGTATCTAATTGAAAACCCAAGTCAAATTGTAAAAAGCAATACAGAGGATCTATAATATTGAACATCCCTTTAATCTAGATTTTATTAGTCGTGCCTAATTACATTAAAAACTATCCTGCAAATACTATAAAAATTGCTCATTATAAATTCAATTCTCTAAAATCGAATATTACATTTAATGTTAAAAATACGTACTAGATTACTTTACAAAGACATCATGCTACTGTATAGCAATACCAACATTTTATTTACAATCTCAACCTCAAACTATTGAATATCCGTAAAGCTAAAACATGCTATTTCCTTAGTCCACTTTATACATAGGTAAGTACGCTTAAACAGTATACAAATATAAATAACGTTCTAAAAACAAATGAAGTGAATAAATATATTTTTTTTATCTTGATTAAAACCGTTTACATATGCGTGAATTATGGACCTGATATATATGTTACAATATAAGTTTAAAACCCTACACGTCCTTGGACATTGGCTATTTTAAGTGCTAGAGGGTTTATTCCTTGGCGGCCGTCAGGGTTTCTTCTGGCTGGAGCATCGTCAGAAACTTTTTTACCCTGTAACAAATATTCAAACAAAACTGTCATAGCGAATGTAAAGGTATTAGCTATATTAAAACGAGTAAAAGCGCAGTGAATATTCTTGTCGCCAAATATACGAGTACTAACTATTGCTACATTGTTCTATTGTCTGCCCTCACAGCTGATTCATTAGGAGCTCTGCCTTCAGTGCTGTGGGTTGTAGGATCGATCCCCACCGAGGACAAACATTTGTGTGATGAACATAGATATTCTAAGGTGTTATATTCTAAGTATATATGTATTTACAAAATAAATCGTTTTCTATCTATCCTAATCTGTTCCTTTAGTACAAGCTATGCTTAGTTTGGGGTTAGATAATGTTGTGTAAAAATGCCCACAAATTATTATTACTATTTGTTACGTTCTACCTATTTAAGACATATGACGTCAGATAAGACAGCAATATTCACTGCATTCACAAGTATTTAAGCTATGTAAACTTACACCTTTAACGCCTGTTTTGAACTTCTCCAGGAAGTAAGTAGAAGGCGGATGCGTGTGCTCCGTCTGAGCTCTGACAACCAGCATCTCTCCAGTCACATGCAGAAACCCTCTGCAAGACCTGGATCCCATCTGGGTGCAGCTCCAGCGGAAGCCGTCCTTTAGAAGCTTGTGCTGGTAGTATGTATAGCCGTTGAGCATTAGAAGGTCCTTTCCGTGTCTACCCTTCACCATCAGAACTGAAATATATGGTTTGTCACATACTGCGCTGTTAAAGATGAGGACTAATATATATATAGGTATAACATGAAATTGTACTGTGATAGTGTGGGATGCTGATGATGATGAAATAGATGATAATAAGTACTTTAGACTTAGCGCCAAGATAAGGGTTAATCTGATTGACTCAAGGGTCAAACTAAATTAGTTCTTACTTACGAATTCTTGATACGTAACCAAACATGTCTACTATAGCTAAATAATACAATGAATAACTCAGATTGGTAGTCAAGCATCATAAAGATATCGAATGGTTTCATATACTTTTGTGTACTATGCAAAATGATAAACGAAATTTCGTATTATCGTTTCGAGTTACACTGCGCGACATGCAGGCAGCAACAACTTGACTATGAAACAGTTACGGAGTTGCCCCGCAGTGTAGATCAAAATGATAATACGATACTTACTTCGTTCATACTTTCTCAGAGTAGATTTGGTCTTTGTATTTATGGTATTGTTTACACCTATCATTTGTAAAAGTATTAGGGCAAGGAAAAGACATGCAGATCTATGATAAATGCATTACTCTGAAGCTTCTTGACAGAGAAAGCTAATTGTTTTCACTGATTTTATTTAAAAATATCTTGAAGGCAGGTTAGAGACACACATTAATGAAAAAAAAGTGAAACTACTTTAGAATTTCATAATCTTCAGAGTTATTTGGGTAGATAAGGTAAGATACCATATGTTAATTGCACAATATCTTCTTATAATGTACCTCCAACAGATACTACAAGTAGGTAACTATCTTACAGGTATATTTTCAAAACATAAAATATAACAATATACGATACCTAATGAATACTTGTAAATATACTTAAAGCTATATAACAATATTTTTAATATATTATTTTGTCGAGGATCTCAAGAAGCGGAAATATGCAGGTCTCGATAAAACCTACGTATTTGTTCTTCTTGGGGTCAAGACTCTAGGTCGGTAGGACACCGAGGCTCTCCAGGGATTTTCAAAATTCTATATGGACGACGCGTGGCGTGATGGCTGGAGAGAATCTGCCTTAGCGTATTAGCATTAACATTCAGCGTTGCAATATAACCAGCGTCTTATAGATCGCTTGCAACGGTCTGCAAATAGCTATACTGTTTCATTTGTATTTTGTACATACCTATTGCGATTTTAGCTATAAGACCGACCATTGTATTACTGCATTGTTTACTTTATGTATAAATGTGTGTACTTTACTTGTCGTGGGAATTAATAGAGATATATCTATTATAATACTTGTACCTATACCTATGTAGTTTTTAACTATTTTATCTAAAATATTAAATTTATTTCACGCCAGTCTTTACACAATTCATATAACTTATTTTATAAGACCCATCGTGACATTTCTTTATATCCGAGGGGCAATGTGTATGTTTTCCTAACACTTTCCTGATCTTTCCGTCCTTTTCTAAGACAATGTTCATGAAGCACTTTGCGGAAATTCTTCTACAACACTGCCATCTCTCTCCGCCTCTTACAAGATTTTCTCGTTTGCAGAATATAAAGCTGTCGTAGATAAATAACTTTTTACCGTTTTTTAAAGTTACCAGTTCTCCTGAAACAAAGTGTTGTGTATTTTTGAAGCTCTCATTTTTTTATTCTACTTGATGGAACAAGCAGATGACCCACTTGATGTGAAGTGGTTCCCATGACATATAATAAAGCACTACTTCGCAGGTGACGTTCGTTAGGTACCCTAAATTGAACTACTCTGCGTCTATCAACTTGGGGTATAAAGGTGTTAAGCCTCATGTGCCTTTAATTTCACCGGCACCCATACCCTTCAAACCGGAACGTAGCCAGCTGCTTGGCGGCAGAAATAGGCATGGTATTCTTCTGGCTTCTGGTTCAGAGGGGTTTTTGTGTGAAATGACCTTTTCCTGCACTTTTTGTCAGCGCTTTTAAAAGTGAAATGAAAGCGTCCTTCATGCAATAAATTACTTAACACAGTTATTATCATAAAATCGGACCTTTTTTTCTACTCATCGCTTGTGATGTGGTTTAGTTACAGGTAAGATAACCCTAACCTTGCAATATAAAAACAATACCAAAAACAACATTTTACATTATTTTATTACTAAACATAAGTATTCCATGATTAAGTACCTTTTTGTGCAGATAAGAAGTTTGTTTGGCACATTAAGTTGTATAAAAATATAAGTTAAGTAAAATATTGACTAGCTTACCAAAAAGATCACAGCAAAAACATAATGTATCTACATATAATTAAATTTCAAAAGGTCTAGTACCTTTATAAAAATACTACAATATTAAATAGGTATGCACCTAAAGCTAATTTCTTATAAGATCTTTATGAGAGTAGCCTATGAATGATTATATTTCAAAGATCAATATTTCCTCTATAAATAAACAACAATAAGATAGTTTATAACAAGCAACGCCATCTCCTGACTATATTCTAAACTGATAATCATGAATACAAATAGTTTGCTTACATCGCCAATAGGTGGCGCTATGTTAAAATGTATATAAAAACTTTATTTCCAGGTACAGACTTTCTCTAAAAGTTTATTCACGGTTCTAAGGGGCGTGATACTAGCTTATATTTGGCAGAATATAGTATTCTATACGTGATTGCCAGCACTTTTAACTGCCTTTTAATATGATTTTGAAACACGTTATGATCTATTCTTTGCTTCTTGGCTTGGCATAAGTTTTGTTTTACTAGCTAAATCTTCGTCTGAAAAACTTCAAATCTGAAGGATCCCTAATGTGAAATCAATATAATATCGACATACATAAGAAATAAAGAAATACATTTGAGAGAAAGAAATAGGTCAAGCTATCAAGGTTTTGAAACAGGTTCAGTTTTATCTAGGTACGGAACAGTCTCCAGAATTATGACAGTTACAAATTGTTATAAAAATCGATTTATAAAACATTAACTTAATAAGTATCGTCTACGGAATGTTTTGTATAATAGTTTCTTACATAATATTTAGCATACAAAGATACATAGTCCATTTAATTACAAAAAAATTACTGTTTTCTTACGATCTTCCTACATCTTTCCTACGATTGATCCGGGATAAACACAGATCTTAATTAAATTTTCTTAACGAGTATTATTATACATTTACAAAAAGAAAATTATTATCAGTCATTAAAATTGTCTTTCGTATAGTTGTCGTCATGGTTATGGCATCCTTTATGTTTGAGATACCGTCCTTCACAAGTTGTTTGGACGCAGCTGTTACACCCCAATCTCTTGCGATCGCGACAAGTCCAGTTGATAGTGTTCTGATACCGGTTGTTAATCCAGTACTTGTTATCCTGGAATATCATTACCATGCTTCCCGTCCGATATGAGGGTAGATAGTAGATCCCTAGAATGAATACCACATTTAGCACTCAATACGGTTTTTACCTACTTTCAGGTGTTAAGTTTCGCTAGGCATTTTGTTACTTCTAGTAACAAAACTAAACGGAGCTACTTGCTTAGAGTAATGTAGTTCACAGTTAAAGCAGACAATCACAATAAAAATTTCTCTAACTCAAATCAACAATACTTAGTTTGTAGTGTCTCTTACAGTCGAACATCTAAATTTAGAAACACACGCTACTTCCGGTTTTAGTGGTTGATAAACGGAAGGTCAATCAGCCAAACTCAGTAATCCTGAACTCATCTCCTTACTTCAAGGTGTAAATAAAATAAACAAAATATGTAAAAATAACCTTATTATTTATCAGAATACTGTATTTCTAAAAACTTCACATTAAATTGATTTCTAAAAATCTAGCAGGTCCCTACCAAAACCATGCGCCGAAGAAAACCTTCAATAAGTAAGTACACGATTTTTCAATTAATATTAAATTTGTAATAGTCCTAACGGTGCGCACGGAAAATCTGATGCAGCCAAATCAATCGTGCGTACCAGGCCATGCATTATTGTTACCTATCAATAGTTTAAGTTGACTGACAATAATGAGTTTCTAGTGTCTTTTTCTCTTATAAATCTACCATCATGACATTGCCTTAAACGGGGAGGACTATGTATGTGCTTGCCCCTGAATATAGAGATGTAATCCCTGCTGTCAGATCCTTTGTATGTAATGACGTCAGCACGGCACCCGTGAACATCCCTGGACGAGCAGTACCATTGCTTCTTACCATGTGCCTGATGGTTCTTCATGTAGAAAGTAAATCCGTTGAGTATTAGTAAGCCAGCGCCTGTTCGCCCCGGAATAAACTGTGCAGGAACTGTGAGGAAAAACCCGAATTTAGTTACCTTTTCGTAAGGGGAATGAAACTACAGAAACAAATGCGTATTTTTTATTTTATTACCACTCTGCTAGTCTAAGTTTTGGTAGTCTAGCAAAGAGGTATTTTCGTAGGTACTCGAGTAAATGTTCGGCTGAAACTTTTAAAGGACATTCAGTCTTAATTTTTATTAAGAAAGCTTGTCCTTATTTTGAACTATGGCTGATTTTCAATAGTCAGACAAATCAAGTGGAAATAATTTAAGCAGTAACGTGTTCTGACTATTGAAAAAAAAAGTTAGGACAGGACAATAATGGATTGGGAAGGATTGGTAAATGATTACACACACAATTTCGCATTCTTTATTTCATATATCGTTTCGGTAGGCTCTTTATTAAAAAAAACTCTTTACACATCCTGTTAAAAATAAATTTAAATAAAAACATTTCGATCAAATCCTATCAGCTTTATGTAATGGCACCATAATAAAATTATCAAAATTACTTACCTAACAAGATAAAGATGAAAACGAAAAGGGCTCCCAAATTTTTAAAGGCAAGTACGAGTATTTTGTCATATTTGAAAGCACCCTACTATGTGAAAAATAACAACGAGTTTTAAAAGGTTTCCATACCTTCGAGGTAAACACTTTACTTGATTAATAATTTACTTTGTTAGAACTATTCCGCAGTCAGTTCTAGGCCTCCTGGCGTGGCCTAACGATCTCTAGAGTCGAGACGATAGCTTAACGGCTTTTCGAAGAACAGAAGTGCTCAGATATAAATTCCACTAGCGGTCACCCATCCAAATGGTGACCGCGCAGGACTTTGCTTAACCTAGTCGATCAGGGAGAGACCAAGCAAGTTTCGAAATGAGCACTTCACTCAGATGGATTTTTTTTATCTTAAAGCTACAGAACATCACTTCATTTAAAATAATAACTGGATGGGATTTGAACCCACAACACCCTTATATCATCAGTTAGGAACTCATGTATCTGCTTTTAGACACAAAGGAAGTCTATTATCTATAGACTGCCTCTGCCACTGTCTAATTATTAGGGAATTATTATAGTTTACACTGTCTAATTATAGTTAGGGAAGATCTTACTAAATTTGTGGCCAGCCTAACTCCTTCCAGAAGCAGAAGCTTCTTGGGAGCTTCAGGCTTGGAGAAGTGACCTGAGGTTTCTGAGGATGCATTTTCGTCAAGTTGCGACACTCGCACTACAGGACTACATGGGTAGTCTTCAGTCAGGAATTATACAGTTATCTGTTGAAGGAATTGAACCCCCAACGTTTTGGTTTAGGCAAAACGATGTTTCTTCGGATAGCGGTGATTGTAGGCACATGAGGCTTAACACTAATATGCCTCAGGTTAGTGGACGCTCAGGTAGTGCATGTAAGGCACTAAACGTGCGTGACCTACAAGGAAAGCTTTGTTATAGGTGATGGTTTCCTCTTAACTTCAGGTGCGCTATATGCTTGTTCCACCAGATGCAGTATCAAACAAAAATCAGACCTGTAGATTGATTCAGTGGCTTAGTAAATAAAGGTATTTGCATCTTAGATGATTTTTACAGCGTCTGTTAGAAAATTCAGATAACATAGGCTTGTCCAGTACCTATATCATGTTAAAACAGTAGCATAAGTACCGTAATTTCTTTAAAAGTTAGTCGCCAGGTTCTCCAACTCGAACCTGAACCTGTTAAGTAAGTTCGTAATCTGCCTTCCGCACAAAAGGACCAGATGTTAATACCACCAGCAATCATTACTTAGCTTAGGTAAGGAATAACCAAGCCCACGCCATGAGCGCTTCCATCTGATGGTATACTTAGTTAATGCATCTCCGTATCATGGATATGGTTGTGGGTTCGAATAACTTTATCACTATGGTAGATGGTAAGTATCAAGTTTTTCTTAGTACCAGCTTTGCAATATTTTTGGTGCAGGACTTGAACCTGTTCCAATGGGGATGCTGCTTTAAATCCTCCTTTCCTAATCCTTGGTTCAAGAGTTGAAGCTCAATCAGCTGCTTTCATTGAAAACACGAGCTTGACAAACTTTGGTGTAGGAGTCAAACCCACAACTTCCAATAGTTGGTCACTAACTTTGACAAATCATAAGCAATAAATAGCATCAAAGCCCTACTTAAAAAATATGATTGGTACAGGAGTCAAACCTGCTACTCAGACATCAGCTTTGATAAATATTCTTGGTCTTGCAACCATTGATAAATTTTAGTTACTAGAATCACCTTGGAAAAGCTTTTAAATATGCAGTAACTTGTTAGGTACCATTGAAGACAAAAATTCATATTTCAGTTCAAGGAATCAAACCTCAACAATTGGAATACCACCTTTCAAATACATAAGTATCTATAAATATTTCTGGACATTTCACACAACACTGCCTAGCTCAGGTGTTCTCAAAACTGATTTCTTCTACTGCCGACTTAGAGAAACATTTTACTAAATGCTAATACATAAGGCTACTGCCCTAATTTTTTTTAAGTATACAGTAGTAAGTACATTACTGACACCCGAAATTGAGTGAATAGGTAAGTAATATTATAACTATGCTTTGCTCTATTATTAATAGACCTTATATCAGACTAAGTCTCTACTAGTCTGATATAATATTTACTTAAGTATATGTATTTTGTTAAATATTTTAAAACGCGCAGACAGTGAACAAACATCTATATTCATTACACAAATGTTTTTCCCCAGTGGGGATCGAACCCACAACCATTCAGTGAAACCATCCACTATTGTAGACATCTAAGAAGACAACTCCTCTAAATGGGCATCAAGCCTATATTCTGAGGCAGAGTGATTTTGAGCCTATTTCAACTTTTCCTAATCTACACAATTTTTTCAGTTCCTTGGATTCAGGAAGTCATTGTCCATCTAGGATAAATCATAATGAATGGAACAGCTTTGGAAAAATGGTCTTCACAATACACTTAGGGTGGGATTTGAACCCACAACCTTTGGAATCACAATATTTGAAGTTTCCTTGGTACCCATGAATCGTTGTTGAAATGTACTCTGTACTGTACTTGTAAATGTACTCGGAATCTATATATATAATATACAAACAATAATATAAACAATATTTGCCCTGACTGACTTCATGACATAATAACACAGTCAAAACAGTTGGAGATAGGAACTTGAAAGTTTTCAGAGTATACTTGCCTTAGAGATATCTGTAGAGATGTTACTAACAGAGTTGGGTTGATGTTTGTATAATAATGGCTTCATGTACAAATGTGAAACAGGGATTGAACCTGTTACATTGAATTCTGTATGCAGGAATTAAACCTGTAGTAACATCAATCATCACATCAAAAAAACATCAAAAAAACACATCAAAATAAATCTTTTGATGTGTTTTTATCGTTTTGAGAGTAGTCTTCAAACAGGTCTTGACACAAACTCAACCATGAATCATATAAACCAAGATTTGTGTGTTTCTTAAACTCGCTTACCTTACTGTAAAAATATTCTCTATTGTCATATTAATGTAATGATCATATTTTATTCAATGTTACTGTCTTTGAATTGTATGGAATTTCAATTAGAATATATTTTAATTTACAGCTCGTACTAGAAGATAGTACATTAAACTTTATTCATCATTATTTATCCACAATACTTAACTATGTTTAGTTAAATTGGAGATAGTATGTAGGTATGTTTAAAAGTTACTTGCTTACCTCATTTGGTATGGATGAGGGAACCTATACAAAAGATATGAAATGTAATGAGAAAGTTAAGGTTCATAGAGTGTTAAGACTTACAAACTGTTATTATCTTGATAAATAAATCCTACTTTGAATAGTTGTTTAATAGTTTCACATAGTAAAGTACATTCCAAGACCTCAATATTTGCCTTTATTCACACCAAAACATTGCATTAGCGACTACTTAGTAGTGTCATCATTAGTAAACAACTTAGAGATTTATCGAAAAACCTAGTTAAATTTGGAAACCCTTGGATAGAAAACTTACGCACTATTACTCACCGAACCGCAGACAGGATTAGGGGTCTAGAATCCCGGAAAGACAAGACCAGGATCCAGAAAATAGCGGGAACCAAAACTAACCTCACAACATCACAACACAACAAACATTTTGACACGGAAAACCGGCATTTTATTACTTATTTAAACGAACACTGATTATTTAATATAATTACACAACAGGATTCCAACTATTAGAGTCGCAAATCGTAAAATTACAAGCAAAACACTACAAAACATTTTGACATATTTGATGTCGCAAAGGAATGACAAAAAAAATTACACAGCACTCGCGTTTTCCACACATTTTAATATGGAAATTAATCAAAAACGAACGCGGTTGACTCAATCTCGATGATATCCACGGAAATTAGAGATTTCTGAGATAAAATATCAAATTAGAATTGTTTGGCATCGAGAGAGATATTTTGACAAGTAGAAGACAGTTATTTAACTGACTGACATAGACTTGACAGCAACAGGCCAAGCAAGACAAGGAGACATACAGACTGAATTTAAGTGTAAATAAAATAAAATTGTAAATACTTACCTACCTACAATAGTTAACCTTCATTTACAATACTTACCTACTTATGTAATTTCTTTATATTTTATGTGTGTTTGTGTTTTTACCTACCTAACAAAATAAATATATTATCTTACCTACATCTTATCGTATATGACATATCAACTTGATTTGTATTAGAGTCTCCCTTCTTACCGTACTCAGATCTCCGCCTTTTTGTTTTAAGATTAGTAAACACTTGACGTTGGCAAATTCGTGGCAACCCTCAGCCGCTGAAAAGCCATATAATAAAAGAAGAAGAAGAAGACAGAGAGGCAGTGATGACTGGCGTTCGACGCCTGGTGCTGTCGGGACCCGTACCACGACACCGTAAAATTGTTAGATAAGCTACCAAAAATAACAGACACCAAACAGCTTAACACGATACTGATTTGAAAAAAAATTGCTTTTTTATAAAAAAAAAATACAAAGTCAAAGTAAAAAAACCTTTACTCAGTAATATCCGGAGGGATCATCTTGAAACGTCTAGGTGAATCTAAGCGCCAGTTCCTCGCGATCAAGCCTAGAAGAATTACTTAATTAGTAATTACCAAACTTAACATTTTCCTTTTTTGTTGTGTGTGTCTGTGTGTAAGCTGCAGGTAAGGGTCTCGGGTGTATGAACCCACTGTAAAAGTTAAAAATTTACTTGATATTTGGAAAAATTGCCTATCGAATGATAGACAGGTCAACAGGTGCCATTAATATAGAAATTAATACAATGAGTGTGGTTATTGCATAGAATATCATTTTGTGAACGCTTGCCGTGGAACGCATAACGTTAGTGTTCAATTCAGTGCAGTGTTCTCGATCGAGGCTTTTATTCACGGTTTTTGCTATATTTAGGAACTCTACGGGTTCATTAATTTCTCTTTTAAATTTTATGTAAGACTTATTGACTGTACAAGCAAATATCCCACCTGATGTTAAGTGGTGGCCATCACCATACTCTACTATTAAAGAACTTTTACATTCAGAAACTGGGTCATCTAATCTAACATATTTTTCAATTATTTGCTATGCCAGGCAACCTACTAACTAATATTTTAACCATATTTAACTTACGTTACCATTAAAATTTACGATCATAATAATGAATCTGGTTATCACGAGTGACATCTAGTGAAATAGTCATAAACTATTTTAAAACCCAGTTCTTTCTGTTAGACGTGTAGCAAAAGTAGTGCTATATAGCATTAGTGTGAAAACCCAACCAACAATCTCAACTGTAAACATAGCACATTTTAACTACTACTACTGCCATCTAGGGGTGAATTAAATAACTGCATAGGTATCACGGTATCACATAAAGCTCGCAAAGACCGAACAGCCTAAATATGCATAAATAAAACACAAGATGGCGCTAATAGAGCTATGTGGTACAGATTAACTAATAGTACAATTCTAATTCATTCATTTATTCGTCTCTTTTTATAAAATATTATAGTGGACTATGCAACCAGATGACCCACCTGATGTTAAGTGGTACAGTAGGTACACATGATATTATGATAGTTTGTGAGCAGAACAACACAAACTGACATGTTGAAGGGTTCCTTGTTGAAAAGAAAATCTCGAAAACTAAAAATTACAAAAATCTTGGCATGATTTACGATTTTCCGAAATAAGTCTCTGATTTATGCCTATAACGATTATCAACTCGAAATGATACCCAATTGAACAAAATGCAACATAAAATAGGTATAATGCATCGGCCGGGAATCGAGCCCGGGCCGCCCGCGTGGCGAGCATTCTATTCTACCACTGAACCACCGATGCCTGTTTCGTAGAATAAAATTTAAGATTCATCATCATAAACCTACTACTGGGCATAAGCCTTATTCATAAATGAAAGATAAAATCACACATTATGATAAATGGTAACACTTCACATGTAATTGTATTTGCATATTTGGCAAACAATTACTACGTTTGGATATTATATATGGCTAAGTACTTATTGCCCTTATTTGCCTATTTGATGAATTTAATAAAGCCAATACCAAATACGCAACCGTGATAATAAATAAATATTTGTGGGCATTTGTGGGCTTTTTACACAGCATCATCTACAACAATCATCTATGTTTTTCACACAAAAATGTCAATGTTTTTTTATACTACTTGCTACTAATGGAACATACAGATGGCCCACCTGATGTTAAATGGTTACCGTCGCCTATAAAAAAGTATTGCCTCACCGGCACTCACACCCTTCAAACCGAAACACAGCAAGCTGCTTGGCGGTAGAAATAGGAACAATAGGTAGGTATTCTAGTGTTTTTGCAAAGCGTAGGTACGAAAGAAAACTAGGCCTCAAGACTGACTGAACAAACTGAAAGTTTATGATGTTGCACAAATCTTGCCAGTGCAACCTACTCACACACCTAGTCTTAAGTAGCTCAGCACCTCAATATTGACATTTCCAGGCTTCCGTCATCATTATCATTATTTATTTGTGGACTGGGAAACCAAAAGCGATATCAAAAAGTATTCTTACAAAGTTTTAGATATTCTTGTATGACCAATGAGCTCCCGTACCAAGTCGGAAAATGCATATATTATCTATGTAATGGTGTTCCTTTTACTCGTTTAGGTACGATACTTTTTAAATCATTGAAATCGTTCCATTGGTTGCGAAGATATTACACATTTTGTACCAGTCAACCGCGGGGCGGCCGAATAGCTCATGTGACGTCACGATATCTTTTCCGCCCGCGGGCGCGCTCTCCGCAATTCATTTATTAGAGTTCACTCGATCTGCGCGGGTCGTGTTGTGGTTTTTACGTGAATATGCCGAACTATAAGTACTGTATAGTACCGAAGTGTACTAATACTTCAGTTAGTACACCTAAAAAACTATTTTTCAATGTGCCAAAGGTCCCGAAAGTGCGCAAAAAATGGTGCACTATCATGAAGAGGGATGACAAAATTCCGCTTTCGTGCCAAACTTCAAGATTTTGTTGCGAGGATCATTTTGATGTAAGTAGGTAGGTACCTCCATAATATACCAACTACCTGCCTACAAGGTACCTACTTACATCAAAATGATCCTCAATCATTACTCGTGTGGTAAACAGGTGCGTAGGTAGCTTAGTAAAGCTTGTTTACGAATGTTAAAGAAAAATACAGGGTCGTACCTACTAGGTATATTTCAATGAGTAAGTAAATGATAAAAAATGTAAGTAGTGAAGTTTCTAATAACCCTTCCTCGGTAGTCGGGTTAAAACCAGGGTCGTACTCAGGTCTAACTACAATAAAATGTGCCGTTCCCGGTAATATTCCCCAATGCGGGAATATCCCACAAGTTTCCCGGGATATCGGTGATCATTTTGGGATTATAGAGGAATATTTCCGTCTTGGGGAATATATATCTATCTCATCATCATCATCATCAGCCTGTAGAAGTCCACTGCTGAACATAGGCCTCCCCCACACGTTTCCAGGAAGAACGATTCTGAGCCCTTTCCATGCATCGACTTCCCGCGGTCCTAACAATGTCGTCAGTCCATCGGGTAGGAGGACGTCCTACGCTTCGTCTTCCGGTTCGTGGTCGCCATTCGAGAACCTTTATTCCCCAACGGTTGTCGGTTCTACGAGCTTTATGGCCTGCCCACTGCCACTTTAACTTGCTGATTCTGAGAGCTGTCGGTGACCTTGGTTATTCTACGGATTTCCTCATTTCTGATTCTACCTTGTAGTGAAACTCCCAGCATCGCTCTCTCCATAGCTCGTTGTGCGACTTTAAGCTTGTGTATGAGACCAATAGTTAGCGACCACGTCTCAGTGCCATAAGTCATCACTGGTAACACACACTGATTATAGACTTTCGTCTTGAGGCTTTGCGGTAACTGTGACGAGAAGATGTGCCGTAATTTCCCGAACGCTGCCCATCCGAGTTGGATTCGTCGGCTGACCTCCAACATATACCGGTACGGGTGCGACATGAGCATTTGACATAAGTTTCGTCTTACTCATATTCATTTTAAGACCCACCTGTTGGGAGACAATATTGAGGTCTCTAAGCATTGTTTCTAGGTCTTCCAGCGATTCCGCCATTATGACTATATCGTCGGCAAATTGAAGGTGACTTAAGTGTTCGCCATTGATATTGATGCCATACCTATTCCAGGACACGAGCTTGAAAATATCCTCCAGTGCAGACGTGAACAGTTTCGGAGAAATTACATCTCCCTGTCTCACTCCTTTTTGCAACTGGATAGGAGTTGTACTCTGGTCCTGGAGTCGGATAGTCATGGTGGCATTACTATATAGGCCTTTCAACACTTCGATGTACCGATAGTCAATTTGACACCGCTGGAGTGACCGTAACACTGCCCAGGTTTCGACTGAATCGAAGGCTTTTTCATAGTCCACAAACGCTAAACAAAGTGGCTGGTTATACTCTTCGGTCTTCTGTATAACCTGCCGGAGCGTATGAATGTGGTCTATGGTACTGAAGCCTTTTCGGGACCCGGCTTGTTCGGAAGGCTGAAAGTCGTCTAGCCTACGAGCGAGACGATTAGTAACTACTCTCCTTCAAAAGGGTGTTATCACCTTTCTTAAAGAACAGTACCACCACACTCCTGCTCCATGCCTCTGGCGTCGTACCCTCGAGGATGAGGATATCTATCTATACATGTAATAAAACTGTAGCCAAAGTGAATGAAAAAGAAGTACTTACCTATGTAAATCTAAGCGCGAACGAAGTTGCGGGCAAAAGTGATATATAATAAAAAAGAAAAAATATATACCTGAATTTATTATATTTTTAGGTGGAAGCTGATAATAATAATAATAATGCTGAACAATCCACGCAGCATCATCTAGCCCCAAGCTAAGCAGAGCTTGTGTTATGGGTACTAGATGACTGATATACTTAATACAATACATTACATGCATACATATTTTTTATTTTACATAGAAAACACCCAGAACACCCGGAATAAATATTAGCAGATCGTACAAACATTTATCTCAAGGCGGGAATCGAACCCGCAACCTCCGCGTCGCAGGCGGACATTCGCCAGCCGCGCCACATCGGTCGTCATATGGAGAACTACGTCAAGTATAGGCTTGTGGGAGGAATGCTTAGATTGAAGAAGGAAGTATTGCATTCCTGTATTGTATTCCTGACCTTGATTATTTATTGTATAATTTTTAAATAAATCTGGGTATAACCTACGACAAAATATAATTTAAATTCTTAGGGCTTATTTTAAACTTAACATACCTAACGCTTTCGTTTATTCATAGCTCTAAATTACGTGTCCAAAGAACTTAGGTAGGTACATTCCTGTCAAATTAAGTATTTAAGTCTAATTTTATTTATTTTATACCTACATAATATTTTTCTTTAAACCTTTAAGTTTCTACATACTTATCTACATACCAATGTTGAAAATAACAGCGTAGGTAGTTACAACAACAAACACAACTTCCCTGGCTGACTAACCTAAAACTTTTAGGTATTTTATAGGCTAGTCCAAGTATGTGTACCTACCTACATATTATCCTGTTATTCTGATTAGGTTGATAATGAGATTTGTTTACCTCTGAAGTTTCCAACCATGAATTTCAGCGCTTGTATAATTTAAATGATTACTAAGATAATCAAATACCATGAAGGTATCAACTTTAGGTAGATTATCGGATTGCGCTTGCTCAAAACCGATATCTACCTTATTTCTAATACTCATTTGTTATATTAAAATAATAACCTTCTAATAAAAACCTAATCAAATCACTTGGTGACGTTACGCTCCGTGTCGGACGAGTATCGCGAACAGAAACGCGGGGCGCGCAGTGGTTTGGCGGCTAGCGCTGGGCCATTGTGACGTCATCGCTTCCGTTCGCGCGGTCAGTGAATCTCGTTCGGTATTTTGCCCATAACTTAGTCAGTTTTGGCCGTAGAAAAAAAAATTTTGCATTTTATGTTTTAGTTTCTCAAGGCCTATAAAACTGCATTCATAGAAAAAACTGTGACGGGTCCCCATTACAGGTTTCCACTTTAGTTTTAAAAGGATACAATAAACAACATAGCGAAACATAGCGTAGTCATCATCAGCCTGTAGAAGTCCTCTGCTGGATATAGGCCATACTTTTCGAAGAAGAACGATCTTGAGTTATTTCCGAACCGAATTCCCGCGATTTTATTAGCAACGTCGTCCGAGTAGGAGGGCGTCCTACGCTTCGTCTTCCGGTTCGTAGTCACCATTCGAGAACTTTTATTCAGCGGTTACCGGTTCTACGAGCTATATGGCCAGTCCATTGCCACTATAACTTGCTGATTGCCACTTCGACGTACTTCTACGGTTTTTCTAATTTTCGTGGCTGCCCGTAAGTGAACCCAATTCATTTAGATGTCTGTCTAATTTCTCGCGCAATAAATACAAAGGTTAGGGCCATAAAACAACCTAGTTTTGTTTCGATACCGGCGAGGTGAAGTGGTAATGTTTACAACCAACCCAACTAACCTGTGACTTGTCGTAAATTCGAGTGGCCTACAAAGTTTAATAAGCATTGGTGTTTTTCATCATAGATAGTAGTAGAAGAGCTCTTTGTGAAGGGCTCGTCCGGGGCAGTACTACCACCATGCCTATTTCTGCCGCCAAGCAGCTTGCTGTGTTCCGGTTTGAAGGGTGTGGGGACGGTGAAATTACAGGCACATGAGGCTTAACACCTGCATGCCTCAGGTTGATGGAAGCTGAGTAGTGCATCGTAGGTGACGTTCCTAACGAGCGTGACCTACGAGGCAATGCTTTTTTATAGGTGATGGTAACCACTTAACATCAGGTGGGCCATCTGCTTGTTTCATCAGCAAGTTGTATAAAAAAAAAGATTTTACTGAATTTAAGCGATTTCGGTACTAGATCAATGATGATCTAAAGTCGGTGATTGTTATTCCTCGTTTATAGGGGCAGCCTATTTCCAGAAACGTACACTTATTCAGGCTAGTGGATAATTATTGAAATATATAATAAATAGTTATTACTTGGTAAAAAGAAAAACAAGAAATATCTCTTTGTCAAGAAACATCAATTCCCATTCACGGTAGTTATCCCCTTAGATCTCTTAGTATCAAGTCAGAAGCCTAGAAGTGGTATTTGTAAACACGAAACTTAATTCTTCTTAAATCTTTCTACTTGTAACAGACATACAGCCTACCTAGTAAGTAGCTCTTTCTGATATTGATATGTCACAGAATGTTTTTTACTCATATTTGTTACTACCGCAAGATCAAACACCTAAGTAGGTATTCGTTTATTGATCCCTAAAATACTGCGACCGCGACGCAAACGTTCCCGAAGGACCTTCTGACAACAAACTGTTACATATTCTAGAACTACGGCAATGTTACGTCACTGCCCTTGTTACGCTGGTCCTTATCTGCAGGTAGGGATGCTATTTGCTTGAAATAATTAACCTATTACACAGATTCGAGATAAGTAGGTTTAAAGAAACCCAACCCTTTTTGCACCATTACGATTTATACTTATAACCCTGTTGCAAGGGATTTGGGTATGTTGTTTTATGACTGGCCGCCTACCTGGCCTCAATTGAGTTCAAGCTTGGTCGGTTGCACTACGCTATAGTGCAATAAGCCTACCTCGGTAATAACGTGGAATAAATAAGTTACGTACCTAGGTCAAGTAGTCGTGGTCTAGTTACTAAGTAGAGTACTTAACTCTTACGAACTTCTCGCGAAAGGCTTTAACTTCAAAACGTAGAACCAGCTTACTCATATTTTTATTCTGTAGTTGGTATAACTTTATAAGGCGCTGTGCAAACATAAACAACTTTTAGAAACATAGACAATGCCACTTCAGCGTTCTTTTCATTAACCATTGAATAAAATCAGAATCAATTATTTTCTCGCCCTCTCTTCAACCCGTCTTAAAAAAAAAATACATCAATATCAACTGTATACGTACAATATTGTACCTACAAAGGTAGGTACCTACTGAGGTACCATGGTGCCCTAAAGACTGTTTAATATATTTTTATGGTCCTTTAATTTGCTTAAACGTACGTCTCATAAAATTTTATAATGCGACTTTGTGACTTCCATAATTTATTATGTACCTACCTCTTGTTTCTTAAAACCAATTACCGTTAAAGGAGACAAAAGTTTTTCGCTATTATTCATTTTTCCAAGACACATTATGACGGCTAGGCCTTTTATAATATTCTGGTTAGTAAAAATATCTCGTAAGGTAGGTACCTACAATCTCGCGTGGTTCGTTAATTCCGGACGAATCTGTCTGTAAACTGTGGCTTTGCGGAAGTCCATTAAAAAGTATAATATAGACGATTATGTGTATAGGTACTATCACTACTATTTCATACAATTTCATCACTCCAAACCCTCTATGTTCAAAAAATTGTAAGTGCAATGTACAACTCCTACAGCACCTGCTATGAAGTTAATATCTTTAATAACACAATTATAATCTACAAAATTTAAACCTAGATGTTGACACGTGTTTCGATTCTCTACGCAGCATCAATAGGAAGAATTGACTTGAAGTTGTTGCAAACATTGCAGAACTAATAAACAAGCATCTGTTGCCACGGCGTTTCCGCTATATTAAGACCGTCGTCTTAATATCGATCATAGCTTATACGAAACCAAAGTTTAATATTGTAGGTAGGTTGGGGGTCGAATAAACGATTACGTGCAATCCATTCTCAATGAGGGTTCAAATACCCCAGGTTTGATTTCGTATTTAATTTATCCCTGGTTTCTTAGGACTGGTAGTTGAGAAGATGATAACAGTGGGCCCTAATTGGAGAAGAGTCGATCGCAACGGATTTCAGTGTTTGTAGATAAATATGTTTGGTTTTTTCTTCTGAAAAAGGCCACCTACCTACTTTACACCTAGACACACGACACCTACTTTAGCATAACTCCATATAAAATCATCTTCATCATCAACAGCCTGTAGAAGTCCACTGCTGGACGTAGGCCAGTTTCCATAAGTTTCCAGTAAGAACGATTTTTTTTCCATCCATCCAGAGGTGAACAGTTTCGGAGAAATTACATCTCCCTGTCTCACCCCCTTGTGCAATTGGATTGGATTTGTGCTCTGGTCCTGAAGTCGGATAGACATGGTAGCATTACTATAGAGGCCTTTCAACACTTCGATGTACCGGTAGACAACTTGGCACCGCTGGAGCGATCGCAACACTGTCCAGGATTCGACTGAATCAAAAGCTTTTTCATAGTCCACGAACGCTAAACATAGTGGGCGATTATCTAGCTAGATTTATACGTATGCAATTTCTAAAAGTAGGTGTGTAATGCAGTGCCCACACATAACCTGCCTATAATACAAACGTGATTTATCACTTTTTCAAGTTGAAATCTCGGTTATTACTTTCACTTCATTGTTTCTAGTCTATTTTGAAAAACTATGTCAGAAGCATCGGTGGTTCAGTGGTAGAATGCTCGCCTGCCACGCGGGCGGCCCGGGTTCGATTCCCGGCCGATGCAAATTGTTTTTTATTTTTTGCATTATTATGAATAAGGTTATGGTCATGTTTGAATTGTATCTTAGATTAATATAATGAAAGTATGTAGGTAGTCCATCTATTAACAGATAGAAAATGCATGGCATAACAAAGACAAAGTACTTTTGGCGAAATCTGATGCAATTTTTGGCTTTTTCCATACTTTTTTTTACTTTTTGCCGATGTAGCAATAAGATATCCCACCTAATGTTGTACGTCTGTACACTGCGTCTATCAACCAGGTCTGAAGTCTCATGCGTCTGTCATTTCACAGGCACGCATGCCCTTTAGAAATACAACAGTACTGCTTGGCGCAGAAGTAAGCATGATGGTAGTACTTCCCCAGACGAGCTTTTCTCAAAAAGCGACCGTTCCTACTACTGGCTTATTAACAATTTTAAAGTAATAATAGTTAGAAATGTAATATTAAAAGTTGCATATATTTTCCGTTACCTACAACGATATTGGTGTTTTGCCTAGCTACCTGGCGTTTACTATTACTATGGTGTAAGATCTACAAGCATCTCAAACGAACGTGACAAAAGTGAACGTCTGTCTGTGATTTCAAAATATCACTAAACTGGTAGTTTTGCTTCTGTATCTTAATTATTTATTGAAAGGTGTAAGCATCGGTGGTTCAGTGGTAGAATGCTCGCCTGCCACGCGGGCGGCCCGGGTTCGATTCCCGGCCGATGCAGATAACATTTTTTTTTATAATGAGTGTGTCAATCTATGTGTACATAGGTATTACATCTTACGTGCATGGAATAATAATACTATTACATCCGAGTAATACATGTAATAGTATTATTATTCCATGCACGTAAGATGTAATACCTATGTAAACATAGATTGACATACTTCGTATCCCCGTAACTTATTGTAAATTTTGGGACACGGATATTACGTTTACTGACTTAAATTATATAGATCATTATTATAATATATAATTCACTTATTCTTGACAAATCTACTTAGTTTTGTGTGCATGTAGTCTGTGCATGTAGTCTGTGCATCTTTTTGAAAAGTGACAAAAAGTGAATGTATATAGTTTCAAAATATTACGCAATTCACAACTTTGTTGTTACTACATTCTAATTACGATCGTTTACTAAGAGCATCGGTGGTTCAGTGGTAGAATGCTCGCCTGCCACGCGGGTGGCCCGGGTTCGATTCCCGGCCAATGCAGAAACTTTTTTATTTTAATAAGATGGGTATGATCATGTGTCATTATGTTGGGACGCTACTTGTGTAGACACGCTGGCCGCTTCACATGTTTTGTCAACATCAAAAACAGCGGGAGCGGCGGCTACAGCAGCAGAAGCCCTTAAAAGACGGAAATATGCATCTCTCGGTAATGGATACATATTTCTGCCTTTTGGGGTAGAAACGTTAGGTCCATGGGGTCCAGAAGCGTGGCTTCTATTTAAAGAGTTATCCAAGAGACTGGTGGATGTGACTCACGATCAAAGGGCTGGCGCTTATCTTGGACAGAGAATTAGTTTAGCTATTCAAAGAGGTAACGTTGCCAGCCTTTTGGGCACACTTCCTGCGGTCAGTGACTTAAATTCTGTTTTCTACCTATAGTAAAGACCCGCACTTTACTATAGGTAGAAAAAGTTATGACAAAATATGTAGATATAAGGTAGATAGGTTAAATATTAGATGTAAAATATTTGTATATACTAAATTACTTCCGTTATAATAAAATAAATATATGATCATGTTGTTATATACGTTATATTTGTATAGGCTAGGTAATTGTTTTTTTTTTCAATTAGTAATTAATCTTATTAACGGGATAATGATGTTTTTTTATTTTCTCAGCTCTCAATCATGTCAGTCGTAACAGTTAAAAAAAGGAAAGCCAGAGCAAGAGTGCCAAGTGAAGTATGGATTATGGTCAGATCCTTGAAGGAGCAGACAAGAGGTTCATTTCAAATCAGGTCTTCTACTCTGAAAAACTATTGACGAAGTTTCGTGTTGCCGTTTTGAGTTACACTGCGGGGCAGCAGTGTAATTCAAAAAGACAATACAAAGCTTTAATCATCATTTCAAGAATAGACATCCTGAATTAGGCAACTGACGCGAATGCGATGCCACCTAGAGATAGTACTAAACGAGCTCGCTTTCCAAATGTATTTTTAAGGAGAAAATGTTGGTGTAGCTTTTTGCCTATAAAGCGGCTTCCGTCTTATATCAAACGATAATATTGGCCCTGGTGTCTACACGGAAAAATGATAAACGAAATTTCATATTCTGACCGTGCATTACTCAAGTTATCACAGCGAAACATACCGCGCAGTGTACATGAAATCGATGAACTGATCAAATCGTTGTAGGTTTGAGTAGGCATCTTGTCTATTATTCGGCTAGTGAGTAAGTTAATTAAATAAAACAGCCAATGTCATAATGTTTACAACAAATAAGAAGTACACGTATGAAACTGACTAAGCTACAGGTTTGCTCACGATGCTATGTTTAATTTTAATAATGGCATATGCAAAAAAACTCCCTGAAATTGCATTAATTGTATTGAGTAGTAAATAAGTAGTTAACCCAGAGACCATCATTTTTTTTATAGATCGCGCGCTGTTGGAACATGCAGATTGCCTACCTGAAGTTACGAGGTAACCATAACCTACTATAACAAAACATTGCGTACATCAACCAGTCATACAGATGTTACATCTCGTGCCTGTAATTTCACTGGAATTCGTACCCTTCAAACACAGACTAGAACACAGCAACGCTGCTTGGAGGTAGAAATGGTGTGTACTTACCCGGACTATTCCTACAAAGGACTTTCTTATACTACTAAAATCGATCCGTCTCTATAACTAGTTGAGAGAGGTGTCTCCAACAAACATTGTGAAACAAAAGATACTTTGTAAGTTAGCGAAGCAGGATATCATCATTTTATAGTTAGTACATCTAACTGATGGTATGAATGGCTAAATGGTTAAAAAAAAGTTAAATATCGACAGCAAACCGTTAAAACAACGTTGACTAGATGAATCGATGACCTTTTAGGTTGCAAAAACAAGGTAGATGTAGACAGATAAAAATCATTTGTTATGCAATGGAATTCTTAAGGCTGCTAAAGACGAAAGGTAGGTATGTTGTAAGTTAAATTAAAATCAATGTTAAAAGTATGGTCGTCATTACTAAAGGCTCCGCTTCTGAGACGTAAATGTGGGACTGCACTGAGATAAAGAATTGTAGACACCCAAAATTAGCTAGGAGTTGGGATTTTTGCTTAGAAGCTTCTTGAAGAACCATTTGACGACCGATGTGGCGCGGCGGGCGAATGTCCGCCTGCGACGCAGGAGGTTGCGGGTTCGATTCGAAATGTTTGTACGATCTGCAAATATTTATTCCGGGTGTTCTGGGTGTTCTATGTATAATAAAAAATATCTATGTATGTAATATTGTATTAAGTATATCAGTCATCTAGTACCCATAACACAAGCTCTGCTTAGCTTGGGGCTAGATGATGCTGTGTGGATTGTCCAGCATTATTTATTTATTTATTTGGCTCGTCTCACCAAATTCCTAGAGCTCTTCGACCTTCAAGATCAAATCACGATTGACTTAGAATATAAAAATCTGGGCTTACTAGAAAACCAACGCCTAGTTTTTAGTACCTACGCTTTCAGAGCAATCTATGAATCTATATAGAATCAAAGTCGAAGTCATCCCACCTTGCTGGAAAGTAAAAATAAAACATCGTTTGCTTTTTCTCAATGCGTGTGGCTCGCAAATTTATTGCAGACTCCGTCTTCTATGCGGTTCTGCAACTTTACGTAACAGAAGATGTATCGTTGTTTCGTTTGCACTTATTACTTACATTGCAAAATGTATTCTAGAACACTATAAATAATGTAAAAACAACGGCACAACGAGCTTGAATATCAGGATTGAACTATGTGCATATGACATTCGATACGTGATATAATCGAATTGAGGAACGTACCTAGATGAATCAATGTCACCGACACAGCACTCAGAAATGCCAAGATGAAGTTTTTTTATACAATTTACTAACGGAACAAGCAGATAACCCACTCGATATTAAGTGGTTACCACCGCTTATAACAAAGTATTACCTCGTAGGTCAGAACGTACATTACGGTGCGCTACTTAGCGTCCATCAACCTGAGGCATACAGGTATTAAGTCTCATGTGCCTGTAATTTCATCGGCACTAACGCCCTTCAAGCCGGAACACAGCAAGCTGCTTGGCGGCAGAAATAATAATAATAATACGCGCCACTGAACTCTGTATCTATCATTTTGTAAGGGTTCACCTAAATCAATACGCTAAGCATGCTCAAATATTTTTATCCTAAAAACATAGAGCCTATGTCCAGTGTAATAGTGGACTTCAAGCGTCTTGTAATGATGATAAAATAGTTAATTAAACTCTTCTTGGACACTTTCAACTGAAATCTTCGCGCTGTATAAACGCGCCCTAAGGAAGACTGTAAGTATATTAAACTGCTCGAATGCTCGAAGCATCCTCAAGACGCAGACTTTTAATGGAATAGCCAGTCCGTACTACCGTCCTACCGCGCGTCCTACTTCAATCGAACTCGCAAACTAAATTGGAATGCCCATTCAGCGAACAATCGGACTCCACGAGTTCTCGAACTCAATGCTGTACTTGCGAGGAGTGCCTTCAGAGTCGATTACTTGCACTTAAACCTGGGTACTATAATGCTGTACTTTTGTAATGTTCGGACTCAATCTCTATAGGTAGGAGGGGTAAGGTAGCTGTGAGCGCAATCAAACAAACTTGCCAAGTTCTTTTTACCGTGAGCTCTGTCCAAGCACGCTCGAATAATGGATACTAGGAGAAGATGCCTTTACAAGTCCAGAATCCGTTAGTACAAAAAAATGGAAAATAAAGCTATATGTCACAATAGCAAATTGACAGTTTCCAACTGTACTATAAGAACTCACGGGGGCAGGACGGGTTTCACAGTGAGTAATTATGATGGTATTACACCACTAACATCTTCACCAATATGAAGAAATACAGTCTACTGCTGGTGATAGTCCTTCTCGTGCCTATGTAGGGAGTTCAACAGAGAATAAAATAAAATAAAATAAATAAATAAATAATAAATAATGCTGGACAACTCACACAGCATCATCTAGCCCCAAGCTAAGCAGAGCTTGTGTTATGGGTACTAGATGACTGATAATCATAATACTATAATCTGATATTTATAATCTTTATAATTCTTTGTTTTTGTTGAGTGAGTTTTGAATATCTATATTATGTAGGTACTTATATATACTTTTATTTTTGTTTTACTACTTAGGTATTTGTCTAAGTCGTCCACGTTAACTGTTTTTTGTTTTATGTGTAGGTATATGGCTATCAATGGAAACTTTTAATTGGCCTTTAGAATATGTGTTTTGAATTTATTAGATTTTAGTGTACCTAACTGTAAGTTTTCTTAAAATTATAAAATAAAATAAGATGACGGCGGTCTATCTAGTGCCACTACGTCTTCCAGTTTCAGTAGCAGTAGGTAAAAATGTTGTAAATTAGAGAAACAAAACCAATTTGGTGTTCTAGAATTTTGCAAGTAGCTATGGAATTACAACGATTAGTGCCTATTTATTTCATGTGTTCAAACTTTTTGAAAACAGAAAAAAAAACAACAAAATTTCTTAAATGTATTCTCCTACATTAGATAGTTTCGTGTCTACCTTAATCCAAAGGGTAGTTTACCCGCCTTAGACACTCGTTTATCTAATGAACTGTTATATTCATGATAAGAGTGGAGTAAGTCGTCCCTTACACGAAAGACGCTGAATAATGGATGCGCCCCTCAGTTTCCATTTTCCTCGCTTTCTGTTTCGTGCGGAAATAACATGTCAAATTGTTAAAACTTTGTGTCGCTTCGTCTAGAAGTTGTATCGGTCTTATTCATTACTTAAACCTAGGAACATATTCAGTAAAACAAGCAAGCATGAATTGAGAGTAGTATTTTTAGTATTTACGAATGAAACGGGCGCGACTTACGCGTTTATTACGCGTGAAGTTATTTTTATACAATCTTCAAGCCGCGGAAACCTTCTCTTGAAATTCTTTTCTTAGGTCACCCTTATTTATTGACGTATCAAGAAAAATCTATACAAATTATAAAAACCTTTGTCTTGACAGACTGACTGGACTTAACATAGATAACGCACAGCCTAAACCACTGGTCGTAGAGACATGAAATTTTTAGGGTAACGTCTTAGTGCGTAGAGGAGTAAGTACTAAAAAAGGAATTTCAACCACTAAACGGGTACCTCAGGCGAGGTTTGAAGTTTGTATGAAATTTTTTGCTAGTAGGTATAATCTATACAAATAAATAAAATTGAAGTGTCTGTTTGTAATATTAAAAAAACCGCTTTTTACTAAATGCTTAGGAATGTATATACGATTGTCATGATTTTATAAATGTTAAATAATTATTGCATATATTTTTCAGATTTTAATTTATCAGTCTATTTGTAATTTTAAAAGATAAATGAATTCATTTGACTTGTTGGCTACCGTTCTAAGTTGCTCAATTTATTGGCCGCTGGAAATGTTTTTTTTGATAGAATGAGGCGGCCATCTTGGTGCTGACCGAAGGTAACGATAAGTAAGTCGGCAAATTGTGCAACAGTTCGGTTTGAGCCTTCGGGCAGATAGCTCGAGTTGTCATCAAGAAGTCAGTTTTTAAAGAGTGTTTGTTGTAAAGAGTGTAATCATGCTTGTTGTGGTACTAGAATAAAAAGTGACTATTACCAGAAGTGCAGTTTTATTACAATTCAGAAGTGGGATAAGCAACCAAATAAGGTATGTTGATTTGAATATTATGATCTTATTTACCAAATGGTCTGAATGTGAACTATTCAGATTTATCATTACTAATTTATTTTATTTTTGAGTACCTACCCACCGAGAACATAAATGTACGCCCACCATGTGTACTTTTAAAATTTTAATGCATGATACCTAGGGATTTGTGTAGCATATCAGGCCAGGGCTACCCTCTGGCGAGATGATGTACAGATTACGAACTAAATGTTGAATAGTTTTATTTATTTCTTTAATCATGTTTTTTTTGGTATACCTGCAATATCGTCTTTATTTCATCGTCGTTTAAAATATAACTCTGGTCTATGGAAGTATACCTATACAATGTGTAAAGACATACTAACGGAGCGTGTTGGTGTTAAATCAGGGCTACCCTCATATAGCGCCTGACTCCTGCCTTTCGTGTACCAGCGGTATAATTAAAAATATCATCAATTCTACTTTATTAGCTCATCAATATTATAAAAACACTTATCAACCAGCCACGCATAAAGTTTAGTTTTAAATTGTTTTGTCGGTGGTTCTCGGATATCTTAGGTATCCTATTAAAGATTTTTAATAGTCATAGAATAGCATTTTTATAACATAACGCTGACTTGCACCTAGGTATTATGAGCCTAGTGGGGTTCCTCTTTTAAAATCAGATCACGTGCTTTTGAAAGTTTATGACGCGGCTACTACCTGTTAAAGCATAAAGTTTATATTATTTTATGAACTGTTTCTAGGCTGACTTTGACTAACTACGACTGTTTTATTGAACGGACTATGACTGTTCGTTGGATAAAAGGGGGCGTTCTAGTTTAAGTTACCCGCTTATCTAGACGTCGGATTCGTCGCTTGTCTAGACGTTCTATTTTTTAATGATGTATCAGTATATTGTATTTTTATTTAAGTATTAGTATTGGTTATGTTTATGACTATGTAGTTAAATGTATCATAGTTTTTTTATCTCTTACTCTTATTTTATTATTACTCTTTGTGCACCACCGTCCTTTATCGCTTCGCTCGTTACTCTCCATCCTAAGGTTGCCTGGAAGTAATAGCTTTTAGCGATAAGGCCGCCCTTGGTACTCTGTTAAATCTAGATTTAAAAGCTATCCTAGTGTACAATAAAGTGTTATCTATCTATCTATTCATCTATCTATCTATCTATCTATATATCTATCTATCTATCTATCTATCTGTTTATTGAGTTGGCTATGCTTGCCGACTGGATGGCGTTGGCTATGTTTGCCGACTGGATTGAGTTGGCTATGTTTGTCAACTGGATCATCTATCTATCTATCTATCTATCTATCTATCTATCTATCTATCTATCTATCTATCTATCTATCTGTTTATTGAGTTGGCTATGCTTGCCGACTGGATGGCGTTGGCTATGTTTGCCGACTGGATTGAGTTGGCTATGTTTGTCAACTGGATCATCTATCCATCTATCTATCTATCTATCTATCTATCTATCTATCTATCTATCTATCTATCTGTTTATTGAGTTGGCTATGCTTGCCGACTGGATGGCGTTGGCTATGTTTGCCGACTGGATTGAGTTGGCTATGTTTGTCAACTGGATCATCTATCTATCTATCTATCTATCACATTATTGAATTGGCTATGTTTGCCAACTGGACTATCTATCTCTCTATCTATCGGGTTATTGAGTTGGCTATGTTTACCGACTGGATTGAGTTGGCTATGTTTGCCAACTGGACTATCTATCTATCTATATATCTATCTATCTATCTATCTATCTATCTATCGGATTATTGAGTTGGCTATGCTTGCCGACTGGATTGCGTTGGCTAAGTTTGCCGACTGGATTGAGTTAGCTATGATTGCTAACTGGTTTAACTGGTCAAAGTCAAAGTCAAAGTGTATTTGGTTAAATTGGTAATAACGAATAAATGCTCATATTTTTGTTGTTCAGGTTCTTTTGAAGACTAAATTTTTATTTTATGAATATAAAGATTAACTAATAAGGTTCACAATAACTATGAATGGATTATGTCAAAGTTTGTTGGTTATTTAGTAGTTATACAAAATTATTGAGGTTTTGGGAAATGATCACTAAAAAAAATTACTGATGTACTGGGATTTATTAAAAAGGGCAAACAACTGTCATGCCGCCGATAAAATTCGGTCTTGGATTCGTATAAAAGCCTTAGAAATTGAAATTTCTGACAAAAGTTCCTCTGATGATGCTTCCGAATCGTCAGTCTTAGAATGTCTTTATTGCTTAAAATAGGTAATAGGTGCGGAGGGGATGTTGTAATTCTGATGTTCCGAACAAATAATCCGTATTTCGATACAAAGAATTGATAGCGTTTTCTTATATTGACTGGGATCTTGTTGAAAACTTTGATGCTCACATAGTAGCAATTTTCTTGATAGAGGATAATTTTCGGAGTGGACTCATTTACAACACTCTCCATTCCGAGTGTTACGTAGATACACGTAACTAGTAATTTTGTATAGATACATATATAAATAAATGGGATTAATGTTTGTAAGATCTGCAAATGTTTCTATGTATAATAAAAGAATGTCTATGTAGGTATGTGATGTATTGTGATGGGTGTGGATTATCCAGCATTGATATTTGTTCGTGGTGATTTCAGTGGACTGTATATTTTAAAGTTGGGCTGCGGATGGTCTGCAGATGTGGAGTAATAAAACGCCGGGTAACGGGTAACGGCCGAGGTCAGGTAGGCCGGGCGAAGGGACGACGACGACTTGTCTCGGGGCGCAGGTAGGTGTTGTTGTGACGACGGGTAGTGGAGCACTGGTTGTTCGGCGATTTTAGCCTATTATTTATACAAGTCGTCGTCCTGCCTTGCCGCCCGCACATTGACGGAAGCGCGTCTCTTTATTTAATACCATGATTCTTATGCTTAGGTACCTACAATGTTTTATAGACTTATGTGCGTGCAGTGTACCTAAGCTACATGTAAATGCTAACTACGTTGGCCCAGAAACTTGTCTATACTACAGAAGCTAGACCTAACTCTTCTACGTACCTACTCGACTCTGAATAGGTACGTAGCCTACTCGTTCTGAGGCTAGTCAGGTCTAACTCTGACAAGTCCCTGGGCATACCTAACTCTATTTCTGTTCTTCGGTAGATCCCTAACTTTCTCTAACTACCTAGCTAGGCCTGGTATACAAATTCCTGACTAGGCCTAGCTCTTTGTTCTTTAGTGTAGGGTTCTACCTGCCTATGGTATATCTGATTTAAACACCTTAAAAAATAACATTTATTTTGCGCTCGCCTACCTGACCTTTTCACATGTTACATTGCTTAGGGCTACTAGGATATAATGTACAACTTATCACTAAACTTAAGAACTACGTTGTCGTGCACATTCTCCCGCCGTCGCTGTCTCGCGATGAATCGGTAGCACGACAATCTTCTTCGTCGGACGCCGTAGGATGTGACCGGCGCTGGTGATGACGTCCACCACTCGGATCTCGCCGTCTCGTCCTGGGTACAGCGCCGTGACTCGTCCTCTCGGCCATGTGTTGCGGGGTAGGTTTACGTCGCATATGACGACAAGGTCGCCGACCTTTGGTGGGTCGCCGCTGGTGTGGGGCTCCCGCCGGTGCTGCAGTGCGGGTAGGTACTTGCGCAGCCACCGGTGCCAGAACTCGTTAGCCAGTCGTTGTGCGCGCCGCCAGTGTTGTCGCGCATGGTCGTCCTTCTCGTAGAACTTTCCCGGGGCTGGGACGTGGCTGTTAGGCCCCAACAGCAGATGGTTGGGTGTCAGGGCCTCTGGGTCGTCTGGGGTCACGGCCACGTGAGTGAGCGGCCGTGAGTTGACCGTGGCTTCAACCTCGGCCAGTAGGGTGGCCAAGGTTTCTTCTTTCGGGCTCTTCTCCTGAAGCGTCGTTGTGAGCGCTTCTTTGACAGAGCGCACCAAGCGCTCCCAAGCGCCACCCATGAACGGCGCTGCTGGTGGGATGTATCGCCACTTGATGTAGCGGCTGTTCACCTCCTCTTCGACGGCTTCCAGTAAGGCCGCTCGTAGCTCTCGATCGGCGGCCTTGAAGCACGTCGCGTTGTCACTCATCACTTCCTTCGGGCAGCCGCGCCGTGCGATAAACCGGCGTAGCGCGCAGATAGCGAAGTCGGCGTTGAGAGACCCCACGACTTCTAGTCTGAAGAAGTTTTTCATTTTTTCTTCAAAATCCTCTGCTCGTTGGGCTACTGTCGATATGCACCCGCAGAAGTCTCCGTCGTCGTCGGACGCCACATCGGAGTACCGACAGCCGTGAAGCACCCATCCCAAACGTGTGAGCGAGGCGACGGGTTGATCGTCCCGTCCTTGTCTCACCTCGTTCGACACGATGAGGTCCCAGTTATTTTGCCCGATGATGACTTTAGGGCACGCGTTTTCGTAGACTAGGTCCTCCTTGATCGACCTAAGGTGATGGCAGTCTTTTATGTCTGCGGGCTCGATGGTCTGCGTAACAAAATTCAATCGCTTGACTGTCTGCGCCTCGCGCAACACATGCTCGCGCCTCTCGTTCCTGCCGCGTATTCTAACACTGACCATCTTACTGTTTTTATGCTCGGCCTCACCACCATTAGCGTCCTTTATCCATAGCGTCTTTGTCGGCCCGTCGGCACCCAAAAGCTCAGCGATGGACTCCTCTATAAATGTACACGTACTGCCGTCGTCTAGGAGCGCGTACGTACTGATCTTGGCGTTCAGACTTACCAGTTCTATTGGTACGACCTTTAGGTACGCCTCACGCCCCAGAGCCTTCACCGTGGCTACTGCGTTGGCCACTCGCCCCGCGAAGGCGCATACTTCCCTGGCGCCGTCGCTTACCTTGGGCAGGTGACGCAGTCTCTCCATCTCAGCCAGCACCAGGGCCTCGGGCCGCCCAAACCGCCTCTCAAGAGCCTCCATCACAGCTCCCGGGTCGGGTTGGCCTACCAAAAGGCTGCTGACCGCTTCGTGCGCAGCGCCCTTAAGGCTCTTACGCATTCGTGCAACGTTTTCGGACGCGGAAAACGCTGTCTCGCTGTCTCTATATGCTGCTTTGTACGCCAGCCACCCACTCACCTGCCCGTTGTAGGCGGGAAGTTCTTGTAGGTACCTCGGCGGATCCCTCCTCGTCGCGATCGGCGATAGCGCCGCCGTCAGCTCCTCAAAGCCGATGACGGACCTCTGCACGGTGGGCGGATCGGTCGCCCGACCGGGTTGATCCGTAACCCGGTTCTCCCGCACTCCTTGGTCCTCCTTGACAGAAGGCGCCTCTCCTAGGATCCCCTTGTTGCCAGCGGTTAGCGGCGGCTCTTCCTCTGGCCGCTGCTGCAGCCACGTAGAGATGCGGATGGATGCCAGCTCAGACTGCTCTCCGTCCTCTTCGGTGCTTGAGTGCTCCTCTGCTAGCACTCGCTCGAGAGCAATCTCAGCGAGTTCCGTAGCAGCTTTCGCGGCCGCCGCAAGCGCGTCTGCCTGCGCTGCGCGTACCGTCGCTAGGTGTTCACGTGCTGCCCACAAGCGGCTCTTCTTTCCCGAGGTTCCAGACCTCCTGGGCCGCGGTTGCGAGGGCCTGTGCCCGGCCCGCACAACCTCTTCAGCGGTAGCTTGGCTTGTGGTGGTCTCCGTGGTATTTTCCTCCGTTGTCACGGTCGTCGTGCTGGCGGATGCCTGCACTTCTTCTCGACCCTGCATACTCCGTGTTACCGGCATTTTGATTTTGGCTGCTTCAGTGATCCGGCTTGCGAAGGACCAATGTTCGTGGTGATTTCAGTGGACTGTATATTTTAAAGTTGGGCTGCGGATGGTCTGCAGATGTGGAGTAATAAAACGCCGGGTAACGGGTAACGGCCGAGGTCAGGTAGGCCGGGCGAAGGGACGACGACGACTTGTCTCGGGGCGCAGGTAGGTGTTGTTGTGACGACGGGTAGTGGAGCACTGGTTGTTCGGCGATTTTAGCCTATTATTTATACAAGTCGTCGTCCTGCCTTGCCGCCCGCACATTGACGGAAGCGCGTCTCTTTATTTAATACCATGATTCTTATGCTTAGGTACCTACAATGTTTTATAGACTTATGTGCGTGCAGTGTACCTAAGCTACATGTAAATGCTAACTACGTTGGCCCAGAAACTTGTCTATACTACAGAAGCTAGACCTAACTCTTCTACGTACCTACTCGACTCTGAATAGGTACGTAGCCTACTCGTTCTGAGGCTAGTCAGGTCTAACTCTGACAAGTCCCTGGGCATACCTAACTCTATTTCTGTTCTTCGGTAGATCCCTAACTTTCTCTAACTACCTAGCTAGGCCTGGTATACAAATTCCTGACTAGGCCTAGCTCTTTGTTCTTTAGTGTAGGGTTCTACCTGCCTATGGTATATCTGATTTAAACACCTTAAAAAATAACATTTATTTTGCGCTCGCCTACCTGACCTTTTCACATGTTACATTGCTTAGGGCTACTAGGATATAATGTACAACTTATCACTAAACTTAAGAACTACGTTGTCGTGCACATTATTATTATTATTAAATGTTCCACAAAACAAGCGCGTTCGTATATGTAAAGGTACTCAAGATTTAATATTTTCAGCATACAAAGGAGTGGCCTACAGGATACCATGGGGCCAATACCGCGGATGGCGCGCATACATTTTTTTTTGTGCAATGAAAGCTTTGTTAAAATCCCTACTGCACCCCAAATCGTCAGCTCGTATCTGAGGATGGAGTCAGCATAGCCGTGATGGGCCATCACTGCCATTTCTTGGTTGACTGTTCTTTGTAGCCTACCTGAAACGTGCACGAATCTGTTAACATATATATATGCTTTGCCTACTTGTTCTTTTCAAAATAAAAAGGGATCCAATACACACCTTAAGGAACACCAAATTTGTTAATAACTGACAAAACCATTGTAATGTGGTTTGAAAGTTAAGCAGAATCGCATCGGGGTCGTCATCCTTATAAACATCACGATCAAATGATAAATTCTACATATGTTCCTAATATTTTTTTTTTATATTTTCATCTGTATATAGCTTCCTGCGTATGTACCACGAACTACAAGGGGTGTAATTCGATTTTACTTTTAAACACAAAAGCTGAGCCATTCTACAATCGGATAAACCCAATGGTAGAACGGTGCCAACTGCATCTTCTGATTACCAATAATATGATCAAGGCAGGCGTTACGTCTTGTTGGGCTGAGTTGAGAATATAATATGAGCTTAGAGAGAAATTACTTCAAATGCTAGATAGAGCGATAGTTTCTCTGTTTTGTTTTAATGTGTTAATATTAAGGTCACCGGTAATTATAACTTTAGGTTTACTGCTATTTTTAAACAACTAGTGCTATAGACTGTTAAGTTTATCAAAGAAAGTATAGATATTTGATAAAGGTGCATACAACTATAATTTTGTGACTTAATTACTTAATTAATAATCTTTAAGCTACAACATTCAAACACGTTTGGTATAATAGCCTATGATTTTAAATTCAAGTCTTTATAAACTAGACTTTTTAAGTAAAATACAAACTCCGTTCCTTTTTGTTTTTTGCACTAAACCGTAATTACGCATATTTAAATTTTGGTTACTACCTACCTGATTTCAAAAACGTCTCTGATAAACATACATACATCTGGCTCCTTACCAGTACATTTATATCGAGAATAGAAAGTTTCAGAAGTTCACGCTTAGTAATTTACTACCTATTTTTGGCGTAATAATCTAAATTCTGCGTCTTTACGAACGAAAAATCTTGTCTGGATTTTTAATGTTAGATTCAAACTTTGTTTCATTTTCGTTGTTTATGATTGATGCCTTTGTGAAATAATAGGGGATATCTAGTGCTTTTTGTTGCAACATCACTGGTTTTATGATTTGGAAGTAATCTATACTTATTTAATTCCATAATGCATTACATCAATATACTTTATAGTACTTTATACTTTTTTAGTCTTTTTTTTAAGTGGACAGCTTATATTACATTCACTATTTGCGTTCCAGCCATTCCGATTTATTTTAAACTAGCTGACCCATTGAACGTCGTATTCTCTCTTTAGCCATTCATCCAAATAATATGCAGTAAAAAGGAAAAGTATTTTATTTTAAGCATTTGAGAGGATAATTTACAGATTTTGATAAGAATTTATAATTAATGATAATATGACCATGACTTGAATAACGATTTAAATTTTTTTTTTTTATAAAGAACTATTTTTTGTGAGTTAAATATATGCTTTCGCTGACTTTTTATAGGCATAACCAAGCTCTACAACTTCCTCTAGAACTCAATCATATATCTATCATCATCGTTAAGGCAGCGTTCGTAAGAAGCTTCATTCGTTTTCGTTCGTCAGTTTTTTTTTTCTCTTCTTTCTCAGTCTAGCTTTGCAAGTTTGACTACCATGAAAAGGTCTTTTCATTTTTCGGGTTAATATGACCTATGTCACTCGCATATTACGTGGCTTTTTATTGTTGAAATAGTTTTCAAATTTCGGTTTAGTGGATTCGGATATTACTCCTAATATCGTCACAAACTCGCAAACTTTGCCTCTTTATAACATTAGTGTGGGTTTCACAAATGTCAAATACTTGGCGTTGTAGTCATATTGGTTGATAATCATATTAATTTTACTACATATAACTCCACGGCTATCACTACCCACTACATTCAGCACAGTTTCCATTCACACACTCCCTTACAAACACACACGAGAGCTCTCCTTGAAACCTTGACTCTTATGAGTTTTGCGTTGACAAAACTTTCAGAATCACACATACAACAAGACACCTTCACACAACTTTTTTACATATACACAATCATACTGCATTATGACTACGTTTTTTTAACATACAAAAGGTATAGTTCTGTTGTATGGCATCTCGTTCAACTTGTAACCTCGTAGGTAATAACTAAAGATCAGTGTCTTGCTCTTCAGCAATATTATACGCTAAGTTATTGCCTATTGTGTAGCTGCAACACACACATGGATAACCAGATATTTATATAATAATAGTTAATTTTCTTAATTTGTTCTTTTTTTTTTTGGGTCATTGTGTTCACATTTTATTTTTCTTTGTTATTTTTTTTCGTGTAGCTAGGATAAGAACCTACATATAAGAACCTTTGTGTGTTTTAGTAAGACAAATAAACGTTTTACCTATCTAAAATACCCATGTTTGGGTTTCTGTCAAAAATCATTACTTAGAGTTGCAAATGTACAATTTCGAAACTTATTAGTCATTAGCTTTATAGTGTTATTTACTTTCAAATACTTTCAATTCATTTAAAGTTTTATTTTTCAAACACCTAAAGCAAATACCAGCATTAATGGCAGTCAAGCGTTTCAGAATGTGACTGAGATCGATTGTAATGTTCCTGGGATTGTTATCATGTTTACCAATCGAGATTATGACTTTATCTAATTTAGTAGGATTAAAGATATTAAGCGTTTTACAGATTTCTTCTGATGTAGGTACGATATGGTTTTACAATAAGAAAATGAAGCAGATTACGAGAACAGATACATGATTTGAATTAAATGTCATGATTTTATAAATGAAAATATTATTTGTTATGTAAGATGTACCTACAAAATTGTAAATAACAACAGAATCATGGATGGTAGTGTACACTAATCTTAAGTTAGTTGGTTCTTTGTACGTACCTACCTAGAGTAAGAGTAGGTAGGCGAGATACTTAGATTTAATTCTGTATATTGTGTTTGCCGGGAGGCATCACATTGTCGGATGGCCGAATGTCATGATTTTATAAATGTTAAATAATTATTGCATATATTTTTCAGATTTTAATTTATCAGTCTATTTGTAATTTTAAAAGATAAATGAATTCATTTGACTTGTTGGCTACCGTTCTAAGTTGCTCAATTTATTGGCCGCTGGAAATGTTTTTTTTGATAGAATGAGGCGGCCATCTTGGTGCTGACCGAAGGTAACGATAAGTAAGTCGGCAAATTGTGCAACAGTTCGGTTTGTGCCTTCGGGCAGATAGCTCGAGTTGTCATCAAGAAGTCAGTTTTTAAAGAGTGTTTGTTGTAAAGAGTGTAATCATGCTTGTTGTGGTACTAGAATAAAAAGTGACTATTACCAGAAGTGCAGTTTTATTACACGATACATATACCAAAAAAGCATTTTTTTAAATTTTTGTCTGTCTGTCTGTTTGTTCCGGGTAATCTCTGGAACGGCTGGACCGATTTCGACGGGACTTTCACTGGCAGATAGCTGATGTAACAAGGAGTAACTTAGGCTACTTTTTATCCCGAAAAAATAACGGGAACGGGAAAAAACTGCCACGCGGGCGAAACTGCGAACTTCTGCTATTTTATGCCGTATTAACGCCATCTGTTGGCAACATCGAGTACTACTTCAGTTAAGATTTGTAAGTAAAAATGTTTACCGCCCAACGAAGTGGGCACGGGTCAGCTAGTATTATCTATAGGATAAGATGCTGTATGTAGCTCCAAGACTTTAATGCACAATCACGGTAGATATCTCTTAGATCTTAAATTATTATACGTAGTCTTCTCTTATTGTTTAATGTGAGTAAACAGGGATAGGTAGGTACGTCCAAATATTACCTATACCAGGAGTTGGTATTCCATCCGTAACGGTCGTGTGGTATTCTTACATACAGGTAACGATAGGTTTCTTGCTTACCCCTGTTAGAATACTAACTGGTTTCCTCATGGTGTTTTCCTTCACCGTTTGTAACCGCTGGCATGTCCAGATGCCATGTAAAGCTCTTGAAAAAGCTGAAGTTTAAATATAATCTTCTTAACCTGTTCAGTAAACACAGGGTTTCAGGGGAAAATCTCTAATTATTCACTTTAATACCATCGTCAATTAAACGGGGACCCGTCGTAAAACATGTATTTTGTAGCGTAGACCCTGGAAATTAATCTTTGTTTTCAGGTTCATTCAGTTAATTCTTTACTTCTTTCATTTATCATCACCTATTTGCAGATAAGTAAGCACTCCCTTTTATAATATACGTAAAAACATATTCATAAAAAAATTATAAATCCTACTAATAATATTATAAACGCGAAAGTTTGTAAGTATGGATGGATGTTTGTTACTCTTTCACTCTCTAACCAGTAGACCGATTTGGATGAAATTTGGAATAAACATAGATTATAACTTGGATTAACATATAGGCTACTTTTTGCTGCGAAGCTGCGAGCTGCCGCTAGTAAATAATAAACATAGCTTTATTAGTTTGGGTAGGTTGATGTTGCGTATAAATAAATGTCCACGAATATTTATTTTATTTACCAAAAGAAAAAAAAAAACTCGCAATTGCAACAGGTATCTACCATTTGCTAGTTTTTGAAACGACCCACCTTACGGAGAGTCGTCACTTTTATCTATAAATAGCAATAACACCCAAAGGTTTTGTCGTAGAGTTACCTACCTTTTCGTATACGGTTTTATATGATATTTATTCTATTATGTATGAATATAATTCTATTGATGTATGGATATGAACCGAACCGGAAGACGAAGCGTAGGACGTCCTCCTACCCGATGGACTGACGACATTATTGGGAAGTCGATGGATGGAAAGGGCTCAGCATCGTTCTTCCTGGAAACGTGTGGGGGAGGCCTATGTCCAGCAGTGGACTTCTACAGGCTGATGATGATGATGATGATGGATATGAAAATAAAATGTATCTGTATCGGTTATTTTTTAAGACTTTTATGAAACACTGACTGACTGACATATAGATTAAACCACTTGTCGTAGAGCTTGACTTTTCAGTATGTATTTGTGTTGGTGTGTAGAGGTGTACTAAGAAAGAAATTCCCGAAAATAACTTCACGCGGACACAAAATTGTACCCAGTTTCACAGAAAATATTTATCTAGCCAGAGTAAAAAGTAAACTTCGGTAGAATGTTTTCACGGTTCACAATTTCTTGAATTGCTCCATTCCCGACAAACATAATGTTGCCAGTCGATGAAGCAAGGAAGTCACACATCGGGAGAATTGATACATGAACGGATATGGGTGTCTGCTCAAATAACTCAGTTTCCCCACTGTATGAATGAAAAAATGCTTGATTACCTACTTTTTGGTACATGGATGATTAAATTTTTACTTTTTAGTTTCTTCGTAAAGTAAATTGGACACAGCAGACTTTTTTATATCACTTGCTGATGGCCTACCTGATGTTAAGTGGTTACAATCACTACCGTACCGTTGACAGACGTGATTTTTGGCACTGCCATGTTAGCACAGGAAGATATAAAGAGAATATCTCTATTTTGCACGAGATAAAGCGTAGACAAAATTTTGTTGCGCTGCACATCTTTGCCGGGCTGATGACTAGAATGAAACTAGAATACCTATGATAGAATAATTATATACTTTTGTAAATACATACGTAGAATACAATATACACATCCAGACACACCCTCAAACATCTATGTTCATTACACAAGTGTTTGTTCTCAGTGGGGATCGAACCTACCTACAGCACAGAAGGCAGGGCTACGAACTGAGCTGTGACGGTTGTCAAAATAGTATAATAGGCTATCTTCGCTGCTACAAAATGTTATGACCGCTATTAGAACAAGCAGATTGCAGCATTTTACAATTCAGCAGCTTTTTCTGTATCTATTTTTATCTACGTGCGTGATAATTATTGCTATTTAACAGTTTTTTCTGGTGCGTTGTAATATTTAATCATAATTCCATAGACTTCATGCAAGCATCGGTGGTTCAGTGGTAGAATGCTCGCCTGCCACGCGGGCGGCCCGGGTTCGATTCCCGGCCGATGCATAATTAGTTTTGCTGTTTTTTTTATTTTTTATTTTATGGATTTTCAGCGCAGGAGGCAGAGCTTCTACCAACTGAGTTGTGAGTACAGTCAGATCAGGGCTAATATTCTTGTTCACAATATTTTTTTAAAGAAAACATCGTGAGGCAATCAGTTAGTATTTTAGCAGTGGCGATGGGCTTGCAATCTGTCACGTATGGAATACCAACTACTGCAAAATAATAGGTACGTACCTCTGACTACACCAATTAGACTTCCTCAAATAATCTCGAGTGGGTACCTAACTACTAAGGGTATCCTGGTAGAAATCTGAGATGAAATCTAACGTGCCTGAAGATTAAAGTCGTGAAGCGATTTATTTTATTTCTATACTGAATCAGATGACATCATAGACCTCTAACATTTTCCTGCGAGTTGGTTTGCTAAATATTACCATGATGTGCTAGGTTATTTAGAAAATAGAAATAGCATCACCACTTTAAGGCTCAAGCACGGTAGACATCCCCTCCGATCTCTCAGTACCAAGTACCTACTTGAGATTCTTCAAGGATGTCAGTGGGGGTAGTCAGAGATACTATTTGTGCACTATTTGTGGGTATGTACCCTCATTTTGTGGTAGTTGGTATTCCATACGTGACAGGTTGCAAGCCCATCGCCGCTGCTAGAACACTAACTGGTTTCCTCACGATGTTTTCTTTCGCTGTTTGAGAGCCAATGCGCAATGCCATAGCGCAATTTTTTTTTATAAAAAAATCTATTGGCGCACGACCGCATTTGAACCCACGACCTTAAGATCAGAAGGTTATTTCATAACTATTAATCATCACACGTAGGTAACGGGTAATCTAAGCAATATATTTTTTCGTTTATTCCAACATCCTAACATCTCGAAGTTTCTGAAACAGATGGCACAAAAACTATTGTAAATCGATTCAGGAAAGTTGTGTAGTTTCTTCTTACCCTCGAAGTATCAGTTAAAAAAACTAACGACGGCTTTAGGGTCAGCGCATATTGGCGCCTCTCTGAGAAGAGTATTTTGAATTTATAAATGTACAGTCAGCTGCACTGGAATGTATACAAATCGTAACTTTCAAAATAATGTCACAACGTAACAGTTAATATTTACAAGGCTAAAATCCAAAAAATAAGTAAACTCATCAACCGATTACATGGTATTTGAGTTTCTACTGTCTAAAAGTTTATAGTAATGTTGTGATAGCAATGGGGACCCGTCACAGTTTTTTCTATGAATGCAGTTTTATAGGCCTTGAGAAACTAAAACATAAAATGCAAAAATTTTTTTTCTACGGCCAAAACTGACTAAGTTATGGGCAAAATACCGAACGAGATTCACTGACCGCGCGAACGGAAGCGATGACGTCACAATGGCCCAGCGCTAGCCGCCAAACCACTGCGCGCCCCGCGTTTCTGTTCGCGATACTCGTCCGACACGGAGCGTAACGTCACCAAGTGATTTGATTAGGTTTTTATTAGAAGGTTGTTATTTTAATATAACAAATGAGTATTAGAAATAAGGTAGATATCGGTTTTGAGCAAACGCAATCCGATAATCTACCTAAAGTTGATACCTTCATGGTATTTGATTATCTTAGTAATCATTTAAATTACACAAGCGCTGAAATTCATGGTTGGAAACTTCAGAGGTAAACAAATCTCATTATCAACCTAATCAGAATAACAGGATAATATGTAGGTAGGTACACATACTTGGACTAGCCTATAAAATACCTAAAAGTTTTAGGTTAGTCAGCCAGGGAAGTTGTGTTTGTTGTAGTAACTACCTACGCTGTTATTTTCAACATTGGTATGTAGATAAGTATGTAGAAACTTAAAGGTTTAAAGAAAAATATTATGTAGGTATAAAATAAATAAAATTAGACTTAAATACTTAATTTGACAGGAATGTACCTACCTAAGTTCTTTGGACACGTAATTTAGAGCTATGAATAAACGAAAGCGTTAGGTATGTTAAGTTTAAAATAAGCCCTAAGAATTTAAATTATATTTTGTCGTAGGTTATACCCAGATTTATTTAAAAATTATACAATAACTAATCAAGGTCAGGAATACAATACAGGAATGCAATACTTCCTTCTTCAATCTAAGCATTCCTCCCACAAGCCTATACTTGACGTAGTTCTCCATATGACGACCGATGTGGCGCGGCTGGCGAATGTCCGCCTGCGACGCGGAGGTTGCGGGTTCGATTCCCGCCTTGGGATAAATGTTTGTACGATCTGCTAATATTTATTCCGGGTGTTCTGGGTGTTTTCTATGTATAATAAAAAATATGTATGCATGTAATGTATTGTATTAAGTATATCAGTCATCTAGTACCCATAACACAAGCTCTGCTTAGCTTGGGGCTAGATGATGCTGTGTGGATTGTTCAGCATTATTATTATTATTATCAGCTTCCACCTAAAAATATAATAAATTCAGGTATATATTTTTTCTTTTTTATTATATATCACTTTTGCTCGCAATTTCGTTCGCGCTTAGATTTACGTACTTCTTTTTCGTTCACTTTGGCTACAGTTTTATTACATGTATAGATAGATATCCTCATCCTCGAGGGTACGACGCCAGAGGCATGGAGCAGGAGTGTGGTGGTACTGTTCTTTAAGAAAGGTGATAACACCCTTTTGAAGGAGAGTAGTTACTAATCGTCTCGCTCGTAGGCTAGACGACTTCCAGCCTCCCGAACAAGCCGGGTCCCGAAAAGGTTTCAGTACCATAGACCACATTCATACGCTCCGGCAGGTTATACAGAAGACCGAAGAGTATAATCAGCCACTTTGTTTAGCGTTTGTGGACTATGAAAAAGCCTTCGATTCAGTCGAAACCTGGGCAGTGTTACGGTCACTCCAGCGGTGTCAAATTGACTATCGGTACATCGAAGTGTTGAAAGGCCTATATAGTAATGCCACCATGACTATCCGACTCCAGGACCAGAGTACAAATCCTATCCAGTTGCAAAAAGGAGTGAGACAGGGAGATGTAAATTCTCCGAAACTGTTCACGTCTGCACTGGAGGATATTTTCAAGCTCGTGTCCTGGAATAGGTATGGCACCAATATCAATGGCGAACACTTAAGTCACCTTCGATTTGCCGACGATATAGTCATAATGGCGGAATCGCTGGAAGATCTAGAAACAATGCTTAGAGACCTCAATATTGTCTCCCAACAGGTGGGTCTTAAAATGAACATGAGTAAGACGAAACTTATGTCAAATGCTCATGTCGCACCCGTACCGGTATATGTTGGAGGTCAGCCGACGAATCCAACTCGGATGGGCAGCGTTCGGGAAATTACGGCACATCTTCTCGTCACAGTTACCGCAAAGCCTCAAGACGAAAGTCTATAATCAGTGTGTGTTACCAGTGATGACTTATGGCACTGAGACGTGGTCGCTAACTATTGGTCTCATACACAAGCTTAAAGTCGCACAACGAGCTATGGAGAGAGCGATGCTGGGAGTTTCACTGCGAGGTAGAATCAGAAATGAGGAAATCCGTAAAAGAACCAAGGTCACCGACAGCTCTCAGAATCAGCAAGTTAAAGTGGCAGTGGGCAGGCCATAAAGCTCGTAGAACCAACAACCGTTGGGGAATAAAGGTTCTCGAATGGCGACCACGAACCGGAAGACGAAGCGTAGGACGTCCTCCTACCCGATGGACTGACGACATTGTTAGGACCGCGGGAAGTCGATGGATGGATAGGGCTCAGAATCGTTCTTCCTGGAAACGTGTGGGGGAGGCCTATGTCCAGCAGTGGACTTCTACAGGCTGATGATGATGATGATGAGATAGATATATATTCCCCAAGACGGAAATATTCCTCTATAATCCCAAAATGATCCCCGATATCCCGGGAAACTTGTGGGATATTCCCGCATTGGGGAATATTACCGGGAACGGCACATTTTATTGTAGTTAGACCTGAGTACGACCCTGGTTTTAACCCGACTACCGAGGAAGGGTTATTAGAATAGAAACTTCACTACTTACATTTTTTATCATTTACTTACTCATTGAAATGTACCTAGTAGGTACGACCCTGTATTTTTCTTTAACATTCGTTAACAAGCTTTACTAAGCTACCTACGCACCTGTTTACCACACGAGTAATGATTGAGGATCATTTTGATGTAAGTAGGTACCTCCATAATATACCAACTATTATCATAGTTGGTATATTATGGAGGTACCTACCTACTTACATCAAAATGATCCTCGCAACAAAATCTTGAAGTTTGGCACGAAAGCGGAATTTTGTCATCCCTCTTCATGATAGTGCACCATTTTTTGCGCACTTTCGGGACCTTTGGCACATTGAAAAATAGTTTTTTAGGTGTACTAACTGAAGTATTAGTACACTTCGGTACTATACAGTACTTATAGTTCGGCATATTCACGTAAAAACCACAACACGACCCGCGCAGATCGAGTGAACTCTAATAAATGAATTACGGAGAGCGCGCCCGCGGGCGGAAAAGATATCGTGACGTCACATGAGCTATTCGGCCGCCCCGCGGTTGACTGGTACAAAATGTGTAATATCTTCGCAACCAATGGAACGATTTCAATGATTTAAAAAGTATCGTACCTAAACGAGTAAAAGGAACACCATTACATAGATAATATATGCATTTTCCGACTTGGTACGGGAGCTCATTGAAAAGTCAATAATTGTATACATTCTAGTGCAGCTGACTGTACTAGTGGCCGCTTGCAGCTTCGCCCGCGTGGCAGTTTTTTCCCGTTCCCGTTATTTTTTCGGGATAAAAAGTAGCCTATATGTTAATCCAGGTTACAATCTATATTTATTCCCAATTTCATCCAAATCGGTCCATTGGTTAGAGTGTGAAAGAGTAACAAACATCCATCCATCCATTCATACCTACAAACTTAGTAGGATTACTTTACGACTATCAGCGTGAAAAAGTCTACTGCCGGACATGGGTCTTCCCTATCCATATCCAGAAGCGAACAAAATTACGATGTAGTTAAGTAGGCTATATAGAGAGTAGTTTTATAAGTACTGACAGTTTTCCTTACCTGTTGTTGCAGAAGGTTGCGGGTTCGATTCTCGCCTTGAGATAAATGTTTGTACGATCTGTAAATATTTATTTCGGATGTTCTGGGTATTTTCTATCTATAATAAAAAATATGTATGTATGTAATGTATTGTATTAAGTATATTATATCAGATATAAGTCATCTAGTACCCATAACACAAGCTCTGCTTAGCTTGGGGCTAGATGGCAATGTGTGGATTGTCCAGCATTAGATAGATAGATAGATAGAAAATTCTTTATTGCACAACTTAAAAAAAAAGTACATAGGCGAACTTAATGCTACATAGCATTATCTACCAGCTAACCTTTGGGTAGTAGGAATAACATGGGTAGCATTATTATTATTATTCATCAGAAATAAAATTATCACTATACAATAGTTACCTTAACTACTATAACTGTAATGGTTTATTTCTTACCCTCATACTTTAAAACGTTATTTAATTTTTTTTAAATATACATAAAATGAAAAGTGCTTTTTAGCATGCATGACCTAATGTGCTTTGGTGCTGGAGCTTAGACTGTGTGTCACAAATTACATAGATGTCAGTCGTTTAACCATATATGAGTTAGATCATAAATGAAAAACAAAGTAAGTAGATATTTTATAATAACATTTTTCTGTAATTATCCTTTGATATTGTTATATTCTTTAAAGGCCGAGCCTTTAAAGAAACTCTGAGAGAGAAAGGCTTTGAAACACCAATTAACATCGGCCGTTTGATAAGATACACAATACTCTCGTGCGTCAGAAACAAACATCCAATTAGTCTGAATTTGGTTGTTCAATAAATTCTGCTTAATTAATTTATCAGCATCATCATCAGCTTGGACGAGCCCACTGCTAGGCAGTATAATGTGGCTGCTGCCTGTCTGCTGATGCATTGACTTGGCATGAACGGGAGGAGATAAAGAGAGTCCTATGCTATGCCGGACCACTAAGGCTTAAAACTATATGCATTGATTACATTGACTAGGATCGACTGTAGTGTGAAAGAAGCCAAAGAAAGTAAGACGATTTTTTTCCTGGAAATCCACGGGTGAGGCCATGTCTGCTGATGATTATGACAACTAATTTGCAAATCTGCAAGTGCTACACAAAGGATTGCGGCTTTAGTTTGTGACATGATATAAGAAGTTATCTATGGCAAAACTGAGGTTGAAATAAAAAAATAATCGCAAAAATAAATTGCATCGGCCGGGAATCGAACCCGGGCCGCCCGCGTGGCAGGCGAGCATTCTACCACTGAACCACCGATGCTTATGAAGTCTGTCTAAATATAAGAGCATAAAAAACTGGACAAGAATAAAATTGCACGTTACATAATTATAATTACGTGCGTGAGACGAATCACGCAGTGCAACAGTGCAACTAATAGCTTGTTTTGAAATGTCATAACCTTTTTAAAACTAAAAAAAAATCGAATAGAAAAACACAAGAGAAAGTAGCTACGATACGAAAAAAATAACATTGAGATCGGTAATAACTTGGTAATAGACTTTTTTTTTATATAGTAATGGGGGACAATCCACACAGCATCATCTAGCCCCAAGCTAAGCAGAGCTTGTGTTATGAGTACTAGATGACTGATATACTTAATACAATACATTACATATATAGATATTTTTTATTATATATAGAAAATACCCAGAACGCCAGGAATAAATATTTGCAGATCGTACAAACATTTATCCCTAGGCGGGATTCGAACCCACAACCTCCGCGGCGCAGGGGGACATTCGCCCACCGAGCCACATCAGTCGTCGTAAAAAAAAATAACTCAGTTTTATGACTAAGATTGAACTCTTCTAGCTTTGAACAGAATAACCCGGAATGAACTAGGCACAGATCCAATAAAACTGAATTCATTTAACCTTTCGACCCGCGGGCTGCTCGAGCTATGAATGTATGAATACAAGGAACGGCGAAAGAGAGCTGCAGGCATTACTACTATCACCTATCTAGTTCTATACACGGGAACTAGATAGATTTTTACAGGAGTGCTTATTTTATGTATGCTCCTGTTTATCTATGTATGTACGAGTATCTATCACCCAAACAGCAGGATGATTTTGAGAAATTGAGTGCCAAAAGATTCGTTTTGATTTTTCGAGTGATAACGGATATTTGAAGGAAGCAGGAATAATTTTCACTCGTATTTTAAATTCAAATATTTCACAATCACGAAAATATAACAAAATCGAAGTATCCACAGGGTGGTTTCAAATAGTGAATTTATTTTATTATTATTATTGTTAACCCTAGAAGACTAAGCCAAACCAAGGCGTTTAGAAGAACCGCATCCAAATCGTTTGAACCAAACAAATTCCAAACGATACATAAAAAATAAAAAATATGTATAATAAAAAATATCTATGTATGTAATATAATATTGTATTAAGTATATCAGTCATCTAGTACCCATAACACAAGCTCGGCTTAGCTTGGGGCTAGATGATGCTGTGTGGATCGTCCAGCATTATTTATTTATTTATTTAAATCTTCTTTTATAAAACACTTTTTGTAGTTTTTGTAATGATAAATAACTCCAAACAGATCAAATTGAGCCCTACTACTAAAACATCAAGCTTTAGAGGCTTTAGATTCATCTTTTATAAAATAAGCCGACTGACTGAACTTTTTAGTATTATATTTTTTTATAACTCATTACATAGGTACTGTACAAAAAAAATAATAAAAATAACTTTGCATCGGCCGGGAATCGAACCCGGGCCGCCCGCGTGGCAGGCGAGCATTCTACCACTGAACCACCGATGCTTGTCAATAAATGCTATATTTTTATTGAACTTTAAAACGAATACGGTCAAACGTACTTGGTCAAACGAACTCTGAATATAAAAAGTCACGTAATAAGTTGATTGTGAGTTTGATTCCAAATAAACAGACAGACAAAGGTTTCAGGGGACTTTCCTTGATGCTATGTACTTTCTAGCAGTCTACTTCTGTCCTGCATTACCTCTCCTGGATGTTGTAATAGGCGACTAAGGGAATATGAATTAAGCACTGCCCGAGTATGGGCAGCGCATGTGCCACAACGGTCTCCAATCTTGATAAAATATGAAATTGAAATAAATAAATATATTTTGGCGCCCTGAAAATCTGACATCTGATGTTAGAATAAACGATGAATATAAGACGAAGCATAGGACGTCCTCCTACCCGATGGACTGACGACATTGTTAGCACAGCGAGAAGAAGATGGATGGGCTCAAGATCGTTCTTCCTGGAAACGTGTGGGGGAAGCTTATATCCAGCAGTGGAATTCTACAGGCTGTTGATCACGATGATGCTAAAATAAATCTTTACTTACTTTAAAAAGTAGCAGAAATAAAAGTAGCAGAAGTGAAGCACTTTCTGCAATAATGATAAACAAAGGTTCCAAGATTTCAATTATGTTTGTTTTATTCAACCTCTCGTCTAACAAATAACCCTGTTTCAAAACGAATGCTCACGAAACAGAATACATTTAGCTTTTCCACCCTCCGGGCACACCTGCTGTGCGAACAAAATGCATTTCTATATAAAGACAACATACAAATCGTACCCATAATAAAATGAATAGTAGGTATCACAAGTGGAGATTTCCTATCTGGAATCCTATCCTATCCTATCCGATCCCACTGATCCTTCTAAAATACGAAAGATTAGATGTTTGGTTATATGTAGCTCAATCACGCTTTACGCTTTTTTAAATAAGTCAGGTATGACTTAAAAAACAGCAAATAAGTTATGTTTACGAGCCCTAGGATGAAAATCTACACTAGTCCTCTGTAATGTTATATTTTAAAGAACTTTTAAAACTGAAACTGAATCACGCTTTACAAAACTGATTTGGATGAAAATTAGAATAAGTAAATATAATTTGTATTCTGGATATAGGATACATTTAATACGAAAAAAATAACAGAAACTAACTGAAAAAAACCGAAAAATCCCACGAGGCCGAAGCCACAGGCGGCTAGTATTTAGTTAAAAAATCGCACAAAAAAAACATTTTAGTTTGAAAATTACTTAACCTTAAAAAAATAAGATGCATCGGCCGGGAAACGAACCCGGGCCGCCCGCGTGGCAGGCGAGCATTCTACCACTGAACCACCGATGCTTGATAATAGCTGCATAATTTTGAATCAGAACCATAGAGATTATGTAACTAGAAAGTAAATGATGTTGCAGAATCACGTACTGCCACAGAATAAATAGTACTGACTACCTTCGTAGTGTCTGGGAATGTACAGTAAGCGATAAAAATGCTTTAAAATTTCAGTTATTCAATGTAATTTTTCTCTGGGGTTAGCAATTTTAGTTACAAAAGTTATTTAGTTTAAAGTTGTATTTATGATCAATACGCATTTTCCCGTTAGATTTTTTTTAATAACGTCCACGATAAAACCTTTCATCACCGTCCATGGCCGTTTAAAGTGACTAAAAGCATGCATCAGAAGATGGGCATCAGTGGGTATATCTGATTGCATAACACTAGTAAACATAGACTTTTGTTTATGTACTACATACAATAAGCACACAAAAACAAAAAAAAACATCAAAGAAAAAAGATGCATAAAAAACTGGTCAGGTGCGAGTCGTACTCGCGCATGAAGGGTTCCGTACCATTATCTATAATAAAAACGACAAAAAACACTTTTGTTGTATGAGAGCTCCCTTATTATAGCGGCAACAGAAATACGTCATCTGTAAAAATTTCAACTCTCTAACTATCACGGTTCTTGAGATACAGCCTGGTGACAGACGGACAGACAGACAGCGGAGTCTTAGTAATAGGGTCCTGTTTTACCTTTTAGGTACGGAACCCTAAAAAGATCGTTGCTTGAGAACTGTGTCGTGTTTCTGTGTGCTACAGCAGTACAAGGGCTTCGACTCAGCATGATGCCTAGCTACTGTGAGGAAGCTAGGCTCTGGTATTCTGTCCAGACCTATAATCGATACACCTAGTAGTTGTACTGAATTTAATCCGCATTTACTAATAAAGTAACATCTAAATAGTTGCACCATATTTTGTCTCATTAGATCTAGTTTTAAATTCCAATATAATAATGCAGAAGACAACACAATGGTAACTATTTCAACGATACACCGAGTTATTAGTAAATGCGGATAAAGGATTGCAAAACAAGAAACAATAAGACAGTACCGCTTTCATGAAAGCCATTCTATAAAGATGCAATTCTCATGTTCCAGATACATCTAAATCTGTAAACAACAGTCCATATTTTACAATAATGTCAATAAACACATTTGTTTGTTTACTTATTCGTTGCACTGAAACTAGAATACAATTATTTACGTGATAGATTCCCAGAATACCTTCCTACATACCTACATGCACTATGTAGGTATACAAATTGATGACTAAAGTAAAAGTAGTTTATCATAATGCTGATTGGAAAGTAATTCTTGATAGCTGATGTTGCATCACTTACTTTTAAACAACAGTTTCTAGTAGATATTTTTTTTGGGAACGCCATCAAGCCCCAAACTAAGCAAAGCTTATGCTAAGAGAAATAGCTACCTGATAGAAAACTTAATACTATTTTTTGTAAATATAGAATACAATACAGATATGGCGCCTGTTCGAAAAAAATATCTATGTAAGTTTATGTACCTATTGTATTAGGTGTATCAGTCATCTAATACCTATAACACAAGCTTTGCTTAGCTTGGCTTAAAGGATACTGTGTGGATTGTCCAGCATTATTATTATTATTGTCTTCTCGTAGAAAAAAATGTAGTAATCTATTCAGCTGAATCTGCGACTGGGCAGTTATTCTTTTTTCTGGTTATATTTGCCTACCCACATGGTAGCTACATGTTAGGATTAGCTGATGACAAACATGTCCACTTTCTCATCTGAATTTTCGTTCTACAGAGACCACACGATGCGTCATTTAGAGGGCAACCTTGTTTTTAGCTACCCTAAAGAAAAACAGAAAGAAACGAAAATGTGAGTGATGATCGATTTTTGGGCTTTGCCGACCCCTGCTTATTTAATAATGCAATGATTTTAACATTAGGAATTAAAATTGAACAATTAATGCAGAAGCATCGGTGGTTCAGTGGTAGAATGCTCGCCTGCCACGCGGGCGGCCCGGGTTCGATTCCCGGCCGATGCAATAAAATTTTTGCATTCGTAATATTTTTTTTTATTCATTATTCAAACGAGCCCACGCACGAAGTCTACGGTGATACTTAGAAAGATTTAGACGATGAGTAAAATTTGCCAATCGGAGTTCAAAACCATACAATATGTTTGACGTTGGGTGTCTTGTAATTTATGAACGGGTTTCGCTAATATATTCCAAAATATGGTAGGTAAGGTAAATATTATATAGCATAACATACATAACATACCAATATGATGTGATCTTTCCACTGTTTAAATTTGAAATCAAGATGGAGGGGTTGAATTTCAATCAACCCCTAAGCGGGTATAGCGGGGGTTGAAGTTTGTATGAACATAACTTCACGCGGGCGAAGTCGCGCGCGTTTCTCTAGTAATTCTAGCAGTTCTCTGTTTGGAGCAAACCAATTCGTTTTATTAAAAAACAATGTAGAAAAGCACATCAATAACTCCTCAATTTTCACGTGCAGCGAAACATTCGATTCCAAATAAATATTGAAACAAACAAACCGACCAAACATTTTATATGAACCAGTTCATTTCCGGGGCTCGACGACTGCAAACACAGTGATTCGAAATTGTCCAGTGTTCCGCATATTTGTTTTATAAACTATTGCTCAATTTCATAAATTATTCTGCTTCCGAAAAGACTTGCATTAATCGTGAGACCAAAAAACTTTATAGATTGGATTCTACCGTTCAAGATCACCGGTATTCTGCGCGTGATTTTTCCAATAGAAACATTTATTAGACCGGATTCAAGTCTATAACTATTAAAGAATTGGTATGAACCGGAATTGCATTCACTTCTAGGAGCCACTTCTAGAGAAAGCCATTTTCAAAGCGAACTCCGTTACTCCTAAATTACTATCCTACTATTTTATACCTACTCGTTGGTAATTTGCCACATCACGTGATCTATTGCCAAGGACTATAAAATAAAGATGTATAGTTAGATGTTGTTATATGCTATTAGTTTTTACCATAGGTATTGTAGTATTATCTAAATGTCTTATATATAATCCGGTGTTAATTATTATCAGTCAGCAATTATTTCCTGAGTGAGAATTTTATGAATAAATAAAAACCGGCCAAGTGCGGGTCGGACTCGCGCACGAAGGGTTCCGTATCATTATCTATAATAAAAACGTTTGTTGTATGAGAGCCCCCTTAAATATTTATTTTATTTTGTTTCTTAGTATTTACTGTTAGAGCGGCAACAGAAATACATCATCTGTGAAAATTTCTAGTATGTGCTATCCGAATTGCACATAATCCTTTCCGGCGAATCTTGCATTAAGCCAGCGCATTTCGGTAAACTAATATAGATGTAATACATACAAGCAGTTTCACGTTGGGAAGAGAATAGTGTATGGATATCGTTGTAAAGTCCTTAGTAGAGGTAAATGTGGCTGTAGTTTTCAGAAAAATATCTTTTTAGGGTTCCGTACCCAAAGAGTAAAACGGGACTCTATTACTAAGACTCCGCTATGAATGAACCGTGATAGTTAGAGAGTTGAAATTTTTCCAAATGATGTATTTTTGTGGCCGTTATTCGGTTATGTTCGGGCCTATTCGAATCTGTTCGGATTTCATAATGCAATAATTTTGTATTTCGAATTCAAAACAATTATAGAAGTTGGAAAACTACCATACCGTAATACATGACATCCAAATGTCGTACGGTACGGGTTACTAATCAAGCAACTATCTACTTCTTCTTCTTTTTTTAAATGGCTTCTGTGGATCTAACTTCCACAATTTTGCCAATGTCAATGTCGACAGAATTTGTTACAGTAAAACAATGGCGGTTTGAGTTTATCAAAAAGTTAGACCGGTGTTTAAAGGGAGAGGTTTAACCGAAAATTTTTGACTCAAGGTGGTTCATTTACATTTTGAGAAACATTACAAGCAACTATCGAGCGAGCAACCGAGTTGACGGTAGTCTCTCAGAATGGCTGCTGTCAGCATGGTTTGAAGGTTTCGTAAGATAGGTTTCTCTAGTATGTACTTTCATGCTCTATGGTACCGTGAAATGAAGTTACCTAGTCGTAGCATTGGAATGTGGTAACGTCGCACAGCGTCTTGGGAATAGCTTCATGCTAACGAGGTTGTTTAGTTTATATATAATATAGAGCTTAGAGAAATGAAGTAAGTAGTTTGTAACAAAGAGATGAAAAGAGCGAAATATCGCCGGTGAATAAATAATAATAATGCCGGACAATCCACACAGCATTATCTAGCCCCAAGCTAAGCAGAGCCTGTGTTACGAGTACTAGATGACTGATATACTTAATACAATACATTACATACATAGATATTTTTTATTATACTTATAAAACAACCAGAACACCCGGAATAAATATTTGCAGATCGTACAAACATTTATCCCAAGGCGGAAATCGAACCCGCGACCTCCTGCGTCGCAGGCGGACATTTGCCCGCCGCGCCACATCGGTCGTCAAGGGGTGAAATGTGCTAGTATTCTGATGTGAAACAGAGAGAGAACGGAGATTTTTTGTCTCCCTCTTTGACAGAAAGTTAATTTCTATTGAGAGTACATCTACCTCGTTTTATTAATTATAACTTAGCGTCGGCCTCAAACTCATTTCGCAGATTTGGCCTAGCTTATATGAACTTTTTTACGAATCGAGCGCAATATCGCTCGCGTGATGAAATTTTTATACAAACTTAAACCATCGTTGCACCTTTTTAGGGGCTGAATATTAGGAATTTCTGTCGTTTTACATAGCTATGCTTCAAGACAAATACATTTAATATTTCATGTTCCGAAGAGCATTTGTTTAGGCTGTACACTATATTCTCTATAGGTCAATAAATCAGTCCTAAGATTCTTATAATTTTTGTACTTAGGCTCTTATTCATTTTCCGTGACACTTTATGGCTACCTGTATAAAAATTATAGTCATTGTCCCTTTCAAGCTAACGAAAAGGGATGATAACAGATTTCTCCGGCCGTTTATGCTACTAAAGGCCTTAGCAACCAATATAAATAAAGCCAGAGGGGTAACCGTAAGCTCGATAGTTAGGCAAACAAACTATCTGTGCCGTGAGCTTAGTCCAAACAGCCACGAACATACCCGAACTTCGTACAAATCTGAAATCCGTAAAAAATGTTAAACCAATGTTTTTTGTTGAGCACAATAGCAACGGCAATTTTAGCGTTGTTTTTGCCAGTTTGCGGTTGTACTATAAGAGCTCACGGCAGTGTGGCTGTTTGTAGATATAGCAATAATAATTACTTGTGCAAGTACATAGTTTCAATAATTTATGGCAAGCGTATAGGTACGAATATACTGTATGCCGTGATAAAACAACGTTTAAAGTTACCACAAAAGTTACTAAAACAACAGTTCTCAAACTATTTAATACTATCTTTAGTTTACAAAGTTCTCTAACGTTAATCCACTCTCCCAGTTTGTACGCACTCAACAGCGTTGGTGAATTTATGTCCTCATTCCAGTTTTAGAGTTACCCGGCAGGGCCTCAGTTTGAGGTACTTTGGTCTGTGTAGTTTAAATACTTATTTGAAGTTTAATGTGTGGTGCTATCGAAGCTTCGCTCCGGAATGTTGGTTGGTATCGATCGATCACGGCTAGAAATAGTAGCGAGTGGGGAAGACAAGCTTAAAACAAACTAGGTTATAAGTCGCCGATTAATAATAATAATAATAATAATGCTGGACAGTCCACACAGCATCATCTATCGCGCTATCAGCAGAATACCAGTGTCGCACTGTGCCCCACACCGTGCAACTAATACTGAGCCAGGGACCTAATTGACCCCACCACACTTTTACTGCTGTTCTTTTACCGCCACTTATTTCAAGGTAGGTGCCTGGGTGGGTTCCTTCTGAATACCTACCTACCTACCTACCTTTTGTTTTTTATTTTAATTTTTTTCTATTTTATTCTTGTGTAGCAAGGTGGGTACGTGGGTGGTGCCTACCTAGGTACCTACGTACCTACTGCTAGTTTTAAGTTTACGGATGTAAATAGGTATTTAAGTAGGTAAATAGTTGTTAATGTCTGTTTGGGTCAATAAAAAGCTTTTCTTTCTTCTTTCTTTTCTTTCTTTCATCTAGCCCCAAGCTAAGCAGCGCTTGTGTTATGGGTACTAAGGTGACTGATATACTTAATACAATACATTACATAATATAGATATTTTTTATTATACATAGAAAACACCCAGAACACCCGGAATAAATATTTGCAGATCGTACAAACATTTATCCCAAGGCGGGAATCGAACCCGCAACCTCTTGCGTTGCAAGCGGACATTCGCCCGCCGCGCCACATCGGTCGTAATACTTGGAAGTACCGTATGTTGCGACAATGCACAATGTATATTGTTGATCCGGAGGCTTTATTCTTTGATCTTTGTCAAACATCCACGTACACAAAAACTTGTCTGACATACCTATGAGAAATAGTCCAGTCTAGTTTACGATTTATTATCATTATCAGATTGAGAAGTCCATCGATAGACATAAGCCTCTCCCATGCATTTTCAGAAGAACTGTCTTGAACATTTATTGACTTCCCACGTTCTTTACAATATTGTCGGTTTATCGCGTGGGAGGAGGCGGCTATATTCTTATGAAACTTACTTGGAATGGGTTTTGCCAGAATTGTAGTACCTTTTATAGTAATCAAAAAAGATTAAGGAAGGTGGATTTAGGCGTCACTTCCACACGACGAAGCCTGTTACGCAAAAACTAACATTTTGGTTTTTACAGTTATTTTATCTGATCTTTTTACAAAGTAAAATAAAATAAAGCTCCAGTGTGGTGCTTTATTTGCACTTAGTCTCGGCAGATTACCTACGGAAGGACAGAGCCAATCATGAACTATTTGATACTTCGGCAAGTAGTGCTGTTGATTATTACCCTGGCTCCACATACTGACATTAGACCGAACAATGATGTCAATGATGTTGGTGAACTGTAAGTATTAGTTGGTGCGTATTTTCTTTGACATAATCTACTCCGCCAAAGGTCATTTGAACTCTATATTTGATACTTCGGCAAGTAGTGCTGTTGATTATTACCCTGGCTCCACATACTGACATTAGACCGAACAATGATGTCAATGATGTTGGTGAACTGTAAGTATTAGTTGGTGCGTATTTTCTTTGACATAATCTACTCCGCCAAAGGTCATTTGAACTCTATAAGCGTAAATAAAAGTTTGAAGCAATTAAGTTAAATTTGAAATCTCGTTATGCGACAGACTAATAATATTACATTAAATCGGACTGCGTCGAGCAAAATATTAACTCAACTTAATTTGTGTCCTCGTGTCGTGTCCGGGCATTGTCGTTTCATTTTCAGAGTAAATATTTCCGCATTTCAGCCATTTTCAGCATATCAGTTTTGCAATTCAGCTGTCGATGAGAGATACGTTTATCGCTGACTCGTTTTTTTTATGTTTTATTTTATTATGCTCAATCATGCTCGTGTAGGATCGTAATTTAATTTGATCGCTCATCTAGTTGTTGTTATGAACCTTTAAACATTTAACTTACTTAAAAAAAAGTAGGAAACTAAACCATGTCAAAGTCAAAAGGAATTTATTACATAGAATGATTTTTTTTTCTTTTTTTAGCTAGTTAGTGGACCTACAAGATTAGGTAATCGATATATAGTACAAAGGCTCTTATGATTATGACCATTTATGTAAAAACTAGTGGGAAAGCCCGCGTGAAGGCATTAAAAAAAAGCACGGTAGACATCCTCTCCGGCCTTTTAGTACCAAGTACTTGCTCAAGATTTTCCGAGGATATCAGAGGTACATCCAGATAGAACATTTAGTACGTACCCACATTTTGCAGTAGTTAGTATTCCATTCGTGACAGGTTGCAAGCCCATCGCCGTTGCTAGAATACTAATTGGTTTCCTCACGATGTTTTACTTTACCGTTTAAGAGCATATTTTCATACAAACTTAAAACCCACCTTTACTCTTAAAGGGGTTGAATTTCAGGAATTTATTTCTTAGTACACTTCTACGCTCCAAAACATATATACCTTGAAAATTTCAAGTCTCTACGACCCAGTAGTGGTCCGGTCGTGCTTTGTGTATATGTCAGTCAGTCAGTCAGTCAGGACAAAAAATCTTATAATCGGTATAGATTATACTGAATTATTATTTTCACACAACTTCTAAATGACGTTGTCCACCAATATGGTTTATTTATTTATTATCACGATGAAGGTTGCTGAGTCTTCCAGACTCCCCAGGGTTACAGCTGTCCTGATAGGGAGACAAACGAACGCCAGCGCGCTGATTACAAATTAATCCGTCGCAAGAGAGGCCTAACTGTAATAGATTAGGTAGGATTATGTTTACTTTATTTAAACCTTGGTTTTATTGAATGCGGTATCTGTGCTTTTCAAGCATTTATTTATTTAAACTGCCACTCTTTGTAGTGCCTAAGTAAGTAAGCAAGTATAATATATTGGATAGAATTAATACCATGAGTTTTGAGTTTGTTTCCCGATATTTCGGAACAGTTGCATGCGCCTTGATCACAGGTCGAACTGAAGTCTGTGGCAAGTGGGTCTAATGTTATTGGCCGACAAAAGAAAATATTGATCAAAATCATGATAGTTTAAAAAGATATATAAGGAAGCCTTTGCAGTAAGAAGAGACTTTTTCAATCGAGTCTCTTATTTACGGAATGCCTAAGATATTAGATGGAGTAGTTAATGAACGCACAACCTAAATGATTGTTATTGTTCTGAGACATAAAGGCTATGTAGTCCCTAGTACATAAGCATTCTAATTTCGAGCAGATGGTACTTGTTATATACAATTAGTACGAGGATATTAAAGAGTATGTTTGTGAATTAGTACGCTGTGCTACTTTATTTGCATTTTTTGTGCTTGCACACGGTGTGTGATAGTGAAGCGTGTGCTCAAAATTAAGTCTGAACTTGTTATTTGCGAGCATATTTCACAATTTTCAAGTTATTCTGTTTTGAATACAGTGACTAGAAGGAGTTGAGACTTTTTTTTTATAAAATTTAAATATTTATCCCATAGCCAAGTGGTTTAGGCTGTAATTTGTCTATATGTCAGTCACTCAGTCAGTCAGTCCGGACGAAAAAGCTTATAATTGGCATAGATTATAAAGAATGTCGGGTTTGCATTTTGCTGTTGTGCAAAGAAAGTAATAAAGGCATAAAAAATAAAATATAGCAAAACTGTAGACTTTCCACTAATAGTTTGATATTTTTATGAGATGTATTTATTTACTCGAATTTCTAAAGAAGATTTAGCAACTCATTTGTAGACTTATCACGTACCGTCTATTCATGAATTTCAACCGCTTGGAACGTGACTTCTTGAGGGTTAGCATGAGTTTAGACTAATGCTAAGCTAAACAGCTTAGCATTGATCATCATATAAGCCACCCTGGCGTTTTCTTCCTTTTCCTGTTCCAGTAAATATCTCCTCCGAGACTCCTTCTAGACTCCTATAACGAGAGGAAAGTCCAAGTTAGACCTAACTTGAACTTTTTCTCTCGTTACACTACAGTCAAAAAGGAGTATAAGTAAGTATAAAGCACCAGGGTGGCAGAGTTAACAAACAGCATGCTCAACCTATGGTAACGAGTTTTTTTAAAACAAATGATGCTTGTTTGTAGTGTGGCATTCAAAGGGTACATCCCTATCTCTTAGGTATCGATTAAATACAATGCATACCATGCACGTCACGCATTATCAGCATTCTTTCACTGCTGGACTCGCCTACACCATGTTTGGGGGTATAGTCATATACATCACGATTGGCATCGCATTGGTAACCAATCCTTGATACCATGCAAGCCCGGCTCAAAATATAACAACAAAGATCATGCAAATGGACTGTATTTGCATGATCGCTGCAGACGAATTTGACTATAGATTTATCGTTGGCCATCGACTCGATTGAGGTTTTGCAACGATTACGATAAAAAAATATAATAAGACTGTGCTAGCCCTCCTAGCACCAGCCATGAGATGAATGAATGAGTCTTAACAGATTGAAACGGGTCTTATCGTATAATTTATTAATTCAAATCCAAATCTTTGCAGACATACCTTTGTATCCCAATGCGGGTTCAAGTTTCTGAATAAATTAAACCTCTTTTTATCGGTTTTAAGGACTTAGAAAGAAATAAGGGAATACATTTATTTGACACACACGTTTTGCACACAGAACGAACAAAAAACAGCAGACCTAACAGCTAAGCCTCAATATCGATCCTAGGAAAAATATATGCTTACCAGAATCGTAAGAAATTTAACTCCAAGCAAATTTGTAATAACGATTTTTCGTATGAAATTAAAAACTGAAACTAAACGAGTTATTAAATAAACCAAAATTAAAATTAAGACGGCAGATGACACCACGAATCAAATACCACGCAATACAAAATTTAGACTGCCCAACAAATTTGACCCCCCTTCCACGAATTACAAAGAAAAATTACAAATTTAAATTATTTCCATGTTTGCCTCTTTTTTGAGCTAATTCGACTGAGCTACACACACATACGAGTCTTACCCCATACCTTAAACATTATTTAAATTTAAATATCGCCTAATATGTTTCCTATCACTGTTTGACAAGTATTGTTTATCTTTTTTCATAAGTATCTAAGGCCATTAGTGATAGTAACGGACGCTTGTAGTATTGAAACTGGACAATACAATATAAAGAAAACCACTGCTATACTGACAATAATAAAAAACGTGTAATTTATTGGGCTTTGCCCGAGTTTTTCGACGACATTTCTTCCATTTTCAACCGTCGAACTTTTTTGAGCTTAAGACCCCTGGGAGTCAATAGTAGGTTACATGAACGATAAGTAAAGAAGTAAATAGGCCTTTACATCTATTGTTAACGATTTATACAGCTTTTCAACAATTTTTCAGCTTTTTACAACTTTTCACTCATACCTATTTACGGGATACGGGATAGTACGTTAGGCCACTGCGTACAACATAAGGGTTATTCCCGTTGAGTTACACCTTTCAGTCACACTGTGACCCACATAATAGGTATGATGATAATCATTCTGTTTTGTACGTAATAAACGGCTAAAACCTAAAACGTTTTGTTCTTTAAAACCTTCTTATAACAGATTGGGACTCTACCCCTAGTTGTGCTACCAAAATGGGAAAAAGAATATATGGTGATAATTTTACCGCCTTAGCCATGTCCAATTGTTAATAACTTCTGAAACTTGAAAAGAGGGAAGGTCATATCGGAAAGTTTCCCATTTTTAACCAAATTAAAAAAAATATGTTCAATTGTATGTTTTTAGTCCGTATGATTTCGTCAATTAGTGGAATTATTCTGAAATATTTTTTTAAAGTCTTATATTTATATACCTAGCTGTCTACACGACCCAGTTACCTTATCTATTTATATTTTGCGAAATGCGAATAGTTGCTCTCCTTATTTGACAATATATGGAACTAGGAAACTGTATCCTTTTTAAAAATAGGCCAAAAAACGAAGACTAAGAAGAATAGTAGAGATAATAGAGCAACACGTTCTGCGGCCACACACGTACAGTGGCCGACAGCGTAACTACGTGATCTTATCGATCCAAAGACTGGAAACCTAGATATGAATCCAGTTCTCATATTTTTTGGATAACACTTTCGAAGAATAATACCATACGGAGATTGATACAATCGGAACTTGAATTTGATGATATTTTGTGACGAGAAGTGGGCCTCAGTCCATAAGTATAATATTAAGACTTGTGGAAACACGATAATGTAATTTTAGAGTTAATAAGCAGACTAAGTGACTAAGCTAAGACTAAGCTTAGCAGAGCTTGTGTTATGGGTACTAGATGACTGATATACTTAATACAATACATTGCATACATAGATCATAATAAAATAATAACTAATAATAATGCTATTTTTATCATGCATAAAAAATACCCAGAATACCCGGAATAAATATTTGCAGATCGTGCAATAATTTATCCCAAGGCAGAAATCGAACCCGCAACCTTCAGCGTCGCAGGCGGACATTTTTCCGCTGCGCCACATCGGTTGTCAAGTTGATATTGAATTGATTGAATGTGTTTTTGACCTATAAGGTATACACAGTTACATTTTTGGTTTAAATAAACATTTTTCAATTTGATGTTTCGAATGATTGTAGACCAAAGTATTATTAAACGTTCTGGCATATTTCTCTGGATATAAGGTGTACTTCAAGAAGCGCTACGCAAAATAAGTTATAGGATTCAAGTTGCGACCAAGCGAAGCATAACCTGATCGTCTAAGTTGAGATTGCAGTTGTAATGGAATTGCGTGGTTACATCCAGAACGGGTTTGTAAGGATATAGTTTCTTAAAAAAACGGTGCCGTAAAACAAACGTTATTATAGAGTATTTCAATACAATTTTATGCTGAAAAAAGTGTTTTATATTTTATCTTTATATCGTTTGCAGCGGTCTGTAGATAGATCAACTCTTTCATTATGTATTTTGTACATACCAATTATATATTAGCTGTAATTTTATTTGTAAATACATATCTATATATTTTATAATATAAAATATATTGAACCTGTTAAAATTGAAAAAAAATATTGACATGCGACCAGATTCTAAGTGAGACAAACAAAGTCAAAAAGCATTTATTCGGTAGTATCCAGGTATAACTTGCTAGACGATAGTACAGTCAGCTGCACTGGAATGTATACAATTCGTAAATAGTGTAATAATGTAACAGTTAATATTTTCAGGGCAAAATTTAAAAATAAGTAAACTCATCAACTGATTACATGGTATTTGTATTTCTACTGTCTAAAAGTTTATAGTAATGTTGTGATAGCATTTTAAAGGTTAATAATAATAATAAGTATACATTCTAGTGCAGCTGACTGTACCTCGCAACCAAGCTGAGAAGAACTGGCAAGAATATAACGGATTAGTTTCTTTAGTTAGGGATTCGGACCTCTTAGGATCCTAAGGGGTTCCTATCACTAGACCACCAGTGCAGTGAAATAAATTAAACTGTGTACATCCAGTACCGAACTTGGCACTATGTTAACTGGACACTACAGTTGTCCGCGCGTTTGGCTGCATGCCAGGCCGCCGCATCGGAGAAGCCAAATCTAATAAATCTTTTTTAAAGTATTGAACTTGTTTCTGTCAGTGCAAATTTAATATATTTTTTTTATTGATTTCAGTTATTGTAGAAAAAAGAAAATAATTAGCTTCAAAACTTAAATTCTCAGACACGGGAGATATCTCCTCAGATGTTTCAGTACCCAGTACCTTATTGAGGTTCTTTGAGTTTGTCTAAAGTGGGTAGTCAGAGGTTCGTTTGAATATTAAATTTTTACATGCCCACATTTTGCACTAATTGTGAAATCCAATTATGACAGATAACAAAAGACACCATAGTCGCTTCCCGTCGCGCCACTAAATACCTACTCTACTGATCATTTTTTGGGTAGTCAGGGTTTGCTGTAGTTAGTTGATCGAGAGAAAGAGGCAATCGAAGGGCTTTGTGGCAATTTTGCTTTGTAGTCATATATGTTTGTTCGAGCATAAAAGCCTTGATCCGATCTGTGTGAAACTCCAGCATTTTGGACTACTTTAAGCCGATGTTGATGATGATGATATAAATCAAATCGGTATTTTTACTGATATACAAAGTGGAATGTCAAATGAAATTCCAAAACTATTTATATTTTAAATGAATGAGTGATTACACAGAATGTAAAACTAAGCTCAAACTAAATTTTCGCATCATGTCACGTTCTACGCCTATATAAAGCAATTTGAAACCTATTTATCATAAATTATAATACCATAGGCACAACCAAGCGCATTAGTTTTCGTAGGTAGTTTGAACATCAGGTGTGTAATATTAGTTGAGAAAAGCCTCGACCCCATTATGTACGAGGTTTTACCTTAGTGGTTTTCAAATTTTCAATCAAAAATTTAACCGTCATCTTCCTGTCCTTATCCCACTTTAGGTGGTGTCGGCACTACATGTCCTTTTCTTCCATTCCGCTCTGTCAGCAGATGAAAGATGATGCTTTCACATAGTTCATCCCCCACCTTTTTATTCGTTTACCTTTACCCACATATCCATCCATCCACATTCATATTCATTACTCATTTCATTATATGACATCCATCCCTCCTCGTGGCATGCCCATACTACGCTTATTATTGCTCTTAAATCTTTCTGTCACTGGCGCAATGGATCTTGTCCATTCTAGTAACTCCGCACATTCATCTCAACATTTGCATCTCTGCTGCATGTGCCCTGTCAATTTAATCATACAATAATATTTTTGACATACAAAACCAGGTATTTTTTTTTCCATACTTGTTGGCGGACAAGCAGGTGGCCCTCCTGATGTTAAGTGGTAACCATCACCTTTAGCAAAGCATTGTTTTACAGGTCACGTTCATTAGAAATGTGCCTTACGATGAACTGCTCTGCGACCATCGACCTGAGGCATACTGGTGTTAAGCCTCACGTACCTACTTGTACCTAATACCCTTCAAACCGGAACAAAAAAAAATAATTTCTATACTGTTAAGTTTTAATAACCTGTGTTAGAGAGTCCCATTTATTTTATGGTTTTATAGCAGGTAGTAACTAACTTTGATATGCTCATGTATGGGGTTCAAGCAAAAGTTGGGATAGGATGCTGTAAGTTACGGTTCAGTTAACCGATGTTCCTGTACCTGCTGATTGAATAAGGGTATTAGCATACATTACCTGACAACAATGATGTCTTGGAGTATGAAACTAATGAACAATTATTATTATTCCTAGTCTTAGCAGTGAAATTACTGGTACATGAGACGTAACACCTGGATACGTCAGGTTGGAGACAGTACATCACAGATAGCAGTGCGTCGTAGGGCACACTTCAACGTGACTTGCGAGGCAATGCTTTTTTATAAGTAATGGTAACCACTTCAAGAACACAAGTAATTCTGGTTAATAGATTTTTTGTACTTCAGAAAAAAATTAATGTAAAAAATTTGTTTTCAAATATAAAAGGAAACAGTAATGCGTTATTTATTATTATTATTCACGCGAACATGATTTTGTACGTGACCCGTCATCTAGGGGTATCATTGATCGAAGGTATATACGCATTTTGTATTTTTTTATTTTACATATTGTATTCTTTATGAGTTGTGAATTTTGTTAAATAAATTAAATTAAAGTTGACGTGTAGAACTATTTTACGTGTCATTTGAGTTGTGAATAAGGAGGTATGGATAAAGTAAAGTCAAAAGGCCGTTTATCCTCTTAAGTTAATCCAACAACACGGCGAAATAATTAATGAGAAAACTTATCTTGTAGACGGATTTAAATAGGGTAATGGTACAACGAGTAAAATCAAGAAGCCGAGGTATTATGCTTTGGTTTACTATTATCAACCTTATGTTACAGAATTATTTTATTTAATTATCAAAAATATTTTACATCTAATATTTAACCTATCTACCTTATATCTACATATTTTATCATAACTTTTTCTACCTATAGTAAAGTGCGGGTCTTTACTATAGGTAGAAAACAGAATTTAAGTCATTATCAAAATAATTTTAGCAGAACCCACAACCCTTCAAACCCTTCAAACACAGCAATGCGAGCATCATTGCTTAGCGGCAGAAATAGGTACGGTGGTAGTACTCCACTAATCTTATCTACTCTTTCTGCTTTAAAAAAATGTACATGAGAAATGCCAGTGATTTCAAATGGTAAAGGAAAACTCTTCGGAAACTCGTACCTAAGTACCGCACGTAAAGACCATTTCTTTCTTTTGGATAATATAAAATTTATTTCGGCAACTTATGAATATTGTCTATAATAAAACGTCACCATACTTAGAATATTTATTCTTTTGTTCCATAGACATGAAAAAGTATTTGAAATAAAAACTCAAAGAACGAAATATGAAAAATACAAAATATTAATTATATACCAAGATTATTTTTACAGGGACGGGGGACTTACAATAGCTAAGCAAATTAAAATTATATATTTTTTATCTACTTATAATTTACAATTTTCAGGGTACATTTACTATGGCGTGAAAGGGTGTACTTAAAAAGGAATTTCTTAAAATTCATCCCCTAAAGAGCAGTGGGGGTTAAAGTTTGTATGAAAATAGCCACTGGTCTGAGACTTGAAGTTTTCAAGGTATTTGTTTTGGTAGGTAGGTGTCTACTTAACATGGAACTCCTGAAATTCTTCCCCTACAGGAGTGCAGCGTATGAGTGTACTTCTCAAATAACTCCTGACATTCAAACCCTAAAAAGCACCCTTTTGGTTCCTTTTCCTTTGCAAACTTTCCATGAGCAAAGCCACGCATGATTCCACTAGTAGCGACATTAAAGTATCTGTGACGCTGAAATTATTCAGTAGGAAGTATAAGCCCGTGAGATCCGCCTAAGCCTTCAGGCAGTCCGATTCACCCAAGATAGTAGGTACTGAGATAAAACATCGAACTATGAAGATTTACATCAACGTTAAGCGCGAACCGAGTTCACCGCTAATTGCCAATTTATCGACAAACCAAGTTTCTAAACTGTAACTACTAATTCTAGGGATGGGAAGAACAGTTATCGATAATAATTATTTACCTACTTATGTGTAATAAATATTGATACATTGCTATTTTTTTTTCGTACTACACAAGGAAAAGAGAGGGATTCTTTTCCATGTGTAGGTACTCCTATATTCTCCGTGTTTTGTTATTTCAAACCTAATCACCGCCCCACCAAGTCATACGACTGACATTGACAACTCAGAAGCTTGACACTGACAGTTACCTAACTGATTGTCAAGAGACTAGGTATAATTAATGTTACAAAAACTACAAACTCACTCCCCGTTAAACTTGAAACCTAATCAAAGTTAATATTATCTTCTAATTAATTTTAGAAAATGCCTTATATTTTCCGTAAAGGTAAAATAATACCCTCCTTTATCACCGCTTAGAGCTTTGCGCCTTGAGATTTCCACACATCACATAAAACTTTCTCTGGAATGCTACTACAGTAGGCACGTGCACAGAATAATTGAAAACATCGATAAAACGATGATTTTTGTCGATATCTTCGTGCGTTCCCATGGTTGCATCTTACGAGATTCATGGAGACGAAGGAAATCTTTTTTCTATGCCAGTACCACCACCGCAACAGACCATCGGTCTGTGACTTCGGCACGATAGATATCTCCACGTCATCTTTCAAGTACCTACCGATAATAATATGCCCGGAGAAGTCGTAGAACTATTTCTATGGTAGTTTACGTACTAGATCGGGCTTTCATCATCCGATTTCTATATCGATCCGTATTTTCACGGATACGGATCGGACCGGACGTAGTGCGAAACCGCTCTTAGAGAATAAATCTAATCTAATAATAATCTTTGGTTGACGGTAGTGGTTTTTTCAGAAAGCCAAAGTACAAACGAAACGAAAATGACTAATTTATATAACATAAACAAATATTGACACACATTCACGCAGTGTCTTCTAACACAAAACTAAGAAAAGCTTGTACCTATGGGAACTAAATAGCTGACAACCCTTCAACCCTTTCCATATCATATTGGTTTCCCGGACAAACCTTACACAAAAAACCTTACTATTACCTACGCTGGTTTTTATCCAGGTACCAAGCAAAGTAGAAGCTAGTTAGTTAATTGATAATTAAGTTAGTTGATGAACTAGATAATTAACTAGTTAATAAAGCAAGTTAATGAGTAAAACGTTTCTAATATCGCAAACGAACTACAAAAGCTATATTTAAAAACACATCAAATTCACCAGCGAATATAGAACAGTCGTAATGCAATTAAATAGTAATTTGAATTCTAAATCGGAACACAATCGATATGCCTTATGAACGAGTTCGCACGGTGTCGTACTATTGTGGATGAAATAGAGATGTGAAGTTTTGATTGCTAGATTAGTTATTAGCTATATGTAAGTATGGATGGATGGACGGATGGATGGATGGATGGATGGATGTTTGGATGGATGTTTGTTACTCTTTCACGCTCTAACCAGTTGACCGATTTGGATAAAATTTTAAATAAACATAGATTATAACTTGGATTAACATATAAGCTACTTTTAACGGGAAAAAAACAGCCAAGCGGGCGAAGCTGCGAGCGGCCGCTAGTTAGCTATATTTTTGAGTTATATTTAGGTTATAGATGGTTACTTACTACTTAAGATCAGGTGGGCCATATATATAGATCGAGTTAAGTAGCATAGGAACTTAGTACTTAATTCGGAATGTTTTACCGAATTTGTCAACAAGGAAATCACTCAATAAAATATGTCGAGGCTAGTTCTGTGTAGATAAAATTCGATAGATAACATCATTTTGTCGATACGACAAGTTTGTCGACCGAAGTTCCATAATCGCACCACAGTGCAGGTGCTGATAGGTACGCCTACCCACAAGTCATTGTTCACATTAGGCGTGTTGCTGACATATTGCTACGTTGCATAAACGCGGTTTCCAACTGTAATTAAGGTCAAATTTTGTTGAAAATCATCGTATACGTAATCGATCGTAAACTAAGCTGAGCTGGTAATATAACCTTCGATGATTTGGGTCAGACGTGTTTTACTGACATCATATACATTTATTTACTACATAAGCATATACAACAGTAAAAATAAACACACCAAGAAGAAAAATACCTTGACTCAGCCACTAGTAGCCACTACAAGTAAACTCTATCTAGGATATAAAGACCTTTCGGTATTGATTTTCTCAACCGCGCGGTGGTCGCGCGGTTTGCACTAAATCTTTCGCGGCGTCTGAACGCACCCTTACTCTGATACTAATGAAGTCAGCGTAATGTTAAAATAATTATGTTCCCGTTTTTCGTATTTTGCATTGACAAGAGATAATAAGATCGAATGAGACAAAACACAGTGTAACTTTTTCCAGGTTTCGCCGAATTAACTCATACTATCTTCCTTACTTATAAAAATCTGGTAAAACTCTGGTATAAAATAAAAAAAAAAACATCGATAATACTAATCTTTTCGATGAAATTGGTACATTACTATTCTAGCAATAACACCCCGGCAGAGGTGTAAAAGTACTTAACGACCAATTACCGAAATTTATTCGCTTATTGTCTTTACGCGTGCAAATTATTTTGTTATTAGGATTGGAGTTATTATTATAAATACGATAAATTACACAGTATCTAATTAGCTTATAAGTAGGTATTTATTTTGAACGTTATTAAAGCTTACTGATTTTTGATTGCTACGTTCGAGGTACTTCGAGGCTCTACCCGGTATAGCACCGGTGGCCTAGTGGTAGTGGTTTCTGATCCTAAGGTCGTCGGTTTGAATCAGGTCATGCCAATGGATTTTTCTGTTTGAAATATCAATGTGCGCAATGCTAATGTTCTCAAATTGAGAAGGAAAACTGTGACGAATCCCGTGGCTTAGTTAGCTCCGTATGTATTGACCATGTCTTTCCTGTTGATTATTCCGACTAAGCTGTAAGGAAGAAATAAGTGCTAGATAAGCCTAAAAACCCTGTTCCAGATGCTACAGCGTCATCCTTACCATATCCATACTTATTTCTATTTTAACATTAAATATTTTTTGAAACAAAACGTTTGTGTACATAATTGACTAAAATAATTAAAAAAAACATCTGTAACGATGGACGGACCTAAAACCACTACAAGCGTTTTTTTAAACAACCTTTAAAGAAAACCGCAGGCTACGGAGATTCATCAAAATTAACAAGGCGACGATTTTAATCAAGAAGAAGTAGATCAAGTTAATTTATTTAACGGTCCCTTTTAAATAACTTTGAAGAGTCATTCAAATAAATTAAAAGAAGGTGACACATTTCTCGTGACCTACTTTTACACGTAAAACGTAAAGTACACTTTTTTTTAAAACCTCCTTGGTTGGCCTGACGTTACTACTATTTTATCTGAATGTTTTTTCAAATCTTCATATAACTGAGTAAAACGCTACCTCGACCTAAATTAACAAGTCAGCTCGTAAATTTTCGAATTTCTGTCATAATACCCTGATGTTAAGACTGAGATTGGTCTGTGCTCCGCTCTGGTGCTTACGACGGCTGCCTAATTCCAAAAACACAGTTTTGTATGAATTCTATCGATAAAAAAATAGTAATAGTAGAGCTTTTAGTGAAGGATTACTCCGGGGAAGTACTACCACCTTGTCTATTTCTGCCGCCAAGCAGCGCAGCATATTACTGCTGAAATATACTATACTGATGAAATTTCAAGCGCTTGAGGCTTAATACGTATGTATGTACCTTAGGTTGATGGACGCTCAGCGACGCGAAAGGCACGTTCCTGACGAGCACGGTCTGCGAGGCAATGCTTTGCTTCTAGGTGATGGTGACTACTCAACATCAGGCGGGGCACCAGCTCGTTCCATTAGCAAGTTGTATAAAAAAAAATTGTGCTTTAGACCACACGACTGAAGTAAAACTTCTTTAATATACGAAACGTAACTGGCTATGAGAGATAGAGAGAAAGAACAGTGCTTTCATACCCCCTCCATGGTAGTGTTAAACGTTTAACGCAACCTTGTTGGAAGTCGCATTAGAAGTATCACTTCAATGATCAAAGAGTCACGACAGTGAAAAGTCCTTTGAAAAACTTATCACATTATTCGTAGTACGTAGTACTGAAATAGTTACTGTGTTTTGTCTTTTGCATTGATACAAAGTTTCCAATTAGATCGAAAGAGACAAAAGACGGTGTAACTATTTCGAGGTCACGCCGAGTTTATTAGGGGTTAGATAGGCGCTTTGTTCATGGAATGAACTGATATTTCATAAATGTGCAAGCAAAACAATGAACGTTCCAGTCATTCCGCGAATTCTCTATTTATATCTTCGCAATCGAATTTTCTGCTTCATTTCATTATTTATGTAGCACAGCAGCTTTCCTCCGAACTATTTTAAAAGCACCGGTAGTCTAGTGGGAGCGACCTGCCTTCTGACTTTAAGGTCGTGGGTTCAAACACGGTCGTGCACCAATGAGGTTTTCCATAAAACAATTATGATTTAACTGCAGGAAAATATCGTGAGGTTTCCTCGGTTTGTGCTCGGTGGGGATCAAACCCAAAATCTATGCAGCGTAAAATACAGAGATATTACCAACTGAGTTGTAAGCCCGTCAGTTAGGTCTGCTAGTGAGGGTTAGTCTTATTATTATTGCTTAGTTCACCATGCGCAACAAAGAAATTGGTTATTACTAGGTACTTATCGGTTTTCGAACGAAAAATTAATCCTCAATTTTCTATCATACGTTAAATAAAGTGATATAAAAAATCCATCTTTGCAACTGCATGGTTTTAGGGGTGATATTACCCTGGGGAAGGTACCTAAAGTGTGTTCGCTAGGCGCGGGCTTCTGTACGGCATTCGACGTCGCGCAGCGCTCCACGACTCCCGACTACCAGGTAGGAACCTCCTTCGAATAGTGTTCTATTTTTAAATAAGTGTATTTTATTTTTTCTTAGGTGCACTTTTTAATTTTGGTTGACGTTTGTTTATTATTCGAAATTTAAATTATTTTAAAATTTTTACTATTTTATTTTTTTTATTTATTTTACGTGATCTTTGAATTTATTTATAAAATAATTTGTACTAGTGTGTCGGGTTAAAAAAGTTTCGATTCACTTGCGTGGTATTTCATGCTGCATAAAAACTTTTTCGTTCAATAAGCTAAGAAGCCACTGGCGCGCAGTAAAAGTTCGCAACTAGAACGGTTTTGAGTAGGAAGCTTCAGGGAAAACTTTCAGTGCGAAATTTTGTATTGAAATTCGTTGGCGTATCGGTGAATATTCTTTGTAGGAAATTGTGAAGAGTAGCGTTGAAGTTTATTACGGAATGGCTGCTTTTAAATTAGATTCTTAAAATGAAAATGTTTTTCTCGGTTTGATTAATAATGTGCTTCGTGCAGTTGGGCTTGGGAGTTTTGGGATATTAACTATAATTACCAATTTGAATAAATACGTACTTATACGGACAGGTACATGTACCTAACAGTAGAATTGTAAATTCAATTATGTTTTGCGACTGTTTTATTTTGAAAACCAAGTCTATTACAAATTGTGTACCTACTTACTAATAAAAACTCAGCGGATATTGAGCTGTTAAGAAAGGAGACTGAGCGGAAGTGGTCTAACAGAAACGCAGATAATATTTTTTGAAAGTACACTTGATAACATAATTTATAACATTAATTTTTTTAAGATGTTATCAGTATCTGATCCGGGAAAATTTAGATATTTGTAGTGCAAAGGAATAACTGATAAAAAGAATGCATGCACTTTACTTCACTAAAAGTTATAGTTTAAAAATAAAATAATGTTTCTAACGTATATTTTTTTCAATCATATATGATGCATTTTTGCTACAGAGATATTTTACAATAGGTATTCGTAAATCTGGAAATCGTATCAATATTGGTTCAAGCCCAACCCTTTGCACAAATTTGCTGTAAATCTTTCCTTTGTCATGATTTATCCCGCGCTACCCTAACTTTGCCTGACTTTACTCCTAACCGAGCTTTTATCAGCTTAAACTTTAGTAAGTAGTTTAACCAAAGTGAAAACTTCTACACGTATTTTAACCGGCTATAAAGAGACAAGTGTAGGGTGCTTGTACTTAATCTATACTAATATTAAAAAGAGGAAGATTTGATTGTTTGTTTGCATTGAATAGGCTCTGAAACTACTGAACTGATTTGAAAAATTCTTTCACTGTTGGGAAGTTACGCTATTCCCTGGTGGTATAGGCTATATTATATTTTTTTTTTAAATTAGGGATCCTTACTAAATTCCGTGTGAAGCCGGGACAGACCGCTAGTACTCGTATATAATAATAATAATGAACCTTTTATTAATTTCCATGACATACAAAAATATGTATAAAAATTATGTTAAGCAAGTAGGTATTTCTGATCGGTACGTTATGTCATGACCCTTTTTGGGTAAAGGCCTCCTCCAGTTACCCCTATTTTTCCCTGTCGTTGGCTATTTTCATCCAGCGAGCTTTTGGTCTGCCCCTTTGTCGTTTTCCTCCGGATCTATGCTTGTACATACCTACTTCTATTGCGTGCGTGTGGTGCGATGGAATTCCGGTCGACAAATTTGTCGTATCGACAAACTGATTTTATCTACACCCGCACAAAACTAGCCTCCACATGTTTTATAGAGTGATTTCTTTGTGGACCGCTTATCGATAAATTCGGTAAAAACCTCTAGAATTTATCGACTAAGTTCCATGATACCAGTCTCGATAAATTTCGATTATATCCCGTTTTATCCAGAATTTATGTGAAATTTTATCTATCGATATATGCTTGTGGTGGTGGAATAATAACACTGTAGCACTTTTTGCTAAAATTTTGCGGTCGTTCCGTGGTGTTGGTTTGGTGGTGGTTTATTGTGACTTAACTTGCAATCGTAAGTAGCATTCTAAATTTAAGAATACGCGTCGGCAGTTATCCTACTGACATTATAAATGTGTTTTTTATATCTGGATTACTGTGTCTCCCTCTAATTTTTAGACTGATTATATAAAACTTGGAATAGATATAGCCTGTAACCCGAATTAACATTTAGGCTACTGTTCTCTAAAAAATTCGAGTAACCGATTGGAAAAGTTTAAAAAAGCCTTAAAACTTTTCCTATGCTATTTAGCGCCTAAATATTGATGTTAGCAAAATTACCTCGCCACGTGACCGAAGCCGCGTGCCGTTGCTAGTTGTTTATGACGTAAAAAAATGACGTAGTCGTATTTGTAGAGTTATAATATGCTGCTAAAATTTCCTCAGTGCAGCGCTTAGTGTTTTTCTTCGTGGTTTGAGAGCAATATAATGCTTTTAAAAATCCATTAGGTATACCGGAAACGAAAACACGAGCTTAAAACACGTAAACAATAGGTGCAAATGAGTCGTTAAAACCATTTTGCAGATGTTTTTACACTGAATATTTTATTCAATGAAAACATTGTAGGTTAAACTAATAAAACTGAAATAAAACAAGCTTGCATGTCCGGGAGCCTATTTTGTTTGTGTACCACCCGTGCATTAGGCTAGCGTAATTTATTTACGAGTGGTAACTGATCGCATCGATATAACTTTTGCGTAGTAGCACGCAAGTTAGTGATACTAAGTTCTATGGATTATCATTTCCTATATTATTACAAACAACATTTAATGTAAAAGTTCTGCGTAGTAGCACGCAAGTTTGGTACCATGTTCTATGCATTATAATTTCCTATATTATTACAAACAACATTTAATGTAAAAAGTTCTGCTCTCCCCCTACTGTGAGCTTTTATAGCACGATTGTAAACTGTCAAAAACGACGCCAAAATTGCCGTTCTTGTCGTACTTGACAGAGGCATTGTTTTATATTTTTTTATACTTGAAGACGATAGTTTCTTTACACGAACTTTACGTAACAGATTCCGGATTTGTACGAAAGTATCCTCGTTTCCATTATTTGGGTCTGTTTGAACTGAGCTATTTGGTAACGGTCACGGTATAAGGATAGTGGCATGACAAACTATCGAGTCCACGGTTATCCCTCTGAACTTTGTTTCGACTTTTGGTGGCTTCGAGAGTAAACTAATAATATATACCAATTATAAGAATCTTTATCCTGACTGACTGACATATAGACCACATTATTGCCATACCTCTGCTCGTAGAATCTCGAACTTTGTAGAGTATATTTGTCTTAGTGTTTACAGTTTTACTAAAAAGGAATTACTGAAATTCAACTCCTAAACGAGTATAGTGGGGGTTGAAATTTTACTGAAAATAATATCACGCGGACAAAATCACACGCGTGTTGCTATGGAATATAGAAAAAAAGTAAACAGTAGGTACAGTCGAATTTAGAAAGTTTTATTTTGGGTCTTTGTATTACGATTTTCAAAACCGCTTGATTCTACGATCGCGTATTTTAACAAGCGATTTCAATCTTACACGCGTCCGTAAGTGTAACTAATGAAGGTTTTTTTTGACAGGTATCGATCCTTAGTACTATACGAACGGTGGCTCATAAGTTGTATGATATTTTTTAATTTCTTATAAAATGTACTTAGAATCTTTCGAAATGATTAATTTTATACTTAAGAAACTACCTGCAAAATCCATTTAAAGCTAATCTCAAAGGCTCAGTCAACCCTCGTAGAAAACGGTTAATATTTACATTATGGAATACATTCTATAGAAATCCTAGGATCACGCCTATTGTTGGAGGAGTTCCAGTAACATACTGTTCGGGTCTTTTGTATTTCCCAAATTTATTCAACCGAAAGGACCAAAATATTCATAAAACACATTGCGAGATAGCCGTTGGGCTGAATTTATAGCAATTGCAAGTCCCATGGCCTTTTTATATTATATTATTATTTGAAATGGGACAATATATTTTGCATAACCGTTTTTAGAAAACACAGTGCGCAGTATGACCTAATTTAGAACAGAGTGACCCAGTGAAACGAATTAAAAAAAAAACTATGTGTCGAATTTTTGTAATTTCATTTTTGAACAAAAGTTCGAGCCACGCCTGTTAAAGATTTCCAAAGTTGCGTGCTACATAGTACTACAGGTAACAAAAGAACCGTTTCACAAATTGAAGCTCTAAAATACAACGTTCCTATTTTCTAAGAAAATGTTTCAACTGAATATCCCTCTGACCCTTCAAAGGACACATTAAGGTGTCGGTCCAAAGTAATATAGTCATTAATACATTGATAAAAAGCCGTAACACTTATGATCGTGATGTTACTAAAACATAGGTATGCAAAAACCAACGTCGCACCCGGCTACAGCTTACCACTTAACATCAAGTGGGCCATCTGCATGTTCCATCAGCAAGTTGTATAAAAAAAGTCTTCCAAAAATCAGGAGGCCTATGTCGAGCTGGAGACGTAATATGGCCGATGACCTGGCATAAACTTCTAACGTACGTACGTCTTATTTCACAAATTATTCTTTTCCTGAAACCCCACAAATCTTGAACTTTATGAACGTTTTCGCGGAAAACGATTTGATACCAAGAAAGCAATCAAATGCCGTATCGACTAATTGAATCGAAACGTGAGCGTGCAAAAACTACACGCGATGTTAAGCAAAAAATAATCAACGAAATAGATTTTCTCCGCCAAGTTTTTATATTCCTTCGTTATGTTTCGTTTATTATTCGACAAATTATGCTAGTATCGAAACCTAGAAAGAGAGCAAGAAAAATAGAAATATGTAAAGGCAACCGTACTAAAAGCACCGTTTGATACACACAGTATTTATTTGTGTATAACAATTCTATTTGGATTCTACCATTGTATTTCTGTTGGATGTTTGTGGCTCACTACTACACCGATTTGAATGATATTCCGAATAAATATAAACCGTAACCTAGATTACCAACGAGTTAAAAAAACCGGTAAGGCAAGACCCTGAAGGTAAAATTCGTTTAGATGTATCACTGTGCTTGTCACTAGACGCGTGAGCAATGCTAGTGATAAACGCTCAAATCAGAACCATGATGGTCTGTCGGGAATGGAAATGCCATCTCCCAGACCCGCCAATGTCTCCAGCCCCACAGGGTCGGGAGCTGAATTGTAACGAGCACTTTTGAAGTAAAAATACGATGTAAGACTGATATATTCCGTCGAGAGTATCTTAGGTCCGTTCCTGCAATAGTCCGATTCGCATCACATCCGTCATTTACGAATCTAATCAGGTTTGACGCGCAACACAAAGCCGTATCTGATTTCGTCCCGGAAATTAGAAACTCAATGCAGGATCTAGTCATCGAAACTAGCTTTGAAACATGTGTATTTTGTACCGTACCGTGTATTTTGCAATATGAGCTTTGGTACCGTATGATTTGTGTTTTACCCGACCATCCTAGAAGAAGGGTAATATTTTTTGAGTTTATGTAATATCAGAATCTGGCCAGATAGTCAAATGGCAGATTCGAATATAATACGCGCTATCATTGCGTTTTATCGCCATACAGACTTTTCTTTTTTTTATAAGTAGATTTCATTTCAAATTTATTTGATAAGATAAGATAAGGCATAAGATAAGGCATTTATTGATTAAACCAATGTTACAGTTGCAGATGAAGTCCTGACTCCTAAACTAGGGCTACCTGTATGTCAGGAGTCAGTTCCTTCCCAATATGGGTATTAAAGATTAGGTTTACAATAGAAGTGCCTATAATACAATCTAAAATAGTAAATGACAAAAAAAGTTTCTGTTTGACTAAAAGTTACATAGGGGTAACAAAATTAAAATTAAAAGAAGTTAAAAGATTAAAGTAGCAAGTGCAAGTATGTGTGTGTGTGTGATTTAGTTTAATACTGTAAATAGAATTTCAGTCTCACTATAATTTAATGTTGTTAGCCAATCTGCAATCTTCTTTTTTATTTGAAAGTTACTTAATTTTTTGATATGTAGGGTAGAATTGATTTTATTATAAATATGGGGAGCAATGTAGTTGTAATGTCGTCTAGCTAGTTGTGATCTAATTTGCGGTACAGGACAGCGATCTATTCTCTTCGAAACTACTGGAAGAGTCGGCACTATATGTTTATGGTATCTTCTCAGACAATGGAATATAAATAGTTTACGCACGCTCATAACTTGTGCTTTTTGGTAAAGCTCAGTAGTAGGATATCTAAAGGGTAAAAGCATCAAAACCTTCAGAACCACTCTTTGGGCCCTTTCAACTTCGATCATGTAGCTCTTTGATCATTGATCGTCAGTCAGTTACGCACCATTTGTTTATTCGCATGGGTTTTTGATTTGTTTTGATAAAGTTCTTGTAATTACACAGATTTTAAATAAGGAGTTTTAGATAGTTTTAATTATTTTGTTAAATTAAATTCTACATGCCATAACATGGTAGAATTACATTGAAACAAATACAATGCTTTGACGTCTATACTATACAGGAAATTCAGCAAATAAATACTCTTTGACTTTTTATTACACCTTCTTTTTATACAACTTGCTGATGGAACAATCAGATAGCCCACCTGATGTAAAGTGGTTACCATCAGGTGATGGTAACTTGACTTGACTTTTTGTATATTACAGTACATAAAAAAAACATAAAATTTATATTATTTTCATATCTTTTCAGGTTATTTCTTCAGGAGTTCCGAAGTAATTGCGTAAGTACAAATTGTTTCACTTAATTTAGTAAAAACGTGATACTTGAAGCTAAATGACGTTGAACATGAAAATCGCCAAATGAACAGGAAATGCGCTGGCAAATTGATCGTGAATAAGTACCTACGTTAGAATTAACAACTAAGTTTTTTTAAGTAAATTAAAAAAAAACATACTTCGCATAATCGTATTGTTTCCGTGATGCGTTTGTAAAATGGTGAATGACGTAAAAAAATATAAGGTCTTTTTCATCTTCTTTTTCATCTATCCTAGATGATTATATTAAACTAGCTGTGTGCCCACTTCGTTGGGCGATAAACATTTTTACTTGTGACGAAATTATGAGTGTGGTAAGGTTAGTACCTACTGAGTGCTGTGATTTATTTCGTTCCTGACTGCTAAAAGGGTTATAGATTACGACACGGTCGCGGTTCCATACTTATGTCGTATTATCTCTTTAACCATACGTCCAAATTATATGCAGTAGAAGAGAAAATTCTTTTGTTTGTTGTTAAACATTCATAGTTGTTGATAAAATGAACAATAACATGATTTATACTATATTTTTTGAATTTAAAAAGCTACTATATAAACATAGACATATGCTGTCAGTGACTTTTTTGTACTTTATGTAGTTCTTCTACTTTTGTCAAGAACACAATCATATATCTCAGTGTTAGGTTAGGCAGCGTTTATAAGGAACGTTTTCATTCGACCATTTTTTCTCCGACTACAAATCTGACTACCACGAAAAAGTCTTTTCATTTTTCGGGTTAATATTAGACACTCACAATTACGGTTCCTCATTCTCATTCTCAAACTTTACCTCTTTATAATATTAACTGTTAAAAATTTCTTTAGGAAATCTGATTTTTAACCAATAAATCCACTGGCACGGTAGATATCCCTTCAAGATTCTTCTCTTTGTAATATAAGGTATAGATTAGGAAAATGCGCGCGACGCGTCCTCGTGAAGTTATTTTCATACAAATTTCAAGCCCCGCTGTGCCCGGTCAGGGATTGAATTTCGGGAATTCCTTTCTTAATATACCTCTACGCACTAACACAAACCTACCCTGAAAATTACAAGTTCACCATTTAGACCGTTGTCTCTTAGGTCCGAAAAGGTTCTTATAATTGACATAGATAGTGTCAAAGGTCCTTACCTAAGTTTGTGTTGCCGGTCACCCATGCCAGGAACGTGCCTTATGATGCACTGCTCTGCATTCATCAACCTGATGCATACAGGTGCGAAGTATCATATGTCTGTAATTGCATCGACACCCATAAATAAACATTGAATACGAGCTTATTCAGAGTACGGATTCACGGATTAAACCGATTCGTGAATGACAAATTTATTTTTAAATGAAACTCGTTGGAAATTAGACTTTTGTGTGACTCGAATGCAAATGATTGGCCGCCCGGCAGACCGCCTCATTAAATATTCAGGCCATTCGAATGTTCTTTCCCATTTCCATAATATACTTCGTCCTGCGTCAAAGGCTATTTTAGATTACTCTGAAAAAGTAGACTTTTGAACTGTCTCTGGAATACGTCGTTAGTGAAGATGTGGTCTTTTTGCTATGTCGCCAGTTTTTCTACCTAGTAATCTACATATCTATAGCACTTTTTGTCTTGACTTACTCACGGACTAACTGACTGACTGATATATAGACCAATGCACAGCTTTAGCCTTTGGTCGTAGAAAATAGAGGTGTGTAATAAAGAAATTCTCGAAATATAACCCCTAAACAAATATAGTTGAAACTCGTAAGAAAATAACGTCACGCGAGCAAAATCGCTTGGTTCCGCTAGTTTTGTTTTATAGTCGTTCTGCTTCTAACACGTTCTGGTTTCCAGTCATTTGACTTCACGAGTTTACTAGTCGTTTTATGCCACGAATACAATATCTTTGTGCCACTTAATTTGTGCGGTTGGATGCTTGACAGCTATTTGAACGTTGGGTACGTGTTAATACGTTCGTAACGTGTTGTTGTTGTTGTTATAGAAATGATATTCAGTATTGATATTCTCAAACGCCGCGAAATCTATCACGCCGCGCCGTCTAAACGCGCCCTAAAGCATATTCGTAATAGAACGTGTCTAAATGTTTAGTTACACAGGTAATAGTTCCCACTTAACATTAGGTTACAGGCCATTTACAACCCCATTTACAGTTATAAGTTTGATCTGGCTCAGTGGACTTTCCTAAGCACAAAATAGTTAACGCAATGCCGAAAACGACGTGATAAGATTTTATTAAGACTTAAAACCTAGGCCTCATAAATATTGAATTTAAAATTAAACCATTTTATTTTATACAGTTCTTTCCGCATACATTCACCTAACTTAGATGGAATATTTTTACGATTCTGAAAATTTCAGAGTCTTAACCACCGCAGTAAAGAAACGGTAAAGTGGACGGAGTCTCTTAGTGGTTCTTGGAAAGCTTTCAAAACATAATAGAGGCATTTTGAATTTCGGATTAGATAGTCAATAACTAGCTGGTTTTATAAATATGTAAATGACCTTTGTTATTTTAAAATACCTACCCAACATTCTATTATTTGTAGTTTCTTTTCCAACAAACGTAATTATAGAAAATAAACATCTATATGAATTATTAATTATTATATCCATAGCGATAAGATTCACGTTCAGAAAAAAATATAATATATAACTGTATCTCCTGAGTACGCTAGACATGTCGCAGAACATAACACAAGAGATCACTCCTCCTTGATCTCTAAACTCGGAATATAAGTAATCCATGAAGATTTACTCAAATGGTTTTTGATGAGAGATCACAAGCTATAGCAATATACCACTCTCTCAAATTACTTGAGGAATTTTAGCTACAGAGCAGAGTGCAAAAACATAACCGACAATTTTGAACGCGCACCACCGCGTGTTGCGGTGCCGTGTGGTACCCGCCTTTAGGTGATTACAGAAAGACCTTATTAGTTGCTGGGATAAAATTTTAACAAATAAAAGTCCGCGCAAAACCAGTTACCGAAGTTGTAGGTACGCGCGTTGTTCTCAAACGAGATTGGCGTAGTGATCCGTGTCACGGCAAGCGTTTACGAGCGTGCTGAAACAAGCTTTAAAAACGCGCGTAAAATACGCCAAATCTGCGATCGTTCCTAAGGTTCGTTATGAATTTAAGGTATTTAGGCTTCAGAGCCTCATAGCTCGGCTATCTGGAAGATTACTTATTCAGCAGATAGTGTTAACGACGTAATGCATTCTTGGCACGCGCGAGGCCACTAATGGCTTGCCGAGTTGAGGCTGTCTTCAGCTATAACTGTTACATTTCATTAAACTGAAGCGTGAATTGGCAAAGACGTTCTGCCGCATTTTCTGCTCAGTGTTTTAATATAATTACCCTGGTACTAGGTGGCATGTTGAAATAGTTACACCGAGTTTTGTCTCTTACGATCTTATTTAAAACATCCAGTCAGTCAATGCAACGGCACGCCAAGTTTATAAGTAACATGGATATTTTGTACCCGTGAGTATGTCGAGCTATTTACTCAAATTATTCTTCGCATTATACTTGTAGAGCTATATTAGTCTATAAAAATCCTGAGTTAATTATTGCAACAAACTAAATAAATAACTAGATGTTTGGATGTCTGCGGATATTTCACACAGCTTGCTAGCCCTAAACAAAGTAAAGTTTCTACTATAAGAACCAGATGGCATATGTATATACTTTTTTTGTAAATACTTATACTTAGAAAGAATGTGAATTTTTTATCACGGTAACTTGATTAATGCCACACGTGACATAGTTACATACAGCCATCATTGTCCTGCCTGTGTTACTATCGTCACCATGCTGGGCAAGCGTATGTGTGACGTTACTATTGGTGTTAAGACTGAGAAGGTGCTACTGCCCATCCCTGGCGTATTCCCATTGTCAGTTCCTACGGCATTCATGAGAGGTAATGGATAAGTTGTATTTAATGACGGGACCATTACAGGCAATTACTTATATAATAATAATAATGCTGGACAGTCCACACAGCATCATCTAGCCCCAAGCTAAGCAGAGCTTGTGTTATGGGTACTAGATGACTGATATACTTAATACAATACATTACATATCGTCAGTGAAGTAGCATTTTTGCGCTTTAGCATTTTTTCCTTTCCACTGACGATATATAGATATTTTTTATTATACATAGAAAACACCCAGAACACCCGGAATAAATATTTGCAGATCGTACAAACATTTATCCCAAGGCGGGAATCGAACCCGCAACCTCTTGCGTCGCAAGCGGAGATTCGCCCGCCGCGCCACATCGGTCGTCAAAAAATATATACATAAAATAAAGAATGCATGAAAAATAAAAATAATACGAAATATATTCTCGGCGGAGTAAAATATGCTCGCTTTAACCGGCGGGGCTGCCAGGAATAGGCTACAGAAATTCACTTAGTTTGCGCAGCAGGTTCAAAGGATTTTAATTTTAATTGAAATAACTTCAAAGAAATTTTAATTTCCTATTTGAAACAACATTGCCCGCCAACATTTTCTATTGCTAAAGGTATTTGCTAAAATAAATAAAGCAAATCATAAAAGAAAAGGTTCCTAAGAAGTGATTTTTTTTTGTATATTATATGTATTAGATAGACAATGACTTTTTAAAATAAACTTTTCGATATCTACTGTTGAGTTGAGGGTACTTAGTTAGTAATTGAGCACTTAACTCAAATCGACGGTGCGCCGTTCGCATAGCGGCAATAAGTCGCGTTTAGCTGGTCGGACAGTCCATTTCCACATTTTGACCGCAGCGCATCCTCATCGACGTTCCAACACCTGTATCGTGTTTGTGTAGTGTGCTTTGTATCGTGTTTGTATTGATATTGAACCTAGGTCAGCCGTGCTAACCCTGAACCTATATTCTATCTCGGAAATAGCTCACTTCTTTGGACTTAAACTTTCAGAGCCTAATTAATTAATTAATTACAAGCCATTAATTAAATCTTAGCATTTGAAGCTTTGCGCAAAAGATGTAAAAGAAACTTGTAAAATATTAATTAGTTTTATCCTTACAAATTGATAGCCTCTTTCTTTTAATTCTTCGCTGTTTTCAACAAATAACAAAGAAGCTAATTTATTTAACACTAGAATTCTCGTAAATCTGCTACCTACTATTTTATATACTCTTTTATCATTTTCTTTGTTCACAACTTAGAAGTAATATAAACACGAACGTATAAATATAGGTACCTGATTTCATATATTTTTTTTCTATTACAAACGACAAGTTATTTCGTTTGAAGTAGGAGTTGACTGAGCAAAAGGACACAATGGTATTTTATCGCCGACATATTGAAGTAAACCATTCGTCACGGCGAAAACGATTGAAGTTTGAAAAAGGTTGGATCCTTTTTGGTTTATCAAAGGTTCGCTGTTTCTTCAACAGTTTCTCACGAACCTACAACAGGCACCAGCAGGTCTACTCTTAGAAACGATAAACGAAGTTTCGTATTGTCGTTTTGAGTTACACTACGCGGCATGTCAGGCAGTGACAACTTAACTGTGAAACTGTTCGAGAGATGCCGTGCAGTGTACTACAAAACGACAATACGAAACTTCGTTTATCGTTTTTAAGAGCAGACATGCTATTTTCCACAATGTAGTATACTCATTTTGATTTTATAAGAAATATCTAAGTACTCTGTTATAAAGAAAATGTTATACCTACGTAAATTCATAATGTTATTCAATTTCGTTCATTTCACTACCACCTTGTCAGTGAGGCGCCATTTATAAGTTCTACACAAAACGAAATTCAATCGCATTGCTCGTTCAACTTTTCGAGATCCGAAATCTTTTTACAGAATAGTTATGCAATTCCTGAAACTATATACTCCACTGGGCTCCAATAGACTAATATACTATAGTATTTATATAATAATTATCCAATAGACTAATCCCAGATTTTCAGATCATAGTCCCGGTAGAAACGAATCACTCAGAATTGCAATTCCTCTGAATGCTAAATCCTTGGTATCATGCTGAATCGAAAGTTCATAGTATTAAAACTAGCTAGTGTTTTTAATATGCTTGGTTCAATGAATGATAGAATGATAATTTTGAACTGATAATTTTCGTTGATACATTTTCAAAGATTAGATTTTTTATATAACTTGCTGATGGAACAAGCAGATGGTCCATCTGTTAAGTGGTTACTATCGCCTATAACAAGGTATTGCGTCGTAGGTCACGTTCGTTAGGAACGTGCACTGCGATGGACTCGGCGTCCATCAACCTGAGGCCGGTGTGGGTGCCGGTGAAATTACAAGCACATGAGGCTTAACATCTATACGCCTCAGATTGATAGGGCTAAGCCTCTTAGGGCACGTTCCAAGCATGCGTGACCTGGTGCTCTGCAAGCCTACTTCATCTCTTCTATCCGAGGCACTTCAGAATCCCGTGTATAAAGGCAGGAATTAAAAAAGTTGCTCCAGAATGCTCTATAAATAAAAAAAACCGGCCAAGTGCGAGTCGGGCTCGCGCACGAAGGGTTCCGTACCATTATCTATATTAAAAATGGCAGAAAAATCACGTTTGTTGAACATTCAAACTTTAACTGAGAGATGCCTGGTAACAGACGAACAGACAGTTAGACAGACAGCGGAGTCTTAGCAATACGGTCCGGTTTTACCCTTTGGGTACGGAACCCTAAAAATGGATGAAAATTTGCTAGATAAATCATCTACAATGACGTGTTTATTAGTATTCTTTAACTTTTGCGATGGAAACACATATTGAAGAATATTATAGCCGAAACGTCGAGAAAATAAATAAAAAGGTAATACGACGACAAATACCCGTGTAATCTACACTAATAATATTATAAAGAGAAAAGATTTGTATTTTTGTATGTTACGAATAAACTCAAAAAGTACTGGACCGATTTTAATAATTCTTTTTTCATTAGAAAGCTACATTATCACTGAGTAACATAGGCTAAATTTTATTTTGGAAAAAAATAGCGTTCCGTAAAATATTTGGGTTTTTCAGACACAAGGTGTAAAAAATCAACCAGAAAAGTTACTTATTTTGCGTACGCTGCCTAAACTATAAAAGATAGAACTATAAAATGTTCTACATAATTGTAGATCTTATAAATATCTACAAAAAAGTCAGCAACATACTATACCTATCTATGTCGGGTGAGGCACAACAACCATTTTTTTATTTAAAAATTATGAATATTTTTTGGACTATATTTAAACGCATTTATTTTACTCATACTATTAATCCTTATCGAAATAAATTATTGGAATGATTAAAATTGGACGTTTGGTTTTGAAGTTATGGCGAAATTAAAATATTACGATTTCTGCTGCACGGCCCGTTGCGAAGTGAGCGTCACCAAGGTGGGAGTGCGCGTGCGGGATGCGTTTAGATCTATGAGTAAGGTACCCGCGCGGCTTAGACGCGAGGTCGGCTCCCTACGCAGGTGTTTTATAAAAATGTAATATAGTTTTATGACAAAATCTATACAAATAAATAAAATTGAAGTGTCTGTTTGTAATATTAAAATAACCGCTTTTTACTACATGCATAGGAATGTATATAGTCGATACATATACCAGAATAGCATTTTTTTTAATTTTTGTCTGTCTGTCTATCTACTTGTTCCGGGTAATCTCTGGAACGGCTGGACCGATTTCGATGGGACTTTCACTGGCAGATAGCTAATGTAACAAGGAGTAACTTACTTTTACTTACTTACGGCTACTTTTTATCCCGAAAAAATAACGGGAACGGATAAAAACTGCCACGCGGGTGAAACTGCGAACGGCCGCTATTTTATGCCGTATTAACGCCATCTGTTGGCGACATCGAGTACTACTTCAGTTAAGATTTGTAAGTAAACATGTTTACCGCCCAACGAAGTGGGCACGGATCAGCTAGTAGGAGATATAATGAGAAGACTAGTTTTTAGTAATAGTTTGTATTACAACCTTTTGACGTCTTTTTTTTTTCTTACAACTTTTGCCAAAGATAAGTTATTCTTCTTTATGTCAAAAGAACTGTTACATAATATTCTCCAACTTTTGTTAATATAATTTTAGCACAAAAGTAACATGTGTTCCTTATCTGGTTCATGTTTATTTGAATCTTATTGTACAAAAGCTCCGTTAAGTTCGTTGAATGAGGCAAATATTCCTTTTTACGATCTCTTTAGAAAATTTTGATAAAACTTTTTGTTCGGTATCCTTTATATTAGATTTTTTCAAGAACCTTAAGTACCAATTTTGCTACAATATTTTAGGGTTACGTATTCTTCTATTAGGTAAATTCTGAAAAACAGCCTTGTAAAAATGTCACCTGGGGTGCTCTTTGAAGTAGATACGTAATAAGAGCTTTTCAGCAACCCTACATTTCGATTTTAAAGTCACAGGTATAAATCTGAGATCCGATTCTCATAACAAAATTTCATCAAATTCAAGTTACAATCGTTTCAATCTCGAAATGGTATTTTCAGAAACTGGCATTTCAAACATCTCGTCGAGATCTTTTGCAACGGTCTATAGATAGTTCAACTGTTTTATTTTGTACTAGAGGCCACTCGCAGCTTCGTACGCGTGGCAGTTTTTTCCCGTTCCTGTTATTTTTTCGGAATAAAAAGTATGTTCTATTCCAGATTACAATCTATATTTATTCCAAATTTCATCCAAATCGGTCCACTGGTTAGAGCGTGAAAGAGGAACAAACATCCATCCTTCCATCCATCCATCCAAACATTCGCGTTTATAATATTAGTAGAATTTTGTACATACTATTACAAATACTTGTGTCCGTTGTTTCTTTGTAAATAAATAAACATCATTTATTTGATTTATTTACTACCCCTTTGTTAATGTGGGTACCTACTTTATTAAACCACAAACGACCGGAAGTAAATTGTTCTCCTATTATCCCATTGTGTGTATTTAAAGCCTATACCCTATTGTGTAAGCTACCACAAATCTGCGTAATTAATACAAACAAGCGCTCATTTTACAGAAGATTAAACTATTTAAATAAATCAACGGAACCCTGAATATCAAGTGGGCCGTTATTATCTGTGGTACCAATTAACATTGCTAACATCCCTTATTTGAAGTTTTAAAGTCACAGCTTATAAAAAACAGCTAAGTATCTCAGTTTAGTGAAATAAAAAACAGAGCTCTTTTTCACCGTAAAAAAAAATCTATTTATACCAATTATAAGAATTTTTAGACTGACATGTAAAGAACGCATAGCCTTAACCACTGGACAGTAATATAATGGGCGGCCTTATCGCTAAAAGTGATCTCTACCAGGCACCCTTTATGTAGCTCATGCATCAGAATAATACTTATGCTATAATTTATAAAGATATTGTGTAACTTGGCCAAAATATAACAAAGACGGCTAACGAATTCGTGGGCAAAAGTTAGTTAGTAATAAAACTAAGAAAGGGTGCATCGTACTTAGTTATAACAGTCAAAATGATCCAGTTACTTGCTTACGATCATGGAGACGGTGGAAAAGCTGCGTCTTTTCACAATGCCCGCAGGCGTCGTTATATCGATTCCGCTATCGCTACTAACGAGCAATTAACAAAAGTAAACAAGGTTTTGTATCTATTGTAGACAACTAATAAAAGTCAGCACAATTTAAACACGCCTAATGTTATTGAACCAGCTGTTTCTTTCAATTCTAGGCAGGTAGAGGTGGTAGAAATATCGTAGATACTATTATTTAATCTGTGGTATGTGAGCACGGTTTTGGTAATTACGCTTCAGGTTCCAAGATTGTCATCCTAATGAAATATGGTTATTGTACCTAGATCAGATCTACAATAACCTCTACCATATATTTCTGATCTGATCCTACTTTACCCTACTCTCTGAATGTTTTACGTGATACTAAAAATATACTAGTGTTTATTGCAATGAAATTGTCGTAGTGCATGGTATTTCGTTTAATTCTATACGCCATAGCATCAACTCACATGGTAATTAATCTCTGGGTATTATATTCAAATCGAAAGTTATCACCATAAATCATTGAAATCTACAAGAAATTTATATCTGTCGAAAGAAATGAATGCGAGTTACACAAAGTTGGTAACTTTATAAAATGCAATTTACTTGTGAACTTAAAATGTTACTTTTCCCAGCACTTTCTACGTTTTCCCTCGGGGTCGACTCCATTTTTCCTCTTTATAGAGGTTGCCAGACCTTCAAATTTATCAAACTGGAGCAATTTATTTAACATTTACTTTGGTATTTTGCAGCAACATTGGCACACAATTTGAAGGAACGAAATTCGCAAATAAAACAATGTTAGGGAAATAAAATGTATCTTATCCTTAAGAGGCCAACAAACAAGAAAAGTGATATTTTCTAATCAGTTCGAAAAACGTGCGTGTGAATTAATTTACATAATAATCTAATATTCGTGTTTGTTCAAGTTTCCGTAAATCCATTTGAGATTTGATGAAATTTATTCGAGTACTCCCAAGTAAACACGATAAATAATAAAATCCAAACAACACGATGAACATTTTGGGCCCAGAATTTTTGGGGTTATTTTAGGTAAATATACAAATTCACGAGGTAAATACTGCTTTGGTTGAAATTACAAGGGGTACTCGTACATAAAAATATTTATTTTGATGCCTTTAAACTGTTTACCTTGCTACTTTTCTATTTAGTCTATCTAAAAAAATATCAAAACTTTAGCCATAGTACAATATTATCTGGCTCAGCGCATCAGTGCCATTCAACGTGATAACGCAGCCAGTGTTGGAGACGCTTCTGATTTGTACTGGTTTGGATCAGATATGGTATTTTTAGATCGTTTACTACGGTCTCCCGATAGCTCAACTGCAGACTGTTTAGCTCAGCTTCAGACACATTTAATAAAGGTGTTTTGAAAATCCATCAAACTATTACATTCCACTACTGGTCAAAGTCATTTATACACTGAAATCTTAAGGATTACTTAGAATCGTCTCAAAGCTAGGTGAATCTAGACACTAATTCCTCGCGACCTTGCTACTGTCCGCCCGTCACCTCAGCTCAAGTCATCGCTATATTTATCTAGTCATAAGGCTTTCCACATTACGTTTACCTAAGCGTGGTTTTTATCTTACCACAGCGGCTGTCAGTTCTTCAGTAGACAATAATACGCCCGTTATAAAACGTCTATAATTTCTTAGAAAACCAAAAACCACTGCCAAAGTATTTCACACGCACATTCCCGCAACTTCTTGAGCGAACATAACATGAGTTATAAATTTTGTAACACCATTGTCTGGGGATTTGGCATTTGCAAATTATTCGTGGCTCGAAAGATAATGCGTATTAACTTTGTGTAGGTACTGAATATACTTCGACACGCTTTGTGGGTTGTCTTAAACCAGAATTTTTTAAAGTATCTGCTTTAGACAATAGAATTAGAGCAAACCAGGCAGCGCAGCGGCTTGCAACCTGTCACGTATGGAATATCAGCTACTGCAAAACCTCTGACTACCTCCCATAAGCATCTTACGAAAATCTGGAGTAGATAAACTCGACATTAAGAGATCTACCATGCTTGAGGAGTAAAGCCATGAGGCAATTTTTAATTTTTTTGTTACACGTCATCCCCTAAATTAATCAGCCTAATGACATCAGCCTAAATTAATCCACTGCTGGACGTGAGCCTGCCCCATATCTAGTAAGATTGGTACAGTCACCACGCTTGGTAGGTGGATTTGTTTACAGTACTCAGGAGATGCTGCTGTCTTTCCCCTGGTACTTTCCCTAAGTCGTCTCTTAGAACATCCACGAGAAGTGACAGAGGAGTCATTTTCTAGACCGCGACCATCGCCATCGGGAATGAAAAACCCAGCTTTTTAACAATATTAGCCGATCTTTTTGATCTAAAGTTGTATTATTGTACCAAATTAACATGTTACCTATGACAGAATGGAATTAGGCAATCCTCTGTGAATATTTACCATGATTTTTGACTTTGATTGTTTCCTGATATTTTGGCACAGTTGCATGCGCCATGATCACGGGTCCAACACGTGAGTTCCGTTTCTATCCGAAATATTGATAAAAACCATGTAAATAGTTTATAAAGTTAAATAAATGAGGATTGGAATTTGCAACTTAACATTTCTGAATTTCGAAAACCGACCATAGCTAATACTTAGGGCGTACCCGCGCGGTAAACGAGGAACTATGAGTGGGCTAATTTATGTAAAGCCGGGGGCACTTCCGTTCCACTTGCTACGCCAGTCCGCCACTTCGAACGTAACACTTTTAAATGCATTATTTTAGTTTTGCCGTAAATACAGTGAGGTTAAAGCCACTTTAAGCTACACAGAAACATGAGCTTAAATTGGAAAGTTATAGTGTGGCGGAAAGTGGTTCCATGTAGTGGTGAGCATTAAATTGTTCAAATATAATCTTGTCAAATTGCTTTATAACATAATATCTGCAGTTGTAATAAATAGCTTATATGTATATTGCGGACTGGCAACAAGTACCTATATTATAATTTTGCCAGCGATTCTTTTTCCAAATACCTATAATTTAGACGGTTCAATAGAAGAGTTAACATTGAGTGATAAGCATGCTACACCGTTGCGTCCTCGCCCATATTTGATTGCGGACAGATATCATCACCGTCAATTATATGTCCACTGCTGGAGCTGTCTCAATCATAAGCAGCTATACCCATATATGGGAGAGGCCTATGCTTCTCCCATTTGGGTGGGTTTGCTATAGTCATTTAGCTGGCGAATTGGTGACCGCAGTGTTGGTGTTCAGCACTCAGGAGATTCTGCTTTTCATCTCCTGGTACATTCAAATAGTCGCCTCTTACGACGTCCATGGGAGGTAATGCAGGGGTGTTAGTTCTATTTTATGCTGGGACTATCACAGTTCTAACGAAAAAATACTTTAAAATTTGTTACGTTCGCCCAAAGTCACTATTTTTAACAACCTTACTAATTTCTAAAAGTTGATCAAACACGATCCCGACTGATCCTAATAGCGCAGTTTATTGGCAAATTCCAATGGATATGTATTAATACAGAAATATCAAAACGGATATGTATCGAAATATATCCAGGGCTGAAGGGGTGTTGACAAATGTATCTTAATTGAACGCGGATGGTCATCAATTTAAAGGGGTTAGTTCTGAAATGCTTGTAAGTAATTGGATGATACTCGAGTTACACTGGACATTTTATGTCGTTCTACTATTATGACAGCTGTACCTACTATGATGACTATGTTTACAGCCGTCACAGCTCAGCTTGTGGACATTTTTACATATATTATCTAGCCTCAAATTAAGCATAGCTTGTACTATGGGAACCAGATGACTGATAGAATACTTATGCATATTTTTTTGTAAATACTTTCTAAGAATACAATATAACACCCAGACAGAGAACAAACATATCGGTTCAACATACAAATGTTTGTTCTCGGTGGGGATCGAACCTACCTCCTACAGCGCAGAAGGTAGGGTTACTACAAAAAGCTCGTCATCTGGTTCCCATAATACAAGCTATGCTTAGTTTGGGGTTAGATTATAATGTGTAAAAACGTCGATAAATATTTCTTTATTTGTGTAAGTACGAGTGGTTGGACTAAGCAAACCTTTATTCTTTATCTATCCATACAATGCACGGAGACTTCACCCAACTTCTCTCTTCCCAATAGGTGGTGGTTCTCTCCGTAGGTATATTATCGTCTGTCTATGGTCTTAGACGGGCTGTGTCAACCATTCATCATTGAGTTTATGGTGAGGGACTCGCTTTCTTTTGTCTGTGGAAACAACATAGCTTTTTCATAAAAAAATGTTTTGTGTTATTTAAAGTTCTGATGTGTAATTTCGGTGATATTCTACCTATCATTACTTGAGGTCTTAGCACAAGTTGAAATGAAAATGTTTTGTGTGGCATACTGATTTGAACGAAAATTTTTCACAACGAAACGGCATCTTTTTTTTTTTCAAAACTAATGACAGCTGGCTTTACTTTTTTTACTGACTTGACTAAAAACTATTTATTTATCCACTTGACATTGGCGAAATTGTCTGTCAAATGACGGACAGATGAGCTTTTAGTCCATATTCTTAGGACAGATGCTATTATGAAGAAAAAAAGAAGAAGAGTGATGATGGAAGGCCGAAAATACGTTTCTTGCATAGAATTAGGGCTAAAGTTTTTGTATTCTTCCTTGGCTTGGGTAAATCACGTAGCAGTAACTTTCAATTATAACTTACATACATTTCTACTAACGTCATCGCTTTCGCATCGTTGAATGTGTCATGGTTACAGGCACAGGGGAGTACTTGAGCCGGGTAAGCTGCCAAGCCCAACTTAATTCAGAAGTGCCCGCAAGCCCTTCAGTTAATGAGCGCCCTCTAGTGGCAGGTGTGTGTAATCACGGTCCTCGGTTTTGCGGAATTTCGACACAGTTGGGCATCGAGATAATATATATGTATAACTAGTTAGATACCATTTTTGGGTCGGGATAATCACTTGGGTAAAAGGTATTTTAGTATTTTTGCGGTAGAATATTCTAGGTTCGACGTGTTTAGTTTATGTTCTTTGAATGGCTTAATACACCTGTCCGTGTTTAACGAGGTAAGGTGTTGTAGTAAAATTAAGTACGTACTTAAAATGCACTTAAAACATTGATGGAAGAGGTTCTTGGTCGTAAATTTTATTTTTTACACGAATATTGGTGCAATATCTTTTTCCTTCCCTTATTTTAGTTGAGTGTAGCCCGAAAGGTTTTAAATTATGCTAATATTGTTTTGAATACTGATTCTGACACTATTCATTGGTTTCATAACAAACGTATGCAGTACTAATACTGTTCAATGGCCTTTGAAAATAAATTCATTTCCGAATACAATCGAATACGTGGCTTATAACGTACAAGTTAAAGCTGATATTCCTTTTCAGCGCTGTGAATAGAGCTAAGAGTTCCAGCCCAACAGGTCGAAATAATGGCTTTTCGGTCAATTTGATGTGCTGGAAGTAGAAGTTTCTTACTTCTGTTACTAATGTAATACTACGACCTACTAGGTACTATCATTAATGTGAAACTTTTGAAGTTTGAATGTTTGTGGCTAACTATTTACCCGATTAAAAACTTAGAATAAATATAATATGATAGTAATTATGACTGAATCTTATCATAATTTAGGTCATTAATCTGATTTAGCTGTTCTGCGGGTTTGACATTCTGAGATTTGCCGATCTGAGATTTATTTTATTTATTACAAGCTAAGACGACCGCGATGTGGCGCAGCGGGCAAATATACGCCTGCGACGCAGGAGGTCGCGGGTTCGATTCTCGCCTAGGGATAAACGTTCGTACGATCTGCGAATACTTATTCCGGGTGTTCTGTGTATTTTCTATGTATAATAAAACATATTTATACAGGGTTACAGGAAAAATCGTGCTAGATCCGTTAAGGGCGTGGAGTACCCATCATTTCTGACTTATTTCACTATGAAACACCCTACCCTAAACTTAACCCTTTTCGAGATATTCGACTTAAATTTTTTTTATTTTTTAACTTTCACTTGTCTACTGCGGTCTATTCAATTAACTTATGCACTATTTTAGTGATTGACGCCCTAAAGCATCTTATTACACAAAAAAAACAAATAAATTTAGTAGCTTAAAAATCGGCAATTTTCAATAAAAAAATTAAAAGTCGAATATCTTGAAAAAGGTTAAGTTTAGGGTAGGGTATTTCATGGTGAAATAAGTCAGAAATGATGGGTACTCCACGCCCTTAACGGATCTAGCACGATTTTTCCTGTAACCCTGTATATGTAATGTATTGTATTAAGTATATCAGTCATCTAGTACCCATAACACAAGCTCTACTTAGCTTGGGGCTAGATGACGCTGTGTGGATTGTCCAGCATTATTATTATTAGCTGACTCCGCAAACTTTGTACCGCCAATAAGTCTTCTTTATATTTTCTCACTTTTTAAACCTTCCTTACACTTCTATAAATATTTCAAAACCAAAATTAGGCAAATCGGTTCAGCCGTTCTCGAGTTTTGTCTCTCGAGTGAGACTGTTGTCATTTCATTTTTTTATGAAAATAACTGTGCCGGTAAACTTCGTATAACCAACGTTTTTTTATATATAAATCATCCTTGAATCAGAGGGAACAAAACAGAAAGAAATTATTAAAATCGGTCCAGCAGTTTTTAAGTTTTATTGATTTTTATATATTTAGGATAGAAGATAATTAGATTCTTTAAACGACTGAGTAAATGATTAAACCTGAAACATTCCTTGCAAACTTGCATATATCTTTAATAGATGTTCCCGTTATATATTTTTTATATTCCTTGCTACATTTATCGCCACACGAACCCAAGTAATTTATTTGAAGCCTTCTTCAGAAATAAACCGTATTTTATGTGAAAATAAGGATACTTTCGAAATTTGTGAGTATATCGTAGGTATTCGTTACGATCACTTTTCGTCACAAACTTGAGATAACAATCATCTCTGCGGAAGCTAGAACGCTTTTACGGCCTTGTTACCCATAAAAAAATTCGATGAACATAAAAGATTTAATTGGATCAATTCTTCCGAAAGTGATACAAAAAGTAATCCTTCGACCCGCTTTCTACTAAAGCGTTGACCATTTTTATGACCGGTACCAATATCTTACAAGCGTTTGTCGGTTACTAGGAACCGTTATTGTCGGATAAACTATCAGGCACGGTAAATATCCCGCAGATCTTTTAGTACCAAGTACGTACCATCTACTCGAGATATAATAATATAGTATAAAAAATAAATAATTGTTCGATGAAATGTAAATGCTTGCTATGTGTCCGGGTACTTAGTTTTAGCTTTTGCAAAACAAAATATTAAACAAAATAACGAGTACGACAATGCTTTACTGTTTTGCACGACATAACAAGTATACAAAATTTAGCCGCGTTGCACATATACCCTGCAGATCAAATTAGTATATTAATTTCTGTGACTGAACCAAACGAGAGGACTTAATTAAAAAAAATATTGGTGGTATAATATACTATTAAATATAAGATTTCTATGCTACTGGCACATTATGGAGCACAAGTTATCTGCAATAATAGTTATTTGTTATACAAGAGTGCAAAGTTGCTTTTTAACCGCGTGTTCAATTTTGATGACCGAGCAATCGAAGGATTCTAAAATTGATGATTCAAAATTAGAATCCTGCGAGGGAATCAAAAGAGCACGAGGTGAAAAATCTTTGCACTCGAGTGCAACACGTAGCTTTTCATTCCACCTCAGCGAGGAAATGACTAAATGCAAAAAAAAAACGTTTACAATCACAAGATAGGTACACTTTTATTTCAGTTTAGGTATTAATTACTACATTATGACAGGTAAGTATTTCAGAATAATCTTTAAATTATAACAAAATAATACTAAGGTATAATTAAGAAAATTTTAAAGTAACGTTGCCGAAGCAAATTAAAAAAAGAACACCAAGAAGGTTCCGAGTCTGAGTTTTTAACAAATTAAAAAAAAGTTGTATGATATATTCGGCACCATAGAGGTAGCAGTAAATAGGTTTAATATTTTTTTTAATTCACAAACTTAGTGCACACGATGTTCTAAATTCAATTTACTTTATCCTCTAGAGAATAAAAACGGCTTTTCCACTCAGATATTGAAGATTAAAAATACTCTTTCCGAGATGGTGGGATAAAAAATAATTATATTTGTTTAATTCAATAATAACAGTAGCCAAAAAGATAGGTACCTACTTAATCATTAAAAAAAAATATTATTAAGAACCCCATGTACGTCTCAGGGGAACTTTCCCCATAAAGTTTCAGCAGACAATAGACCTAACCTTTTTTTCCTTTGTTACAGAAATCTTGTAAAAATGTCGGTTTCCGAATTCAGAAGGAAGAAGCTGCTTTACGTGTTCAATGTATTTTTCGGTAAGAAAAAGTTTCTTTGACTCTGATTTTTTCGGGTCCGTGAGTATCACATTCTAATTTGTTTGTTTTGTTATAGACGTTAATCAGAGCGGGACCATTGAGCGGAAAGACTTTGAACTAGCTATCGAGGTAAACCTTCTATTTCTCTTAAATTTATCGAGTAACAAATTATTTTCAGCTAGCAAATTGGACAAAAAATTCATAAATTTTGTTTCAAATGCTAAATTGGGCTTTTTATAAATTGACTTTGTTTTGCGGCTTACGCTGTCGAATTGGGGTGGATCGGGGTGATTTGCTTTGAAGGTTTTTATTTAAGGGTTGTTTTTTGTCGCTTTACTTAACAAGGTCAACACGCCACGAGAGTGGATGGTAGGGGTGGATCTCGTGTAAATTGTGAGGCAGATTAACCTTCGTTCGAATTCGCAACCCTTAGGTAGATTAGGGTCTGATCACATATTGAATTTTCATTTGGCAACAGCCGGTACCTATATAAATTATTTAAAACCGTACAATAGTCAGGCTGAAATGTCGATTAAAAGAGGAAAGTGGACAAGGAGCTTATACAGCAGACAATATCAATCGATTACTTTATTAACTTGCTGCAAATTTGTGATAGTGGATTTTTGTATGTTGATGTAGATTATTTGAGTATTATACTTCTGATGGTATACCTGATATTTTATCTGTATTACTCGTACTAATTCAAACCTTTATGTAAGCTTTACGATTCAGAAAATAGCTCTATTTTCTGCGTTGTATATTGTGAACCCATCAGTTTTCTAGGGAGGTCGAACGGTTAGATGAAGACCTTAAAGTACGTGTTTGTTTGCACAGAAAATTTGCAGTCTGCGTGGATGGAAGCCTGGTGATGCCAAGCACTCTGAGACCCACGAGATCATGATCAAGATCTGGGATGGACTGCGCAAGAGGGCTGACTCTAACAAGGATGGACAGGTACAGTACCTGATTTTCATGATGTTTTGAATTTTTAGAATATTTCAATTACACAAGCGTGTCATTTTTCCTATGACAGTCTATGGCCTTTTGCCTGTAACACGCAGCAACACAACACATCATTCTTTTATTATTTACAGCCTTTGTATGTTTTTAATCAACTTTTTTTTACAAAGTGACAAGTTTATAAATGTCCAGTATAGGATCCAACGAGGATCGGCCTCATTAGTCCCTTTTTTATGACATGCTGTCAAAACGAGACTACTTTACTTTATAAGTGTCCTTTTCGAAAACAATGTCCTTAAAACAGGGAAGTGCGCTTAAATAATAAATTTGTGTAAATGAGTCATAAAATGCCCGTATCGGCTGTCACGCAGGGTCTCTTAGATAAATAAAATTATGCTAACGAAGAGGGGGGAGCTGGAAAAATGCCTTCCAACGTTCCGCGATTAAATCAGTTTGTTTCTGAAAATAACCCTAATTGAGCTGCTTTCAATTATGCAAAAGAGGCATAAAATTAAGTTACTTTTTCGGACCTTTTTTACTAAAAACCACTAGCATCACACGCAATTTGGTTCGCGTGAAGCTATTTTCATACAGACCCTGGGGCTAACATACGATCCACTATGTAATTTTTCACGCATTGTCTCAGTCAGTGTGAGGTGTGTTTTAAGTTTCGTCTTACCTTTTGAGAATCTTTCCCTGGCGGTTACTGGTTTTACATTAAGTGTACATTTTATGCCAGATACAAAGGATGGCTCATACTCTCTTTTCACTTTTACTTCTAGAGGAAGTCAGTGTATCACTCAACATTTGGTCTAAACTCTCTATTATAAAATTTATGACATTGTATTGGTCTCATGACAATATAGTATCACAGCTTTAACATCCAAGTACGGTAGATATTCCCTCAGGCCTCTTAGTACCCTCAGGCCTTTTAGTAAAGGTTGTCTGGTAGAGACCGCTGTTTAGCGATAAGACCGCCCATTGTATGTAGCATTATTTTAAGTTTTTATTTTTGTTTATCCTTAAGTTGTGGTGTACAATAAAGTATTTTCTATCTACCCAGTACCTACTCGAGGTTCTTTAGGGGTCAAAAGTAGGTCAATATATCACATTTGGTACATACCCGCATTTTGCAGTAGTTGCATACGTGACAGGTTTAAGGCCATCGCTATAGTTAGAATACTCAGATATTTTCCATCGCTGTTTGACAGCGAATATTGCGAACATTACTTTTTGCACAGAAAAATGTGCACCAATGTGCACGACCTCATTCGAACCCACAAACATAGGATCAGAAGGCAAGGTTCTACTCTCACTAGACCACCGGTGCTCCACTCTCATGACATATTTTAATATCACGCTGACGTAAATATGAGTAATGCTTTGGCTATAAAGCTCAGAATCCACATAAACCAGTTGTGTCCAGAATACTAATTCCAAAATCAACGAGTACTGCGCAATAAAATGGCGACCCCCAGTCGGGGTCCCCAGCTAGCGCTGATTAACAAACATGGCTGGACTACATTAAAAGTTTGTAGTTTTGTATCATCTAACTTTTATTCAATACTAGTGAAAACGCTTGATACCACGTGAAAAACGATAGAATAAAGATATTATACGATACCAACACATGTTTACCATAAACCACTGTATAACGTGTGAACGTAAAAGATACATATTATTATGTACTTCAGTAGACAAACTGGCATTACTCTTTATTCATCACGATGATAAAACCACGGACCGTACCACAAAAACACGGACCTGTGGTAAGCCCCATGGCAAAAAAAAGGTATGATTGGATTTAATTATTAAGTACATCGTATTTTTATATTTTGTGGCTTTTGTGATAAAAAATATGACGACGATTTTTTTCAAAACCATTGTTATTATGCTTGTCAGTTTTCTAAAAAATAACCATTAGTATCATCAGCCTGAAAAAAACCCACTGCTGGACATAATAACCTCCATCTATATATTTCAGAAATGGTTTTGAACCTTCTCCATCCACCAAACTCTTCTAAAAATCCACTTCTTTTCAAATTCTTGGTAGTTATCTAATAATAAAGCAATTTATAAAAAGAAAAGAAACAATCTCCCGACTTTTAGCCCCCAAGCACGGTAGACATCCCCTTCAGATCTCTTAGGTTTGGTACCAAGTAGTAGCAACTCAGGATTCTTTGAGGATCTCTAAGAAGAGTAGTCAGAGGTACGTCCAAATATTACGTTAGACACATACATTTTGCAGAAGTTTTCCATACATAAGTTATGTTATAAATAATATAATTACACACGTCAATACGTCATTTGTACTTTCAGTGTGTAATTGAAATTACGTGTACCGTTATGAAGAAATACGGTCTTTATTAAAGCACAACTACGGAGAGAATATACAAGCACACATTGCGTTTTTAATATCAACCGCGAAAAATGTCAGATGATATTCGCTTCCGGTTTAATTATTCGCCCTCATCTACCCTCATTGTTCTCATAAATCGTACGGACGACCTTTATTAGATTTTTCCGCTGTGTAATCCAGTTATTCATACTCGGTCGAGTTTTTATTAACAAGCCACATCTCTATGGTTGTCACAGGTCCTGAAAACTTTATTTGATGCAAAGGCTCTATTTACATTACTTATATACAATTGAAAATCAAGTCAAAAGATAAACAATGCTTAAACTATTGCTAACCTTACCAATAGATGGAAAAACAATGATGAAAAATTTGAAATTTGTAATGTTTTATGACCTTTTTTATCAGATTTTTTTTGTCCTAAATAAATGGTTCATTTTGGCTGACCTCACGCTTGGTACCTCTGCCTGCTGCGCCGTAAGATATAGGTTTGGTTTTCTCGTTCCACCGAGAACCTATAGTTTTGTGTGATGTTTGTTGATTGTTTATGCAGATGTTCAAAATTTTGAGTGGTTTTTTGTATTAATTGAATGTATTTATAAAAAAAATGTACAAGTATTCAATCAGCTATTGGTATTCATAGTACAAGCTTTGCAAGCTTCTTACAATGTGAAACTAATCTGTTAAAACATACGGCACTGAATAAATTGTGTCAATTTTGTTTAGAATGACATGACAATTGTCAAGAAATGTCAATTTTAAGTTCTTGTACCTCATAATTGAAAAAAGGAATTCCCAAAATGAAATAGCGCTGAAAGCAGGTAAAAATATCTGAAACTCGAAAAGATCCTTCATATTTAACATTCAACTGATGAATAAACTCCGATACATACAGCTTATACTGAACCCTCAGAGCGCGAATATTGCTCGTACTCGGTGGTGTTTTTTCTGTGTAATCCCGTTATTGTTTATATTCATTTCGAGTTTTTGTAAACAAGCCACAAGTATCTTTCCCAGGTCCCTAAATTGCTTTGATACACAGGCTCGTGTATACCAACATAAAATATATACGATGTCATGTTTTGTGACAGTAATAGGTATAAATTAAACGTACACTTGGGTACAGTAAGGGTTGGGTGGAGTTGTTTTAAGGGCGCACGGTGCGCACATAAACATTGATGTAGGATCGTGTCGTGTTGTGAAACAGCATTAGGCCGCGCTCACTTTGGATGCGAATTATATCGTACGTAAACGTATGAACACTGTTCGTACGAATTGAGTGCGCACACTGAATACGTTTTTCTCCATCAAACAGACAGAGTACCGGTGTTAGCGCATACGTGAAGTCCATTATTGATGATGAACGCACGAACGTGTAATAAAATCCCAACAAGTTCGGATTGATTTCGGACGTCGGACTTGCACGTACGTATACGTACGTACGACTAATTCGCGCGCAGTGTGAGCGCTTTCATAGTACTCGGAAGGTCTGTCAAAATTGCCGTTGCTATCGCGCTAGTCAAACAGCATTATCTTATATTTTTTTTTACTAAGTAACAGATTCCGGATTTGTACGAAGAAGCCCTCGTATCCAATGTTCGAGTCTGTTTGGGCCTATTCGCAATGAAATTAAATTAGGCAAACAAACAACTTTTGATCTTTTCAGTCTTATTTACGAAAGTATTACGTATATGTATGTATACATAGAATACTACAAGAAACAAAAGAACATCTTTAGAATTGAAGTTATACACTCATACATCAAATTGGGGATGTTCTTTTTATTTAAATGAAGTAAAATTTAACCCTTTTGATATTGACCCTAAAACAGAAACTAAAGCGTTTGGTTTGTCAAGGTTTTTTGGGCTAACACTAAATTAATTTTACTCTCATAAGATATTTATGAAGTAACTGATTAATTTGCTAACAAAATGTGCAAGTGTATATTATTTTCTACAAAATAACTTTTAAATTGATTCATATTTATAATTTAAACGTAATAAATACGTTCTATATTCGATAGTCATTTTGAATCTAATGCCCGATTCTAATATCTTACAAGATTTACGTCTAGCAATGTGTTTTACGTCTCACATTAAAAAATTGTTCCCAGGTGTCCGTCGAAGAGTGGAATTCAATGTGGAATGACTACGCTCTCAACCCATCAGCTGCTCTCAAGTGGCAGCAACAGTACTGCCACTTCATGTTCCAGCTGGAAGACGCCAGCGCTGATGGTTCTATTGACTGTGATGAGTTTACTACCGTTTGCTCGTCCTACGGCATCGACCCTCAAGAGTGCAAGGTCGCTTTTGCTAAGATGGCTAAGGTATGTCTAAAGTAACTCAGGGTTTGTTTGGGTATCATGACAGTGACCTACTTCGATTGTGGTGGTGGTACGGATCTTCAGAACAATAATATAATATGGATATGTAATTTCCAACAGGTCCTCCACTTGTCAGTTCCTAAGTGCTAAGTAAAATTCAGGAGATCTTATATTTACGTGAGGTTTCAGTTAGTTGTTTTAATGACAGAATGTAGAAGAGAGAAGATGATGCTAATATTGTACGCTGTAATATTTATACAATAATATTTTATACCGCGTACGAGTAAGTTATGGAATGAGCTTCCATCTACGGTCTTCCTTCAGAGTTTCAGCAAGGGGACCATAAAAAAACGGGTATCTATCCCTTAGAGGCTGTCAGCGCGTAACCACCGCCCCTGGTGTTGCAGGTATCCATGGGTTACAGTGAATAACTCCCCACCAGGTGGCCCAGTATGCTCGTCTGCCTGCTATGGCATTAAAAGAAAATGTGTGAACATTTCATACAATTCCTAAGCAAAGCAAAATTTTTACTATGGGAACAAGATAGTTTTTTTTTGTAAAAACATATTTAGAATACAACATAACGCCTAGACACAAACCAAATATCTACGTTCATCACACAAATGTCCGTAATCTATGGGGTAGAACCCACAACCTACAGGGCAGAAGGCATAGCTATTACCAAACCAACTGAGCTGTCAAGCCTTTCAATGATGCAAGCATCTGGATACAGGCTCAGTTGAAAACTCCATATTTTATGTCTGCAAGTGGGTGCAAAAAACGTAACAAAGTATAGCAAAGTTTCTTGGCACCCTCAAAGAGGATTAATTCCCTCAGATAACTCTGAGGCACGCGAATATCACATGTCACGCACACATACAGGACAAAGAAAACGGCTTAGTCTCAGTTTAAAACGGACTGTCGTTTGCAGTTTCAAGATGTTTTGAGTTGATATCGGAGAATCTGGTTTTGTATCTTTTGGTTAGATCTAGTAATGTATTTGGAAAAGAAAAAGCTTTCAACATTTTTTGCACGCGATTCTGAGATAATTTTAACGCGATAAAAGTATCTCAGAAATTACTAAAGTTTTAGCTCCAACATGGATTGAAAAAGTATCGAAATAGAAAATTATTATTGATCTAAAATGATGAATAAAGGAGAACATGGCTCCAAAAATTGCGGTTACTTTCGTGGTATGATTACTTGAGAAATACTAATTAGTTTTAGGTCAAATAGATGAATGGTTATTAAAAAAGAGAAGTAATCATGGATTTAACTATGATGCTGGGTTCGATCCCCACCGAGAACAAACATGTGTGATATGAATATAGGTTTGTTTTGTATTGTTATGTATTTACAAAAACATAAGTATTTTTTCAGTTATCTGGTTCACATAGTACAAGCCATGCTTAGTTCAAGGTAAAGTTATGTTGTTTACCACTATAAAATATATATATATAAACTAGCGAAACGCGTGTGAATTCGTCCGCGTGATGTTATTTTCATAGAAATGTGTACCCCCTGATAGTGTAATTTTTAGGGGTTGAATTTCGGGAATTCCTTTGTACCTATACATCAAGACAAATATTATTATAAATATTATACATAAATGGTTTAAGATAGGTATCAAAAAATATGATATAAATATGATATGTAAAGGAGAATTTACTATGGCTGAAATTACGCTGGAGAGATGTCGTTTCCGATATGACATAGGTTATTTAGTCACGTACGTGATGTAGGTTACCTTTGGTGCCGGCAGTCACATCAATTATGTATCCTCCTAACTTGTCTATTTTAGTTACAACTGCTCAAACTCCGAGAGCAAGAGCCGTGGTCAAAGATAAAAGTCATATATCACTAGGATAGATAGATAGATAATTCTTTATTGTTCCCCTCATAGCAACATAATACAGGAAAAAATATACACATTTAACAATATATTTAGAAGTAGGTAGAGGTTTGACGACCGATATGGCGCGGTGGGCGAATGTCCGCCTGCGACGCAGAAGGTTGCGGGTTCGATTCCCGCCTTGGTGTAAATGTTTGTACGATCTGCGAATATTTACTGGGTATTTTCTATGTATAATAAAAAATATCTATGTATTGTATTAAGTATATCAGTCATCTAGTACCCATAACACAAGCTCTGCTTAGCTTGGAGCTAACTGATGCTGTGTGGATTATCCAGTATTATTATTTATTGAAGGGCTCGTCCGGTGAAGTACTACCAACATGTCTAATTGCTGCCGCCGAGCAACTTGCTGTGTTCCTGTGTTGTAAGATGTGAGGTACACAGAGCAGTGCATTGCAGTGTAGGGCACGTTTCTAACGAAAGTGATGCTTTGTTATAGGTGATGGTTACCACTTAACATCAGGTGGGCCATCTACTTGTTCCGTCAAGTCGTAAAAAAGGTTCTGCCAGTTTTACGTATAGTTCCGTAAATTGAAACTCCTCATTTCTCCCCCAGGGTAAGAGTAGCGTGGGCTGGGAAGAGTTCCAGGAGCTATGGAAGGAGTACTTCTCCACCGAGGATCCGACTGCCGCTGGCAACTTCATCTTCGGCCGGACCAGCTTCTAAAACACGAAGCAACCTTACGTCACGAACTTCGTGAGCACAAGGCCTACATTCTACATTCCAATGATACTTTGATATCTAATGATTGGCTAAAAAAGTTTTCAAATTCTTCACGCGGGAAGTAAATGTTCTAAAGCAAGAACAATGCTAGGAACCCCGACTTATGTGTCAACAACTCGAAATTTCCATAATATTTGTGTATGTGTTCAGAGTAGGTGTAATTCTTGATCTTTCTCTTATATAATAGTTCAATTCCACTTTTAAATAAGGCTCAAACTATTCCTAGTTCTCAAGTAGATGTTATTCTTACGACAACGAATATTCACTACTTTTCTCTATAATAGCATATCTTGTAGTCATATCTTAGAGTTCGCTGAAGTTTTAAAAAAGTCTCTATCTGGTTAAATATCTCTTCAAAATAACTTTGTTGATATTATTACCCGTTATTTTAATCTAAATATATATTAATATGGTCACTCTTAGTTTTAAAATTTTATGTTACAATATTCACATTAAGTAATTTCTTAAAAATATTATACAGCAAAGTCACGTTTGATTGTAATGCTTCAAGCTGCCTTTAAATAAAAAAAAAACAAAATGTCAGTATTACTGTCTAGTCATATTATATACCTATATTGTTATTATATTCTAAATATAATTTAAATATATATTTTTGAGTTGTATGTGTACTTGTGTGACTGTGTTTGATTGTTTTGTGCTACTAGATCTATCTTCTATTTCATCTTGTTATCCGCTATACTTTATAGATTTAATAGGCGAATTAAATGTATGTAAATAACTTAGTGTTTTTATTCTGCTTACCAACCTCAGTTAAGAATCCAAATTAAAAGTTACACTTTGCCATCAGTCTAAAAAAGTAGGAATAAAACTCACACATAGGTAACTCCCCCATCTCTTATTATGTTCAGTCCTTTCCATCCAAAGGTTGCCTGGCAGAGATAGCTTTTAGCAATAAGGCCACCCATTGGATTTCTGAATTGTTTACTTGAATGTGTATAAACTGTGTGTCCTTTACTGGTAATGTAAGGTTATCAGAAAGAAATGCCGTCTTATATTACATTTTAAGAACGCAAGTTGAAAATTATGTCGCACCATTTAAAAGTAGAAGCAGAAAGAGCATTTATTTATTTGACGAAAAAAATAGTGAGACAATTTTATCAATAGCAGTTAAAAACCCAAAGATTTGGTTTATCTACTAGGTTCTCGATTACAATGATAATATTCTATAATCTATTCGAACGTTAGTGTAGGTACTAATAGGTACAAGTAAGCGAGCGCACACTAAAACAATACAGAGCGTAATAAACGTAGATATTGAATATAGCTCGAGCCGGTACGTACAACTCGCGCTCGCGGCCGCCGCCGCACCGACAGCAAAAAAAAATTAATTCTGATAGATCAGCACGTTAGAAATGATGCTAATGCATGTTGAAATATCTGTGGGGCATTGTTTGGAAATGTTAAGATAAAATAAAAAAAACTGCAGCAGATACGGATAATAAAAGATTATGAAAGAAAAATAACTAATGATTAATTTAGTGTTTTACTTTTTTATTTGACTGCAGTTCACTAGTTCTATTTCTATAAAAATCTGCGTATCTAAAATGTTTGAATAGTCAGTTTAACAATTTGTAATTTTTATGTACAAACAGTAAGACAATCGAACTACTAGTACGACTGGATGGAATGAACGGAGTTATCTATATATAGGCTTCCCCATCATTGCATTGGGGGAACTTGGCCTAGTCACAAAGCTTGGCAGGAGGATTGATGACCGCAGTGTCAGTCTAAGAACATAGAAAGTTCAGCCGTTTAACCCCGGCTACTTTTATCGCCTCGGAAGGTTCTTCCTCTAAACCACTACGGCCTGTATAATTTAAAATAATTTCATGACGCTTTGTAGTAAGGTTTAAACAGTTGTCAGGAGCAATGACAAAAAAAAGTATACCAAATATTTTAGCTATGGCTGTTCTGATTACCGTGTTAGTAGTAGTTATAGCTGTTCTTTTAGAGCCATCTTGGACTGTTCAGCAATCATTTTGCAATATTATATTAAGAAAATCCGAGCTTTATATTTGTAACCTCTAAATGATGCCTCATCAGTTAGCGTAGTTATGAATACTTTGGGAACCAGATACGTAATAGATACATAAGTATCTTATATATATATCGTATACGTTTTTTTTATTTATACAATATAACATCTAAGCAGAGAACGAACATTATCACACATTCGTTTATTCTCGTACAGCGCAAATGGTAAAAAGTAGTGTTACTTGCAAAGCTTTGAAGCCAGTCAATATAAAGTTGTAACTTTTCTTTTATATAGCGATGTTTTAATTTAAAAGGTTTTAAAACATCCAAGAATGATTGGATTTTTAATCCTATGGTGAATGCAACACGCAATACTACTGCACACATCCAGCTATCGATATATTTTCCAGCTCGAGGTTTTCAATAGACTGGATAAAATAAAACTAGGTGACATTCTATTTATTCGTCCGGCGGAGCGACATTCAACGTTTTTAAAATAGCTCGCAGTGACATTTCCATTGCATCGCTTTTTATCGACGTCACTGCAATATTGCTCAAAATCCGTGTCATTCAATGTATAATACTCAAACGGGTATTTGTTTGATCGTAGAATGTTTATTTTGTATTTATGCAGTCGTAATGAAAAAGGCTTACGTCACGATAGAAACCTCTGGCACGAAAGCTATATATATGAATGGGTTATGTATGTAAAACGATAAGTGAAGGTTCGTATTGATATTTTGACAGTCTTGAGTACGGTTCTTTGGAAATGGCTGATCCAGAATAGTACTAGGTACCACCTGGCATATTTGTGCCGTCAAGCACCGTAGCTGTGTTTTGGTTTGAGGAGCCGGTGCCGGTGAAATGACAAGTACCTACGTGAGGCTATTCACCTATATATCTCAAGTTGATGAGCGCACGACTGTACATCGTACACATTTATTCATGAGTTTTTGAGTTCAAGATCATGCAAGAGTTCGCCATCACACTGGAGCCTCATTATTAATTTGTAAACGATAAATAAAAAAACGATACACGATTACTGTATAATTTGTGTGTACAATAAAGAATAAATAAATAAAAGATATTTGTTTGTTTGTTTGCATTGAATAGGCTCCGAAACTACTGGACCGATTTGAAAAAACCTTTCACCGTTGGGAAGCTACACTATCCCCGGGACATAGGCTATATTATATTTTCAAAAAAATTACTGATCCTTACTAAAACCCGTGCGAAGCCGGGACGCGCCCCTAGTGGTATATAAAAGTACTCCACGATGCACTGACGTACGTCAACACCTATACTAATTCTCTGATTTCCCTGATGGGTCGCCCTGTAAATCAGCCACTAACTATCGAAAACACAATTTTGTGATGCACAGGGTATTATGGACCTACCTACTGTATTTATTTATGACGAATCAATATCCGGTTCCGGATATTACCGTAACCATAAAAAGGCTTTTTCTGTTGTTTGAAGGTAGTATTTATGGAAAATATAAGCCTGATGATGCAGTAGGTACCTTAATAGCAGCAAGCACGCAAGGCTGTGTATCTTTTCACTAATTTCTGGCCGCGATTTTGCTCGCTTTGTACCCGTTTGATCCCAATTATTTTATAGTTTACGGTAAGTCTATTCTTGAAAAAGATAAACGAAGTTTCGTAGTTTCGTTTTGAGTTTTGTAAAAGTGCCCTACGATTCACTGCTCGGCGCCCACCAACATTAGGCATTAGGCAACCTCATGTACCTGTAATTTCACTGGCACGCTCATCCTTCAAACTGGAACACAGCAACCGATCGCTGCTTGGCAGTATGAATATGCATGGTAGTTATACTTCCCCAGACATAGTCTACTTCACTAAGAGATGTATTACCGAAACTACTTTTTATATTGACACCACTTTTATGACAGAGTTTTTACTTTTTAATCATAGTTAGGGAAATACATAGTTTAATATACTACAGGCCGACCACATAAATGATGATTGTCGGATGATATTGCCGCAGTAGTTGGCTAGCAACGGAGAAGACTGGCACAGGACCAGAAAAAATGACTTTCTGAAAAGGAGGTCTATACCCGGTGGTGGGTGCACACAGGCGAAATACATATTTAAATTGATAAATAAACTAGTGTAGTTAAAGGCGGAATCTCATTTGCCCTGTGCCGCGCCGTCCTCGCGGTCCTGCAATTCCGCCTTTAACTTTGATCACGCAGGTTTTAGGCTACCCTAAGCCCTCCATCATAGCTGATAAAGTTGGAACCGTAAGTTTACCGTGTCCAACTTCGTGCAGAACAAAAAGAACCTTTACCGCCGCAGCTTACGGAAACACGACACAACTTTCAAGTACAGATCTTTCTTCTTTGTTGTCTTTGTTCTCTCCTACCAACGATACTAACACGTCTACAACTTGAAATACACCACCGTTACAAGAAACATAGGTCCGCTATGGGAACCATTCGTTTTATCGATCGCCATTCGTATAAGATGGATGTAGCTAATTCTTCACGCACCGCGGCAGAAAAGGGTATTTTTATAGCGTCCCGTAGACAAATTGGTGTATTGCGCTGACAAGTAATATTGCTAAGATAACGTGTAAAATTACGACATCAGTCATTTTCAAAAGCAAACACATCTATACCAATTATAAGAATCTTTGTCCTGACTGACTAATTGACTATTATAGTTTATTGAGTGTATTATTATCCTAAAATATACATGTTTGCTATCTTTTTTATGTTAGTAGCTATTGTTAACTTTAATAAATTTATGGTTATTATACTTTAGGTCGTATGCAATTACTGCAATTTTCATAAGTTTTTAAATAAGTCAGGTATGGCTTAAAAAACAGCTAATTAGTTATGTTTACGAGCCCTAGGATAAAATCTACACTAGTCCTCTGTAATGTTATATTTTATTATGTTAATAAAGAACTTTTAAAACTGAAAAAAAAAACCTGACTGTCACACGAACGAAGTGACCCGTGTACCTCTATTGAAGAATAGAAATCTGTAAAACAGAAAAACTGGTTCTAGCTTTGGAAAACTGTAACAACCCGTGAGTAATGGTTAAAAGTTGCCTCAGAAACCGTTTATATCATCAAATAGATGGAAAGACTTGTTTCCTTTTTTATGGATTGACAACTATTACGTGTGGCTCTGTACATTAAAATAAAAACGGCAAGTGCAAGCAAGACTCGTGCCCCGAGGGTTCCGTGAGAAATTACTTGACTGCGAACACCAATCCGTAAGTTTTTGCAGAATCTACAACATCTTTTGTCTTTTAACAACCCTCAAACTTAAATACCTCAACTCTCAAACTATCTATACAACTTTAGAATAACGAACGATTTTTATCTTTGAGTATTGTGACACACAAATACTTTCAGCATTCCAAATTAAACGTTTACTAGAAGTATTCTGGAGTTATTTTTTAATTTTGCCAATGTCTTATAGTATATTTATATATTTACATTTATTCACTGTCATTATTTTGCTAAGTTGTTAACAAAATCTTTTCTGAAAAAAGAAATTACCGTGGTCCTATGAGAGTTTAGTTTTTCCTTATAATGTACGGCACCCTAAGTAGTAAAAGCCTTCAACATAAAAGTTTTTATTGATACTAAAATAGAGTTCATTTTATTTGTGGCCCATTTCCGACTCAACACTTAGTATCTGCGTTTCATTCAAAAATAGTGGCATAATATTGCAAACTAAAACTCACACCCACAGTAATAACTGTGTACCTACACAGTGCTGAATGTAGGTAGGTGTAGGAGACTCTCAATAAAAAACTTATAAATTAATATTTTTACCTAGATCTAAAGTTCAAATTCACAATTACAATGGTTGATACAAATGGTAGGGAAGTTTTAAATATAACTGTTAGGACACAGCAAATATTAATTAGGTAGCAAAGTTGACATAGTTTTATTTATGTTTAGGCATTAATTTAGACAAATAATTTTACAATCAATTATTGATAATGGAAATCATAATAATGTTTAGTCGAAAATTGCGTCGAAAGTTAAAGTTCTTTTCAAAGTAACTTTGTTCAGCTATCGTTAATTTCTTTTGGTGTTGGATGCTCACGCAGTTGGTAGTGCAGTCTCCACCTACGTAGGTTGTCAGCTCGAGCCTCACCTAGGACAAAAACTGATGCAAATTACATCTTGTCTGGGTGATATACCATTTTTGAAGTAACTATGTATTTAAGACGCGTGATTTTGTCCGCGTGTTACTCGTATAAAACTTCAACCCCCGCTGTATCGGTTTAGAGATTGAATTTTACAATTCCTATTTTCGTATACTTTTACGCACCAAGATGAATATACCCTGAAAATTTCAAGCATACAACCAGTGGTTTAGGCTGTTCATGGTGTATAAAATTATCAGTCAGTCAGGGCAAAGATTCTAATAATTGGTATAGATTCTATTAGTTATCTGCTTCCCTTGAACTTTGTATGTTTGGGGCTAGATAGAGTTATATGAATGTCTGTCAATATTTATTTATGCTAACTCTACTTCGAGTAGGTACGTCCTCTCCCGTACATTTTCAAACGCTGAATAAAAGTCTTTACCTCGCTCAAATCCATAACTCGTTTGCATTCAGCATTTGGCATTACAATTCGAGTGGGCTACATGATTTATCTTTCGATTCTCGCGTAGTGTTGTGCTACGAAAACATTCAAAAATTAGAAATTTATTCGCGGGAACAGGAACACAAAATGTCATTCTGCAGAAGTAGACTTCTTCTAGTGCTGGACATGGATATTGGAAAACTTAATTCTCCGTTCGAGGAGGCCCCAGCTATAAAACCTCTATAATATTTTTAATGGATGGTGAGAGAAGCGACTAAAGGCACCCACCAGAAAATGTTCCCACCAGAAATGAGTGATAAACATAGATGTTTGTTCATTGTCTAGGTGTTACATATTCTAAGTATGTATTTGCAAAAAAAGTATACTGGGTGTAATATTTTCGAATACTCCAGGAACGTGTAAAATTACCTACAAGATCGTATAGAATACTACTTAGCTGACAGTCAAATATTACTAGTTATTGATACTGAAAACACGGGAAAAATAGGCAAAAAGTCTGGAAAATTTTTCGCGTTGCTTATTTTTTTTGTAATCAGAATCATTGTCTGAATGCGCAGTTTCAGTTTTCGGAAGTAGTTTTATTATAAGTATTCTATCAGCCATCTGGTTCCTATAGTACAGGCTATGATGTATGATGTAATATTAATTTGTGTGCGCCTGTATGATTTATTATCAAACCGTCCTAGAATTGTGTATAAAAGTTACTGGGAATATATTGCTGGTGTAACAATAAATAAAAAAAAAATTGATATTTTTATATTAACTTGTCACATCCCTACTTCAAGGATGTGCGTGTTGTCGAAATCATTTGTCAACTTTTATTGCACCTTCGTACCTTATCAAATGATTCAAATTCCCTTCGCATTTTGCCGCTTTCATTTGAACTCAAACAAAAGTCTTTGAAATTCGGCAAACGTTAATGTTATTTTAATGTTCATATGGCAATGAAAATAAATTAATGTTTGTTGGCTTGCTCAGCCCCAATATGTGTAACAAAAAAGATTTGAGATCATATTTAAAATTGTATTGATAATAATATCTTACCATGCCTATTTCTGCTACCAAGTAGCTTGCTGTGTTCCTGGTTGAAGGGTGTAGGTGCCGATGAAATTACAGGCACATAAAGGCTTGTAAAGGAATGAAAGAGCTTAGATATTATTAATTTTTTATGATTCCAAGTTCTTCTATACAGTTTTGACATCGCAAAACTTGACTACAGTGCTCGAGGAACGGGCTATCCCATTTATTGAATAATGTGTTCAGGATGGTGTTGATACTACTGTGCAACCTTTATAGATAACTCTTTATTAATTACCACTACACACCCAGTTTAGAAAATAAAAGATAAACAACACTGTGATACAATGGGCAGCCTTACCGCTAAAAGCAATTTCAATTACCAGGCAACCAGAGTATAGCACCGAGGAGAATTTATTTCGCATGCATGCATGAAAGTCGTCCGTGCGCGCCTCCGCGAACATGCCGGACGCGCTGTATGCAGAACTAATGTAGGACTAATGATGATGATGATGATACCATACCCAATAGCTAGCAACCCATATTCGTGCAGGGAGACTTGGCACAGAGTGGTGTCGCCTACCCAAGCTTTAGATTTATATGTACCTACCTACTATTGTTTTATTATGTTTTTGTGAGCTAGGTAAGGGTAGGCACCTGCTGTGGTGTCTTTGTGTGTGTTGTGTTGAATAAATATCTATTCTATTCTATTCTATTCTACCGTAGTTAGCTACAATATATATCTTCGTAAGGCTTAACGAATTTCCGACCGAAAGGCAGTTGGCATGTATTCCAAGCACGTGCGGGGAATGAATGTGCTGTATTATTTTAGCCACGACAACCCATCAATTGATGTTGGCTGCAGTTGTTCTATAGCATCGCATTTTATACGCCATAAATCAAACTGAAATGAATTCGTATATTTTATGATCGTAAAAGGGAAATTCATTTCAGAGGCCCAATTCTCGGGATTTTTTGAGCTGAGATGAGATTAAAACAAGAATTTAGCTGTCAAAATTGGATCTGTCTGAAATATCAGTTTCAAAGAATGCCATTTGGGAATTGACGCGATCGGAACTGGAATTTGACGATAGTTCGTTATAAGACTTGGGCCCCACCAGTAAAATTTACAGCTATCGTGAAAAATTACTGGATATCGTGGATTTTATATTAAATTAAACATGAAATGATAACATCAAGACATAAGTGACCTTTTCATACACGCCATCCCATAATGATTTTTGTTGAGTCCACAAAAAATAATTTATGTAGATTTTTTTTATATTTAACAAAATCTACAGGCTCTTAAAGAATATAAAATGTTTCATACGTACAAACTATAAAGCCAAAAACGGTAAATCCAAAAATATAGTAATATCCTCAAACTGCTGTTGCTGTAAACACAATACACCCTTTTGGCATAAACTAAAAAAAACTCTTGTACGATAGGAGTAAGATATCCAAATTTCATTACGATATTTTAAGGTCATAAAACCATCTTTGTTTTAAAATGTTTGCAACAAGAGTATATATAATAGTTAATCGCTGCTGTTCAACGTCAAAAGTGGCTTTTATCAACAATGAGTCGCTACTTACGCTTGTTGCGGACAAGTTGTGAGTTACGTAATAAAGTATCTGGTTGCTAGATACTCGTAGTTTACGAATACCCACGTTATCCTGATAGTAATCTAGTAGGACTCACGAATGTGACTGTGTGGTGGCGTGATAGGTAAATCGTTAGCAAAATGTTGATCCTTTGTTTTACCTTGCGCAAGTCCAGCCTGGCTAAGATGTGTAATGCGACAAAATTTTATCGTCATCTCGTGCAAAATAGAGATATCTTTTTATATCTTCCTGTGCTAACATGCCAGAGCCAAAAATCTATCTCGATCTGTTAAATAAAGACTTAATGCTAATGTTCATTATCTATGGGTTTTTTATCTCTAATTTTTAAAACGTCCATCAATAGAAAAAGTATCTCGTGTCAAGCGCGACATATCTCACGTTGCAAATCTTAGCCCGGTAGGACGATCTACGTGCTACGGAACTTGCTACGAGCTCTGCAAAGGTAGCGTCTACGAGTTACGTAACTGCCTAAAAGTTTTGTGTGAAATGAAAAAGGTTCTCGTTTTCTCAGAATATCTGAATAATGTAGTCGAAACCTAATTCAGAAAGGGTTATTAAGATAAAGAAGCGGGGATAAAATTATAAGTTAGGAGACATGTTTTTATAATATTTGATTTAAATATTATAAAAACTCAACAACATGACCTAAGTCCTAGCTATCTAGGACCCCTGCGTGATTAACTGTTGGTGTCGTATCAGGAGGATACGTGAATCGCCAAATGTGGTGATTACGGTAAACCTCCCAAACGGACGGCCCTTACCCAACTTGTAGTATCTTACAAGGACCAATTACACCATTTACCAATTACAAGGACCCAAACCGGGCAATTGACCTCATACAGTCTTACTTAACTGATAGAGTCCAAAAAGTCGATGTTGGCGGTGAGAGGTCTTCCGGGTCACTCATTGAAATGGGGGTACCTCAGGGTTCGATATTGGGTCCTTTTTTATTCTTAGTTTATGTAAATGATCTACCACATCTTATAGAGAATAGTAGTAAGAAAGAATGTGAAATAGTACTTTTTGCTGATGATACCTCCTTGGTCTTTAAAGTCGATAGACAAAAGAATGATTACAGTGACGTGAATGCAGCTCTGTCGCAAGTTCTTAACTGGTTCACCGTTAATAATCTTTTACTTAACGCTAGTAAAACTAAGTGCATTAAATTTACTTTACCTAATGTGGTCTTAAGCCCTACAAATATTGTATTAAATGGGGAGTCACTTAGTCTTGTAGATTCTACTATTTTCTTAGGGCTTAATATTGATGCAAAATTGCAGTGGGGTCCACACATAAAAACACTTGCTAGTAGACTGAGTTCGGCTGCATATGCAGTTCGCACAATAAGATGGCTCACTGATGAAGCTACAGCTAGACTAGTATATTTTAGTTACTTCCATAGTGTAATGTCGTATGGTATATTTCTCTGGGGGAAAGCTGCTGATTTACAAACAATATTTGTTTTACAAAAACGAGCCATACGGGCCATTTATAAAATGAAACCGCGCGACTCCTTGCGAGAGCGTTTTAAGGAAATTCATATTCTCACGGTAATTTCGCAGTATATCTATGAAAATCTATTGTACACTCATAAGCACATAAGTAGTTTTAAGAAAAAAAATGATGTGCACAGTATTAACACTAGAAACAATAATAAATTATATATACCAAAATTTAGACTGCAAAAGGTTAATGGGTCATTTATGGGGAACACTGTGCGATTCTATAATAAACTTCCACAAAATGCCACTAAACTTCCTATTCGGAAATTTAAGGCCTACATTAAGACAAATCTTATAAAGAAAGCATACTATTCCTTAGATAGTTACGTTAATGATAAATCGGCGTGGCCAGATGTTCCGCTCGCTCGACCCGTCGGCAGCTAGGATATTTTTTTGCAATGTCTGTACTATTCTCTTATTTGAATGCATTAGATTGTAAGCATTACTCTTAGTTGAAGCGTAGCGTGTGCTGTCTTTTGAACTTCTGTTGTATATTAAGATCTTGGTATGATTGCCTTAACATGTTTTTTGTCTTGCAATCACCTTATTAAGTTAGATTGGCACCACACTGGAGTTTCATTATTTACATTATTATTACTTTGTAAAAGGATCATACAAAAAAACGGTAGGAACCAAGCCGTAAGTTTCTTGCCGGTTCTTCTAGGCTTGGTCGCGAGGAACTGGCGCTTAGATTCACCTAGATTTAAGACGTTTCAAGATGATCCCTGCGGATATTACTGAATAAATGATTTTTGACTTTGACTTTGACTTTGGACCATTGTATTTTTGGCCATTCGTTGGACTGGCTCACTAAAGTCTTTGTGTATGTCTAGTACCATCCACTTTATCTTTATTAGCTAATACGTTTTTATAGAAGGGGTAATCGTCAGACAGAATACCTATAAATAATACCTTTGTCGTGTAAGTATGTATGTTTGTATATTCCTCTCAGCAGGTCTACTGTTAGAAACGATAAACGAAGTTTCGTATTGTCGTTTCGAGTTACACTGCACGGCACGCCAACTTAATTGTAAAACGGCTACCGAGTGGCCCCGCAATGTATTACAAAACGACAATACAAAAGATCGCTTATCGTTTCTAAGAGTAGATCGGCAGAGTCTTTATGGCTTGATTGATTGTGGGTTGTAAAAGAGGTGTCATTACATTTTTTTTAAGTTTTTTATATAATACTTGCTGATGGAACAAGCGATGGTACACCTGATCTTCAGTGACAACCATCGCCTAATAAACCAAAGCATTACCTTCCTAACAAACATGACAATATTTCCTACCAACCGCTTTCGCTCCAACCGTAGGTTGCCACCTCTACTTTAATAATAAAATAGCAATTTTTTATAATAACCATTTACAAAAGTAAATAAGAAAGTAAATAAATTTATTTACAATGAAAACTTTTTTTTTTTTTTTTTTTTTTTTTTTTCGAACGGACTAAAATGCTGGTATAATCGCCTAGCGATTTCCGACAGCGTTACCGGGCTACTGGCGAGCGCAGAAGGCGCTACGCCATTACAAAATTGGTTTTGTTGGCAACGAGCACAAGGGCACCACTTAGGTACGGACCTCGGCTTGGGCTGTTGCCGGAGAAGGGAGCTACGGAGAGACTCTTCGCCCTGAAGGGGCGTTAACGGGGAGACGTCTTCGACCCCGCCGCCGGGGTCGGTGTGATTGTGGAGTGTTTCCTGTGTCCGGACTCGATGAAGCGACCTCCGCCGCATTCGCGGCGGTGATCGTGTCATCTGGGTCACCTAAAACGTGTCTAGGTCTACGGAGGGTACGTTTAACGGGCGGATCTACTGGATAATCGGGTAGCGAGTTAATTAAGGGATTCGGATGGTGGGGAGCCGAATCATAAAACCGCCTGGAGGCGCGTTTCATGAATTCGGCTATAGATTCGAGTTCGAGATCTCGATGAAGATCGATATTACGCATGTACCACGGGGCACCCGTGATAGTGCGCAAAAATCGATTTTGAACTACTTGGAGGGGTTTTAAATTGATCGAATGAGCGAACGCTACGGAGGCGTAAGTCATGATAGGTCGTATGCAAGTTTTGTAAAGCGGCAACTTATTTCTAAGAGACATTTTACTCTTCTTGCATACGAGTGGCTGAAGGCGCGAAAGAATAAATTTGGCGCGGTTACGTACAGTGCGTACGTGTTTGGCAAAGGATAGACGACAATCAAGGGTTACGCCTAAGTATTTAGCTGACTTCACCCAGGGAATGGGTTCGTCAAAGAGAGTGACGGATCTGGAAGGATTACGGTTACCCTTTGAAAAGTACACGGCGGCACTTTTCGTCGGGTTAACCTCTATCCGCCATTTACGGAACCATGCACCTAGTGCATCGAGAGCCTTCTGCAGCCTTATACACACCCGATCGGCGTTCCGATCGGATGTGTACAGGGCTGTGTCATCGGCAAATAGGGCTATTTCCACCTGATGGGTGCGAGGGACGTCGCTGGTGTACAGCGTATATAGGAGGGGAGAGAGAATGGATCCTTGAGGGACACCAGCTCTGATAGGTCTAGGGTCCGAAAGGGTACCCTCTACGCGATAGCGAAAGCTTCGATTGAGTAAAAAGTCTCGTAAGATTAGCACGAGCCTGTCTGGCACTCCGAGTTTGGATAGCTTGTAAATCAAGCCATTGTGCCAGACCTTGTCGAAAGCTTTCGCCACATCGAGAAAGATTGCACCAGTATCTGCCGGCCAGGTATGGTGAAATCGAGAGAGCACGTGCTCCGTGATGCGGAGCACTTGCTGGGGACAAGAGTGTCTAGCTCTGAAGCCAAACTGCTCATCGGGTAGGATTTTGAGCTCGGTAACGTGGGACCAGAGACGATTCAGAAGGAGTCGCTCGTAGATTTTCCCCAGGGAACTGAGGAGACTGATGGGGCGGTAGCTAGAAGGCTCTGTAGCCTTTTGCCTGGTTTGGGGATGCCAATAACGGTGGCTTCCTTCCAAGAGTCGGGGAAAGAGCTAGTTGCCATAGCCGCATTGAAGATGCTGACTAGGAGGTAAATAAGGACGGTGGGGAAATTCTTAAGCACCCTGTTGCTGATGCCGTCAGCACCAGGGGCTTTTCTCGGATGGAGACCCTTGATAATCGTCTGTACCTCAGAGGCTTTAATCAGGGGAAGAGGAGGAGCGCTAGGGGGCTGAGAGACTAACCGTTCGACTTCACTGTCCACCGTAGCGAGGTGTTCAGGGTCAACGGGAGCGAGACTAGGGGAGCATTGCGATTCGAGGCTTTCTGCTAGGCAGTTGGCCTTTTCATCGTCTTCGAATGCGGGGGTCTGATTGGGTCGGGAAAGAGGGGGCATAACGGAGACGTTGTCGGCTTTCATGGATCGAGCAAGCGTCCAGTAAGCCAGATGGCTTGGCTCGATCCCGGAGAGCTTTGCGTCCCACCGTTCGTCCCTAAAGTCGCGGATTCGATTCTTAAGATTCCGTTCCACTACACGATGCCTATGCCGGTTAAGGTCGGAAGGCCAACGGCTATACCGACGGATCGCGGCATTCTTCTCCGTGATCAACCGTCTCACATCGTCTGGCAGAGCCCAGCGGTGGTCACCCGCCGCCGGTACCTGTTTCGACAGTCCGCTTACAGCGGTAGTGACATGGTTGGTCAGGGAGTCGACGGCAACGGTAATGTCATCGGGGGATAAAATATCGTCAGGGATCCTATCCAAGCTGGGTGAATGTATAGACCCAAGAGCTTTCTCGAGTTTATGCCATTGCATCACAGTCTTGGTAGGAGGGGTCGAGACGGGAGGGGAGCCTAGACGCATGAGGACAGGTCGATGGTCTGACGTCAACTCATGTAGCGTTTCTATAGAGTGTAACCGGAGAGTTACATTCTTAAGCAACGCCATGTCTAGGGTGTCGGGTCTATACCCAACAGTAAAGGGATAATGAGTGGGAGTCATCGGAGGGATGACATCGAAGTTAAGGGCATCGGCTGCGCTCTCAAGACGCCTGCCGTTCGGGGTAGTGACGTGGCAATTCCACATGATATTTTTACTGTTGAAGTCTCCAGCCAGAATGACTGAGCTTCCCAAGCTAAAGAGTGAATTTAAATCGCTTTCGAGCATGGTCTTAGATGGGGGAAGATAGCAAGAGGCTATGATGATCGATGGATGACCGGTCATCGCTAGCCTGCAGACAGAGGCTTCTAAATTGGACAGGGGAGGGGTGTCTAATGGGATGCAATGCAGAGACCTTTTGAAATAGATCAGGGTGCCGCCTAATCTTTGGCCTATTCTGTCATTGCGGATGGATTGGTAGTTAGCCATTCGGGGGATTTTAATAGAGGGCTTTAGGAATGTTTCCTGTATTAACATGATATCGACTTGATGACGGGTCAAAAAGTCGTGAACTAAGTCGCGTTGATTTTTTAAACCGCTAGCGTTGAAAAACGCTACGGTGACGGAATGGGGTTTTAGTCTCTCCTTTTGTACTAACATATTGGTTTTTTGTTTTGTACGCGGGAGGGGGAACGGAGGGACCTAAGCAGTTGGTCGTTTTGGGCAATGTAATTAGCAATTTGTATCGGATCACGTAAATTTTGAAGATTTCTAGTGAAATCATTGACTTGATCGGAGTAGTGGCCTTCTCCGTATCCAAAACCGGGTGGGTAGCTCGACCAGGAGGGTCGGAGGGCTACAGGCGGGGAGCCGTACGCAGGCATGAACGGCTGCTGGGGTCGGAGGAGGGGAACTGCCTGACGGGCAAAGTTGGAGGTAGGGAGGGGACGGCTCCACGCATTGTGGGACGGGACTGGCGCGGGTACTACAGTCACCTTAGGGGTGGACTTGGAGTACTGCGGGGTTTTGGGAGGCGCTACGCGCTCGGGCGTCCTCTGTGCCACCTTTTTGTTCACTCTGGGGGCCATGGGGCAGCCGCGATAGTTCGCGGTATGTCCCACAGCCTGACAGAGCACACAACTAGGCGGCTCAGGTGCGTCTCGAGAGCGGTTGCAGTCAGCGGTGCCGTGGTCACCCAGGCACTTGACGCAGCGCGGTCGGGAGAAACAGTTTCGCGCAGAGTGGCCATAAAGTTGGCATCTGTGGCATTGGGATGGGGTGCCGTTACGGTGAGGAGTCTCTACCGATAAGCCTGAGAGGCCGTTGACGGCTTTGAGGTTAAAGATGGCCTTGCCCTCTTTAGTTAGGTCAAGTACGACTAGTACCAGATCAAAGGTCTTCTTTGATCTGGCGCCGTACATGCGATGGACTTCCCTGACGGGGAAGCCCTGCAGGAGGAGGTCGGCCTTAATCACCTCCGTAGAGTGCTCCGCAGGGAGGCCACGGATGACGACACGCAGAAGGCGTTCGTCTTCGAGCGCATAGGTGTGGAAACCTATGCGTTCGTTACGGAGGACGGAGGTGAGGCTGCGGTGAGCCGCTGCTGAGGGCAGCTGAATTTTGATCCCATCCCGGGTGCTACGGGCATGGGTATATGGGATGTTCATCGCCTTACAGGCGGATGACACGTGGTCCCATTTTTCCTTCTGACGAAGGAAAATGGGAGGAGGGGACTTTTCCTTCTTATCGGCAGGGACCGATTGAGAAGGTTGGGTCGGGGTAGGAGGGCGGAGGGCCTGAGCCTTAGCGGGAGGCAAGGGAGCAGATTTGGCCAGAGGCCTCTTCCGCTTCGAGCCAACCACCGTAAAGCCGGCGGCTTCATCCTCTTCGGACGAGAACTGCGGTGAAGCCGCGAAAGAGGAAGCCTCCGTCTGAATAGAGCGGGGGCTAGGAGCCGCATCCATGGACTCGCAAGAGTTGTCGTGCGACAATCTCGAGCTCAGGATGGGCGAGCGGGTACGCATCGGCGAGCGAGAGCGAGTGCGCGCTGGTGAGCGCGAGCGGGAGCGCGATAAGGATCGAGCGCGGGGGAGGGGGCGGGGGCGGGGGCGAGGTGGTAGAGGTGAGGGGGAGCGGGGTGAGTCGGCCACTACAACGGCAGAGGTCGCCTGAAGGGCTTTCGCAGTGTTTACGCGGTTCGCGGGTGCCTGAGGGGCCTGAGGGGGGAGCGCGGGTGCTTTAAGAGCCGATTTGTTTTTAGGCGCGGCTGCCATAAGGGCCGAAGGAATTTTACGCGGCGCGGATGCCTTAGGGGCCGAGACTAATTTGGACGCGGGTGCCGTAAGGGCCGAGGAGGCGTCGCTAGATACGTCGGAGGCCTGAAGGGTCTCCGAACGTATCTTTTGCGATTTTTTGGCCTGAAGGGCCGGGAGGGCGCGGGTCGCGGGAGGAACTGCAGAAGGCAGGTCCTTCGCTAAGACGGTTAGAAGTTGCGGGAACCGACGAATCACCGCCCGGATGAGCTCAAGGGCATCCTCCGGGCTGGCGAGGTCGCCGAGAACCAGCTGCTCCATCCTCCTGAGGGGAAACACTCAGGAGGTGTGTCAGTGAGTGACCTTCCCGCCGGGATAGACAGGAAGGGGTGAGGCCTCAGTGTCCTACCTAACTCGCGTGTCCTACTCGCCGCTTTTTTTCTTGCGAGTAGGGTGTGTCCTAATAGGTCTGGACAGTCGACTAGGAGATCCCCCAAGGCCGGTGGTTCCAGACCCGTCCGGATTAGGCGTTCCTCTGAAGGAGGAAAACCGACGCTCCGGGTCCACGCCCAACCAAGTTCGTATAACACCGCAAGGTATCCCTTGGTTGACCACTAAAAGGTGGATTTGACTTGTTATAGCCAAGAAACAGGGCGTCCTGAAAAGGACGTTGTGACGGAACTTGTTATAGTCAAGAAACCAAAGCGTCCTGAGAAGGACGTTGTTTCGGTACTTGCTATAGTCAGAAACCAAGCGTCCTGAAAAGGACGTTTTGCAAAGAAACAAGTGCAGGCGCACTGAAAAGTGCGGATAGGCAAGGCCTATCCCACGGAGCGACGCACAGGTAGTTACACTGTGCGCCGGTAGCACGATGCGCAGGCGAGCGGGCGGGCTGCGGGCGCGGGGGCCGGCGGCGGGGCAGTCCGAGCGGGAGCTCGGAGCGGGCGAAGAGACGTGCGTACTCGGCAAGCGAGCGGAGCGAAGTCACAATGAAAACTACAGCTAACACAAGTATTTATAATTAAACCTCGGCTAATGAAAAGACTGATTGAGATGAAACTTAGAATAAATATTCGTGGCCATAGATACCATAGGTACCATATTTATTTAGCTACATAGGATATGCAATTGCTAGAAACCTATTGTAATTCGGGTGTAATGTGGTTGAAGCCTTAGACAAAAGCTAGTTACAAATAAGGGAGGTATAGCGTTGAGATAACAGCATCAATAACCATTAGATAAACCGTTACAGATTGTGTAGAGGCTTCAATTGATTTGAAAATACGACCCTCTTGAAGTTGGCGGGTTATCTTGTATTACGTTACCTCTCACCCACGTTGAATATTGTAATGTATCTGTTTTCGTACGAGTTCTTAAAATTTAATAGTTAGATTGAGAGTACAGGTCCAGTGGGAGTGACTCCGCCTTCTGATCCCAAGGGCGTGTGTTCGAACCCGGTCGTGCACCAATGGATTTTTTTTAAGAAAAATATGTGTACAATGCCAGCCCTCTCAAACGGTGAAAGAAAACATCGTGAGGAAATCAGTTAGTATTCTAACAGCGGTGATGAACCTGTCACGGAATACCACCTACTGCAATATGTGGGTATGTGCTAAATGTAATATCTGGACGTACTTCTGACTGCCCCTCTTAGACATCCTTAAAGAATCGCCGATAAACGATAACGTTGACTACAACGACACAATGTGAAAACATTTAGTAGAATGTATCAAACTATCAGACGATATCATGCATTTATCGAGAAGTTATAGTTATCGGTCAATGTAAAAATGCCCATGTAGTTACAGACAAAGTTTTGAAGTATTCTATCAGTTATCGGTTTCTATATCTTCTAAATATATATATAACTCAAAGGTGACTGACTGACATAGTGATCTATCAACGCACAGCCCAAACCACTGGACGGATCGGGCTGAAATTTGGCATGCAGGTAGATGTTATGACGTAGGCATCCGCTAAGAAAGCATTTTGATTAATTCTACCCCCAAGAGGATAAAATAGGGGATGAAAGTTTGTATGAAACTTTGTCAATTTTAAACCGATCGGGCTGAGACTTTGCATGCTTAAAGCTACTATGATTTTATCCCGAAAAAATAACGGGAACGGGATAAAACTGCCATGCAGGCGAAGCTGCGAGCGGTCGCTAGTTATTATATAGAACAAGCTTTGCTTGTTTAGGGCTAGATAGCGCTGTGTCCTGTTACTTCATTGATAAATAAATGGTATCCAAAAATGACGGAATACTACGGACGTCGGTCCCTTTAATATCCATGCTAGCGTCCAGTCCTGGGTCATAAACGTCCAGGGTAATAAATTGACGCCCTTATTCCGTCTTATCGGCGTACTTAACCGTAACGACCGTGGCTTTTGGCATACTGAACTAGAGATGATTTAATAAATGCTTTTCTTAGTAGGGGTTAAGGTTTACTAGGATTAAAAATAGGCTGCGCGTTGTATATTATGTCAGTCAGTCAGTAAGAGCAAAGATTCTTATTGGTATAGGTATATGGATAGATTAGATAGATATAGCTTGCACACCGAATTTTATGCGAAGTTGAGGCTCTCGATTGAATCTCGAGGTACGGTCGACATTCGAAATGATCGATTTTCGATGTTTTTATATATCTTGGTACCTTGTTGAAATGTAGACAGTTTTTTGAAGATGAGAAAAAGGTATCAAAACCATCGTCGTACCACAACCATTAGTCAACAGATAAACAGTATCTTAAATATTGTGGTCTCTTACCAATACTACTGCACAGATTTTGATTAAATTTTTAAAGGATAAATATTCTTTCAAATAAAAAAATATATGTTGATGGGCTATAATTTTCGGTAACATAATATAGGTACATATATAAAAAATTGAAGCTAGTTGAGAGTTTACTCCTTGTTTTGAACTCTGTTGATGTGTACACAGCTTTAAAATAAAACATCCGTGTGTGTGGGCACTCAGTTAAATATTATTTACTTCTTTATAATCAAAGGTATTCGATTATTTACAAATTCTTTGGTAAACAAGTTTTTCGGCGTCACGGAAACCTTTTGGACGGCCTGTGGCGCGGCTGACGACTAAAACAAGATTCAAGATCTCATTAGAAAATAATAGAGTGAAAAATTGAAAACCAGAGCGATAGAAAATATTCTACAACAGAATCTCGAGCACGAGCGAGAGTTGCAAATATAATCAATTATTTCTCGAAGTATTACCTTACCAAATAAAGTCAAAAGAACACTTAAAATCAGACTGTAACATTGTTTTTCATAATTTCTATAAGAAGAATAAAAATAAGTAGCGTCACGGTATCATCTCCCACTTATTCCTTTTTCTCACTATAATAACGCAGCAGTGAGAAAAAATACATAATAATAATGTAGGTACTAAGAAAAGATGGCGTTTTTCATCAATACCCAAGGAGATTCATCAAATCAAGATGCCACATAATATAAAACTTTCATTTCAATTGATTTCACTTGTGCTGACCTTAAGTAATGTTAGTTAAAGTATTAATTTTGATAAAAAAAAAAAGTTCAAAATGAGCTGATGAAACAATAAAACGTCAAAAAAACAGTGTGTATGTTGTTAAAATGGATATTTATTTGTAGTAAAGTTTTAAGCCCTTTTAGACTTAACATATTTGAGATTTATCTCAAAGCTACAATCTCGAAATAAATCTTTTTAAGCCGCGCCATGTTTTCTTTGTTCTTTGTTTATTTACTTGTGTACGTTTTCTACGTTTGTTACGTCTTCTATAAAAATATGACCGTCACTTTAGCGAACGCTATATGATTTTTTTAAATATGATTACAGCTAACATTTAAAACCAATGAACTCAATATATATACAGCTTAAATATTTACATTTTTATTAATTTGTAGAATTATTTTCTTATCTTGTTTTAGTTTGTCATAAAATAGTAATACTAATTTGTAAGAGAAAAATCTTACTTGCCTTTCTGACATACCTTGCACACATACTTTACGGGACCTAACTTACGTCCATAACAATTGTGTGAGACTTTTGTCTGAAGAAAGTGAAAGAAAAGATAGCTCAAAAGGTTTTACGGAACGTGAGGCGTGCGGCCTTGATGTTCAGTGGACGGCTTCTACCTATATGAATTATGATTTCCCAAAGACATCTGTATAATTTGGGTATTTTATTCTAAAGAAAAGGAATAAAAGCGAATTCGTGTCTCTTTTTGATAAGGTGAGTGACCAACGCCTACACCAATATTAATGTACTGCATAATGCAGTATTAGCTATATTAGCTATACAAAATCAAATCAGCTTACTCTAAATATTCACACATTTGCGCTAAGACCACAAAGTAAGTAGTGTGGTAGTAGGTAATAGTGCCATTTTATCCATTACCTTAAAATGATTTTAAAGTAATAGTTAAAATGGCTCAGAAATAATACAACAGAACTAAAAATGAAACCAGGGATACAAATATGATAAAAAAGCTATGTTGCTTCCAAAGATGACAGAAAATGCATCTTTTGTTCACTCAATCGAGTACGTTTGAAGTGATGTTACTAAATAAAAACCTTCAACCAAGTGAGTATTCGAAGAATAGAACCTCAATATTTCTGTCCCAAATTCCAATTCAAAGTAGGGAGTTGGCACGAATTCAGACGCTATGGACCGGCTAGCGAGTCCGTTGCCTATGTGAAAGCTATGAAATTATGTCAAAGTCAAAGTCAAAAAGCATATATTCAGTAATATCCGCAGGGATCATCTTGAAACGTCTTAAATCTAACGCCTATCTAGTTACCGTTTTTTTGTATGATTCTGTTTTGTATGACGTGTTTAAACTGACTTTCACGCCTTTAATCCCAGGCATGGTAGATATCCCCTCAGATATCTTAGTACCAAGTGCTTAGTCGAAATTCTTTGAGAATGTCTATAGGGATGATAAAAAAATATACAAAAACTGGTGCTAAAGCTTGTCTCGAAACTGGAAACAAACGAGCACCGTCTGCTTTGAAAGACCCAAGAAGCTCCAATCAATAAAGGACAACAAATGTCTTCATCCAAAACAAGGGCAAAGAACAACTAAACCACAGAATACATAGCAGTAAGTACAGTCAACGACAAAATATTGTACAAATCAAGAAACGGCAAAAATACCACACATGTAATGTGGATTTACCACAGTTTTATGTCAAGTCATCACGGTAAAGCACTGGTGGTCTAGTGGGAGTGACCCTGTCTTCTGATCCTAAGGTTGTGGGTTCAAATCCGGTCGTGCATCAATGACATAATAAATTTATGTGCACAATGCCGGTGCTCTCAAGCAGTAAAGGAAAACATCGCGAGGAAACCAGTTGGCATTCTAGGGCTTGCAACCTGTCACGTATGGAATACTAACTACTACATAATGTGGGTATGCACCAAACGTACTACCTGGACGTACCTCTGACTACCTCCCTTAGACATCCTCAAAGAATCTTGATTAGGTACTTGGTACAAGCAATATTCAAATTGGGAGTCACAGACCATGTATGTGGGCTGACTCAATATTATGTAGGATTAGAAGGACATAGTGAGTTTGAAGGTTTTGTATTCAAAAAACTCGACTTCGTTAAAGTATTTAGTAGCTTTTGTAGCTGACTGTACAGCGCATCGCTAAAAACCAATTTAGGCGGCTGCGGAAGATTATAACTAGGTAATAATACAATGATAACGTTTTAATTAAAAGTTTAAACAAATTTTAAACTTACTGAAGTATTTTGACAATGGTGGCAATTGATGGTATTTGTGGAATTGTATGGACATTTACAACAAAGACTGGGTGATGTTTAAAGAGACCTTTGAGGTAAAGTTTTACAATTAAATAGGCTTAGGCGCGGTGGATATCCTACCTATTACCTATGTACCTATTTACCTGAACTCCAAGTTGGAGTGAAGTCATTTTAATTTTCGTAAAGAACGTGCTGATGGGACTAGGGATGGCCCACCTGATGTTAAGTGGTTACCATCACAAAGCATTGCCTTGTAAATCACGTTCGTAAGTAACGTGACCTACGATGCACTGCTTTGCGTCTATCGACCCGAGGCATACAGATGTTAAGCTATATGTATGTGCCTGTAATTTTCCCGGTAGGCAGCGGTGGAATATATTTTCAGACTGGGTTCCATGGAAATTTCATTAAAAACAACTGAGTAGTTTTGTTTTTAAATCAAAATAATTAATAATAATAAAATTTTTTATTGAGGACATGACTTATAAGTAATACACAAATGGATCTTCCTACAATCGGCGGACTTATCGCGGGTAGCGATGTCTTCCAGACAACCGTTTTTCTGAACTAACCGTAAGTAATGTTTTGCATCAGCGACTGCGAGGAAGAGCAGAATTGGAATATACCAGCCCCTGAACTAGTTCCCGAATTGAAAGAATCCCCCCGAGATAATGTCCTCCAAGTAAAAATTGAGTCGGTTTCACAAGGGTTTTGAACTGAATTATTACATAATACATAATAATTCAGTATAAAACTTTCAAATGATTATGACACACGATAATTCTGTTTAAAACTCTCGTTAAAGATACGAATGTGCGGAAACCAAATCGTTAGGAACTTGGGAATGTACTTTGAGTTCAGGTTGTGCAAGTTTGAGTGACTACAGTGACCGCATCCGTACTCAAACTTACCCTGCTTTGTAAGTTCTGTGACTAAGCAGCTTGTGGTTAGAGTGCATTCGTGTGTAGGAAATACCAAGGCCTTTGTATCTATGTATCCATGAACTGGGGTAAATACTTAACTGTGTATTTGTACCGGGTCTACTTATTGTATACGAGGGGGAAACGCACCGTCTCGCTTATGTAAAGCTATATATAGCTATATTTATAGCTATATACAACCCACCTCTAAGTATGTTAAGTAATACCAAGCCTAGAAGAATAGGCGTTCTTTTAGACTTCGTTGCGAGGCAGGGCTCGAGGAGGTAGGGCTTAACGGGATTTCCTCGTTCAAATCTGAGCTGCCCGCCTGGGGAAGTACCTCCGCCTTACAGAAAACTGCAGCCAAATAACACTAATTTTTTAGTGTTGTGTTCCTGCAGTGAGTAAGGTTGCCAGAGCTCTCTTGGGGAGGCGCGGTGTTGACAGCTGGGGGGACCAGCGGTGAGAAGATCGCTATTGGTTGTGTGCAGGTGCGGCATGTTGGCGCGGCGGTCAGGGAGACCCGGTGAAACGGCTGTCCGCTGGCCGCCCGCAGACTGAACGGGTTCCCGAACCCAGGGATTATTTTAATCTCCGCCCTGGGAGGCTGAATCGCCAGTATGTGTAAAGTCCCTGGAGTGGTGGTCGTGCCGGAGAAGGAGACCGGAGTGGACCCGACCATTTCTTCAGGGGGGGACCGGGGGCCCTTCCGCCCGCCGTGCCAGCAAACCGCAGTACCTGTGTTAATCTTTAGCGTAATGTCACTGCACCCATTGTCTTTTGTGCTGTCAACACAGCGACTCCCTGTAACTTTTAAAACCCCCTTAAATAAAAATGGCTAAAAAAAACAAAAAGAAAGGAAGTTTATCAGCGGCATCCTCGTCCACAACGAATGTGGACTTCTGCAATATCAGAGGACTTCATGCTAACCTCAACGCAGTTCACCAGCACCTTGAAACTGCGCAGCCGACCCTTTTTTTCCTGACGGAGACGCAGATATCTAGCCCGGCCGATACATCGTACCTTCATTATCCTGGATACAGATTGGAGCACAAATTTGTGCCTCGTGCCGGGGTGTGCATGTATGTCCGGGAGGATACTTGCTGTCGCCGTCTTCACGGTCTTGAAGACAGAGACCTGTCGATCTTGTGGGTGCGTTTAGACCACGGTGGCCACACCCGCATCTACGCGTGCCTTTACAGGTCTCATAGCGGTGATCCGGACACTAAGCGGCTCATCGAGCACCTGCAACTGACATCTGACAGAGTCATTGAGCAGTATCCCTCTGCGGAGTTAGTGATTTTAGGAGACTTTAACGCCCACCACGTTGAGTGGCTTAGTTCTCGGTCCACTGACTTCGCGGGGAGATCTGCTTATGAGTTTGCCCTGGCGTATGGCTTCTCGCAGTTGGTAAATTCTCCCACGAGAATCCCAGATATTGAGAGCCACACAAGTTCTTTACTAGACCTTCTGCTGACCACGCGTCCGGACGGGTATTCTATAGCAGTGGATGCGCCTCTTGGCTCATCAGACCACTGTCTCGTTCGGACTAAGGCCCTTTGTGCTCTGTCTACTCCATCTAGGCCAGCACAATGGCGTCATATGTGGCATTACAATTCAGCAGATTGGGATGGGCTGCGTGAATTTTACGCGTCGTACCCGTGGAGGCAGCTCTGTTTCACGTCGGAAAGTCCTGATACCTGCGCTACTGCCGTCACTGAGACCATCTTGGCAGGAATGGAATGCTTCATTCCCAATCCATTAGTAGCTATAGGAATGAAACGACGACCGTGGTTCAATCAGCTGTGCAGAGAAGCTAGATCGCTGAAACAGACTGCTTTTGAAGCCTGGACCACGGCTCGAACTAATAAGGACCCTAACATCTCCGACGTGAAACGTAAACTGAATGCAGCTTCTAGGTTCAATAAAAAGATGGTTGCCAGGGCCAAATTCGATTTTGTCGGCAGAATTGGTGAGCGGCTGGCACGATACCCATCTGGGAGTCGTGCTTTCTGGTCGCTTGCTAAAGCTGCCGAAGGAAATTTTTGTCAGTCGTCTTTGCCACCGCTCCGGTATGCCGACGGTAATCTGGCCCATAGTGCTAAGGAGAAAGCCGATCTTCTGGGAAATCTCTTTGCCTCTAACTCGACTTTGAATGATGGAGAAGCAGTACCAACTCCCATCCCGTGGTGTGGTATTACAATGCCGGAAATTACTATATCACAACGGGAGGTCCGGCGGGAGTTGCTTTCTCTGGATGTTCATAAGTCGAGCGGGCCTGACGGTATACCCGCAGTGGTGCTAAAGCGATGTGCTCCAGAGCTGTGTCCAGTTCTAACGCGCCTTTTCAGACTTTCGTACTCCACTGGGCAGTTCCCTTCTTCGTGGAAGACTGCACATGTCCATCCGGTGCCCAAAAAGGGCGATAGATCAGATCCATCAAATTACAGGCCTATCGCTATAACCTCCCTGCTCTCTAAGGTCATGGAGCGTGTTATCAACCGACAGCTCTTGGGATACCTAGAGGGGCACGATTTGATCAGCGACCGTCAGTACGGCTTCCGCCATGGTCGCTCGACTGGTGACCTTCTAGTGTATCTCACGCATCGTTGGGCTCTGGCCATTGAGAGTCAAGGTGAGGCATTAGCTGTCAGCTTGGACATAGCGAAGGCTTTTGATCGGGTCTGGCACCGGGGTCTTCTATCGAAATTACCAGCATACGGACTGCCCGAGGGTTTGTGCAAATGGGTCGCTAGCTTTTTGTCCGGCAGAAGCATACGAGCCGTAGTTGACGGTGGTAGCTCCGATTGCATGGACATCAACGCTGGAGTCCCGCAAGGCTCCGTTTTGTCCCCAACATTGTTCCTGCTGCATATTAATGATATGTTGTCCATTGATAATATTCATTGCTATGCAGATGACAGTACTGGGGACACTTTTTACACGGGTCGTGCTAGCATCCCTCGCGCCGTAGTGGAGGAAAACCGAAGTAAACTTGTCAAAAGTCAAAAGTCAAAGTCAAAAATCATTTATTCAGTAATATCCGCAGGGATCATCTTGAAACGTCTTAAATCTAGGTGAATCTAAGCGCCAGTTCCTCGCGACCAAGCCTAGAAGAACCGGCAAGAAACTTACGGCTTGGTTCCTACCGTTTTTTTGTATGATCCTTTTACAAAGTAATAATAATGTAAATAATGAAACTCCAGTGTGGTGCCAATCTAACTTAATAAGGTGATTGCAAGACAAAAAACATGTTAAGGCAATCATACCAAGATCTTAATATACAACAGAAGTTCAAAAGACAGCACACGCTACGCTTCAACTAAGAGTAATGCTTACAATCTAATGCATTCAAATAAGAGAATAGTACAGACATTGCAAAAAAAATATCCTAGCTGCCGACGGGTCGAGCGAGCGGAACATCTGGCCACGCCGATTTATCATTAACGTAACTATCTAAGGAATAGTAGGCTTTCTTTATAAGATTTGTCTTAATGTAGGCCTTAAATTTCCGAATAGGAAGTTTAGTGGCATTTTGTGGAAGTTTATTATAGAATCGCACAGTGTTCCCCATAAATGACCCATTAACCTTTTGCAGTCTAAATTTTGGTATATATAATTTATTATTGTTTCTAGTGTTAATACTGTGCACATCATTTTTTTTCTTAAAACTACTTATGTGCTTATGAGTGTACAATAGATTTTCATAGATATACTGCGAAATTACCGTGAGAATATGAATTTCCTTAAAACGCTCTCGCAAGGAGTCGCGCGGTTTCATTTTATAAATGGCCCGTATGGCTCGTTTTTGTAAAACAAATATTGTTTGTAAATCAGCAGCTTTCCCCCAGAGAAATATACCATACGACATTACACTATGGAAGTAACTAAAATATACTAGTCTAGCTGTAGCTTCATCAGTGAGCCATCTTATTGTGCGAACTGCATATGCAGCCGAACTCAGTCTACTAGCAAGTGTTTTTATGTGTGGACCCCACTGCAATTTTGCATCAATATTAAGCCCTAAGAAAATAGTAGAATCTACAAGACTAAGTGACTCCCCATTTAATACAATATTTGTAGGGCTTAAGACCACATTAGGTAAAGTAAATTTAATGCACTTAGTTTTACTAGCGTTAAGTAAAAGATTATTAACGGTGAACCAGTTAAGAACTTGCGACAGAGCTGCATTCACGTCACTGTAATCATTCTTTTGTCTATCGACTTTAAAGACCAAGGAGGTATCATCAGCAAAAAGTACTATTTCACATTCTTTCTTACTACTATTCTCTATAAGATGTGGTAGATCATTTACATAAACTAAGAATAAAAAAGGACCCAATATCGAACCCTGAGGTACCCCCATTTCAATGAGTGACCCGGAAGACCTCTCACCGCCAACATCGACTTTTTGGACTCTATCAGTTAAGTAAGACTGTATGAGGTCAATTGCCCGGTTTAGGATGCCGTAGTGTTTAAGTTTAGATATTAAAGTGGCGTGACTCACACAGTCAAAAGCTTTAGACAGATCACAGAATACCCCGATCGCGTCTTGTGAGTTTTCCCAGGCATCGTATATATGCTTTAGGAGCATTGTACCGGCATCAGTCGTTGATCGACCTTTGGTGAATCCAAACTGATGGCTATGAAGTATCCCGGTATGATTAAAGTGTGATAACAACTGAGTAAGAACAACTTTTTCAAAGATTTTACTTATCGTAGGCAATACCGAAATTGGTCTATAGTTAGCTGGATCTTTTTCATTTCCTGATTTGTACAAGGGAATGAGTTTACTGTGCTTCATAAGATTAGGAAAAACACCCTTGTCAACACATCTATTAAAAATATAGGCTAGGCACGGTGCAATATCTATTATAATAGAACTTAGTACTTTTGTAGACATTCCCCATAAATCTTCAGTAGCTTTTATGTTTAAGGATTTAAATGTTGATACAATCTTATCAGCATTAATGTATCTGAAACTAAAGACGCTCTCATATTTTTTTACATTTGTCTCTAATAGAGCTGTCGCTCTAGAAGCAGAGGAATTCAAACATTGAGTCAATGCTTTGGGTATACAAGCGAAATAATCATCAAAAGCGTTTGCGACATCTATATTTTTACTCAAATTTTTATTGTTAACGTTTAAATTGATCTGTTTATTACGCGGCTTTGATTTGCCCGTTTCGTTATTAACTATCTTCCAAGTAGCTTTAATTTTATTTGTAGATTTTTCAATTTTATTTCTTATATGTAATGATTTAGCTGCTTGACAAACTTTTTTGAAAATTTTTGAGTAGATTTTTACGTGTAAAATAAACGGTGGATCATTTAACATTAATTCCCTAGCAGCGTATAATTCGTACAGTTTGTTCCTACTTCTATAAATACCTGGTGTCGCCCAGTCAGTGAACTTAACTCTAGCGCTAGCTTTACATGTTTTTAGTTTAAACGTATCATTGTATTCTTTATTTATTAAATTGAACAAATTGGTGTAAAGCTCGTTCGGGTCAGCCAAGCAAGGCATAAGGGATATATTTAGCTCAACATTGTTCTGAAACTTCTTTATACGGTTGTCTGTAATAGGCCGATAGTTAAATACCTCTGGTTTATCTACTACATAAGGAAACCGCGCGCTATGACCGTAATGATCGGAACCGAAATGCTTAACCACTGATTTAATAACTGGTACATGACTGCAAAAAATATTGTCAAGACAGGTGGCCGATGTTGGTGTCACCCTTGTTGCGTCTTCAAATAGGTGGTCTAGGTTAAAACATTTAAATAAATTTAGAAATCTTTCAGATAAAGGATGAACAGAAATATCTATATTAAAATCTCCGCAAACTATTAAAGTTTTGTTACAATTATACATTTTTAGCAAAACGTCTTCCATAGTGGATTCATACAAGGTGAAGTCCGCGTCTGGGGGGCGGTAAACGCTCACAACGATGTGCCGCTCCAGCTCCACACACGACAGCTCAATAATTCTCTCAATACTGAGATTTGCAATGTCTTTACGCTCCCTACATTTTAAATTATTCTTAACAATAATTAGTGAGCCACCACGTATAGCGCTCTTGCGGCCAAAAGAGCTCGCAACTCTATATTTATCAAAATAAGGAAGCAACTCAAGTTCTGATATCCAGTGTTCTGTAATACACATGATATCTACATTAAAACAATTTAAAAATAATTCTACTTCTAATAACTTGCTGGGAAGGCCCTGCATATTTTGATGTATCACATGTAAAGTGCCTGACTTTCCCATTGTCGAAGAATCTAGTTTAAATGTTGGGCAATAGGCCCTACTGCTCGTAGGCCCTTATTAGTAATGCTACTAACTACGGGCTTGTCTAAAGACTGTGTTATATTACTTATAACAGGATCAAAAATATTATATGCTAACAATTTAGCAATCGTTATTTTACTGCGTTTACTCATGTGTACAGTATCACTAGTCAATATAAAATTTCTAATAAAGTTATTAGTGTCAAAATATAAGACGTCACTATGACGACATGTCAAATTATATAATATTAGGTTGAGTTTAAAAATGTTCTGGTTTTCTTGAGCACTCAACGAGTTAGAGTATGGGAATGCACATAAAATAAGTTTTCCCAGCCCTAATTCTAACTTTTCTAATAAAGTTTCAACAAGTTTAATTAATTCTAGGTGCTTTACACCACTGCTAGCACCTAGTTGCACTACCATAGTAGTGTCACTGTCAAGACACCTATCCATAACTATGCTATTTATGAAGTGGCTAATGGGAGCATCTGGGTAGCAGTAGTTTGTTACTTCCTGCTCAACTTGATCATTAAGTAGCAGGCCCATCCCTATTCCTATCTTATCTGAGTATATAACAGTCCTCCGGGTCTTTCTGCCAGTATTTGCTAGTCTGACCGGAGACTGTGTGAAAGGTGCTGGTGCTGGCACAGGCTCCGCCACTGCAACAAGTGGTGCCTCCTGTAGCACAGCCTTTGTATGAGGTACAAGTGGCACCACCCGTCCAGAAGTGACCAATGATGCGCCAGGAAGCAGCTGTTCACACCTAGGAGAGTCTGTCTGTGAGCTATTATTACATACTTGTACATATACACTATCGTCATTCAGTATTCCAGCAATTTTTAAAAAATCTTCTTCAGATTTTTTATAATCCCTGGTTATGTCACTAAGTGATTTTTCTAATTTTTTAATTGTTGCAGACATACTCTCTTGTTCTATTGAACTCCTTGCAAGCAATTCATGGCAGGAATTCAATTCATCTCGTAATTGACATTTTTCTTTGCTAATTTTAGCTTGAATGAATAAATTTTTATGTTTTTTTAGTTTCTGTTCAGTTTTTTTTATGAAGTTACTAAGCTTAACATATTTTTTTATTTTGTTACTTCCTTTAATTGATGGAAATACACTTTTGCACTTAGGTGTAGTAAAGCTAATTAGTGAGGCGTTAGGGTCAACAGTGACCAGTTCTGACTGTAAATCCAGACTATTGTAATTGTTCGGTATTGAGATATGCACTGATTCATAAAGTTCATTTTTTGATTTACACTCGAGTAACTCTTGCTTTAAGTCCTGAATTTTCTGCATCGCCAACTCATAGGTGTCATGACTTTGTTGTATAAAAAAAAAAAAAAAAAAAAAAAATCTAGTTTTTAGGTTATTCAAAATGATCCCTGGACTTTGATCTTTAGGAGTTCATTTCAGGAATAATTCTCATAGTACATTGCTACGCACGTTGAGAATAAAGATAGAATTATATATTATTAGACATGACCCAAGTGGACCCACGACGATTATTTTAGACATTTTGTATGAGACAGACAAAAACAAAGCCGTGCCGCATTATAGACTAGCTGACCCGTACCCACTTTATTGGCGGTATTTTTTACTACAAATAACGTGGCTTTCTATTGGTTTTTAAAGAATTAAGAATTTTCAAAATCGATTCAGTAGATCCAGAGATTACCCTCTACAACCTCACAAACTTTACCTATTTATAATATTAAATATTTCAATATTTCAGTATAGATTTAAAAAGTATGTTTTGTCATTGTCGAGTTTATTCCGTGTGGATTTACCTTGTGATGGAAGAAGAATGTCCAACTGAGTATGTGATCCACGTTCGATTCATTCGCTTTCGCCGCAGCCTGTCGTCTAGTTTTCGACTCTGTGGGACAAACAGAAGAACGGACCGAACGACACGACCTGACCTGTCAGTTGGCGAGTCTTTTTTTTATCGTTTAGCGCGCTTCGACTGATCTGTGTGCGTTTTTGGGAATTTGAGGAAACAAAAGGAGAATAAGAAAGAATTCAGAGTGTGGAGGAGATTGTGCTTGCCCGGGTACAGCTGGATGTTTGGTATCCGAGTTTCTACGAGCGAAAGGTACGTGGGTTACAATTGTTGGTTCGTATTCTTTATCACATCGGGATATTCACCGGAATAACTCTCGGCAATTTATAATTGACCCATGCTGCATGGAGTGCGATCTGTAAAGATCCGGAAGTGCAACATTTTTTGGAGGCCCCGACGAGATTTGTCACTGACGTGTCAAAAATCGTCTAATTTCACTAACGCGATCGTTTCGATCCATCAACCACGTATCAAGTTCATTAATTTATCATCCAACAATTCAATCGTTATCGCTAGTATACCTATTCATCTCATTTCACGCTCAATCCGTACTAGCGATTTCACATCGGCATCCATCTACTTCACCAATATTCCTTTCCAGGAAGTAGCATATTTGAATATTTTACTTAAATATTCGTGTAGCAATTCTCTTCCTTATCTGAGTTATTGAGGTTAAAGTTTAATTTCTATCATTTTCTGCTCGAGGGTACTTATGTATAGTTCCGCATCGCATAACAACAGAGTGCTTTCATACAAACTTACGTAAACATAACATTCATTCATTCATTCATTCTTCTGGTCATTCTCACTCTTACGGTCACTAGTGGTGGGAATCGTGTTACTTTTACAGGTTTATTTTTTCTAATTGTAATTCGTTACTGCAATATCGTAAAATGTCTTACAAATTGAATAGGAGGCGGAGCTCATCAAAAAAGGGCAAATCAAGTTCGGTTGATATCGTCACTCTAAGCGTCGCTGACTTGCCAATGCTACGACGTAAACGAACTCTTGCTTTAAATCGGTTGAAGCGAACTCTGGAAGTGGCTAGGGAGGCACAAGAAAATTCCTCACGGCTGGATAACTTCTTAGCGCACTTCATGGAAGTCCACAAACTACATGAAAAGTTCGACGAGGCGCATGAGGATATTCTATCCATCATTGACGGTTCCGTCGAAGAGAACGAAGATGCACTCAGGGTCACCTTTGATGAAGTTTTCTTTGAGATTTTAGCTATCAACCGGAAACTTACATCCCCTGAGGTCGAGCATAACAACGACTCCTTCCAGTCTACCTCAAACAACTCCTCGCTGAAAGTAAAGTTGCCGAAAATAAAGATTCCTTCATTCTCTGGCAATATTAAAGCCTGGCCCGAGTTTTACGATATATTCGGTTCACTTATCCACGACAACAGTGGCTTAACGGATACAGAGAGGATGCATTATTTAATATCGAGCTTATCTGGTGAAGCGTTAGGACTAGTTAAAACCTTTCCTGTGCAGGGTGCGTTCTATCGGGAAGCATTCCAGACCCTCGTTGCTCGTTATCGGGATAAGCGCGAGTTGGCGTTCACGTGTTGGAAGGAAATGCTAACGGTCGCTCTCAAACCAAATTCGCCTCATGATTTTCGTCGGGTTCTAGACATGTTTCATGAAAACCTCACCATTCTTAAGGGACTTGGGCTTCCTACTGAACACTGGGATTTTATACTCTGCTATCTCCTTCTTTCGAAATTGGACTCCAAAACAAGATATGAGTACGAGCAGTTGCATCCCTCCGTTGAGTTACCCCGCTATCCTGATCTTAAGGAATTCCTACATTCTAAATGTGAAGCTCTTATGAGAGACACTCATTTCTCATGTAATGATCGTGTGGCTCGTGATTCGTCACAACCTTCTACGTCTAATGTTCCAAAGAAAACATCGGCATTCGTTGTCACTAAGAATGATACGGGGAAACGTCTCTCTGACCCTGGCCCCCAGGTTAAAAAAACCCCTGTGCCCATAACCTCTGCTGTGATGATTCCGAAATGCTCATTCTGTGACCAACCGCACACACTGTCCCAATGCGAGGAATTTATAAAAAAAACCACTGATGAAAGGATTGCTTACGCAACGTTTCATCGTTGGTGTTTCAATTGCTTGCGTCCTTCACATAGCCTTCGAGACTGCAAATCGATTTTTAGATGTCGTGAGTGCCATCAAAGACATCATACACTTCTTCATCGATCATCTACAATCGAGGAAGTTACAACCAAGCCTGAGGCATCCAACTCCAATACATCAACTCAGGTAGATAGCGTGCTTGCAAATCTAGGAGAGAGTGGGACTGTTCTTCTTTCGACGGCTCAAATCGACATTAGAGATTCCGCGGGTCAGTTTCAATCTTTTAGAGCGCTTATTGACTCCGGGAGCCAAGCTCATTTCATCACTGATCGAGCCGTTGAACGCTTAGGACTCCATCGTTCACAGACAACGCGTAAAATTCGTGGCCTAGGTCAATCTAAGGCTTCAGTCTCAGGTTCGGTAAGACTCGAAGTTGGGGTCAACGGCAGGACACTTGTTCACATTGACGCATTATCTCTGCCAAACATATGTGGCGATATGCCTTGCACTCGGTTAAATCCGGTATCATGGTGCCATCTGCAGCATTTAACCCTTGCCGATCCCAATTGTTATGAACCAGGCCCAATAGACATACTTCTGGGCGCTGAAGTATTCTCGTCACTTCTTCTACCAGGGAATATAAGTGGTGGGGCTAACGAGCCTTCAGCGATGAATTCAGTATTCGGATGGCTACTTCTGGGGAACGTGGGATGTACCGGCGACAACACTACCACTCTGTTCGTGTCTCTCGAGGAAGATATTCTTCATCAGGAGGTTAAAAGATTCTGGGAGTTGGAAAACATTCCTGAATCGTCTCATTCCTCTCCCGAGGAGATCCTCTGCGAACAATTTTATACAGAAACCGTCTCGCGTGATAGCACTGGACGTTATATTGTGGCTTTACCATTCAAGGATGGTAAAGAGTATACCTTTATTGGTTCAAGGGATATCGCTTTGCGTCGATTTCATTCTCTGGAACGCAGTCTTATGAAGAAACCACTTGTACGCGCACAGTATGTAGCGTTCATGGAGGATTATTTGCAACGGGGACATATGAGTCGTATACCTATAAACAATCTCCGTGATGGAAAATATTATATTCCACACCATTGCGTTCTTCGTCCTGAAAGTGTCACTACAAAGCTTCGTGTTGTCTTTGATGCTTCTGCGCGAGATTCTACCAACACCTCCCTAAACGAACGGATGTTGACTGGGCCTAAGCTCCAGGCTAACATATTAGCATTGCTATTGAGATTCAGAGTGCATTTCGTGGTGTTTACTTCTGACATGCGCCAGATGTACAGACAGATCTTAGTACGTGACTCAGATCGGGACTTTCAGCGGGTTTTCTGGCGATCGGATATGCTGGGTCCAATTCAGGAATATCGTTTAAATACCGTCACCTATGGGGTATCGTCAGCTCCATACTTGGCATGCCGAACAATCAATCAGTTAGTGGCCGATGAAGGGAACGAGTTTCCACTAGCACGTCAAGTTCTGTCATCGGATGTCTACATCGACGACATTGTGAGTGGAAGTAGCACGCTATCTCAGGTACAACAGATGAAAACAGAAACCATAATGTTACTCAATCGTGGTCACTTAGAACTTCGCAAATGGGCTAGTAACACGCCGGAGCTGTTAGCTGATTTACCACCAGAACATTGTCTTACCGATCCTCTGTCCATGGATATAGGAGCAACCATGGATGTTAAAATCCTAGGTTTGCGATGGGATCCCATCCAGGACGTTTTTACTTTCGATGTTGCACCACAAAAGGTGAATTGTACAAAGCGCACTATTCTAAGTGAATTGGCTCGGATCTTTGATCCTTTAGGTTTCCTCGCCCCTTTAACTTTTGTTGCAAAGACCCTTGTTCAAAAGCTTTGGCTTCTGGGTATTGATTGGGATGTAACACCTCCAAGCGACATTGTTTCCCGATGGGAAAATTACTTAAGTCAGTTGCCCTGCCTAACACAATTGAAAATACCTCGTTGTATTTCGGTTGCACATACCGTCCACTCTCAACTTCATGGGTTCGCAGACGCGTCAGAAGCTGGTTATGGCGCCGTCGTTTACCTTCGTGTTGAAGATGATCAAGGTATCGTGCACATCTCTATGCTTTGCGCGAAGTCTCGGGTTGCTCCAGTAAAGTGCATATCTCTTCCACGGCTTGAGCTGTGCGCGGCGGTCCTACTGTCGGACCTTCTACACTTCGTCACTCAGACGTACCGTTCGCTGCCTGTGTTCAACGACATCTTCGCGTGGTCCGATTCAATGGTGGTCTTGGCGTGGCTCCAATCTCATTCCTCTCGTTGGAAAACATTTGTATCGAATCGAGTCAGTCATATCCAAACGACCATTCCCGAAGCACGCTGGAACCATGTGGGTTCGACTGACAACCCTGCGGATATTCCATCACGCGGTATGAACGCTGCAGATCTTGTTGAGAGCTCATTATGGTGGTCGGGGCCATCTTGGCTAACCCTTTCTGCGGAATTTTGGCCTACTGTTCGCACGAACAGCAGTCTCGACGAAGAAAAATGTGAAGAACGCATCCAGTCTTTGGTTGTTCAGGAAAAAGGACACATGTTTGACACACTGCTGGAGAGGTTTTCTTCTATCCGGAAGATTCTAAGAATCTTAGGTTACTGCCTCCGATTTGTCGAGAGCTGTCGCAACAAAGGAAGACAAGCCCAAAAGGCTAACTTTTTACACCAGTCTGAGCTTGATTTATCCCTAACTTGCGTCGTCAAACATGTCCAAGCCCAACATTTTGAAGGAGATATCGAGCGTCTAAAGAAAAATCTGCCGCTACCAAGACAACTTCGGAAATTAGATCCGTTTATGGATGACCAGGGTGTTCTCAGGGTGGGCGGACGCTTGGCTCGCTCTGGGCTTGAGTTCGAACACAAATATCCAGCACTTCTCCCACGGCACTCTCGACTAACTTATTTGTTTATTGAAGCTGTACATCTTGAAAATTGTCACGCAGGAGTTAATACCATGCATTGCTTGATAACCCAACAGTTTTGGGTTCTTTCCGTTAAACGTGCCATCCGACAATGCTTGTCAAAATGTATACCGTGTTATCGGACAAACCCTTCTCCTCTTGAGCCGTTCATGAGTGACCTGCCAAAGGTTCGAGTCAACCAAGCCAAGCCATTCTCAATCGTTGGTGTTGACTACGGAGGACCTTTTTCGATTAAGGCTGGACGACATCGAGGTGCAAAAATCTCAAAGGCCTATTTGTGTCTTTTTGTGTGTTTCACAACGAAAGCACTTCACCTTGAGGTTGCCTCAGACTTGTCAACCGAGGCCTTCATAGCAGCGCTTCGGCGTTTTGTTGGACGTCGCGGGCGCGTTAATATTATACATTCTGACCGAGGCACGAACTTTGTTGGTGCCAAGTCAACATTTGACGCTTACATGAGTGATGCTTCCCAGACTGAGCAAATCGAATTTCGTTTCAATCCGCCGTCAAGCCCACATTGGGGCGGCGTATGGGAAATACAGATCAAAGTGGTCAAATCCCATCTCTATCGAATCATTGGCAATCAATGCCTGACCTTCGAAGAGTTGGCTACCTTATTCGTACAGATTGAAGCGATGCTTAATTCACGCCCGTTGTGTCCAATGAGCTCTGACCCAAATGACTATAGTGCTCTAACACCAGGTCATTTCTTGACTTTGGAACCCCTTACCGCGCTACCGGATGCAAACTTTACAACTGTAAATATGAACCGCTTGAACCGATGGCAACTGATCCAGCGGTTCCAGCAAGACTTCTGGAAACGATGGAAGACGGAATACTTGCACACACTTACGCAACGTGCAAAGTGGACACAGCATTGCAAACCTTTACGAGAAGGATCCATCGTCATCATCAAAGGTGAAAATTTCAACCCGCTATCCTGGCCCCTGGCGCGTGTACTCTCCTTGCATCCTGGTGCAGACGGTGTAGTCCGTTGTGCTACCGTGCGTACACTACAGAGTACACTAGTAAGGCCACTTGTTAAATTATGTCCATTGCCTGATCAGTGTGACGGCAACAATTAGACTCGCAACCTATTCAATTCAAATAAGCCTAACTCAATGTTCTAACCTTTACAACCGTTTTCGCTTCATTTTGTTAGGTATCGTAATTATAATTATTTTCATGAATTTTCTCTATATTTATCGTCACGTTTAATTTCTTTTGATTCTAACCATTAATATTTAAGTTACAAATTTTATCTCGTAATCGTTATGCAAGCACACTGTTACCAATCACCAACGATGCACAACCCTAATTGTAAACTATTCTATGTTCAACCACTCATTCTTACATATCAACCGTACATTCAATCTCCTTCACTCCCTTTTCATTCATGTCATTTCATTTGTTTGACTCCTGTGTTCTTTGCTGAAAATCCAATCAAGTGTATTTTGGTGGCCGGTGTTTTGTCATTGTCGAGTTTATTCCGTGTGGATTTACCTTGTGATGGAAGAAGAATGTCCAACTGAGTATGTGATCCACGTTCGATTCATTCGCTTTCGCCGCAGCCTGTCGTCTAGTTTTCGACTCTGTGGGACAAACAGAAGAACGGACCGAACGACACGACCTGACCTGTCAGTTGGCGAGTCTTTTTTTTATCGTTTAGCGCGCTTCGACTGATCTGTGTGCGTTTTTGGGAATTTGAGGAAACAAAAGGAGAATAAGAAAGAATTCAGAGTGTGGAGGAGATTGTGCTTGCCCGGGTACAGCTGGATGTTTGGTATCCGAGTTTCTACGAGCGAAAGGTACGTGGGTTACAATTGTTGGTTCGTATTCTTTATCACATCGGGATATTCACCGGAATAACTCTCGGCAATTTATAATTGACCCATGCTGCATGGAGTGCGATCTGTAAAGATCCGGAAGTGCAACAAAGTATGTATTCAATATTTTGGATAGAAATGTTCGACGGTCAAAAATCATGGTTAATTCATTTCTATCCAATCCACGATAAAGTTATAAAGTATGGATTCGTGATAAAAAACAGAACTCTAGAAAAACCGAGCCAAGCAAACCCCAGCATCATCAAACGATTCACTTGAGATTAATTAGTACTTTTGATTAAATACTGTAAAGCTCAGCTTAATTACTCCTCAGCCTATCTGAATTTATTCATCCCACTGGGCGTGTACTAAAGGCCTCAGGGTGTGTTAATCGGTCAGGTTTTAAAGCTCCGATTTAAAAAATCAAGGTGTTATTCGTTGTAATATGTTCACGATGTTATATAAAATATGCGTGTGAGAAACATTTCTTTTTGTGTAAAAAAAGTTACTTTCAAAAATTTTTGCGTTTTGAAAATGTCTACAATTATTTATTTATCAATCAATTATTTATTATTTATTTTTTCATCATAAATAAATAATTGTAGACATTTTTACACAACATCATCTAGTCCCAAACTAAGCATAGCTTGTACTATGGGAACTACATAGATGACTGATAGAATACTAATATACATTTTTTGTAAATACATACTGAGAATACAATATAACACCCAGATACAGAACAAACATGAACGAATGTGTGATAAACGTAGGTTCATCAGTCATCACACATTTTCAGGGTCTGGGAGCGTAAAGGTGTACAAAAAAAGGAATTCCCGAAATTCAAGTCAATCAAATTCAACCCCTAAACGGACACGGTGGGGGTTGGAGCTTGTATAAAAATAGCTTCGCACTTTTCGCTAGTATGTTATAAGTCCTTAAATCATAATAGTTGAAACTCTATTAATCCGTCAAATAATGGCTCGGTGGTTGCAATTAAAAGCTCTTTGGGTTGTAACACGGTACCATTCGGGCAGATTTACTTAAATTCCACATTTGCAAGTCAATGTGCCACATGGTAAGCAACCCTTTCTAATGAAACCTCAGTAATACTGTTAACTGTTTGCACCATAACAAATTCCAGAAGTTTAAGCCCAACGGTCGTCTCGAGGTGAAAATATCAATTTGTGGGTACGCGAAGTGAAAAGGGGACGAAAACATCGTTGTTATTTCAGCTGTAGGTCGTTTACTGCTGAACAACCCTCCCCTATACATTTCCAGACGACTGATTTTGTGCGGCTTCCGGCATTTTTTTTAGAGGCTGGCCACGTTAGTCGGATGCAACCTGAGAAGTGGGCAAATATTAATAATAGGTTTGAGACTTTGCCCAGCAGTGCAACACGATAGGTTAATAAAAAAAGAAGTAAAAGAAGTAGAAAATATAAGTGACTTAACGAATTTTTCAATTTTGTAGACAAATGCCAAACAAAAAAAACGCTTTTAAAATAAGCTTAGCTGTTTTACTACATACTCACTCAGTGAAGTGTCAATTTGATAGACAGCAATCTACGTACGGTGTTTGAGCACCAGTCGCTGCGATTAAACCACTGATTTTCCATTGAATTTTCTATCCACAAAGAGGAACATTTTTATGTGTCATTGTACCGTAAACTCTAATTCAATTAGCTAAGATACATACATTGATAAATATACAAACTAAAACGTCCACCAGTGCGTTTTAGGGCGATTTTGGCTTTAAAAAGATTTCGCACCGTATAAACGCACCCTTAGCTTATAACCAATATAATATTGGCTAAACCAACTCTGGTACAACTTGTATTTTGTCTCCTAACTTTTTAAATCAGAAACTGGTGCTAGCGGTTCTGATTCCTGTTTAACATCCCGTCTCTCAAACAAGACACTTTAATAGACAGATCTGCATAATTCCTCAGTTGAAATTGTTTCATGAATAGCGAAAACGGTCCCTTTAGTCAAAAAGCAATCGTAGCGCTAGCCATAAAATAAAGCTCTAAAACTGTAACATCATTTGATGTTATAGCTGCTCATTTGATCCCAGTGTGTTTTAGACCACACGACTGAAGTATAACTTCTTTAATATACGAAACGTAACTGGCTATGAGAGAAAGAGAGAAAGAACAGTGCTTTCATACCCCCTCCATGGTAGTGTGAAACGTTTAACGCAACCTTGTTGGAAGTCGCATAAGAAGCATTACTTCAAAAATATAAGCGTATGACACATTTTGAACCGTGTGCAACGTTTTATCGCAAACCGCCTTGACGTTTGTCTAGACCGACTCTCTTTAATTAAAAACTAGTGGTAGTAAGGTAAACTTTGAAACTGATAAAAACTTAAAGCTAAAACTGCAGGTTCTTTGTTAGATATTACCGAGATAATTTAATTAGTAGCTGTGAGATAGAAAACCTGGGAATACCTGGACTCGAGTCTTAAAAAATCTATTCGAAGAAAGCTGGACTAAAATTCTGTTAGCAACTGAATAGATACTTAATAATATAATAATAATGCTGGACAATCCACACAGCATCATCTAGCCCCAAGCTAAGGAGCTTGTGTTATGGGTACTAGATGACTGATATACTTAATACAATATATTACGTACATATGTTAATATTTTTTATTATACATAGAAAATACTTCTGTCATATTTTTTTCTAGATGAGGTATACTTTTTACATAATTACTTTTTCAATATAAACCTATATAAGTGTCAACCTCAAAATGGTATTCTTCGAAACTAACATTTCAGACAAGCCCAATTTTGACAATCGAATTCTAGTTTCAATCTCGTCTCCAAAAAAATACAAGAGTTAGGCCACAGATACTCGCCAGCTTAAAAACACGGAAGGCCTCTGTTGGATTCCCCAAACAGCTCTCACGGATGACAAGCGTTGGTTGTAGCCCAACCAACTACTAATTACTGAGACAGAGTTTGTATTGCGATGATTAGGAATTTGGGTGTACTTTGTAAGTTTTGTGTCTAAAATAAACAATGTTTTTTTTCTTTTAGTTGAATTACCATTAATTTTGTACTGTTTATATTTGCAGTGATGTATTTTCTATATATCTATCATAACTATCTATATGTTCATGAGATCGTTCTTCGAAGGGGGTCCTGAAAGAATTGTACATGTAATAGCTGAGCTATTGGAAACTTTGCAGAAAGCTGACTTGGTTAATGTTCATTAGAAGTGGTTAGTTTTAAAGTTTAAAAAAATCTCTAAGAATCTCGCTCTATAGTAAGCTAGGTAAGCAGTGCTTTACAAAAGGATGAATCTTTAAGTATTTAGATCTTTTGTCATTTAGTATTTGTGGCTCAAACATGCGGCAACAATTTTAAAGATTGAACTCGTATTTCGTATTGTTCGTTGCCTACAAAAAGAATAAAGGCTGTTTTGTATCTCAATAAAAAGTATAGGAACGTAGAAAGAACGACAGAAAAGATGTAAGACAATCCGCCTTAAATATGATTGTTTTCAAATACAGCAACTGCGCGAGCTAAGCCGCGGGTGGCTGCGAGTTAATACTACATTAAAAACAAATAAAAATATTTTTCATAAAAAGTTGCTATGGGCATGTTGCTATTCTATATTTGTCAATTGTTTTTGTTTATATTTATTATTTTTCATGTCACTGTTTTGATAGTTTTTTATGTTTGGTTAAAAGAATGACGTATTTTATTTATGTATCACTGATTATTTTTCCTACACTATAAACATGTCCCAAGTATTGGCCCAAAATCCTTAAGGTATCCGAGATATTGGGGTTATCGCAAATTCACCAATCCACATTTTCTCATTCCGATCACGCGCGATTTAGTCGTATCGGCGCCTACATACGTTCCGCAAGCATTTTATATACGGAACCATAGAACTGAAAGGCATAGAAGTATGATATCACCCATCACAACAGTTACACAGGTGTTCTATTTTGTTCCATGGCCATAATAAGTTATTTATTGCACATAAAAACGCAAACCTAGTGCTGATTTGCAATAACTTCCACTTTGCTTTCGTGTAATATATGAAATATATTAGAGAAATACTATTACAAAACAGCTTAGTACTTATATTATACCTAATCAATGATAATAAATCTACTATGCCTGGGAATTTGGTCAAGAAGATGTTTCTTTCTTTAATAATTATCTGCCTTTATTAAAATAATCACTTATATTCTTATCTTGTTTGTTGAGGTATTTGTAGGTAAAGATCTGTGATGGTATAAATTGTTTTTGAAAATTCCTAAGGATGCTTCACAGGAAGTGAGTTCCAGTCCTACTGGTTTCTTCAGCAAGTGGTATAAAAAAGTAACCGTGTTGAAAGTCAAAGTCAAAAACCATTTATTCAGTAATATCCGCAGGGATCATCTTGAAACGTCTTAAATCTAGGTGAATCTAAGTGCCAGTTCCTCGCGACCAAGCTTAGAAGAACCAGCAAGAAACTTACGGCTTGGTTCCTACCGTTTTTTTGTATGATCCTTTTAAAAAGCTTAACACGGTTTCTATATCTTATAAACAGGATTCTACAAAAATGTAGCGAGAGCCTGAATGTTTGCAGGCACTTATGGGTAGTTGTAAACGTTGGTAGGTGGAAATTGAAACTCGATCGTTTGAATATGGATTTCAATTTAAGAAATCTGGGAAAAAATTGGCTGTTTTGCCGATTTATATAGCTCCCGATTCTTTTTCTGTTTGAGTGGGTTACTTTTTTTATTAAGTTTTTAGAACTTACATTTTCAAAATATTACAACTTTATGTGTGTTTTTTGCGGCGGAACCGAAAACCAGTGGTCTAGTGGGACTGACCTCGTCTTTTGATCCTAAGATCGTGCGTTCGAATGCGATCGTTCACCAATGGATTTTTCTGTTTGAAAAATGTATGTGCACATTGGAGTACTTTCAAATGGTGAAGGAAATCATGTAATAAATATAAAGTAAGACCACATTGCCCAATAACAGCGATGTTTATGCCTTTAGAGTAGAAGGTAGAAGGATTGCTGCCCGAAAAGCGCACAGCGGGTACCCATCAGCGTTCAGCATGCAACAGCTCTGCGACTAACGTGATGTCAGTGATTGCAAACTGCTGTCGAACATAATTTGTGTTGTTCCAGAGTGACTTTACATAGGTAACTCCTTAAAATTACTTATTAAAGTAAAGTCCCTGGTACTAATAAACTCAGAAATCAGTTACCAGTCAGTACCTATTTATTTGTACTATATTTTTTTTCAAGAAATATTTTATCTGATTTCTAAAGGCAGCGGGCGGAAGTTATAAATCTGGCTTCTTTAATATCAGAGCAAGTTTCAGAGGTTTTCAGTAAGTTTACCAAAACAACATTTATTGCTAGAGTTTACGAACTTGGCACATTCAGACGGAACTAGACGCATAAATACTATTTTTTTTTAAGTGCTCGTAGATAAAAGCAGCTGTTTTTGGAAGAAACAACGGATGAAAAATACAAGATTTCAGCAAAATACAAGATTTGATGCATAAACATTTTTTTTTTTATTTATCTGACTTGCTAAACAAGCAGATGGTCCACCAGCCGTTGAATGGTATCAACATCATTAACAAGGAGTCCTGTTTTGCCTTTTGGGTACGGAACCTTAAAAAGAACAGGTTCAGAAAAATGGTCCCAAACATTTGCCCTATTTTTTAAACAAAGCTACTCTCACATAGGCTTCAGACGATCCACACAGCATCATCTAGCCCCAAGCTAAGCAGAGCTTGTGTTATGGGTACTAGATGACTGATATACTTAATACAATACATTACATATATAGATATTTTTTATTATACATAGAAAACACCCAGAACACCCGGAATAAATATTTGCAGATCGTACAAACATTTATCCCAAGGCGGGAATCGAACCCGCAACCTCTGCGTCGCAGGCGGACATTCGCCCGCCGCGCCACATCGGTCGTCTTTGTAGCCAAACAATCATTGTTTTATTACTAACCTGTGCGTCTAAGCATCCCCGCGTCCCGTAAATAGGGAAATGAGTATCACATAACGTTGCTTAAAGAGTTGTAAAGGCCTGTGCTTAGACGTGGATATCCCGTTTTAGAATATAACCCCTCTCCACGTCCGGTGGAAGTCGTAAGTGACGACTAAGGGAACACACGAAGAATAGAATAGAATTTATTTGCAACACAAACGAATCTAAGGGACAATATGGAAATAGACACATACAGCTTAAATCTAAAGAAATATACAGTACAGTACACATAATAAATTGATACCTAAAAATGCTGTAAAATGGAACCTAACTTAGCATAATGCGGGTCGGCAACGTTGGCAACCCACGCTAGTCTTCCGTTAGTGCTGATTTCAATTATCTGGACGTAGGTACCTCTGAATACCCCTCTTAGATATTCTAAGAGAATCTCGAGTAGGTACTTGGTACTCAGAGATCGGAGGGGATATCCACCGTGCTTGGGGATTAAAGTTATGATGCTTTTTTTTTTTAATACAATTTGCCGAGAAAACAAGCTTATGGCCCACCTGATGTTAATTAAGTGGTTACCATAGCCTATAGCAAAGCGTTGCCTTGTAGGTTACGTTAGTTAGGAACGTGCCCTACAATACACTGCTCTGCGTCCATCAACCTGAGGCATACTGGTGTTAAGCCTCGTGTGCCTGTAATTACACCGGCACCCACACCCTTTAAACCGGAACACAGCAAGCTGCTTGGCGGCAGAAATAGGCATGGTGGTAGTACTTCCCCGGACGAGCCTTCACTAAGAGCTCTACTACTACTAACTAACTATGCTATTTCTTTTGTTTTTTTAATTGGAGCAGCTTACAACTCCGCCAGTTAGCCACTAAATCATACAAACTTACATTAACTTTACATCTCAATTTATCTTCCTCTGAGACCAATTCGTAATGTTTGTTACAAATTCCTAAGGCGTGTTACATAAAACAGTATGAAACGACGCAGATGTTCCGTGATCCCCATTTGTCTTCCCGTCTGAAATTACTTTTGTGTAACTCGTTCTAAACGTATGGTGCGAGTACCTATGAGTATATCTGACGGGTCATTGTGAAGCCGTCTTATAAAGTCGTACATCTACTAAGTAAGTCGTAAGTCTACCCATCGACAGCTAAGATATAGTTTTGCAATATCTATACTATTCTCTTATTTGAATTCATTAGATTGTAAGCACTATTAGTTGAAGTGTAGCGTGTGCTTTTTGAACTTCTGTTGTTTAAGTTCTTGGTATAATTGCACATGTTTTCTGTCTTGCAATTACCTTATTAAGTTAGATTGGCACCACACTGGAGCTTCATTATTAACATTATTATTACTTTGTAAAAGGATAATACAAAAAAACGGTAGGAGCCAAGCCGTAAGTTTCTTGCCGGTTCTTCTAGGCTTGGTTGCGAGGAACTGGCGCTTAGATTCACCTACATTTAAGACGTTTCAAGATGATCCCTGCGAATATTACGGAATAAATACTTTTTAACTTTGACTTTGACTTTGTTGGATAGACTATAAACTTTATTATACCAAATTCGGGATATTTATATTGCACCTGTGATCTAGTAGGATTTAGTGAAGCAATGGATTTTTCTATCGAACAATTTGTGAGCGCAATGCCAGTATTCTCAGGCGGTGAAGGAAAACATCGTGAAGTAACATCGTGGTGCCCCTGACTACTCCCCTTAGAAATCCTAGAATAATCTAGAGTAGGTACTTGGTACTTAAAGATCTGAGGGGATATCTACCGTGCTTGGGATTAAAGTTGTGATGAATACACACAAGCCGTCACAGCTCAGTTTGTAGTAGCCCTGCCTTATGCTGTAGGTGGTGGGTTCGATCCCCACCGAGAACAAACATTTGTGAGATGAATATAGATGTTTGTTCTGTGTCTGGGTGTTGTATTGTATTCTATGTATGTATTTACAAAAAAAAAAGTACATAAGTATTCTATCAGTCATCTGGTTCCCATAGTACAAGCTATGCTTAGTTTGGGGCTAGATGATGTTGTGTAAAAATGTCGTGACATATATTATTATATTATTATTATTATTAATACATTTAAATATATTTTAACGTCTGGTTTTATCACAGTGTACATTTTAGATAAAGTAATAGATTTTTAGATCAGCAACATCACAACATAAAAGGTTGGCATTTTGTCTGAGAAAATGTCCTGATTATACAGATGGATGCTATCTACAGGGTAAGTACAGAAATAACTCAGAAGAATAGGCGTGACTAGAAGTGCCTTTACAAATAAACACGGCAGCCTTCTAACGGCTTTGTCATCTGCAAATAAAAAAAAAGCCCAAGTGCGAGCCGGACTCGCGCACGAAGGGTTCCGTACCATTATCTATAAAAACAAAAACAAAACGGTAAAAATATCACGTTTGTTGTATGAGAGCCCCCTTAAATATTTATTTTATTCTGTTTTTAGTATTTGTTGTGTCATAGCGGCAACAGAAAAACATCTTCTGTGAAAATTATAACTCTCTAACTATCACGGTTCATGAGATACATCCTGGTGACAGACGGACAGGCAGACAGATTGCGGAGTCTTAGTAATAGGGTCCCGTTTTACCCTTTGGGTACGGAAGCCTAGAAAAAAAAAAATCAGAATGAAAATAATCCTAATAATTTCCTTTCAGTTAATTTAATAAATAATTTCAGTAAAATGAGCTAACTAGTTCCCCGCCAGGGCCCATAGATTTTTTCCACCCTGTATATATTGTAAGGCACGGCGGCGTGGTGAATATAGTCTCTGTCCTTAAACTTATATAGTGCATGTGAAAAGGCCGGAATGAATTCAGAAGTAAGCCCCAAACAAAGATATAAATATCCTAAAGGGGCTGTTAGAAGGTTTTAAGGGGCTAGATAAAGGCTTGTTTACACAGTCTAGACTGGGCAGGATTGTAGGAACTCTATTTAGTAATTAATTTTTATTTTTTTAGATGGATCCTTTTTGCTATTTAGCAAATTATATAAGTTACTAGCGACACGTGCGTGACTTTGCCCGCGTAAAGCGAGGGTAAGCCTCGTTTTACACGTAGGAGATAAATTTTGTTTTTTTTTTCAAAAAACACCTCTACACTCCAAGACAAATATACACTGAAAATTTTTATCATGTATATTATTGCAAGGCTTCAGTAGTTTTTCTTTGTGAAGAACTCTTCCGCGGAAGTACTACCACTATTCTTGTTTCTGTATCTCGGTGCTTTATTCTTTTTCTATACCATTTGCTGATCTTAAGAATCTTCAAATGATTCTGCTGTTCTGATGATGCACTTATTTGTGAAGGTTACAGAAAGTCCGCAATTTTTTCTTGAAAAGGTAAATAATAATAAATAAATAAGTGGTGTGTGCCAAATGTTATAAATTATAATGTCACAAACTCCTGACTACCTCTCTTAGACGTCCTTCAAGAAACTTGAGTGAGTACTGAGTAGGTACTAAAAGAGTACCAAATACCCACTCAAGTTCCAAGTTATCTACTGTACCTGACGATGAGTCGTTTTTTTTTGAGTTTTGCCTTTGTGTGGCCGAGGCATCAGACGTATAATGACATAATACAAATTCAGACAGTTTTCTAGTGGTAAGCTTATTTTCTGTTGAGAATTGACACTATTCTCGATCAGTGGTCATAATCTATCTTTTATAGGCTTGGGGATATCGTTACTTTTAATGGAGTTTATTTTTAAATGCTACTTTTTCTTAAGAAAAAAGCAGTCGTAGCATAGCATGGTCGTGTAGACAAGTAACTGCTATTTTCGGAGCACTTCCACGCTTCGTAGCGCACGTCAGCTGTTGATTCTGGCAATTACGTCACTTCATCAGCCGAAATAAGTTCACTACCGAACAAAGACCTCCTCCATATTAGGTAGGGCTACCATAGTCACTAGGCTTGGCAGGCAGATTGGTGTCTTCAGTGTCCGTGTTTAACTTGGGGGTTACTGCTGCCCATTTTCCTGCCTTTTAGGGTTCTGTACCCAAAGGGTAAAACGGGACCATATTACTAAGACTCCGCTGTCTGTCTGTCTATCTGTCGGCCACCAGGCTGTATCTCATGAATCGTGATAGAGAGTTATATATAGTATAGCGGCAACAGAAATACATAATCTGTGAAAATTTCAACTTTCTTACTATCACGGTTCATGAGATACAGCCTGGTGACAGACGGACAGACGACAGACAGACAGCGGAGTCTTAGTAATAGGGTCCTGTTTTACCCTTTGGATACGGAACCCTAAAAACGGCTTAAACTTTTTCTTTTTGAAAATCTATGAAAGAGGCTTGAAAATTTACAGTAAAATATATCCCTAATCTCTTCCTCTTGCGTAATATTCCAGTGTAAATCTACACTGGAATATTTGTATTATTGAACGTAGACCTAATTGCATTGGGAATGCCAGTTGTGCAATGGCAGCCAAACTATGCCAATTATCTGGAGAATCAAAGGCGGGGGACCCAACTATTGTTGACCGACTTGGATAACAAGCTGTCTTGGTATTGGACAAAAGTAAGTAGGATAAAAAGGAATATAACGTTTCGTTGACGACCGCGTGGAGCGACGGGCAAATGTCCGCCTGCGACGCAGCAGGTTGCGGGTTCGATTCCCGCCTCGGGATAAATGTTTGTACGATCTGCAAATATTTATTCCGGGCGTTCTGGGTATTTTCTTTGTATAATAAAAAATATCTATGTATGGAATGTATTGTATTAAGTATATCAGTCATCTAGTACCCATAACACAAGCTTTGCTTAGCTTGGGGCTAGATGATGCTGTGTGGATTGTCCAGCATTATTTATTATATACAAAGAAAATATTAGTAGGTAGGTAAATACAGTCAGCTGCACTAGAATGTATACAATTCGTTACTTTCATTACGGTGTTATAGCATAACAATAAACTCAAACCCCAAAAACTAAAAAGTCATGAAATTAGTTGAAGACCTTACTTATTTTTCGAATATTTGTCGTGTAAATATTTTTAGAGCCACTGTGAGACCATTTTGAAAGTTCCGAATTATACATTCTAGTGCAGCTGACTGTACATAGAAAATAATAATAATAATTATAATAATAATGCTGGACACTCCACACAGCATCATCTAGCCCCAAGCTAAGCAGAGCTTGTGTTATGGGTACTAGATGACTGATATACTTAATACAATACACTACATACATAGATATTTTTTATTATACAAAGAAAATACCCAGAACACCCGGAATAAATATTTGCAGATCATACAAACATTTATCCCAAGGCGGGAATCGAACCCGCTACCTCTGCGTCGCAGGCGGACGCTCGCCCGCCGCGCCACATCGGTCGTCAAAGAAAATATAACGATTTATTCACATAGAAAATAATAATAATATAACGCCAAAAGTTATCCTTAGGCACGGTATATATCCCCTCCGATCTCTTAGTACCAAGTACCTACTCGAGATTATTTGAGGATGTCAGATAGTACGTTTTTGGTACATATCCATATTTGTCAGTAGTTAGTATTCCTACGTGACAGAAAATATAAAGTCTAACATTGTAAAAAGTAATACATTAAAAAAAACTCTTTGAATCCTGTCAAGCTCAGGCAGCTTTGTAAAATTAAATCTACTTTCGTATAGTTCACCTATCTACTTGTTCAACTGTAATCACAGTAGAAAATATAGCAAAACTTTTTTAATCTGTGTTTCGCATTTTCATTTTCAATGTTACGTCGCTCTCGCCAAAGGTAAATATTAAAATTGCTTTTTATAAAGTATTTCCAATTAGGGTAAAGTTCGTATCACTGTATCATCATCATCAACATCGGTCCAAAATGGCACATACCCACATTTCGTATTAATTGGTATTCCAGACGTGGCAGGTTGCAAGCACACCGCCGCATTCATTTGCATTCATGTTTTCCGTCTTGCCATCGAATTATTAAGTTAAACTGGAACTTCGCTATTGTTAATTTGTAAAAGGATCATGGAAAAAAACGGTAGAAGCCCAGCCGTAAGTTTTTTGCCTATTCTTCTAGGTTGGTCGCGGCACATCTAAATATATAACTCAAATGTGTCTGACTGACTGACATAGTGATCTATCAACGCACAGCCCAAACCACTGGACGGATCGAGCTGAAATTTGGTATGTAGGTAAATGTTATGACGTAGGCATTCGCTAAGATAGGATTTTGATTAATTCTACCCCCAAGGGAATAAAATAGGGGATGAAAGTTTAACGGGAACGGAAAAAAACTGCCACGCAGGCGTAGTTGCGAGCGGCCGCTAGTAACTCATATATCCTGACAGAATCCCGGAACTGGCGCTTAGATCCACCTAGCTTTAAGACATTTCAGGAATATCCCTGGACAAAGAAAATTACAGCTAATACAGGTATTTACAATTGGTATGTACAAAAAACATATAAACAGTTGAGCTATCTAAAGACCGTTGCAAACGATCTAACAGTCAGTCGATCCAGATCAGTGTTAATCAGAAGCGTTCCCAAAACACTGGCTGGGTTATGTTTATAACAAAACGACATCAAAACCATAGACAAAAGTAATCAAAAAAGCATGTTCTACAAAACATTCAACCAACTACAATTCAACAAGTGTTCAGTTTTTTCTGAATGCTCATTGTACCTGATTACAGTAATGCTCACAGATTCTGTGTGTATTGTATTCTAAGTATGTATTTACAAAAAAAACCTGCAGTATTCTATCAGTCTGGTTCGCATAGTAGGTAAAAGCTTTGCTTAGTGTGGAACTAGATGATATTTTGTCCAAAAATATTCATTATTATTCTGCCAAACAACGCTGTTGAAACTAAGGCATTGTCTGTGCACACTTTGCTTAATCTACCAGAATCTATCGTCACATTGGTACTATGTAGGGCCCACATGTGCCGCTGTACTGAATATCGATTTTCATTTAACAATACCTCGTATTGTGGTTGTTTGAAATCCGAATCTGAATCGAGGCAATTTCGCATTGTTGTCTGTAATTTATTGTACAGCAGCAATTTATCGTGTTGTAATAGGCATTTAGTTTTATTAGTGTTCATAGTTAAATGATCACATTGCGAGGAAACTTGTGACCCTTTGCCGTCTTGTCCGTCATTCGACAAACAGTTTTTTCAGCAAGAAGAGTGAAATATTAGAAATAGTTCTTATTCAAGTCAATCAAATTCAGTCAAGTCGAGATATTATTGATTTTGAGCTTTGTTTTGAGAAAAAAAGATGGCGTTCTTCTTTTATTTTCATTCACTTTTTAATAAAAAAGAAATAACCTAAATTGATGGTTTTTTTTCAAAACAAAAGATAGAATGGAATAGAATAAAATTTTTTTTAAACAAATCGGACTGTTGTATCTTATAAGAAACGTTTCCTTGCAGTTTTAAAACAAATGGCGAAATCTGTAGCTGAAATTCCTCGTTTGGTTTTATTACGGTCTTAGGCACAAATTCGAATGGGTCCGTTTTGTAGAAACGAGCTAATTCTCGGGATTCCAAGGACCCAAGCCACCCCTTTTAAGAAGGTGAATCTTGCCCTATGGTTTGAGGACCCTTTTTACCCACGAGATTTAGAGATACCCTTTTCAAAGTGCTTCTGCGAAGTCAAATTGGAAGAAACACAGTCTGGTACATAAGACTACGAATTAAATTTACCAATACTTTTAAAATCGTATTAAATAGCCTTCAATTTTAGCTTTTCATAAAATAACAGATAACTTACACGTGCAATATAAAAAATATGATACCGTCTTGAAAAAATATCACATACTTTTAAAGTATCTTTTATTGCTTAGTACACTTTGTTATAAATAATTATCTTGAAACGATGATCTACACCGGGACCGAGTTTGGTATTAGTACAAAAATACGCAGAAGTTCACGAAAAAAGACTTAATCACCATGTGAACGTCGAGGCCATCCAGCTCTTCGATAACACAGACATAATGAGAAGGCTCAAAAGAACCAAACCTTTTGAGTAAGTGTAGTGTTAAACTTTTAGTAGTGTAGTGATAGTGCTACTGTCCATGAACACAAGAACAAAGTGTTCCCTTAAGTGCCGATGGACACATTCTTAGTTATCAATATTTCTATAAAATGAAGTCAAAGTTAAATTAATCATTAGCCTAGTGGGCTAGATCGTAATGTTATTAAAGAACCACAATGAATAGGTGCAATAATCTAGTAAAAAAAAAATCTTGAAACTAATTATACCTACTACAACCGGAGAATATAATCTTATCCAAAAAATAAAACATACAAAATTACCTGAAAAATACACATAAACGACACTCTTCTGTCATTATTTTATTTTAATGGTACTGTAAAAATCTAATCTCAGTAAAAATTCCCCCGGGCAAATTCCGTTCCATTTTTACCCCAGACTGAACCCGGGCAAGTCTAGTGTGGCAGTTACGATTGAAAAGACGGATTCGACAGTTCAAATAATTTGCTGTCAAGTCAAATTGATTGTCAATCTATTCTTGAAATAAATAATATAGTAAATATATTTTACAATCAAAACGCGCGCGACTTCGTCCGCATGAAGTTATTTTCATACAAACTTTAACTTCACTCTATGTACCCGTTTAGGGGCTAAGTTTCAGGAATTCCTTTCTTAGTACACTTCTCGCACCAAATATACCCTGAGAGTTTCAAGTCTGTAAGACGTTGAGGCGTTGCCTATATGTCAGTTAGTCAGTCAGGACAAATGATATAATTGGTATCAATAGGCATTTATGTTTTCCAATTCGTAAATAAATAAAACTGTACACTTGTTTAAGTACATACCAAAAATTAATTCCCTAAATTCAACCCCTAAACGGGTATAACAGAGGTTGCAAAGTCACGCGAGCTTTGCTAGAAAAAACATACAATTGGCATGAAAAGTCGGGTTCCTGTAGCCGGACCAGCTCCAACCCTAGCCACCAGGAATATTCCAATCAGCCTGCAGAGGAAACGGACGTAAACTGGGGAAATTGCTTCATAGATTCTGAACATGAAATTCTTTTTCGGCGCTCAATGAATTATAACTCAAGTTATTGTTTCTATCTGCATTGAAATTGAATTCTTCTTTACTATCCCGGTGGTATCTTGAAAGATATTTAAGGGGTTAATCAGAAGCAAGTCCAAATAAAACATTACCGTAATGTGAAGAATTGCAAGCCGCATCACCTAGCATGCTGAGTATAATATTTAAGATATCTGAATTGATGTCTACCGTGCATTTGTATTGCAATTAGAAACCAACTATTTTGTCACGTTCGTTAAAGACGTGCCTAACTGCACTGTTCTGCGTCCATTAATTTGAACATACAAATCACTTGTCCCTGTGATTTCACCGGCAACCACACCCTTCAGCCCGGTAGGAATAGGTGGTAGAAATAGGCACAGTTGTAGTACTTACCCGGACGAGTCCTTCACTAAGAGTTTTACTACTGCTGTTAATTTGCTCGTTGCAGTTACTGAATTACTTTATAGCATTTAATTTAGTGTGTTTGAGAGCATTTGAATTAAGGAAGTTACGGTAAAAGAAGAAAAATATTGTTAATATATATACTCTGTTATATGTAGGTACTCTGTTATATAATGGTATATATAACTATGGTATATATAACTCTGGTATACGCTTTTGAATATACTCGTAGCAAGAGTTGCTATACGGGTATATACAACAGCGCTACTCCGTAGAGGCGTTCATTGGCCGGCTATCAATTGGCAGGAAATGGTAATGGAGAAAAAATGCAGGCCTTGAGGCAACTTGCCAAAACACTACCAAACTCCGCTTTTAACTTGACTGAATTATTCTATATCACATTATATCAGGTTCATTACCCACGCCTGTTGAAAATATAGAGCTTCCTTACAGACACTTTCTTGGCTTGCGCTACATGATCACTAAATTGCTTTTAGCTTATTTTATACTCATATTTGCAGTGTTATACGAGTATACATTTAGTACATACCCACCTTTTGTAGTAGTTAGGATTCGCGACAGATTGCAAGTCCATCGCCGCTGCTAAAATACTAACTGTAGTCAGGACCAATCTAAATATATATAACTCAAAGGACTGACTGACTGACTAGCATAGTGATTTATTAACGCACAGCCCAAACCACTGGACGGATCGGGCTGAAATTTGGCATGCTGGTAGATGTTATGACGTAGGCATCCGCTACGAAAGGATTTTGATTAATTCTACCCCCAAGGGGATAAAATAGGGGATGAAAGTTTAACGGGAACGGGAAAAAACTGCCACGCAGGCGAAGCTGCGAGCGGCCACTAGTATTTTTATAATTTGTTCTTACAGATTCAAAAGTTGTGGTCGCATGACGGCAGCTGTCTCTGAACATAAAAATTGCATTAAAACAATGTTATAGGGTTGTTGTGAAGTTTTAGAGTAGGTACCTAATGCATTCATTTTAGAGCTCCTTAAAAATGTTACTTTGTGTTTGCAGGTTTTATGAAACTGTAAAAGCGTTCGTATGGTTGCAGGTTTTCACAGTTTTAAATTTGGTTTCAAATTGTTAAAACCTTATATGCTATATTTGCAACACGAGTTTACACGCGTCCGCGTTCATTTCTTGCGACTGAACACGAATAAATAAATATTTATGGATATTTTATGACATCATCTGACACCAAACAAAGCATAGCTTGACGACCGATGTGGCGCAGCGGGCGAATGACCGCCTGCGACGCAGGAGGTTGCGGGTTCGATTCCCGCCTTGGGATAAATGTTTGCACGATCTGCAAATATTTGTTCCGGGTGTTCTGGGTATTCTATTCTATGTATAATAAAAAATATCTATACATATAATGTATTGTATTAATTATATCAGTCATCTAGTACCCATAACACAAGCTCTGCTTAGCTTGGGGCTAGATGATGCTGTCCAGCGTTATTATTATTATTATAGCTTGTACTATGGAAACCAGATGACTGATAGAATACTTATAAGTTTTTTTTGTAGATACATGTAATACAATATAACATCCAGACACAGAATAAATGTCTATGTTCATCACACAAATTAAGCCCGTAATTTTACTAGTATATACCCACACCCTTCAAACCGGAACACAGCAAGCTGATTGACGGCAGAAATATGCATGGTGGTAGTACTTCCCTGGACAAGCCTTACTCTAATTAATACAGTGGTGTACGTACTCTATGAGATATTACTACTGTGGTAGGCAGAGGTTACCTTCGACAGCAGGTGGGCCAAACATCTCTTTTTCTCATTTATAAACAGGCAAATCTACATTTAAAACCGGCTACGGCTGATACCGCATTCGCAATTATTCTCGCTGACTCGAGGGCTTCCAACGCTGACAACGAAAAAATAATGATGCCAATTACACGGTTTAAAACGTTGCTATAAACAATGACGAGGCAGAATTTTTTGTAAACAAAAAAATATTTCCGGAAGAACTTGCATTTGTTTGGTCTTGATATTGAAGAAATAAATGACGGTACGGTGTTTATCCAGCGGTCACGGGCACATTCGTAATTCGAAGGCGCAAAGTGCAAAGACGTTATTTTCAAACCCAAAAAATTAAATTTGGAACGGATCGTTTTTAAAAAAAAAATATTCTATGAATATATTTACAAAAAGGTTACATAGTAAGTTTTTTTTATTCTATTACTATAATAGTACACAGTGGTCTAAGTGGCAAGGGACTCGTAGCATAGCTCTTTTAATCTGTGACGTAGTTTGCTTGGCTGAGATCGAACCTATTGCATCCTAGCTTAGATAAACAGGCCTCAGTTGGTAATAGTGCTGTATGTTGTGGATCCCTGCCGAGGATAAAGATTTGTATAAGGATAGATGTTTGTTCTGTGTCGTATACCTATTGTATTCTTAGTATGTAAAGTATGTAGGTACTCTAATATTCATGGAATACAATACCTACCTAACTACTTCTAGCACTATTTGACAGAATCAATGCTTTTGTACAACAAAAAGTATTTGAGTATTTCACCAATTATTTATTTCATAGATATGTGAAATTTCAGTCAATATCTATTTGTTATTCAACTCGTTCCTATTGTACAAAATTTGCTGAGTTAGGAACTAGATGGCGCATTGTGAAAATGTACCTATATTAATTCACGCTAAGCCGCGTTGGGTCCGAGCCGAATGTCGGGCGTAGCATGGTCACCAAGCCAATCCGGTGCCTGATTACATTACAAAGAAAGGCCTTGACCGAGCAATCACCGTTGCACTGTGACCCTACGAGTATACTACTCGATCGAGCAAAAATAGTGTTGTAACTAGACTACGATCATGTTGAATTTTGACGATCTAGAATTAGCGGCTATTGCGATCGCTCCGGACGATGAAAAATCTGATAAATCTTTAATTACAAGGTAATGGAGTATGCAACCTCGAAATGAAAAGCATCGATAAGAAAGTTTCAAATAGGATCAAAAGAGACAAAACACGATGTAGCTATTTCAAACTTTATAAGCCGAGTTTATTAGCAGTAGGTTTAGCCTGAAAATGATGATTATCCTGAATTGTATGTAATGGCTTAGGTATAGGTACCTGACTCTAATGATTTGGCTGCATTGTAGGAAACCGGGTCTTGATCCATCATTTAAATTGGGGTTGCTCCAGTGAAAAGGTGGTATTAATCTTACGGTGCCTCGCAAAACATTTGCAATGCTGTACGTTTTTGTAATATATTATGGCGATTTGCTTGTTTTTTATGGTACTTGTTAATAAAACAAGCAAATAGCACCTGATGTTAAGTGGAAACCATCACTTTTAACGTAGCTCTTTATGCATAGTCCTGCGTCCATTATGTAAGACATAACTTCGATTTTTGTGATTAAGATTTTTCCTGACTTTTTAATTCTTTTGTTGTTTTGATTTTTTTACAACACATTTGTTTTTACTAAGGAAAAAATAGCTATGAACCTAAACCTATGCACAGTGCCTTTAACTTTAACGGCACCTTTAACCTTCAAACCAAAACAAAATATCAGCACTGCATGGTGGCTGAAATAACATACATGAATGTACGTCTAGCAGTAATCCGGTTTACAGAATTTTTTAATTTTTTATACCGGGAGAAATAAGACAAATTCCGAAAACTGAAAATTCGTTTAGTGCAAGTTTTTTTCCATGTTTTTGACATCAATATCGACGTTACATCGTAAAATAAAAATAAATACCATATTATATTGTTTAAAAAAAATGATAAAACACTAAAAACGACAAAAGAAATCGCGATCATCTGATCGATGCCACGGCGGCCAACGACCGAACGGTGGCGGAGTACGTGATACATAGCTGGTTGATAAATAGGAATTTCGACAAAATAATCAAATTACTCTAAATCTATTTCACTGTCAGCTAAGTGGTATTCTATAAAACCTTGTTGTATTTCCTGAAGTATTCGAAAGTGCTCCCAGTATAGAGATCATTCTACAAAGGTCATTTAACTATTTATATTCCGGCGTGAAGCCAGCAAATATAGTTAAGTAAACGTAATGTATCATATGATAAAGTTTCAGTTGGTTTCAGTTTCGATGTGCCTAACTACCCACAGCTACCAAGTCTGCCAGCTTAGTTGAGCTTTGAGTACAGTGAAAATCTACAGTTCAGTTACTACGAACTCTGTTAAGGTTTCCTAGATTATATTACACTAGCGGACGTTTGCAGTTTCGCCCACGCGGCAGTTTTTTTCTAATTCCCGTTTTTTTTCGGGATAAAAAGTAGTCTTTATGTTAATCCAAGTTATAATCTAAGTTTACTCCAAATGTCATCCAAATCGGTCTACTGGTTAGTCTACTGGTTAGAGCGTGAAAGAGTAACAAACATCCATCCATCCATCCATACTTACAAACTTTTGCGTTTATAATATTAGTAAGATGGTAGTGGTCGCAGTCAAGCGGTGGCCGCTATTTATTACTGATTCATCGTTGCCAAGGTTTTCTGAAAATTGAATAAGTAGGTTACCACTTAGTAAAATAATTGTTTTTGGACAGTTTTAAACAGCCTTATCTAAGCACAGATTGTAATATTATGGGAACCAGATGACTGATAGAATACTTATATACTTTTTGTTGTAAATGCCTACATACTTAGAATAAAATATAACACCCAGCCAAACCAAAATACATTTTCTTCTTGTTCTATTCTCTAAATTATGTATAGCAAGCTCGTTTTTAAGAAGATTTTCTATGAATTTACGATGTTCCTAGTGATAAGCGTATTGAGAACTTTCGTAACTCAATTCAGTTCCAACCAGCAGTGCTGGTTCCAGCTCCACCAAGACAGACACCACAAAAACTTACAGCTACGATACAAGTCAGCTACGACTGTTTACATTTAGTGGGAACTCAACACGTCCAAAGTATTCTCCTATCATTATTACTATTCTGTAAGGTTACCTCACCTAAGTACCTAACTAGTCATCTAATTTAAAGTAAGCTATTGCTTATTAGATCACTCGACAATAATGTTTACTATTTATATAGACAAAGACTAAAACAATGAGTTAGAACTCATAACAATGATCATCTAGATATATTTGGTCAAACCAACTCTTAATACATTCTATCGTCTATCAACCACCGAGACGCTACCTGTGAATAAACTCAAAAATATTTTATTCTTATTTAATAGAACTCTTTTGCAAACTCGTATATTGAACAAGTTTAAACATGCAAACCATTTGGATATCCATATACCTCATGTTGTATCTGAAAATGGTAAAGTGTTGTGATTGTAACTTGGAGGAGATGATAAAAGACACAGTGGTAAAGAGTTCAAGCATTTCGATAGAAAAACGACAGATGCACAATGATGAAGACGACACAGCTGAGATCTTGGTGGATTCGGAAACTACTGAAGGAACAACAGAGAGTACAGATGAAACAACCACAGTTAAATCACTACATTTCCAATCTACAGAAACTACAGAACAATATAAGCATGATAAAAACTATGAATGTGTGTTATACAATGATGTAGCACAATTTAGTTTTGACAGAATGGTGGACGTATGGAGAATAGCTTATTATGAGGCGTCTGATAAATTACCTTGCTTCAAAATCCATATCATGAGAACCACAGTGGAGGTAAACTCGAAGAATAATTTCGCATAAAATACGATTATTCGATGAAAAGTGTCTAAATACCAATTATAAGAATCTTGACTAACGTATAGGCAACGCACAGCCTGAACCATTGGTTGTAGAGATTTGAAATTTTTAGGGAAATTTCGTCTTGGTGTGTGTAAAAAGTGTACTAGAAAATAATTCTTAAAATTCAACCCCTAAACGGTTAAAAACCTGAGTTGAAGTTTATTATAATACAAATGGTTCTACATAAATATATATTAGCTTTCTTCTATCCACAGTTATTAATTTCAGATTTAATCGTGATTCAAATGATGATTTTGTCCAATTTCAGAACCGTAAAATTTTGCATAATACGTATGGAGACTTCCATGGCATGATCGACTGGAAAAATTGCCAGTTCGAATTGGCATCCAGTGCAACAAAGGCTGAAAACTCAGATCGGCGTCATTTTCTACAAGGTTCCAAAGAAAACAAAGGGGTTTTCCATAACATTATTCTGAAGAGAGATGTAGCTGGTAAGGTTCATTCCCATACTTTATTTCACTTAACTTTTTTATTACAGCTTACTAATAGTTTCAGTAGACAAATCTAGTTACTATTGCTCTGGACAGATTTCGTTGTAGAGTTCTTATCCTTAGTGCAGGGCTCGTCCGGAGAAATACTACCACAATTACTTTTTCTACCGCCAAACAACTAGCTGTGGTTTGAAGGGTGTGGTTGACGGTGAAATTACAGGCACATGAGGCTTACAGATAGATAGGCGCAGAGAAATACAAATACAAAATTACAATACAATGCATTGTATGGTACATTTCTAACGAAAGGGACTTACAAGGCAACTCTTTACCTTGTAAGCCAATAGGTGATGGTAACCACTTAACAAAAAGCCCAAACCTAAAGTTGAAAAGTGTTATGATTTTAATACCTAAATTTGTCTTTTGGTAGAAGCCGAGCTTAGTAGTTTAATTTTAAAAGTATTCATTTAGAAGTTTTACTTTCAGGTAACATGACCCTACTGGAACAGAGTCCTGACCAGTGGCTGGTCGTCAACCACCTGCTTCTGATGCGAGACTGCGATAATGGAGACATAGTGGTTTTCTCTCGAGTGCCCATCGAACCTAGCCTGAGGGACATAGAAGATGCCTTGACTAGCTTCGGAGCAGACCCCAGGAATGGAACTCTGGCTTGTGAGACGCTGAGAGACCCGAAGTACCTCACTTTGTCGTAAAATTACCAGTAAAAATAATCTACACTTACTTTTAATTTATACTATGTGTCCAAGCCGCAATAGATTAGAGTTAGTATTAAAATATATTGCCCTTCGGCATTTTTCGAGTTGTGATGAACAGTGTGTAATTTTTTCGTAAAACTCAGTATGTATTCAATATCCTCTATGTAGTAGTTCAAAGAGGTACAATATTATATCGGGCTCTTGTACCCCCAGTTGTGGACAAATGACATAACGCAATACGCTGGAGCAGACTGGATGAATCTGGGGAAAAGATATGGTCGATACGTGCGGAACTGACCAAGCCGCGGGTTTCTTTACGATGTTTTCCTTCGTCGTTTCTAAACAGTTGCATTGCGTACATAAATTGAATAAAAAAATCATAGTTCTAATAGTTCTACTGCACTCGTATTCTAGTGGGTTTCACGATACTAAGTACGTGGGTTTGAATCCGACGGCTCTTTTGAATTACTACTATGCTATTCTATAAATTTTCTGGGTCAATAGAGAGAAGTATGTAATACGTAATGTAGTAATAAGGATTGTCGAGAATTTATCATCATATGAATTTACCGCAAACCGCAAATATTTCCGACGTCCTATAATAAATATTAGATACTATAGTGGGTTTATGGAAGCAATGTCCTGTATTATGAAGGAAACCTCTCATATGCCTTAAGGGGACTGTTTGTAGACGCGCAATAAGCACTAGTACCTGAGGTATGTACAGCCAGCATCATAAATTGATGGCTTCTAGTTCTAAAGTTACTTACCACCGGCTCTAACATCTTCTTACTTTTTTTCAATCACATGTTTTTTTATACAATGTTCTGATTGAACTTAGTCCACCTTTCTTTTATGCTAATGTTAGTGGAACAAGCATATGGCCTACCTGATGCTAAGTGGTAACCATCTACTATAACAAAGCATTGCCTTGTAGGTCACGCACGTTAGGTACATGCCATACGTTGTACTACCCTGCGTCCATCAACGTGAGGCATACTGGTGTTAAACCACATGTGCCTGTATTTCACCAGCACCCACCCTTAAAACACAGAAATGCGAGTATCACTGCTTGGCTTTAGTTTATTTCAATGATATGGCACTAAGTATGCAAAAATCTGATTTTCTGAGATCAAATAAGTTCAAGCTAAGTAAATAAGCTGTTTTAGATACTAATTTTATAGCGAGTCTCTTGTAAATAGAATGGTTAGTTATAAAGTTACCAAATGATTTGCAAGAAAAAAAGCAAAACAATTTTTTTTTCTGTGACAACAATAAACCTCCTTTTGGAATACTTTATGATATCATAATGTTTTGAATCTCCTTGTATAAATTATAGTCAACCCCGTGATTTGCATAAACACACGTATGTGTTCAATTTCCGTGCTCGTGTTAATGCTTTCATATTTTTCATTCGAATTCAGCCCCTTCATATCGGTACTTAAGTTTTTGTCGAACGCGACTTTTAGTCGCTCACGATTGCAAACTGTCAAAAGGACATTAAAATGTCAAATGGCCGTTGCCGTGCTTGACAGATAGCATTGATTTCCATGTTTTATGTAGGTACCTAGTACCTACTAAATAATGGATTCCGGTATTTCCGGATATGTACCAAGATGATACCTTAGATCCATTGGCCGGGTCTGCTCGGGCTAAGCTCACGGTTCGGATAATAAGGCAAAAAAACTATTGAACTCACGGTTACCACTCTGGTGACCCTATACCAAATTATATGACTCTTATTAGAGATAACTGTGGTAGGTGTGGTTTGACAGCGCTAAAATTATAGCCGTTCTTGTTATTTCTGGGATTATTGAAAGAGACGGCTACATTTTCAATGTTCTCTCAAAATGAGATAAACTAAAGAAAATTAAAGAACAGTATTGACAGTAATCTTGCCACTGCCTTGAAAATACTGTTAAAACTGAGTTCTGATTCAACAGAAGACTTTTGTATCAGACAGTATGTAGCAGTGTATTAATTCATAGCATTAGCAGAGCATGAGGTCGTGGGTTCTTTGAGTATGTACTTGGTGCTAAAAGATCTAAACAGTTATTTACATTGTGATGCTATTTTTTCCATTATTCCATACTACTCCTAAATTTGGCATATTATCCTACTATCTTTTAGAAATTTTCTAGAATCTCTCTATAAGATACTACATTACGTATACCCGCTCGCGATGAGAATGGAAAGAACTGGTATTTTCAATCGTCAATGAAAATATTACAATATTACCGGGCAACAGGAATCGTATCCTAATATCGTGAGACTTATGTTTTCCTAAATTTGATTTGAAGCCGAAGTCGCGGCCTAATAACCCAGAAGCGCAATAAACATACATTTGGTAGATTTGGGTTCGCTTCTGAAGCATGCCATTCATATAGCGTCGACCTCGTTCGAGCAAGCGGATTCTTGTTAAATATTTCACATTCGATATCATACAATAATAAATTTTCGATGTTGTGTTGAACAAACAATAAAACTAGATATAGGATAAGCTAAAAGAGCGAGCGAGAGAGAATAACGATCGAGAGGTATCCACTTATATTTAGCTGGTTATAAAATACAGAAAAGTCTCATGAATTTAATTAACCTTTAAGCACAGTAGATATCCTCTCAGATCTTTAAGGGCCTACCAAGTGGGTAGCACCAATTTAAGAAGATACTTTGAGGATGTTTATGGCAGATAGTCAGATATACGTCTAAATATTACATTCAGTACTGTATGTGCTAAGTATTTTAGAACCTTACATTACATAGATCCATATTTTGCAGTCGTTGGTACTCTATAAGTGACAGGTTGCAAGCCCATTGCCGCATTAATTAACATTCAATTATGTTTATCACATAGCAAGCAACAGTCAGCTTGAAGTCATTTTTGTTTTTTTTTGGTCTCATCAAACCATTTATTTATTTCGTTAATGACATCCAATTTAGTTAGTTTGAACTAAGTAATAAATAATCTATCTTCAGTGCCTTTTCACATTCACAATGATCTATAAAACATGCTAAAACCGGAAATTAAGCAATTTTTCACAAAACTAAATAAATCCTAATAACATTATTTCTGGAAAACAGGTACACGTACTTACATAAAAGTATTTTTTGCAGAAGCAATCTGTTCTTTATAGCAACGATAGATAGATTGAGTTCTAATCCGTAGTGATACAGTCTATATTTTGGTGACAGATAACTAAGGCGTATCAAATACGCATTGCTGCAAGAGTTGTATCTACGTACCTCTTTCATGCGTTGCAACATAAGCATTATATAGTGTCTACGCCGAAAAACGATAAGCGAAGATTCATATAGTCGTTTTAAATTACACTGCGCCGCACTAGGCAGCGATAACTTGACTCTGGAATGGGTTAACGAGTTGCCCTGCAGTTTAACGTGTACCTAACTAAAAAAGTGTATCAAAGTGTATTCACCAGAGAGAAAAGTCTGATTTTTACGATTTGTACGCAGCGCACCAAGAGGAATACACCCTAATAATTTCAAATCTTTACGCCTGTGTGTTTATAAGTCAGACAGTCAGGACAAAGATTCTTATAATTGGTATAGAACAGATTATCCTAGCGATTTATTGAGCCGTGTGCATGTAAAATGGGACTAAGTATGGTCTTGATTAATGTTTGTAAGCTTCCAAAATTACTTATAGGCACATTGATCGTGGTTAATAGGTATTATAAATGACTGTGTGAAAGACCGTAGATCTTAGGGTAGATAACGTAACCTTTCACCCAATAAATTGAGGGATGAAACTTTACACGTTTTATTGGTTATTAAATATTTTATAGCATGAAAGTAGGTCAAATATGTGTAGGTATCTATTAAATTCCAATTTAGTAGACTTCTGTGATGCTGGCCAATAACTGGCTGAAGCGATAGACTTGGGTTCCATTCCTTTGCTGTGCGCATTATAAAAGCGCTTGGTGCGGATGGAAGGCATATCAACCATAAACGGATGTCTCCGTACGTCTGGTGGTCCGATGATAGAACGGGGTTGATAGAACTTATTTATAGCTTCACTCTAACACTAATAAATAAATAAATAAAATAAATAAATAATGCTGGACAATCCACACAGCATCATCTAGCCCCAAGCTAAGCAGAGCTTGTGTTATGGGTACTAGATAACTGATATACTTAATACAATACATTACATATATAGATATTTTTATTATATATATAAAATACCCAGAACACCCGGAATAAATATTTGCAGATCATACAAACATTTTATTCCAAGGCGGGAATCGAACCCACAACCTCTGCGTCGCAGACGGACATTCGCCCGCCGCGCCACATCGGTCGTCTGATTAATAAGCTTACATGGTCTTTTTCGATCTAATTTAAAACTTTCTGTCAATGCAAAACACAAAACATGGTGTAAATATTTCAACGTTATGTCGGGTTTATTAGTATCAGGTAGCGTTGATCTTGATGCTGTTTTTTTTAACAAATTATGAATTTAAATTTTTTAAAATATATTACTTGCTTCTGTTAGAAGCACAAGACCCACTTGATGTTAAATGGTAACCAACATCTAAAACAAAGTATTGCCCTGCAGGTCGCGAACGCTAGGAACCAAATGTACTGTCATTATCGGGAACACATACTGCGGTTTGCAAAGGATTTACCTGTGCACACTAGATTGTTCTACAATTTATTTTCCAAAACTCTATTTATATTTAGTTTTTTTATGTAAATAACAACATCATCAGTCTGTTAGAGATCCAATACTGGCATAGACTTCCTCCATAGTTGAGGTATTTGCTTTTTTTGTTTTTTATATACAACTTGCTGATGGAACAAGCAAATGGCCTAAGTGGTTACCATCGTCTATAACAAAGTATTGCCTCGTAGGTCACCCTCGTTAGGAACGTGCCCTACGCTGTACTCCTCAGGATCAATCAATCTGAGGCATATAGGTAGGTGTTAAGACTCATGTGCCTGTAATTTCGCCGGTACCCACTCCCTTTAAACTGGAATACAACAAGTTGCTTGGCGGCAGAAATAGGCATGGTACTTCCCCGGATGAGCTCTTCACAAAGAGCTAATCATACTTATTTAGGAGATACTGTTATTCATACGCTGGTCCGCTTATATTAAAATATGTAGTAACCTTTTACGAACTACGGGTAGTCTTAGAGGGATCACCCACCTTGTGATTCTTGTAACCTTCAGGATCGTAGGTTCAAATCCGGTAGTGCAACAGTGGATTTTTTTATACGAAATATTTATGTGTTCTATACTAGTACTTTCTAAAGTTAAAGAAAACCAGTTAGTGTTCTAGCAGCGGCAATGAGCTTGCAACCCGTCACGTGTGGAATAGTAGCTGCTGCAAAATGTAGGTATAAATGTACCTCTTGGACTGCCCCAGACATTCAAAAAGAATCTTGAGTCGGTATTACTTGGTGCAAATAAGCCTGAGGAGATATCTTCCGTGACTAGGGGTTATTAGGTCTGAAGTTATTTCTTTCCTTTATTTTTTTACATCTACAGGAGTTGATAGAGAATTCTATGGTCCTAAGGTCTGCTGGGACTACCACGCCAGAGGGAACATATTTCCAGAAGTAGACATTTTCAGGCTACTAAGTAATAATAATAATAATGCTGGACCATCCACACAGCATCATCTAGCCCCAAGCTAAGCAGAGCTTGTGTTATGGGTACTAGATGACTGATATACTTAATACAATACATTACATGTATAGATAATTTTTATTATACATAGAAACACCCAGAACACCCGGAATAAATATTTGCAGATCGTACGAACATTTATCCCAAGGCGGGAATCGAACCCACAACCTCTGTGTCGCAGGCGGACATTCGCCCGCCGCGCCACATCGGTCGTCAATAGTAAGTATATTGCAGCCCCTGTTCCACCGTTCCACGTTCCTACCACCTTTTATTAAAATGTGCACAAAAGATTTCAAACGCGCTTTGCACAAGTTATAACCAGGAACTTTGTCCACTGCCATCTGCACGTCACTATCCGTCGTACTACAAAAAAACTGCTATGTATAAAAAAAAAAAAAAAAAAAAATGCTAAAATTATAACCGTCTTCTTCTTTTGGCACCAGTTTGGAATGACGTAATAGCTATTGTGACTCCCACGCAATAAATTCATTTTAGTGCGTTTTTGAAAGAAATAGCATCACAACTTAATCTCCAAACTTGGTAGATATCCCTTCAGATCTCTTAGTACCAAATACCTACTCGAGATTCTTCAAGGATGTCCAAGAGTCAGAGGTACTTCCAAGTATTACGACCGATGTGGCGTGGCGGGCGAATGTCCGCCTGCGACGCAGAGGTTGCGGGTTCGATTCCTACCCTGGGATAAATGTTTGTACGATCTGCAAATATTTATTCCGGGTGTTCTGGGTATTTTCTATGTATAATAAAAAATATCTATGTACGTAATATATTGTATTAAGTATATCAGTCATCTAGTACCCATAACACAAGCTCTGCTTAGCTTGGGGCTAGATGATGCTGTGTAGAGTGTCCAGCATTATTATTATTATTACATTTGGTATATACCCAAATCTTGCAGTTATTATATTCTAGTATGAGAACCATTGCTAATGTATTGATATTTCCTCCCAGTAAAAGCACATAAAAAACAATAAGATTGTACTCCATTGTAGGTACTTTTACTGCAAATAAATATTTTTTCATTTATCACCCATGGTATCAGTGTTTTGAAACGTCACGAGCTCATACCAGCATATTCGCGGTAGCTGCTTTCGGATTTCGGATGAGCGTTGAACACATATAAGAAGAAAGTAGGTACATGAATCAAAGAATGGATTTTATGTTATGCTTAATACATAGATGTATATGATGATGCATGATAATACTACTATGAAATGTGTCGACCATTACGAGAATATTGAAGTTTTTCTAAAACAGTTTCGTTCAAAACCCACTAGTACTCTCCATTCCAAAGTTGCCTGGAAGAAATCACTTTCAGCGATAAGGCCGCCAATCGTACTTTGGTAATTTGGTCTGTTTTTAACAAATTACCCTTGTTAAATTATCGATATAATTATTCTATTTATATCGTTGCTTAGTTAGTCTTCTCGTTGTCTGCGGCAGTGGACAAACGCTCTGTGGGATTCCATCAAAGCCGTCTCTCGGAATGCCTTTATACCACCTTTATACAACCTCTTATACATACACGTCGAATACTGACGAGGGTGTATAATATTGAGGCAAACTGTGTTTTAATATGATCAACATGAATGATGGAAGTCAAACACTTTCAGCTTGGAAGTTAAATAAGATTTACTGGCGTTACAATATTGGATCGACATGATATGGAAAAATTATTTTTATGGTAAAATTTTCCGAGGTTTTATACAACTTTGTAGTATGTCGTGAATATACAAAAAAGGCACAAAAGGCCCAGTGTAGAATATATACCTTCATAGTGTTTTAGTAGTAATAGTTCTTAGTGAAGGGCTCGTCCGGGGAAATGCTATCACCATGCTTGGTTCTGCTACCAAGCTGTGCATGCTGTATTTCAGTTTGAAACTAGTGTAGTACTTGCAAAAAAAAACGGTATTAGGGCTAAATCTGTGGACGTGATGCCCCCAAATGTGTAGAAAAGTGGTAATTTTCTAAGTTTTACTAATACGTTGAACCGTTTTAGATAAAATAAAAAACCGTTTCCTGGGCGGCCAACGACTCCTCCACTCGCACGTGCAGGTATATCCACTGTTTTCCGGACACCCTGTATATTATATATCGAAGGGAGGGTTTGCCGTAGTCACCATAATTGGCAGGTTGATTGATAGCCGCGGTTGCTAGTGTTATGCGTTCAGAAGATGTTGCTCCCTATTTCCTAGTACGTTCCCTTAGTCACCTTTCACGATATCCATGAAAGTATCCTATTTTATGCCGAAACCTACGGACTTTGTTTTATCAGTATGTCCTAATTACCTACAATCACGTGATAAAACTAGTACGTACTTCTAAGAACTATCTATAATCTATGCTCCTAAAATAGTTTACAGTAAATTCAATGTTATCTCTGGTTTTAGCGTTCCTTTAATCCCGCTATTTGTTGGATACACCGTTTCAGCAGGCTGATCTAATTTACGGCAAAGAACCATTCGTACCTGTAATCAGTTTAATGGATGCCCGATCAGTTTGCTCGACTCGCGCTACAGTACCCGTAGAGCCTAATTGATCCTATTACCACAGTATTACCGGCAGTTAGCTTAATCGAGCGAAAAAATAGAACAAAATGTTTTAAAAGTAAATTCGAGCGAATTTATTAGTCACCGAAGCGTCAAAATACTTAATGGCGAAGTACTACCACCATGCCTATTTCTGCCGCTAAAAAGCTGTGCTCCAGTTTAAAGGGTGTGGATGCCGGTGACATAACAGTCACATGAGGCTTTCTCGAACGAAATGTCGTCAAATTTCAAGGTTTCGGTCGTCTCAATGGTTCTTTGAAACTGACATTTCAGACTGGTCTAATTTTGATAATCCAATTCATGTTTCAATCTTGGCTCAGCTCAAAAAAATTACGAGAAATGTATACGTCAGGTGCAGACACGTATAGCAGTGCATCGTACTGCAGATTATTATAATTGAAATATTTGAGATATATGAGTAAGTTTTTTTTTTGATAAATCAATAAGTTATTTTATAACAGAAGTATTGGTATATACAAACATTTTACATCTAATATTTAAACTATCTACCTTATATCTACATATTTTATAATAACTCTGTTCTTCTGCAGGTCTTTACCATAGGTAGAACACAGAATTTAAATCACTGACCGTAGGAAGTGTGCCCAAAAGGCTGGCAACGTTACGAATTTGGATAGCTAAACTAATTCTCTGTCAAAGAAAAATGTGAATTGTATTATGTTTATTGCAATAATTGTTACTCAGTTCAATAAATTTCGTACTGAAAAAGTATAAATTGTATTATGTTTATTGCAATAGATGTTACTTCAATAAATTTTGAACTGGGGCTTTGAAGAGCCAAGAACTAATTAGTACCTACTGTAAGTTCTTTGATGAAGACGGTGTGATTGCAATGCTATTCAGTAGAACTTTAATTAGGTTTGTATTTGAAGTGGAGTTGGGTTCGAACTTGGAATGCGGTTATTAGTTGTGTACTTAAGAACTCAACTCTGCAGATAACTAGCAACTCATAGTTTACTTATAACAGTTTACTAATTTTATTAGTTTAGTCGTAGTAAAAAACTAGTAAGCGCCCTTGACTTCGATTGCTTTATTTTCTTACAACCTCACACTGCACCATTTTTGAAGATGAATTTAACGAAATAACTTTTTTTATACGGTTTGATGATGGAACAAGCAGATGGCCCACCTGGTGGACTAGGATTGGTAGTTATATAGACCTCACAGCCCGTAAAAATATAGATATAAACAGATATATAAGAAAAATCACTTTTCACAAAATCCCGGGAAGGTTTTCGTCGACGACGATTCCTGTGTTTTTTACAAAGACTGGACAACCATCCTACGCTGTTTCTTCTAGTTTGTAATCACTATTCGGGAACCTTACTTCCAGCGGCTGTCGAATACGAGCTTTACGTGTCTATTGATAATTCCGAAAGCCAAGTTTGTAACCTTGGTTCTTGTACGGTAAATTTGATGACACAATAAACATTGATGTAGATAGGTTCCTTAACCGTCGGAAGTCTGCCCCAATTATGATAACTCAAGTCCTAAAGTACCTACGCATTTCGTTCTGTTATTACCATAATTTACTCTGAAACCGTAGACGCTAATAAAACAAAAATGTCATTGAAGCTACTAAAAGAAGGCAAATTTTGTTACAAATATCCTACTCCATTTTTTGTGGAATTTTCGCAATAAATGTGAATTATCGAGGTGGTTGGAAACTTTTGTTTGATAAAAAGCTAAAATTATCGCTGCCAACTGAGTGATTAACTATGAGTGCGAGTTCATAAAAGAATACATGCTGGTTTTGACCTAAACATGCATCAGTTGTCTGGAGCAACCTCGCTTTCAGATCCTTGTGGTTTCGACTCCGTACAAAGGAATTTTAGTACTAAAACAAGTTTTATTTACAATACTAGTGCTTTCTAACGGCGAAAGAAACCACTGTACGGAAACCAGTTAGTATTCTAGCTTTTCCTTTCTTTTTTTTATCAGTCTTTAAAACTCAAATCAAAACACTTCTTGTTGGTTTTACTACCATACTCAGAAAGGAATTTCTGAAACTCAACCCCTAAATGGGCTCAGCGAATGTTGGAGCTTTATGAAAATCTTGGCGGCAGAAATAGGACCGTGTTTTGTCTCTTTTCATCTGATTTGAAATTTTCTGTCAATGCAAAAGACAAATCACGGTGTCCATTTCAATGTTACGTATTTTTTTTGTACCAGGGCACGACTTTGCCGCCTTTCCGCCTAGTCGGCTTGTAGATGATGATGATACTAGGTGCAGTAACTTCGCATTCTAGTCAGATTTTTGCCATGTAACGAATTGTGAATTAAATTGGCCAAAGTTAGGCAGTGGAGCGACGCGTTTCTGAATAATGAGTTTGAAATTAGATACGGAGTCTTTGATTAGTTCGGTAATAGAGTTTTTGTTAAGAACGGTAAGTTTAAGCTCTTTCCAAAGATGAACACACGTTTATTTTGTAGAATAAGAGCGCGTTTATATGGTGCGAAAGATTCGCGCGGTTGAGAAAATCAGTACTAAGTATCGTCTATAGTAACTATGTTCAAAGTCCTGTTAAGCGGCCAACCACGCGGCATACGCTTGATTAAAATATACTACTAAAATATAGAGACAATAAATACTAGGTGGATACTCGATACTGTTTTTCCAAACCGCGCGCGAAATCTTTTACTTTTTTTTTACTGACTCGCTTTGACTAAAAATTATTTATTCTCTATGATTATTCATTCTCTCGACACTGGCAAAATTGTCTGACAGGTGACAGATTTTGACAGATGTCAAAAGAAGAAGACGCTTAGACTAATAGTAATACTCTGTGCCATATAGTTTACTAGGTCCATTCATCTTAGGCTTCATAGCGTGGTGCCTTAGATCATTTACTATGATCTAAGCGTGGTGCTTAATATACATAACTTTAAAATCCCACTATTTAGAGGAAGAATATCAATGGAGTCTCATTATAAAAATAAAATAAAAAATATATAAAAATCTCAATTTGCAACGCAAGCATTTTTTCCTGTTTATACCTGTGGGGCAAACCATGTATGAAAAGACGGCCATGTCCTTCATCTTTTTCAAAACGATCGAAAAATAATCATTGGCAACGTCCAAGCCTTTCAGCCAAAACCACAAAATAAATAATAGCAGCACTATCTGAAACTCTGTCACGTAATTCATTATTTCAAAAAGTTTTCCAATTACAGTAGGTACCTCCTCGTAGATAATAAATAGTTTGAACCGGGTTCTCGGGTAAAAACCTTCAGGGATGTAATGTAAGTACTCAGGGAGTAAACTTTACTTTCATTGTTCAAAAGAACTGGCAGATTATGAATATTAATGAATGTGCCAGTGGAAATATTCTCGTAGTCTTTAGTAATTCAGAACCTGTAATATAACCATCTTTCTATCCTTATCCCATTTTACGTGGAGTCGGCACAACATGTTATTTTCATCCACTTCCTCTGTCAGCCGCCAAAAACTTTTTTGAAAAAAAGATTAAAAAAACAAAAATAACAGATATTGTTCTGAAATCTTGCTAAAAGTACCTACTTAAAAAAGGAAAAAAAGTGAGTGGATTTTAAAAAAAACATTGCATGTTTGCAGAATTAGCTAGCTTATAGTCTAACTTAAAACTTAGTATGGGTTTTATTGAGCTACTGTCATCCCTAAAAAGGGTGTAAAAATGGAGATGAAGTTTGTATGAAAAACTACAGTACCCACGCGCATGAAGTCGCGAGCGGGTCGGCCAGTCTTTAATTTATGAGAGACGAGAAATAAGTTAAATTCTTCTGGGCTACTGGTCCAAGTAATGAGTAGTCACCGAGCAGTGGTGAGTAGTCAAGTATAACTTGGATGTCTTCAAGAGAAGAGTGAAGAGGTATCTTCTAAGTAAGCATGCCATCGACCGCATCATTACTTAACATCAGGTGAGATTGCGGTCAGACATTTACGTTTATAAATTGTAAAAAAAAGGTGAGTAGCTGAGAGCTTCAACATTACAAGCGTGGCCATGCAGCCATCGGCGTCTTGGTGACGCTTACTTGGTATTATTTAGAATCAGTTCAGCTATCTATAGATGGTTGCAAGGAAACCGTGAGCTCAATAGTTTGTTTGCCTGATTATCTGTACTGTGAGCTCAGTCCAAATAGGCCCGAACAGGTCCGAACAATAGATGGGACGGCATCTTCGTACAAATCCGGAATACGTTGCGCAAATAGAAAACGGCAATATTGGCGTCGTTTTTGACAGATTGCAACTGTGAAAACCACTCAAACGTCCTGGCCACGAGCCACAAAAGAGCTTACAGTAGGGGGGCTGTTTGTGTGTAATTTGTAAATTTAAACAGTAATGTTCTTTTAGTTTCTTTATAAATCAAAAACTCATAAATATAAACGGTATGAAACCACGAAGTAATAAAAACCACGCAAAAATTTTATTGTGAGCATTCAAATGTAAAAGTATTTTAATTTCTCGCAACAAAACCTACGCAGTAAATTATATTGTTTATTTTAGACAGCAAAGATCTTTGCGCAGCTCTGAAAATACAGTTATAATAAAAACAAAACAAAGGTACACAAAATGTATCTACATAATATATTACCTAATATAATTTAGGATCTCTTCTAGGATAAACAATCTACCTTTATGTGTTTGCAGATGAAAAGCCGATAATATTTTTTAGTGTAGTTAGATTGATTCATGCTAGTTAATAAAATCATATTATTAGTAGTTACATATGCGGCTAAACTCTGGAGGCTTACTCTTGAAAACGATAAACGAAGCTTCATATTATCGCTTTGAGTTACACTACGCATCATGACAGGCAGCGACAATTTGACTGTAGAACGGGTTACAGAGGCCCTGCAGTGTAACTATACGACTGTGTAACTTCGTCTATAGTTTTCAAGAGGAGACCTGCTGAGTACAAGTTTTCAGACGACCCTAGGGCCTTCAGCGTTTGGTATTTGTAACAACCACTGCTGAAGTGTCCTAATAAAAATAGCGAAAGTTTTAGAGGTTTACGAGAGAATGTTTTATAGCTGCTGAGGTGTTGTAGACGTGGACCGATTTGGTTAGTTCTAAGCCTCGAGCTTACTACGGTTACTGGGTCGTTAAGGCAGAATAGATAACGATCGTTTGTACCACTGAAACTGCACTAAAATAATTTTCTTGGGAATCAAGCCTTTTCTGTTATTCTAGAATTGGTCGCGTTAAAATAGCACTTAGCTTTTATAGACGCAAAATGATCCTTGAGACTTTGTTTTATATATTATGCCTTTAGACTTTGACTTTGAATGCTCAAGCGTGATTTTTACTTATGCTAACCTAGAACAGTGTAGTTATAGTTTGACTCTCACGGCTCGCCTAGGAAAGTACTACCACCATGCCTATTTCTACCGCCAAGCAGTTAACCGTGTTCCGGTTTGAAGCCTGTGGGTGCCAGTGTAATTACAAGCACACGAGGCTTAACACCTGTATGCCTAAGGTTGGTGGACGCAGAGTAGTGCATCGTAGGGTATCTACGAGGCAAAACTTTGTTATAGGTGAGGGTCACCACTTAACATCAGGTGGGTCATCTGCTGTTTAAGTCATCGATTTCTTTAATCGTCTTTCACAATTGTCTTTATTCGAGCTGTCTCTAGAAGATGAGCCTTGAAAAGGTTATGGTTTGTTTTTTACAATTTAAGCAAACGAAAATCCAATAGAAGTAGTTTAATATTTCAAAAAAAAATATCACAGGCCCAATTCTCGTAACGAATTATCATGAAATTCAAGTTTCGATCTTGTCAATTTCCAAATGGTATTCTTTGAAACTGTCATTTCAGACCTAATTTAATCAAATTCTTGTTTCAATCTTGTCTCAACTTCAAAAAATACGAGGATTGGGCCGCTGGTAGTGAAATTGTGTTCCGTTTAGTGAACGCAATATGTAGGTATGTGCAATGCTGCCAAACTAAATTCGAATTGTGGCTTTTGATTATATTGTTACTGAACCCGATTGGTTGCGGTTTTGCCAAAACGACCACATTGCAATCTGTACGCTGTGTGTGGCATAGCTTGTAACAAACTATGCTCCAGGAACTATGAATTTCAGGTTGTTCAGTTCTGCAATAGGCACGCCTCATGTAGCTCAACGTCTGCGGTTTTACTTTGGCGCTATCGTTCAGTGTACGATTGGCTCCCTAGCTAGATGTCCAGATTTTGCCATGGAATTTTTTTAATATTATATTATTTATTTATGTGATTTTAGTAGTAGTAGAGCTCTTTGTGAAGGGCTTTTCCGGGAAGTATACCACCATGCCTATTTCCGCCACCAAGCAGCTTGCCGTGTTCCGGTTTGAAGTCTGTGGGTGCCAGTGTAATTACAAGCACACGAGGTTTAACACCTGTATGCTTAAGGTTGGTGGACGCAGAGTAGTGCGTTGTAGGGTATCTCCGAGGCAAAGCTTTGTTAATAGTCACCACTCAACATCAGGTGGGCCATCTGCTTGTTGCAACAACATTTAATATAAAAAAAGATGTTATCACAACTAATTGAATACGTGATTACGGCCGTCTAATAACGTCCGCTGCTTTTCAGTAACGGCCCACGTAAGATACAATCACGTAACTCAATTTAAAAAGCGAGATAAAACTTCAACTTTGATGTGAAGTGGCGTCTGTACGTTTTTAGCCGACTTGAAAAAGTCTATATGCCTTTGTGAACATATTGTTGCGTACTCGGCTAGGGACGGGGTTAGCACGGACGGTGTCAGCATACTAATGGTTATAGAGACGAGGCCAGAGATGAAAAATATTCGTCGTTATCAGCTTTCTAGAAATTTATGCACTCTTACAGAGATAGATGAGGAAAATATCGATTTTTTATATCATATTACACTGGTAAAAGTTATTTTCATATAAACTGTACCTGCTGTACCCGTTTGGGGGTTGAATTCGAAAATTCCTCTCTTAGTACACCTTTACGCACGCAAGCGCTTATTATTTTTTTGACTAAAAAAGCTTATAGATACTTGTACGTGCGAAGGTGTACTAATTACTGAATTCCAATACTATCTATAGACTACTAGTGCTCACCAGGTCAACAGCAAGAGGCAACAATATACGTGTCCAAATGTGATCACAAAACTAGAGATGGTAAGTGCCATTGGCTTAAAATGATGTAGTTTTATGCAAGGGTAACTCCTAGCCAACCGTCAAAAGATTCTTTCAGACAGTAGATAATCCTGTTTCAGAAATGTGGTTGTCCAAATGGTCAGCTCCTGTGGGAAAACCTATTTCAGACAGGAATTGAGTTGGAATTTTATTCAGTTTTCCACTCGTTTCAGATTGGGTAAATCATTTGCCAATCTATCTAGTCCTACAGAGATTTTGATAAAATTACATTATAAATGCGCGAAAGTTGGTTGTTTGAATGTTTGTAGCCCAATCACGCTGTAACATGATTTGAATGAAGCTTAGTGTAAATACTTTTTGTTTCTGGAAATAACATTAGGTTACCTAATATTCCGAAAAAAATACCGGAACCAAGTAAAAAATAACGAAAAGGCTGTGGAGGAAAAGTGTTTTTTATCATAGCAAAGTGCCTAATCATTGATGTTAGAGCAGAACTCCACCATGCGGGCGAAGCTGTAGGTAACTGTTAGTTATAAATATATATTGGTAAATATTAAAACTAACGCCATCTGCTTCCAAACTAAACAAAGCTTGTATTATCTAAATTTTATTTTATTTTACAGTCAGTAAGTAGTTTATAGTTGTTACAGTTTTGTGGTCAGTTACTATTACATGTATGCACTAATGTTATTATAACAACAGTAAAATATCTCTTTTGAAACTCTCTTACACAGAAAAACACCCAAAATCATGTTACCAGTTGATAAACTTAACTTATTTATTGAAGATTAACCCTGTAAATATTATTGAGCTACTTAGACACCATTCTAAAACTTGGCTTGTATACATCTTATTGCAGCCGACTGTGCCTAAAGTACTATACAAAACCCAGACACAGAACTCAGATACTTCCCAAATAATTGCCCTCGCCGGGGATTGAAACCACAACTCACAGCAGAAGAACTACCAACTGAGATGTGAATAGCTTGCAAATATAACACTGTCGGACACCTTTGTTAATATAGCCTTTATATCACAGACAAGTCAATTTCTTTTACAGCATTCTAATGGTAGGTAGAGACAGTACTGCCTCGCTACTACACACTAAAAACAGAGACCCTATTATTACTCTCAGCAATACATAGTAGCTAAAGGTTATTCTCATGTCATTTTCACCAGAAATACCAAGGAGGTAAACCTAACTAATAAAAGTTCATGTCTGCTTCCCATTTAGTGTAACGGTGGGCTTTCATTGTAGCGTTGTTTCGTGAAGCTTCATTGTAGCAACGCATAAAATACACAATAAGGAGCAAAGTCATGAGGTTTACATTCCAAAGTTTCGGAGATTATTCAGCCTTTATTACGCAGACATTGTGAGATTTATATGAAGTAGTACAATATTCCGAGTAAGTACCAAATGTAAAGGAAATATGGATAGAACATTCAACGGTGCTTAAATTATATTAAAAAGCAGCTGACCCGCTCGCGACTTCGTTCGCGTTTTTCATACAAACTATATCCCCTTTTTTATTGTGACAGCACAATAAAACACATAGTACGTTTTAAGTTGTAGTATAAGCTAACTTCTGCAAATCGCATAAACATTTAGTAATTTTTGTGTGTCGCGTGTACAAACAATCGTTTAAACAAACAAACAAACATTTTTGTTTTTAAAAGTTGATATCGGCTTTTTGCCTTTTTTTAATACTAAAAGCAAGATTTTAGAAAAATATCTTTAATGTACAGACTATTCGACCTTTACAGTTGTGTTATAGTAATAGACCAAAAGGTGAACCGCTTTCTGATTGGTCAATACGGAACTTTGTTTTTTTTATACGTTTGACCGCAATCTCACCTGATGTTAAGTGATGATGCAGTCGACGGTGTAGCACGTTTACCTAGAAGATACCTATTCACTCTCCTCTTAAATTTTAAGTTTATAAGTATATTATTTAAGTTTATAATTCTTACGAGTAGACAAGGTGTTGTGGATGGAATTTGGTTTTGAACCGTGTGGAATTCAGCCACTGGCACCAAACTGCTCCTTAGCACACTCGCCATTGTACAGACGACTACCTTACAAATTCTCCCAGAGCACGTTCTCAAAGGATTTATCCTATACGACAGTGTTACTGCGTCCATCACTCTGAGATGTAAAGGTGTACATGCATGGCATGGTGCCTGTCATTTCACCAGAGGACCGGTAAAATTATACGTGGAATAATTTATACGCACCAACGTCAATGGAAGAAATAGCCATATTGGTAGGACTTTCCCAAGCCCATAACAGAAAGCCTTTCTACTAAAGCAACATAGGACTAAATACTTTTTCTAATAATAAAGAAGAATCATATTAAAGGAATTCTTGAGTTCAATGAAACTAAGCCGACTACGGTTCCCAATCCAATTAGGGCTAAACGATCTCGGAAAACCACGAGATATAATCTTGGAGCTATAAAAGTGCACTGGCTACGAGCCTTTGTACACGGCAAAAAGGCAGTCTGAGAAGTCTGGTTAGTCTGGCTGGCCTGGCACTAGACCTTACGATTAAAACCGTTCTTCCTGAAAATGTATGGTAGTTCTACATTTGGCATACCACATTTTTGAAGTAATACTTCTTATGCGACTTCCAACAAGGTTACCACTACCATGGAGGGGGTATGAAAGCACTGTTCTTTCTCTCATAGGCAGTTACGTTTCGTATATTAAAGAAGTTTTACTTCAGTCGTGTGGTCTAAACGGGTCTAAACCATACTCGTTTTTTTTGTAGTACTTTAGTATCGCAAACGTGACCGATTGCAAGCCTGACATTGACACTGACATTTAAATTATAAAAAATGGCCATGTCAATAAATGTAATGTTTGGAGGTGCTCTTTCTGTCATCTTTGGAAGCAACATTGTATTTTCATTTTAATTATTTTTCTAGTGTTATTTTAAGTTCTGATGGGTAATTTTGGTGGTATTTTAACCATCATTACTTGAGGTCTTAGCACAAGTGTGAACAATTGAAATGAAAGGGTGTTATGAGGCATCCTGATTTGAACGAAAATGTTTCCCTTTGGTTTTGAAGAAAAACGCCATCTTTTTCTTCAAAACCGATGACGGCTGACTTTACTTTTTTTACCGACTCGACTTGACTAAAAAGAATTTATTCAACCCACTTGACATAGGCGAAATTGTCTGCAAGACGGACAGATGCCACAAAAAAAAAAAAAACATATGCAAAAAAATCTAGATATGCCACAGTTTTGTACTTTATTATGAGAAAAGATGGAACAACCGGTGTTGAACGGTACCTAATGGTTATAACAATCTCATCACAGAGCTCGTCCACTAAGGTCGCATCTCAACCTGAGATATAAAATTTTTGAAATGACTCTTCAATACTTTTGTAAGTTGCTTAGTACATTAGCAAGTCGTATAAAAACAGTAAACTGAATTTTGTGCAGCATTATCTTGTATTGGAAGGGTCGTCGTGTGCAAGCGCTCATAATGGAATTGCACTGGAACGTCTATTGTCTTGGAGATATTCTATTAGAGTTGATTAAATGATCTCAGATTGGAATTAATGTTTATACAGGCTTTTGAACTGAAATTACATTAATGTCACGTCACGCCATTAACCTAAATAAGTCCACAGCTGGATATAGGCCTCCTCTATGTATGGGAGGCTTTGTCGTTATCTCCATGGCAAGTGCAGTGTTGGTGTTACATACTCTGGTCCTGCTGCCAATTTCCTGGTGAGAAACGTGCCCTACGCTGCACTGCTCAGCGTCCATCAACCTGAGGCATACATTAAATCTCATGTGTCTGTAATTTTACCGGCACCCACACCCGTCAAGCCGCGACACAGCAATGCGAGCATCACACTGTTTGGTGGCAGAAATTTTTAATTTTTTTTTCCTAAAAGTGATTAAAAAGAAAAGTGAGGCGTGATTAAAAAAAAAACGCAAGACGAGCTTTTAACAACTGAACCATAGATAAGTGCAGATTTGTTTTGCATGCAACCTTTCTGAATTGAAATACGATACCACTGCGAACTTTTTGGTACTTTGCTGAAAGGTATCCTTTTTCCACCGCTTTTTGTTTTACTTTCTATTTTGGGTTCATGTGGTTTTTGTAAATATAGTTTTTTACTGTGGCGTAAATAATTTTTTTAGGTTTCTATCTATATAAATTGGATAAACCTATGCTCGTGTAGCCCCGGCATGAGCGTTTCTTCGTAATTTACCGTCCGAGTTCGGGCCACATGGAACCGGGACATCTGCCGGTTTTTTATTAGTTTCCTCAGTTGACTTCGCATTTTAAATAATGCAGAGAAGGCAGATTTTTTTATTAAACTTTTTTGTATTATCAGGTTATTTAGGATGCGCGAACTTCTGTCAGTGGAATTTTTCTCGAATTTGTATTCATAACGAAATTGCGATGGAAATAATGTTGATTTGTGTTAGGAACTGCCTAGATTCACTTAGTTCTAATACCTTTCTAAATGATCCCTGAATAAATGCTTTTTGACTTTGACTTAAGTGTTAAGCATAGTGGTTTTTAATGAGTGCTGATTAGTAAGTAAGAAGTATAAGAAAGTATTTTATTTTATTTTATTTATTTTCGGAAAACTTACAGCTATGTACAATTATATTTTTAATTTGATCATACATGCAAAACATATATTTCACGCGGAAGGCCAATTAAAAGTTTTCACTTATAGCATAGAAGGTAGTTAAGTAGAAATGCAACTGTAGACGACAGATGCCAGAGAGAGATAAGAATAGGATAACAATGCAAATAATAAAACTAAGGAAAAAAACATATAAGTAGGTACCTACTTACTCCGAAATAGGTAGGTACACTACGATTGACTGGACAAGAAAAACTTATCGCTAATTAGTCTTTTAAGCTTGCTTATTGGTGAATTAAATAGGTCCAAATCAATGTTTGCGCTTGCCAAAGAGTTGAAAGATGCGCATGCTCTAATTCTAAACGTATTTTGCCTATAATTAGTTTTAGCTTGCTGAATGTCAAGAAGCTTAGGATTTCTTAACCCAACCATGGTGCGCAGTCCCAATAATTGAAGCAGCTCCGGACAGTCAACTGTGCCATTTGCAATACCCATGAGGTATGACAGATCAGATATATTTCTACGTTCATGAAGGGGAAGGAAATGGAATTTGCGACATCTTGCCGTATAGCCGGGTAGGTAAATTTGGGCACGAAACTGCAAATAACGCAAGAATCTCTTTTGAATACTTTCCAACCTAGTAATATAGATGTCATAGCAAGGGTTCCAAACCTGAGACGCGTATTCAAGATGACTGCGAACGTAAGCGCAGTAGAGAATTTTAAAAGTTTTAATACTGGTGAATTCAGAGGACATTCGCAGAACAAAACCAAGTGCACGAGATGCTTTAGATACAATATTGTCAACATGTTGGTCGAAGAGAAGTTTGCGATCAAAAAATACGCCTAGATCTCTGATAGCATCTAGTCTTGTTAATAATGTACTATGCAGGGTGTAGTCAAACTTAATAGTTGCCTGCTTACGGGTGTACGAGCAGATATAGCACTTAGATACATTTAAGTCCAGCTTATTTTGAGTACAATAGGTTTGAAACCTAAATAGGTCCTCCTGCAAATAGTGTGCATCATTTATAGTCTTTATTTGAGCTAAAATCTTCATGTCATCAGCATAAAGAAGAATTTTCGAATGACGAAAGCACGAAGAAATATCATTTACGAACAATGTAAAGAGGAGCGGACCCAATAATGATCCCTGGGGAACTCCTGAGGGGATAAACATGGACGAAGATGAGTATCCGTTCAAAACGACCGTCTGACATCTATTATTGACATAAGAGGTGAACCATCTAAATAGGTTGCCTCGGATACCTATCTCTTGGAGCTTTTTTAATAGAATTAGGTGATCAATGCGATCAAAACACTTACTATAATCAGTGTATATGATGTCAACTTGCGAAGGCTCAGACATTACGCTGGTAAGGTACTCTGAGCAGAGTAGGAGATTTGATGTAGTGGATCGGCCTCTGAGGAAACCATGCTGCTGGGGCATGATGTTCTGTTTTACAGCGGGGTATAGTTGAGAGTATACAATTTTTTCTAGCACCTTTGCGAATAGACATAGTTTTGAAATAGGTCTGTAATTCTCCACTACGTTCTTAGGTCCCTTTTTGTGGATAGGAGTAATATAGGCCGATTTCCAAATTACAGGCACTACGCCTTCAGTAAGGGATCGGCGATACAGTAGCGAAAGGGGAAAAGCCAGACTTTTGGCACAGTTAACGATGAAGAAAGCGGGGACATTGTCTGGTCCCGCTGACTTGTTGAGGTCAAGAGATTCTAGCAGGTGCAGAACCTCCTCCTCGAGCACCTCAACCATGCAAATATCTCCGCATGACGCGTAGTTAGGGGAGTGATCGTCGTTAGATTGAATTAGGTTTTGTGAAGAATCAAGAAATGTGGAGTAGAAGTATTCTGCAAACATATTACATATCACATCACCCTGGTCAGACGAGCTCACACCCGACTGCATAACCGAGGGATAAGTATTAGATTGATTCTTGCTCTTCACATAAGTCCAAAATGCACGGGGGTGTTTTTTAATATAAGTTTCAACATTACGTATGTAGTCATTGTACATATCAGATTCCATTGCGCGGGCTCTGTCTCGTAAGGTAATAAATGAATCCCGATCATGTGCATTTCCGTATATTTTAAACTTTCTGTGATATTTGGCTTTCTCTCTAAGCAATTTTATGAGTGGCTGTTTGTACCATAGAGGGTACTTACGAGACGGTGCAACGACTTTTGACTCAATGAAAGTATCACGCAACTTATAAATGGTATCGTACAAAAAAGTCACGGCGACATCTATCGGCTTATCAGTAAGTTCAGAAACCCAATTTATAGCATCAAGTTCAGCGCAAATCGAGCTGTAGTCCCCATTTTTATAATAAAATTTTGTGTAAGGGAGTGGCTTAATTGCGTGAAGTTGCACAAAGTCAGCTGATACCACCAAAGGCGGGTGGTGGGCATCCAGGGGCACTAGGGGGGATTCACTCGCGTGGACCAACACTTCGTTATTAGAGAAAATTAAATCAAGTAAACGACCATGACTAATATTAAAAATAGAGTTGTACTGCAAAAGATTACACGTACTAATAGTATCAATAAAATTAATTTGATGCGGACCTAATAGATTACTCGGCGATAAAGAAATTTCATCACTATTAAGGGTCCATGAGACATGGGGCATATTAAAATCGCCAAAAATAACGAATTTATCTAAAGGATTTTCTAAGATAATACTGGTTAACTTATTGGCAAAGTTAGACAATTGCAACTCCATTGAATTACCTAAATTCTCATCGCAAACGTACACTACGCATATGTGCATTTTATATGTGGATTTGGGGTTTTTGTTCCGTATCGTCAAAGTTACCCACAAATCCTCAGCAGCTGATGACCATTCGTTTCGGCATTCAACCGCAATTTCACGGCGAACGGCGATTAAGACGCCACCCCCTTTATCCTGTTTTGTTAAATTATAGTTACGATCCGTCTCCAGATTAAGTACCTATCATCAAACAACTCATTATTTGTGATACCATCCGTTAGCCACGACTCGGTAATGCAAATAACGTCATACGAACTTAAACAGACATTTCTATGAAAAAGAGCCGTCTTTGTACGTAAACCACGCACATTTTGGTAATACATGTTAATCGGAGCCATTGATAACAATAATGTATATTATTCTCGGAATAGTTACATAAAAGCACACAAAAGTTAACAGACTTATAAACAGCCGTGTTTTATGACTGAGAGATAATGTAAGACGAGTTGGCAACAAAAAAAGAATATTGATAAAATATAATGTAGCAGAAAAAAACAATAGCAAATGCAAAGCATTGAGAACAATAGCAAATGGACAGTTGGCGCACCATTGCGGGTAGCGATAAGCGGACGTTTTACGCATAGTCGGTGAGCAAAGCAGAATAGTTAGAAATGCAGCGCTCGTCAACCATTGGAGGCAAATATTTACATACCAATTTTTAATTTGAACAAAAATGTACAAAAATAGGTGCACAAGATACACTATAGCTTTTTCAGGTCTTCTTCCGTTTTGATGATAAGCTTCGGGGAGCTTGTGTTCTTCCGAACGAAGATTTTGCATCCTCTGACCCATGTAAAAGCAAACCCCCGTTCCTTTGCCAGTGCTTTAGCTTTATTAAGTAGAACTTTATTTTCTATTGTCAGATGATCATTAACGAATATTCTGCTATTGTTCGCCATTCCGAGATTTGCCGAAGTGATGGTGAATTTTTTCGCAGCCGCAATGAAGTCATCTTTTATGTATCTGCTGTGTATAGCAACAACGATTGTTTTATTTTCCTTGCTATTCCGCATAGGTATCCGAGCGACATAATTGATCTGCTCCTTGGGGATGGTGTACTTGACATGCGCTCCAATCTTTGCGATGATATCAAATAGGTTTTCAGAATCTGACACTGGAACACCTTTAATTTCAAGATTATTAAGGCGCGATCTCTGCTCGTTCTCCCGGTTTTGGAGCTCCAATTTCTCCACGCGCAGTGCTTCGCAGGTCACGTTAGAACCATGCCCTAAGATGCACTGACATGCGTCCATCAATCTCGAGCATACAGGTGCTAAGCCTTATGTGGCTGTAGTATTACCAGCACCCTCATCCTTCAAAACGAAAAACAGTAAATTTGCTTGACGGCAGACGCAAGCATGGTGGTAGTACATCCCCGAACGCGCCCTTTGCTAAAAACTACAAGAAAGATTTGAGAAATGTACCCACGTAAAATTTAACATAAAAATAAAAACCACACCGTAATAAACGACTAACTACTCAGCAGTTCTACTCTTAGAAACGATATACGAAGTTTCGTATTGTCGTTTTGAATCACACTACGCGGCATGTCAGGTACTGTCAACTTGACTGTTGATCGTTGTACAGCAGTGTATTACAAAACGACAATACGAAATCGTCAATACCTCGTATATCGTTAAGAGTAGACTTGCAGTATCTGAAGTTTTTATTACTTTATGTAAAATATTTTCAGCCCTCAAATAAGATAGATGACAAAAATATTCATCTTTAGCCATTTATCTTTAGAAGTAAAGATCAAGAAGCAATAGGCCAACTTTTATAGATAAGCCTTTTAGAAATGAATTTAAGGTTAAACTTCTGCACTTAAATTTTGTAACTCTTTTAGCATTTTATGCTGTTAAATATAAGAACACTTTTCTATAAAAACGAGCGACAAAAAAATCGACCCTTTCACTCACCGCTGATGGCTGCAAAGAGGCTATGAAAATATTATCAGTACGTCTACAAAGGACAACCCTGCCTAAGGGCGGGTTTATACGGCGCGAAAGCTTTCGCGCGGCGGCCGCGCGGCGGCCGCGTGGCCGCCGCGCGGTTGAAAGATATTTACCGGAAATCGTCTCTATGTCCTAAATAATAACGTTCAAATTCCTACGGCGCGAAAGCTTTCGCGCGGCGGCCGCGCGGCGGCCGCGCGGCCGCCGCGCGGTTGAGAGATCTATACCGAATATCGTCTCTATGTTCTAAACAATAACGTTCAAATTCCTGTCAAGCAGCCAACCGCGCGGTCACTACGCGGTTGACACAAGTAAAATGAAGACATTTTAACCCCTTTTTTCAAGTTAGGGGTCCACGGGGTCCGATTTTGAAAATAATAAAAATGATCTTAGTTTGACTATAAAATTCTCGGAACATGATTTTAACCATAACTTGAGTATCCCCTACACTCTTTGCTAGGGATCAACTTGAACTTTAGTATGCAGTGTTTGAATCGTTTTCAATGAATTACGATCAAGTTAAAATAAATATAATGGATTAAATTGTAATAGAATACTGCAAAATGTGGATATGTACCAAATGTACTATCTGGACATACTTCTGACTACCCTTTTAGACTTCCTCGAAGAATCTTGAGTAGGTACTTGGTACTAAGAGATTGGAGGGGATATTTACCGTGCTTGGGGAATAAAGTCATAAAACTATTTCTTTCTTAAATATAAAAAGAAAGGCTCAACTTTACAGTATAAGAAGGTAGACTATGACCTGATCATTGAGTTGCAACTAAGATGCAAGAGGATTACTGTGGAAGGCTATGTACAAAATAACGATCTCTATAGGGATTCGGGACATTAACATAGAGAGTTTGTCCATGATGCCACTAAACAATATACGGAATCTTCATCACCATAATGATGTCGAGGCTAATCAACTCTTTGATAATCAAGTTCTTACTAAAAGATAACTGACAAAAAACTTTAATGTTAAAAAGTACAATTAATAACAAACTATCGCAACGTAGGACAAAAAAATATTTTTTTTTAACCTTGGGGTCCCTGGGACCAACAAATTATTAAAGGTTAAGTAAGTCAAAATCATCAAAATGATGCTGTCAGTGAATGATACTGTGGGTAATATTAAATAAGATCATATCTGCTTTTTTCAAACTTTATAGAACCCAACATCATCATCATCACCACTGCTGATCTGGCCCACGTAGGTCTCTACTATTACGTTTTCAGGAAGAACTAATTTAACTTTTGCGCCAACTTCCCGCAACCCCAATGTCGTTGGCCCACTGGATTTTGTGCATTATCTTTCAGTTCATGGTCGCCATTTGAGAATCATTTATTGCTCTGTGGTTCTACGAGATAAATACCCATTGCTACTTTAACTTGCTGATTCTGAAAGCTATGTTGGTGATTTGGTTCTTCTACGGATTTCATAATTCTTGATTCCATCGCGTAGGAAAATTTACATATATTATCATAACATAACTTTCTTTTCTAAGTGAGTGATATTTCAATAGTTCACATTTTATGGAGCTGAGCTTCTATTATAAGAGAGATAGATCAAATTATCCACGGTTTTCAGGTTGAGTGTATCTCAATCACAATACTGCCTGTGGTTTGGTAACCTATAGTGTGAAATGCTTGACAAAAGGGAGAAATATTCAGCCAAGCTATTCTTTCAAATCATATTATATTTATAAAATATTTTAAACCTTAAAAACTGAGATTCATTTGCAAAAGAAGAAATAAAGTGGTGATCAGCTGTTTAATATATTTTGAACCTCAAAAAACTGAGATTGACTTACAAAAGAAGATATAAAGTGGTGATCAGCTGTTGTTACGCCATTCGAGCTAATTTAAGTACGTTCGATTTTAGGTCCTTATTTTTATGTTAGCTAAGTAAAAAATCTGCGAGGTTGACGACAAGAAACCATACATTAGTAAGCTCGCCAATGGTATTTTCAGAGTGGTTGTATGAGTGTGGCTCCCCTCTATCAGCCGTAAGAGGCAGAAATAAGACAGCACAAAAAATATCAAAAATGCAGTTTGGGTTGAAATACTAGAAAAAGAATTCAACACGGATCTAGTCCACAGACGGCAGCTTTATCAACGGTATATGTGGATAATCTTTACCAAATATAAGAATTTTTGTCCTGACCTAATAGACAACGCACAGCCTAAACCGTAATGTAAACTGGTCGTAGAAACTTAACATTTTCAGGGTATATTTGTCTTGGTACATAGAGGGGTATCAAAGGCAAGGCCCTTACACTCAAACCGTATAATTAAAACATAAAATAAATCATTAAATAAAATAAAAATAAAATTTCAGTGCCGGATATTTAAACCATCAAACTGGATGTTATTCTGCATTAAAATCTCGCATAAAAAAAATGTATTACGATCTTTTTTGAAATCACCCATGAAATCATTGTTCATTTGTTCGGGTAAAATTTTTCTATGCTTGCGGCCACCGTGATTTCAACTCAATTTACTAGACGAAAACGTTGAAATTCCCTGATACCGAGCCAACCGCGCGGCGGCCGCGCGGCCGCGGCGGCCGCCGCGCGGTTGACAACATCAATATCGAATACCGTCTTTATATTCTAGAAAGCAACGTTCAAGTTCCTGTCAAGCGGCCAACCGCGCGGCCGCCGCGCGAAAGCTTTCGCGCCGTCTAAACGCGCCGTAAGGGTTCGTATTCGGAGTTTTTATTTTAATAATGGGTTTTTTGTCGTTTCTCTAAACTATTTCATGATATTGGGGTGCATTAGTTACTTAAGATTATATGCTTAAAAACACTTATTATTATATAGCGGTCATATGGTAATTTTTCTTAAACTAGTCGCCGGCTTCATTTTTTATAATCTATTTTGGAGGACTGGTGGAGGTAATTTTGCTACCTAAACTAAAATTTAGGCACTTTGGTATGATACAAATTTAAGGCAACTTTTGTCTATTTTGACGATGTCTTTTACATGTGAAGGCTGACTTAGTTGTAAGGATGATATGAACCTTCTATCCCAATCCAGTTACAGGCTTTATAGCATCCCGTAAATAGTAGCATGTTAGAAGTCGTCTGACGTTGTATGAATCATTTACATGTACAAATGTTTTACTTGTCTAAATTACTTTTCCACACGCACAACCGACGACATAATCTTCCAAGAGCTTTATATTCCGTGTTGTAAGCTCGGTTGTTTGTTATTATGTTTAATTCATATGCATCGATATTCAAATGTGTTTTGCATAAAAAAGATCAACGAAGAAGATAGTGTGCTATAGGTTATGTGTTGTGTATGGGATATGATAATGTGTGCTAATTCTGGAAGTAAACATTGACATAATGAAAAAAAACGTTAAAAAGCTTCATGATAGATATCCCCTCAGATCTCACAAGTACAAGTAGCACTGACTCAAGACTCTTTGAGTATATCTAGGGGGGTAGTCAGAGGCACGTCCAAATATGATATTTGGTACATACCCACATTTTTTTTTACAGTTTATAGGTTAACGTTTGACCGCAATCTCACCTGATGTTAAGTGATGATGCAGTCGACGGTGTAGCACGTTTACCTAGAAGACACCTATTCACTAAGATACCACATTTTGCAGTAGTTGGTATTTCATGCGTGACAGGTTGCAAGCCCATCGCCGCTGCTAGAATACTAATTGGTTTATTCACGATGTTTTCCTTCACCGTTAGAGAGCACGGACATTGCGCACTTATAGATATACCCATGAGGCTGTCTAAAGTAGGTAGTCGGAAGAATGTCCAACTATTTGTAACTCATCACCATGCCCCTATTTACGGGGCGTTGTAGTTCTTGATACAACTATGTGTTAAAAGACACTACTGTTGTTATAACTAATAATAATAATAATGCTGGACAATCCACACCGCATCATCCAGCTCCAAGCTAAGCAGAGCTTGTGTTATGGGTACTAGATGACTGATATACTTAATACAATACATTATGTACATAGATATTTTTTTATTATACATAGAAAACACCCAGAACACCCGGAATAAACATTTGCAGATCGTACAAACAGTTATCCCAAGGCGGGAATCGAACTCGCAACTTCTTGCGTCGCACGCGGACATCCCTCGCCGCGCCACATCGGTCGTCAGCTGAACAATCTTTTCTACTGTACTTTTATTCACAGCATACAGCAATCAAAAATACTATCGATTCTGTCAAAATTCACTCGTCCGAAATTCACAAACCGTTTTGCTAACGGAAAACGACAAAAGCAATGTCCATCCAATTCGCCAGTCTACAAAAAGATAGACAGTTTGTCGACGGTCTGTACCCTTAGCACAAGTCTCTTCGCACTATCTAAAATAATAAAATTGGTAAACGACAAATTGCAGTAAAGATTTTATATTAAGACTACACTAATGGTGTGGTGGGAGTAACTCCGCTTTCTGATCCTAAGGTCGTGGGTTCGAATACTGTTGTGTAAAAATAAGTTTTTTTATTTGAAAAAATTATGTGCGCAATGCCACTGGCATTCTCTCTCAAACGGTGAAGGAAAACATTGCGAGGAAACCAGTTAGTATTCTAGCAGCGGTGATTGACTTGTAATCTGCCACGTATGGAATACTTACTACTGTAAAAAGTGGATATGTGCCAAATATAATATTTCGAACTCTGACTACCCCCCTAGACATCCGCAATGACCTTTAAGTTGGTGTTACTCGGTAGGCCCTAAAAGATCTAACGGTTCTACGGTAGGTACGGCAGGTTTCTATTTTTCAATATTCCCGTCTCACTTTACAATGGAAAACTATTGTACAGTCTGTGGAAACGAGGGCACTAGCTTTATGATGCAAACCTATTTTGTGTTTGGAAAAATAAACAAAATTTATTTATTATTCCAACTTGTTTAACTTGTGCTAAAGTAATCAGTACGCTTACTGATGAGAACCGCAACGTTAGTCTATTCTAAATCGAATCGGTTTCCAATCACAACTTAGAGTAGAATGAACTGTGCCTGTAGCTTTTGTTCCTTTCATTAATGTTATTATGACGACAAGCGATTTTCAACCTTATCTGTACCTATTATAAGAATCTTTGTTCTGACTGACCAATTAATAATCTTTGTTTGACATCGGTCGTTCATGTTCTAAAACTTAATAATTCAGCTTCGTACTTTTCTTCTGTAGGTAAGGTCTAGCTTGGCTGTGAGGGTAGGAAGCTGAGCAAGCCTACTCTATCTTAAACAAGCAATTTCATCTGTTTAAGATGATTCATACGGCGTCAGAGATTTTTTTTTTACCCATACCATTATTTATGGACGTTTTAGTGCTTTGGACATTTTAAAGATGCTGGGTAAGTTTACTTTGGCTTGTCCATTTTACCATTTGCTGCGGTTTTTATACCATTATCTAATAATATTAGGTAAGATTTTTACAAACTGTTTAGTAACACATTTTTTCTACTTAATTTTGAATAATCCAGACTCCCAAGTCAGTAGAAACGCACCCTAGATGGCTGTTGTTATAAAATATGCTTCCTTATTAATAAAATACTCTTCAAAAAGATTCACAGACAAAAAAGGAGGTTTTTGCAATATTAGATAATTTATTTAATGGCACCTGAATATTTATAACTGAAGACATTATTGTTTTTAAAAGTTAATTTGGATACAGCTTCAGTATGGCACATCCAGGTAGTAGAAAGTGACACAAAAATACCGATTCACATGTTCAAACGTTTGATGGGTAAAAAAGGGGTGCATGAAAGAAGCCTCCACGTGGCACATCCCGGAAATAGCTAGGGCATGGTAACGCAGTGACCTAGGCTGGCTAATTCTTTCACCACAGTGGTTCTTTCAACAATAATATCGTATCATTACTACAATTCACTAAAGAACCATTGACACGAAATCAGAAGAAGAAACGTTTTATGTTTTCAAATGGCGTAATTGGCTAACGTATCCTCGTATCAAGGGGAAGGCCGTGGGTTCAAATCCCACTCGGGGCATAACTAACTTTTAGGATAATGTAAGATGTTTGTGATTTCTTTAAGTGCAGGTAAGCACTAACTTGGAAATTATATTTGTTTGCATTTATATGGTTCTGTAATTTTAGTAGCATTACTACCAAAACTAAAATGAAGAAATCTGCCGCCATTTTTTTTTTTCAACCTTAATGCTCCAGAGTATACGTTTTTGTGTTTTAATGAAACGTTTTCCACGATGTGCCACAGAAACGACCGAAAGCTGTATTTAAAATATTAATGCCGTTTTCGTTGGTTCATTTTAATTAATCTGTTCAGAGGGAGGAAAGACACAGTTTGTCTCTTAAAGTAGAAGTCTGTGAAAATGCTTTCAAATACAGCGAGATACAATCAGCAACAAAAGGGTTAACAGTTTTTACTACATAAAATAAAGTTCTTTGCACAAATTTATTGATAAACGGTTTTTTTGTTTAAGATTATTTATTTCTTGATTTACGAAAATTTAATAAAAAGTGGTGTAATTACAGGCACATGAGGCTTAACATCTGTTTGCCTCAGGTTGCCCTAAAATGCACTAGTAAGTGTCCTTACTAGTGCATTTTAGGGCAGTCTCTTACGAACGTGACCTATGAGACATAATGCTCTATTATATAGGTGATGGTAACTACTTAAGATCAGATGGTCATCATATCACTCCAAAAGCAAGTTAATCGAACCCGCAACCTCCTGCGTCGTAGGCGGACATTCGCCCGCCGCACCACATTGGTCGTCAGTCAATAATCACAATGAGCACGTAACCCGTTCATCGACTTTTCCCCCCGACTGTACATCTTGTTACGAGAAGCGGGGTAGAAATAAATGGAGAAAATGTGTTTTCTTTTGCACTTCGAAAGTAAACTCTACAAAGAAGTTAGGATTCGTAGCTACATCATTATGTGAGCGGCGAAGCGCATCATTGTGTGCTACGGTGCTACGCCGTAGCTACGAGCTACGGGTTAGTGTGCTACGTAGAAAATGTTTCAGAAGAATATTGTTATTGTTTGTGAAAACTCTTTCATCTTATACAAACTTAAAGTATTATGTGTGGACTAAAAGAATAATGAAGCAAGAACTTGCATCATTATTTACACTCGTATCTTTTGTTACTCAAGGTATACGCGAGGCCTGTCATTCTCGGAGCTAAGTTAGTATGAACTCTGCTTTTGGCATTGTGTGGTAGCACGATTTCAACAGAGAACAAATATCTGTGTTAATAAATAAATATTTTAGGACATTTTTACACAACATCTAGCCCCAAACTAAGCATAGCTAGAATTATGGGCTTATATTAGAAAAGTTAGTACCCACGTTGTTTCACGCTACATGTAGAAAATATTTTTAAATTATGAGCTATAGTTATTATTATTAAGAGAATTTAGAGAAAGCAATACTTTATTCAAAAAATTGCGATTTGCAATTTTTCATAATACTGATTGACAGATCAATCAGATAACCCTCCAGATGTTAAGTAGTATCTATCACAATCACCTACAATGTACTACACTGCATTTATCAACCTGGTGCCTGTAATTTTACAAGCACCCACACCCTTCAAACCGGTTCATATGAAATACGTACGAAAAATGCAGGCTGTTGGTTGATAGCAACGTTTTGGAGCTGTAGCGTGTAAATTGTTAATTCGCTGTATTGTTTTAAATCAAAAAGTAGATTTGCTTGTTCATAAAATAATTTTCAGAGAGTAATTAGCGTTCTAATTTATCTTTATGAAAGTGTTTGTGCTGCCTCACGATTGTAATTACGAGCCCGTACGTTGCAGTCCTATTCAGTAAATAACACCTATGAACTAGCAGAGTCATAATTAGCAAGCTATTAATTAATAAATGATGATATAATTTCAACGCTGCTTCTATACTTTCCTCGGTAAACGTGTCTCCAAATACTTAGTTTTTACTTTTGTCCTTGTCGTTTACATATTCGTGTAAATTATATATTAGTCTTGGTGAGTTAATATTAAATATGTATTTGTAGACATTTATACACAACATTATCTAGTTCTAAACTAAGCATGGCTTGTTCTATGGGAACCAGATGGCCGATGGAACACGTATTTATATTTTCGAAAAAAAATAAGGCCTTTTTTATATCTTACTTACTAAATAATAATAATAGGGTACTTAAAACTAGGTTTTTAAAAACTGAGGACTAAGGTATAGGCTTCCTCCAACAGTTTTCTTTTTTGCATACTCCTTCCAATCGTATTTTCGTAAATACATACTTTTAATACAATATTAGGTATCTTAAGAAAAAGCTCATGGACAACACTATACTCCCTTCACTACTCTACGGGTGTCAAAGTTGGCCTATAACGAAAGAAATCGTTACCAAAATTAACACTTTCCAAAGAGCAATGGAAAGATCTATGCTCGGCCTAAAACGAAATGATAGAGTCAGATGTGACAGCATTAGAAACATCACAAAGGTAGCTGACGCAGTGAGTAGGCTCTGTCAACTAAAGTGGAAATGGGCGGGTCACGTCTCTAGAGCACAAGATGGGCGATGGAGCGAACGTATCCTACACTGGTACCCACGGGACGTGACACGCGCACGAGGAAGACCGAAAAGGAGATGGAGTGACGATGTTGTAGAGGTTGCGGGGAAGACGTGGACTAGATTAGCACAAGATCGCCGGCAATGGAATCGCATGGAGGAGGCCTACATCCAATTTTGGGTGCCCAAAGTAACTTAATTATTAAATTTGATACTATAATTTATATTGCAATGAATAATATTTAGAAAAAGTGACATTAGAATGAATATGTAATGTAATGGGAATAAAGGCTTTATTATTATTATTATTATTATTATTATTAGGTATAACATCCAAATAGAAAAAATATCGATAGGTTCATGACACAAATATTTGTTCTCAGAGGGAATGGAACCTACAAGTCACAGAAGGAAATAAACTTAGACAAAAATTTACACTTTTCCTACTTGCTCAAAAGCTTGTTATATGAGACAAAGTGTTCTCACACTTTAACTCTTGCGAACAATTGTATTTCAGTTTTCACAATGTAGTGGTAGAGATTTTAGTAAAGGGTGCGTCTTGGGAAGTATTTGCCTCTTTCTACCGGCAAACAGCTTGATACACGCATGGCAGTGGAATGTAGGGCACGTTCCTGACATGACCTGCGAGCCATCATCAGAGAAGGTTAACATCAGTTTAGCTATTTGGGTGTTCTATTAACTGGAAAAGCAGTAAAGTTTCGATAAATCTCGTATCAATGTTGACTATCTTTTTCACTATTCCAAGTAAAACGAGTGAGTTTGATTAAACGAAGGCTTTCACGGCAAATTGCGTGGAACCAGAAAGGAGGTTTGCAACGTACAAGAAGCATTATGGGCTTTCTGAAAGGTAGCAGTTGCAGTGAAATGTTCGTGATTGTTTGGTAACAGTAGTGAATAAAATTAAATACGTTCAGGCAAGTTAATCAATAAACAAAAATAAAAACTCGTATTTTTTTCATCAAGTCAAAAAGAAGAATGACTTGACATCGTCATTATGGCTGAATCATCGCAGGATCTGCAAAAATTGTTAAACAACCTCGCTGATGGCTTTTGTCGTTGTAACGTATATTTTTTTCACCCTCGGTCGCCAGATTTTAGTAAAACTTTGTGTAAACTTTTATCGAACCCAATGGAATCAAGAGTGTTTTTGGTTGCACCGAAATGTAGATGGTCCTTTTAAATGTAATATTCAATTTAAAAAAATACATGAATATGTTGTTATAAAAAAAAATTTACATAAAAATTTACCTTTAATAAATTTTCTCTTGCTATAATTATTAAAATACAAATTCAAATTCTTAATATAATTCATAATAAACAGTGCTGATCACACTACCGCGTCACCTTAAGTTCCATCTATCGGAGCACGAAGGAACTAAAGTGTATTTATTGATCGATTATGTCGTTATTCGCTAACAGGATGTATTGCAACCGTAAACCAATGGCGCTGATCTTCCAACTATTCGGAATTGTATATTTTGTATTATTCAATAAATTTTTGATTTCGGATTAATTTATTGTGTGTTCTTTCAGGGTATATTTCTATGTTTCGGATTGGGTATGAACTGAGACAAGACAAAAATCATAGTTTTTTATAGATATATTTATTTAACTGCCGTGTTACTAATTTCTGCTGCGTTCTGAAGCCGGTGTAATTACTGACACATGAGATTTAACTGAATAGTCATCAGCCTAAATGGGTCCACTGCTGGGCATAAGCCTATCCCATATTTGGAATAATTTGCCGTACTCGTCACACTTGGCAGGTTGGTGACCGCAGTGTAGGTGTTTGGAGATGGGACTGCTCATCATCAGGTGGGTTTGATTAGTCGTCTGCTATAACATACAGATAATAGATGCTGTGTTACACTAAAATAGAAAACGTCCTGAACAGACGTGTTTTATGAGGTTGGGGGCATTGTGTACAAACATTTATCCCCAGGCGAGAATCGAACCTGCAACCTCCTGCGTCACAGGCGGACATTTGCCCGTCGTTCCACGCAGAAGTTACCGCTCAACAGCAGGTGAATCTTCTACTTACGTTTCCACAGTACGTAAATACGAAAGAATATCTACTTATGAGTTCAACGTATATTTCTCTTTTCAATTGAAGTTTTCCCGGGGCTATCTAAACCTAGCAATTTTTCAAAAAACTTTTTACCGCTTTTATGCTTGCCAAATGTAAAAATTTTAGTTTTCCTAACTTTGCGGCCGTCATTCATGTCGTTAATAATATTGATATGTAATTTATATTGATAAATTGACTTAATGAATGTAGAGTATATTAATAATAACGCTGGACAATCCACACAGCATCATCTAGCCCCAAGCTAAGCAGAGCTTGTGTTATGGGTACTAGATGACTAATGTACTTAATACAATACATTACATACATGGATATTTTTTATTATACATAGAAAATACCCAGAACATCCGGAATAAATATTTGCAGATCGTGCAAACATTTATCCCAAGGAGGGAATCGAACCCGCAACCTCCTGCGTTACAGGCGGACATTCTCCCGCCGCGCCACATAATGCAATCCTTGGCTTTTAATATATAAAAAGTCAAACTGTAAGGGTGTGGTCACATTACGGCCGCAATATGACAGAAACCGCTTTCAGAACACTGTACTCGACCAAGAAGTCATCCTTCAAACTGCTATAAAAGGAGCACATAAATTTTACTATATAACTTGAAACTGCCTGATGATACTCGATCGCAGATAAATTCCAATTGCTTGGAAAAGTTTTTGTATTTTGTAAAAACGATGGCCTATTTGAAAAAAGTACATTACATTTCACCTAGGGGAAAATGCCATGTGGCATATTAATAAAAATAACCTTTTATATACATGGTATATAAAAGCTTCATTGTAGGGTACGTTCCTAACGAGCGTGACTTGCAAGGCAATGCTTTGGTAGGTGATGGCACCTACTTAACATCTTAACTTTTTCAGGGTTCCTTACCCAAAGGGTAAAACAGGACCCTATTACTAAGACTCCGCTGTCTGTCTGTCAGTCTGTCTGGCACCAGGCTGTATCTCATATGAACCGTGATTTTTTATCATATCCCAAAAAAATTACATCGAGTGGGATTTCTACCTTCAACCCCTTTGATACGCGATTTATGTCCAGCAATCGGCTTTATCAAGTTAACTTCTTCAAGCTGATGATGATACATTATACCATCTCAGTGTATTAAAATTGTATAAAGTTGGGTAAAGTTCGTGCCGGCAGACGGATCGCTAATTACTTCATGTCTGTAGACTTTAATTTATGTGCCTGTAATTGGACGTGAGATTTCTTGGGGTGAGTTTGTTAGGCACGCTGCCAAGTAACACTTATTTGAAAATCCATTTGCTGAGAAGTTGATGTGTTCTAATTTAAAGCAATGTTTGGCTGCCTGTGAAATGTTTTAAGTATAAGTAGAGCTTGTGAAAGGTTCGTCCGGGGAAGTACTACCACCATGCGTATTCAGCCGACAAATCGCTTCTTGTGTTATAATTTGACGAGTGTAGGTGTCAGTAAAGATACAGCACCCTAGGCTTTAGACCTATATACCCAGGATCAGAAAACGGGGTTGCTTCCACTATGCCACTACTGCTCTAATCTATACCAATTATAAAAATCTTTGTCTTGACTGACTGACTGACATCAGAGACAGACAGACAGAGACTTAAATTTTTTAGGGTATATTTTTGAAATTCGACCCCTAAACGGGAGTTAGAATTTGTATGAAAAGTTGCGCGCGTTTCACTTGTTTCTAACAAAAGACAAATTTTACACACTTTTTAAATCTGATACATGTTTTTGTAGGAAATAAATTTATTTAATTTATTGTAGTAGTACAGCTCTTTGTGTAGGGCTGATGGACGCAGAAGAATGCATCGTAGGGCACGTTCATAACGAGTGTGACCTATGAGGCAGTACTTTTTTATATACCACTTAACATCATGGTGGCCATTTAATTGTTCCATCAGCAAGTTGTATAAAAAAAACAAAAACAACACTGGTTTGAAAAAAGTCACACGTCAATGGCCTAACATTTAATACGTATACTACCGCCATTTTTTGACAATGAATAGTGATGAAAAGTGATAAGGTTTTAGCATAGTATTATTTAAGTATACTTAAATAACGTTAATAAGGTGTACTAGTTTAACCCAGCTTACAAAATAACCACATCGTGAATTGCTTTCTAAATTCAAGTTTGTGAAGTAATCACAGAATGATGGCGTAAGTGAGCGCTCGACCCGTCATAACCACAGTTTACGAGGTAATTGGTCGCCTGAGTGACGTCATAAATTTCTAATTTACCAAGTTTTACCATAAAGGGGTTATTATGCTTGGACCTTTAAGATTCTGGATGTCAAAAAATCACTCTATTCTGAATTGAGCGTAAGAAAATGGTACATATTTGATTGTGCATTTACCTTACAACTAACGTGGTACTACGATTAACTCTGTTTTGTACACTTAAGGTTGGGGAAACGATTTAAAAAAAAAAAGAAAAAAAGCAATTTGTGCCCGTTTTACACAACGTCATCTAGTCCCACACTAAACAAAGATAGAAAACAAACATCGAAGTTCATTACACAAATGTTGGTTCCCGGTGGGGATCGAACCCACAACCAGCAGCGCAGAAGGTTGAGCTTTGGTTAATTTGAGGCTGGATAACGCTGTGTACCAATATTTTCTAGTTTTATGCTTGCTAATTTTGCGAACACTTTTTTATCATAGTTTTTTGTTTCAGATGAGACTTTACGAATGTCCATTGTAAAAATATAGTATAGACGCTTAAATATATAGTATTATCCAAACCTATTTTATGGTCTTTTTCTGTTATAATAATGCATTTTCTGGTTAGTTTTCCTGTAGCTTTCTCTTTCTGTTAATTTTCTAATGTCCTCCTGTCAGTTGTACCTCCATACAGTCATCCAATATACTATACTACGGCTTTAATAAGCCAAATAGAAATTACACATTATTTAGTCCAGAAAATAAACCTCACTGGACAATAAACACAGATTATTTAAGTATAGAGGCACTTAAACAAAATTACTTAGCTCAAAATGAGGAAGAAAATTAAATATTACTACTTGCTTCTACCCGCCACTTTGTCGTCGTGGACTTTATTTTTTTTGTGTCTGTTACCCAAGATCTCTTTTTTTTATTTTATAATCTTAAGAAAACTTACAGACAGACCAATTATAAGTTTCCACAAATAATTTAAAAAAGGTAGACGAAACGCTTATACTTTAATAGACATTATTTAAAATAATGTGCCTATATTAGCAAAATAACTTGAAATAAACGATTTTTTAACGATTTAAAAATATAGCTGTAATTTTCTTCTTTGTAAATAAATGTGCCTATTTACTTTTTGAATGATATATTGTTTCTTTCAGTCTTGTTGTATTTTCTAGGCCTTATTAGTTTGTCCTATTAGTTGAAAATCCTCTATCTGGAATGCTTTTGTTGTTTCGGTGATTTATTTAACGTTGACGTAGTGTACTTGCTTACACACAGCCAATTACTTTGATTTTTGTTCTATCGTTAGAAACATTTCAAGACTTTGTTTGCTTTTTGTGTTGCTATGTTAGTACACATTTTTGTACTGCTGTCACTAAATTGCTCTTCTTGTTTCTTTTTATGATAATTTAGTGTATACCTAAGTATTTTGATTTACTCAGTTATGTCTTATTTTTTTTGTAAACTTCATGAATGTAACTTTGTAAATTATGCTTGCTAAGGTAACTAAGGGTAGAGGCAAGGGTTAACTGGTAAAGACTGTTTAGTGATAAAACTGCCTTAAAAGCAAATGATAAAATTTAATTGAGCTCTTTTACTTTCATCATCATCATCAGCCTGTAGAAGTCCACTGCTGGATATAGGCCTCCCCCATACGTTTCCAAGAAAGACGATTCTGAGCCTTTTCTATCCACTTTAATGCACAATAACAGTACTTATTATTTATACTCAAAAATATTTTTTACACAGAAACACTACCCGCAACATTCCGTATATAAGCAATAATCAAGAAAAAAGTTGAATAAACAAAACAGGTTCAGACACAAATCAGTTGTAAACGAAGCGTCACCAAAATTCCCGAAACCGTAATCAGCTTAGCCGACTAGTTGGCCTAATCGGCTAATGGTCAAAATCCTAATCGGTACATCTCTAGTTTTTATGACTACTTGTCATAAGTTGTGGTGTGGTATAAAGTATTACTTACTTGTTGTTTGTACGTTCTTAGTTTCTACATAAATACTGCAATAGGTTGATGATGACCTTACAAAGTTACTAGCTAATTTCAACGAGTAAATAGAGTGTGACCCATTTAGATAGTAATTGCTTTTCACAACACATGGCCCGGAAGAAATAGAGTTGTGAACAGTTGCATCTATATCCGACCGAATACCGAAAATAATCTTCTGGTTCCTAGTTTCCCAAGTTATTCTAGTTTTGAGTTCCCATAAAACCAGCTTTTCTATATTTTGGGCCTTCCAAATTCTTGTAATTTCTACTATACCTAATTTTTTTATTTGTACAATATAGTTTTTTTTACATAAGCCCTTACTTGTTTCTAAAAATTTGATAGAAACAGTATAAACTTTTATAACCTTTTAGTTTTTAAAATTATAAATATGCCGAACCGTATTTCGTAGCATTTTGTAGCAACTCGTAGCAAGCATAGAGCCTCTACGAAAAAGCAGATAAAGTTGGTCTTTGAGCGCTCTTTCATACTGAATACATTTACATGCAATTTAGCAGAAAGAAATAAGGCTGGGTATTTTCGTCGCTAAGCTAAATAGCGTTTCACAAGTTCTATTAAGCCATAAATATCGTTAGCTTGGCTGATGCTAACGAGGTTTACTTTGGCAACGTCAAAAGCGACATTTTGTATGCTTAGGCGCTTTGCAGATCAACCAACTTTTATCTTTCCTAAGTTGTGACGATTTTCAGTTAACAATTAAACTTAACACAGTTCATGAGATTCAGTCTGGTGACAGACGGACAGATAGACAGAAAGCGGAGTCTTAGTAATAAGGTCCCGTTTTACCCTTTGGGTACGGAACCCTAAAAAGTAGGAATGTGGGATGTGCAAGACTTTTTATATTATAGTAGCTACAGGGTTTATTACTTTCGACAGAATCCGTCTGGTTATGTGACAGGTAATGGTCAGCTAGACAGATTCTAGCTTAGCTCTATGTGACTGAACAATCCCTATATATTCGCATTTTATATAGAATAAGTCGCAAATAAAGATAGATCCCCGTTATACCCGTTTAGGGCGTGTTTATACGGCGCGAAAGATTTCGCGCGTCTGTCGCGTGGTTTGAAACTATCGTTTTCTATGTACCCAACCCGTCTCAGTATTCCAAGTCAAGTGGCCAACCATGCGGCCGTCGCGTGATATCTTTCTCGTGTTACGTGTTAGGCTGACTAAATGAAATACTTTGGGGGGAAAACATTCTGGGGTTCGATTTCGGGAATTCCTTTTTTGGTACATATTTCTTCACGCGGACGAAGTCGCGCGCATTTGGCTTGTCTAAAGTATGTTTACGAGCGATTACAAAAACCCTCCGGCGCTCAAGCAAAAAAACTATTAACGGCTCAAAAAGAGGAATATTTTCATCTCTCTCCTCATTAAACCACAAAAAGTAGAAAATTATGTCCATTATTTTGTACGGAAATGTTCTATGCAAATAAAATTTTCTGCAACGCTGATTTCTTTGTCTGGATTCTATTTGAGCGTTCAAAGCATTATCATAACAAACTAAATTATGTTGCGGACAATTACCAATGTAAAACAGTATTTTTGTGAGAGCGAAACGAACGAACATAGGAATGTTTGTACTTATATAAAGTTGTTAGAGCATAACTTTCGAGAACACGAGCTCACGTTACTGAAGTTACCCGTGAGCTCGATTGTTTGTCATGCCATTATTCGTACTGTGAGCCACCAAATAACTCAGTCCAAACAGATCCAAACAGACCCAAACAATGCATATGAAGTCATCTTTGTACAAATCCGGATTTATTCTATGAAATTATTCTAATAATTCAGAGGATATATTCATACTGGTGCGTAAAGGTGTACTAAGAAATTTCCGAAATTCAAGCACCAAACGGATACAGTGACTGCAAAACGCAAAAAACACCACGAGTGCCTTTAGAAACGCAAAATATACCTTCATTTGTAATCCTTAAGCACGGTTAGATGTCCTAGATATGTTCATAGATGGCTTGGTCTTAGGAATACTAAAATTTTCAGTTGAATTTATGTTTGCTTTGGATTATTATCTCTTTTATTTATAGCAATAACAGAACGTTTGTATTCCTTTTAATACAATATACCGTGCAGAAGAAACACAGTCTAAAACTGAACCTCCTTCGGAATGAAATAATTTGCTTGGTCATAGAGGTAGTTCGGGTGTTTACTTTTGACCTAAACTGTATATACTCAGGTACAGTCAGAGTCAAAAGTAAATGATGATTAGGCATGTTTTCAAAAGGAAATGAATTTTTGATGTGTTATATAAATTAAAAAAATAGTATACAAATATTCTATTAGCTATCTAGGTACTGATACACATGCTCTAAAATAGCATGCTAAAAAGCGTGCTATTGAGTATGCTCAATATGAGCATGCTGATGAGTAGTTTACATTTGCTAGCAATTAGCATGCTAGTTTTAAGGAATGCTCAATAAGCAAACCTGTTCACATGTGCTAAAAGCACGCCCCCCTAGACCCACGCTGCAGGTAGCATGCTAAAAAATCGCACGGCCGTCGATTTTTGAGCATACTCGAAATGAGCATGCTCATTATTAGCAATGTTTTCAATACACATGCTACTAATGTGCATTTGCTCAAAAAAAGCATGCTTTCGTGCTAGTAATGAGCATGTGTATCAGTAGCTTATATAGTAAAAGCTTTGCTTATTTGGGGCTACAATTACGTTTCTAAGAGTAGACCTGCTGTGATATGGAAAAAATTTACTACGGTCGAAGATTCCATAATTGCTTTCGTAAGTTAACATATGGCGGAATGCCTCTAAATATACTAAACTACAACACAACTTGGCAACATATCAGAAAACTTTATTTAATATGAGTCCACCCTTTACCTTTATGGCTACTTTTGGCACAAACAAGAACACTGGTCAGCTTACGGAACCGACGTCAAGACAATCGCTTTGCCATTGTGATGTGATTTGGCACGACACGGGCTGGCGACCGGCCAGTCAAGGAACGGTACTTTTTACATGCATACTGTATTACATCAAGTCAAAGTCAAATGACATTTGTTCAGTCATATCTAAAGATCATTTTAAAATGTATTAAGGATTCGTTTTCTGTCATCTTTGGAAGCAACATTGTATTTTCCTTTTAATTGTTTTTCTAGTGTTATTTTAAGTTCTGATGGATAATTTTGGTAGTATTTACACTATCATTACTTGAGGTCTTAGCACAAGTGTGAACAATTGAAATGAAAGTGTGTTATGAGGCATCCTGATTTGAACTGAAATGTTTCCCTTTGGTTTTGAAGAAAAACGCCATCTTTTTCTTTAAACCGATGACGGCTGACTTTACTTTTTTTACCGACTCGACTTGACTAAAAAGAATTTATTCAACCCACTTGACATTGGCAAAATTGACAGATGCCACAAAAAAAATGTCGTAAAGCTCGGTAATACCAGGCAAGTAAGCATAGATGAACACCTGTATTTCTCAGGTTGATGGACGCAAAGGAGTGCATCGTAGAACACGTTCCTCATTAAAGTGTTCACTCGGTAGTTTCTTGATTAGTAAACCATACCCTGAGCGCTCAAATGTTTCTCAGTAAAGTGACTAGTGAGGTGATGCTTTGTTTCAGGTGCTTCGGACCCTGAATAGGGTAGCAACATGGAGCCAGGCCGAGGTTATAGTAGGTAGGTAGCATATTTTTTTAGTATTCATGAGTTTAATATTTATATACTATATAAAAATTAATTGACGTTTGTTAGTCTTACAAAAACTCGAGAACGACTGAACCAATTTACCTGATTGTAGTTTTGAAATACTTGTAGAAGTCGAAAATAAGTAGTATAATAATTAGTTAATTAATAATAGCCTATATTATCGTTCTAAGTAAGTACCTTGATTGGCTTTCAAGCAAGTTACATTACACACTTGTAAATATAATAATAGTTAATACAATCAGTCGAGATATTTTTATCAATATTCAAAACGCATTACCAATTAAGCGCATAAGTCTGACCCGTGTCATTTATATGGTGGCCGGGCACATGTGAAAAATTTCTTAAAGGCTGCATTTTATGCATTTACAAGCTCCTGCACAGTACTTTAATTATTAATTCACCACTTAGCATAAAAAAGACAATGGACGAGAGAAGACTTGAGTTATAACTACAACTACGTGCACACCAGAGTGACAAAACGAATGCTTGTAAATTAAAATAGCTGAGAGCAGTTGTAATTAAATACTGAGCAATTAATCTGATCTTGAAAAACTTGAGTTTACTTTTTACGCTACTTTTTACGCTTTTAGAAAAGACTTTATAGTAGGTAAATATCTTGCAGAGCTGCAAGACTTATAACCGAGCGGTTAGTAGTAGGTAGTTTTTTTATACAACTTGCTGATAGAACACGCAGACAGCCCACCTGATGTTAAGTGGTTAGCATCACCTATAAGTATTGCCTCGTAGGTCACGCTAGTTAGGAACCTGCCCTACGATGCACTGCTCAGCCTTCATCAACTTTAGGCATACAGGTGTTAAGCCTCATGTGCCTGTAATTTCACCTGCATCCACACCCTTTAACTCGGAACACAGCAAGCTGCTTGGTGGCAGAAATAGGCATGATAGTAGTACTTCCCCGGACGAGTCCTTCACAAAGAGCTCTACTACTACTTCACTAATATAATAAAATAAAATATCATGATAATATTATTGAATTATAAAATAATCGAAATGTTAACCATTGTTTTTCAGCATGTAGGTTATTACCACCATTTGCAGTATTTTTTATATCAAAAGTCAAAGTCAAAGTCAAAACTCATTTATTCAGTAATATCCGCAGGGATCATCTTGAAATGTCTTAAATCTAGGTGAATCTAAGCGCCAGTTCCTCGCGACCAAGCTTAGAAGAACCAGCAAAAAACTTACGGCTTGGTTCCTACCGTTTTTTTGTATGATCCTTTTACAAAGTAATAATAATGTAAATAATGAAACTCCAGTGTGGTGCCAATCTAACTTAATAAGGTGATTGCAAGACAAAAAACGTAATATCTCAGTATTTTCCACACAATATTGTACTAGCTTTTTCTACACCAAAAATATCCTGAGCTGATTATAAATGCATCAGGCAGGCGACATGCCTGGGCCAAAGAGACCGCGGGCGATGTGCTAATTATATTTAGCCGACCTGTGTGAGGCTTGACGTTTTGACTGACTTCTGCGAAAATCTGGTTTCAGTACTCCGTGCTTGTAGATAGTGTTTTATTTTTGTTTGAGCTTTAAGTTTGGGGAAAATTTAACATTACACAATGCTTTTATATAAAATTATCATATAAAAGTTGATAGGCATGCCACTTTTCATCGTGTCTTTATCTATAATTTTAATAATGTTTGTGTGCTAAGAAGGATCTGGAGATCTAAAACACACTTACTTACCTATCATCTAATATTTGTAACACTTGGCACGTGTTTGTTTTTGTAATAGCAATAAATGATTAACTTAAGTTAACAACCAGACATACAACAAACATTTGTGTGATGAACATAGATGTTTGCTTTCTGTTAGATTGTATTCTAAGTACAAATTTACAAAACAAAAAACATAAATATGTTATTTGTTTTGTAAATTTGTATATCTATATCAGTTATCTGGTTCTCATAGTACCTAAAAGCTATGCTTAGTTTGGGGCTAGGTGATGTGTAAAAATGTCCACAAATATTTATTATTGTAATTATTATTATGGTATTTTCGGCAATGTAGTCATTTTAAGTTATATATACTTACGTACTGTTTTTGACCAATTATTACTTTTACTGTTCTCTTATAACCTTATTGTGCACGCATGTTTTAGGGTATCTTCTTCCCTTTATAGTCAGGGAAATAAACAACAATATCCTTAGACACCTAGCAACCGCCATACCTTATAGAAAAGCGTATTCAGCGTGTGTCATAAAATCATGTATCACATTATAGACCGTATCACGACGGAATAAAACTTATCGAATCTGTAAAAAGAAATTGTAATATAATATTGTACCTTATGTAAGTTACGACGGGCTAAGGCTTATCCATACATTACGTAACTCCCAATAGGTTGTGTAACAAGTGGACGGTAGCTGAAAAATAAAGTACCCACATAAGCTATTCCTAGTTTACCACGAGATGGCGCCACGCGGGCTAGAAGCAAACTGCATCCTCTTTACTACGTAGTTTTTTGTTTTGTACTTTGTAGAAATTTATAAGTAGGGTCAGCCGATGAAAGGAAAAACACCCTCCTCCGACTACCTTTACATCACCGCACGATCACCTGCCCGCAGGTTACGATCTTCCTTGGACGTTTGGAAGTCATTAAATCGGCTCCAGACTCAAACCGGCCGTTGTTGGGGGAACTTCTGCAAATGGGGCATGAGAGACCCTTCCATGACAGCCTGCGACTGCGGAGCTATGGCTCACATACTTAGGTATCTGTTCCTTGTGTTCGACAACTGCACAAGGCGGACAGCGCTATAGAGGTGGCTTAATTTTATTCCAACAATATCTAGGTGTACCATTGACACGTAAAAAGAAGAAGCAGAATACCCACATACACTATCCGTAATCTCCCACAAGATGGCGCCACATATGCTAGCAGCAAACCTAAGCAACCTCCTTACTTCAAACGCAGTGGTTTGTATTGTAGGACTTTTAGTACCCTAGCTTGGTATATCGTTCATAATTTTTTTACTAGATGGCGCTGTATTAACACTTTAGTTCAAGAGTCGTAAAGTAGATGGTGCTTTTAAGGTGTAGAGTATTTGTAGCATTTTACAGTTTTTAGTTTGCTGTCTAATGTGTAGTATTTCCAGAAAATTGTGATACTAGCATTATTATATTTTTTGATATACGAGTAGGTATATACAATTTGTATATGCTACGAGTGCCCATTAGTAGCTAGATGATGGTGTGCGAGAAATGTCTACAAAAAATTTATTTATTTACTAACTTTAAACAAATATTAACGATGTTTTCCTTTACCATTTGAGAGCACAGATATTGCATGCATACAATTTTTGAATAGAAAGATATGATTAAAGCCCACGGCCTTAGAATCAAAAGACAGGGTCGCTCCCAGAACACCATAAGTGATTTTTATATTATCCCAAAAATTATTTTCCTCGAGTGGGATTTGAACCCACGACCTTCCCCTTGATACGGGGATGCGATACCAACTTCGCTACCGAGGATTCAAATGCCTACGACGAAAATAAGATTTGGAATGTTTCTAATACGGTGCTATCGCTACCGTGGCTCCATCTACATGCTTGACGTAATACTATCAAAGCGTGCTCGATAACCGAAATTGCATTCAAGTTGAATCGACAAGAGATGTCGCCGTGCATCATTTCATAGTTTATTTGTTTTTATAGTGCTTACCTGCACTTAAGGAAATCACAAAGATTTTTATATTATCCCAAAAATTATTTTCCTCGAGTGGGATTTGAACCCACGACCTTCCCCTTGATACGGGGATGCGATACCAACTTCGCTACCGAGGATTCGATAGCACCGTATTAGAAACATTCCAAATCTTATTTTCGTCGTAGGCATTTGAATCCTCGGTAGCGAAGTTGGTATCGCATCCCCGTATCAAGGGGAAGGTCGTGGGTTCAAATCCCACTCGAGGAAAATAATTTTTGGGATAATATAAAAATCTTTGTGATTTCCTTAAGTGCAGGTAAGCACTATAAAAACAAATAAACCATAAGTGATGTTCATTAATTAGAAAAAAACCGGCCAAGTTCGAGTCGGACTCGCTCACGAAGTGTTCCGTTCCATTTATCTATAGTAAAAACATCAAAAAAATCAGGTTTGTTGTATGGGAATCCCCTTCAATATTTATTTTATTCTGTTTTTTTAGTATTTGTTGTTATAACGGCAACAGAAATACATCATTTGTGAAAATTTCAACCCTCTTACCCTCACGGTTCATGAAAGATAGCCTGGTGACAAACAAACAGACAGACAGCGAAGTCTTAGTAATAGGGTCCCGTTTTACCTTTTGGGTACGGATCCCTATAAAAACACTCTTTCTAAGAATTATTAACAATGCTCCCATATATTTCTATAGGTAGTAAAGGTATGTTTCGAAGCGTTTTGGTCTTATTTTTATATTGTGTGTGTTACGTTATTTTATATATATAAAGTACAATTTACGCCAAACAAAAAAACCTTTTTAAAATAAAGATGTCTTCTGTCAAATTGACGGTCAAGTTTACGATGAAATGTGGTGATATCATCAAGTATTTGGGACCAGACACAAACCCAAACACTGACGATGGCAAATTGACTGTCTGTCGTAAACCATGTATGTCCGATAAATTGGTTGAGCCATTAAAAACGAGTGTTTAATCTGACCTTTTATAGGAAAAACTCGATTGCAGAGAATTAACTAAACAAAGCAAAAATACCTTTTCAAACTGACTGGGTTTTAAATAAAATAAGGAAAAAGTAAGATAAATAAGTTAAAATAAAATCTTTTTACGACTGTTTTTTTTACTTTTACATGAACGTTTAAATTTATTCTGATTTAATACAATCTTGAGGTTATTTATATCTACTAGTGTATTCGGTAACACGTTAAAATGGGAATCCTGAGCTCACAGAACAAAACTCTCAAAAAACAACTGGCCGAGCTCGTCACTAAGTATGAAGATGTATGCGACCAAATGGAATGCCTTCAATTTAAACTTGAACGTGTGAACCAGTGTCATGATACATACGAATTGGCAATGCAGAAGATCCAGGACTTAAAGCAAGAGTTATATGAGTGTAAATTAAAAAATGAACATTATGTTTCGGTGCAGCATGTGTCAATATCGGACAATTAATTATAGTAGTCTGGATTTACACAGCTTACCTGCTTACTGTGTAAGTCGGTGTGAGTACCTTTTTTCACCACTCTAGTTCAATAAACTTTCATAACTAAAAAGGTAAGCTAAACAGTAATAGAACAACATTTTGGATACACAAACATGTTTAAAAGTGTATTTGCTTGCTACGGTCACTCGTAGCACTGCTACGAATAATGACGTAGCATTGTAGCACGAGCTACGAACTATAAATCAGATGAGTTATTATTAGTCATAGATTTCTCTGTAATAATTTTACGTATATTACTAACTTGTCTAGTCTAGGTCTAGTAATTTTTTCTATAGAGGACCGGTGGTCGAGTGGGAGTGACCCCGCCTTCTGACCCTAAGGTCGTGGGTTCAAAACCGGTCGTGCACCAATGGATTTTTCCATTCGAAAAATTTAGCTACAATGGGGTTGCAACCTGTCACATATGGAATAATAACTACTGCAAAATGTGGGTATCAAATGTACTATCTGGATATACCCCTGACTACCCTCTTAGACATCCTCGAAGAATTTCGAGTAGGTACTTGGTACTAAGAAATCGGAGGGAATATCTACCGTGCTTTTTTTTAGATTGTTTCCCATTTTTAAATACGATAGATTTTGTTGTATCTATTTCAATGAAATGCTTAAACCATTGTTATTGGGTATTGATAATCGCTATATATACAATTGCTTCTTGTATGGGTTGTTGCACTTGTTCCACTTCAAAATGGTCTATCCACTAGTTAAAATCAAATAGAGCGGTACAAACGACCGCAATGCTATGAGACGACACAATCAAGGATTATGAAGAAACTTTTGATTTGTAAACCAAATATAATATTTAGACATGCCGCTGACTACCCTTTTTGACATCCCTTTAGATATCTGACGGGATATCTACCGTGCTTAGGGAGTAAAGTCGTAATGCTATTTCTTTTTATTTCTTATTTTTCAAACTGTAAAATAAAACATCAAGAGGAAACCAGTTAGTAATCTAGCCAAATTAAGGATATAGGTAGGTACTCGTTCTTTTTTTAAATTACTATAGCCAACTAGTGAAACGCGCGTGACTTTGTCCGCGTGAAGCTTTTTTCATACAAACTTCAACCCCCACTGTACACGTTTAGAGGTTGAATTTCGGGAATTCCTTTCTTATTACACATCTACGCACCAAGACGAATAAACTTTCAAGTCTCTACGACCAGTGGTTTAGACTGCGTTGTCTATATCCCAGTCAGTCAGTCAAGACAAAGATTCTTATAATTGGTATAAGATATAAGACATAAGATAGTATTGTAATTTACTAAAATCGTACGGGTTTTTATACATACATAGTACTTTATTGTTTTCATCGCCTAAATATGAAGAGACGAAATGTGCTTTTTTTGGTCATTTTCGGGTTAACTGTCTACTCATTAAATCTATCATAAAACTTACAAGTAATGTGAGTAATAAAGTATATTAAGTCGTGTGGGCTTCAATGTCCGCTTATATGGTTGGATTTTTACTTAGAGATTAATTTACATAAGTATAAAGTAAGTAAAAGTATAAATAACAGTTTTTTTGAAAATATTTGCAGAACATGCAGAAAGAATTTTTTAGCTTACATCTGACTGCTCCGATTTTATTTGAGACAATCGTTAAGAAGTCTAGTTTTAGTAGAAGTTGAGCTCTTAGTGAAGGGCTTATCCGGGGCAGTACTACCACCAAGTCTATTTTTATCGCAAAGCAGCACGCTGTGTTACGGTTTGAAAGGTGTAGGTGCCGGTGAAATCACAGGCACATGAGGCTTAACACCTGTATGCCTCAGGTCGATGGACGCCAAACAGTGTTTTGCAGGTTACGTTCCTAACGAACGTGGCCTGCAGAACAATGCTTTGCTATAGGCGATGGTAACCACTTAACATCAGGTGAGCCATATGCTTGTTCCATCAGCAAATTGTATAAAAAAAGTCCATTGCATGTTTTTTGTTTGAGGCTGCTAAAGTATTCAAATACTTAAATATAAAAGATTTAAGAATTCCAAGAAAAGTTAGGAAACAACCTGTATGCTTCTTGCCTGTTCTTCCAGGTTTATTCCTGATTCCTAAACTTTATAAATCTCCGTTAGTATCACTAATAAGCGTTACTTGTCAGATAAGCATTCATTACACTTCCAAATAACGCTTCAGTTTTCTATTGACTTCTACAAGTCACTACATCCTTATCCAGAAAATACCAAAACAAACCAATTCGATTCATGCTTGTTTCCAAGTTTAATTTATATACGGAGGTTAAGGCATAGCGGAAAGGAAGAAGCTACCTATTGGGTTTTAGAATCCGAACGTGAACGGATTTTACTAATAAAAAATATTATGTTCAATACCATCACTGCTCTAAAACAGAAAAGGAAAATACTGTGAAAAAATCGTGGCTTAGCTTAGCTTGTATTAACCATGTTTTTTCTTTATGAATTAGGTCGAATATGCTGGGAAATTTTTATAATGTCCCAAATACTGTACGGATGCGTCAGAGCGTGTTTAAGTAACGCTAAAGGTTACGCAGTGGTGGTGAAATCTTTCGTGTGGTTATATAATTCAAGGTATTAGTGTTTTGGAGTGAGACTCATTACTTGCGTATTACCTAAAATCAACAGAATAATATACTATTGACATTTATAGTTTAGCTTTCTTTTGTTATCAATCAAAAGAAGTACGTAACGTATATTTTGCATACCCTATACCCTTAAAAAAAGCATTGCATATTTTCCACGAGAAAATAAGTATTTTACATCAATGAAAAGTATGTTGCCTTTATAGCTGATGAAACAAATCAACCCACTCATAATAAAACTACGGCGAAACCGCATTTATTCAAAGATGGGATTAAAATATTTTTTCCAATAGTAATATGTTTTCAACCCAGTCTATTTTTAAATTTCTTTGAACTAGATTTACACTGTAATGATACACTAATGGTTTTATAAGCGAGTGTCTATATTTATTTATTGTAAAATCAAAATTTACAGCTTTTAAAATACTCTAAATAAAAACAGTATCAAAAAATTTTAAATACGCCTAGTTTTAGACGCAGAAGAATCTAGATGGTAATCAGCTGCTCTTACTGAAAGGCCACAGCATTTGCCGGCGAAGGTACGAGAAGTCTTTGAGACTTCAGCTTTGTATATGGATGAGCTGTGGTAATTACTGGCGTCAGACTTTTGACTTGTACCAGGAAGTAAAGTATGTTTCTGTCTATATCAAACTAGGTGAGATGCTGCCTGCATTACTATACCGAAAGAAAAAAAAACTAAACAAACAAACCAACTTCTATATCTCTCTAACCTAAAAGGTTTGCTCCTCCTTAAAAAAACTTCTTTTAAGATTAATTCGTCTTTCTACATGTCCTATATTTGTGTTTGTTCCTATGCGTTATTTGTGTGCAATAAAGAATTAAGATAAAATGCATTTTTTGTTTTGAAAACGAAACCAAATGGTCCTATTCAAAATGTGCCCCTTCAGTTAGAAGATGCCACAGCATGCATTAAGATACACAGCTAGACAGTGGTCAGTACACAGGGAATACATTACAGACACTAAAATACTTTGGCACACAGCGTGAAAGTTAATTATTATGTTATACGTACAAATAATCATACAAAGAATGGTAGGAAACAAGCTGTAAGTTTCTTGCGCATCTTTTGAGAGTAGCGTGGAACAAGCACTTTATTTTGTCCTCGTCATCAATAACTTAAAGAACTGCTGCACTATTCTTAGAAATGATAAACGAAATTTCGTATTTTCGTTTTGTAATATACCTACTGCGGGGCAACTCGGTAGCCGTCAAAAGTCAAGTTGTCGCTGCTTGACATGCCGAGTAGTGTAACTCAAAACGACAATACAAAAAATCGTTTATCGTTTCTAAGAGTAGATCTACTGAACAAAGGCATTCTTTATTCGTTTATAAGAAGATTAATTTTAAGCCTTTTCCATTCACCGTCTTCCCGGTCGTCAGTCCATCGGGTAGGAGGGCTTACTAAAACTTCTACAGACGGTTGATGATGATGATAACTAATAAAGCACAAGATAATGTTTAAACAACACGCACATTTCACATTTCACTCTCATTGCAAATTGTAATAAACCCCCAACAATCATCCCTTAAGATAAATTAATGTTATGCTTAACAAAAAAGCTTATACTTTCTGTTTGAAATAATCTTCACCATTTTCTTTTCTGAGTAAAAAAATTTAAGACTATCGTCACACGGAAGCTCTTATTATAATAAAAAGCAATTTTTTCCTGGAAAATACTTTAATGATAAAAATTTAAACAGGTCTTTGCGTGTCTTTGATGGTTTATACACCACCAGTGGTCACTCTATTCATGCCCCTAATTACGGGACGCCATATTAAGCAATTTATTGTCTTATGATAGGAAATTCACATTTCATGTGTGTATTTCTACTAATACCTACTATAAAAAAAAACCAAGAGCCGGAAGATAGAGGAGATATCACAAAAATAATTGAATTTTGTAATTACTCGAATAAATCTAATAATACTCTCCTGAATATCTCAATCTATAGCTACAGTCTATTCATAAAAAGTTGACACCATATTTATATTAGCTAGCAAAACGCGTATGATTGTCCGAGTGAAGTTATTTTTATACAAACTTCAGCCCTCGTACAGCGGCCGTACAACGGGTACAGTTTAGGAGTGAATTTCGGGAATTCCTTTATTAGGTGTACCTTTACGCACCAAGATGAATATACCCTGAAAATCATAATTCTCTACAACCAGTGATTTAGGCTGTGCGGTTACAAAGGTTTTTATAAGAGGAAATTTGCAAAGATTTTCCATTCAATCCAACTTGATTCACTTTTGAAATGTTGTAAAAACGATGGTACTTATTATACTTTACTGTATGTGAGGTATTGTAGGTATGTTAACATTTAGACCAAGCACGTATTTACACGAATTCCCTTATGACAAAAGCCAAATAAATCCACCTGTCATTTTATCCAGCCAAACTTATGACGCTGGGTTAAAGTTATCCTACAGTATTTTGTTTCCCACGCTGATAACGAGAATTTAAAAGTAATACTTACGTATAGATACGAAACTCCTTAGGAAAAAAGTAAAGTTGGGTAGCTAGTTCTTGATATAAGTTCCAAGCTCTAGACTACGTACCTTAATACAAACACGAAGATTATATTTTTGGAACCACTAACTTAGTGGTATAACAATAAAAATGAGGTACGATGATAAGCTACAATAGTTATAAAAACTCAGTCGTAGCACCAACTCCCGCCTTTAACAAAGCAGGGCATGTAAAGTTTAATGTAGGTGTGTGTGAGGGTATGATGGGTGTGGGAGGGGGGTGAGGGTAAGCGGATGTGTGGATAAGGGTGTGTGTGTTTTATAAGAGAACTCACATGTATGTGTAAAGTGAGAACAAACAGAGGGCAGTCAAATCCAAGAAAACGTTTATTTTATTTATTTATTAGTTTTGTTCCTACTGTTACTCCGCGTAGTAGAACCCAAATACTCAATATCTTCTATATCTTCTTATACTCTTAAAACTTAAATCGTTTTAAAGTATACTACAGTAACACTCCAAGCAATTTCATCAAAGATACCAATATTTTAAAATTCACTAGTGTTTAATTTTTTTTATGCTACTGCTGGTAGAACAAGCATATGGCCCACCTGATGTTGAGTGGTTACCATCGCTTATAACAAAGCATTTCCTTGTAGGTTTCGTACGTTAGGTACGAGCCCTACGACGCTCTACTCTGCGTCCTAACCTAAGTCTCATGTGCCTGTAATTTTTGATTCAGTCCGTCTGAGTTTCACATCTACCATGTCCTGAAACAAGGCTTCCAATGATGGTGTGGCGCGCTATATAAAAGCAGGCGGGCCGTTGTGGCAGCCTCAGACACCTGTGCGTCGTGGTCAGTGGTTGTGGAGAACATTTACTGTGAGTATTTTTTTATATTTTTGTAATAGTAACTTGATGTGCGTGTTCCAGTAACACTTGGAAATCACTAGGCGATAATAACAGCATTTAATCCGACCAAAAAATTTACTTGGTGTTATAATAAAATCAAATAAATATAAATTAAAACTGAATAACATAGTGTAAAATATGGTACCTTTAATTAGAAAATGTTTAAAAAAACTTTAATTATAATATAAAAATAATTTTCTTAAGGTACTTTTTTTTCAAATATAGGTACAGTTTAATATTTTAAATTTTAAAACTGCAGTTCTAATATAAATCGGTTTGTTGTAAAATCAGTTTATTACGATGTTTTGGTTTAAAAAAAATGTAAAGTAACTGGTAAAAAAGGTCGTAGAAATAAGCTATTACGAGCCAATTTTTGGACCACACTGCTTTTCACAGTGCCAAAGTAAACAAGTGACTTTGAATAGCTTTAAAACACAACCTTTTAATCAAATGTAAGGCAACTGGTAAAACAAGTTTTTCAGAACCCATTTTTAGACTATTGAAAAGTATGACTTCCTAAATATCACATTACATCTTTTAACACCCCTGAGAGATGGACGTAGTGCAATGGTAGGGCACGTCGATGGATATACATATTGTGTGACGTAGTGGCCTGGAAAGTAAATATAATGACAACTTAAAAACTATAGGTACAATGGGCGTAATAATGTGCGTATTAGATTTGTTTTATTATTTTTTTGTTTGTATTATTTGTTCATTTAATTCATTCAAGGATATCTAAGTAAAAGTCTCTAGATTTTGCCATGTTTCTCTGTCCGCCACGATCTCTGTTTATTCCTCCAATTTCATGTATCTTATTTTCCAACCTTTCTAGTGATCTGCTTAGTTTTTTTTGGAAATTTACGATTCTTATCCTTATTTATGCTATTAAAAAAGAAACAATTTTACACGATAAAGTATCGTATAAAATAAGTAAGGAAATTGATTCACTGTTTTGATCTTTAGGCACGGTAGATATCTCCTTAGATGTCTTTAAACCAAGATTTTGAGAATGTGTTAGTCAGAGGTATGTCCTCCATATTACATTTAGCACATATCCAAATACTGCAGTAGTTAGTATTCCATACGTGAAGGTTGCAAACCCATCGTTTTTCTTTTCATTAAATTACAGGCAGCATAAAAACTAGCTAAAAACCTAGACAACGATGAAAACTATTATAAAAAACCTTGATTCCAGGAATTTCTCATTATTTAAATTCCGGACATAATTAATTAAATGAATTAAAAGACTCCGTTTTTATTATAAAGGAAAAACTACTGTTATTATTCCTTACTGATAAAATAACAAGGTCCTTAGAATAACTAGGTCGTATTTTATCAAAATCTAAACCATTCATAAATGCGAAAGTCTGTCGATCTATTACGCTTTCACGGTAACGCTTGTGTACTCACGTTTGTAAGCACTGCTTTTGCGTTCATATTTATTTAAAATAGAAAAATCCATCGGTAGACGACCGGATTCAAGCTCACAACCAATCTAAAAGTGGGGGTAAACCACTACACTTAAAATAAAAATAAAAACACTAAAATAATTCTTACTTAGATATTTATTTATCAGTTCATGTTTTTGAAGCATAATAATCAGGATCTGTAAGTGAAATTAGGCTAACTGTACATACCTGCTATATTATATTGTTATATGCAGCTACCTAGCATCTTTAGAGTGGCCATAATCCTCGATAGAATGGCCTCACAGCTTAGAGGGGTAACCGTGAGCTCGGTAGTTTGTTTGGCTAATTATTAATACCGTAAGTCATAGTCATCTCAGTCTTAACAGGCCCAAGCTGACCCTTTTGATTAAACAATGGATACAAGAGCATCTTCGTATAAATCTGTTACTTAATACAAAGAAAATGAAAAGCTAAAAAAAATAATATAATATGAAAAATAATAATAATATTAAAAATAATGCTGGACAATCCAACACAGCATCATCTAGCCCCAAGCTAAGCAGAGCTTGTGTTATGGGTGCTATATGACTGATATACTTAATATAATGCATACATAGCATTATTATTATTATTATAGATTTATAGACGTATGTATAGTATAGTTGTACATAATGCTTTAGTGTATGTACTCAGTCAGCTGCACTAGAATGTATACAGTTTGTAACTTTCAAAATGGTTTTATAGCGGTGCTCAAAATATTTACATGATAATAATTAAAAAATAGGTAAGGTCATTAACTAATTTCATGACTTTGTAGTTTTTGAGGTGTAAGATTTCATTGTTTTGCTGTAATATTGTTGTGAAAGTTACAAGTTGTATACATTCTAGTGCAGCTGACTGTACAAGAACGCTCCAGTCTCCGATCTCATCTTGCAACTCAAATCTCAGCACAGAAAGCGTTTATCTCGACAATGCATTACCATGTCTCTTTTAAGACAACTATTATATCATTCTGCTATGAATGAGCCGCACTTTTGTATCAGAAGCTTCTATTCTTACGAGAAAAGCTGTTCCTGTCATGAGTACTAAGTTACGGACACGGAACATCTAGATTCTAGATAAGAGATTTTTATTTTATGACTAAAGTAAGGTATTTATAATATGCAGTTAAATCAACCTTTATTAGGCGTACACCATAATTGTCAACTATGACGGCTGCACGAGCTGTAAAATTTTGACAGGGGTTTGATACCTGAGGCACAGATATCAAACCCCTGTCAAAATTTTACAGCTCGTGCAGCCGTCATAGTTTCCAATTATGGTGTAACGTTTCGTCCCGAATTAAATTAATTTCCTATCATCAACTTTAAATTATTACTAGCTAACCCAGTAAACTTCATATCGCCAACGTTTAAGATAATAAAAAAAATATCTTCTAAATATATATAACTCAAAGGTGACTGACTGACTGACATAGTGATCTATTAACGCACAGCCCAAACCACTGGACGGATCGGGCTGAAATTTGGCATGCAGGTAGATGTTATGACGTAGGCATCCGCTAAGAAAGGATATTGATTAATTCTACCCCCAAAGGGGTAAAATAGGGGAAGAAAGTTCCATGGATTATGGCGTGGAAGAAAACTGCCACGCGAGCGAAGCTGCGAGCGGCCGCTAGTTAATAATAATAATGCTGGACAATCCACACAGCATCATCTAGCCCCAAGCTAAGCAAAGCTTGTGTTATGGGAACTAGAAAACTGATATAAAACTTATATGCTTCTTTTTGTAAATACATACTTAAAATACATATAATACCCAGACATAGAACAAACATCTATGTGCATCACACAAATGTTTGTTCTCGGTGAGGATCAAACCCACCCACATAATGGGAAAATATATAAGGCAATGGTTTTGCAATGTTGATACAAACATAAATTACATTTCAACTCAAAGCTTAGCCAGTTAAAGGGGGAAAGATGGATTGTCTTTATCGCAAACCTATCGGAAAACACAAGGAATAACAAAGACTAATGTAGATTGTGTGTGGAAAGGCCATTATAATACCATTGAAGAAAAAACTCTTTACGTAACCAAGATTCGTAGTCAGTGGGGTACAGACCAATAACAAAAAACTTAACTTTTTATCTAGAACGAGTATAAATTTTGAAATTAAACAAAATTAAATTTAAATTTAAAGAATACATTGGGGATTAGCTAGGCACTGTAGATATTTCCTCAGATTTCTATAGCAAAAAGTATCGACAAGATTATTTGAAGATGTCTAGAAGTACGTGATTTGTTTTTTAACATTAATAGACTGTCCTTTGGCTTCAATCTCACCTGATGGTAATTAATGATTATTACATTTATCACATACATGCATTTTGCAGTAGCTGGTATTCTATAAGTACGTGACAGAACGCAAGCGTATCGCCGCTGATAGAATACTCAGGTTTCATCACGATATAGTAGTGAAGCTGAATAATATTAAAATCCTTATTTTATGATCGGATTCAAACCCAAATCAGAAGGCGAGGTTCTTTACACCGCCAGTGCTCTGTTGTCAAAATTTAAATCAAATCTCATAAATTAGACTATGTAAACACCCTGGTTACCACTGAGCTTAGTAGCCAATTATTAGTATGCTTAGATTGTATGTTAAAACAATGAATAAATTAATTAGTAGCTGCCCATAATTTTGCATATTAATTATTCGTGCAAAGGTAACTAAACGGAAATATTTTTATCTTCATGACCGGTGCTTTGCTGACCCTCTACGTGAGCTCTTGTAGCAATACTGCAAACTGTCAAACGCCGCCTAACTTTCGTGCTCACAGCAATGTTTGCTTTATTTTATTTTTTTGTACTTGAAGACAATAATATTGTAACCCGAACTTTCAGTGACGGCTTCCGGATTTGTACGAAGATGTTCTCGTATTTTTATACCTGTTCGGGTCAAATACAATAATTTTGTATTTCAAACGCATAGCTAAATGTTAAACATCCGTACGTTGACCCGCATTACATGACATTTGGAGGTTATTAATCAAGCAAGCAACCGAGTTTTTATCAAGCAGTGCTCGTCCGGGGAAGTACTACCACGATGCCTCTCTGCCGTCAACACAGCTTGCTGTGTTCCGGTTGAAGGGTGTGGGTAAATACAGGCACACGAGGCTTAACACCATCAGTATGCCTCAGGTTGATGGGCATAGAGTAGTGCATCGTATGGGCACAATGAGCGTGACCTACGAGGCAATGCTTGGTTATAGGTAGTGGTAACCACTAAACATCAGGTGGCATCTGCTTGTTCCAGCAACAAGTCAAAAAAATATATCCATCCTTATTAGTTTAAAAAACTTGTAAACGTATAAATGCAATTCTTACAGCACATGCAATAAGATGGTACTTAGTTCAACTTGCATGCGTAATTACGTAAAAGCTTAATAATTTTTTGAACTTCTATAGTTCAAAAAATAATGGTGCTTTTACGTAATTGAAGAATTACGTAATTTGAAGTGGCAGAATAGTAGGTACTAATTATTTATTTAATATTTTATTTTACACTTTAGAACGTAAGTAATTTAGTATATACAAATATTTTACATCTAATATTTAACCTATCTACCCTTATCTACATATTTTATCATAACTTTTTCTACCTAACTATAAGTAGAAAACAGAATTTAAGTCACTGACCTTTTACATTTTTACTATGAACTTACTATGATGATGATGGCTTTTTTATGAACTTATAAACTTCTCTAGTAGAGTTAGAAAAAGTATTAAAACGGCCGCAAGCAAATGTAAGTTGGCATACCTGTTGCTTTACTAATTAAATTAATTTACATAAGGAAAACGGTTCCTCTAACTTGATATTTATCTATAAAGTTTATTTAATTAGTTTTTATCAAAACAAGTGTATTAAATATTTGTATTCTACTTTTTTCATAAAGAAAAAGTTCATCTAGTAACTCTCTGGTAATATACTAGTAGAGATATATAATAATAATAATGCTGGACAATCCACACAGCATCATCTAGCCCCAAGCCAAGCAGAGCTTGTGTTATGGGTATAGATATAATACATAACATACATAGATATTTTTTATTATGCATACAAAATATCCAGAACACCCGAAATAAATATTTGCAGATCGTACATTCATTTATCCCAATGCGGGAATCGAACCCGCAACCTCCTGCGTCGCAGACAGACATTCACCCGCCGCGCCACATTGGTCGTCGATATTATATTACTGTGATCCAGTTTCAAATGTATAGGTGCTTATACAGGCATGATGCTTAATACCTTTTCATGGTGCAATGCCTTATAGGGCACGCCATGGGTGGATGTTCTATAGGGAAAAATTAATTGTAAAAGGTAGAAAAAATGGCTCATCGTTACTATTCTTATAATACCTATATTAACTATATTTTATATACTGTAAAATGTGGATATGTGTCTGGACCTCTGGCTACCCCAAATCTTGCGTCATTACTACTAGGTACTAAGAAACCTAAGGGAAATACTGAGTAAGGGGATTAAAGTTTTAAAGTATTTTTTTTATTTTGAGTCTATGGCTCTGAGGCTCTGATGACGACGTTTTTAGGCCGCCCAAAACCTATAGCGTGGTTTAAAAAATGCTACAGTTAAGACGGATTCCTTGAATTTTTTGTGTGTAGGAATCATAAATATTTTTTTGTTATTCTTGAATCTGTAATTATTTATTTAGATAAATTTGAATATTATAAGGCATCGCCTCGATCTCCGCCATTTCTTGTTACAATAATGTTATTGTTATTTGAGAGGGCACTTCTCGAAACTCAGTCAAACGTAACAAAGTTGGTTTAGGTAATGCCCAGGTTAAAATTATGAATTTGATCCCGCCTTGTCTTTACTTAGTATGAAATAAAGTTGCTTCCGATGTTTATTCGCTTAAACCACTCAACAGATTTTAATGCAGTTCAGCAATAGATAGGGTGATTCAAAAGGAAGGTTTATATGTCTAATAAATACATATTATAGTACAGACAAGCCGTAAAATTCAAAGGTTTGTACCGTCCAACAAAGTAGGCACAGGTTAGTTAGTCTATACTTACTAATATTATAAAGAGAAAAGATTTGGTTGTTTGTTTGCATTGAATAGGCTCCAAAACTACTAAACCGATGGATTGGATGCAATTCAGAATGAAAAAGAAAAGAAAAAAATTAATAAATGAAAAGAAATAATATGAATTAGAAGAATGAATTATATATGAATATAAACTAGATTGATATAGACTTTTTTTCAGTAGGTATGTGATAATTTATTTTATAACAGAAGCAATTTAGTACATACATATATTTTACATCTAATATATATAATGATCTAGACTACTTTTTATTTTGATAAAATTATTGGAATTGAAGTTTACTGGTCAAATTAATGTGAAATATATTCATAAAATATCATATCGTAAGTGAAATACTCGTCTAAGATGATCTTAATGTATTAACCCAAGTTAATGCTTCATGATGTACAATAAATCCTTTGACTAAAAAAATCCCACTGTCTCAAAGATATTCATAAGTAGATATACATCTATCTTGAAGATAATAGATAGTCTTTATGAATAGTAAATCTTTTTGGGGCTCGTTTATACGGCGCGTAAGATTTTACGCAGACGCCGCGCAGTTATATGAAGAAATAATCGTCTTGTTTCAGAGAGAAACAGAAATGGCAATGGACAAGGAAAGGACCACCAAATGCAGAGGGCCCCATAGCATGATCGCATCACGGGTCATGGCTCTTCTTCTCGTCATATGCTTAGTCGAATGCACTTCAGGTGAATACCTACATATACGTAGATATATTTATGTTTAATCAAACACTGAAAAAAATTAAAAGCCAAAAGTGCCGTTATTACGGCGATTTTGTTCGTATGAAGGCAAAAAACCGACCAAACGTAACAAACGAACAGAAACGCCTTATAAAGTTGTTCCGGTAGTTCTGTGAGTGTTACACTTAAACAGACTTAACTTCTAATACGGCGTTTCTGTTCGTTTGTTACGTTTGGTCGGTTTTTACGGCACTTTTGGCTTTTCATTTTTCTCAGTGAAGTGTTTAAGATTTGAATGCAATGTAACTTTCGTATCGTGTCGGAACCACCATTTCAGTGTTCCCGGTTTATTATACCTTTCTAGTTTATGCAGTGTCAGCACATGATCATATATCCAAGAGCTCCTGTATTATTCCAGTGCATTGTTGACCAACATCCACAACGACAGATGGAAATGTTGTACGTGTCTGACATTTCATTCTAATAATCCATCTACGTATATAGAAAGATGAGAATACTGAAAGTAGGAAACTACCCGATAGTGAGACGAAATAGGTTACATTTAACATTGTTACATTTAACAGTTACATTTTGCATTTTGACGACCGATGTGGCGCGGCGCTCGAATGTCAACCTACGGCGCAGGAGGTTGCGGGCTCGATTTCCGCCTTGGGATAAATGTTTGTATGATCTGCAAATATTTATTCCGAGTGTTCTGAGTATTTTCTATATATAATAAAAATATCTATGCATATAATGTATTGTATTGTATTAAGTATATCAGTCATTTAGTACCCATAAAACAAGCTCTGCTTAGCTTGGGGCTAGATGATGCTGTCTGGATTATCTAGCATTATTATTATTTTAAAACAAAGTTAAAGTAAGCGAAGATTAAAGTAGCGTCGCCTGTAACAGCACTGAACATGGTGAGCTTTCAGTAAATTATTTTACATGAAAATTAATAACTTTTTTGAGCTGAGACAAAACAAGGTTTTGTATTGAATTTGACGATATTTTGTTACGAGAACTGGGCTCCTGACTGACTAAGATATATCCAGTTTGTCTTATAACTAACGGAGTTATGAGGTAACAATACAAAAAACTACCGAATAAATAATATTAAATCTTTTTTTAGTTCTTAGCGCTAGTACTTTGTTATAGGTAATGGTTACTACTCAACATCAAGTATCTAAGTAAGTAACGTGTACTGAAATATCCTAAGTACCTAAAGGCAACGTGTACTAAAGGTTCTTGTTTTTGTGTACACACACGTAGAACCCATTTCATCAAATAAGAAGAAAAAATTTGTACTACAGTGTACTAATACATGTTACCAAGCTTATCCAAATAAAGCTAAGTATCTCAAATCCCATTTTTTCTCTTTACGCAAAAAATGGCTTAGGGAGAAAAACAGTGTAACGCCACTGATGCTGGCATTAGTAAAGGTTATACAAACGAGTTACCTGTTGGTAATTTTGTGTAATAATATTTGCATGAAAATAAATCGAAACACATTCATAGGCAGTAGAGGTTACACCTTAAAAAATCTGTAAAAGAACCAACGGTAGGTACTAATATAATGCTTCGAATCAACAAGTTGAAATAGCAATAGTATCTTATTAGTAGTAGTAGAGCTCTTAGTGAAGGGCTCGTCCGGGGAGGTACTACCACCATGCTTATTTCTGCCGCCAAGCAGCTTTCTGTGTTCCGGTTTGAAGGGTGTAGGTGCTGGTGTAATTACAAGCACACGACACCTGTATGCCTCAGGTTGATGGACGCACAGCAGTGTATTGTAGGGCACGTTCCAAACTAACGTGACCTACAAGGCAATGCTTTGTTATAGGCTACGGTAACCACTTAACATCAGGTGGGCCATATGCTTATTACATAAGCAAATTGTATAAAAAAAGCAATGGGTTGGCCATATAGCTCGTCGAACCAATAACCGCTGGGGAAAAAATGTTCTTGAATTGCAACTTGAACTCTTTCTTCCTTGAAACGTAGGTTGATGAATTAATAAAAACACCAAATTGAATCATAATTATCAACCTCAATTAAACTACTGCAGAACATAGATTTTTGATGTATGGGGAGGTTTGCTTCGCTCTTGGCTTAGATGGCTGACCGCAGTATGATAGCTATCCTCTGATGGAGGATTTTCTGCTGGACTACCAAGATCATAGGTAACACTTTAGTGTTGTTTCTTGTAAGATCTATCGATACTTTTTTATAGCTCATATTGGTAGGATTTTATACCTACCGACTTTTTTATTTGAGTTGGGTTATCGCGACAAACGTTTTCTGAATACATTCAGGCCACGTAGTTTAACTTTATTATGTAACAAACAGGATAAAACTAACTATGAGTACACCACAACATTTCAGTGACATACGAATCAGGATAAAAAGTTACCAAAATGTTCGCCTAGGGGACTGAACTATTGACACTTTGTAGTTTTACATCTTGATTATTAGTCTGGTGTCAAACGTTATTTTAACTTGTAGTGAACTTGGGAGTGGCACTTTTTTATGTTACTTGTTAATGGAATAAGCAGATGGCCCACCTGATGTTAAGTGGTTACCATTACCTATAGCAGAGCATTGCTTTTTCATATTACTGTCTTGCCTACACCTCATTAAGCTAAAATCATCACCACATCTATCTATACAATTTTTTTATGTCATTGCTGATGGAACAAGCCGATGGCCCACCTTATGTTAAATGGATCATCACCTGCAAAGCATTACCTCGCAGGTCACGCTCATTATAAACGTGCCCTTACGATGCACTACTCTGCGTCCATCAACCTGAGGCATACTGGTGTTAAGCCTCATGTGCCTGTAATTACACCGGCACCCACACCCTTCAAACCGGAACACAGTAAGCTGCTTGGCGGCAGAAATAAGCATTATAACGCTATAGTGATGTTGGTGAATTAACACGTAATTTTGGTTAAGTAACTTGAAATGGATGTTATATTTTATTCTAATTTACAAAAAAAAAGTTTTTAAGTATTCTATCAGTCATCTGGTTCCCATTGTACAAGCTTTTCTTAGTTTGGGGCTGAAAGTTTTTCGACTGAAGTTCCACGATCACACCACTAGTCATACACGCAAAGAGAACCACTTCCGGTACTTATTTCGACCTTTTTATTACATGGTATATAAAAATCTCCAAGTATCTTTCAAACTCGCCGAAGAAATACAAAACAGATATAATTTTCAAAGTATTGCTGTTTTAAGTTCTTATTTAAATTATATACAATGAATTCACAGAATAGAAAGATCCTAAAGCCTTTTTGCTTGAAGTAGCAGTTATTGTTGATTTAGGAAACCAACATTTTAGAATAACTAATTGAATTTAATAATAACCCAAGCCACAGCAAAACCACGCACGGCCTTTATAAGTACCAATTATAATATATAAAAAAAATATAGCTCACGGCAAAATCACATTCTGGCAATAATCGTGTGAGATTAGTGTTTATATTTTCCGTAGAATAAACGTTCGAAGTGCGTTTTTTTTATTTACTAGAAAATATACCTTAAAAAAAAATTTAGAATGTATATTTTAAGCCGACCCACGGAAAAACTAAAAAAAAATTGGGTAAGAGCTCTTACACGTTTAACCGGTGGGGCCGTCAATTTATTAAAAAAAAACTTAGTACTAGATAGACTAGAGTACTACTTAGATAGCACCATCTCGAATGAGTGGGCTATTAACCGGTGTTTATCGACGGTATTAAGGCCCAATTTAACGACCTCCATAAAAAGTACAACGTACAAATATTTGCTTGTCTCCTTATGAGCTTCGAGCCCGATGATATGATGATATAGGTAAAGAGTTATGATGGTTTATAAAACAACGTACTGGTAATTTATCAGAACCGACAACCGGGTTCTCGAGGGCGACTACGAACCAGAAGACGAAGCGTAGAACGCCGTCCTACCCGATGAAACATAATAATATTGCTGGACAATCCACAAAGCATCATCTAGCCCCAAGCTAAACAGAGTTTGTGTTATGGGTACTATATGACTGAAATACTTAATACAATCATTACATACATTCATATTTTTGATTATACATAAAAATTACCCCGAACACCCGGAATAAATATTTGCAGATCGTACAAACATTTATCCCAAGGCGGGAATCGAATCCACAACCTTCTGCGTCGCAGGCGGACATTCGCCCGCCGCGCCACATCGTCGTCAAATCAAATGACAGCATTGTTAGGATCGCGGATGATTGGGGTTTTGAAAAAAAATAAATATTGTTTTTTTTTAGGTATTTTAAAACATTATTATTAATAATGTTGATATTTAATGCAAAAAACTTAACAAAAAAAATTTAATTAATAATAAACAATTAAAAATTGATAAAATTTAGAAAAAAAACCACGTGACTAGAAACGCGCCATGATTGATCACCATAGTTGTGACGTCATAATTTTATACCTGCAGTACAGCGTTCGCGGCTATTGAATGAGTGAAAACTAAAATAATGACGTCACACGCGCTCGGGTTTGTTCGGCGTGTTTTCGGTACTGGATTCAAAAATTAACTTTTATTTTGAAATAACTTTTGAATTATTGCGAAAAGAAAAATTAAAAAAATAGTTTTGTTATAAAACTTATATGTGATCTTTTCATTTACCGCAAAAAAAAAATTCAAAACCCCAATTGATGGATGAAAAGGGCTCAAAATTATTTTTCCTGAAAACGTGTGGGAAAAACCTATGTCCAGTAGTAAACTTCTACCTGCTTATAATGATGATGATGGCTTCTAATTGTACTGTGCATCATGTATTATTAGAATTTTAATTATAAAAATATTCTAAGACGAGACCCGAGATTCTTCGAGGATGTCTAAAGGTATAGTCAGAGGTATGTCCAGATAGTACTTTTTTTTTGGGTTGGTTTTGGTTGGTTTACTTGTTTTATTTCACCATTTGAGAGCACTGAAAATGTGCACATACATTTTTCGAAGTCAAAAATCTATTAGTGCACGACCGGATTTGAACCTACGACCTTAAGATCAGATGGGGTCACTACCACTAGACCGCCGGTACTCTGACAAAACAGTGATTAAAATTTCACTGTGTAAAAGGTTGTACCTTTATCCAGTTTTGTTATCTTTTCAAATTCACTTGCCATTGTATATTTAACCTAAAAAGTAAATAGCTAATTGATAATTCTGATTCCGACTTCACGTAAACAATGAAAATTTATCATAACTTTAAGAACTTAGTAATAACTTTCTAAGTTAGGAACTATTTAATAAATACTTATTGGCATCGATATTAACTTTACTGCATACTACAGTCAATCATTTTGAATTCCTTAGATCAGTAATTTGAAGAAATAGCCTTTAAACTAAGCAAAACTCGTACTATGGGAATCAGATAGCTAATATAATACTTATATACTTTTATAATATACTAGCGGCCGCCCGCAGCTTCGCCCGCGTGGCAGTTTTTTCCCGTTCCCGTTATTTTTTCGGGATAAAAAGTATCCTATGTCCTTCTCCTGGCTCTAAACTACCTCCCTGCCAATTTTCAGCTAAATCGGTTCAGCCGTTCTTGAGTTATAAGTGAAGTAACTAACACGACTTTCTTTTATATATATATAGATATAAAACAGATGCAGGTAAACAAAAAGAAGTAAAGGCAAGTTTGTTTAAAGTAGTGGCCTAAACTGTTCATGATGTCTGTAGACCACCCAGCCCCTAGGTTTCCGTCTAGGCTTACCGTCTACTATATCGAAAATCGACAACACAAAGTGCCATATCAGAGTGCTTCCGTACTTCGGACAGCTAAAAGCAGTCACCCATACTAAAATTCAAAGGCAAATTCACTAATAAACTAAAATTCAAAGTCAAAAAGCATTTATTCGCCAGGGATCACTTGTCTTGCTGAATATAGGCGAGTGAATATAAGTTCCTCGCGACCAAGCCTAGAAGAACAGACAAGAATCTTGGGGCTCAGTTCCAAGCGTTTTTTTGTATGATCTCTTTGTAATATATTTAGTAAACGATCAGGGAATGTCCAAGCGAGCTACGTCACGAGTTTTGAAAAATATATTATACGCTTACCTAATTTAAAACTTTTTAAAACATAAATTATAAGCTTATTATGTACTAGCTAAATGCGCGCGACTTCGCCCACGTGAGGACATTGTTATACAAACTTCAATCTCTTTTGTACCTGTTTAGGGGTTGTATTTTCAGAGTTCCTTTTTTAGTATACCTCTACGTAGACATTTAATAATTTCGTAGTAATTTTCAGAGTACATTCGTCTTAGTACGTACTTAGACGAATAAACTCTGAAAATTTCAAGTCTCTACGACCAGTGAAATTTTCAAAGTGTTCAGGCTGTGCGTTGTCTTTATGTCAGTCAGTCAGTCAGTTTTGCGGTGATGCCTAAAAGAACAGGCAAGTAACGATCTTTACAAAACAATAAAATAATTAATATTAATATAAATAATTTTCTTTATTTTTAGTAAAAAATACAAAACTTGTTTCTAGTACACTATAGGTAGTTGTGTGATAATTAAGTTATAATGTGTGTTGAGGTAGGTCGACACGACATTGTAGAGTAGTTAAAGGTGATTCACGGGAAACAGTTTAAATAACTTTTATGAATGGTAATTTGAGGAAAATTTTCATCCATATTAAAACGCTTATGAACCCTGCATTTAGAATATAACCCTAATAAACTTAGCGCAATGTTGGAATATTTACACCGTGTTTTTACGTGACAATGTCATATATCGATAAACGTCAGCTGCACGCGTGAAAAAGTGTCCCGTTACTCTCATTGTAACGTTACGATCGGAGCGAGAGCGCTACACGAGCGAGCGAAAGGCACGATCGGCTTGATTTTCTTATTTCTTTCATTTATAGCCTGATAAGTAACAATTGACGTCACATAGTGGTACTTATCAATTTAAATCGCATTGAGCTAAATATTATTGCTACAAACAAGTGATATCAATCGTTTAAAAAATACTGTGGATAGCCAACTGTATTTTAAAAGTTGTGCTAGACACTGATGCACTCTGAATTTACAATAGCTTTAATTGAGGGTTTCTCTGCTATTTAATCTATCTACGATTACAAACTTTTAAAAACGACGTCAAAATTGTGTTATCGTGTTTGACAGATAGCATTGTTTTAGATTTGTTTGTACTAGAATACAATAATTTCGTAACATAAATTTTGAGTAATGGGATCTGAATTCATACGAAGATGCTCTCGTATTCGATTCGGGTCTGTTCGGGCTTGTTCGGACTGAGCTATTTGGTGGCTCCATGGTGGCTCACGTTACGAACAATGGCATGACAAACGAGCTCACGGTTACTCCTCTGAACAGTAGTTCTTTTTTCTGACTATTGTTCTATTCTTGTTTTCTTCCTAATCTTTGATCTCTATTTTCACAGAGCAAAGATTTAGTAGAGGCAAGCCTTCTAACGTTGTAGACAGAATCAACGGATGGCGTAGCCAACGCGGAGGTATGGAGCATGCGCTTTTTGCACACTAGATGGCAGCACTACTCGAGTTGTTTTTTTTTAACACGAAGATAGACAATTATTCTTTATGAACAATTGTGATAATAGATTCTTTTAGTTTTTAGTTAGATATTATTTAAATACGCACCTCAGTTTTTTGTAGAATAGTTGTTTGACTCAAAAAATACATTATAGATGACTGCACAATTATTGAAGAAGCGCACTGTTTAAATATAATTTGATTTTGATCGTTTTATATTTTTAAGTAACATAACAAATAAAAGATATAAGTATTTGTGTTATAAAATTAGATCATGGTCCACTGTTTTTATTAAAATTTTTTTAGCAAACTCTTTAATATTACTAATATCATAGATAGCCTGCTAAAACAATTTTTTTAAAATAAACTTCAATTTGAAAAATGTTATATTATGCTATAAGGTATGGGGTTTTTGTTTTATATTACTTGTTGTTGGATCAAACAGATGGCCCACCTGATGTTAAGTGTCCGTTTTACATAGTGTATAATTACTGTAGTAAGTTATTAGTTGGGGTTATTAAATTCAACAAACAAATGTAAGTATTATTTTGTTCAGACATCGTCTTTAGTTAAATAATCAATGGTAGCCGGTGCCTCTGTTATTTCTCTACTCTGTAATAATTCCAGTGACCACACATAAGTTTTGTTTAACGATGTGTTTGTACAACAATTTTGTGAAACATGCAACGGTTTCTATGCCCGTTTCCCGCAGCTCTTTCATTAACCTTTTTCACAGAATCGAGTTATAGAGTCATAGCAAGTAACTATATCCCTATAAATTAATTATATAAAATATTAGTATATTTTTTATTTTAATATGAGAATATTTCAGACATTATCTAAGCAAAACTAGTATTATCTGCGGACCTCTTTGGTTTTTTAGCCGCCAAGATTTTTGCTGGTTGGTGTCAAGGTTGGCATTAAACTATGCATTAAACCTTTTTTTTATAAAACTTTGTTGCAATACAGACAATTAAGAAAAAAAAATATAGTTTATAGTAAACGTAAAGGTCAGATTCGTTTTACAGCCAATTAGAATAAAAGTGTGCTGTGGATTTCTGATTTTAATGAAATTATTTCCCGAGGATTTTAATAAAAATTACATCTTTTTTATTCAATACCAATAACAGCCCACAAACAGTAATTTTACAGAAATCGATTGAACTATTTTAAAAACACTTGACATTGGCTAAATTATCTGTCAGATGCCGGGCAGGTGCCATATAGAAAAAAGAAGAAGAACGGAAATATCTTCTTCTCCGTTCCGTGTTCTGTTCTCCGATCCGTAGCGTGTGTAAACTCCATTAGAAAACCGCGACATGAGTGTGTATGAACTATTATTTCTTAGAACGGTAGGTAATCGGTTTGATGAAGTGTTGTGTCAAGGGTAATTCTCAAAATGCATAGTTTTATGAAACAAACAGCAGAATGCACCTTATTATGCTAATGCTTCGGCGAAGCGAATAACTGTGATTTGAAATGTTTTTGAATATGATTGGCTGGTGGGTTATAAGTTAGTTTTATAGTTTTTTATAGTTGTGAGTTAAAACAACGCAGAAAGCTATGAATAATAAACTCAGGAGTTGCGGTTTAGGTTATTTTTTCATCTAGAAAATATATTTGAATACCTTTACCTGTTAATTCAAAATATACAGTATTCTAAAACGGCGAAGGAAGATGAATGAATGAATGAATGAAAAATACTTTATTGTACACACACCAGACACTAGTAATATAAAACAAAATAAAAGAACAGTTATAAAATGGAAGGCACAATGGGCGGCCTTATCGCTTAGTAGCGATCTCTTCCAGGCAACCTTAGGATGGAGAGGATTAAGACAAAAATTGGAAAATGGAATTGGAATTGGAAGATGTTCCGAGGAAACCAATTAGTAGTATTCTAGCAGCGGCAATGGGCTTGCAACCTGTAACATATGAAATGCCTAGTTCTGCGTACTATTAAGCCGTGTAATATTAAGGCATAGCTCTGACTACCCCTATTAGACATCCTTGAGTCAGTACTACTAGGTATTAGGAGAACTGAGGGGATATCTACTGTGCCTGGAATTAAAAGTGGTGAAGTTAAGTCTTTCCTTGCTTCTTTATATACTTTCTAATACATTGTGACGCACAGACACAACAAATATTATATTTACCATACAAATGTTTATTCTCGGTGGAGATCGAACCCACAACCTACACCGCAGAATTCAGATCTGCTACCAAATGAGCTATGACAGTCATACATTATCCTTGCCTAATGGAAACACATCAGTACAGTAGCCAATAACTTAGTCAATATATGTATTCGTTATTAAGCCGATGTACCTACCTCTGTTTCGGTGTAAATAATCAAAAGGTGTAATTTTTTATTCGTGGCCTTTGTTATCTATGTGATTCGTCGTATGTGAGTCCTCTACGGTATATTAGTCACGCCAAGGATACATAAAGCTAATAGTTCTAGTAAATATTCTGCCTTGGAACTAGTGTTTCATTCATAGAAATATCTACGTTTTAAATTTATTTTTTGTTCAACTTGCAGACACCTGATGTTAAGTAGTAATCATCATCTTAAAGCATTGCCTCGCAGAGCACATTCCTAATGAACACGGATGGATTGCTCTGCGTCTATTGACCTAGGCATATTAGTGTTAAGCCTCATGTGCCTGTATTTTGATCGGTTACCTACCCTTCAAACAGGAACACAGCAAGTTGCTTGGTGGCGGAAATAGGCATGGTGGTAGCACTTTCCCGGGTCAGCCCGTTACTAAGAGCGCTACTAGGTACTAACTTGGATGTTTCGAAGTTGGATTCGATAAATCAATAAATAGGCAACTGGCACTTTATAGGATCTGTATTTGTAAAAACCATAAAAGTTCAACTCTCCTGAGTAAAACCCATCGACTAGCAAAGCCTAATTGTTTTATGACGTTATAAATAAAAAATTAAGCAAGGGTAAATGTTGTCCCTGAAGCCGTATAAATCGTTTAAAATATGATGTGAAAGAGTTTATTTTATTTTCAGGGTCCTGTCTCAGCTACGGGCATTCGTGTTGGGGAGGTAAGTACATTTTAGCATTTTTGATTATAAGACTGGTGACAACAACTCTTTTGCCTTTTGTGTGTCTCTTTCTAGCACAGAAAACGTCTTTTTCTATCACCAAGAAAATGTTATAAATAAATAAATAATAATAAAGATGTCTAAGATTAAGTACATGTTTTAACGGAGTATTTATTTACTTATACGTGTTTATTAAAACACAGTTAAAACCAATTACATAAGTAAAAGATAATTTTTTTAAAATAAAATGAAATAAAAGTTAACTATATCAACAATCTATACCACTAATAAGAGTCTTTGCCCTGACTGACTGAGTGACAGACATATAGACAACCTAAAACCTCAACCACTGGCCGTAGAGACTTGAAATTTTTAGGGTACATTTGCCTTGACGCGTAAAAGTATAATAAGAAAGGAATTCTTGAAATTCGACCCCTAAAGGGGTGCAGCGGGAGTTGAAGTTTGTATGAAAACAGCTGCACGAGGACGAAGTCACACGAGTTTCGCTAGTAGTAAATAATTATACAATTTAAATATCACAATCATTCATTTCGCTCACAAAAATTCAGACATTCAGTTAAAAGTTTTCGCCTTTTCCACCCATGTATATCCTATGGTATACATACTACACTACTATTATAATTTACTACAATATCTACTAGTTAATAGCAAGCGTCATATCTTGTGGGAAAAAACATATAATATTGATCCCTGATTCATATGGGTGACATAAATTCTCAGTTTGCAGTAGGTATTATTACTCTTTAGTAGCCTCTACTATCATTATTATTGGTTTTGTTTAATCCAGTGGATTATAGCCAGTTTTATCAGGATTTTTTTTTTATCATAGCTTAGGTTTTGTTTTTGTGCGTGTTTTACACAGTGAGTGTAAAACCAATGTGAATCGTTTCACTTAATTCTTAATCTTTAATAATTAATAATCTTTAATTCGTAATTGTTTGATCATTGAAATACGCGTCAAGTATTCACTCGACTTTGGTAACGCTGTTTGTCGATTGACGGACGGGTAGAATTGGTAGAATATAAAGAAATACAGAAAAGAAAAGGAACGCAAGGCTGATTTTTTCAATCTTAGATTTGATCTAAGGTTAGCAAACTCACCAGTCACTACCAAATTAGTATTCCGTTGGGAATCAGAGTCACGTATTTGATTTCTGAAAAGCTGTAAAAATGATTTCCGCCTTAAATTATTTTTGTGGCTCGTCATGACTTACGTAACTACATCGATTTTACGAAAATAAGTAGATACGTAACCAAAATACCCGTGAACATTTCTCAAAACTGGAGCTTTGAGCCCCAAACTAATAATTGTGCTATAGAAACTATTAACTACATACCCCCTTAAATATTTATTTTATTCTGTGTTTTAGTATTTGTTGTTATAGCGGCAACAGAAATACATCATCTGTGAAAATTTCATCTCTAACTATCAGGGTTTATGAGTGGTGACAGACGGACGGACAGACAGACAACGGAGTCTTAGTAATGGGGTCCCGTTTTATCTTTTGGGTCGGAACTAAAAATAGAATTTCTTACCTACCTTTTATAATTTTCATTAGGCGTATGATGACACGTTAATCTAACCACAAACAATACTGTTTAACATACGCAAATTATATTTAATCACCTGGTAGTGTAGGCTAAAATGTTGACAGGGCGTGCACAAAGAACCAAAATAATCCATCCTAAGGTTGCCTGGAAGAGATCGCTACTAAGCGATAAGGCCGCCCATTGTACCTTCCATTTTATAACTGTTCTTTTATTTTGTTTTATATTACTAGTGTCTGGTGTGTGTACAATAAAGTATTTTTCATTTCATTTCATTTCATTCATAATAGCAGTCATTTGTTTTGAAAAATATAATGGCGTTTATCTTCAAAACCAGGATGCCACATATCACACTTTCATTTCAACTGCTTAGACTTGTGCTAAGATGAAAAGTAATTTATGCTTCTATACTTAATAATTATAAAGAGATAAAGTTTGTGAGGTTGTAGGGGGTAATTTCTGGATCTACTGAACGGATTGTGAAAATTCTTTTACCAATATTAAGCCACGTTGTTTGTTAGTGTCATAAAACCCGAAAAATTAAAAGTAAAAATGTTTACCGCCCAAAGAAGTGGGCATGGGTCAGCAAGTGTTGAATAAAATACCACACTAATTATAAACATATCAGAACTTTAAAAACTACTACTTACTAGAAAAACAATTAACGTAAAAAACCTATTTTACTTCTTAAGATTACAGAAAAATAATCCAAGTAACAAATCTATTTTTAAAGTAGTCAATTTATAAAACTCTAGCTAAAGCTAAAATCATACATGACTTCATTATTCTTAATTTCTTTTTTAGTAATCAATTCCTGATACTGACTGTATCTCTTTAGCACAGCGCCCAAACCCGTAATAAACATTTAAAAATTGTGCTATCATTTACGCAGGAATCAAACCCGTGTTTTTTTTATTAATCGATTTATGTCGCTTCTATTGTACGTCACGATTCGAAACCATACCTCCGTGTTGGAGGGATGAATGTAAATTACAGATTTTTGGGTGTAATAAAATTAGAATTACGGTTTTAGCCATTTATAATGGATGTTTTGGCAAATATCACGTACTGTAGATCAATAGACGGTAAAGAGTGCTTCTAATGACACAATATTTTTCTGGTATTTTTATTGACCTGCGATTCTAATAATATATCTTTAACTATAAATAACTAAATAAATAAATAATGCTGGACAATCCACACAGCATCATCTAGCCCCAAGCTAAGCAGAGCTTGTGTTATGGGTACTAGATGACTGATATACTTAATACAATACATTACATAAATATATATTTTTATACATAGAAAATACCTAGAACACCCGGAATAAATATTTGCAGATCGTACAAACATTTATCCAAAGGCGGGAATCGAACTCGCAACCTTCTGCGTCACAGGCGGACATTCGCCCGCCGCGCCACATCGGTCGTCATCAGTTATCGGTATAATAATCTTGTCCTGGCTGATTGTCTCTTATATAGAGCGAACAACCTAAACCTTTAGCTGTAGGGACTTGAAATTTGCAGGGAATGTTTCTTTAAGTGAATAGAATAGAATATACGTTTATTTGACACACACACATAAGGAAAATTACATCTAAAAGAGGTAGATAGGTGTGAAGTGCTATTCTATGTTTTTTGTTTGTCCGAACTGTTATACTCTATTTTATCTACCGCATGCAATTACATATGAGTATAATGCTACGTGACTTTGCGTGAAGTTAGAAACACGGATATTGCCAGTTAGTTGTTGTTTGTAACATCAAACACAGCTTACATACATTGTGAAAACTGAACTTTGAACTTCAGTTCGAATTTTAGTAAATAGCATCTCCGTAATCAAAAACTTGCTACCGTAATGTTATGAAGAAGCACAACTTGGTAGCAATCTGAGAATTATTAATATCTTAGTAATTATTTAATTATTAATTAAATTGTAAATGTAATTATTAATTTTGACGACCGATGTGGCGCGGCGGGCGAATGTCCGCCTGCGACGCAGGAGGTTGCGGGTTTGATTCCCGCCTTGGGATAAATGTTTGTACGATCTGCAATTATTTATTCCGGGTGTTCTGGGTATTTTCTATGTATAATAAAAAATATCTATGTATGTATGTATTGTATTAAGTATATCAGTCATCTAGTACCTACCCATTACACAAGCTCTGCTTAGCTTGGGGCTAGATGATGCTGTGTGGATTGTCCAACATTATTATTATTATTATTAGTATTAGTACACCCCTAGGCACAAACGCAAACTTGTCTTGAAAGTTTTAAGTGTCTGCGACCAGCCATTTAGGCTGTGCGTTGCCTATATGTCAGTTATAAACCCACAAGCGAAACGAAACTTCGTCCGCATGAAGTTATTTTCATACAAACTTCAACGCCCACTGAACCTGTTTAGAAGTTGAATTTTAAGAACTCCTTTCCTGGTACAGTATACATACGCTCGATAGCTTGTTTGCCTAATTATCTGTATCGTGAGTTTAGTTCGAACAGGCCCGAACAAACACAAATGACGGATACGAGGGCATATTCTTCTTTTCTTTTTCTTCCTCTTTTTTTGTATGGCTTCTGTGGATCTAACTTCCAATGGCATCTCTCGACAATCGATCTTTTGACAGACAATTTCGCCAGTATTAAGTAATCTGAGTATATACTTTTTATCAAGCCGAATCAGCAAAAAAAAGTAAAGTTGGCTATCATTGGTTTTAAAGAAAAAGATGGCGTTTTTCTTCAAATCCAAAAGAAACATTTTCTTTCAAATCACGAAGCCACACATAACACTTTTCTTTCATTTGATTTCACTTGAGCTAAGACGTCAAGTAGTGTTGGATAAAATACCACTGACCACTGACCACTGACTACTGTTGCAACACCCTTACAGGGTATTGCAACAGAGTATATTGTGTATTGGCACCAAAACATGTATCTAGTTCTAAGATCTGACACTATTAAACCTACTTACATAATAGGGCATACATACATAGTAATATCGACGACCGATGTGGCGCGGTGGGCGATTGTCCGCCTGCGACGCAGGAGGTTGCGGGTTCGATTCCCGCCTTGGGATAAATGTTTGTACGATCTGCAAATATTTATTCCGGGTGTTCTGGGTATTTTCTATGTATAATAAAAATAAAAAATATCTATGTATGTAATATAGTATTGTATTAAGTATATCAGTCATCTAGTACCCATAACACAAGCTCTGCTTAGCTTGGGACTAGATGATGCTGTGTGGATTGTCCAGCATTATTTATTTATTATTATAGTAATAGTATAGCTCTTAGTGAAGGGCTCGTCTGGATAAGTACTACCACCATGCATATTTCTGCGGCCAAGCAGATTGCTGTGTTGCGGTTTGAATGGTGTGGGTGTCGGTGTAATTACAAGCATACGAGGCTTAACACCTGTATGCCTCGGTTTGATGGACGTGGAGTAGCGCATCATAAGGCACGATAACGGGCGTACCCTGCGAGACAATGCTCAGTTATTAGTTGTGGTAACCACTTAACATCGGGTGGGCCATCTGCTCGTTCCATCAGTAAGTCACATAAAACGGCTATAAGCATACTGAATTTATCTATTTTCTAATTTCAGCGCACGGAAAGCGATCTGGGAAACCTCCGGCAGCGGTTCCAGACTGGTTCCTCAACAGACTTTTCCGTCGTATGGCAGTTAATGCTGATATGGTAACTTTATTGCATCTTATATTAATTTTAATTTTAGACTACTTTGATACAATTTCCTAATGGAACAAACAAATGACTCACCTGACTTTAAGTGGTAACCATCGTTTAAAACATAGCATTGCCTCGTAGGTCACATTCGTTAAGAACGTGCCCTACGATGCACTGCTCAGCGTCCATCATCTTGAGGTATATAGGTGCTAAGCCTCTGTGCCTGTAATTTATATACACGAATTATATAATTTCTAGAAACCCACCGATTCCAAATAAGAAACAAAAAAATAACTACTAAATCTGTTAGATAATATTATTTACAAAAACATTTGATCTATAGGCAGACCTATAGTTATACACCTTTTACCAAATAACATTTTAAAATTAAAAGGTGACCAATTCATAACTAATATAACAAATCAGACATATATAATTGTGCTGCCATCTACATTTTAACCCCGAAACTTTCAGAACAACGGAATCCAAGAACCTTCGCGGAACGACCTCGGCGCCATCTTTCAGGGACTTTCAGGCGATGGCGCGCCATCTACCGACAAACTTGTGTAAGTTTATGTACTTTGATATAACTAACCTTTACCTTGCATCATGTTTCCCAACTATACATATCACGTAACTAGTTCCTAGTGGTATGATAGATGACCCTACTAGCTTAAAACTTTCTTTCATCAATTATTGAATAACATTCTTACCATATTATTTATCGTTGAATTTGTTTTTTTCAGAGACAATGATGATGGTCCTATAGAGCTGCCGCTCAGCAGAAGCCTTGAAGGCAAGCCAATGCTGGACGAAGACTTGCTTTCCAAAATCAAGATTTGGCAAATAATGGTATGATGGCTGATTCTCTACAAGAAACGTTTTCGTTCAAATCGTAATTTCACCACTCTCATAAAAATAAGGTCCTAGTAGCTCAAATTGTAAGTAGTTTGACGACCGATGTGGCGCGGCGGGCAAATGTCCGCCTGCGACGCAGGAGGTTGCGGGTTCGATTTCCGCCTTGGGATAAATCTTTGTACGATCTGCAAATATTTGTTCCTGGTGTTCTGGGTATTTTCTATGTATAATAAAAAATATCTGTGTATGTAACATAGAATTGTATTAACACAAGCTCTGCTTAGCTTGGGGCTAGATAAAGCTGTGTGAATTGTCTAGCATTATTTACTTTTATCTATTTATTTCGTTGAAACTTACAATTTGAGCCACTAGGACCATATTTTTTGTGTATATACTTACTATTATGACAACTGTCATAGCTTAGTTGGTAATCACTCTGCCTTCTGCGCTGTAGATTGTGTGTTCAATCCCCAATGAAAACAAACATTTGTGTGATGAACATAGATGTTTGTCTTGTGTCTGGATGTTATATTGTATTCTAAGTATGTATTTACCTGGTTCCAATAGGTAAGTTTTGCTTAGTTTAGGGCTAGATGGAGTCTACAAATATTTTTTTGATTATTTATTATCATGTACGCTATCTACTACAGTCGATGATGATTATTTTAGATGTTTCACTAACAGCAACATAAAAATTATTGCGAATTTAAATTATTTTTCTATTTCAGAAAGAGTCATCCGACGAAAAGTGAAGGGCAACTAATATTGACTGATGTTACAAACTTCATCGTTTATTTCTTAAATCATTATTTACTTGTAAAGGTCTATGTTATTAAATACTCTGGTTTAAATCGTATTTACATAGATATCTGTCAATTGTAAGGCTGGGTTGCAATTGGCAATTTAGTCTGTAAAATATAGGTGTTAAGGTGTAATTGTGCCATTTATAAAATTATTAAGGAGTTTAACTTGTTTTATTTTTATATTGGCAACCCTCAAAAATATAAATCTATTAGAATTTCGACTATAATAGTGATGCAGCCGTATAACTTGCTACGTAGCTGCTACGTACTGCTACGCCGTAGACAGTCGTAGCCGTAGCACTATACTGCTTAGCCGATAATCAAATCTAGCTATTATCTATACTAATATTATAAAGAGGAAAGACTTGATTGTTTGTTTGCATTGAATAGGCTCCAGCATTCAGCATTCAGGATCCAGCATTCAGCATCCAGCATTCAGCATTTACCGTTCACCTTTCACCGTGGGTTTCACTGAACAGCGTAGAAAGCAGAGCAGTGTTAGTGACCGACTGAGCTATGAGACCTTTCTGTTTTTGAATTTCCATTGCAGATTGTACCAGAGATATATGTATTATCTCAAGAGATGAGTAGGTAAGATGTAATACTTACATGTAGTTGTGAAACGGGGCGTATAAAGACAGTTGTAGACTAAAAGCATTGTGCTCTGTTATCCCTCCCAGCGGTTGAAGGTACTGTTAATTGCAACTGCTTGGAAATGGTGCAATATAGAAACTGAAATCAAAGCTATAGTTTATTAAAAAGATTTTTATATTATCCCAAAAATTATTTCCTCGAGTGGGATGATAATTGACGACCAATGTGGCGTAACGGGTGAATCCGCCTCCTGCGACCTGCCGCTCCTGCGCCTGCTCCTGCGTCCGCCTGCGACGCAGGAGGTTGCGGGTTCGATTGCCGTCTTGGGATAAATAAATAATAAATAAATAATAGCACAGCTTTATCTAGCTAGATGACTGATATACTTAATACAATACATTACATTCATAAATATTTTTTATTATACATAGTAATATAACGGCTGATAGAGGGGAGTGGAAGAAAAGAATACGCTGTGCCGACCCCTAAAGTGGGATAAGAATAGGGAGATGATGAATTTACTATAAAGAATGAAATCAGAGAGTTTATAACTTGCACCACAATTCACATAAGCACCGACACGCGCCGACCTATTTTGTGTCAAGTTTGCAAACCACTCTCAAGAATAATAACTTATGTACCTGCTGCATTGTTATCTCTATTGTTTAACTTACAACACGAAATTAAAAAGTTCCATTTGAAAGATGTCGATCTACGTAAGAAGCCATCTAAACAGCCTCGCTTTTTTAAACGTTTAAATATTCATATTTTGATTTTGTAGTACGGAAATCACAAATATTTTATATAGTAGGTACACCTCTACGCACCAATACGAACATACCCGGAAAATCGCAAGTGTCTACGACCAGTGGTTTAGGCTGTGCGTTGTCTATAAGTCACTCAGTCAGTCAGTCAGTCAGTCAGGACCAAACAAGACAAAGACTTTTATAATTGGTATAGATTAGACCCAAAGTTAATTTAAAATTGTAAACTGGCCTTTGCATCTTTTGTAGATAGATGATTTATACAGTGTCAAGGGATACTTTTACACACATACCTCTATTTACGGGACCTGGAAAGTAGGTATAGGCCCTTATACCATCTTCACAGCTTAGTTGGCCTTATCCACAAGAAAGGCATGGTCCACACGTGCAGAGCTGACTAAGCCACAGGTTTCACAATGTTTTTCTTCAGGGTTCGAGAGGACTGACATTGCGCACATAAATATTCTGAACAGAAAAATCCATTGATGTACCACTGGATTTGAACCAACCGCCTTGATAAGAAAGTGTTCGCCAAATAAAATGGTTATTATTATTAAAAATAAGCGTTTTAGTTCACTTTAATAAGTGTTACCTTGGATTTACAAGTTTCATTTAGCACCTTGTTATTACACTTAGAAATACGTTTCTCTGACGCAGTTTTGGTCACGTATTTCTTTATAATGAAAACTCTAGTTTCTTTTACCCCTCGCTTCAACCAAGCTATTCGTTTTGTAATTAAACTTGAGCAAAATAACAAAGCACGACCCATTCCGGGAAACAGTGGCTTTTCAGATGTGAAAAGTTATAATCAGACGCAGAAATAGAATATGGTTTCGCACTTATTTAGATTTAGCGAATTCAGAATTATATTTAAAAATATTTAGCTAAAGAGACTCCCTTGAAGAGTTTGTAGATTATAAAAAAAATAAACGTAGAAGCCAACACTTATCTCCAAACATGATCGATGCTAGGCTGAAACTTGGCGCTTAGATTCGCCACCAATCAAGACGTTTCAAGATGACCCCTGGATATTACTAAATAAAATGCTCTTTGACTTTGATATACCCCCCTTGAATCTCGCAGTACAAAGTTGTACCGGCTCAAGATTATTTGAGGATGTCTACTGTGCAATAGAAAGAGTCTCAATATTACATTTTGGCACATACCCACATTTGCTGCAGTTGGTAATCCATACTGACAGGTTGCAGGCCCATTGCCGCTGCTAGAATACTAGTTTCCTTACGAAGTTTTTTCAAATCGGAACACCTTTGCGCGCATCTTCATTATCATTAACAACAGCCTGTAGAAGTCCACAGCTGGACATAGGAATCGAACCCGCAACCTCCTTCTTCGCAGGCGGACATTCGCCCCCCGCGGCACATCGATCGTCCTAGATAGTCAAATATAGCTTCATACGAGCTACAGACGAAGACATACTCATAGCTGGTTCATTTCCGCCTGTTTATGACGATCGTTACATATTCGCAGCTCAATAAGGAAATGGCCATTTTAACGAGCTCTGTGTATGATAGCTCTCAGCTTTTAGATTGTCGAATTGATGGCTTTTTCTAGCTCCTAGTTTAGCACACAGTAACACTACATCAAACAAATGAGTTTGTTTCTTTAATGAATAAAAAAGATAGATGAAAAAAGGGTGCATGCAACGGAGATGCGAATGTTGAGATGGATGTGTGGAGTGACGAGAATGGATGAGATAAGAAATGAGTACATTAGAAGAAGTTTGGAAGTGGCGCCAGTAGTGACTGAAAAGATGAGGAGAAAGAAAAATTGGGATCCTTACCCGTGCGAAGGCGGGACGGGCCGCTAGTAAAATATAAAACCCTGTTAATAAGTGTGTAATCTGACTGAAAGTAATAACTATCAGCCTGCTCGTATATTTTTAAATTGGTCATAACTTTTCCCATACAATTTGATAAATGGGTACTCAACTTTACCTTCTCACCCTATTATAACCATTACAAGCACAGACTAGTTTTTGGACACCTAACCCAATAGAAATACAAACGTCAATGGCTTTGGTGATAACAATAATAATTATTGGTATTACTTATTATGTAACTTTTAAAAGTAAAAGGATAAATATCAAAAATCATTTATAAATAAAATAAATAGCACCACGACTTAATTCCCAAGTACGGTAGATATCCCCTCTGATCTTTTAGTACCAAGTATGTCTTTTTCAAGGATGTCTAAGGGGGGTAGTCAGAGGTACGTCCAGATAGTACATTTTCAATCTCATATATCTTATCAATTAGTGACATGGCTAATGTTAAAACAAATAACCTAAATTTTATAATTCATTGCTTACATTAAGTATGGATATATTTATATCTAAATAACTGATGGTATTAGAACGAAGCAGATATCAATTTTTTTGAGCAGTTATCAGTATCTATTTCATTTCGATCTTCCGGTTTCTTTTTTATTTACGATTTGCCTAGGTGTGGAAAAGCCATTAGCGTTCATTCAGTAGACTAACGTGAGGCCACTTAGACTTGGGCATATTGGTATGCAATGAAAAATTCAATTTGTACAAGCATCTGCAACACAGAAGATATAAACTAGAAGGGATTTATTTTATTTTAAAGGTATTATTTAGAAACTAGCACATTTTAAAGCCATCGTAGTTGCTTAGCACAGTAGAAGCAGAAACATATCGATTAATAGCAAGTGACTGATAATCAGGCAATTATAACGACTGCACTTACCTACTTAATCATTTATGTATATATTTTAAACACGAAATTTAAGTAAAAAATACTAAAATTCAATAAAATAAGACTGAAGGTTTACTGACTTTTTTATGCTAAAAGGAACTACAGTAAAAAAAAGTTAATTACCCCGCGTTGGGCGCCAAAAGTAAGTCTTCCGACTTAAATTCTTGTCTATAAATCCAGATTGTGAGGCAGGATTTCCTTTATTATGGTTAACCTTATCCCCTAAAAGTTTATAGTAGCAACGTTTACTGCACGTTAAGATTACCAGAACAGTTTGTACTATTTTAGTACACGAGGAAAATCTCCGGTCTTGTTCCCCTAAAACGGAAACCTTGTTATTGTTTAAGATAAGTACAAGTTTGTAATAGCTCAGGGGTCAAATGTTATTCGTATTTAATTTTAGTTACACTACGCGACATTCTTGACAATTATAACTCAGCTGTAAAAAGATTACCGCAGTGTATCTTAAATGTTTATGCCTAGAACGTACTTAACCAATCTTGTAGTTTATTTCAACTCAACTCATAATTTAACTAACGTTTGAATTAAAGAGCCCAATTATCCTAACGAAATATCGTTAAATTCAAGTGTTAATCGTGTCAATCTCCAAATGGTATTCTTTGAAACTGACATTTCAGACAGGCACAATTTTAACAATCAAATTTAAGTTTCAATCTCGTCTCAACTCCAAAAAAAAATACGAGGGATGTGCCTTGGAGGAAAATACTGATTTCTGAAGCGTGTTTTTTTGGGTAATTGAATTTCTATACCCCAGAAATTCTTTTAAATCCTCAAGAATCTTGTGTATGTAGGTACTTGGTATTAAGAGAACTCAAGAGATATCTATATGTAGGCTTGAGGATTAGTCTTGATGCAATTTTTTTTACTATGTCGTTTGCCTACTTTGTACTATTTGACGACCGATGTGGCGCGGCGGGCGAATGTCCGCCTGCGACGCAGAAGGTTGCGGGTTCGATTCCCGCCTTGGGATAAATGTTTGTACGATCTGCAAATATTTATTCCGGGTGCTCTGGGTATTTTCTATGTATAATAAAAAATATCTATGTATGTAATGTATTGTATTAAGTATATCAGTCATCTAGCACCCATAACACAAGCTCTGCTTAACTTGGGGCTAGATGGTGCTGTGTCCAGCATAATTATTATTATTATATTTTGCAAGTCTACAATTTAAATCGTATAGACTCCATCACTGTGTGCTAAAAAGTGTCTCTAAAGAACTATAAACTCTGCTTATAACCATCCAGTTCCATTTCCTAGCTAGATCGATGTGAGATTCAAATCAACTTAACGAGTGCCGGCACCCACATCGCAAAATTCAAAGATTTGTCTGTTTGTACTTCCATAAATGTAACCTCTATGAAACGCACGGAGATGGCATACAGGCTGGAGATTAGTATGTTTTGGACGTGCCTCTGACTACTCACCTTTGATATCTCCATAGGATTTTGATAATGACGCTACGTATATACCAAGAGATCTGAGAAAATGTCTACCTAATAATAAATAATATTTGTGGACATTTTTACACAACATCATTGAACCCCAAGCTAAGCATAGCTTGTACCAAATAAACCAGATGACTAGGTAATTGAATAAATAATATACTTTTTTTAAATACATCCTTAGAATATACATATGCAGTAAAAAATGCAATGTAATACATATTAAGACTTCATAGTTAGCTTTCTCAGTCATTCACAAGTTAAAAATAATAATATAATAAAAGATAAAATAATAATGTTAAAGGGAAATGAAGCCGCAGGCTAATGCTGGATCTACAGTATACATGACAAGCGTGCATCGTTCTACGACGCAGCATCTGTAACTGATTTAGGAGCCCTCTAGCGATAGGCTTTCAAATTGGCTACGTGTTATCAAAATGGTGGAGTCAATTTCATTCGATACCTGTTAAATTAGCATGTTGGTTTGGCAGATATGAGTACTAATGGCTCAAGGCGTTTTTCCATATGATTCCGGTTATAAAATACTCTTTATGAAGGTTATGGTTACCACTTAACATCAGGTGGTTCATCTTCTCGTTCTACCACCAGCAAAAAGCATAAAATATCTAAACTTTAAATAATATTAGAAAAGTCTAAACAAAAATCCACTTTTGTCACTTCGTCTATTTTCAAATTGGGCAAAGGTTTTTTTCACACCGGATGTACATCCGAACCGGTTCTGTACACCTGTACCGGACAAACTCCAACCCTTGCTGCTCCTTTTAGGGATTGAATTTCAAGAATTTCTTCCTTAAATACACCCTTACGCACCAATTCAAAAATATACCCCGAAAATTTTAAGTCCATAACTGGTAAACTCGACGTAACCCCAAAATAGTTACACTGTGTTTTGTCTCCTTCGATCTAAATTAAAACTTCTACCTAAAATAAAATTACAAGGCGATGCTTTGTTATAGGTGATGGCACCACTTAACATCAGGTGGGTCATATGCCAGCAGTGGCATAAAAAAAATATATAAGTATAACCTCTCTAGATCCAGATAAGGCATACCCAGAATTAAGAGGAATCTATCAGTTAAAGTTTTCAGGATGCCGTTGCAACTGTTTCATATTCTGTTGATCAGGGAAGCAATTTTTCTGCGGATACATCTATCTATGCCACGATAGATGTACGGAACCATCAATAGCCTTATGACGTATCACGACACTTGGAGAACATCTAATGTGTTTCTGCCTTTACTTATCAACAGGCACAGAAGCTATGCGTAAGATAGCTAATTACACCATACGGGTGATGAATAGATCAATCACATACTGTTGTCGATGGATTTAGGAACAACTTTCAGAAAATGGTTTGTTATAAGTAATCTGAAATAATAAAGTCGCTTATAGAAAATAAAGTTTACCATTATTTAAATTCATTATAGAAATATAAAATTAAATACTCTTCATTTTCCGTTGAAATTATTTAGCACGACAATTGATCAAGGTTTTTATCGAATGTTTAACGAGCGCTGATGTTTTAAATCTATTTTTCACGGATACTAACGACACCCCTACCAGCGTTTGTCGATGTGCCGATGGCATTGCAGTTTTATTTTAGTTTTTTTGTTGCTGGCTATAACTTTCAGGCATTTTAAGCACCAGCATCGTGGTGGCTTAGAATTAGAACCTTCCCATCACCTCCAGTTTGTGTCGTAAAAAGCAACTCAAGGATCTTGAGTATTTATAATAATAATAATAATAATGCTGGACAATCCACACAGCATCATCTAGCCCCAAGCTAAGCAGAGCTTGTGTTATGGGTACTAGGTGACTGATATACTTAATACAATACATTACATGCATACATATTTTTTATTATACATAGAAAACACCCAGAACACCCGGAATAAATATTTGCAGATCGTACAAACATTTATCCCAAGGCGGGAATCGAACCCGTAACCTCTGCGTCGCAGGCGGACATTCACCCGCCGCGCCACATCGGTCGTCAATTTATGATGAACAGTTCACCAATCTGCCAGCTAAGTGTGGTGATGATGAGAAACGCCCCCAAATGTAGTTCTCTGGAGTCAAAACTAGTCTACTGCGGGACATCTGGATTTCAGATCTAAGAGATATATAATAAGCACAATAGATAATAGATAAGCACGGTAGATATCCCTTCCAATCTCTGATAGTTTTGAAATTTTTGAAAAATAGCTAAATATAAATAATCCAGAGTCAAAAAACCCCATAGTAGTAGTAAATTTGCAACCAGTTAAAAAAATTGTAGTAAAAAGCTGTTTCCGAGTGTGAATGGTGAAAAATATTGTACTCGACAATTTTTCCTGTGTTTGGTGCTGCACTAATTTTGTTAACATTTTCAGTTAGTTATGAGAAATAAACATAACGGTTGTTGTATGAGAGTCCCCTTCAAATTTATTCTATTTCAACTCTCTAACTATCACGGTTTATGAGATACATACTGGTGACAGACGGACAGACAGACAGATAGCGGAGTCTTAGTAATAGGGTCCCTTTTTACCCTTTGCATACAGGACCCTAAAAATTAGCATAATGATAAGTATTTTGTCAAAAAAAGTTGTATTCATCAGAAGACTTACCACACTCTTTACACCACTCCATGTAATATCTTTTTTATAAAATATTATGTTGTAATCCATTTAATCATTTGCCGTCGCACAATAGAAAGTCCACTCACACGTTCTATTACCTGTGTTTAGAAAGCATTATTATTGTGGAGAACTCTGAATAGAAGCGAAGTCCATCGTGAGAGTACATTAGTCCGTTTGACACAAATGAATAGTGTGTTGGTGTGGGAGAGAAAAATGATTTGTGAAATCGCGTGATAAATAAAATAAAATAACGTAAGCTTTTTACCCGATGTATGTAAAAGGAATTTTTATCAAATAGTTTTTTAAGGTTCCGTACCCAAAAGGTAAAACGAAACCCCATTACTAAGACTCCGCTGTCTGTCTGTCCGTCTGTCACCAGGCTGTATCTCATGACAAATGATGTATTTCTGTTGCCGCTATAACAATAAATACTAAAACACAGAAGAAAATAAATATTTAAGGGGACTCCCATACCACAAACGTGATTTTGTTGCCGTTTTTAGTATAGATAATGGTACGGAACCCTTCGTGCGTGAGTCCGACTCGCACTTGGCCGGTTTTATTTTTTGAGATACTGTGTGTGTACATGATTAAATGATTTTTGACTTTAACTTTGACTTTTGACTACCTTGGCGCAAGTGGCAATGGACTATGCATTATAGGTGCAGGTTCTGAACCCAATCTGGGTATGTATTTTTAACCCCCGACGCAAACAGAACAGAAACAAGAACACTTTAGCTCACTTAAAATGACATTGTAAAATTAAAAATTACTAATATTTGGTTATGTGGTGGACTGAAATTAGACTATGATTGTCAAAACAGGGCCTGTTTAAAATGTCAGTTTCGAAGAATACCATTTGGAGAATGACACGATGGGATCTTGAATTTGATGATTTGTTACAAGAACTGGGCCTTAGAAAAAAAACTAAAGACAATTTTTTTACTATAAAGCATACGAGTACATTAAAAAAATTAATTATTGCAAAGAATACAACTAAATAAGCTGATCAGCCTAAACTCGCACGACAAGCCAATTATCAAACAACTCAAACTTGTAGGTAAAAGTAAAATAAGTGTGATAACTTTATTGTAGGTATTTGTAAAGTTGTATGAGAACGGTTCTTTGACAATGGTGTATCAAATCGGGCAGCTGTGACACTACGTCACATTACGTAACAATCAGATATCGCTTTTTTACGGCACAAAGAAAGGTTTACCTACTTTTAGCCTTAGCAATATATATATTTACTAACGGCTCGTCCTGGCTTCGCACGGGTTTTAGTAAGGATCCCTATTTTTTTTTAATATAATATAGCCTATGTCACCTGAGGATAGTGTAGCTTTCCAACGGTGAAAAAAAATTTCAAATCCAGTCTAGGGTCCTGTAGTTTCGGAGCCTATTCAATGCAAACAAACAAACAATCAAATCTTACTTCTTTATAATATTAGTATAGATTTACTTCAATGTGGTATATACTTCTCTATTATGTTATATTAATTATATATAATAATGACTTAATATTTTGTATGGTAGCAACTGATTCTCTTGTATATAATGGGTGTATTTAAATAAATAATTTTGTTATCATACTCAGGGTGCAAAAATATTACTCACGAAAACTTCAAGCAGAAATTTTCGAGACACAACACCAATGCTTCTACTTTTACTTCTTTTACCGGACGCTGATTGTAATGGGGAAGACCGTATTGATACAGTTTTCAACTAGTTTAATAGATTTGTTTTGGCTCAGACTAAAGAAAACTTCTGCCCGAAAAATCATTTAGAAATACAAGCGCACCATGGATATTCGATAACAGCTATAAATAAATAATTGGCGGCATGACCTATCGTGAGCTCTTATAGTACCATTGCAAACTGTCAAAAGCTATGCCAAAATTCCCGTTACCCTCGTGCTTGACAGATAGCTTTGATTTTCATTTTTTTATACTAACTAACGGATTCCAGATTTTTACGAAGATGCCGTCGTATCCATTGTTCGGGTCTGTTTGGGCCTGTTCGGACTGAACTCACGATTCCGATAACTAAGCAAACAAACTATCGAGCTCACGGTCACCCCTCTGAAACTACTCTCACTGCCATTTCATGTATTCATTTATGAGGCAGCAATGTTTTTAAAATATATTCGATAGTCTTTTTTCTAAAAAAACACTGTATCCTCTTAACAGTCCTGAAAGAATCCTGTTAGAATTGATCTTCCCAAAACATCTTGATACCCATCTAAGATCTAGAAGATCTAAGAAGATCCCAAACTAAGTATAGCAGTACTATCTGTACCTACCAACAAGATGACTGATATAATAGTTGTGTTATTTTATGTAAATACAGAAAATAAAACAAAAACAGACTCATGACTTTAAAAAAAAATTTAATACATTATGCCACCCAAACAGATAACAAACATTTTATGTTCATCACACAACTGTTGATACTCTGTGGGGATCGAACCCACAACCTACAGAGGCAAAGCCGACTACCAACTGAGCTGAGAGGTATGTTAAATTCCTTCGGCTTTAAAAAAGTCGTCTATTTTTACACCCTGTATAATACAATTCCAAGATTAAACATAACCCTTCTTCACTGAGATACGTAAATTCAATATTAATCATGATTTTGACAACATCCTCGCGCTATTGTCTATATCATTTTGAGGCAAAGCTAAGTATTATTGTATTGAGTTGTCTAATCCACGCCTTTTGTGTTTGTTCAGCTTCGTCACTGGATTAATGTGCAAAGATACTTAAAACATCAACCCTATATCCATGCATGCTTTCTCCTTTCGCTGTCATCTTACATTGTTACTCTTTTATTGACATTCACGCCACGCCATCAGCCTAAATGAGTCCACTGTTGGACGTATGCCTCTAATAAGGCTTTTCCATAGTCACCACACTTGCGTCACGTCAACAAATAAATTTACTGCTGGACATAAGCCTGCATAAAATTAGTAGGCTTTGCCATAGTCGCCAAGCGTGGCAGGTAAATTGGTGTTTAGCACACAGGATTTCTTCCGGGCCTCCTGGTTTCTATACGGCGCGTTTAGACGGGGCGAAAGAATATGGGGAGTGACCGCGGCGGCCACGCGGTTGAGAATATCAATGCGAAATATCATCTCTTTATTCTAGGCAACAACGTTTAAATTGTTGTCAAGCCGAAGCCGCGAGGTTTCCGCGTGGCAGCCGCCGGCCGCACTGTTGCTTACTTTGATTTGTTGATACTTGGTGGATAAGTAGATGATGGTGATGGTGGATAAGTGGCATTGATTTTCGCAACCGCGCGGCGGCTGCGCGGTAACCGCGTGAAATCTTTCGCATCGTCTAAACCGCAGGTCTACCCGTAGAAACGATGAACGAAGTTTCGTATTATCGTTTTGTAATGCATCGCGGGGTAGCTCGGTAGTCGTTCCATAGTCAAGTTGTCGCTGCCTGACATGCCGCCTAGTGTAACTCATAACGACAATACCAAACTTCGTTTATTGCTTCTAAGAGTAGATCTGCAGTCTTTTAGGCTTCTATTCTAAGCCGACCAACACGGCTACTTCATGAATCGAATTCAAAAACCGTTCATACTGCTGGGTTTGCCTTATACACTTATTACAATAGCCTTTAAAAAGGAGCTGTGTACCTACTTTGGGACCTTTGTCTTACCTTTTGTCGTGAGATTATCGAATTAAAACTCTTTACGTAATTGGTAACTCGCCCGCGCATAATGTCCTAAATATTAAAATCTCATTAAAAGTTAACGATGCCGGGGTCGTTAAACAAACTACGAGTATGATTGCGCTCATGTTTGCGCTGTTCACCAACATACAAACGGTGATAACATAAACTAGCATTGACTCGCGACTTTGTCTGAAAAACTTCGTTTATTTTTTTACCTAGCAGGTGGAAAAGCGACGCGCTCCGCATCACGTGGATCGTTTCTCACATGCGGCTTTCATACATATGATTATGTAGTCTTATTCCTCTCACATTTCCTGCTGATGGTTCAAGTAGATGGCCCATCAAGTGCCTGATGTTAAGTGGTTACCATCATCTATATATACAAACCACTGTGTTGCAGGTCACATTCGTTTAGGAACGTGCCATAAACTCTGCGTCGCTGCTCTCTGCTCTGCGGAACACAGCAAGCTGCTTGGGTTTTTTGTTTGAAGGGTGTGGGTGCCGTGGGGAAGTTATACCGGGCAAAGGTACTTAGAGCCAAGTTCCGTGCCCTTACATGATGTTTTATATTTTCATACGTCAATTTTGAACCCCTTTGAGTACTTTTCAGACAAACTACCTTCAAATTCAAATTTTAGTAAGCACATGAATGCTTTTATTCCCGTTTGCGATCTCTTTCAAGCAAGCTTTTAATGGATAGGATTCGAAACAACTGTTAAAATTTGTGTTGTAACGTTTATTGATTTAGATTAGGTTGTGGGTTCGATTTCCATCAAGAATAAGCATTTGTGTGACGACATAAGCGTTTGTTCTGCATGTGACTGTTTTTTGTTGCTTATTTATTTTCAATTTAGTACTCTATATCTAGTGGTCTAGTGCGAGTGACCCCGCCTTCTGATTCATTTAAAATCGTGGGTTCGAATCCGGTCGTCTCTCAAACGGTGATGGAAAAAATCGTGAGGAAACCACTTAGTATTCTAAAAGCGGCGATGGGTTTGCAACCTGTACCACGCCACATCGGTCGTCAAACGGTGTATTATCTTGATTGTCCATAAAAACAACACTTACGCTCGTATAAAAAAAACTTTGGTTTGAGCACTATGATAGAGATTCAGAGAGAGTATTTCTCGGCTTAAGCTGCTACTACTTACGGTAATGGGTAGGTACTTTAGTCCTCAGGTAGTGTTGCGTTAGAAATGGTAAATTTTTTGATTCGTTAGAAAAACATTTTTTTTTATTTGCTAGGTTAATGTCATCATATCTAATATAAATATTATTTTAATAATAATATTTTTTGAATAGTAATAATTTTTTCCTATCGCAACCTTAGATAATTGATTTTAAACATTATAATTACATAATTATGATCCTATTACTACTTTATTGATCTTTTTAGATCTGCTGTGTTTCTTGAATTTTTTTATTCTATGGTGAAATCAAATATTTTTTATTTCTATAACTTAGGACGAGTTTGGATGAGATACTACTAGAAATAAAACAATGTTTCATAAATCTTGATGCTCTAGCCATTTATTACACAAAACACTTATATTTAGAGACAGTCAATTTTCTACTGAGTAGACAACTTATTTATAATAAAATTTACATATATTTGATGGTAAACTTACGCCACGATTAAATACATTATTAAAAAAGTCAAGAACAATTTTTCAGGTACCAAGATAAAAATTTAGTTTGAAGTAGAATTATAATTTTGATAAGATATTTTCACAACATGATAACTTTTTTTGCAACATGCAACAAGTATAGATAGATTGGAAAAGTTTTAGGTAAATATATAATATTTAAGATTGAACTAAAACAACAGAGAAGAATAGTTTACGGAAATAATAAATACCTCAATAGTTAGAATTGTTTAACATAAGGGTCTACAGAACGGGAACACACAAGATTACACACGCAGAATTTAAAGAAAAAAGTAAGTCACCTTGTACTTCAAAGTATAGAAAGGTTTCCCAGCCTTTTTTAAATTATAAAATTTTAGTAATGAAGATATAGGTTATCATTGGATATAATTTATAATTGACAAGATAATTTTAAAATCTTATGATATTTTATAATACTTACAACGTTATCTTATATGTCTTACGTTATATGGGCTTTCTCACCAAATAATAATTGTAAGTTAAGAAACATAATTGATGCAAATTAAACTTAAAAATTAAACAGCCAAATTAGTTAGTAAAATTATTACGACAAAATTCTAAATTTATACAGGCAATAAATATAGCGGAAATTCCAAAATAATTTAACTAGAATAAATTCAACTAAAGATAGAATTGAAAATAAAAAATGTTACCAAATAATCAAGCCCATTCAAGTACAGATATCAATATTGATATATTCAGAAAGTTTAAGTTAAATTACATATTTTCAATATCGTAGCCGTCGTCGTTTTGTTGAGACTGTCTGTAGTTATCCAACTGTAAATAAAACATATATTTTTATAAATGTGAAATAAATAAATAATATTAGCATTAGTATTGGAAGATGAAAAGAGAAAGGGTAATATCAATACACGCTTCAAAGAGCTTGTTTTAAATATTATACATAAACAAATATAGCCTAGTCAAGACTCGCGTTACAGTCGTGTAGTTTGTGACACGTATTTACATTTGTTTATCTTCTACAGATTGCAACCTTATGTCAATACTAACAAATTGTATATTTATAATTATATAAAATAAATAAACAAATATCTGTGTAAATATCACATAATACCATTTTACTTCAAACTAAGCATAGTTTTAATTTTTTTTTCATTTCATTAATTCATAAACAATTGTATTGAATTGTATTTGATTTGTAGTTTTGTGTTAAATGGTATTGTATATTTACCATTTTTATAGAAGTGATTTTGACTCCTTCCTGTATTAACGGGACGCTATAGTCATAGTGCCTGTGTGTACTTTTTAGATGGCGGAATTTTCCTTATCACACAATTCTTACAGCTTACAACAGCCCACAGCAAGTCATGATAAGTATTTAGTACCGACAGGTAAGAAGTAGAAACTGCAGTTAGTCCTTGAAGTCCCTTAACGGATAAGTTTGCGCATAAGCTCTAACACGATGTTAGACGTGCGGGACATTCATAATTAAATTGTAGTAACATGAAGGTACTAATTGCAGTAGAGGTGACACCATATGTATTTAAATACATAAATTCCAAATAAAATAACAAATAATACATGTATTTAAAAGTAGGTATGTACAAATACTTATAAAACAGTTGAGCTTTCTGCATATCGTTGCAAACGACCGAGAAAGCGCAACTGATCAAAATCAGTACCAATCAGAAGTGTCCCCAAGACGCTGGTTATATTGCCACGCAGAATAGTAATGCTGATGTACTAAGCTAGATTCTCATCAGCTCTCGGATCATGCATTGCATCGACAAAACGCCCAGATAGAATTTCAAAATCTCTTCAAAAAGCCTTGATACCCCACGGACCCTGAGTATCGACTCCAAGCAAAGCAATTGTATATACAAAAAAAAAGATGTATTATACCAGTTATCTGGTTCCTATTCCCAACTTTGCTTAGTTTATAATAGTGCTGTGTAAAAACATTTGTATTGCAAAAAAAATGTGATTACTTTTGTATAGAAAATCACGAAAACCACCTTAAAACGTTTTACGAACTAAGTGACATACATATACTATAAAACGCTGACTTCGAAAATATTGATACGCTGAGCTAGTTAGTGACGAATTTTGCTGGTAGGTTTTTAGAGTAAACTCTCTTCCAACAATGGGCCTCCAACATCAGTTTACTGACTGCTGGACCGTGGAACATGCAATTTTCCGCGTATATTTCTACCTTCACGCGCTCTTTTTCTATCACAAGAATTTGCACCACTCGCACTCGTGTGTACGCTACAACCACGTCATTAGGAGAATAGTTTAAGGCCACCTCTTATTCCCACCGTTTGGGAACCAACCACAACCAAATCAAAGAGCATTTTATTCAAAATAATCTATAATGAATCTAGGCATCAGTTTACCACCAAGATAACAGATGTATTTCAACCGATGTACATCTATTTTAGATCTATCTTTCAATAGCAAATAACCAGCTTCTACAAATATTTCATTTACTTACAGTTTCTAACCAAACTAACTACTTACTCACGTCCGGATTTTTTATTGAAAGTGTATAAAAAAGTATGAAAACGAAATTTTAATATTTTCATGGTCGCCATTGATTCCCATGCAAATAATATAGCTTTCTTGACCATCCAACATAAGAAGAGAAATTTAGAACCGAATACAAAGGATAACATGACTTTAACTTTGGAAAAATAAAAAAAGCCTTCCACAACTCACAAAAGGCGATCTCGTTGCTGACAGCTATATCTTCCAGGCAACCTTCAAATGGGATAAATCTATACAATAAAACTGTACAAATCGACAAGTCGGTACATAAAAGATCTTTTTATAAAATCTTGCTAATGGTACTTTAAAAATGGCACAGGTGTAAAAACAGGGTGAAGTTTGTATAAAAAACGCGAACAAAGTAGCGAGCGGGTTAGTCAGTTATTAATAAACCAGCGATTGCCGCCTCTATAAGTTCCTATCCCACAGCACTAAATAAATTATTCTCACCCAATGTTTGAAGATGTTGCGGAGTTTGAACTTCATTATCTCGCGGCCGGCGTCCTCACGGTCGTACGCACCTGCAACGTGACCTGTTAAACTTTGCCCGTAATAAACCGTCACCGTAAGATGACAGTATTTTTAAAACCAGAAATATCTAGTCTATGTCGCCTAAAATAAGGCTTATAATAATCTTCCTAATTAAGACTTCCCGCGGTCCTAACAATGTCGTCAGTCCACCGAGTAAGAGGACGTCCTATGCTTCGTCTTCCGATTCGTGTTCGCCATTCGAGAACCTACTCCCCGGCGGTTATTCGTTCTACAAGCTATACGGCCTGCCTATTGTCACTTCAACTTACTGATTCTGTAAGATATGTCGGTGACCTTGGTTCTTCTACGGGTTTTCTCTGTTCTGATTCTATCTCCCAGTGAAACTTCCAGCATAGCTCTCTCCATAGCCCGTTGCGCGACTTTCAGCACCAAACACCGCCATCGTTCAAATGCATCTCCGCATTATTAGAAACTCATAAGACATCCATGGGTGGATCGCTAGTTTGTTTTATGTATTTGGTGTGCCTTACAGTAACTTTGGTAGTGTTGTTGGATTGTTACGTAAGCTTAAAATATACCTACAGCCTACATCTACACTGTCGACAGTAGTGAAGTTTGTTGGTTTTTCAAACCCGTGCAAAGCCGGGACAGCTGAGTTTAAAAGTAGACAGTACCTTGATAAGTTTCCATACCTCCATCTCTGATAGGTATGATGTCATCCCCGGGTTGCAGCGCGTTGAAGTGAGGGTATCCTGGGTATCCTGGGTGAGGAGGTGTCTCCTCTTGCCCCATCTGGTGCCGTGCTATCAGCTCCTGGCCAGATATCTGAACAATGGTATTTTATGCTAAGTATGCAAGATTGGACATCAAACTTAACAGAATACGAGCTTATGACACCTGAAGTCTCGTGGTATCATGAATCTTGGTTCACAGCTCAGCTGATAGTAATACCTAGATGAAAATAGATGTTTTTCGGTGTCTGGGCGTTCTTATTTTTTATAAGAAATATTATTCTACCAGTTATCTGGTTCCCATGGTACAAGCTTTGCTTAGTAAACTTGTTGCATCGTTCAAATGTCTTATTAAGATCCCTATGTCTTGGGTATCAAAAACTACGATATGTGGGTATATGACTTTAGTGTAAGCACTTACATCAGCACCACCAGTATCTCCAGACCTCTTCCCATGCCCGCCGAAGCAGGAATGGCCGAACGCTGAACACCCGCCTGAAACAATATGTTCATGACAACATTGAAAAACTTTAGTCAGTCAAATGTTTGGATTCAGTCATCCTCAGTACTATGAAATATTAAAATTGGTCTACTCTCGCAAACGATAAACGAAGTTACACTGCGCAGCGTGCCCAGCAGGTGTTAACTTGACTGTGAAATAGATAAGATAAGATAGATAAGATAAGATAATTTTATTAAAATATTAAAGCACACACTTATATCATAGTACAATATAGTAGTGGTCTTAAAATGAAAATGGCCTGTATGACATTGTAGTTAATGTGCAGAACCTACACTAAGTCATTTAAAACCTGTGTTGTAGGTCCTGCAGGTCTTCCTGTGGTATTACAGCTATGCCATTTTTACCCAGCCAAGCCACAATAGCAGTTATTAGTTTAAACACAGCATTTTTAGTATAAGGCGGTGTATCTTTGGTGTTATAATGAATACAGTGTTTAAACAACAACTACCACAGCAGTATGTCCGTTCAAAAATTGTACATAATTATCATTAAGGAATCAGTATATAATAAAATTAATTAGCTTAGTAGAGTATCATCATTTAGATATAATATTGTATTAAATTAAATTATATTACATTTTATTAACTAAAATAAAAATGGGTTACCGAGGCCCCACAGTGTAACTTAAAATGACATTACGAAGCTTCGTTTCCAAACGTAGTCTGTACACTATAAATGTGAATTAAAAAACCAAGTTACTGTAACATTATACATTCGAGATTTTGCTCTTCGAGAGCGTTTTTGATAAAATTAATATTTCGCTTTTTCGTTCCGCTCCGGTCTTTCATTTCTTTTATAACAACAGGAAGTTATTTTGAAACTTTCCGCTGTCACGTTAACGGGGACAATAACACCAAGACAGGAATAAACCTATATCAGGATATATTCATGCTTTTTTTTAATCAAAAGTTAAAAATCTAAACTTATTCCAAGTTACAACCAAATTGGTCGAACCACATATATACATTTCTCACAAGCTTTTTATCACTAAGATTGGGAATTCAGATTGGGCCAAAAAACATTAACACATCATTTAACAGTAATTGCGATATGCGAATATAACAAATGGAAATTAAACCAAGAATCAAACCAAAAAAAATTATAGAACCCTTTTTTATTCATGCAAGATATTGATATTAGATTCTAAAATGACAGTTAACAACGCAGGTCCAATTCCTGTTCGGTTATTTTAATCAATACCCTTAAATTTTTGGCTAATTATTTGAAATAAAAAATTTGGTACCTTACCTAATGTATTGTCAGTATACTTTTATTCAAATTAAACTCATATAAAGTTGCATTAGTATAAAAGTGTGGCGAATTTACACATACTTTTTTTCGTGACGAATTTACCTACTTTGTGGCAAATGTACACCCATACAAACACTCGTAGTATTGCTTTTTAAACTATAAAAACCAAACTCAAAAGCTATTTATACCAATTATAAGTCTTTTGTCCTGACTGACTGACATTTTTATTCATTTATTTATTTATTTGCAAACACTACACCTATTATTACAGGTTTAGACCTAATACAACACCTACACCACCACACACATATAGACACCGCATACTTTAAACCACTCGCACCAGTCGTAGAGACTTGAAAACTCCTGGGTATATTTGTCTTTATGCTTCAAGGAAGCACTAAGTAAGGAATTCCTGAAATTCAACCCCTAAACAGGGGTTCTAATTCGGTAACCGTGCTAGTTGAAATAAATAAATACAAGCTTATTCGTGGTATTATTTTTTAAATTATAGAAACCAAACTTGAAAGCTATTTGATATATTTGAATAATCATGAATGAACGATGGATGACACACAACTATTCAATAAAATCAGTCCAAATGACACAATTTCTATTCATAGAGAATTGGAATGTAATTTTTCAAACAAAGTATTGTTTGATACGATGATGTATTCGAAGCTATTGGATTCCGTCAAGGCTATGCTCATTCATATTTGGTTCATAACAAAGGCTTGACGCAATATTAAACATTGAATTGAAAAAAAACTTGACCTATTTCTTATGCCCATATTAAAACCACAAGATTCGCTGGGTTATTGTACCCCCCTGGGTACAATAATACTAAATCATTAATCAGTTCTTAAGTTTTCGTTTTACTGCAACTTTGATATTATTAGATAATATCTTCGAGAAGCTACCTTCGACAAGCGTTTGTCATAAAATATGCCTGATTTTAAATTGTGCTTTAGATTTTGTAATTATTCATGTACGCCATTTTAGACAAAAAAAAACAAAACGGCGGACAGTACGTAAGCTGTCATCTATACTAAAATCTTCTCTTTGAATTTTTAACAGTTGTAATAAAAATTTAGAGTAGTATCTTTGTATAGTACCATGACAGAGAAAGGTTATCTTACTAAAATATCAATCGTAAAAGAGCATTTAGCGCAAGCAAAGTCTAGAAAATTAACCGAAGTCATTCGATTGAATGTTATCGCTTGAACGGTTACAAATGTCGACGTTCTTACTCCCTGGAGTTTGTTTAACATTCGCTTGCACTGAGAATACGCTTCGATCTCAGTTCTAACTGTATTAGCTTAGTCCATTTCTTGATAAGTTCAAGAGTTCATTAAAATACGAGATGAATTATTCAGACGACAAAAAGTAGCGTAACCAATCATAACTACGTATTCGCATTTATTAAAAAAAACTGCATCATGATGTTCACGACTAAACAAAATTGGCAAACACTCAAATTTATTTCTATTTCTGCTTCGTTTTGCTGCTATTACCAAATAAACGTCCGACAAAATCACTTACCTACCTACCGAACTGTGTTTCACATTGTCGCACTTGTGTAGTGGAACAACACTAGAAATAAACACAAAACCTTTATTTTCCGACACAAAAACAACGGTACTAATCTCAGCCCATTCGAAGCTTGAAGTGGATCGCAGTTTCGTAAGACGCGTGCTATCTACATCACCGTGCGTGAGATTCCTTCATAAACAACACACTTACGCAAAAAGTTTAAGAAGAAAAGGTTTTGAACTAAACGGTACTAGAATATCCGGCCATATATCTGAAGGCTTTGAGAAACAAACAATACTTGAAACGAATATCCTATTACTATATAAAAAAAATGCGAAATTATTGTTTGGATGTTGGCTCAATCACGCTCTACACCTTACCTTAGAATAATAACTAAAACAATACACTTTTAGTTTTGATTACCTTCATCGAAACAGTACCTACCCGCCTTAGGCCCACACCACACGTGTGTCAGATACTGAGCCAGGGTCCTAATTGACCCTACTTAATTATTCTTTCGCCGTCACTTATCTTATCTCCCACTCATCTTGCCACCATTGATTATGTATTTACAACTGTGATAAAAAATGGCCACCCTACTCGCATGATCTGAATCCGATGGATTACAGATTATGGTCTATTTTAGAAGTAAGATCTTGTGCTACGCGTTATAGAAGTGTTGACGAGCTAAAGGTATTTCTTACTTGAGAGTGGGGCAAAATATCGGTGGCGAAGCTTCGGAAAATTGTAAAAACTTTACCAAGCGTTTGTGTCTATGTATCCGCGCCAAAAGAGGTTATTTTGAAGACAAATAGGTATTTTCGTAGAAGATAAAGTGTATTTATATCATTTGTAATCTTATTTAATTCACGTGTAAAATTTATAAAATATTTTATAAAACCTCTTATCAACGTTATTTTGGGTCACCATGTAAAAATAGTTCAAGCATTATTGATACTTCAAGAATATCTTCGGGTATCTATGATTATGGTATCGGTTCTCGCGATTCACGCTAAGTTTAGTCTAATCTGAAAGCATTTATGAGACCTTAATATCAGCACGTACGATGCTGTATCAAGGTAAGGTTTTGAAATTTGTTTGCCTTGTTATCTGAATCGTGAGCTTAGTCCAAACGGGCCTGAACAGACCCGCGCAATAGATACGATGGCTTCTTCGTACAAGTCCGGAATCCGTTACATAGTGCAAAAAAATGGAAAACAATACACTAGTCGTACCCATAACACAAGCTTGGGACTGGATGGTGCTGTGTGGATTTTCCAGCATTATTTATTTATGATAGCAACGGTAATTTTGGTGTTGTTTTTGACAGTTCACGGGGCTATTGTGTAGCTAAAACTTTTCAATGCCGATCAAAGCTTTACAAAGAGTAAACCACAAAACCCGTTGAAATAAGTTGAATAAAACAACCTGTGGTATTTGTTTTATGCCTCTTTATAAGCTTTCACGTTGCCGTTGATAAAGAAAACATAATAACAAACATTAAGTACAGCTGTAGTCGTTTTTATGGCTTCAAACCTTCACATCACAAAACATCTTGTGACGTACCTACGTAAAATACGTCGTTTTGAAACCTTTTTATACGTCAGTTAAAACTTAAATGTTAAATGTTATAATTAATTTATACATAGGTAATAGATTATCATTCAGCGTGGTAATGCAGCCAGTGTTTTGGGAACGCTTCCGTTTGGCACTGGTTTGGATCAGCTGAGCTATCTTTAGATAGTTTGCGACAGTCTGAAGATAGCTCAACTGTTTTATATGTATTGTGTAAATACTTGTATTAGCTGTAATTTTCTTTTTAAATAAATAAGAATATATCCAAATGGTAGAAAAATTTAACACGCCCTTCAAACCAGAACACAGCAAGCTGCTTGGTGGCAGAAATAGGTATGGTGGTAGTACTTCCCCGGACGAGCCCTTTACTAAGAGCTCTACTGCTAGATATAGGCCTCCTTATCATTTGATCTCCTCACGATATTTTCCTAATTCCTACTAATATTATAAATGCGAATGTTTGGATGGATGGATGGATGGATGGATGTTTGTTCCTCTTTCACGCTCTAACCAGTGGACTGATTTGCATGAAATTTGGAATAAATATAGATTGTAATCTGGAATAGGACATAGGCTACTTTTTATCCCGAACAAATAACGGGAACGGGAAAAAACTGCCACGCGGGTGAAGCTGCGAGGGCCTCTAGTAATTCCATAAGTCTTCTGATAGATAAATAAATAAATAATGCTGGACAATCCACACAGCATCATCTAGCCCCAAGCTAAGCAGAGCTTGTGTTATGGGTACTAGATGACTGATATACTTAATACAATACTATATTACATACATAGATATTTTTTATTATACATAGAAAATACCCAGAACACCCGGAACAAATATTTGCAGATCGTACAAATATTTATCCCAAGGCGGGAATCGAACCCGCAACCTCCTGCGTCGCAGGCGGACAATCGCCCGCCGCGTCACATCAGTCGTCAAATCAGATAAATGCATTGGTGCACGACCTTAGGATAGGAAGGCAGGTTCACTCCCACTAGATCGGTCCAAAGAAGATGAAAGAGAAAAAGATGAAATAACCAAATTTAGGTCGAACACGATTGAAAACCAGGCCAGTAACCACTGTCGTACTGTAAAGACATGGATCTCGTCCATTGGCTGGTTTTCCTGCAGCCATAGGATTATCGACGTCAGTTCGTTAGGCTAATCTGATCAGTTGAGATCTACGTACGGCACGTTGGCTTGACGACTGTTGAATTTACAAAGAAGATTGGTTTTCGGAAACAATTTCTGGGGTAGTTTAGTTTTAATTGGTGGTCTAGAGACCCCGCCTAATGCTCCTAAGGTCGTGGGTTCAATTCCGGTCATGTATCAATGGTTTTTTTATCGAAAAAATGATGTATGCAATCCCAGTGCTCTCAAACGGTGAAGGAAAACATCGTGAGGAAACCAGTTAGTATTTTAGCAGCGGTGATGGGCTTGCAACTTGTCACGTATGGAATACTAACTACTGCAAAATGTAGGGACTTCTTTTTTTCTTTTTTTTTGGTACTTACCAAATGTACTATCTGGACGTACCTCTGACTAACCCCCATAGACATCCTCGAATAATCTCGAGTAGATACTTTGTACTAACAGAGATCGGAGAGGATAACTACCATGCCTGGAGATTTAAGTCGTGATGCTATTTCTTTTCTTTTTTTTCTGATAGTGTAAAAAAAAGAAAAACAAAAAATGATCGTATGTCGAGCAATAGACTTCTACAGACTATTGATGATGATGGTTAATATATTTTTATTCACCGGTGCCTTCTCTTATATAGTCCTTTTTAATACAATCTGAGTAAGCATTTCTGAAACTTAGTGATTTAACTATGGTGTTTAATGTAGGTTAACCTATTCGAAGTCATCATCATCATCATTTTCCTGCCCTTACCCCACTTTACGTGGGGTCGGAACCACAGATTTTTCCCTCCATTTCTCTCTATCATCTGTCATCTCTGTAGTTACTTCTTTCTTACCCATATCATCTCTCACACAATCTATCGGCCTACCTCTACTCGTATATTCTTCTCTTCTCATGACACGTTCATGCCATACTAACCTATTGCTCATCTTTTCTACTCGTATATTCTTCTCTTCTCATGACACGTTCATGCCATACTAACCTATTGCTCATCTTTTCCATCACTGGCGCCACTTTCAAACCAAAAGTATGATATTTTAATGTAGAATAAACAATAAAAAAATCATCCGATTTTCCTAGTTTCTAAAACAAAAACTTGGTTCATTTAAGGGTAGACAATATTTTTTCATTTTTGAACTTTTGATCCCCCTGAGCCTGTGTTACCACCCCTAGATCTTGATTATTACATTATATTCTGCAATTTCGCCAATTTCGGGGTTTGAATTAATGTGAATACATTTAGGCCACAAAACTCTTCAGCATTCTCTATCTGAACTTGAAGATTTATTTGTTAAACTTGAGAAAAATAAAACAATTTGTTGTTTTTTAAACTTAGTAGTAACTTAGTAGTAATTTTGTACTTTAATTTTGTAAGGGTAACGTTTTTAACGTTACCCTTACCCTTACAAAATTAAAGTACAAAATTACTTACCACCAAGAAGTTTAAGAAAGTACCAGTTTATAGTGGTGTGATAAATCAACACAAGCATACAAATATTCCCACATATTCCTTGAAATATTAAATTTGTGTTCGTACACTACCTGGTTAAATAAATTTCTTGAAAGTTTTCGCATTTGCTCAGGACCTACCCGGGGGCTATAAATTTTGGTTACGTAAATCTTATAGTTCTTATAAAACTTCGACCGCTAAATGGCAGAGATGATATAGCGGTCATCATCATCAGAAAGATCATTAAAGATTGGTAAATTGGCAAAAAAATTATGTTTTTGAAAAAAGTAATATTTTCAATTTATTTATTAAGTATGTCATATCATAAATCAATCAGAAAGGAAAAAAAATATGAACAGAAAATTTATTAAAACGATCTTGTCAGAGATAAAAATAGGTAATTTTATAAATGGGGAAAAGAAGCTACGAATATTTATAATCCCTTTTTATTACCCTAAAATTATTATTTTATTATTATACTTTACATACACTTACTTTACGTAGCTATGCTTTAGGTATTAGTTTTATTTATTATTCTTTTTAATATTTATATTGATCTAAGTGGTTATAATTAATAAACAAAAAAGTACATTGCATCTAAGAAACAGTGCTTAGGTCAGATAATCATCTCTATAGCACTGGTTGACTGATGAACGCATTTCTTAAAGCCAAAGTCAAAAAGCATTTATTCAGAGTAATATTCGCAGGGATCATCTTAAATCTAAGCGCCAGTTCCTCGCGACCAACCCCTAGAAGAACTGGCATGAAACTTACAGCTTGGTTCCTTCCGTTTTTTCTGAATGATCCTTTTATTACTGTCCAGCATTATTATTTGTTTTACAAAATAATAATAATGTAAATTACGAAGCTTCAATCAGCTTGGTTCCTTCCGTTTTTTCTGAATGATCCTTTTATTACTGTCCAGCATTATTATTTATTTTACAAAATAATAATAATGTAAATTACGAAGCTTCAATCAGTCTAACTTAAAAGGTAGAATGCAAGATGCAAGACGTGTTAAGGCAATCATAGGCCTATTAACGGCCCATCACCTACTATTAAATAATACTGTAGGCAAAGGATAAAATAAATAAATAAAATAAACATAAGAAGGAAGGGCAAAGGATATTAGTATCTAATTAATGAAGAACAAATATTTCACCTGCTCACTGTAATAATCTACACATTTAATAAATAATGTGTTACTTTCTTAAAAAATATTTTCAATTATATTTTCAGTTACGATTAAAAACACAAACCCGGGTTATAAGTAACGGTTTTTTTGGGTTAGATATGGTAATTTCCACTGAAGCGGCAAGGGTCTAATAGGCTAATCCAAGGTATTGTGTTGTAAGGAAAGCTTGGTTGTAAGATTACTTTTATGATTGGTCGATCTGTTTCTATACATATTTTTTTCAGCTACTATTTTATAAAATATTAAATTTCTCACGAAAGCCTGTTGGTACTAGCTAAGGTTTAAAAACAACATTCCTAAAAACGAAAGATGAAAAATATATTCTAATCGGTCTAGCCGTTTTTAAGGTTCCGTACCCAAAGAAAGTAAAACGAGACCCTATTACTAAGACTCCACCGTCTGTTTGTGTGTTCGTCTGTCACCAGGCTGTATCTCATAAACCGTGATATTTAGAGAGTTGAAATTTTCACAGGTGATATATTTCTGTTGCCGCTATAACAACAAATACTAAAAAACAGAATAAAATAAATATTTAAGAGGCCTCTAATACAACAAGCGTGATTTTATCATTTTGCCTTTTTTATCATAGATAATGGTAGGTACGGCACCCTTCGTGTGCGAGTCCGACTCGCACTTATTTTTTTCTAATAAATCGTGGGCCTGACACCACTTTTCTTTAGCTCGCGTAGTTTCGGACGTGTTCATCATCGCCCTTCTCAAAAAACTATCCTGTACCCTGTAGAGTCTTCTTATGCTATGGGTTACGAAATTATTGTCTTCGAGTTTATTTTTGCATAGAAAAAGGACTACTTTGAAGTTCATAATGAGTACATCCCCGCCCGCTTCGTCAGTTCAGTCGCGTGTGCATTGCGTCGACCGCAGCGCACCGTGTGTATACTATGATTATTAGTAGGTAAAACGGTGCAGCGACAGCGCTACGTAGACGCAACACCAACGCAACGCGCTGTGTCCGTATTCTATGCTTCTAGTAAAAAAAAATCTAAAACAATCCTAACTGGCAAGCACGAAAGTCATCATTTCGTCAGTTTACAAACGTGCTTTGAGAGCTCAAAGTGAGTTGTGAGATCAGTCAAATTATACTTGCACACGCAAATTCGCAACCAATTGTTTTGATATAAGTCCGCTCAGTACCGATCTAAGTATTAAACGATGTGAATACAAGCACTACAAGAAATTACAAATATTGAAAAGGTTGCAAAAGGATATATTCTGAAAGGATCGGTGATTCGTAAGGTAATGGGGTGGTGTAGCAAATAGTTACCTTTGCCATAGATTTGGCATAATAACGTAACGCGAAGGTTTTACACAAATTGAATACGAAAACTTTTTCCTACACGCGAACACTTTGGACTATCGGCTTTGGTTTTATTTATTCAGAGATTTTCTGGAGATGTTCGATGTTTGTTTATTTTAGTAGATGGTGAAGACATGGTTTTAACGTACTCCACCGCCCTGAGGTTGTCTCTAGTAAAAAAAATAGCTTCACGAGTTTAATCTTTAAGCACGGTAGATACTCGAGGTACCATAGCGCACTAAACAGAAAGAAAATATATATTTATTTAGCCTCGAACTATACAAATTGCAGGGCGTGCACACTGAATTACACTAGAACCTCAATAAATATAACAAAACACAATGCCTGCAACAAACCTAAGTACCTAACCTACCTACTTAGCAGTAAAGTTTGTGTTGCTTGGGGTCAAATGGGTCCTGTCTCAGCTGTATGCAGCATTAAGCAAGGTATAGAATGCTGCGCTGGTTTTCAGAAGGGGCTTTGTGTGAGGACACAAATATCACGACACGATGTCACGTGGTCTATTATTACCGAATATAATTATATTAATGCGATTACGAATGTAAAAATATAATCATTTCAAAGCGAATGATTTTGTCTAGATTCTCTAAACTTAAAATTTTCGATAAAAAAGCGTTGCGTTTTTATATGAACACTTGTATACATACTTACAAATTAGTTTTATTTCAAAGGGCGTGGAAAAGCTCTCAAATGAGTCAGGCCGATTATCTTATTGTGCCATACCACCCAGGTAAATATATAAATAAATATAAGGAAAGGTCGCACCTATAAATGAAGTCTCGTTTTATCGTTTGATGACGTATACATGAGAAAAAATGTATTTTCTCATAATAGCTGAGTGTAGATTTTTTCTCAATGCCAACTTAAATGCCAAAGGAACTTATTTCATTCTAATGAACGCGCGCGACGTCGTTCGCAGAAGTCATTTTAATTCAAACTTCAACCCCTGCTGTACCCGTTCAGGGGTTGAATTTCGGGAATACCTTTCTCAGTACATCTCTACGCCCCGAGATAAATATACGCTGAAAATTTCAAGTTTCCATGACCAGTGGTTTAGGCTGTACGTTGTCTATATGTTAGTCAGTCAATCAGTCAGCCAGGACAAAGATTCTTATAATTGGTACAGGTTACACCTTAACTACTGAAAACAAGTGTTCTGGATACATCAAACAGCATATATTTTATTGAAGTAATACTTCTAATGCGACTTCCAACAAGGTTGCGTTAAACGTTTAACATGTCCACGGAGGGGGTATGATAGCACTGTTCTTTCTCTCTTTTTCTCATAGCCAGTTACGTTTCGTATATTAAAGAAGTTTTGCTTCAGTCGTGTGGTCTAAAACTCACTCGTTTTTTTTATTTTTACAGTGTTTGGAGTAAATAAACATCGTGTAATAAGAGAAACGTGACCTCGCGTCCATTGTTGAGGTTTTGCGATCACAACTTTTTACTGTGCTTTTCCTCATTTTGTTACCGTAACATCGTAATCGAAGTTAAGGGTACTTGTATAACTTGTATATCACGCAACATCTACTTGTATACCACTGGCCTAGACTGGTTTAGGTTTGATGTTCACCGAGAGCAAACATTTGTGTGACGGACACAGAAGTTTATTCTCTGTCTGGGTGTTATATTGTATTCTAAGTATGTATTTAAAACGAAAACGTATATAAATATTCTATCAGTTATCTGGTTCAAATAGTATAGGTTAGGCTTAGTTTGAGGCTAGATGATACTGTATAAAAATGACCACAGGTATATAAATGATGGTAACCATTCAACATCAGATGGGCCTTCCGCTTGTTCCATCACTAATGACATAAAAAAAACAATTCAACTGCCAAACGTGGTGAATATGGCAAACACTCTGAACACAGTATCACCTCGTCATTTTTTTTCTGGTAGGAGCGATCAAATATTTGATTCTACGTTACTTACGTTTTGCGATGACACCGTGGCACATCACCAGTACGACTACGATGGCTACTGTCATCATTGTCTGAGCCATTTTGATCTGAAACAATCAAAATACAACCTGAAAAAAAATCACCGATATCGATAATAGAGAGTGCCAGTCGTCTAAAGTGCATGACCCTGGCTTCTGATACTTATCCTAAATTATATCGGTGCTCTTAAACGATGAAAGGAAACATTGTGAGGAAACCAGTTAGTGTTCTAGCAGCGGGGATGGGCTTGCAACTTGTCACGTATAGAATACGAGCTACTACGAAATATAGGTATGTACCAAATGTATAGTAGTACTAAGAGGTCTGAGGGGATATTTAACGTGCTCGGGGATTAAAGTCGTGACCCTATGTAATCCTCTTTATTTTTCAAAATAGATTTAATGAAAGTCGTAACGTCGTACGTAATGGTAGTCAAGTGTAAAATGAGTTACTGCCAATATTTAATCAACACTTTAACATGTTATAACAATCTGTAACTATCCTGAAACTTAAACTGACAAGTGGTTAAACCTTTCTTCAAGGGTCGACCTCAACATTGACCAAATTTAACTGCCGTAAATGATTTAATGTATACAAAGATTAAGTAATTCGATCGGGGAACGTTCCTCTGACCAACCCCTTAGGCATTCTCAGAAACGTTGAGTAACAAAGCAATAAACAAAATATGTAACAAAGTATTGCGTCATTACTGGTCATGTTCACTAGAAACATGCCCTACGATGCACTGCTCTACGTCTATCAAGCTCGGTGGCTGGGTTGTTTTTTTTATCATTGATAGACTGTCCTTTGGCTTCAATCTAACCTGGTGGTAAGTGAAGATGAAGCAGGACGGTCTAGAACACACCTATTCACTATTGCCTTAAAGAGATTTTTGGCTGTAATTTCACTAGAATCTACACCCTTTAAACCGGAACACAGCAACTGCTTAGTGGCAGAAATGAGATGGTGGTAGAACTTCCCTGAATGACTTACTAAGAGTTTTGATGTGCATTAGGTGTATTTAAATGTTTATATGATCTGCAAATATTTATTACGGGTATTCTAGGTGTTTTCTATGTATAATAAAACAAATGTATGTATATTATGTATTGTATTAAGTATATCAGTCATCTAGCACCCATAACACAAGCTCTGCTTAGCATGGGGTTAAATGATGCTATGTGGATTGTCCAGCATTATTATTATTATAAATAGTTTTGATAATTTTATTAATACTGTTAAATTAAATTTTGCACGCTATAACATGGTAGAATTATATTGACATAAAAACAATACTGTGACATGTAACTCGGTAAATAAATACACTTTGACTTTGACCTTAAGAGCTTTACTTCTACTAAATTATAATGTTAGTACAGTTGACTGTACAAAAGAAGTAAAATCCAAACACAGAGCTCCTACTGTAACATTTACAAATCAGCTTATCAAAGTTGCAAGCAGTTGCACCAAGCATTTCCAAGTTTCTACTAACTTAAAGCCCCAAAGCTGGAGTTACTGAAGTTTTAGTATCGGCTATTGAGGTCTTTGAATCAACAATAGCCAATAAATGTTGAGGCAAACTGTTTTTAAAACCAGTAGCACTTAGTTATTGCCAAACCTTAACGACGAGAAACAGGCGCTTAAATTCACCTAGATTTCATACGTTTCAAGATGATCCCTGCGGATATGATATTACTGAACTGAGAAGGTGCTTTTTGACTTTGACTTTAAAAACCGGTTCCAATATCCTCATTATCTTCAGTGGTTATTTGGTAAATTAGTGAGGTATTTTTTTTATTTTAAGAGCTCAATATAATTGCAAGCCAATTTTGTAGCATAAAACGAAACCATTGAATGATAAACATACCGTCCCTATTCCACATAGTAAAAAACTGTTATGCATGTTTGTGGTCTTGAATCTGTTTTTACGATATCGTAAAATATTCATCACTCTATACGATTACAATAGCACTTAGGAAAATTATTCCACATGTCTTGGAATAGAATAACTGATTGATATGAAGGGAGGAAAGAAAGTATTTAATAACAATGCTGGACAATCCACACATCATCATCTAGCCCCAAGCTAAGCAGAGTTTTTTTTTCAGGCTTAGGTTCTTATTTTTATCTTATTTAGGTTTCTAATTGTTAAAATATCTTGAAACAATTGAAGTTATGTTTTCCAAATAACTATGGTCATAACCAATGTAAACTACGCATGCCTACTTTGTTCTACCATTTTAAGCATCATTTTCAGGCCCTACAAGGTACATGTACTACTTTAAAGCTATCAATAGATCTAAGCTATATAAAATGTATGTCCATGTCAGCAATAAATAAATTAATAAATAACTGAAAATGAAACACCTTGAATAAGGTCTCTATACCCCGTAGCAATGTGCTAAGATATATCGGTCTTTGACACAAAATATTTCGTCTATTGGTGTACAGTACATGTTAGAATTTGTAGAAAAGACCCACAGATAAGTCAAATTCAAAAGAAATTCATTTCATAAACACAGTTAGAACAGTTAGAATAGTCATCTAGGTGAATCTAGATGCCAGCTCAGAATAAACAGGCAAGAAATTTACGGCTTGGTTCCAACCAAGTTCAAACCTAAACTGTCTATAGATCATTATAACCATAATTACCACTGAAACGTCAAAGTAAATAAATCTCTAGTGTGACTAAAGAACGAGTAGTTCTATCCTCAGAACTAATTTGTTTAGGCAAACATTAAAAAGTTTCTAATTAAATTAGTTGTAAATTCGCGGATAGAACAGGAGCTTGTGAAACTTAGGTATTACTTACACATCGCACTGTCCGTTGGGGAATTAATGCTGTAAGTTTTCTTATCTTGGGTTAATTAATATGAATGGTAACTATGTTTTGGTTAACTTTAAACTTAGTCATTTTCGTTTTATCCAGTTAATTATTAATACGAGTAGCTTAAAAAAAATGGATTAGGTATCAAAAGAAAGCTCTTTACATTTATTTGTAAGCTTTATTTACAAAAAATATCTAAAAACTCAATAAATATATATAGTATAAGACTAGGGCAGAAGATTTTAAAAATAATATAAAGTGAAAAATAATAAAAGTAGCATGAAACCCATTGGTAAAGGAGGAGAATATTTGTTGAGTATGACTGTAAATGCTGGTAATAATTTGATTCTATTTTTTATATTTCGAAGGACCAATAACTAATTTATATAGCTGCAACAACCTGAAAGTACCTAGGTATGATCTTTGCTCGGAATAAGGCAGATAATTCAGTCTATCACCTACCTCACACTTCCACACACACGTACGTTTCTTCACGAGGGCTCTGCACGGCAAGGATCCTGGTGGAGTGGCGCAATGTCGCAAGGGGTTTCCGAAGGCACTATCAAAATTGGCACAGCACTGCGAGAACGTCTCACACAACGAATACTGCACGGCAGTGGTTGAAATAGAGTTAATCTTGTCTATCCACGGAATAGTTTCTCAAAATGATGAGAACGCGGCTGATTTGAAGCAGTCGCGCAAGCCAACTGTCGATGCGCTCGCGTAGAGGGCGCGCGATGCATCGGCCGACCATCCAAAACGACGGTAGTCGTAGAAAAGCAGATGACAAACATAAAATATCTACCTTCTAAAATGAGCAAAGATCCAACAATATTATAAAAATGAAAAGAAAAATAATTTAAGGGCGATCTGAGGTCGGGAAGGGGAAGGGGGTGAGTTTTTAAGGGTAAAAAATGTATTGTCAAATACCTATTTACTGTCGTTCCTAGTTTTGTTCCATAATATACTTCCAGTTCAGCAAATTTAAAGTTTATAATTCGAGTAATCGCAAGAGAAATAGGAATTGCAAAAGCATATTACTATGGTAAAAACGTACATAGAAGTTTTTTTTTTGCAAATAAAATGATGGAACATACAAATGATCTACCTGGTAATGAACCATAACCACTGCTTATAACAATTGCATACCCATGTGGCACTCTGAGACGTAAATAAATAAATAAATAATTCTGGACAATCCACACAGCATCATCTAGCCCCAAGCTAAGCAGAGCTTGTGTTATGGGTACTGGATGACTGATATACTTAATACAATACATTACACATAGATATTTTTTACTATACATAGAAAACACCCAGAACACCCGGAATAAATATTTGCAGATCGTACAAACATTTATCCCAAGGCGGGAATCGAACCCGCAACCTCCCGCGTCGCAAGCGGACATTCGCCCGCCGCGCAACATCGGTCATCACGTAAAAGTGTTACACACATGTGATATGATGTAAGTTGTTACATGTAATAGAGCAATTATAAATTTTGTTGGTACTTATATAATTTGTTGTATTGCCTGTTATCCAATAGCTTGCTAATTTGAGTAATTTATCACCAAGTTTGACAGCGTCAAACTCTGGTTTATCAAAACAATTTTATTGAAAGGTATCATTAAAATTGATAATAATATCAGTTTTTACTTTATTCTCAAAAGAATTTAAAGAACTGAGCTGTGACGGCTATCGACATCTCGTTAGATCTCATGATAGTCAAGATTATTGCAAATGTAAGGGGAAGTCCAAGATACATCCAATCATAGGTCATTAACACAAATTTTGAGACACAATAGACAAAAGAAAACTCATAAAGAACTGCGTTTTAAATTGCGCTCAATCAAAAAGATCCTTCAGATAATCTAGTAAGTTCAAACACGCTTTAACTACTATATCAATTTGGATTAATCTCAGGATAAATATAGTTCATAACCTGGATTAACATATAGGCTATTTTCATCCCAAAAAATAGAGGAACCGCGTGACAGACAAAAATGACTTCGAGGAAAACTTTGATCATAGCCAAAGTTCAGTTGGTTCTACTTTCTGCGCTGTAGGTTGTGGGTTCCATCCCTACCGAGAACAAACATTTGTGTGATAAACACGGTTTTTTCTATATATTGTACTGAAGAAAAAAGTACTGGAGTATTCTATCAGCTTGAGATTCTATCTTGACTGGCCTCTCAGCTCAGTAACTACTAAGTATCAACAGTAGTAGTAGTAGTAGTAGTAAGTAATCGTAAGTGCTTAGTAGTAAGTACTATTAAGTAGCTCTGCTTTCTGTGCTGTAGGTTGTGGGTTTGATCCTCACCGAGAACAAACATTTGTGTAATGAACCTAGATGTTTGTTTTCTGTTTGGGTGTTATATTGTATCCTGAGTATATATTTACAAAAAAAAAGTATATAAGTATTCTATCAGTCATCTGGTATATCAGGTTCCCATAGTACAAGCTATGCTTAGTTTGGGGCTAGGTGATGTAGTGTAAAAATGTCCATAAATATAAAAAAAGCTGTATGGATTATATATAATACAGAAATAAAGTCACATGGAAGCATGAGGCTTAAAAATAAATTATTTTTGCTGCTTGTCGTTATTATTGTAAAACGCATTTATTAGTGTACATAATTATTTTTTTTAAATATTATTTCCATGTTTTATTTTTTATTTATTTATTTGTTTTAATTGTTAAGGTCTAAAGATGAGGTTGTGAAATTACGTGATAAAATAATTATGTGCTCTCAATTCAGAGAAGACTCTAAGTAGACGTGCTTAGTTCTGAGTCATACTACTCTATTTATGCATATTTTTTACCAAAATAAACACTTCAATAAACTCTGTAATTCATAATAAATTCACAAATAAATATTTGTTTTATAAACGTTATCAAAAGTTGACATAAATTTCTGAACCATTTACGATTTCTAAAGGGAGATAAAGAAAAAAGTTTTAGTAGTAATAAAGTAATAAAAAGTATCTGTGCAAATATAAAAGTTTTTGAAAAGTTTTACAGAAATTATACATATTTTCGGCAATATTATTTCTGAATGTAACTTAATAATATGACTTACCGCAAAAAATCTCGAATCACAAGATTCTAAAAAACTTTTTTGGAATCACGGCAAAGGGGTGGTTTTGGCTTCGGGTTCGGCAGTTCGAATGCGTTCGGGCGGTGACAGCAGCGGCTTATAAACGCTTAGAATAGACTTGGGAATATGGAGACAGTACCTTGTTTATTCCACGACGTGGGTGCTGGTGACGTAAACTAATTATTTTGCCAAGGTTGCCAAAAGGTTTGTACTGATCGTGGGCGGCATTATAAAACTTAAAAGGAACACCAGTTACTTTCTTTTGTTGTGGCATATAATCACGAAACCACGTTATTTCTTAACCTCAACTTTAGACTTTAATAATTAAAACAAACACGTTATAAAACACGTTTTATAACAATAACGATAGCCAGCAAAAAATATTAAAAGGAAGCCACATGATTTTTTAAATATATAACAGCATGAAGTTTTACTTCAGTCATATAGATTTAAACTTGAAAAACTAGAAAAAAATTATTGGCAAGTGGCCTTTTTTCACATTTAAAATCTTCATTTATACATTTCAATGCCATTAATCTTTTGCTTATCACGTAATATATTTATTAATTTTATCACAAAAAAAAACTTTGAATATATAAATTGTAAATAAAAGCAACTAATTCAGTTAGCTGAATATTATTAAAAAAATAAGCACAAAAACTTTGTTAATTCTTTCACCTCTATGTTATCGCTAACTCTATGCCCGCCCGCCCAACGCTTGCCGGCCACTCGTAGCACAGATTTCAAAACTGAATAATGTTCAAGGGTGATAGCTATATTCCTGCATAGCTCTGTCACTATCTACCTGGAAGTAGACGCACTTATTTTGTGCTTATAACCTGATATGAACATGCAATCAGCTGATTGTTTTTAGCGCTGTAATAGAACCACTCTAAGGTTTAATTATGTTTTCAACACGTGTTTTATCGACTTTATGACAGCCACGTAGTAGTTTAGGTAGCTTTGGTAAGCACGTACGAGATAAATGTAGAAGTATGAATAAAAAACGAGCACAACACGACCGCACGACAGTATAATTTAAACGGACAGTAGATTGTTATAATTACAGATAAGTCGCTCAGTAAAACTTTCCTGTATTTAGTAGGATGAGTTGTAGCTAGTAAAGCTCTAGGGTTATTCCCGTTGAGTCACACCTTTCAGTCACACTGTGACTATTGCTCGTTATAAACAAAAACATAAACATAATTTTTATTTCCAATCTCAATTGGTACATATTTTGCTTGTAACTTACTTCCTAGAATATTATGTTATAAAATATTTAATATTTGTGGAACAAATATACTAACAATAACATCATCTAGCCCCATACTTAACATAGCTTGTACTATGGGCACCAGATGGAGACATAAAATACTTATATAAGTTTTTTTTATAATAATAATAATAATAATGTTGGACAATCCACACAGCCATCATCTAGCCCCATGCAAAATACGTGCTAAGAATACAATATAAATATCAACATTAATTTGGCTTGATTGAGTCTGACTCGCACTTGGCCGGTTTTTACTAATTTGGTGCTAGCAGAAATTATAAAATACAGGTGAAACTTTAGTAAGACTTAAAAGGAAGCAATTGCGTATTTTCTCTAGGGATTGGCACACAACTAAGTTTTCTTAATCAAACATTTGCTAGTGCAAGGAAAGCTGATTAGCGAGAAATACGCGAGCCTTACCACATGCATAAACATTTTTGAAATAATTTTTTATCTTAGTAGAAAAATACTAGGATGAAACTCAAAAAAAAGAAAAGATTATTGCATGTGTTTTTTAGGGTTCCGTACCCAAAGGGTAAAACGGGACCCTATTACTAAGACTCCGCTATCTGTCTGTTTGTCTGTCTGTCATTCCGTCTGTCACAGGCTGTATCTCATGAACCGTTATAGTTAGAGAGTTGAAATTTTCACAGATGATGTATTTCTGTTGCCGCTATAACAACAAATACTAAAAACAGAGTAAAATAAATATTTAAGGGAGCTCTTATATAACAAACTTGATTTTTTGCCGTTTTTATTAGAGATAATGTGGTACGGAACCCCTCGTGCGCGAGTCCGACTCGCACTTGGCCAGTTTTTTCAGCAGTGACCAGGTGTAACGGCTGGCGACTGTTCACAAGACAACGATCGTTATTTACGATACGTTTGTAAAATGGGTTATTTGTAGCACCTTGGCTCTTATTCCTTTCAGTTTTTCTTCTTTCTTTTTATAGCTACTGTCCATCATTTAACAGCCAATTTTGCCAGTGTCAAGTGGATGAGCAAATAGTTTTTAGTCAAGTCGAGTCAGATAGTGAACATTATTACACGGGTGCTTATCGCGTATTATCTTTTTAATTTATTTCCTCAACGTTTGGCCACCACGACCACGACTATTGCAATATAGCTGAAACAGGAAAATAAATAAAAACAAACGAGTGTGCCTTAGACCACACGACTGAAGTAAAACTTCTAAACGTAAATGGCTATGAGAGAAAGAACAGTGCTTTCATACCCCCTTCATGGTCGTGTTAAACGTTTAACTCAACCTTGTTGGAAGTCGCATTAAAAGTATTACTTCAAAAAGGTGATACGCAATAAATACCTGTGTAATAGTGTTCAATGTGTTCCGATCGCGAAAGTCAAGTCAGTAAAAAAAAAAGTCGGTTTGAAGAAACAAATGGCGTTTCTCTTCAAAACCATGTCAAAACCAATATCTTCGTTCAAATCAGTATGCCGCTTATTACTTCCGTTCTAATTGCTCACACGTAGACGTTAAACCTCAAGTAATGGTGGTTAAAATACCACCAAAATTACATATCAGATATTATATTGCTAATAAGTGTTATGATGATGAAGACAGTAAATAATACAGTTTATGAAAATGTTACGCTTTGAACACACATAAATAAAATTATTTACAAAGAAAATTACAGCTAATACAAGTATTTATAATTGGTATGTACAATATACATATTATTATGAAACAGTTGAGCTATCTATAGACCGTTGCAAACGATCTAAAGATGGCTCAACTGATCCAGATCAGTGCCAATAGAAAGCATTCCCAAAATACTGGCTGCATTGTCACACTGAATGGCAATGCTAATTCACTGAGCCAGATACTCACCAGCCTTCGGGTCACGCGTCGCTTTGACCAGACGCCCCGAAAGAATTTTAAAAATTCGGAAAAAGTTAAATAAATAAAAATTATGTACTGAATCACTGGGACCTTTGTAGTTTTATTAAGTAAATAAAAATTTACGAGTCAAAAAATAATACCTAGCCTCGTAATAAATGTACAAATCCACATTCAACAGAATAGGAGTCTTATCAGAACGTGCTTCGTTTGAAAATTGATTTAAATTCAACTGTACTTTGATATCTGAATGTTAAACTTGTTATCTAAAGTAGCTACAAATCAATATTTTAACGTATAAAAGTTAAAATGTAAAAATAAATAAAAAATAAAAAGCAACACGACTTTCATTTCCACGCACGGTAGATATCCAGCCGTACAACTTTAATCCGATCCGAGGCACGTTCGATATTCCCTCGGATATTTTGTGAAACACCATGGCTTAGCCAGCTCCGCACGTGCTATGTCATTCCTTTGGATAGTATTTCGACAAAGCTGTGAGGATAGTATTGGGCAAGCTTACTCCATCTAAAACCATGTCCCAGGTTAGTACCTAGCGTCTTTAAACTACGGGTACCAATGAACGTTACCACAAATAATAACTCATTTATTTCTCAAACACAAAAGGTCTTTAGTGTAATAGGTACAATTTTGGTGGTATAAATGTAGATAATAATAATAATATGATAATAATGATGCTTGACAATCCACACAGCATCATCTAGCCCCAAGCTAAGCAGAGCTTGTGTTATGGGTACCAGATGACTGATATACTTAATACAATACACTACATACATAGATATTTTTTATTATACATAGAAAATACCCAGAACACCCGAAATATTTGCAGACCGTACAAACATTTATCCCAAGGCGGGAATCGAACCCGCAACCTCCTGCGTCGCAGGCGGACATTCGCCCGCCGCGCCACATCGGTCGTCAAAAAAGATAAACTTATAGATAGGCTGGAAACCTGTGTGAGTTAATAATGCTGCATAAATCATATCTAGCAAAAGCCAGTTTACTTACAATATTGAGCTCAACTATCATAAAGTTTACTCTCAGGAAGAAGACAAAAGACTGAAAAGGAATTCTCAGTGAACTAAAAGCCGTAGAAACCCATGTTAGAGTCCAAATAACGCTTGTTTGTCTGAAAGCTTAGATAGCTCGTAACCTGAAAGACAAACTCGAATTCTACGACTAAGAACAGAAAAAACAGTAGCGCAACTTATTATGAAATATACACACAGCACATACATCGTATTGATTTCACACTAGGTTTCCATATATACCATTTCATGTGCCTGTTTCTGCTGCCAAGAGGCTTTGAAGAGTGTGGGTGCCGGTGAAATAACAGGCACATCAGGTTTAACATCTGTATACCTCAGGTTGATGGACGCTGAGCAGTGCATCGTAGAGCACGTTCCTAACGAGTGAGACCTACGAGGTAATACTTTGTTATAGGCGATGGTAACCACTTAACATCAGGTGGCTCACTAGCTTGTTCCATCAGCAAGTTGTATAATAAAACCACGGGTCCAGATACCCAATTGTGGAGAGGGCAGTCCATTATTATGATGCACATATTTAGTTCAACCGCGGAAATCAATGTGTAGCTTTTATGCAAAGTGGTTTCCATAAAAAATATAACTTTGATAAAAAAAGTTTGACTAAGCCTTGAGTAAAGGGCTCGTCCGGGAAATTACTACCAACATGCCTATTTCTGCCGCTAAGCCGCTGGCTGTGTTCCAGTTTCAAGGGTATGCTGGTAAAATGATATGCACATAAGCAGAGCACTGCAGCGTAGGGCGTTTGTTATAGGTGATAAGTAACCACTTAACATCGTCTGTCTATTTGTTATATCAGCAAATAGTATTAAAAAAAAACAAAACAGAATCCTCGTAATACACGTTAGTCTAGTTTGTATGGAGATGAACGACTGTTTCAAAGTACAGTCTCTAAAACCTCCGGGGACCAAGAGCAGATTTATGTAAATATTCATTTGGCCACTTTGCATACGTCCAGCGGAAACCGGCGATAATGCATGATAATTGTTGGCAAAAAGTTTTGCAACTCGCAATTTTTGTCTTTGTACGTATTGTGTGATTGTATTATCAAGTTTCGTGCGGTGGAATTTTAGTAATATCTGTAGATCTATGCAATTGTGCTGAAAACCAGCACTGAGAACATGTGCAGCTCAACTCAGGGAAAACGCTAAGCGCAGGTATTAGTATGTACCAATATGTCTGACGGTAGACGCCCAAGCAGTATCGAAATATCTGAGAGGAGGTTTACCATGCCCATGCAGCAGTCAGTCAATATTTCTAGTCATTTTTACACAACATCATTTAGCCCCAAATTCAGCATTGCTTGTACTATGGGAACCAGATGACTGGTAAAATATTTATATGGTATTTTTTAAATAAATACTTAGAATATATATTATACGACAACCAATACCCAGGCAGAGAGACAAACATCTAAGTATGTTCATCACACAAATGTTTGTTCTCGGTGAGGATCGAACCCACTACCTACAGGGCAGAAGGCAGGGCTACTAGGAACTGAGCTGTGACGGCTGTCACATAAGTGTGTGTCACAAAAGTCTATTTTATTATCTACTAATGTTTTATTCCATTTCTAAATCATGTTCAGCACTATTGGATATTTCCGACTTCTTATTATCCTTAACAGGTGTTCTCTTGGAGTTGATCATCGCCACCAGATCCACCTTCTGCATCGTGACCCTCACCAGGTCTTTGAGAATTTTCCTGATATCATCATCTTTTGCAATGAGACTCTTTATTCTTTCTTTTGTGAACCCAAACTCTCTTCTGGCACCTTTGGGATAAAAGAGGTACATTAATAAACACAGTGAAATCATAATGGCTTATCCAGAATAAAAAACAAAACAGGCTCTTTAATTTGACAATTTTGAACCGTAGTAGGTATTTGTTAATACTAAAAAACAACGCTTGTTCTGGAAAAACAGTGATTAAAGACCATTTAAATATAAATAGATAAAAATAAATCAAATTGTTATGGCATTAGACTGGAGACGCCTCAGTTAGCTCAGTAGCTCTATGTCCTGTGCTGTAGGTTGTGGCTTCGATCCCCACTGAGGACAAACATTTGTGTGGACAAACATGTTTATTCTCTGCCTGGGTGTTTGTTATATTCTATTTGAGGTTGTATAACAAAAAAAAATTAAGTATTTTATCAGTCATCTGGCTCCCTTATCACAAGCTATGCTTAGTTCGGGGCTAGATGAGGTTGTGTAAAATGTGCACAAGTGTTTATTTACTTATTAGACTGCGATAGGTTGGCTTTGCTAAAAATTGACAAGAAAAACAAGGGTTCCTTAACAGACTCAAGAACTATTAAACCAATCATATTACCTATTGGGGGCAGAAATGAAGGGTTAACCTTCTTGTGACCTCTTTGCGCTATTGGTGGCTGGATTTCCATTTGTGGCTGATGCGGGGGAGACGGTGGCTGGTTCAAAGACATAGTTCCATCCATCTGTCTACCAAATATAGATGGAGGCCCACCACACTCGTTGTTACAGCTCATAGAACAGCACATCTTGGGGAAAGGACACTCGAATGGTCTTGGTGAAGCTGGTTGTGCCACTGCTCTTAAAGGTACCGGTACAGGCTTAGGTGGCTCCTTAGGCTTCGCATTCCGCTGGCAGTCCTTGTAATAGAGTAGATTTTCTATGCTCTCATCGGAAGAGGAAACGTACCTTTTTGTGAGAGCATTTGCTATTTGAATGGTAATTAGTACCTATTGAAAATAAATTATGTTTTAGGAAATTCTCAATTCGTCCGTCTGGCCTAAATATTTGTATTTTGATCACGTCTAAATATATATAACTCACAGGTGACTGACTGACATAGTGATCTATCAAGGCACTGCCCAAACCACTGGACGGATTGGGCTGAAATTTGGCATCCGCTAAGAAAGGATTTTGATTAATTCTACCCCCAAGGGGATAAAATAGGGGATGAACGTTTGTATGAAACTTGGTCAATTTTAAACCGATCGGGCTGAGACTTTGCATGCATAAAGCTACTATGATTTTATCCCGAAAAAATAACGGGAACGGGAAAAAACTGCCACGCAGGTGAAGCTGCGAGCGGCCGCTAGTTATGATATAAAATCTCGAGTAGGTACGTCAGTCACGTACGTAAGTCGTGATGCTATTTCTATTTTTTCACTTTTTTCTATGATATAGTATGACTGTTGCCCGGTTCCAATATGCTACGAACGTTTGTTAGTAGTACTACCTGTACGACGGGCTGTCACGTGTCAGATAAAATCTTACCTCATTGGCCAGTGAAAACAGTCACTTTTTTTTTGTGGCATCTGTCCGTCTTGCAATTTTGCCAATGTCAAGTGGGTTGAATAAATTCTTTTTAATCAAGTCGAGTCGGTAAAAAAAGTAAAGTCAGCCGTCATCGGTTTTGAAGAAAAAGATGGCGTTTTTCTTCAAAACCAAAGGGAAACATTTTCGTTCAAATCAGGATGCCTCATAACACACTTTCATTTCAATTGTTCACACTTGTGCTAAGACCTCAAGTAATGATGGTTAAAATACCACCAAAATTACCCATCAGAACTTAAAATAACACTAGAAAAATAATTAAAATGAAAATACAATGTTGCTTCCAAAGATGACAGAAAACGAATCCAAAACAGTCGCTTTAAAATTAACCAATGAGATTATAAACCTATCCAACAAGCAACAATTCTTAATCAAAGTCATTAAAATTCAAATTATTTATTCAGTAATATCCAACAGGTCTTCTTCCAACAGTCTTGAATACGATCGGTGTATAATAATATGCTCTGCGAATACGATAAACAAAGTTTCGTATTTTCATTTTGTGCAGCAACAACTTGACTGTGGAATGAGTTACCGAGGTCCCGCGGAACTCAAAACGACAATACGAAACTTCGTTTATCGTTTTCAAGAGTAGCCCATTTTCTTTCATCCAAACCTTTCGTTTGTTATTCATAGCTTGCAGGATTCAAAGTTTATTAGCCTTTATCCCAATATGTTATAACTCCGAAGAATACTTAGAAAAATGTGATTTATGTAACATTGTGAATTTGCGATTGAAAAAAATACTTACAATTTGAAGTAAGTCCATAATTTCTCATGACGAACACAACCTTCGTTATCAAAGACAAAACGGCTAAAGGAAGCCAGAGCAATGGTGTTTTGTAAACATTTTCTTTTTGTTACACTTTGATAACGTACACAAGAACCTATAGGTATAAGGTACGAATACGTATTTAGAGCTTCGTTTGAATCGACGCAATCGTCAATATCACCAATTTACCCAGAATTTATTGCCTATAAATTATTCTAAAACAATCTGTTTTAAAAGTTGGTCCGTTTACAAATCCATAAACATGTACAGTACATGTTTTTTTCATACAACTTGCTGATGGAACAAGCAGATGTCCCATCTGATGTTAAGTGGTTACCATCACCTCGTAAGGAACGTGCCCTACGATGCACTGCTCTGTGTCCATCAACCTGAAGCATACAGCCGTTAAGCTCCACGTGCCTGTAATTTTACTGGGTGTGAGTTCACCCTTCAAATCAGAACACAGCGAACTGCTTGGTGACAGAAATAAGTATGGTGGTAGTACTTCCTCAAACAAGCCTTTCTCTAAGAGCTCTACTACTACTAACATGTACCGTCTAGTCAAAAAAAAAAAGTCAAAAGTCAAAAATCATTTATTCAGTAATATCCGCAGGGATCATCTTGAAACGTCTTAAATCTAGGTGAATCTAAGCGTCAGTTCACACTACATGTACACCTATGTACAAAGCTTAAATTTTGAATAATAGTTTTTTCGTGGTTACTGACCGTACACATACAACGTGTATTTTCGGTACAGCTCAATACTCAATACATTTACTGTTATCACATGGTGAGTTAGGAGGATTAGATTACCAAATGACTTTGACACAGTAAGGCGATTTTTTAAAATCATTTAACAACGCTCGTTATCTACATGCAGTACATTGTCCTAAAAATTAGAGATAGTTATATACACTCAGGATTCTGAAAAGAAAAGATAGGTCGCAACTGTAAGCTCCGCAGATACAGTAGATATAAAATGTCTTAGTAACCTACCTTGTCTTAACATCTACTCAAGAAAAAATTACTGGATAAAGAAATCTTCAGTCACTGTCACCGGCGGCAGTTAAATTAGCTAAAAGCTATTTATGATCACAATGTACTCACATAATTTGCAAATAGCTCTTTGGAAATCAGGAAATTCCCTAATTTAATTCCACCCGGAATTGAGCGTGTTGCATACTAATAAATAGTTATTCTGTGGTATCAAACTCCTTCAAATAATCCATTAAAATGATGTGTGTCATGCGGTGTTCAATTGTACAAACATGCATAAAATTAACAGTAAAAAAAATTAAAAAAAAAATGATATGCTTGCGACTTCGTCCGCGCGGGGTTGAGTTTCGGGAATTCCTTTCTTAGTATTCTTCTACGCACTAAAATACCCTGAAAATGTCCTAGAAAGGTTGTAGGTGGCAGAAGATTTGATCTAAGGGCAACGCAATACAGTTGGTCTTTGCAATGTTAATAGTCAAGAAGTTACATCCGCGCATAAGCAGACCTTGCCAGCCCCAGTCTGACCAACTATAAAGACCTTCTCTCAGCTAAAACTGATGTGTCGTCCGCGAAAGTAAAAATTTTCCCGTTACGGAGTTTCATCACAAGGCCCATTTATATAAATGAAAAAAAAGGTAGGCCCTAAAATGCTTTTCTGAGGAACTCCGTAACTCACAGGTTCCTCTTCAGTTAGTGAATTGGTCAATCTAAACTCGCTGTCTTCTATTAGTTAGGAATCCTTGATGAGTTTGAGTGGAAATCTTCTAACTTCAGCAGCATCGTGCTTTTGAACCAAGATGGAGATCGATACCGTATGAAAAGCCTTAGCCAAGTCTAAAAACAAGGCCAAGGTCTTCCTTTTTTTGGTCAATGTGGGTGACAGTAGCCTCTAAATTTATTTGACTATCAGCCAAGTGATATTCTATGAGACCTTGTTGTAGGTAACTTTACACGTTCCTTGAGTATTCAGAAATGGTCTATACACCTGGTATACAGCTTAATTTGACCCCTCGATCATGTACAAAGGGAAGCATAACAAAAAAGAGTTTTCTCCTCTAGACTTAATAGGATAGAGAGAGATAGTTGTTCCTGTATATTTAACCAACTTCAAAAAAAGCTGGAGGTTCTCGTACTATTTATAAAATTAATGTTCATTGTTTACACAAACAAAGCTGATAACAGTGATAACGTTTAATAAAAGTACTAAATCTGACTAATCTTTACCAATAATCAAGATAATCCACTCATGAGTGTTTATTACGATGTTTTAATTATTTCACTGAGTAGGTCCAAAACATTATCTCCTTCTTATACTATCTACATTACATTAAAAATGTGTAACATAATTATTTTAGGAATTTTGAGGTATTAGAAATAGTACAGTAGATTTGAATACAACTTTTTATATGTATGTAAAACCTTTTTGGACTGTATGTACCCAATATGTGGTACAGTACCATTATATTTAGACCTAAGTAAAATGTCTGTGTCCACGGGCTCTCAAGTGTGTCTGACAGGTCGACGGCCCCACCGAATAAACGTGTAAAGTGAAAATCGCAATTTTACAGGAAAAATAAAAAACATAAAAAAAAATATAGCTCATTATTGATTAGATGTACGTCAATACAATGTATAGACAAATTAAAGGAAAAAAAATTATCTATATTTCGTTAAAAAAACCGATAAGCTAATATTAATGATTTACGAGAAATTAATAAAAACCCCTTTTACATTTTTATTCTAGTAACAAAATTTTGGTATGCTATGTTTACACTATTATTCGTGGGAAAATATGTTATTACCTAAAAGTGTAACTTATTATACCTTTTTGTTCTATGGACATAATAGGATTTGTCAATATTAGTATTAGGTAGTTACACATCGGCAAAACTCTTTACAGTTACAGTATTTTTTGAATTTCCGACGAATAATATTCTAAAGTAAGTTTGCATTAAACGTATAAGAGTAAACGGTGTGCAAAATCACATTGTTGCAATATTCGTGTGAGTTTAGTGTTTTTATTTTCCGTAGAATAAACATTCGAAGTACGCTTTTTTTGATTGTTTTCGTTAAATTTATTGGAAAATCTTTCTGAAAAAAATTTAGAAGGTGTATTTTAAATCGACACACCGAAAAACAAAAAAAAAAAAAATTACGGTAAGAGCTCTTACACGTTTATTCGGTGGGGCCGTCGAGGTGGGTTCTGTCGATCTAAACTTAATCTGAGTGCGGCTGCTTGATTGATTACAGTTCCATCTGTATTTTCAAATGCAACGGTATATAGATATCTATTTTGCAGGGCCCTTACGACCGTAGTAGTAGGGTTCTTTATGAAAGTCTCATCCGGGAAAGAACAGGTAACATGCCGAATTCTATCGCCAAGTAGCGTTGCTGTATTTCGGTTTGATGGATGGGTAGGTACCTGTAAAATTACAGTTACATGAAGTTTAATGCCTAATACCTCAAGGTGATACATGGGAGTACCCCTTGGGCACGTTAATATGAGCGTTTCCTGCGAGGCAATTTTTTGTGGTGGTTACTACGTAACATCCGGTGAGCCATCTGATTGTTCCATTTGCGAGTTGTGTATAAAAAAACTTACATATATCCACAAGATAGAGCCATATCTAGGTACTTTGTTTGTTTTTATAGGTGCCAGCCATCTACTGATTTTAAATTACGTAAGTACCTATTTTATAAATTAAATAAATTCATAGAATAATTAAAATTAATAATAAATAAAATAAATAAATAATAAGATCACAGGGTTTTTAGGCCGCGCTAAGGCCTCCGTCATGGCTTATTGGCCGCTAATCGATTTATTTAACTAAATATCAAACTACTAACATCAAAGCGTGTTCAAGAAATTTTGGGAGCAAAAACTCTTGCAACCACGAAAATCAACACTTAAAAATTCAGACAACACTCAAATTAGGGAGGGTTTTATTAAAATGTTATCTCTGGGTTTTTTATTTTTTATTTAATGATAAACTCAAGGCAAGTATTATCATAAAAAAAATGAAGTGGCTAAGCCATCACAGCATTTAATTTATGTTGCAACTTTTTATATGCTTGCACTTGGTTCAGCATATATTTGTAGAATAAAAAATTAGACACACGATCTTTCTCTTTTTTCTCATACAACTTGGCGCAGAAGTTGTACCACCATGGTAAAAGCAACACTGCACCGTAGTTTTCTGCTGGCCGTAGTTTCATTTCCGAACAGAACTTTTCGTTCGGGATCCTTAGTTCTGGGTGTTTCGTTTGATCAGGAGAACGAAGGTCAACGGGGAAGTATGGCTTTGGCTGGATTTTAGGAGACCTGCTGGGACGGCGAAGGCAGCTGGCAAGGGTCAGACATGAGACCAGAAATACGATCTGTAAAAATTTGTTAAGAGTAGCCATTTATTCAACCTCTGAATGCCAAAGTCAAAGTCAAAAGCCTTTAGTAATATCCACAGGGATCATCTTGAAACGTCTTAAAGCTAGATGAATCTAAGCACCAGTTCCTCGCGACCAAGCCTAGAAGAATAGGAAAGTTTCGGCTTGGTTCCTATCGTTATTTTGTATAATAATTTTTAGAAATTAATAATAATGTAAATAATGAAGCTCCAGTGTGGTGCCTCTTAGAAAACATGTTACACGGAAAGAATATTATTATTCTCAGGAATATTGTTTTAAATTAAATAAATATTTGCTTGAACCAATAATAACGTCTCATTGCAATAAACATGATATGCTCCAATAAAAACAATATTAAAACCAAAACAATAAAATGCTTAATTCGAGAATATATTACTGGGAAATCAATTTCCCAGTATAGGAGACAGTATTTTCTTGATTTATGATTTTTTTGTTTCCACGTAGGTAAGAGAAATGTGCTCTACACTAATTACTAGACATACCTGTATTACTTTCATGATGTATCTGAAATTCACGTTGTTTGTTAATAAGTAAGTTCTTAACGAGCTAATATGAAAATTTAACTATCGAATAACCATAATTTCGCTTATCAAAGTTATGAGTTTTACGCTTACACGAGCATACTGTTATCGAAATGTTTAAATAGAACCTTTACCTCAAGATTTTCTTCGTGTTTTTAGACAACTTCAAAAAAAGGAGGTTTTCAGTATAATTTTTGTATTTGTTACATCAGAACACAGTCATATAGAAACCGATTTCAATTTTTTTAAGAATAGATTCTTTTTTTATTCTTTTTTATTTTTATTCGGAGCAACAAAAAGTAACACTATGCGTTAGCAACGCAAGCTTAAAGTTTTTTTTGATAACGAGATAACCAGATTTTTTTGATACGATTTACACGTATTGGTAAAAGATTTCATTTTTTATGCAGTGATTAATGTAAAATCTAAAACATAGTTTTTAAACATATATTATTACTTGCAGCCGCGCCTGCGTGGTGAATTTTACTCACTTTTGTATTTTATGCACTTTGCTATTATGAAGTTTAAGGCACTTTTTTCTAGCTTTTTCCTGTTTTTTTAACTTGGATATAAAAGTTTCAGGATAAAAAGTATGTGTGTTAATCCAAAAAATAAACTGTATTTATTAAGTTTTTCATTCAAAATGGTACAGCAGTTAGACCGTTATTGAGCCACAAACATCTAAGCAGCTAGACTTTTAGACATTGATAGAATTTTTTCGTCAGTTAAATATTACACACAAATATATTTTCAACAGAATTCGTATATTTAAATACAGCTAAAATTGTTTATTCTTGAGGCAAATTTTCTTGCGAGTCTTAATATATTTGCGCAGAGAAAAGTATCAGGCAATTATGTTTTACCTTTTAAAAGAATAGATTTCCATTAGAGTAATGGCTATAAAACTTATAGACAGCAACATGCCGTTTCAAATTAGTATTTGCGCAGACTAGGCGGAATTTTCTACTGATATAGCAAAACGATTAAGTTATGTTTTCATTTAATTCAAATTAGAGCATAAATATTGATAACTACCTACTGCAAAAATATTGACACTTATTTAATTAGATAGGCATGCTTACGTTCTTGCCTAAAAAACCATATCAGTATTCAGGTTTCCAAAGCATAAGGATAGCTTAGTTTGGAACTAGATAGTATTTTTTTTTAATGTCATTGCTGATGGACAAACGGAAAGCCCATCTGATGTTAAATGCTCTGCACTGCTCTGCGTCCATCAACCTGCATGCAGGTGTTAGGCCTCATGTGCCTTTAACTTCACTGGCACCCACACCCTACAAACCGGAACACGCTGCGCTGCTTGGCGGCAGAATAGGCATGTACTTCCCTGGATGAGCCCTTCACTAAGAGCTCTACTACTACTAAATCGTTCGTTGCGAGAATTGGGCCACTGTCTGAAATGTTAGTTTTTCACCAATTACCACGAAAGAAAATTAAATTTGACGATATTGCGTGTGAGAATTGCTTCCAGTCTGCGCTAATCTTTAACCGTGGTCCGTCTGTAAATAATATAAAAACCATTATCATGATGAGAATGCAATAATGCCTACAGTGATGGCCCCACTCACAGCTATTGTTTTAAATGTAGCTTTTCAGATGTTTCTTTTGTTTTATAAAGATCTTTTTCTGTAGAAATAGTTGGGGCGTTCATAACGATTTTCAAAAGCAGAGTTCTACATTATTTATTTGTTTTATACTTGAAACTTTAATTTGACGGTATTTGGTTACGAAAATCGGGCCTTTTGTCGAAGGTGTGTCTCTTCCACTAAAATGTAAAAAAAGACAATTATATTCAGAAACGCGTTGAAATCTTCTCTATAACCGTGTAAACAGATAATCCAAATAAAAAGAGATTTTTTAAATGATCATTTCTTTTATTTTTTTTACTTACACTGCGCCATCTACCTCCAAACTAATCAAAGCTTGTATGTACTATGGGACCAGGTAACTGATAAAATACTTAAATTACATAGAATATAGAACAAGTACCTGTGTTTTATCAAACAAATGTTTGTTTTCGGTGAGAATAAACCCACGACCTACAGCGCAGAAGGCAGAGCCACCAACTGAGCTGAGACGGCTGTCATTTAGCCAAACATAAACGGCCAGACATAATTAATAAGGGGGTAGTAGAATGTAGGGTAATACAAAGGGTAGGTGTACGTAAGAGGTGGAGGTGCCGGTGGCAACAATTTGGAATGGTCACAAGAAAAAGGCAGTCCGTTTTTGTCATGTTTCTCATTTTCAGGCATAGTAGGTTTTGCAGCAATGCGGCTAGAACATTCTAGAACCATAGCGGCAAAGACCCAAACGGCTTTATGAAACATTTTATAAATCTGAAATACAAACAAAAATAATTTATTGCTATTATTTAAATAGATATAATTGTAGTACTAGATTGAGAGTACTAGTGGTCGAATGGGAGCAACCCTGCCTTCTGACGTGTGGATTCGAATCCAAACCAATTGATTTTTCAATACGAAAAAAATATGTATATCTAGTGGTAAAAAACTTTTCTGGAACGTATTTGCTAGTTGTTTTTTTTCTGTAGTTCATCAATTTCTCCGTCAGTCAACCATGGATCGATTCTAAAACTGTTTTTTGTGTGAAATGTTATACTTTGAGTTGCACGAAGTGGAGTTAGAATTTCATTAAAATCAGTTTAGTAGTAGGAATGATTTGCAATTAAAATTACTCGCGTGGACACACGTCGACTGTCTCTGACATGTGTGGGACAGACAGAGGGAGCAGAACCGGCACTAGTATAATCATTTGGTCACATTGTCGGTCACTAGTGTACCGACAGGTTTCTGATGCGTCACGACACAAGAAGCGGGTTTAATGTGATTCTGCGTAGCAATTAATAATAAAAATATTTTTGGACACTTTTACACAACATCATCTAGCTCCAAACTAAGCATAGCTTGTACTATGAGAACCAGATAACTGATACAATATTTTTATACCAATATTTTTTTGTAAATAGATACAAGAATAAAATATAACACCTAGACACAGAACAAACTACCTACTACGTCATACAAATGTTTGTTCTCAGTGGGGATCGAACCCACCACCTACAGCGCAGAAGGCAGGGCTACTATAAACTGAGCTGTGATGGTTGTCATGCTCAGTTCAAGCTATAATCACTTCAGTTATAATCAGGTGGATCTGCTTAATCAGCCCTATGCTAATGTGGATAAAAAGAGGTGACAACAAACTTTTTAGCTAATTTACCTAAAGGAGGCCTTAAAGATTGCTATGTTTTTTTTTAATAATAAGATGAGTGCCTACTTACTGAATATTATCCTGTCTAGTAAGTTATTTCTTAAAGGTGCATGATTAAAAATCGATATCTCCTTGCGTAGGTAAATACTTAAGTTTTAGACATTAATTTCTGATGTAATTGAATATTTCAACCTCCCATTAAAGCTATGGAAAACGATTATCCATAATGAGGTTTTCAAAATAATCGCATTTATTTTGTGAATAAGTGTTTTACTTTCACAGTAACATGGAAATTTATTTACCTACATCCCTAAATTACTTATTTTTAGTTTTGACCAAAAGATCATAATATTATGATTAGGATATCTACCGTGCCTTAGGATTAAGCAGTTACGGCACGTCATGAGCCTAAATAATATTATTATATATTATTATTATTGGTGACCAATCAACAAGACTATCCAGATAATGAAACAAACTGAGTTTACAGTTTTTTAGTTTTTGAACTATACGGTGCTTGAATACTTAATATCATAGGTAGGGTTTTTAGTGCTCAAGATGTAATTATAAGCCCATGAGACGTAACACCTGTATGCCTCAGATTGATTGACGTAGAGCATCGTAGGCCACGTTTCTAACGAACAAGACCTAACTCATTCATAGGTAATGGTAACCACTTAACATCAGGTTATCCATTTGCTTATTCCATTATAAGTTCTAAAAAAAAATGATTGTTAGGTATTGGTACTAGGCGTTAGTCGCCTCTTACGACTTTCATAGATAGATGGATGAATCCTATTGTAAGTCAGGACCACCAAAGCAAATTTTATTTACTAAGTTTATCATTGAATGGCCCCACAGCTCAATTAGTAGTAGCTCTGTTCTCTGTGCTGTAGGTTGTGGGTTCGATCATCACCGTGGACAAAATTTGTATGATGAACATAGATGTTTTTCTTTATCTGGGTGTTATATTGTATTCTAAGTGTAAGTATATAATAAATGTACATAAGTACTCTATCAGTTATATGGTTTCTATGCCTAGTTTGGGGCTAGATAATGTTGTGTAACATCAATATTTTTGTCAACAAATATTTATTTATTTATTTTATACTAGAGGCCACTCGCAGCTTTGCCCGCGTGGCAGTTATTTTCCGTTCCCGTTATTTTTTCGGGATAAAAAGTAGCCTATGTCCTATTCCAGATTACAATCTATATTTATTCCAAATCTCATCCAAATTGGTCCACTGGTTAGAGCGTGAAAGAGGAAGAAACATCCATTCATTCATCCATCCAAACATTCGCATTTATAATATCAGTAGGATGTTGTAGAGAATGAATTTTATTATTTTTACTCGATCAGCCCGATTGGTACCTATGGTTAGCCGCCACAGTCTGGAATAATGCAATGCCAGAGTGTGCCCATCAACGTATTTTCTATTTCATTACAATAAACGATAACATTTTGCATACAACCAACAGATGGCACTTTCTCATGCGTAGGCAAACAAGCGATAAAATGTTTTATTATAGGCTGTGTTATTGCTTACGATTCAATACCTACATTATTGATTACTAACGGCCGCTCGCAGCTTCGCCCGCGTGGCAGTTTTTTTCCCATTCCTGTTATTTTTTTGGGATAAAAAGTAGCCTATATGTTAATCCAAGTTAAATTTCATCCAAATCGGTCTACTGGTAAGAGAGTGAAAGAGTAACTAACATCCATCCATACTTACAAACTTTCGCGTTTATAATATTAGTAGGATTTAGTGTTATGTTTGCTTTTTATTGAATGGGTACTTGGCACTCATCATCATCACCAACTGTAGAAGTCCACTGTTGGACATAGGCCTACGTTTCCAGGAAGAACTATTTTGAGCTTCTTCCATCCACACCGACTTCCCGTGATCTGTGAATGTCGTCGGTCTACTGGGTGGGAGAGTATCCTACACTTCATTTTCAGGTTCCGGTTCCCAGCGGCTAATAGTTAGCGACCACATCTCAGTTCCATAATTCATCGAGTCCGAGTTGGATTCGTCGCCTGACCTCTTTGTCGTAGTTGGTTTCATGAGCGTTTCTGTATGGAGTTACGTTATATTCATATATTCCATAATAACAAATTACATTTATGTGTGGAATTTAAACTCTCGCCCCTATTGGACTTGCTAAGGGTTCGTTCTGGCAAGTACTATCACCATGCCTATTTCTGTCGCGAATTTTTTTTCTGTTTTCTGGTTTCAAGGTTTGGGTACCGGTGAAATTACAGGCACACAAGGCTGAACACCTGTTTGCCTCAGGTTGATGGACGCAGAGCACTGAATCATAGAACACGTTGCTAACGAACGTGTCCTTCGCTGGACACGTTATTTACTCTATTACTCCTTACATTATTTACGCACGTATTGCTTGGTTATATAGGTTCCGATAAAAACTTTACATTTGGTGGATCATTTGCTTTTTCCACTAGCAAATAGACAAAAAAAGCAAGCAAAAAGGACCTGATATATTCATGTAAGAAAATGCTAAACGAATCGGGAAACGACGAAAACTCCGATCTAATTTACCGAAAATTTAGTCGCTATTACGCTTACGCTAAACATGTTTATCTTGGTGAACGTGATTAGCTAAATGAAATTAAATCAGTTGTTTGTTGTGCAAGCGGGCCCTAACCTTGATGAAGTACGAATGAGGGGTAAATGACCGTAACTTTTTGGTAATACAACTTTATTTATTAATTTAAGTACCATAGTTCAGTTCAAATTATATAAAAAACACTCAAGAATACATTGACCTTTGGTGGAACCGGATTTAATCACAAGTTTAAAAAAACACTCACGCTCATTTTATTTTTTATGGACCAAACGAGCGAAGCGAGCAAATAATCAAGTCTGGCAAAATTTATTTTCCTCTGGCAGTTTGTTAGTACTACTCTGTTCGTACTTTACAACTAGACAAAATTCGTTAAGTATAGGTTTTTTCTTCCTAGTAGGAAGACAAAAAGAAATTCCTCTTACAAGTTTTAAATTAGAGTATTTATGTCCTACTTATTACAATTTTAAGGTAGGTAGGTAGATAGCAAAAATTGGTTTCATATAAAATTATTGACGATCTGAATAAAGAGCAAAATGGCTTTTTTTTATTAATTGTAGGTAAGTCCATATTTTTTTTACCGGCACCCACGATCTTCGAACCGGAACATAGCAAGCTGCTTGGAGGCAGAAATAGGCATGGAATAGATCATCCTCAAAATGCAGTGAATTCAGTGTTTGATTTGGCGTGGGTCAATTAAATTTATTAAATGAGCCCTGTCGATTCGTAAGAGATAGCAATAGTTTTTTAACAGATTTTATAAGTAGGTAAGGTTATTTTAGGTCAAAAAATAATTATGTCAAATTCGGCTTTTGTTTGGCTTGATCTATACATAAATGCATTGATTTGATCTTTGTAAATACTTACATTAATTTTATAACTATACTAATAATAGTAAAACACTATTTAAACATTATGATGATGAATAAAAGGTCAACTTGTGACGGTAAATCAAATCGGAGGCTGTAGGTATAGCGGGGGCTATACAATTCAAAAAACTCAGATCATTATACGCGAACTGCGCATGCTCCACGCTCGCCTTCCCGTGCTTTTTATGGCGGGGAATTCGAAATTCAAACATTTTTTAGTTTACAAACAATTCTATCTAAATCTTTTTTTTAATTTGGCATCTCTTTTTTCGACCAATGAAAAATCACCATGCAAAAGTTTAACGTTACAAACTATTAAGTGATCTAATTATCTCTCTGTGGTAATATTTGTTAGTGCTACGAATACAAATAATGTATCAGTGATGGAGTGCAAGAAATCAACAAATTTGTTAGAAAATGTTGCCAATAACAGGAAGATATCATTTCTTATCTGCGTGTGCCGAAAGTTAACTAGTTTAAAGAGCGTGTATGCGGGCATACTAGTGCTGTTTATGCCCTATGTGTTATGTGAATCAGGTAATATTTCATTTTTAATACTAAAATTATCAGCCTGGATATTTCCAGCCTGAATCCACCGATTTGGAGCAATTTTTATACATAGTCTGTGTGTTTTTTTTTTTTGAGGTAATGTTTACTTTTTAATGAATACTTACTATTTTAATATTGATTACGCAGTACAATGCCAAAACGAACACATTCTCAGAGGCTATTATCTGTAAGGTAATATAACTATTATAGACTAGTAGTACATCCTTAATTTTTTTGAAAATATAACATAGCCTATGTCACCCCGGGATAGTGTAACTTCCCAACGGTAAAAGAACTTTTCAAATCGGTCTAGTAGTTTCGGAGCCTATCAAAGAAAAAAAACAAGCAAACAATCAAATCTTTCTTCTTTATTATATTAGTATAGATCGAGGTAACCACTCAACATTAGTTGGGTAATTTTTTTGGCTTATCACATTTTTTCATCAATTTTTTTATTACAATATACCAGACTATTACGCCGACTGACTAAGTATATTATCATGCCAGTGTTTTTTTTGTATATCCGTTTTGTGCTTGAAACAAATACACCTACCTGCTGCGTTATTTATAACGTTACAAAATAATAAATAGTACAAAATCATTATGTAGTAAGTGCGTAGGTACCTACTTACTTAATCCTATATAACATTCGACATTGGTTAGATAAAGTTGCATAATGACACTGACCTTGTTTCGTTCAGAAACCACCTCTAGCTTTTTAAAACAAAATAATGACCTAACATAATTTGTTATTGAATACTATCGCCCGCAGCAAACTTTAGCTTTTTGAAATAAAAAAATAATGTTATCATACCTATTACGTTACTATTGCCCACCCAGTTGCATAAATCTGTACAATGGTTAGGTTCATACTTCCAAGATACTTTTCCATGGCAGTGTCGCGGAAGGCTACAACTTCACTATGCCCGCACACAACAGTATTTTGCAACGGTTACATCCAACGTTTTAAAAACATTTATTTTATTTTAATGTGAAACTAGAACAGCGCTTTCAAATTCGCTCTGTTAAATATTATTATAAAAGTCGAAATTCTTCAATTTTAAACCTTTTCTATGTAGAATCAAAAATATCTATTTATGTAATATAGTATTGTATTAAGTGACCTGCAAGGTAATGTTTTGTTATAAGTGATGGTAACCACGTAAGATCAGGGGCCGTATCACGAGCTTATGTATTCGGTCGGTCGATGCTGTAACTTACATACGTATCACCAGCTCATAGAATGTCAGTTCCTCGGTAATTTTCGTAAATTAGCTAACACGGATATTCTTTCTCTATCTAACTTGTGTAACGTTCCAAAACTAGTTATCATTATTTGAGTATTTATCGGTAATTCACGGTTTTTATGTTTCGTTTTTCTATTCCCTCGTAAATCTTTAAAAATACTAACACCTTGTTCTATGATTTTACAAACTATTAAAGATGCCGTGTAATAAGATGAATTTGACCAAATACCAATATATAGCATAAAAAAAATCTAATGGAATTTCAAAATTTTACGAGGTTGATACCAAAAACAGATTTTGAACGCACATTTTGCAAGTAATTATCAATGTTACCATCTCACACAAGCAACGCTTATACAAGCGTTGCCTACAGTTAGTGTACATTGTACTTAGTACATGTGCATGTGCTTTTTACTATGGAAACGTAATGTACGTTATAATAGTAATAGAATATGACACCCAGACATAGAACAAACATCTGTGTTCATCTCATAAATGTTTGTTCTTAGAGGGGATCGAGTCCACAACCTACAGTGCAGAAGGCAGAGTTACTGCCAACCTAGCTGTGTTAGTTGCATCTATGTAATTATATTTGTTCTATCTGGCTGTTGTATCGTATTTACCAAAAATACATTACAAATAATCCATTATCAGAGCGATCACCTCACAGAAGTTGTGTGGGGAATCAAAACGTTGATATCATTTTTTTAATATAAGTAATATCTAGAACATTTTAAAATTACTAAGTTAAACCTTATTAATGCAAACTTTGCTCGAGTCCAGTTTTTAGGGATTAAGATACTGTAAACTTCATTTCCATTTCGATTTCAGTTTTGCAGTCACTCTGTAGAATCCTATTTGATTCCACTGTATGCGTTGTTTTGTTTAGAGCAAGATTAATTTTTAATTAATATTTTTCTATTTATTATTTGTTTGTTTCGGAATTTTATTGTGAAAATAATTTGACTCTTCTATTTTTAGCGTCAGAGTGGACAAAGTCACTAGAACAACGGCAACACTTATAGTTCAGTTCTTTCAGATTTCAAATTACTAAAGAAACGCAACTACTCGATACTAGAGGGCGTGCTTTTAAATTTCAGTGGTAGTAAATGTCACGGGAATCTTAGTCAAACTTTGCTTGTTTTGATACTAGATGGTGCTATATACAATTTTATCAATTCTGAACATAGACAAGAATGAACTAGATAGGTTCCGCAAGTTACTCCATTTGCTTGTTCTATTTACTTTTCAAGTAAATTATGTGAGATGATAAATGAGTAATAATATGCGTTCAGTGGTATGCTAATAAATTCAATCGTGATGTTAAAAAATACCAATCGTGATTCAAAAAAATATGGCAAACGTGTTTTTATATTAATATAGTAATAATAAATTATGACACACTAATTTATGAACGTGAAAGCTTATGAATGAGTATGTATGTCTATTCTTACTCATCTATATAACGAGTAAACGGATTTGAATGAAACTTTGAACATATTATACTGTAGTGCGTGACTTAAAATTACATAATACGTAGCCTACTTTTAATCTATCACTTATTTAAGATGAAAACTAAGACGAAGAGTGCACATTTATGATATGTTTATTATATATAAATCATTTTATATAATAAACATATTTTAAGCCCGATAAAAAATTACACTCCCTTGCCGTATTTAGTCGACTGTGCCGTATCTAAGTCTGTGTTTATTAGCTAACATTGTGAGTTTTGAATTTTGCTGACATTTTAGTCACGTGGTCATGTAATTGACGTTCAGAAACTAGGAAACAATAAAATCCGTATGTTTTTCGGAAAGTTGCTGTTTTTTTATGTTTCTGAATAAAATGTCTGTAAAAGTATTAAAATCAGTAAAATATGTTATAATTTACTGAATTTTTCAGTATTTATTAAAATATATTTCTAACATTTAGTTCTGGCTTTAAAACTTGAATTTAATTGACATGAAAACTATACGAAATTCTTTAGACGAAAAGAGGATTTGAACGCATGGTTTTGTAAATTATTAACACTGCAATAATGAGATGGGGCCCTACTGACCATTGCAATAAGACAAAAATAGTTGAATAATAAATAATCCTCAGGAGCGCGAATTACTCCATTATTGGAGTGGAGTGGAGTTATTATACATCACATATCTCATTTTTTTTGCAACAATGCATATGAGATACCTATATGTAAAGTTATAAATAGAGAAATGCCAATACGCAAAACTACTATGATTTGATTCCTCTATTCATTTCGCAAAATGATTTAAGAGCCTATAAAATGTGAGGTACGCATTACAAAGATGCGTACATCCAAGAGGACCAAAATATTGAAAACATTGTACCAGTCGTTATTCCGTAGTATCTTGAAACCTTATAAAATTCCATTACGTTGCCGCTCCGTGGTTTGTAAATAAGTGAAACAATAATCTCTGGTCTTATTATGTAAGGAATATAAAGGGGGTCATTTTATCCAATTTGAATTTTTCTTGACTCCTTTTTGTATCAAATTCTTGCAGTGTTGATGTCAATAATGTCATTGAATTGTGTCAATGAACAGAGTTGCCATGTAAATTTTTATCGTTAAATCTATCAAATTTAGCAAAGCATGCTAATGCTTTGCTAAATTGCATTTTGCATTTAACAGTCAGATTTTAAGTAGCTTTCTTCTTAAGATTCAATATGGTTTCTCAATTTATGTTTTAGAATCTTAATGGTAATTAAATTTGTTGCCAAGAACTTAAATAATATATTAGCACGAACTAACATCCCTGTACATACTATAATGCCACAGCGTTTACCTTAAAAACATACTCCGAACATCATAAAAACGTACATCATTTCTTAAAAAGTTATTTTCTGAGATTTTCCAACCAAAATTGAAACATGTGACAAAACTGAATTGTTCCACTCTGCCCCACCAAGGCGCCCCACTAGTGGGGCAGAATCCACAGCCTTAAAATTTGTAGTGGAATCTGCCCCACTAAGTCAGTTTAGTGGGGCAGATTCCTACTACTTTAAAGTTTGGTGTATTCTGCCCCACTAGGGCTGGCACTTGAGTTTGTGTAGGTGGGTTTACTCATATTGTACTATCTGTCTATTCAAGTTAAATGTAACTTTGGTGTTATTACTAAGTAGATTACGTTAGTAGTAGGTAATAAGTAATAGATGAGGTACATAGGTAGTTTACTAAATGGAACTAAAAATATTCTTAGAAAATTAATTATTTGTTTCTTGAATCACATATCAATAATTAATACTCTCGAAGGTTGGCATAATAAGTTGAATAAAAAGATTAATCAAAAATGTCCCACATTACTATGACTTCTTTATTACGCTTTCCATAGTTAAATCTATCCAGAACCAACCATTAAAACCACGCCTTAATGAATACATACAAAACGATTAAAATATAGAAGATGCCCAAATGGAGCTTATAAACGGCAGTATATCTGTTGGGCATTTCTTAGAAAAAATGCAATAGATGGAGCAATAACTCTATTATTATTCCAAGAGATACTCATGTACTTAATCAAGTTTAATTACCTAGTCATATTTCTTGTGTTTAGTATAGTATTTTAGTAGCTGTTTGTATCTTTTAGATGTTTACTATCCATAAAGTAAGCAAGACTACGTAGTAGTAAGTAAGACTGTATTTTGCCATATCAGGTGAAAGTCGATGTGTGGTTTTATTTCTTGTAGTAAAACTGACTTAAATCCGTATTAGTCGTAGTATTTATTTTTGTACTAAGATTTTATTTATGACCTCTAAATGACTAATTGTACGTCAAATGATACTCGTAATTAATCTGTGATTTTTAATAGTTGAGTAATTAGAATTAATATAATTTTGCTATTTACGTGCACAATAACAATAATAATAATGCTGGAAAATCCACACAGCATCATCTAGCCCCAAGCTAAGCAGAGCTTGTGTTATAGTTACTAGATGACTGATATACTTAATACAATATATTACGTACCCTACTTTCAAAGATATTTTTTATTATACATAGAAAATACCCAGAACATCCGGAATAAATATTTGCAGATCGTACAAACATTTATCCCAAGGCGGGAATCGAACTCGCAACCTTCTGCGTCGCAGGCGGACATTCGCCCGCCGCGCCACATCGGTCGTCATATTTTTAGTTTCATTTTGTACACTACCTATGTACCACATCTATTACTAATTACCTACTACTAACGTAATCTACTTAATAATAACACCAAAGTTACATTTAACTTGAATAGACAGATAGTATAATATGAGTAAACCCATCTACACAAACTCAAGTGCCAGCCCTAGTGGGGCAGAATACACCAAACTTTAAAGTAGTAGGAATCTGCCCCACTAAACTGACTTAGTGGGGCAGATTCCACTACAAATTTTAAGGCTGTGGATTCTGCCCCACTAGTGGGGCGCCTTGGTGGGGCAGAGTGGAACAATTCACAAAACTGTAGCAAAAACCATAACTTACAGTTCATAAAAACACCTCGTGATACCAAATTACGGTGTCAGCTAATTTGAAACGGGTGAGCCGTTTCAATGCATTCGTAATTCAAAATGAGACCCGAACAGGCTCGAACAGACAGAGACACACAGAGATTGCTGTAAGTTCGTATAGGTTCGTGTTACAAAATTATTGACTTTTAGCATAGAATTAGTCCTAATTCTATGGACTTCTAGTACAAATAAAATACGAAGACAGCCGAACACCAACCAAACAGCCATGAATGTTTGCTGGAACTGTTAGTCGTCGGTTTGACATTTTGCAGCCGAGATATTAGAGCTCGCGATCGGGCCCCAGGTGGGCCATCTGCTTTTTCCATAAACGAGTCAAGTAAAAAAATAATTAAATATTCATAGTTTATTTGTTTTTATAGTGCTTACCTGCACTTAAGGAAATCACAAAGATTTTTATATTATCCCAATTTTTATTTTTTTGGGATAATATAAAAATCTTTGTAATTAAATATTGTTTAAAATGTCACTGTCACTGTTTGTCATTACTGATTGATAAGAAATGGCAATAATTTAAAAATTGTTTATCTTTAAACAGATTTTTATATGTAAGGTCGTAAATATTAAAAGATGGTTGCATACGGGTATATAAAGTCGTAGCCTAAACGCAGAACGCAACGGAACGTCGGTTCAGGTAATCGATGCCCTCCATTAAACGCGATTACACAATGCATTTCCGATGCGAGGGATTGTTGCGGAGTTCTAATCTCAGGCCAGGGCCGGAGGGATAAACAGAACATTATTATTGTACAAGTACAGGGTCTAAGCTTCCCTGTTTACGTGATAAACGTATAAGCTTCCCTACTTTACACTTTGCGTGACAAAATATTGACGAACAAGTAGAATCCCGAGCGACTTCACTCGCATGAAGCTATTTTTATACAAACTTTAACTTCCTCTGCACCCTTCTGTAGTGCAGTGAATTTCAGAAATTCCTTTCTTAGTACAACCCCAACTCAAGCCAAATACACCCTTAAATTCAAAGATTTAGTGTTATCTATTATGTAGGTACGTCAGGACAAAGATTATTTTATTAGAGATAAAAAAATTTTTTGATTGTATATTTAGTCCTTAGTCGTTGTGGGCGCGCCTCTGAACTTGACATGAAAGGTAACCGTGAGCTCGATAGTTTGTCATGCCATTATCAGTACTATAAACCAAATAGCTAAAATGCAAAGAATCATAAGAAATTACTTTTTCTATAATCCATAATACAAAGGTGATTTCAAAAAGTAGTAGAACCCTTGACTGACCTGATGGTATGTACCAAATGTAATATCTGGAAAAACCTAATTCAAATAATTTCGAGTAGGTATTAATAGATCTCAGGGGATATCTACAGTGCTTGGGGATGAAAGGCATAGCCCATTTCTTTTCTTTTTTCTATAACAGTTATCTTCATATCGATTTTCTTTTGTTTAACTTTGTAACTACATGAGGAAAAAATGTTTATATGTATATTGAGTGACATAGATAAGGGCAAAACTGATACTTTAAAATAATTTAACAAGTTTATCTACAGAAGATTTAATAAATAGTATTTATAGCATTAATGCCACTAGGTCTGACTACGTCACTGGCCGTCCTTGCAACCCTACTATCGCTAATATATCCGATTGGAAGTAGCACAACACTACTTAGATTAATTAACCTACATTCGTCACACTAAGCACCTGTTTTAAGCTTTGTTTGGCCCCGCATATACCTTTCAATCAATCAAAGCTCCCTCTAATGATTTACGTAACTTTGCTCATTCGTAATAACTTAGAGCTTTAACGTGTCCTTCACTGATAGTAGTAGAGCACTTAGTGAAGGGCACATCCGGAGTAGTACTACCACTAAGCTCTTTTTGCAAAGTAGCTTGCTGTGTTCCGGTTTGAAGAGTGTGCCGGTGAAATGATATGCACATGAGGCTTAACACCTGTGCGCCTCAGGTTGATCGACGCATGACAGTGCATGGTAGGAACCTACAATGCTTTGTTATAAGTGATGGTAACACTCAACATCTGGTTGGTCGTCTATTTGTTCGACCAGCATGTCGTAAAACTAATCACTATTATCATTATTAGTTTAAGTACTAAAACGGAGTTATTTTATAATGTCCAAAAAAGTATGTACAATATTTATTTGATATAAATAAAATTAGGAAGTACCTAGATATAAACAACTTGAAAGCAAAAGTAAGTTAGAATGTACAAAAACGACATATGATTTCCTTAAAGATTACTTGAATCGAACTAAAGAATTCTTTGTGTTATGGAAATTAGAGCAGTGTCGTCTATGTATTATGTTGCCTACAAAAACGAATACTATGGTTTCCATGTGGCTTCGTTTGACTTTTATAACAAGCCCTTATACATTTCCAGAGTCCCGATTTTCGAGACAAAATATCATCAAATTGAAGTTTCGATCGTGTCAATATCCAAATGGTGTTTTTCAAAACTGATATTTTCAGGCAGGTCCAATTTCGACAGTCAAATTCTTGAAACTAGAATTTGACTGTCGAAATTGGACCGCTCAACTCCGAAATATACGTGAATTGGCCGACAAAACCTATTTTATAAATGTAATCTGAATCAGTGTACGACTAACAGCGAAATAAAACCAAAAATACATCACATATCCGCAAACATCTAAACAAATAAACATTGTCAATCATTTTAGACAGCACCATCAAGCCCCAATCTAAGCAAAACGAAGCCAGATAACTGATAAAATACTCACCACTTCATTTTGTCGATATATTCTTATAAAATATAGCACCCAAATACAGAACAAACGTCTAATTTCTTCACAAAAATGTTTGCCCTCAGTGGGGATCAAACCCGCAGCCTACAGCGCAGAACGCAGAATCACCTGAGCTGTGTGACCTGATAAAGACATCCAAACATGCAAAGTTTCGCATTGTTAGTAGTAACCCTTCTGGGACCCAAAATACTTTTCCTAAGAGTTTTTTTTGTGCGATAAAAATCATAGATTGATCCTTTTTTAGTAGAAACAAGGGAGGCGAGAGTAAAAGCTTTTTACCTTCATTGGTATGGAAATCTTTATCAACAGATGGCCGAAGAGTGTCAGGCATAAACTGGGTGCCAGTTTGTGCCAGTGCTAGGTGTCAGTTAATCAGGGGAACCCAAAAACTTCAGGGTACATTTTACTTTAATATAATCATTACTAGTTATAAGATACTCACCTAGGACCGTAACCACTTAAAACCCGTAACTACAAAAAAACGGTAGAAACCAAGCCGTAAGTGTCTTGCCGGTTCTTCTAGGCTTGGTCGCGAGGAACTGGCGCTTAGATTCATCTAGATTTAAGACGTTTTAAGATGATCCCTGCGGATATTACTGAATAAATGCTTTTTGACTTTGACTTAACATCAAGGTAAGTCATCTCCTTGTTTAAAAAAAAATGCCCTACGATGCATTTGCCCTACGTTCATCTACCTAAGGCATCAGGTGTTAACCAAAATACAGCAACGATGTTTGGTGGTAGGTATCGGTATTGTAGTTTACGGCCTTAAATATTCAGCCTTCACAAAGATCGATTTATTTTGTTAAATAAATCTATTTAGTGCTTTAAAAATATTTGTATTATATAAACTACTTATACAGGTAGTTATAAGACTATTAGTACAGCATAAGAATGACAACAAAAGCGATACAGGTTCTTTGAAAAAATACAAAAAATATAGCGATTACTCACACGGCGCGAAAGCTAAAAGACTTGCCCTAGATTAGTAGATTTTTATGGATTTCAAAACCATAGTAACTATACCTTAGTTATATGTATTACTAGTCACTGACTACTTATGTAACACCATGGTAACTCTCGGTCCACTTTCATTTAAACTATTTAGTTTAGTCTAATGGTTCAGCTCAAAACAATTTATTGGACACAGTAGAGCCTCAGGTTTTTATTGATAGCAATAATATGTATACATATTGCATCTAAATATTGACATTCAAACAACGCCTCACAACGCCATCTAACCCCAAACTAAGCAAAGATTGCACTATGAGAACCAGATAGCTTTTTTTTATGTGAGTTGCTTATAGAACAAGCAGATGGCTCACCTGATGTAGCTTATAAAATATAATTATATACTTTTTTAGGGTTCTGTACCTATTATTAACACTCCACTATCTGTCTATCTGTCTGCCCGTCTGTCACCAGGCTTTTTCTCATAGACCGTGATAGTTAGAGAGTTGAAATTTTCACAGATTTCTGTTGCCTCTATAACAACAAATACTAAAAAACAGAATAAAATCATGGCTATTTGAACTGCTTGAAAGATACAATGACTTAAATACAATCATACATAGTGACTGTCTCTTTTGCTCAGTAATTTCACTTGCAATAGTGTCCGTGAATAATAGAAAATAACGTTATTACCCACAATGGTATAACAGTTACAAAATTAACGTAATAGCAAGTTCAAAACCAGCACTTTCGTGAAACCGGTTCGGAGCCCACTTGATCTTTGCGTTGACTTTATTTCGTACACTTTCACTCGATTTCTTCGTCACCGTACAATTGACCAGTGCCCTTAGCACTATTATTTATAGAAGTCAAAGATATTTTACTAAAGCATGATGTAGGTGTAAATAATAAACAAACTTCCGCTGGCTGACGGAAGAAACACGTGCGCTGCGTAAGAACCATAAAAAAAACTTCAACTTTTACTTACTTTTTTTGTAATGGTTTTTTTCCAGTTAGTTTTTTAAATCGTAGTTTACAAAACGAACGTCGAAGTTTTGAGGTTACAAACATAAAAAACAACATTTAAAATTTTATTTAAAACTTCGTATTTTTTTCAAGTCAGTTAAAATACGTTTCACGTAGCTTCTAGCTTCGTCAGAGGATAACTTGTTTGGCGTCAACTCACTACCACTTGAACCTTTTTCTAAGTTTAGGCAAACGCACTACCACATTGATAAGAGCAGAACCTCGTGCTAAGGCCACAGATGTATTGCAATTCATGCATTTCGCTTTTAGGGAAAGTACCGTTACTTTGATTATTTTGGTTTGAACCACCAGTACCCAGAACTGTGGTCGGTAATACCTTGAAACCCCTATTTAGGACTAACTTCTTAAGAGTCCTTTACTCACTAAAGATTGTAGTTAGTGGCAGCCGGTCAGATTAAGAGGCTCACAGACGATAAGCCCCACGTGCCTGTTTGTTCACCGGCTTCACACCCTTGAAACCAAGCACCAACAGCAAGCAGCTTGGCGGCAATAATAGGCATGGTGGTAGAGCTTCCCCGGACGAGCCCTTCACTAAGAGCTCTACTACTACTAACTTCCCTACAATATCTTCAAATGTGGGAGCCGTTCTAAATTACTTAAATGGGATTCTAACGCATATTATACGGATAGTACGCGTTAAATACGCCTGAACGAATATTCAAATCTGCATGAAATGTGTAAATTGTTGTGTAAAAGTACCGTAATAAATTAGGTACCTATACCTACTTATCTTTAGAAACATGCCTAAACCTGATCGAAAGCTTAGTGGAATCACGCGCAGCTTTTGTTCGTGTGAAGTAATTTTATTACAAACTTCAGTCAAAGTGAAATACCTTGGTCGCGAGGAACTGGCGCTTAGACGTTTGAAGACAATTTGAATGACCCAAATCACCCAAATAGTCTTCTAGCTGTCAAACGTAAAATAATAAGCCAATAGTTTTTTCTGTAAGCTCGAGTCCGTGTCTATACTCTACCAAGCATGTGATTCATGTGATTGTAGCAGAGTTGAATTCTCTTAGATAAAACCATTTTTAAAACTTTTTGTATAGTAAATGCGACCTCTTTCACAGATCAGCTAAACACTGGTCATCTACAAATTTAACCCAAAAACGATTAGCGGGATTTCTAGCAAAAGTTAATAAACGCGGGTAAGGTTAGTCAGGACAAAGATTCACATATTTGCGAAATTCTTGACATTGGCGAATTTGTATGTTGAATGAGAGACAGATGCCATCATGAAGAAAGGAAGAAAGCTTCTTAATAGATATAAATCATCTGGTTTTAGTAAGTTTGGGGCTAGATTACGCTGCGTAAACGAATTATATTTTATGTGTATTTCACACATAAATGTTGTAACCTACCGTATTAAATTACGTATCATGAGAAACATTCCTAACCCTGACCGAGAGTTTATTGAAATCAAATATATCTGCAACGTTTCGAAAACAATTGGTGTCATCATTTTAAAAGCTGAATTTGCTAAGATGGTGCCTTGAACTAATACTAAAATTGCTTTGGTAACGCATCAGCATTTTAAATAGCTACCTAACTACTAATGTGTGGTAAACATGATGATTTAAATGCTTGAAGATACTTATCATTTGGAATCCAGAATGAGACTGTGTAATATATCTAATATTAAATTTAAATAATAAAAGATACATCATCAAACTGAATAAGTAAACTGCTGGACATAGGTACCACCTGTTATGTCTACAAATTAATAAGTGAATACTTTAATACTAAGCCTCCTCAAAGTTTGTCACACATGTTGCTGCCCATCTCCTTTCTCTCTTTTTTATTTCTCTTCTATCTTTACTATAGTAAAACTAAAGAGATCGAAAAGTCTGTACATTCAAAAATATTTTACTGAAATCTTGCTAATAGTAGGTACTTCAAAAAGGGAAAAACACGAAATCAACTTTAAAAAAAAGGTTAAATGACCCTATTACTAAGGCTCCGCTGTCTGTCTGTCCGTCTGTCACCAGGCTGTATCTCATGAACCGTGATAGTTAGAGAGTTGAATTTTTTACAGGTGATGTATTTCTGATGCCGCTATAACAACAAATTAAAACAGAATAAAATAAATATTTAAGGGGGCTCTCATACAGCAAACGTGATTTTTTTGCCGTTTTTATCATAGATAATAGTACGAAACACTTGGCCACTTTTTATTTTATAATCATTTTACAAATTAATAATAATTTAAATAATGAAGTTCCATGTAGTGCTAATCTAACTTTATACAAGTTTTGTGTTGTTACTTTATTCAAGGCGAAGGAAGGCAAGACAGAAAATTAGCTGGCATAATAAAGTATTTCTATAAAATGTTCTTACCATTACCACTTTCAAGTCACCAAAACTACGGGTTTATTCCTTTTTGCACAAGCAGTATTTACCTTAAGGTATCCTAAGTCTCCACGGGCCAATCCCACACAACTGATATATCGCTTCTCCAAACACCAGCACAGCATCACACTTACATAAAAACACAAAGTTCCTGCTAAGATGAGCCATTGTTGCTCGTTGGTTATGAATTGACTAGTAGGTAGCCTACAATATAGGTTTAAACTAGCTAGTTTGAGTCTTCAACACTGTTTTATTACAATGCTTGATATTTTTGAAGAATTGAAAACCTTACGGACAAATGCTTGCGTCATGATCAAATTGAGATTTTTTATTTGTTTCTTTATTTTATAATGAGACTTTATTAGGTTTTAAGTAGTAGTAGAGCTCTTAGTGAAGGGCTCGTCCGGGGAAGTACTACCACCATGCCTATTTCTGCCAAGCAGCTTGCTGTGTTCCGGTTTGAAGGGTGTGGGTGCCGGTGTAATTACAGGCACATGAGGCTTAACACCTGTATGCCTCAGGTTGATGGACACAGATCAGTGTATTGTAGGGCACGTTCCTAACTAACGTAACCTACAAGGCAATGCTTTGTTATAGGCTATGGTAACCACTTAACATTAGGTGGGTCATAAGATGGTTCCATCAGCAAATTGTATAAAAAAAAGGTGAGTATCGTTCTATCATGCGTTTTCCGGTTTGTTATCTCACTAATCTCAAAGCAAATTAATGTAGTTATACTGAAGTTTATAGCTAGTGAATGGAATTTTAGCTCGCCTCTTCAATGTTAATGCAACGTACCTATCTCTTTATTCAAACTAATAGTCTATTGAAAGTCCTTATAAAGATTGACCTTAGCGGTTTAGATTTAAAACTTAAAAGTCAAGGTGACAATGACACTGACGTATGGTCGGGTAGCAATTTAGATAGTGGATTCGTTTTCTGTCATCATTGAAACACAGCTTTTTCTTTTTGCTTATTTTTCGTAGTTATATTCAATATAATATTATTTGTAGTAATTTAGAAATAATTTAAATATATTTTTAGTACGTTGCCATGAAATTTGTGCAGTTTAAATAAAAGTGTACTTATGTTATTATGTTGATTTGAGCTAGTTAATTGCTATTGCTAAAACCGCATTCTTTTTTTTTGCATACCAATGACAGCCCAACTTGAAGGAATTTCAATAATAAGAAAATTAGATAGATCATATTCAACCATGGTATTTTTTTTACTAATTTTGAACTATTATTTTTTTTACATACACCAAAGCATGTATGTAGGTATGTATTTTTTTTCGGTAGCTAGGTAGCTACTTAGGTAGAACCATTTTGCCTATTCTAGCGTGCACGATGCTAAATAATGGTAAACTAACATGAAATTTCGTGATCAGTAATTAATTTATTCAAATAAGATAAATGTTGTTTTTGCAGACTTCTCAGTCTAACCTTGTATTCTAAACCTAGTTGTTTTTTATGAAACGAACAGTAATATATGAATTTTTGATACCTACCTACCTACTTAATTTATACGCAGAAGGTAGGTATATAGGTTAGGTACCTAAGTTTTATCACCTGTTGAGAAGCAGACTAGAATAATACTACCAACTTAATTTGAAAGAAACATTGTATTATTTTTCATGTAATTAGGTAACTTTTTTGGAGACAATATTTATAAAAGCCACTGATGTATATAATAATATGATTATAGATACATAACTAAAAATAAAATACAAATCGCAAACACCTACTTATGCTACGTAGATAAAGAAACAGACGCCAGTGAATCCAGTAAGGCTCAAAGTTAAATTATGCAACATGTTCAGGAAATCTGAACATGTTTGATATTATAAACGTAAAAACACCCGGTAAACAGCCAGTTATTGACTAAAAATGGACAAAAAGGCGTAAATGGGAAAGGTCACTGACGAGTCTGAATGCCCTTTAAATCAAGCAGCTTTTCAATTGACGGGTGCCCTGCAATCTCGTTGATTACGTCTGTATGGAATTCACGTTCGAATGGTGCCTTGTCTTTAAATACCTACTGACTCAATACTAAAGCTACTAATACTATGTAATACTTATTCGCTTCAAACTGAGATTGCGAGATATATGTTTATCTTGATAATTTTCAAAAGCTTACCAACTTACTACTCCATAGTATTCCATAGTAGGTTGGTAAGCTCTTGATACGAGTATATCCAATCTAATCTGAGGGACAACCGTGAGCTCGGTAGTTTGTCATGCCATTATCCGTACCGTGAGCCACCAAATAGCTCAGTCCAAAAAGGCCCGAACAGGCCCGAAGTTGTTGTCTTCTGTGCAAAAAATCATCTGTCAAGCAAGATAGCAACGGTAATTTTGGCGTGCTATAAGAGCTCACAACAGTGGGGTTTAACTACGAAATCGTTAAAAAACTAGGGGCTTTATTTACACTAAACACCAATTTTTACTATTATATAGCTACCAAAAATAATCATCATCACCCTAATTGTCACAAAAATATCCAGTTACTTCGCTCTCTCGATGATGAATGTGTGAACTGAGTAAACGGAACCTTGATTCCATCAGTCCTGATGGATGGACCTGATCGTAATAATAATAATAATATAATAATAATATCTTTATTAGGAACACAAAACATAGGACAATAAGTTGATTTAGAAAACGATGACATCTGTAGAAGTTATAAAAACTGTGTCACAGACATCAACGCCCTCCTCCGGAAAAAGTAGGTATAGTGGTTCCACTAACAATATTTACAATAAGGCAAGAAATAAAAGAATGAAAGAATGAAAAGTAGTAGAAGTAGGGCTCTTATTGAAGTGCTCGCCCGGGGAAGTACCACCATACCTACCGACAACCAATGTTGTTTTGTTTCGATTTAAAAGGAGTGCGTACCTTAAAAATAAGTTACATGAGGCTTAACACCGGCCTCAGGTTGATGGATGCATGGCTGTGCATTGTAGGCCACGTGCGTGACCGGTAATGCTTTGTTATAGATAATGGTTACTTACTCATACGAAAATACCTATAATCACTTACCTACCACCTCTACTATATTGAGAAGTGTGATAATAAAGTAAGAATTTTTCATGTAATTTGTCTTTACTGCAATCTTCAATCTTAAATTTTGAATGAGAAAAATTAATTGAACAATGGTCTATACCTCTTCCTATAACAATAATCATCATCATCAACAGCCTATAGAAGTCCACTGCTGGACATAAGCCACAAAGGTTTCCTGGAAGAGATCGCTTTCAGCGATGAGACCGCCTATTGTTTTGCCAAATTCTGTATATTTCCTGTATTATGTTTCTGTGTGATGAACAATAAAAGTTGGACTTAGTTAACTAATTCTGTAAATCACAACAATATTCATTTAGTAGTTTTTGTGTGATGTGTATACAAAGATTGTAAAAACAAACATACATACATTATTCATTAAAAAAAGTTGATTTCGCCTTTTTGCCTTTTTTTATGTGTTACCTCTCTGTTGTGACCTTTACGGTTTTATTATGTATAGATAGAAGATTACGAAACGATGGTCACCCTTGAAAATGCATTACAATTAAAATGCACCTGTAACTATTATACTGAGTAATCATCATTTAATGAATGCTTACAAAAACCATGAATCGCGTAGATTAGTCACACGATGTCACTATTTTATTGGTTGGCTGCTCACAGTATAAGTACAATAAATAAATAAATAATCTATAAATATAAAAAAGAATGCCTATTTCCCTTGGTCACGTCATTACGCGTGAACGGCTGGACCGATTTCGCTAATTCTTTTTTTTGTTGTGTTTGTTATTGTCAGGGTTCTTATGAAAGAAAAAAATGACAGCGTCTGTTGGGTCAGCTAGTAATAAATTAATATTCCTTGGGTTCCTGACGGGCAGCGGCCTTGGGGTCGCCGGAAAAAGCGTTGGCGAGATGATCTGGACGCCTTTGAATGGACGTGGTGGGAGAAGGCTCGGGAAAGAGAGAGCTGGAAGCCTTTGGCCAGCAGTGGGGTGAACGGTGGTGGAAAAATAACAAAAATTTTGGTGATAGCAAAGCACCTGTAACCAGAACCTATACCTTGCTTGACACCCGTATCCCTCAGGTTGATAGACGCCGAACAGTGCATCGAAAGGCTCGTTGATAACGTGACCTACGAGGCAACGTTTTGTTAGAGATGATGGTAACCACTTAACATCAGGTGGGCCATCTGCTTGTTTCTTGAAGGCCTGTTTAAGCTTTCGAAAATAGTATTTTTCCCCTATTATTCTAGTCAACCTACTAAAAGTATAGTGTAGTCACAGAAAAAAAGAGTAATTACTGCATAGTACGTAGCTATGGATATCATGTTGTTTCCATTGTAGAATGTATTCAATTAGTGCTATTGTTCAATATCATTCAGGGCGTAAAGAGTTTTGGTATTATTCTGTGGTTTTAGGTTAATTTCATACAGCGTGGTTGCGCAATACGCTGACCAATGAATTAAACCATTTAAAATGGTTATTATTTTGATAACTGCAAGTACTTAGTTATTAAGATAATTGACCTAGATTTTTTAACTCAGCGTCCACTTGTCTGCTGAGAGTTAATTTATTGTTGTTCAGATTAAAAAAGTTCATAGGTGAATGTGATGAGAAATAAAATTGTGAAATATGCATAATATTTTATGATTCAGCTGATGTTGACTGGGTCACCAAAGATGGATGAACTGTGTGAAAGATGACATGGATAAAAAAAGGATAAAGAAATTACGAAGACTGGAAGAAGAGTAGGTACACGATGTGCCACCCGCACATAAAGAATGATAAAGACAAGATGATGATGATAAACATTATCATCAGTCTGCTAGGCTTATGCCTCCCTGTTTACCGGGAAGAACGAAGCTAAGCCTTTTCCATTCTGTCTTCCCACGATCTGTACAATGTTTTCGGTGTGAAAAGTCTTCCAGTTGTCACCATTCAAGCGTGTAAATGCTAGTGAATTGTTTATTGCTTTAAATAATAAAATTATGTTTTTGTTCCAGATTGGCCAAGCCGTCTCACCTACGATAAGATCTACAATAGCACTAGCTACGCCCAAATTCAGCACCCACGGCCATACACCCCAGTCACACATAGCCAGTATATAAATAGTCATAGTTATAGGTATGCATTGCACAAATTAGCTTTTATATGGTGAAGTACGACATAATCCTCCTCCACATAATCATAATCTGGCTCCTGAAACACAGTGTTTTTACTAGTTCGGGAGCCTCTGGATTCAAAACTTTATATTGTAAAACTTTATGTCAATAAAAACACATTATTATTATTATTATTATAATCATTATTATCCATAGTCCGATTTCACCCAAAGCTGGGTATGGTATAGGACTCTATGTAAGAGTCATTTTTAACGGTTCTAGTCTCATCCACGATGTTTGTCACATACTCTCATACACGCCCCAGATTCATATTTATAATTAAACTCTTTCTGGACATCTATTTGGGGTGTCTCCCGTGTTTATTTTTAATTTTGTTTCCTTTTAGATCAAAGAACTCAAAACAAGACCAAAGCCTTATTAAGCGATTACGCATAAATCTGGTGACGAACAGAAAAAACCAAGCCGTAAGATTCTTACCGGTTCTACTAGGCTTGGTCGTGAGGAACTGATACCAAGACTCAGATGTTTTTACAAGATCCTTATATAAATGCCCTTCGGCTTTAAACGGCTTATCAGAGCAGAGAATCAGCTGAACCAACAACTATTATATACTTGTCCTATATGTATTCGCAGGTAGTTAATTTTGCTGTATAAAATTGCAGGTATAGTGAAGAGACCAAAGGAAACGAGGTAGATGTTGAGGTAGACTACTTAAAAGATGAGAAGAAAGGAGAGCTACTGGTTGGCTTTGCAAGGGACCCTTTTAGATTCAGCGTGCCAGATGAGGACTACCGGAAAGGAGTCAGGTAAGACTACTAAGAGATGAAAATTGAAAGCCTCATTCGTTTAATAGCCAAGAAAAAAAACAAGCTATATGTCAAATAAAATGTGTGTTAGAGACTGTATGTAAAGGCAGCAATTCTTCTTGTCTGTCACAGGAATATAAACCCTCAAACGTATGTAAATAAGGGAGATCGTGGCAAGCGAGGCGTGTTGCATCTCTACAACATGATATTCTGTGCGACGGGCTGCGAACCTCTTGCATACAAAGGCTACGGCTGCTACTGCGGTTTCCTTGGCGCTGGACGTCCAACTGATGGGATCGACAGGTATGTAAATAATCGGAAATAACAAATAATCAATATATGTGGAAATTTCACACAACACCTAGACGAAGCGTAGGACGTCCTCCTACCCGATGGACTGACGACATTGTTAGGACCGCGGAAGTCGATGGATGGAAAGGGCTCAGAATTGTTCTTCCTGGAAACGTATGGGGGAGGCCTATGTCTAGCCGTGGACTTCTACAGGCTGATGATGATGATGACCTTCTAGCTCCAAAATAAGCAACGCCTGTACTATAGGCCAGATTAGTGATGGAATACTTGCACATTTTTTTTTGTAATAGATAGAGAATTATGTTCATCACGCATATTTTTATTCTCGGTGAGGATCGAACCCACAACTATCAACTGAACTGTGAGGTACAATTCTCGTAATTTTTTTTTCACGAGGTTGATACAAGAATTTGGTTGTCAAAATTGAGTCTGTCTGAAATGTCTGTTTCAAAGAATACCATTTGAATATTGACACGATCGAAACTTAAAACGATATATTGCTACGAGTACGGACCTCAGTGATCTGTCACTGGCCTAGGAGTGAAGTTTAGCAGGTCTACTCTTAGAAACGATAAACGAAGTTTCGTATTGTCGTTTCGAGTTACACTACGCGGCATGTCATGCAGTGACAACTTCACTGCGAAACTGTTCGAGAGTTGACGTGCAGTGTACTACAAACAATATGAAACTTTATATATAGTTTCCAAATTAGACTTGCAGCTGCTCCCTGATATTTTCGTATCACGATAGCAATCGACCATTTAAGTAGCTATTAGTGTTGTGAAAGGATAGCTTACCTCGGTAAACTGGCTTCTCTCATGTACATTCAAGAGAACAACAATCACTTTACAGAATATCTGATGCATGGAATAACAATGGAAAACTTCCGTAGTGTAAACAACACTGGTTAGAATGGATACTAACTGGCTAACCTTCAGATATATTTTCCTGATTTTATTTTCTGAAAGAGACGGTACCTAGTTCCTCATCACTAGCCTGTGGAAGTCCATTGCTGAACATAGGCCTCTTCTACTTCCAGGAAGAACGATTCTGAGCCCTTTCCATGCATCGATCCCGCGATCCTAAAAATATCTCATATTTTACTCCTATTTTTCTGCTATCCTAATTGGTTCCGCACTTCAATTAAAGCAGTATTATACTGGTATATTATCATTGGTATATTTTGTTTGGTTTGATCAGCTAACTAGATTTGAAAGGGTCGAAAAAGTAAAAGATCGAGATCTGGCGGGATATACCGTGGATTGAAAATCGTGAGGTTGTTTAAATTTTTCCTAAAGGAAATTGCGACATCATCTCAAAAAGAAAAGTAAGGTATTAAACAAATTTGAAATCCTCAGATGCTGTAAGATGCACGACCAATGCTACGAGAACATCTACTGTCCGTTCTTCACAGTGTACTTCCAGCCTTACTACTGGAAGTGTTACCACAACCAGCCGCTCTGCGCGCTTGAGAACTATCACACGCAGAACCAGGTGGTCAACGGCTGTGCTGCCAGGCTATGCGAGTGTGATAGGTAATCAGCCTGCTTATATTTTGATCACTATAATATTACAACTCAAACTCGTTTATTTCACTAGCTTATGAATCTAGTAGTAGTAGCTTCACTTAGTGAAGAACTAACTTAAAAGAGCTCGTCCGGGGAAGTACTACCATCATGCTTATATCTACCGTCAGTCAGCCTGCTGTGTTCCGGCTCGAATGGCGTGGTGCCAATGAAATTACAGGCACATGAAGCTTCGTGTGTGCTAAGCCAACACCTATATTATGCCTATAAGCTAATGGACGTTTAGTAGTGCATCATAGGGCATGTTATTAACGAGCGTGACCTACGAGGCAATGCTTTGTTATAGATGGTTTCCACTTAACATCAGGTGGGCTGTATGCTTGTTCCATCAGAGAGTTGTTTAAACTTCCACACAAAGACATATTTTGAGAATATGTTTTCTCTACGATCGAGTTAGGCTGTGCTTTGTTTGCTGTGCCTTTTTTTAAGAACCCCTTCTCAAGTCTACAGGAAAGACTTTGGCAAAGAGATCATTCCTCAAACCAAAAGGTGCGAGACTACTAACATGGCTCCAAGTAGTAAGGATTAACTCTTTGCCAATGTCAAGTCAGTGGGATGATGAAAAAACAGAACTTTTCTGACCATAGCGTTTTTTATTTCAGACAATTCGCAATGTGTGTACGAAGATACTCGTGTCCGCGGGGCCGCGCCCTCTGTCGGTCATCACCGGTCAGGTTACTGCAAAACCTACTCATGTTCAAATAGTCTGCCAGAGAAGCAAATTGACAAGAAATTTAAACCACTGCTTAGTCCACGAAGAACTGAAGAGTAGTCATCATCCTTCATAAATGAGTCTCTAGATAGAAACCACTTTGATTATGTCAATAACATATTATATACCGTTCATAAGTAAGCAAAGGCAAAGGGCTGCGTCGCCAATTCTTGGGACGCGCTTGCTTGCATTACCATTGTATGTTATAGGAGACGGCGGCGGAGGAAGCTGTTTTTTTGGTATGGACACAACAATGAAAACGCTTGCTATCATCAGACTTCTCAAGTTGATAGTAAAAGATATAAAAATATAGCCTACCTATAATATCTCAGCTGTTAGATAGGCTGCACTAGAACGTATACAATTTGTAACTTTTAAAACGGTATCAAAGCCTTATAAACTGAAAAATTGTGAAATTAGCTGATAAGTGCACTTATTTTTTGAGTTTCTAAATATTGATTGTAACGCTGTAAAACCATTCTGTAAGTTATGTATTGTAAACATTCTAGTGAATATAGCAGCTGACTGTACCTAGCATGCCGTAAAACAAATGATTGACTGAAATAATTTCCTCTCTGTGTAAAACACCTGCAATGAGAAATCGGCCTGTTTATTTTTAGGCAGGCATTTTATAATCTGGATATAGCATAAGGTCTGAAACTGTTTTTATGTGCTAGTGTCCCAAAAATGGGCAGTCTAAAGTGAAAGAATAGTATATGGCACACGCAATATTACTTATATAATAGGTACCCACCTAAAATTACCCTAATTATAAGGTCAAATCTCCGTAGATAAACCGCATCTTTTCATTTTGAACAAATCATGCTAATTTATAGCGCATAAACCTTCATTTTTAAGGAAAATATTTTTATAAAAACTCTAATCAACTTCCGACTTCCCTGAAAAAGTACATAGGCTTGATCCCACGGGGTTGAAATGTGCGGTACATTGAATAAACGGACCTTTGTACAGAATGGCACCGTGTTTGATTGGTAGGTAATCACCAATAATTTTAATTTAATATGTAAATAAAGAGTGTGAATTGATTTTTTGTTTTATTACTAAGATTATTATGTTCCTAGAAAATCGTCACCACTACCTAGGCATAGGTACATACCTAGGTATCTACGTAGGTAACGGGAAGAAAGAATAATCTACTTTTACAACTGACTGCACACCAGTTAAAAATACAAGGCACACACCACAATTTACCAATAATTATATCATCAAAGTAATTATTTCCAAAAGAATAAGTTTCGCTTTCCAAAAATGATATAACGGATACTTTGGTAAAAATGTTTTCGAGTTCTACGCACGACTGACCAGCCAACCATCATCTCATCTCTGCCCTAAATCTGTAGTTGATGTTCACCACCACATAAGCACCGTTTACCAGTTGCTAGCTAAACCAACAGTTCAATTCCTAATTCCAATGTTTTTTTAGCGTCCGTTAGAATTTTTTTATTATACACAAATTGCTTATGATGGAAGCAGATAATCTACCTGATGTTAAGTGATTAAAATTACTTATAACAAGGTCTTGCCTTGTAGGTCACGCTCGTTAGGAATGTGTCCTACAGTGCACTGCTCAGAATCCTTAGACGAGTAAACCACTCGTCTAAGTCAGAATCCAATCAACCTGAACCGGCATGTTGAGTGCACCGGTGGTCTAGTGGGAGCGACCCTGACTGCCTTACGACCAGAACGTAAGGTCGGTTCAAATCCGGTCGTGCACGAATTGATTTTTCTATAGCCTTTACCAATTATAAGAATCTTTGACGCGGTTGGCTCGGCGCGCGGTATAAGATTGTAACAAATCAATGTTGGTGCACATGACCGCGCGTCACCGCGCGTGCCCACGCGCAAGATCTTGACCCGCGGCTTAAGGACGTGGTATCCGCCAACGAGAGGTTTTCTCCGTGTTATTTCTCTTTGATGAGTGAGTATAAATGTCCAAAAAATATATATATTGCTTATTAAAGACTAAATTTTAATTTGAACAATTGAAATAATTCTAACTATATTATTACTATATGAAAAAAATATCCAAAGTGAAGCAATTTTTATTTTAAATTTGGTTATTTCTTCTAAATGGTGTTGATTTTTAGTATTTTTTTTTCACACAAATATTTGTCAAAGTATTTATCACAAAGTGAACAATTGGCAGTTCGAACTAATAATTAATTAGGCTACAAATAATTATTTCTTGAATGCGATATGAAATGGAATGCGCGCGGGTCCCTGTGCGGGCGACGGGCGGCAGTGCAACTCAGTATGGACAGACTCCTCAAGGTCGTTGGCGAGTACCACCGCCTTAAGATCTACAACCTGTATCGACCTGCTCAGTTAACCCGCGCAGTTTGAGGCGGACGGACGCACGAAGCCACGAAAATGGAGGACGAGGTATATATATCGTGATATGCAATATTTTACAACACCATCTGTAGGTTGCAAATCCTTTTCAACGCAATCATACAAAAAGTCAAAAGATGCAATCGATATCCGAAATTAGTTGAAAAACCAATCTTCGTGTAGTCTTAGTGTGCGATATAAAGTCACAAACATGCTTAATGAAAGTCTTAGACTCAAAATAGGGTGCACCCAGTATCGTCTTTGTAGTATCTCCATTCTTACTGAATGTTCATGCTAGACTGCGGCAGCGCGCATCGCCGCGCGTTCATCTGAACTTAGCCTAATGGGCATCCTTATCGCCGAATTTGATTCTTTCAGGCAACCTTTAACCACAAATAAGAGTGTTTTCTAAAAAAAAATGTTTATTTTCCACAAAAACGGATTTCTTCAATGCCTTTTTAGGTTTCAGAACCAAAATAATTAAACCGTCCATCCGTCCATCCGTCCAAAATAAAATTTGGAGCCTCCGTTTACCCAAACTTTTAAACGTTACAGATCCTTTTGCACTTAAATATTATGGTATACCCTACTACGTGGTTAGACCCCTATTACAATTCGCCTTATAACGAATTTTGTCGTGGAGTTGGTCGATCAACGTGTATTAAAACTTCGAAATTAATGTTTTTCCTTTGGTTGAAATGAGTGTTGTAGCAAACATGGGATTCTTTGTAAAACTGAAATGAATACAATAGTTACTCACATATCAAACGGATAACAACCAATTTAAAATTAATAATAAATTTCGACAAAATAAACATAAGTAGGTACCAAATTATCTTATTTAAAACGCGTAAAAACGACTAAACATAAAAAACAGCAATCTTAAAGTAAATCACAAGCATCTGGCCAGAGCAGCGTTGCTCTAGCTAGTCAGATGTCTCTCTGCGCGTTGACCTTCGACCGTTGTACGGAATATATTGCTGGCTGTTAAATAGAAATTTTAGCAAAATAATCTTGACTCGAAAAGAAGAAGAAGAAGCAAAATTAAGGTATTCCTTGTTGTGGGTAACTTTACACGTTTCTGGAGTATTCGGAATTGGTTTTATTACACACGGTTTAATATCATAAGTCAATCAAAGTCAATCAAATAATCATTTTTTGACGACCGCTATGGCGCGGTGGGCGAATGTCCACCTGCGACGCAGTAGGTTGCGGGTTCGATTCCCGCCTCGGAATAAATGTTTGTACGATCTGCAAATATTTATTCCGGGTGTTCTGGGTATTTTCTATGCATAATAAAAAATATCTATGTATGTAATGTATTGTATTAAGTATATCAGTCATCTAGTACCCATAACACAAGTTCTGCTTAGCTCGGGGCTAGATGATGCTGTGTGGATTGTCCAGCTTTATTATTATTATTATAATAATAATAATAATAATAATAACTTTATTGAGGACAAGGCTTATAATTAATACAATAAAATATAAAATAAAGTACAAAAGGATTTGTCCTGCAATCGGCGGACTTATCGCGGGTAGCGATGTCTTCCAGACAACCGTTATACTAAAATAGCCTAACCTAAACTAAAACTTATACTTATAAGTACCTAAGTAATGTTTGCATCCGCGACTGCGAGGAAGAGTAGAGTCGGAATATACCAGCCCCTGAACTAGTTATAAACTGTATTTCAGGGGACGGATTCCCAAATCGACCCAGCCCTCGCTGTCGCGATGCAAAGACTTTTAGTGTGATTCGGATTCGGCACACTTATTAACTAAAATATATTACTCTGAACGTGCCTTTTTAAGTTTATACCTAAGTACGTATATAATTCTAAGAGTTACCAATTAACTTTTACCAAATTATGAGTTTCCGAAAATATTTCTTATATGCTGCCAAAGGTTTGCACGTAGTTATGTGACGTATGTGAGTGAGGTGTAGTGTGAAGGTTGGTCAGTGTATTGTGTGAGAGTGAGGGAGTGAGGGGGTGTGGGTGTATGAGGGGGTATGGGTGTAAGAGGGGGGGGGGGTGTGTTTATATGGATGCTTGTTATCTCAACTTTAACCTAGTAATTGTTTGAAAGGAAGTTAGTATGAAATTTGAACCTATCTCTACAAAAATAAATTAATCCAGATAAATTATATACTACTAACGTATTGCATAATACCAACGAAGTAAGCATATAACATTTAACTCAACTTGTTTTCATTTTATATGAGATGATAAATTTAAAATAGAAGAAACTGAAAACAGGAGGTTATGAATAAGTGTGTTTACTGAGTTTAATACTGTTAATTGTTAAATATTAAAAAATCTTCAGTGTTTTTGTAGTTTAGTTGTAAAAGCCACGCAGTAAGACTTGTTTTTATTGTGTGTTTATTAAGATCATAGATCTCTAAAATTCCATTTATGCGATTGTACATTTGGGGTGCAATAATGGGGAAGAAACGGCTATAAGTAGTTGTTCTGTGCTTCTCAATTACGCAGACGCGATCACATCGGCGTTTTTTGTCTTTCAAGTAAGGGTCATACGGTATAGATGAATGGATGCGCAAAATTGTTTGAAGCACGAATAGCTGCCTTACTGTGAGAAATTTAGCGTCAGTATACAAAGATGTGGTGGGATAACGATATGGTTTCTTAAGCATGACCTTAAGAACTACTCTCTGCGCTCTCTCCAGTTGCAGCATTCTCATCTTAGGGCAAAAAATCTTATTATATAAGTAAAGTGCCCGAATTAGAAGTTCAACTTACCCGTCCAGGTATCATACAGTTACTAACATTAGCACGACACAAATAGCTGGTGTATCCGTTTACACCGACCCCAGCTGGGATGGCATTGTCAAAGAAAGCAGGACCGGCTGGCACCCATTCCAGGTTACTCCCATTTTTAGCAATCGCAATCTGTAGTCAAAAATAAGATAGGTTTTACACATTAGAGTATTTTAGCCATCGCCTATGTCTTTGATTACTATAAGGTATCGGTATTTTTGGTACCTACCGATAGTTTTTGTATATTATGGAGTAGTTTCTATAAATATATTTTTGAAATTTTACAAAATTTGCTAAAAAAGTCTGGAACCTTACCTCAAATTTGTCCGGCACTTCAATTTCTGAACCATTGAAACCAATGTAAGCAGCTTTATATTTTATATATTTTCCAGGTATCGTCATATTTTTATAATGAACTCTCGCAACATATAATACTAGGTGATATGAAGCACACTCGCCGCCAACAAAAGCTCTGGACTCATACGCTTTAAATTCATCATTCGTCATCTCCACCCATTCTAATAGATCTGCAAAAAGATAAACAATGCAATTACTAATACTAATTAGAATAGAGAAGAGAAGAGTAGAGTGAATAATTATTATTTGAATCCATTATTTGAATCCACTAGATTGTAAGCATTACTCTTAGTTGAAGCGTAGCGTGTGCTGTCTTTGGACTTCTAGGCTTTATCCACTCAGAGAATTGTTATGATTGCCTTACTAGTGTTCTGTCTTGCAATCACCTTATTTAGATAGGCACCACACTTGACCTACATTATCATTATTTTGTAAAAGAATCATACAAAAAAACGGTAGGAACCAAGCCGTAAGTTTCTTGCCGCTTCTTCTAGGCTTGGTCGCGAAGAACTGGTGCTTCTTATATTCACCTAGATAACGTTTCAAGATGATCCCTGCGGATATTACTGAATAAATGATTTTTGACTTTTTACTTTTGAGTGGAGTGGAGTGGAATAATTTCATTTAAAACAAATTTAATATTAGTAGGTAGACATAATAGTTATTGTAGTGACACTGTTTTTTCTGTATGTAAGTTTAGGTTCGCATTAAATTTATTGTGCTGCGAAATGGTAGGTTCCTACATAAAAATACAATTTGAGAAACTTTACCTCCTGTGCTAGTTAGAAACTGTGTCAAATGATATCTGTGTGCTAATCTCAGTGCTATTTGGTTATTCAAATAAATAAATAAGTACGGCTTTTAACTATCTCCCTTACACATCCTCGAAAAATTTTTGCGTAAACTTGGTACTAAGAGATCTGATATATTTTTTCGAAAGACTCACCTGCATACTTAGTACGAGTAATTGGTCTTTCGTCTTCATCGATGACTGTCTCTTCAGACGGTAAACACTCCGGGCAGACTGTGGTGTCGCATGGATCTGGAGTTGTGGTCGGCACCTCTGGATGTTCGCTTGGGGCCTGGAGAAATGATCGGGGTTTACATGCAAGGTAAATGTATGTCCCGGGTCATCATGTATACTAGGTTATAACGGTAAAAAATAATAATAATAATGATAATAATAATAATGCTGGACAATCCACACAACATCATCTAGCCCCAAGCTAAGCAGAGATGGTGTTATGGGTACTAAATGACTGATATACTTAATACAATACATTACATACATAGATATTTTTTAGTATACATAGAAAATACCCAGATCACCCGAAATAAATATAAGCAGATCGTACAAACATTTATCCCAAGGCGGGTATCGAACCCGCAACCTTCAGCACCGCAGGCGGACATTCGCCCGGCGCGTCACATCGGTCGTAAATAGGACTTCTATGATTGTCCCACCAGTAGTAGAACTAAAAAAATAACGCATTTCTCTCATACATTAATGCTAATGTTAATGTTACTAGTAAGTACTACTATAGGTCCATAACATTGCCATTAGGTATAACATTGTCTCGCAGATCACTCCCGTGACCTACCCTACGATGCACCACCCTGCGTCCACCAACCTGAAGCATAGAGGTGTTCAATCTTATGTATCTGTAATTTCACTGGCACCCACATCCTTTAAACCGGTATACAGCTATGCTATTTGACAGCAGATATGCATGGTTGTAGTACTTCTCCTGATGAGCCCTTCACCAAGAGCTTACTAGTATTACTGCTTGCCTGTTGCCTGAACATAGACCTTCCGCTTATTTGAGTAGGTTTACCATAACTACCACGCTAAGCAGGCGAATTGGTGACTGCAGGGTTGGTGATATGTTAAATCCTGCCGATCTCCTGATGCGTTTCCACAGTCACCTCTTACGACATCCACGGTAGGTGATGCAGAGGTTCTATTATCTCATCATCATCAAGAGCCTGTAGAAATCCACTGCTAGAAATAGGCTTCTCCCATATATTTCCAGGAAAACTGATTTGGAGTCAGTCCATCAGTCCATCGGGTAGGAGGACGTTTGACGCTTCGTCTTCCAGTTCGTGGTTGCTATTCGAGAACCAACTGTTGTCGGTTCTACGAGCTATATATGTATGGCTTACCTCAATTCTGTAGAGGTAGGAGAACCGGCAAGGGTCCCAGGTGGTGCATATTGTTGTGTTTTGGATGAGGTCCTTGCGAGGCTCGTCGCCGAAGTAGTCGAAGGTGATCACCACGTTGCTGTCTATCGCACACTCCTCGAGGAACCGGCTGAACTTTACCTGAATATTCATCCACATTATTTACATAGTTTTCTATGAGTGGTGATGGTGGTGGTCTAGTATGAGTTACCCCGCTTTCTGATCCTGAAAATGTACGTGCACCAATGTCAGTGCTCTCAAATGGTGAAGGAAAACATCGTGAGGAAACGGAGCCGCTCTATAAGAAGAGGCTAGAAACTTACGGCTTTGTTCCTATATATTTTCATGTGATGTTTTTTATAGAAAAAAAGTAATAATTCAGTGTAAACTATCACTAACATGGTCCAAAGGATGAAAGCTACTAATGGACACTCGTGTGTTATAAGAACCGAGCATATTGTGTAACACAAGAATATTGTGTAAAAAGTAATAACCTTAGTTTTCTGACCACAGTCCAGGTCTCCGCTATCCGTGTAAGTGGAGTCTCTCTCTCCATCTCCCATGCAGAAGCTCCAGCCGTCTACGTAGGAGTATTCTACTTGCGTGAACTCTGCTTCCATGCAGATATCGATGGGAACCAGCTGCGGCTCCTTGTCTTCGGTACATTT